>OZ010664.1:4292305-7279638 GCA_963932335.1 Andrena marginata
GATTCTGGAAAGGGAATACACACGTGTTGCGATACTAAGCAGTTGCAAACTATGGATACCAATATTAAATTGGCAGCCAATTTCATGAGCAGATGCCCGAGCTGCTTGGATAATTTAGTAAAGCATTTTTGCGAATTCACTTGTAGCACGGAACAGAGCACGTTCATAAACGTTACGGACGTACAGGAAGACGGTGGTAATTTCAATTTGCTCCTCGGCTCGTCTGTGCCCCTACTAAGAAGTTAAAAATTTCAGATTCGCGTAGAATAACGCGTTGATTTACTTTTCTAGGAAAGGAATATGTTAATGCGATAGACGTTTATATAACGAATAAGTATCTCGAGGGTACGTTTAATTCGTGTAATAAAGTGTCTGTACCTAGCACTGGACAATTAGCAATGGATATAATGTGTGGAGAATGGGGCGCGAGTAGGTGCACCCCGTTGAAGTGGTTCCATTACATGGGCGATGCGGAGAACAACAATTACGTACCGTTCCAAATTACATATATAAACACAGACGATCCTGTCGGCACGTTCGTCCCTGTGGATCCTAAAGTTACTCCCTGCAACAAGGGATTGAACGTAAGTATGCAATGGATGTATAGATAATTAAACGCCTCTGTCTTCGCACGAGTGTAATTCTTGTCTAAAATGTTAATAAGCAACGGTGAAGTTTGTACAGTTGGTCGGTACGTTATTTTAAAATATAAGCAACGGGAACATTAGTTAACAGATTATCATAATTATTATATTTAACCCAGGTTCAATCAAAAGGTATCTATTTAATTGTGATTACGTGAATAATTTAGAAGAAAACACCGGCGTGCAGTTGCGTGGATTGCGAAGCCAGCTGTCCGGTACCACCGCCGATGCCTCCACTGCCAGAACCTTTCACCATTCTTGGCTACGACGGCTACTCCGTGACCATGACGATTATTTTCCTCTGTGGTTCGGCTCTTTTCATCCTAACGATCGTGTGCTTCAGTAATAGGAAACAGATTGGTAAGGAACTGAGATCGGCGTAGGAAAGTATTTATAAAAGCAGGAGAAGTTCAATGATGTTTACGATCTCTTTGGTCGACGAGACTGCCAAATTTTCATTAAACAGCAGAAATTGCAGCGTGCGGCGTAACCGTCTTTCCCCTGAACATTACGCCATACTTTATACGATAATTTGCGTAACTTTTTTTTACTTTGCATCGGTGACTAATTCTCTATGTAATTATCATTTACGTAATTTTAAACACAACGAGTGGAATTTAAGGGGGTCTCCTTGACGGACGAAAAATCACGCGGACTTTGGGAATTTTTTAAAAGAAAATCATTAATATATTTACTTGTAGCTTTAGAGAATATGAGAAAAAAAATTTTTGAAAATAGAAAATTTTAAAATTTGTGTAATCTCTATGAGCGTGGCTATCGCCCGGACTAGATTAAATGAAAAATACTGAAAATTAAAAAGAGAATGACAGCGTTTAAAACAGACATCAATTCCTGCAAAAAAATTCGCTGTTTCTTTAAGTTGCAAAAGTCTAATTTCGCAGAAACCGAATTATTTTTAGTACCGGCAAGAATGGGGCATCTACTGAAGATATATGCCAAGTTTGAAGTAAATCGGGTGATTGATTTTTGAGATAGCATGCTAACAAATTTGAAAAACATCGTTTTAAGAAAAACGCGTTTAAAGTTTCGGGTACTGTTTTATTTTTTAATTAAATTTTTTTAAAATCTTGCCTAAATTCGTACAAATATAGGTAAAAAATGTTTAATTAATATAATTTGAGGGTTTCTCTTAAAAAAATCCCAAATATCGCGCTCTTTTTCAGGCCGTCAAAGTAGAGAGAACCCTTAAGGGGACTAGGCAGTCGAAAAATCGATTTGTTTTATTCCATTTTCCGAAAGTACTATCTTTTCTGAATAAAATCCCGCTTGGTTTATAGTGAAGTTCGCAAAATTCTAGATTTCGCAGCTAAAAACGTTAAGCGGCAACCTATAGCGTCGCGTTTGCCCAGAAATTTTAAACGCGTTTTTCTCGAATATTTTTATCCCGATTGCGAACGAATTGGAGGTTCGGATCGACTTGGAAAAAATTATACGATGTGTAAAACATGTGCCATTTCGGCGCAAACCTCTGACACGGTCCGTAAAAATTCGAGATTTTCATAAAAAAATTAAGAAGTCGCCGGATTTTGGTAGCGCACCATCATTGTTCGTGAGCTACTAAAATCCGGTGATTTCTTAATTTTTTTATGAAAATCTCGAATTTTTACGGATCATATCAGAGGTTTGCGCCGAAATGGCACATGTTTTACGCATCCTATAATTTCTTCCAAGTCGATCTGCACCTCCATTCGTTCGCAATCAGGAAGAAATGAAGAGAACAAATATATTCAAGTAAAACGCGTTTAGTTTCTGGGCAAAGGCGAAGCTACAGGTTGCCGCCTGACGTTTTTAGCTGCGAAATCTATAATTCTACGAATTTTACTATAAACCAAGCGACATTTTATTCAGAAAAGATAGTACTTTCGGGGAATGTGATAAAACAAATAGATTTTTCGACTACCTAGTCCCCTTGATACAAATTACCTTAATCTCCGATCTATACCATTAACATTCTTCCATGGATATAGGATGGTTTTTTACTTTTGTGTTATTTCTATACACTTTGGTCCTTTGGTTGTGGTTGAAGAATTAATTTCACAAATCCTGCACCGTACCTGGTTTGACAATACACGTTTGGTTTGTTTTTTTTTTCTCCTCATTCGATGGTACACAATTGCTGTTAAAAGTGTTGGAAAGCAGTCATAAGATTAACATCATTGCAGCTGCCAATAATTATTTTACCTACTAGTAATCGACAATTAAGAAACTCGACTTTGTATATTTTCCTGTTTTCATAATCACTAATGAGATTGGAACACGATGAGAATAATGGTTGATTGAAAATCATCGGTTGTATGTATGGTGTGCATATATGTATAGTCGCACGAGGGGAGGAGGTAGGAAGGCAGGTGGGTAGACGCCTAGCCGCGGGGTTACACCACGAAGGAGATGGTGCTCGTATTGCCCTCGCCGCAGACCAGGAAGACAGCCCACTTCAATCCAAGCGTTCCAGTAGGTTCCTACCAACTGTATCTTCAATATGTCGACTTGTGCTTGTCCCTTAATTGATTAATTTGATCTGTGTAATTCAATTTCCTCGTGCTTCGTCACATTTATCATTTATGCTTGCTGGCTTGTTTAAACCAAATACCTCGCCCTTATCTCTCGCATGCAAAATAACAAACGATCTTCGGGAACAGCCGCGTTTCAATGATATATTTTAAGAGGAAATACATAAATTGATTTATGAAATAATAGAGCAGGGATACGATACATTACTGTTTTAAAGTATTACAAGCATTTCGTTTAAGGTACATGCAGTATCTCTTAAGATACATACATTTCGCGACATTAATATTGCACTTTCTGTAGAAAAGCACGCAAAGCATTGTGACTACTAGCATATTTTTATTTTCTCTCTTCTTTTTTTTATATATATAAAGCTTGGCCAAAAAGAATAAGTGTATGTACGTTATCTCTGTGCTTGTAAAGTCATTTAAGCGCGTCTTTAATCACTGGACATTAATTAAAAGACGGCAAACTGCTTTGTTATAGAATTGATATGCTATCTCGAACATTTTCTTGCAGCTCTTTTATATAAGGTGATTCTTCGTATTAAGCTGCTCTGTATAACGTGAATCCAGGGATGCTTTGTGTACTTGTCTACAACGCACCTTCTACAACTTATTTCATTTGCTACGGCACCTTTTGGTCGTATACGTATTTTATTCCCCTGTTCGTAACATAGAAACTTTTATAGGTGTGATATCTGCAGATGACTTGCCGAGCGGATTCGACGACGAACAGCAGTCTACCTTTATCGAAAGATTAGGCGCCGGCACGGATAAACTGTTAGCGGAATTCTTTTGTTGGTGGGGCACAGGTACTAGAGTCATCAGTTCTCAGTAATATTACTCATGGCTTCAGCAGTCTCGCGTTATCGAAAGTTTCGAATTTCTTCCAGCATGCGCTTCGCGGCCGTGGTTCGTTCTGTTCTTTGGTTTCTTATTCATCATCGCCCTGGGCCACGGAATAAAATATATCCACGTGACTACCGACCCGGTGGAATTATGGGCTGCCCCTGAATCTCGATCACGGGTCGAAAGGAAGTACTTCGATGAGCATTTCGAACCGTTCTATAGAACCGAACAGATAATCATAACGTCAATTGGCATGCCAAAGGTAAGTTCTACTATCCTATGGAGCAGAGTTATTAATTAAACAACGTGTAAAAAAAAAAGAACAAACTTTAAAACCTTCTTCAGATCGTGCATAACACGTCGAACGGCCCAATAACATTCGGTGCCGTGTTTAATGACACCTTCTTGAAAACTATCTTCAAGCTGCAGGAGGGAATTAAGCAAATAATTACCCCGAACAATTATACCTTAGCGGACATATGCTTCGCTCCGTTGACTAATTCTTTCACTGGCCCGGCAACAGTTTCGCAATGCGTCATCCAAAGCGTTTGGGGATACTGGCAAGATAGCATGGAGAATTTTGATATGTCCACCCCTGACGGCAATTACACAGTGAATTATCTAGATCACTTCAGGGTTTGCTCGCAGTAAGTACGCGAGTCTCGGGCGACTCGAGGGAAGCTTACTAATTGGTACTTTGATTTTAGGAACGCGTACAATCCCGAATGTCTGGCCCCTTACGGTGGGCCAGTGGAGCCAGCGGTCGCGGTCGGCGGCTTCTTATCTCCGGGCCAGGATCTCCATAGCCCTTCATACGAGAAAGCCACAGCTATAATTCTGACGATACTAGTAAACAATTATCACGACAAGTCTAAGCTTCATCCAGCAATGGAGTGGGAAAAGAGGTTGGTGCGGAGCGTATCCGGCGACACGCTCGAGAATGCATCGTTCAATTATTATTAGCTGCTTCATTGCTCTCGCGATTTCAGTTACGTTGAATTCATGAAAAATTGGACGTCGACGCAGAAGCCGGCATTCATGGACGTTGCCTTCACCTCGGAACGCTCGATCGAGGATGAATTGAATCGCGAGTCCCAATCGGATGTCTTGACCATCCTCGTATCGTACATTATAATGTTCGCGTATATCGCCATATCCCTCGGCCAGATGAGGACATGCAGCCGGCTCTTGGTATGAATCACTGAACGATATTAAAGAAAGCTTCGAACACGCTCGATCTTGCACGCGTGTTCTGCTTTCTCTATTAGCGAGCAGTTAATATTCACGTGTTGACTTTAATTTTAGATCGATTCTAAAATTACCCTCGGCCTTGGCGGCGTACTAATCGTACTGGCTTCCGTCGTTTGTTCCGTTGGCCTGTTCGGTTTCATTGGCCTTCCCGCCACGCTGATTATTATTGAAGTCATACCGTTCCTCGTCCTCGCCGTCGGGGTAGACAACATTTTCATTCTGGTCCAAACGCATCAGAGAGAAGGTCGCCGACCAAACGAATCGATACCTGAACATATCGGGCGTACGCTCGGCCAAGTGGGGCCGAGCATGTTGCTAACGAGCGTGTCGGAAAGTTGCTGCTTTTTCCTAGGTAGGTCCTCGAAGAAATCATTCGCGTGAGATTTTCGGGGAAGAACATTCGTTTAATAATTCTCAGAATGATTTATCCGACTAGGTGGACTCTCCGACATGCCTGCCGTTAAAGCTTTCGCTCTCTACGCCGGCATGGCACTGCTGGTAGACTTTATACTCCAAGTAACATGTTTCGTCAGCCTACTGGCGCTAGACACCGTTCGCCAAGCAGTACGTAGCTCGATAACATTGCCAGCTTAATTGCGCGGGACGATTTCATTACTATAATCGGTCTCATATAATTTCAGAACAACAGGCTCGACATATGCTGCTTCGTTCATGGATCGAAGAAAGACAACGGGGAGGAAGCGGTGAATGGAATTTTATACAAGATCTTCAAAGTTGCTTACGTTCCGTTGTTACTGAAGAAATGGGTGCGCGCGGTCGTTATGATAGTATTCTTCGGCTGGCTCTGCTCGAGCATCGCCGTTGTTCCGCACATAGAAATCGGCCTCGACCAAGAACTCTCCATGCCAGAAGATAGTTTCGTTCTGAAATACTTCAAAGTAAGTAGCTGATCCGTCGGTGGTAAGCGGTGAAGATTAATCGAGCAAGGCGTCCTCTCAACGATCTCCATTCTCCTCCAGTTTTTAAATAGCTACCTGTCAATCGGACCACCGATGTATTTCGTCGTAAAAGATGGCTTAAATTACTCGGACACTGGGGCGCAGAATCTTGTGTGTGGCGGTCAATACTGCAACAGCGATTCGGTCTCTACTCAAATATTCATAGCATCGAAGCAATCGAATAGGTAATTAGTGCCGTAAACCCGAGTCTTAATTATATGGAATCGCAGATGAAGCACCTAATGCAATACCGCCGTTTTTTAGGACGTACATCGCGAAACCTGCATCGTCATGGCTAGACGATTACATCGACTGGTCGGATCTGTCTACTTGCTGCAAATACTTTGTCTCGAATAGCTCCTTCTGCCCGCACGCGGGTACGACAAAATACTTTTATTGCACTGCAAGCTGAGATAATGCACGATCATTGAACGATTACAATTTCAGAGTTCTCGAATCGCTGCGCCACGTGCAATATCACGAGGAATAATTTCGATCGGCCAATACCAACGGAGTTCGACAGATACGTGTCGTTTTTCTTGCAAGACAATCCGGATGACACGTGCGCCAAAGCGGGCCATGCCGCTTACGGCCACGGCGTGAATTATGTCACCGATCCAAAGACGGGACTGTCCAAAGTCGGCGCGTCCTACTTCATGGCGTATCACAGCATCCTGAAATCGTCCGCCGATTACTACGAGTCGATGCGAGCTGCCAGGGCCGTGTCGGCGAATATAACAGACACGATTAACAATCACTTGAGAAGCATCGGCGACACTACAACCGTCGAAGTTTTCCCGTACAGCGTGTTCTACGTGTTCTACGAACAGTACTTAACCATGTGGCCCGACACTCTGTACAGCATTGGAATATCTATGTTCGCTATTTTCGTGGTAACCTTCTTCTTGATGGGCCTGGACATATTCTCCTCCGTCGTCGTTATAATCACCATCTCGATGATTGTCGTAAACATCGGTGGTTTGATGTATTGGTGGCATATCACGTTGAACGCCGTGTCGTTGGTCAATCTTGTTATGGTAAATGCAGGAATACTTGAATATCTCTCGACGTAAAGCGTTACTGGGAAGATAAATAATTTATTTCATCCCGCAGGCCGTAGGAATAGCTGTGGAATTTTGTAGCCATCTGGTGCACTCCTTCTCCGTGTCGGTGAAACCAACGAGAGTCGAGCGAGTCGCCGATGCATTGACGAACATGGGAAGCTCCATTTTTAGCGGTATCACTCTAACGAAATTCGGCGGAATCGTGGTACTCGGCTTCGCCAAAAGTCAGATCTTCAAGGTACTGTTTAAACGGATCGCTCTCGTATTTATATCGTTCTCTTTGGTCTTTTACTAACGTTTTTGTGCCGCGCATTTTTCAGGTATTCTACTTCAGGATGTACCTGGGTATTGTACTGTTCGGCGCCGCCCATGGCTTAATATTCCTGCCAGTATTACTCAGTTATATCGGTAAGGCTTGTTAATCGCAATATTCAGGAACGGTAGACGTTTAGGGGAATCACATTCCATTGCCACCTGAGCCGACTGATTGTCGATTCGTTTATTAAAAGGCGCCAGTGTTGCTCGAGCATCGGGGTAGTAAATGAATCGGATCTTCATATACCTTTACAGTGAAATTGTTTAAATAACTGTTGTGTGTTTCCTTCGCTATTGACGTTTGTACTCGTCTCTATCCTCGTAACTTTCTAACCCAAGTATTAACGAGCTAAATCAGGCTACAGTAAAGAGTCGAACGAACTTCGTCATGGCTGCTGGTGGTTCTAGGCACACCGATGAACAGAGAGAAGCTGGCGAATCACAAGAGAGCGATGCAGGGGAATCTGGACAACGTGCAGGAGACTTCCTTGAATCATCGTGTAAGCAAACTCAATTCTCCTCCCACACCCACCACAAGTACACCTACCTTCAGAGTGCTCGAATACGAAAGATAGGTACGCAGGAAAAACCCACATTTTCTACACTCTCTCTCTTCTTCTGTGTCGTGACCTGTGACAACACATAATTTACCTTTCCCCGTACATTCTACACTGCTTCTCTTCTACAACAAACCGCTTCGAACCAAAGTCCATCGACCGACCACCGAAATATCGAATTAATGGTAATGTACATAGTAGAAACGTTGCCTCGTAGAACTAATCTCGACACACCCAATGGAATCTCTTTACATCGCACACGCTCAAACACGCTACAGGTATATCCGTTTTCAAACATTCGCTCCAACTTCATTTCGTAATACCATCCATCCTTATCACACAGCTTTAAAAGCGAAGGTTGCACATTACAATGGAATCTGTGTATGTCGATGAGTGTGGGATGGGATATGCATATTACCGTAAAAACAGAAAAACATTCCTCCTGGTCAAGATTATTCTTTTTCCTTTGCTAGTCGCGACACTGCTCTTCCAACCTTCTGTATTTTGTACGTGCTCTTGTGGTTAGTTGGCTGCTGTTTGTACGATAGCTTGGTTACGTTTACACTGTTGAAAAAAAGGGATATGGAAAAAAGATAATTGCCACTGGTGAACCGAAGCGCGAAACCCCTCTTCCTTTTTTTAAACGTGTCGTCGTCTCTGTGTCTGCGTTCCGAGCACTATTCTATGTAATTTGGCTGTGGCGCACGATGTGTTTATCTTAGATGATTCTAGTTTTGTGGCAAGAGTCTAGACATAAGTTGCAGGCGTGTAATTTAAGAAGAGATATTGTGTTCTAATTTGCAGGCGTGATGTCGCGCCGTGGGCGTTGGAGAGCTCGTCAGCGTGCCAGCAGGCTTAGAAACGAGTTTAGGAGCGAAGAACGCGGGCCCGACTCTCCATTACTCGAAAATGACAGCAATCGGTACCCAACCACTTCCTACGCCAGTGTGAACTCCATAGATGCGATACATCATCATCCGACCTTGTAGGATCATCCGAATGTTAAGCGTACAGCGACGCAACTTTTGTACTTAGTGAGACTGAAAGTATGTTTGCCCGGTACGGCAGATACTACAATCCACATCGTCGCTCTATACCGCGGCCGATGAAATTCTTTTAAAAATATCGAATAGGCTGAACGGATTCTCGAGGGAAATTACGAGATCGATGTGAACTATGAAGTTCGTGCCTGGTACTTTTGTTTAGGTAGGAAGAGAATTTCATATGTTATTCTTCTCCTTCTTTTTATCGTCACCATTATTATTGCGAATATTAATTGCGTTTTAGAATATTTATTTGTGGAGAAATAGTATCTTAATTTAATGTTATTCTATCGCTGAAGCTTTACGAATTGTATTTTGATTGTAGGTTTTGAGGTGGCACGATCGGTCCAGTCGATCGAGTGTGCCGAGAGATAAGTAATAATTTATTGTTAAGGAACATTCGTTTGCTTATCCGATATATACCCTAGTAGCACAAAATATCGAATGCACATACATCCAATATTAAAAAGAGGTTCAATATCTTTTTGATATTTAAACATACATAGAATATTTATTCTATATTAAGAAGCAAATATATTTTCCAAATATGCTGGAAATATTCATTTTATATTATGAAAAAAATATTCTTTTTCCAAGTATAAAGTAAATATTTATTTACCGTTTGAAACAAAATATTTTTTCCGAATGTTCGGGAAATATTCATTTTATATTATGAAAAAAAATATTCTTTTTCAAATATAAAGTAAATGTTTATTGAATGGTAGAAAGAAAACACTTTTTTTCGAATATTTTAATTTCTAAACCTTTATTTCACATTTTCAGTACGTGTATATAATATTTGGAATCAACATTTTTTTCATATTAAAAAGTGTGGCTAAAAAAATATTTTTCTAATATTTGGAAAAAATATTTAACCAATATTTCGTGCTACTAGGGTATATGTATGTATATATATATTTTTTTTTGTCCTTTTCACGGAAGAATGTATAATGTATGTTGCTTTGGCGAACAGCAAGTGTATCTGCATTTTTGTCATCGTTTTATCGACGCGCGTGCATTTTATTCGTCTCGTAGGAAGAATTCAGTATTCGTTATCGGTGACGTCAGGTGACTATTTTGTATTGCCCGTTCAGCGGATGCGGCCACGATACACCCGCGACGGTGTTATCAAGGCTCCGCGTCGAAGTTACGTCGAGGATAATGGGAATTAATCTAATCGCCGTTACGATGCTATCAAAGTGTTTACGACGTCCGCGTTCAGGATCGTCATTGCGAAATCTTTCCTACAGCATGAATTTGGAAGCTTGTCCAAACGAGTATTAACCGTCCTTAGTCGAGATAAAACAACAAATCTGTTTCCGCATTTATGTTGTACGAGCCTACGAATTGCGCGCGAAATTACGTAGCGTATCTTCTCGGCAAGCAGAGATCGAAATCCGTGGCATCGATATCGGGGCACAGAATTTTTCCTGGAATTCTACTATTTTTCCATGATGTACAAAGGATAATATTCCTAATATATATGGTCGGTGATTAGCAATACATTTCAGACACAAGGTTGTTACGCGAGAGAATAAGTCCGGGAACCATTTCTTTTTTATCTTTTCATATAATCCAGAGGTTTTCGAACGATTAATTATCCATTGTCCACGGTCCTGTTGGACTCGGATGAGTTGAAAGTGAACCGAGTGGCAACAAAGATCTATGTGTTCAGGGCGAAAGCGAAGACGGATTGTCGCTTTCAAATAAAAGAAAAAATACAGTAGTTATTGCTCGGTTCCCAACGTTCTACTATTCTCACGCTCCGCCTAGAGACTTTAGGTGATCACGATTAAGGGGAAAATGGGGGGGGGGGGAGAAAACGGTAGTTAGCCTAATCGCTGGGAGTTGAACGATGCAGGGATGTATAGCGTTTAATTTCTCTCGCTCGCTTCGTCGGTGTAAAAGTGTCTCGTGAGAGCCGCGACGCTTCTGCTCATAATGCCTGCAACTTAATTCGAACAGTATTGTTTTCGTTCTCCGTGCGAAATCCAGCCGAGTGGAGGATTTGGTCGAAAAATCTGCCTGTTCTGTGAACGTAGACGCGAGAACACGCGTCTCCTGTCGCGAGTTCGATGCCTCATGCGCGCGTTTTGTAAAATTCTTTGTACACGAATGAACGATTTGTATATCGCGAAAACAGAAGAAAGAGAAGGTCCGCTAGTTGAAATCCTTAGGCGCCGCGTTAGCGATCGTTGTCAGGCTGCGCGCGCGCGCGGCTGATAAGAGAACTCTCGCGAAACGGCCCCTCGCGCGTACGAGCGGTTGAGTTCTCGAGCCGTGCAACAGTACGCTCTACGTGTGTAAATGGTGGGAGAAGAGTTCCTGTGAACGTTGAAATAAAAAGTGCCGGGGTTCGGCAACGAGAATACGTAAAATTAGTACGGAGTGTCGTCGTATACTACTACTACTACATATCGCTATAGTAATTTCAGTATTAAATTTCGCGATAGGCGGCAGAGCACGGCGATACTACCAAAGAGGTGTCCGAACAACGCGAAACCGTGTTAAACACGTAATACGAATAAACGTTTTTTTTCTGTTTATACGATAATATACATGTGTAAAGGCGTGTTAAGTATCTTTTACATGGTTATTTACGAGATCGGGCCGTTGGAGTAACAAGTGTGCGAGAACAGAACGCTAGCACCAGCGCCGCTTCTGCCAAACACGTGCTCGTAAATTCGCGCACCTGCCAAACCAGCAAAATCCTATTCCGTCGCGAGCGCTTACGAAAACTGAGCGCGTCCGCGTTTCTAAGCCTCCGAACGAGAAGGAAGTCACGAGGACTAGCGAATTTAACGCTCAATTTGTACAGTAAAATATGCGATTTATTGCACCGTCTCCTTACAGAAATTAAATAATTATGTTTATATTAAATAGAGTAGGATTGTCTTTTGTACGTGGATAACGAGGATTGCTTCGGGGCGAGGCGAAGTTAGCCCATTGCGTGCAGGGGCCCGAATAAGTGTACCGCTTGGCAAGTCTCGTCCGGGTTACCGAGGAATTGCGCGTACAATTCTTGGTAGCGCGACAGAGTCAATCCGCCGCGTCTCCTGTCGTCGTCCTGCCAGCAGAGAAATCCATTTAGCTGAAGGAGTACGCGAGGAAGCAGAGGTCTGGGCTTTTGCGCAAACGCGAATTACCGCCGGTTACGCGAATGTCAGTTTATATTAAAAGCACAGTTAAGTGGCAGCGTGATCCACAAACATTTTTAGTTGCTAGTGCATGTTTCTGTTGACTGGCGGACGTAAAGCACAGCCACCGAAGTTGGCACGTAGTCAAACTATTGTTCCTTGCGTCGAATTCGGAATTACTTCTTACCGCTTATCGTTTGCGAATCACACGGGGAAATCGTTTGTTACCGTAGGGAACATGTCGAAGAACAGCGCATTGTCTTGTCGCGTCTAAGGTCAAAGCGGTTCTATGTTTAGTACTCGTTACGGCAGAAAGGTTGCATGTGCAAATCGTATCGCGCGCTCTTTAGATTGTTCAGCCGCGACAAACCATTCAAAGCACGACCATCTTACGTTGAGGAGGTTTTGGTAGGCTTCGTCTAGGATGTTTACGTTGTCCACGGGGATCCTCGACACGCAATTGTAGCGGAACTCGTCGGCAGCGATCACACCGTCGTCTGAAAACGGTAATAACCGGTTAGTAAAACGCGAAACACTCGGAGCCAGTGGTCCCGCGTTACCGTTCAAGTCTACTATCTTGAAGTGACTGTCGATGAACATCTTCATCGCCTGCGGGAAGTCTCGATACTGTCGGCCAACGCAGCTTCTCTGTACAGCTTCTTTAAACTCCTCGATGGTCACGATACCGTCCTATACGCAACAGAATTAGCCGCGCCAGGTGAAGAGACCAATGCGAAGGGCCAACACTTTCCGAGGAAAATCTCTCCTGGCGAGAATATCTACCTTATTGAAGTCTGCCAATTCCGCGATCTCTTCCCACAGCGAGAGCATGATATGTATATTCTCCTGGTATCTACCGTAACTGAATTCTCCCTTTCCCTCGATCAAAGTCATTTTCAGCGCCATGCATTCGAAATCGTGCTTCTCCAGGATGCCATTGTTGTCTGTGTCTAAATACGACAAATATCGTTTAATCGCGCGACGGCCCGGAGCTGTTCGAGTACTCGAGAAAAGCGAGCCGAGCCTGACTCGGCTCGCAGAACCGAGTACTCGTAAAAGCCGAGCGGCTCTAAAGAATCGAGTACTCGAATTTTTTCGAGCGGCTCGAAGAGAACCGACTACTCGATTTTTCCTTTTTTTTTTCTCTTGTCGAGTACTCGGCTCGGAAACCGAGTTTCGACTCGGTCCGAATTTCAAGCTACTCGAACATTCGAGTACTCGAACAGCCCTCCGCGACGCCGAGCGGATCTGTTGACGCAGTTGCGGAAAATGTGAAAGCAGTATGCGCGTAATTGGGTTGGGGCGGTTAATCGATCGGTTAGTGCCAATTTATTATATCTCTAAAGGAGATTTTTGTCATTACACGGCTGGATGTGCTCCAAATAGTTGAGCTTCTGGCAGAGATCGGCACTCGTCACAATGTACACGACCTCCCGAGTATGTATATCGATGTAATTCAAAGCGCGGGTATCGTATTTTTACTTTTTTTTAACGATCGATGGCCCGTATGTATCCCATAGATTATCGAGTTGGCTCGTGTGTCGGTATTATCGATTCCCGACTGATCGAGAAAATTTCTAAGTAACCGTCTTGCACCGTTGCTCTTTTAACGTGCTCGCGCGCAACGAGAATGTGCTAGTGTATTTACGCGAGTGAATTATTCGTGAACGGTCATTCGCGAATAATTGAGAGCGCGTGATACTTGCGACGATGAGAAAGGCCGGCAGAATGTTCCATGAAAGAAATTAGAGCCAAGCTTTAAATTTGGCATGGACCAATTGCAACTGTTGGAACGAACGCGTGGTATACTTTGAAGTCAACCTAAATCCTAAACAAGTATGACACTCTCGAGCGCCAAGAGAACCGTTTCCCGTCCCATCGCGCTCGAAGCACTTGCTGCGAACCTGTTTCGTCGCAATTTTTTAGTCTGTACACACACAGCAACTTGTTAGCATCTAGAAACTTAGACTTTCAGGGGACTTCTTCTACGCTGCGGCAATATCTACGGAGCGTGTCGAAAGAACGGCAAGCTGCCGTGCAGATCTGAGGGCTCCTCGTGAAGGTACGTACACGAGGATCGATAGGCTGTTACTAGCATTGCAATACTCACGTCATAGTTTGAGCTCGGAATAGCGGCAATAAGATTACCCGCGCAACTGCCAGGCTACATACACGCACGTGGATCCTCAAAAGCAGCATCACACGCGTGCTTCGCACCAGGAATGGCCACGTACTAACCGTAGAGGAACCTTACAATGAAATCCACTCGGTTGTCCCAGCTGTACGCCATTCCTCCGAGAGCTTTATTTCTAACAATCAACCCAGTCCTCCCTTTGTTACACTCGTCCCGTTCACGGTGCTATCCCCTTTCTATTTCCTTGCGCTTCTCCTTTCCTCGCCAGCTGAAATGGACTTCGCGACGCGAAGGTGATCGGGCCACGGAGCTGCCGCGTCTGTCGCTTCGAGCTTGGAGGGAAAAGTCTGAGTCAACTGAAGGTACGCGCCGAAACCGAGAAAGAGAGAGAGAGAGAGAGAGAGAGAAAGTGGCTCGAGAGGATGGTGGTTTCGCACTGAACTCGAGGCGAGAGTCAAGTCTCCTCGAGTCGTGGATCGTGGCTAAGTTTAGAGTACCCCCTCTGAGGGAAGGACACGAGGAAGGGGGCTCAGGTGGTGACGGTGTCACCGAGCCCGCCTCAAAGCGATTCGCTTTCGCTGACTTTCTTTCATCGGCCAGCATCTCTCGTTCCTCTCTTTTCATTCAGGCGGTTGGCCCATCTACTCGGCCCCCGATCTTTCCCCCCTTTCAGACCCGACTTCACGGTTAATTGACTGGCAAAAACTCGAATCCCGTTGACGCGACCGTTGCGTTTCGTGCGTCGTTAAGGCTAATTGGACGAAAATGGTCTCGATCCTCGGAGGAAATGGTGCAATTATGTCAAAGCCAAGGTGTTCTCGGTTGCCGGAGGGGACTTTTCAAGAGTTTCAAAGCACAGTTGCTCGGGCATGGAGAACCAGCCGGGGAGGGTTGCCTGTCCTTGGCAATTATTTCCAAGAGTCGGCCCCCCCTGCCCCGCTAATCGACACCACGCACGGCTCGTTCTTCCAACCAGAATATTCTAATTTCAAACGCTTCGGATTCGAAACAACGCCCATTTGTCACCACGCCGATTTATCTTTTTACTCGGAGCTCGTGTGCTTGAAAGTAGACTAGAGCCTCGAACGCCACGAATATTATCGCCGTTAGGTGAGTGCTTCTCACTTTTCGCTTCTCACGGCCCGCCAGTTCTTCAGCTATTTCATTCTAACTTTCGTCGTTCCGGATATACGAAAATGTTGGTAATCCAACGACGAAACGTACGACAATGCTAATGGCCGTTCAGCTGTTGACTCTTTGGCCAGCCGCTTGGCAGAGAACGGTAATTACAGGAGAAACGCAAAAGTAGCTGCGCCTCTGCCTTCGACCTATGCAAATGCGTTCGTCGTGCTCTAGATTCGACGAGGTAAATCATTGTTTAACGCTGGTTAATTAAACCGGCCTGTCGACGCCTCACCTTCGCGAGCATGTTTTCGGTGTAGGTTTTTTTATTTCTATTTGGACGGCGATTATTCTCGCGCGACCGAAGTCCCTGACATTGGTCCCGACAAGCCCGGCTATATCGATGAGATGAAGGCCGACGGGACAACCACAAAGCTAGGGTTCACCGGAACCGGTAAGCGGAATACTTTATAAATATATCTTGGAATCGCGCTGGTCATCGTCATCTGGAACGGATTAACTCCGTCGACGAAATTACTTCGCGCGTATGCTCGTGCGCTTTACAGTTCGCAGCAGCCCTGGCCTTCTGAAATTCCCAGCACGCGCGCATTTATCGGGAACAGAACGGCTAAACAGAGACGGAGGTATCTATTGTAAAATACCAATTTTACACGGGTTGCATCATCGTTCGTTTGGCGCGTCGAACACACCTCGAGATTTCCACGCGACACGTTCGATCTTGCGCTTCCCGTTTGCCGCGGTACAGATGGAACTTTCTTTCTTCAACGGGCAAGGTTTCGAGGTTTAAGATCGCGTCGTTTCCGCTCGCGTTCCCTTCTGTATCGTGATTAATAATTATTCAAGCAACACGGTCCAATATCATAAATAGCCGAGCACTCAAAGCTGAGCTACTAAATACGCCGAGGCGAATTCCTTTTCCCTATCGTGTCGACCACTCCTTCGCGATAGGAATTGAAGCCTCGAAATTATTGCTCCCCTGTGTTCCGTTGCGCCAAGGTTGCACGTTCTTCTCCGCGAGTGGAATCGCGGCGGGGGAAACAGCATTTTCTTCCGCGGTAGCGTGAATTTTTATCGCTCGTCCAGTGGCCGATCGTTGATCCACATTTCCCCAGATCGGTGGTCAGTGAAAACAACCGGCGCGGAAGATAGTCAGGCAAAGCGAATACTCATCATATAAGGCACGGCTTTGGAGGGAGTTGTCAGTTGGAAAGTGCGAGCTCTCGGGCGAGGAACGAGAAGCGGAACGTTTCGCTGGCCAATCGACATGAGATCGAAGCTGTGCTCGCTACTGCCTCTCGTCGCGCTCGCCTTCTCCAGTGAGTTTCACCCCGCAAACCTCTCCGTCGCTCTCGCTTCCACTCGATTAATTCCAATAATCGCGCGCTGTTTGAAGCCTGAAGGGTCGCAGGCGAGATTGAACCGAGCGTCCTCGGTGCTGTCCTTCCTCGCTTTTACAATCCACCGTTCGACAATCCGGAAACCACCGAGTCTCGAGGGACAGTGGTGCTTCCGCGACGGAACCACCATGCGTGCCGGGTAATTTCACTTCCGTTTTTGCGCGTTCGAGTGAAAACGTCGGGGCGAACAACGAGATTTCACTTGGATCGTTTCGGTGGTGCGAAGGGGATCGTGAAAGTTTCAGAGCATAGGATTCACGACCGGGCAAGCAGTCCTATTTCCTTTCCTCGGACTTGGAACCGCGCGGCCCCCGCAGGCTTCTAACTGTTTATCTTATTTAGCTCGCCGGAAACGGGACGAAGATAGCTTTGGCAGTAACTCGCGGATCGATGCAAGTTCTGTGTATTTCAGCGGGCACGTCGCGGGGGAAAGAAAAATCAGAGGACACTCCGTGCATCGATGACAACGGATTCTATCGCAACCCGAACGCCCCAGCTCGCAACGTTTGGTCAACGGCAGAGTGCGCCAAGTATTACCTCTGCTTAGGTAATTGCCACGATTAGGAAGCTCCGCCGATCGACTAGTAAATTTCACCGGCGCGTCTTCTGTCGACAGACAACGAGGTGTTCGAGTTCAGGTGCTCGCAGGGCTTGCTGTTCGACGTCTCCAGGCAGGTCTGCGACTTCAAGGCGAACGTGGACAACTGCGACGTCGCCTCAGGTAGACGATTTTATCGATAAACTCGCCGAAAGGCAAACGGATTTTCCCCCCGCGCTGTCCTCTGATCTAGCGGGCTGCGGTTGTCCGTTCACATCGAATGGTGATTCGAGAATTCTCAAGTGCTTTACAGAGGCGCAACCACCGAGGCCCCTCTTCGAGAACGGCGACTGCGATGATAAGCATTTGGCTTGCGGCGACGGCACTTGCTTCCCAGCTGCATACTTTTGCGACGGCAGCGTCGACTGTCCCGACGGCTCCGACGAAGGCTGGTGCGGTAAGGAATGCTCGCGCGGACTTTATGTTCCCATTTCTTAACGGGTCATATACGTTTCTCGGCGCTAAAACGTGTTCAATGTTTGGGAGCAATTCAGGGATAAACTATTAGTCCGATTGGTTCAATTCTTTTTGCGTTTTATAGGTATACGTCTATAGATTATAAAACAAGTATGAGAATTGGAAAATTTTTAAAAATGTGGCGTCCGCGGGCAGTGGCGTAGAACACGTTTTTTGGCGCTGCCCAAAACGGTGGGCATGATTCAGCCCGTGCGAGTGGTCCGAAACAAAAATCACCGATCTTTTAACAATCTTTGGGATCATAGTTATCGGGAGACGTCGCCATTTTTTCGAAACAAAAAAATTGCGGAAATGGTAACGCTTTGAAGAAAAGGCTCGTGACTTTCGCTATAAAAGTCGTACGTTCTTGCTTGTTATTGAAAAATGGTTCGATTTAATTGAAAACCTCGACCTCGCCCGATAACGAATCTTATGTAGAATATGTGTTTAAATAATGAAGTTAATCGGATGAACTGTGAGGCAGTTATCACGCCTACCGTCTTGGAAAATGATGGTTCGAGAAAAACACACATTTTTAAAAATTTTCCAATTCTCATACCTGAGGTATATAACCATAGATATATAAACATGTACCTATAAAATACAAAAAGAATTAAACCAATCGGATTAATATTTTATCCCTGAATCACTCGCAAACATTGATCACGATTTAGCGCTGAGAAACGTGTATGACCCCTTAACCCATTATTGTAAGAACGAAAAATCCGACGAATCTGTAGACGCTCGGAACGATCCCAACGGCGCGTTGCCGTGCGATCCAAAGAACTGTCGGCTGCCGAATTGCTGGTGCTCCGAGGACGGGACGCGAGTCCCTGGTAACCTGACGGCGTCGATGGTCCCGCAAATGATAACGATCACCTTCGATGGCGCCGTGAACGCGGATAATATCGAGCTCTATTCCAGTAAGGGCAACGTACACAAGGACTCCGTAATTAAATCCTCTCTCTGATATCTGCTCTCGCTCGCAGAAATGTTTTCAGACGACAGGAAGAATCCCAACGGATGCCCTGTTCGAGGAACTTTCTACGTCAGCCATCAGTACACCAACTACAGAGACGTGCAGTATCTGTGGAACCTTGGCCACGAGATCGCAGCGCACTCTGTCACGTAAGAATCATTTTTTTTCTCTAACAAAGCAAACGACATCGAGCGATTATCAAACGCTCGAGTCACTCTAATTAAATGCACAGGCATCGAGGGCCCGAAGACTGGTGGTCGAGAAATGCCACTATCGAAGACTGGTTCGACGAGATGGTTGGCGTGGCGAATATTATTAACAAATACGGCGGAATTAGGCTGAAGGACGTGAAGGGTGAAGAAGAATTTTCTTAAAAGCACAGTAATTCGTCGTTATTGTCCCGTTTTCACCATGCGCAGCACGCTCGGTGACTATCCCCACCATTTCTTGGAATCCTTTGGTCGAGAGTGAGAGAACGAAAGATTCGGCGGCAAGGGGCCGACCTTAAATTACGGAAGTGTAATTTTGGCGACTTCTTACTCCCTCCCTCCCCCAGTATAAGAATTCGTAAGATTTGAAATTGCAACCCCCTTCTTACGTAATATTTTTTACATTGAATTTTTTCAGTTATTAAAATTCTTTTAAAGGTTTATAGATATAATTAACAAATTCATTTAACTCGCTTTCGGGGAATTTAAGCTAAAGCAACTTTTCTGGAACATTAATGATAGAATTTGTATTTATTGAAAGTTAGGTTAAAATATATTACGCAAGACGCTACATGACTCCCCCCTCCCTCCTCGTAAGAAGACGTAAGAAACTCGCGATCCCCTCCCCCCAAAAAGCCTTACGTAATTTAAGGACGACCCTAACTGCGCGTGTCAACTGTTTCGTTCCCTCCAGAGTTCGGAGGGCCGAAGCTGCACTGATAGAGGGGGAAACACCTACAGGAGCGGTGGTTATAGGTGTTTCCCCCTCCATCAGTGCAGCTTCAGCCCTCCGAACTCTGGTTCCCTCTCGATCGCTCTTCGGAATTCTCGCTCGCGGCATCGGCCGCACGGAATAGTGTCCGCATCGCGTCGTACGCCCGCCGCCAGCCCCGTTCGTCGGGTTTATAACGACGAATTACTGTATTCCTGCTCTAGCTTCTGGGATATCGAAGTGAAAGTATTTGGTACGGCAGGTTTAAGGGCACCGTTCTTACGGGTCGGTTGGAACCGGCAGTTCCTAATGATGTCGGAATTCGGCTTTGCCTATGACTCCTCTATGTTGGCCCCCTTTTCTGGCTCACCTCTATGGCCGTATACCCTGGATTACAGAGCACCGCACGATTGCGTAGGTACCGAGCAACTCTGCCCAACCCGCCCGTACCCAGGTCTCTGGGAACTTGTACTAAATCAACTTTTGGCAGGCGTAAGTGACCATAGCCAAGCGTTACGCAATATTCTTGTTTACGATATCATCTTTCCGAAACTGCTGTTTACGCGCAGCCTGGTAAAACAAAGAAAATGGTTTGCATCGCGTTAGGAATACGTCTGCCCAAGGATCGACTCCTGTTCCCCGGAGCTGTCCGGCGAGGACGTGTACAGGATACTGATGATGAATTTTAAGAGGCATTATCTCGACAACCGTGCCCCGTTCGGCCTGCATTTCCACTCGTCTTGGTTCCAGAATCCATCGTACTTTTACGCGTTCAGCGTAAGTCGCACTCGTAGTCCCGATCCCGATCAGGGCCGTCTTAACGCATTTCAGCGCCGTGGGCTAAAAAGATTTCGGCATCCAAGGGTGCAATTTCTTCGCAGTTGGTGCAAGGCTGTATATCACAACCCAAGAAGACAAAATCTTCTTATAAAATATGTTAATAGCTATCGTCTTACGGGGCCGATTTTGAAAATTTCGAAAAATAAAGAAATGGTGAGAAATCAAAGGTAAAGTTAGATTTTTCTAAGAGAAAAGTCCACTTGTTTTCTTTACAAGTAATAAACGGGGAATCGGAATAAAAAAAAGTCGTCGTGGGACGATGTGAAATCTTACTACGATTCTGCATGCAAAATTGGAAGTAATTGGTTGAGCGTAGCGCGAGTTTTTAGGGCCACCGTAATGACAAATATAGTTCCGTTGCGGTACCTGGGATGTTTCACTCAAATGCCTATAACTTTGTCAGTCTTCCGAATTTTTACATCGGACTTGATTTATAACATTCCTAAAACATCAATCTACGAAAATATGTGAAAAGAAAAAATCCGCTCTTTCACATTTTCAAACGATTACGCCCCCTTAAAGATCGCCCTCGGGTTATAGCCCGTCGGTAAAGGCGGCCCTGATCCCGATGCGATCGGTCGCGTTACAGTCACGTTTCTCTTTCTGTCTGATCTATTAGAAATTCATGGACGACGTGCTCCGACTCGACGACGTCTACTTCCTTACCAGCCACCAGGTGATCGAATGGATGCGTACGCCCACATCCCTGAACGCGATCAAGACTTTCGGACCATGGCAGTGCGGCACGCGTCTATTCCAACCATTCGAAATAGCATGCGACTTGCCGAGTAGCTGCAAATTACCGAGCAGAGTACTAAAGTCCTACCGTTACTTGCACACATGTTTCGAGTGCCCCAAAGAGTACCCGTGGCTGAGAAACGAGTTCGGATCGGAGTGATGCACATAGCTACGGATCGAACAGTCACACTGCCATGTTTATTTTACAAAGGTTACGGCTGTAGTCGAGGGGATGGAGAGAGAGCGAGTTTATTTATTCAAGGAAACACCGAAATCTGTATTTTTATAAAAAAATCATGTTTATTTACCGTATCCGTGCGCGCAGTTTACAACGTAGAATAAGTTACCATCTATTTCCATTACGAAACGTTGCGCGATCCGCTGCGAGTTACAAGTTAGATAGCTCCCAGTATTAAATAACTTGCTTTAGCGCAGAAGAACGTCGAATAGCGAGGAGAACGGTTTCGTTTAACCTTCTTGCTGTATAAATGGATTGAGAATAGATTCCATTCCATCTACGGGACAAATTAGTACTACAGAGGTGCCTCTGCACACTACCAAACCCAGCATTCGGGTATCTTGGTTCAGTTTGTACGGATCGTCAGGATCTGGCGAAATACAGATTTTTAGTAAGCGACGATGCTTTCGAGCGGCTAGACGCGTTCGACAGTTTCGGGAAATTACCTCTGAGGTATTCTGTAGTGTTGTCGAGTACCAAATTCAATAGAGGATCGTACCCCTTGAGGATCCCCGCAGCCTCCCTTCCTCCAGCGAACTTTACCCTAATGTTCTTTTCCAAATATTTCGAGAGATCAAGAATGCTTTCCTTCTTCTTTTTCTCTTTCGCCTCTCCGTGGGCGTTTTGCTGCTACAAGAAACATACGGATTGAAGGATTTGGAGGTTAGCTCGATTGTACAACGATTCTTTACCTGTTTCGCCGTCTGCAAAAAGAAGCGTATCAATGAGATCGTACTGCCGATTCCCTCGCCAACAACATTCTATTACCGAGAACTCTTTTCGTTTTATACTTACGGACATTGCTGGTCCTTTTACAACCTAGGAATAATACGTTACCGTGCCTCTACGCGAGTAGGACGCATTTTAAGCCGGCGCTCGTTCTTTCAGGTTAGATTGCCTGTTTCAGCTTTTGAAATATCGATTCTCGAATCTTTCCCGCGCTTTGGAATTGGTCCGCGTTTACAAGGGACCTTCAGGTTTGGCAATTTCAGAAAATTTTGATACTTAGTGTACGCGAAGGTTCTCATTTTGATATTAATTTTTCAAAGCAGTAAGACGCGCTTTTCAGCCTAATTCGAGAGAATAGAGTTTGAAAAATTCTGAGTTCCTCTACCTACGGTGAATTAACTCTGAATCTCACCTAAATACGCGTGCCCCTCCAGCGCCTACGATGCACGGGTATTTAGATGAGATTCAAAGTCAATTCACCGTAGGTAGAGGAACTCAGAATTTTTCAAACTCGATTCTCTCGAATTAGGCTGAAAAGCGCGTCTTACTACTTTGAGAAATTAATGCCCGACTAAAGATCTTTGCCTACACTAAGTATCAAAATTGTCTGAAATTGCTAAACCCTGAAGGTCCCCTTGTTGGACGACAGACCTACCAACTGCGATCAAATCGAAGGCGTTGCAGTCTCGTCGTTGCAGAAATATGTAGTCCTCCGGATAAGAAAGGATCATTAGCAGAGTATAAAGATATTTACAGCATCTTTATTAATAAGGCAGATCGCCGTTCGAAGTAGCAACAACGGGAAATACGGTAACCGGTGCAACGATCTCGTAAAAGCTTGGACTTTTATTTCGTTATCTGATTTATAAAAAAATACACGTTAATACATGGTGTGTACGTGACGAATGACGTGGTACAGTGAAGTGACTGCTTCTCGTTACGTCGTTAAGAATAAAATCTATGATTTTAATCGTAACAAATGTTCGTTAAGTCCTATGATTATGAGTGGAGGGGGTGGGGGGATGGTTGCGACACCGCAGATTTCATTCCCTTCCCGTCGTTCGGCGTCTCGTAGAGATTCTTCTCTCTAAATATACAAGTACATGTATCGATCGTTTGCATCGTCAAGTTAAAATTACCTATACGACACTGTAATCGTTGTGCTAACGATACGTTTCCGTTCCCAACGAATACTTTCCTCTCTATCGCCCGACGGAATTCATATTGTACATTGACGCGCGAATACTTTTCTTCCTATATGTAGTCTATATACTATGGGCGAATTCCACTTACCCCCAAATAGCCCGCGCCCGCGAACTTTCCGTTTTTGTAATAAAATGAATATCATAAATCATATGTTCCTGTTTTCGACTCGTAATTTATACTTAAAAACCTGTATTTACCGATAATGGCTGTTTCGCAGAGTTCTCTTCCATAATTCAAGATATTTTCATAAATTTTGTAACGTTAACCGCGGGCGTCTCGGGCGTAAGTGGAATTCGCTCTATGTACGTCGCTGCTGCCTCATTCACACACGGACGCGCGATACTGTTACTCGTATATATATATATTGTCCTTAACATCTTTCTGGCTGGCTGCTTTTGGATGGGCACTGTATTACTGTGTACAATTCACAATTGAAACAGATCGATGCAACAACTAAGTATCTCCTCCTCTCCTTAACTTACGGCTTGCGTTTCGTTTCAATTACGGGTTCGCACGGAACATTTCGATTCGATGTGTCGAGCACGCGTTTCGAACCAGCTTTCAACAAGCGGGCTTCGATTAACGTCTACGTAAAATCTATCGTCGTTAACGCTTCGTGTGGTGTTATGAGTGTGTGTTGTATTCTTCCTTGTATTTATCGTGTCTGTAAGTTAACTGCCAGCTATTCCGCAGAGCTTAACGAGTACGTTGTAATCGGTTATCATTCTATCGCGTATCGATCCGATTCGAAAGACTGGCTAGAGAAAAGTAAAAGTGCTACGTGGTGTTAACTGTCGAGACGAAGGAAAATTTAAGTCACAGCATCTTGAACGTCTCCCGTTTCTAGTAGTACAGCCGGATATCTGGGTTCTGTCGGACGAAATCAATTGGCCGAACTTTATACAGGACATAACTGTTCGCTTAAAACCGCCACGAGGTGCTTACCAGCCACGTTAAAAAATATATAGATTACTCGGGGTCGACGATATCTGGGATCGAATTCTTAACATTTAATCGTGCTCCATCGTTTCGAACGAACTTAGACGATTCGTCATGTCTCTTGTCCGTCTTCCTCTTGCTCGGACAGCAACGGGATACCGTTCAAATGATCCACGTTATTGTTCTCCGTCTCGTCTTGCTCGGAAAGCAGAGGAACCACTTGCTGATTGTTGTTGTCCATCTCGGAAGATCCCCTACCCTGCCCGGGCAGGAAGGACATTGGCATAGTGCCGGACGGCGTGGTCGGCGCGGAGCGCGACAGCCAGCGTCTGGTTTTATTCTTCGAGCTTGGAAGCCCTAGCGGCATGTACATTTTCCCTCGTGTCCGTCTGGCTCTGTAGGAGCCGACAATGTCCCCTGGGCTCAGAGGCCGTTGCGTAGAGCCGTTTCCATTCGTCGTGCACAAAACTTGAGGTCGATTCTGGTAAGAAGGCAAAACGGTGCTGTGTCCACTGGGTAGCTGTGGTAGCTGTTGTATCTTGTCTAGCAGTTCACGTAACTCTATCGTCGGACTAGTAGCTCGGGGCGGTGAACACGGAGATTGAGCAGCCAAGCTCGATATGTCAGACGTTGTCCTACGATTAGCCAGCGAGACGACAGACCCAACATCCATGTTTTCCATACGCTCGCATTCTACCGCGGACAGCTCGTCGACGCTGTTGTTGCAGGAATATGGTGGTGGAATTATGGTGTTCGCCTCGTTCACCATGTTGCACATGAAACTGGAGCTCAACGAGTCCAACGTGCTCGCGTGCGACAGAGATCTAAAGTAACGCATCACGAATCCTGAAGTCCCCTTGCCGGATCCCTCGTTGTATCCGATCACCAACGGATACAGATCTGGCTTAGATGTAACCTAAACATCGAACGCATTAGGACGTTGGAATTTATGAGAGCCAAGCGAAAGCTAAACGTATACCTCGTTGTATGGAGGTGGCAGCGCTTGGACGAAAGAGCTACAGCAACTGTAATGCGGCGGCGGATACCACGGTCCCGTGGAAGCTCTGTCGGAAGAAGAGGAACAATCCTCGACCATGCCCGTGCGATGGCGTCTCCATAGCCAGCAGCCGCATGCCGCCGCTAGAGCCAATCCTACGAGTACCGCTGCCCTGCATAATATGAGAAACACCATAAACGTCTAACTACTACGGAAGATTCGCCGTGTTCGGAACGTATGCACCGACCATAAGTACCAGTAAGTCCAAATCAAGAAATTGAACATGTCTGACGTAGAGTGCAATTGGAATACGCCGTAACAACAGCCGAAGGAACAGCACTCTTTTGGAGGAGAGCAGCTAGAATTGTACAAACGGGTGCTAAAGGTACATAATAGAAATCGTACATTAAGTTCGATTAAATACGTTGGAAAACTTACACATGCCCCCCATTGCACAGCCTAGAAGATACCTTGTAAAACAAGAAAGGAAGCGATCGTTAAATAAAACTCAGCCGAATGAAATTCGATTGAAATTTAAGTCTGGATCTGTCGCAAGCAAGCTTTACGTGCAAAAGATTTCGACGCGTTATTTAATATTTCCTGCGGGACAGATCAGTCGAGTGGGAGAAGCGTGGAATGCGAATATTTAAAAGTCCAAGAATCACGAGGGAATACTAGTATGACGTTTGCTATAGAAGAATTCTATGGATACTCTCCGATACACCGTCGAGGGTTGTTTTTATCGCGACAAAGCGTGTACTGTGCGACGGCTAATTCGAGGAAATAAAGGCAGCGTTTCGAGGTTTTGTGTAAAGAAATAAATGATGATGGAAAAGAACTTACGCATGAACGAGAAATACTGCGAACAAAGGTTCATTGTCTAGACACGGGCGAACCGTGCGTAAAACCGACGTATTGATCGACCTCGGGACTCGGGCAGAGTCGAGCAGAACAGAACAGGGAGACACTGATACACGAGATATGCGCTAACATTCTACGGGGCTATAGCATGCTGCAGCGATACACGAGGGCCGCATCGTTAGAAGTCGAGTTGCTCGTCGTCGTTCTTACTTGATCGGCGAACAGCAGCGTCAGGAGTGCGGCCACCACGAGCACATCGAACGCGCGGCCTACAGCTTGCACCATAATTCTACCACGGAGCGCATGCCACCACGCAACCTTATATACTCCTATTTCCTTTATCGTGTATCATATATCTACCGACGGCTGCGGAACAGCGGAACAAATCGTCTTCCTTCCTATTCTAATTCCACTCTCCGGCTCGTGCGCTCTGTGATTAATGTAAGACCGATCTAATCGATCGCTTCTCACAAGAAAACAATCGCTTACAACCGAGATTTATTTAAGGTAGTTTTTAAACAAGACGAGACCCAACTTCTAAGTAACGCAAAGTTTATCGAAATCGATTGTATTATACTTTACGGAGTAGTGAAAAAAATCTGAAAATTCCGCTAGTAGAATAAACGCGATATTATTCACCATTTCAGTCGAATTACTTGCAGAACTCTCGACGTACGCATTAAAGCGTAATCGTGGAGGGTAGGTTAATTTGATTCCAACGCAAAATCCCGCCTGGGAATATTTCATTCAAACATATACCGTCGATCGGTAACTCGATATCTGTATATTTTAAAAGAAAAGCCATCGGTTCCATAAACCACAGACGAGGATAGACCTATAACCTTATGGACGTTCGTGTCGTTTGGTGAAAGAGGTCCTAGCACGGACCAAATATGATGCCAAAGTCTTTAAATAGTATTTTTGTTTCAGTTGAGCGATTTCTTTTTAGTTTCCGTTTCTCCTTACCATTTTAGTGTCGCATGCAACGTTACCGGCGAAATCTCGAAACAGATTGTAACGCTACGCGTGGTAGGAATTGGAATTCAACACGCGTAAAACTCGGTCATTCGAGAACCCCGCGATTTATAAATGATTCTGCTAGAGTAACAATTTAAACATCGTTTTATAAACGTATTCCGTGCAACGACAGAGAAAGAAGGATCGCAACAAAACAAGAACACATACGCTTTTTAACCTTGCTGCCCTATTCGAGTTTATTTAACGCGAAACAAATTCATTTAACATAAAAATTAATATAAACAACAACATTATCTGTGGAAGGCATGCTTTCATGATGTAACGTGGAATATTTCGCCAAGGAATTCTAATGTTTCTAACTACATAGTTCCTTACCACGACCGGTCATCGTTTAGACAAAAACCGATTCTACGTATCTGTTACGAATTGCGACAGCTGATTACCAAGGAAAGGTAATAAAATTTCCGTGGAATTCTAGTAAACGTATCATAGATGATACGTTGACAGGGCGCCCGGTCGGTAAGCCAGAGCGCGAGGAAGATCGCGTGCGATTTGATTGGTCGTTGGGTCGCGTGGCCGTTCCCCGATTGGCTACCGTTCCGAGATGTTTTGCAACCGCTGCGAACGTGGCGCGCGTATCTCGCTGCGCGGTCATTTACAGTTGGCGCGTCGTTGGGTGCGTGAGTGTTGACGCGTGACAAGTGCGCGGCTAGTACGGAAACACGTTGGTCGGCGTCGGCGTCGGAAACGCGCGCGATATCAAAATGTGACGGTGGACGGATCGCGACGGGAACCGGGGGCCTAAAAGATTCATCGACACATCCGCGGTGTGAACTTGACCCCGAGTGAAAGTGCTCTGGCATCAGTGACCACTTCGGGAGAACATGAGATTCCCGTAACAGTTCGAAGGTAGGCCACTCCGTTACGAATAATGTAGGTACCTATTGTATTGTCTGTGGCGTACGTGTGTCGCGCGGGGCGTTCCAACAGACGAGGCTCGATTGTGCACGCGAGTGTCCCACGTGTATCGAAACCATCGACTCCGTACAGAGGCAACCTCGCATTATATTCATTCGTACATATTTGTGCAACGTTGGCGACATTCCTCGCCAGTAATGTTTGGCCCGTAGCGAGTGTGAAGCGATCCTCCCATTGAGAAAGTTTTCCGCATCATTCATTCATTCGCCGGCTCCGCTAATTCAACTTCTGCTTGCAATCTTAATCTCGGCGAGCATTTCCGGGAAACAGCGCGTTCCACCGAGTTCCTGGTAACCGGGAACAGTTCATTTAGCCGACGAAGGTTGTTGTTTACATCGTAGATAAGGTAGAGGTACCAGTAGCTGGCCAGTTAAGAGAAATCCTATTCGCGTAAACAATAGTAACTACTTGCTCTGCCGTTAAATAGTGAGAGTCCACGTCGAAAGCTATATACTATTTAAGCTTTCTAAATTAGGAGAACGATTTTCCAAAGAAGTTATAAGAAATTTAGAAGCATTTTTCAATATTCCGTAACTGCTTCGGAAGTCGATCATCCTTGAAAATTAAAGTGCTAGAATGAATTATTTCCAATAATTTAGAACAAGTTAGAATTAAAGCAGAAAGTGAGATTAAAAGATTTCAATTCCATAAGGAGTCCAATTCAGCAACAGAGTAGACATTTCGAGTTTTTTTTATCAGCGGATTCTTTTCTTTGGAACTCCGGAGATTTCCTTCGCTGGACTCTTCAGTTCACTGAATTTTTACAGATTCAGAAATTCAATAGCCACCCCTAAACTACAATACCTATACTAAAATCTTTAGAATTACATTGTGTACTTCTAAAAAGATTAATGACCAAGTGGTACCTACACTATAAATGGTAAAGAAACTTAAAGAACTTGTTAGAGAACGCTATGCGAGTTTAAGAAGTGAAGTGTTCAGTCATAAAGAATTAATATCCTACGATTCTTTTTCGCCTGAACCATACACCTGTTATTAACAACATCTTTAAGTAAATAAAGATGTAGGAACGCTCAATTACTGATGAAACTAAACGTTCGCCAATGCTATTCATAATTCACTTCACACTCGAGTGTTCCAAAGTTTGCGTTTTAAAGTCTGCAGATGGCTCGGCACGTCAGCTGCACTGTTCTCAAGCGATCGTCACTTCTAGAAACCTAATTTTTTCTTCAGATTCCTCTGAAAACTAGCCAACTACCGGCAGCTTTACCTCGCATAATCGATTATCCCTCGCATTTCGCCTACGCAGATTCATTTGCCCGCGGCCGGAATCGATGCAGGGGAAAGCAATATTGTTGGAAGAAATTTATATTTATCCCCGCTCCGGCGAACGATTATTTCATCCAGCTATGCATGCTACTGGCCGCAAACTAGCACGGTTTATGAATATTGCATGCGTATCCGCGTATAGTGTCAGTGGCCAAGAGGGTTTAGCTCGTCCCGCGTGCTCGGTGTACCCTACACGTATGTACCATCGAGCTTTCCCGTGTCTCTCGGACACGCATTGCGTCCGATCCCGCGACAACAGCGGGGCCGAACGATGGTAAAACTGGCAGGTCGATAACGAGCACCTTCGGATCGCGGTGAAACATTTTCCCGGACAGGTATTTTTAAGGAGGCCCCCCCCCCCCCCCCCGCCAATAAATAATCGCCGATCGAGTTACGAGCGCGGAGTTGACTTTCGCCAAGGCAGATTATCCATACCGCCAGTTGTTCCATTTGAATTGCGCGGAAATCGAAGGAAATCGGCCGTCATCGAGCAACGGAACGGCTCGCTTAAAGGGCACGGTGGATTACATATCGCGAGCAGAGTAACCGCATTAATATCGAATCGATCGTCACAGCACGATAACAATTTACAGTGAGCTTTTGTGGTGGTCGTGGATGGGACTCGGCGGCCGCCGCGAAGGCGCTCTCGGTCGTTCGTTCGATGGAACAAAGAAGTCCGTTGATCGTTGGGAATCGTCGGGTGCCGAGCGCGCTCGAGTCGCATCGAGCACTCGACGGGTCTCTGAAATATTCTGGGCGAACGCCTCGTTAGCGTGCCTCGTCAATCTCTGGTCGAAAGTTCGCACGCTGCCCTCGGAATTTAGAGGCGAGGTCCAGGCCAGCCGGCGAGTTGGCTCCTAGAATTCCAAGCGGAGGACGACCGGAGGGCTATTTCGCGATTAGGATGAGCGAGAGGACGGGCAGAACGGGGAGGCTCGGTGTTCCGCTGCAAGTCACTGGCCCAGCCACCGCCAACTTTTCCTGGATTCGGCCGACTGACGCCGCCTATTTATACATCCCTCGGCTGTAACTGGCCGCGATATAGCCGCGCGCAAGTCGGCTGAAAGTTTGCCTAGGCCTCGGTGGCGAATAAAAAAAGGGCACGCGAACGCCGTTCCCGTAGTCTAATAGCCTAATACTATAATCGATTCGCCAACGATCATCGCTCGCCGCCAATTACGCTGGCAAACTTGCCCCAGCGTAGTTCCGCGATAACCGCGGAAACAACGGAAATGCGCATAAATAGACTACGGGCGAATGGAATCGAGGAAGGGTCGGGGGGGGGGGGGGGGGGTCGAGAGGGCGCGTGGGCGCTTTCGCTAGGCAAGTAAGGTGTACGCGTACCTTACCGCGCCAGGTGTAAATAAAAGCGAACGCGTTAACCCTCGGCTAGCGAAGCGCGACCAACCGTAAAGTTTTCTCGCTTCCCATTGTCGGCTGCTCGCCTCTATTCTCTTCGCTCCTCTTTTCTCCCGGCCTAGTGTGTGCCCGACATTCTTCCACCGATCGCCCATTACCATGAGAATCATTCTCGTCAATGCTTAAGGGGTTAGGGCACAGTAACGGGCCAAGAAAGCAGACGATTTTTAGACGACGATAATAGGAAAAGTAAACAATCGATTGACATAAGGTTTTGTGTTTTAGTTCGCTATATTATGAACTATGAGAGAAGCGTATAATATTTAGAAAATAGCATTTGTACGCCGTGCAACGTCATCGTTTAAAATGTCCCTTTTTTCTGGGTGACCAACTGGTGGGCCGGTTTCCGGGAAATCGGATGAATTGTATCAAAGACCCCACAGATTTCATAAACTATAATATATGTTTATTGTGTTGTTATGTTTTGTTACTTTATATTCTATGTTTCCGTTTATTTTATTTTATTGTATTTTTCCTTTTTTTATCTTAGTATTTTGTCTATATTTTGTATTCTAAAGGGTTCTCCAGTTGATTAAATAATAATAATAATAATAATAATAATAATAATAATATATTTCCTTTGGCCGCGTCGCGCTAGTTTCAAAGATAACGGCACGCTGTTCGTAAATTTCTCAAGCCTGGAAGCCACGGGAAAGCGCCATCTCGAGGGATGGCCAAAGGTGGCGGGCCGGAAGAGGAACCTGCCTATATTTAATCGCGATCGCCTAACCGAAATAGACGGTCTTTATAATTAGTGGCACTCGAGGCGCGGTTCGCGGTGGCGGGACATCTGGCCAAGGGACCTCCCTAGGACGCGTTATCTAACGATTAGGGACGGGAAAAATGAAAACAGTCGAGCGGCAGCTGCCTGTTCGTCGCGGGCAACTCTACTCTAGTTACGCCCTCCCCCCCCCCCCCCCGTCTCTCCGGGTATTTATATCTACGGCTGCGATCAAAAGAGCTGGAGAATCGCGAACAAAAGGAGCCTTCCTTCGAGTCGAATCCCTCGGCGAGCTTCCCCCCCCCCCCCCCCCCCCCCGAGATCTGCTGCAAGCAATTGCTGCAACCTTCATCGTAATTGACGATTTAAGAAAGCGCGACTGTGGCGGGAACCTCGGCCAAGAGCATCGTGTCAGAATCAGGAAGCCTTCTTTCCGAGAGATTTATCGAGGGAGGTTGGAATCGGCGCGATCCCACGTACGGGAAGCGCGCGCTAATTGGCGCGATAATCTTGGCGCATTCCGTCGCGTAAGCACGAAGAATACGGGGGCGGGGGGGATGCGATTTCGCGTGACTCCGACGTGAAGACTTGCCACCACGAATCTCAGGCTCGCCCCGCGGATTTACGCGATAGGTGTCCCGAATCTGTTCCCAACGCGTGGATCGTAGCGGTCCGGCGAGGGACGTTTAATCGCGTCTCGTGGCTCTCGGGTCCTTTGAGTCGGTTCGACGGCCCGGGGAACGCATGCGTCCAGAGATGAATTGATAGTCGTGTAACCGATTGCTCGGTGGTCGAGAGTCTAATTACGCGACGCGACGGATCGCGGTCGGCTCGAGGGCCTCTCGTTGCGTGCGCTGTCTTTTAACGCCAGAAAGATAGATAGAGAGAGAGAGAGAGAGAGAGAAGTCAGACCACTGGCTCTCGTAGCTAGTTCGCCCGGATTACTCGCGTCTCGCTTTTCCTTTTAGCCTGTCTTCTTTTATGCCCTAGTATCCTCGCTCGTGTTTCCATAATTGTTCTCCCGTTGATCGTTGGATATCAAGACGATGTTTGCTCCTCTCCGGTCGCTGGTTTCTTCGCGGCCTCGCGCGGCCAGTTATGAATTTCATGATTTATTCGTGGCGAGGGTGGCGAGGGCGCCGAGGAGGAGCAACACGGCCAGGGCTGGTCATTATAGTCGACTGTATGAATTACGAGTGTGTGCATGCCGGTGACGTGCAGTCATCGGGCAATGGTCAGTGCCGATAGCCCTTCGTTTTTCGACCCTATACTTAGCGGATAATCGACGCGATATACTACGCTTATTAGTGGATATAATAAGCCGAAGGTCCGAACCCCCCCCCCCCTCTCCAGAACTATCCGTTCGCGAATAGTTCGCTCCTTCTCCTCCAATAAATCCTCCGAGAACAACGGAATCGTAGGCCAGCCAGGGGAACGGCTTTCGAAATTAGTTGTCATTCCATGGGCTAACAGTGATCGTTGCCTATATCCAATTGCCGCCAGCCTTCCTTTCTCCAGATTTTAAACACACAGACCTATCAACCGTGGCCGAGCATTTGTCCAGCGTCTGTGAAACTTATTGTTAGCTGCAGATATTCTTCTATCGAATCGTCGAAGGATTTTACGAATTTAAAAAAAATGAACACTTCAGCTGCGTGTCTGTTGAAATTAGTATTCAAGAGTCGTTGTTTAATCCCCTGAATGTTATTTCTGCAAGCTAGCTGTTTTGTTAATAAAGTCAGACATCCCGGGACACAATTCCAGCGATGTTTGATAGTTATAACTTTCATTAAAAGTCTGGCAGAGGATTCAATAAAAAATGGGCCAATTACCAGTGAATGAACGGGATAATAACAGTGGTTAGGTTTCCAACGTATTTGGACGATTCTTTTTGTGTAAATAATCTTTCATTCTCCAATTGCAATAATATTATTGACTTGATACTTCACTGGTCTTATAAGATCATAATTATGCATAGTTGAAATTTGGTTTCTGGAGACAAGAAAAATACCGGACAACCTGTTCATTCGTTGATAAAGTTAGAGATGCCAGTGAAATGCGAATGAACGGTCGTTCATTCATTGGTATTCACTGGTACCTCCCATCCAATGCACGAACACCTAGGAGACACGAGAAATTCTTAGAAATCCGTTATTTCATAAAGTATTTCTCGTTAAAGGAACATATAATAATATAACAACAAATTTATCATATGTAGGACCATTAAATAGCACCGGAAAATACAAATCGTAGGTATCACGTAACAAGGCTTACCTTGAGCAGCTTATGAATAAACGGAATTAATGCCGTATTGTTTATAATTAAAAAGAAAAAGGCTGTTGCCAGACATCGGTGGGTGTCCATGCTAAATTTTGCTTTAAGTTTCAACGTGAAGTGAGCGCTAATTTAATGTTTCGTATTATATGAGCAACGTTCATTCACTGGACAGGTCACCCTACATAAACAGAAATAGAAAAAGAAGCAAACTGAAAAGTAGGAAGAAAAAGAATTGCCGGAGGATCTTCCGGCCGGGCTCTCTCCTTCCCCGCGCAAAGTCGTAAACCATCGCGATTACGCGAGACGCAACGAATTAATAGCAAGCGGGTCTTCGTTGCCGGCCAAGAAGCTAATAATTTCGACGGAGACCCCCCCGACCGACGGGCAAATCATTCTCCAGCCACAGGAATGGCCCATTGTGATTTGAATACTTTATGCGCCGCGTTACGACCGACCAGACGATGCAGGAACGGCTTGTGCCTGTGCTCGTCCTTCCAGCTCAGCTATCCGAGGATTTCGACGCAGTGCGCCCGGTGTAGCGAGTAGAATTTGTCGAACGGTGCCTTTACGCTACAGAGGAAATACGGCAGGCACTTACTTACGTAGCTTGAGGGGGGATTCGGTGTGTTTGTCCAGCCAGCGCAGCGCGCGCGACAGGCACGCGGATTGAATGAAAACCGCGCGATGGAATTTCCGTTCATTAAGAGCGTTCCAGTTCTCGTGGCCAGGGTATCGCAATCGATGCATCGAACACCTCGTTATCGAACGTTTTACATCGCGCGACGCAGCTTTTATCCGCGATCGTTAAACTGCTGCGCTTTTTGCGCGCACCCGTGAGCGACACGGCGACGTTTCCCACGCGGGCTGGCCGCCACGGATGATTCACGAAACGGGCCCCGTGTTCGCTCCCCGCTCCTTTTCTCCCACTTTTTCTTCCAGCTGCTCGTATTATTTCGATACCGAACGGCGAGACGCGAAAGTAGTTTCCCTTGGTTCGAGGATAGCGGACGGTCGGCGATCCAGCGCCGGGTGGGGGGGATCGGCCACGAGCGTTTCCCGATCGACATCAACGTATTAGCAAAGCAAATATGAGAAGGCAACGGAGATAATAAGCGCACGGCTACGAGACGCGGGATTAATGCCGGCTGATCTGGAGCCGTGGAGCGTCGCGTCGTAATCGCGATATCCTCTCGAAAAATTCCGAGCCAGTCGTGGCCGAGCCTCGGCGAGAGCCGGGCCACGTTCTCGTATAATGCGCCATTGTTGTTTCCCCGATATCACTGTTCACGAGAATGGAATAACGGCGAGGAATCGGCGCGGCGGCTATCGTTGCCGAAGAATCTCTCGGTAATGCCTCCGCGCCGGGCACAGTAATTCCAGGGGGGGGGGGGGGGGGTGGACTGTGGTCTCTGTGGACTCTCTGGTGTGACTCGATAGTCGCGAGTTTTTTTTCTTTCTTCCTTCTCCTAGGAGCGTGGAGTGTGGAACTGTGAAGTGCCCCAGCCTATACATATTTCCCCATCGCCGATTTCTTCCTTCTTTCCCTCCACAGTTCCGCGCTTTGATACCGTTCCAACTAGCTCCAGCTTGCGCAAGCAGGTATTCTTTCGCCGACGGGGCGCGCTCGTTAATTAGCTGGAAATACGAAAGGATCGGCGAAGGAGACGCAGGGAAGCAGGGCTCGTTAAAGCGATCCGGCTTTTCGAATAATTTCTAGGAGGAATGGCGAGCGTGGTCGGGTCCGGACGGTTCGGCTTGTCCAACCGCGATGGATCGCATTAATAACGCAAAAATAGCTGCAATTAGATCGATACCGTTGGCGTTTGATCGCGGCAGCGCAGCAGGCTGAATAATTTCCTCGGGATATCCTTGGTTCTGTTCGGTCGACCCTTGGACGTAGGTGGCTCGCGGCGGTGATCGGTGTGTAACGTTAACCCCTTGGCCACCCCGTGCCTACTGTGCAGCGACATATGGCGTGACACGTGCGACCAAACAACCGGTCTCCTCCTCGGCGATGCGTGCGTTTACGAGCCACGCCACCGGGCACAACCTCCTTCTAGAAAGATTTACCTCGCGAAATTCGGGCGTCCGAAGCTCCGTCGACATTCGGTGGCCCGGAGAATCGCCCAGGCGAGCCCTGAAGGCTTAGTCCGCGGCTGGATGGCTCGCACGCGTCTTCGCAACGTGACTAATTGCCGGGAGGCCTGCGTAACCGCACACGTGGCACGCTCTACTCTGCTTTCGCCTCTCGTAATTGTCTGCTGCTCGCTAACCTAACCGCCGGGATGGGTCTCTCGATTAATCACCCAGCGAACCAATTACCACGCACGTCGGACCGTAACGAATTCGGCGAGGAATCGGCACGTCGAAGGGGACGGCACGCGCCACGACTCTCACGAATTCGTGCCCCAAGATCGCTCGTCCTTGCAGTTGCCCTTCGAGCGGAATCTTCTTCCGCGTTGGCATTAGCTATCGATCACCGAAACGAAATTCACGGCCCCCGAAAGGGTCACGCGTCAGCTGCGACGTTTCTCAGCTAATTGCTTAACCTTTAATCGAGTGCACGAGAAGCAGAGGGGGGGAATTGAGCGGTGCAACGTGAGGAGAGACGGCAGCCTTAAAAACGTAGATGGCAACTAATTTAGCCACCGGGCGACTTGAGTGACCGTTTGGCGCCTAGGCTCTCTTCTTCCTCCCTTTCACCCCACATCCTACATCGGGCGAAAATTCACCAACAGTCATCCCCCCTCGTTTAAACGGAAACCGATCCACACCGCACGACTCGTTCACTCGTCCACCCGTTTCGCGAAACACCACTGACTCTTTGCGAAATAACGGAATATCCACGGTCGCGTTCCTAATGCACTACTTATACTCATTAGCTATAATCGCATCGACCACTGCCCAGCGGAATCGTGGATGCATAAACTTTCGGCAAGCCTCGAGGGAAAGTTTAGTGGGTAATTCAGATTCGTACGAAAGCGACGCCGGTCAAGACGTTCCTTCAATAATAAACGATTTGATTATCCGTTGACGTGTAGGGCAACGGTGTTCGCAGACTTTTTTCTAGGTGGGGGCAACTTTGGGATGATGGTAAAGGAAAAATATACTTTTTCAACCCATTTTATAGTTCCAGTTTAATTACAAATTGAAAACTGAAATTTAACTCGGCGGGACGCGGGTCAAAAATACCCAAAATTGAAAGGCACGTTCTCGGAATGTTTTTTTTAACTTTGTGACTTTTATGTTAAAGTACAGTGTTTTAAGAAGCAAATAAAATTTAAGAGATATCTCAAAATCTTTAATAAAGTTCTTTAAAAAATTGTAACAAAAACTCGGTCTTCTTAATTTCTACTTGGTTATAATAAACGAATAACAAAAATTAGTCTTTTTTCTTTAGTAACAATATCAAATTGAGATCGATATCGAAAGTAGATGCTATGAACTAATCAACGAACGCAAAGAAAACAATTCGTAATAACTTTTTCAAAAAAATACTCAGAGTTTTCCTAAAGTACATACATACTTAGAATCATCAGTTTACATAGTGTTAGTGAAAGATTTTGGTCTTCCATTGCGCTTGCTCGGTTATTCCCCCGCCGAAAGGTGCCTAGAACGGCACGGCACAGGATTGCGCGAGAAAGAAGATATTTTCGCAACTACGGGGTTGTTCACTGAAGACCGGCGGCGCTCGCGCGAGTACAAATGAGAATGGCAACAACGTCACACGCATACTTACTACTACAATCATATGTCGATACACCCGCCATCTATGGGCTGTTGCTAAAAGCATAGGTTTGTGTAGAACCTATACGGGGACCTATACTTTTAGCAACAGCCCATAGATGGCGGATGTATCGACATATGATTGTGGTAGCAAATATGCGTGTGACGTTGTTGCCATCTCATTTGTACTCGCGCGAGCACCGCCAGTCTTCAGTGGATAACCCTGTAGTGCCTCTGTGGTAAATTTTACTCAGTAGCGCCTCCCGCCGAGTTAAGACTACCCCCTTTTTGTATAAACTTAATCAGTTTTGAAAAATAAGCGATTCTTTTCAAAAGCCAGGGGGGCAACTGCCCCTTTTGCACCCCCCTCCGGTCGCCCATGGTGTACGGCTACGCTGGGTCACGCATTCAAGTCGCATGGAGCCGTGCATGCAAAGGAAGGCCGTCCCCGGTGTCGGGGAGGAAATCTGCAACCGGACGTAGAAGCTTGGACAATAGAAGCTCGCGGATAAGCATTCGTCCTTTCTTCCGCCAGTGGCATCCATTAGCTGTTCTCTCGCGGGAAGGTGGTTCCGCGTGGCTAGGAGCGATGTCACCGGAGTCGTCCTTGGCCGGCGCAGGTTTTCTCCGTGCCATTCGATGATTCGTCCCGTCGGAAACGCGTTTTCCACGTTAACATGCAGCGGGCTACGCGGATCCTGTTAGTTTCGCGGGTGCGTCACCGCTGGCTCGCGGTTGACTCATTGTCAGTCCGCAGAGGCACGTGGAATTAATCCCGGATCGGCCGCGGGCTCGAGGATCGCGATCCCTTCCTAATAAGAACGCGGTAAACTCGAGGGGAATTTCGTAACAGAGATAAACGATTAATTTGCACGGTGCACGGCCCTGCGGTTACTTCCTCGAGGTTACATTTTTCTTCTGTTACATACCCTCTTTTCTTACTGTGTCGACGTCCCGAGGATACCTAGGGTAGACCAGGGCGAATCGGATCGAAATAAGAATTTAGTCCATATTTCTTACATCGCGATAGGAATGAGTATTCCGATCGTTCGTAGCACCTCGTCCCTCTCCCCCGCCACCTACTGCAATAGCCCGCCAATTTATTGTGCTGATAGAGGCGGCAAAAAACGGCAATATCCTTCCGATCTATGTGCTAAGTAGTGTCACTTGACTTCACTGTCATTAAATTAGATTCGTTTAAGTTGATTCCGAAGATTTTGTTATGAAAATTTCAGTTTTTTTTTCTCAGGAATCTCTGGGTTATCCGATTCGCCCCAAGTTTCGGGGCGAATTTGATATTTCTCACTCTTTCCTTTTTTCTTTATAAATAAAAGATTTTTATGTTTAGTTTCAATTTTTTCATATTCATGTTCAAGCCAAAGGTGCACCGGTCACGAATCCCTACTAATATATAAAACTGAAACGTTGTCTGTTTGTCCTTCTTTCACGCCTAAACGGCTGAACGGATTTCAATGAAATTTGGAATATACATTACACGCGTCCTCAATTAGATTACAGGCTATTTTTTTTTAGACTTTTCTATTTTATAAAACATCGTAAATAATTGCCGGGTGAAACCGGGTGACGGGTCACCTAGTATATAATAAAAAATTAGTTTCTCAATCTTTCACTATTTTTTTCTTAACATCTAGCACAAAGTGATCCGATTCGCCCTGGTCTACCCTATGCCACATCTCTCCGTCGACTATGGCGCACACTCTATGCACAGAACCGTTGGTTAATCACAACTTTCAGTTGCATAAATGCGCGAGCAGCATGAGCATGGAGAGAATATTTAATGGACCTGGGAACGTTGTGTAAAGTCGCCGGACTACTTAGAGTCAAGCGAAGTCCAGGTGGGCGGTCCGAGGACGCTAGCGTCCATAGCGTCTTCTGCGTGTTGCGCGGAACAGGGTGCTCGAAGCCAATGAAACGGCGGGCATGCCACGGATATGGAAGCCTCTAGTAGCGTGCTCCTAGGCCGTAAAGGTGAAGTTCCACGGCTCGTGGCTCTGCGAAGTCGGCTCGGCTCGTCCAGGTTCGGCGAGTCGGTTCGGCGAGCGCTAGTCGACGAGCCACGCGCCGTGGGACTTCACCTTAAGGGTACGAGCCTTCACGCACACTACTAGAGGTTTGCCATAACCGTGGCGTGCCCGCTGCTTCATTGGCTTCGAGCACCCTCTTCCACTCGGCACGTAGAAGACGCTATGGACGCTAGGGTCCTCGGACCGCCCACCTGAACTTCTCTGCCTTAGGCATTAGAAGCACGGAAGCGGATACACGTGCCTCGACTAATTCTCCATATCATCCGCGAGGTTCGATTCGCGAAGATTTATTTTCGCACTGCGGGGCGAAAAGCGGCAGCGACGAGAGGCTCGTTGAGCGGTGAACGAATCCGTTAGCCTGACGCGAACGTTCCTCGCGCCGATCCGTCCGAGATCCACGAACTCGATGACGTCAGAGGCTTGCTTGCCGGGATCAATCGGAGAGTCAAGTCGCGATAATTGCGACAATCGTCGGGATGCTCCCCCAACGAGACGCTTAATTCCGCTCCCTCGTTCCACGCCGCTCTCGCAACTCTCTTTCGCCTTTCGTTCAATTCACGGACCCTCGCGCGACTCCCCCCCGCCGTTTACTTAGCTGGCAAGATTGGCAATCGCTAATTGCGCTGCTCCCGACGCCCGACACCACCGGGCTTCCCTCGATCCAGCAGCGGGATCGCACTCCACGCTAGGGTGGATCCACCGAATCCGCAAGTCGCCGGCGCGGTCTCGCGTATATGCGTGCGTCATACGTCACGATATCGATTAATCTGATTAATGCAACGGTCATCGGGAGGCTCGAATCGCTCGCACTCGTGGGAGCGTCTATTTTTTTTTCTCTCTCCACCCACATTCGATGAAGCGAATCGATGAACGAACGTTCGGCGTTACCGCTTCCTCGAGCGAGCCGCGCGTCGCCGCCGGATAGAAGAAAGAAGCCAGCCGGCGATGATCGAGGACACGGTAATTGGCGAACAGAGGGCCCCGGCCCACAAAACGCTCGATTATCTCCGCGACGAGAGGCGGCTGGTTTTCTCTTTCGCGGGGGGAGCACTAGCTGTTATGAATCGATCAAGCTGCTCGACGGAACTCGATGCATGACGAGGAAACGGTGGCCTGTGCGGAAAGACCAGGCAGCCACTGGCGGTCGGGTTGGAGATCCGTTGTTTAAACCGATACCATTCCCTGGAATTCAGATGGAGAACCAAGCCTTCGAGGAGGAGCACCATTCGAGGATCCAAGAGGCGGCTACATACTCGCAACAGGCTTCTTCCCTCCCGTTCCGGCCACGGATCGATCTCTTCGCTGACCTTTCAGTCTCGAGCTCGGATGGCCACGTGTACGAAGACATTTTACCCTGCGTCGAGGAGGTGTCCGCCCTCTCGGCCGCGTCGCTCGTCCAAGATCTGGCCAGATCTAGCGCGAGCGCTCTTCAGCGACACCTGGAGACGCTGGACTGCGCGTCGCGCGAGCCCACAGCGAAGTCCCCGGAGCAGGCGGAGCTCTCGACGTTTCGGCGCAACCTGACGCTACCTTTCCGTGCTAGCGCCGGCCTCGATCCTCCCGCCGTTGGCTGCTCTTCCGTCCGCGTTACGAGCCGAGAGAGAAACAGCTGTCCGGAGGAAGACGCGGGCGACTCGGGGACACCTCCCGAGGATGCGCTGGCGTCTAGAGAGGGCCAGGCTCGAGCGGAGTCCGGGTGCAGGCCGAACAGGAGGCGCAGGAAGAAGGACTGCAAGCACTGCAGGAGCAAGGCTGCAGCCTCGGCCGGCGGGCGGGTCTGCGACCTCGAGGACAGGGAGCACCGGGAGCTGATGCTCGGCGAGAACCAACAGCCCCAGCTGATCGTGGACCCGTGCAACCTCGGTGTGCTGACCGCCGTTCGTTCGCCGGCTGGAATGGCCGAGGGGAAAGAGCTTGCCGGCCTGGGGAACGATCCGGCGGTCTTCACCATCTCGGAGAACGTCCGGGGATCGCCGGGGAACACTCTCAAGCTGATCGAGTACGAGCGGAACGACCCGGGCCCGATCCGCGGGGGCAACGATGCCAAGGCTCTGATCACGCCGCAGAAGAACAGAGCTGGCATGAGGGTGAACTCGATCTACTCGCAGGACCGCTGGTACGCCAAGGAGGCGCCGATATTCTCTAGCGTTGGTAAAGAACACGGCACGTTTCAGGTGAGTCCCATCCTAATTTTCAATATGAGCGGCCTAAAAAACCGTGGCTCGTCGCGCACGCGAAACCAAGTCAAGGGGGAACACCACTGTGACGGCTGGAAAAGTGAGCTATTTTCAAGAATTTTTTTTTCTTTCAGGAATAACTTACAGTTTTCATAGAAAATCTTTATTACCTACCTTTAGTACGTTGTCTTAAGAGGCTGTATAAAATAAATAAATAGAAAAACAGTCATAAATTTGAATATATTAATTAATCTTCCAGACCCCTCCACGCGAGATGGTCGAATCTGTAACTATGGAGCAGCAAGTCCGAAATCAAATTTCATTTCTTTTTTATAAACTGTATGAGTGTAGTTTCCGTTGTGCGTATCGATTTCTTAAACAAATTACTTTTGTAAAAATGGCGCGCTTTCGGAGAAAAGTTTCGAAAACCCGCGAATAAGGTGGACAGGTTTTCGAGCGTATTTCAAAAAATTTCTTTTCGTTCAAAGAATCCGTACGCACAACGGAAACTACACTCACATAGTTTATATAAAACAAATGAAATTTGATTTCGGACCTGCTGTTTCATAGTTACACAGTCTAGAAGATTAATTAATATATTAAAATTTATGGATGTTTTTCTATTTATTTTTTTTAGTATATTCTCTTAAGATTTGCTATGAAAACTGTAAATTATTCCTGAAAAAGATTCTTAAGAATGACTTAATTTTCCCTTAAAATTCCCTTAGTTTCCACTTAATGGCTTAGTGTTCCCCCTTAAATGAATTCTATAAACTTTTAGAAGAATTTCAATATCTGAAAAGTGCAATTTAAACAATTTTGCGCAAGGAAGAGGGGACAAGGGGTTGAAATACAAAGTCTTATGAATTCTTGTAGGGGGGAGGGAGGGGGTAAGAACTCTAGAAAATTAACCTCGCGTAATTCAAGGATGGCCTCTATTCTATGCCGCGCGAATGGGACATCTAATCGCTAGCGATTAGGTGAAATAAATTTGTACATTTATGGTGAAAAGCGATGATTGCTTCGATCTTATCTGTATGGATACTAAGATAGTAGATCGAGAGCCACTGGTCAGGCAACAGGGGGCTGCAAGTTGAGAGCCTCTGCTCGCGCGGCAATGTAGTTCTCCGCAGTGCCGTCAGGTAGCGCTGCGTAGCCTAGCTTCTCGCTGCAGAAAGTGCGCACTGGTTAGGATAAGTAGGAAGCCCGAGCAGAGGAAAGCATACTTACCTGGCGCAGAGGTTACCGTGATCAAGAAGGCGGTTCCTCCAGGGCGAGGCTTTTCCATTGCACTAAGGTTAGGCTGACCCTTGCGAATATCCCTAATGTGGATATCTCGGGCGTATAATTTTTGGTAGTCGGGACTGCGTTCGCGCTGTCCCGGACAATACAATTCAAACAAAAAGTCTTCGAAATTAAAATTAAAAGTAGAAGAGACACACGGCAGAGGAAGAAGCCTTATAGTAAGCTTCTTAAAAAATTCTTCAGTATAGTTAAGAAAATAAAGTTTGGGGGTGTAGAGTAAACTTTTACTACTTTTTTAGTACTGCGTATAGGAATAAAAATGTTGGAGAATTAATTGGGCGGTTTATTTCCGTCGATTCCGAGACACGTGACGAGAAAAAGGGGCAAAACAAAAATGTTTGGTGATTCGTTTTCCCACACCTCCTCCCGAGTAATAAGTTATTACAAAACGCTATTCCTTTGAAGTGAGAATCTTGGCTGAAGCGTGGGGGCGTTCTCTTTGAACCTGGTCGTCGCGTCGCGACAATTTGTAGCCTACGACGGCGCGGCGTCGATCTTAGAAATAGAACGAAAGGAGGGCGATTCGAGGAGGCGAGAGACCGCTGGTCGAGGCGGCTGCCACCTGCGCGGTGATTAAAGCCTTCGAGAAACTAAAACAATGCCACCCTCTCTCCGTCGTCGGATCTCTTTGTCATTCTCCTCGAGGCCCCTCGGCGGAACGCGGCATGAAATTTTCGTTGAGAATTGTGTCAAAGATCGCGTAAATCGCCGTGACGAAGTCGCGTAGCTTCGATCGCCGCAGATCCTTGGGATCTCGTTTGTATTCTAAAGACTGCTCTCGCCACTCTGATGCCGCGCGTCATTTCTTTTCTCGGTTCCAGTGTACGCGGCCTCTGCGTTTATTTTCTATCGTTTTATTTCGGAGTACCCGGTCTCCACTTTTGTTTCTATCGTTATCTGGACGCCGCACAGTGGAACGACGTAAGGACAATAAATGGCCATGGCAATTACTTCCAAACTTTTTGGAGTTTCATTGTAAAAGTTTGCACGCTTTCAATTCATGTTAAGTAGAATAACTGAGATTTAGAATAACAATTGCAATCCTCCTGGGTATTCTACAAACAGCGAGGGAACATTCAAAAAATTCTGAAACTTTCCGAATACGTAGGGAATTTCCTCCCGATTACAACGCAATTTTTGTTTGCTACCAAAATTCACTCTAAGCGCGTGTAATTCACTCCTGAAAATCCGGTTACTTTCCAATTTCTCGTTATAACTGGTGAACTGTAAAATAGATTTATCTTATTAATCGCAGCTAGTAGCAGGTAATTTTTCTACTTTTTAAAACCTTACTACTGAAGGATTAAGTTCAGGTATTTTAGACCTTGGGCGACTTTCAGCAATACTTTAAATCACTAGTTGAATTATTATAGTATCGAGTGCAACGCATGTTCATTTTATGCAGTTGTTTAGTGACGAAATCCAAGTTAATTCAGAACGTTTTTTGTACAAAAGCATTAATAATAAGATACTCGGTAATATGTAAAATATTGAGAACTTAAGAAGAAATAGGATTTAGGCAATAGTTGTTTAAAGTGGTGCAACTGAAAGGCAAAGAGACTGAAATTTTCATACAGGTCAGATTCATATACAATTGGATCGAACCTAATGCGAATATAAAATTTATTTCTTTGTGCTTTCTAATGCTACCAACATTTAATAAATATTCAATGAAGCTATAGAACAGAATTTCGACACTTCAAATTCTGACCGATGTCTAAATAAAATAAGACGTTCTCGTTCCACGGTGCGCCGCGTCATCGTAGATGAACGATACTGAATCCGATTTCCGGGACGACGGAGGAAACAACCGAGCAACAAATTTCGCGAAACAGATAGGTACATCACCGGTGGCTTAATTTAGACTACAACTGCGTTCGGCCTGTCATCTCGCGGTGCGTTTCCTCGCGGAGGAGTCTGCCCGGCCAGACGTCCCTCTCGAGGAAGCTGCAGGGCGGACTCGCCGCGTCTGGCGCTTCTCCGCCCTAAACGAACAAAACGGAACGGAAGTGGAATACGTCTATCTATAGCCAGACGCGACGATGGTCCCTGCCTGTGGCGGGTCGCTCTGTCCGCGCTCCTCGAGCCTCCCGTAACCGAACACGCGCGAAATCCAGCGGACCGCAATCTCGCGGTGGAACTACGGTGGGAACACAATCGAGAAACTGCTTTAATCCAAGGAGCTCCTTAATCGCAGAGGTCGTTTGAACGGTTTCTCCGAATGGTGTATCGCTGTTCGAGTACTCGAACACTCGAGTACGTAGCTTGAAATTCGGACCGAGCCGAGCCGAGTACTCGAAGAGAAGAGAAAAAGAAAAATCGACATAGTCGGTTCTGTTCGAGCGGCTCGAAAAAATTCGAATGCTCGATTCTCTTCGAGCGGCTCGAAAAAAATTCGAATAGGGTAATTCCGGGTGAGATGGTCTCGCGGGTGAGATGGCCTTGCGGGTGAGATGGCTCGATCATGTTTATTTTTGTCCTTTAAACAACCACTAAATTTACTGTGTAAATTACGTAATTTACGGTTTTAAAAAAAGTGAGCCATCTCTCCCCGACTTGCCCTACTCGATTCTTCGGAGACCGCTCGGTGTCTCACGAGTACTCGGTCCTTCGAGCCGAGTCAGGCTCGTCCCGCTTTTTTTCGGCTACCCGAACAGCTCCGCTGTAGGGAATATACATAGGGAAACGAAAGGTCGATCGAGCGTCGATAGCGTTTGACGGGGCCACGTAAAGCGCCACCGAGAGCGGTAGTCAGTTCCACTCGGGCCACTGCCTCGATAGGCACGACTTTTTCTTACGCTCGGACGCGTTCGCCGGAAGGCAGAAGTCGATTGGAGGCAGGCATAGAAGTTTGCAGTTCTGTACGTTGTCCGAAGACCGAGGCAGAAAGGAGTACGGATTCCTCTTCGCATTCCTGCCGACGTTCTCAACGCCCCGTTCTGTATTTATCGCGAAACGGGAACTTATAACGAAGACCTTAGCTCGTTAAGAATCGGCGGATCCCACCGCGCCCGTGTTTGCTCCGGAGAAGCGTAATCTCTGTCGCGGTGCCGATAAACGATTACCGTGGACTCGAAGAGAATGCGGCTCGGATGGCCGAGCTGGAGGTGAAGCCGATCCGATCGGAAGCCTCGCCCCGTGACAGACGTGACGACAGAATTCTCCGCTTTCAGAGGGCCTACTCCCTCCCCGCGCGAACCCAAACGCCGTCCTCTCAGAATCGCGCGAATTTGCGGCGAAGCGTGAGGAGCGAGCCACCGCCGCATCCTGCCAGGCTGCACAAGCACCGACGCGGTTGGACCCTGCACTTGGCCACTCCTCTGGAGCCCTCCAAGCGCACCAGGTCCCTGGTCCTTCTGCTGATCCTGATGCTGACGCTTCTGGGAATCGGTGGCGTAGCTCTCTACATCGTGTTCGGTAAGCGTACGTTGTCACAGCCGAAAGCGAATGGAATCGCGCGCCGGTTAAGCGCGACTAATTGAGCGGCGCTCGCGCCAGCTGACGAGTAGGGGGGGACGACTCGCCGAGGGTTTTAGTTCCCCGAAGAGCGAGGTAATCGCGGCAACTGGATCGGATTTAACCGTTGGGTCAACAGTGCGCTTTCCAGTCGAGTTAAAAAGCGTAGTCGCAACGAACCGCGCGGAGAACGCGTATGACTTTGCCGAGGAAACGGTTGTTTCTAGCCAGTAGGGTAAATCCGGGGGACGCAGGCGGGCTGGTCGAATGGCTATATTCGGACTCTACATCTGCGTACATGTAAAAGTGTGTTAAGAACCTATAAGAGCGCAGGCGAATTGCTGGTCTGTGTTGCTTATTCAGAATTGTCGATGGCAACGTCTGCTGTCCTTCAATTTTGCGGAATATTTCCCTCTATGCGTCATCCAGAAACCTAAGAGGAAGAACGTCCTTTTACTGTTCAAGCATCGAATCTAAGTTTGCTGCTCGCAATCCTGTAAATCGGATTGTCAGCGTTGCCAAATTATACTCGGAGCACATCGATTTTCTTCGCGGGTCATTGCAAAGTTTCAAGTGCGATCCGCGCGAAATTGTCACCGATTAAGTTAGGTCCGTTACTAAGTCTTTTGTTTGTTTTTCTCTATCTTTTTTTTTTACGACTTGACGTTTTGTTTTTCATTTCTTGTACGCGCGACGCTATTTTTCTTTATTGTATACATCGGGCGTGTCCCGTAATAAATAAATAAGATTTAGGACGATTAAGTCTCTAAGAATCAACTGTTTCGACCAACTCTCCAGTCCGACTGCGTCTCCCGGATTTACCCAGAGCCTGGACGCGCGACACTCGGCCAGTGGCGGATTTAACGGGGCGGCTGGTGAACAGTTGCCGCCTGGGCCCCGGCTAGGGGATTCGATCCCGGCTGTTTTTTTGGACTCCAAAAATCCCGGGATTTGATATAACTAATCCCGAGAATTTCGGGATTTTTTCAAAATCTGAATTACTTTATGAATACCTAAAAAATATAAAAATAAACAGAATAAATAAACATAGTCGTTTCGTAATAATAATAATGATTTATTTAAATAATAATATTACGTCACGTGTAACTAACTAAACTATATTTATTTTAACAATGATATTCTCGCTTTCGTTATTTCGAAATCACGCGAATTACAAATCGAAACTTGTCTGATCACCCAGCTGTTTTTTTGGACTCCAAAAATCCCGGGATTTGATATAACTAATCCCGAGAATTTCAGGATTTTTTGAAAATCTGAATTACTTTATGAATACCTAAAAAATATAAAAAATAAACAGAATAAATAAACATAGTCGTTTTGTAATAATAAGGACAATAATAATGATTTATTTAAATAATAATATTACGTCACGTGTAACTAACTAAACTATATTTATTTTAACAATGATATTCTCGCCTCCCGTTATTTCGAAATCACGCGAATTACAAATCGAAACTTGTCTGATCACGTAAAGTCGATATGTACTTTAGGTGCTTTGCTCTTTCTTCGTTCACATTTCAAGAAATCTTCACAACGGTTTACTGCCATTATCTACTTATTGAGACTTTATTATTATTCATTGTTCTACTGTTTTTATTGTTAAAAATGATTTAGCTTATTTTTCAGACTAAGGATAGAAAGTTAGTTTCTTTACTTTAAATAAAAATTTAGAATTCCACCACGCAATAAATCATTTTAATTACTGAATCTTTCTATTACCCAATCCCGAGATTAGTCCCGGAGGACTTTAAGAAATCCCGGGATAGTAAATAATGACCGGGACTGAATTCCCTAGCCCCTGCAAAGAGGGCCGCCCAAGGCCCCATTTCCAAAAAAAATTATCATTAAGCCTAGGTACCCTAGCGCTACAATTTTTCTCATACTACACTGCACTAGTCTCGTTTTTACTAGACTACCTCTTCATTTTCCCGACGAAATGGGTCCCTCAGAACGCTTTCCACCCGAGCCGTTCTTCTTAAATCCGCCAGTGGACTCGGCGGTTACTTTCGCAAAGACGCCCGACGACGTTGTACCGCTAACTCCCTCCTCCCGCGATAGAGAAGCCTTGGTAACGCGAGACCGATTCGTTGCAGAGCCGGAGAAGCTGCAGATCATCCAACAGTACCTGAAATCTTCGGCGAACACCTCGGCCAGACACAACACCCTATCCGCCGGAACGTTCCTCTCGAGCCCGAAAAGTGGCCAAGCGAACGACACGTCCACCGCGACACCGGCCAGCAGCGGCACCCTGCCGGCGAGCGTCGCTTTAAGCGACGACCAGTCGCTCACGGATAACAGCACGGGGACGCCGACGTTGTTGGAGACGGAAACAGAGGCTAGCGGTCCGTCCAGCTCGAATTCCACCAGATATTGCGACGACTGTCTAGCCGAGGAGGTGTGCGTAGCGATCGTGGACGAGCCGGTGCCTATCTGCAGGCTCGGCATCGATCGCGAGGATCCCACCGGTTGCGCCGGTTTCTGCCTAATCAACAAGCAAAAGTGCCATCGCCTCGACGTAGACGCGTTCAGGTTCCTAGACACTTTCATCCCACTCGTTTGCAAGCCCCCCTATGTCCACCTTATTTCTCGTCTGACAGCTCGATCGGCTTGCACAGGTGCGTGGAAGTGGAGCATTACTGCCTGGACGACGAGTGGGCGTGCTCCAACACCCTCTGCATCCCCATGGAGAAGCGCTGCGACGGGCATATGAACTGTTACGACCACTCGGACGAGTACGATTGCGGTACGCATTGTGTGTATATCGCATTAGCCCAGTTTTCCGCGACCCATAACTCTCCGTTATCGGCTTTGCCGGTTTGTCACAGTTCGCGGGGCTTCGGTTTACTAGTTTTCGCTATAATGATCCGAGTAATCCGCCGGGCGAGGGAGCCGTGCGTGCCACGCACCGAACGTCTTCGTTGCTCTTCGTCCCGAGGCTACCTCGAAGTAACGGCTCGTCCAAACCAACGCGAGTATTCGCGGCTCCGATAAGGTTCCGCGATATTCGCGTTGGTTCGAGGGAGTTTTAAGGGGGTGGGTTGCCCAAAATCAGGCCCCTCTTCAAACGCGCATTCTGAGGTAACAAACGAATGTAGAGATCATTTCTGTTTCAATTTTTAAGCGTTTCATTTCGTTGACTTTAATGCGCAGAAAGAAAATTCTGAATATATTTGAAGGAAAGGAAGTTCACACGATTCCGGACAGGTGAATCACCTGAAACAGAAAGTAGAGGGATTTTTATAATCTGTAAGAGAGTCTCCATCTTGTGCAGGAAGCAAAATTTCGATAAACAGATTAATATAATTTCTACGTTGATGTTACTGATTTTATCCGTTTTTCGTAGGGGAAATATTTTTTATCTCTTTTTTAAGAATTCTTATCGAAAATGTGCTCCCGATACATGGGGGGGAATAGTTTCCCGCAGCTCCCTGTAAACTTTCATTCAAATCGTTGGAGCGATTTTCGAGATTTTACGTTCGCCGTTTTGGAAAACGTAGGTTCTGGGAAATCGCGTTTAAAATTGTAGAACGATCTCGTGTGCAGGCTCGTACATTTTTTTACTGTAATTCCTTCAATTTTTAAAATTTCGGGGCCCGGCTGCGCTTAAAATACGTAGAAAATATGTAGCTAAGCTGAAAAGAATTTTCGAAAATTTTCGAAAACGGCTAACGCCGCGAATAATCGCGTTGCTTTGGGGGAGACTTTACTCGAAGCCCCCATGGACGCAGAGGCACCCTTGAAAAGGGATTCCGGGAGCAGTTGCCTTTCTCTTGAAGGGTGGGGGGCAAAGAAAGAACCATTGCACCATTGGAGGTCGTCCTTAAATTACGTAAGGCTTTCTGGGGGTGGAGGGGTCGCGAATTTCTTACGTTTGCTTAGAAGGGCGGAGGGGAGTTAGATAGCGTCTTACATAATATTTTTTTAAACTCATTTTCGATAAATACAAATTCTATTATTAATGTTCCCGAAAAGTAATTTTAGTTTATATTTTCCGAAAGCGAGTTAAATGGATTGTATAAACCTTTAAAAGAATTTTAATAAGTGAAAACATTAAATGGAAAAAATATTACGTAAGGAGAGGGTTGGAATGTGAAATCTTACGAATTCTTATACTGGGGGATGGAGGGGATAAGAATTCGCGAAAATTACCCTTACGTAATTTAAGGGCGGCCCCTTGAGAGAATTGCACCAAACCGTAGAGGAGGCGCGCTCGAAGATTCCAAGTGATAAGACGGGGTTCGGCGGGTTTGTTGCAGCCTGCGATCCAGAGACGCACTTCCAGTGCGGTAACGAGACTTCCTGCCTCCCGTTGGAAAATAGATGCGACGGGAAGATAGATTGCTGGGACGCGGCCGACGAGATTAATTGCACGTTAGGTAAGATAACCGCGTGCCTCGCTCCCGCGAATTATCGACTGGTCAACGGGATTAGCCGCGTCTCCTGCGTGAGACGAGGCCCGCGGTGGCCAGTCCTCCAGACGTATTCGCGTTCCTTCAGTTAAGCACGAGTTCACCGTCCGTCTTCTCTCTGCCTCTCACTGTGGGTGAAGGTCCTTTTATCAACTTCTTTTTCTCTTTTCTCCTCCGTAGGTCGTAATCTCGGTCGGTGTGAGTACATACATTCGTTCCTCCGGAACCTATTCAACTTTCGCATGTCATGCACGCTTACGCTTAATTACCGGCGGGTACGCAACACCGCCACGCTGCACCCGCTGCCTCTTAGCTGTTTGAGCGCACGCGCACGCAACGGATCCTTTGTTTTTTTTTGTTATTTATTTATTTCACGCTTACAATGCCGCTTCTCACTTTGCCCCCGACCTCGAGATCCCCGAGAACGCTCCGAGGAGAAAGAAATAACGTGGCTTCGCTTAACCGACGACTCCGCCCGCTGCCCGCTTCCACTCTAACGCGCAGAACTGCACGGCGCGCCTATGGCTTTCTCCCGAGTCTCGCCCGAACGGGGGCCGCTCGAGTATTCACAACGGCGATTGTGTGTTTGCCGGGCGATCAGCTTGTCCCATGGAAAACGAGTTCACGTGCAGCAACGGCCAGTGCATATTGAAGGCTCGTTTCTGCGACGGGCTGCCGGACTGCCTGGACGGATCGGACGAGCCGCACGGATGCCAAGGCCGGTGCAACAAGCACGAGTTCACGTGCCAGTGAGTTTCGCGGTACCAACGGATACTAAGTAGAACCCCTCGCACCTTGGAGCATAGAGACATGGAGGGAAGAATGCGACCGGCGAGAATGTAGACGGCGGTAGAAAGAGAAAAATATAACGTTAACTCTTTCTAACATTAAAAGAAAAAAAAACGCTAGAAAAGAGGGAGGGTGTCCCTCGCGTGTATTTTTCTCTTTCTACCGCCGTCTACATTTTCGCCCATTGCGCGCTTCCTCCAACGTTTGTATGCTCCAAGCCTCGCACCGATTATTTTCACATTCTCTGATTTCTTTCCCCGTACAGAAACAATCGATGCATCGCGAAGGGGATGAAGTGCAACGGGCTGGACGATTGCGGCGACGGAACGGACGAGAGGCATTGCAAAGATCGGTTCCCTTAATTTTACTATACCCTCGCGTTCCAGGGAACGCGCGTTCCTTCCCTGGGCGCGGCACGTTGCAGTATTTTTTTTACCACAGAGACCAGTGTAATTAATGTATATATATCGATCTGTATAGGCATACATCGGTATCGCGAATGAAGAGTGATTTAGAAGGCGGTAGAATCGATCACGTAGGATGTAATCAGGAAATGATATATTTTATTGGTGTATTACAGGTTTGATTACAGATACCGAGTTTTTATGTAAACAGGTGTATATCTCTGTCGTCGCGTGTTGTTTTTCAACAAAACAGTACTTTCGGACACTACCAATAGATAGATTAGATAGATGTATTTGTTTTATACGATATATATATATATATATATATATATATATATATACCGTTGTAAATGGAGATCTTGCTGTTCGATGCGCGCGTTTTGCTAATGCATCGCGTTTGTACACATCTAATGATTACGCGTACGTAACTATGTATATTTTTGTATTACAGTCGATTGCATCGTTTCGCGAAGCTCTTCCTAGTCCCTTATCTAAATAAAAAGATTATCGGCACGATATAATTATGTACAGACTTGTTATAACGCGCAGAAATTCCCCTTGGATCCTCGACAGCGAGGAGTCGCCAGACAGATGGGATTTACAGGAACTCGTCCGGCTCTCTCGGTGCGTCGAGATCGCGATAATGAATGACTGGTCGGAACTCTCCTCCACCTCCGCTGTAACGTTCAATAAGAATTAAAACGTTGTTCCTTCCGATCGAACGGAACGCGCAGAGCCGCGGATCAGTGAATCGATCGGAGCCCGACGGCCACGCAAAACGAATTCCGATAACCGTGATCGGTTGTTAACGGTGCGACGCGCCTGACGTGCGACCAACTGGACATAGGATTTCGAACGGATATTATGGGATTGTAAAAATGAACGCACACGATGAGCGGTAACAAATAATTTTATTTGTTATTTCTGTCGTATCATAAAATTACAGCATTCGCCGAGTTTGCATTTCTCTCATTTCGATAGGGAGCCCGATAATTTTCTTACTAAAATATACGTCATGTATATATATACTTTCTTTCTTTCTTTATGTACATGAGCAGTGGAGTTTATGTAACGTGAGAGAATGAGAGAAATGTGTGCTGATTTCGTAACACTAACCGCCCCGTTTCCTGCGGGAAAGTCTCTATCGCGTTGAAGTTGCGGGCGCCAAAGCTCGTATTACCAAAGTGTTAGCGTGTTACGCAATCCAGATATAAAATCTGCTGGCACAGAGGTCTGGTGTTCGTTTAGAATTGATCTGATTGCCTTTAAGCCCGTACGAATGACTCGAGAATGGTACTCGATTAAACTTAGAACATGTCCATGTCTGGCTGGTCCAAGTCATTATAACTAACAAGTGCCCTCGAGGTTGAGTCCGGGGCAGCCCTGTAAAACAGCGTATCGCACCATCTTCAGAATGTGTCGGTAGAAAAGTATCTCGAAACGCGAGAGCCCCGATCGACGGTCAAGAGAACCGATTTGGTTTTTACGCTCAGGCGACAGAGAGCTTGGACGCGTTTTATCGTGTTGCTGAATGACTCACGGACCAGTGGTCGCAGTGTACCGAAGCTCTACGAGAGAAAAAAGAAAAGAAAATAAAGAGTAGTCTGTCTTACCGTCCTCTATTGAAACCTCCGCGGCTAGGACGTGGCATTCCGAATCCTCCTCCTCCTCCTCCTCCTCCGCCACCACCACCACCACCACCACCTCCTCCCCCTCCTCCTCCTCCTCCACCACCACCGCCGAAGCCAGAGCCATAATTCGACCCGTATCCTCCTCTGCTACTACCGTAACCGCTTCCGTAACTTCCGAATCTATAGAATTGAATTATGGTTTTGTTTAATACACAGCTACACTTGCGTGCAAATAGCGATCGAGTCCTAGGATACTCACGTGGAACATCCATACGGGTTAAATCCTTCGCGTACACCTTCCCTCGGCGGTGCTTTGTTGCCGGGATGCTCGGGAAGCTGCGGCCTCTTCGGGTCCTTCAGATAGTTGTTAAAATATTCCGCCTCCCCTTTCACCTCGGTCACCTTCTCCGCGTGTTTGTTGAATATGTGCTTTCGAATGAAATCGGGCCCTTTGAACTTCTTCCCGCTTAGCGGGCACAGCCACTTGTCCTTAGACAGCTCCTGGGTGTTGGCTTGAACGAATTTCTCCACCTCGCTGATTCGGGGGTTAAGGAAATAATCGGCGTAATGGAACAGTCATTGTTCACGCGTACGCTAGAAAAAGGATACTTCTCGGCGTTCTTAGCGCCAAGCTTGTCGTACTCCTCTTGAGACAATGTCGCCACCGGTTGCAAGAACGCGATCATTTTACTCTCGAAGTTGCGACAGTACTCGGACAACTCGGTGCTGGAGACTTTGGCGGTCGGAGGCGAGCCTCTTACGTGCATTATCCCGCATCTGTTCGGCATCTCGTCTTCGTTCGGATACTCGCAGTGATTGTAGTAGTCGACCGAATGGACTATTCGCAAGTAAAGGATCAGTCTGTCCAAGACCTGAGGGAACGAACATCACGCTAAAGAATTCAACGATTGTTCCTTAGATCGCGTATACCGTACCTTGATGAGGGTTGGGTCTCTCTCGATCGTACTGTCTCCGTCGCCACCAAGCTGGCCCTCCTCCTGATCCCCGGACATTCCCAGCAATTCCTCCTCTTCGGCTGACGCTTCCTCTATCAGGTAGTCGGTAATGTTCTCCAGGACTGGATTCTTAGACGGCAAACCAAATGCCTAGGGAAACATAGAGATCGGTAAATGTTTAAATAACTATCGCCAGCCCTCGTTAAACGTACGAATTTAAACATCGCCCTTACAGCCTGTTCCATCTCGCGAGCGTTTTGCGCGCTTTTATTTTCCTTGTTGTCGTCGTCGTGCTTGGACGCGTTATCGTCTTTCTTGTCGTCGTTCCAGAGGCCAACCCTGTTGTCCAAGTTGTGAACGATTTTGGCGCTCAGCTTGATGTCGTGCCTGACTATTTGCTTGTGAGAGGTCAGGCCATTCACGGTACGGATGCGCCTCGATAGATCCCGATTCACTATAGCGCCGAGCTCGCAGTCGCGAAGCTGTTGGGAATTACCGAACGCTGTTAGAAACCTTCGCCCCTTTGCCAATTTAATTCGGCAGATTTCAGAGGCTCGCGACTCACTCGAATATTGTTTAAACTCCAGCAGATCTCCTTTATGTTCACTTGTCTTTCGAAAGACACCCACCCTCTTCTGAACCACCTCCTTTCCGGCTGAGGATCCGCTATGGCAACGCGCAAAAATCCCGGGAAGCGCTTGCACATCTGCTGATAAAGATCGTTCATGTTTAGAATAAAGATTGCAACAGACTGCGCGCGTAGAGGCAAGCAACTGACCGCTTCCACTTCCGCTTTGGTGATAGTCGGCGCTAAGTTGCGCAGGAATATGCTGCTGGTCTTGTGCAGGGCCCTGGGTTCCTTCTCCTTATCTTCGCTCGCTAGATCGATCACGGTCTCTGGCTCTATCGCGGACTTTTTAGCTTCTGGTGGCTCGCCATCGGCTTTAGCCTCGCGATGGTCCTCTTTACCATCCCGAGCATCTGATTTTTCGACGCTTACGTCCATCTTCTCGGCGCCAGCTGAAAGAAATAACCGTGTAAGGCTGTAAGTTGCAATTCTCTGGCGACCGCGTTATGGAGACCTACGAGTTTCCGTTTTCGGCGTGTCAGGCTTGTTACTGTCGCTGCCGGAGGAACTGCTGCTACTGCTGCTGCTGCTGCTGCTAGTGTTACTGTCGGTGCGTTTCCTCTTTTTAGGGTTCACCTCCTCCGCTTTACCTGCTGCAGCACGAGAGAAATTGTAAATACTAGAATAGGAGGACGGATCGCGAGACGAGATACCTGTTCCGTCCATATCATCCTCCTTCTTGATTTGCTCTGTACTCTCCTCGGGTTTGTCCGGCTCTTCCATTATATTCTCATCCTTTTCCACGTGCTTGATCTCGGCATCGGTGCCTTGTCCATTTTTGAACGTTTTCTCGGAGCTCGAGCCCTCGTCGGGCTTACTTACATCGCTACTGTCCACTTTCTTCTCCGGCAGAACTTTGCTCTTCGCCTCCCTCTTGTCCTTAGCCGAATCTTTAGACATCGCCGGATTCGCCGGCTTCATGTCTAGAATTTGCAAATCTTCCTCGGTGCCACCCTCCAACTTAATAACCACCGCGTCTAACAAGTGCAGCAAGGCGTCTGCTTGCTCGGCGTCCACCGAAACTTTGTCTATCTCTTCGGCATCGAGCATCTCCAAGAAAACTTCCACGCGTTTCTGGAAAGAAAGGCGAACGTTAACAGGAGCGATCGACATATTTTACTCGGCGAGACTATCGTTCAACCAAAGGGCGCGTACCTTAAGAGCCGCCACCTGCTCCTCCTTTCTCTTCACCGACTCTTCCGGATGGTACTTTATTTTGAACCTAGCGATCGACAGAAAATTCGCCGTTAGCTTGGGGCTGCGGAGCGAGTGTCTCGTCGGTTAAAAGCAAAAAAAAATAGGCGTACAACTCGTGGACTCGTCGTTCATTACGTTCGGAAAAAAAAAAAGAAGAAAGATTGCATTCGAATGAAAAAGAATATAGTTTAGCTGTAAGAACACGACGTACTGTACAACGCACGCGACGTGCTCTATCAATTGAAAGTTCTCGAGATCGTGAAGAAACTGGATCGTAAATGCATTCGCTTAACCGTGACCGTGAGATCGGTCGCGAGAGGCGTTTGATAAAATAGAAAAAGAGAAATCGTTACGCCTCCCATCCCTATTTAGAGCGAATCGGTTGTTCGTTACTAAGCATTAAACGTGTATATCCCTTTCTCTCTCCCGAGAATGATTACGTAGGAAAATTATCATTTTTACTGTGAACATTGTCAGTTACAGAATGAAGCCTCACCTGTAGTCTGATACTTTTACTCGCATTCAGTTTTCTCGTGGACACAGAGGTCTATTTGTAACGATAGCATATCTTTGAAATGTCAGGATATATAATTAAACGGGTTTAGAACGCGGCCTACAGCGAGCATGCTTGGGCTTTGCGCGCCCAGCTCGCATTTCTCTCTTTAACTACCTAATGGACATCTCGATTCTTCTGCGATGCGCGGGACGCGATATGCATAAAATCATCGTACGGAAAAATAAACGAGCGAGGTGTGACCTGTGCCCAAGACATAAGGCGTTGCTGGCTGTACACTGTAGGGATAGACAGAGCTGGTCATATTGCCTTCAAATTACCGATAAAATTGTGTCTGTAATTTAGCAAAAATTATAAAGCCGCCACCACCCTCGCACCTCCTTCTGTCCAACCCTGCATACACGGTGCCCCGTTCAAAAGCGAGCCACCCGAGCACCTTCGAACCCACCGACGTAGCCAACAGTTTCGAACGTATCCGCCTGGATCGATTCAAGCGGGGCACCCTGTATACGCGCTCCGCGCGATACATATTTGGACAGAATTCGATAAATTCACTAGAATTCCATGATTACTTCCTACAGTGGATACAACGTATTCGCAATTCATTCGGATTTAATCCGTCAGCGTTACGGACGAGCGAGCTCGGTATTTATTTCGGTAGGAGGATAGATGTGCGTTAGGCCACTGTAGAAATTAATTATTCTTATATCCACATTGAAGCACGACAGAGCTTCGCGGTACTCTAGGCACAAGCTGAACACAGGATAAAATGAAATATACCATTCCTCGTCCTTGTGCGCAACGAAAAATTCGTTCAACTGTTGCCTCCTGAATTCCAGTTTATACTCGTTATAACGCTTAATAGCTTCCTCGTCGGTAATAGTGTCCTCTTGAGTTCCGAGGAACGCTTTAAACGACATCATCGGCGGCTGAGTCTCGACATTGGAATTGCTAAAGTTGCCGGCTACCTCTCGACTGCGGAAAACACAAAGGTTGCGTTAGGATCGACCGGGGAAAATGTAGAACGCGCGAGGGCGCTACCTCAGGCGGGCCAACAATCTCGGAGTGAATCGACTCCTCTTTTGCATGGTCTGGGGACAACCTCTCTTTCTCATGGCAACGCCGATTATACAGTCATAACAGATGCATGGGAGAAAAGAAGATCGCGCCAATAGTAACAGAAGAAACACACACCTGCTGGTATTACTATGGTTTCCATAGTGATGATTTCCGTAAAACGGCGGTGGATAATGGTCCGGACCCCAGGATGTCGCGCCGCCTCCTCCACCACCATAATAATCGTGTCCATACCTTGGTCTGTCGTCCCAATCAGCCCTCATTCTCTTCATTGGGGGCGTCATTTCTTGCGACCTGGCGGGGCTATACCTATCTCGTCCTCCGCCGCCGCCGCCCCGGTACTCTCTGTACTCTGGGCGTTGTCTAGGGCGGCTCGACCATTCCCTGGAATAGCAGCTAGGCCGTTAGAAAGCTACGAGGACGCGGGCCGGCGAAAAAGTGGCGCGATAATTACCTATCCACCCAATCGTCTCGTCTCCTGTCATCTCTGCGACCTTCCCTCGAATAAGACTCTGTCCTCTCTCCCCTAAACTTATCCCTCCGCTTTCTGTCGTACTCGTCGTCGGAGTCACCCATTACGCGTGAAATTCAACGCTAATTCTGTAACACGTAAACGGTACTTGAAACACGATTCTGAATTCTACTCCGGGAGGAACGGTGGACGTCAGCGCGGGGTTAAGGTTGGCAATCGGAGGGCAGATATCTTCCAGCGCACGAGCCTCAACTACCTTCGATCGTTCTCCGTTCGACGAGCCGGCGAAAAGGGGAAACGTCTCCGCGAGAATGTCAGCCTCGGGACCACCGATTTATCGAACGAAATATTCGAATAACGCGCGAACGGTACTCTCGGAATTTTCCAGCCTCTTGCGTTCCGTTAATTCGTGGAAGCGGAGCGGCACTGCGGCTGGAACGTAGCTGCGACCACTCTCGCGCAAAAGCTGCTAGAAAGGAGATCGGAGAAAGCCTCACCTAGTTCAGGTACAACGAAAACGAAACTCGACGCTCCGCCATGCAGGATATTTGCCAATATTTGCCACCCGTTACCGTGCGTCACCAATCACCAGAGTACCCCTCTCGAAGAAGCGCAGCGTCCGCAGTGCTGCCAACTCAGACTTTTGAAAATCCGTAGAGAAGAGTTCGACTTTCCGTAGAATTCCGTAGAAATCTCCCTTTGAATAATCCGTTGATCTTCTATTGTACTCGTTCAAAATGCAGGGTAGTAGAACTAGAAAATAATGGCTTGAATTCCAGCGATTAAGTGTGATGAGAAGCTCTCGCAGTGAAGTGGAATTTAGCGACCCGCAGTAAATCGGCGGTTTTGGATCGCAAAATCAATGAGTCAAATTAAACGGTAAAAACATCCGTAGATTTCAGTTTACAATCCGTAGATGAAGTAAAAAATCCGTAGATCTACGGGGAAATCCGTGGGGTTGGCAACACTGAGCGTCCGATCGTTGCGATCGATACGGCTGACTATCGATAACCCCCCCTCGATTCGAGAAGCCCGCGAAATTCAAACGCGTTTCGCTGCCTCTCGTACAACTCGCGGGTATTCTTCAATCGAGCGGCTGTAAATGGAAATGAAAATGGAATGGATGTGTTTACACGTATTTATCCCGATGGAATCGAAGCAGGGTTGACGCGACGTTCAATACACCGTGCATTTCTAGATCAGTTATCGAGTTACTAAAAGTGATAAGCTCCATTTAACTGTTATTAAAAACTCTAGCTAACAGACGACACGCGAGATTCATTCGCCAGCTAGCATTGTCCTCGGCTTTTCTTTTCCAAGGAAGAGTTTGTTGCTCGCGTGGGCGATTAAGGGGCGCGTTCCCAATTTGGCGAGAGTCACATCAATCTCGCGCCGAGCGGAACGAAAGAACGTTGACATGTTCGCGGCTTTACCCAATTCCGATATGATCTCGCCTCCAGGATATCGGCGCTCGAAGGAGCGTCGTTGACGAGACGTAAGTGCAGTCTATAAATAATTCTTCACTCATGCGGTATTATTGCACAACGGTGGTCGGTCTTCTTCTTGCTCACCGGCTGGTGGAAAAACCAGAGTCACCTTACCTTGTTTCATCGATAAATCTGATTCTCTCTTTTTATTAGAACAACTCGCGGCTAGTCGAGGATGGCGTTAACTCTTAAGCAGCCGTCCGAGTCTCACCGCAACCGCTCCCACTATTCCTTCTCCGTCGTTTCGCGCTGTCATTATTTTAATTCCCGTTGATGTCATTCGTACCGGTTCGTAAATCGACACACGCGTCGCATACCACAATGTCTTTGCGGGCGAGCTGCTTTAAGTTTCGGGTAGATTTACATGTTTCGTTCCAAATCACTCTCATTCGTGCACATTTCGCGTCTCGCGCTGCGTCGTTGATTGGGCCCCTGCCCAGAAGGTCCCACCTTAAAAAATTATGATTTTATCCAAATACTATATTTTTTCTTGTTTCTTTTTTTTTATCATTTCTACTATAAATTTCGTTAAATTTATTTGCTTGCTACTTGTGCTTTTTCAATTAAGGGGTTATACCTAGTCAGGCGAATGTTTGTGAATTTTTTTTAATTAGCGGAAGCATATATTTTTATAGAACTTTTGCAGTGAAAAGAGCAATATTTAAAGAAGATTTGGTAATTTTTTTGTAGAAAAATATTTATGTTTATAATAAAGTAACAACTGACGTACAAGACGCATTTTTAAAAATTTGGTTTTGTGGTGAGCGCTGCTATTCGGAACCAGATTATTTAAAATCAAAGAACCAAAGAGATCTCGTTAGTATATTAATGTATCTTCCGATTAACGGAGGGAATTTCAGAAATTTTAATTTAAAACAAAGTGGCGGCTAAAGTTGAAATCCTGATTTCTTTTTCCGTGATTTTTGCATGAAAAAATCAGGGTTTCAATTTTAAATAGCCGCCACTTTGTTTTAAATTAATATTTCTGAAATCCTGCTTTGTTTCGCGTGATTTTTGCATGAAAAAATCAGGGTTTCAATTTTAAATAGCCTTTATTTTGTTTTAAATTAATATTTCCGAAATTCCCTCCGTTAATCAGAGAATACATTAATATACTAACGAAATCTCTTTGGTTTTTTGATTTTAAATAATCTGGTTCCGAATGGTAGTGCTCACCACAAAACCAAATTTTAAAAATGCTTCTTGTATGTCAGTTGTTATTTTACTATAAACACAAATATTTTTCTACAAAAAAATGACCAAATGCTCTTTAACAGTTGCTCTTTTAATTGCAGTAAGCTCAATAAAAAAATATCCTTGCGCTATTAAAAAAAAAATTCACAAACATTCGCCTCCTTTCGGCCACCTGACCACCCTCCAGCGTTCGAGGGACTCCCGCTCTAACTCCGCCGCGTATAAACGAGCCAATTCCTTAGGCGCGAGTGGGCCACGGGGCCCAGAAGCGGCTGGGAACGCGAAAACAAAATCAATTCAGAGGAATTTCGCCCGCGCCGCAGCAAATAATGGTCGCGCGTCATCGTAAATTCGAGAGAAGCGAGCGCTGTGTTACGCTCCAATTTGCATGATCCTCGCTCGAAAGAATAGAGCGGCGAGGGGGATATAGCGTGTTTCTCGTGGAAACTCCTGAAGCAGGATGACGTAGCGCGGACAAAGCCTGCCGGCCGGAGGAACCAGTCACCTCGCAAGAAGCGCCTCGCTAAACGGCGCACAGTGGGGCAAAGTGACGAGGTTTGTTTCAAAATCAAAGAACTTTTGATAGAAATGAGATAGAGCGATGATTTTTCTTTTAAATTAAAGCTGAAAGATCGCAGAATAAGGAAAAATTAGAGAGATTACGGCACGAACGTTTTTTAACTTTGAAAATCTGTGTGAAACTTGAAATGGATTTTTTCCAAAATCCTGAGGTAGTAGACAAATTTTGCGAACGGATTTGAAATCTGCGTGACAAAATCTACAGGAAATGATGTACGACATGTCAATAAAAAAATCTAACCGCACATGGTATTGGATAAATCACAATTTTCTTGTAATATTTCAAGTTTAACACAGATTTTCGAAGTTAAAAAACGTTCGTACCGTAATCTCTCTAATTTTCCCTTATTCTGCAATCGTTCGGCTTTAATTTACAAAAAAAAAATCATCGCTCTATCTCATTTCTATCAAAAGTTCTTTTAATTTTGAAACAACCTTCGTCACTTTGCCCCACGGTGCGACGCGTCTGGTAGAAAGAGCTGAACAATTGTTGCTCGTTTCATTGCCACCCACGTCTCGGCCGGGGATGATGCTTGCGCGTAGCAGGTCCTTTCACCGCCGGGGGTATCCTCATATATAAATGTATTCGACCGGGACTTGCTTCGCAATGGCTCGAGGTAATCGCGGCGAACCACCAGCCACTGGGATCCTGCCCGACAATCTCAAAATGATCCGGACGTCTCTGCTTCTGATAGCCGTGGCCGTTGTCGGCTCAGGTAACTAAATCCATCTGTCCCTTATTAAATTAATCCTGTCGCGCGCCTTTAACCTCGCTCACACTTTTACGTCCACCCGTATTCCCGGGTCCGTGGGCCCATTCGGTTTATCGGACGTCCCTCGCATTCCTCGCTGTCCTATTTATACACCCTGACGCATCGACTCCATGGTACACGGGGCTCACTGTTCTTCTTTTTTTCTTCTTCTTTTTCAGGGACACACGGGAGGAAGCTCGGCGACGGCAGCCTAGCGTACAGTGCGTGATTTCGTTCCTGTTTGCTCGGCAGGTGTGTGTGTGTGTGTGTATATGTATTTTGCACAGAACGTTTGCACGGTTACAGGTGGCGGTTCCGCTTCCGCGAATGCATTCGCGAGCGCCGATGCGTCCGCGTTTGCCGGCGCCGCGGGCTCTCCTGGTACGAGCGGGGACCACGAGGGGCACAAGGGAATACGCAGCTACGACAACGATGGGCCCGTTAACGGCGGTCACGGCCATCCCCGCGGTCATTCAGGCGCCGGCGCGAAAGGCGGTAGAGGCGGCGAGTGCGCGAAATGCAAGTGGGAAAACGACGATTACTGGGAAAAGTCTGAGGAGGAGCCGGACGAATGGGACGAAGAGGATTGCGAGGATGGGGACGACGGTCAGTACAGGCCAGAGCACGCCCACGGTCACGGAAGGAAGCCGGGGTCCCCCCGTCCAACGGTGCAGAAATTCGGCGCGCCTAATCTTAATGGTCAGGTACCACCCGCCGGGGTTCCGAGTTCCGCGAGTGGTGGACCGTTTGGAGGGGCACCGGTCAAAGGGACGTATCCGGGAGTTGCGGGCCCAGTGTCGGGCTCACCGTGGAACAACGGAGCTGGGACACCGGGCGTTGGCAGCCAAGGTAGTGCTCAGCAGCCTGGGTCAGCTTGGAATCCTGGCCTCGGAAGCAGTCCAAAGCCCAGCTGGAACCAAGGACAAGGAGCTTCCAGTCCTGGATCGTTTGGACCGGGTTCGCAAGCTCCTGGTAGCTGGAATGGTGGTCCTAGTAGCGCGGGTCCAACGAACCAACCCGTTGGAGGATGGCACAATGGGCCTGAAACTGGTTCTGGTTGCTCCGGCGGTGACCGAGCTGGCTCCGGCTGCAGTCAAGGTTAGCCGGAATTTTCATCTCCTCTTTAGAACGACGATTGAACGGACTTTTCGGGCGACTAGTTTCTCGCCTGCGCGTCCTATAGTTCCCTTTACGCGTGGAACGCTAGCGAGGAAGGGGAAGAAAAGAATCGTAGAGCAGGCAGAGTAAATTAATGATATCATCCGGGAGATTCGTCATTCGGTGTTCGATTTAGGTTCCAGCGGTGGGGGTCCGGTGAAGCAGGCCCCGGTACCGTTTGGCGGAGCCAACGCGGGGAACGTGCAGAAACAAGCACCTGCTGACTATTCGACAAGCCCAACGGGAGGATACAATCCTCCGGAATCAGTAGCTGGATGTGCCGGTGGAAACTATGGCAATTGCGGAGGGGAATCGGGCACGGCTGGTCAAGTAGGACCTCATGGCACTCCTGCTGGTGCTAATTCAGGAAGCGGATCGCGTGAAAGCAGTCCCGGTTATAGGCCTAGCACAGGTCCCTCTGGCGAAGCACCAGGAAGTCCTGGGGCCTCAGGATTCCCAGGTAACCCTGGAGCCTCAGGATTCCCAGGTAGCCCTGGAGCCTCAGGATTCCCAGGTAGCCCTGGAGCCTCAGGATTCCCAGGTAGCCCTGGAGCCTCAGGATTCCCAGGTAGCCCCGGAGCCTCAGGATTCCCAGGTAGCCCCGGAGTCCCTGGAGCCTCAGGATTCCCAGGTAGCCCCGGAGCCTCAGGATTCCCAGGTAGCCCCGGAGTCCCTGGAAGTCCAGGAGCCCCAGGTAGCCCCGGAGCCCCAGGTAGCCCCGGAGCCCCTGGAAGTCCAGGAGCCCCAGGAAACGTAGGGTATTCAGGAAATCCTCAAAGCCCCCACAACGCATTCGCCGGTGCAGGTGCAAGCGTCGGCAGCGGGGCTTTTGCCGGAGCAGGCAGACCAAGTCCTGGAATCACACCAAATTCTGGGATACCAAGAGGCGATGCAGCGGGTTCCACTTCCACGTATTCACCTGGTATTCGGCCTAGCAACGCTCCATTCGGAAGCGCAGGCTCGCCCAGCTCCCCAACGCAAAGCGGACCTTACGGAGGGCAACAGCCCGCTAATGGACCTGGCAGCACGGCTGCCAACGGATACCCTGGTGCGCAGGGAGGTCCTTCGGGACCTGGTACCGCTCCAAATACGTACGGAAACGAGCTTTACGATACAGACAAGGAACCTAACCATGAGAACGGACCGTCTGCTCCAGGAACGCCATCCGGTAAGCCTCCTTTTGGCACCGGAAGTCATAACCCAGGAAATGTAAAGGGTCACGGGTCTCCTAGCACGTCCGCAACAGCGGCATCAGGTTCTGGACACCCTAAGCCGAAGGGAGGCGACAGTCAGATCTTTTACATAAATGTAAATCCTGCTCCGGGAAGTCCGACAGGAAGAAAGCCTCATGGAACTACGAGCGCGCCTCATGGAGGACTCGGAACAACGAAACCCGCCTTTGGACCCTTTGGGACGACGAAACCGGCAAACCAAGCTGGTCCTTACGGAGGAGCAAGTGCAACGAATACTCCCTCTTATCAATCAAGTGGTTATGGAGGTGCTGGCACAACGAAACCTGCTTACCAACCCGGGCCTTACGGGGGAACAACTACACCGAAGGCTCCTTCCTATCAGCCGGGGCCTTACGGAGGGCCAAGCGCAACGGATACTCCCTCTTATCAATCAAGTGGTTATGGAGGTGCTGGTACAACGAAACCTGCTTACCAACCCGGGCCCTACGAAGGAACAAGTACACCGAAGGCTCCCTCCTATCAGCCGGGACCTTACGGAGGAACAAGTACACCGAAGGCTCCCTCCTATCAGCCGGGACCTTACGGAGGAGCAAGTACACCGAAGGCTCCCTCCTATCAGCCGGGACCTTACGGAGAACCAACTGCAACGGGCACTCCCTCTCATCGATCACCCGGTTACGGAGGTATTGGCACAACGAAACCCGCTTACCAACCCGGGCCTTTCGGCGGAGCAGGAGCAACCAAGTCCCCGTATCCAAACGGACCTGATGGCAGTGCTCCTGGCGCAGGCAAGCAAACTCCACTGGACATGCAACCTGGCGCGAGTAATTGCGCGGGTGGGAATCAAGGTTGCAGCAGCGGAGGCGGATGCGGCGGTGCTAATGGTGGATCCGCGAATTCTAAGCCTTGCGATCAAGCCGGCCTGCCCAACGTTCAGAAGAATGCCGGACCCCTGGGAGGCCCCAAGGCCTACTCGAACGTCTTCTTGCAAAGTCCTGAAAGCGGCTTTCCCGGAGGAAGTGGAGGCATTCGACCATCGGGCGGAGCTGGAGTCAGTGGGCCGGGCCTCTTAACTCCGCCAAACCTTGGCGAACCAAAAATTGGGAACGACCTTCCTGGCGCTGGGGCGTACCCGTGGAATCCGTTTTTGACAGGGAAAGTGTCACCTCCCGCAGGTAATCTTTCTTCGTTTCTAAGTTTAGCTCTTCCTAGTGTCTAACGGAAGCCTCAACCCTTCAACCGTTCCTTGGACTCTTCAGGTGGACCATTCGTAACGACTACCAGCAGGCCAACCGGTCAAGGGAATCCCTTCTTTGGGGGAGCACCACTGCCGGGGGGATTCGCCGACAGCCACAGCCCCGGACCTGGCCTCCCTCCGGATGGTGGTCAGAAGATGGTTCGCCCTCTCGGCAAAGATAACCCTTTCTTGGGAGCAGCAGCGGGAGCAGCAACCGGAATTGGACCTACGCGAGGTGACACGGGATCTGGAAGACCAAGCTGCCTTGTACCTGGAGGACCGTGTTCCGAGGGCAATGGACCAAGCAAATTAACCCCTGCAGGTGGGATCGATCAATCCTACCATGGAAATCCATTACTCTTCGGCTCCGGCGGACAATCGCCGGGGCAATCCACGGTGTACAATCGCGATCCTAGCTCCAGCTTAGGCTTCGGACCAAGTGACTCCGGTGTGACAAACCCGCTGGCCACGGACCGCGGCTCCGGAAGCGGAGGGGGGATTGGAATTGGCTCGAAGGGCCTCGGTGGTTTCCCTGGACACGGCAACGCCGATGCATTCGGGCCTGGGTTCTCAGGCGCGTTCAGCGGCTCGCACGCAGCCAGCTACGCCGGCGCGAAGACTGGCTTGTATTCTGGCTCCGGAGGTACGTTCTCCTTTCCGGGGGTTCTAATTAACGTAAACTGCGTAAATGACAGGACGGAAAACTCGGGGATTCAGATTAATAGGATTAAATGAATGATAATTCCCACGCGATATGAGAACAGTTCAAGGTTCACTGTCGAACGGAGCGGACGATCCAGCCCGGTCGCTTGATTAATGAAACCTTTCTCACAATAAAGTATAAATCAAAGCCGCGAGTTAATTATGATGTTAATTAGTGGTAATCGAACTTTGCGTAACATGCGTCGTGAGACGTTACTGCACCCTCCACTGATCGTCACTTCGGTACATTTATCGCGAACATGATTGGCTCAGTGTCAATGGTACACGCGTTTGTGGGATCTTCGGTGCTGCGAACAGCTTGGGATATTCTAAATGTTAGGGAATCCGAAGGAGACTTTCGCGATCAATTTTACAGCGATTCGAACGAAATTTCTCTGTTGCATAGATCCAGCTGTTGGCCCCGGACAAGCGAACGGAGCCGGCGGAAGCTGGGCTTCGGGCGGCGCGGCCGCGGCGAGTCAAGCCGGAAGTGGTTCCTGGTCCTCCAGCGGAGCATCCGCTTACGCGAGTAGCAGCGCGAACAGTAAGTCTCCGAGCAAAGTGGCTCACAGCCGTAATCGTACACTCTTTAAAATCGCGTAACATTTTTAAAATTGGTCTGAACCGCTTGGGTTTTTTTTTTTTTTGAGAATCTAGAAAGATTAGTTTGCTAAGTGACGTGTTTCGTCGTTTTGAAAAAAAATTGCGGCTGTGTGAGAATAGCAAAGAAAAATTGTAAAGGTCGTTTTTTCAACTTTTTTCTCTGAGCCTATAATGAAAATTCGAAAAACCCGTTTGTAGATTTAAGTAAGTCGTATAAATACTGAAAATTTCAACTAAATCAGTTAAATCGAAATTCCCGAAATCAGCAATTGTCGACCTTATTCTGCGATCTTTAAACGTTTGTAGCTCGGAGCAACGTTAACTAATTTAGATGAAATGTTCAGCATTTATACAACTTACTTAAGGGTTTCTCGAATGTTCATTACAGGCTCCGAGAAAAAAGTTGAAAAAACGACATTCACTATTTTTTTATGCTATTCCCACCAGTTGCAATTTTTTTCAAAACGACGAAACACGTCACTGAGCAAACTAATCTTTCTAGATTCTTAAAAAAAACTCAAAACGTTTGGAGCAATTTTAAAAATGTTAGGCGATCTTAAAGAGGGTACGATTATAGCTGTGAGCCACTGTACATCCATAGTTGCTATGTGTTCATTAATTTTATTCATTGTGACGCGTGTGTTTAATGAGAATATCGGTTTAGGCTGGTCAGGCGCGGCACCGGTGAAAGGATGATTGACAGGCCAAGGGTAGAAAAGGAAAGGAAAGTGGATGACACGAGGAGGAAGCCAGAACGACGATTGTTCGATACGTGGAATTAAACAGAAATTACACATAACTTGTTCAAATAATTCTTTTAGTTAACTTTAGCTTTAGTTTGCCATGTAATTTATTATACCTTACTTGCTCGTCGTTCACGGATGCAATATCGCGCAACAAGTTACGCTCTTTGTTATTCGTGTTGATAATTAACGGAGAGTTATTGCCGATTCCTCGAAGCGATAGCACTATTATTACGAGACGATTATCATCGACTGATGATCGATGGATAATGACATAAGCGACGTACGGAGTGTATTCGTGAAAAGGTTTAAACGAGTTTACTCAACAAGAAGAGTTAAAAATAAGTTGCATATATTCTTATTTCTTTCCTTAAATTCTCACTTCCCCTGCCATAAAGTAAATCGAAACGATTTCCGTACTAGTTACGGGACAAAAAGAAAATTTCCCCGTAAATTCAATGAAGCGTTCTTATAGAGCAAACATTTCTCTTTGATTTCCTTTTTTTTTTATTTGTTTTATGATTTTTATTGACAGAGTTATTCGCGATCAAAGCAAAAAGGTACTTTTCAATTTTAGAACACCTGTAACTTGCGAACTCATGATCGTAGATAAATTTTCATGAGAGTTTTGGAGAGTTAAGGAAATGTCCTTTCAGAATCTTTAGTTGCCCATTTAATGAGATTTTTTTTAATCGTATCAAGCCCATTTTAAAATGGTCCCAAAAATTCCTTATTTGCCATTTTTTAGAAAACATGATGCCACTTCAAGGAAAATCGTAGCATAATTCGAGTGCCCACGTTTTCGGCGAGTTAAAACTACCCTTAAACACTGTGCAAAAGGCCGGATCGATCAGATTTTGTTTCCAAGCATACGATATGATCTGGAAAATTCAAGGATCACCTGTTTTATGTTTCTTTTCAAACCCCTTTTTCGTTCTTGTGGCTTTTAAACGATCGTTGCCCATTTTTTTTGTTAATTCAATGTCGTTTTAGTAAAAAGAGAATATTTCAAAAATTTAAGACAATCCTTTTTATCCAAACTTCTCGCAATGATAAAAACTGTACTTCGACAACTGGCATTAGCACCGCCCAAGGCGAAAAGAAATGGTGTTCTTAAAGTAAAGTTAAACGAATCTACGAGCGACGTAAAATAGCCTGCTGTTATCGAAGATTCTCCAACTTCTATTTGGCGAATGCTAAGTGAAAGAGAGATCCAGCCGGAATTCGGAAGCCGAAGCATCCGATAATGTTAAAAGAGGAGTGCTAAAAGTATCAATGTACGTTTATTGCGGGTATATCGATACATAATAATGTTACATACCGACTTACTTTTCATCCACGTTATGCACGTCAGTCGAAACCGATAAATCCGTTCCGAAGGTCCGATGTAAACGTACGAGTCTGCATTTTTCTTTTAGTCGCGCGCACTCGAAGAAGCTGCGAGAATGAGACCCGAACGAACGCGATCGCGTCTCATACTCGCCGACGAGTACGATTTCTCGAGTACAAAACTAATTCTCTTTTCTCGTTTGCATGTGTGCCCACATACATATATATTAATTAAATTCTATGTTATAACAAAACAATCGTAGTAACGAAAACAAAAAAAAAATAGATAACCGTTAAGGTACCGACTGATTCTCTTTTTCGTTTTACGTTCTAATCGTTTGCGTAGATATGCGTGTTTTGATCGCCGCGTTTACTCGCATCGCGCGACAAACATCATTCTGGAAAGCAAAGCTCGTGTTAGCCAATCGTCGGGCGTCCGAGTGCCTGCGTTCCATCGACAGAGTCCGTAGTAACGCGTAACAAAAAACATTAATCGTAAATTTATTAAAATTCTTGCTAATAATAAAAGAGAAACAACTTCTCCTATCTATGTTAATCGTTAATTCAACGACGAGGATTAACGCTACTACGCCAACGAAATCACTGTCTCCTCGAAGACCGGGATCGTTGAAATTTATCTATAAAATTGGTCCAAGGTTTACGCTAGCGTGTCTAACATTTCCATTATCGATATCGCGCGGCTTGGCCGTTCTAACGTTTCAACAGGGTACAACAAATCCTTATCGACGATGGCGAATACATGCGGCTCGTCCATCAGTATTCATATAAATTTTAAAGAGACGCGAGATACGCTTAGGTCTAAATAATCGTATTTACATTCCAATTATCATCACTGGCTCGCGCGTAGTCGGTCACGCGTTAGTCGTCAAAGTACAAGGAAAACGATAACGACCGAGATTTCATTTCTGACCGATATTCCTTGGAATATAACCGGGCTTTGGAGAACGAGCACGAGAAGCTTCCTTCGCAGGTTCCCACCGGTAACAGTCTTCGTTTCTTTCTCTCGTGTATTCATTTTGATTTGATTGTCGATTCAAATGTTGATCGTAAGAGGTTTGATTTCAGTGGTCGAGTAAGGCCGCAAGGTTCCGTTTCGCCTGACTTTCCAGCCCGGATTCATCCCTGGAGAGCTCGAGATTTCTCAATTGAATAACTACCCGTCGCGATAATCGAAAATGCTTGAAAGCGACGCGTTCAGACGTTTAATATCCTTCCCTTCCGTTAAAGCTAACCGGCACGTGGCTCTGCTGCGTCGCGCTTCGAATCACTTCGATCCACCTGCAAAAATATCCACGTGCATCCATTTCTCTTTCCGTAAGGCCTCGAAGGGTCCAGACATTCCCGGGATTATCCTCACCTCCCGAAGGTGTAGTCGCTCTCGGCCCGGAAAAAGTAAACGTGACTCTTAAACTGCAGCTTGAACACAAAGTCCTTGCTGATCCCGTCCTTCTCCGACGGCGTAGTGACGGTGTACCCAAGCAGCGGCAAGCTAGCCAACGGAAAGTCGTCCTGATGCGACTTGTAGAAGAACAGGCAGAAGTTTGTGAACACCACCCAGAGCTTTTGCCAACCGTTGCTGTTCTTGAATTTCCGCAAGAGAAATCCGCTGAGTTGGTTCTGAAAACGAGCGCGCAACAGAGCAAGTAGTATGATCCCGTGTTGGTCAGCCGCTGGCGCCGACCATGGAAATTATCCACATACTTGAAACGCTCGCAGTTGATCGCTATAGCTAATACTCGTATTTCGGTGCCAGCAAACGTGCACGGTGGTGTTGCTTCGCTGAGAGGCCTTGGCACCCCCGCAACTACCCCTTTCCGACTCCAATCCAACGCCGTCGCCCACTTCGTCGGTCGAGTCTAAAACTTGAGGCAGGTTTTCACGATTAATAATGCCGCTCGTTCCCCCCTCGAAGGGTCTCGTGGCAACACTTACTGCAGGACTTTAGGTTCAAGTACAGCATCTTTGGATCGGCGTCAGCTTGCGCGATGGCCATGTTCAGGTCCTCCAACCATCTCTCCTTCTCCTCCTCGTTGCTCGCGGCGACGGTTAAACACCTACAGCGGGAACGTCAGTGATCTTGAATTACACGGTTATCGAGAATACTTTCAGGAGTGCTTTAGATCGAGACAAGGGATCTGACGCGACGGCAAAAGGGAGAAAGTGTTCGCGGCCAATTGGCCGCCGCCGAATTCTTCACTGATCCGACTGGCACAATTTACGTCGGGATAATAACCGGCTCGAGTGAACTCGCTGCAGCCAATTGACCTCTTAACGACACCGCAGACCGGCCTTTCAACACCTCGTTACGTTCAATAATTTACTCTATTCACGGCACTCACTGATTTCCTTGGGCGTCGATCACGAACGCGAAGTCCGAGCCAGTCTTGTTGTCGCCCTCCCGAATCTTTATTCCCTTCAACGGAAGCTGCCCGTGGACGCGGAAGCACTGCGTCGGTTGCTGGGTGCGGAATGTGTACAGTAATACGTCCGAGAACTGGAATACAGGTTTAAACTTGACGAATCGATTCCGGATTCAGATACCGTTATTAAGGGGTTGGCTACCGTCGGGAGGTTGAAGAAGAATCGAGTCTCTGGGAATTTCTTTCAGAAAGTACGCGTATATTTTTATTCAATGGTTTTTCTATTCAGATGAGGGGCACTTTAACAGGTTATTATATTACGCTTTGGTAGAAAAATATTTAGTTATCGCGGAACTACAACTGATTTCCCGGAAGCTGTTTTCAGCAACACGGCCACGATTTCTCCAAAACCGCTTCACCAATCTTTCTGAAACTTGTTAAGTTTCTTCTAAACATTCAAGTCCAGTCTTTAACCGAAGCATTTGTTTTTCCAATGCATAGTTTTCATTTCATGGATGAAAAATGAGTGTTTTCTCCACGAAAATCGATCATTTCACTTAAAACATCTGCCGCTTAGTCCCAGATTAATATTTTATAAAACGGAACGATTGAAGACTAGATAAACTATTGTGCTAACTAAATCTTCTTCGTTTCTTGACTTCGGATAGCCCAGTTCCGAATAAAGTTCACTGCAAAACGTGTTTCTAAAAACAGCTTCCGGGAAATCAGTCGTAATTGTGCGATAAATAAATATTTTTATACCAAAGCATGATATAATAACCTGTTAAAGCGTCCCTCGTCCGAATAAAGAAGCCATTGCATAAAAATGTGCGTGTAGTTTTTAACAGAAATTCTCAAAGAATCGATTCTTTTTCAACCTCCAGACGGTAGCTAATCCCTTAAGCGACCGAATGAACGCGTGCTCACCAAGAAGAACATTCTTTGCTGAAAACCTTTGCGACTATACTTCTGCAGGCAGCCCTGCCTGATGAATCTACGTCCATCCTGGACCAAGTTGTCGAAGCCGCCGATGTCCCTCTGCATCTCGCACAATTGAACCAAATTCTCCTGCGTTTAAAAAGACACACGATAGTACGACGAACGTGAAATTGCTGCGAACTCGATATAGAAAGGCCTGCGAGCTCATTTACCGCTTGAGTTATTATGCCGAGACCTTCGAGCAACGTTTCCCCCAGCCGATCCCTCGCTGCCAGACAGTCCTCGAAGTCCGTGTGGTCCTTCGGATAATGATCTAATAATCCTGAGGAAAAAGAAGCTACAGGGTTAACAACCGGACGACTGCGAGGTTTGCCGTTCGGGGCCCATCAACGTACTATCGATAATACTGTTGTAGTGCAACAACCGTTGCAACGGCTTCAGAAGGAACGAGGTCAACGGCAGATAGCAGTGTTTCTGTGCCTCGAAGTCCCTGCACAGCTGATCGAAACGTCGGGACGTCCTCGTGTAATATTCCATCTTCTCCAGGACGGCTATCAGATTCTCGAGGTATTGATCGTAAAGCGGCAACACGTTCAGCAAGGTGTTGTAGAGGAAATCGCCGATGTTGTGACGCGCGTTGCTCTCCCACCGCGCCAGTCTCGCCTCCATCTCTTGCAGGCAAGGCCCGTGGACGTCCGCTAAAAGCTCGATCAGCGAAACCACCGCCTCGCCCTCCAATTCCGCCTCTCGAGATACCTCCTCCCTGAACCACTGCCGAGCAGAAACGGGAGAGGCGATTAACGGGCGAGATTCCTAAGCCGCGATTATCCGGGACTCTGTCGAATCCGACGCGAGGGTAGACGTACCACGTTTATCACGTCCAGGTCCTTCTTGTAGGTTCGCTCGGTCATCAGAAGCTCCTTCGCTATGTAGTACGCCTTGTCGGTCGGCCATCTCTGCCTCGCAAAGAGAAAGAATAAAGGATCAACCGAGTTGAAACGATCGACGACGCCGGCGGATGGCTGGTACACTTACCTTGGTCTTTCGAACCTCGGCGTCCTCGAGCTCACCGTTTCGAGCGTGCTTCACGGGACTCAGATCCGGGGTGTCGACGATGCTCGCGTTGCTGGTGTCGACGAGGCCGTTCGGCGGCCGATTCTCCGGCGACGGTTTCTCGCTCGCGAACACCGAATTATTGTTCTCCTGTTTCTTCGGCGTCCCGCGCTTGTCGGACTCGGTATCTGTAAACGAAGCCAGGTAAGAGAGGGAACTCTAGGATCGCGGCTTCCTAGATGACGAATAGTGAACGAAAAGAAAGAAAAAAAAAAAAAGAAGAGAAAACATGTCGGCAGAAAAAGTAATGCGAAATAAACGCTCGAGGAAGAAAGTATAGGCTCGAGTCTCATGCTGTATAAGTACGTGTGCAACCGGATCAGCGTCTTTGGACTAATAGCTCGCTTGCTTGGTCGACTCTCGTCCCGGCGACGGTGGCGTCGAACCGAGGAACAAGAAGAGAACAGAGGAACGATAATAGAGAAGAGTCGAGCAAGGGATACATCTCCGAGGAGAAACTCGTTATTTCTCGCGGGAACACCCAAGTTCGTGGGGAAGTGATCCGGACGGAAGACGAGCGCTAATCTATGATGCACTCGCGTGTCGTAAATATCGATGCTAAAAACAAACGTTCTACCGGTCGAAAAGAAGCATTCCAGCCAGTGGAAACGAATACTGTGCGAAATTCCGCGCGACTAATCGGGACGGGGGGAAGGGGGGAACTGAGAGAGAAGAATGGTTCTGTAAAGGGTCAATCGTGGAAAGGGCCCAGCAGAATATCATAGAGAAACGGCCCCAGCACCGATTTTATCATTTATGCTTGTTAAAATAATGCTCTTCGCTTGGAAAGCTACTATGAGTAATTATATAGGCAAAACCCCCAAACTTTATGATTTTATTTCTCGAAAACCACTTAAGATATTTGCACGCGACAAGTCGCAAATATTAGGTACTTATTAACTCTACTAAATCTATTTCTTTCAAAATTTTGGAGTGATAATTAAGGGTAGATATAAAGGAATCCATTATTTGAGGGTAGTTTTATTAAGCAACCCCTTGAGTGACACCAACGAAAAAAATCACGAGTAACGCCTCGCTACTTAGCTATTATCCATATTTTTTTCGTTGGTGTCACTCAAGGGGTTGCTTAATAAAACTACCCTCAAATAATTGATTCCTTTATTTCTACCCTTAATTATCACTCCAAAATTTTGAAAAAAATAGATTTAGTAGAGTTAGTAAGTACCTAATATTTGCACATTGTCGCGTTCAAATATCTTGAGTGGTTTTCGAGAAAAAGAGTCACAAAGTTTGGGGGTTGTTGTCCCTATATAATTACTCATAGTAGTTTCCAAGCAAAGAGCATTATTTTACCAAGCATAAATGATAAAATCGGCGCTGAAGCCGTTTCCCTATGCTTAACTCTGCTGGGCCCGTTTACCGGGAACCGATTCTCGCGAGCATGCTGAGATCTTGCAATTACGTGGCTAAACGAGTAACTGTGTCCTACGACGTGCAACTACGGTTTTCGGCGGCTTGGTGTTTCGATGCAAAACGCACACGCACACAGGGCAAGACACTCGACAAACGATCGAAGCCATTCCACCTTGCGTCCACGCGCCGCGAGAGAATCTGGATTTGAAGCGCGCGTTTCGTTCGCCGAAAGAAAAGAAAAACGCCAACGAGGCGTCCAGCGACGTTTTGCGTGGATTAAAATTGACCCAGCGGCGATCGACGAGAAACGCGATGCCTCATATCCAGACGCGCGGTACAGAAAATAGGAGGGGTGCGGCTACCGAGCAAGTGAACGAATAACCGTCGACACAACGAACGGCAACAAATAATAAGAATAATAACAAGAATAAGAGTAATAAGTGTGATAATAATAAGAAGAATAATAAATATATCACTGACAGTAAAAGATTGGCACTGTTAGGGGATTACTCACACATTGGTATTGTCATCCGGCCGACCAACGAATCCGGGGGTGCGATAAAAAGATACGGTAATGAAGAACAGAAAGAGGACGAACGCGCGGGGATCGGGGGGCGATATTTCTATATCTCTAATGGAAAACAAACCGAAACCGGAAAGACGGATGGATGGGGGGAGAGAGAGAGAGATAGAGAGAGAGAGAGAGAGAGAGAGAGAGAGAGAGAGAAGGGCAGAGACAGATAGACAGAGCGAGAGAAAGTCAGGGTAGGTTGGCCGACAAAGGAACGAAAGGGGGCTCGGGAGAGGGCTGTAAATCGAAAGAAAAATGTTCGATGAACCGGAGTAAACGAACTGTTCCACGAGAAAAATTGGCTGCCGAAACGAAACGTCGAAAAAAAACGAAAAACGGAGTTACCACAGAAGACCTCTGACCATGTGACTTTGTATATAATTTATTATTATCATAATTAATGTATCAATAATCAATGTACAATAGATTTCCTACGCTTGGAATGCCATCCTCCTTTCCCTCGGAACGCCGTGATTCCCTTCGTTTTTTTTTTCTTTCTCTTTTTATATAATTTTCCACCCACGCCCGTGTCCTTTGAATCACGAATGATCGAGAAGTTTTTCCTTCCTCCTCGGGGAAATCGGCGCGTAATTTCGGACCGTATATATATTTATATATATATATACTCGTATGTATAATATGTATATATTTTTGTATGTGTGTGTGTGTGTGTGTATATATATATATGTATATGTATATATAGAATTAACAAGTACGGTATGTCGATAAACGATCGAAAAAAGATACAGAAAATTACAAAGTGGAGGAGCAACGACACGACGGACACGCGTTGCTCCGGTTCGAAGCAACCCCGAGCATTCCCTCCGTTCGGCACTCGGCGCCCGTTTCGATCGATCGTTTGTCCCCGTTTCGGTATATCGTTCGTTCCCGTCCGGGGGAGAAGAAACTAAGGGATAGACGGAACGCGGTGTCGCGCTCCGCCGGGAAACATTGCGTACGTAGGTATCGAGCATTTATCGATCGTCGAAGGTACGTGCGTCTACGGTTCCTGCGACTACTTCCTCCCTGTATAAAAAGTTTATAAAAGGTAGTAATCTCTACTAAAAAAATTTCCGTTCGGCACGGGAGAGCGTGCCGTGGAAGACGAGGGTGCGCGTCCTCCATCCGTTCGAGGAGCGAAACGTGCCGGTCTCGCGCGTTCGTCCGACAGAAGGTCTTCTCTTTCAGTCTGACCGGAACGCGATCCGGATGATACTTGACCCTACCCAACGAAAATTTGGCACTGGCCGTCGAGGATTCCGTTAAAGAACCGCGCGAAACAGTACCGCGACACGCCGATCCGTCGCGGTCGAGACGGGAGAGCGTCGGCGCCGCGGCTTTTCCTTACGATCCTCGAGCGATCAAGGAGAATAATAAGCGGCCGATCGCGGGAATCCGACTATCCCCGAAATACCGGTACGAACGCGCAACGAACGACGCGCGGAGAGGATTTAGCGAGCGCGAACACCTGGAAGAAGGCCACATTAAAGACAAGTTCGAGAGGGTGTGGGGGTGGTGAGATGGGGGTGAGAAGGGTGAAAATAGAGAACGTGGAATATATCGGGAGACAGAGAGACAACGTGGTGTCTTACGGTGTGCGATGCGCCATACGTTGCAAACAGACACCGGGCAATGTCGCGCGAGTGTGTAAAGAGTGCGCGGCGTGATCCATTGGGTCGCAGAAGAATTATTTGCAGAGGGATTCTCTCTGTGTCTGTGTGTGTATGAGTGTAAGTCGGGTACGGTGAGACATCGTGACAGGCGGCAAAGATTTTTCACGTGTTTGGCGGTGAATCGTGAAAGGGTTCGCTACGTAATGGTTCACAAGGTTCCTAGGTGAGCAGACCAGAGTAATTCGGGCGCGAGTGTGCGTACGTGTACGATGCGGGAAAATCAAGTACCACACTGCAGCCAGAGATGTGAGTTTAGTCGCCGCGCGGCGACTGCCAGTCTTCCACCCCAAAGCGCTGCGACGCCTTCGATCGTTTTCCCACGCGGATCGTGCCGCATAGTTGTAGTGCACAGACTCGCAAAAAATTCACATCTCCGCGCGCGCAACATTCAAGTACAAAGGGAGAGAGAGAGAGAGAGAGAGAGGGGGTGAGTGGGAGAGACGGGGCATCGCAATTAACCAGGCCAACTAACTTCTAGGGGGCGGGAAGGGACATCGAAGGGATCTCGATGCAGCCGAGAGTAGTTTCTTACGGGGATTAGGTCGAGGGAGACAGACTCTGGGGGCTACGAGGTCGCGCAGGCGAGACTTTCGGAAACTTTAGGGGGAATCTGTCAGGGGATCGACCGTCGCCGTTCCGGGATGCGTACGGGACGAATCTACCGACCAACTACCGTTCTTCTACGATCGTCTAAGGGGTGAGGGTGAAAGGTGCAAGGGCCGTGAGAGATACGGTTGGTTGCCGTCGTGAGCATCGTGGCAATTCTCTGCGCGGTATACACGTGTACTCGGACGGCTAACCGGGTGGAGCGTGGAGAACTAAACGTGCCTGACGAGTAATCGGGACGAGGAGGGGCAGCTAAACGAGCTAAACGAGCTGAACGAGCTGAACGAGAGAAACGAGGCACGGCTAGACGCGATTCTCCTCTCGGACTTAAGGGGTTGGGGCACGGTGACCGGCCGAGAAAGCGGACGATTTTTAGGCGACGACAATAAGAAAAGTAAACGATCGAAGGTTTTCTGTTTTAGTTCACTATATTACGGACTATCATAAAAGCGTATAACATTTAGAAAATAGCATTTGTACGCCGTGCAACGTCTCCATTTAAAATATCCTTTTTCTTCCGGATGGCCAACTGGTGGGCCGGTTTCCGGGAGATCGGATGAACTGTAACGAAAACCCGGAAAATGTCATAAACTGTAATATATTTCCTAGGCACTGACGATCGAACATTTCAATTTTCGCGAGAATTGACAAAATCGCCGATGTTCGAAAAATAATGAAATTTCGAGAAAAGTGTGTGATGTTTCTGTTTATATTTTGTACGATAATTGAAAAATTTGAAATGTTGGATCGTCAATGCCTAGGAAATATATTACAGTTTATGACATTTTTCGGATTTTTGATACAGTTCATCCGATTTCCCGGAATCCGGCCCACCAGTTGGACATCCGGGAAAAAAGGACATTTTGAATGGAGACATTGCACGGCGTAGAAATTGGGGCTGTTCTCGAATATTCGAGTAGCTTGAAATTCGGACCGAGCCGAGCCGAGTACTCGCAGAGAAAAGAGAAAAGAAAAATCGACTAATCGGTTCTCTTCGAGGCGCTCGAAAAAAATCGGGTACTCGATTCTTTGGATTCGCTCGGTTTTTATGAGTACTCGGTTCTTCGAGCCGAGTCAGGCTCGGCTCGCTTTTTTCCGAGTACTCGAACAGCTCTAGTACAAATTATTATTATTATTATTATTATTTCAACGGGAGAACTCTTCAGAATACAGAGTAAAGCAGATGAATACAAGTGATACGGATAACATAAAATAATATAAAAATAAAATACCATTAAACAAAATAAAACAATGCTATTTTGTAAATATTACACGCTAACAGAAAACCTTATGTTAATCGGTTCTTTACTTTTCTTATTATCGTCGTACTAAAAATCGTCTGCTTTCTTGGCCCGTTGCTGCGTCCCACCCCGTTAAACGCGCGAAATCGCGGAAAGAGCGTGACCGTTGCGCGCGCGGCTACCAGATTTCCTCTCTATCACCTACGATATCTAAGTGGAGCCGTCTAATCGCACGTGGCGAAGACGGGATCCTCCTCTCCGCCGCCATCACCCAGGGCTAAGCGACGGATCCGCCGACGAGGCAGGGATCAGTCGCCACCGTTTCCGGGTGAACGTGAAACGGCGCGGGCGCGCCACCGAGGCATCTTCTCCTTCTATTTTATTTTTTATTTTGCTCTCAAAGTTTCTCTCTTTCTTTCGCCGTGATTTCTCGTGATTCTGTGTACCGTCCGGTTCGCTACGTATCGGCGTTTGAAGCGTGCTAAAGAGGGGCGGCCCGCGATCGTTCTCTGGGCTCGCAGCAAGCAGCGTGGTACTTCTTTGTTAGCCCCGCAGCGTTCTCAACGTGGGTACGCCGGTATGAATCGATTGGTGAGGGTGCGTGGCGTAGCGTGAACCATTACGTTACGAATCTGCGCCACACGGAGCGGCACGTGCCAAGCCGGCGAGTTCACGTAGCCGTTCGCATAGCTCCAACGATTGCCGTGATCACCACCTGTCGAAAAGCACACGTAGAGTACAGAGCATAAATTGCGGAGCGGCCGCGGTCGTTCCCTGCTAGCGGTCGGCTCGCGCGCAACCGATCCCCGACGACTTCGCTAAGTAGAATCTCTCGTTCTCCGGCTAGTAGTATTGCTCGCGGGGACACGGAGAAGCGGGAATCCACCGAATCGAACGGCCGCGGGAAAACCGAAGAGTTCGAGCTAAACCGCGATCCGTAACAACGTGCGCCACGCATAACCGTACGAGTTATCTACATACATCTTGTGTTTACGTCTAATACCTTGATCCCTATCGCAGGCATCACGACCCTTTTCCATACTAAGTCTTCTTACGTATGTATTTAATTAAATGTAAATACGTATACGTATCGTGTGCAAGCGTGCACGCCTGTAGCGCGTGCAAGCTGGCCTGCGGTGCATATAACGCTTAATCGTAATGAATACACTGTGTTCAGTCATTTGCTAACGTCGATACAAAACCGATATCAACCGTAACCCGCGGCTCGTCGGGCTCGAGGTTCTCGCGATCCTTCGATCGCCAACGGACAGCTCATCTCGGCTGCGTAGTTGCATATAAACTTCGTTCCGTGTAAGAACATACCGATAACCTTACCGATTTTACTACCGATCTGCGCAGCTCCCACGGATCCGACGCGCCCGCTTAGTCGTATCAATTTCGCGATTGGTCGTAGCACTTTCCCTGCCGATTTATTACCGATCGCCAGTGTATCCCGGCGCGAAAATCGGTGCGCTCTAACGCGGAACGCAGTTTTAGCGTATATACGTTCACGCGCTGTACTCGCGCCGCGCTTTCGATCCGGAAGAAAGCTCGGCTGCCATCGCGATACGAAAACTTCGAGCGCCAACGATCTCGGGGCTGTGTGTACATACGCGCTGCGTAGTCGAGCAACACGCACGCGTACGAAACAACGATACAATTAAGGGGAAGTAGTAGTAGTAGTATAGTAGTAGTAGTGGTAATAGTAGTAATAGTAATAGTAGTAGCGGTAGTAATGGTAAAAGGAGAAGAGGGGGGGAGAAAAAAAAGAAGACGAGAAAGAAAATCGTTCGACGAGTGTCGAGGGTGACTGTGATACAGAGAGACGAGAGGGTCCGAGGCGTTGGGCAGGGTTGGCGGGGGTACGATGGGACGATGATACGATGACACAGACAAAACGGAGAACGAAAGAATATACAGAAAAAGAACGGTGCTCGAAGAGACGCGTGCGTGTGTAATGTAATATCGATGGCAAGGACAGGACTGACGATGCACAAATGCAAGACGAGGACAAGTTAAGATTAAAAACCGATACAGGAACTCGTACGGAAAGATCGAGGGTACGACGATACTCTTCCTTTGTTCCAGGGTCGGTGGGGGGGGGGGGGGGGTGCGTGTTTCGCTTGGAGCCGATCGCCAGAACCGTACCTCTGGATCATCTCCGGGAACGTAAAACGAGAAACGAACGAAGGAACCGCGACTCGGGACGATCGTGCAGCTACCGATCAGATTTCTCTGCGACGATCCACGATCGACCACGGATCGTTTGCGTACAGAGACGTTGCGTTGCGGCGCGGCCGATACGCCGAGAGAGAGAGATTGATCGTGTGCATGCAACCGGACGGATCCACAGACTATTGGGAAACCAAGAATTTCGATACGCCAACTAGTGGCAGAAAATTAAACTACTCCGAGTAGGTCGAAATCCGTCCAAGTCCATACGATTATCGAGTGTAAAACGAGTGCTTTTAAATTTCTTCCAACGCTAAATTTTTACTTCTTCGATTAATAAATACTTATTCGGAATTTTTGGTGGGACCCGGGCCTACTCGCAATAGTTTGCCAGCTCACCACCAGAGCGCTGAAATCTAAGCCACGCCTCCACTTGGTTTCCCAATACCGTACGTTTCGCGGCTCTCTACGACAGCTGCAACGCAGTCTGCGCCACCTTGGAAATGCATAGGTTTGTGTTGCGAAACGATCGAGGATCGAGCAGCGTGGTCCTCGTCCGAATCGCGATTCCAGCGACCGAACTAGAGGCCGTGTTTCCAAGAGAGTTGGTCGCCGATCTATCGCGATTCTATGGACCAACTTACAACTCGCCATCGTTATCGGCACTCAGCAAACCGTCCGACAACTTCATACTTGCCCTTTCGTTTAATATAGCGTTCGATACTTAAGGTCGGGGCCAGATATATCGGCCGGTGAATTTTTCTTTCCCGGACACCGATCGAGGAGAAATCAGCCGCCACCACCTGACGATCGTGGATTTGTCAGTTGGAGTTGCGTGGCCCTCGAAGGGTATCGGTGGGTGTAACGGGAACGCTGCTCGGCTCCGCCCGAACGTAGCCGCGTGGCTGTTATTTATTCTTAGCGTAATTGTTGCGCGCGTTACGAAGCTACGCGTAAACCAATACGAGATTAGGCTATCGAGAAAGAATCAACGCTCTGACCAATAAAACTCCTGAATTTTTTCGGAGCTAACGCGCACCTATTCCGATCTGCGCACTTCTACGCTGAAAGCTCGGCTCGGCCTACGCGCTAGGAGCTCGGCACCGTCCCCACCACTTCTGGCTCACTCTTGTTCCGCGAAGGCGAGAGCGAGAGGGAACGAGGAGCGAGTCAGATAGCGTTGAGAAAACGAGCACCGAGGCAGGCAAACTGTGTGGTGGGAGAATACCCCTCCTCGCGAACGTCACCGACCAATATATGTGATGCCGACCTTAGTCAGCGTTTCTTTCGTTTGTACTGCTAGCTGCGCTCTACGGGTGTAGTAACAGTTACCTTGCGATCAATTACGTGTAGCGATAATAGAGCAACAATGGCTAATGGAGTGGCGATTAATGGTTACGGTGGTGTGATTAACGATTATTCAATGATAACGTGATTATCAACGATCGTCCGTGCTTACGATTGACGATTTCAGACATAGCGGCCCGGCCTCGCCGCCCTTCAATTATTTTATGTATATACACCCTCCTCCCTTCCGCGGTCTCTCACACGGCGGATCCTTCGAATAGGAGATTCGGACCGTTCGCGCCCGACGCGTCTTCTCTCTGGTATTTGGCCCTCCGAACCCGCCACACGGTTTTCCTAGCAAACGCCAAAAGTCCAACGTTCGGGCGAACAGGATCCACACTTTTGCTTTACGCGGCTCGATCGCCGCCCTCCCCGTTCGCGTTCGAACCCCAAACGCGGCCCAGTCGAATCGTTGTCAGCGAGAAACGCCCGCTTCGAGGTAACCCGGTGCGATATTACAAAATAGAGCGGTTCTTCGATATGCCCATGGTGTGTCTCTATTAACTACCTACGAGAAACGGAAACATTTATAAGCGTAAAATCGGAGGGACGAGTCGGACTATTCGTGGATACCAGACGACGTAACTGCTACGCGTGGCAGCCAGAGGGTTAACGGTTAACGGATCGACCCACCCGCGTCGTCGAAACGCGTCGCGAATACGCGACAAACGGAGGACAAACACGTGACAGGATCCTCTCCCCCGTCGGCGCACATTTTTTCTCTTCAAATCAACCTATCGGGTCGTAAATTCTCAGTAAACTCGACGATTTTTTCTTTTAAATTCTTCGCAATTAAATTCTTCATCGATCTGTCCGGCCGGAATTTCAAATTTCGTTGCTGATTTTTTTTTATATTTAGCGAGATATACGGCATTTTCAGGAGATCAGTATCTGTGGACTTTTTTGGCCGTCGGTTGCGAATTTAATGTCAGATTTTCGAGATTGAAGATGGCGAATCCAATATGTCGAGTATATTTGACTTTCAAGATTTTTAATCGTTAATAATATATAAAAGTGAACCGTTGTTTGTTTGTTTGTTTGTCCTTCTTTCACGCCTAAATGGCTAAACGGGTTTCATTGAAATTTTGAATATTCATTGCATTCGTACTAGATCAGATTATAGGCTATTTATTTGGTCCGATTTAGGCTTTTTTTATTTTTCAAACATCATAAATAATTGGCGGGTGAAAGCGGGTAACGGTTCAGCTAGTCTTTCATATTTTTACACACGTACGCAAATATAAAATCAAAGATTTGCTTGATAGTTGGATTCGCAATCTTCAATTTCGAAAATCTGACTATAAGTTCGAAATCGGTGGCCAAAAAAGACCACAGATACCGATCTCCCAAAAGTGTTGTTATATTTCGCTAAATATAAAAAAATCAGCAACGAAATTTAAAATTCCGTCCCGACAGATCGACAGAGAATTAAATTGCGAAGAATTTAAGAAAAAAATCGCCACGTTTACTGAAAAATTACGTACTCTAGGGTGATTTGAATAAAAAATGTCATTATGTACCCTGACGAAGTTTGTGTAAAAATCAAAGAACTTTTGATAGAAATGAGATAGAGCGATGATTTTTTTTCTTTTGGTTAAAGCTGAAATATTGCAGAATAAGGGAAAATTGGAGAGATTATGGTACGAACGTTTTTTAACTTTGAAAATCTGTGTTAAACTTGAAATGGATTTTTTCCAAAATCCTGAGGTAGTAGACAAATTTTGCGAACGGATTTGAAATCAGCGTGACAAAATCTACAGGAAATGCTACACGACATGTGAAGAAAAAAATCTAACCGCACATGGTATTGGATAAATCACAATTTTCTTGTAATATTTCAAGTTTAACACAGCTTTTCAAAGCTAACAAACGTTCGTACCAGAATCTCTCTAATTTCCCTTTATTCTTCAATATTCCAACTTGAAACTTAACAAAAACTATCATCGCTCTATCTCATTTCTATCAAAAGTTCTTTGATTCTGACACAAACATCATCACTTTGCCCCACTGCGCGGCGCCGCGGCTAACTTGCTCGGCAATTTTAACGCTACTCCACTGCCGCAAAATTCATGGTTCCCTGTCTTCTACAAAGTGCGGACGAGAATGACGAGAGAAAAAAACCACGACAAAGTGTCGACAAGTGCGCCAGCCATGCCACCTTCGACGCCTCGACGCTCGTTACCGACCGATCGTTCCACGATCGGCCCTCGATTATATTATTGCTTTCGAACGATTCTTTCCGACAACCCGCCGCGGGAACGAGAAGCTTTTCTCTTTCCCAACGCCGGATGAAGCTCGGAGTGGTGCGTTTAAACGCGGCAGGCTGCGATACCCTCGGGGACCAGAGGAATTATTTTTAATCGACGCCGTTACACGCTCCATGTGACCACCGCTCGTTAATACCGCCTTAACTCGCCTGCCAGCGGCTATTTATTTATCCCCGGCTCTTTTGTCCCAGCCCGTTGGATTACTATCGATCGTTCGACAAAGTTAGCACCGGTCGATCCGACCCTACCAGGAACATTTAAATAACCCCAGCCAAGGTATCCCCGTTGTAGCTAAACGAAAGTCCCGATCGGAAATAACTGAAACACAACCCCAGCTCCCCGCGGGTCTATCGCCGCGCAGAAATTCACGCCGTCCCTGGTTCGTCTGCAGCCTGGCATCGAAGGGCGACAGTAAGTACCCGAGCCAGGCGAAACACCGTACAGGTCATACTTCCCAGCGTCCCCGAGTCATCGATGCTTTCGAATGGAACGAGACGTACATTCATCTTTCATCGACGCAACGTTGTAATTGACACCAAGAGGGTTTCGATGACCCAGAATTATTGCGGGCTTGAGAAAGTGTGACCTCGACCGCGCGGCCGTTGCCGATCTTCCCATCCGACATCACCTTTCGTCGCGGCGCCCGTACCTTTTCCTCCTTTCCGGCGCTCAAGTCGATGTTAAAAGCGACTGGGCCGCACCGACGGGCAAACTTTGCGGACCGTTCGATAATCTTCCCCCCCCCTGCGAAACTTCTCGCACCGCGTCTCCCGTTCTCGCCACTCGAACCGTGAATCGCAATTCCGTAATATATAATACACGCGCGTACGTACGCGGCGTGCCAACGAAAGTGCGCGGGACTCATCTTCTTTTTTTTTTTACACATAAGTATCTACGTTGAGCAACTTGTATTCCGTTCTAAAACGAGAGACGAACTAAACTACGGTCAGAGGTTATTACGCGACCGTCTATCGATGGTTCGATTCTCGAACCAAACATACACCCTCTCCCCGCCCCTATCGACGATGCTTCCAGTGAGAAGTCACTTACTCCCAGCTCATGATTGTCGTTCTCGTAAACTCGAAATAGCATCGCGTTATCCTCGCACTCCCCCCCTTTTCCCCGCGCTCTCTCCTCTCCGTTGCTTTCCCAAGCGAGAATCCTCGCGCGAGGCTCTCGCGGCAACCGGCCCCGCTGCTCTGCACCCTAAATCCATCTCGGAACGGATCCTACGCGTGTTCGCGTATCGTACTTTAACAGGCTAGTTATCGTTAGTAGGTTTGTAGCGTACCGCGTCGTTCCGACTAGCTTCGACCAGCAACCCCTGCGCGGCGAACGACGATATGAAAGTAAATCGAATATCTAAAAACGAGTAACAAACGTGTTAATTATACTCTTAACGCGATACACGTTAGACTAGATTGTATACACGAGCGCGGAGCTTCTCCTCCATTTTCTCCCGTCGACGTGGATCGGGCCGAAAGGATCGCTCCGCTTCGGGCCAGACCTTGGGGGTAAACTAAGCTAACGACGCCTATCAATTCGACGAGTGCGCTCAATTCCGACACCTAGGGATCGCCCCTCCTCCCGCGAGGAACGCGACGGACTTAACTCGCCGGAGCGCCGGAAACTCGAATGGAACGATCAGGTCCGCGCGTTCAGCCGCGCTCCTACGTTTCGCTCGGGCGTTGGTCGGCTGGGGTGCGCGCGCCCTCTAGCTTTCGGCCCCGTCGCTGTCCCGTCGACGGGTTAAGGCTGTTCCGTAGAATCGTAGTCTCGTCAACGGTGCTGGCGCCTGTTCTGCTGCTCGTCCTTTGCCTCCGAGTACTCGTCGTCCTCGTCGTCGTCGACGTCCACGTCGGGGCTCGGGCGCTCGGCTAGCAACGGGGGCGGTATGGTGGCCACGTCGAAGCTCGAGTCTGTGCTCGAGAGTATCTGACCGTCCTTCAGCTCGAGATCGACCACCACCCGGTGCCGCCTCTTCAGATTCTCTCGCCTCCTTCGCCGTACCGTTACCTGGCCGCGAACCGGCGTGTGAACGGGACTGTCCATGCTGGAGGACGTGTCGCCCTCGCTCTGCGGGCTCCTGCTCGAGGAATAAGGCATCGTTTTCGTTCGGATCTGCGTCCTGATCTGCATCGGGGGACTGGATGTGGTCGACTCGCCGCTCAGGCTGGTCGTCGAGTAGTACGGCGTGGACTTGGCCCTGATGGGAACGACCACGGGTCGCTCGGTGGACCTTGTCTCGTGGTAGCGGGCGGCCTCCGCCGGCTCGGAGAAGCCTCTCTCCAGCTTGCCCGCGGTAGACCTGGCCGCTGGCCCGCGGGCTTTACCCTTCTCCGCCGCTGGCGGCTCCCTGTCGTCCTCGAACGACCAGTCGTCGTCCTGGCCGCGGGAGCTCAGCGCCAAGTCCACCTCCATCCGGATCTGATCGCCGCTGGAGTACTTCATCGCGGGCACGTTGTCGTACAACCGGTCCTCCTCCTCGTCCAACTCCAGCTCCTCCTCTTCCTCCTCGAGGATCGGCAGCGGCGCGTCCCCGTCGTCCGACATCACTCGAAACTCATCGTCGATGGTCTCGTCGAATTCGTTCTGCAATGTTATTCGAGGCGGTGAAATGTCTACGTACGAGGATCGCCCGCCACCCTGTTGTTGCTGTTGTTCTTGCTCCTGCGCCTCCTCCTCCTCCTCCTCCTCCCCTTCCTCGTCGTCCTCGTTGTACCGTCGCAACGAGAGTCGACGTTGTTCGTCGAACTGACTCTCGATAAACCGCCTGGCCTCTTCCATCACCTCCCGATCGGAGCACCGTTCGCCGTTCAACGCCCTGACGTCTTCGTCGAAGGGCGAGCGGCGCTCGTCCGCGACGGCGGACGGTGGCGGAGTCAATGGAGGAGAAGGTGGTGGCGGCGGCAACGGGGGCGAGGATGGAGCAGGCAGAGTACTGTCTACAGTTCTGCACTTGGAGTTCGGTCTCATGCTGGTCACGCTCTTGTCAGAGGTGGTAGTGTCGCTCTGACTCTTCTCCACGGCGATAGTCGAGTAGAACTGCTGTGGCATGACGGTGGTGCTACCGGACCAATCGGAGATAGAGGCGCCGAGCTCCGCCAGGGAGTTGTCGTCGGACTTGGTACCGGAGTACTGGCAGAACTGGCGCACGGTGTTGTTCGAGCTGGACCACTCGGACATCGACAGGCCCATCGATGTGTCTTCGCTGTGAGAGGAGCCGGTGATGTACGAGTTGGACTTCGCTTTCACCGCTATCTTCACGGTGCCGTTGGCGGTGGTGGCGGAGGTGGAGCTCTGGCCATCCTCCAGCAACGTCGAGTGCAGATCGTCGTGCAGTGTCCTGTTCTCGTCGCTGGAATCGCTGTCGTTATCCACCCGGCCCGGCGTCTCGGTGCTGTCCGTCACCGTCACCTTCACCGCCTCCTCGGGCTTGATCTCCGTGTAGAAAGCCTCCACGTGGCTGACTACCGGAGGAGGTTCGAAGACAGGGGAGCTCGGCGGGGACGGCCAGTCCTCCGAGCTCTGAGCCTGTAACTTCGACCTGGCCGCCGATTTCGGGGACCTCGCCTCATCCTCCTGTCCGCCCAGCACGTCTATCGGGATGTCGGGCAGCTCGGAGGATGTACGACGGTCGTCAGAAACGGAGGGGAGAGCGGTGCCGGACGGTGGATCGGAGGATAGAGAGGGCTGATGATCGCTCGACATCAGGGACTCGTCGTCCAAGCTTGGAGACCTCGAGCTCGGCTTAAACGAATCCTCCAGGTCGCTCTTGTCCTGCTCCGACGTGGTGGACCGTTCGGATATCCGCGAGAGGGTGCGCGTGAGCGCGAACGTGCCGCAGCTGGTCAATATATCCGGCCCGATCGGATAGATGAAGCTACCAGGGAAATCGGCCAGATCCTCCTGGAAGCTGTCCTCGTCCTTCTGCCCGTTGCTCTCCTCGGAGTGCGACTGAACCGCGTTAGTTTCGTCCTGCGGTACCCAACCGTCCTCGGTGCTGGAGCTACCCGAGCTCTCGAGCGGGAAGGACTTCCAGGTGGAGCTCATCTCGGGCCTGAATCCGGGCTGAGAGCCGCTGCTGTTCTCTTCCTCCAGGGAGCCGCTACCTCCTCGGGCGTCCCTGAACGTAGCGATCTCTCGGCGATCCACTATCGGCTGTATCTGGCCTATACCGAGGGGCCGAGCGATAGAGCAGGAGCTAGACTCCGGGTCCTCGCGGTCCGGCGTCCAAGTGTTGGTCTCCTCGCTCCTCGAGCGTTCGCTGCTCAGCCTCAGCTTCTTCTCTATCGACAAACGGTTCGCGCTCGCGGTCCCGCTAATCGCTGGTTCCGGCGACCCCTTCCCAGCCTCCCCGAGCGGCTCGTCCTCTGGCAACTCCTCCGCGCCTTCCTCGTCTTCCCTTCTCATCTCGAGGTACTCCGGCGTCAATTCCACCTCCACCAGAGTCTTCTCGTCCATCCTGTCGACACCGTAGTCCGGCGAGCTTAGCGAGCTGTCCGCGCCCCTCATGTGAACTTGCGTGTCCAGGGCGTCCAAAGTGTCCTCGCTGGTGTCCCCGGAATCTAGCGGACGATTGTCGTCGCCTTCGTGTTCCTGGATCTCCTGATCGTCGTCTTGGTCATCGCTGTGGATTACTTCCTCGTCCTCGTCGTCCTCTTCGTCATCGTCCTCGTCGTCATCGTCCTCGTCATCGTCTTCGTCGACGTTATCGTCGTCGGAGCATTCTTCTATGGAGATCTGAATCGGCGATTTCACCATGCCCTGGCTCTCATCGAGGTCCATCGATCTGGAATACGTTTCGCCGCTCTCCTGAGCGCCACTCACCGTCACGTCGGGAAGATCGTCTCTCTCCGTGGATCCTCTCGAAAGCTGCGTCACAGCCTGCGGTTCCACCTTCTCCCCGAGTTCGATGGAATGCGGGCGATCCTCGTGCTCGGCTATCCCGACCGAGGGATCGCTCGCGGTCACCGAGTGTCCTGGTTGGCACGTGGACTCGGCGGTGGTTCCCGGAACAGACCCATCGATAGTCTTCGAGATACCCGGCAGCTCGATCTTCTCCGGCCTGGCTGCTCTCTCGATCGGGATCTCTTGCTCGCCGCATGACTCCACCGAGCTCTGATCGATGAATCTCGTCCTGTCGTCCACGCTGACAGTTTCCAGCGAGGTCCTCTGATCCTTGCCGTCCGTATCCTCCTGCAGGGTGTCCCTTTCGTACGGGATCAAGTCCGCGACTGCCGCCATGATCTCGTTGCACTCCGTCAATGGCGACTCCAGGTACTGCGCCGAGGTCTCGGTGACGGACAGAGAGTCGGTGAAGATCTCCGGCACGGTGGTGTGATCGGTGCTGTCGGATCTGTGATTCGGCGAGGCCTCCACTTGAACGGATTGCGGCTTGGAACTGGCGCTTGCCGCGCCCTCCGCCGCTGCATTCGCGTCTCGTTCGTTCTCCTGGTCTTCCTGAGCCTCGGACATGTCCACGGTGTCGTCTTTGCTGGAGAACGCGTTGGCTGGGGGAAGCCTGTGCACCGCGATCACCGGAGCGTCCAACGATTTAGCTCGCCTCTGAGACGTCGGCGACTGGGTGGCGCCCTGCCTTTGCAGCGCCCCGATCCCGCTCCCTTCCGAGAGACCGAGACGCGCGCGAGCAAATAGAACTGGCGTCTGACCCGCTTTACGCAGCACCACCGGTGCTTCCGTTAAATCCTGCTGAATGCTCATCTTTTTCGCTTCCTTCGACTCCTTGGCGGTCTCGGCGGCCCGATCCTCGAGCACTTTCGCATCTGCCCTCGTCTCCTGCTCGGGAAACACCAACCCTTCCACATCCACGTCCGACTTGCACTCGGTTTTCGCGCGCGACACCTTCCACTCTTGCCGGGGCGCCTCTTTCGACGAGGTCGGCGATCTCATTTCCGTAGACTTCAGACCGGCCTTGGCGGCGGCGATCATCCGTTTCGGCGATATCCTCTCCTGCGAGTCCTTCTTCTCCGTGCTTCCCAGACTCTTCGAGATGCCCAGGGACTTTGGCCGTGCCTTCTCCGTCCTAGTGGCCGCGGCCACTTTGATCAGATCCTCGTCCACCGAGGCGGACTTTGTCCTGGTCCCTCTAGCCTCCTCTTTCTCCTCCTTGGACCCGGAGAACTCCTTCTCGGGCAGTCTGGTGACAGACTTTGATCTACCCTTCTGGACTATACTCACTTCCGGTGCCACGTCCGTCGAGTCGATTATGATGATCTCCTGGGGCATCTCGCCCAGCTTCAGCTTCGACTTGTCGATCTTGGAGCTGGCCGTGGCAGCGCGTGACTCTTTGGAGCCCGCCTTCTTCAGAGGAGGCTTGTCCCCCTCCAACGACTTCGACTGCTTCTTAAAGTCCCTCTTCATCTCGGACTTCACCCTCCTCGCCTTCTTAGGCGACACGTCCGGCACGAAGTGCTTGTTCTCGACCTCCGGCGAGAGGAGCGTGTCGATCGGCGCCTTCTCCTCGGCCAGCGACAACGATTTCGATCGGAGCGGCTCGCCGTGCGGTCGCGACATGAAAGGAACGAATTCCGGAACTTTCAGGCTGTCCAGCTCCAACGCGGGCTTCACAGGCACTTCGTCCAGAGGCAGATCGGCCACCGGGTCCACGAAGTCGTCGAAGCCGGTGTCGATGATCTTCGGCCTGGCCACCTTCGTCGCAGAGTTCCTGTTCACTTCGGAGAACCTCGACTCTATCTTCTCCAAGATGCGCTTCGTCTTCTCCGGTATGCTCGGCTTCTCCAGCACCTGCAGGCTCTTCGGCTTCTCGGGAACTTTCGGCTTCCCGGAAGCTACGGTCTGGCTGCTCGTAGGCGGCGGCGTCGGAGGCGACGGAGGCGTCGAGGGCGGTGGCGGCAACGTTAATGGCGGAGGTGGAAGCGGCGGGAACTCTTTGCTCTCCCTATCCTTCAGGCACTGCTCTTTAACGCGATCGAATATGCTAGTGATCTCCTCGAGCGCTTTCTGCGGCGAGTCCGTGACGGGCGATGTTAATTCTAAAACCCCGCCGGACCTTTTCTCTTCAATCTCCTCCGCCGCGGTTGACTTGGGAATCTCGGGCAATGGTATCTTCTCGATGCTGTCTTGCTTCTCCAAGCTATCGTCCGGCGCCTTTAGGCTGTCCTTCTCGACCTCGGATTTAGCCTTGCGCTCCAGCTTCATCTTCATCTCCATACCAACCACGTCGGCAAAGTTCATCGCCTTAGCCTTCGAGTCGAAGGATCTCTGACCGCTGGCGAAGCTCTTGGACGTTTCCGGCGACCTTTTCTTCTGTATCACGGAGACGATCGTCAGGTTCGGGTCCGTCGGGGATGCCTTGGGCGAACGTTTCTCGATCGTCGATATGATGGTGACGTTCGGCTCGATCGGCGACAACTTGGACGGCGACGGCGAGGGTTTCCTGTCGAGGCTGACCGACTTGACGAACGCTCGCTCCTGGATGATGATCTCCGTCTTGCCCTTGTCGGGAGACGGAGCCTTGGAGCCCGTCTTGGAGGGGCTCCTGTTGGTCGGGGAGAAGCTGCAAATCACGCTCTTCGCGTCGGTCGGGGATAATTTCGATGTGGGGCTTAGAATGCTCTTCGGCTTGTCGGACGGGCTCAGTATCGACTTGGGTCTAGCCGGGGTGGTTGATATACTCTTCGGTTTGTCGGGGGATAGCTTGCTACCGGTCTTCTCTATCGAGGTGAGCTTGGACAGGTCGAAGGACGAAATGTCTGCCATGATTTTCAACGGCAACTTCGGCAGATCCTTCGGGGCGCCGCTCTTCTTCGTGGCTTTACCGCTGTCGGACTCTGACTTCTCGTCGGAGGCGGTGCCGTTCATCACGTGACGCTTGTGCAACGTGTAAGGTATCTCGGCGGCGTTGGTCTTCTGGATGGCCGCGGTGTCCGAGAACGGGTCCTCGTCCCCAGAGTCGGCGGGCGTCAAGTCGATCGACTTCTGGTGCATCAGTATGTGACGCTTGCTGTTCGAGCCTAGCCTCTGCCGGGCGGGATTCGGGTCGCTCTTGGTGCGCTCCACGGGAGTGTGGCCCGGTATCGTGTCGTCGAAGCCTAGTACAACGCCACCGACGATCTTCGGCTCGTACTCCGTGAACACGGTCTTCGCCTTCAAGTGTTCCATCTCCAAAGGCACTCCTATCACCGTCTCCGTCCTCGACTCCAACGAGAGCCTCGCCTGCCGTTCCCGCTCCCGTTTCTCCTCGTCCTTTCGCGCCTTCTCCAAGCTCCTCCAATCGTCCCTCTCCCTCGGCTTCTCCTCCGACTTGCCCTTCTCCACTCGAGCCTTGCTCTTCCTCGCGTCCTTGTAGTCGATCTTCTCCGCGCTGCTCCTCCTCCACTCGTACCTGTCCTGCTCGATGCACTCCAGGCTCCTTCCTCCCCGCGACTCCAGCCTCTCCGCGTACTTTCGCTCGCGCGAGTCCAGCCGCTCGATGTACCTTCGCTCGCGCGAGTCCAGCTTCTCCAAGCTCTTTCGCTCGGCGGTGCTCCTGCCCTCCGGCTTTCGATCGCCCCTGTCCTTGGAGGAGCGCCGCTCCAGACACTTCAAACGCTCGATAGTGACGGGGTCGAAGTCGAAGGTAGGCCTCTCCTGAGAGTCCAGCCTCTCCGCGCTCCTGCCTCGCTGCTCCTTCCCGCTCAAACGCTCGAACGGGCTCCTGTTCCCGGAATCGAAACGCTCCAGCGTGTGCCTCTGATTGTAATCGACGGTGTTGCTTCTACCGGCTGGACTCCTCCTCTTCTCCCTCGAGTCCAGCCGCTCCACGCTCCTCTCGCGATGCTCCCTAGCCTCGGGGTGCCGATGCCCGCCGCTCCTCTCCTTCGGGCTTCGGTTCAAGTACTCCGAGCTGCTTCGCAGTCCCTGGGAGTCTAAGCGCTCGAAGCTCTTTCGTCGGAGCTCGTGAGAATCGCCGCGGTGGAAGCTCTTCTCCTTCGAGTCCAATCGCTCGTAACTTCTCTCCCTGATCTCAAGCCTCTCTATGCTTCTTCGCAGCTCCTTGCTGTCCGCGCGATCCACGCCGCGCCGCCCGTGAACCTCCGACTTCCGCTCGCGAGAATCCAAACGCTCGATCGACCGACGCTCCGCGCTCTTCTCCGACCTCTTACCGTACTCCCGCGTGTACTCTCTATCCGCGCGTTTCCTATCGTCCCGCTCCACGCTTCTACGCTCCTTGTCCTGCAGCTTGGACAGGGTCTTCTCGAGCTTCGCGTCGCTGTCGCGCAACTTCTTGCTGTCCCTACTCTTTAGAGCCCGACCTAAGCTACCGGTCTCGACGTACGCGCGCGGTATCTGATCCTCGATGCTCGCGATGCTGCGCGCCCTCACCGTCTTCGCTCTCTGATCTACGATCGTACGATTAGTCGAGTCCACGGGACTCAAGTCGTCGTCTATCCGAGACTTCGGCCGCATTATACCCTCGTCCCGTAGAATCTCCGAGTCCACGTGGGTGATCTTATACTTGGGCTTCAAGTTTTTCAGCTCGTTAAGCACGAACATCTTCTGTTTCTGCACTTGCAACACGACCGGGTCTTTCTTCGCTGAATCCTGATGCGGCAGGACCAATTTGCTTTGCTGTTGTTGCTGCGGGGGCGGCGGCTGTAGCTGTGATTGCGATAGTGGCTGTTCTAAGGAATTCGCGTGACGCGTCTCGAACTTTCGCTCGATCTGCGTGCTAGATCGCTGTATCCTAGACTCTATGGTCACGTAATCGTCGTCGAGTTTAGCAGTGACTGCTGAGTACCGATCGATGGACTTGGCCCTGGCGGCGTTCTTAAGGTCCGCGAGCACGGATTTGAAATGCTGCTTGTCGGTCGATTTGATAGATCTGTGCTTGACGAAGGAATCGGTCTCGGAATCCATCTGGAACATCTCGTGCTCGATTCCTTCGTCACTTCTGTCGGATATCGGCTCGTTCTCGTCACCGTCGTCCTCGTCGTCGTCCTCGTCCTCGTCGTTCTCGTCCTCCTCCTCCTCCTCGTCCTCGTCCTCGTCGTCACGCGGGCTCGAGTACGATTCCGGATACTCAAATTCGTGCTCGCGTTCCAAAAGCTCGTAGGAGTCGTGCGACAGATCGTCGTGGGAAAGATCCCCCGCCTGGCCCGACTCCTCGTGGCCGGATTCAGTGGAGAGGGACGATGTGCCCGGATAGGAGCTGCTGTAGACTCGCTCGGGCACAGAGTCGTGGTCCAGCGAGGGCAATTTCGAGCTAGCCGCGCTATACGAACGATTGCTCTCGTCGTACCGCGTGACCGGATTGTCTAGCTCTCCCTGGGATGGTAACCGGAAAGGTTCTAACATTGGGCCCTGCTCGCCGGAAGGTTTGTCGTCCTTCGATCGCGCTTTCCCTGAATCCTCGAAACTAGAAGCGTACAGCTCGCGGCAACTGGCCGATCGCTGCCAGGGATGTCTGGGCATGGGTCGCGGTGGGGGGAATTCGGGAGGACTGCTGTTAGAGGGGCTGATACGACCTGCTGATGAAATCCGTTGCTGGCTGGTAACAAGCATCTGCCGCGGTGCTGGGACCTGGCTGGGTGTGGCCGGGGAATGGACGTCGATGGAGGTAAGTGTCCGAAACGACGTAGCTGTGTCTTCGCGACGGTGAATCGTCCCTCCCATCGAGACACTCGTCACAGTCGTCGGAGAATCCAGTGTCATCGAGCCGCATGATAGAGACAGAGCTGGGGTTTCCAGGGCTGAAAGCATTAGCCCCCCTTCAGTTTTAATCTTCTCCGTCTACCTCTCTCGCCAGCCGCTATACCTCCCCGACCTTTCGACGTTTCACTTCGAAACGTCCCCACATCTTTTCATTCGACTAGAATTCGACTAGAACTCAATCTACAACTCGACTTCGCTCCACTCCACTCCACTGCCAACGGTCTCTCAATGGATATCCAAGCTTCTCGATATCGCTTCAGACTAAACAGGCTCGGAGGCCTTTTGCAGGCAACGAGCTTCATCGAGATACCGCTTGCCCGCGACGATCTCGCAGCTGGCTCTCGTGAAAATTTAATCGAGCTCAACAACTCCGCAGCCCCGGATGATCGTTTCAGAAGCGGTTCTATTCGTGATACGCTAAAGCTACTCTACTACGCTTACGAATACCTCAAGTACGATTTTACTTGGAAAAGAAATATTGACGCTATAAAACGAATAAAGAGGGAACGGAAAACAGAGTGAACGGAAGAGAACGGAAGAGAACGATAGAGAAGAAGGAGGTAATCGAAGAGAAAGTGATGTAAAACGAAACGAGAGGCAAAGAGCGGGGGTATGAAAAAGAAAGCGTTTCTCGTGGAGGTTGGTGTCGGTCATGGTACATACCAGGATCGCCGAGGGGCAGGAGGGGGTGGGCAGAGATGCTGGAGCTGCCCATAAGGGAGCTGCTTGGAGTGGCCCCACGATAGCCTCCCCCCTCCAAGCCCTGCAATGCCCTACCACCGCTAGTCTGCCGGAACGAATTGGACCTGCGAGCAAGAGAGAGTCAAGTTCAGCATCAGACTTAGGCTACCAAATGCCAAGCCTGTTCAGAACTAACTTAGAGGATTTCCTCGTCTTCTCTGCCTTCTCTACCACCTCTGACTATGATGGTAGGCTATTTCTCACTGTGCTTACTCGATTAAAACTCGATTAACCGTTATCGCTTCAAGGGTTCTCGCTTATATGTTAGTCTCGTATCCGTATTTTCACGTTAACGCGTCGACGGCTACTATCGGTCTGATCCGTCCACGCTTCCGATTACCGTTTCAAAGAACAAACGTCTTAAGTACTGTCGGCTAAATCAATTGTGCCCTCAAAACGATAAAAAATAATACATTACGCGATAAGTATATCGAAGAGAAAATAAAAATACGAGTAAAGGTAGATGGTATCGACGAGCAACGGTACGTAGAACTGTACTTTACACGAAATTCGTTAAACATCCCCCGGAGTATACAGTTTAATCCGTTTTCTACGTCGCGACTATGTTCTCGAGAAGAAATTTAAGCCCGAGTTGTAGTATCGCGCGGGTCAACGATTACTTGCGCGAATATTTATTATCTATTATTTATCATCTATCATTTGTTATGTTCGCATGCTTCGCTTAATCGCTTCGAGCGCAGACGGAGATTTCCAATGAAACTGTGTACACGACGATGCTATCTCTCCACGCTCGTTCTACTGGCGCATTAGTAACGGTTATTTGTCTGAACACCGGTATTGTTTTACGTAGCATACTCGTATAACTAAAGAAATCGTGTGGATCGTTGTCAACTGCGTGTATGTATGTACAAGGATTAGAATGTTATAGGGAAAGTAATCTATTGTCTATCGTAGAGTAGGCTACTGCTATGGATAAAAAGTATAACATCTCGTTGGTAAGAACTGTCGGGACAGTGAATTTATGGTATATAATTTGCAGTGTGTCGTTAGAGGTGTTACAATGACGAAAAGATTAGTGACCACACTATCAAGAAGAGGGTACATTGATCATTCGGGTTATCGTGCCTGATGGTGAGCCTGACTCCCCGCCACCCCTGTCCGAGCAGGCAACACTGACAAACGCAAGGTACAATACGTACGTACAGAGTGAAAAAACACACTTCATTCTACGGAAATTGGAGCAACCACGATAAATAACCAATTAATGTCCCGGCAAAAGCAAGACCGTGCCACCTCCCGCCTTACCCACGCAAGATCAGTGCGCTCGTTAATTAAAATATATATATACATATATATATATCTCAATGGTATAAAACCAGCATTAAAGGGGGGTGGGGACAGTACATAACGGTACGCATGCACTATCTACGCATTACTGATACGTATGTACCCAAGAGTCCGTTCAATTATCAAACGATGACATAGCAAACCGCTAATTCGACTTACCTCTGAAACGTCTGCCTCTTCACGTAATTGTCTCGCACGAATTCCACTATTTGCTTCTGAGTTTTACCGCTGTACCTGGTAACGCGATAGAAATGAATCCCATTAGCGTGCTGCTACTTACTCCATTTGCTCGATTAACGGGATACGATCGAGAGATCGACATACCTAAACGACGATCCGCGACTAAGAACCCGCGTCTTTTGCCGCACCACCCGTTTCACTACCGAGCAACGAAAAAATCCATGGTTCTCCACGCACTTCTTCCAGAAATTTTTGCACTCGTTGCGACCCTCGAAAAAGAACTCCACGGTGTCCTTGTAATAACCCTGCAATTATTCGGATCGATCAGCTGGCGAATGCAATTCTTCGAGTGCGTTACCGTAGGTGTATACTCACGTAACCCTCTGGGTGCAGCTTGATCAGAAATCGCTTCCTCTTAAAGCTGATCTTCCGAATCTTTGCCCAACTAAACGTGTTTATCTTGGTGAAATTTTGAAAAACTACGATTCCCATGTGCGCCACCGCCAAATTCAGGGGCACGCCCTCGTGGTCCTGAGAATTAGAAATCGCCCGTAAAGTTTTGCTAGCCGCGCGCGTAACACGCTTACGTGCCATTACAGTTTCACAATACCCACTTTCGCCGGATGCATTTTCATTCCGTATAATTCGCAGCGGCGCGCTGTTTCTAACAGATTCAGATCCGCTTCTGCCGGGGATTGACCTCTGGAAAGTACAACGATCACAACGAATCCATTCGCGATTGCCCGCCGAATAAAAGGGAATTAATCTTACGCGTGTTTCTTATGATTCTCCATAATGCGACGCTCTAATTCTTGATCTTGATGAGGCACAAATTTGTAAGTCGACAAGTACGTGTGATCCGGGTAATCCTCTATCACGTAATCCCCACATTCGGCTGAAATAATCAATCGGTTATTAGAAATCGATTATTGCCCCGGACGCTACATTCGGCATACCTTGAACAATGTAGCTGGCCATCAACGCTGCCGTATTATCGTTGCATTGCAGTAAACCTTGAGCTAAATCTCGCTTGATTTGGTGACAAAATAAATATCTGGTAAACTCCTCTTCCAGTTGCGCAGGATCGGGTGTATAAAATTTCACGCAGAATCTTAAGAGAGGGTCGATTAAAGACAGTCCAACTTGTCTACAAACGGGCTTCTCTAAATCTAACCAGTACTGAAATTAAAAGGATATCACTAAGCGTCGGCTAATTAACAGAATACCGCAGAGATTTATAGCCGCACGGGCCTTACTTTTGTTCCATTAGGTTCCTGATATTCCAGACCGAAATAATCAGCCTCCAGAAGATGCAGTTGTTTGCAAACTTGGTCAAACAACACCCTGCCCAACGCCTTTGCCTAAAATTTCAATACAATAGGCTACAGTTCCCTGAATAACATTATCTCTAAGAAAAGCAACGTCTATTTTATTGGCATTTGCGTTCGCGAGCAGTCATTGCGTATTAAAATTCCATCCAAGGTGACTGAAAATATGTTTCAGACGCTTTAAGTAAGGCGTTATGAATAATCAATACATCGATATACCTACTTCGAGCAATATAGAAGAACCAATTATATGCTCCAATAGTTCATTTAAAAGCGTTACACGTGTACACAACGCGTATATACGCTTATCCATTATAAAGGAACAATTATTCGAATAATAAGTAAGATTAAATATACCTTTTGCAAAGAAATTACCTTTTGTAATTGACTCTACATTGTCCTAAAGCTTATCGCGTTTACAATTCTTCTTATATAAACATTATATTTCCACCTACAAATTTCCCTATATAAATTATCAAAAAAAAAGTTTTCCCCTTAAAATTTCATTACGCATAATCGGTTTTTGTTTCAAGTGCAGTGCAGTTGGACAAAATCTATTAGGTAAGTGATATGGAAATGATGTCATTTATAATATTGAAGAGATTCCCTCGTCAATGACTCTCGACCTCGATGTACCAAACCACCTCGATATGCCGTTTAATAATCAAGATGTGCTCGCACAGCGAATTTATAAAAACTAATACTCTTCACAGAAATGTATTGCTAGTTCCCGCGTATAACATAACCCCTTAATATCTTTATAGAAGAAATCTTTCTCGCAGCTACATCAATGAGAAAAATTACTGGACCTTGTATCAACAATTTCAGACCCTTTGCAATACGCACACATTTACATTAAATCAGTTTCTATGTATCGCGCCCGTTCGTCCTTGTTACATGTGCTGCAGTACAAGTACAGTCAATTACTTCCCATTACAGAATTAATTCGACGCGTCAAGGTATTCGTCCAGCATTTACCAATGTTCCTCGACATTTTAAAAGTGTTCGCATAAATCGGAACTGAAGGTTTATCGCTTGAAAGTCATTATATTGTATATGTCGTGAAGGAAGTTTAAAGTTTCGGCTCGAAATATAGCGTAAATCGATGGACGATTAATTTAGACGTAGGTTTCGTTGAAGAGAATTATTACCTGAACTTGAAACATCGTGACGGTGTCGTCCAACATTTGTACACGAACAGCGAGCATTTTTCCAGCTTTCCTAGGTGTCGTAGGAGGAGTTCTACTACCTCCATCCACACCTGCCGGAGTCGAATGACTATGAGGCATCTTAGATACCCCGCTGCCCTTCATGCTTATGCTTTCTATATCGTTCATCTTTGATCGTCTACCTCGGACAGCAGAATAACCGTTTACCTCTGTTCCTTACTGAAAATTTCGCTTACGATTCTCTATTATGTTGTCATCTGCAACAGAGCATCAAGCTTATCTAAGGTCATAAGAGTATCATAAACATTTATTACATGTTTGATTAAGAAAGAAACAAAATACGTTTAACGTTTCTATTAACACAGTGGAAGAGAGTCGTGATGTGGGAGTAGAAATGAGTAGAGCGTATCTATGAGTATAGCTACGCAATACATATCGCGCGATGCTGTGCGAATTTAATCGCGTAAAATTCTCGAGAGGCCGCCGGGAGTTTGAACGGAATAATCGGACCGAAAAAAAGCGTATCCGCAACCTATAGTAAATATGTCAATGGCAAGGATTATGTAAACGATAATTAACTGGCGGATTTTATCGCGATACGGGCCAAAGGAACGAAGCATTATCGCCTACACTTGTTTACATTATCCGTAACGTTTATTTCTCATTCAGCCGTCCGCTCTCGGCGGTATTTCAAAGAAAATGCTGAACGACGTTACGTCAAGCCCATCGTTATACCGATTAGGTACGCGGCTAATCGAGCGGTGCTAATGGAATACGTTAAGAGATTGGCTGCAGCCTAAAGGGTCGAGAGTGTTGATTTCTCGATCAATGAGCGATCTTCGAATCCCAAATCCCCGAATGCATTGTTGTACCGTTAAGCGTCACTCCATCGTTCTGGCCCTGCTACACTCGACGAAATCTCTAATAGAGGATATCGAACTAGGGAAGATAAACGATAAGGAACGGCCAGAAGCTCGAGACCTTAATCTTACGATCGTAAGTGTGACTGAGGGTAACGCAGGATCGAGCAGAGGAAGGTGGGGCCATCCGACTAAAAGAATCGACTGGACCGCGTTACGAAAGAATCGAAAATAATTGACTGTATCGTACTATTATACATACGTCTGCCGGCTTAATAGGTATCAGTGGCAGCACGCCCCAAACACACAGCAACACAGAGTTCATTGATCACTAAAAACAACACTGGTTCACCGGCACTCCCGTCGTTACGATCGTCTTCTCGATACCCCCGTTATTAATAAGTCGTTCACGCTACCACCATTACTTCCGGCAGAGATTTCGCGTACGATCTCTTGGATCTCCGGATATCCCAGAGCGACGATCGAGCAAGTCTCTGAATTGAACCACATCACACACCTACGGAGCGCTCGTCTCCGCCTTGGCATGAATTATACGAGACCTCAGTGGTTCTCAGTATGCGACAAACCGCCGGATTGTTCATTGATGAACCCCACCGCGTTACAGCAATGCCCGAACGTGGCAACCCGTTACCACGAAAAGGACAGACTCGACCACGGACTTTTTCATGGACACCAACCACCTCCACCGACTCGAGGCCGATAGCCGACTGCACAACTCTGCGCCTGCACAACTGCACAAAACGCCACAACTGCGCGAGTGACTATGCTAGTGGTAGTGGTGGCTGTAGAGCGCGCAACGCACTCCAAGGGTGGAGCCACGCCGGAAACGTACAGCCAGTGACATCTATCAGAGAATTACAGAACTAGCCACGCCTGAGAACACCGCTGTACCATCAACTTTCGCTGCAGTTTAATCGCAGACGATACCCTCGCCTCTCTCGCCCACCCATAAAAACAATTAAGCCTATTCTATATACGTATATATACGTGTATATATACGTGTCTATATACGTGTGCGTGCCTCTCGCTTTTGCGCATACATCATCCCACTTTTGTTTCTCCGCGCTTGTAAGATGGCGCTACGAATCTAAACGTCACGACTCACGAGAGAACTGTCAATTCGCGTCTCTGCTACCGCTACCGATCCGAACCGCGACTGTCAAATGAGCAGAAGCAACGTAAACGGTAATCGTAGTTACCATAATTCGGTGAGTAGTTAATTGAAACTAATTTCTACGTAATGAGAGACGAACCTGTATCCCGAAGATACGCATCACTTTCCCTGTCAATCACATCGATTCTCGCTAAGCTTTCGGAGCCAATTGTTTAGTAAACAAAACGCATTCGCGAACCGAAGAATGTTGTTAAGAATGGTAATGATTCGACGATAAGTTCGATTACAAATATGCACTATGGGCTGCGTGGAGGCTTAAAGATACTCCGAAAAATCTTCTTTACATTATCTATGCGTGATTGCAGTGCTTCGATGATTTTTCAGAACGCAAGGGCGAACAGTTTCATGTGAATCATCCGTAACTGTACGTTGTATTAAAGAATAATGTCGGACGAAGAGGACACTGCCATATTATTGAACAATTCGCATAGAACCACGGAGACGTCTATAAGCAAAGTTCCAAACGAGGATTATCAATGTTTACCTGTAAAGAATCTAAGGAAACCGATACCAAAGCCGAACGACAACTTGACACCGTTAACGTCGGGAAATCAAAATGTCTTCGTTTCCACTGTCGCGATCCTGGCAGGTATTGCTTTCGGATGCGACATGGGAGTAGCTAAACCTATAGCTCCGTTGATCAAGCACGAGTTCAACTTGAATTGCTTCGAAAGGGACTTTGTTATTAGCATTTGGTTCATCGGCGCGCTGCTCGGTGGTTTAACCGGTGGTAAGTCGGAAGATATTCGGAGAAAACGATCCTTTGTCCCCGGATAGTAAGGGACCGAGAACGGATACTAATAATCGTGCGTTACAGGCTTTCTTGTCGACTCGTTTGGCAGACGTTGGACCATGATACTAACGATGGTTTTCCTGACTTTCGGCGCCACATTATCGGCACTGGCGAATCATTACATTCTGTTGCTGGTCGCGCGGATAATTTGCGGATATTCTGGGACAGTGTCGGCAGTGGCGCACTGCATATACATGGCAGAAGTGTCCGACTCGAACAAACGTGGATACAATATAATATTGTACCAGTTAGGCACAGCTATCGGATTTCTAGTCTCCATTATCGCCGCTGCTGTGAAAAACATCGACTATCAATGGCGATTTTCCATCGGGCTGACGGCGGTTCCGGCCTTGGCCGCCTGTATAATTACCATAATATTTCTCCAACGATCTCGACCGTTCCTGCTGTGGAAGAGAATGCCGAATATGTCGAAGGCTATATTGAAGAATGCTTGGTACACGATCTTTAAAACACTGACGATTATGGTATTTCTATTGATACTTCAGCAGGGTACCGGTAAACGGCAAGTCTTGCACTACGCCCCGAGGTTATTTGCATTATTGGGCATTTGTTCGAGTAAGCGTTACGTTCATATGCGATATTATTATGTGGGAAAAACGGGTTTCCTTCAGTTTTACTCGGTTCGCAGATGTTGCCGAGATCACAGCTTTAATATCGCTTGGAGTTGTGAAGGTTTTCAGTACGATGCTGTCTCTAGTCATAGTGGAAAGATGCGGGCGTCGAACAGCGCTGATCACATCGGCGACCATTTGCATGACGACGATATCGTTGCTGTCTTTACTAGCCACGATAGATAGGGGCGACGATAATCTAGATATCGTGAATAATCATTGTAAGAATCATAATAACCAGGAGAAAATGCAGAACGTTATGCCTGCCGGATCTCCGCCGCCGTTTCCCTTGCTGCCAACTCCATTAGCGATAGTCGCACCTAGCCCTGAAACGTGGACTCAGATCAAAGCGTCCTGCGAAGTACGTGTGCTTCCTCCGCCTGTTCAGAGAATATTAACTGTAGCATCACCCATTAATCAACAGATTTTTAACGATAATCTCTGAATTGCAGATGCAAAATATCGTCGTTTCCGAAGGTCTGACCGGTGGTCTACGCATTTTGGCTGTAATAACTCTGCTGGTTTACGAGGCAGCGTACGCATTGGGTCTTGGTCCTGTACCGCTGTTAAATCTTACAGAGGTGTTCCCAGTAATGATACGAGGGAAGTGCATCAGTTTTGTTTCCATTGTGATATGGGTAACGCATATTATAGCCACAGAATCGGTCAGCACCATGACCAGTAAGTTCCTTCCGTGTTTTTTTTATATATATATATATTCTTCAAGTAAACGGCGCGTTCTTCGTGTAACTCGAACTATTATTCGATTTCAGAGTCGCTAACGTTAGCTGGATCGTACCTGTTCTACAGTTTCATGTGCCTCGTTACTATTCTCTACGTTTTTCTGTTCATCCCCGAGACGAAAGGCAAGTCTCTGCGTCAAGTTGCTCAAGAGTTGCGGAAAGTTTCTCTTGGAACCCGGATATGTAACAATTTGCGTAGCTTACCGCTCATTTGTTACATCAAATGGATCAAGAAATATGACGTGAACGTGAGTAACGAACAAGGCACTTTAATTTGAGGGCAAGATACCTTCGTGTAACAGATTAGTTCATGCAATTCATATACATTCACGAGAACATTTTCGATTCCCCCCGGTTCCTAAACTACGCGATCGATCGACAATTCCATTTAAACGGAAACTTGCAAAGCTCGTAATTTCCTTATTTATATGACACTGTGTTCGAAAGGCATTGCACGCGAACGAAGCGTTCGAACAAAATTTCTTCAACTGCCAATCGTTGTATATTACATATCACACGGACGTAACGTGCAACGTCCAACGTACAATCAAGTTTTAACGCGAAAGACTGACTAGTTTCTTAATTTCTTTTATACATCTGTGAAATTTGTTAAGTAAGTTTCGGCCGAACCTGGTTCCTTTCACGCGTTAACGTATGTATAATTCTTTACACATACCGCACGATGCAATCACTTCTATGAGAAATATATGTGAAACGGTGTAATTAGGGACGAGAAAGAAGTATTAAGTAAAAAAAAAAGTAACGACCTATAAGTTTTATAGTATAGTAAGAGATGCAGTGATTAAAGTTACGTTGACAAGTGTATACATTAGACATTCAGAATACATACACGAATGTATGCGTGTGCCACTCGTTAATAAAAAATAGCGCCATTTCTTTTGTCTTTTATTAGAGGTGCGCTATTCCTAGGGAATTTGTAGAATATCAATGTCTATTCGTTTGAATACTCATCGTAGTTTCTCTACGCGTAACCATGACATGCAATATTTTCCGCTGCCATTTAAAGTATATATTATTATGTAAAAAGTCTTTTTATTATATATATAACGTTGTTGTATATAAAAATAATTTTCATATGTATAAGTATTACACATATCTCTGATATTGTATGATGTAATATCGTACTTGGCAACGATGTACTTAATTGATTTACATACCTAATAAAATGGATACGATACGTAATACAATTATCCTCCTATTTCCTCTCGCTTATAAAAATATCGCTGCTATTGCTCCTCGTTTTATAAAATACATATATGATCCGTTCGATGAATTGCAACGAAATAAATATACACACATCCTCCTTCTTTACCTGCCTCTTATCGATCCACAATGGACGTAAGGGAAGGACTCTGATTCCGTAAACTAAAGCTAAGTAATATCACTCTCGTAGAGAAGCAGTACCCTAAGGAATCGTGAATCGACTCGACTAATACTACTCCCAGAATTCGAACTACGTGCTACTTTTTCACGGCGGATCCGACGAACGATTTCCTTTTGCTCCAAGTTAAAAGTTTCGGAGGCGACAGGACTTGCTCCAGAAATATATGCCTCCTCTCTTTCAAATTTAAATCGGTATTGCACAGAGACTTGTCGTCCTCGGAAATCGTGTCGCTCCTCTCTCGACTGCTTTGAGATCTGTCGTTCGGAATATTTATCATACGGTTAACGTGAAGCAAAGGGGCTGGCGCTAAATTCTCTTTATCGTGCCTGGTCGATACGTCCGAGTTCTTTTTAAAAATTACCGACACGTTTCTCTTCGACGCATCCGAATCGGGGGAACCGGCCGACTGTCCTATTTTAATAGCGTTGTTCGGAGTAACAACGTAAACCAGCTGCGACTTCGACTCGAATTTCTCCTTTAACAGTGAGAACTTCCGTTTCGGATAATTGATCGCTCTCTTACGTTTACCGTCGCCGAACGCTTCCGCCTTCTTCGCGTCGCCGGCGTTCGAGTCGATCGAATGCGCCGATACATTCGCGCCAGTATCTTTATCTTTACAACTACCGATCGGGTTTGTAGAATCAGGATCGGTGACGTTAGACGATATAAGAGTCCCGGATAAATTATTATGTACAACTTTAACGTTCTCGACAGATACCAAAGGACTCATCTCGACGTACAAATCGTTTTCCCTAGAATCGGCCTCGTCTCTTCGATACGCAATAGAAACCTGGCTCTGGAGCTTCCCTTTGTTCCCGAGAATCGGCGAATCCGAGAGTATCGCGTCTATCAGCGGTGTGTTCTTAATAGATTCGATGGTACAGTATTTTACCAAGTCTCGGATCGCGTCTATCTCGCATTTCCCGCGAACGATGCGGGCATCTGACTCTAACTCCGGCTCCTCCAGCCGATTAATGTAATGCCTGTTGTGGGCAGCGGTTTCCTTGAGATCGCTCTTGAACAGCGCTTTCGTGAGCTGCGCTCTCTTTATCAAATCCTTGGGATCGATATCCTCCCAGTGGGCGCCGGTGGTGTGGTACACGTGCCTCGGTGAATTGTCGGCCGTGTACCTTCTGATCTGATCTATCGTGCTGACCAGGGTGCTAACGGAACCGCAGCCCGGTCCAGTGTACTTATACTCGAGCTTCTCCTCCGCTGGCACCTCGTCGTGCTCCTCCAGAATGGTATCCAGCGCGAACATGCCGCCTTTGTCGTCTATCACTACCGGCTTCGCGATATAAAGGGTGGCGTTCTGCTCGTCAACGTCGCAGCTCCTTTTCGCGAACACATCCTCGCTGTAGAGCGCTCTTAATTCCCGGGGATCTATCAAGTCGTACGCGAGCGTGTCCAGATAATCGTCTTGCTTGAGAATGCCCCTGAGCACCGAGCTGGCGCAGGTCGTGTCGGAGAACTCGGAGCTGTAAGTTGTCCCGGTGGTAGTGCTCGTTAAGGTGTCCCGCCTTCTGTCCCTGACCACGCTGTCGTCGTGGATGTAAGTCTCGATGTCCGTGTATCCTTTCCAGCTACGGATACACCAAGGTGGCCTGGCAACGCCCAGGGGACAGACGTTCTCGTAGTCGTGTATCGAAGTAACGCAGCTCATCGTTTCGTCCCTCTGCTGCAACTCTTTCGTCAGCTTCTCCGTTTCCGAGACCTTCTCGCAGGCATCGTTGAACATGGTCGGGGTCTTTAGTCTGTCCCTTAACACCGCAATACCGATGTGGCTCAGCTGGTCGCAAGCTTTCCCGAGAGGACGTTCCTCCAATTTCGCTCCGTCCCGCTTCGCGTTTACCTCCGACATCGATTCCTTATCGATCGAGACCTTCCCATCCGCGTCCTTCTCCATCTCGAGGATGAGCTGGTTCGAGAAACACATGCCTCGCCTCTTCTGCGACGAGTTGCAGCAAACGGTCGACTCCTTGGCCGGCATGTCTTTGTCCATGTCCAAGCCGTGCGTGGTCGGCAGGCAAATACCTCGACGCTTCTGACGATGGATATCCTTCTCGGTGGCGTCGTTACACTCGTTCTCGATTTCAAGATACTCACGGGCACCCTCCGACACCGCCAGTTGGCTTCTGGACAGCGCGTTCAACGATGGGCTACTCTCGTCCTTAGAGAAGTTGCTGTGCGCCGACTCGCAATCCCCTGCAACGCCAATGGCAGCGCACTTTGATTCGTTCTCGATTTTACAAGTTTGATTGATAATACCGTTCTCCGCGCATTCCGAGTTCTGCACGATGTTCGTTAACAAGGATTGCTTGTCCGTGGTGAGTTCCTCGGATCCAGGCCCCTGAGAATGCTCGACGGGGCACGTCGAATTCGGATAATACCGCTTGAAAGATCTGGGAGTAACAACTTGATTGGCTACGACCATCTCGGGCCTCTTGTCGGCGTCCGTGGCTGCACCGCCGTTCATCTTCGACGGATGAACCTTGCCGTAATAGAACAGCATACTCGACAAGCCGATCATCATACCTCCAGCTATCAAGCTCGTCACTGTCGCGATCTCCTCCCGCTTAATCGCGTCTTTAAAGCACAACACGTAAACGACTAAGCACGCTATGTTCTCGGCGACGAGGATTGAATAAAATATCACCACTCTGTACCGCGATTTTCCGGCGCGTAAATTAAAAAAGTCGAAGCAATAAATTAATCCTATGATACAATTATAAATACGCTCCTCCCATACAGTGGGGCAGAAGTCTGTGTTTTGGAGAATTACCCAAACGCTCATAAATAGCCAATGGAGTCCTGTAACATTCGGAGAGGAACGTGCACCATGTGAGAGACATAAATCTATTTCCAGAGGCAAGTAATTTCTGTGTTAGTTCGCTCGTACACTTACCGAGAAACAATAGAAACCATTCCCTCAAGCAGACTGCCGTTAAAACCAAAACAGCTATTCTGGATATCAGCATGCCGGCTCGCCAAAGCCCCTGAACAGCCAATGCTACCCACGTCGCCTCGTGATGGCCAGGATTTATTTTGTGCAGCGCTTTAGTGTACGTGCCTACGGCCCAGCTTAACGAGCAAAAGGACACTACGGCGGACAAACCTGTTCGATTACCCATTTAAAAACAAATTAAACACAATTCATTCGACGCCAGTCGAAGGGTTCGATGCTCTCCGTATATTCTTCTACGCTTGAGATTCAGAAAGCTAGATATCTGTACTCCTTGGAATTTTTTCTGATCGGTAACAGTGACAGTTGGGAGTCATTTTATTTTTAGCGCTTTAAAACACCCACCCTACCGAGAGAAGGGAACATTATTTTTAAAGCGACCAAGCCACGAGCTTTCCTGATAGAATGTCTGGACCGTAGTCACCGAATTATAATACTTTCTAAGCTCGAAGAGCAATACTATCTGCAGGAAGATAGACCATTGTCAGCAATATCTTTCTTCCTGCCTCTGTTATCTATGGGGGCGGGTCAAAGGAAGTAAAAATATGCAGCCTCTCAACCTCAGTTTTCTCTCGAATTGCCAGAATTACATTGCCTCCGTCACTAAAGTATCATTCCCATCGACCGGTGGGTTCAATTCGAGTAGAAGAGGCACAGAATGTCGATGATAAAAATGACAAAGCTTGAAAGTCAAACGATGATACGCTCGTATTTACTGAAGGTAAAGTGTATACATGTTTCTAATAACATGTTCGCAGGGTTACATGTAAGTATAGCTCTGCCTAATCTACAACGGAGAAAGCTGGATCCGCCAGAAACATGCTACTATTTCTTTACAGAGGCAACTGACATTAGCGAAATTAGTTACTATAATTGTTGTAGCGTTTATGTCGTTTATATTCTTATTGAATTTGTTATACAACTCGTGCTCGCACAAGGGCGAACATTTAAAGACTGCAAATTACGTAGTGGATATGGGAAGCTATAATAAATACAGCCATCCAGTTAGCAATAAATCTACTTTAACTACTCTATCAATGGAAGAGATGAGAAAGATAAGGATTCAACTGAACGCGAGAAAGAATGAACTAGAGAAATACTGTCGAACGATAGTCAGGAAAGAATCGAATTTAGACAATGTGTTGTCGAACATGGTTATCGATACGTAAGTATAAAATGATCTATTCTATTTTCTATCTCATCGCCGGAAATTAATCGAGGCTGTTTACTGCGCAGAACGCATGGGATATCGTGGTGCCCTATATACAAAGCAGCGAGTTCTACTTGGATGAAGCATTTCGCTACGCTTGGAGGAGTATTAACGGAGACAGCTATGGAGTTGATTCGGAGAGATATTTTACAGATTAATACCATTGTGCGGAAAGCATTCCCACGCGATCGAGTGGTGAAGAGAGCATATCAAGTACGTAACCATAGGAATAATCGCGGATAGAGATGGTAAATGGCTGCTATAAGAGAGGGCTTCTCCTTTGCAGAAGTTAAATAGAACGAAAAAGTTCCTGATCGTTCGTCATCCATTCGAACGTCTTGTATCCGCGTACAGAGACAAGTTGGAACACATAGAAGGAAGAGATTATTACTACAAGAGATTCGGGCGTCACATAGCGCACAAGTATCATCGATTTAGGAAACCGAACGAAACGAAACTGGAGCCGACGTTTACAGAATTTCTCCGTTTCATAGTAGAAGAGAAATACTTCGACGAACATTGGGCACCGTTCGTCGACACATGTGAACCCTGCCTGATCAAATACAATTACATTTTGAAGTTCGATACCATCGGGAGGGATCAGAAGTTCCTGATTCAAGAATTAGGTTTAAGCGATTACTTATACGAACGGAACGATTTGAGAAACATAAATCCACGGGGTGTTACAACCGCCGCATTGGTCAAAGAGTACACGCAGAATGTTCCTAGATCGCTGCTCGACGAAATCAACAAAGTTTACGAAACCGATTTCAAACTTTTCTCCTATTTACCTGTATAATATTTTAAGAGGTATCTTTCGTTAGCAATGGAAACACGAACGTTACAAATTATTGCATTTAGCCCCGAACTAGAGCGATATCTTTACCGCGAAATGAATCGCTTCGATACTTCTAGTCGGAAATAACTATTTTAATTCTCCTTACTTGTCCACAATGGTGTGCGATGTAAGACTGCCATAACATAGAGCTGCAATATTAATTGCGGAGCGGCCCCCATGAATGACCCGAACAAGTGCAACATGCATATATCGCTCTCTTGTCTATACACCCAATTCTTATCCTTCGCGAAACGTTTGCTTCTTAACGAATATATCGTAGCGTAAAGTAAAATCAAATACCTAGAAGTAAAATCGTCCGCCCTCAGAACAGACGCAATGGCTGAGCGTAAACTAATAGCAAAGAAATTTAAAAATAATACCTGTGCAACACTCCCAAGAAGAGAAAGTGTAATAACCAATGTACAGCTTTAATAGAGCCGTCGCTGTGGTACCATCTCAAGCTAAACATTTGAATAATGGCTGCAGGCAGAATTGTGAAACTCAAAGCGAACCATCCCCAAATAAATTGGCCTTGTAAAAAATACTGCATAAATACAATACTATCTACAAAAAAAAGATTTCACAATGCTTTTCACGTATTTCCTAAATGCTATACAGTAATCAATTTAAAAATACAAAAAAAAAAGCATGGCCTCGTCTTACAATTTATGTATACGATCGATACATAAACATTTAAGCACGAATTAGACTGAATCGAACCCCCAGTTTAGAAGGCATCGTGCAGGCAGAGTTTACATTTTCTGCGCATTGCGTTAAAGGCATACGAGCCATAAAAGTCGCAGAGAACTTTAATGAGTAAGCATCGTATCGTCGTAATTGCCGTTATGTTGTAAATAACGAGCAAGTACAAAGAATATATACAAAATTGTAAGAATACACTTCTCACTTTGTGGAACGAGCAAGATCGTTATTACATCTAATCGTCGACCAGTTTTTATATTCATTAAAACGTACTATTTACGATAGATTTTATTGTTGTAGATTGAACGAGAGGGCTTGATAATGCGACACGAAAAGTATATAGTACGCTTTTATTCTTTGTTCACCTGTTGCTATGTCGATGAAAAAAAGACTGACAGAAGTCAAGTAGTAAATTAAGTCTAGCAATCTGAACCGGTAGCATTCTATTTCTCTGTGCAATGTTATCGTCGATACGTTCCCTTTCACAGTTTCGTAGCACGATACAATATCATGTTTTGACTCTGCCGCCGCCATCTTCCCGGCCATTCTTCATTTAATTTTACACAACAGACCAAAGAACGCGTTCGAAAATCTTCCGCGTACCCTCCATCCCTTTTTCTTTTTTATTATTTGCATACACCTAGGATTCCTCGACGAAGATCGGACTTAATGATTCTCTTATTCAATCGGAAGTATAATCGTCCAACGAAGAGAAATGAGTTTCTCTCGGGAATGAAATTGAATGAAATGGTTCAACAAATTGCAAAAAAAAAGCACATCAATCGGAACTACAGAGTGACCATCAATTAGAACCAATCCCGGCACGGAATTTTAATTTTCGAACTATACGGTCCAATGAGAAACGCTTCGGTTGCTGCTAACTCATCGTGGATTCTGGCGCCTCGTATAAAATTGTATAAAAGCAATTATCACTTGGCGCTCTTGGCAGATAGTGATAGCGGTGATAGTGCTGTTCTAAGCATTCTTGGTTCCTCTGTTAATCCTCTTTGTTCTAGTCATAGTATACACAACTTGCAAGCGACACTTTTCTGATGTTCGAAGGTATCGATCTTCAAATCATCTTCCGTCCGCGAGTAAAATTTTTGCAATGGATAATTAAAGAAAGCAACTAACAAAGAGTAGCAGAATCATCTGTAGAGAAGAGAGCACATCGCATGTCCATACACTCACACACTTACGCGCGCCCGTAGCGCCTCGTGTATGTATATGTTTCTCGAGCCTCGATGTTTCTCACATGACTGCGATGAAATAAAGTATGGCGAGCATTTGATGACTGGACGTATACGTAGTACATACATACAATCTAATGTTGAACAGCCAGTTATATTTTATTCGCGTATCTTTCGAATAAACCAGCTGTCGAGAATATATCCGTAATTCTATCTTGTATGTAAACCGCAGCGAAACGTAAATCCAAAAAAATTCGGGAATTTTTGTAGACGTTAACCTTGTCGATGGTAAAAAAAAGTTTTCACTCTACGCAATAGTAAATTGGAAATTTTCAGTGAAGCCAGTGATGCCATTGAGTTTTGAGTCGGGCGAGATATTCCGTAGAATGCAGGAGTAAGCGGCGAATTACACGCGAGGTATCGTGCTCCTTAAGAAATGACATTTTCCTGCGAACTATTTGCGTTCCACGCGTATTAGTTGAGGCTTGCGAATTGTCAATTAAAAAGTACCGTCGCGAGCCCGCTGTTACGGTGAGTAATCTGAATCGTAGTATTTGCTTACGAGAACGTCTCGATTGATCGAGAACTGTTGTTTCCTTCAGAGATAAATGTAGGGGATGTTATGCTATTGAAAAGAAACCGAAGCATCATGTATAGTTTCGAAGGAGATTACAGGCGTAAACCTCAACAGAATTTAGCCGGCGCGAGCAGAAGGGACGAGAAGTCCGTACTTTTGCGGCATGCCCAATTCGAGCGTTCTAAGCGAGAGCAACAACGCTTAAGGCACAACGCTGCGTTGAAAGTTCAAGCAGTCGTGCGCGGATTCATTGTTAGGAAACATATGAAAATAGCCAAGAGAAAAGAATTCGACGAGGATCAGCAAATAACTGGTCGTAGAAATCTGAGTATGGACGACTTGATAATATATTTTCGAAAGTTATTATTCTTCTACGATCGTAACACGGACGCCGGTAGATTAGTCTGGACGCTGCAGCACTTTTTAAAGCATCAGCAAGAGATTACACAGAAATGCGTTTACTCTCCCGACTGGTTGTGGAGATTGAGGTAAGTTCGAAGGGAACTCTGTTCGATATAATTTCCCCTGTCCTTTCGTTTTGTAACGCAGGGAACGTATCTGTTCGCAGATGGATCCTTCGAATGTGTATGCAACACAATACGGCCTTAATGGACGGGGCTTACTCTTTGGCCATACCATTAAGAGCTTTAGAAACATTTACGAGTCGAGAAGACACGGAGAAGGTGCTGCGGGAGAATAGTTACAAGCATCTAGAAAGCATCTTTATATACTTAATAAAGCATAAATATTTCGAGCAATTAAGAAAACTGATAGACGAGAAAATCCCACCGATGTTGGAGCCGACTTCCGTCGCGCCGACCCCGATCTCGAAATGTTTAGTGGACATGATTAAACGACCGTTGGACTTAATTTTGTTTCTACCACAGAAAGACGATTTTTCGATGCTGATTTTACAGGAGCTGTGCAAAAGTATACTATCTCCGCGAATGTCTGACCCGATTCGAATGTTCATTATTCCATCGCTGTCTGAATTTAAAGAATTCCCGTACGTTCAGTTAATCGATTGTATCAATAGAATCGAGATAGCGCCTACCATAAGTCTGCTATACTTCATCTTATCCCTAGAATCAAATCAAATTCGTGAGTATAGAAAGCGAGAGCAAGATGTATTAATGATTAATTAGCAGGCATGTAATTAATGATATTACTCTTTGCATTACAGCGACGTGCAAGTCTACGGAAGTTCTGATCAGTTATCTACAAGTTCTCGCGTCTATGAGTTCGACGATAATATCGTTGATATCCGAGGAGAACATGGAGCAAGCGGACGATTCGGACACAGAGTCGAACGCGACTATGATCGATCAGGAACAAGCCGAGACTCTGCAGCAGTGCATAGAAATGTTGAACGAACAGCAACGCGTTCAGGGAATACTATTGGCGGTGGATCGATGTAAAGATACCGCTGTGCTGCAACCATTGTGCCAACTCTGCCATCATCTGCTAATCACCAACAAACTCGCCATTCACAAGTACAAATTGTTATACATGCTTGCTTTCAAGCCGGTATTTTTAAAGAATTTATGGACCGCCCTGGTATCAGTCTGCCAAATCTCGTTGTTCGGCGAATCGACGCCTCTCCTGCAGATTATATCCAGAGGTATCGGACTGTCCAGCGAGGACACCAAGAGAATAGTTCCACTGTTGGCCGTATTCTGTTCGCTGTTTAGTCTGCTTATCGCAACGTTACACGACACAGAGTTTTTCACCCAAATGACCGATCTGCCGTCGGATATTAACGGGCAACAGACTATGCCGTTCACGACCACGGAATTGATCCTGCTGTCCAGTCACTTGAAAGGCGTCTGCCTGGGCTTGGTGGAGCTCGCGTTCCCGGACAGTCGACCGACCGTTAGAGACGATTACAAGAACGCTGTCCTCGGCCCGTCCTGTCCAATTCAGAATCAACAGGACACGCAGATGTGGACGCACTTGTTCAAAGTGACCGTCGGCTTGCTGCGCCAGCTGCACGTGCGAGACCTGAGGCGGCAATTCTGCCCGGATGGGCACTGGATCGCCTCGAACATCGTGATACCTATAGACAAACCTCAAGACTTCACGTTCCGCAGGCGCAGGCTGAGGGGCTACGTGCCGTTTCAAGGGCTTCGAGTGTTCACGCGGGAAGAGCTGGAGGAAGGGCCGCCACTGTACGCCAAGGAAGTTCGAACGTTGACGCTACTTCGGGAGATACCCTTCGTTATACCGTTCAACGATCGGGTCGTGGTATTCCAGTCGTTGATCTATAGAGACAAAACGGAACAGCAAGGGGAGCTCACGCACTTCATGCAAGGGCCATCGATACAGATATCGGTGAGAAGGAACTACCTCTACGAGGACGCGTTCGAGAAATTATCGCCGGAAAACGAGCCGGAGATGCGATTGAAGATGCGCGTACAGCTGTTCAATTCGGCTGGATTGGAAGAGGCCGGTGTGGACGGCGGTGGTCTGTTCAGAGAGTTTTTGTCGGAACTGTTGAAAACCAGCTTCGACCCTAACAGAGGCTTCTTCAGGCTTACCAAGGACAATATGCTGTACCCGAACCCTACGGTGCAGTTGTTGCTCGATGATTTTCCCAAGCATTATTATTTTATCGGCAGAATCCTCGGGAAAGCTCTGTACGAGAATCTGTTGGTTGAGCTGCCGTTCGCCGAGTTTTTCCTGTCGAAAATCGTCGGCCGTCAATCGGACGTGGACGTTCATCATCTGGCCTCCTTAGACCCGGTCATGTACAGGAATCTCTTGTATCTGAAAAGTTACAAAGGCGACGTGGCCGATCTTGGCCTGGATTTCACCGTATTGTCGGACGAATTGGGCGAGCGACGTGTCGACGAGCTGAAGTCGAACGGTGGCAGTATCCCTGTAAATAATCACAATCGCATCGAGTACATCCATCTGATGGCCGATTACAAGCTGAACAAGCAGATTAGAGCGCAATGCTACGCGTTCAAGCAAGGCATTGGCAGCGTGGTTCCCTTGGATTGGCTTCAGATGTTCAATAACAAAGAGCTGCAAGTCTTAATATCGGGCGCACAGATTCCCGTTGACGTGAATGACTTGAAATTTCACACCAACTACACCGGAGGCTATGCCCCCGAACATCCGACAATAGCTGCCTTCTGGAAAGTTGTTAACGAATTCAGTGACTTGCAGAAAGGCCAGTTACTGAAGTTCGTTACGAGTTGCAGCCGACCGCCCCTGCTCGGTTTCAAGGTGTGTTACGTTCTCCGTCCCCTGCCCCTAGGGTTACCACCTTCTTTTTTTACAGAAAAAATAACGTACTTTTGCTTTGGTGGTGTATAAAAAACAAAGTACATCCAACAAATTAAAAGTACATTTTAATCTTATTAGTTTGTCTTTCTTCCAAACTCATTTTCTATCGCTTTTAACATTGCAGAGTAAATTTTTATTATTTTCGAATATCTCGGTAACGCAAGATACTTTATTTTAAAGTACGGCTGGCAACCCTACCTGTCCCCTCTATTGTTTCGACCAACGAATTAACTCGTGCTTCTGTATGTTTCAGGAGCTCGATCCACCTTTTTGCATTCAACACGCTGGCAGCGTAGACCGTTTGCCCACTTCTAGTACCTGTATGAATCTGCTGAAACTCCCCGAGTTTCCAGACGAAAAGACACTGCGCGAGAAACTTTTATACGCGATACAAGCCGGCGCAGGTTTCGAGCTTAGTTAAGCTCGGTTATTCCTTGATTTTTATGTGAATCCTTTCGGTTGAACTGGTGATACCTGACTGTACATACGATCAAAGCGTAATCACGATTAAGTGCGTGTTCAACAGCAAGAAGACCCGTCATATTTCAGTAAAAGATAAGTGACTCGGTTGTTTCGATGTTTACTAAGTGCTCCGCATGTACCACGTCTCGTTTAGTAAACCGGGGTGGGTACGTAATAGGTTTCCATTTCTGAAACCGTTCTTTCGCCCGTCAATAGATCGATATTAGCTTACGCAGTCGGGCAGAGGAATTTACGCAAGCCTCTGTCGGGCGCGAGGCAATGGACGTGTAATATTTGTCAGGAGGGGCCAATTAATTAGGTGGTAGCGTCTAGGAAGACCACTACCCAGCACAGAGAACAAATGTATTTTGTTTGTAAAAATACATTCTGTTTATCCTATTTGGTACATGTATACCAATTGACACACATACATACATCATACGTACATACACGCGTGTATACACGCCAACAGATATTTTTCTTTCTGTCTAACTTTTTCTGCCCTTGGCCTATGACTGTAAATTGTGTATATTTTTATGTTTTGTATTCGTCGTAAATGTGAACACAGCTACGTCTACTTTGAATGTACATGAGAAAATAGAGGACATATGTATTTATGAATTCGTTAAACTAGTGTAAATAAAGCGAACTCCTCAAATGTTATATGCATCTATTACAAATACGCAACTTGGCCTCCGATTATTTATGATAATTATGCCAATTCTTACGCGCCTCTCGTTGCCCTTCGATGATAAGTAACAAACAAAATTTATGAGAATCGAGGTCTACGAAACCGTGAGTACTTACTATTTGTAAGTAGTAAGTACACTTGCACCCAAATCGCCCGTGATTTTGATTAAGGTAGATTTTCCTGTACGCGACTGGACGCAACGTTAAGAGTTTCGAAGTCGATTTTCTCGAAAATTAAGCGCGACACGAAAAAAAGTTACCCCTTCTTTTCGATTTGTAACAAGTAAATGAGTCGAGAAAAAGGAATAAATTTTTCTGCTATTGCGCTTCATTTTCGAGAAAATCCACTTGGAAATTCTTGACATTGCGTTCAGTCGCGTACGGGAAAATCTATCTTAATGAAAACCACGGGCGATTTGGGCGTAAGTGGAATTCGCCCACTATCATACACCTTGTAACACTACAGTGGCGGATACAGAGGGGGTGCGCGGCCCCCTCCCTCCCTCAAGGTAGAAATACTTATTTTAATTTGCAAAATACTTATTTTAACTTAGCAATACGAGGGAAAATATGATAAATTGATAGCAAAACAAACACTGTTTCATTTAGCAGAAAAATATTGGAAAGGTTTCTGGTTCATTTGTAAGACCTACGCCCCCTCCCCCCTCCCTTAAGAAAATCTTGAATTCGTCTCTGCGCCACCCTTCCCGAAAATCCCAAAGCCGCCCCTGTAACACTAGCACCGTTTACGTTTATCGAGTTTCGTTTTCGCTAGAAACTTTGATTAGTCGGTGGACGATATTTTTCGACACGTTCCGATAGGTGGCGCGCAGTACCATATCCCCGTGGAGTGCGCATCTGTTTTACCGCGTCAGGTTTGCGTTTGAATATTTAGATATTTACTCTTCGGATTCTCGAAATGTTGTAAACGGCAAACGCGTAACGTAAAGCCAGAGAATTATGAAAATATGGCGGTTGTAATAGAAACTACCATCGGCGACTTCACCGTCGATTTATACACTGACGAACGAGCGCAAAGTAAGTGGAAACTGAATATGGAGGTTAGAATTATCTGGCTTCATCGAGAACGCGCACATTCCCGTAAGAATTCGAAGCTCGACGAGCCTGTTAATATAAATCCTGTGTTGCAGCCTGCCGGAATTTCCTCAAACTATGCAAGCTCAAGTATTACAATTGGAATTTGTTCCATTCCGTTCAGAGCAACTTTATCGCTCAAACCGGAGATCCTACCGGCACCGGGAAAGGTGGAGAGAGCATCTACGGGATAGTGGTGGGCGAGAAAGCACGGTACTACGAGGCGGAGCAGATGCCGAAGATAAAGCACGACAGAAGCGGTTTAATGTCTATGGTTAACTGCGGTAACAACATGCTCGGGTCCCAGTTCTTCGTGACGCTAGCCCCGGAGCTCCAGTCGTTGGACGGGGAGCACTGCGTGTTCGGCGAGATCACGGAAGGCTTGGAGATTATTCTAAAGTTGAACGAGACGATCTGCGACGGGGATCACAGGCCTTACCAAGACATACGTATATCTCATACAGTCGTCTTGGAAGACCCTTTCGAGGATCCCAAAGGTTTCGTCATTCCCGATCAGAGCCCGCCCCCCACAAAAGAATGCCTCATGGTGAAATACTTACGCCTCTCCTGTCGTTAATCTCCGAACTTCCCTTATAAAGATAGACGAATATGTTTACAGAGCGACAGAATCGGAGCTGACGAAGTAATAGACGATACGGCTGGCATGACATCCGAGGAGATTATGGAGATGCAGAAAGAGAAGGAGGCGAAGGCGAGAGCCACGATACTGGAGATCGTGGGCGATATACCGGACGCCGAGATGGCTCCCCCCGAAAACGTTCTGTTCGTGTGCAAACTGAATCCCGTCACAAACGACGACGACCTGGAAATCATTTTCAGTCGATTCGGAAAAATTGTTGGGTACGCCTGAGCTCTGCGCTTCTACCAGTACGTAGTTCTTACGCCCCTCCCCCCTGGAATTAATCCACCGAATCTTTTTTCTTTCAGTTGCGAAGTGATCAGAGATCGGCAAACAGGAGATTCCCTGCAGTACGCGTTCATCGAATTCGCGGATCGCAAGAGCTGCGAGGAGGCTTACTTTAAGATGGACAACGTGTTGATCGACGATCGTCGTATACACGTGGACTTCTCGCAGTCGGTGGCCAAAATGCGGTGGAGGGGTAAAGGTAAAGGGATACAATACTTGGACGACAGGCACAACGAAGGGGACCATGAGAAGTGGGGGAGAACTGGCGCGAGAAGCAAAAAGGCGAAGCAACCGATTAGGGACGAGACGAGAGATCGAAGAGAAAACGATAGCAGACACAGGGACGAGGTACCGGGGCACAGAAAGCACGATCGCAGGAAAGAGAGCGGTAAGGAGGATTCGGAGTACCCCGGTAACGGGGGAAGATACTCGGAGAAGGAGAAATTTAAGGACAGAAGGTACCGCGAGGGTTCGCGCGAAAGGCACGAGTCCGAAGCCTGGCGAAAAAAGGAGAGGAGACGAAGAAGCAGGGAGAGGAGTAGAAGCGAGAGTCGAGAGGGAAGTAGGGACAAGAACCGAGGTAGAAAGGAGAGCCGCAAGGAACACGCGCATGGGAAAAAAAGGAGGGAGAAAGATAGCTCTAGTTCCGACGACGGAAGCCCGAAACGCGGGGGCCTCGAGGCAAGGCACTCGAATCACAGGAAGAAACGGAACAGAGATCGGTCAACGGAGAGGCAATCGAAATCCGAGAAACACAAACAGAAGAGGAAGTAATGTAAATATCTTTTCACGCGCCATCTTTCTCGCCGCGACTATATTTTGTACAGTAATCGATGGGGCGACGAACTAATCTTTAGCGTATGCGCTTAACTTTTGTCAAACGAATAAAGCTATTACTTAATTTACGAAGTTATTGATTATTTCTATCTCGTTCAGCTCGCCGGCGAATTAAGGGGTTAGGACACAGTAACGGGCCAAGAAAGCAGACGATAATAAGAAAAGTAAACAATCGATTAATATAAGGTTTTATGTTTTAGTTCACTATATTATGAACTATAAGAAGAGCGTATAATATTTACAACATAGCATTTGTACGCCGTGCAATGTCTCCATTTAAAATATCCTTTTTTTTCCGGATGGCCAACTGGTGGGCCGGATTCCGGGAAATCGGATGAACTATAACAAAAACCCGAAAAATGTCATAAACTATAATATATTTCCTAGGCATTGACGATCCAACATTTCAATTTTCGCGAAAATTGACAAAATTGCCGGTGTGTGAAAAATAATGACGAAATTTCGAAAAAAAATTTTGTGTGATCTTTCTGTTTATATTTTGTACAATAATTGAAAAATTTGAAATGTTGGATCGTCAATGCCTAGGAAATATATTACAGTTTATGACATTTTGGGGGTTTTTCATACAATTCATCCGATTTTCCGGAATCCGTCCCACCAGTTAGCCATCCGGAAAAAAGACATTTTAAAAGGAGACATTGCACGGCGTACAAATCAAAGAGAAGATATAATAAGAGGCGTCACTCGACAAGGACAGAAGTAACCTAGGGAAATCACTAGACAACCAATTTAAATGCCCATTCGGCAATGATCAGTAAACTTCGGCAATAATCAGCCAACTGCGGTGAGGTACATTTAGTCGATTTGAATATCCCGCTCGAATAGACAACCACTTTAAATGCCAAGGTCAAGTAAGGACTTCAAACGTTCCGCCCGGAGTGACGCGTCTTATTATATCTCCTCCTTGGTACAAATGCTATTTTGTAAATATTATACGCTCTTCTTATAGTTCATAATATAGCGAACTAAACCACAAAACCATATATTAATCGATTCTTTACTTATTATCGTCGTCTAAAAATGCTGCTTTTTTGGCCCGTTACTGTGCCCAGCAAGTAGTACCGACGGAAAGTACGCGCTCGGTCCGAACGGATCGAGTTCCCCACGGAAGCGCGAGCTTGTAGATTGCGACAGCCTGTCGACAGAGATTGCTGAGAGATGTCGCGACGCATTCCACTCGGAATACCCTAATCAATGACGTTCGTGTAGTTTGAATTGTGCCCTTATCTGCCTGCTAGTTTTGTGCGCCGCAGCTGAAGGCGAACCAAGGACGCCAGAAGCAACTGCGACCGCTGGTAAGAATTGCCTGGCGAAACGAAATTCTCCGCGGTGTTTAAATAGTAATTTGAGGTTATGTCGACGTTACGGCAAGCTGAATCACGGCTTCCACGCGTGTATATCGAAGAATCTGACTTTCTATCAAAGTGAACGTGCCGTGACTTATGATCCACGAGGTGGAGCTGCATAATTTTTATGATAACACGTGACGCGAGATCCAATGTTTGCAATTGTTTGCGGTAGTCGAGTCACGCGACCGAGCACGCGTACCTCTGCGCAGCCTAGCGCGCATCGCCCGTAGATTCCAATTGTCAGAACTGCTCGTCTCGTAAAAGCACTTCTATCGCCGTGACAACCGCGGGTTTTCTGTGCTTTTATCTATTATAACTTACTGCAGAGATCCTTCGATCGACGTTGTTTACCGTTCGCCATTTCGCGGGCGTAAATTCGACGAAGAGATTGGGTGAAAGAGAGCCGCCCGCTAACGCCACGAATTCGGAGACTGCGCTTTCCATGTCGTTTATTTCCAGAGATCTCGCGACTCTGTTGACAGAATTTGTAGGTATATATACACGCTATATATCGTTGCCGCGATCGCGTTACACTGTCATTACGAATTGTCGCGACGCGAACGTACGTTTCGCTGAGCTTGCAAGGTCCACCGTTAGCACGTAGGGTACAGCAATCGGTCGGTCTTACGAGAAATGATCTAGCCACGATAGGCTGTACGCAGAATGCATTTAAATAATAAACAGCGTACGTAAAGTGTCCGTAGAAAACAATATCGATAGTATCTACTTTGAACGGGTTGTGAAGCTTACAAAATATAATTACTGTGTTCGGGAGGGGGGAGGAGGGGGGAAGGCGTCGAAGTGCGATTGCAGGATCGAGGGACGACGAGGGGTAAATGAAATTGGCGGGGCTAAATAAATAAAGAGGGGGGAGGGGTGGGGTGGGGTGGCACATAAAAAGAGTACATAGGACGCGTTACGTTTCCTCTTACGAAACGATCGTTAAATAATTTATCGAAGGGTGCAGGCGGCCTCTCTTTGCCTATCTCTGGTCTCACCTCGCCGGGGGAGGCTGTCTAGCTACAGAAAACGCACGCTTTCGTTCGATCCACTCGCATCGACAGCTCCTCTTACACTCCCTAATATTTTCCGGCAGCTCGCGCGGCAGAGGAGACGAAACGCCGAGACGCGATGCAATTGGGAAAACCCTCGAAAGTAACGTAATCAACGAATAGCGAATTTAACGGTCTATTGGTAGCCAGTAGATTATATTTTAATTCGTTACACGAAGGAGAGGGCGTGTGCCGTGAGAAATCGCCTCGCTAAAAGGGCCATCCATTCCTCTTCCCCATTTCTCGCACGTCGAATGATTCCCGTCGCATTTCATTTATTTTCTAATCCGCTTATCTTTCCGTCCGGTCTCGAAGATAGCGTCGAGAATACAGGAGCCTCGGCCCTTGCACCCTTCTCACTTAAAGCTAACGAATAAATACCTGTTCGCCATATTCGATTCCGCGCGGATGGCACGTCGAGGACACTAACACTCTCCGAAAACCTGACCATCTTACTTCCCCTTCCCCCTCACTTCTCGCGGGGAACAAACGGCTTCTCGCCCGGCAACGGGTTCTTTAACTGTTCCGCGTAGCTCCGCGAGTAGTCCGAGGCGGGGCTAGTGATCGGAGAAAGTCGACAACAGAAGTGGTGGCGTGCGTTCGTCGGAGGTTTGCTCTATCGAATCTATCGCTTCTCCGCCTATTCGCAGGGGACGAGGCGATTGTTCGGCCGCGAATGCAGTGTCCTCGATTATTTTATGAAATTCTATCTGGTATATTGGAAAATACTAAACGCGAAACACGCGCGCGGCCGCGAGCGCGTTTTCGTTCCTCTCTCTCTCTCTCACTCTTTTTCTCTCATCATCATCTCTCTCTCTCTCTCTCCCATTCTCTCTTTCTCGCGTGCTTTCGTCGTTCCGTTGTCGATGTTACTTGGATGATCCGGACTGATCCGATCCAGTCGGCAGCGCCGTCTCAACAAATTTCGGCGCCCTGGGCTAGAAAATTTTGGCGCCCCATGGGTGCAATTTCTTCGCAAATCGGTGCAAGGCAGTACGTCGCAACGCCGAGACAAACACGAACAAAAACAATAGAAATTTTCGTCTCCAGAATTGAAGAGAAAGAAAGCATTTCGACATATTTGACTGTTAAACGCCCTCGGATCACGGGCGCCCCAGGGCTGTGGCCCGCTTAGCCCATCGGTATAGGTGGCGCTGCCAGTCGGAACGCTCCCCACTCTTCTCTCGCCCGAACGAGCAACCGAAAGGTTCGGAGAATCTTGTCGCGGCGTCAAAGCTTCGCAATTGAAATTCGAGTCTACGGACTCATTGTTCGGATCAGCTGGAGGTTTCGTTCCCGCCTTCCTTGCGCTTCTCCTTCGAGGTGCAGATTTCGGTGTTCGGATAGATGTCCCGGCTGAAAGGTGACGTCCCGCGTCTCGGTCGCCTCCTCTTGAATTAGCGAAAGATCCTGAATCTCGAGTCCCGAGGGTTCGAGGCTTGAATGCCTCGTAGAGCGATCCAAGCCCGGCGTTCGAGCTGACAGAGTCGGAGGCTCGCGAGCAAAGAGATTACGAGGAGAGGCGTTCTCGACCGATTCCAAACCCGCAGTCCCGTTCCCAGATCCCCCCCCCCCCCCGCGGACTCTGTTCTCGCCTGTTTCTCCTATCAGTCCCTATCTATTCCGGCACGCGCGCGGATTTCGCTTGGCTTTTACGAAGCAGAGGGTGCACCGCGCAAGAGGCTCGACCATTCTCGCCGTGGCCGCCGTCCGCGAGCGAATTCCTTTGTGCATCGTTTACTTGTGTAACTGTCGTTTGCGGCCCATGTTGCAGATCTTGATGTGGCACAGGGTCGCATCTGTTGAGTAAAATTCAAACGATCAATAATAATCGAAGCGCCTCGCAATGCCTCGGGAGTAGAGGTGGAGAACTATCGATAGCGTTGACCATCGATATTATCGAATGTGATGAAAATTTAATAAAATCTATATGCTTTAAAATATTATATTTGCTTTTTGTATTTCATTTTATTTTATATATATATTTTATTAAATTTTCGTCAGATTTGACGATATCGGTAGTCGACACTATCGATGGTTCTCAACCTCTACTCGGGAGTAGTTTCAGGAGTGTCGGCCGCGGGGAATTCGTTCGGCGACGAGAACTCTTCGATCCCCAAGGCTCGATCGGGCCGCCTTGTTTTCCAACGAAGGAATCGCGGCCGATTCGTGACGTCGCGCCGATCAAAAGTCAATTGGCCTGATCGATTGGCTCGGCATCTTCGCACGCGCGCGTTTCTCGGCCGATTCCTCCTCGAGACAATGTTGCGCCTCGATCGAGTCTAGTCTCTTTGTCGTTTGCACGATCCCGTTAAGGTTCGGGGAGCGTAATTGCCACGATCGCCGCGGGGATCAGCTGGTTCGTCTATATTCCATATCTATCCGAGGACGGAGGTTATCTCTGCACCGGATGCGCTAGGATTTGGAGGAGCGGGTTTCGCACGCGAATCACGTCCACCTCCGAGTATTCCGTACTTAATCGCGGTGGAAGAAACGCGGCAGATCGAGCGGATAGTTGGAAAAGTTGGGGGGAGCAGCGCAGACTCGAGAACTAGCAGAGAGCTGGATCCGTCGGATCCAGCTCGAAACAGCGGTGGCTTTTCTTCCCCGAAGTACGGGAACGTAGGCGAGATAATCCGACGGGGCGGGAAATGATGGACGCGCGATGCTACTACAGTTAGTAAAAAAAGTATTTGTACACTTTTTAAAATCGCATAACTTTCGTAGAATTCCTCGAAACGACGTGAGTTTTTTTTTAGAAGCTAGAGGGATTAGTTTGCTAAACGACGTGTTTCGTCGTTTCGAAAAAAAATGCAATTGGTCGGAGTAGCGAAAGAAATAGTAAAGGTCGTTTTTAAAATTTCTTTTTGCGAGCCTGTAATGAAAATTCAAAGAAACCCGTTTGTAGATTTAAGAAAGTTATATTAACGTTGCTCCGAGCTATAAACGCTTAAAGATCGTAAAATAAGGTCGAGAATCGCGGAAATTCCCGAAATCGGCGATTTTCGACCTTATTCTGCGATCTTTAAGCGTTCATAGCTCGGAGCAACGTTAACCGATTTCGATGAAATTTTAGGCACGTGTATAACTTACTTAAATCTACAAGCGGGTTTTTTGAATTTTCATTAGAGGCTCACAAAAGAAAGTTTTAAAAACGACCTTTACTATTTTCCTCTTTGCTATTCCGACCAAGTACATTTTTTCAAAACGACGAATCACATAATTTAGCAAACTAATCCCTGCAGCTTCTCAAAAGAAACTCACGTCGTTTGGACCAATTCTACGAAAGTGATGCGATTTTAAGAAGTGTACAAATACTTTTCTCACTAACCGTATCTGAGTAGCTACGTGTCTCGTATGGTGCCCGATTATGCCTGTCGGTGGCTCGATTCGATTAGCCGATCGGCCGGGAATCGGAGGCTGAGGGTGTAGTGGGAACCAAGCCGGAGAAAGAGAGGGCGACGGGCACTCACAGCTTATGGGATTGCGTTTTCCAGAACGCTTGGCTTGGCTGACTACAGCGTTAGGCGTTGGTAGCTCCTCGGCGGAGTAGTCGATGGACGGGAGCCTCGCTTTGGCCTTCGCCCTGTCCTCCAGCACCGACTGGATCGCCATCTCCATGTCGTCCAGCTCCTTCTCTCGCTCGGCCATGTCCTTCTTCTCCTCGATCACCTGCTTCAGCTTGTTGAGCAGTATCTGCGATAGAGAAACGGCCGTGTTAATCGAGGGGAAAAAGGCTGCGACGAATCTCTAAGGGGGCGAATAGACACTCGCCAGGTTCTCGGCGTTCTTGACGAAGCTGTCGCTGTAGAGCACCTCCGACGGGATCGGCTCCGGCTCCCCGTTGACCAGCACGTTGCCGCTGAACAGGCCGGCAAGCAACAGCCCCAGCAGACAGAAGCCCGTCCTTTCCGAGCACCACCTTCCCGTCATTCCCTCGATCCTCGTGGCCGCTGCGATCAATCGAGAGAGCAACAACCGATCAGTTCTCGCGCGAGCTCTATCGTTTCGCCGCCAGGCGTTTCGGCACGGCTTCCGTCCGAGGGCAGAGGGAAATCGGTTAATCGCACAAGCAGAGGGCATTTCCTCGACAGAGAGAGGAGCAGGCCTCGTTATCTGGGGCACTCGGCAACGGGAGGCAACAGATGGCAAGAGAAAGAGATCCGGCCTCTATTTGCTGCTCATCCATCATTCATTCGAGCGAGATATGTGTGCTCGCGCCGGCAGTAGAAATATCCAAGAAATTATACGGGCCAGTGGCGAAAATCTCGGCGAAAGTGGGATCGCGATGATTGACGCGTCCCTGGCAAGCCGATACCCGACGAACCGAGAGGGAGAGAGGCGGAAAGCCCGAAGAAAATTGGGGACGAAGGTTGGGAGACGGGGGGGGGGGGGGTGGGTGGGTAGGGCCGATATCTTCATTCTCATCCACGTGGGTGTTTATTTTCGAGTCGAACGAGCCATGAAACGTCGATTTATCTCAAGGATCGAGCCCACACGTCGCCATCCGCCTCGCCTCTCGCTTCCCCGTTCTTTTCTCTTCTTCCCCTCGCTTCCCCGCGGCATCTCGGTGAGCCGTGAATATCGTCGCTACCAAATTACCTTCGATTCCGTTAACAATCGGTCGTTATCGCGTCCCGACGTCGACGCCAACGCCGACGCCGCCGCATCCCTGCCGCCCCGGCCGACCGCGGGCTCTTCCGTACCTTCTCTCTCCCCCCCCCCCCCGTTCCTCCGCGTCTCGCGATTCCCCGGTTCGCGCGCGGCCTCTTCCTTTCCCCGGATTGCCTGCCTCTCGACGATCCGTCGATTCCGAATCACCGACAGCGGCAATTAGCTCGGCGCTAGATACGCCCGATCGATTCTGTCGCGCAAACATCGGCTCGACCTCGCGGCGCGTTTGACGAGCGATTCGCCTCGCTGAAGGCAGGCATCTCCCAGAGACTAGCTTCCCGGCGAGAGGCTCTTTGACTTTCCACTTGTTGCGTCTCTGGAATCCTTCACGACTCCGTCCCCCTTTTATCTACACCGGGATTTTCGGAATCGATGTTCGCGCCGGGGAAACGGAACAGCTTCCTTCCACTCGATCGTCGTCTACGTTGCTGTCACGCCGATCGCCGCGTTAGAAGAATCCAATCTACGGGCTTACTACGTCGCTCGCTCGCCAATTAATACAGTCACTCCGTAATTATTCAAAGCATAACTTCGACGTTTCTACGACTGGCGGTGTATCGCGGATCCGTTGCCGGGATTCCAGCGTGTTAGTCTAATTTGTTGTCCCTTTACGGGCCTGCCGCGCTGAACCGGCGCAGAATCAATCGTTACCAGCGTTCCCTCTGATTTTGCAGCGAGGCAACCGGGTCGCTGGGCGAAATTAATCTGTCGGTTTGCCTGGCTGAGCGCGGAGAAAGAAGAGCAGCCCGGGCGGAATTGTTTGGGGGATTGGTCTACGAACGGGACACGCGTCCGATAGCTCGCTTCGACTTCGATCCGTGTTTGCGATCTCGAGCAGGCCCGGGTTAAGATTTTTGGGGCCCGGATTAAGATTTTTGGGGCCCGGGGCTATCAAACCTTCGAGGCCCCCCGCGGTTGATTTTTGGGGCCCGGGGCTATCAAACCTTCGAGGCCCCCCGCGGTTGATTTTTGGGGCCCGGGGCTATCAAAACTTCGAGGCCCCCCGTGGTTGATTTTTGGGGCCCGGGGCTATCAAACCTTCCAGGTCCCCCGTGGTTAAACAGCCGAAGAGGGGGGCTGGTAGTGAGCTAATCGCTTAGAACAGAGCCCTCCCCTGAAGGTGGGGCCCGGGACTGCAGCCCCCCTCTAGCCCCCCTTTAATCCGGGCCTGATCTCGAGTAATGTTATCCTCGTTAGCTTCCGTGGCCAACAGCCGCGCTTCGCGATCGCCCTGCTTATCTCGCGAAGGGATAATCCTCTCGATGACCCAAGAAACGCGCGCGCAAAATTCATTCGGCCGAGCAGTTTATCTATCCGGCGCTCGTTTCCACAGATAACACCGGCGGGGACCGAGGGGCTTAATTACACTTTATATAACTTCGTAGCGCCCACGAAAAAGCGGCCGAGGGGCACCGATCTCGTTCCGTTCTCGCGAATTCAATTCACTCCGCGCCGGCAACTATGTGTCCCAGTTAATTTTTTCCTCTCGAGAAGAGAATCGCCCGGCTTGCTTGGAAATGGGCGTCGACGTCGTAACGACGAGTTTTACGGCACCGTCTCGAGGCTACCTTGGAAAGATGTCGCGTCGTTAAAATATCATGGATACCCAGTCGACAAATTCCATCGAAGAACGCTGTTAACCGTGTTGCCTCTCGCGTTGGTAATTATTCCAGGAGGGTTGAACTTTTTGACGGTTCGTTAGTCTCGTTCGAGCAATCGATCTTTAACGATATCAACTGCTGACGGTTGCTGTAGGGTAAATCCGGGAGACGCGGTCGGGTTTGAGAATCGGTAGAGTCGCTATGTTTCAGACTCTGCACGTGAAAATGCGTTAAAGCGCGGACCAATTCCTTCTCTGGAAGCCGAACAGTTGAATGAATAACGTAATTTCGCTTCCTTCTGTGTGTTTTGCCGGATTTGTAGGCTTTAAAATGTAAATTGCGGTTACATTTAAACTCTTTTGTCAAACAGCGGTTGTACGGAATCGTATTTAAAATATACTTCTAAGTTTATTTTCGTTTAATATTTCGGATAGTAAGATAGTAGAGACACTGAGGGACAATGCAGCCAAAGTATTTGGCAATATTAACGCTTCCTCTCGAAGCTAACGAGAAGACCATCTCTCGCTGCGGAAAGGAGGGATGGTCGAGTTGGGATTTTTCTATTAGTTTTGTTTATTTTTTATTATTACTTTCGTCTATTTAGTTTATTTATTCACTTTTCTATTAATTTGCCTTGCTAATCGCCAGTAGGTAGTTCACTTTTTCTTTGACGCGTCCTTTACTTGTTTAGCGTAAACAAATTAAATATGAATGAATCCGTATTTGTATTCGCTCATAAATAATTTCGCTTTAACCTTGATTAATTTTCCCTGAATAATTACGTGAGTGGTCTCTGCCAACGACGAAAACCGTTTCTCCCGGCACCTCGGGAGAGGTGGTCAGATATCGTGGCTTAACTTTTCAACCCGATTTACATGAAATATTGTCTCAAAGCAAATATCGACAGTATTTCCGAATCGGCATAAAATTCCGAACATATAGGTTTGTTTTGATGAAATAAGTAACGCCTGCATTAGTTTTAATAGCCATTTTATATTAGGTCGACCGCGTCACCCGGCTTTACCCTAACTGTTCGTTACTTTCTTACCTTCTCCGCTTCGTCGCGCTCACGTCACTTTTGTATTTCTTTCTCTCTGTTATGTATCGATGGGCCTCCGTTAATAAGCGTATCGTTATTATTAAAAAAGAAAGAGGGAAGGCCGCGCTCGATAGTGCCAAGTCGAGTCTATTCCCGCGGCTTTCCCGTTGCAACGCGGCGCATCTCTGCATTTATCCGGCGAACAATAAGCCTCCCCCCGATCGCTTTTTATTCCGGCATTTACCGGGACGAATCGCGAGCGATTGTTCGAGCTGCCCTTTCTTCGCCAGCGGTGGCGAGCCGATCGAGCGTGCCCGCCGGCCTAGAAATTTCCTCCCTCGCCGATCTCAACCTTTCCGCCAACCGTCCCGGAGTAGACGCCGAACTCCGACCGATCTGTCCGCGGGCGTCGCGTTGCCTCGTGCCGGCGTTCGTTCGCGTCGGGCCGCGTAAACAAAACGATTGACGATCGATCGAAGCCGCGAGTGACGCGCGAGGCTTAATTGCTGTTCGCGACGCGGAAGGAGTCTCTCTCCGGTGGGTCGGGTGGCAAGTTTTTCACGCCAAGGTAACGGCGAACGGGCGACGACGGGAACGAAGGAGTAGGGACGGCAAAGCGAGATCCCCGAGACGAAGCGAATTGTCCTACCTTGTTCGATCTGGAATGCCTCGAGAGTCTTCGGGCCTCGCTGGGAGGATAGCTCCGGGAAACGTTCGGACGATCGAGCGATCGGTATCGGCGAGTGGAACGCGTCGATGGTGTCACTGGTTCCTATCTACTTTTTTCTCTTTTCTTCTTCCTGTCGTTTCCGCTGCGCGAGGCAGAGGCGCGTATCTTGCAGACTTTTTGGCGGGGCGCTGCGTGCTCGAAGAGTGAGCAGAGAGGGCTGTTGCACCCTCTATTATACCCTGAGCAGAGTCCTCCACCACCCGCCACCTAGCCGCACCTCCTACCACCTGTAGGTCCGCGCTCGCACGAGGATACCTCCGCGAACGACGCCTACGCGAATGCCATTCGTCTGCGCCGCGATTCTTCCTCGTTTTCTCCCGGGGCGAACGCGCGTCCGACCAAGCCTATCGCCCGTATCTCTTCGTTCCCGTCGCCGCGGTCAAAATCGGCCCCGCGACGAGCCTCCCGGTTTCCTCCGCGACTCCTCGCGCTCTCCTCCTCGCGAGAAGAGTCGCGCTGGCAGAGAGATAGCCGAGCGACAATCTCCTATCACGCGTTCCTCCCGCCGTTCGTCGATGTTCGATAATCGATCGCCAGCCGGTTACCGCGAATCGTTCGCGCCGGTGGGAAAGGAAACAATCAGAGGGCTCCAGCGGCCCGGCGAAAGTTGCTCGCTCGTAAGCCCGTGGCGTCCGATAATTCCTACGCTCGGCTTTACTCTCCTCGAGAACTGGCTCACGTCTCTCGCAAGTTCGTCCAAATCGTGCCGATAAGTTGCCGCCCACGCTGTTGCTTCGCAAACTTCTTCGCTCGCGGTTTCGCCCTTCGCGGCGTTATCGTCGCCAGGCCGATAAAGGATTCAACTTTTCCGATCCGCTGACTTTCCAGCTGGATTCCCGGCGATTAGAAACGATTCCGCGGCGGATCGGGAGGGCTCTATCGGAAGATACCATCCATTCGACCGGAGCCCGCCTACCCCTTCCTATCCCCTCCCTACCCCTTCGAGGCAAACCGAAATATCCGGGCAGCGGGGATAAAAAAAAATTGATGGGAAGACACGGTTCGTTAGGTCTGCCGCGATGGAAATGTCGCGCGTCCGCTGATTTATTCCCGATCCCGATTCCTATCACCGTTTCACGAACAATACCTCTACTGACCAGCCCGTTCTCTCTCCTTTCCTCCCCCCACCCCTCAGTTTTCCACTGGTCGCGAGCAATTTTCCATTTTTCACAGCGGCACGATGTGTCCGAAATTCGAGTTTCTATTCTCCGTCGATTAATCGACGCGGGCCACCTTCATGCCGGTCTTCTTTCTTACCGAGCTGATGCGGAGAGACAACCGGGGTAGGCAGGCGACGTGAAATATCGCGGCTCGACGGTGGAGCGCTGTGTTTGCTAGTGGTGCTAGGGGTGGGGAACTATCGACGGTGTTGACTATCGATATTATCGAACGTGATGAAAATTTAATTAAATATGTATGCTTTTAAATAGTATATTTGATTTTTGTATTTCATTTTATTTTATATGTACGGTTAGTAAAGAAAGTATTTGTACACTTTTTAAAATCGCATCACGTTCGTAGAATTGCTCCAAACGACGTGAGTTTTTTTTTGAGAAGCTAGAGGGATTAGTTTGCTAAATGATGTGATTCGTCGTTTTGAAAAAATGTACTTGGTCGGAATAGCGAAAGAAATAAAGGTCGTTTCTAAAGCTTTTTTTGCGAGCCTGTAATGAAAATTCGAAAAACCCTGTTTGTAGATTTAAGTAAGTTATACACGTGCCTGAAATTTCATCGAAATCGGTTAACGTTGCTTCGAGCTATAGACGCTTAAAGATCGTAGAATAAGGTCGAAAATCGCGGAAATTCCCGAAATCAGCGATTTTCGACCTTATTCTGCGATCTTTAAGCGTTCATAGCTCGGAGCAACGTTAACCGATTTCGATGAAATTACAGGCACGTGTATAACTTACTTAAATCTGCAAACGGGTTTTTTGAATTTTCATTACAGGCTCGCAAAAGAAAGTTTTAAAAACGACCTTTACTATTTCTTTCGCTACTCCGACCAATTGCATTCTTTTTCAAAACGACGAAACACATTATTTAGCAAACTAATCCCTCTAGCTTCTCAAAAAAAACTCACGTCGTTTGGACAAATTCTACGAAAGCGATGCGATTTTAAAAAGTGTACAAATTCTTTTTTTTACTAACTGTATATATTCCATATATATTTTATTAAATTTTCATCACATTCGATGATATCGATAGTCGACACTATCGATAGTTCTCCACCTCTAAGTGGTGCGTCCAAGTGGTATAGGAGCGGCATTGGTCAGACGAGCGCGCGACGAGCCGCGACGCGACGGCTTCTTCAGCTGCCGATAAACTCGTTGAAGGAAGCGTCAAGTCCTTCGCAAGGTTGGCCATCGATTCGACCATCTCGCGGGGCTCTGGAAACTTGGACGAGGAGGGCGTTATATCAATTTGCCGGGATGGACCGTGGAAGGTGGAGGACGGAATTTATCTCTGTCGCCGACTGTTTTCGCAGCAACGATTTCGGGGAAGGCGAGCCCTTGCGCGTTGCCTGGCGGCGAGTCGCGAAACGCGGTTGCAATTATTTTAGAACCGCCTCGGCCTTCTGCCATTATTTATCGCTGTTTCGATTGCCCATCGACGCAGTCGTCGACCAATCGGCGCGTTAATTGACAATAACAGCCCTCTCGCCGCTTATCGCTGTCGCTCGATTAATTGATTCCTCTTATCGCCGCGAACCTCTTCTTCTTCCTCGCCTCGTTCTTATTCTTCTCGGTGGATCGCACGCCCGGCAAAATGGCGGTTTCGGAGCTTGCCGATCTTCTTGTCCAGTTCGCACATTTAATCGTCTGCTCTGTTGCCGCGCCGCGATTAATTCCAGATAACTCCGGGGAATAATCGGGGGAAAAGTACCGACATCCTATCTACTTTGGGCCTCGATTATTCCAATCGCAGACACGACTTTAATGCTTCGCAACTGTAGTAACAATAGTTTCATTCGGTTGGGAGGGGTTAGTGAGATACGAAGGTGAACTTTGGTTCCTGTGCCGTTCCCGTGAAACTTAAAGTACAGGGGAAATCCGGGAGACGCGGTGTCGAGGTAATATGAAATGGCTATTAAAAATAATATAGAAATTAGTTGTTTTATCGGGACAAACTTGTATGTTCGGAATGTTAGGCTGATTCCGAAAGACTGGTCGGTATTTGATTTATGATAATATTTATTGCGAATCGGGTTGGAAACTGAAGTCGTCACATCTGTCCATCTCTCCCGAGGTGCCGGGAGAAATGGTTTACAGAGACCACTAATATTCAGTGGGGGACAATAGTACGTGAACACTTTTAAAATCTTTTAATTTGTTTGAAATTAGTTCAAACAGCTTGAGTTTTTTTTAGAAGCTAGAAGGATTAGTTTGCTAAGTGACGTGATTCGTCGTTTTGAAAAAAGTCGCAATTGGTCGGAATAGCAAAAGGAAATAGGAGAAATTCAATTTTCATTACGAGCACAGACGAAAGAGTAGAAAAAATGATCTTTCCTATTTTTTCTTTGCTATTCGAACCAATTGCAACTTTTTTCAAAACGACGAATCACGTCAGTTAGCAAACTAATCCTTCTAGCTTCTCAAAAAAACAACTCAAATTGTTTGGACCAATTTTGAACAAGTTATACGATTTTAAAAGTGTCCACGTATTTTGCCTCCCACTTCATGGAAAATTGACGAGGGATAAAGCAAAATTATTTATGAGTGAATACAACTACAGATTCTTAGATATTTAATTTGTTTACGCTGAACAAGTAAAGAACGCATCAAAGAAAAAGTGAACAACCTCCTGGCCATTAGCAAGGCAAATTAATATAAAAGCGAATAAATGAACTAAATAAACGAAAGTAACAATAAAAAATAAATAAATCATATCTCGACCATCTCTCCTTTCTGCAGCAGAGATGATCTCGTTTGCTTTGAGAGGAAGAGTAAATAGGATAACTGTACTCGTAGTTGACAGTGTACCAATAATTGACACATTTATTTTCAGCCACGAATAATAAGCTTTCCATTAAAAAAATGTTTCTGACTAATACTTTTTCAAACAGCGTGTTAATGAAAAACATTTTTTTCAATAGAAAGCTCATTATTCGCGACTGAAAATAAAAGTGTCAACTATTGGTACACTGTCAACAACGAGTACAGTTACCCTTATACTTTGGGTAAACATGAAACGAAAATAAACTTAGAAGTACGTTTTAAGCACGATTCTATACACCGCTGTTCGACAAAAGAGTTTAAATGTAACCTCGATTTACCTTTTAACGCCAATAAATCGAGAAAAACACAGAAGGAAGGGAAATCACGCTATTCATTCAACTGTTTGGCTTCTAGAGAAGTAATTGGCCTGCGCTTCAACGCATTTTTACGCACAGAGTCTGAAATATAGCGACTCTACCAACTCCCCGACCCGCCCGCGTCTCCCGGATTTACCCTGGCAGAACTATTTCAGGTGAACCGAGTGGAATAATACAGGGCCGATAGTTGGTGGAAATCCTACGTTCCAGATCGCCGCCGATGCATCCAGCCGGTTGATATCGTCACGTACAACTGCGCGTCAACGACGACAAGCTGCTTTCGTTTCGCTCTAGCCTGTTAAAGAAACCCGTCTGGCCGAATCAAGGTTGAAATTACGCGTTGCGCAAACTCGCGCCGGTACAGCTTCCATAACCGTTTGAAAAAATGTTAGAAAGTCCCCTTCGATCGAACCGGCCAAATTCGTAAGAGATTCGTCCGCGATTTCGTGGCTGCAAGTTGTTTCGGATCGGCGGGACGCGACGCAAGATCGGTAGGGTAAACGCACCAGTGAATGAACGCTTAAGGCTAATGAATGAACGCTATTAGAAAATTATGTTTGCAGCGCGATTGACTTCGCGTGCTGCAGAAATTCTTTGGATACGAAGCAAGAGATGAAAAGAAGTCCTCTGATTAATTGGTTCCTTACTTTAATAATTTATTTTACTCGTTTTAATGAAATCTGTCCATTCACTGGTACATCTGCCTTCGGCTCGAGCTGTCGGAGTACGGAAGAAGCTGCCACCTCCACGACCATCTTTCCCTCGGCCCTTTTCACATAGGATTAACGGGCGAGAAGCAACTCCTTTGCCGTTTGGTTTTAATTCCAAGCGGATTAACCTTTCGAAGGGACGGGGAGTCCCTTCGAAGCGCGACACCTCCTTGGCGCGTCGAGTTGCACTTTCCTCTGTTCTTTTCCCGGATTCACTCGGGGCGCTACGTTTCGCGGCAGCTAAACGGCCAGAGCTAACGATCCGTTGCGAAAGTTTCAGGGAATGTCGGACGAGGAGAGGGAGGAGGAGAAACCGTTCGCGGCGGAGCGCGCGAAAACCGGCCGCTCGAAATGCAAGAAGTGCAAGTGCCCGATCGAGAAGGACGCGATTAGAATCGCCAAGCTGGTCGCGAATCCATTCTCCGACGGCAAGATGAAGGCCTGGCACCACTTGACCTGCTTGCTCGAGGTGTTCGCCAGGCAGAGGGCCACCACGAAGAGGATCGACGATCCCCAGCAGGACATCAGCGGCTGGCCGGAGCTCTCCGACGAGGACAAGCAGGCGATAGTCCAGAAAGTCAAGGAGTTCGAGGATTCTGGTAAAACTCCAGTCACCCCTCTAGCGGCGATTTAGCGTACCGTAAACTCGGGTGCCCACTTTTCGGAAAGACTTTATTTTATTTTATTGCAAAGTAATTAGAACATATCGTGTTTTGTAATCGATAGCAATAATTTCTCCAAGGTCTAACGAAAAAAAAAATTAACGAATTCAGTCGTATGGTAATTTTTTTTTGCCCGCCCGGGGTGACATGGCCCACTTTTTTACTCCGACTGAAAAATTACAATACGATTGAATTCGCTATTTTCTTTTCGTTCGACCATGGAGAAATTATTGAGTAAATATTGATTTAGTGTAGGGTGGAACCCTAAAACAAAGCTCCTCAAAATCTGGTCCGTATGCTGAGGAGTTATGAGGGAACGAACATAAAAAGAAGCATACATACCCCTAGTAGCACAAAATATTGGTTAAATATTTTTTCCAAATATTAAAAAAATATTTTTTCAGCCACTTTTTAATATGAAAAAAATGTTGATTCCAAATATTATATACAGATACTGAAAATGTGAAATAAAGGTTTAGAAAATATGAAACATTCGGGGAAAAATGTTGTCTTTCTACCATTCAATAAATATTTACTTTATATTTGAAAAATAATGTTTTTCCATAATATAAAATGAATATTTCCCGAACATTCGGAAAAAATGTTTTGTTTCAAACAGTAAATAAATATTTACTTTATATTAGAAAAAAGAATATTTTTTTCGTAATACAAAATGAATATTTCCAGCATATTTGGAAAATGTATTTGCTTCTTAATCTAGAATAAATATTGTATGTATGTTTAAATGTCAAAAAGAGATTGAACCTCTTTTTAATATTGGATGTATGTGCATTCGATATTTTGTGCTACTAGGGACGAGTCGAATCTATAACCTGCTCCTTTTTGAAGCCGGTTAACAACGAAGGCGTCGTGTAATTCGCACGAACGTCCAAGAGCGACCGGCGACTCTGCTGGTCAGCTCCGTTTCTTCTCGCCTTCTGCTTACTACACTGCGAGACTCGACGCATCGTTTAGGGTCAGAGATTTTGAATCGTGTAGATTTCACCCGGCCGGACGTTCGGCCCCAGCCTACCCGACGTCCCTTTGGCTCGTAGCGCGCGGAAACGAGAAGACTCGCTCGCGTTTCCTTATCGTTACGCGGCAGTGTCGCGCGGCGCGTTTTAATCGCCGTTCAATTCAATCGGGGGATGTACAAATCGTACCCTATAAATCATCCATCCGGCATTATCGCCTATTAGAGCGATCGGTTGGCCGATGACTTACGTCCCGTTAAACCGCTCCCCGCCCTCCGCCGATTATTATTGCAGCCGTGAAAGATTATCGGGTACGGCTGGCAGATCGTACCTGCGGCGTTACGCGCCTCTCCGCCTCGATTAGATCGCGGCTCGAGCGTAGATTCTCGGAAAAGGCTTTCCTCTAATCTCCGCGATGCGTGCCCTTCGACGTAGGCACCTGAATCGATTCCCGAGCATCTCGCTAAAGGGCCGGCGCCGAATTGGCTTCCCTTTGCTTTCAGCCCCGTACAGAACGCCGGCAGGGAAAGGGAAAGGGCCCTCCTCGGCGCGGAAGCGCAAGGCGGCACCGGTCGACGAGTACCGGCCGTCCACCGGCAACAAATCGAAGAAAACCAAGCCGGACGATCCCGCGCCTCGCGACGACCACGAGAAAAAAGACGCGGGGAATAGAGACGATTCGTTCGCGGAGTTCCAGCGCGTCTGCCGTGACGTGGCCGATGTCGACGCCTACACCGACAAAACGGCCATTGTAAAGAGGATGCTGACCAGAGGGTGCGAAGGGGGTGAGTGGTTGAAAGCTGCCTCGGCGCCGCGCCGCCCGGTCCGCTTCCGCCGAGCGCGGCAACGAGACTTTGCCCGAAAGCGATCCGCGCGCCGTTGGTCGCGTTTGTTTTGGGCATCGACGAGCCCGACTGGCGCGCGTCGCGGAGCCGACCGAATTTCGTAACGTTCTCAAGGGGTCAAGGCTTTCGCGCTCGCGCCCGTACTCGGCCAGCCTCGGCGAATTGGCAGTCCGCGATACGCCGCGCCGTCGATCGAATTTTAATCGGCGCGATCGTCGCGGGCTCCGGGGACGGCGTACGTCATCCCCGGCTCCGCCAATCGTCGCGCTCCGATCGAACGTTCCGGGGGCAGACTGGTCGGATCTTTTCGAGAACACATAGTGGCCCACGCTCGCGGTTACAGATAAAAAATAAACAAACCGAGCTTCTGCTCGGCTTAATCGAGTACATCTGCACGCACGGTTGGTCCCGATAGCTTCAAAGATTATCGTTGCCTCGTGACCTTGATAAGCGAAAACACGCGAGCGAATACTGACGAAATAGCTGACGCGCGCCCCCGCTACCTCGCCGAACCGATCTTTTAATCTGTCCAATCGAGCCCGACGATCCGGGGGCCCAGAGTCGCGGTGAGGACCCGGAACGTTCGCCTAGCGAGAAACGCGGAAAATCTTCCTTGCCGATAGATTCGCGTGGGACTGTGGGAAGGAGATAGATTGGCGGACCGGCAATCTCTATCAATGGCCTGTCGACCAAGCTTTTCGCGTAAACACACTCGCGTTTTCCCCGCCCCCTTTTTGTCTTCTTCCCCCTTCCCCCCATCCCATTCCTGGCTTTTCACCCTTCTACCCGAGTTTCTCGCTTGTTTCTTTCTGGCCTGCCTGCCTGTCTTTTTCTTCGGCTCGGACAAATACGATACCCCGGAATCGGATACAAGGAAACCATTAATCAATCGGCCATGCAGATTCCTACCGCTCAGCTCGCCAGTGGAAGATTTTTACCGGGTTATCTGACTCGGCGAGTCGACGAATGCCGAGCCACTAGCGATCGGCCACTTTTCGGGCATCCGGGTGATTCTTAACCTACGCGCGAAAGCTCGAGCAACGTGCTCCGGATCTGTTTAAAGTTTTCTTCACAGGGTACAACTATATTATACGCCACACTTTTAAAGAAAGATCTAGAAAACCAATACTTCTTAATAATTCTTTCATTTCTTTGCGTAGACACATTAGGTGTTTATTACTCTTCACAACTTCGTCGATATTCTAAGGAAAACGTAACAGGGACTAACCGCGAATAGTCATTTTCCTGAACCTTACGCGGGGCGTTTTTTAACACAGTCGTCTGATAAAAGGCCCCGATATAAATAAGCAATTGCTTTTCATTATTTTTAACAAAATACCATAGAATATATATTATAAAAGATATTACTAACGAAAACAGAACAATATTGAATACAATTTTCAAAAATTCGAAAATACCGAATAAAATTTTCAGAAATTTTCCTTTTCTTTCAAGCATCAATTTTTATTTCTTTTCAGACTCTCACGTTTGTAGGTGCTTTGAAGGTATGCATATCACAAATTCTGTTACTTTAATTAACTCCCGTTGTTTTACTTTTTCACCTTCTCCGTCGCTTCTCTAAGATCATTTTCGGACCCGATTCCCGTAATGTGCTCCTTACACGTTTACGTAACATTTCTGTTATCAATGGAAAGAAAAAGAACGAAAGACGTTATTCGTTAACAATATGATTTTGAGGTGGGGCCCATTGTAAATTCTTTGCTGGGGCATATTGTAAATCCTGGAGTAGAAAACGTCCCGGCTTAAATTTACCAGCAACGTAGCGGGAAAAGCTTTGGCCAATAACGATTTAAAGAGGCTAGCTTGTCCACTTTCGAAACGTACGCGCGAATTTATCGCAAGAACAACAGTGACTCAGAAAATTGAATTTTTCACGTACCCGCCGCAAATTGTCCGAGGGCCGAGAATATAAATTCTTGGTACACTTTTGTAAAAGCCGCGATACTTTCTCGTATTATTAGTGCGGCAGTTGTGGGCGACCGAGGCAACTTCGAATCTGACGATAGCGTCGATGTATTCTTATTTGTAAAACAACGGTGGGGCCGTTTCGTCAAATTGAGGCGTATCGCATTGTTTCACCCTACGGCTTTTCTCGCAGAGAACTTTGACCGAGAGGAATTAGCCAGGAGTTCGCTAAGGTCACAGAATCCTCAGCGAAGGTACTTCCCCTGCTTGCCCTTTATGGCAAGCATAATTGCATCGACCGTGTACGTAGCGCTGCCAATTCGTACCACGACCAACTTGATTTCTTCTGAGATTCAATTGATAAGATCGGTACGAAGCTTCCACGCCTGCTGCGCTCGATGTTTCACATCGCATATTCATGCTTTCTCTTTCCCTTCTGTCTTTCTCTTTATTTCTTAATACGCGCCCGTATTCTCTGCCTCGTTTCTCTAATTAATTCCACCAAAGGCCTACCTGACCCGTCTATTGTAATTAAATTAAATTACGGTAACGCGCGTCGCGAGCACGTCTCTATAGATTTGCGTACCGGTGAACGATCTCTCTTCCCCTCTCTGCCCCGTTCGTTACGTAACGCGGCGGACGAAAAATCTGCCCGTCGATCCGCGCCAAAGAGATTGCCCGCCTTCGCTCATCGACCATCGTTCAGCGGCGCGAAACTGTTTTCGCAAGAAACCGCGGCGAGTTAACTTCTGACACGGCACAGATTGCGGTTCGTTGATTTCTTCCTCCCCGCGGCATACACTTGACCCACTGTTCCCCTTGCCTATCGACGGGAAATTTTCCGCTCCCCATGGAGGAGCGGCGGCTCCCTGGAACGTCCCTTACGCTTGCGACCCGAGCTCGCCGATTTTTCGCCGCTTCCCGGCACTCTCCTGTTCGCTTGGAAGCTCTATTCGAACCCAAGTCGTCTGCGTATCCGCATTCGTCCCGCCCTTTCTCGCCGCTAATATCTATAGGGGAGACCGGGGTAAAGTGAAGCTCGGGGTAAAACCAGCTTTCTTAATTTATTCTTTAATAATAGAATATATTTACAAATTTGGGGGACTTGATACTGGGGTGAATTTGCCCGTCCGGGGTGACATTGCCCACTTTTCGGAAAGACTTTATTTTATTGTAAAGTAATTAGAACATATCGTGCTTTGTAATCGATAGCAATAAGTTCTCCAAGGTCTAACGAAAAAAAAATTAGCGAATTCAATCATGTGGTAATTTTTCAGTCAGAGTAAAAAAGTGGGCAATGTCACCCCGGCGGGCAAAGTCACCCCAGTTCACGGTATTACACGCATTTATTACGTCTCCAAAATTTGTAAATATATTCTATCATTAAAGAATAAATTAAGAAAGCTCATTTTACTCCGAGGTTCACTTTACCCCTAATTTTTCCCGTCAGGAGCGTACGATCCGACGATTGTCCAAAGCTTCGCGGGTAGAGCGACTCTCCTCGCCCAGCTAATTCTCCAGCAGCCGGTGGAAAATCGTCCGCCAGCGTTGCGATTAATCGAGTTCGGGGTAACTCGTCGGCTACTTACTGCGATCGAAACGCTTCCCGTTGGTGGCTTCCTTCGTTCCTGGAGAAATTCGAAGGCTCGCTGGCGCAGCCCGGCCGGAGTCCCTTGGACGATCTCCCCTGAACGCGCTCTCGTCTCCGTTCCACGTCTACTCCCGTCTGTCGTTGACGCTCGGCTCGCAACAAGTGTCAGTCAACCGTCCCGCGGCCTTCCACCGCCCTACGCCACCACTGTTCCGGCACTTTCTCGGCGTGCGTTCCTCCTGTCCGGTGCGGAAAGGAAGATCGGTAGAGATGCCTCGGTTACTCAACAACGTTCGCTGGTCTTCCGCGGGAAGCTGGGGAGCGCGTTCGATACGCGCGACACATTCACCGTTTCGCGACTATTGGTCTCGGGGGCTGTGCTCTCGTGTCTTATAAGCTTAGCTGTCCCCACCTAATCAAGCGTCGGTTTGTAAACGCGATGTCGAGCCCCCTTCTCGTGCAGCCAGCTTGGCTCCAGACGCTCTCCCATTCTTTGCCTCTTTCTCCACGCGCCTCTCCCCCCCCCCCCCCATCCCCGCGTTCGCATCGAGATCTCTCCGCACTTCGTCGGCCTCGCCTCGCCCTCGCTTCGCTTTTAATTCGCCGGCCAACTCGCTGCAACCCTTCGATCCTCGCGCTCGGCAACATTCTCCAACCGTCCTCGATTCTACTCCCCGCGAGCCACCGATCCTTCCGAGCATCCAACGCCCCCCGGATCCTCGTCGTCCTTCCTTCAGCCACCGCGATTTACTCGTTCGCAGAAGCGGCCTGCCCTGACCGTAGCCCCGTCCGTTATTAATTGTTTCGTGACGCAGCTACGATCTAATTCCATCGGGAAGAGTATTACGCGCCGGCTAGTTCGCCCGCGTTTTACCGCCGAGCGGCCGCGAGCTCCTCTCAAACTTTCCCATTAAGATTACCGAGCGGGAAAGAAAGAATGGTCCGTAATCCCGGTTTCTTCTGAAATCTGTTCGCGCTGGAACCGAGAAACGGCGCCTCGCGCTCGTAATTGAATAGCAGCTGGATCGAACGCGGCTGAAGAGGAGAACTGCGAGACCTGCGAAGCCCTTTCGCGCGTGCACCGCTCGGGGACAAGTTGCAATTTCATAATGAACCAACGAGTCGACGGACGAAAAAGGAAAAGAAATTTTAGAGACGAGAAACGATGGCGCGCGGTTGTTCGCTGCGAGATGAAAGGTCGGGCGGGAGCCTCGGCTCGTCCGAATCCATTTTCCCGTCTAAAGGTCTTCCTGCGTCGAGATACAGCCGCGCGTGGATCTGTGCAGAGTGGCCGTGGAAATATTGGTGGGCATCCATTTTTAAGCGAGCATAATCTCGCACGGCCAGCCGGGGCTCCGGCTACTCGGAGCTTGCGTACGCAAATGCGAGACGGCAATCATCCCCGTTTCACGTAACAGCCGCAGCAGTTTCTTTTCGTCACGCGCCTACGTGCCATTCTAGTAAGAACATTCACGTTGTTAGCCCGCGTTATCGGCGCTCGATAAACCGGGGAGCCTGGCAAATATTATTGTCTAGGAGTCGCGCGAGAAATTTCGTTGTGCTTCGCTCGAGCGACTGGGTTCGCCCTCCCCCTTCCCCGCGTGACGAAACAAGCGAGGCGGAGAGACAGAGGCCCCGCGGCCGCTTTAAAAAGCCGGGAATCGGCGAAGAAGCGTCGGCGGTTGCGCAACGGGGCTCGGCCAAACTCTGAGCCGCCGGATAGCCCGCGTCGGCGAAACGATTGACCCCGGTCCCTCGTAAAATTCTCTACGCCGCGACGGGCGCCTCCGTCCGAGCGTCTTCTAACATATCTACGACACTGCCAGATAGGAGCCAGTGAATCCAGCGAATCGAACGGCTCCGATAGGCCGTGCCTCGTCTATTTTCGAGCCAGCTTTCGGGTTTAACGACCCACGGCCCGCTGGCCCGCGGCTTTCTTCGACGACGTCCGGCCGTCTCGGCCGAGGCTTCAACCCTCTTCGCGCAGCGAGCGGATCAGCCGGGATACGTTTGCCTGTTTGTTTGTTTATTTATTTATTTCTATTCGCAGGACACGCGTGGCGCGTTGTTATTCTTTGCCTCCGAAAAGGATTCTCCCCGGTCCAAGAATAATCGGCCAAGGCTCGCGAATAGCCGCGAAAGTTGAGCGGGGCCGTCAAGGTCGCGTCCCGAAAGGCCGCGTCTAGCTATCCGTCGCGCTGGATCGCGTATCGCGTCCACGCACGCGCCCCGACACTCGCCCCGGGATCTAATTCGGTGGATCGCGGCTCGACCACCGCCACGGTAAACACCGTCCAATTTTACGGCTTCGAGCTCGGCGTCGGGGGAACGCTGATCGGTTACACCGCCGCGGGATTAAAAAGCTATCGTTGCGCGGGCGAAAATTAGCGACCCGAGCGTCGAAATCGGCCGGCTGCCTGGCCAGCCTGCGCTCTATTTTAGACGCTGATCGCTTCCGTTCGCCACCGCCAGCCGTTTCGGCTGTTAAACCGCGTAAGCTACCCGGCCGATTCCTCTCTCCCGATTATCGGCAGCGAGGGTTCCTAACGCGAGAATCTAAACCCTTCGCCAGACCGAGCCCCGGTGTCCGAGTGCGTTTCTAGTCCAGCTCGCCGGAATTCTGCCCCGCGAGTCTTTGCCGAAGGAATTCCGGCCCGTAAGTGGAACGCGCTTGAAAATTTTTCCATAGATTGCCACAGACCCCGAGAGCGGAAAGTCACCGGGATTTGGCACAGTTATTCTCGAGGATGATGTCGCGCGCTGGCTCAGGAGCCTCCTCCTCCTCCTCTTCCTCCCTTACGCGCGACTCCGCGCCCTGGCCGCGAAAAATTTCCGCAGCACGCGGGACGGGGAAGGGAGCCGAACGAGATCAGAAGCCGCGATCCGCCATTCGCGGTATTGGTTATCCAGGGGAATTTTCCCCTAAAATCCGGGTCGATGGAATGCGACGGACGCGTTTCCAGTCGTGACTAATCGAGACAGATAATTGGCCGGCGACATTTCGTCTGTCCGACTTAATTATCGAGGGTCCGCGCAGCTGCGCGGCTCCATAAATCATTATACCATCGCGCCGCGGCGGCCGCGTCAATCGCTCGAATTATGATACCGATGCCTCGATCGAAGCGACGTATCTCAATTGGATTTCGGATCCTTTCATCTCGCCGATTCGTCCGAGCCGAAAACCCGTACGCTGTTAGCGTTGTCGTCGAGGTAACTCCGATTTAATAACTACTGGTTTTTTATTACTATGACTGATACAATTTAGAAGTTTCACAGTGTCGATTCGGAACGGCGTTGCGACTTGACTAGCCTCGGTTTTACGAATGCCCTGTCCCTTGGTTTGGGATCGGTATTTAACTTGGTTATTGGAAGGAGCGGGAGGTTGAGCGAGGCGAGCAGTCTAAGGAATTTGGAAAAACGGGGTGTTTGGGAAAGGAGATAGGGTAAGTCGGGTAGAGATGGCTCGCTTTTTTTAAAACCGTAAATCACGTAATTTACAACGTAAATTTAGTGGTTGTTTAAAGGACAAAAATAAACGTGATCGAGCCATCTCACCCGGAATTACCCTATCAGGAGTCATCTTGGCGACACTCGGAATTTAGAGCAAAGGGACTGCTCTGGAAATCAGGATATTGTTAAAAGGGATCTATTGCCCGGAGGGATAATTATCTTGGCGACGCTTGGAATGTGTCTTCCCTTACCGATTGGTCGAATCTTCGACCGGACCCATCTCGCTTGGTCCGTACAAGGGAAACTCATTCGTCTAATGGAGGGGAAGGGGTTAGTCGATTGGCGACTATCGTGAATTCGGGGACTTAATACCGGTATAACGCTCATACCGGTATTTCGGCAATACAGCTATGCCGAAACCGATATCATACCGAAACCGATATTGTACCGAAACAGATAAATACCGAAAACAATAGGTTACCGAAAACCGAAATAAATACCGGTATTTTTTCGGTATTCTTTTCGGTAACATGATAGGTTTCAATATTCTCCGGTAATACTTTCATAACCCTTATAGAATTGGAACTATTATATCAAAATAACGTTATACCGGTATTTTCATATAATAGTTCCAATTCTATAAGGGTTATGAAAGTATTACCGGAAAATATTGAAACCTATCATGTTACCGAAAAGAATACCGAAAAAATACCGGTATTTATTTCGGTATTCGGTAACCCATTGTTTTCGGTATTCATCTGTTTCGGTATGATATCGGTTTCGGTGTAGCTGTATTGCCGAAATACCGGTATTAAGCTCCGGACGAAGATACAACCGAAAAATACCGGTAGAATACCGTAAATACCGGTAGAATACGTTTAATCGTTTAACTGTCGCGATCGGGGCGGAATACAATGTTGGGGTGGATAGTGGCGGGCGGTGGCTCGCGAAGCGACAGCTGTGATTACGATACGGCGCGTGGATTCAGGAGCAAACGCTAGGAAGGCGGATGCTCGCGGGTAAGAAAGGTTGCGTTGGGGGCTGGGCGAAAACTTACGTCGCCTCGCACTCTGGGGAGTTGGAACTCGGTGGAAAGTTGCTTCCATCGCGTTGCGGGCTGCACGTCGCGAATTACGCGGGCAAGGTTGCGCAATCGTGCGATGAAAATGGGGTAAGGACGTGTCGGGTGCTTGGAATCGCGGCAAGCAAGTCGGAGAGAGAGAGAGAGAGAGGGATAAGAATCGAGTGTTGGACAGACGAAAGATTTGAAGAATGTTGCGCTTCCGAGAAGCTGGGAGAACGTGATAGGGCGACGAGACGCTATTCTATTCTCGAGGGTGAACGGTTTCCTTAACGCGCAATAGGGGACACGAGCGCGAAAACTGCGACTGACGAAATTCCAGTTAATAATCCCCCCCCCCCCCCCCAACCGCGGCCGAGTCATGTGTACGCGCGTCACTCGCGTTGTTTTCCATGAAAACAAGCGATATTACTTCCTAGCAGGCGCGTAGATTCTGCATCATCGATCTGTATCGCGTCGCAGTTCGCTCGGCCTGGTTGCGTCAGGCTAGACGCTAGTTCGCCGTTTGGTGACAGCCGATAGATAGCACGGTAACCGACGTCGATCACCAGTCACTGTTGCTCAAGGATTTACAAGAGATTTAGGAGTTCTGACTGTCGTCGATTCCGGGGGACCGTGCTCGCCGCGGATTAACTTACGTGATCCGACGGGAAGCGGCGCTATTAGCTGCTGGGGGCTTGGATGGCGGGTGGAGTACAGCAAACTGGACAAAGTCCTTCTTTATAAAGTTGTCAGTTGCGTCGCTAAACTTTAGGGGAGAACGGGGAATGGCGGTCACTTAAGCAATAAGTGTAATAAAACCAAGATATAAGCTGCCGTGTTTCTTGAAAATGATTTTTTTGTTAATTTAAACTATCGATCTATTGGAAGGATACGAAGATAATTAATGCTATATTGATTTATTCAATAAAATTACAAAATACAGAAAATATGCGGGTAATAGCGGTCACGTTGCGGGCGATTAATTGAAAGTTTTTCGCATATGTATCCAGCCGCCGAGTACCATCCGCAACGTTCAGAATGAGCCGAGAGGCCACGCGAGATCCAATATTCTACAGTTGAATTGATGCAGAAACTCAGGTTTTTTGAAACTGTAACATGGGTCGTTTTTCTTTGCAACTACAGATTAATTAAAAATTTTATTTCGACCGTAATAATTAATAAAAGTGATTTCGGCGCACTGGTTCGGTCAATTAAAGATTAATGATATGTACTAAAGGGTTTTCACTCGTTGATTTAATACTAATAATAAGGTAAATGTCGCAATTAGAGATCCTGTAAGATCTACGCGCGCGTTCTAACATATTTACATATTAAGAATATTTATTGCAGTTACTCATTAATAGCCTATCGTATGGCTGGTTCTTTTCCAGTATGAAAAAGGCCCCTTTTTACGATTAAATTGTTTGAATATAATTATTAATAATAAATATATCATATGGCGCACCTATTTTTCACCTTCAATTCTCTCTTCGTCCCAAATAGTCACCTATTTCGGACCGTATCATTGACTCGTACGTAATGCGTGGAATACCGTGTCAGTGATCGGGACACGCAATCTAATGTCTCAACTAGGGTGAATCGACCAGTGAATGAAGAAATTGACTTTTCTCGCGTATAACAAGAATACTATTTCATTGAAAACAATGATCTCATATTTAGAATGAAGAAAAATTATTTCGAGATAACGGCGATACTAATATTTTTTTAATCTACGAACGTCTCGGTCGCTTATTAATCTTTTTGTTTCGTGGTTTCGGGTGCCGCCATTCGCGGCGAGAAAGCTAGTAACAAAACACGTACGATGACAGTTAACCATTATATCGTGTAAACTGTGTTCCGACGTAAATAAATTTGTCAGGTTCCTATTATTATAATATATAGATTATATTATGTTAGGTCCCTCACCTAAGCTTCCTTTCTTCTTTCGCAGCGTTTTCTCGTCGGAAAATGAAGTATTATTCTTTGTGTTCATTCACTGGGTACAAAGTATTCATTTATTGGGTATTTTGTTCATTCACTAGTATATTGAGCATTGATTACATTATTACGATTTATTTCAGACGGCGGTCAAGTAAAAAGATCGCAAACAATTTTTTTAGACATTTTTAAAGCCTATTCTGTTACAAATTCTTATTTCATTAATAAATTAGGCCATTATTACATTTTTATCGTTATTTGAAACTGAAAAAACGCTTAGCCGTTCGTTCACTGGTCAATTCACCCTACTCGAGATGTTTTACTTTAATAAGAACTCCATAAACATTGATAATAACTGAGAAGTTAGAGACCCTACAAAAGCTTCACAAAATATTATAAACATTCCAATTGGGATTTCGGCTCAGCGCGCCAATCGTTGTACAGTTTACCCTACGCCTAAAGTCGCGTGACTCGTGTCGCGCGGCAAACCGGCCGACGCGACGGCCGCGGGCAAGTACTCTACCAGTGTCTGCCCACGGTCGTCCGTTTCTACTGCGGATAGCCCGTTGCCGCACGCGTTCCCTCGCACCGCGACTCTCAGGACTCTCAACTCTTCCCGGACATATTTTCACCGATGTATCCATGCACTAACCGGTAATCGACGGGCTAAATCTGTCGCTCGGTGCTGCCCGCGAGTCCACAGAACCGAATCGCCTCGGTTCCTCCACGGCGGATAACTCGCCGAGAGTGAATTTGACCTCTCGCACGCGCGCTCCTCCGAAAAGCGCAATCTTGTCCCGCGGCGCTTCCCCTCGGCGTTCTTTCTCCGTTGCCGGAGAGTGGCCGCGGTCGGTCGGAGGGGAGCGGGGGAGCAGGGTCGGCGATAACGGTGCCGACGGCAGATAGGTCGAAATCCGGCCGCACGAAAAATCGCCACTCGCTCCGGGCAATTGAGCATCACTTTTGCTCTCTTTCCGGGCCGGCCGCGATTTCTCTGGCCCGGCCAACCCGTGGCGGCCCGGGTAAACACCGCGATCGCGTGGAACGATCGCTCGCAAAAGCGGAGGTGACTTCATACGTAGATTGGCGGAGGAGCGCGAGCGGTAATTAATGATCGATAGAGAGAGGTCAGCACGCAGATACACCGCGGGCCTCGCACAAAGTGTAGTACCGCGGCGAGATAACCGGCCGCGAACGCCTCAATGAGATCTTTCCACGGGCCCGACGGAAAGGGACAGGCGAAGGGGGGCGCCAGATCCTCCGGGAAACCACGGCTATCCGTCTTGTATACTCGTTGCGCGGGAACTCTTTCGAACCGTCTCTCCTTCTCTCCAACCACCGCGAAAGATCCACCGATAGTGACGTTGCCCTCGGTGTCCGCGAGCTTCCGCGACAGACCGCTGCCACCCCTCTTCGAGAGGTGTGTGCCCCCTGCCAGCCAATCGGAAACACTGCATCACTTCTCGATCGCTCCTCGGCCTGCGACGCTCCTCGAGCTACGTAAACACCTCCGACGATTACCCTGATTTATTGACCAGTTCATTTCGGCGATAAATTGCCCCCCGGCGAGGGGGCGGGGGAGGGGGGCCAGAGGTCGCGGAGTAGCGGCTCAGATCTCTAATTAATTTTCGTCGCGGGGCCGTCGTTAATATTCAATCGTCGGGTTACGAAACGCCTGCTGGTCACAGCTCTATCTCGGGCTGCAGCTCCTCGTAGATTTCCTGCTTTCCTCTGCTGTGGACTCGGAACGTCGTAGCTTTCCGAACGCCAGCCCCGGCCATTGGGTGGACGGATTATCGATGAACGGGGATTATCGTATTTTTATCGTGCCTTTATCGCGCTTTTATCGTATTTCGTGTTCCCGATAGAACACTATTCTCGGCTGGTTCTCGCGGGGTTCTGGCCGCGTAACGGGCCAGCGGGTCCCGTCGCCGATTCTCTTGCGAAAATCCACTCGGCCGTGCAGCGATCCGCGGCGGAAGTAAATATCCCGGGAACTCGCGCCGGAACGATAACGCGCGGCCCAGCTGGGCGACGGCGCCGGGGTCCCGTCGGCACTTTCGTCCGTGGCGCTCGCAATTTCGACAACCAGATAGCCTCCGCCGGACAGTGGGGGAAAATCGGTGGGTTCGGCGGTCGAAAATCTGAAACTTTTCAACTGATGAGGGTAATGTAGTAATTTGTTTCTCTTTAATGAAGTCGATGCGTGCTTCATTAGTTGGATAGAATTGCTGATATTAACACTCGGTTGTCATACTGGGTCAAAGGGACTCGAAATTTGACTTTGAGGCGTAATGTCTTTGAGGTATTATTGAAAATCGTACTACTGATGCTGTATACTGCCCTCCTTAGTTAAACTGTCCTATCTAGCATTTTATCATTTTTTGAGATATGTTGAAATATTTGAAGTTCCACACGTCTTTTACCTTTTAAGTGAAGTTAGAAAACTCTACGTGCTTCGTAAAGATTTATAAACAGTTTAATGTATTTAACCTAACTTCTTTTAAAATGGTTAAAATATCTTATCTAAAACAATTAATTATTTGGCACGTTAATAAAACATTCCCTACCGGTACACCTATTATAAAAAATTATATTAGGCTATTACAAAATAATGACAACGTGTTTTAATTTGAATGAAAGATAATAAGTATGGTACAAAGTAAATGATGAAACATCAGTTTTCTCGGTTGTTTCAAAATGCTAGATAGGACATTTTAACTAAAGAGGGCAGTATAGTAGTAAGTTTGTGTGTTCTCTACAGGCAGAGACGCTACCCCAGTGATTTTTTTACGTATAACAATTTTCTGGGACATTTTCTTTCAATTGTTTGTTAACCCTTCGTTGACACTCTGGGTGTGAGCCACCCATAGACTCATTTTAACACTCTGTACCTTACATGTGCAAAATAAGTCTCTTCCTCTTTCCAAAGCAGACTTACAAACTATTTTTTCCCCTCAAAATATTATATCCGAACAACAACTCTGTAGATTTGCAACTTCTAATTTTGAATTTTGTAGAAGTTACAAGTTTCTGAACATTTTCTTCGTGTTTTCTGCACATATGGTAATCTAGATTTTTTTTTGCAAAAACCGTGATGAAATGTCGATCAAAAAACTATTGGAATACATTCTGGAGACCCTGAAATTGACCCATGATTTTTTTCAAAAAGCGTGGCCAGAAGAGATATTTTTGAATATAAAATAGTAATAATCCAAGTAACCTGATCGTATTAGTTAATGCAATTAAGTATATTACTTAATACAAGTAACATACCGCTATCTAACTAACAAACGACCCTTCAACTTCATTAAAGAAAAACGAATCATTGCTTTATCTCCATCCATTCGAAATTTATATACTTTCGGCAGCTGAAGGTCGTCGGCAGAGATGGTCGCAAACTGATCTGAAATAAAAGATTTGTGCCGGAAATTTCGATTTCGATTAATTGTCTGCCCATCCCTGGATAATTCCACTTCATCGTCCTCCGAGTCCTTTCGCTCCTCGTCGCTCGCGACTCTTTCGCCATCGCCGAGTCACGCTCCGAGCTTCTGTCCTGCGGCTTGCCGGCGATTCTTCGCGCCTGTCCCCGCGCTCCCCCGGTCGGCTATCGGCGCAAGGGAAAAAGGGAGCGACGGCAAACCGGTGGCGTCGGGAATGCAGCTCCGAGCCTGGAAAGTTACGTGGCGATAAACCGGCACAGGCTGATTCGCGGATAGTATATCGGACCACCCGATTCCTACGAACCCTTCCCTTTTCATTTCAGACGGCTTCAAGAGCGATACCAAGCTGTGGTGCAGGCTGCTGCTTCCCGCCGCGGTGAAGAGGGTGTACAACTTGCGGAGCAAGCAGCTGGTCAAGCTGTTCGCCCGGCTGCTGCTCGAGGACGAGGACGCGATGCTGGAGCACCTGGAGCAGGGCGACGTGGCCGAGACTATTCGCCTGTTCTACGAGAAAAGCGTGCTGAAGCCAGCCAGCCACAGCGCGCTCACCATCCAGCAGGTAAACACCCCGTCGCATCGCTGTTAGCGGGCTCAGTCCCCCCCCCCCCATCCGAGTAGGATCGAGGATTCGAGGATTGTAAAATTCCGTGGGAAAATGCCAAGGCTCCGCGGCGGTAAGGGGGCGCCTCTATTAATCGAGCAGAGCAGCCCGGTGAAATTTGATAAATTCCCAGCGATGGATAAAGGGATCGCGCATTATCTCGGCAATTCGCGGGCGGCGCGAACAAATGATGGCAGCGGGATATTTGAAATTAAATTCGCGTGGGCGACTATCCATGTAATTTGTCTCTGAGAGCTTCTCATCCCTCCGCGCCTCCCCCGCCCCGCCCTAAGCTCCCCGGCCATTAGCGACGCCGAGCGGCGCGTAGAGGCTAGAAACGAAAGCGGAATTTCTGTTCGCCCCCGGCGAGCCCCGAATAAGAATCGGGCCTCCCCCGGACCCCGCGATTAAATTGCATAGAGTTCCCGCCGCGGAGGGGAATTCCTGCGGCGCGTCCCGGCCTCCTCGGGCACCCCGACGGATTACCGCCAGGATTTCCACGGTCAATCGAGCCTGGACTCGAAGATTCCGTCGGATCCACGGCTGCTCGCGAGCTTCCCTCGCGAAACGAACGGCCGCTCCCTGTCCGTTATCGATTCGCTCGCTCAGTTCTTTCTCGGCCAGGTGGACGAGTTTCTGGAGAAGCTGTCGTTCCTCACCAAAGAGGATGAGCAGGTTCGCCACTTTCGCTCGATCGTTCCGAGGTAATCCTTTCGAACCACTCCCGATCTTCCCCGCTGGACGAACGATGTTCGGTTCTACTCGGCTTTTCAGGTGCACCGCCAGCGACTTGAGGATGATCGTGCGGCTGATCAAGCACGACCTGAGGATCAACGCTGGCCCGAAGCACATGTGAGTCGCCCTGCGTTAAGTAGACAGCCGGTAGAGATGGTCGTAAAGCCGTTGCGGCTGTTACACGCGTTTGCAGCTTGGCCGCGGTGCACGAAGACGCGTACCAGGCGTTCCAGACCTCCAGGGACTTGAACAGCGTCATCGAGCGGTGCGCGCCAGGCTCCGCGGCACCCGGGAACCTCGGGGAACCGTCTGCCTCCTCTTCGGGCTCTTCTCCTGGGAACAAAGTCGCTCTGTCACTGATGACGCCGGTTTTGCCGATGCTGGTAAGACTCTACGTCGTTCGCCGCCCGAGGACGTCGATTACAACCCAGCTCGATGCTCGAACAGGCAGAGGCTTGCAAGTCCGTGGAGATGGCGATGAAGAAGTGTCCCCACGGCATGCTGTCGGAGGTGAAATACGACGGGGAACGCGTCCAGGTGCACAAGAGGGGCAGCGAGTTCCGGTACTTCAGCAGGTCTCTGAAGCCTGTGCTCTCCCATAAAGTAAATACTACGAGCTTCGCATTCAGCCAGTCAGCTTGCTTCCTCCGCGGGCTCGTTGATTGGGGTAAACACGGGAGACGCGACCGGGCCGGAGAGTCGGTCGAAACAGTTGATTCTTAGAGCACCGTGAACTGGGCTGACTTCGCCCGCCGGGGTGACATTGCCCTCTTTTTTACTCTGACTGAAAAAATTACCGTATGATTGAATTCGCTAATTTTTTCTTCGTTAGACCTTGGAGAACTTATTGCTATCGATTACAAAACACGACATGCTCTAATTACTTTACAATAAAATAAAATAAAGCCTTTCCGAAAAGTGGGCAATGTCAGCCCGGAACGGCAAATTCACCCCAGTTTACGGTATTATTATTATTATTATTATTATTAATTTTACGGGGAAACCCCGTGGTTTTCAAAACAAAACATATACAGATAACAGAGTCTTAACAATTAAATGACTTAGCCGATAAAATAGATAGGCAGGTTAACTAAACCAGACGTGACAACAAAACAAAGTATCAAGTGTCTCCGTGAGAATTGGTAACAATCTTATATAATAATGACCTTACTGAAATCAGGGATCCCTGAAAAGGATCAACGCAACTAAAGTCACTATTCATAATGCTCATCGCCCTATCAATAGGATCGATCGCATAGTGCCGATATTTCGGAAGCGTCACAACAAATTGGTGGTATTAATTGTTCCGAAGCTTAACACACTTTTGCATATACACAGAGATATAGAGTCTGAACATAGCCGTTCGACAAACTCTCCAGCCGGGCCGCGTCTCCCGGATTTATCCTGTAACACGGTGGTGATCGTTGCAGGTGAATCTCTTCAAAGAGTACATTCCGAAGGCCTTCCCAGACGGGGACGATCTTATCCTCGACTCGGAGATCCTGATGATCGACGCCAACACCGGACAGCCGTTGCCATTCGGCAGTTTGGGCATTCACAAGGTCTGCGGCTCTTCTTCGACCGTGCAGCCTCGTCTTGCACTGTTCTACCGATCGTTTACTTTTCCAGAAAGCCGAGTTCAAGGCCGCCAACGTGTGCCTGTTCGTGTTCGACTGTATCTACTACAACGGGGACGTGCTGCTGCACAAGTAAGTCGCCGAGCTTCCTTTCTTCCTGCGTTGATAAGTATCAGAGTGTTCCGGAGCGTGCGTTGTGTCTAGGACCATGCTGGAGCGAAGGCGCATCCTGAAGCAGAGGATGACCGAGATACCCAACCGGATAATGTTCTCGGAGGTCGAACATGTCAATGTAAATGCTCCTCTAACTCGACCTAACGTTTCAGTGTGCGAAGCCTGTGATCCTAGCGCGGCGATGATTTCAGGAGCCGCGGCAATTGGCGGAGATGATCGCGAAGGTGTTGAAGCTGGGCCTGGAAGGGCTGGTCCTCAAGGACGTGAACGTGAGTAATCTCTGCCAGGCGTGTACTCCAACCGCGTGGCGGTTTGGTGTTATTTCCGAGGCGGCTGGTCGATTGGCAAAGCCTGGCACCGTCCGTCCCCGGAGGAACCGATCGATGAAGCTCGTTATTGTTCGCAGAGCAAATACGAGCCTGGCAAGCGGCACTGGCTGAAGGTAAAAAGGGACTACTTGTTCGGCGGCGCGATGGCCGATAGCGCAGATCTCGTCGTGCTTGGTGCATGGTACGGCACGGGGAACAAAGGTCGGTATCGTTTCGCGAAGCTAGGCTTCTAGAAGCCGATCCCCTGTCGTCTAATCTTCCAACGTTCCCCGGCTGTTGCGGTTCCAGGTGGCATGATGTCCGTGTTCCTGATGGGCTGCTACGACGAAGAGCGGGGCCAGTGGGTAACGGTGACCAAGGTAGAGATCTATAACTCATTCTCCGGGAACAGAGGGAGAAGCTGGAGACCGCCTTTCAAGCCGCCTTTCTATTCTATTCAGGTGCACACCGGCCACGACGACGCGACCCTGACGATGCTGCAAGACGAGCTGGAGATGGTGAAAATAGGCAAGGACCCGGCCAAAGTGCCGGGCTGGTTGAGGGCGAACAAGCCCATGATTCCGGACTTCGTTGCGAGGGATCCAGAGGTACAGAATCGCGGCAAGCTTCGCCGCTCGCACGAAGGGCGTCGCGTTTATTCCTCCGCTTTCTGAATTGCAGAAGCAGCCGGTGTGGGAAATAACCGGGGCGGAATTCACGAATCAGGGTGTGCACACCGCGGACAGCATCAGCATCAGGTTCCCGCGGGTCACGCGTATTCGCGGAGACAAGAACTGGGCCACCGCCACCTCTCTCAACGAGCTGCGAGCCCTCTTCAAGAAGAGCTCCGAGTCGCTGGACTTTAGCCTCCTTCTGCCTTCCACCTCGACGTGCGTATGCCGACTATGCGCGATAGAACGTCACTGTTCGAGTATTCAACTGCTCTCTTGCAGGGTGAAAGAGGAAGCGGCCGACAAGAAGCTGGTTGTTCGATCGAGCCTTTCCCCGGACGAGGAGAAAGGATCAAAGGAGTATCCGGTGAAGAAGGAAGCACGATCGTCCAAGACTCCCTCGCCGAACGTGAAGAAAGAGGACGATTCAAGCCACGTAGCTTGCGCTGCCGATAGGAAGATCAAAGTGGAACCGATTAATAGCGAGGAAGGAATTTCCTCGGAGCAGGATGAGGAGGAACGGGCGAAATTCTACGCGTTTGTAAAGAACGATGTGCGTACCATTTCCGTGGATTCTTTACGTTTAATTTATTTCGTTATTTGCTTATTCCCTCAGTACATAGAATACTCTGCCGCTGGAACTCCGTTGAATTGGATCGATGGCCGGAAACCCCCACGCGGCATTCCAACCGATGCGAGACCCTTGTCGAAAATCACGGACACCGAATTGGTAACGTGTTCTTTACCGAGATCTTAGCCCCCCCGAAACTGTAATAAGCCCGCGTGCGACGTCCGATGATTTTCAGAGGTCCAAAGGAATCCTGAGGGCTGCCTCGGTGGCGTTGGCTCCGGGTTTTAAAAGGGACAGGCGAGAACGCGCCAGCAGGCTGTTGAAAACGTATCCTTTTCATACGAACGCTAGAATCCCGGTTCGATCGCTTCTTCTCCGGCCAGAGCGATTCATTCGGACTTAGGGGAGGCGTCTTAATTACCTCGGGGCGGGCACAAGGTCTGACGAAGTGGGTTGCGACACGTGAACTCGCAGAGCAGCACCCACGGGAGATGCGGGGGATTGGCGAAGCGACACGTGCAGCGAGAAGGAAACGTAGCAGGCTTTCCTTCGCGCTTCGCCGCGGCTCGCAATCTCCCTCGAGGCGAGTTTAAAAGATAGGACTCTAGAAAGGAGCCGCTCTACCAGGTCGATTATCTCCTAGAGACTCGCGTTTCACCGGGCCATTCGCTGCCCTCCCTTCGAACCGGCGTAACACAATTTTCCTCAACGTCCTCGCCGAACCGCCGCCAGACTCGGGGCAAGAATACTGAAGGACGAGGAGGCAAGCATCGCCACCCACGTGATCCACCCTTGCGCGGAGATCTTGTCGTCTGCGGTCCAAGTACGTATCGCCGCCCTCCGACACTTCGCGTTGACATTTGGATCTCGTCGCTCGGTTTAATTTCTAATTCCGCGAACACACTGTTCCGGAGAGGGCTGAGGAATGTCGCGCCAGACGGGACGTTCGTAGTGGGCGGTAGTAGGAGGCGGAAGGCTGCCGGTCGGGTTTTCGAGGGAAGCTTTAATCGCCGCGCTCTTAAATCGATCGGCTAACGCAATTACAGTTGCTTCGACAGCCGCGCCGTTCCCGCGCGGCGTTAAACGGCTTTCCGCCGCTGGAAGTTGTCGGCTCCGTTAATCGTACGCGTTAATTACTCTCGCACGGTAGCTTCCCGACAACCGCGCCACACCATTTCCTCGGCTAATCCAACGTTCCCTCGCTGGCTGTTCCAGGAGTTCGAGGACCTGCCAAAGACGGCCAGGCACGTCAGCGTCTCCTGGTTGGAGGCATCCGCCTCCGCCTCCAGAATCCAGCAAACCGAGTGCCACGCGGTGCAGCTCGCTCCTGATTACTGTTCCTGCCTCTGTCGACATTGATGGCGTCCCACTCTACGTACGTTGGGAAATTCGAAATCCAGGGTTCCGTCAAGTCTCCCTTTACCGAGCCCGGCCGACCGCGGATACCCTAGAAGCGACTCTAATTGCGAGTGTCGAAAGATTCCGACCGGCTTGCGAGATGCTTGGTCCGCTTGGCTACTGGGAAGAATAAACGGGCCCCGCTCGCGATACGGAAAGGCGCGATCGATCGATCCACGCGACCTTACCTTTCGAACACTTCGCTTCTCTTCCGTCGGCGGATGAACAGTGATTCATGACACCTTTGCTTTCGCAGGTAGCTGAGGATCGTTCGGATCTGTACGAAGAGGAGAGCTCGATCGTGGCAATCTTTTTTACACCACCTTTGGCGCAATGAATTCTGTACATTCCAAGGTGAAACGTATTTGTGACTTTGATTGGAATCTGGATGAAACGGGCGATTCGGAGGAAAGGGATTATTAGAATCGATCTTTCATGGCTGGCGAGCAATTACAACGGAAATAAACTGTTTATTGAAACCTCTGCGTTAGTGTTACAGCCACCGTGCGCTCGTTCGAACATAAATACCGATTTACAACGGGCTGGTAAGGCCGCTGGCAAATAATCGACAACCATAAACTCTGTTAAAGGGGGTCGAATGATCCCCGGTGACCGGCCACCTTTCGGTCAGTATTCTCTCTGATATTTATGCTGCTAATCCTACGGTTTCCTGTTTTAATATCGAGTACAGTATATCGCTGAAAACGAGCTCCAGGCTGGGCGTAAGTCCGTGGGATTCACCGAGCTTCTCCGAGCGACGCGGGCAGCTACAACTAAACGAGCTTCTCGAGCTTGTGCTCCTTAAGATATGAAACGAAAGCTTGGATGCCTGGTTGGGTCGAGAGGAAGAAAGGAAGGGAGTGCAATGGCTGGCAAGTCGAAGGCTTAACGGAGCCAACTGAAGTTCTACTGGATTAACCGGATACAAGTGCAGGAACGTCGAAAGTTCTCGGGGATGTGAGCCTGGGTGTCCCCGGAGCTACGCTCGGCTCGGAAAGCTAGCCGCGGGGTAAAGGAGAGGCGGGCAGACGTAGAAGAAAGGGCGTTGCTGACGGTTGTCGTCGGGGCCACCAGCCTTCGGCGTCTATTTCCCGAAGCAGGAGACAGCGTTGAAGGCGCACTGTTTCCAGTAGCTTCGCTTGCGCTGAAGGTCACCGATGTCCAGCTGGCTCCGGAGCCGTTTCACGATCTGCTTCGTGAATAGATAATTGATCAGGGCCGTGTCGATGCTTCCGTCGTCGTCCACCAACTGAAACAAACGTGTCGCACAGTTTTCTCGCTGAACCCTAAGCAACCGTAATCCTTGGCCAACTGTACCGTCCTGCCGGCACCGGCGTTCCGCCCAATTGAAAGCGTTCTCGTGTAGCGTGCGGCGTGATCTTGAAAGGGATAATTAATCGAACGAGCGGATAGGGATCTCGAGGAAAAGGGGGGGGGGGGGGGGAGCTCCAGGTCGAAGCAGGCAGGTACGCAAAGAAGCGTGGGCGCGTGCGAGAAGTTGGTTTCGCGATGGACGAGTGCTACTCGCCTCTTTCGGCGGAAGAACCATGGGATTATTTAAGTCCCTCTACGATCCGAATCTGCTAAACTCTGATACAAGCTTGGCAGCGTCGAAGTTGCAGCGAGCCTTGCCCTCTGTCCACTCGAGGGTGGTTTCCTCGAGGATCAAGAGGCAGTCGCTCGTCGTCAACGAGGAAAACCGGTTAGTCAGCGTCGTTAGGAAAGGCTAACGGGCGCGTGCACCGCCAATAAACGTTATTTTCGCCAGTCGTTGGAGTAATTGGAACGAATTGGCAGCGACCGCGAGAAACAACCGGGACGCGACCGAGCGAATTCCGTCTCACGCTGGCGAGTACCGGCTTTCCGCTATTTTTGCTGCCTCTGTTCGCGCGTCCACCGGTCACCCTTGCCATCCCCCCCTTTTAGTTTTAATATCGCCCACCCGAGAACGGCGTTAATGGATTATAATACCCGGGCGACTAACGCGATTTTATTCCCGCTCGCGCCAAACCACTGCGCGCCCCTTCGAAGTCCCCGGGGATTGTTGAAACGCGAAACGCCACGGGGTTTCAATTCTTCCCAATTTTCCTCTCGACTTTCTGTCGCGAAACTCGTTGCAGACGAACCGATCTGCCTGCTCTCAAAGACAAATCTATTAATTACGCGGACGTTGCCTCTCGGGTGCTTTATCAGCGGGCCATTTCACTTAATTATATACAAGGTGTCCGTGTATAGGGTTTATACAAAATCGACTTTTGAATTCCACTATTCTCTAAAAGCGGTTAAAACGGGTTTTGAATTTTCAAAGAAAAATGTAACGAAAGTGTACTTATTTTAAAAGATTTTCAGTTTTCTTAATACTTATGGAATTAGAAAAATACAACAAAATAAAATATACTCTATCTACACAAAAGCAAATAAATAAAAAAATTAAAATAACTAAAATCCGTGCGAATCGATACAATTTCTGAGTTCGTTTAATATTTATGGATCTGCGAAAATATAATGCAATAAAATGCGCTGCATACAAAGCCAAATGAAAACAGATAAAATAACTAAAATCCGTAGGAAATATCTTAATATATAAAGCAGAAAGCTTTAATTATGTCTGTGCGTTTGTCTGTCGCCTAAAAACTTTCGAACGACAAACTCTGGTATCGCGAAACGTGCCTCGGCTAATTACGCCTGACTAATCTAGATGAATGTGAAGATTTTCACAAACAAGAAAACCACAGAATTTGTTTTTACAACATCAGAATCTAAATTTCTAGCGAAGCCGAGTAGCAAAGCTAGTGAATTCTAAATCTTTCTTTCATTTAGTATTTTTCTTCCGAAAATATGAACTCGCGAAGATTAGTTTTACGATAAACTGTTACCTACTACAATAAATTTATGGCCGAGGCGATTTCAACTTAAAACTTTCGTTTTCAATTAAACAATTAATTCATTTCTACATATTAATTCTATTACCTACGTAAAACAGTTTTGTCCTCAAATTTAAACCCCGCTTTTCGAATTTCACAAATTCATAAAAGAAACGGCTTTCAAACCGGGTTTTTAAAAACCAACGAACCCTATCCGCGTAGAATCGCGACGATTAGCGTTCTACGAGAAGAAGGGAGCCTTGGCCACGTCTTACGAGTTCGAGTCACGACAAACGTGCAAAATGATACGCGCAACCTTCCTTTTTTCTTCTTAAATCCCGAAAGGATAAGTTTCTTTCGCCCGACAAATATTAGCAAGGCCCCTTAAACCTTTCTAGATATTTCAAGAAGCGAGAAACTCTGGAAAGGGCGAGGAGGCACGATGCAAAAGGCTCGTCAGACAGTCCGACGTTTCCAAGGCCTGCGAACGGAACGTTCACGAGCAACAACCCGCCGACGGACGCGGTCTGAAATCGGATTCCCGTGATCGAGGCACCGATTATCGGATCAGCCGCAAATTTATCGGCCTTCCGCCAGGCGAGCCTCGAAAAATGGCCGCGACAGTCGGCTTTCCCTGAGTCATCTCGGGGATTAGCCAGAGGCTGATCTCCAATATCGCTCGCTCCTGTCGAAACTCTGCTCCCCGAACGGCTCCGCTGTGTATCCTCTTCCGGGAGGATTCGCGTGATCGAAACCCGCGAACTCTATCGGGCACAGATGAATCGGTTCGCCCGGCCGAAGGTCGACCGGTAGGTCTCGGTAAGAGATCCCTGGGCGTGAATAATTCCGCGACAGGGAGGCGAGGTGTCGGGCAATTTTCCGTTCTACTCGCGGGGCAATTGCGATCTCGTTTCTCCCGGCGGCGGAAGCGCAAGATTTCTCTTGCCGCGCTGGGAATACTGGGAAACTGCGCCCCGTAAACTGTAGCCGGTTCAGCTCGTCCCACTTGATTCTTCGCATTGCCCCGCGTCGCGTCCGGGGGGCGGGTGCTTTTCATATTCCCGATGTAACGTGAATCAATTTGCCACCGCCGTTCGGAGGTTCTAGCGCGTTTCGCGGTGGATCTCGAAGGAAGAATGTAAACTCTGGCTTATTTTCTTATACGCGGGGAGAGGGGCGAGGGTCGCCGAGAGGCAAGGGTTTGTTTCAGGGAGCGGAGAGTCGTTGTCGGGAAATATGGGTATCGAATAAAGATACGCGTGGGAAAGGACAAGTGGGACGTGCGGGACCGTCGGAGGAATTCGAGAAAGGGAGGACGTAACGGAATTCCATTCCGATGGATGAAGCGGAGGGTACGTAAACACGAGGGGGAACAACAGCGCCGGTGCCATTTGAATCTCTTATGCAACACGCCCGGTGTGTCTCTCCTCCAGGAAAAGAAGAAATCCCCGATCCAAGACGCCGGTTATGTTGCCTCGACGCCCATCCTCTCGCCACGTATGCTAATTCCCCGGCAAATTCCCCCGGACCGTTTAAACGTCCACCGGCGAAACGCTCTCGTTGCATCTACGTCGTCAATGACCGCCAATTTGCAATTCAAACGCGCCGGCAATGGTTACGCAACGGAACTGCGTACGAACGGCCACCCACTTTCGAGCCCGCATGCGTTTCCTACGGAAAATAGAGGGAGAGAGAGAGCCCGAGGGAAAACTGACGTTAGGGACGTTTTCGTACGGTAGGTACGCACACCGAACGAACGTTTCCACGGGACACGCTCGTTACGTCCGAGCGGCGGCGCAATAACAGCTCGCAACTTTGACGAATAGGGTAAAGAGTACTGTGGTTGGCCACCTGACAGTGATTGGCCTTGTTTTTTAGAAATAAATGAATACACGCTGGGTAAGTATCGAAGTTTTTTTTGAAAAGTGGGATGATCAATTAGTTAAAGGACAAACTTCGATACGGGGAATAGATCGTTATTTGTTACTTGGTGATGTTTGTTTAATAATCTGAATTTTACCCCTCATCTCTCGCCAGAATAGGGTGAATCGACCTGTGAATGAAGAAATTGACTTTTCTCGCGTATAACAAGAATACTATTTCATTGAAAAGATGATCTTATATTTAGAAAGAAGAGAAATTTATCGAGATAACGGCGATACTAATATTTTTTTAATCTACGAACGCCTCGATCGCTTATTAATCTTATTATTAAGATTTATTTCAGACGCCGGTCAAGTAAAAAAATCAAAAACAATTCTTTTTAGACATTTTTAAAGCCTATTCTGTTACAAATTCTTATTTCATTAATAAATTAGGACATTATGTAATTTGTATCGTTATTTGAAACTGAAAAAACGCTTAGCTGTTCGTTCACTGGTCAATTCACCCTACTTCCAATATTGAAGAAAAAACATCCGAAGATACTTACCTGGCCCATAAAGAAATAACAATGTTACGCCTTTTTTTTTAACGAACATATTCATATTCCTTGTACTTTCTTGCTTCGGATGTAATCAATATTTCTCCACTGTGATTATATATAAAAGCAAATAGGATGACTCGGCTTTGAAGCTTGGAAATTACGGGCATTTAATCAAAAAACCATAAGGGTGCAGTTGAAAGTTTGCGAATAGTTTACTGTATTTATGATATGTATATATCTCATATTCGGTATATGTCGATAAATAAAAGTTGAAGCCTTTATAAAGGAGTTATTTGTCTGTTAAAATTATACATATATTATGAAAAATACAGGGGGCCAACAACTGTCATATGAATAATGTTGAATGATAGTAATTGGCCAGTGACTGTTTTTTAACAGTGTTAATGGTGAAACAGTAATTAGGCCCCTTTTAAAAACAGAAACAAACACGACAAATACATACTAAATAAAATATGTCCATTTTTATTGAATAATTTCAATCTTATTTCTATCACCAAATCAAGTAACATTTTCTTTTAGCTTTTATTTTTGACAATTACTGTCTTCACCATGCCAATAACTATATTTCTTCGCAGGAAACATATTTTTTGTATATTTTTATAGAATCTTGATTTTTCTTTTACAAACTCTATTTGTTTCTAGATTCTTAGGGGTTTTTCATACTTGTTTCTATTGATTTCCATTTCAAATTTACTAAATTCACATTAACAATTCATCATTTATGTGACACTCTCACTTAAGTGGCCAACCATTGCACTCTTTACCCTACGCGGGGGATATTCACCGCGGCTGTTTTCGTTATCCACCCGCTGATTGCCTCGAAGGAACGGAGGGCGAGTTGACGAGCAAACACACGCACGCGGAAGCCCGCGCAGCGTTCGCTGAAAACGAGTTTAAATGAGAATATCATCCGGCGTAAGTAACAATTTATCTCGAGTAACGCGACGCTTGTAACCCTAAACGTCGGGAAGGAGGCAAGGAAATGCACCGTGATTCATTGGCTAACGCAATCTCGCCGTGGCGGCAATTTGCTTTGTAATCTCGCTGCACAAGTCGTCCGTCTTCAGCCGTGTCTCCGCGCGCGCCTCGCTTCGACTAGCAAATTAAATTTGTCCCTTTGAAACGGCATCCAATGGCGCTGTATTAAATTCTTAAACTGCCAGGCGCCCGTCCCGCGGCCCCTTGTTCGAGAAACAATCGCCGCGAAACCGTCAGCCTTTCCCGAGGTTCTCGCGTTTATAGAAAACGCCACGTTCAACTGCGCCACCGTAGAAAAATCGAAACCAATCTCCCTCTCGTTCTCTCCGGTTTCTGGCAACGAAATCGTCCGGCAACGGTGCCGCGTCTATCGATCGGGGCGTGTATAAAGGTGCCGTAGATAAATGGCCCTTTATCTATCGCGCGAGAGGCTCGAAGCGGTGTTCGATATAGAACGCCAAGCGTTACCGCGGCACTAGTTCTTCCGCGAGAACCTCCCGGAGCCAAACGGTGCCCTATTTCTCGCACCTAATTAAAGGAAGGGCTTAGCCCTGCTACAAATATCCTGGGGACTTTATTCATCCGCCAACGCAGCCACCGGCCGGTCGGTATTATCCTGGATTTGTAATCTCGCGAATGCAGTTCCAATCCCCCCCCCCCCCCCCCTCTCCCTCGGGATAAACTTTCGCAGGGCTGTTGTATAGTGGCTGGATTTATGCCGGCGGTAATAGCTCGCAACCGTTTACGTCGATGCAGATTAATATCCCGGCGACAGTTTATCGCGAGCGATGGCCTTCTTAAACGGGGGAGAAGGCTCCGCGCGCAATTACGGTTGCCGGTGCCTGCCGCTCCTAGGAGCATCGAGATCCACAGGATAGCGTGGGGTATGCGATTATATCGGGACGAGCGGATCCTTTGCCTTTGACCGCCGCTGAGGACGCGCCCGATTAAGCCGCTAACCTATGGATTATTAGAGGCAGCGTTAATTGCGCAGTTAGCGTCGCGGTCGCTCCAACATCTGCGGCGACCTGCTCGCGCCCCGACGATTCGACTGTGCCTCGCGCGCTCGAACCCGCGGAATTAACGAACCGATGGGATTTGCCGCTCCCCGCGCGAAATCATCCAGGCGACTGGCAACCTCCGTTCAAAGGACACAAAGCTGCCAGGTTTCTTCCTGGGGCCAGCGGTAACGCCACGCGTACCACGCGCGGGCTCGCCTGGCGAAGCCGTTTAAACCTGTCACACCGCCGAAACGAAAGGGAAACACGGAACAATCGCGCGCGAGTGAATCGGCCCTGTTGGGAAAAGTAGAACAGTTGTGAATTATTATTTTTCTCTCCGCTTGAGAACGGCCACTCCGCTTTCCAGCTGTGCCTTCTACGCTTTTCGAAAATACCCCCTTCTCTCCCCCCCCCCCCGCCCTCTTTTATTAAAGTTTCTCGCTCTGGGTGCACAGCCGTGGGAGAGAAACGTGGTCGAGAAGGAGAGACGAAGGGAACTTGTCATCAGGCGAGTGAATAAAGCAATAGTTGTTTACAAGTATCGCAAGTTAGTCACATTATTTTCTTGGGTTTGTATGCACTGGCTTTTCTTCTCTTTTCTCTCTTCTACTCTGTTCATTTTCTTAACTTTATTAACTGCTCAGTGTAAACTGAAGGGTCTTTACCCGTGGCGAATAAATAATAATGATAATAGTGGTCGTTTACTCTGTTCAGTGCTTTTTCTTGTTTAAACGGTACTGCGTCGTTTTCCGGCTTTTTAATATAGAATCAGAGTACCAAATAAGGCAAAGAACAGGTAAAAGCTTTAAAGAAATTGAATGAAAGCTGTTGTAAAAAGTACCACGCGCTTTTATAAAACAGGGCGCGGGTGACGAAAGGGTTAAACGGTCCCTTTGCAATGGAACGAAGCTCGCGAAGGAAAAAAGTCGCGAAAGGAAGTCGGAGCGGAGTTGCGACGTTCGGTGGAAGCCACGCGGGAAGGTGGAGCTTTCGCGAACGGTCTCTTTTCCACGTTGATCCCAATTAACCGGCGCGACAGAGGACAAGGAAGCTTTGGAGAAATCGAATTCGCGAGGCGGATAGCCTCGTCGCGGATCAGGGGCCGAGCAACAGGTCTCCAGGCTCTTTTTCGCTCGCTCTCGTCCACCACTCCGAAACTCGAAAGCTCTCCGCGCTGTTATATCGACGACGTTCCCTCCGCTTAATTGCCGGCAAGATTGTCGGGGCTGCCGAACCGTAAGGGTCACCTCGATGGCAACTGTTCGGAATTCTGTTGGACAGAAGCGAGGGTAGAGTATTGGGGGCCGTAAAGGTCGAGGGGTTGTGCCGTGACGGGAGAGCTACATATTAAAAAGGGACGATCAGTAGTCCCCGTTACTACGGGCATGTCCCTCCTCGACGGAACTGTTTTCTCATTTGTTCTGGCGCGCGCGTGGCAGCAATACAAATTCGCTGCCACCGCGCCGGCTTCCAATGTCGTCCTTACGGGCCAAGCTTCCATCCCTCTCCCACCCCCCTTCTCGGGGAGGACACCCCCGCTGTACGCCGCTCGCCGTTTGCGACGAACCCGTGGGAAGGGAGGGCAACGTTTTCCAAATAAATGGACGCTCGACCGCGTGCTGGCAATCTGCTAATTAATCAATCAGCCGGGGAAATTAATTTTCCAAGTAAAAGCTGCGGCGCCGCCGACCGCGGGGGTGATTTTAAACGGCCGCTGACGGATCGATGCGTCCGCCGTTGATCGTAGATTCCGCGCGGATATTCCGCGGCCGACGGGAACGGTTCGAAAATGAAAAGCGAGCGGAAAAAATAAATGGAATCGAGGAGCGTAAAGGCGGTAGTGCTTGCGGAATAATAAGCTTCGCGGACACGCAGGAGTGCCGGAGCTTGACCGAGTTGGAGGAACGCGTGAACAATGGTTTGTCGGGGTGGCAACGGGTTCTCTATAGTCGATCATCTGTCCAGTGGAGTTTAATGGGAAGAGACAATTGGGAATGATGGAAAATGTACGGGTACTCTGTTCGCATTGCGTGATCCGTGCCGATGTAGTGAATGTAAGTAGCCGTTCGAGGATATACTATCCTGTCGCGTCGGTTAATCTACGATAGTGATGGGATGAAGTATATTGAAAGTAGACTCGAGTCTGACTGGATACGACGCACAGTGCTTCGTCGCACAAAATTTGAGCTTCGAAATTTTGTATTTCATTCCATGAAATTGATAGTGAACGGTCCTCCGATATAAGAGCGGCATAATTTAGTGGGCATAATTAACGGATTTAAGGTTAGTAATTACATTCAAAGTCGAATTACCAAACGCAAGCTGCCACAGACTACGCGTAGGAAAGATTTACCCATTGTAGTTTTTCTTGTATTTATAAGTTCTTTTCTTTTTCTCTTTAATAAATAATAAGCAAGATATATCCTTTTTTTGTTTTATTAATTAAAAGTTCTTGCATTTAAAGATATTTGTACGAACCAGTGACTCGAATTATTACTTTTTTTTTGTCGCATCTTCTAAATTCTGAAGAGAATTGAAGAAAAAAAACGAAACGTATCGGTTCTTTCATTTTTTTACTACAATTAGTTCTTTTTATGCCCTTTAATTTCGTTGAAATTTTATCTGCTCTCGAGTGCTACCACATAAGAAAAAATACACATAATAAAGCGAAAAAACTAGGCAAATCTGTGCTTGAATATTTATTTTTAAAAGACACTGAGCTTGAATTTCATGAGCTTCATATTCAACTGATAGTAATGAAGATGTGTAATAAGAATGAATAATTTAAAATTTATTGTCGATACGATTTATTTAAAAAAGTAATTTAATTTTTTTATAATTGTTTCATATGTTTGCTTTTAATTTGTATTTAAATGTATTTAAAAATATATATATACATTTTATTTGCTTTACTTTTATTATATTCAAAAATATATTTTACAGAATTATTTTGTGTTAAAAATTATTTTCTTGCTGTATAAATATGATTAACGTATCAATTACGTGTAAATAACTGTATCTTAATGGAAATTTGATTTTTTCCCCTATATACTCGTTACACTGTGCGACGTAGGTTTCAACTCTATAAGTACTTTGAAAAACGTTAGCGGTACTTCCAAGTATAATCGAACCCCGACCGAGTAGATTAAAACATTTTACGAATACCTGAAACAGGACTTTTCTATTATATGCAATTGTGTCATTTCTGTTTTGTCTTTCGATGTTCGAGCACTACTTTTACGAGATTCGATTCTTTCAAATGTCAAAGTACTTACAAGAACGTTCTCTAAGTGTTCGGGTGCTGTTTCTGAGGTTCGAAACCAGCATATACAATCTAAGCACTTTGAAAGTACGTAGAATGAAACGTCACCTCTTACGAGTGGTATTCGAATCCCATGAAGTGAAACTTTTTTATTGGAATTGACTCGGATTCACACTTCGTACACATTGAACTTGATCCCATCTCTACTTTACGCGCAAGTAGAACGCCTCGACGATTCGCCCGAGCAAGTGGAATAGGAGCGGCAGTGGTCAGACCGCGGAGGATCCGAGCTCCGACGGCAGTTACCGCTGACACCTCGCGGCTCGTTTATTTCCCTTTACGCTTTCACCAAGGCGCGGAGAGCGATGAAAAGAATCTACTGTGACAAGCGATTGAAAGTTCAGCAGGCACAGGCCCGTCTTCCGCGGTGCTAAACGGTGCTACTCGACTCCGTTCTCCGTGGCAGCGATCGAAACCAGTTCAAGACGAGCGTTAGCATCTGGCGGCGCGAAAAAATCGGGGCCACCGCGAGGTGAGACGATAACGAGCCGCGTTTGTCGTCGCTCGAGCAGCGAGCGTGAGTGCAGGGACCCACGAATCTTCTAACGAGCACAAGATACCTGCGGCTGGCACGCGATACGTTCTACTTCCTCCCTATTAGCCGGCCGGCGGGCGCGCGCGTCTACTCGGTACACGGAGGTTTGTTTGGCTGAAAAACCGTGATGTATCGTACCCAACACCCCTATGTATTCTTCCAGTGGACATTTTTGCACGATGACACGTACTTGTCAGGTTAAAATTCAGTTTGGAAGTGTCTCTGATTGAATGAAAAGGAAAGTGTGCCGCGTATCCTGCCGACGAGCGCGCCCGCGTACTCACAATTTTCCTAGGTGTCCGCCTCCGTTTGCTTTGATTTCTGGATATGTTTTAGAGGACCGAAAAATAAGATATACGTGGTTTTTTTTTATTTTGGCCTGTTTGCATGTTTAGGGGGTGAAAGCACCCCTCAAATTTTGCAAGAATAGGTGGTGCCCGCCCTTTGATTGCTTTGGTTTCTGAATATGTTTCTTCATACGAAGTTTTACTCTAACACAATTTCGTACCCCTTGTGAACTTTGAAGGGGTGCTTTCACCCTCCAAACGTGCAAGCGGGCCAAAATGAAAGGACACCCGTTTTTTCTTATTTTTCTGTCCTCGAAAACATATCCGAAAATCAAAGCACTCGGAGATGAAGAACTGAAAACCTTTGAGGGGTGGTTTCACCCCCTAAACATGCAAACAGACCAAAATAATAAAGACACCTGTTTCTTATTTTTCTGTCCTCGAAAACATATCCGAAAATCAAAGCAATCGGAGATAAAGAACTGAAAACCTTTGGGGGGTGGTTTCACCCCCTAACTATGCAAACAGACCAAAATAAAAAAGACACCTGTTTCTTATTTTTCTGTCCTCGAAAACATATCCAAAAATCAAAGCACTCGGAGATGAAGAACTGAAAACCTTTGAGGGGTGGTTTCACCCCCTAACTATGCAAACAGACCAAAATAAAAAAAAGACACCTGTTTCTTATTTTTCTGTCCTCGAAAACATATTCAAAAAACAAAGCACTCGGAGATGAAGAACTGAAAACCTTTGAGGGGTGGTTTCACCCCCTAAACATGCAAACAGGCCAAAATAAAAAAAAACACGTACATCTCATTGTTCGGTCCTCTAAAACATATCCAGAAGTCAAAGCAATCGGAGGCGAACACGTAGAAAAATTGTGAGTACACGGGAGCGCTCGCCGGCAGGATACGCGGCACACTTTCCTTTTCATTCAATCAGAGACACCTCCAAACTGAATTTAAACCTGACAAGTACGTGTCATCGTGCAAAAATGTCCGCTGGAAGAATACATAGGGGTGCCGGGTACGATACATCACTGTTTTCCAGCCAAACAAACCTCCGTGTACTCCGTACAGGCGCGCGTGTAAAACTTTTAGACGTACGCTATCCTCCGCGTTAATGCGTCTGCGTCGCGTCTTTCAAATGGCTGAAAGATTCTCGTTACTTACGTCTACCTCGTTTAAGAGCCTGTCCTTGTCTACGGCCGGAAGAGAAGCCGACCAACCGACCAGGCACATCAGGGCCACGGCCACGAACGCGGCGATTCTTAGCGACGACATCCTCTCTATCTGAAACAGAAAGTCCCGTTAATCCCGATAATTCGAGGTGGCGATAAATCCGACTGCCCAGAAGTTAATTAGGTCGTTAATGGCAGCGGGACTCGGTGAAAGCTCGATTATTAATGACAGTGAACGGGAGCGGAAAGCAGAATCCCCTCGCCAGGCTTAATAACTTCCCAATAGTTCGCCAGCGATCTCTCATCGTCCTTAATAGAGACGAAAGTTTCTCGCGGCGAGAAATCCGACCCGAATCCATTCCCGCTAACGACGCACGCACGCTGCTTTCTTTCGACGCATCCGCCGCAATAGCGCGGAAGTAACGAGCCCTCGTCGGCCCCTCGCCGGAAGCTCTAAAAGCACCCACGGCGTCGGTTCTTCGTTCCCTGATTACGCGGCAAGATTGCGTCCAGCGACGCCGCGGGCCGCTTTGCGCGTCGTTAAGGCGCGAGATTTAAGGCCGCGATTAGAGATCCTCTTGGATTACCGGGCTCATCGCCACGGAGCCAACGGACCCGCGCACGGTCCATTTAACGTCCACGGGAGTGGAAGAAATGAGATGGAAGCTGGTAAGTGAACGGGGTTTTCGAGCCGAGCGTTCCGTTAAAATTCGTGATCGAATCCCAAAGAGAAGTCGTCCTAAACACCGATCCCGAAGTAGCTGTTTCATTGACACCGGGACCTCCGCGAGGATCCTCCGCGAAAGTTACAATAGAATCTCGAAATAGATCCCGTGCCGAGTATTCCAAGCCCGCCGCGGGCCCCTTAATTCTCTTCAATTACATCACGAGACCGCGGCTCGAAGGCTTTTCGAGACTCGCGCCTCGATCGAGACCGTCTGTTCACTCGCGGTACGAGCTCCATTAAGGATCCAAGCGGCGTCCTGGGCGAGCGCCGAGCAACGATCATCGAATTAAGCGAGACGCGGCAGTACTTCTTAATTTATGTGCCGGCGGACGTCGCCGCTGTCGTCCAGCGATAATCTAACGAGAACGAATGAAGCCCTAACGCAGCTCGTTATCACGGCCATCCCTTTCCCGCCCGCTGGGACGAATAGAATTCTTCCAGTCTCCCAACTTGGCCGGGAGGACAGCGAAAGCTTTCGCGCGCTCTTCTTCGATCCGCCGCCAGGAAATTCGTGGGAAATACCGAGGCGAGAATAATTCGCAGGGATACGTGGCTTCGTTAAGGGAACACTGCCGCGCGTTATCTCGCGCCGTTCGCCCGGTCGCGTTTTAAAAAGTCACCGCAGCCGATCATTCAGGCGACGAGCGTTTAATTCTCACCGCGCGAATGCTACGTGGCACCGAGCAATTCTTTGCCGAAAGGTGGCGAGGTTAACGGGCGCGCAAGTCTGGAATTTAGCGGGGCAATTCCCAACGTTTCACACGGCAGGAGAATCGGCGAGCGATAACTCGGGGGGATGATTTTGAAGTAACTTGAATCTTTTGCTGACCCTCGCCCATTCGCACCGCAAAAGAGAATCGAGTAAATTAGACAGAACTGTTTACACAATTATTGCCTTGACTGGAAATTAACAGTAGAACGCTAATTGAGAAATATTTATTTTCACAGGATAGTTATTCGGTGGATAAGCTTTTATTTCAATATTCGGCGAATCGCTCGAATCTGCCGATGCCCGGGACAAAAATATTTGCACGAAACGTGTAGAATTCTTTACGCACAGTGGAGCGTGAATTATCCGAACTGCTTGGGACGGAGGTGGTTCGGAAATATGAATTGTTCGGATAATTGAACAGTTCGGGGAATAAAGCATGCGTGCAAATGAAATTACTTATTAAATACGAGAGTACTACTGCGTTAATTTGCGTTACGCGAAAGTCGATGAATCAACCGGTACCGGTACACTGGTTTACTAGAAAGACTCCGCTTTCCGTATATTCAACCCTTGTCGCGTGGATCGACGTGGAACACATAGTAAAACACTGTTTTAACCCACTGAGTGGTGCTACCGAGCGTCGCGCTCGAAAACAATTAGGGTAAGTCGGGGAGAGATGGTTCACCTTTTTTTAAAAAACCTTAAATTACGTAATTTACACCGTAAATTTAGTGGTTGTTTAAAGGACAAAATAATCGTGAAGAGCCATCTCACCCGGAATTACCCTAAAGAAATATAGTTTCGCAAATTTTTGCAGATCGATCGTTTGATTGAAATACACTGGAAAGTCTCTACTTTCCGTACATTCAACCCTTGTCGCGTGGATCGCCGTGGAACATACAATAAAACACTGTTTTAATAGCGATGCAGAGAGGACTGATTTCAAAAATCAGGTTTCGAACTTAAAACCTCAGAAATTATAGGACTAGACATAATGTTATAACTAGTGTTCCTGATTTCTCGATATTTTTCGCATCTCGAGAAATGAGAAATCAGATTATATTTCTCGAGAATTCTCGAGAATTCTCAAGAAATTAAAAAAAATTGCAAAATTTATATTTTTGAAATATTGTTGATAATATTTATCTAAATTTTTATTCTTTTACAACTTAGACAAAACTTGTGTAAATGAAAAAAAAACAGATATTAAATATAATTGATAAATTTATTTATTTAATATAATATGTGAGCAAGGTGAAACATTACTTTTTTGTTTTAAAGTAGTTTTTTCAAAAGCGTAATGCGTCTAATGTCGCGTCAGCCAATCTACTTCTTTTTTTTTTGTGACAAAATCTGCGTCTGTAGAACATTTCTTTCATTTCGAGTGGATGTTGTTTTAATAGACGATACGAATAGAAAAGTTTATAAATAATCGCGCAATTCTTCGTATATATTACTAACATTTATTATTGATTGTAGATGTGTTTATACGTTCACGATTAATTCACAATTTAAACTAACTGAAAATTTATTTCTGGAAACAAATGGGATTTAAAGTAATTTTCCTACACTGAAGATTCTCGAGAAACACTGTAATTTCTCGAGATATGAGAAATAAGAAATTATAAAATTTCTCGAGAAATTCTCGAGAAAGAATTCTCGAGAAGGAACACTAGTTATAACTGATATTTATATTTTAAGTACGATACTGTCGTTCTGCTCTTTTTCCCTTATCGAATCAGTCGTATTTTTACTTTATTGATATTTTTAATGAAACAATAGACTGTAATACGAATCAAGTTTGGTCTCTAAAGCGAAAGAATAATTTCGCCCAGCTAGCGTGGTAGTATTCTCGAACCGCTGTGCGACGGCGGGTGGTTGAAGGGAGAGGAATTTTCGTCGGTCGAATCGACAGTTCGATCCAGCCTGACGAGCGCGGGACGTCCACTCTTCAACTGTCACTAACAGCCGGCTACAACTGGCGGGGAGGAATTGCGCGGTGAAAACAGCGACGTACTCGGGTGAAGTATCGCGTCACGATACTGGGCGACTGATTGAATATCGAGGGACGGTCGGAGAGGCCCGATCGTTCCGCGAGTTAAACGCAAGTAACCAGTACAGGCCACCGGAGGATTGCCTATCCGCGTCGTCGCTCGAACCGCACCAGGCGTCCGGCGGAAAGCTCGCAAGCCGTGGGGTGCAATTGCTCGGGGAATTGCGCGCCTGTTTCGCCGGTGAGAAACAAAGCTAAGGGAGCTATCGTCGATCGTGGGGAACGAGGGATAAACGGCGAGGTAATTGCGCCGCTCCCTCGGCAACAGGTCTCCCGATCTTTAACGCGCACTTCTGCCCGACAACTGGACTACTCGAAGCTGCAAGTAGCGAGGGGACAACGGCCCGCTAATCGTGTTTGTACACTCAAGAACCGGCCTGCTTAAACGAATACAATTTATGGAGCACACCGGGTCTCCGAGACTTTTAGCCGGGAATTATTATCAGGACGAAGGGGATAGGAGTTTTAGAGAGAGAGAGAGAGAGAGAAAAAAAAAAAGAGTACCTCGTAGGATAAGCTGCGGAGATGCTAGATGAGCGATGCGAGGTCCAGGGGTTGACGTGGGGCGTCGCGTTGTTTTCGTTGAGCGGGTACGAGGATCGGTGCCTACGCGGGGCAGAATGAACCGAGCTTGCAAGTACGCGACCACTTTATATCCTAGACCCGCACTGGGTCGGCGGCGTTGGTGGTGGAAGTGCTGCTTCTGGAGGCATGGTGGTGGAAACCACCCCCCCCCTCGCGGCCACTCTTTCCACGGACACGCGTCCCGACCACCGTATTTGAATCCGCCGGGGGGCTTCTCGCGCGTCCCCCCTTTACCCGCTCTTCATCCGATCGCGACGTTCAGCTGTATCCGATCGATTCGCCCGGCTGGCCGATTAATAACCCCCGAGATTCTTTCCCCTCGCCGGACTAGATTACGAATCGGCCGCTCGAGCAGGGCCAAGGTAAGCTTCTTCGCGGACTACTCGCTCACTGGTCGCGCTTTCCGCGAGACTAAACGGCCGGCTGGGTATCGAGTGTCGCGATGGTGAGTCGAACCCCAGCCGAGCTGCACCTCGGGTTCTCCAATCAGCCGGGTAGACGCTCGCCTCCTTAAGGGACACAGGCGGAGTAGGATTGCCAAAGGTAACGGGACGCTTAGCCGTACGCAGATTACAGTCGCGACGGTGGCCCGTCGTTAGCAGGCAGTTTCAGCCAGCCACCGTTACGGTGGAGAATGAAGCGCGGGCGCGGCGTTCGTCCCGGCGAATATGCACACCGCTCCCGCGTACCCGGGGCGTCTTTCGATTTCAAGGAGAGACACCCGGACGGTCACGAATTAATTTCATCGACGCCGATGAGCGATTGGATTAGCGGCTGGGAGGCGAGCGAATTTCTCCATCGACGGGCCCGCTTGCCCCTCGGGCTTCTTTATCGCGCGTCCTTCGAAGCGCAATTCTATCGCCGCCTTAGTAAAGCTCGCCCCGGCAGTTCGCGGCGTACTTTAATATCGAGTTACCGGCGCACGATGTCACGGGCCATCGACGTGCAGCGTTTTTTTCTTCTTTTTCTCTTTCTCGCCGACCGCGGAAATTCGGAGCCACCGGCGGTGACAATTCTCGGTGAATCTCGGGGTCGAGCGACGCCGGGTTCGACTTCTCCCGTTTGCCACGGGCAAATATTGGTGCGTCGAGCCGAGGTGACACTCGTCGCGGTATCCATACGGAACACTTTCGATCGGCGCCCCAACCGCTCGAAGCGAGCTTTAAACGCGCCACGCATCGGCGAGCGTCGAGAGTTTCAAGCCTGCCAGACACTTTTCACGTCGCACCTCCCGCGGCCGAGTGACGGAAGTTTTTCAAGAATTCTTCTGGGGAGTCGAAGCTTGAAAGCGCGACCGGAGGGAACGAGAATTCTTTCGCGAGCCGACCCCCGCCCTCCGTTCGCTCTCGATTACGGGGAAATATAAAAATATAAATCTGCCGCGGTGGGGGGACGGCGAGCGAAGGGTGCGAACGAGTGACCGAGCGACCGAGCGTTCGCCGGTCGGGCAGAATTGCGGCGGCAATGCGGCAGCTGGCGTAGAAATTCACGGTGAAGCGGCCCAGGAATGTCTCATCCCCTAAAATATGCCGAACGGCATGCTCGGCACGACGTACCGCGAGATACCGCCTCTTCAGGCATTCTTCGCGCATCCGCCACTGTTCGACCCGGGTCGCTCTACCCTTGCCGGTCAAATTATTTATTCAATTAGCCCGGCGCAACCGATTCCGGGCCGCTGTTGACGGGCGAAACGCATACGCCGCGAGGGTGGATCGAACCACCCTTTCAGGAAAATGTCACGATTCCTGCTCGCGTCCCCGTTTCTGTTCATCTCGTATTTTTTTTTCTTTTTTCTTATTATTATTAGCGTTACGTTTGTACTATAGTTGCGACAAAATAACTCTAAATCGTTTGAACATTTGCGCAAGTGTTGCCACGAGGTTGGGGATAAACAAGTACAGCGTAAGCAACGAAAAAACTTTTGAAACGAGAGACTCGCGATGCTGCGATCGTATTCTAGCTGGTTGTGCTAAGGAACAACGTCACTATTGGTATTCGATAATTGGGCAGAAAGTGCTTTCTGCAGCAGAAGTTCATGTTTAATAACAAAAACAGATACCGCAGGGTGAAACTATACGATGTACGCCTCATTTGACGAAACGGCCCCACCGTTGTTTTACAAATAAGAATACATCGACGCTGTCGTCAGATTCGAAGTTGCCTCGGTCGCCCACAACTGCCGCACTAATAATACGAGAAAGTATCGCGGCTTTTACAAAAGTGTACAAGAATTTATATTCTCGGCCCTCGGATGATTTGCGGCGGGTACGTGAAAAATTCAATTTTCTGAGTCACTGTTGTTCTTGCGATAAATTCACGCGTACGTTTCGAAAGTGGACAAGCTAGCCTCTTTAAATCGTTATTGGCCAAAGCTTTTTCCGCTACGTTGCTGGTAAATTTAAGCCGGGACGTTTTCTACTCCAGGATTTACAATATGCCCCAGCAAAGAATTTACAATGGGCCCCACCTCAAAATCGTATTGTTAACGAATAACGTCTTTCGTTCGTTTTCTTTTCATTGATAACAGAAATGTTACGTAAACGTGTAAGGAGTACATCACGGGCATCGGGGTCCGAAAATGATCTTAGAGAAGCGACGGAGAAGGTGAAAAAGTAAAACAACGGGAGTTAATTAAAGTAGCAGAATTTGTAATATGTATACCTTCAAGGCACCTACAAACGGGAAGGTCTGAGAAAGAATAAAAATTGATGCTTGAAAGAAAAGGAAGATTTGTGACAATTTTATTCAGTATTGTTCAATTTTTGAAAATTGTATTCAATATTCTTCTGTTTTTGTTAATAATATCTTTTATAATATATATTCTATACTGTTTTGTTAAAAATAATGAAAAGCAATTACTTATTTATGTCGGGGCGTTTCGTCACATAAGTGGGGCGTTTTACCTGACGACTGTGTTACAAAACGCCCCGCGTAAGGTTCAGGGAAATGACTATTTGCGGTTACTTCCTGTTATGTTTTCTTCGCAATTTCGACGTAGTTGTGAAGAATAATGAACACTTAATGTCCTTACACAAAAAAATTGAAGAATTATTAAAAAATATTGGTTTTATAGATCTTTCTTCAAAAGTGGGGCGTATTATACAGTTTTACCCTATTGTGCTCTGGATTTCGATTTTTTTTACTATTCTTAATTTTTTTTAAGTAGAAAATAGGTGAGTAGGTTTAGGATCAAGTGAATCACTGTCATGTTTGCATTTCTACTCGCCACAATTATAGTAACATAACATCACAATTCAACGTATGCTGTAACCCCTATTTCTATTCGAAGACACTTTATTTTTTCCCTATCATTATTTTATGCTTCACTGTTTATAAAACCTCTCCATAAAATATGTAACTTATTTTAACGTGAAAAGGCAACGCATTATGTGAGCAGAAATTGGTACGAATGGTAAGTAGAAACACGTACATCGCTATTTCTCGCGAGCAGAAATATGGACATTCAGAGCGTTGTATTTAATTAAAATTTACTAATAGTTAAAGATCTTGAAATATATTTCATAGATAACTCTTCAATCGGTTGATTTATTATTAAATAATCAATCAATTACTCCGCAAATGTTGGTCGCAAACAAATCTTTTACGACGAGTAACCCTTGCCGCGTAATAATTCAAGTTCGCCAGTTCCGCGATCGCCCGACAACTAAAGGGAACGACGAAGCGCGATAACGATTCGATCGGCGAGATAAGAGGCGCCAGTTGATTCCGCTCGTTGCGGTCGTTGTCAGGCGGAAAAGAGGTGGCAATCGATAACCGTCGATAGGCAATCGGCTGGCTGGAAACGAACTATCAACCACCGAGCTTTGCAGACGTAATCTAACGTGATAAATTTAGTGCGCCAACGGTCGCCGTTCGATCCTCCAGCGTTTCCCAAACGCCTGTCCCCACCTCGTTCCAGGATTCCATTCTTCGCCCGGGACACTGGCTTCCGCCGAAATTCCTCAGGGTGCATCGAGCCCCGACGAATAGATCGGTCGCATCGCGTCTCGAAACAGCTAAAACAACCCCTCCCCAGCATCCTGCTCCCCCCGAGATTATTATTATTATTATTTCAACTTTATTACTCTTTAAACGTGACAAAAAAAAAAGATGTGGTACATAGTTAGAAAGTGAAAGCGAGTAAAGGCGAGGCCGCAGTACAAACTGTTAGTAAGCCTAACCATAATATAAACTAAACATTACTTAATAATACGTGTACTAATACCAAACATACTTGAAATTAAATAGTAATCCTACGCAATCTTGGAATTGAAACGGCTGTCGCCGCGTGCGCCGCTCGGCCGGCTAACTTTAAAATAGCGTCGGTCGGAAGGGTACAGCGCGGGTATTCGTCGCTCGAATTAGATACAGAATTCATTGCCGTGCTATTCGCGGAGGAGCATCGATCGCGGGCCGCTCACTCCCACGACTTTAATTGAACCGGACTCGCTTCCGTTTAGGCAGCTTTTCAGGCAGCGCGGCGAAATTTGACGGCAGGTGGGTGAACGGGGGCTGCGTCTTAACGCTCGCGACACCGCGGCGCTTTAACGACTCGCGCTTCGCCACTCGTAAACGGGCTCCTTTACTCGCCCCTCGACATTTTCGCGAGCACTCGTAAGATCCGTTCCGCGCATCGCAATGAGCGACACCGACTGGATAGAGAGCTTTCAAACGGCCCCGATAAAACGGGGAATTTTATTGCGCGTCGTTCCTCCAGTTATGCAATTTTCGGAGGAAACGATCTGTCGACGGGTCCCCGCGGGTGGACGCGGCGGCGATCTTGCTTTCCACCGCCCAAGCGTGGATATCCGTTGCCTGGAAGAAAAGTCGGGCAGACGGAAAGAACACTCGATACAGCCGCGTTTTCAGATAAACACGCGCTCGGGATTCTCCTGGTATGCGCTAGGGCTGGGACTATTTGTCGAATTTTTCGGTATTCGAGTACTCGAATACTTCAGTTGCTCAATTATTTGGCGAATATAATTCGAATATCCGAGTATTCGAATACTATTCGAATATCCAAGTATTCGAATACTATTCGAATATCCAAGTATTCGAATGCTATTCGAATATCCAAGTATTCGAATGCTATTCGAATATCCAAGTATTCTAATGCTATTCGAATATCCAAGTATTCGAATACTATTCGAATAACCAAGTATTCTAATGCTATTCGAATATCCAAGTATTCGAATACTATTCGAATAACCAAGTATTCGAATACTATTCGAATAACCAAGTATTCGAATACTATTCGAATGTCCAAGTATTCGAATACTATTCGAATGTCCAAGTATTCGAATACTATTCGAATATCCAAGTATTCGAATACTATTCGAATAACCAAGTATTCGAATACTATTCGAATAACCAAGTATTCGAATACTATTCGAATAACCAAGTATTCGAATACTATTCGAATATCCAAGTATTCGAATACTATTCGAATATCCAAGTATTCGAATACTATTCGAATATCCAAGTAAGGAATTTCTAACGAATTTCTAGTATCACTTTCGACAACAGATTGGTAAATTCAGCGGAAGTTACGGGTAACATTGAAACCATCGTTCCTTTGTTGAAATTTTCAGATACAAGAATTCGTGGATACAAACACCTCGGATCCTTGACTTTTCTCCATTACGCGTAACACTGTGCCTCGGTGTGAACATCGAGGTAGGGCGACCGGGGATCGGTTTACTTGGAACTATCGCTGGGCGGTTGAAGGATAATTAAAAAAGGCCAACGGCGCAGAATCGATCCCGTTACTAGCTTACGTAACCAACAGGTCCCGCTTAGGCTTTCGTAAGTAATGAGAGAGATCCGCGGGGATCGTCAGCGGCAGCCACGAATCGATCGCGATACATTTCAGCAGGAATTCGCGAGGTGTGACGTTGAGGCCTCTATCTCGCTACGTAGTCTCTATCTTCCGCGTCGACGGGTCTGCCCTATCGTTTGGCACCATTTCCGCTATCGGCGATCGTGTCTTTAAGCAACGGAACCGCTTGCAAAGAGGGAGGCGACGGGCCTGTCGCGGACAGCTCGGCCGGGTCGCTGTTCCCGTGGCAGTGGAACGAGTCGTTTTGTAGTCAGACGCCAGGGAACCTGTCTTCGCGCTTCGCTGATTGCTTACGTATCTCGGTGGGGTTGTATTTCGGGAGGCTCTAAATTTACGCGCGGCCTGTCGGCCGATCGAACGAGATCCCGATGCTCCGATCAGGTACGGGAAATACACAGAGAAGCCGCGGAGCTTCTCGTTAGGCGTATGGCAAGGTAAGGCAACAACGGAGCTTCTTACCCTTCCGATCGCACAGTGTCGCGGCACGTGTTGAAAAAGCAAAAATTTGAGCTACGAAACTTCGTATTTCATTCCATGAAATTGATAGTGCACAGTCCTCCGATATAAGAGCGTCATAACTTAGTAGCATAAATAACGGATTTAAGGTTAGTAATTACATTCAAAGTCGAATTACCAAACGCAAGCTGCCACAGACTACAAGTAGGAAAGATTTACCCATTGTAGTTTTTCTTGTATTCATAAGTTCTTTTTTTTTTTTTAATCAATAATAAGCAAGATATATCCTTTTTTTGTTTTATTAATTAAAAATTCTTGCATTTAAAGATATTTGTACGAACCAGTGGCTCAAATTATTACTTTTTTTGTCGCATCTTCTAAATTCTGAAGAGAATTGAAAAAAACGAAACATATCGGTTCTTTCATTTTTTTATTACAATTAGTTCTTTTTATGCCCTTTAATTTGGTTGAAATTTTATCTGCTCCCGAGTGCTCCCACATAAGAAAAAATACATATAATAAAACGAAAAAGCTATGTAAATCTGTGCTTGAATATTTATTTGTAAAATACACTGAGCTTGAATTCCTTCATATTCAACTGATAGTAATGAGGATGTGTAATAAGAATGAATAATTTAAAATTGATTGTCAATACGATTTATTTAAAAAAGTAATTTAATTTTTATAATTGTTTCATATGTTTGCTTTTAATTTGTATTTAAATGTATTTAAAAATATGTATACATATTTTATTTGCTTCACTTTTATTATATTCAAACATCTATTTTACACAATTATTTTGTGTTAAAAATTATTTTCTTGCTGTATAAATATGATTGACATATCAATTACGTGTAAATAACTGTATATTAACCCTCGGTTGTCCCGTCAAATTGACCCTGCGCGTGACCACGGCGTTCGAAAAAGTGGCGTGACAACCGAGGGTTAGTGGAAAATTGATTTTTGATTTCTATGTACTCGTTACACTGTGGATCGCTTCCCATGGAAATTGGTGACGAGCCCTGGGATGTTCCACGGCCGTCGACTTGAATTCTCGAAAAACCGGATCCGGCAAAATGAATTTTCTCCTTCTACGGTGAATGTGTCGCCAAGGCTACTCGAGATCCTCGCGGGCTACTGAGTACCCGCGTTGCTTTTCAACGATACTGAAAGGATACTCTTCATTCCTCTCACGGCCTTATTTCGCTGCTTCGCGTTACGCCACCATCTGCAGGAGCAAAAGGAGCATCGGGAGCCGCGCGACGTTACGCGATCGCGTAATAAACGATCGAGAGGACGTCGCAGCTTCCGTTTCCGCGAGGGCTGATAATTGACTTGACGCAATCGCGAGGAAAGAAGAGGCAACAGTTGATAGGAAAACCCTCAGCCTACAAGATTCCCTCTGCTAACCAGCGAACAACCGATCGAAACAAGCGAACAGCCGGGATTCGAGAGTCCGAAGGGGTGGAGAGGGACCTACGCCACAGACCCTTCAAGCTCCCTTTCACAGAGCTTCGAACAAGTTCGCGCGAACGTCTTGCCGAGAGAAATCGAGACGGAGGTGGTTGCGAGAGGTTTGAAAACCGGCGAAACGCGGATTCGCCGTTGTAATTATCCGTTAACGAGACAGAGTTTCGTTCAGCCGAGTAAATGAGGTGCAGGAGGTCCAGGAACACGTAACGTTTCCCAACCGATCTCGGGTCGATCGCGAGAAAAGAGCTGCCCCGAAGCAAATCAAAGCCTTCCGGTTCAAAGCTGAAATTGGATCTCTTTTTTGTCGCTCGGCCGCGAGAGAGATTTATAATCAACAGGGACTCATTAACGCTCTCTTTGACGACGTTTCGGTTTCTCTGGCCGCCGATAATCCCCGCTTACGGTTTCAAATGCAACGGGTAGCCGATCCCGCTGCGAGAACCACGACTCCCTCGCCGCGCGCTATTCTGTTGTTTTTTTTTCTTTTTCAATTTATTTCTCGCCGGAGAGGAACGCGCGCCGCGTTATTAACGCGTTACCCCAGCGCCGGGGTGATCGTGACGAATGCCCGGGGAAATTAGGGGAGTCGTCAAACGTACCCCTCTTTCTTGCTTCCTGTTTATATTTTTATATGTTGGTTCGAGGATCGCTCGTTGGAAGATTCATCGAGGCAAGAGTGCGCTACCCTGCAAAGGGATTGCTCGCCGAGGCAACGGCGAATAGCGTCGGTAATCCTTGAATGGAAAGCGTGTCCCCGAGGGTAGTTTCCTTATCGAACACAGAGGGGGTGGCTTGCCACAGCAGGCTCCATCTGACAATCGGGAAAGCTTTTTACTCGCGGTCGATAAAATCGAAAGAAAAAGCTCGCCACCCTCTGTACCGCAACTTCTCGATCGATCTTTCTGTTCAATAAAGGGCGCGCTCCACTTACGCCGAAATCCCCCGCGGTGTCGCGGTGTGTAATGAAAATCGCGGCCGATTTGTGCGTAAATGGAACGCGCCCAAAGTGCCGTTTGGAACATTCCTACATTCTAATTAGGCTTCCGTCGAGCTCGCTAGCGAATTTAAAAGGGAACCAGCCACTTAATTCGTGAAAAATAATTCCACTCGGGGGGGGGGGGGTGGTTTCGCCGTGCAGGAAGTCGCGCGTCGAGTCGTAAAGTGGTAAATGGGCGAGAGAAAAAAATCGCGGCGGGTGGCTGAGTGCTGCCGGAGAAATGTTTAGGGGCGAGTTTCCATTATCGGGCTGCGGTCGGCCTGTACGTTGATTGACTTCCAGTGTCGCGGGACATTTTCGTGGCCTTTTTCCCCCGCTTTCCTCTTTCACCCCGACATCGTTCCCTTCGTCGCCCTTTTAATCGCTCCTGACGCATGACAATGAAAATCTGTCCTCGCGATTAACGCCCGCGTTACGATTCCGTGGAACTCGAGACTCCAGGGTTCCTGAATCTTTCAGCGGAACAAGTGAATCGCGAGGCAGTTCTGCCAGGTCCGGTTCAAAGGATTCCGAGCTGCCCGTCGCTGTTTCGTTCGCGGCCCATTTCTCTCGCGGTTACCGCGAAATCGGCGTGAATCGGGGCCTGCGACTCATCCCCGCGGCTGGAGTAAAAGCCTGAATCCCTCGGCTCGAGGAGCATTCCATCGTTCTTGGGTTTATAAGCCCCGTCGTCCCGGTCGTAAGCGGCCCATTAGCTCGCGCCGGCGACTCGTTAAATGCCGCTTAACTTGCGCCAAATGAGGCCTTAAGCTTCGCCGGTGAACGCGAAATCTTCGCCGGAAAGTGTTTCCTTGGTGGAGCAGGGCCCTTGGAAAGCCACCCCCGTTGCGGGAATCGCTTCAAGTTCACTCTCGATCGGTGAGGCTCGATGTACAAGCTGGTTTCCAGGGAAGAGTCCTTTACGGGGGCGTGTATAAAAAAAAAAATAGAGGCTCGTAAAGTGGTGATAAATGTCGTAACGAGCGTAGAGAAATTGCCCTCCCTTGATTCACACCCTCGGGGCATTCGACGCTTATTTTAAGATTTCGATAGTTCCGAGCACCTACGTGTAGGGTTAGTCCGGGAGAGTCCGGCCAGTGTTGATATTTTAAGAATGACGCAAGGTAAGGCACTGTGTGTCATTGGAGCAAAAGAAACGAAGGCGTTTGTTGTTTAACTCGCATCGACCATTGTCAGAAATTCATATTTGAATTGTAAGATTCACGGTTAAGACTATTTATGCCAGGCTGAAAGTTTTTAGACCAAGTTACAGTGGCGGTGATATTTAAAAAACAAGTAAGTTTATTTACAGTCTTCCGATGTTGGGGATATAATATGCATATAACTACAGTGTAACGCCAACAATGCTTTGTACTTTGTACACTAAAGGGTTCTCCCGTTTAAATAATAATAATAATAATACGTATGTGTTCGTTTTTAATTTTTTTTTATAAGGAGGTCGATCGCTCCCTTGATTATCCGCAGAGCCAATGTTTCTCGTTGAAAATTAAAATAAATATTTGAAATTATCGCACACTATAGGTACACCTTAGCCAATCTTGTTTTGTTTTTTTGGTTTCGAATTAATTTCCCTTGAATTTCAGCAAAATATCTGAAATTATATCAAATACAGCTATGGCCAGCTCTCCCGGACAACAATTCACCATCTTTCCCTTAAAGCCCTGGTAAGATAGCCATTCCCCTTTCGCTTAGACTAACAAACGTAACCCCGAATACTTTAAGGTTAAAAACAGTGTAAACAGTGCACTATCGAAAATACATCTTGGGAATTAAAAATAACAGACTATAATTCATATAGGGTGAATCGACCAGTGAATGAACAAATTGACTTTTTTCGTGTATAACAAGAATCCTGTTTCATTGAAAACAATGATCTTATATTTAGAACGAAGAAAAATTTATCGAGATAACGGCGATACTAATATTTTTTGAATCTACGAACGTCTCGGTCGCTTATTAATTTTTTTGTTTTGTGGTTTCGGGTGCTGCCATTCACGGCGAGAAAGCTAGTAACAAAACACGTACGATGACAGTTAACCATTATATCGTGTAAACTGTGTTCCGACGTAAATAAATTTGTCAGGTTCCTATTATTATAATATATAGATTATAAACTTCCTTTCTTCTTTTGTAGCGTTTTCTGGTCGGTAAATGAAGTATTATTCTTTGTGTTCATTCACTGGGTACAAAGTATTCATTTATTGGGTATTTTGTTCATTCGCTAGTATATCGAGCATTGATTACATTATTATGATTTATTTTAAAAAATCACAAACAATTTTTTTACAAATTTTTCAAGCCTATTCTGTTACAAATTCTAATTTCATTAATAAATCACGACATTATTTAATTTTTATCGTTATTTGAAACTGAAGAAACGCTTAGCTGTTCGTTCACTGGTCAATTCATCCTGCACTCTAAATTCCTTGGGCTTTGCTTCAACGCGCATAAAACGGCAACAAAACAAATTGTGAAAGGCAACGATGCCACGATTTCTTTTCCAAAGAGAAGTGCTCGAACTCTCCCGGACTTACGACATTTGCAAGATGCTTTTCGTACAGACTGCGGGGGGAGGGGTGGCGCGGCCGCCGATGACGCAGCACCGTGGTTGCGCCTGTCCCAGGACGAACGACGAAGAAGCAACGAACGCGCACCGAGCGTAACCGCAGGTCGCCGCGCGAGCCTGTTATTTCAAAGTAGAATTCCCAACAGTTCCCCGGCGGCCGGTGAAACGGAATCACGGATCGCGCGGAATCGTCATTAGCTAATTAATGGCGCCGCTGATAATTGCCCGACGAGCCACACGATATTTGTTGCGGAGGCGTACGATAGTCTCTCGCTAAATAAACTCGCGGCGCGTGCAATTACGCGGAAAAACTGTCGATGGTAGGCGATATCATCGATTTCCTCCCCCCCTGGATCGTTATGGATGCTGGTACAGCTTTAATCGGCCAGCAATATTTACTCCGTCGCCCTCACTCTCTCTCTCTCTCTCTGCATCGCCCTCTTCTTCTCCCTATTCGCGGAGTTCCGTCTAACGACCACCTGCATCATTCTCGTAAGTATTCATCTTTTCTTGCGCACCAAAGGAGCTTCCTGCCTCTGCCCGTAAACGAGCGTAAGCCAAAGAAACTCTGCACTACCTTGATTACAGGAATCAGGAGGTATTGTTTAGTCGGATAGAGGTGGACGTAACGGGGAAGCTGGAAGAGGTCACAGTTAACGTACTGGCCCTTCCGTTGCCGGTCTATCGATTAGTCTAATGAGTCGCGCTAAGGAAACGAGGAACTCTCGCTGTTCTGTTCGGTGGCGCCTGAAAGGACAGCTCGTAAGAAAGCGTTCGGAAGGGCGGCGTGGGCGACGATTAACAGGAGAGAGACGCGAAGGGACTGGCCGAGTTACAGAAAGGAGCCAGGGCACGCAGCTATTCGTTCGTCACGTACCGCGACGCAGAGTTATTAGCCGTTAATTAAAGCTGGCACGTGACACCGGAAACCCCCTTAATTCGAACTATCCGTTTCTCCGCGGCCGAACCACCTGTCGCTTATTCCCGTCCCCATCCAGCTAGCCGTATTTTTCTCCCTCATGCTAACGAGCGTCGCCTCCCGCAAGCTCGCGGAGACAAGGCTCTAAGCAATTAACTGGGAAGCGGGAAGAGGCCAGCGATAGCGTCGTTGATAGAACAAACGCGGAGGGGAAATGAAAACTGTCGTTGCCGATTTGGACGCGTGTGCGGATCCAGCCGGCTTTAAATAGTCAAAGCCCTTGTCGATCTGATCTATTCCATCCCTCTGTCTATTCCCGTGCTTCCAGCGAGGGAACGTGCTCGCTGGAACGCGGCCAGCCCGTGGTATTTCAAACGAGCGCGGGGCGTCCCGGCTGGAGCGTGCGAAGGGCGCGAGCCCTGTGATTAGCAAGGGAAGCTAGGCGGACGAGTAACGAGCGAGCGGGTAGGCGAAGATACCTAGATCCGGTTACGGCCGGCAAACTTGCCGAACTTGAAAACTCCCGAAGGTTATAATTCCCCCGGCCAATTTCCGACCTCGGTGTATTCCCTGGCGAAGACCTGCTCGTCGACTGTCGAGTGGTTTTTGTCTGGGACCAGTCCTCGAATCATCGTGCGAAAAGTCGAGAACGTGCGGCCCTCTCCCGTGTTCCGATGTTAGGGTAAAGCCGGGTGACGCGGTCGACCTAATACGAAATGGCTGTTAAAACTAATATAGAAAGTACTTAGTTCGCCAGAACAAACATGTTCGGAGTTTTATGCTGATTCGGAAGAAGTGGTCGATTTTTGCTTCGAGACAATATTTACTGTAAATCGGGTTGAAAACTGAAGTCACGACACCTGACCACCTCTCCCGAGGTGCCGGGAGAAACGGCTCTCGTCGTTGGCAGAGACCACTCGCGTAATTATTCATGGAAAATTAATCAAGGATAAAGCGAAATTATTTATGGGCGAATACAACTACGGATTCATTGATATTCAAGTTGTTTACGCTAAACAAGTAAAGGGCGCGTCAAACAAAAAGTGAACTACCTACTGGTGAATAAATAAACTAAATAGACGAAAATAATGATAAAATAATAATGAAAGAATAAAGAAAACTAATAGATAAATCATAACTCGACCATCCCTCCTTTCTGCAGCGAGAGATGGTCTTCTCGTTAGCTTTCAGAGGAAGAGTTAATATGGCCAAATACTTTGGCTGCATTGTCCCTCAGTGTCTCTACTATCTTATTATCCAAAATATTAAACGAAAATAAACTTAGAAGTATATTTTAAATACGATTCTGTACAACCGCTGTTTGACAAAAGAGGTTAAGGGGTTGTACCTACCTAAATGCAAAATTCGGAACAATGGATTTTGGGGTTTTGGCATTTTCTTGGAATACAACGTTTCAGAAGTATTCTGTGAAAGTTTCAATTTGATCCGACCAAAATTGGCGGAGCCATGCGAGTTTTAGTGTAGGTATGTCCTGGAAGCTGTAAGTCTAACTTAAAACTTTAAACGTGTTTTTCTCGAATCTACATTTTCAGAATCGGCGACCGAAATATCTCGAGAACCGCCGCACCGAATGAATTCAGCTTTCCTAGGCTTATTCTGTGTATAAAAATCTTGTCCTCAAACATGGTGTTTTCATTTCCATTGCGCAGCTTCTATTTTACAGATGAAAAACGAGCGATTTTTCTGGCGAAAATCGATACTTTAATTAGAACAGCCACCATTTTGTAGCAAATTAATATTTCGGGATAATGAACGATCAAGGACAAGATAATTTAATACACTAACTAAATTCCTTCGAATTTTTCAGTTCGAATAAATCAGGTCAAAGTTAAAGTGGTCACCGCAAACTAATGAGAAAAAAAAACGTTGCCGGGAGATCCCTGATATTTCTTTTATTTATTTATATTCTCCATTGGAATAATTACTACAAGTAGTCTAAGATCTACACTTTCGAATACATAAAGGTTTGTTTAAAAAAGTCTTCAAGTTTTTCCCCAAAAAAATCCCGAAAATACTTTGGTTCTCAGACCTCGCAGGTAGGCATAACCCCTTTTAAACGTAACGCCAATTTACATTTTAAAGCCTATAAATCCAGAGAAACGCAGAAGGAAGCGAAATCACGGTATTCATTTAACTGTCTGGCTTCTAGAAAACTAATTGGTCTGCACTTTAACGCATTTTTACGTACAGAGTCTGAGATACATCGACTCTACCAACTCCCCGACCGGACCGCGTCTCCCGGACTCACCCTACTGCGAAAACGAACCGCCGCGATCAAAGAAATTAAACAGCTTCCACCGTAGCGGCGCGCAGCTGCCTGAAAATTCCTAGGCTCGTGTCGACGTGTCGCGAGACGTCAGGAGCCCCGATAGCACGCGAGAAAGGATCCTTTGTGCCTCTGTCGGGCAACCACCCCCGACGTCCTTTCCTCCTCGTTTCCGGTTCCGCGGCATTCATTCGGCGCACACTCGCCGAGTATTCTAGGCTTTAGTAGAGTCCACGCTCCGCTGTCAGAATGGAAGGTCAATTCCCGTCCAGTATTATCCATCGGAGTGGCGTGGGCGCGCCAATTAAAGTCGGAGGGCTCGAAGCCTCGCGATTTCGAGGCCAGTTCGCGAGGCGGATGTGCGGCCGGGGGTAGGAAGCTTCGAAAGCTACGGGGACCGGTGGATCCCTCGATCGGCCGGCGAACGTTTCGATTGACCCGGCTACGGAGCCGGTGTTCCGGCGCAGGTGCAGCGCCGATCGGCCAGAAGTAGGAGAGAGCCGCGGAAGGTAGCCGGTGATCGGCGTGGGACAGGGAGGAACGGCGTCGGTGTTAGCAGGCTAACTCGCCGATTCGCGAGCGCTTGCGCGCGCCGTGGCGCGTATATAGGAGAGCGGTCGCCGCTCGAGGCGACACATTGCGTCCTCGAGAGTACATCCTTCGTCTGCTTTCTGGAACCACTGACGTGCCAGAGATTGCTCCGACAGCCCCGATTCCCGTCGCAGACCCGAGGCTGACACGTGCCCGCCGATCCGCCATTCAGATCCTTGCCTTCCCGTCGACTTCACCGCGACTTACGCGCCGGCCAGAGAGCCGAGAGAGGCTGATATAGAAAGTTGGAAGTGGTGTGCAGCCGAGGGACTCGGTCTAGAGGGAAGGAAGCGTGGAACCGCGGATGCGCTGACCGGAACCCGAGCGAGGGACCTTCTTCTGACCAGCCGCATCTTTAATCAGAGATCCGATAGATGGGCAACGGGGTGATACCGCTGGTGATGGTAGCCATGGTGCCGATCATCGCGGGCACCATCGGCCAGCGTGCCGTCAGCAAACGGAACGCGGCGCCGAGCCTCGACTACCCCGATTATCCGAGCAAGTACGACGAGTATCCGGTGAGTAATTCAGAGCATCCCTCTCCCCCGGCCCGTCGAACCCGATCGCTCCTAGATCACTCGCCGCGCGAACGTCAGGCGCGGCGTCGTTGCGGGGAAACGCGGGGAACGCGCGCTAGTACCGCGTCACGTTAACGTGAAACTCGGCGAGGGATCGAGTTACACAGGGGTGGGCGTGGAGACGCGCTAGATCGCCGAGGGGTTGCTTCCACGCTTCTCCCTAACATCTTCAGCCACCGAGAGAGTCCAGACTCCAAATCTCGTTACTCTCGCGGGTACCCGCGCGATCGGTACCGTTCGATCCGAGCAGCGAATCGAGCACGCCTCGGCTCCTTCCGCCGCTCGCAATTAGCTAGGCTCCGGAAACTTCGCTCGCAAACTTTGCCCCGCGACTCGGTGGAGCGCGCCAGCGAACGGTCAAAGAACGCCGAAGTGCGTGCCTCTAAAGCTGCGCTTAGACCGAACGAACGAGTGCTCGTGCGCCCCCACGAATCGGCAAAATTCGTGCTCGTTTGGCGTAAACGGCGATCTTCGCTCGCAACTTTTCACTTGAATTTCGTCGACGCGCGGGGCGAACGAGCACTCGTTCGTTTGGTTTAAACGCGCCTTGACGGGGCTCCGAAAGGGGCTAGCCTCGTGGCGCGGTGCTCCGGAGTCGCGATCAACAAGTAGATCGCGCATTTCCCTGCTGGCCAGCCTCGCGGAAACGAGCTTTCAAATCAGGGCGGAATCGTTCTGCTTTATTCCTCTAAATTAGGGGAATAATTTAGTCACCCGCCGCTCGAGTGTCCCTCCGCGAGGATAATCCCCTTGTGTCGCTGAGCTCGGCGATTGCATGGAAACGGGAAGGGGGGGGGGGGGGGACGAGAGAAGAGAACTGCGAGTGAATTTCAGAAGCTCGCTTCATCCCACGGTATCGTTTTCGCAAAGGCCCAGCCGGGGGAATCGATATCGCGGCATTTCCCGGTGACTCCGCCGAATCCCAGAAAAAGACGGAGGAATCTATGGATTCGATTGACGCCGACAGCGGCTGCGGTAGAAAGATTCGGATACCGGTGTCGCCCGCGGCGAGGCCTCGCCGGCTCCTCTCCTCTTCCGAAACGCCGCGCGGGAAAGCCAGAAAGGAAAGCGCGGGGCTAGTTCGCCCGAGGAAGCTCGAAGGAAGAATTAATTAATTCTCGATAGGTATGCCTGACTGGGTCGCCTCGCCTGAGCAAAAGGTGACGGCGCGATCTCAAAGTTCATTAGCAGCCATTATCGACTGGAACAGCGGGTAGTTAAAAACGCGCCTGGAGCGAGGCGCGGCGGGGCAACCTGTTCTGTCGCGATAAATAAAGCGCCGGTCGCCGAGTGGAGCGGAGCGGCCCGTAGGAAATTCCGCGAACAGGATTGGAAGGAATAGTATCTACCCTTTGATTCTCAATCAGCCGACAAAAATGTCTAGGGTTTCCGTGCCGTAACCGCGTGGAAGAATATAGAATATCCAATTCTAGATTCGCGTTATTAATACGCCCCTTTCCGTTTCCCGCGAACGCAGTCCGCTCTGCTCTCCGGCTTTCTACGGCAACTGCATTCTTCTCGAATTTCTCTGTTGCGCACAGATTGCTCGCCGGCAAATGAGCCAGCGTAAGCTGAGAACAGGTCGCTCCTCTCCCCTCCGCCCCGTTCGCTTTTTCGTTTCTCGCCTCGCGACCGCGCGATAACGAACCCCGATAAAGGCTCGGGGCTTTGTTCCCGTTTCCTTGGAGCTTGCAATTAGAAGATTGTTCACGCGGTCGACGTCTCGACATTCCGAGCAGAGATTCGTCCGGCGTGCTCGCCTGTTGCGCGCATCTCGAGCGGCCGTCTCGGCTTACGAACCCGGGGACCGTCGTCCGAATCACCCTGCGAAAATGAAATCACGACGCTCGCTGCCCTATTCCCGGCTTCGTAGCTCACGCTTGTCGAGGTGCAAATGAAAAGTAAATGGCACAGCCAATGGGAGGCTCGTTGCCGCCAGCATACGCCTACGCCTCGGCAACGGATGATTAATTCTGTTCGGAATGCTCGGCTGCGAGTTGATAAGGTTATTAACGAAGTTGCCGAGGTACGAAACTAGCTGGTCTATTTCCGTGACAATCCTACGGGTTCGGGAGACTGGGGCGAAATCGGTGCGTTTATCGGAACGAGAGGCTATAAGGCAGCGAGGAAACGGAATAGTCGAGAAAGAGAATGGAATTGGGGGCGGGAGTTTGAAAGAGAAGCTGCCTGTTGAGCAAGCTTAAGGGGAAACACCACTGTGAAAGGTTGAAAAATTTCGATTTTTTCTTCTTCGCTTTCTTAATGTTTAATTCTTCAAAAATACTCTCCGAAAATTTCAAGTTGATATTCGAAGAATCGACGAAGATTCGGTGCATTTTGTGAGACACTTTTCTTACCCACTGTTCCCCCGCATTGTTAAAGGTTGTAAATTTTGGGTTTCTGCCGATTTCACGCACGGTACGCTGTTCGTTCGAGAATCGAAGAAATGCAACCGTTGATCGGGCATTCGATATGAGACGCAGCGTTTAGGGTTTGTAAACGAATCTGCTGGAAGCGGAAAGAGCCTCCGCGACCGATTCGAGCGAGTGGAAGAGAGGCGCAGACGGCTCGCACAACGAAGGAGGAGGACGTTGAGCATTGAAAGTAGGGTGAATCGACCAGTGAATGAACAGTGACCGGTGAATGAAGAAATTGACTTTTCTCGCGTATAACAAGAATACTATTTCATTGGAAACAATGATCTTATATTTAGAACGATGAAAAATTTATCGAGATAACGGCGATACTAATATTTTTTTAATCTACGAACGTCTCGGTCGCTTATTAATCTTTTTGTTTTGTGGTTTCGGGCGCCGCCATTCGCGGCGAGAAAGCTATATAGTAACAAAACACGTACGATGACAGTTAACCATTATATCGTGTAAACTGTGTTCCGACGTAAATAAATTTGTCAGGTTCCTATTATTATAATATATAGATTATATTTTTATATTCTTATGTTAGGTCACTCACCTAAACTTCCTTTCTTCTTTCGTAGCGTTTTCTGGTCGGTAAATGAAGTATTATTCTTTGTGTTCATTCACTGGGTACAAGGTATTCATTTATTGGGTATTTTGTTCATTCACTAGTATATTGGGCATTGATTACATTATTACGATTTATTTCAGACGCTGGTTAAATAAAAAATGACAAACAATTTTTTTAGACATTTTTAAAGCCTATTCTGTTACAAATTCTTATTTCATTAATAAATTAGGACATTGTGTAATTTTGATCGTTATTTGAAACTGAAGAAACGCTTAGCTGTTCATTCACTGGTCAATTCATAACGAATCCTGGATTGCTCGATCGTTAGCTAAAAGGGTGGACTGGTTCAAACGAATACTTTGCGCAACGGCCGCGGGGCAATCTTGTTTATAGATCCGAAGATCCAAGAAAGAGAACGATGGCAATTAACAGAATTAACACGGAGTCCCTAGAAAGGGAAACGCTCGATGGTATCGATAACAAGAATGCTGGACAGTTTTAAAATGTCCCCTTTGCATTAAGGGGGTATACCCATTTGAACCCACGGGAAATGAGTAAAATTTCTGGATTTTTTCCCAAGTCAACGGCTGAATGCAGATCTCCCGTTTTTTACTATGTTTACACAGTATTGTGAACTACTTACAAAAAAAGTTTCAGTTAGAAAACTATTGTTTGTCGGAAGTTATAGATACATATCTGAAAGTCTCTCCGATTTTAGATGGCTAAACGGTGGGCCTAAAAACTCACGCTACGGTCAACCAATTCACTTCGAATTTTGCACGCAGGATCGTAATAAGATTCCACATCGTCCATCGAGGGTTTTTTTTTTATTCCGATTCCCCGTTTATTATTTATAAAGAAAAAGGGTGGCCTTTTCTCTTAGAAAAATGTAACTTTACCTTTGATCTCTCACCATTTCTTTATTTTTCAAAATTTTCAAAATCGGCCCTCTAGGACGATAGCTGTTGACATACTTTATAAGATTTTATTGGTTTTTAATTCAGACGCAACATACAGCTGTTTTCACGTCCACCGTTTAGCCGTCTAAAATCGAGAGGCATCGATTCTTCCAGGACAAACGGACAAAAGTATCTCTCGTTGTAGGAACGGCGGCATAGCCAAGCAAGTTTAAGGGGCCATGCTCAGGCAGGAGGCCGAAAAAGAGTGGCCTTTGGAAATTTTTTACTCAAAAGCTATAACACATTTCTGAAAAAATCTTTTTCCCTTTTAAGGATCGCGTCTAGTACCGTGTATCGTAATTTTTTTATTTAAAAATATTTATCGATAACTAAGTTATTGTCCATCACTCGAAGGTCCTCTAAAAAAAGGCTCCTGCGGTGACCACTGCTGCTCGAAAGTCGATCATCTAAAATAAAAAATTCAAAAGAATTTACTTATTATATTATATTATGTAGTATTTGAACGAAGGATTTGTCGAAATATTGATTTGGGAAAAAATGGCTGACGTTTAAAGTAAAAGCTTCAATTTTCATCATAAATCGTGCCTGATTTTCGTCAATTAAAAGAAAACTAAGCATCGGATGAAGAAATCCTTCGTTCAAAGACTAGATAATATAATATAATAAGTAAATTCTTTTGAATTATTTATTTTAGACGATCTCACTTTCGAGCAGCAGTGGTCACCGCAGGATCCTTTTTTTGAGAGAACCTTCGAGTGATGGACAATAACTTAGTTATCGATAAATATTCTTAAATAAAAAAATTACGATACACGGTACTAGACGCGATCCTTAAAAGGAAAACAGATTTTTTGAGAAATGTGTTATAGCTTTTGAGTAAAAAATTTCCAAACGCCACCCTTTTTTCGGCCTCCTGACTGACCCCTTAAACTCGCTTGGCTATGCCGCCGTCCCTACGACGAGAGACACTTTTGTCCGTTTGTCCTGGAAGAATCGGTGCCCAGCACAGCGGCCGACGATCGATCGCGATCTTCCATCTAGCCGCTCCATTTCGAATTAGAAAGTTATAATTGCCGAGAGAACGAATCCGCGGGTGCAGCGAACCGACAGGGAATTAGAGCGACGTCGCGCGGATTTCGACAACTTATTAATTACTCGCGTGACGGTGCGATCGTCGGATCGATCGATTAGGCAGCCGAGCGCGGGCCATTTTCGTCGCGCGCCAGCCGTCCCCCAGTCGTTCCCGATTAATAATCCTCCGGCTGACAGCTCGCTTTCGTCCTGCGTCCCTTATTCGGGCGAAGCGGAAGCTGTCCGGCGATCGAACGCCTGGAAGCGAGCACTCCTCGAAACAAAGTTGCTCGGATTCAGACCGCGCCCGCGGTCCCGCCAGTTAATTAATCCATTGTTTTCCACCGGCGCTAATCACGTCTCCGTTCTCACCGGGCGAAATAAGACGCGAGCTCGCTGCTAATTAGTCACCCAGCGCCCGTCCCGCTCGCAATTAATCACCAATTAATCCCGCGAGCGGGTGAACGCGTCGTCGACGACTTGCTCGCCCCGAACGGAGGCGTCGACCTCGTTTCAGATCGTTCTAAGAATTCCCTGCTCCCCGGTCCATTCTTCCCTAACGATGCGATCCGTTCTACCGGCTCCTCGGAACGAACGAACAATATCTCGCGATTCGCGCGCCGCGGCTGTGCATTATAAACTGTACACGCACGGCCGCGCGTTCCCGGTCGCTCCAGGCGGCATGAATGGTTTCTCGATGATTCGCGAATATTGCATCTCTTAGCGGACAATCGAGCCGCGTCGCGCTTCCGTCGGTCGCCCGCGTTGCATATTTTCCAGCCCGATCCCGCCGACGGATGGAATCGAACGTGAACGCAATTGGAGAGCGTGCCTCGTTCCCCCTCCCGCAGCGATTGGCTGGCCAGATTTCCGTTCGTTAACTTTCCCGTCGCATCGGCTCGCACAATATCTCGTCGTTTAGCTTTTTCATCAGCCGCCCTGCCTCCTCGCCCGCCGGCCACCCACCCGACTATTCGTCTTCGTTAAGGAGCTAATAAGGTCGCGCCGTGAGTCTCTATGACGTCGTTATGACGGGGAACGATCCTTCCTTCGGCTACCGCTCCCTTTATTGAACTGTTTACGCGTTGCCCACTCAACCGGCCCCCTCTAGCTTCCAAAATCTATTATATCTACCGTATAGCTGTAATGAAAATTCATCTAGCGGGTAGCGAGGGGTTCGATCTGCGTCCAATTGCATCCATCGCCCAACGATGAGCGTGCAAACGCGAGGGGAGGAGGGGTTGAGTTAACCCTTCGCGGTCACGCGGGGCGTATCGTACCCCAGGAGGAATTTTTCATTCGAAACGCCGCGCCTTTACGGCTTCCGAAGGGGATTCGTCGCAGAAACGAAATAAAAGAAAATTGAAAAAATCGGTATTTTCCCACGACCATGGAGAATCGCTCGTTTTCAGCTACGAATTTTATCATGTAAAAAGAGGGAATTTACATTTCTAGCAAAAGGCTATTAAACCACGACTGTGTAAGTATCAGGAATGTAGAATTATCAGTGAGAAGGTTGAAAGATTCGAAAATACGAGAATGGTAGCTGAAAAAACGACTCTGTGGCACAGTGAGCCCTGCGGGGCCAATTTGTGGTTATGAGAAGGTGCGACCACGAAGGGTTAAGACACCAGCTGAATTTCTGGCGTTGAAGTCTCTGGCAAAGTGTCGCGCCGAGGCCGGCCAGGGGAGTGGATTTCTACCTGCGAACAGAATTATCGCCGGACCTCGATGCGTTGGCGGTTGCGTTGCGATTGCCTGTGATTTTCTCGAGAGACGCGCCAGCGATCGATTAAGGGTAGGAGAGGAGCGACGGGGGAAGGGTGAATCGAAGTGGCGAAAAGTATGTTTGCCGAGAGAATTAGACCGGGGGAAAGGAACGGTATCCGTTGGCTGGGATTACTAGACGCGTAATCAGCCGAAGGGCTGATCGGCTAACTTTACCAAAATCGGCCGTGGCAGCCCGTAGACTTCGCTTCCAGAGAACAAGGATCGCGATTGCGGTGGGATCGATGGGGTATCTCGCCCACCGTCTCGTCGCCGCCAAGTTCGCGGTAATAGCTTTTATGTCTCGGCCAATAAAAACTAGCGCCGCCGCGCGTCGGCGAGGCTTTAATCATCGTCGAATCGATTCGTCTCGGCGACGCGACGCATTATTTGCGGAAGGAGAGGATCCAACGATGATTGAATATTTCGCGTAGCCGCTTCGGACGTCAACGGGCAACCTCTGCCAGGTCGACGGAGCGATCGACGCTTCCCTTTTATTTGCGAAACAGACTGTGACCGAGCGATACGCTTCGAGGATACAAACGAGTGCATTGTTTTAGTTTGTTCTACTTTATTACGCGGATCACTCAGTTCGTATAGGGTAAAGCAACCGGTAATTGATCGCACACCAGTGAATGGCCATTGGGCAAAGAAATGTCAGTTATAAATTTAAACATTACTATATGTTTGCAAATGGAGTGTAGCTGCACTTTTAATATCCCATATTTTTAGCTACGCGTATTAAGCAAACATTAATAAGTACAATTCTTGTTAAAAGTACGCGGTGATTTACTGGGCTTCTACGCGTTTCGCATTTTATAATCGTTTTTTTTTTTTTTTTAAATTACGATGAGAATAAGTAATTATTTTTATAGAAATTTCAAGGAAAATAAATCTAAATGCAATTTCAACGGTTGTTTTGTTGTTATGCATAAATATATTCAAGTATTAATCTCAAAGGGCCATAAATTCAACAATTCGCTCATTCACTGGTTGGTTTATTTACCCTAAGGAAATAAATGAATGGAACTAATCGTAAATTCATGGTTGGGGGTGGAATGTTATTCGATTTTATTGATACCTAGCTTTCTTTTTTCAATGAATTTAATTCATGTATCTAATTTATTAATAATATTATTTCTTGTTTTTGTTAAATATAAAAAAATTGTGGGACAATCTATGGATTTGAGTTACCATTCAATTTTAAAATTTTAAACCTGTGACTTTGCGCTTCTACTCAAAAGAAGGTAGGTGGAAATCGAAAAGAAGTTCGCTCTGTCAGCATAGGCGTTAGATAATAACTTGCACACCCTAGTAACCGGATCGGTGTGACAAAAGGTGGTAGAATATAAATTCGGCTTAAACAGAGGAAAGCTCCTTGTCTTTCAAGTGCATTTAAATTAGTTTGCTGGAGAAGTTGTGGCCGGTCTATTTGTTCGTTCGACAATTTGAGAAGAGTCTTTCTTTTCGTTCAAGTCGGCAACCGCCCTCCTGTCTTTCAAGCTGTCCCTTAGAGAATGTCATTCTGCATAGATTAACTCAAAGTTCACGAAAGAAAGCCTGTAAATTGGCGAAGTTGCGATGCTGACAAGCTGGCGCACAGATGTTGCTAGAACCGCGGAGAGCGAGCGGCAATAATTATTTTATACGAATAAAAGTCCCAAGAGCAAGGCACGATTATAAAACTCTCGATTTCTTTCACACCTCCGGGGAAAGAAAACAAAATCGGAAGAGTGTTGAATTATTAGGCGGCCGGAACGTTTGCAACAGCTTAATTATTTCCAACGGCCAGCTCAGGAAACGTTGCCTCGGGGATCGCTGCTTCTAACATTTTCCGCTCGCCCTTTAAGCACCTGCCACGTGCAACGGCTGGCCCTTCACTTCTCCGAACTTTTGAATAACGGCGAGTGCAATTACGTAAGAGCGATATCGACGGAAAATCGCGGAGGATTAAGTCGCTGCTCCTCGGTTCTACACGGCCGAATCGATACCGAGAAACGGTCCCATCACACTCATCCTGCGGCAACCTCGCCGGTCCATAAATTCTCCCTCGATTACGCCCACGCTTTTCGTCCTTTCCGCGCGGCTAACTCTTTCTCAGCGCGTAGGTACTCGTGTCCCGTAGCATCTGTCTCGCGGCCAGAGAAATGGGAAAACTTTCCTCCGCTTTCCTCCTGCAGATTGCACGCCGAATAACTTTCCCCTCGGGCGATTACTCAAACGCCTGTTTGTTATTGCAACGGTGGGACTTGCTTTCGGATCCGAGGTTGTTAAATGGGACGATGCTTTGTGATCGAAGAGGAGCTAGATAACGCCGTTGCTTCCACGAGTCCTTAAAAATAGGCGAGCGTTGTTGGGTCGACTCGGCGGACAGTGGGACAAAGTGACGAAGTCTCTTTAAAACTCAAAGTAACTTTTAATAGAAATGAGATAGAGCGATGAGTTTTCTTTTTAAATTAAAGCTGAAAGATCGGAGAATGAGGGAAAATTAGAGAGATTATGGTACGAACGTTTTTTAACTTTGAAAATCTGTGTTAAACTCGAGATGGATTTTTTCCAAAATCCTGAGGTAGTAGACAAATTTTGCGAACGGATTTGAAATCAGCGTGAGAGAGTCTACAGGAAATGTTGTGCGACATGTTAAGGAAAAATCTAACCGTACACGGTATTGGATGAATCGCAATTTTCTTGTAATGTTTCAAGTTTAACAGAGATTTTCGAAGTTAAAAAATGTTCCTACTATAATTTCTTTAATTTTCTATTATTCTGCGATCGCTCAGCTTTAATTTAAAAGAAAAATCATCGCTCTGTCTCATTTCTATCGAGAGTTCTTTGATTCTGAAACAACCTTCGTCACTTTGCCCCACTGTGCGGCGCTTAGGTAGAAGGTTGAGTTACCGTTTTCTCGAGGGATATACGAGTAGAATGCTGGGCGGAAGTAACGAGTGGTCAGTGGAACGGTCCTCCCTTCTCACCCTGCACGAGCAAACGATACCGTTGAATGCCTACGCTTTGAAATGAATACCAAAGACGCGAATGCTCGTGAGATTAACGAAAGCGACGGTAGCTACGTGGGCCTACGCGCGATTAATACCACACTCCGAGCGGTGATATTCCCCGGCAACGAAGCTGCTTCCGGTTTCCTATACTCCTTCGATTTCCCGTGGCGTGAGAATTTCCTCGACTTGTCGGCCGATTAAAGGTCGGTTTATACAGCCTCCGAGCCGAGCCTTCCGAGCCGTTCGAGCCTCTACAATATGTTTACGGCGGCGAGGAGACGTCGAGCTCGGTGGAAACTCGGAGGCTCGTCGTTGCCCGCTGGGCCCGGGCTCGGTGGCCACTCGTCGAGGCAACTAGATAGACGGATGGTGGTATTTTTTTCGGATCTTTAAAATCACGACCTTGAGCCTCAATTTGCAAAATAAAACTTTATTTATAATTTTCATTATTGTAAAAATGATTTTTTAACCGGGAACAAAGATATTCAGAAAGACCGATCCTTCCACATTAAAGTGCCGTAAAAATCAACTAATTCCGACAAATAGTTTCCGAGTTAAAAATTCATAAGTACAGCCCATTTTCACGAAAGTAGGCAAAAATCGCGGAATTCGAGGCCCTGTATTTTTTAAACAGATTTGAAATCGACAACATGATGACTTATTGTCTAAGTCACGGGTTGTACTTAGACTCGACGTCTCCTCGCCGCCGTTCCATTAACTTCGCCGTATTGTATCTGCCGGCGACGCGGATTCGTCGGGATCGCGTCGCGACGGGGATCGATCGGCAGCCGCCGGACAGATAAATCGATTAATTTACGAGCGTTTGTTCCCCGCGTGACGTCCGCGGCGTACTAAAATTAGCGGCAAAGAAATTGGCCGGAATTAGCGTTCAACACGCGATTATTGTTCGCCGATACGGGACGCGCTTCCAGCGATCGCGATACTCGAAAACCCTCGGCATTGAGTACGCGCCAGTCGTAGCCGTGACGCGCGCGACCGAATTAAATGCGTCCCGGGCCGCAGCGAATGGCCGCGCAATTGTCGCGACGGCTCGCGTTTCACCCGCGACGCGGATAATTTCGTGGCGGCCGGTGGGCGGTGTTCGCGTTTGCCAAACGCGAAATAATCCCATCTCACGAGGATCTGGCTGGCGAGTCGCAGTCGAACGGCGTGTTTCGCCGAAGGGAGGAGGACAGGGGGAATGCTTTAGGGGTCGAAGGTGCCGGGCAAGGGCGCCCACGTCCCTCGACGTTGCAGCGGAGATCTGCCGGGACGTTTCCAGGGAGAGGAAATGATCGATGGGACGTCGGCCGTTCGCGCGCGCCGTCACGATTCAATTATCGATAAACGAAAAACCGTGGACACGTCCAGGCGTTTACGATTTAATTATTGATAAGGGCCGAAACGACGCGATAGCGCGACACCGCGTTCTACCCAGCCGCGGCGAGGACAATGTAGGTCCATTCGATCTAGGTAACGGTTTTATAGTCGCTCCGCTCGGCGAGCATCAGTTTTAATTAAGCTCTCCGCGCGCGGATCGTTTGAGCGCGCTTACGGATCCCCCTGAACAACCGAGGGGACTCGCGATGCCGGTGGATCGGCTCCTTTGTAGCCGAGGGATTACACGTGTCGCCTCTGCGCCGGTCCCCGCAAGTTCTTTCTCGGTAGCCGCTGTCCAGCTTCCCTTGTCGCCATTTACCTACGCACGCGATTCCCACGGAACCGGCACGCTTCCGCGCGTAATCCCGCGGCATCGAATCGCTCGCCTGGCCCCGCGGCATTGTTCCGACGAGCGGGGGACGCTGATTCGCCGGTGAATAGCGCAATTAACCGCAGCCCGGACAATCGTCGCCCTTATTCCCATCGGCGGATCTCGCCCTTCCACGCGATTACCGCGAACGGCCTCTCTCCCGCGAATTAAAGCTGACCGGACCTGCTCCGGGACTCGGCCGAGCAGTTTCGCGAGCCACACGTTCCGCAGCCCCGGCAGGGCATTGTCGGAAACTTCTCCGCCGATTGGATTGCGTCCCGCCAATTTCGAGAAAGGATCCCGCCAGGCTTCGCGGCTTTTTACTCGTTGGATCGATGCCGATTTTCGGAGACCGCAACGTATCCGGGCTCCAGCGAGATTAAAATTGCGTTCTACCTGCACGCGGACCGTTCGGCCACTTCGCTGGCCTGGTCGGCGAACTTTCGCTGGTTCCGGCGGGGAGGGTGAGTTTTAAACGCCCCAGTTTAATCCCGGCGGTGTGCGGTGTTTGGACCGTGATCGTCTTTCAGATATACATCCGCCATGCTATTCCGCCGTTCCGCGGGGCTGAAGTCGGGTAGTCCGGGAATTTTGCTTGATCGAGGTGTCTCTCTTTCACGTCGCCAATCTTTAGGCAAGAATAACAGCCATCCATTTTCGGCTGACGCGTGGCTCGGTCCGTTCAGGCTCGCCTCAAAGCGGGACAGCGAGCAGATGGATCGTGCTCGGCCGGCTGAGAATTTTTCAGAAAGCTGGGTCACCTCGAACCGCGGAAGGTAGTCAAGGGGAATGTAGTATACGTTTCGTGGATCTTTTTACCAGTCAACGGCTCCATGAAGATTTCCCGTTTCCTTTTTTCACTATCTTTACGTAGGATTTTCGGGAATTTTTTGTGGAATACCTAATGCATATTTTTCACGACTGTTTGTTTGTTTTAAAAGTACATATATTCAGCGATTCTCAGTAATTTTGTTATGGACAAATATTGAAAAACGAGGGAATAACAGCTACTCTTCCGGAAGCTATTTTTTTTTGCAATGAGCACGATTTCTCAGAGCCGGATCGTGTGAAATCGAAAAGTGAAGAGGATTCTGTTAGTGTACGAGTTTATCTAGTTCGTGAACGAGGGATCTTTGAAAAAATGATTTCAGACAAAGTGGCGGCCGTTTAACGCGAAATTATTATTTTTTCGATGTCTGAATTGTTCGTTTCTCGTGAATTAAAAATCGAATTTTCATGAAAAACTGGAATCCTTCGTTCGCGAACTAGATAAACTCGTGTACTAACAGAATCTTCTTCACTTCTCGATTTCAGATGATCCGCCTATCAGAAATCGTGCTCGCCGCAAGGAAAAACTTCTCAATATTCGACGTATCACTGAGTATCTTGTTATTAATGATTTTGTTCGAAAAGCATGCTGAATTAACTTGGATTCCATCACTAAACAACTGTATAAAATAAACACGCGTTGCACTCAATGCTATAATAATTCAACTAGTGATTTAAAGTTTCGCTGAAAGTCGCCCAGGGTCTAAAATACCTGAACTTAATCCTTTAATGGCAAGGTTTTAAAAAGTAGGAAAATTACCTGCTACTAGCTGCGATTAATAAAACAAATCTATTTTACATTTCACTACTTATAACACAAAATTGGAAAATAACCGGATTTTCAGGGGTGAATTACGCGCTCTTAGAGCGAATTTGGGTGGCAAAGAAAAATTGCGTTGTAATCAGGAGGAAATTCCCTACACATTCACAAAGTTTCAGAATTTATTGAATGTTCCCTCGTTATTTGTAGAAAGCCCAGAAGTATTGCAATTTCCATTCTGAATCTCAGTTATTCTGCTTAACATGAATTGAAAGTGTGCGAATTTTTCCAATGAAACTCCAAATCGTTTGGAAGTAATTGCCACGTCCAGTTATTGTCCTTACCTCGTTCCACCGCCGCGGCAGTCTCGTTTCCACGCCCGGCAGTGGAATTCACCGGTTATAGTCAGACCACAGGGTAATCCAACTAAATTAATCTCGCCGAACCGTCCGCGGGACGTTCCTATATCATTCAAAATCCGCGGCAAATTACCCCCGGCATTTAATAGAACCGCCCACGCATTGCCCTGGATAAGCGGCTAATGGTATGCTGGTCGTTAACGATTAATGATTAATCGAGCTTCGAATTTTTCCGAACCAGTCGCGAGTAGGGAGAGTTGGGTAGTGGCGAACACCTAAGCCAAAAAAACAAATAGTAAAACGAAATCTATGTAAGAAATGAATTTGTTTTTTATTTACAAACACACTTAAACTACTCAGCTGTAAAGTACTGTGGCGAATTTTCGAAAAATTATAATAAAAATCAACTTTACAGTAGAAAAGAAAAACCCTTGTTGTTCGTCAACCAATAAAAAACGTTGCCACGACCTATACCCAATGTGTTTTTCAAACTCCTCTTCTTGTGCGTTAGAAAACAATCGCAATCAGTCGGAATATCGAAAAAAGAAAATAGTAAAGGCCGTTTTTTAAACTTTTTTCTGAGCTTGTAATGAAAATTCGAAAATCCCTTTTGTACATTTAAGTAAGTTTTATACGTGCTGAAAGTTTCATCAAAATCGGTTAACGTTGCTCCGAGCTAGAACGCGCTTAAATATATGTTCGTCATTACTCCACGACGTCAGAAAATTAAAAAGGAATTTATTTCAGGGGTTAGAATCGTGATTCAAGCCCCGTAACCCCATCGCGTTCGCGATTACCTGTATTCTCCAGTCGAGTGGCGAGATTTTCTTCGGCGGGGCGCGAGACGTAGCTTTCGTAAATCCGAAAGAGCGGGCTGCACGAAAATTTCGAGTGGCAGTGACGAATGCCCAGAGACGCGATAAATCTCGTAGCTTGTCGCGCGGATTTGTTGCCTCCGACGTTTTCAGAGACAAGCGGAATACCTTTCCGTGGCGGAGGCACAGCCCTCCCTCGATGCTCCGAACGTAGCTAATCCCTGGTCGCCGTTACACGGCTTCGCTTCTTCGATTGCTTGCCAGATTATTTTTTAATTGCTGCCCGCTCCTCCGGGTCTACTTCTCCGGCGGTCCCCCACTTCCACCCGACTCACCCCCGAGCCGCGTCCGCGGATGAAACTCGAATTAAACTCTCCCCGAAAGTTTGCCCTAAAAGAGAAGCAAAGCCAGCATGAAAAGATCGATCCGTCTTACGTTTAACGAGTCACGCCGCTAAATCACGGCCGACCGTTTTCTCGGAAAGTCCCGGCTCCGGGAAACGCGGTACACCTGTACGAGCGACAACGTCCTGTCGGCTGACTTCGCACCCGCCCACGCGTTCATCGAAAATCTCCGTCGAAGCCCGGATTGAAGGGGCCACCGGTGTGCCGGGCGAAAATGTAAACGAAGCCAATTCGCAGCGAGACCTCTCCGTTATCAACGTCACGTACCGGTCGCCTGTGCTCGCTAAATCCTCCGCCGGTTACCCCGCGCCCGACGGCTCCACGTAGCGTGAACGCCGCAATTAATTCTCGCGAAAGCAGGGCTGCTTCGAAGGAGGAAATACGTTATCGAACTGGAATTTCCCGTGGGAAGGCTGGTCGCGCGGAATTCTACGAGGCGGCGGCTCGCGAAATTCAGCGTCGCGACGCTTAAACGGTGGAGCAAGCTCGACGAGCGATATTGTATTTCATTAAGTCGCCTACGGAAAGGCGGGGAACTGGCGGCCACGAGAACGGCCCCGGTTTATTGGCCGGGCAATCTCTTTTATGTTTCCGCGAATAGGCCAATAATCTCGGGGCGCGCGACATCCAGTCGAGACCGGTGCCACGGTTTCCATGAAACGTCACGGGCAAATAAAAGCTGGCCGGCGCGCGGGTCCTCTGGGAAATCGGCCGGGGCGAATAGCAGAGGAAGAAAGGGTCAGTCGGCTCCTGTTTGCCCTCCGCCGGCCAGCTTATTTGTCCACGCGACATTTTCCCAGGGAAATCACAGTTTACTGGCCAATGTTTCCCGGGGAAATGAGAGCTGGACAGCGGCCACCTTCGATCCGAGGGCCCTTCTCCGCTATCCGACGGCCTGGATCCGACAGATACCGTGGCGTATTCGACGAGAAGCAGCTGCCTCGATCTACGCGGCAGCTAAGCGATCCGCGTCGCGGCAAATTGGCCAACTAATTCGAAGCGCGCACGGGTAATGAACGCGGTAATTAGATCCGCGACGAGTTCGCGACAACTTGCGAAGAGCCTGGAGCTACGGGACGAGATAATCGAGTGGAATCGTTCGGTAAACGGATCGCCGGATCGTTCCCGCAAGTTTGCCGTGCCTCGGAAAGCCGCGCACCCGCCTTTCCCTTCATTTTGCTCCAAGCGATCGCTGCTTATCCGAATCCAGTACGGAGGTAGGATAGAGAGTAGCTGGAGTCTCGTTCTGGCTCAGTGAACGATCCCGATGATCCGTCAGGCGCTTCGAGGAGGATCGATCGGTGATGGATAGATGGCAGGCATCCTCTGGCTCCTCTGATATCGCCGTCTGCAATAAAGGAACGCGTCTCGATTAATAAAAGCCATTCGTATCCTCCGCGACGGCGAGGCTCGCGAACGGCTGGGCCGCGCCCGGGAGCGCAGAAGAAATATTCATTTCTGTCGATTAGCGGGTTAAAGAGATTAGCCTGTGACAAGCCCGTAACGGATTACCAGCTGACTTTTCTTTATTCCGTCGAGATAAGAGAAAGCACTTGGTTGGAAAGAAGAAAAAAAAGGAGCGGCGAGCGAGCTCGTTTCCGTGGCAGAAGATGATTTATCGCGGGGGAAGATGCCCGCGTCGCGTAGGATAGGGGGCGGGGAGGTTGTTCCTTTCGCGCGACCGAGCATTCCTCGGGGTTTCTCGGAATCTCGGCATCTCGGCTCGTGGGTGGATCCACGGAGTCGGTTGCTCGCCGGGGAACGTTTATCGGCGGCGTGCCGAATTCCCCGCGAGCCTGCCAGAGAATCTGCCTCGCGAGCCTCGAGGTTCCAGGGCGGTTGAAACTCCGCGCGGCAATTATCCTCGGGTCTAATTAATTTTAATTGGCGTAAACATTAAATATCGAGTGGTAAGGGAAGCGAGAGAGCGATGGGAACGAGCTGGGTAATAACGGGGCCAACCTGCGCGGCTCCGCGTGGCACGGTCTAACACCGCCTCGCGCCATTCAATCAATTATCGCGTAAATCCGGCGTACGTGTAATTACAGCGGCTTCGTGAATGACGCAAGTCCCGGCCCCGTCCTTTATTATCGCACGATGAGATTCGTTCTGCCCTACCCCGCAGGTGGTGGTGCCGAAGAGGGCGGCCCTCTTGTTCGACCAGCTGATGGTCGCGTTGCAGAAGGTGGTCGACAATCAGGGGAAAGGAGAACTCGGTGACAGCAGACCGTTCACGAGGTCCTCCGGGCCCCACATGCAAGCCGATCTGAGCAACTCGCAGATCGTTCCATCGGCGGACGAGCAAACGGTGAGGGTTGCGAGTGTTTTGTAGAGCCACTCGGTCAACTGCTGAGTCCTGGATCCCAGGATCCAGCTGAACCCGGCTTTCGCCAAGTAATTACGCTTCGGTTTTGCTTCAGATGGACTTGCAGCGACGCGGACAGTCGAAAGGACGTGTCTACTGGCGTTGTTACTTCAACGCGGTCACGTGCTTCAAGAGAAAGTGATAACGACCCGATCTCAGTCTCGATCTCCAAGAACCCGACTCGGCCACTTCGCGTCACCAGGCCTCCTCGATCAGCCGGCCAGCTACGCGCCGGAGGTCCCTCGCGCGCTCCTCCCAATCGGCCCACAGACAAATAAATCGCCGACACCAAGGCAAACTAGGCCCCAAGTCCAAAGACGATTCTGCCTTTCCCAACGAGTCGGGATCTGTCCACTTCTCCCTCTTCTTCCACCTCCCCCTTAACGCCTGCCTCTTTAACGCGCTGCCCTACTCCCTACCCCTCTAAGCATCGACGACCGCGAGAGCAACGGATATACGAGTTCATTGTGTCAACTATTTGTTCCTCTGGCTTATAACACGATCGGCATAGAAATATCGATTAAACGTACCTAGTCAAGGCGTATCAAGCAAGTGGAAAGCTCATGTGGTGGTTCAATTGCTTCTAAATTCAAGCGATCCCCCACCCCCCCCCCTCCCGTTCGCGTCTCAACAACGTCCCCGATCATCGAACTCCCCGAATCCATCCTTCCACGAATCCTCCGATCGCATTCGCGTGGAAGGTAAGTCGGTCGAGTGAACGTTCTTCCTTCCCGAGGAACCAGGCGATACTCTAAGTCCACGTCGATGCGCTACCGCGACGCGAACGATGTAACCGACCTTATCGTTTCTCTCTCGGAATCATCTCGTTGCGTTGACGATGCCCGACACACGGCTAGTCTTGGTATTATTATATCGAATAAAGTGATTATTCAGATTACAAAGTTGTGCAGAAAGGGCGGTGGTTTTATTCGAGTTTGCTCGCCGGGATCCGTCGAGATAGCTTTACAACGTCAGGTCGATTGAGCGAGGGCCCGTTAATGCGCCGCCTCTGATTCACTATCGCGCGACTTCATCAGCACGGACAGCCTTTCCAGGCAGAGCACCAATTCGCAGTGCCTCGTGTGGGGGAACATGTCGACGGCCACCGCTTTAACGGGCACCAGGGGATCGCCGACGTACTGCTTCGAGGGTGGTCTAGCGAAATCCACCAAGTTCCTCGCGGCGGCCCGCGGGTCGCACGACACGTACACGAGCCTGGACAGCTTCTTCGCCTTGCGCAGAGTCAACAGCGCCCTTTGATCTAAAAGAATTTCAATCGTCTCTGATGCTGGCCCTCTATAATCAACGATCCCTCGTCTAGAATTTATGTAAGCGCGTTTGCCGATCTTACGTAGTCCGGCTCGCGGAGGGTCCACCACAGCGATGATGTCCGGCTTCGTGGTCCTCCGAATCACCGGCGGCAAGATATCCTCCGCTTTGCCAACGAAAAACTCGCAGTTCTCCACTTTGTTCGCGACGGCGTTCTCCCTGGCGTCTTTGATCGCGTCCTCGATCATCTCCAGCCCGAACACCTCGCCGCAATGCTGGAAAGCATTGCGTTTAGTAACTGCGCTTGACATTCTGCCCGTGGTGTCCGGAGTGTAAGAGCGTACCTTGGAAAATGCGAGACCGATCGTTCCCGTGCCGCAGCAGATGTCCAGCAACGCGGTGTCGGCGGTGGGTTTGGCCAGGTCGATCGCTGCTTTGTACAACACCTCCGCGCCCAAAGTGTTCACTTGGAAGAACGCTTGGGGAGATACGCGGAACTTCATGCCCAGCAGTGTCTCCTCTATGTACCTGGTTCCGCCGATGTGAGAAAAGTTGGCGCCGTTCTCGCCGTCGGGGCTTCTAAGTGGGAGCAACGAGACAGATCGAATCCAACGAAACTTTGCAGAGTCTAAAGCTTGCTTTACAGGCGATCTTACTTTTTATTCATTAGTTGAAAATGCAGGGACGTTACGCGCGCCTCCGCGCCTTTTCCCGTCTCGAAGAAATCTTTGAGCTGGCGCTTCAACTCCTCCAATCTTTCGGGGCTCAAGTCCTGAGGGTGTATGCCGACTATTACCATCAGATCGTCGCAAAGGCTGGTCCTGACGGTCACTTGCCTCCAGTAACCGCTATGGTCCACCGGCTGGAACGGTTTCAGTCCAGAGTCTTGCATAAACTCTTCCAGCACCTACGATAAAGCTTTATACAGAACCGCGAAACTACAGATCCAGCGAAAGCTGGGAGAGGCCTCGTGGATAACTCACTTTAGCTACCGTTTTCATTTCGCTAGGTATGTGACAAAGATCGTCGATAGGACCCACTGCTGTGGAACCAGCGGCGTAACTAGATAATCTGAAGCCTATCACGATTCTGTCCTCCTCGGTGCCTCTACCTGTACAGTATTAATATCGCGTTCGCTCAATGCCCTGAAAATTTATGGCGGAGGAAGTAAATATCTCTTGGAATTACCAACTGTGAATTCGCATTTATTTCTGTATCCCGTGATAGTGCTAGCGCTAAGGATAGGGAGCAGTTCGCAAGGCAATCCATCGTACTTATCCTTCTGGTACTTCAGCCAGCCTAACAGATCGCCTTTGCTCTCCTTTAACATCTGCTTGCAAATGTTCGTCAGAATGGACTTCATCTCGTTTTGCTTCAGCTCCAACTGAAAACACGCCGCTGTGTCTGTATCCCATCTGCCTTCGTCGTACACTGCGAATTAATTATCTTACTTGACTCGGGTACGGCATGTTCCACAGAGATATGGTAGTCGATTTAACTTTATCCTGTATCGATACAACTCGATCGTCTCCGTCGTCCAATTTCAAACGCTTGTTCGTAGTTTCCTCCTCTAATTTCCGCTTTACGAACGGATCCGGCGCGGGTTTCGCAATCTGTTTTACAGGAACAAAGGGGTCCCGTGTTCACAATTGTCCGGACTGTACTCGCTAAGATACGGAACGGAGAGATACCTGAGCGCTAAGTTTACAGTTCTTCCACAGAAAGCCGTTTAATGTTTCTATAGCTTTCCGACGAGCCTCTTCGCTTCTGAAGGACACGTAGAGCCACTCGCTGCTTCGTTTCGGCGGCTTCACTTTGCAGGACTGCAGGTCGAGCTTCTCGTTGAGAAACTTCTTGAATTCACCTATCCCATAGTATTTTGGCAAGCCGCGCACCTCGATCTTGTACTTCTCTGACGTGAAACCGTCTCTGTCGAGGTACGCGTAAGGATTCTTCTCGGCTTCCTTCTCCTCGTTTCCGGCCATTGCTCCGAAAATTCTGTTTCAACTGCAGCTCCCGCGGCTCGTACACGGGATCATCAACTTTCTCGATAAACCAGATCACTCAACGAACCACGTGTTTTTATTATGTCTATGAGACGCCACGTGCTATCTGTATTACAGGCTAGGTTGAAACCGATTCTAACCGTACCTGACCGAAACAAATCGCACAGAAAGATGGTTGGGAAAATTTTGGTTCCAGCAAAGTTTATTGTACAGCTTAAGGTATGAATCTGTAAATATTCAGGTTTCTTATTTTTCTTTGAGTAATAAACACGATTAATAATAATAATAATAATAAGTTTAGTACAGACAAATATGCATCCCATGATAATGCTAGATTAAAGTTTACAGAAACCTAGCAGAATTGTCATAAGATGCACTATTGCTCCTAAATAAGTGGAATGCGTGTGGTTGAAAAATTCGTCTGCGTGCACGAAGATTGAGATTCTTCGTCGATATTCGTTTATAATTTTCTTGTCACATTTAGGAGTATCGTTCTTTCGTTTAAATTACGATGAATCAAGAAGCTAAGAGCTGCTACCTGAAGAGCAACGACGAGGCCATACTGACGGTCTATTTGCCAGATCAGAAGCCAGTTATTCTTGGCCGCTGCCCAGAAACCAACATCACAGATACCCAGTGTTCCAGAGAGCAAGGTTTATGCTAACATTAACGCTTAGCCCTGCACACAGCTGATAATTACACTTTATACTCTTGAACCGTTGCCTTTTATCTTGCGTTTCTTTACTGTTTACAGTCAGACTATACGCAAATTATCAGGAGTACAAAGTGATCGTTCAACAACTCGGGAAGAGGTGTTGCGGTTTCAACGGTTTCAAAACGCGTAAAGACCTTAAATTCATAGGCAAGCACAACGACTGTTTAGAAATTCTGTACGGCAAGTATGCGTACCAAATTGAATTTAACCCTCCGCCAGTGAAGACTCTTTTATCTGAGAAAAGGGCCAGGGAATTGGAAGTAAGCAGTGAAACAGACCAAAGTACCCGCAAAGTAGCGAAATTAGATTCGGACGATGTAAAGCCTGCCGACCTTAAGGAGGAATACGAGAAAGAAGAAGAAGTAAAGAGAGGGAAGAAGCATGCGAAAAATACTGATGGTATATTGAGATTTCTAAAGAGAGACAGAATGAACGCTGGCAAGTCAGAAGATAAGGATAACGCAAATTTAGATGGCGAACAAGATACTTGGGAGAGCAAAGATAGCGGATCGCTCTTGATATACACGAGGCAGGGTGTAGAAGGCCGTTCGAAGGTAACTCGAACCGACAATCTGCAAGACATTCGTGCAATTATTACGTGTCTCTTAACTTGTAGATAGCGGCATACGATATGGACGGGACACTGATAACAACCCGTTCTGGCTTAGTGTTTCCCAAGGACACAGATGACTGGAAACTTCTGTATCCCGAAGTATCGGGTAAATTGAAGATGCTTCACAATAGCGGCCACAAAATAGTCGTTTTCACTAACCAAGCATCGATTGGATCTGGTAGGCTGAATGCTAAATCATTCAAGAACAAGCTGAGAAATATAACGCAAAGAATCGGCGTGCCGATGCAGGTATAATTTGTCGCCCGTAGAATTGCAGTGGATGCAACTGTTTTGTACATCTTTACCTATTCGTAGATTTTTGTAGCTACCGGGTGTAGCATCTACAGAAAACCGGCGATCGGTATGTGGCGGCAATTGGAAGAAGTAGGTATCTATCCAACTGCTGGATTATTCCATAAATCATTCTGCAGGGCCGCCTTTGCCAATGCTAAATGGGCTATAGCCCAGGGGCGCCCATGATCCAAGGGCGCTTAAGAATCGAACATGTTGAAATGCTTTATTCTCTTCAATTTTGGAGGCAAAAATTTCTATTGTTTTTGTTCGTGTTTGCCTTGACGGATTAGGGCTCCAAAATTTTTAGCCCATGGCGCTGAAATTTGTTGAGACGGCCCTGACGTTCTGACAATATGATTCCTGATATGAAAGAATTCCATTTAAGAACAACGACTCCGTGCCCATCGATAAGGGCAATTCTTTTTACGTGGGGGATGCGGCCGGGCGGCAGAAGAATTGGGCCCCAGGAAAGAAGAAGGATCACTCGTCGGCGGACAGATTGCTGGCATTAAACTTGGGCCTACGATTCCATACCCCGGAAGAGCATTTCTTTGGGCAACCAGCCGCGCCTTACATACTGCCCACATTTAATCCGAGAGATTTACAGACTGTCGAAATATGCACGGGTAGCAATGTAACTTCAGACGCTCAGGAGGTAATTCAAGGTGAAATTGTACAACATTCGATACGCGGATATTTCGCAAGTTTAATTGTACTTCTAGATTATTTTGATGGTCGGTTGCCCCGCCTCGGGCAAGTCGCATTTCGCCAGGAAGTACCTGAGCCGCTACGAGTACGTTAACAGGGACGGCCTCGGAAGCTGGCAGAAGTGTGTTAGCACGATGGAGAAACATCTAATTGAAAAGAATAGCGTGGTCGTGGACAATACGAATCCTGACGCTCAGTCGAGGCAGAGATACCTCGAAGTCGCGAAGAAACACAAGGTTCCTGTACGGTGTTTTGTAATGTCAACGAGCGCGGAGCACGCGAAACACAATAATAAGGTAACAGAGTAACGACCACTCGATGGATACAATAGAAACATCCATACGAATTCTCTACTAAATGCTGTCTTCCAGTTTCGAGAACTAACCGATCCTAGTCACGCGAAAATCAGCGAAGTGATCATTAACTCTTACATGTAAGTAGCGCGAAGAGTTGAAAAATCTGTTGGATCGTAATCGACGTCTGATTCGTTCTATCGCTTTTCAGAAAATATTATAAACCACCGAGCTTGGACGAAGGCTTCGCAGAAATCGTTCAGATCAACTTCGTCCCGAACTTTCAGAACGAAGAGCACCGACAGCTCTACGAAATGTATTTGCTCGAAAGCTAAGAGTTTGTTTCTGAATATAAAAGAAACGTGATATATGTAGTTTAAGGGGTCTTTTCACTGTGACACCCTGATGAAGTACCAGCAGGCATTAAAAAAATATGAAAAAAATAATTTTCTATTCTCAAAGCAGGGATTAATGTAATAGAAAAATCTTCAATTTAGTAAATACATTCTTTTTGTGGCAAAACAAAGATCCCAGCAGAGGTACTTTATCGGGGCGTCGTAGTGGAACGACCCCTTAATTTAAATTATAAATCTCGAACTTTAGTAATGGAAATAAGGATGAATATTTATTTTGCATGGATGCACTGCAGTAAGACATACTGGTCTTCATTTGAAGTCTGTTTAAATAAGTATTTATTGCAAAAGACACTAGCTGTAACATTTCAAATGTATTGTCTACAATGTACAAGCTTTTAATAAATTTTTGTCGAAAGAGCAGATTTTTTTAATGATTTTTGTTCCTCTCATTCCATCTATATTTGTCGCGCAGGCTCGGATTAAAGGGGGGGCTGCAGCCCCGGGCCCCACTTTCCGGGGGGGGGGGAGCCGTTCTAAACGATTAGCTCACTAACCCCCGCCCCCTCTGTTTAACTACGGGGGAGCCTCGAAGGTTTAATAGCCCCGGGCCCCAAAAATCAACCACGGGGAGGGGGCCTCGAAGGTTTGCTAGCCCCGGGCCCCAAAAATCAACCACGGAGGGGGGGCCTCGAAGGTTTAATAGCCCCGGGCCCCAAAAATCAACCACGAAGGGGGGCCTCGAAGGTTTGATAGCCCCGGGCCCCAAAAATCAACCACGGGGAGAGGCCTCAATGATTTAATAGCCCCGGGGCCCAAAAATCAACCACGGGGGGGGACCTCAAAGGTTTGATAGCCCCGGGCCCCAAAAATCAACCACGGAGAGGGGGGCCTCGAAGGTTTGATAGCCCAGGGCCCCAAAAATCTTAATCCGAGCCTGCTGTCTCGGTTCTTTGTCAAGAGCGGCCCTATTAAATCTAGGGCCCTGCCCGTTTCCCTCGATTCTAACCTATATTTAAAATCCTGGGGAACATAACCTCCTTAAAACCTCATGGTGCAGTACTTTGACGCTGCATAACGTAAACATTCGGATGACTATTCCGCTGAAAAAAATATGAGTGGTACAAAATGTCGCGATTGATAGTGAAGAATTTGCCAAGAAATGTAAGAGAATTCAGTGATATCGTCCTGACAGACCAATCCAGCCAGGAACATTAATTTCTAACGATAATTCATAGATTACAGATAATAAATTAAAGGAGCTATTCAGTGAAAAAGGCCTGGTAACCGATGTACAATTGAAGTACACAAAGGATGGAAAGTTCAGACGATTTGCTTTCATTGGATTTAAAACAGAAGAACAAGCCGTAACTGCGAAAGAGCACTTCGACAATACCTGTATCGATACCTGCAAGGTTTCCGTCGAGCAGTGCGCGGCCCTAGGTACAGTAACTACATTATTGCGCTGAAAAGACGGTTAAACAGTAGTGTCTTCTACGTAATTCATTCGATCTCATAGGGGATGCCTCTAAACCCAGGTCGTGGAGTAAATACGCAGTCGACAGTTCGAAAAATACCGTTGGCAGTAAGGACTCCACTGACGCAGCAAACAAAAAAGACTCTTTAAGTAAGACAGAGACCAGTGACAAGAAGAAAGAAAAGGAGAAGAAGAGTAAAAAAGAGAAAGGTCTGAAAGATGAAGTGAAAGAAGCTTTGCAAAAGGTATGATTGTGGTTTAGTTCGTCATTTTCTAAGTACAATTGCTGAATCTCATTTCTACAATGATTTAAATGCAGCACAAGGATGACCCTCTGTTCCTGGAATTCCTTGAAAGTCATACAGCGAACAAAGGTGTATGGAACAATGACACAGCTCTAACAGCTATTCAAAGTAAAGAGCACAGCGATGACGATGACGAGGAAGGTAGCGATAAAGATGATAGCGACGAGGGGAAAGACGAAGAAGAGGAAGATGAGAAGCATAAAATTGCAGATAAAGTTATATCAGATTTGGAGGTGATTATAATTCTTAAGGATTCATTATTCTATAGATTATTCTCAATTGTAGCAATGTAAATTTGTTGATCCCAGTACATGGAAGCATTGAAAAAGAAAGATCAGCCAACGAAAACGGAAGAAGTCGCGAAGGGCAAGAATGCATCGAAACACGGTCCCGTGAAATTCTTCACCGTAAAGCTCCACGGACTGGCATACGGCCACAAGAAGAAAGACGTGAAGCAATTTTTCCGCCCATTGAAAGCGAAATCGATAAGAGTCCCGCCGAAGATCAAGGGCATAGCCTACGTCGGTTTCAAAACCGAGCAACACCTCAGGAAAGCGTTATTAAAGAATAAAAGTTTCTTAGGTAAAAACACGACGATCTACCTCGACGATAGACAATCATCCCCTGCTCCTCTAACTCTTTGCTTCCGCCAATACTGTTCCAGATGGGAAGCAGATATTTATAACGAGGTACAACGAAAGCGAGAAAAGGTGCGACGAGGAGCAGAACGGGAACTCCGGCAACGTCCGATGGAAGAAGCAAGAGGAAGCTTTGAAAGACGAGGAGAGCATAGCAGAGTCTGGAAGAATGTTTATCCGGAATCTCTCCTACACCACGACGGAGGATGACATTCGTAAACTGTTTGAGAAATACGGTGGGTATAATTTTCCAAAAGCCAGGACCCTTCGAATTCTAACGGCACCGTTTGTCGATCAGGTCCCCTGACCGAGGTGAACTTACCCGTGGACAGGGTAACCAGGAAGTTGAAAGGATTCGGCACGGTGACGTTCCTGATGACGGAGCACGCGGTCAAGGCGTACAGTGAATTGGACGGCTCGATTCTAAACGGCAGAATGCTGCACCTGCTTCCCGGCAAGGCGCCACCGAACCCGACGGAGGAGATCGACGAGGCAGGGCTGACTTACAAGCAGAAGAAGGAGTTGAAAGCTAAAGGTACCGCGGGATCGTCGCACAACTGGAACACGCTGTTCCTTGGACAGGACGCGGTGGCGGAGGCTATCGCGACTACTTACAACACGACGAAGGAAAAGGTGCTCGAGGATGGCTCGAAGGGCTTAAGTGCCGCGGTGAAATTGGCCCTGGGAGAGACACAATTGGTGCAAGACACCAGGAGCTTCCTGGAGGAGAACAGCGTCTGCTTGGACGCGTTTAACCAACCGTCCAGCAAACGCTCGAGCACGGTGATACTGGTGAAGAACTTACCGGCCGCGACCCCCGTGCGGGAGATTCGAGAGATGTTCGCCGAGCACGGGGAACTGGGAAGAGTGGTGATGCCACCCTCGGGAATCACCGCGCTGGTGGAATTTCTCGAGCCCTCCGAGGCGCGCAAGGCATTCACGAAATTAGCATACAGCAAATACAAACATTTGCCGCTGTATTTGGAATGGGCCCCCGACAATACCTTCACCGCCCCTCTCGCCGAGAGGAATAAAACTAAGGACACTCGGACGGAGGCGAAAAGGAAGGAAAAGGTAGAAACGGCACCCGAGGAATCTGGAAAACAGCCGGAGCCTGCTGAACACGTAAATAAACCGAGCAAGGAGGAAAGCGAAGACGAGGACGAACCCGAGCCAGACACCACTCTGTTCGTCAAGAACATTAACTTCTCGACCACGGAGGAGCTACTGAAAACGGTATTTACCCCGATGAAAGAGGGATAACGGGCCGCCCTTCAATTACGTAAGGGTAATTTTCGCGAATTCTTACCCCCTCCCTCCCCCAGTATAAGAATTCCTAAGATTTGATATTCCAACCCCCTGCTTACGTAATATGCTTTGCATTCAATTTTGTCACTTATTAAAATTCTTCTAAAGGGTTATATGCTTCATTTAACTCGCTTTCGGCGAGTATAAACTAAAACTAACATTAATAATAGCAATTTGCATTTATTGAGAATTAATTTAAAAAAATTACCTAAGACGCTACCTAACTCCCCCGGCCCTTGTAAGAAAACGTAACAAATTCGCGACCCCCTCCCCCAGAAAGCCTTACGTAATTTAAGGGCGAGCCCTAATTGTTCTCCAACTATCTATCTGTACGCAATATGCTTCCCCCATGTTTCAGTACTTTAGCAAGTGCGGGCCTCTCCATTACGCCACGGTGGCAACGAAGAAGGACCCAAAGAATCCTGGTGGAAAACTGTCCATGGGTTACGGGTTCGTGAGGTACAAAATGAAAGCTGATGCCGATCGCGCTCTAAAGGTGTTGCAAACGACGGTGCTAGAGGGGAAGACTTTGGAGCTGAAACGTTCCGAGCGAACCTTAACGTACGTTCTACCGGTTAAATCTAACACCCTTGACTGGTTAGATCGCGATAAATGATTTCGCTTCGTTCGAACGCGCAGGACTGACGTGAAGACCGCGAAGAAGACGTCGAAAGCGACGGTGCAGACCAGCTCGAAGATCCTTGTGAGGAACGTGCCGTTCCAGGCCACCGCGCAGGAGATAACTGAACTGTTCAAGTACGTGCTTTACTGGTTCTCGCTTCTCAGCCAGCAGCGCGAGATTCGATCTGTCGTAATGAATTCGCAGGGCGTTCGGCGAGCTGAAAGCGGTGCGATTGCCGAGGAAGCTGGTGGGCGTTGAGAAGCACAGAGGGTTCGCCTTCGTCGAGTTCTACACGAAGAGCGAGGCCAAGGTAGCTAAGCGTGAACCTTCAGTTATTCGTTCGCTCGTCCATCCACTCTGATCGCTCGCTTTTTTTTTTGCTGACAGAAAGCGTTCAAGGCCCTGTGCCAGAGCACCCACTTGTACGGGCGGAGATTGGTGCTGGAATGGGCGCAGACCGAGGAGGGCGTGGAAGAGATTAGGAAAAGAACGGCCAAACATTTTCACCAAGGTGACCGACTCCGCGCCAGCCATCGACCCACTTCTTAGGTTTCACTCGATTCATTTATCTGTCCGTTTGCAGAGGATTCGACGAGCGGGAGCAAAAAGGCCACGTTAGCTCCGGAGGATGTGGGCCTGGAAGCGGAATGAGCAGCTTCGTTTTCACGTTACGAAACGGATCTGAGCTGTCTACGCGAGCTTGTACATAGTTTGCACGTATGAAATAAAGGAAACGTATTCATGGAAGAGGCGGGACACGCGCGATGATAATCGCACCCACTTCCTTTCAGAAGCTGGCAGCGAGTCAAGCCGGCGCGGCGATCGAAAGTTAAAAAGCACTTTCCGAATGGTGAATGGCCGTGCACGGTGTTTGGCCGTCGCGTCACGTCCACACTTTTTCTCCGGTCCCGCTTTTCTCGAAAACGCCCGGCGTTTCCAGGCAGCAGTGTGTCAGCGTACGTCGACGTGCCTACTAATGCCATGGATTTGGGCTCCGTTAGCGTCGTAGTTGCCCTCGCTCGTGCCAACGGAGATCGTGTAGACGGTATTAATCGTCCGCCCACGTATAAACCGATTTAATTGATAGCCTCGGCAGCGATTGTTGCACCCATGTAGTTTCGATGCAGGAATGCGTGTCCCCCGACCTCGAAATTCGTGTTATTCGTCCACCTTCCAGCCCCGATATCTTTTAAGTACTCGGGCTCTGAAGAGATTCTAACGTGCAGAATCGGTGTTTATCACCGACATCGATCAGACGTACCACTTGGACAGCGCTGAATGGCTAGTTGACCTCTTCGTTGCCCACGGGGCCAGCTTTTCTTAACACAGACGTGCTTTTTTCTCCGGTCTTCTTCTTGCCGAGTCACGATTAACAGGAGCCAAATAAACTGGTCAGATTATCGAGTCAACCAGATGGAATTGGGGGGAAAAAAGTGAGGCGCGCCCGGAGGATTTGCATAGATTCCAGGAGTCGTTGTTGACAAAAGCGTGGAGAAAACACATCTTAAAATACTACATCGGCGCATTATCGATATTAAAAAGAAAAAGGCAGGTGAGGAGGGGGAGAGACGTCGGGGAAGGGTGGAAGGGAAGAAATGTGTGTTTCCTTTCACCTACGAGCGAAGGAGAAGCGGGTTCTCCGTTCTAGAGTGGCGCGAGGAGATGGAGGTGGACGTTGGAGGTGGAGACGACCCACGAAAGTAACAGTGGCTTCTCCACATTCTGCCAGAGACTCAGTGTGACTCTCGTTGCCCTGGAGAACGGTGCTCGGCGAGAATTCTACAGTGCCCTTCGACAGTGCAGCCGTCGCGTCGCCCAGGTACAAGGTCGCGTGTGCACCGGAAACGCGTGAAACGGGGACTCGTGTGTCTGATGTCTATGCGAGCATAGTGCGCGCGATGTGCTCGCCCTGACGAGGTAGCCGGTGGAAACGATTCGACCACAGCCTCGGCCTACCTTCCGTCGGCCAAAATGGACTGGGTAAGACCGAATCAATTCCACTATCTATCTATCCATTCCGTAAACGCCATTTATTTGGGAACCGCTCGAAGAGCTCTCGGTGAAATTCGAGACGAGGGTGGTCCGAGTATAAATTGCTAATTGGACGCCGGGGTTTGCGACGCTCGAGCGACGCCGATCGTCCCTGTTACGCGATATATCTCGGCGACGGGTTGGCCTCCGCGCGAGGCGATAGGTGTAGGAGCGTTCACTGGGACGTGGCGAACGACACTCTTAGCCAGAAGATCAGTCGATAATCGGGCAACACGAGCGTTCGATAAAACATCCTCTTGACTGACCGATCCCCGCGCCACTTTCTCTGCGGCCTAGGTATCTCTTTCGATATTCGTTTCTCCGCGACGGAACGGCAAGATTTCGACCGAGTTTCCAGCGGACCCCTCTGTCCCGTGCGCGACGAAGATTCGAGGGCCAGATCTACGCGCGTATCGAACACCCGGGCTCGGCTTCCTGCCGCTCGCGAGGAGGGAGAGGAAATCTACCGGTTATTCGAGCCCCAGAGCCGAGCACACGGCTACGGAAAGCAAACAAGGAGCGAATGCGTTTAGCAATTCGAGATTGCAAAAGCCTCGAGGTCGGTCGACGGTTCTTTCCACGCCCGTGTAAGCCGTGGCCAGTCATCCCTATCGAAAAACCAAAATTCCAGGCCTACTCGAACACTCGGGAGAGAGAGAGAGAGAGAGACCCGGAGGGTCTGTGGGGTGTTTTCACGACGAGAAATTCGACCGCCGCGGGGCCAGTTTTCGAGAACGATTAGCGCGAGTCCGATCGGAAATAATTGTGCAACGTTTGCCGCAACCGGCAACGAATATTCGTAGCCTTTCCTGTTCCACCGGGCTTGCCGCTTTCACGTCGTTGAAAAATGGATAAAGTTTACCAGCCGAGGGAATAAATTATGTACCTCGAGCGTGGTCGAGGAAAGAGATCCTCGGGCGAAAGCGAGAGTCTTTTCGCTGGTGAAAAGGTTCCCGGGTCTGTCATCAAAGTGACGGCGAACCGACCTTCGAGGTCCCTCGCTGTTCCTCGAGGCTCCTCGGGATGACGACTCGACCTTCGTTCGCCGAGCGAGCTTCGGAGGAATGCGCGAAAGGAAAAGTCGAGAAGCTATTGGAAAGCTTGGAATAGAAAGGGGGTACGGCGAACGGAGAATGAGGGATAGAAGAGGGACGACAAAAGCGCAAAGAAAAACGACTGGATGATCCAGCTAGGAAGGTCAGCTGCTGACCTTTCAGGCGAGACTCCTTCGCTGATCTTTCTTTCATCGTTATTCGCCTCTTAAGGGGTCATGCCCAGTTGGCAGGCGTGATTTTCCGGAATTTGGTTGTGGAAAATCTAATGTATATTTTTTACAACTATTTGCTTATTTTAAATGTACATATATTCAGCAACTCTCAGTAATTTTGTTATAGAAAAATATTAAAAGATTAACGAATAACAGCCACTCGCCCGGGAGCTATTTTTTTTTGCGGTGAGCACGATTTCTCAGAGTCGGATCATCTGAAATCGAGAAGCGAAGAAGATTCTGTTAGTGTATGAGTTTATCTAGTTCGTGAACGAAGGATTTTTGTTTTTCACGAAAATTCTATTTTTAATTCACGAAAAACGAACAATTCAGACATCGAATAAATCCTGATTTTGCGTTAAACGGTCACCAGTTAATCTGAAATCATTTTTTTGAAAAATCCTTCGTTTACGAACTAGATAAACTCGTATACTAACAGAATCCTTTTCACTTTTCGATTTCACATGATCCGGTTCTGAGAAATCGTGCTCATTGCAAAAAAAATAGCTTCCGGAAGAGTAGCTGTTATTCCTTCATTTTTTAATATTTCTCTATAACAAAATTACTGAGAATAGCTGAATGTATGTGCTTTTAAAATAAGCAAATAGTTGTAAAAAATATACAGTATATTTTCCACAAAAAATTCCCGAAAATCATGACCGCTTTATCGCCCATTATTATTCCCCTATTGGCGGAGAAAGCGATCCTCTCGTCGCCGAAGAATCTGAAGAAGCCGAAACCACTTCGAAGCGGACATCTTCGTCTGTTTACCGTTCCCCTTTCACCCTCTTCAGGCTGGAATTCCGTGGATCCGCGTCACCAACACCTCTCGAATCGACTAGCGGACTCGCTGGCGGATCTGGATTCCAGGATCCACGTTTCAACCGCGCTCCTCCTCGAGCCTATTCTACGATCCGACAGCTATTTGCATTTCCGACCTCCAGCAAGCACTCGGAACCGGATTCCACGGACTAAGAGATCGATGCTTTACGACCGGGACCTCTGCACCGCTGAAGGATACGTGAGAAAGGAGAGAAGAACGCAACGATGGAGACGGGGAAACCGCGAAATCGCGGGAAGAGTGAGAGGAGGAGAAAGATGGAAAGTAAAGAGTACGAGGGCCATTATCTTGCGGCAACCGCGGCCCATCGAGATTCCTCCTGGCTAATTAGCCAGAACAAAGAAGATTTAATTAAGAACGTAATGGTTCCATCGGTTTCCTAGTAAACAGAGCGAGAGTCCAGCCTGCCTCGGAGCGAATTCCATGGAAAGTAAAAGTGACCGAGCCACGGTAGATTTATCCCCGCGGCGACAGATCGAGGCGATTTTACTTTCGATTCTCCTGTTTCGCCGGGATGCTAGTACCCAGTTCGATTACTCCGCGGTTCCAAGCGGCTCGCTGCGCGGAACAGTCCGAACAGCGGATCCAATTAACGGAATTTCCATCGGTAGCTTCGTTAACCGTCATTACCATTTCATTACCATTCGAAATGTATCGTCGTTAAGAGGATCGAGCCCCGTCCGCTCTTCGTCTCTCGGGTCGATTCCTAATTGCACAAGATCGCAAGCCTCGGAGGCAAACAAAAAAAAGGGGGGGGCCCTGAATCCGAGAAACGAGTCTCGCTGGCAAAACAAACAGCCCTCGCTGCGGTGACGCACAAATGACCCTGTTCACCTTTGCAGCTGGCCTGCTGGTGACGGTACCAGATTCTATGGTATTCAAGGATACGTTAAAATTAACCGTCCTTTCTTCCTTTTTGTTGCCCCGACCGGGCGTGCCTGAAATAACGCGACTGGTCCATCCAGTGCCATTTTCCATCCGCCTTTGTCCGCTCTCGCGAACGATTCTTGGACACTTGTTCCTTTTCCTCGCGGTTCTCGCCGATATTGCCTCGGCTGATCAAACTGCTGCCACCTTGCTCTTTCATTTGTACCAGTGCTGGATTAACCAGTGAGCGAAATAAGCACGTGCTTAGAGCACAGAGAGAAAGAAGGACACCATAGAAATTTTCTGAACTTTAAAATCTAACCTCTGTTAGAAACACTTTTTAGTGAAATTGCGTTGAAGTGATCACCGTGTATAGGGGGCCTTGAAAGGTCTTAATTCGGCTATGATTTGGACGGGGGCCACTCGCATGGTAAGAAGATACTTTGAAAATTCCACGATACGGTACAGGACTGGGGCCGCGTTCCACAATAGGAAAAGGTCGTCGCGATCGATCGAACAACGGTGCCGAACCGAGGGGTGAAGTCATCCAAGAGGCTCGGACGTCAACGAGCCGTTGAAATGTCACAGCAACTGGAAGAAGCGTGTCCAGCATCGCCTCGAACTGTCGTAACTAAGTAGGGTAAACTGTAGAATGATTGGCACCCTAAGCCGAAATCCCAATTAGAATGTCTATGTTCTTTTTTTTTTGTGAAGTTTTTGTATGGTCTTAATGTTCAGTTATTATAAACGTTTATGGATTTCTTATTAAAATAAAACATCTTGTGTACCTATTAAGTCTTTTATTTGAAAAATATTCAATGAAAAACAAAAATAGGCATAAAAATACAACCATTGGCACCCTAAAATTTGAGGTTGTATAGAAAGACATATGTAGTTACAAACGAAGTTTAAAGTTTTTAAACAGAGTATTTCATTCACTATTAATTGAATATTGGAAAATTGTGTCATTAAACTACTAGGCTTTGCAGTGTTGTAGTGAAAGAAAATTGAGAAATAGTAAGAAAAGTACTTTCTAAGCTTCTACTAATTAATGTTTGACTTTTTAATCAGGAGTGCCAATGATTAGTGGAGTGCCAGCATTAGTACAGTTTACCCTACTTAGCCTGAACGAAATAATCGGTGGCGAAGCGAACGATTACGTAAATGGATCTAGATCGCGCGTAATATCAGGCAGCTACATGGCACCACGTACGACGAGCAGTCGCGGCGAAACGACTTGCTCTATGAGTTCCCCGACGCCTTCCCTGGGCCAATCGTTTCTGCCGCGAAATGGTCAACGTAAAGTGCTTTCACGCAGGCCTTTCTTTTCGCATGGGAAATCGAAAGGAACCGGTTGACATTTCCGGGTAAAGCTTAGCTACGGCTTCCACGAGACACCACAGATTTCGAGGAATTCCAGGGCGAGTTCCTCCGAGCCCGAGTCGCTACCTCGTCATTGCAAGAGCGTTAGAGTCGTTACCCTCTTTCTGCGTTGATCGATCTCTCGTCGCGTCGGTATAATCGCTCTCTGATCGCGTTTCATTCAGCAGAGAAGAGAGGTAAAGCAGGTACGTACACGTGGATGTTACCGCTGTTGCGGGCATTGAAGCCTCCAACGCTGCCCTGGGCTACTCGCCGTCGTGGTCTCGTCAAATCAGTTACACGGAAAGTTCGTAGCGTTTCTCACGGCTATCGAGGGAACTTCCTAGTGTGACGGCTGAAGAAACTTAATTCTTCGGGAATTACAAAAAGAAATAAGTATTGCGTGTATTATTTTGCAGGTTTGTAGCTTTATTCTAGCAGTTTTTAAGACTAGAAATAAGTCTGGCATCCGGAAGGGTATGGCCCTCTTCACGATGCCCCTATTCCGCTATAAATGGATATTTTTGCGTAGAAATTTTGTTTACAGTCCTGAAAGGTAACAGATTAAGGGGTCAGTTCACTGTGACGGTTTGAAAAATGAAGCTATTTTTAAAGATTCTTTTCTTCGTAGATACAACATATAATGCAATAAATCTTTTTGGTAATTATCAAGGTACTCGTGTATTACACGAAAAAAGATTGAAAGAATTTTTTTAATTCGTTTTAAAACTTTAAACGCGATTATCTCAAAATCTTTTTTTTTCAACTGGTGCAGGTGATTGCAAACTATTTGACCAATTAGTCTGAAATTTTTCAAATATCACCGATGATCTCAAACTATGCGCCTCCGAGCTTCCGTTCCCCGATTACGAAACCTGCCGAGAGGAACTAGCCCGACTCGCAGGTGGTTTTCCCCTTTTCGCTTTTCGCCGGTTCCAGTTGCGAGCAGCAGCGATTTCCTGGCCGAAGCGCGACTGCACCGCCTCCCCTGGCCTGGTAGAAAGTTATTTGACATTTAGAAGGGTCCGCGGGGAATTTTTCGACCCGGCTCTCCGCGTGCTCGACGCGCGATTCCTTCTATCGGAATCCCGTTCTTCGAGCGCTTTCTCGCCAGCCGATTATTAGTGACTGGCGTTCAAGGTGTTCGCGGACCGACACGCTCGTTCAGCCGAGACCGAATGATCCTCGATCGCCAGGCTTCAATTCCGCGTTGGATGTTTCACGGGATCGGCGGCGCTTCCGACAGCAGCGCGAAGCAAACACGTGCGCATCGCGGCGGGCGAAAGGAAAAGGCGAAAAGAAGCGGTGGATCGGGATCTGGGATCGTTGGCCTGTCATCCGCGGTTAATTGTTCTATCGCGTATCGCGAGGAACGGCGTTACGACGTAACGTAACGTTAACCGTTAACGTAACGCGCTCGCTGGCCGAAACGCGCGAGAAAGTCGCCCCGCGGAACGGCGTTTCTTCTTTCTTCTTGCTTTCTCTTTGCACACACGGGGTTACGCAACGAGGAGTGGCTGGCTGGGTGTCACGGCCCTTGTTTGTCCGTTCGTCGCTTCTTCGGCTCAAGGACCCCCATAAAGTCGCAAGTTCCACCGGCACGCAACAGGTGTAACGCGAGCCAGCTCGTTCACCCAGCTTTGTACGATTTCTGAACCGCCGGCGTGTCGATCGTATGCCTCGATGCACGTTCGCCCGTTATCTGGCTGCGATACTTTTGTCCGATGCTATTTCCAGCGGTCGAGGCGCACAAGCTTGAGGAGGTCACCTTGACGCAACAACACTGTTCCCCGACGATCATTTCCGACCGAGGCGTCGAAAGACGATACGAAACCTAACGCGCTTAACAACTTGCGCATAGGATTCTAGCACGCTAACGGATTCGTTCGACGCCTACGGGAATCGATAATTGGAGAATGAAGCGTAGAAAGTGGCGCTAGAACGAAATTCAATCCGAAGGCCCGGTACGTTTCTATTTAACGTTCGCTCGGCGAAGGATCGATAATATTATTGATGCGCGCGTGGACACAGCTAGCACGCGGAAGCCTCGCTAAACAGATGTAAATACACTAATCCTTTCCGTGTGCCTAACGATCTTACGCGCTCACTGTTTGCACGGTAGTAGCGTAACGCGATTCACGCCGTTTGGATAGCGCGTAGCGGGCCATTCACAAATAGGCACGGTTAATCGTTCCGCGTGCCACGAATTACTAATCAGCCCGGTTGTTTTTCCGTTGCAGGGCGTTCGAACGGTATCGCTGCTCCTCTGCTTGGGCGTACTGCTCGCGACAATTCAGCACGGTGAGTATTTCGCAACACAGCCTTCGAGAGAAACTTCGACCTCCCGAATCGACGATAGAAAATTAGAAACTACTTACGACTATCGATGACTGTAATGAGCAGGGCTGCGTTTACCATAAGGCGCACTAGGCGGGCCACAGTTTTAAAGCCTTACTTCTCGCAAACAATATAAAAAAAAAAGAACAGCCTGAGTAGTTATAATTGCAAAATAAAATACTTCTCTTTAAATATTAAATTCATAATCTAAGAACTAGAGGCAGCTGATTAAACTTTGCGAGGCCTGCAATGATTTTGCGCAAAAGTATAAATGCGGCCCCGGTAATGAGTGGTCGAAAATGGAAGAAGAAACAAGGATACGGGCAAGGTTGAAGCTGGGAATGACCTCTTTACGGCCTGACCGAGTGCCTCGTCCCTTTCGTCTCCGTTAATTTCTATAGCAGCGTCGACGATGGAGGCCGGTGCACGCGCTGATGCAGTTTCACTGGTCCCCGGCCGTATCCGAGGCAGTGAAACGTATGGCACCTTGCCGGAGAAAACGTCCCGCGGCAAAAACGACCCGGTTCGCGGCGCGGCCGATTAAAGCCGGGAGGGGGTCGGCGTGGAAAAACCGTCCGAAGCACATCGTAGGCGCGAAACGGCGCGATCTTTAAGGCGAGAATCGTTCCCGCCTAGTTTCTATCTCTGAATCTCGTAATCGATACGCTAACAGTTTCCGGGGAGGGAAACAACTAACGGCCATAATTGACGCAACGAACGGTCTCGGGAAAGGTGAGATCGTGATCGATCGGTATATGGGAATGTCCAGAGAAAATGGGAGCTTGTACCGAGCCGATAGGGAAATTATTTCCGCCCTACGAGGGACAATGGGATTAGCGCTCGAGGTTCCTTCCATTCTTTCATTTGTTCCTTCTTTCCAAGCTAATGCAAGGACAAATCGATTGCCGGTATCGGTTTCAATATACACCTACTTAGTTACCAGAACCTTCCAGAATATGAGAATCTAGAATCCAATAGAATATGAAACTAGAACTCTCTAAACAATGTTGATCTCAACTGATAATCTGAGAATATTTCACTGCCGTCTTAAGCAGATTAATAGAGCAGAATATATATGCATGCTAATCGGATTCTTGCTTTCCCCCCTCCACTTCGTGCGCGAATCCAGCGAAATAAAGGAATAAAAGCGGCGCTGTCGGTGGACTTAGACCGCAGGCAAGAATTCCACGTTCGCGGGCAACACAGCGCGCCTCTTACCGATATTATCGCCGGTATTATGCGCCGCGCTTAACTCCATTACGCTCGATATAACGTTCCCGAGCGCGTACAACGGCCGTCCATGCCGCGCGCGCGCGCGTGCGGTGAAAGAGAATCTCGGTCGTTTCTCTATCGCCCGCTCGATCTTTGCTCGGCGTGTCTAGTTCCTGGCAAATCGGCTGAGAAAATTCCAGTGCTCGCGGATCGTGCGAGCTCGCGGAGGAAGGCCGTGGAAACCGAGGCGAGGCTGAGCTTTTTCCAAACGATAACTTTACTTTCTACGCGTCACGCGTCGCGTGCCGGTTTATTTTGAAATTCCAATGGGAAGAATAAAATACAAATCGATCCGTGGATCAATCGATCGGAGAGCAGATAAGCTGGCCGAGTCAAGTCCCACGTGGGTGGCCCAGGGTCAGGTGCGATTTTAATTCCGACCTCGATCTTTTTTTTCCCATTGTCTCTGCTCGGCCTCGATTCGCGCGATCGGTGAAAGCAAACAGGGCAACACCTCCCGATCGAAAGCGCGCTTCAGACGAACCGAGCCAAGGTAACTGTCAATGGGACCAACGGGACCAACAGCCGGGAGTAAGAGTGAAATCGGTATGGGAGCTCGTTAGCCGTTCGCGAATTCCGATCGGGATAAAAATCACCGACCACGGTAACTTTCTGCTACATAATTCTACGCTACTCTGGCTAATTCTTTGCTCTGTCTGCTCGACGAGCACCGCTCGCGAACGTAACAGGCCACTGGGCTCGCGCTTTTACTCGAGGTCGTGAATTTTCTGCTCGTTAGAGCAGAGGAGGCGCGCTAAAGGAAAGTCGTGACGAGTCTAACGAGATCGCCGTGGAAATTCGTGCGTACGTTGCCTCGTAGATCGGTTTCTCGTGTGATCAACGATCGCGGTTTCAATTTCTCCGCGACACGGTTTCTCCACCCCCTCCGGGCGCACCGGAGTCCCTCGCGATTCAAACGAGAAAGGGATGAATTAGGAGGGCCGATTTTGGTGTTCGCGCAGGATATGCCGAGCGAAAGATCGTGTGCTACTACACCAACTGGTCGATCTATCGACCGGGGACGGCCAAGTTCTCCCCGCAGAACATCAACCCTTACCTCTGCACCCACCTCATCTACGCCTTCGGAGGTTTCACCAAGGACAACGCTTTGAAGCCGTTCGACAAGTACCAGGACATCGAGAAAGGTATGAGAGAACACCGAAACCGATGGATTCTCTTCGAGCTCGATTCTTCCAAGCCACCCTATTAACCTCGCGCGACTTTCGAAGGTGGTTACGCCAAGTTCACCGGCTTGAAAACGTACAACAAGAACCTGAAAACCCTGCTGGCCATCGGTGGCTGGAACGAAGGGTCCAGCAGGTTCTCGCCGATGGTGGCCGACGCCGGGAGGAGGCGAGAGTTCGTGAAGAATTCCATCAAATTCCTCAGGAAGAACCACTTCGACGGCCTCGATCTCGACTGGGAGTACCCAGCCTTTAGGGACGGTGGCAAGCCTCGGGACAAGGACAATTACGCCAGTTTGGTACAGGTAGGCGGTCCAGCTTGCTCCGCGATTAACCGGTCTACCTTCCCACTGCACGTTTTCGATGTTCCTCGCGCAGGAGCTAAGGGAGGAGTTCGAGAGGGAGTCCTCGAAGACCGGAAGACCGAGGCTCCTTCTCTCGATGGCCATGCCAGCTGGAATCGAGTATATCGACAAGGGCTACGATGTTCCCCGATTGAACGAGTACCTCGACTTCGTTAATCTGCTCTCCTACGATTACCACTCGTCCTACGAGCCGGCCGTCAACCACCACTCCCCTCTGTACCCGCTGGAGGAGGACAACGAGTACAATTACGACAGCGAGCTAACGATCGTAAGGCGTAAACGTGTAGTAACGAGGGACGGGTTTTCCAACTTACGCGCCGATTTCGACGAGGTTTAGTAATTGATGATTTAGTAACCGACCGGCAGGGGAGACCCGGGGCAGATTGTAACAAAAAAGTTTTCACAGTTTTCTCCCTCGAAAGTGTGTTCTTCGATCAGGAAATAATTCGCGTGATTTACTAGTTACATACGTGGTGAAAGTACGTGACAAAAACTTGGACACTTAGGCATCTAGCTTCATCTTAAACGAATCTAAAGCTTCGTTACAATGTGCCCCAGGCCGGGGTAAATTGTAACGCATCTGTTTTACTTATTTAAGGGGGAACACCACTGCGACGGCCGGAAAAGTAAGCCGTTTTTAAGAATTTCATTCAGGACTGATTTACAGTTTTCATAGAAAATTTTTATTACCTACCTTCGGTACATCCATAAATTTGAATATATTAATTAATCTTCTAGACCCCTCCGCGCGAGCTGGTCGAAGCTGTAACTATGGAACAGCTGCTTCGAAATCAAGTTTCATTTTTTTTTTTATAAACTATATGAGTGTAGTTTCCGTTGTGAAATGTAACGGTTACACGCTGATTTCGGGGTACGAGCCTACGCGCGCACTGCTAGAGTTTCCCCCACCCGTTACATGCCCGCAACGCCATTGGTTCGCAGCGCCCCCTCCTACGAAAGCTTTGGAAAGCGCGTTGAATGCTCTCGGACCGCCCATCGGGGCAACGCTGATCTACGCGAACCTAATGAAAATCGGCGTCCAACAGTTGGGGAATCTCCCTTGTCAGTTTGTAGTTGTAGGAATAGAAACGAGAACTTAGCCGTCTGTCCTGTAGGCTATCTAAGTTGGTAATGTTTGCAGGACTACACGGTGAGCTATCTTCTGAAGATGGGTGCCTCCCCGGATAAGATCATTTTAGGTATCCCGACCTATGGGCGATCTTACACGCTGTTCAATCAAGACGCAACTGACCTGGGATCCCCGGCGGACGGGCCGGGGATCGAAGGTGACGCTACTCGTGAAAAAGGCTACCTTGCCTACTACGAGGTCAGTGTTCAATTTCTTCCTCTGCCTGTTTGAATCGTAGCAATGGTGTTTCGCTGGGCAGATTTGCGACAGTCTCGCGGCGTCCGAGGACTGGGAGGTAGTGCAGCCGAACGCAAAGGCGATGGGGCCTTACGCGTTCAAAGAGGATCAGTGGGTTGGCTACGACGACGAGGACATAGTGAAGCTGAAGGCCAAGTACGCCAACGAGAAGGAGCTGGGAGGCATAATGTTCTGGACCATCGACAACGACGATTTCCGGGGCAAGTGCCACGATCGCCCTTACCCTCTGATCGAGGCAGCCAAGGAGGCTCTGCTCAGCAAAGACACGTAAGAGCCTCAGTTCAAATCTCTGTATCTCGATCTCTAAGGAGCGCCGGCAATAGAGAGTTTCCTCGTTTTCGAACCAGCAACGCGGTTCAAAGGTCCAAGACGGTGAACAGCCGGAAGAAGACTCGTCTGCCGGGAGTCCAGAGCAACACGGTGGGGAGGAAGTTGAGCTCGGGTGGCAGAAGGACCACCACTACCGCGGCACCTGCTACGAGGAAGAGAGTCTCGACCCCGAGGCCCAAGTTCCGAAGCTTCTCGCGGTCCAAGGCCAGCGACGAGGAAGACGACGACCAAGAGGTGGACAGAAGGATCTACGAGCCTTCGAGCTCCGACGAGGAGGAGGACTCTGACAGAGGCAACGCGGTTAGGAGCGCGGACAAGGCTGACAGGTCGAGGAACAAGGCCAGGCCCAAGGCTCGCCCGAGCACTAGGAATCGCAATAAGCTAACCCGTCGTAGGAACGAGAATAACGCTGATTCGGACGAGTCCTTGAGCAACAAGCTCACCACTCCCGAGCCTCCAACCACGCCTGATCCTGGCACAGGTGAGCTCAGAGAAGATTCGCTCGTTTTTCTGCTAGCGTTAACTGTTCGCGTTTCGAAATAGATTTCAAGTGCGAGGACGAGGGCTTCTTCTCGCACCCTCGGGACTGCAAGAAGTACTTCTGGTGCCTGGACAGCGGTCCAGGAGGCCTTGGCGTGGTGGCTCACCAGTTCACTTGTCCCTCTGGTTAGTTTGTAACAGGCGAAGCTTTATTCTTATCTTCGAATCGAAAGAAGCTTGTTGAAACTGTGCTCGACGACGCGTCTGCGCAGGCCTGGTGTTCAACAAGGCAGCCGACTCCTGCGACTATCCGCGCAACGTCGTCTGCCCGAAGGCGAAGGCGTCTCAGTCCACGGCGTCCACCACCAGGGCGCCGATCACGGCTGCCACCAGTCGAACCACGTACCTCTACAGCACCACTCGCAAGCCGTCCACTGAGAAGCCGGATCTCGACGAGGAGTACGAGGAAGAGTACGACGACGAGGAGGACGTCGAGGAAGAGGAGGAGAAGGCGGAGGCCAAAGTGACCACCACCCCGAAGCCGCTTCTGTACAAGACCATCAGCAGGAGCAGGCCAACTACTACGACCACCACTACCACTGAGACACCAGCGACCACCACGAGCAAGCCCGAGAGCAGCGAATTGGAGAAGGTGATCGGGTTGGAGGACGAGGAGGACCCCAAGGTCATCAAGGAGCTCATCAAGCTCATTAAGAAAGCTGGTAATCGACTCGGTCCCTGCTTTCTCCTCAGTTCAAAGCTATTTGCGTAAAGCTATCTAACTGTTCTGTCCAAAGGTGGCATAGAGCAGCTGGAGAAGCATCTGTCCTTCCAAAACAAGAGTCCTGAGGAGTCGAGCTCCGATAAGGAGCGCGCTACCCCAGCCACTATCAGTCGCACCCTCTACGAGCGAGTGCTGAGTCGTCAGGCTAGCAAAACCGGGGCCACGAGCTTTGCGAATGGTCCTGGAGGTGCTCAGTTCGAGGGCCTGGACGATGTGCCCGAAGTGAAGAATCTTAGACGATTGCAGAAGCCTCAGTATGTCACTATCGAGAGGCCCAAGTACGGATCAATCGTTTTTGTTGTTGAAATTGGTCGATGGAAGATGGTTCTACCTGTGTTGAAATTTTAACAGACCCTCCACGAAGAAACCACCTGTGGATGAGGAGGAGGAAGGTGCCGAAGAGGAGCTAGATGATGACAACGAGGATGTAGCCTCCTCCGAGGAGCAGGCCGTCAGCAATCCTTTCTTGGCCAGCTCCACGCAAAGAGCCACGCCTAATTATATTAATATCAGACGGGCTCGACCTTCGGCCACCACGTCCAGGTACGCGAAAGCGGATACGGTGAATTTCCGTTCCCAGCCCAGTCGAATCTACGCGACTGCCACGACTATTGTTGCGAAACCCCTAGCTTTTGTACACGCTGACGTTGAATAACGAAACATTTTCTAGGGACGAGAACGACGTGGATGAGAAGGACGAAGATGAGGGCGAAGAGGTGGCCATTCATCCTCGACGGCCTGGATTGCTTTCGAGGTAACTGCTAATTCCTTTCCTGAGCCTGGCTGTTTAGTATTTCCACGGATCGAAAAAATTCTGGAACTCTTATTTTTAAAAGAATTCTGGAATTCCTATTCTTAACAAAATTCTGGAACTCTTATTTTTAAAACAATTCTGGAACTCTTATTTTTAAAAGATTCTGGAACTCTTATTTTTAGAAAAATTCTTGAACTCTTATTTTCAGAAAAATTCTAGAACTCTTATTTTTAAAAAAATTCTGGAACTCTTATTATTAGAAAAATTCTGGAACTCTTATTTTTAGAAAAATTCTGGAACTCTTATTTTTAAAAAAATTCTGTTAGAACTTGTATATTTCGTTTAAAAAAATATCTGCTCCTGTTGTAGAGAAATTTTTATTTTTATACTTTATAAGTTTCATTCCAACTGGAACTTTTATTTTCAAGAACTTTTACTTTATCGGTTCTCATGGGAACGCATAATATGTGAGAACATTTTTAAAAAAGTTTCACTGTCCCCGTTTCAATTGGAAGCTATCGAAAAGTTCCAGAACTCTTTCGAACCCCGAGAAATTTCTGATCTCTCACGCTGATTTCTCGATTCTAGGAGTACCGAGAGCAATTCCTCGGAAGACACCAAGGAGCAGGAATCTCGCTCGACGATTAGCGAAGATAACTCATCGACGACTAAGTTTAGGTTTCTATACCCCGCATAGCCCACTCGCAGCGATCTCCTCGATCGATTGAATGACGATTAAACCGTTTCACAGATACGTCAGCGTTCAACGGTTCAGAAGTACGACTCCGAGGATCCCGGTGACCTCGGAGGCCACCTCCTCTACCCAAGAACCAGTTACGGAGTCGGTCAGTTTGAGTGAAACGCCTGAATATCGAGAGACGTCAGAAGTAGTCACGACCGCTTCATCGACGACCGTCCCCCCATCAACCACCCCTTCGACGACAACTCCCAGCAACGTCGTCCTCGAGGCGGAGACGGAGAAAGAGAAAGTGACGCCGAGCCCTAGCCCCGAGGCAAGCTCGACGACAGAGGCGTTGAAGCTGGTGGAGGATTCCGCGACGGAAATCCTGCTGACGACCGCAGCAGCGAGTCTGTCGCCGCTGTCTAGCCCCAGCACCAGGTCAGGGGGCGCGACGGTGTCTCAGCCGCGGCCCTTCGGCTTCAGCCGAAGAAACAGGCCATCGACGGACGCGACCAGCAGCACCACGCCGCTGCCATCCTCCAGCGAGCAGGCGAGGCCCAAGGTGAGTATATCCTCGCGAAACCACACGCGCTCCTCCTTCTTGGGAGGACGGGGTCGGTTAAGGCCGAAGCCGGAGGTCGCCGACAACGATCAGCTCCAACCTACTCGCGCCAGCACCGAGGAGCCCCTGCCCAGGCCGAGCAGGCCGAGGCAGAGGGGCACCAGCAGGTACACACCGCCCACCTTCAGGGCAAAGACCGAGCCACCGTCCAACCCCGCGATCAGGGATCGAGCAAGAACCACGGAGCCTCCTGGCGCGATCGACAGCACGCCCGAGCCTCCGAGGAGAAGGTTCCGTAGGCCAGTTTCTCGAGCCGCTAGCGAGCACACCAAGCCCAACGAGCTCGAGGACAGCCCCATCGTCAGGATCACTCAGGGCCCGCCCAGAAACACCTTCGTCTCGAGATCCAGAAGCGCGGTCAAGGACGAGGAGGACGACGATAAGATCACGAACATAAGGGTGTTTAAGAAACCGAGCGCCGTGAATAGAGACATCTACGCCAGGACCAGGTACACGAAGAAGAGAAACAACCTCGAGACCGAGGAACCCCGTAAGGACACCTCGGCTTATTCTTCGACCACCGCTTCGGCGGTAACATTGCCAGAAGCTCGCGAGCTGGCGACCGCTGATCGTCCCTCGGGCGAACCTGCCACCGAGCAGCCTCACGCGAACTCTGTCGACGTAGAGGACAGCGCTTCGACTCGGTCCTCGGTTGCCACGGACGCGCAGATAACCGCGACTGATTTACAGGACGAAATCACCACCACGGAATCTTTTCTGGAGAACGAGGTGGTCACCGTCACCCCCGACGGAGGAGTCGACCAAGGGCTAGCTACCACGAACAGCGCGAAAGTGGAAGACTTCGATCCGAACGTTATTAGAATCGTGTTCCCTTCGAACGGCACCGATTCAACGGTCCAGGAGAATCGAAAGGTCGCGGTGCCTCGTAGAAGGAAGGTTCTTCTGAGGAAGCGACCGGTTGCGTCGAGCAGCGCTGCGTCGCAGGAAGAGGAGGAAGAGGAGAAGCTAGTTTCTCGCAGGAGAAAGGTGGTCAGGCGACTGCGCCCCGTTCAGAACAGTACTACAGAGGCCGCGGTAGGCATCTCTTCCACGGAGGAGGACCAAATTGTGTTGAGGTTTGGCTCCACGTCGGCCAAGCAGGAGGACACGACGAATTTGGACCTCTCAACTGAAAGCTTCGACGCGTCTACGGCTGAGAGCTCGAGAACGATCGACTACGGCGGTATCGCGAACGATTTCACGGGAGCCACTTCGGAAACACCCACAGCGGAGGCCGCGATCGACACCGAAGAGCTCTCTGATCCCGACGCTATCACGATGGCCTCGACGATAATCGACAGTTTCACCGGCGGATCGGGCACCGAGGCGAGCACCGTCGAGTCCGCGACTTCGACGAGCCTGTTCAACTCCACGGATACTAATAATGTACTCGATGAAACGTCCACCCCTAGCGACGAGACCGAGACTCTGACAACCACCATGCCGTCGTCCACTGCGGCTACGCAGTCCAATCGGAGGTTGGAACCTTATGACAGAACGTACTATCTAGATTCCAGGTACGTGAGGAAGAAGTTTGTGCGCAGGCGACCGATCGATTCCTCGGAGAACGTGACCAGTAGATACCCAGCCTCGAGGAGAACGACCACGACGACGACGGAGAACAGTAGCCTGGAAGGTCTGTCTAAGCGCAGGAAGGGGCTGTTCGTTCGTCGCAGGCCAGTGTCTTCGACCACCACCACAACTACAACGCAGGTGGTGGAGAACAAAGGGGGTAAACTCTCCGACGAGAGAGATCTAGAACTGGAGGATCAGATCGACTCGGAGGACGCGACTCTGAGGATGAACCGGGCCCACGACGAGACCCTGTTCACCATCGACTTGCCTGGCAGGAGTGACTCCGCCGAGTTCTGGAGTCACTACACCACTGCCACGCCCACTAGTCACGGGGATCTTGCTCCGCTGACTCCTCGAGCGGAGATATTTATCGAGGAACACTCCACGCCCGCTAGCAACCGCAGACCAGAGCTCCGACCACGGTACAGAGTGCCGGAGTCTCTGAAGAAGACTGCCAGCACCGAGACCACCTATCCTCTCGACTCCTCGCCGGAGGAAACCGAGGAGACGAACGACTCCAAGCTCAAGTACCACAACTTCCGCCAGCCGAGGACCAGGTACAAGTATCGGGAAGAGGTCGAGGAGGAGAAAGACGAGGGGAAAGAGGAGCCGGTGCCGGACGCCACGGAGTCGCCAAGCTTCGAGTCCTCCAGCCAGCTGCGGACGCGTTTCTACGCGAGGCGACCTGTGTCCAGCACCGAACCTCCGGTCACGGAGACCCTGGTTCCAGCGAGGAAGTTCGACTACGTGGCAGACGCTCACAGGAGGCAGCAGTCTCTGCGAACCACTCCGCGCATGATGAACGAGGACTCCACGACTCTGAGGAGTCCCGGCGAGGAGATCCAGAACCTGGTCGATGCGGATTACACGACGATTCCCCCGAAACCGCAGGTCACCAGACTCGTCACTTCTGTAGAGGAGTCGGGCACCACGGAGAGGCAGAAGATACTGATCAAGACGAAGTACTCGTCTCTCACCTCCACCACGAGGATTCCTCTGCAGACCACGCCCGCCACAGTGCAAAGCGTCGTATCCGATAGGATAGAGAAGTCCCAGGGTTCCTCCGGCGACGGGAACGAGGACGAGTCGGCCAATGAGATTCGTCAGGCGAACGTGGAAAGGTCCACGCTGCCCATAGAGGGAGAGTTCCTTCAGCAACCTACCGGTCGGTTCACCACAGAGTCCCACGAGTCCTCCACGATCGAGATCGAGTCTGTGTTCAGCAACTTGATCGGCAGCAGGGACCAACTCTCATGAATAATCCTTCACGCCATTATCGATAATGTACATAGACACGACTAGCCCATCCTTCCGATCACACGGCATTAAAGATGCCGCTCTTCATCATCATCATCTTCTTCTTCTTCCTCCTTTCTTCGAATCATCGTCGAATCACCGTCATCCCATCGAATCGCGCGACAGAAGATCCCGAGAAACTCCTGCGACGAATTCGGGCAGAGAACGCTAGAGACCGCCAGAAGTCGGTGATGGAAGTCAGCACGACGAGCACCGAGGATCGCCCGACCTTCCTTGCCTACTCTCTCCCCCCATCTCTTCTCCTCCAGGACGGAAATACTCGAGAGACAGAGAGAGAGAGACAGAGAGAAGCGGGGGACCGTGATTAAGCGTGCTACCTTATTCTGATTTTCAGGTCGCCAGCTCGGAAGCTATTAGACTACCGACCCTCAAGGAACTGATCGGTCCTCGGACCAACCGTTTCACCAGCCCTTCGCCCGTGCACTTGAGCTTGCTCCCCTTTAACGCCTACAACGAGATTTTACCCCGCGACAAGCACGCGAACCTCCTTCTCCCAGGGGACGACTCGCGCGGTAATTCTCGCGACAGAGAGCCGTGGAGCCTGAGCGACGGCGATCAGAGTAACGAGAAACGGGACGAGTTGGACCTGATCGGAGGTAAAGCGAGCGAGTATTACGCCGAGGACAATGTCGCGGACGACGAAGGGAACGCTCTGTCGAGCAGGAGGAGGATAGATCGCGAGGACTCGTCGACGACCACACTCAAGCCTACCACCATGCGCGGCGCTCCGCTGGTTAATTTGCGGCAGAACCAAAGCACCCGTGGCTTCTACGTCACCAAGAGCGAAGAGGAACTACTGACTGACGGGAAAGCGGATAGCGACAGTGCCAGTGAATTCGCTACGGTGCTTGTGGAAACGAGGGAACAAGAGGAAGCCTCGACTCAAGTCGCTACGACACTCGAGACGTCCGCAGTGTACAGTAAGAGTTCGGATAACGAAGAAACGAGTTCCGCAACGACCATGAAATACACCGATTCCACGGTAGCTCCTTCGATCGCTGATTACCAAGTGACGCAGATAACTCGGAACGAGGGTGAGACCGAAAGTAGGGCGAGGAGCACGACTCCTCCGAGTGGCCAGGAACAGACGGAAGTAGAAAATGGCCTGGAAGAAACGACCACTGTGTTCTCCACGATTCTCACAACTGTAACTATAGTACCGCCACTTGAGATCTCCACGACTGTCTCTGTGCCTCCTACTAATTCAATCCCTCGAGTAACGTCTACTTTCATACCCCCCACTGACTATAAACCTTCAACCACGAAGTTGTTGAACGAGAGTTCGAGTCGCACGGAACGGGAACCTTCGACTACTGATATCCCAGTAACAACGACTGTATTCTCGAATAATATCACAGATTCAAGTACCATCGAATCCACAAGCGTTCCTCCACTCACTGCAATTAGTGGCTCTACCTTCGGTACCTCCACAGACATGCAATTCGATTCCTCCACTGAAACACCAAACAGTTTCCCACCAACAGAGACCATGGGACCCGTGACAGAAGCAGGGCGAAAGACGCAGCGAGTTGCATTAGATTTAGGAACGATGATCACCATGGAGAAGCCTCTAGAAGGTTCAGAGGCGACTCTAGCAGCCCTGGAGGAAAATACAGTAACGCAGGGTGATGAAGGCAGAAGGAATGTTACTACAGACTCGACTACGTTGGCATCCATAACCAAGCAAGAAGCCCCAAACACAATTGAAGAGTCCACAGAGGCACCAGTTACTAAGAGTAGCCGCCGCAGGAATAAGTTCGGTGAAAGATCTGTAATTCGGGGGCCCATTCGTCACGGCTGGAAACTGACCACCGTGGACCAGGAAGATCGAGCGAATCAGGTGGAAAAGACGCCACCACCGCCTCTTCGTCGTGTGCCCATTTACAGAGGACGGCGTCGCAGACCCGTGGCCACTTCCACAGCTGCAAGCAACGCCACGGTCCCCCAAGCGTCCGCTTTCAATCAGCTAGCGAATGTCTCCGTGGCGAGCGCGAGCGAGGAAGACAGAGACAGAGAGAAGGGAAAGCGTCTCGAGGTCAGTTGATTACACTTGCTAAATTCGAGGCTGAAGGGCGTAGAGAGAGAGAGAGAGAGAGAGAGAGATTCATAACAATTCCTGTTAGAAAGCACGGTAGAACGCTGTCGACCGCCCTTTCCTTCCGCTTAAAACTAAACAAAAGCGGCTCGCCAGAGCAAAACAGCCTGACCTCTACTATCGCTGGCTAATTCGCCGTTCGAACGGTTGCCGAAAAATAAAGCACGAAGCCTGCTCGTCGACGAGCTTCTATATTAAAGCAAAACGTAACCAAGCAGCTCGAATCGATCGCCTTTCCTTTTCACGCCTAACAAATCAGAAGCTCTGCGCCTTCTTCGACAAAGATTAACAGGAGTCTCGGAGAACAGAAGGAAAAGTGGTGTGAAGTGGATGTTTGCACGGAGGGAGCTCGACACGGAAGCCTGTCCTGTATTCTTCATCTACCGCTGCTGTTTCTACGCCTCAGATCAATTAACGCTACTCTTTCGCCTATGAGGCGCGTGTCGCACGTTTCTACGCGCCCGCGCCAAGCTTATCTTATCTCTTTACCCACTCTGACGTATCTTAACCCTTTGTGCTCGGTTCACTCTTGCGTGCAGCGAACGAATCTCAACAAAGCGAGTGTCCTCTGTAACCTCTGTGTATTCACGCTTGCGTGGTAAAACGTCGATTGGCCGAAACAGTTACGAACTAAATCGAAACTCGAAGCAGAAAATGTGAAGCGATCGAGTGGTCGCCCAAGGACCAACAACTCTTGTTTCTAACGCCCTGGCATCGGTAAATCGACGTTTTATATTCTGTCGTGCAAAATTCAGCTTTAAGTGCCCCTCGATCGGCACTTGGAGAGCGAACGATTTAATGCTTAACCATGATTTTTCGATTTAACACGAAAATATTAAGTGCCATTCTATTGTGTTGCTCGCGCTTACCCTATAATTCGTCTCTTCTCCCTCTAGTTACACGTGGTTATCGTTCCGGAGCTCCAATCGGTATATATTTGCGAGTAAATCGATTCCAAAACGCGAGGAGAAAATTCTCGGTGAAAAATGTTCGAGCGCAGCGTGGATAATTTTGGCCCCCCTCGATCGAAAGTGCTTGCTACGTTACTGAATGTTCGCGTGTAGGGCGCCATCTACGAGCAACTAACTAACGATACATTTTGAATTCCAAGAATTCCCGCCATTATGCTCGACAAGAATTCCAAGCCACCGCGAGAAATATCTGAATGTTATAACGAACAATATGCCATGAGAACGCTTTGGTATATACTTACGATCATTCCGTTCTCGTACACCGCGACGTTGTCGTTCGCCAAACTGACCGCCCCGACCGAAACATTCGCGGCGAAATCGGAAATTGTAGACACGAAATTCAGTCTGCGTATGCCCCGCGAACAGGTGAATTCCACCAAGAGCTCGGTAGCGTCCACTCGAACACCAGGAAGCGCGTTGTGGAGCAGGTCGAGGAAGCCGGCTGCGTTCTCATCATCGTCTCACAGCACATCCACTACAGTGGCGAGTTACAAAAAGAACCGGCCGAGCGAGGGGAACTCATCCACCGTTAACGAGAAGCTAGGTAAGTGACAATAGGCACGTTCACTCTACCGATCCCGGCGACCTACTGCGACGCAGCACGCTGCGCAGAACGGCTTTAACGAGTTTTATGAAATATGCACTTGGAAATTTCGAGGGGAAAGCAGCGGATACTTGAGATTAGGATTTATACAAAAAGCAACATTAAAAAAAGAAAACGCTTTTCGAATTCCACTATTCCCCAAAAAACGGTTTTCGAATTTTCACAAAAAATATATACTTAAAATAGTAAATAAATATTTGTGATTATCTTAAAAATGTTCAGCTTCCGTAATATTTATTTACTATTTTAAAAAGAAATAACAGAATAAAATATACTCTATCTATACAAAACCAAATAAATAAGGAAAAATTAAATTAACTAAAATCCGTAAAAATGTCCGAGGCGATTTCAAGTCAAAATGTTAACGTTTTTAATTAAATAATTAATTCATTTCTGCATATTAACTTTAGCATATAAAACCGTTTTTTTTAATTTAAAAACCGTTTTTCGAATTTTACAAATTTATAAATAAAAACCGACAAAGCCTATTCGAGATATTTAGTCTATTAGGAAACGTAAGCTGGGAAATCGTATTTATTATCGTACTTGCGCCGGATTTTAAAGTATTTGTACTTTACGAATTGCCCCAACGTTGAATAATTAGAATTCAAAGCCCATTAAAATTCTCAATAAATATAAAACACCAACCTTCATAGAATATATATTAAAACAAAAATGGGTAGATTAACCAAACTGTCATTGATAGTAATAAAATTGAAGCAACTCTAAAATAATATAAATATAAATTTATCTTATCAATAAAAAAAAAATTGTTTCCAGATGCCACGGATGAGGTAAGAGTGACGCCGAAAGCTGAAAAAGAGAGCGATCAAAGTGTTCGGGCGCAAGAGATCGCTGTGACTTTGGCGGAACCGCCGACATCGCGTCCACCAGCCACCGGTACACTCAACTTGATAAATACGACCCCACCGTCAGACTTTTTAATCCAGCTAAGCTAAACGATCACGTCACACGTCTCTCGGTTGCTCATGGATCACCTGGGACATAACTTCTCATCGCATTGCAATCTTCGACTTATACCACGCCATACTCTTTCGCCTGAGGATTGCTGGAAGGGCAGAAACTCTTTCCCCCCCACTCATTGACGCGTCTTTCCGACACGAGCATCACGAAAACTTTTGAAAAACTGAGGTTACCATTGAAAACTAATCGCATTTCTCTCTCTCCCCCAAAGAGGTCGCTACTTCACTGTTGGGGTCTGTGTTTCGAAGCTAACTATAATCGTTCGGGAACGCTGGCTCGCCGATTTCCCGGTGGTTCACCTGTTACGCTAATTTCTTGTTGTCTCTCATCCTGCCTTCTTCACTCTTATCATTTCAACTACTCGTTCTCCGCCTACTTCATCACCGTCTCTGTCGCTGCTACGTGTGTCACACCGTGCGAGCTAACGCATCCTCTTACGGTCTTCTACGTGGGTGCTAAGGGGACTTTGTCTCTAGTCTTTTCCTATCAACCTCCGCCTACCTGGAGTACTCGTAATTAATCGAGTTGCACGACCAGGTCGACCGTCGTTCAGGAATCCCCTGAGGCGCAGGATAAGCACTACGCTAGCGCCTAGAACAGACGCCACCACGAGTAGGAGCACCGCCAGGGATCGACAGAAGCCGAGGGCGAAGGATAACAGGGCGAAGGTCGAACAGAACGTGAGTAGCAGACCTAGACGACCGCCAGTTATCGACTACGATTATTACGAGGACGAGGAGGAGCCTGTGGTCGGGAAATCCAGCTTCAACGACAAGCTCTTCCTCACCAGCAAGGGCAACTTCCGGTGCCTAGATCAGGGCAACTTCCCTCATCCGTACTCCTGCAAAAAGTTCGTCAGCTGCGCGCGAATGGTGAACGGCCTAGTGACCGGGACCGAGTACAGCTGCCCCGATAAGTTGTCCTTCGACCCGGTCGGGGGTATTTGCAACTGGTCCGCCGGCCTCGGCTGCAAGGACTGAGCCGTATCCGAGCGTCCCTCGTGCCCTTTCTCTGATAACAGCTACCCTGAAAGTCGCAAGTGAAACGGAACTGAGAACCCGATAATTTTACAGTTGAAACGAACGAAACGATTTGTAGATTCTCATTTTATAAACACGCGTAGCCATAATCAGTGGAGCCGATGAGTGGTGATATTATCGTTAGAAGCCTCCTCGTGTAAATACTCTAGGGTTACTGTATATATGTGTAAGTAGGCTTAACTTATGTGTCGTTTTCAGCAGACGTAACGTCCAGGAACGCGCTTAATCGAGTCCCTATTCTTTTATAAGTCTCTCTCTAAGCGATTACACATTGGATATACATATGTATGTATGATAAGCAGACCTTTGTATTCGGAATAAAAGCATCGTTTAACCACACTGTTAGAAATTTTTATTCAAATATCCTTCGTTATATCGCCCAAGTGATATGACTCATACAAAGGACACGTTGGAAAACTCTTTCCAAACCTTGTCGCCCTTTTACCCCGTATTGAAAGTTGAGCGGATTTCTCAAAGGCTTCCTCTTCTGCTCTCTCTCTCTCTCTCTCTCTCTCTCTCTCTCTCTCTCTCTCTCTCTCTCTCTCTCTTTCCGATCGTTAATTTTCCTCGCATTTTCATCTGACAATAGTTCAGGAAAATGAAACGGGCAAACAACAGGTGCAGATTGGTCGACAAGTGTAATGTGCGATGCGAGACGAGTGTCGGGCGGACGTGTTCAAATCGAATTAAAATCGTAGTAGTTACATTAAATAGAATAAAATTATAATAATCGTAATTATCGTACGTACAGACGAGTATCGATGAGAATGTATACGTGTACAGAAGTTGTGACACGATGATCGGATGATCTCTCCCCCCCCCCCCCCGAAATTACAATTTTCCAACGAAATTTCTTTCGGCAGTGTGCCTAACATCATACCCATCAGTTGCGTGTTACAAGCTTTCGAATTCCCTACGTTTTCGTATCACCAGAACATTCATAATTTCCTTTCACGGTTGTGTACGCATTGAAGCGAGTAGTGCGTCTGTGTGTGTTTGTGTGTGGGTCTCTGTGTGGGAAGGTGACTGCTGTGTCTAAACGTATACCGGTTCAGTATTCGCCTCTCTGTGAAAAAAGCCCATACTTTTCTTCTCTGTCAACGAAAATTAAAGGTACGAGAAATTAACTGAACTCTCAAAACGCGTTAAGATAGACAATGAAAAAGCATTAAGCCTGAAGCGAAAAAAAAGTTACAGTATACCCTTTTCTCTTCTCTCGAAAATAAGTAATTGCGTTTCACACACGAGCATCTTTCCATGATCTTACACATAATAATAATAATAATAATAATAGTAGGTAGTAGTATTGATGATGATTTGGACGACGATGATTCGACTGAATGATTGTTTTTGAGCTGCCGATTGCAAATCGTGACCGTAAATACACATGACACAAAGAAATGGCAGCTGCTGTTTGGAAATTTGTTTTTACAATAACAGGTCCTATATATTACAGTGGCCTTTCGTTTATCACTTCTCTCGAAATATTTATAAAAATAAATACTTTGAAAATGTTGGCATCGTTCGCTACCGTAATCAATTATCAGGAGAATAATAAATAATCGTCTAATTGAAATAAATAAATAATTTGCTCTCTTCAGCATCGTTTTCGCGCTTCATCATTCCGTAATGTACGATCCCGCGAATTGTATAAAGGCGGCTTCGATTCGTTTACAAAAATTCGTATCGCCGCGTCTCATAAAAAAATATGAACGATTACATTCGATTTCGAGCGTTTCATGTTTTCTGGATCCTTAGCGAGAAGGTCGATTCGTACGTGTGTAAGGACTTCCAAAAATTCGTTTATATCGTTAATATTCTTAATTTATACACATATCATGACTTTTCGCGAGACGCCTCGACTTTGCACCCTTACGTCCCAGCCGAGCGATCGTTCGTTCGCTCGGAGAAATGAAGCTTCTTCGGACAGACACGGACAAACGTAAAGTGTGACGCTGGCCGGCAGGAACATTTTTCTTAGGAACTGCGCGACACGCGATCGTGACGCTCGAACCAATTAAAAGTTCCTTGAGAAAGGGAAAAAGAACTGTCAAGTTACATTTCGAAGGAAATGCGTTAAATTATTATTTTATTTGTTTTTTTCGTCAAAGAGAATTACTAATTATGCACTTGACGGAAACGTAAGGCTGCAATATCGACGCCAGCGATAATTACACACAATGAATTGTTCGATCGTGTTCTTCTTATTCCCCTCTTACTTCTTTTAAATATAATATTCGTTTGTTTTCCTTTTCTGGAACGCTTGCGGAAAGGAAATGCTTATCATTTTCATTATTATTGGTACTCGTGTGACTCCCCGTGGCACGTTTATATACAATTGAAGAATTAACTTACTAATTAGATAGGATTCATCGTAGACATAGGCAAGAAGCAAACGTTCTAGAAGAGCCTGTTGCGTTCGTCTGTGCTATTCTTTTAACGTTAAGGTATCTAAAACGGATATTTATTGTCACTGTACAGACTTCTTACTTAAGTACCGACCACCTTCGCTGGGCCGCTCTTGCCGACGACATCGCCCTCGCAGCGAAGGTAGCCACCCTAGCAAATACCGGTGTATCAAAAGTTTCTCGATACGGCTCTCTCAGGTTCCTTCACGTTAAAACAATATCACGAATAAAAAAAAAAACACTGCTAACCCTCGCGAGGCGCATAAACTAGTAGAGCCCTTTCTCTTTCAAGCGCTCCGAACATTGTACTGTACTCTCTTCCATACTAAATAATGTTGACTCGTATTGATGCGTTAGAGTACCGAGACGTAGTGCGAAATTTTCTCAGATATCGTTTGACCTACTTCCTCAAAGCGGTAATCGGCCGAAAACGCGTTCTCCTCGTTCCGTTGATATGTAAATTTACAAGTCTGATTCACCGTACAGAGCGGTGGAGAAAGAGCGGTAGTCTAATGATCCGGGGATAGCGTTGGGTCCTTTGTAAGGAGGCATTCGTTGAATGCAGTATTCCGCCTGGTCGGGAGGCAGCTCTCTCCTCAGCTCGTCCGGCAAGATGTACGGCTGTAAAAGAAGGATTTATCCGTCGGTGATTCATCGTGAACTTCCAAGTGACGGTACACCTATCGTGCGTTCCGCAATAACGTACGAACCTTGTCACCGGCAAGGATGCGGAAGCTATCGATCACTTGTTCGGCCGTGTCGGTGTCCGTGGACTCGCGGGTCATGAAGTCGAGGAACGCATCGAAGTGCACGTAACCGGAGTTATTTGGATCGACAATAGCCAGAATACGCTGGAAGTCGATGTCGCCTTGCCTGTCCTTTCCAATGGAGTAGCCCAGAGACACAAGGCAGGACTTGAATTCGTCAGGAGCCAACCTCCCTGTTCGATTCTTGTCGAAGTGGTTGAAACTGCTGCGGAATTCGTTCAGTTGTTCCTGCGTGATACCCTGCAACAGCACACCGAGCACGTGAGTAAAAGGAAGCTGACGGAACGCGCGACGAAGCTATGAGAAATTCACCTTGGAGTCTCTGGTAAGTATTTGGTTCTCAACTTCGTTGATGTTGCGGTTTATCGAAGTCAACAGCTGCTCCCAACCAACTCGCAACGTTTCCATCGTGTATTGGGTGTATCGGTTCTCGAATATCATGCCTTCCTGAACGGCTTGGTGAATCTTCTCCAGCTCCTCGAGGTGAGCCTTGTACTGATAGACCGCTTGCTCGTACTCCTTCAGACGATGCAACTGATCCTCCAGAGTGCCCTGAATAATACGATTGTGTATTAGGAAGCGAGTAACGTCGCTTAGATAACGACAGATTTAGGCGAACGCACGCACCTGCAGGCCGAGACCGATGGCCGTAACCGCGTCCAACTGACGCTCTATCCATGGCCCAACGGCGTTGGCCTTCTCAGCGAATTGTCGTCGAAGCAGTTCATTGTCTGTTCACTCGATTAAGGAACCTTATACGCTGCTTTATAGAATATAATAGAATAACTCGTCAAGAGCGTTTAATAATAGCGCAATGAATCGCGAAAAGGATACTCTGTTGTTTGCGGAGTTCCGCCTGCAACGTGGCATCGCGCTGCGGCACTAGCTGCCTGACATCGCTCCACTTCTTCGTAAGATCCTATCGCCAACAGCAACGAGAAATGTAATGAACATGTTCCAACGGTTGCGAGCGGAAAAGCTGAGAATTACCAGTGCAGTGAGCGTGGTGTACGGGTTCTCGAGGCCGCCAGGGATTTGGAACTGTTTCACTATCGACTCAACTTCCCGCACCAGCCCCACGATCGCGTTGTACTCTTTATCGGCTTCCCCAAGGGTTGCTTTAAAGGCGGCGTGAGCATCCATTAGTCCTTGGATCTCTTCCATCGTGTGAACGATGAACATGTCCACGAGATCCTCCCTGGTTCCATCCAGCCAGTTGTTGAACGGCTAAAGGGCACACGGCCATGGATTAAAACCCTCGGGGAATCCCCAACGATCTTACGTAACGAAATGAACTCACAGCAGCCCGTTTAGCGAACTCCAGATGCAAGACGTCGATCTTTTCAAGGATTCGCTCGGCTTCGTCCAATGCCTGGCGTCTGCGTTGAGTAAGAGTACCCAGGCGATCCCATTGATCGCAAATTCGCTGGCATCTGGCGTTCACGGACGCGCTATCGTGGTACTCCAAGGTGCTGCAAGGAATACGTGCACGTTAACTCAGTAATTCATCGCCAATGTTTGGTCGTGGGGTAAGCAAGCATCAACCAGGCTAGTCTTAACAAACTTCAGCGGCCTGGGCTAAAAGTTTTTGGCGCCCTAGCCCCCAATGGTGCGATTTCTTCGGAATCGGTGCAAGAGGGTACATCGGAAACCCGGGTCTCCGCCGAGGCAAACGCGAACGAAAACAATGCCCGCGAACGAAACTTTTGTCTCTAAAATCGAAGAGAGAAAGCATTTCGACAGATTTGATTCTTAAGCGGCCTTGGATCACGGGCGCCCCGGGGCTACAGCTCATTGGTAAAGACGGCCCTGGCGTCAACTATACTGCGGCATTACTTGAGCTCCTGCGCGATAGCAGCTATCTGTTCTACGCGGTCCTGGTGGGCCGCGAGATCAGACTCGAAGGCCTCGTGTTTCTTCTTCAAAGCCTTCAGTTCGTTGAGTTTACATTGTCGGAAGTGCTGCGACGTAAGCATCTCCTCCTTCCCGGCAGTCCATTCCTCGTGAGCGTCGGCCTTGTGCTTGAATTTCTGCGCCAGGTGCTCGAGACGCTCGAGACGCATCATTTCCGACAGTAGCCATTCTTCGAATGATTTCTCCGCTAGCTCCAGGCCTGTAAACATGAATCGTAGTGTGACGCAGCGCCTCGCTAAACCTACGGCCGGCAACGAGATTTCCGTGCGTCCCGAAACCTCACCCTTCCAGGCTTTGTTAATGTCCGAGACCATCTTTCCCTCCGTTGGCATGTACGCCGGCCGATTGCTCAGTCTCAGTTTCGTTTGTAAAGTGTTGAAGTTCGTTTCGAGTTTGGCCTTCTGCTCGACGCGCGGAGGCTTGTGCTTGCGACGGTACGTTCTGTATTCTTCCAATTTCTTCTGACAGCCGGCAAGAGAGTTGTCGGTTTGACGGCTGGCCAGCCAAGGCATCGTTCGTCGTATCCATTCAAGCAGATCGGACGCCAGGCGCTCGTACTCCTCCATCAGCCTCTCATTCTCTTGGTTCACTTTCAGAACTTTGCAAATTCTATTAGCGGCTGTCTCGGCCTGTAATGGAAAAGCAAACGCATTTATTCCCTGTGACAAAGCCCCGTAGCTCTGTATTCATAGATACGTCATAGATTCGCGAGGAGCGCGTCGCTTCCTGCGACCGCGGCTCGCTCATACATTCTCGCGCACACGCACTCTCGCAGAGAGCCTCGGAATTTATCTTGTTACTGGTTAATTCCAAATGCAAGACACACCTTTTGCGCACCGCTAAAACAGTGGTAGTAGGAGGAAACGTAGGTCATCACAGCCCTCTCGTCAGGCATTGCAGTGTTTCGCATATCTAGAAAAAGACATTCAAAGAAACTCAAACCATGCAGTGTTAGCGTGACAGTGTCCACTGAAAAATCTTACTTCCCCTCTTGGCGGGAGAACAAAAGTTTAACTGATACTTGTACTTTGGTTGGTACATTGAAACTCTAACAAGTGCCTCTAATTAACGATACTGTGAATTCATTGTACAGTATTGGGGGTGGGGGGTGGGGGGCGGAGTATAAGAAAAAAACATATACCAAAGGAATCTTTGGAAGAAACAATATATGTTCTATGAGTGTCTAGTATCCGAGGACAAAACAATTATAACGATTATGCGATGGAATTAGCATGATCAAACACTGTTAAATGTAAGCATACAATTTAATCGTATTAGTGAAAAATAGCGATGGTCGTTTTGTAACCAAAGTAAAGGAACAACACGCATTTCTTTACGCTGACCTGCTGAGCACCTTGGAACGCGTGGTAGTAGCAGGACACGTACGTCATGATTGCACGCTCATCTGGCTTGGGTGTGTTGATCAAATCTATATGATATTAAGGGAACATAATATTAAGAATTTATACGATTAAATAACGCGAGGAGAACTCATTCGATCATAGTGTCCATCCTGTACCCCGGCGTACCCAAACGAATTCCCTAAAGTTCTAGGACAAAGAAACTTCTCTCCCTCTCGCGTTAAACAACATAGTGAATAATGGGTCGCATGCGGTATCCATTCTGCTCGAACAGAATTAATTTAAGCGCACTCGATAGGCGTGTCCTTACCATCGGGATCTAACATGCGAGGAATGTCGAGATACTTCTCAGCAACGTCAAAGGCAGTGTTCAAATTCTCAAGTGGATTATCCTTGCTGAGTTTATTGTAATCGATAAGATCGGGACGATGGCGGTGAATGAGGGCGCAAAATGCCAAACCGTCCTTGAACGACAGGTGGAAGTTCTGAACGTTAACATTCTTGTACGGCGCGGTCTTGCGCTGGCACCACAGCAACAGGCCCTCCTTTGCGGTCATTTCCTCCACGGAGATGTCCTGTATGGCGAATCTCAGGATTATAGTCCAGATCATGCCCAAAGTCATCTTCAGGTTGCCGTCCACGATTTCTGAAACAAGCCGACGCCGCTGCCCCTGTAATTCTTTGTAAACTCCTCTGCGCGCTTTCTAACCGAACGTTCGAGGGATTAAAGGACTAACCCTCGGCCCCGATAGACACCAATTTAACTCCTTTGCTGGCAATGTAGTCCAGAGCTTTGTTTACATTTGCAATCTTGTGGAACCGCATCTTGCCTCTGTCTGGTCTTGGAAGAGTCTCGCCCGAGATCACCTCGAGCAGCAGCATCAACTTCAGCCCGTTTCTAAAGTCATCCTCGATCGATTCGATGGCGGTCCCTGCTTTGCGGAGGTGCGAGTTGCACCATGCTGTGAATGTCTGCGAACGAATTGAATAAAACGCAAATTACTAAACGCCCATCGTACTCGGGAGAACGGCGTGTATTTTATTCCAAAGCAACGCAAACGTTTACTTATTCTCCATTTTTGGCGATGGTACTGCGCGCAGCTGTTCCTATCAAACTATTTTCAATTAAATGATAAATCCAACAGAATGTTATGACTAAGAAGAATTTAAAATGGAGAATTGAGCTTGACTGCTGCTTAGTGTATATTTTAGTAACGACCCCAATCCCTCCTGCTATATATATCTTCTGTCCTGGTTCTTAAATTGTGCTTCCTATTGCCCAGACCAAAGATTTTCAAACCTTTAATATCCAGAAGCATAAAATTCCACGCAGCCTGATATTTGATAGCGATCTCTGGTAGTTGCGTTCGATCGCCGAGAAACCAGACTGTCGCAAACATCAGATAACACGATTTATGCATCTTACGTTATATTAATTAATACCAAGTGTCGCAGTAAAAGGGACAAAATAACAATTGTGCTTGGATCTACGAGATCGTAATAAAATAGAAAATTTCTTGCCGATATCATACATACGCAATCGGTAAGTACACATGCGTTGGGTAAAAGATCGTAATTTTGACCGTGGACAGTGTTAATAAACAAAGTTTGATTTAATAATAGAGTAATAACTCCGGGAGTGCGCGAGATCGCAATATTACTATCGTTGAGTAAATTGCTGGTAGCATCGCTATAACGAGCTCCGCGTTATTGCAAGAGACGGCGCGAGAAGGTGGAGAAAAAAAAATGCGACATCAGCGAACGTGATTTTTTTTGTCGAAAGAAGACAGACGGAGAGAGAAAAATATTGTCTGAAATTTAATACGGGTAGCGTGAAGCGCGACCGGCCAAAATTGGACATGAGCCACCTTAACTTCTACGAGCGCTCTAAGATCTATTTGTAAAACATTGACTCCTCCCGCGCTGGGCGGCTGAGCGTTTCGAAAACATTCTGATCTCCTCTACTTCCGTCGGTATCGTTAAATCGAGACCGATAGGGGGTGACAAATGATAAATGAGGAATAATAAACAAGCTCCGCCGGGATCCTCCGGTTGTTCCGTCGGTCGCGGAATTAATTTTAATCGTCGACGAACGTTCGCTTCGAACAGACACGCCACGCCTCGGAACCGCCGAACAGGCAGAAAAATATTACGATACGATCGGGTGTTATTTGCTGATGAAACATCCGATCTACATCCACGCGAGAGCCCGCGATCGCATTTCCCGTGGCAACCACAAATCCCGTTCCGAAAATACATTTCCTGAGAATTCATGGGCATTCTGTTAACGTCGCCGTTACTTTCGAAACGCGATGATTCTCGCATTCACAGAAACGTTAGACATTTTTTTTTTCCCCTCCGTAACGATTACGTGGCAATAACGGCCGCAAGCACTGGCAAGAACGAAGCTCCGTTATGTAAACGGGCAGCACTGTGAAATAAAAAGAAAAAAAAAGGAAACGTTCATTTATGTAAACTTTCTTTATATACGCTCGTGACTCATAAGCCAGCTTTCTACAAACTACCGCAACGCGGCGAGATACTGGCGCGATCCTGAAAGACTAGAGCCCTAAAAGCCTGAAAACTGAGGAAGGCGTGCGTGAGACGCGGCTGTGAGTTAATTAGCCGCTAAAATCAGAAGAGATTTATTTGTAACGTGTACTCGATCGATCGCGCCAATTGTTACACAGTCGCGTACGGTATGGAGAAATGTCTCGATCGACTGACGACTACTGATTGCCGTGTTCAAGCGGCCAGATACGGAAATTTTTACAGGTACCCGCCGTGCAGGCCGCCAAAAATATATGCAGTTAAACACGAAACGCCCTAAATACGATGCACATAATTCACCTAACCTAAATTCGAAATATCGCGCGTGTACAAGCCGCGTGGACAGGCTTGCACGTTATGTCTATTCTTAAAACCTCTGGCATTGAATTTCCATAATAATGTGCGAATTCCCGGCGTTACTTTGCGCGCCTGGTCACGCAATTAGCCAAGATTCAGTGTCGACAGCGTCGCGTTGACCGTTCGGAACGGTGAATGAAAAATCGTGACGCGAAGCCTCTAATTAAAGGCCCACCTTAAAGTCGCCCGAGTAATCTGAAAGAAGACGGCGGCGTAAAATACGACGCGCGAAGACTCTTCTTTAAGAGAATTGGCACGTTAGAGTGCGCGTGACAACCGTGCAACAAAGCTGGTGGCGAGAGATATTTACGACAGTCGACTCGAGGGAAGGAGCCGTGGCGATTTGCAAAATCCTGTTACTCCGACGCCCGAACACGAGGGGTTCGGGGCAGGTGTTCCCGCTCGGATGGGCAGGTGGCGATGTCGTCGGTTAAAGCCATGTAGTACCCAGTCACGTATCTATTGCGCCTACAGTGGTTTATGGTTGGCAATCTACTAGCCGGCCACGAGCAAAGAAAGTTGAACGGAAGATATCCCGATTTAACGATAGCTCCGCGGTATCGGATTGCATATCTCCCTACCCAGATCCATACGCTTAGGAAAACAAAACCAAGTGCTTGCTCCTCTTCCCTGTTTCAATGAATACAGAAACGCATCCATAGAAATTACGTTCGAGCCTTTCGCGATACAGGTTCCGGCGCGTAAAAAAGTTTGTCCTACTTGGGATTACATACGTCTGCCGTGGATCTCGCCGCGGCCGTTGTTTGCCGCGGGCAAACCGACGGGCGTTACAGTTCACGGGGATTCGATGAGCTCGCTAGGCGATCGTAGGAGAGGAATTGGCTTTCGTGGAATCCCAAGGGAGAGTCTGTTATTCCGACTACCGTTTACGTTACGCTCGAGCCGTGGATAATCCTGGAAGATCGTGTTTAACGGAAACCATGGTGGTCGACAATCTATTTCCGGACGGGTGTCAGCGGGGCGAACGGAAATGCTGAAAATTCATTGAAGAAACCGTTCCAACGGCCGGTTACGTGGAGCGCGGGTATTTCGTGGTAATTATCGCGACGACCTTTGCGAGCGACGAATAGCCGGCTGAAAATAGTGTAACGCGTGGGCGTCGGTTGCATTTTAAACGAAACGTAATCGCGGGGCCAGCAATAAACATAAGGCGCGCGGGCGCACACGGACGGCTGTGCGCGGTTGTACGCGCTGGGAACTTAATCATCGCATAAGAATCGACTTAGCGATGCATAGCGTGTACGGGTCACCCGATTCCAATCTGAGATCTGGCGCACAGCCTAAACTCCTCTCAAAGGTTAACGATCTTCGCCTGCCGTCCACGAACAAATCAATCGATCGATTCGTCAAACGTGCGCGATCTTCGTGAAACTGTACAGCGACTATAACGAGAGGCCGATTCGCTGTTAATGCGCGGTGAAACGCTTCGCTGGGCCGTTTCTAAAAATATTTGTCTCCCCCTGATCGCGTTCAATGCTCTACCTTCGACTCCGTCGAACTCTAAATCGAGTGCGATCGAGGAGGAAAAAGTCTGATTCTCGATCGCCGGGACAATTTATGCTAGAACGAGTCCTGAAACGGTGCCACGGTGGGAGACACGGTTCTCTATATCGCGTGTCTGTACGTATTCAGCGAGACGGTCCCAAGGGTGCAGAGCACTGCAGAGCCTGTGAAAAATCCTAACACAATGCTCGGCAAAATCATATCGTGAAAGGTTAAGCTAAACGGCGGTTAAAGCTCGGAGGCAACCGATCGAAAGATACAGACCCTGACTGTGATCGACGCGCCTTATCTGTGTACACAATGAGGCGAAAATAGTATTTTTCGAAGTAACGGGAAATCGTCGAGCGGTAGTAAATAAAATGCACTCTTTCTAAAAGCGACGAAGCTCGGTCCCGGCTTGTTTTGTTTCCGTTTCACTCGGAATACGAACGTCTCGGCATCGAGGTATCGTTACGATCTCTCGGCTCCTTGGCCCTGCCTTTTCCCCAGCGGCAAATCAGACAATTGGGCGTTGCATTTCTGACGGACCACCCTGTGTATCGTCTATTTATACGGTAACGTCCGACGTCGCGCGGACGGAAACGAGGATGAAAGTACATCGACGGGTAGTAGGTCCTTCTGCCGAACAGTAACCAGTCCATTGCTTCACGATACATATGCCATTAATCACCCAGTGATAACGCTAGGTATGCCGTTCTTCGGCCTTCGGCGAATTATCGCCGGACACGATTAAGTGCCGGAATAGGCTATCGGAATTTAAGCACTGCTACCAGTTAGGTACGCAAGAAGATTCCGCGGTGCCTAATAATCTTTTGAGAATCCGACGGGACTCGTGTGCCGATAAGTTCGCACTAGCGAGGCCTTGAAAAACTTGGAGAATCTTAATTATAGATTCCTAGAATTGCGAGCGCGCTACCAGCGAAGTAATTACTGGCCACGAATTTGGCAGGCGACAAAGTTCCAACCAGCAACGAGACAATCGCGGGGAATTCGAAAGAAAATTGGCACGTACCCCGCGCGATTCGGATCGACGTGTTGGGCCATCCCCGTCTCGTCTTCTTTATAGTTTTCAGCGGGAGAAGCGCCGATGGAAACGACGTAACCGTGAACACCGTGACCCATTTGAAAACGAGAGAGGAAAATGCCTATCGCCGGCGTTCCTCGGAATCTTTCGCTCGAAAACCACGATCAAGCGGTCCAAGATTTTACGAGAAATTGTACAGTTAACCGTCCTGCACCTACTAGCCGGCTCTTTCTCGTTCCCCATATACATACATACAGGTTGATTCATCTAACCCGGCGACCTAAAATTCCACGTAACCCGTTCGTTGCATGGAAAAATTATTCCAACGCGACACGAAGGTCGCCCCCCCCCCCTCCGCCCCAGGTGTTGAATAGAATTGGGGAGAGGCGTGTTAGGTCCGACGTTAACAATTACCAGTAGGTTAATATTCGTAAAGACTTTTTATTGACACCTAATCTACCTTTTCCGCCAAAGAGATATGAACCATATAAAGTCTAAAGATTGTTATCGCTCTATGGCGCTGTGTACCCGCGAAAATACCGGAGTCGTAATGGTTGGAACGTCGCTGCAAAGTGTTTCAGGGTCGCGAGAGTTTACGGTGCCGTGAGATTATCAGCGGAAATTTAGATAGAACCAAGTTGCTGATTTATCAGCTTTCGAATCCCAGAACCTGTTGATAAATTCATTTACTCGGGAGAGAGGAGCGCCGATGCATGGCCAGGCGTGGTTTGTCAAAGAACAGACGAAAGGAAAGGAATAACGACGGTTGTCGATACTGTCGATAGTTTCGTGAGAAACTCGGTCCCCGTCTATTCGCGAGAAAATCATATTCACGCGCTTGGCTTATCGGGCCAATTGTCGAATCGAATATTCGCCTCGCGATTTACGTCGGATATTTCTAGCGAGGACACCTAACGATCGACCGAAGTAGACGGGGGATTATCTCGGCGAAAAAGCATTCGGAAATTTACGAGGGGGACGAAGGTCTCGGCTATCGCGTATTCGATCGACGCCGCGGACGAAATCGATTTCTCGGGCATGAGGGAGCATCGACAGGGAGTCACGTTACTCTGGAATGACTCAGTGCTCGATTATTTTTGTCATAAAGTCTGAAAATACAATCCGAAGGGCTCCCGACCGGCGGTGTACGTAACCGAGTCGGACCTGAGAGAGCCTTGAGCCCCTGCCAAAAATGAAGAAAACGCGTTTCCAACGCGTACTTGAAGCTGCTCCACTTTATCAATTGACACCGCATTAATCTGCCTCCCTTCTGCGTATGTATTATATACCTTGTCCGGGTGAATCTTCTCGCGTAATTATCGCTCCGCGGGTCGCGGATCCGACCGGCTTTTATTCCTTTCTAATCTCGTATCGAAGTTCTACTTAAATGTTTAGCAGAGTGTCTGCTGCGAGATCTACTAAACTGTCAAGTAAAACTAAAGACGCCGTTCCTACGCTAAAGAATGCAGCGCAATCGTGCTTCCACAATCGGATAAATACGAGCGGGAAAGAGCAGGTTCGTAGTGTGGCTTAAAGTTTTCCAACACGGCGCTTCGTTTTCCAGAGGAGCGGATTTTTTAAGATACCCAAAGTACGTGCAATATCTCCCGTCACTCTTCCCCGCGCCGGACTACATAATTCGAAAATCTTACCGGGCTCGGTGAGGTTATGTACAGCGCTCGTTAAACGAAATCCATAGATTCCCCCGTGAACGGCGGCTAGTAGAACGGAAACATGGGGCTAGGTTTTCAAGGAACTCGAGTTCAAGGAATTCATTCGCTTATCAAAACTACGTATCGCATGTTGGGGCGCCCGAGTGCATAACGTTGCGATACTCGAAGCAGGAGTTCTCCGAGAGAACGGTAAAGAAAAAAAAAAGAGAAGAGAAAACGGAAAGGGGTACACGGGGAAGGGCTAGAAATATGTTGAGAAAACGAGAGGCTAAGAAAAAAAGGGGGAAGGAGATAGGAGACTCACCTTTTTCTGCTGTTTTTCCCAAGCCGGGTCCAAAAGGCCTTCCCTCTCCCACTCCTCCTCCGGCTCCATGTATCCGTCCCCGTAAGCTTCCATGTCGTTCATCCTTCCGCGGATATCTCACGTTCCTTGAAACGCAAACGATTTCCGTGTCACTCGTGTACAGACACTCGGGTTACGCTCCCAAGAACGACGATCTCTATCGTAATCGTACGCCAGCGATCCTTATTTCCTACACTCGCCCCGCGACAACCAGGGACAGCGATCGCAATGCACCCGTCCGACGGAGAAAGAGAGAGAGGCGAGATTCCGCGTAGCGCGATCGAAAGGGAAGGAAAAGGGTGGCTGGTTGGCTGGCTGACTGACAGACAGGACGATTCGAAACGAGAAGACAGAGAGACGAGAGATGCCGCGAGAGCGGAGGGAAAAAAAAGACGTGTACGTTTTTTGTAATGTGAAAACGTACCCGCTAAGCCCAGAAAACGGTTCGGTTCGTGTCGTTCTTTCTCTCGCGCTGACCCCTCTGCCACGAGTCTGACACACGATTTGCTCGCCGGCGCACGAGCCTCCCCTCCCACACGCTCCCTTTCTCACTCCCGCGCGCGCTCTCTCTCTCTCTCTCTCGCCTTCTCTTTGCCACACCGCCCCGCGCCGCACGCCCACCCAACCACCCAAAGATCCCGTTCCCATGCAACAGCTTCCGTGTCCAACCCCCGCGAACTACCACTACTCACCAGCCACTCAACCATTTCGAATATGTGCACGATGGGGTGGCGCGAATCGCGAGTTCGATTCGATTCGATCGTGCGATTAAACAAAATGCGTCGCCGTTTGAAAACGTTCGGCTCTCTCGCGATATGCGAACCCAACAGGTAAATTATGCCTGGTATCTGCGATCGCAACGCGAAACTCGAGCCAAAGGTAATTACCCGAGTAGATTAGACGCGTAAATGGGGCCTTAATGTTGGGAGGGAAAATCGAATTAAAGATACAGCGACCCACGATCGATGCCGTTCAACACATATTGAGGGTATCGCTTAACTGAAAGTTCATTGTAAACAAACATGCTTCGCTGGACTTTTCACGGTGGTCCAGATTTTAAACTTTCCTTATACTCGATCGATCTGCTCCGAACAGCATTAAAAACGTTCGGTTCCATGGATCGGTATAGGTACGCAAGCACATCTGCTGAAACTAACCTCCGTTCCCTAGCTAGCGCGAATCCCGTCCAGCAGGCAGCTCGGGGAATACGAACGATATCGAAAATAGTATCGAAGGCGACTAAGACACTTGATTCACCCACACACGATAAAAATAGTACGGTAATCCGCGCGAATTTCCCAAAACAACAAGGGTAACTCCATTCCTCCGAAACTTCACGGACATTCAGGCATGAACGTTATCAACATAGAGGGGCGACGCTAGCGCCAATTCAAATCACGGCCCTCCTCCTCTTCGCAAACACTTTAAAGCCACCTGTATTTTTGTAATAATAAATTGTCGAATATCCCCCCAATCGCAAACCGGTGTACTGGTTATCTAAACTAATTATAAAATTTTGATAATAGAACCTAACCTCTGATCTAAAATTTCTCATTGTCTCGATAAAGTACTGTATTTTATATTTATATGTCAGACATATGATTTTATAATAATGTTGGCGTTTGAAAGCAACTTTTTGATTTAAGAGGAACAATTTGAAAGTCACATGAAAACTGCCACAAGTACGATTAGTTGACGCGTCTGCCAACGACGTCGCTACGCGCCATCGTTCTGCCCGCGCTCCCTCTGTTTGTTCGAATTTCACTTATGTATTCGGGTTTGTATACACGTAGATGTAAATGAGAATGGACATGAATAGATCTGAAACCCGTAGTGATGGAATGCCGATATTTATTATCCCTTTTTAAATACATTCTGTGATATTCTGCTGGCAGCGTGCAGTTAAGTATTCGTTAGAGTTTATGTGCTTGGAACGGCGGTCACTTACTTACCGTTGAAAATACTTTCCATCGAGCGAAACCGTGCAAGGAACAATAAGCTTCGTAAGATGTTTGAACAAGTATCGGAAAGATAGCCGGGGTGTGGTCGATATTTACGGAAAGGTATTACTGGCGAGGTGTTGCCGAGTGAAATAATAGAAATAACCTAACCGGCGAAATGGCATCTTCGTTATCAGGTATTAAAAGCTCCTTTAACCTAACTAATCATTTGTTTCTGCATCGTCGCCTTCTTTTATATCGCACGCACTTTTTATTATTTCCAGCGTATTGGGTGAGATTCTTTAAGGGCGCAGGATTTCCCCAAGACGTAGCCACAAAGCACGCAGTCGTGTTCTCTAATAATCGCATCAAGCCGGACATGTTACCCGATTTAGATAAGCCCAGTCTGAAAGAGATGGGCATAGCTTTAATGGGAGACATGATCGCTATTTTGAGATACGCGAAGAAAGTGGTCGAAGAGACGACTTGCGAAAGGTTCCTCGTCGATAGCGAAGACTCCTCTGGAACACCTAAGCTGATAGCGAAGAAAATTGTAGCCAAGACGCCTGCTAAAACAGTAGCTTCCAAAGTGAAAGCCGATACCGTAGCTGCGAAAAAGATCGTCAAAGTTCCGACCAGCTCGGTGAAAAAGACAGTTACCGTTAAGAAGCCAGTATCGACGTCGGGAGAAATAATTACAGAGCTCGCCAATCAAAAGAAGCAAACTGTTCTTAAAAGGAAGTTAGAAGAGGAAGACGAATTTGATAGTACCAACGAAGACGAATGGAACGGAACGGTAAAGAAGGTGAAGTCGGTGGAGAATAAAGACGAGAAAGTGGGTTACACTGTACTACTTCCTAAAGGGCCGACGATCAGAGGTCAACAGATCCTTAAAAAGTCCGTGGAACAAAAGCGAACTGTATTCGACAGGCTGGGCGACAGTTCTGTAACCAGTACGACGAATCTAGCCGAAACATTGCCGACGTTTAATATCACGGGGCTGGGGAAAGATGTTCTCAAAAGATCCGTAAGCGTTTTCAATCGGCTGGGAGATAAAGATGCCAAGAAAGATAATGCCGCTCAAGCGGGTATACTGAAAAATGGAACGACAACTAACGCGGGGATATTGAAGATTAAAAGTCCTAGCACAAGAACCTCGGTTATTACGACAAACAAAGTGATATCGAAAAGCGTGGGTACGATGCGAGCCGATCAAGAAGCAAGTAGAAAAGTTATGTCGAATAATGTAACGCAATTAGTAAAAACGACGAAAAAGATTTCTTTCAATAATACATCTTCGAGCAATGCTAGGACGACGAAACCCGGTATAGCATCGGGAAAATTAGGTACATGGTGTAAATTTTAATAACATCGAATAACATAACTATACGTATTTACGCCGCCTTGTTTTTTAACTATGGTATGTAATGACATTTTCAGCATCAGAACGACTGACTTCCATTCCGGCAAAAGCTCGGTTGGGTACAGTCAAAACTAGTGCTGCGAAACAAGTAACTTTTGATCGAGTTATGACAGTAGCACATGTGAAGAAACCAGATGTTTTTAGTCGCCTTGGAATTTGAGTGAATATTTATATGTTATTAGCCTCTTATCTCGGAGTAATATGTATGTTTGTGGATTAAGACTTCTTTGTACAAAGCTGAATAATTTCCTAATACATAGATTGTAAAAGTACCGAATGCAATGGTCATTAAATCGTGTTAATTAAACAGTGAGATTGCATATGGAAATTCTTTAAAAAAAAAAAAAAATCTAACTGACGTTTTGTAACAAATCATGTAGATACTTGTTTTGAGGAACAATTCATAATATATATACCTTTAGAATTAAAATACTCTGGAAAAAATGATATAGATGTTATATTTCTAATATTCTCTATTAATATTGAGTAACAAAGTCTTTGGTATAATCATCTAATGGCATAGCTTTACATGTGTAAACAAAAAATACGACATTTAATGTTATAAGAAAATAACGTTACTGCATCGTTTATTATTAATAAACACGATTTTTATACAAAATAATTTATAACTTTCATCAGTCTATACAGAACTAATTTTGTATTTTTAAAAAACGAACGAACGGTCAGAAATTACGCCGTTGCAGAATACTCGAAAATCAATGAAATGTTATATTGTTACGATCGTGTTTTATCACATGTGAGAATAACTTGTTTGTAATAAAAATATATAAAAATAGTATGCATATCGAAGCATGAACATGTAACAAGATAAAAATCTTCGCTCTTCTTTTCCCCTAATAACTGTAAAAATACTTCTTGCTTGCTAGAAATAGAAATACTGAAGCAACATATTTTACTCTAAACATTTCTTTTCTCGAAGATTATATATTACTGGAAAAAATAAAGAACTCTGGTATCACAAGAGCGCTTTCGACTAGTGTTTAAGAAAGACGTGGTGCATACATATTATTCAGCTTTTTCGAATCCGATCAGAATTTCCAAACAAAAACTCGATCAGTGGATGGAATGTTGTTTTACGTCGAACGGAATTTCCTCGGGATGTAGCTGAAAATGAAATGATTCAGCATTCAAACGTTTACTTAACTAATTTTCAATAACTTTTGCACGGTATCGCGTTTAAGGGTGTTCCGCACAAACCGGTACCACAAAACAATTTATACTCAACCTTTTTATATATCGCACGTGTAAATAAAGGGGACGATCGTGATTCCATATATTTCTCCAATTAGAACTAATTCTAATCTGTCCAAACAACTACGTCACGCCGTTAACTAGAGCGCTCCAGATATGCCAGATCTTGACTACATAAAACAGAGAAATCGGATTCAGTAAGCGTGTACGTTAATTCGTTAGATTTCAACTGCAATTAATTTGTACTATTTGATTAAAGAATATTGCATTAATCCCCCACCTTTTAAAATGATCCTTGCTTGCAAACTTCAATGCCAACACAGAGCTATCCTGCAAAAAGCAAATACGTACAGTCTTAGAGGAAAAGAAGCGATAGAATTTTACATTACATATAGGTAACCCATAGCTTTTTAACATCAAAGTTGACGAGACAAAGCGTAATAAAGATTTCTCAGAAAAAGAATCCGCAACCTGTGACACTGTCTCTGCACCATTAATTGTTAATCATTACAATGCCTAGGAATTTTATCCTCATAAAAAAATCTATTGTTTACAAATATAAATACATACATATGTATATATGTATATATGTATATATTATATGTGTGCATATTATATATATATATGTATATATATAAATAATGTGAATACTAATGTAACGTAACTTTCGCTCCACAAGGAAAATAATTCTATAACGCATGGCCAACACAGGTAGACATAGATGTTGAAGTATATCTTCCTGATATACCTGAAAATATTTCAAATATCGACTGATGTACAAAAAGATTGTTTTAGTTTCTAACGGTACATTGTCTTCAGTAAACCTTTACGATCCACTGATCGAGAAGTATATCCAGTATCTCTTTTCTTGGCCTCTTCTATGCATCGTTCATCGTAGAATCAATTCGCAGAATTCACGATCGATTCCCCCTTCAATTTAATCCCGAGTTTTTACTATTTAAATGGCAAACTGAGCAGAATTCTAAAGATACTGTGTCAGAATTCACGTGTAGGCAGATTCCGGTATTGTTTGCGTTCGAAGATATTTCTTCCTCCATAAAAAGGTTCGACGTATCGTTTAGATTCTCCACCGTGCTCAGTATATCGTCGCACTTTGGAAGATCTTCGAATATATCCATATTAAACGTAGGCAATTGATCCAAGTCAATGCCAATGGCAGATGTATCCTTCTTCTGTTCGTCGTTAAGTAAATCCGCTTCAGTAAGTGGCAACAGGCTGCCCAACTCTTTTCCACTATCCAAATAACTGTCCTCCGACGTCGAACTCATAGTCGAGCTTATAGTATTCGCCGGGTCATTGCTCTCCGGTTCGGTCTTCGCGTCAACTGCAGAATTTTTTAAAACTGTATAAGTGTGATCAGGATTTAAAAATACTGAAGAAATGGCGGAATTCTTACAAGGGACTTGCTTCTTGGTATTAACGTAATATCCGTTCATTTGGCTCTCTGTCGCGCTGTGATCCATCAGTGGATCGTTATTCGCGTCGCTAATGAAATTCTGAGAGCTTAGTATATTCTCCTTCGCATTCGTGCAGCACCTACATTTACATTGAGTAACGGACCGATCGAGCCCTTGCTGGGAAGTATGATTTAGGTGGAACGCATTCTTCTGAGCACTCATTTTATGGAGACCGTCGTTGATAGTTTTTAGCAGTGCTGTGATGCTGGTGTTGTTATTCAATACGCTTCTGAGGTAAGAGACTTCTCCGCTCAGCCGTTTAATGTCGATACTCTGTTTCTTTATAGCGTTCAGCAGGTTCTTGTTCTCTTGCTGATAAAAGGAAAGTTTGTTCTCCACTTTCTCCAAGTACACCTTCTTCTTCAGCCTGTTCTCACGAGCCATCAAGGCATTTCTGTTCAAGCAGGGCCTCTTGGAGGGTCCTCTGCCTCGCTTTCGTGATTCCAAGTCGGCATCGTTCTCGGTTGCGGAAGGTTGTTGCATATTCCTCTGTGATTCTCTGAATCTCATTCTGTACTTGGAATCGTATATATCATCCTCCTCTGTCGAGCTTTCCCACTTGACAGCCTTGACACTCGAACGCCGTAGTTTCCCGGACATGACTCGGGTATCCACTCGTGATGGTTACGTAGGAGGAACAGAGATATAGAAGTGATAGCTACCTGTGATCTTCCCAACTTGGAAAATTAATCGTGGTTTCACAATTCAGTTGAAAAACTGATAGCTCACGGTGCAGGGGTCTCCGAGATGCACTATTCACCATATACGCAGTTTCTCCACCTAATCGTGTTTGCTCGAAAATATGCGCACAAAATAGTGGTGTGGTCCATCATTCAGCACAAACTACATACTTTTTTAAAGACGCGCCGTTCACTCGATATTCTCCAAGTGGCGCCATAGCGATCGTATCGTAAACAACACGTAATTTGTCGTTTAACAGCGCGTAATGAAAGAAGCGCACTTTTAATGGGATCTAATTAACGTTTTTTTACTTCATTATTAGTCCTCAGGATCATGATTTTTCTCTCCTTCTCATCTTCTCACGTTCGAATGAAATTGAGAACCACTGCCGCGGTCTGTCAAGAATACAACTACGCGTTTGAAACTCTATTCTCATTTATGGACGTGATTTATGGATAAACTACTACGGTTCAGGAGGGTTGAGAAGAGAAAGCATGTAACGTAGTTTAATTGCAAAAGACCGGTTCGTGATTAATTGAAAATGCTATTCGGTGATTTGTAAAAGATTCGCGATGTTTTTAAAGAGTGTCAAAATGGTCTCATTCGGCGGGCAGAGGATTATCTTGTCGCGGCACTCCTTCTTGAAAGTTCCAAAACGCAATGGTTATTTGGTACTGTACGTATGTTGTGATACTGTTAAAACTACGAAGTAGGCACTAACAGAGAGCTTCTTTAACATCTAATCATTTTCGAATGTAGCCTCCCAGAAATCGGGGAGAACCTACCTGAGAAATATCCTCTACTGAAGGAAGACAATAATCCAGAATTTAATAGTTTCACGATAGAAAAATGCGTGGCTGCTATCGGGAAACAAACGATGGAATTCGAGGATGAAATCAAAAAGTTGGGGGAGAAATTAGAACGTAATATTAGAGAAATTAGAACGCAAGCCGCTGTGCCATTTTTAGTTTTAATATGCCTTTAAACATTCTCTCGAACCAAATTCTTTTTAGACATCGGAAGCGTCTGTCCCGAGACTCTGTTCGAAGATGTATTGAATCCCATGGAGGAGATGTATACATCCTTGAACATCACGTGGGGCATCGCGAAGACATTGTACTTTGGAAATCAGAGCTTAATGCCCACGCAATATTACATAAGTATTCACGAGCGCGCTAGGAGAGCTTCCGCCAGTAGGTATGTCAACATGCCGATTTATCAGGCGTGCAAGGATATCGTAGATAACAACGACAGCGAATTGACCAACGAACAGAGGAGAATTTTATTGAAATTCATATTGGAAGGGAAATTGAACGGATTAGATTTGTTCGGTAAAAAGAAAGAAAAATTAGGGGCAGTGTCGATGCAGATATATCGCAAAGTGAAGGAGTTCTCGCAGAAAGTGGAGGTTTGTAAATGTGAACGAAATACAGCGGGCGGACGAAAGAAAGTTTACAACTTTTAAAATCGCATAACTTTTGTCAAATTAATCCAAACGAGTTGGGTTCTTTTAAGAAGCTGCAGGGATTAGTTTGCGATTTTCGACCTTATTCTGCGATCTTTAAGCGTTTAATCTCGGAGCACCATTAACCGATTTTTATGAAATTTTAAGCATGTATACAACTTACTTCGATCTACAAACGGGTCTCTTGAATTTACATTACAGGCTCACAAAAAAGTTTAAAAAATGACATTTATTATTTATGTTTGCTATTCCGACCAAGTGCATTTTTTTTTTCAAAACGATGAAACACGTCAATTAGAGAAATAATCCTTGTAACTTCTCAAAAAAACTCAACTCGTTTGGATTAATTTGATAAAAGTTATGCGATTTTAAAAGTCGCAAACTTTCTTTCGTCCGCCACTGTAGAACCGAATCGATATTAATATCCTCCTTTGCAGGTAGCTATAAATCAGTTCAACTATACGATACAAGACCCTTTAACCGTGAAGGATTTTCCAGAAGAGCTTTTAAAAACTATGGTGAAAGATGCCAGCCAATCTGATGTCGGCCCATGGACAGTATCTTTGAATCCTGTCGTTATGAAACCATTTATGGGTACGGACTATAACGACTCTGTCCGGATAATTCAGAATTTATTTAACATATAGAAGTATTAATTAATTTTTCGTACTCTATACTAATTAGAATATTGTCCTGATCGTTCTTTGAGATGGAGAGTCTGGGAAGCAGATGTTACCAAAGCGTCTATCTACCAAGAGAGACTGTTACAGACGAGTACGCTGTTGGAAGAAATTCGATTCGAAAGGAACAAACGGGCAAAGCTATTAGGGCACAAAACGTTCGCCGATTTAAGTATGGAAACTAAAATGGCTGGGAGCGTGGAAAACGTTTATTCCGTGTTGGATACCTTGCTGGAAACAGGTAGAATTTACAGAAACTATCGATTAACGAGCACGCGTGACGATTGATCTTCTGTTTCGCATAAGCTCGGCCCGCCCAAGAGTACGAGCTTAAAGAGCTAACTGCATTTGCGAACGAACGATGTCCCGAAGGTGCGCTCCAACCGTGGGACATACCGTACTGGGGTAGAAAACAACTTTACAGCGTATACAAGTAATTGAGAAGTGAGCTTGTACCTTTAGGGTAAGGGATTTAATACTATGCGTAATACTATTTGATTGAAACACCATTTACAGGTACAGGGAAGAGGACTTCAAGAATTATTTCCCGCTACCGAAAGTATTGTCCGGAATGTTCGAATTAATTGAAACGCTATTCGATATAAAGATTGTCGAAAGCAAGAAGGCAGATGTCTGGCATAAAGACGTACGGTTTTTCGATATCTTCGATTTGAAGCAATCGAGTACCAGCCCGATAAGTAGCTTCTATTTAGACCCTTACGCGAGAGGCGGTGAAAAAGTTCGAGCGCCACACGATGTGGGATATATGGTGACGATCAAAGAGAGGAGTAAAGCAAGTAACTCGAAACCATTGGTTGCATTGATATTTAACTTTCGACCACCGTTCGGCGAGAAACCGTCTTTGCTTTCGTTCAGAGATATTAAAACTCTCTTCCAAAAGGTAAACTTTTTACGCGTAAAGAAAATAATATTTGCGGATGCATTTATTTCCTATCCGAATTGCTGTTATCTAGTTCGGACATATGTTTCAACACACATTAACGGCAGTGGAGTATGCTGAAATAGCTGGCTTTTCATTCGTAGAGTGGGACGCGGTATTTATTTCCGATTACTTCTTTGAAAATTGGTATGTATCGGACTTTTATTATTTCCTTTTAATATCCTCACGCGTGTATATTAACATTTTGCCCGTTTACTAGGTTGTACGAACCGTCTGTTTTGAAGCAAATCTCCTGCCATCAAGAAACGGGGAGACCACTGCCGACAGAAATGATCGAAACATTGAGAAACGTAAAATCGCATTTGTCCGGTTATAATCTGTGTACGCAACTCTACTTGTCGCGATTGGATTTAGAATTGCATACTGGGTAAGGTGGAACACGGCGAATACGTATGAGAGTAGTAGTATATTCGGTAATTTTGCTTCTTAAATTCTTAGCGATGAATTTTGGAATGCGATAATGAATCGACTGTGGAAGAAGTACTTTGTAATCCCGCAGAACAAAAGAGATTGCCATGTCTGTTCGTTTGAATCTATATTCAGCGGTGATTTTGCAGCTGCTTATTACAGGTAAAGCTCGAGAGATGTACACGCGGAACGCGTAAAATTTGAAATGCTTCGGAATTATCGAAACTTTTCCTTCCAGCACTGTCTGGTCGCACATGATCGCTGCCGACTTGTACAATATTTTCGAAGAGATACCGTCGAAAGATGTGCAGATGTTGAAGGAAATTGGCGGCAGATACCGCGAAACGTTCTTAGCCTTGGGCGGCAGTTATCCTACCAGTGAAATTTTCAGAAAATTCAGAGGAAGAGATCCTAATCCAAAAGCGCTGTTAAAAAATCTTGGATTGGATATTAAAGCTAGGATGGTGGAAAGTGTCGGTGAAAAGGCATAGAAGAATTGAAAGAATATCTTAATAACGCGACAATGTAAAGAACTAGATTTTCCTTTGTACGATAGACGATGAAATGTGATTTATATGGAAACGAGCATTGTAAAAATTTTCTTTCTAGTTGTAAGAGTTCGTTTCATTGTAACACGATGCATTGTTTTATATATTTATGGTGATAGTAATAGAAACGAAAGTTCGACCAACTTTGTTATTTTAAATAAACAGATCTACCCAATTTTATAAGGTTTTAATAACAAACGATCTTACGTTTTAAACGAGAACTCTAGTGTTTATTTCAATTCGTACTATATTAACGGTTATAATTATTCATGTACTGTTAACATACAAGATAGATATTGATTTTAAAGCAGCAGGTGGTCAAAATATGTAAAAAAGGGAATTTCTATAAATATATAAGGTGTTTTGCACATATTTACAGAATATAGACTTGTGGAAAGAACGTTTACAATTCTTGTGTATGCATAATAAAGCTCGCATACGAAGAAATTTGCTCGATTCATAAATATATATGTATGTCTCTGTTAATTAAACCAAAGAGACTGTAACGATAGAAATGAAAAGAAGAATTATTACTATCCAATAGCCGCATGTACGATCTTTGGTACTAATCGTTTGCACCTGACGCGTCTTGTTAACCAACGACTCGTCCGTTCTATCCATATGATCGCCCAAATTGCTAATTATTTCTGCATAAAAAGCAAAATTTTTTAATAAGTTTCGAGTCCTGCGAGTCTCTAGTAACGGCAAGTAAGCGAAATGAACTTCTAGTTACCATTTTGATGATCTACTTCGTTACTGATAGTCTGACCAATTTCCTTTTGCCTCGCAATCACTACGCACAATTCTTCTAATCCTTTATCTTGCTCTACGAAAGATAAGAACAAATTATCCGTAAAACTATAGCGTACACGACGAATGGTATAAAAACCCGTACCTTGTAAAATTCTGTTTTGGTGAGTTACAAGATCGGCAACGGACACATGAACATTTATAGGCTTGTCGTCGTCGTCGTCGTTATCATCGTCATCGGCAGCCCAAGAAGTTGTACCTCCGTCCGCGAAAGCAGATGCCCCGGATGTGAGTAAACTGGCACGAGACGACGCGAAATCGTTCGAATGGGTATCGTACAATTGTTTCAGTTGTATATCTCTGCTTTGCAATATTTCTATCTGACGTGTCCTTCGTTCCGCTTCCTCGATAGTTCTGCGCGCCTTCGTATTTTAAGGAAAACTGTCTATTAAAGCGCTGCTAGCCTTTCGACCCGAGCTGGACGAATGGGTGAAAGGATACATAGTTCCAGATCGCAAAGCTTCGTCCACTTTACTTTTCAGTTGCTGAACTTCCCTGTTGTACTGTTTCAGGTGAATTCGTACGTTCGCGGATAAGCTGGCGTACACTTGGGACACCTTCGGATGCTTGTTGCGTAAAGTAAGCTGCTCCATAATCTCTCTAAACAGTTTCTCGCAGGCATCGTATTCTTTTAACCTATTAAATTTGTAAACTCGCTTAATGAAACTCGCGGCTCGATAGTTGAATATAAATTACTGTGCTCGCGGGCTAGGATTTATTATGTTTACCAGGGATCGCTGTCGTCGATATAAAGGAGTGCCATTTTTCCGCAGTTGTATAGAAATTTACCGTACCGGAATTGTTAATCCTACATTGGCACTGTACGCTTGATTAAATGCCGGAACATCACTCGCTGAAATTTCTTTAAAAATTATGTAAATCACGCCAGTCGTGCTCCGGAATCTCGAATGATTCGCGTCACATTCCTGGAAAATGGTGCAAGCTTGACGCGTAACGTCAGAAAGAAAGGAAGAGAATCATTCTATGGTACCGTAAATGCCCCTAAACTATTCATTCGCGAACCGAGCTGAACCCAGTAAGAACCATTGTTCATTAAGCGACATTACTCGAATCGTGGGTGAACGCGAGTGAACGCGACTATTTACAAACGCGCGGACGAGAAGGAAAAAACGAAAAGTTCGCAGCGAGTAATCCGATCGAGAGATTGATAGGGCGCGAACGATTTATCGCGAATCGCAAAGAACGAAGCGACGTAGCCCGCGGAGTGAGCGCATGCGTTCGCGAGTTTAATTAAGGGGGATCGCGGAGGGGATCGAGCCCGATGGAGAAGGGAAAAAGAGATCGTACGCGAGAGTGAAAGGGAGAGGAGCGAAGGAAAGATTTACGGGTGGAAGAAAGAAGAATATAGAGAGGCAGCGTAGTGGCTAGCGGCAAGACCAGTTATATTTTTATTGTCGACTGGCATATTTCGCGAGGCTGTTCCGCGAACGAATGGTGTTTGACATCGTGGAAGGAACGAGAAGAAGAGATGCCTGAGAATGTCGGGTAAAAGTGAAACTCGGTGATCCAAGCTGGACGAATGTGCAGTGAAGGGAAGTGAGATTTCGGTGGATTATTCGCGTTAACTTCGGGAAGGTCACGACCATCGGTAAACCGCCTGGCGTCGTCGGTAGCCTGGTTAATTGAAAGTGGGGAATCTCCGAGAAGGCTGGATCATACAGGTCAGCGCGTACATACATACGATACCAAGGGAAAAGAAGAGGCACGTACGTCAAGATACGTCGACGAGGAAAGACGCGTATGCTGGATTCTTTCGGCAAAAAAGAATCCACGAATGGAGCACGGGTGCGTCCACGAGACGAAATTTTGCGCACGAATGGAGTACCGTTGTTATTGTTGTGCATATATTGATTTTTAACGCGGCGAGCCATAATCTCGACAGTTGCTCCGCGTTAGCGAAAAGAACGTTACACCTCTATTACTTTTTCTTCCTCCCCACCCCCTTTCTTCTCACTGTGATAAAATGGACTCCTCTGACGTCCACGATTATCTTTCTTTCCCTTCGATTGTCTTACGTTATTATTATTATTTCCAACGCTAATTTTTCTCAGATTAAAATATGAGTAGTACCGTGGCAACGGAGCCCTCTGCGATAGTAAAGTCTATGATCGACGGCATGACATCTACTACCACTGTCACGGCGATTTCCAAGGAGGAGGCAGCTCCTATATTCTTACAGACGCGAGCTGCTCAAGGTATCAGCGGCGCGTTCGTTTGGGTCGCTCTGTTCTTAACATGTCAACAGGTAATAACCGGCGATATCTCGTTCGAATCCCGTCGATACGGAGGTTTCCTAACGGTTATTTCAGTTTCCGACGTTTATTTGTAGATTTATCAACACTTGAGGTGGTACACCAACCCAACGGAGCAAAGATGGATAGTGAGGATTCTATTTATAGTCCCGATCTACGCGACTTACTCTTGGATCTCTCTATTATTCTTTAACAGCGAAAGTTATTACGTTTATTTCTTCACCGTACGAGACTGTTACGAAGCATTTGTTATATATAACTTTCTGTCTCTGTGCTACGAGTACCTGGGCGGCGAGGGAAACATTATGTCCGAGATACGCGGCAAACCTATCCGTTCCGACTGCCTATACGGAACTTGTTGCCTAGTCGGGAAAACGTATACTATCGGATTTCTCAGATTCTGCAAGCAAGCCACTCTGCAGTTCTGCTTGGTAAAGCCGGTAATGGCATTCGTCATTATATTCCTCCAAGCATTCGGACATTACAGAGACGGAGATTGGTCCCCGGACGGGGGCTATATTTATATAACTATAATTTATAATATCAGCGTATCTCTTGCCCTGTACGGGCTTTTCCTCTTCTATTTTGCTACGAGAGACCTGTTGACCCCGTTCGAACCTGTCTTAAAGTTTTGCACCGTCAAGAGCGTCATCTTCCTCTCGTTCTGGCAAGGTAACGCTTCGGGTTGGATAAATCTGTAGATGTTTATGTATGGAGGCACCAGTCAATTCTATCTCGCTTCAGGAGTTTTGCTGGCTATTCTTGAAAAAGCGAATGTAATATCACCTATAAGCTTGGGCCAGTCCACCAGCGCGGGCACAGTCTCCGCCGGTTATCAGAACTTTCTGATCTGCATAGAAATGTTGTTCGCCGCTATAGCGTTGCGCTACGCGTTCCCTTATCAAGTATACGCGGCTGGATGTGTTACCGACTCGAGAGGAAGGAGCGTGACGATGCAAAGTATTAGCAGCAGTTTAAAGGTACAGTACCGTAGCTTTGAAATTAATAGAATTAATAATAAAATAGACAACGGCAATAACTAGTTGAACATTGTTTACGTACAGGAAACTATGAACCCAAAAGACATAATGACTGATGCCATCCACAATTTTCACCCGCAATATCAGCAATACACGCAGTATAGCTCTGGTATGTACAATTTATCTTCTCTACGCAGATGTCTGTTTCGACAAACATCGCCTCTCCGATTCTTTTTATTACCTATTTTATCTTACCGATATATATATATTTTCATATGGCATGATGTAGCGAATGACGAGATCTAAAATTCACCCGTATTTCCATTGTTCATGTATGTTTTCTGTTTAAACCTTTATTATATACGTGTACTTTATAAATGCAAATGGATAACATGCAAAAAATAATTCTCCCTGCAGGTCCATAACTGTTAGAAATGTTTCGTGCAGATTCGAGCGAAGTAAATGAATGTAATAATGATTATCGTGCTGTTTAAATATCGTGGATCTTGGCTTTTCGTATAATACTTGTAATTTTCCGCATACTTTACTGCCAACCACTACCGGTATAAAACGATACAAGTTTATTTACATTTATCTTTTGCAATGGAGGTTTTACTTTGGGGTAGAAGTTGTTCGAATGACGGGAAGAGTATTTCTACCACAAGTTCGATTATAACGTGCCGATTAGGATCAAGTTCTTTGAAGGCACTTTCTTTTTATTGTTTTTCAGACGTTAATACCAACTTGCCGTATGAAAAACTATGAGAGTGCAGGGCGTCACTTTTTTAATTTCAAGAAATCGGACATCAGGCATTTATGCAATTTTAAATGGAGATTGAAAATTCTTAATGCTACACTATAGTTTATTAAACCTAATGTTACAAATTTACTTCATGTTTTAAGTTCAAACGGAGTTGAAGGGTGGGCAAAGAGTTCTCTGCTCAAATTATGATTTAAGGTTTATATTAGAATCAGTACACGACATACGCGCATGCATACATACACCTACACACACACACACACATATATATACAAGCATATGATTCGTTCATCTCGCAATTAACAAAATCTACTGTACAATAGAAACTAAGCACTTAACACAAGAGCACTTAGAGTACAGTGTAATTTCATAAAGATTTTGCTTTATAATAAATGCAAAAGACAAATAACGATTGACTATTATTCCGTGGCAGTATTGTAACTACGTATTACTCTAACGATAGGTCAGAAATTATTAAAGGACATGGTATTATTTCGCAATGCTTTTACTACCTTGAGAAAAGCATGTAAATATAAACGGTCCATATTTAATTTAGCATGCTTGCGTAGCATTTGAATTTACATTTAATTTTTTTTCCATGTGTTGCGTATGCATTTTCAGTAATTTTGACCAAAAAAAAAACGAAAGAAATTAGCAAATCGGAATTATTATTAATATAACATGCATGAGTCGTTGAATCAGGAAGATTGTGTTACGTACGATCTATCGTGAGAAAATGAAGAGAGCCGTAGGGTCAGGCTGTGTGTAAAGAGATTCTGTAAAATCACGCATAGAATTGTGCATCGTAATCTATAAGCAATGCAACCGATAATGCTTCGAGCAAAGATGGAAAAGATACACGCATGATTTTTCGCTGCTCGTTGACTGTGATGGTTGCCAGCGATAATACCTGATGTAATGTAACAATCAGGAGCACCGAAGGGACAGCGCGGCATGCGGATATCCAGCTTCGATCCGGACGATCCACAGAACATGCCAATACCACCGCCGCAAAGACGACACACTTCTCATCAGCGAGTCGCTACGATCTCGCAGAATTATAACGAGAAAACAATGCTGTTGAGCAGCGACGATGAGTTCCAATAGATACGAAAACAGCGGATCGCATATACGAGATGAGAATGAAAAGGAATGGAAATACGTATGACACGAGAAAGGAAACGCTACATTAACGTTGAACTTTCGCGAGACTATAAGAATATGATTTTCAACTGGTAAACGTTTCAATGGGACGCTAGCATATACGGTTTAAATTTCAAATTGATTGTACATCACTAGGTAGGAACTTGACTCGCTGACGAAAACAAATTACAGATAGAGACAGAGAGATCGCGCGATGCGAATTAACGCGCCACGCTGTAATAGTTCCATAATGTTACATCCATGTTAATACATGTATTTCGTTACATCATGTAAACATAGCATAGAAGATATTTATTTTAATATGCTGAACACGTTTAAGAGACAGCGTTACCTATAGAGGGTGGCTCTACTACAATAATAATAACTCTGTCTTTATTTAACGATGGTGTAACTTAAGTTTCTTAAATGAAAGAAGGTATTTGTACAGTACTTAATAACTCGATACTCCACGAATACGTTGCCGGATTATTTACTCTGTAGGCGATTGATATTTTTACACTTTAAACTTTAAAAGTAACATTACGTATACGCGTTCACACCGATAATCCTGATTCGAATGAAATTCATGCAACTCTGCCAATGGGAAGGATAATTATTTTGTCAGATGGACAGGGAAAGAGATAGGTCTGATTCTTGCACGCGCCCGGGGAATATATACATACATATAACTGAGTCACAAAAATCTTTGCGTCCTAGATTAAAGAATTAATGAGTGTATATATCGTTAAAATAGAATGTATTTAATAATGCGAAAATTAAAGAATTTCCCTTCGATGTATTTGTTTTACTTGCGTACGTGGCGTATGTAACTAGGTGTATGTACAATTTAATGCTTCACGGCCTTTACGCTAAAGATCCCAGGCACGCGAGCACCCGACGCGATCAACACTTAACGGTCTGAAAATGTAAAGAAAAATACGCCCGAAATCTTGATCTTGATTAATTTTATTTTTTATACAATAGAAAAGCTTGTGTATACATAAATTATATTTATGGAGAGAATATATTATCCTGCTCTATAAAATAACAATAAAGAATAAAGATCATTCGTTTAACGTAAATCACTATTTTTGTACAATTAACAATTAGCATCTTAAACTATTCTCAATAATTATTAGCGAAACACTTATGAAAGAGTATGATAATGTAATTAGATTCAGATTAATTTAACAACAAAAGATCGATTCTATTTATTCTACAAAGGCATTTTACCCGCAATTACATCGACACATTGGAATATTACAGCTATCGGTGAAAAAATAACTTAACGCTTTATCAACAGCCTTTGTTTTGGCGGAAAAATATGTATATTCATATATGTATATATTATTAAATACTTATTTATTCTTTTAGATAAAACTTCTTCGTGATAGAGAAAGTTACCAACCAATCCAGTACGTGTCTTTGCTCGTTACAACTTTTTTCCAGCCGTGCCACGGCGAATCTAAATCCTGCTCCTCCCATAACGGCTCGTTGTACGAGCCTCTCCCGGGAGTTGTTCCATTTATTTGTTCGTTGCTTGACACGCACACTCCCGATTCCGGTGTCTTCCGTTTACCGGCCAAGGAATTCTCATCTTCGTCCTCGATATCTTGGTATTGCAATTCATCGTCCATGTAGACTACAACGTCATTCTCTTCGTTAGTGTATTGATTGTACTTCTCAGAAACATTCTGCTTCGATACTTTGCTATCGAATGTCGCGGAGCAGTTTTGATAGATAGCAGTCTCGTTGCTGCCGCTGCCGCAACTTGATATCGGCTTGAATCCTATTGATCTCAGACGAGCGATTTTCAGATCGCTGTCCAGAACGTTCACAGGCACGAATGCAGACATCCTTTCCGCCGAGCATTTGCTTTGCTCTTTCGTAATCAAAATATTGCTGTTTAACGATGCATCTGAATTCTTACGGTGCTGTATATTACACGCGGCTTTTGTACAACGTTTCCCATCGACGCCTTTACTTTCACCGTTTGATCTGGTTGCTCTGGACATCGCGGATTTTCTATCTTTAAATTCGCCGTACTCTATCTTAATGAAAGTGTATTGTTCGTTGCGGGCATTGGTCTGAACGAAGTCGTTCGATTTCAAGCTTCTCATTAACGGCTCTCTGATCAGAGAACACTGAATCACCGCGTCCGTTTTGCAGGGCTGTGAAATCTCATTCTTGTAGCGCTTGTGCAACTCTTCTACTCGGGGGCTACATTTCACTTTCATGGGAACCGTTTCTATCGATTTCCTTTTTCGGTTTCCAAGCATCGTTACATCGTTACTTTGTACACGTCCAAGATTAACTCTCACCGACTTATTATTGTCACCCGTATTGTTAATGTTATCGTTGTTACTCGATACCCTCCGTGCGATATCAGCCTTATCTACCTGTTTGGAAACAGTTAGATTCTTGTGTATTCTGGTCTCGTTCAAGTTCAACGCTTTCGGTCTCGGAGCATCTCGAGATTCTTTCTCTCTGGCGCGTTTATAATTATTCGATTTCGCCAGTTGATTTCTGGCCTTGAAGGTAGATTGTTGTTCCAAAATTTTCGAGTTAATGGAACATTTGTTTACGGTACACATTGGATTACTGTAACGTTTGTACGATTGCTTCGCGTATGTATTACTAATACACCGTAATCTCCTGTTTCGCGGGCCACGTACTTTCGGCCCGATGTTCGCGTCTATTAACAAATTTGTAATCTCCCGTCTTTGTTTCTTATTTATATGTTTCTTTAGCGACGACTTGATCGCTTTCATAGTACGTAAACGCGTTCTTATTTCGTTTCTACTTCCAACGTCCTTCTTTATCCTCTTGTTTATTTTCTTCGCCTGCACACCGTTCTCTTTCACCACATTGCTTTCAATGCCGTTGTTGCGTTTACTCGAACGCAAAGCACCTTCCTCCGGTATGCTTCCCTCGGATCCATTGCACGTACCGAAAGCCATCAAATTTTCCCCCAAAATATCCAAAGACTGTAGTGCAGGGCTCTTTCGCGATCCACCATCGTGCGCTTTGTCGCATTTCCTTATCTCCGACTTGTTAATCGCTTTCCTGGACAACTTTCTGCGTCTCCTGAACTTGTAACATCTCGCGCCGATTAAATCGTCCGGGATTGATTCGAAATTCTTCTTCTCTATCGTTTCCTCCGAGGCATTCCTTTGCGTCGCTACTTTGTTATTGATCTCCGACTGCACTGTCAGTAAATCGTGCGGTTTCAAGTCTATGGATTGCTCCGACGTTAATCCTATCATATTGCCCATGAGTAACTTCGATAAAGGATGACACTTTTTGTTAATTAAATGTAGAATTGTGTCCGGTGTCAGTGCATCCAACGAGTCGATCGATTTTAATTCCTGCGTTTCTTTCGATAGAACTTTACGCGTCGAATTCTCGTTTCTGTACGTAGAATTTGTCGAATCTAATACATTAGTTGGCGTGTTTGATGAATTCACATTACTCTTACACACATCTTTCGAATCGTTTGTTATACTTCTATGCGCTCTGCTACAATTTAAATCGTCCATCGTATCGTTCCCTTCTGCACTCGTATCCTTAGTCGACTTTACTTTCAACGTATCCGGTTTTATCGTATTAGGCGAAATGTAATCGACGCGCTTCGGAAATTCACTCGTCGTAACAACTTGTGCCTTTCCGTCCAGACTTTTGTTTTTCTCTTTAGCCGTCGAGTTCAAATGTTCCGCGTGCTGGTTAGTTTTAACTAAATTAAGTGACTTGGCCGTTCTGCAAAACGGCAATAAAGTGCTCTTCTTCGCGTCGTGCTGCGTACTGTACGACGAATCGTATAGACCGGTGCGTATAGAAATATTTGTGTTGAGAGTTTTCGATCCTTGGCCGCCGATGTGAGTGGACGATTTGTTTTCCGACGTCTTGGGCATAATGGGTGTACATTCCGTGCTCGCCTTCTTAAACACGTGACGCGTTACTATCGCACTTTCTGGCGCGGCCTTCTCTTTCTCGTCCGTTTGCTTGTTCTCGAAGTTTCCAAGCTGCACGAATCCATTTGATTTCTCCTGCTTCGCCTTCTGAACCGTAATCCCAGAAGAACCTAGGCTCTCCGAACAGTTTCGAAGAGACGCGGACATTGTGTGCATCGCGGAGAAAGTTCTACTTGCGCTCGAACAAGCCTGCCTGGCACTCCATACCGCTGGCTCCTGATCGGTTAAACGCAACAGCGCGAATTTGTAATATTTCCCGGAGTCCGGGTTCACGCCTATCCAAACGTTCGTCACGACGTACAAGCCGTCGTATCTGTAACCAGTCTTGGGCGCGAATTCGTTCAACAGATTGTAGCTCCTAATAAGTCGCAGCGGTATCTGACCTTCGTAGTTTTTAATAAGCGGATCTTTCTCGCATTTACCGTCGATGTATTTCTGACCTGTAAGGGTAAGGGAGTTACCGAAGTCGACGTCTTCGTTTAGATTAGTGCTCGAGGTACAGACTGATGTGACTCCGAACGGGCCGTTCTGAATGTTTTCGTTGAAAGGATCGTGGACGCGATCCCTGGAGCAGTCCATACGGATACCCCACCACGAACCAGGTAAGAATCCCGAGATGGGGCCATAAGTGTAGTTTATAACCTAGAAAATGAAACTAATGAAACCAGCTCGTACGATACAGATACATCGAGCGGTAATGTACTCTTACGTTTTTATTAGACCAAGAGGGATTTATCTGCGCCTCTTCTTTGGCCGGTCTAACTTGGCGAACGTAATTAAGCTTAATAAACAACTTCTCCAAGTCCTCCTTACTCTTAGTTTCTACCTGAGAAATCGTGCGATCAGTTAACAATTGTTCTCATCGATACGCATGATTCGCAATACTTACTCGATGCGAGCAACACGACTCGTGTAATATTCTCTCGTTCTCTTGAATGCTATTACCATACACAACCATCGAACCATCATTCTTCGCCATTTTATAACAGAGCTTTATTTGCATAATAGATAATAAGCATAGGCACGTTATATTGCACACACGTAAACAATGAATCACAAAATATCTGTCGCTTGTGTGCAGAAGGTGTATACAACCAAAATCTTGCAGGTACGTCAAAATTACTACAGCCGGGATATTCGCATATATGCTTGGCTGAATAGCCAATTGCGTATTGTATTTTAAGGCTAGAGCAAAACTACGCGTTCTACCTTCTTCTCTAACCGATATTTTTTCCCCATTGTCGTAAATTAGGCATAGAACGAGTTGCTTCGAAAACAAGTATGGCGTACTATTATTTTTCTCATTCGTCCATTTCAGTGCAGCATCGATCACCTATTACGTCGTGCATATTTCTTTAACTAATCGTGAATCTTCGCCGCTTGTTTCTTTGCGATACGATATGCAGGTGGAAGAAATTATCCGCGCTGCAAACTACGTGAACGCGATAGAAATATTAGGATTAAATAACTTTGGAATGCATGTACGGTCTGCTCGAATATTTCGCTAAGGTTCGAGGGAGACATCACGAGGGGAATATTTCTACTCCCACTTAGAATTAGTTGTGTGTGTAGAGAGAATATGTTATATAAATAGGTTCTGGGTAATATCGACCACACTAACCTATTTTTTCTTTTAATCGAATACAGCTGATTGAAATGGAAATGTTGAAAGTTTCATCGACATTTTAATACACTTCAAATGTATATCGTGAAATAAAACGCAACGTGCCTTATTACATTCGCAAGATCATTTATTTTACTATCATACATTTATTCTTAAAAAATATATACAGATCGCAATGAAAGTTATCTTGCACATTATATCGGAATCGGTAAGTCCTTTGCAACTAATACCAAGATCTGATCTATACTCAGACACCAATGCGTTATGTTCTTCGACACTTTACACCAATTTTCACCATGATGAGGTTCCGCGGCAATGCATCGTTTCTTCACGTCTTCCTGCTGTTCCTCCGTGCCGTTTAAAAGTTCAAATTTGTAGAAATATGCCCACGCGTCTCCCAAGTCCGGGTCGATCTTCACTGTCCTATTGAACCAATCCCTGCACTTCGAGATTTTGTGCTCGCACCAGAACAATCTGAAAAGCATTCGCGTTTGCGTTATTAGAAAATAAACGTTGCCACAAATAATTCTCACGAATTAAGAGGGAATCATTCGTTTACAGACTTGGACACCGCGAGGAGCACGTAAGGATCGTGCTCGCACTTTTTCAAAGCATCAACGCTCTTGGTTTTTCTCTGCGGCCGTGGCTCCATAAAGATCGCTTCCGCCCAAAGTAAACCCGACGTAGCGCATTCTTGCAAAGCTTTCGCCATAAGCGTATTTGCCATGTCTCTGACGCCGCCGCTCCTCAACTCATTCCTAATAGCTTCTAACCAGAGTTCCGCGTTCCTTGGGTTCTTTAAACGCGCCTTTTCCAAAACCGATCGAGCCTTGGTAACTTGACCCTTCCTGTGTTCGAGTTGCGCCAGCAAACGCCACAGCGGAATCGATGACGGACACTTTTTTATCTGCAAAACGAGATAGATGGGATAGATTGATAGAAAATCGGGTCTCCGATTAGATCAGCAAGCTTACAGCTTGAGTGTACGTGTCCAAAGCTTTATCCAAATTCCCCTGCTGTTCCTCGATTTGGCCCTTCATCAACCACAACTTTGGAAAATCGTCGAACGCCTCGAGAGCTTCCTTCAGAAGTAGCAAAGCTGCGTCAAGATTGTTCAATGCCCATTCCAATTTCGCGCTCTTCATCATCACTCTAGGAGTTGGCGCGGAGGCTCGCGCTTTGGCGAGCAACCGACGAGCTCTCTCGTACTCGGAATTCTCTGATTCTAGTTTCACGGCTGCTAGCCAAATCTCCTCGGAGTTTGGGTTCGCTTGAAAGGCGAGGGACAAGATACCTCTAGCTGCTGGAACATCGCCCTGTAAAACCAAGGATATTATAAAGATAGGGGTAGAGATCCTGTGTCTTTAAAATTAGCTTTACTTACAGCCAGCCACTTGGATTTCGCACCCATTAGCCAGAGCACTTCGCTCTTGGGACAATGAGCAACCGCCCTTTGAAGCAAAGACTCCAAAGATTCTCGCGTTCCGTATGTTTTCTCGAAGTAAGCTGCGCGCAGCCAAATTGATTTCTTACTGGGAAATGTCGATAACGCGTAAGCGTACACAGCCCTGGCGCACTCCAATGCCCCTTGTTGAGCACACTGAAACGTCAAGTATGAGTAAAGATTGCTTGTAAATAAATTCAAGTAGGATATAACATTGATATTACAGCCTCCGCATCTTCCATCCACGTGTGTTTCCTATCCTCCTCCTCCACGCCAAAACCAATAATCGCTTTAACTATGACCTGGCAGGTGTGCACCGCGCCAGCTTTCTCAGCTTCCATAGCTTCCTTGAACCAGTGTTCCCTGTTAATCTCGACCCCGTTCGCGCTCAGCGAGGATATCGCGCGATCAATGATCTTCTCTACCATGTGTTTATTCCCGTTCGCTTCCTCCAACTTGGCGGCGGTGGTCCATATTTGTCTATCAGTCGGGATATTCTCTCTCGCCTTGTTAAGCACTTTTCTGGCATTGTCGTAAGTTTCTAATCTAGCGAGTGCAAGCCACAAGTCTACGCTAGTCGGGCAGCATTCGACCGCCCGGCTGAGTAATATCCGCGCGTCTTCCGGTTCCTCCAACTCAACCGCTGCTTTCCACAGTCTAACTGAATTCGGGATATGCTCCAAAGCTTTGCGGTACACTCTTCTTTTCGCTTTCGTTTCCGTCTCTAAATCAGCGGCTTTTATCCAGATTCTAACGGAAGTCGGTATGTGCCGTACTGATTGAGCGATCACCGCTTTAGCTGTATCGGCTGGTTGAAGTCTAGCCGCTTCCAACCACAAGTCTTCGGACGTGGGATTCACCTCGCATCCTTTCATTATCAAATTTCGCGCCGCTTGCACTTTTCCCGTGACTTCCTCCAAGCGAGCCGATGCGATCCACGCCGGTGGGTGATTGGGATTCGTTTCTCTCACGGACTTAAGTAGCAGCCTAGCTTTCTTGATGTCGCTGGAAAATAATGAAGATGAGCATAAATCTGAGAGAGAGAGAGAACAGTTGCGCGCGCTTTTAAACTTACTTGATGTCACCGCCGTACGTCGGTATCATGCTTTGCAGATCGGTAAGGTAGCCCTTTGGATCGACAACAGTTTGCCCTTCCACAGAGTCAGACACCTGGTTCAACTTGACGTTCATCAAAGTGTTTCTGGCCTGTCCAATTTTTCTTAGATCCAGATCCCCCGTCGGAGTCAACATCCCAGGTGTCGCTACACCGGGCATCATAGACGCCAGACCGCTCGTCGGGTCGATACTGCTGGACGTTTCGCCGCCCAAGTTCCTCGCTAGCACAGAGTCTGGCAGAGGCGTGAATTTTTCTGCTCGCGGATTTCTTTGCTTCCGGTTTCTAGCGTCGCCGACCTCTGGAACATTTTTCCATTCTTCCTCGGTTACGTTTACTAATTCCCGCTTCAAGTCCGAGAACTGTTGCTGAATTTTCGGGCGTTCTTGACGATACCTTTCCAGCTCTTCTCTGAGCCTCTTCTCCCTATACTCTTTACGCTTCTCGTCCATCCGCTTGTCGATAGCTTCGTAAATAGCGTCGGCTTCTTCGTCGTCTTTATCGTACGGATCCTGCGGCGAAATATATTTCATATATGATAAACCGACCACCTATCGAGTTACTCGATTAGCCGAATATCTTACTTTACTAAACAGCGAGCCTCCATAACCGGAGAACTCGTCGTAATTAGAGTCGTTCAAATCCTCCTCATCCTCCTCTTCTTCTTCCTTCTTCTTTGTTCGCTTCGTTGGTGGAGCATGTCTGTCGTCTCTGCGAGCAAAGTACAACGTTGACTATATATTTGTCGAGCGCACAAAGGATCAAGAGCTAGGTGTGCGAGATACTTACGAGACATCGTTAGCGTCCCTAGCTGGTCCGATATCAGATCTGGTCGTAAATCCGGTAGCTCTGAAAAGCGACGCGACAAGTCAACAAATCGATGTTTCGGTTTGTTAGGAGCAGATTCGGTCAGTCAGACAATAGCGTTTCGTTTATCTTACCCTCTTCCAACACCAGCAACATATCCCAAAGGAGCCGGGACGCCCAAGAAATGTTTCTTATTTCTTGTCGACAACGAAACTGACGGGACTGCCATTATGGTTTACTGTCAATACGCTGTTGTAAAGTGTAAACAAATATCGACTCGTCTTTGCAGGTACAACTTAACCTTCAATATGCTTCAATAAAGAACCGAGCATTCACTTACAAAACATCGTAGATGGCTCTTTTCACTTTTGGGGTTTTGCGTTAGAACGTTGTATGCCTGCATGATTGTTTTGCGCGCTAGTTTGTAATTTACGGAATGAATGAAGTGTGTTATTAATGTTTTATAGTTAATTATTCTTTTGTCATAAATATTTATCAGTTGCTAAGGTTTTGTTACATAATATATTCGGTTCTCCAACCATAAGGACGTGTTCTTTTCAGAGAGCTGAAAAGTTTTCAGCGCCATCTATGACACGAGGATTGAACTATCACGGCAAATTTACCAACAAAGTTTATTACATTTCGTTACAAACTTTTTTTACATTAAAATAAAATTCTTTGGGTTCCCTGATGGCACGTGCTCTATAAAATAATAACAATACATTTCGCTAAAACCATCTGTCAGGATTATAAAAATATACCAAAGTACGTTTTGGTGTTATATGTACACGTTATGCTAAACGGGCTAAAAGGAAGCAAAACGCGCGAGCGATTGCGAATTAATTTGTGGAAATTTAACTAATAGTACAGCTGCGCAATCTCTGACAATTAGAATCACTTTGTATATTGTACTTATTAGGCTCAGTAATCCCTAAGAATTGTTAGCGATTTCTAAACGCCCACATAAAATACTATTATGCCTACTATACATATTAAAATCGCTAGAATGCAATATTTCCAATAATTATTGTTAGCTTCTTGTTGCGAGTGTTTCCTATCGAATTTGTCCTTTCCTTTGCGGCGGGGTTTGAACTTCCGTTCGAACTTCTCGATCTCTTCTTGGTTCCGTATCTTCTCCGCCTGTCGCTTTTGCTCAAACAGAGCGGCTTCTGCTTGGCTCTTCTCGTTCTTCAATTGCTTACACACATCGTCGCATTTGATCTGAGGCTGTTGCTTCTGCATCGCCGAGCATACGAAGTCTCTCTTAATACGTTTGCACGAGCAGAATAGTTTCACTTTTTTGTTGCATTCGTTCTCGTTCTTGCACGGGCCTGGGTGGCAGTCGTTCATGCACCGGTGTCCGCAGATATACTGTAACAGACACGTTCATCTTATTAGTTGAACATACATATAAGCCTAGTAGCCACGTAAAAAGTATGATTACATTTCTCGGACACTGGTTTCCACACTTGAGCAATGCGTTGCGTTTCTCGACCGTAGCGGTGGTCAGTTCGGCGCATCTTCGATACAACGTGACTATACCGCAGTGGCATGGGATCTTAACTAGTTGCTTACAAGGACTACACGGCGCCGGGTGGCACGCTTTCGGGCACAAGTGCGTGCAACCTTGCGGCCGTGGGAACGAACATGGTCTCTCGCATTCCATGCACAGAGCACCAGCTTTGCCATCTGCGGGGGCGCCCGTTACTTTGTGGCACACTAATTCGCAAGTGTGGTTCGTGCAGGGTAACATTCGTCCGCAGGGTCTTCCACAGGAAGTGGGCCTGGCCATGTGACAAGGCCACGGACGCGTCTCGTGGCCTCCCAAGCATGTAACGGGTACCGACACCTCGCACGGTGGACAGGGTAACGTCTTCAGCTGCATAGTCTCTTTCTGTATATCCCACGGCCCTGTAATTGGCGTTTTCACGTCGTTCTTGCTCACCTTCAGCCACACTTTCGTGTGACAAACGACGACGCAAGAATGACCGCATCGTTTGTACACTAAGTCGCAGATTTTCTTACAAGGCGGGCACGGTCCTTGATGGCATTTGTGAGTCTCCCTTTTAGGGTGGTGGCAGATTGGCGGGACTTTACAGGGCTTGTTACAGGCCGGTGGTTTAATCCTCTTTCTCGTGCCGCACGGCACCGTTATCTTGTTGTGCCCGCACCTGCACTGGATAACGTCGGTGCGGGCGCACGGATAGCACGGGCCGCTATGGCAGGGAGCGGCACACTTGTGTTTATGGCAGCTCAACGTGTTCTCGCATACCTTCTCGCACGCGTTGTACGTATTCTTGATCAGGCAATCGCAACACTTTTTGTTACACAAATGCCGGCCGCAGAGGCGCATCTGCGTGCACTTTCTGCTGCAATGAAAGTCTTTGCCGCACGCGATTTCTTTCTCGTGGCTGCCGCACCGGCACGACTTGTTCACCACTTCCAAGCATTGCCCGCATCGATCTGTGTGGCATCTCATGTTGCAGAGGTGAGAGCCGCAATCCAGTAGCTTGCCGCACGTGTCGCCGCACGTCGGCAGCTGCTCCTGCTTGCAAGAGATAGCGTAACGCTTTTTCCCGCAAGGGCACGTTCTGTTCTTTTCCATCGGGCATAATCCGCAGTCGCCGGGTAAATGGCATGTGCTTTGGCAGACATGGACGTTACAGGATAGCGGCCTGCGACAAGGATTGTCGCAAATCCACACGCCCTCGGAGCATGGCTTCGGTTCCTTGTTAATCTTACAGTGACAATCCAGCAACAATATCTCCGGACAAGGAGGACAATCTTCGGCGTGGCAGATTTGCTTACAGGTGTGAGAGCACGATTGGTATTTCTTGTTGCACGCGGTGCCGCAGCTCCAGTGTTTAGCGTTGCATCGCCGCTGCTGAGGCATTTGCTTGCCGCAGTAACACTTGATCGAGATTGTTCGGGCGCATGGAGGGCACGGGCCTGGGTGGCAAAGTAAAACGCATTTGTGCCCGCACTCTGGCTGCAATGGTTTGCCGCAAGTGTTCCCGCAAGAGTGTGGAATATTCCATGGCTGGTAAGAAGGATCCGTAACTTTGGTACAGAAACAAGTGTATTTACGAGGAACTTGCGCCTGCCCGTATTCCATACGACATTTCGGGCTGAAACGGATTAGATATTATACCGCTTACCGTACTAATCCAGTATTAAAGCATGTAAGGTACAGTGGCGGATGAAAGTGTGCGAACACTTTTTAAAGCAGAATACCTTGTTTAAAATTGCTCCAAACGACACGAGTTTTTTTTAAAGGTAAAAGGATTAGTTTTATAAGTGACGCGTTTCGTCGTTTTGAAAAAAATGCAATTGGTCGGAATAGCAAAAAAAAAATGGTAAATATCGTTTTTTAAACTTTTCTCGCGAAATTTCCGAAATCAGCGATTTTCGACTTTATTCCGCGATCTTTTCATAAAATTTCAGGCATCTATATAGAGCTGTTCGAGTACTCGAAAAAAGCGAGCCAAGCTTGACTTGGCTCGAAGAATCGAGTACGCGTAAAAACCGAGCGGCTCCAAAGAATCAAGTATTCGAATTTTTTCGAGCGGCTCGAAGAGAACCGACTAGTCGATTTTTCTTTTTTTTTCTCGAGTCCCGGCTCGGTCCGAATTTCAAGCTACTCGAACAGCCCTAAGTATACAACCTACAAATTCGATCTACAAATAGGTTTTTTAAATTTTCATTAGAGGCTCAGAGAAAAATGTTGTAAACGACATTAACTATTTCTTTTTTCTATTCCGACCAATTGCATTTTTGTTCCAAACGACGAGACACGTCGCCTAAGTAGCAAACTGATCCTTTTAGCGTCTCAAAGAAACTCGTGTCGTCTGGACCAATTCTACAAAACTTCCTTTTGTCCGCCACTGCGTGTTTCGTTTAAGGTGCTCACCATGCCCAGACTGGTTCAATGCCTCTCTCGCGTTTAATACTTAAACTATCTTGAATCCAATGCAAAATGCAGGATAAGTGTAAGAAAGCAAAACATTTACTACAGTTCCATATCTGAAACATTTAAGTTATCCACTTCAGTTACGTCCTAAAAGATATTTTAATCGCCGTAGTTCGACGTACCGGATCTGCCCTCTTCACAGTCGAGATGCATATTAAACAGACGGCGCTTCCGGACTGAAAGATATTAATTAAATAGGACAAAATCTTTTCTGCGTCCACCTCCCTTCCTTGATAAGCGGATAGGACTTTGCCAACCGCATTCTGAATATCCTCCTCATTTATGTCATCCTCATCTTCGCTAGACGATTCTAAATAGGCATTCGCTTCTAAATGCTTATTAATCGCTACTTTATTTTGTGCCTGAATTCGTCTAAACTTCTGCATTTTTATGAGAAACTTTGCGCTGACCAGGAGTACTTCTGAAATAATTAAACACGATTACATAAAACTCTCGCGGATACATGAGATTCTTCAAAACTACGAGTACGAGCTTAACGCTACGATAGAAGAATTGATTTGGAAACTTTTTCTTTAGTTCTGTTCGCGAGTTCTTTCGATCGGTCAGTTTGCGCCTTAGTATTGAAACACCCTGTACGTGAAAAATTACATCACACATTCGTTTATTCAACATATTATACAAATAAGTACATACAATAACGAAGGCTTAGATACAGCAAACATTGAACACAGTCTAACCTATATGCAACTACGTAAAGAAACGTTTAATGCTTAAAGAATACGCACTAGACACGGATCACTCATAAATGATAAACCGAGAGGAGAAAATAAAGTGTTGTCTTTAGTTTACATTACATTTGAATTGTTCAAATTTCAACCATACTTTTGCCACGTAAGTAATTGAATTCACCGAAGAAGGAGGTTACATGCAGGAATAAGGAATTTCCTTATTTATTAGTGATCGGAGATTCCAGTCTTCCTGTAGAGGCAGCGAACCTCATTATGCAACCATTTTTAATAACAATATTGTTTATTTATTGTCCGAAAAAGCGCTTTGAAACTGTGCTCGATGTATGGGCATGGAATGCTAGCGGCGCGTAGCGGCTAAAGGGGTGAACTAAAATGGACGTTGAAACACGTCCAGCCGCCAGTCTTGAGTAAAAATCATTTTATTGAAATATGTATTCTCTACAAACAATTTATGAACTTTTACAGCTCAATCACACAGTATAATCCCGCGACAACATTCAGCAATAACTTTTTCATAGATTTCGTTTATAATTGATCAGTTATTAACAATTTTCCATAGCACCATTCTGTGTAGCCACGCGCTGATTAATCAGTAAATTTATTAACTTTCCGTCGTTAATCTGTGTAGTCTTAAAGCTGCATTCCCGAATATATATCCTTAACAATCCACCATAGCGCTTCTTACGCATATATTTCATGCAAAAATAAGTCTACAATTATGAAATATATTCTTCGAAGCGGCCATTTCCATATAAATAAAAGTATTGGTGGAGTGGGCCTAGCAGGAGAGGGAGCATGCGCAACAAGGATAGTACCGTGCCACCAGTTTGAATCATGCGCGCCTGATACTTTTCCGCTCAGAGCAGCGGGAGCACCTGGGAGCATCCGACGCGTCAAGGTCGCGATTGGAGTTAAGGGAAAATATTGTTTAGGAGAGGACGGAGATATTCGTCACAGATGATAGATGACGGAGCTATGGCATTTTTGAGGTTAGTGATTATTTATATCGTGTCGAACAAAGCAACCGCGAAACTTGCTTGAGGAAAGTAGTCGAGGATTCATATTTTCAAGTTCAACTGTACAAGCGCATAAATCATTCAGAAAAAAAAACGTGAGATTTATTAATAATCTAAGGCTGCTCAATGTTTTAACAGCGGAATATCTTTATCCTGGTCGCACACACTCTCGTTCTCGCTCAATCACTTCTTACCTCTTTTACCATTGTACGTTCCTGTTCACTCGAACGAATTTCCTGATTCGCACGGAGTTGAGCACTTCGGTTCATTCGTTGACCGTTACTTGACTTTAGCGCTTTTTCCACCATGAGCTTAGAGCTCGTTAAAGCTCGTTAAAGCTCCGAAAGTAACGAACAATATTGTTAATGAATATCGTTTAATAATGAGTTACAACGTCTCTGCGAGAAATAGTCTCCGTATTTCGATTTCTCAGTGCTAGTCATAGAGGGTTAAGGTTGCCTAACTTACGAAGAAACTGCTACCGTAAGGTGTTACTAACCCCAATGTCTGGCAGCGTATTTGCTGCTTTAGAATTAATTGAAATTTTTAGTTTCATCTGCAATATGCGGAACCAGAATTCAGTAAACATTAATTGAGACGTGTTGGAGGATACCGAGGACTATGTCATCTCCGCGGGAGAATTATTCGCCATTCAGTCGTGCCGCTTAAGGTATTCTCATGGGAACGCGTTAAACCTGTGTCATATTGCAAATGTTAATATTCATTCGCGCGTTCGTTCCATATTATTTACAATATTCTGTACGCGATTAAACAAGCTACATTATGACATCAGGTATACAGTGGCAAAAGAAGTTGTACGAAAATTATGGCCTGCCGGACAATTATACAGACAGCTCGTTCTTAAAACAGCTGCGTAAAAACATAAAACCGAATAATGTAACGTTAACGGAAGCGATTATATTTGGCGCCAGCATATGCGTTCAATTAAATATTGTAACTCTCTTCGTTATAATATTTATCGGTCTGAAGGAAGAATGGACTAGTCCGAATATTGTCTTCGTATCGGGCGTAATCTTAACGATATTTGGTTATTTTATATACTGCCTGAAAGAACCGAATACTTTAACCAACTTGACGAAACATCTCAGGACCGCGTTAATCTTCGTTACGTTCGGCTATATTTTATCGCCGGTCTTGAAAACTTTAACCGAAACGATCAGCACCGATACGATCTATGCAATGACAATATTAATGTTCCTGACGCATTTAATATTCAGCAAGTACGGTTCTCTGAATATTTCTTTATCCGATTCTTTGTCCATAACATCGTCGATCTTCGGCTCGCTGATGTTGGCGTCCAGACTGGCATCTCCGTTGCACGCCTTTTCCCTTCTAACGGTTGCGGTTCAGTGTTTCGTTTTACTGCCATTTCTAATGTACACGTTAAGTAACAAAGTACTTATTTCAATCGTCTTAACGTTCAGCAGTTTGTATTTCCTTTTATTTATTTCTCGAACGATCTCTTATGTTTTTATCGTGTCCATAGTATTTTTACATTTTATCTGCCCTTGGTGGTACGTACAGTGCCAAAGGTATAAAGACAATATTTACGGCCCATGGGATGAGGCTGTTATCATGTCCGAGGGGCATCTGGCAGGTCCGAATCAATTGTAAATATATTACTTTAATATTTAATTTATTAATAATAAACACCACAGTTAATGTAGCAACAGAACATAAGTATGGAAGATTATTTTTATACATCACTGTGCCCAACGAAATACTTCAATGACAGAATGTATTACACTCGATTTTCCTTCCGGCGCATTACGGTCGTAAATGTACAGAGACGGATAATCGAATATTATATTTAACAATTTTACACTTGTATCGATGGAATTTAATGCCTGTAATAAATACTGTTTGCGTTTTTGGCAGTCGGTTGTAAATATACACAGACATGTACAAAAATATGATCTTATACGTCCGAATCGATACGCAGATGGGAGACTACTGTACAATTATAAATTGTAGTAGTCTTTTAATCCTTCTTACAAGAGCTTCGATAAAGCTATGGTCTACTGTCGCGTATTCGCTATGCGTATCTACTAATTGCTTTATAAAACTATCCGTAAATGTGGAAACGAGACCTTGCGTTAGTTCCATTAACGTCTCCGACGATACTTTCCATGATACCATATCTTCGTCTATGCCTCCGGACGATACTGAAAGCATAAAATGTACTTTTAATAGATTATCCAAACTTATCGATCACGCGAGAACAGGCACGAATTAAAAGTTTTGGAGCCCGGGGCTATGAAACCTTGGACGGCTCCGTGGTTGAAAAGTGGGAGGTGTGGGTAAAGAAATTTAAGCAATAACGAGTTTAAATTCTCGTCATACGAGAATTTGCTGTAATTGCGTGCGAAATTTCAAATGAAAGTATATAATTCTCCAAGATTGTAAAAACTTAAATAGATATCGTAAAGGACGTTTAAACAATAAAATTTTAGAATAAAAGCAGAAAATTGGAAGTTGTGGAACTCGTAGACAATTTCTCTGAAATAATATTTCCAATTAAGACAGAGCGAGCTAATCACTTAGAACTGAAGGCTTAGAACGGGGAAACCCTGGGAAGTGGGGGCCCGGGGCTGCAGCCCTCCATAGCTCTCATTTAATCCGAGCCTGCGCGAGAAATAACAGAGAATATTACCTTGCATTCGCTTGTACCGCGATATCACTTGCGTCGTATAAAAGTCCAAGTGACTCCAAAGGATATACAAAGCGTGTTCTATGATCAAAGAGCAATATTTTATAGTCCGACGTTTCTCTTTTATCCAACGATTCAATCGCTGTTCAACAACCACCCGTTGCTTCTGCACGTCGAGTTCCGCTTCCTCCTCGGACATGTAGCCCTTCGATTCCGCTGTGCTCATTTCGCCGACTATCGCTAGCTTCTTGATAAGGGTGTCGATGTGCGGCAATTCGGTGTGCAATAGATTCGTGACGGATACAAGCTGATCAACGATCGTCCCCAAGTGTACTCCGCCGGAGGTGTCCTTCATCCTGTCCTCCCTTCCTCCCGGCTTCGGCGTCAAATGAGGGTCGAACATCACGTTCCGTATCTTCTGATCCATCCTGCTGTGCTGCATCTGATTGCGCGTGTACAGCATAATATTCGCAACTATCTGCACGCACGCGATATGCTGTTGGCTCGCGTCCGTCTGCTCGTGACTTAGGCGAACGGAACTCGGCTGCAATTGAAATTTCTGCAGCAGAGACAGCATTAACCTCTGCAACCGATAGAGATGAGCGCGAAGTTCCCTCATCCCAGTAACGTCCTCCACCTTACTGTCGTCGAAATCCGTCTTGGCCAGTTCTTCATCCACCAGCTTGTACATATCGATGTTCGCGGACCTGGATATCACGCCGGTCAGACAGGCGATCTCCTTCAAGAAAAGAGTGTTCGCCTTCGGGAAGGCGTTCCGTAAGACCATCTCGATAGTGTCCCTGTGACTCTGCAGGAACCCGCACACTTGTATGGCACACGATTGGTTCTCCGTTCCCAGGGTAGTGAGCAGAGCGTCGCAAAGATATAAAGCTGGCAGGAAGATTTGCTGATAGCGTTGCCCGATGGAGGGTATAAAGGAGTAGTCACCTCCTTCGAATCCTACGTGGATATCGGGATGGTGATCGAAAACGACCATGCTAGACATACAAGACAAGATCTTGTTTTCGAGGAGACTCTCAGCGCCCAGCCTTGTCGACGCCATTCTACAGAACGTTGCCATTTTAGCCTCGTACAAGTACATCGGTCTTAGAGTCTGGGGCTCTGGTTGCAACATGCTTCGCAGCATGTTATCAGATTCTAGAAGGCTGTCTATCATGTGCTTCAAGTATCCTCTGCTGGTTAGGTACATTACCCAAGCGTTGTCGTAGTCTAGCTCCAGGATTTTGTCCAGGCAGGATAATGCCAGCACCTTGCAGACGTCGTGGCCGCCCGAGCAATTGTGGCATAGAATATCCATCAGCTTGTCACCGAAACTGTTTATCACTTGTATCGTGGCGTATCGATGGGACCTTTCTTGAATCGGCATTACTCTGTTCACCGAACTGTCCAACTGGCTGACGTACATCAAGTCTATGATGTTCGTCGTGTCCGGTTTCTCCAAGCCGACCACGCAGAGGAAATTTAATAAAGCCGCGTACAAATGCGTGATTACCTTCTGCGAGGAAGCGCCCGCATTCAAGATCCACTGCAGAATATGGTTGAGAATGATCTTCATCATGGTGGTGTTCGATGGGGACGACGGGAGAGATTCGCTGTCCGTTTGCGCGATGAAACTGTTCCGTAGATTCACGAGTAACATCAAGACTGTCCCAGACACCAAGGTCTTTATTTCGTTCAACGCCTCGCAGGACGTCATCTTCTGCAACAGGTCGTGAGACAGATTCAGCAGCAGATCTTGCTTCTGCGACGTGGGCAATTGTTGGTTCGTTGCAACGCAGAAGAGTATCTCTGTGGTCTGGCACCAGCCCTCTACAAATTTCACCGTGGCGTAGGATAACAACTTCGTTTGATTTCTCTTCAAAGCGTGCGTGAGAATTCTCTGCACTTCCTGCTGCATGAGGTTCCGCTGAGTGACTGTCGCGCTGCTCTGCGTAACAGCCAGCTCTTCCGTAATTAGGGAGTGTAGCTTTCTGATGTCGATAAGCCGAGGACCTCCTATCAGTGCAACTGGAACGCTACAGCGCCCTAAGACCATTTCGACCTGCGAGGGATCGAAGAAGTCTAGAGTCAACGGTGGCTCCAGTTGGAGTTGAAACTCTATGTAATGCAGAAGGTCCATGAGTAGCTTCTGCGATGGCACGATCTGCCCTTTCTCCCGACCAAAGTTACCCACCAATCGTTGAACGAGGGAGCTCTGTAACCGTCCTCCGGCGACTCGCAATTCAATAGCAGCGATCTTCAACAGCCACGACATGCAACCAAGCTCCGTCGCTTTGTTCTGGCCCTCGAATGGCAATTTCGAGAGATGCCTCTGCACGAAGTTCTGATTAGGGCTGGTCCGCAAGAATCTCAACACCGGAACAGATGTTTTATTATTCGCAGCCAGCGTGTGAAGGAAACAGTAGCAGGCTTCCGTTATTTTATCGCGACCGCGTTCCTGCGATTGCTCTAGGATCCCTAATATAGAGTGCAGGCAGGTCCGTGGAAATTCGAGGAAACCGGGTTGCAGCAGTAATGTCTTTCGAATGTCTTTAGTGATTTCGAAACCCAGCAGATAATGAGAAAGATTCGGAGAAGGTCGCGTGATGCTTTGCATCATTAGAAGTAGGATCCTCTCCTTGCAATTGCCGCTGTATTGCTTCTCGCTGGAGTCGGCGTCCTCGTCGATGGTAAAGTCTGTGTCCAAACATTCCACGAAACCGTGTCTAATTTGTGTAGCTAGGGTGGGCGTAGCCGTGAATGTCGACAGCAATTCAGAGTCCGCTCCTGGCTCGTTGGTCACCTCGTGAATGACGCCGACAGCGTGGAACGCGTGCTGCGGAAGCCACGAGCTGTAGGAGACGTATTTGGCCACGTTGATCATGTAATCGGGCTTCTTCGATTGCGGATCCACTTCCAAAAGTAATCTCGACAATCCCGTGAGGATTTTGTGTATGGACTTTGCAGCTGCTAGTTGAAACATGTAGTTGTGCTGCGTCTTCAGTCCCCTTTCCAATATCTCCAAGCAATACAGAGTACTATTCTCTAGGCTCGCTTTACCAGGGAACGGTTCGTACGTGTCAAAGTTAGAGCAGCCCTTATCGAGAACGTACAATATAACGTGAAGTAGCTCCGACTTGGAATGCAGCTGAGTCATTATATGATATCCAGGAGCAGAGTTGGCCAATGTAGTTTCTCCGCTTTGAAGCTCCACCTTGCAACCAGTGAAGTCTTCTACAGCCGGCTCGTACTGTTTCACCAGCTTGGAGAATATTTTCAAACACGCTTCGGCCACTTGCCACTTCTCTGCCGGATTCTTGTACGAACGCGTGTGGAACTTCAAGAACACCGTGTTGATGATGAAATGTAGATACGGATCGAAGCCGGGATTTCGCTGACCCATTCCCAGTAATCGTGGTATAGGAAAATCGGTCAGAACGTCCAAAAGTTCCAGAACCGCTCTTGTTAATGGATATTCGTCTTCCTTGGACTCGATCTCTTCCAATTCGGTTTGAACTCCTCTTGGCTGGTAGCTACTCACCGTTGGTATAGTTGAAAGTATCTGCGCAGCCTCTAAACTTTGCCATACGGTGGACGAGCTTTCCGGTGACCTTGCTAACGCGGCAAGCGTTCGCACCAACACGCTTTTCAATGGGATCGATACTCCGGAACTTACTAAACCGATCAGAGACGGTAGAACTTTCCAGCCGGGGTGATCGCATATCGCTATTCGCGACATCTCGTCGTTCCGAGCGATCACTTGCACGACCAGAAGCACCGCCTCTAGACCTTTAACTTCGTCCGGGGTGATTCCTTTTGGATAGCTTCTTTGGCGGTAAACGGTGTCCTGGCTGGGAGGCAGCTCTTTTCGGAGGTTTACGTAATAGCGGCTCAAAGAATTGAAAAAATGATCCCAAGATATTGTCGTCGATCCTGAAGATCCTGCGAGCAGAAGGTTCGTTAAAGCACGATGTCGATATTGCTATTTAGTTTCGAAACAAGTAATATCGTAGAAGAATAGGTACCGTTTGGTTTAAGAAAATTGAACGCTTGCCTCGCTGCTGGCGGCGAGGAAGCAAGAGACGCGATCATTCTCAGATACGGGACAAACAGTCCGGCTGGTAATATCTCTCCGGCGAGACGTACAAATTTAAATAGAGCAACTTGTCTGGATGGTAAACGATTGATGAATGCAGGAGCTGATGTATGCGAGGAATCTGAGTGGTGGCACCAATAATCCATTACTAGATCCAATTTCAGAGGATCCTCTCTGTATAATTCCGCTACAGTTAACATTAAATATTTGAAGTGATTATCTAGATTCAAAGGCGGCTCGATGCCCTCCTGCTGGTACGCTTGTATCAAGCGCATCGACTCGTCCGCTCGACTTCGCAGATCTTTCACTTTCAAAGGCATTAGCAATATGAAATCGGAAATAAGAGAGTGAAAGTATCGGATATAAAATTCTTCCTGGTATATAGTCTTGTTCTTAAGTAACACCTCGCTCATAAAATGGAAGCATTTGTTCGACAGCGCTGCTTCCAATAGCCTTTCGTCTTCGTTGGTAATGTTCAACACCTGTACACTAGTCGCAGTCTTAATCGTTGTCAGAGCAACTGCGAACGCAAACTGCACAACTCCGCGCAATCCAGCGCACTCCCAATTGATATTAGCCGACACTAACTTTTGATAAAACTCTTCGTGCGCCCCTCTCTCCGCGATTAGCGGCATAGAATTTATCAACTCTGCAACACGCGGAGAATATTACGACAAATCTCTAAAGCAAGTAAAGCTTATTTTACCGATCAATCGACACATACCTTCGCCATTCTCGTGGCTGTGTAACGAACTAAAATTAATCGCATTTAGCACGCTCATTACAATAGCAAGCATCACTTTGTCCGGGCCTTCTTCGCCTGCATCAGATTCCATTCGCTTTGTTTGTAGTAAGGATACCAGGCTGAATAAAATTGGATTCGGCAGTGAAGATTGGGCTGACCACAAGTATAAAATATCAGCTAAATCTTGTCTGGAATCATTGAAAAGTTTCATCACCATGTAACGATGTTTCGACCCTCCCAATGCCCGATTTTTCTCCAACAATTCTTGCTCCTGTTAAAAAGCGAATATTAAATACAACTGTAGAAAAACCAAGGATCTCTATCGTAGAAAATCTGAAACGCTTTAGAAGCGATACCTTTACAGGGTCCATGGTCTCCAGTAAAGACAATATTGTATCCAACAGGCCATCCTCTTGTAGCTTATTTGTATATTCGGTAATGTTCCTTAGCAGAGCGATAGGAGCATCGATTTTCCAACTGTGACCCATTCTAGCTTGCACGAGCATCCTTAACGTCGACGTAAGTGCCTTCTTGCCGTCGTAATACAACAAGATCGCTGTTAATCCCCGGGGTAAACCAGGATGGTAAGGCACTTGCAACTGGGCTGTACACAAAAGGTCCAGAGCCATGAATTCGTTAAGCTCGTACATGTCGGATATAATCAGTGTCTCGTCGACCAGTTCTTTCGACAATAATTGATGTCCTAAACCAGGAAGCGTAATGCCTTCCGTCGCCCCTTTCGTGATTTCCTCTCGACTGTTCGCGTTCGGTGGCTGCAATGAAATTCATCTCAAACTGCATGACGCGGACATTTAATTTTACCGCTAAACGTAATATCGACGACCCGACGTTACACGGCTACTCACAGGGTTCTTTAAAAGTGTGAGAAAGTTTTGTCTGTGATTCCTTAAAGCTTCCGTAAACTCAAGATAATGGAGGTAAGGGGTGGTTGGCGAAGGTGTAATGTAACGTTCCACCAGACTCTGTAATTCTTTGTAAGGAGTCCACATGTCCTGCGTCGTCGACTTCTCTGTAATACATACTAGAGACTGGGAAGATGCACGTAACAAATACACGAGATATGTAATACACGTATATGTACATGATCAATAAAACTTTGTTAATACATTCTATTGCCCCGATGACAAAACATCATTAACCCGAAAGTCCGTAAACTATGATAAAAAACAAGAAAAAGACGTATCGATGAAATCAGCGCGATGCAAGTGATTCAAAGCGTCAAAGCGTTCTGCAGATTGGAGGTTAAAGCTTTTACTTATTAAACCAAGTGTACGTATTAATATAAACTACGAATTACCTTCAGACATATTGTTGCAGTTAGTAGAACGTTATGAAAATTCAAATCTGTCGAACTGGGAAACCGTACTTAAGTGTAATAGAAAGTAAGAAATCTCGTGCAACATAATACAAATACCGGTCCTCTGGCGGGAACGACAGACTCATTGATGATCATAGATCAATGAACAATGTTACGCGATACACTCTCGGCGACACGTGCTTTTACTTCGAGGACCGTGTTAGGTGGCTCGAAGAATTCACGCTGAACCCTCAGTTTTCATTTCGAAATTCATATTTTACATTACTTTACAGTAATAACCGTAATAACCGCGGTAAATATTCGAATACTTCGAACGAAACGTTTACGAATCCTCGTCTCGCTTTCGAGCGACAGATTTACATGAGTATTCGATAAATTGCTTAAGCTTTGCGCGGCACATTCGAACGCGAGGTGGCGCGACTAGTAACAGGTTTTGATCCACGGCTTTTTCTTTGGAGTCGCGATGTTTCTGAGTTAATAGTAATTTAAATGACACCGTTATTTTATTACTTTTCTTGTATTGTTGTAGAGTTCGTAAATTTGTAAGTCCACATCACGGTCTATGTCCTATACATAAAACTACGTGAATGTATAATGCCGAACGAGAAAATACGTGAATCAAAATACACATATGTCGCCGGCCGGTAATTTTGTGTACGTGGTCAGTTTTCATATAGACGGTACCATTTGAATTCTGATAGTCTGGACGTCGAGCATTTAACTGCTGTGCCCGACTCGAATGTCACGTTTGTCGTTACGCTGGCTAATAGTTCTCACAGATCAGCCTTTAATACCTGCTTTCCTCATGTTTACTTTCGGCAGGAGTCATAACCTGATACCGAATGACAAACGCCATGTGCCTCTCGAAGTATTAGCTTCTGTTATCATGATTTTCTGAGCCTGCATTTCAATTCTCGCTGTCGATGTTTGCGACCGTTCGCCGGCTTACCGCGCGCAAAGCGATTGTAGTTTTTACGACGGACAGGATACAGGTGGAACTTTAATGTACAGCATGCATTCTTTGCTCTTTTCGTGTAGGTAAATTGGCAAGAAGAAGGCGTTTGATTGAGCGAAAACTTGTATTCGTAGCCTAATCGACATGGCGATATTAATGAAAACGAGAGGCTTGCGGATGTCCGCACAAAAGCAGGAGACACTTTTGAAGTTGACTGTTTTGTCGCTCGCAGCGATTTTATGTAAGTCTTCGGAATCGGTGGAACTAGTGGTAAGATTAGTTTCTTGCTGTATTTTCTGTGCTCTCACTTGAAACGTTCGGTTCTAGCGTTCGCGACAAGATTGTTCTCGGTCTTGAGGTTCGAGAGCGTTATACACGAATTCGATCCATACTTCAACTACCGCACGACAAAGTATTTAGCAGAGAATGGGTTCTATAGTTTTCACAACTGGTTCGACGATCGTGTTTGGTACCCCCTTGGTAGGATAATCGGAGGTATGTTTCTTTCGCATTAAGGGGAGGTTTAGCTCTGGAGCCCAAAAAAATAGGTGATCTTTAGGAATTAATTAAAGGAAAACTACTGTATATAATTTAATGAGACTTTTTGCATTGTATTAAGGATGTTTCAAGTTATATAAATATATTTTTCGTTTTATAATTAATCATTGCAGGCGGCACTGGGGAGTCGTTAAAGTCGAGGCGTGAAAAAATTCATCCAAATCGGTGGGACCTGTATCTCCAAAAGTTATTATCCGATTCGACTGAAACTTTTTTTATTTTGAAGAATATACTTCTGGCCAGGGGGAGAAACCAGAGAAAATTACAAAAATGACATTTTTTAGAAAATAACGATACTCGAAGTTTGAAATCACTTTTTCCCTATATTTTTCGTCATTTCAACGCCTTTGAAAATGATGAATTTTCAATTTTTTGTCATTTTTTCTAGTTTCCCCCTAACCAGAAGTATATTCTTCAAAATAAAACAAGTTTCAGTCGAATCGGATAATAACTTTTGGAGATACAGGTCCCACCGATTTTGAGAGCACTGTTTCGAGAGAAACACGTTTAAAGTTTCACGTGAGCGCCGAATAGCCGGTTGTTGCCCACGCATTTGTCGCTACTCGGATGCCTGTAACTTAGGGAATTTTACGAATTTCAACAAATCCTTTTAAACACGTATTCCCGAAAGCTTGAACATTCGAAAAACGAAATAAAAAAATCGACTTTTAGATCGAAACCTCACCTTAATCCCTGTTCCCTGTAACAGAAGACGCTGGATTGTAAATGTAATTTGTTTTACAGGAACGATATATCCAGGACTAATGATAACATCAGCAGCATTATACCGTCTTTCATGGTTGTGGAATATTACCTTAGACATACGTACTATCTGTGTCTTCCTTGCTCCGTTATTCTCAAGTTTGACAACCATCATTACTTACCTGCTTACCAAAGAGCTGAAGGTAAACCTTTCTTTCGGATCTCCGCATTAGTCCGATATAAACAATGATGTAATGTTCCTCCGATTTTAAGGACTCTGCATCAGGACTGTTCGCCGCAGCCATGATAGCGATTGTTCCTGGCTATATATCGCGATCCGTAGCAGGGTCTTACGACAACGAGGGCATAGCTATTTTTTGTATGCTGTTTACATATTACATGTGGATCAAAGCAGTTAAAACAGGAGCGATTTGTTGGGCAACGTGCGCCGCTCTTGCATATTTTTATATGGTATCTTCCTGGGGTGGCTATGTGTTCTTAATCAACCTGATTCCGTTGCACGTGCTGACCTTAATGGTCACCGGCAGATTCTCTCACAGGATATACATCGCGTACAGTATCCTATACTGCCTGGGAACAATCCTGTCTATGCAAATATCGTTTGTTGGCTTCCAACCTGTTCAGAGCTCTGAACATATGCTCGTGAGTGTTGTTTATAATTACGTTAATTGCTCCACTAAAACATTTTGAAAGATATAACGCGTTTGTTGCCCGCAGGCGTTGGGAGTTTTCGGGCTCTGTCAGATACACGCTCTGGTCGATTATTTGCGTAGTAAACTGTCGCAAGACGACTTTGAAGTACTATTCCGTGGCCTTGTTATCTCTGTAGTTGCCGTTTCATTCATTTTGGGAATTATCCTAACAATCACAGGTACGTACATTACTATATCGATGAGATTGGATCGCCGCGTATGTTAGCTTTTAAATTCCTTCGATCTTTTCAAGGAAAAATATCTCCATGGACCGGGCGTTTCTACTCTCTTCTGGACCCCTCTTACGCGAAGAATCACATACCAATAATCGCTTCGGTCTCCGAACATCAGCCAACGTCGTGGAGCTCGTTTTACTTTGATCTCCAGATTTTAGTATTTCTATTTCCTTCTGGTCTATACTTTTGCTTCTCAAAGTTAACAGACTCCAATATTTTTCTCATCTTGTACGGAGTTACGAGTTTATACTTTGCCGTAAGTAGAACTTTGCTGCAAGTTCTCGTTACAAATGAGCTCGCAGATGTTTAAACGTTTTTTTTTCTTTTTTTTTTTTAACCACAGGGCGTTATGGTCCGTCTGATGTTAGTTCTTGCTCCAGTAATGTGTATTTTGGGTGGAATTGGAGCCTCGTCTCTGCTCGTTACTTATATGAAGCAACTGGACAGTGGAAAAGTTAGCGACAAGAAATCCAAAAAGTTCGAGAGCAGTTATGTACTTCGAAGCGAGGTAATCGTATTAGGACATAGTAATCTATCGCGAAGTAAATGCGATATCAAGTAAACGTTGATTTTCAGATCGCCACGCTTTTCATAACAGTAATGTGCATTCTCTTCTTCTCGTATACCATTCATTGTACATGGGTTACAGCGGAAGCCTACAGTTCGCCTAGTATCGTACTGTCGGCACGTTCCCCCGACGGTGGTCGAATGATTTTCGATGATTTTAGAGAAGCGTATTATTGGCTTCGCATGAACACTCCCGAGGTAATTTTAACATAGTTTTAACCAGGGCCGCCTTTACAAATGGGCTGTAGCCCGGGGGCGCCCGTGATCCAAGGGCGCTTAACAATCAAATATGTTGAAATGCTTTTTCTCTTCAATTTTGGAGACAAAAGTTTCTATCTGGATCTGTTCTATCCGGGTCTCCACCGGGGCATTTGTTCGCGGGCGTTTTCATCTGTTCTTGCCGTGTCCACACCACCGCAAACGGAACAAGGCGTTCACATACGATTCGTTCGCTGAGTTTTATTCATGTTTGCGGCGGTGTGGACACGGCGCGTGCATTGTTTTTGTTCGTGTTTGCCTTGGCGGAGATCCGGGGTTGCGATGTACTGCCTTGCACCGATTGCGAAGAAATTGCATCCTTGGCGGCTAGGGCGACAAAATTTTTTAGCCCGGGCGCTCGAATTTGTCAAGAAGGCTCTGGTTTTAACACCTCTATTAGTTTACGATTTAAATCTCGAAGAGTGAAACTACTTTTCTCGACCGTAGAACGCCAAGGTAATGTCCTGGTGGGATTATGGGTATCAAATCACGGCGATGGCGAATCGCACAATTCTAGTAGACAATAATACATGGAACAATACCCACATATCAAGAGTCGGCCAAGCAATGGCAAGTTCCGAGGAGAAAGCTTACGAAATAATGCGAGAACTAGATGTTAATTACGTTCTTGTCATCTTTGGAGGACTTACAGGCTATTCGTCGGATGGTAAGTGCAGTGGAAGTGAATCTCGTCTCAACTAGCAATAACTACACAAGTAAACGCATCTCAATAGTATATAAATCTGAATTGCAGACATAAACAAGTTCCTATGGATGGTGCGCATCGGCGGAAGCACGGAGAAGGGTAAATCCATTACCGAATGGGATTATTACAACTCTGCGGGAGAGTTCAGAGTTGATAAAGAGGGTTCTCCGATTTTGCTCAATTGTCTCATGTACAAAATGTGTTACTACAGATTCGGTCAAGTTTACACCGAAGGGGGTAAGTGTCTTCGATTACTCATCGCGCTGCCGGAGCGTCAAACGGTCCGCATTTAAATCTACGGCGTTTAACAATTTGAACAGGCAAACCTTCCGGCTACGATAGAGTCCGAAACATGGAAATCGGCAACAAAGACTTTGAGCTAGATATGTTGGAGGAAGCTTACACAACGGAGCACTGGCTTGTACGAATATACAAGGTGAAAGATCTAAGGAACAGAGGAATTTAAAAAGTAGGAACTAATAAGAAGGAACGCAGTGCTATCACGAACCTTTGTAAACTATTTCATAATCTCACTCGCTTATAAGTTTTGTAATTGTTTACGAGATATCAATGTGGCACTAAATACAGAATTACATATTTCCATGAACCGCAAGCGTAATCGAAACTTTTGTAAAAGATAAATATCACATTGGTAAACGTGGCTATCGATTTATATGATAAGTCTGTTCTCTGCATTCATTTATGTTAAAATGCTCATATCTTCGGAATGCTAGATTCTGATATAATTGTTTTAAATTCAAAATGTATAAACGCAATTGTTCTCTGTGTTGGGAATTAATGATATAAAGATTTATTCCACGGTAATATAGTAATCTTTTAGGTAGAAAGTGAATCTGAATTAAAAGGATTCAGTTTGTTTTGAAACCGAAACGATGTATCGGTAAGCTTGAAAGCTTCCACGCATTTGAATTCTTTTAAATAGAGATACACAGTATGGAAAAGTGCCGATCGTCTTTGTTTTATTCATAGAGCGCGCTCGTATATAGGCGTATATTAAAAATCCTACGTACTACCGTCGACCATTCGTATGTTTTATATAGAAACGAATCCCCGTTTCTGTTCCTTTCTGAACGTGTATGCGTGATTCCCCGGCGAAGATGACGAAATAATTGTGAAAGGGTAGAAGCATTTCTTTTTATACATATATTTTATTCGATATATTTAACAGACTGTAAAACCCTCGAGTCTTAAGGATTAAGAAACGTTCGAACAATAAATGTCTTTTATTTCAGAAATATCGGTTCATTCATGTTAATACGAATTGCGTTGTTTATACAGTTGCCTTACTTGTCGTACTCTTATTAATATCGTTCGTTTAAGAAACATAGGAATGGAAACGTTTATTTAAATAATAGATTTATTAATCGGTGCATAGTAAAATTTCCCTTGCAGTTCCATTTGATTATCTTCTAATAGACCAGAGAGGATCTAGCTGGCTCAACGGATCGATCGTACCCTCTTTAGCCTTCTCTTGGATCGAGGTCGAAGTTCCGTGCCCTGTGCCACTACTCGCGCAGCTTTTCTGTCGGCCTAAAGTTACGGAAGTTATTAAATCGTTTCCAACGTCTCCGTAGATATCGAGTACCTTGTTCAATATCAGAACGCTGTGTATTAATACCGAGACACTGAAGAAAATCGTCCGAAGGATGCATCTTTCTCGTCGCCTTGTCCTTGTTCCCCTTGAATCCTTCAAAGTTCTCGAACGTCGAGCGGGTGGACGATAAGATACCACCTAACGTTTCAACCACAGAATTAATAATGTTTAATCGATAATGTAGCTGTGCGGCCAGGCAATGCTTACGTTTCATTAAAATATCTTGAGCGTGGTATAATACCAGCTGGTAAGCGAACAACAAGGACTCCTTATTTACAACTTGTTTACGACACTTTAAAAGACCTTTGAATACGAGAGGTACATCGACTATTCCGCATCCAGCCCGTATGTGGCATACCGTTGCCGCCGCTGCCAAGAACAAACTGCTCAGTGCCCCACCGTCTAAGCAGTGCACGATTATTGGCTTCGAGCAACGTCTGAGTGCTTGCTCCGTCATCACATCCGTTGAGAATGTAAGTAATGCACCGGGGCTACTAGGGAATCCGCTAAGAAAGAGGAAGAATTACATAGACGACACTAGTAAACTAGTACGCACAAATGAGAATTGTACGCTACTTGGTATCTAAATTACTTACTTCGAAGGCCATGTAACAAACTGCATGTGAACGACAGTTTTTTCTAGTTTCTTTCTAGTATTATATACAGATATAACTCTCTGAACGTAAGATACATGATTCGTTCTCTTTTTCAGTGCAATGGTAAAGCCGCCGATGTTTAAAATCTCTTCCTCGTTCATAGGCCAATATATCTCACCGTTTAACTAAGGAAAGAAAAAAAATATATAGTAGAATTGTTGTAATCTAGATATTTCGTTTCTTTTTTCTGTTCAGTGTAACGTCTGTCTCTACCACGTATTCTTTACTACCAATTCTGTCGTGAAATGGGTACCTTGCATGTGTATTAGGGCTGTTCGAGTACTCGAATATTCGAATAGCTTGAAATTCGGACCGAGCCGAGGAGAGTACTCGAAGAGAGAAAAAAAAAAGAAAATTCGACTAGTCGGTTCTCTTCGAGCCGGTCGAAAAAATTCGAGTACTCGATTCTTTGGAGCCGCTCGCTTTTTTCGAGTACTGGAACAGCTTTAAATTGTGTATGTGAAATAAATAAATAAATAAATATTGTTATTGGTCTTCTACGCTTATTACCTGTACATCAGATGCCAAGCATGCGATTATCTCGCTCTCTTGTTCCCATATCATCATCCAAAACACTTCTACCTTGTCTGGCAGCGGTGTTTGAGTAACAATGAACAATGTTGGTATCCACGGCGTGATTTCCATTATATGAGAAGCATTGATGTAATTCGCAACATCCGCCGATGATATCTGCACCCTTGTGGTATCGTACGGAATACATTCCATCACTCTGTTCTCCGAGGAATGGGCCAACGCTACTGTACACGATTGCTTTCCGTTCTCCCTTTCCTGAAATTTAAAAGAAAAAAAGCATGCTTCTGAATAATGGCAGTACAAGTTTACAGGGGCAAAAGTGATTCGGCCGGTCTTACTTCGAATTCCTGAACCTCCTTCCATTTTATATCAAGATTGGTCGCTCCACTCAGCGTTTTAATAAGCAGACTGTCCACAAACTTTTCATACTTCTCCACTTCGCTGATAAACTTTTGTAGAGCCGCTGGATCTCCTAGAGGATCTTTCTTCGGCTGTACATCGTTGTACCATGTATCCCACACGATCTGCAAGTTCTCATTTTCCACCTTGTCTTCGGTCACGGTACATCGAGTGTTTGCCTCCTCGCTGTCGGTCTTCTTCTCGTTGGTAACCTGTGCGCTACTATCGGGCTTTGCCACAGGATCTTCTTGCGCAAGAGTGTTACCAAGGGGGCGTACTTCTGGTACCAAGGGTGCATGGTTTATGGTGATATCGAGGTCAGACAGCAAGTCCACGTTCGACTGCTCCGATGGCTTCGTAGTGGATTTCACGGGATTCGCGCTCGTCGTTGTGTTCGTCCCATTGTTAACCGCTTGCATATAGGTCTGATTGTAATTGCTGTAGCTCTCCGTTTTGCCAGTGGACGCTAACAGAAATTCAAACGTGAATAATGGTTACGCTGTTAACGCGAAGCTTGATTACTTACTCGGATTTTGCATTTGAAGGCCATAGGGCGTGGTGTAATAAATATCGCTGGAGCTTTGAGACTGATACGGCTGCTCGGAATACTGCGAAGACGGAGTTTGACTGACCATAGAATTGTTGCTGGCGTTCGTGTATCTCGCGTTACTCTCTGGCTGCGAGTAACCGTTGCTGACGCTGGCATTAGTTTGCGACGTTGGCACAGGAGGCTGCTGGGACTCTTGAAGGGTTTGCGGGGTTTGAAGGCTGCTAGAATTGTATTCGTAACACTGACTAGGGGGATTATAAGCGTACTCCATTTGTCCGTTATAAGGCTCTGTAACTGCATTCGCCATTTGATTCCCCTGGACGTAATTATATCCCTGGTTGTAGGCTTGGGGGTAGTTGACGTATCCGGAATATTGAGGAGTATACTGATATGCTTGCGAGTAATTCTGGGCAGTCAGCGACTTGGCGTGGCTCTGAATTATCTCCGTATTAGTGGGACAGTTGGTGTACGTGTACGTGTTACAGGATTCTGTGGGCATCATAGTCTGCGGATAATCAACGGCAGTGCCGTGCTGTGCACTCTGATAAGTACTCGGGTAACTTAAAGCAGCGTCGTTAATGGCCACCTGCGATCCATAGGAATACGTTTTGTCCGTATAGAGTTGTTTGCTTTGCTCCGCGCAGCTCTGTTGCGAGTACTGGGCCACGTTGAAACTGTGCAAATTCGGTGAATACGAAGCGGGCATTTCGTTCGCGGAGGCGGGTAAAGAAGTAGCGGAATGACCGGGCTGAGGAATATTCGCGTTAATGTATTGGGTTTGCATGTACGGCGTAGAAGCAGCGTTGTTGTTCGCTCCGGGCGCGTTCTGTAGATCGGGTAGATTATAGTACATCCTGCCATCGTAGCTTTGGGAGCTTGGACCTTCGTTTTGAATCATTTGAGGGAGAGTATAGTTCCGCATCTGAGAGTTGTCCATTGGTAGTGGATGCTGGCTCCTAACGCTTTGTGCAGATTCTTGAGAGACGAGTTTCTGTTGGGGCTCAGGCATGTACTGTTGTGCTTGTTGGTTCACGTTGGTATAATGTTGCGATTGTGCTTCCACAGTTTTGCTAACTGTGCTCGACGCGGGCACAGGCGTCTGTCCTACTGTCGGCATTTCAGGCGGTAGCTCTCGAACGTCAGCTTTAACGATACCGCCTGGATTCTCTAGATTAGAAGGGTATTGCTGCGTAACATTGTACCCGGTATAGTCTACAGGGGGCTGGTAGGTCTCATATTGCAGCGTGTTCGCTGGAAGGTTGTACTGCGGCCGAGTATTGGTCGAATAGTTATGTTGCCCGTCCAAAGTCGCAGGGAACTGTCCGTTGGGCATAAACGAGTATTGCATGGCGGTGTTCGTTATATTTGTTGCCGCGTCCGTCGCAGGTATTTGCTGAGAAGCGCTCGCAGCATCCGAGTTGTTCACTTGCATATAGCCTTGGCTCAAAACACTGTTTACGGCAGGATTTTCATTATACGCGTCGTACGTGTACGGTAGATTCGCCTTGTAATCCGCGTAAGACGTAGGATAGTATTGCTGCATAGACTGTCCAGCTGACAGACTATCCGATCCAGCAATTCCAACGGAGTGAACTGCACTTTTCTCCACTCCATCGCTCGCGTATGTCTTCGCCGTTGCATCCATCTGGGCCGATCTACCTTGACCTTTGTATACGTTATAATATTGGTTCTGCACAGTCTCCGGTCTATTATTTAAATAATCCTTCAGTTTCAGCCCGCTGCCAGTTCGATTGCGACCCTGGTCGTAGGCGGCAGGTGCCATCGCCTCGACTTTCTCTTGATAATTTTTACTATCCTGGGCGAGTATGTGCTCCCGTTCCTCTTCTTGCACCTTACAAGTGCTCCTCACTCTCTGAAGTAACTTGGAGATGTTGATCTCCAGTTTCCTGTAAAATTCCAGCCCCTTGCTGGACTTGGCTAATAAATCTTCGTAGGCGTCGTAAGACGTGATCAGAGAGGAGATGGTGTGCTCGCGACGTTTTAATATTTCTTCCACTCCCTTTCGGACATTGGCGGTTTGAGCGTACGCGTCCGTTAAAGCTGCTAGGATATTGTCTTGGGCAGCAAGGTTTTGCTCTATCAAAGTCACCTGTAATATTGCATTTACTTTTTAATCGCCAGCTGATATAGTTGACGCGCTTACCTGAGACAGCCGTGTGTGTTATACTGACTAGCATTTGATGTTTGCCGAGCTGATCGGCAAACAGGCGATCCAAGGGTCCGGAGTCGGACGTGGCGGTGACCAACAGGCGCGTTAGATCGTCTTGCGCTATCGAGTCTCGCAGCTTCGTGTGCAGATCGTTCCTCTGTCTACGCATCTCGTCCACTTTATTCAAAATACGCCTCAATTCCTTCGCATGCATTCGCTCTAGCTCGATCGCGCTGTGCGACTTCTCGCTGTTTTGTTCTACGGATATCAAGAATTCCCACGTGAACAGGGCAAATTTCCCGCGTAAAAATGGCAGATTTCCCACGTTTATAACATAAAATCGTAAAGCTCTAATGTACCTGATAGGTATGCACTTGGCGAAGGTATATGCGCGATCAGTTCGGCAAGCGGCTGGGCGAGTACTTTTAAATTCTTCACGTGCATCGTTATCGCTTTATGCAGAGCATGATTACTTTCCGACGCTTTGCTGTGGGCTTCTTCGTATTTCTTGGCTTCCCTGGTCAAGTCAGTTGCGACTATCGATGGCGGTCTCTTCCCAACTGCGTCCTGATACTGTTTCTCTCTGTAAAAATAATCGAACATTACGTTGACGATTAATGACCAGACGGATGAAATTGGGTATTGAATAATTAGATGCTAACTTCAACTCTTCGTCGAGAATGAGTTTCTTAATTTCTTTTAATACTTTTTCAACATCTTGGCTGGTGTCGGACAGTTTTCCCATTATGTCTACTAAATCTTGAATAACCTGTTGCTTAGCATTCAACGCGGCGCATCTTTCGACCAATTCGTCGGGCAGAGGTAAACGTTCCCATTCCGTGGTTTGAACATCGGGATCCCATAAATTCATGTGCTCCAGTTTCAACGATGCCAAATACATATTCAGATGCTGATCTTTCTCCTCGATTTTGCTACCGACGGAGCGCAATATTTTCGCTTTCTCTTCCGAGTATAAAGAGCTCGCTTCGTGCACTTTCATCGGCACCAATCTGTATCGGACACGAACGGTATAAGTAAAGAAAGCTGGACTGCCTCTTAAAACTACTTTGGAACGGTATAATTTACCTAGCAAATATGTCGGAACCTGAAACTTCAGGATCATTTATGCTGAACGATATTCCTTTGACCAAAGAGGCTCCCTTTACCGTGGGTAGCGTTTCCTTCTCAGGTATTTCCTCGTGATATATAAATTCGTTCTCGTTCTTTCCCGCTTTTCGCTTCCCTTCTATCACGTCGTTCGTGAACGTGAGCGCCTCCTCCACGATAGTTTTCTCCTCGGGCGCGCCTGTTATTCCCATCGAACCCTTCGCGTTCGCGTAAATCTGCTGAGCTTCGTTCAGAGACGCCAAAGCGACGTTATAAAACGCTACCCTCTCCCCCATTTTTCTTTGCTCTTCGGCAGCCAGTCCTTGATACAAATGCGTGACCGCCAAGTGATAAGCCTTCTTGAATTTCACGTACCGTTTCCAGCTCTGAAAGGAAAGAAGCTTTAAGCTGTCGGTGGCGTTCCGCGAATCGAAGCTGAAAGAGATATTTCAGGGATACCTTGTAAATCTTAGTGCCAACGGTGTCCGATATCGTTCCATCCTCGCTTCCGCCTTGTTCGAGCGTCGTTAATGCCAGAGTAAAATAATCCACTATTTGTCTCGCGACTTTTGCTGCATGATACATATATCTTGTAGAATGATACACAAGAGCATACAGTTAAAGCCACAACAGTTTATCACGTCCGTGCGATATCCGATCTCTTAGTACTTACCTACAATCGTTGGCTTACGATTATCCAGCATACTCTTCTCTAGTATACATTCCTGAGCCTGGGCCAAGCAGAGCTGATGCATGAAGGTCATTAACTCCGGTGCTAAATCAACGCCGGATGGTTGAGGATAACTATTCTTTAAATGTTCGAACGCCCAAGCAGCGCACTGAAAGTGAGCGCAGGCCATTTTCATGCCGTCCGCGGATGTCCTCTCTGTGCGCGCTCCCAATTGAGTATGTATGGAGCCGATGTTGTATAAAATTGAAATTATTTCGAAGCGGATGTTCGCCAGGGAACAGACCATGTTGGCGTACGTGTCTCTCCTGTTTTCGATCGCATAACAATCCATATAATCGATCTCGAAAGTTACATATCCATGAATCTCCATCGACTCGAACGTCAAACAGTATTCTTACCACGTGAACGTAACCGCAGCCGCGCCATCCTTTCCCATGGGGAATCTGCTCTGAAGATAATGCAACTGACAGTAGTATTTCTTCAATAACAAACAGCCAGCCATGTCTATGGGTGGTCGTATGGCCATAGCCCGTAAACTTTCCAGCTGATGTATTTCGTTCGCGTACGACTCGGCGTCTTCATTGTAGAAATCACGGATATACTGTAAAGCAGGTGAGAACGAGAATGTTTACAGCGCGGATCGGGGTTTGATCGATGAATCGCGGCGAGGAGACCGGAGTTGCTCCCGCGACTGTATCGCGTGAAAAAGAAAGAAGTTTAAACAGCTCTAGAATACTGTCCAAACAATACACGTGGGAAATTAAGGTGGAACAGTAACAGTGGTGATCCGAAACACTTTGGTATTGGTCAGCGAGCTTTCGTACCTGCTTCAACTTTGACCCGAACGTAGTCGGTTCCGGGCTAACTTTCAGTTGGAAGGATATCATCGGCAACCTCGGCACCGCTTCCATCGTGAGGTGTTCTTTCAAACCGTTATCTCCTTGTGCTTCCTGGAATCTGACAGTCGGTCATCTGTCAAAATCGCGGAGAATGGATTTGCTCGCGGAACATATTCCCCATTATCACCGCGATACTTCTGACTTCTGACGGACGATTGTACCGCCTGCGGGCGAATCCTCATCCGCAGGCACAGTCGCATCGTCGCTCCCAGCGACGTTTAGCGATCTATTTTCCCATTCGCTGCAGCCGAAAGGTTCATGAGAACGACGAGATATAGACTTGAAGTGCTTGCCCGAGGAAGTGCCGCACTGTAAACGCGCCAAACAGGAAGGCACGCTGTTTCTACTGTAAGTTACATTAGAATTGACTAACGCTTGAAGGTTTTTCGCGGAAAGAGAGGCTGAAAAGTGGCGGACTCGCGGCGCGATGTTTTCTCGTTTCATTGTCCTGTGTGCTCGCGGATGAAAAGTCGAAGGATGTACGGGTTCGAATGCGACGGCGGCTGGCAGACAGAACGTCGTTGTACGTAGTTATAGTTTTACGCGTGAGGTATAATTTAATTTTTTTTTTTCTTTCTCGCGAGTGTGGTGGATGCGTCCCATTCTCCGCACGCCAGAAGCTATGCATGGAGAACAGTGATGTGTGTTTAAGGTCAATTTATACAGCCATCGACGCGGGAACGATCCGAGTCGGCGAAATCGGTGGGCGCTCGATGACGAGTTTTATGCTCGCCACGCCTGGAGCGGTCAAATGTTTGCGGACCAACGTTTGCCCGCGGATATAGCACGGATAGGCCTCGGACGCGGCTCGCCTCGCCTCGACGAGCGTCCCACTGATTATTCCTCCGCGCGAGCTCCAAACGTCCGACTCGGATCGTGCCTGTGACGGCGGCTGTGTAAATTGACCTTCACTCGTAACATGTCAGAAAATAGACTTGACATGGATATTGATAATCAAAGTGAAGACGGAGAAATAAAGAAAAGCCCCTCGAAGGATATGGATGATTTTAGGTAACGAATAATTCGACGCCAGATTCTAATCTCCGACCATAACCTTAAACTTTAAACAGTCAAAGAATCATCATCCCCGTAAGCAATGTTAATTTAAATTCTCGATGCAGGGATAATCTTTCTCTGAACTGACCACTATTTGGTTGTACCTAATAAATCCTCTTTTTTTTTCATATTTTTTTTTTAACGTAGTGCGTGTAAAAGTATTAGTCATTTTGAGAAAAGTATACTTAAAGCTTTTCAGAGGAGGATGGCGGAGATACTGCCGATTCTCTGGACATAAAACCACCGCAGGCTGTCGTCAGACACCACAAGTCCAACTCGTCGAGAAGGAGAGATAAGCACGGCGACAGGAGGGACCGTAGGGAGGAGAAGGAACGAAAGTCTAGGCACCACGATCGTGGGGAGGACAGGCACAGGGATAAGCACAGGCACCGTAGGCACGGAGCGGACCTTTTAGAGAGGTCGGAGCGCTCCGACGGCTCTAAAAGGGACAGAGAGAGAATGGAAAGGTTAGAAAGAATAGATGGCCACAGGGACAGGGAATCTAGACACGATAGGAAAGAAAGGAGCACCGGGGATCGCGTCTTGGAGGATCTGAGAGAAAGGTATAGAAGATTCGAAGCTGCGTTTATACTCGCCGCCCTAATTTTCGGCGCGTCGCGCGATTATACTATCGTGTTATTACAATATTTCGATTTACAGATTGTTGGACAAGAGAAGAGAGAGGCGAGAGGATTCGCGGGATATTCGAGATTACAAGGCAGAAACGCGGCGGGAAATTCGCCTGGACGACTCTCGCGAGTTGCGCGAGACGCGCGAGCGCCGGGAAATACGAATGGAGGAAATGCGAGAGCGTCGGGAGATCCGTGCTATCGGAGAGGATGTAAGGGAGCGTCGGGAAATTCGTATGGAGGAGCACAGGCACATGAGGGCGATGGAGGAGCAATATTCGGAAACGGAGCTGATGGAACGACCGGAGAGAAGCGAGAAGCGTCACAAGAGATCGCACAAGCACGACAGGCTTCGCGACAGGGACAGAGAGAAAGCGGAACGGGAGAAAGAGCACCGGGAGAAACAGTTGCGCGAAGCGATGGAGATCGTTACGGAGGAAGCGGACGAAATGGAAATCAATGAAATACAGATACAGACGAAGGATCCGAAGGAGATGACGGAGCAGGAGCTGAGGAAAGAAAGATTATTGGAAGCAGACAGGGAAATGGCTAGGAGAAAAGAAGTCTCTAGGATGGAGTTGGAAGCGCGACGAATGAAGAGGGGAGAGAAGCGACCGCTCAGCCCCGACAACAATCAAGACCCTTCTATCGTGGAACTGTCGGACGAAAGTCCGAGTCCCATAAATTCGGACGAAATTTGTTCCAAATCCATAGAGTAAGATTATACGATATCGAACGAATTAAAGGAAATCACATCTTCGAAATAAATTGATTTGAAATATTTGCTTCGCAGGTCCAGGCATTCGTCCGATGGCCAGAGAAGTATACGCGAAAGATCTTCCGATAGACATTCTTCCGATTCATCGGAATCTAGCAGCGAGGACGATGACGAGTCCAACGATTCGAACAAAGGCTCTAACGTTGAATCGAACGACGGGTCTGATTACAATAATCCGAGCCCCTTATCCGTCGATCGATTAGCCAAGTCCGATCACTCCGACGGGGAATCACCCGGCCACGTCGACTCGAACGGCGCGACCAAGAACATGGAGGAAGAAGAGAAGAAGGAAGAGGTGCCCGAGTTACCTCCATATTTACCAGCTATTCAAGGTGAACGAACAACTATTCGGCATATCGTAGTTGCGCGTTCTATTTCCAACGTTTCGCAGCAGCACTTAACGTTCATTCTGTTTTATCGCAGGCTGCAGAAGCGTGGAGGAATTTCAGTGTCTAAACCGTATCGAGGAAGGGACGTACGGTGTGGTGTACAGGGCACGCGACAAACGTACGGATGAAATTGTGGCTCTGAAACGATTGAAGATGGAGAAAGAGAAAGAAGGCTTTCCAATCACCAGCCTCCGAGAGATAAACACTCTGCTGAAAGCGCAACATCCGAATATCGTTACCGTTCGCGAGATAGTCGTCGGCAGCAACATGGATAAGATATTTATCGTGATGGATTACGTGGAGCACGATCTGAAGTCGTTGATGGAAACGATGAAGCAAAAGAAACAGGTTTTCATACCAGGTAAACGGCTGAGGGTAAAACGATAACAAAGCGCGTAGCGGGTGTGTAGAAATAATGAATGATCTCTTTTGCGCAGGGGAGGTGAAATGCCTTATGCAACAATTGTTACGGGCGGTCGTACATCTGCACGACAATTGGATACTTCATCGTGATTTGAAAACGTCGAATCTGTTGCTAAGTCATCGAGGTATCCTGAAGGTCGGCGATTTCGGTTTGGCGCGAGAGTACGGTTCTCCGCTGAGGCAATACACTCCGATCGTCGTGACGCTTTGGTACAGAGCCCCCGAATTGCTACTGAGCGGGAAAGAGTATAGTACTCCGGTCGATATGTGGTCCGTAGGGTAAGGAAACAATTTAAAGAATACTTCTCCCACTTCTCTGGATTAACGGCTACTAATCCGGGGATGCCTTTTATTCCAGATGCATCTTCGCAGAATTACTAAGAATGGAGGCATTGTTTCCTGGTAAATCCGAGATCGATCAGTTGAATAGAATATTCAAAGAATTAGGGACGCCGAACGATCGGATATGGCCAGGATACAGTAAACTGCCGATGGTGCAGAAGATTCCATTCGCTCATTATCCCGTGAACAATTTGAGGCAACGCTTCAGCTTATCCCTGTCGGATCTGGGCGTCGAGCTGTTGAACAAGTACGCTTTCTCCGTTGCGCAGCGAATTTTCTATCGGAATCGCACATCGTTCTCTATCGTCTCTTAAATGTATTTGCAGGTTTCTCACGTACGATCCCCAACAGCGAATAACAGCGGAGGACGCGCTGAAGCACGGCTACTTCACGGAGGCACCTTTGCCGATCGACCCGCAGATGTTTCCCACGTGGCCCGCGAAATCGGAGCTCGGCGTTCGAACGGCGAACGCTTCTCCGAAACCACCGAGCGGCGGAAAAGAGTACAAACAACTAGGGGACGGCGACGACGCTGACTTGAGCAATTCCGGGTTTCACATGGGCCTCACGGAAGGCGGAAGGCAGCCTCACGTCGGCGGTGGTTTCCACCTAAAGTTTTAATCGCCTACGAGTTCCGTACGAATAGAGACAAGGATAATGAGGATGTGATTTCCTGCAAAGTGGACTTTGTACATAAACTTCGTAATACTTGGCGTTCCGCGCTTGGGTCATAATATTAAATGGGAAAGCGTGTACACGATTGGAAAGTGTTACACGAGTTTAACAGAGGAAAGAGGACATTACACGATGATTTTCATTAATGTCGGTTCTTTCAAAAGTCCGCTTGGCCGTGGAACATTTTTATATTTATACGCTTCGTTTAACTTTGTTCAAGCGTTCACGAAAACTGGTCGATTAGAGCTAGCAACCGGCTGAGGTATCGAGGAGAGATCAACGACGCAATATTTTTTTACATTTATTGAGTTCGACACGTTACAAGCTCGGGAGATTCTTCGAAATGTACACGATGAATAAAGCATAGCTCCGTTGACATTAAGGCTCGTTAATTATAATAGAGTCTCCACCAACAGCGATTCATCCGAGAACTTTTTATTTTCCAGCGTTATTCATATTCTTCGGTAAGCCCAGCAGCGAGTTTATCAGTTCGGAATTGCGTTTAGGATGGTACAGGCGGGACGGTAACAGCAGCAGCCTTGCGAGTTGCAGCTCGTTATCCTGAAAGCATAACTTTCTACATTCCCCCGAAGGCTAAGTCGTAATCTTTCGTCTAAATTCTCTCGAACGAGAAAGATCATTCTATTCTATAAATGTTCATTAATATTGTATGTGCATCTCCTTACCAGTCCTCGGCCGTACGGGAAGCTCAGTCCCAAGAGATTCCTCTCCGGGTCCTCGATCGCCCCCAACGCGTCGTACGAGATTCCCAGAATCGCCATCAAGACGATCATGCATTTGATCGAAGCCATGTCTTATTCCTGAAAACACCACAGAGAAGATGAGAAAATCCTCGTCGATGAGCTTTCCCTCTTAATCGCGCGACAGCTGAGTACGAGATACACTTTTGTATAATTACGCAAAATAAGTGTACAAGGGGTGGGGATTACTGTTTCTCCTCGGCGAAGCGGGTACAGCGAATGCAATAATTGTTCCCGTTCGACGTGCAAGCTCAATGTGCCCCGAGCTCCGGCAAGGCACGATACTTTTATACGCGGCGTGGTGGATCCTCGCTCGTGGGGGTTGAAATCTGCTCGCGACAGATGCATCTGCTCGCGACAGTTACCTCCTTCGACGAGCACGTCGAAGAAATTGCCCCTCGCTTCTTTTCTTTCTACTTGAATTACGTAAACGCCGCATCGTGTCGGTGGCAGAGTTTTTCAAATCGGCTCCGCCAACCGAACGCCGCTCCCGTAAGTCTCGCCTCTTTTCTTTCTTCTCGTACTTATTGTAAAAATAACTTTGCGATGACGCATTGTTTCAGCGCGGGGGCCTCTGCGGCTTCAGGATTCTCGGAGCCATCGATTCGCCGTACGGTCTCCGTTCCCTTTTCTTTTGTCCGCCTTAAATTACGAGGAAGCAGAATTGCCCAGCTTCCCCGCTGAAACAAGTTTAACGATTCAGGTGTGGAAGATTACATCCAGACGAGGAATCAAGGAGGAAGGAAATACAGCCAGACGCGTAGTAAGAAGATTAAAGGATAATTCTAAAGTGGCTCGTCGATGTGAACCGATTAATCGCGTTGGTTCATCTGCGCCACGGTCGCGAAGCTTAGCGAAACAGCGGGCCGAAGTTGAATGAGCGGAGCGAAGCTGGTGACCATCGTCCAGGCGATCACTCGCGATTGCTAATGCTCGCGTGCTCGAGTCAGCGATGCGTTTACGATCCACCGCTCTCGAGTTAATGACGCGATAACGCGGACGCGGCGAATTTATGCGCACATTTACGGCGCGGGGATACGCCACGGCTCTCAGGTGTTCGACTTAACGATTGTTTACAATGTGCTTTACCTTTTGTCCAGCGAGAATCCGGCAGCCTTCTGGTTGCGCGACCGGTCGCGCGAGAGGAGTATCGTCGAGCCCGCGTATCCGCGTACGAGGAGAGCGTTACGTTAATTCTTTCATACATCACGCGGAATAAACTTCTGTTTTATTTACTGGCGGATGTGCGTTACTTTAAGCTTGACGGCCAGTTCCGTGTACTGAAACCACGTTAGCAACGATAGGGAGAAAAGCGCAAGGGAGTTCCGTAACCGTTAGTAATGCGGCCTACCGCCTCTAATAATTAAGGGAATTGTATTTATTCATGAGACGCCCACGCGAAGATAGAGAGCGATAAATGGCGAGGATAAGCACCGATACCCTTCGCAGAAACGGAGAAGTGGAGAGAAAGAGGCAGAATTAATAAAGAAAAAAGAAGGGAGAGGGAGCTTGGAGTCCTCCCAAACTCCGTGGACCGTAATCGAGACGAGCCCCGGGGATCGGCCCCTGGGTTCACTAACCAGCAGCCAGAAAAGTCGCCCGAGAGACTGGTGCCGTGTCCTTGGTTCCCTCTCAAGACCCTTCGACTCAACGAAGCGGCGTCGTGTCGATCATGTCGTCGATTCGGTTTTGCCCACACCCGAGCACTTTCCTTTATGTAAACGTCACTGAACCCGAGCCGCCTGCCGCTTGTTGCGGGAAACGAAATCCAACGGCGCTGCCTCTTATCGCGCGTATCTCGCCTCGTCTTTCTCTCCGCTTCTCTGGTTCAGCTGCCTCGATCGAACAGTTGCGGCTACCAGCTTAACTTATAGGTGACGTAATTAAATACCAGCCTGATAGCTTCCCTCGGCTGTATCGTAATTTTAATCGAGGCCCGTGATTTTCGGCGACTTTCCCCTCCCCGGGGATCCGATGACCGTCCAAGGTGTTGTATAAATCACGCCGCGTCTCAGCTCGGCAACGGTGACAGCGAGCCAACAACAGTTTTCTCCACCGAATTATCTATTGCCCCCCGCGTTAATAGCATTCTCGTGTATACATCCGTTCCGAAACTATCGCGCGATGATCTGAAACGTTTAGGAGCCGTTGCACTAATGGCCAATGCCTGGACCTGATACGCGACCACGATGTTCCGTGGGATTGGGTCAAGGCTTCTCTCGCGAGTAAAGACGGTGGACCTGAGCGATTCCCCGAAACGATCGTAAATCTCGCGTCGTACACTGTACATTCGTCAATGAAGGGAATGGCGGAAGGTACAGCAATGTATTTTATTATCTCCCATCTGCTGAGCTCCTCGCGCTGTCAGGTTTATTTAAAAGAAATAGAAGAAGGAGACGAACTTGATTATGTATTCCATTCGGCCGTTAAGGTGCTTTAACTGGTTCCGCGCGACGAAAAGCTCGCGTCGAAACGTTTCACTTCCCGATGCCAATGAACTTGAACGATCGCGTCCGTAATCCGCTCTGTCAAGATGCCTGGCTGGCCGAACTGGATCTCGACTCCGGAGTAATTCCTAGAACTAAGAACAATTAATCGTGCTATCGGAATTCTCGGCGGATTTGAATACCCGTTCCGTCTAACATATTCCGTCTTTGTTTCTCGTCGCGGACAACCTCGGGGGGACATTTTCGCCCGGCCTTCTCTCCCCCTTTCCACTAACGTAATCGAGCGAGCGAACCTCCGTTCTCCGTCCCCAACTTTCAGCGAAAAGGATTACTCGTTAGGATGCCCTCTAAGACTTTACACCTTTCTTTTTTTCTTTTCGAGGGTGTAAACAAGTCGATAAAGCGACCGTCCACAAGTTCAAGGCGAATCATCGGCCCGTTCCCTAAAGTGCCTTATTTTTAGGACACCACTGGTTCCTGGGTACCTGGGCGACCACCAGGATCGACTCGCGAAGTTTTCAATAGGACCAGTCCCCTAACTTCGGCCCTCCCTACTCACTCTCTTGTTTTTCTTCTTCGCCCGGCTCTGCGTGTAGCTGGTAAAGGGGTTCGAAGACCGCGCGCGCGCGTTTGTTTCAAAGCGGACCCTGGGCGGGTTTACGTAGCTCGAGAGGATATTGGGAATATCTCACCATCGCTCGACTCCGCGGACGTTGTTTTTCAATTTCGCCAGCAATTTTATGCCCGTGGAACCTGAATTGGCATTTCTGAGGCAGACGATGCCCAGGATACTTTTAACCGAAAGATACTCGAGACTGCGCCAGCGCAACTAGTCGAAATAATAATCATTGCGCGGCTCGCGATTGTACCGCGTCTGTTTCAAGGTAATCGTGCCTAGTTTATTCGAAATATCGTCATCGTGACTGTGACATGAAACTCTAAGCAGAGAGCTCGCTCTGTGGCCACACGCGATTTATGTACGTACATCGAAAACTTTCTGCAATACTCGCCGCTCGTTTGCCCACTTTCAGTGGGGCAGACCGGAGGCCAGTTTCGTCAGTTTTTGATTTTTAACGAATTATGTGAGCGAAATATTATTAAAACGGCTAGTATATTTGGTAGGGCTTAGGGTAGATGTCCCAATTACTACCACTTTATTTAGTTTGCTAAATAAAAATGTAACGTATAAAGCATAGCGTACAACGATAATATTAATAATAATAAGAACAGTCTCGATTTAATGATAATATTATTGTTGTACACTATTCTTTATGCGGTAGATTTTTATTAAGCAAAATAAATAAAGTGGTAGTAATAGGGACATTGACAGTAATAGGGATATCTACCCTGCATTTGGCAATCTGATCGAATTACTAATGTCGACTGAATGTGACAACAATTAAGGTATTTTAATGTTTTTCTATCACCTTCCATGCTGATCAACCAGCCCCATGATCGGGGTTGGTTGACTATATGTAGGTAGAATCAGTTAAGAAAATGTTATTAGTAACTTATCTCAGTGGTAATAAAATAACACGATGTCACAAGAGTTGTTTCACTGCAAAATATTAATTTCTTTCTTTCATATTTTAATAACAAGCTGAAAATTTGTTCAACTTAAACATTAATTATAATGTATTTGTAACATAGCGTAAAGTTTAGGGTTGTCATCCCCATGTCACCCTAACGAAAGTGGCTAGAAATCTGAAATTTCTCTCAGTGATCTTTTAGGCAAAGAGAATTATTGGAAGCGTTTGTATTAACTACTCATACCGATTTCATTACTATATGCTTTGTATCTTCTTTATTCTAACGCGTTTACCCGTTAATAATAATAATAATAATAACTATTTGGTACATATAAATACTAAAAATTGGTGCTGGGACCGTTTCCTCTATGCTTACCCGGCTAGGGCCTTCAAACAAAAAATAAAAATCGCTTTATGAATAACAAAAGAACAATTTAAAATTTTTATTTCAATAATCTATATAATCTTCAATAATTGATGTATAAACGAAAATACTATGTCAATAGATCGTCTAATAAACAAACTCTAAAATAGTCCCTCAAAATTTATTCTATTCTAACTATATAGAAAATATATTTACTTGCCTAGTCAATTTTTCGACAAACGTTGATAACTGTTAAAAAAAGGTGCGATCGCGGGGTCGGACATAAATGCATAGCATAGTAGAAGTGACTTCTTTCTACAGTGAATGTTTCCGCAGTTAAGCATAGGGTAAATCCGGGAGAGGCGGCCGGGCCGGAGAGTTGATCGAAACAGTTGATTCTTAGAGAATATACAGAGCCGTAGAGTCTGAATATAGCGACTCGATCAACTCTCCAGCCCGACCGCGTCTCCCGGATTTACCCTATGTCGGTGAAAATTTATTAACAATCAGCGAACCTACCCCTCGGAACAACCAGCCCCGGTCTCCCCTAATTCGGCTGCTCTTTGGATCAAGCGCCGAAGAGACGATCGCCAGATTGCCGATAGCTTACCATCGAGTTCCCGGTGTCATTGAAATCAACACGTCGATCAGAGGACAGAGAGAATTCGTAAAGAAGCACGGCACGTTATTCTACATATCACCTTCCATTTATCCCTGAGACTGGAAGTGGAGGACGCTTAAGGACTCGTCGCGATCGCGCTCAACATCTAACGCATAAGAGATCGGTGGTTTATTCATTTCGAGTCTCATCCGCGAGACTTCGCGGTCGAGTACGAAACGAATACCGGTATAAATATGCTTTACACTTTCCACCGGATACCGACTGGCCGCGATACGTCGCGTTACCTATTCGAGAAGTAAAGCTTCAGGCAGGTAACGGAAACAATCAAAAACAGATTGCTAACGTTAAGGTAGGGTAAACGCACCAATAAACGAACACTTAAGGCCAATGAATGAACACTATTATAAAATTATATTTGCAGCGCGATTGATTCCACGTGCTGCAGAAAATGTTTGGATATGGAGCAAGAAATTAAAAGAAGTCTCTAATTAATTAGTTGCTTATTTTATTAACTCATTTTACCCATTTTAATAAAAAATGTCCATTCACTGGTACGTGTTCCGTTACTGGTACATTTACCCTACACAGACGCACGCTAGATCCTAGTAAAAAATTGAACAACAAGCTTCGCGTATCTCGCGCACAAGAAGCTACATATTTAACAGTGTCGAGATAATCCATCTGTACCAACCTGCCCCTGCCTCCCCTATCGATCACCAGCGGACAGCGAATGGAGCGCAGATAGCTTTCGCGAATGCATTTTTATTTATTCGACTCGACATTCGAGCTGAGGAAACGGAGGATTCCATTTGCGAGTAGGGAGTGGACAGAAACGGCGAGATTAGAACGCGCGAAAGGTCCAGCGGGTGCACGGGTGCAGGGGCACGCACACAAAAGATCCGCTTAATGTCACCGGCCCGAGGTGTATAGGGAGAATTTGTGTACATACTTACACGCTCTCTCGTGGTCAAGGACGTTGGGGACAGGGTCTGTAGGGTGCGGGTCGAGGGGTCCCCGGGCGATGGAGTAGGTATATATGGGCGTCCCCGCGCGTTCGGAATACCAGATTCATGCAAGTTAGCCCTCCCCGCGAAGCGGGTGGTGTGCGCTTTTAAAAATTCATCGCCGAACGTCCTAACAGAGCAGTAGGAGTATCGGAAGGAGGAGAAGTGTCCGCAGAGGCCCGTTGCGACTTCTCAATCATCGGCCAGTGCAGTACGATCAGGTGCTATCGACGGTTCGGTGGATCCAGGTCTCCTCTAGCACGAGCAACGCTGGCCACGCTATTTTCGGGGAACGTCTGTCCGCTTCTAACTCGGGGCAAGGTTCGTTCTCTCACCATACAGACGCATTTTCTACCCTGCTCGCCATTTCCGTTACCATTTCACGGGCGATCGGTCTTTGTACCTGACGATACTCGTCGGCAAACAGCCGACTCCTCCAGCCTCCGCGATTACCGGCTCGTTAACGGGGGAGCCCTATTTAGGACGGCTAGGAATAAGACGATACTTGGGAATTTTTTTCTAAGAAACTGTCGATCGGATCTTCTCCAAACTTTCAGGGTATTTTAGGCCATATTTGAAGAAGAGAAATTAATTTTTTCGTTGCAAAGTGATCGGCAGAAATTGAGATACATGAATATGTTCGTTGGGGCTCGCGCGCTGGAGTTGCAAATTGCCGATTCTAATGGTAGGCCCGTTTTCTCCCTGAATTAAAAAAACCAAGGATTTTCTTATTTCCAGTATAATTACATTGTCGATGAACCTCAGAAACGAACAAAAAAAAGTTAAGAGTTAGTAAACTGATGGGACTTGAAAGAAAAAGTTACGATTCTGCCACAAGATATTTCGTACTATTTGTGGGAAAGGAGTTGTTCAAATCAATTTATTTATTAATATCTTAGGTTCATCGAGAATGCAATTATACTAGAAATAAGAAAATCCTTGGTTTCTTTTATTTCACGGAAGAAATGGGGCCACCATTACAATCGCCAATTTGCAACTCCGGCGCGCGAGTCCTAACGAACGTCTTCATATATCTCCATTTCTACCGAACACTTTATAACGTGAAAATTAAGTTTTATTGTTCGAACGTGATCTAAAATACCCTGAAAGTTTGTAAAAGATCGGCTCAACATTTTCTTAGAAAAAAATTTCTAATAATCAGCTTATTCCTAGCGCCCTAAATAGGGCTCCCCCCTTAAGAGACCGCATCCTTCCGTTTCGCTCGCCCAGAGATTCATTGCCATTCGGACTCATTTGTCGGAGATTAGATGCGAAAATAATGGCCTATGCGATGGTTAGCCAGCAGCTCGATCATCGTTAGTCACTCGGGCGTTGAGATAACGTCGCCTGCGATTGCCATATTAATTGCTGGATTTAATTGAGCGACTCGCGGTATCTGTGAAATGTCGTTGCGACCGTCCGCGCCGTTTAAAGTTATTACCAGAGGATGCAGCCGACGGAGGGGGGGCTCGCGAGCGTCGTCCCCTGCCGTGACCGGTCACTTCCACCTACGGGCTTTGCATTTTTAATGCCTCAACGCCACCGACCGAGGATTTAAGTACGCCGCCGTGGCCTTTGTCCTCGAGTGAATCAGCGCACCGAGGGCCGCATGAATTTCAATTTCGCGGCTAATGTATCGCCTACTGTCCCGTCGCGAGAAACACGGGTAAGTTCCAGTCAAAGCACACGAATGCCAAGGTCGACGAATTCGCCGGGCTCCAAACGAATCCCGGCGGAATCTCTTGTTAGCGCGCGAGACCGGCGGCGAAAAGTCGATTTTCCTCCGCGTTCTCTTCTCTCTCCTGGATTCCTCTCGAGCCGCGGACAGTTTGCTTTGCCACGAACAAAAGGAATTTGGCCAACCGGCCCGCCAACCGTGAGCGATTTAACCCTGAGGCGACTCTAAACCGCTTGACCGCTGTTCGAAATGCTTCAGACTACCGACACTCCCCGAATTCCCATTGTCGGCCCCCTTGGGTCGCCGAGTGTCATAGAAGACTTTCGTCTTGGCCCCGAGGGTCTAAGAATAGGTCAACAAAGAAGAAACGTTGTTGCGGCCGCGGTGTCAGCCGTTTCTCAAGCAACGCCGCAAACCTGGTCATTATTGTGATTGAACTTGGCCGGGCCCAATTATCGGAAGGCCGAGGTTCTTGTCATGCCGAGCACACCTTGTTCCATATTTTTCTTTTCCGGTCTCGATCCACGGGCGTTTCGAGTGCAGGACAGGTTTGGTGGGTCCCGCGAACGCATACGGACACGCATAGGCGGGCGAATCCACGGGGACCGGCCCGACCGGCAGGCCCGACGTCCTGGCCAGAAAATTAATCACCCGTGTACCCGACACCCCCTGTCAACCGTTACAATTTAATCCCGCGTCGAACGTTTGTACTCGTCGTCGCCACTCGTTGTCACGTTCCATTCAGACCGTCGCTGGCCTTTCAGAGCTGCACGATTTACGGCGTTATCGCGACTACAGCGCCGATTCTTTGCAGATGATTGCCGGGCTCGTTTTGATCCTGGGGGGCCTGGCGGTCGCCGGGCCCTCGTATCGAGTGTCCATTCACGAGCTGCTGCCGCCACCGCCGCCGTGGCACTCGAATCAGAGGGAGGCGGACGCCGAGGTGATCGGCGTGCCGGCATTTCAAAGGGGTGCTGTCGAGAGGCCGCCGTCCGTCGAGGATTCGCCGGAGGACCCCGTCACCCACGAGGAATACGGCTCGCAAAGATACCCGCTGCGCGACGCGGTAGAGGCGTTGCCCGCGAGTCTGATCGATCCCGAAGGTGGCAGTCTACCTCTGCAGGATATCAGAGAGTCAGTGGCCGTCGAGGATACCGTCGGGCCATCCCACGAACCCGGCGCTCTCGGCGGGGACGTTGGACAGCGTGGAATGGCCGGACTCGTTGATTAACGTGTCCGGTACGTGACTGATAATTGCAACGTTCCGCAGGCCTGACGGGCGGGTGCCCTTAAGGGACGCAGTGGAGCACCGCGAGGCCCCTTTCCTCAGCGGTATCGACCATGAGTCGATCTGGATCGAGCCCTTGGCTCCACCGACCCTGACGCGCACGCAGCAGATCGTTGATCCGAAAGTGATATGCCACTTGGACTCTGCCGCTGTACACAGGCTGGAGCCGTTCTCGCTCTTCCCTCAGGCAATCCCCGACCACAAATGCTCACACTTAATATACGCGGCGGGCACTTTGGGTATACGCTCGATTAATTGCTCGATGTCCCGGAGAAAGGGCGACTCCGACGCGCTCGAGTTTTTAACCCGCGGTGCTTCTTAACTTGCAGATCCCGAGGGCTTGGTCGTCGCTTCGAGGGACCCCGAGTACGACGAGATCAAGGGTAAAACCGATCGAGCCTTTATCGATGCCACCTATTCAGATACTAATAAAGTCGCTAGTACCGTTAATTTATTCGAGCAATTCGAACAGGTGGTTACAAGGCGGTAACGGGACACCGATCCAGGGACCCAGCGTTGCGAGTACTCGTTTCGATCGCAGCACCTAATAGAGGGAAACTGTTCGCCGAGGTGACGAAAAATCACTGCGCCCTCCGCTGCGAGAAGCTGGCCAAGTCTATACTGGGTTTCCTCGAGGATCACGATTTCGATGGCGTCGAAATCGATTGGGAGAGCTCGCCGGAGCACTCGAACGACTTGAAGCTCTTGCTGAAGGTCATTAAAAGATCGTTCGTCGGTCGGGAGTATATCCTAGCCGTGGCGCAGAGGCCGGAGGATCCGGTGGACCAGGAGGTCACCTCCATTGCCGATCTCGTGCTCCTACGAGCGTGGCGAGAGAGTCCGCCGTTGAGGAGGGAGAAATTGGCCCTTCACCCGGCACCCTTGAAGTACGTTGGGCGAGCAACGAGCAAATGGATCGATCGTATCCCACGCGAGCACAGATCGAAGCTCGTCCTTGGCCTGCCGATCTTCGGCCAGGGTTACACCCTCAAGTTTGGAAACCTCACCGACGTCGGAGCGCCTGTCATCGGATCGGGAGCCGACGATGCTTATGCTAATCAGGGAAACGGCAGGACAGCCTATTACGAAGTAAAGATCGGTAGCCTTTATTTCTGGGGATCGTCGCTTTATCGCCATCTCGTACGTTATTTCGTTTCAGATCTGCGAGAAACTGGAGGACGGCTCTTGGATCTCTGGCAGGGACGAGGAGGGTCCTTATGTGAAACGCGGAGATCAATGGATCGGTTACGAGGATCCTCTGTCGGTGAAGATTAAGGTGGCCTTCGTTCGATCCGCAGGACTAGGCGGCGTTTCCCTGTGGTCCCTCGATCTGGACGATTTTCAGGTACAGGAAATCCTCGATTCATCGGCAATTTGTCCTTCAAATCTGGTACAGCCAGGGCCGTCTTAACAAATTTCAGCGCCCTGGGCTAAAAAATTTTGACGCCCTAACTCCCAAGGGTACAACTTCTTCGAAATCGGTGCAAGGGAGTATATCGCAACCCCGGGTCTCCGCCAAGGCAAAGACGAACAAAAACAATGTCCGCGGACGAAATTTTTGTCTCGAAAATTGAAGGGAAAAAAGCATTTCAACGTATTTGATTCTTAAGGGGCTCGTCTTATGCGACGACCGGTTTTTTTCGCGTTTTGGGCAATTTTTTTTGACGAACCATGAAAACAGAATATCTTGGAATTTGTAGTACATATTTATTAACATTTGAACAGTTATTCAGAATGTTTTGAAGTTAAAATATGGAGTGGAATTGACTTTACAGCTCTCGAAAGAGACAGGTGCGAAAAAAAAGGTTGGTCGACGGCTGACATGATTCCGGCTGTCCTGCTTATCTGAAATCAAAAAATCAAACGGCACATTAATTTGTAGTCTTGTGACTATAGCCGGTACCAGAATCAAGTCAAAATATTGGAGATTTAATGTTTGGCACAGTTTTGAATGTAAAGTTACATTGACAAAAATCGTACCTTTATTTTCAAAACTGTGCCAAACATTAAATTTCCAATATATTGACTTGATTCTGGTACCGGCCATAGTCACAAGTCTACAAATTAATATGCCGTTTGACTTTTTGATTTCAGACCAGCAGGACAGCCGGAATCATGTCAGCCGTCGACCAACCTTTTTCTTCGCACCTGTCTCTTTCGAGAGCTGTAAATTCAATTCCACCCCATATTTTAACTTCAAAACATTCTGAATAACTGTTCAAATGCTAATAAATATGTAGTAAAAATTCCAAGATATTCTGTTTTCATGGTTCGTCAAAAAAAATTGCCCAAAAAGCGAAAACAAAAAAGCCCCTTAAGCGCCCTTGTATCACGGACGCCCCTGGGCTACAGCCCATTCAGCCGATTGTTAAATTCAGCCCCGGTTACAGCTGGTATATTGCACCCTCAGGGCATCTGCGGAAATCCTTGGCCGATGCTGAACGCTGCAACTGAATCGATAGGCTTCTATGACGAGACGCTGCTGAAGAAATGCTCCACCGACGGCCTCGTCAACGACCAGAACAGCTGCTCCGGATTCTATTCCTGTCACGAAGGTACGCGAGCCTCATCATAGCCCAGGTGTACCCTCGATTACGAACTGTCCTCGCCTGTTCGTTAGGTGTACAGTATCACGGGGATTGCGGGTACGGAAGGTACTTCGACCGGGCCAATGGACGTTGCGCGAAGGCAACTCCAGGCGCCTGTATGCCCCAGCAAAACGATGGATCCCAGGAGGACGGATCACCCGCAGATTTGCGGGAAGACCAGCGACTGCAGCATCTGGAGATCTCCGCGGACGCGGCGCCGCGAGTGGTTTGCTACCTGACCTCCTGGTCCCTGTATCGCAAAGACGATGGGATGTTCGTCCCTGAGCGGCTGGACTCGCGCTTGTGCACGGACGTAATTTACGCGTTCGCTGGCCTGAACCCGGACACGTTGCTCCTTCAACCGTTCGACCCCTGGGCCGACATAGAGAACAGTAATTACCTCGGGTTCATTGACCTTGTTGTCTTGGCTTGGGACAGAGTACCTAGCAGAGGCTCGGTCTTCTAATTCTTCTTTTTCACAGACCTCTACGAACGAGTGACGATGATCAAGGGGCCGAGGGTGTTATTGGCCATCGGAGGCTGGACCGACAGCACCGGGGACAAATATTCCCGGCTGATAAGCAGCGGAGCTGCTCGTCGGAAATTCGTCGCTTACACCGTGAACTTTTTAAAGAAGCACAACTTCCACGGGCTCTCCGTCGAGTGGAACTATCCGAAGTGTTGGCAGAGCGACTGCAGAAAGGGCCCGGACTCCGACAAGCCCAACTTCACCAAGCTGATACAAGAGCTGAAGGAGGAGTTCGACCGGCAGGAGCCTAAGCTCGCGCTGGCTGTCGCGCTCTCCGGCTACAGGGAAGTGATAGACAGGGCGTACGAGGTACGGGAGATCTCTAAAACGGTGGAGTTCATGTCTGTCATGACGTACGATTATCACGGCGCCTGGGAGCCGAGGACGGGACACCTTTCACCGCTGTTTGCCACTCCGGGTGAGGCACACCCGTACTACAACGTGGTAAGCTTTCATTGACGCGATTACCGTCGATTGTTGGTGAACTTAATCGTTGACGCTCTTTCAGAATTCCACGTTGGAGTACCTCGTTCAATTAGGCGCAGATAAGTCCAAGCTTCTGATGGGCATTCCTCTTTACGGGCAAGCTTATCGATTGTCCAGCGACAGTCTGACCAGCCTCGGCGACCCCGCCACGGGTCCTGGAACTCCGGGAGAATTCACCAGGCAGCCTGGCATGCTGGCCTACTATGAGATCTGCGACAGGCTCAAGAACAAAGGCTGGAAGCATGGATCAGGTGATGAAGAATCGTGGCAGGATTCGCGGTGTCTACGTTTATGTCTTAAGGGGGTCTTCTAGTGTAACGAAACATTTTCTTCCCGTTCTTTCGGAATTTTTTATGAGGAGCTTGCAAAAGTTATTGCTACCCGCTTTATTTCTACATACTTATCTATATTTCGATTACATTCTCAAGCTTTTTTTTACCACGAAAAGATTCCAATTAAATCGAGTGGACCGCTTTGTAGTTGCTTTTGAAAAGAAAAGCGGTACCCATAGGGTGTCCACTGTTGGACGGTTTCTGATAATCGGAACGAATAAATTCAAAAGGATTCCTTATTTGTATGCCCTTGGCTATAGCCGGTACCAGAATGAAAGAAAGATATTGAAAATTTAAAAAATCACGGCACTTTGAAGATTGACTTTCGACTTTCACACATATTTTCGACTTTTCGGGGCTGTCGGAATGAAAAGAATGAAATATTTTCACACAATTGTGGTAGGCGCGATAGCCACGCGTGTGCTGAAGTTGACCTTAATTGGCCAAGTCAATCTTGAGATATCGTGGACACCAATTCGAAAAACATGGTCGCAAGAAAAACGTGTTTAAAGATTGAGTCGTACCGATAGTTATATTTCTAAGCCTATAACTCTATAAGTGTTATGAATTGGACAAAATCATTTTGCACACTTATTTTCCGCATAACAGACACTTGTAGCAAAATTGAAAGAAGAAAAATTCGATTTCGTTGACTCGTCACACTAGGAGGCCCCCTTAATGACTTTTTCTTAAACGGTAATTTTCAGGGCCAAGCGCTTACTACAAGGAGCAGTGGGTTGGCTACGACACAACAGAGAGCGTTTTCGCGAAAGGAGAACACATATTGCAGAGTGGTTACGGAGGAGCCACGCTGTGGACCGTAGACCTGGACGATTTCTTGAATCGTTGCTGCTCGGAATCGTTTCCCCTGCTGAAGAGCATAAACCGGGCGTTGGGTGAGCGTAGAAACCATTATTCTAGTCGATTTAGTTGCGGCCTACAGCGGGGGAAGCACGCGGCACCTGCCAGAGGGTGGTATCGTATCGGTGGGATCGTACGATTCCATAGAATTTCTCTCACTTTCCGCCAATACGATGCCACTTCCGGCGCAGCGAGCGTGCAGCAAACGCAGAAATATCAGGGGTGAAGCAGTCGCTACGCGCGTGTTTGTTTCTACAATCTTTGATTATTTGAATTTCTCTATTTCCAATATAGAGAAATTCAGCTGATACAATTGAATGAAAAGTAATAAAAACAATTCATCCTCTAATGATTACAATGCCACTTTTTTTACGTTATTATTTTGAAGAAACTTCGTCTGATGTTTTTTTTTTTTTAATACAAATGTATAATTACATATTTATTATCTACTGAAAATATTCCCCGAATATTGTTCTTGAATATCCCGGAATTACACGTTCTCCATAATCTGTCCATTTTTAGGCAAACATAATCTGTCCGAGTGTTTTGTTTGTCCGTGGGACCACACCATCTATCCTGCACGGCTTCGGAAAGCGGACCACCACCAAACCATTATTCTACCTCGAAGTTTAAGCTACAGAAAAGCCAAACTGTGTATTCCCTTTCTGCAGGACGTTTGAAGACTAAACCCACCGAGGATTGCCTCCGCCCGACGGAACCACTCACGCCGCCGCCTCCTACGCTGACTACTCACAGCGACGCGGCAGCAGAAAGTTCCGGATCCACTGCACCGATCACGAGACCAACAGAGTGGCCGGCCTGGTCCGAGAAACCGAGCACCACGACTACGACCACTACGTGGCCAAGTTGGACGTGGACTCCGAAGCCGACCAAGCAGCCGGAGTCAACGACGAAGAGCACCACCGTGTTATCTTCCAGCGAGCCTTCCAGCAGCGTCTCCTGGACTTGGACCTCGACGAAGTATAACGCTATTTTCCGACGCCTCGTTTAGAATAGGGCTGGGACTATTTGTCGAATTTTTCGGTATTCGAATACTCGAATACTTCAGTCGCTCAATTATTTGACGAATATAATTCGAATATCCAAGTACTCGAATACTAGTCGAATATTTAAGTATTCGAATACTATTCGAATATTTAAGTATTCGAATACTATTCGAATATTTAAGTATTCGAATACTATTCGAATATTTAAGTATTCGAATACTATTCGAATATTTAAGTATTCGAATACTATTCGAATACTATTCGAATAATTAAGTATTCGAATACTATTCGAATATTTAAGTATTCGAATACTATTCGAATATTTCAGTATTCGAATACTATTCGAATATTTCAGTATTCGAATACTATTCGAATAATTAAGTATTCGAATACTATTCGAATAATTAAGTATTCGAATACTATTCGAATATTTAAGTATTCGAATACTATTCGAATATTTCAGTATTCGAATACTATTCGAATATTTCAGTATTCGAATACTATTCGAATATTTAAGTATTCGAATACTATTCGAATATTTCAGTATTCGAATATTTCAGTATTCGAATATTTCAGTATTCGAATACTATTCGAATATTTAAGTATTCGAATACTATTCGAATATTTCAGTATTCGAATAGTATTCGAATAATTAAGTATTCGAATACTATTCGAATATTTCAGTATTCGAATACTATTCGAATATTTCAGTATTCGAATACTATTCGAATATTTCAGTATTCGAATACTATTCGAATATTTCAGTATTCGAATAGTATGGTGTGAATTATGAATCAAGTTCTTTAGGTTTTCATTTGTCAGAGTGAAATCTTGTAAGCTAATTTTGACCCACTTCATACCATACTATTCGAATAGTATTCGAATAATAACATTCGAATACTCAGCTATTCGAACAGTATTCGAATAATAACATTCGAATACTTGTAAAATATTGGAATATTAAATTATTCGAATAGTCCCAGCCCTAGTTTAGAATCGCCGTAAAATATATACATCTCGTTCGTTATTCAAACTCGTAGACCGCCCACCGTGGAGCCCACCGTAGAGATCACGGAGGGTACAGAGAAACCGACGGGCTCCTCGAGACCTGGGGCACCGTGCGCGACTGGGCAGTACGTGCCGGACCCGGACAACTGCGGTAACTACTTCAGGTGCGTGCTTGGGGAATTGAAGCGTGAACAATGCGCGCCTGGATTGCACTGGGATGCGGGACGTGGCATCTGCGACTGGCCAGCAGCGGCGAAATGTCAAGCGGCAACTGGTAAGCAATGGATCCTTATCGGATGCATCGATCCAACAGATTTTCTTTTTCGCTACCGGTGGAAGAAACGAGACACTCGCCTCTGTCGGGAAGATGCAGCCAGGCAGGTAGATTGTCGCGTGTACCACTCTAGGGTAAATCCGGGAGACGCGGTCGACCTAATATAAAATCACTATTAAAACTAATATAGAAATTACTGATTTTATCAGAACAAACGTGTATGTTCAGAATTTTATGCTGATTCAGAAGAACTGATCGATATTTGCTTTAAGACAATATTTACTGTAAATCCGGTGGAAAACTGAAGTCATTAGATCTGACCAGTTTTCCCGAGGTGCCGGGAGAAGTGGTGTTCATCGTTGGCAGACACTACTCACATAATTATCCATTGAAAATTAACAAAGGAGAAGGTAAAATTATTTATGAGTGAATACAACTATCCAAAGGATAAGGTAAAATTATTTATGAATGAATGCAACTATTCAAAGGATAAGGTAAACTTATTTATGAGAGAATACAACTACAGATTCATTGATATTTCATTTCTTTACGCTAAACAAGTAAAGAACACATTAAAGAAAAGGGGAACTACCTACTGGCGATTAGCAAGGCAAATGAATACAAAAGTGAATAAATAAACTAAGCAAAGAGAAATAACAATAAAATAATAATAAAAAATGAAAACATAAACGAAAATAAACCTAGAAGTATATTTTAAATACGATTCTGTACAACCGCTGTTTGACAAAAGAGATTAAATGTAACCTGGATTTACCTTTTAAAGCCTATAAATCCAGAAAACACACAGAGAGAAGCGAAATCACGCTATTCATTCAACTGTTTCGCTTTTAGAGAAGAAGTTGCTCTGCACTTTCACGCATTTTTGCGTACAGAGTCTGAAATATAGCGACTCGACCAACTCCCCGGCCGGACCGCGCCTCCCGGATTTACCCTAGAATATCATTAAACAGCGACAGAGATGCGCGCGTGTAACAAGTTACGCAAATTTAGCTGTGCGACATTTCTTTAGACACATTGTCGATAGACGAGGGATCGGTTTGTTGACAACGGCATAAACCTGTTTACGGTGTGGCTAACTCCTGCGCACATTTTTCCGTCGGTTTTGTAACCACCGCCTCCAGGCAAAGGTTGTCTCGCGGCATCTTCCCTCTGTAATTCATTCAGTTCGCGTAAGACTGCCAGGGCTCCACGCTGCTCCTTGGCATCTTCCCGTAAAATGACGCGGTCTTATCTCCTTTGCGCGACTCTCCTTCTAATTTCGCTCGATACTGCGCAGGTGTACAAAATCTCCCGACGGTGCAACACAAGTAAATCGATGGTCGTTGGAGGGAGGGACTAGCGATCTGCAGAAAAATCCACGTTAAAGTGTCTTGATCGTTTGCTTGCTCAGATTCAGCGACTCACAGGCCAGCAGGGATCACCACCGTTGGTACTTCCACTACTACCGGAAGCACCGCGACGTCCAAGAAGCCGACTACGTACTTCAGCTGGTCCTCTTCTCCGCTCACCACGCGACAACCGTCCACTCAGAAACCGATCGCCACTGAGAGGCCTGGGAAGAGCTGCGAGCACGGCCAGTACTACCCCTACCCGAATTCCTGCACGAATTTCCTGGTCTGCGTGAACGGGGACCTGATCTCGCAGCAGTGTGGCCCGGGACTGAACTGGAACAGGGAGAGAAACATGTGCGACTGGGCTTTCAAGAACCCTTGCGAAGACGCGCCCGTCAAGAGCGCCTCGCTGGTAGCTGCGGGCGGAAAGTCCAGCGTGAGTAGCAGCTCTCGATGATTGATGAGGGGCCCTGGGGCGGATTTAGGATTTTCGGGAGGGGAGGGCGCAGAGCCGAATCCAATATTTTTCTTGAGAGGGGGAGGGGGCGTAGGTCTGACAAACGAGCCGGAGACCTTTCCGATATTTTCCTGCTAAATGACACGGTGTTCTTTTTTTTTTGTATCAATTTATCATATTTTCCCTTATATTGCTAAGTTAAAATGAGTATCTCGTAAATTAAAATAAGTATTTCTCCCTTGAGAGGGGGCCGCCCCCCTCTGTATCCGCCACTGAAGGGGTGTTTCCGGTTAACGCGCCGAAAAATTCAGCGCTTGTTCAGAATCGGGAGCAAAGTTTCTTTTCTATTTATTAAACTACATTTCTACGGTAAATAAAAAATATAAAAGTAATAGAATTATTGCTTTTCAAATGCTTCTGAGAGCGGTCTTGATGACACGTTTAAAAATGTATGCCTCGCTCGTGAAGGCGATTTCGGCTGTTGGACTTGTCTGAATCGATAAATTCAAGCAGATTCTTGATCGGTATGTCTGTCGCTATCACTTGGACTACAATTAGTGATTTATCTTGAAAATTAACAAGATTTTGGGGCAAAATGCAAGAGAAATGTTCTTTCAGCTTTTTTCTTTTACTATTTTCGATTTTAAAATTAGGTTACACTGAATGAAAATACTTGGTTGCAGTCGCCGCGAGTGTCGCAGGGCTGCGGAATAAGCAGTAGAATTGATGAAGCGATCGGTTCGATAGAGATTTTATCTTCACGATGCGGACAAATGACGTTTCGAGAAAGACGCGTTCAAAGCTTTCATCTATATAGAGACCGAGCCTCTGTAGAAGCTAATATAATTAGAATTTTTTCATGAAAATTCAACGGTACATTCTTGAGGACGCGTACTTTCGAAAAGTGTTTTAAAAAAAGATCGAACTTCTCAACCCGTCTAACCGGAACGACCGCTTAACTGCCCCGTTGCTTTGCCCAGCCATGCATCCCCGGAAGCTACTCCGGCGTGCCAGGTGACTGCGAAAGCTACCAGGCCTGCCTGTGGGGTCGTCACGAGGTGTTCCACTGCGCTCCAGGACTGCACTTCAACAAGCAGACACGAATTTGCGACTGGCCTGCCCGCGCTAATTGCCAGGATGACTCTGTCTCGACCGAGGAGCTGGACCCTCCGACGTCTTACAGACCGATCGACAAACCGGTCACTTGGAGCACCGAGAAACCCTGGGAGCCATCCAGCACCACTCAAGCCACCACCACCAGCTGGCCAGCGGTGATAAATCCTGACGAAGTTTCACCTCTCTCTGGATATTACAAAGTAAAACCGTTTGTCGTTACCCGAGTAATTCCTGAGCGTCGGGTTCCCCCACAACGATCTACGTTCTTTAATTAACAGGTGGTGTGCTACTTCACGAACTGGGCCTGGTACAGGCGAGGCATAGGTCGCTATCTCCCTGAAAATATCGACCACACTTTGTGCACGCATATCGTCTACGGGTTCGCGGTCCTCGATTATTCCGAGCTCACTATCAAGGCCCACGATTCTTGGGCAGATTACGATAACCGTACGTGACCGCTAACCCCGTTACCCCGATCACGATCTCCCTAGTAACTACAGATTTCCGTCGAGCAGGCTTCTACGAGCGGGTCGTCGCTTACAAGAAGCGAGGACTGAAGGTGCTGCTCGCCCTGGGAGGCTGGAATGACTCTGCCGGTGATAAATACAGCCGGCTGGTGAACAATCCAGCGGCCAGGAGCAAGTTCATCTCCCACGCTGTTCAATTTCTGGAGAAGTACGAGTTCGACGGCCTGGACTTGGACTGGGAGTATCCTGTTTGCTGGCAAGTAAGTGAATCCTTCTAATAATTCGTCATCGCCTGCGAACTAGGGCTGGGACTATTCGAATAATTTAATATTCGAATATTTTACAAGTACTCGAATGCTACGAATAAACTTCGAATATTTGAGTATTCGAACGTTATTATTCGAATATTATTCGAATAGCTGAGTATTCGAATGTTATTATTCGAATATTATTCGAATAGCTGAGTATTCGAATGTTATTATTCGAATATTATTCGAATAGCTGAGTATTCGAATGTTATTATTCGAATACTATTCGAATACTGATGTATTCGAATAGTATGGTATGAAGTGGATCAAAATTAGCTTACAAGATTTCACCCTGACAAATAAACCTAAAGAATTTGATTCATAATTCACACCATACTATTCGAATACATCAGTATTCGAATACTTAAATATTCGAATAGCATTCGAATACTTAAATATTCGAATAGCATTCGAATACTTGAATATTCGAATAGCATTCGAATACTTGAATATTCGAATAGCATTCGAATACTTGAATATTCGAATAGCATTCGAATACTTAAATATTCGAATAGCATTCGAATACTTAAATATTCGAATAGCATTCGAATACTTAAATATTCGACTAGCATTCGAATACTTAAATATTCGAATAGTATTCGAATACTTAAATATTCGACTAGCATTCGAATACTCGAATACCGAAAAATTCGACAAATAGTCCCAGCCCTACTGCGAACCCGCAACCATTTTCCTTGATACGTTGCTAGAGCTAGTTCACGTGATCTCTCCAGGTCGACTGCAACAAAGGCCCGTCCTCGGACAAACAGGCGTTCGCGGAGCTGCTGAGGGAGCTGAGCGACGTCCTGAAGCCGAAGGGATTGCTGCTGAGCGCCGCGGTTTCGCCCAGCAAGCAAGTAATCGACAAGGGCTACGACGTGCCAGCGCTGGCCAAATACTTGGACTGGATAGCTGTGATGACTTACGATTTCCATGGCCAGTGGGACAAGAAGACTGGCCACGTGGCGCCGCTCTATTCCCACCCAGATGACGATTACTATTACTTCAACGCCAACTACTCGATTAATTACTGGATAGCAAAGGGTGCCCCGCGTCGCAATATCGTAATGGGTACGTACATCTTTCTACTACGAGTTACTTCAACTGCAAACCTATTATTTCACCATCCCGCATCGCTTGTCCCAATAACAGGGATGCCGCTGTACGGGCAATCGTTCTCGATAAACGAGCCAAGCTCGGGGACAGGGCTGAACGTTCCTGCAAGTGCAGGGCAGGCTGGGGAGTTCACCAGAGCTGCTGGATTCTTGGCCTACTACGAGATCTGCGACAGGATACGGACCCGTGGCTGGACGGTGGTCCAGGACCCGGAGCGCCGAATGGGTCCGTACGCTTACAAAGGGAACCAATGGGTCGGCTTCGACGACGCGGAAATGATCGAACGGAAAGCTGAGTTCGTCCGAGACATGGGTCTGGGCGGTGGTATGGTTTGGGCCTTGGATCTCGACGATTTCCGTGGACGTTGCGGCGAGGAGCCTCATCCTTTGATGCACGCCCTTCAGAGGGTGCTGGCTACGGCCCCGGACGAAGGGGACGAACGTAAAGATCAAAAGACTTTCCTCCTCTCATCATTCCTCTTCTTCTTCGCTATTCGGGATAACGGAGCTTGCTTTCAATTTACAGCCGCGAGACCACCCATAAGCGAAGAGGATTTGGAGCCGAGCACGGTGACGGTGGCACCCACCACCGCAGGCTTGCCTGTCTCGTCGACAACTTCGAACGATCAGGTGGAGCTGGAGGACGAGTACAAAGTGATATGCTACTTCACGAACTGGGCCTGGTATCGGCAAGGGGGAGGGAAATTCTTGCCAGAGGACATAGACGTGGACCTGTGCACCCACGTTCTCTACGGTTTCGCAGTGCTAGATGGATCCCAGCTGACGATCAAGTCGCACGATCCATGGGCCGACATAGACAACAGTAAATAAACCAACTTGCTTTCTTGCGTCTAGTTTCCTAAGATCTCGTAATATCGTCCGTTGCTTTTAGAATTCTACGAGAGAATAGCGGCGTTGAAGTCGAAGGGGATAAAGGTGTTGATGGCAATCGGGGGTTGGAACGACTCCGCCGGTGACAAGTACAGTCGACTGTCGAATTCGCCGTCGGCGAGGCGACGATTCATCGAGAACGTCATACAGTTTATAGAAAAGTATGGTTTCCAGGGCCTGGACTTGGATTGGGAATATCCAGTATGCTGGCAGGTAACGAAAGAGGATTCACTTCGTAGTTGGAGCAGGCCCGGATTAAGATTTTTGGGGCCTAGGGCTGTCAAACTTTCGAGGCCCCCCGTGGTAGATTTTTGGGGCCCGGGGTTATCAAATCTCCGAGACCCCCCTCCGTGGTTGATTTTTGGGGCCCGGGGCTATCAAACCTTCGAGGCCCCCCGTGGTTGATTTTTGGGGCCCGGGGCTATCAAACCTTCGAGGCCCCCCGTGGTAGATTTTTGGGGCCCGGGGTTATCAAATCTTCGAGACCCCCCTCCGTGGTTGATTTTTGGGGCCCGGGGTTATCAAACCTTCGAGGCCCCCCGTGGTTGATTTTTGGGCCCGGGGCTATCAAACCTTCGAGGCCCCCCGTGGTAGATTTTTGGGGCCCGGGGTTATCAAATCTTCGAGGCCCCCCGTGGTAGATTTTTGGGGCCCGGGGTTATCAAATCTTCGAGGCCCCCCGTGGTAGATTTTTGGGGCCCGGGGTTATCAAACCTTCGAGGCCCCCCGTGGTTGATTTTTTGGGCCCGGGGCTATCAAATCTTCGAGGCCCCCCGTGGTTGATTTTTGGGCCCGGGGCTATCAAACCTTCGAGGCCCCCCGTGGTTGATTTTTTGGGCCCGGGGCTATCAAATCTTCGAGGCCCCCCGTGGTTGATTTTTGGGCCCGGGGCTATCAAACCTTCGAGGCCCCCCGTGGTTGATTTTTGGGGCACGGGTTTATCAAATCTTCGAGGCCCCCCGTGGTTGATTTTTGGGGCCCGGGGTTATCAAACCTTCGAGGCCCCCCGTGGTTGATTTTTTGGGCCCGGGGCTATCAAATCTTCGAGGCCCCCCGTGGTTGATTTTTGGGCCCGGGGCTATCAAACCTTCGAGGCCCCCCGTGGTTGATTTTTGGGGCACGGGTTTATCAAATCTTCGAGGCCCCCCGTGGTTGATTTTTGGGGCCCGGGGTTATCAAACCTTCGAGGCCCCCCGTGGTTGATTTTTTGGGCCCGGGGCTATCAAATCTTCGAGGCCCCCCGTGGTTGATTTTTGGGGCCCGGGGTTATCAAATCTTCGAGACCCCCCTCCGTGGTTGAACTGCGGGGAGGGGGTAGTGAGCTAATCGCTTAGAACTGGGTCCCTCCGGAAAGTGAGGCCCGGGGCTCCAGCGCCCCCTTTATTTCGGGCCTGAGTTGAAACAGTATTCTCCAATGAGCGTTCGCTGATACATGAATTTCAGGTGGATTGCAACAAGGGCCCGGCTTCAGACAAGGAGGCCTTTGCCAATTTGGTGAAGGAGTTGAGCGATGCGTTTAAGCCGCGAGGTTTGCTGCTATCCTCGGCGGTTTCGCCTAGCAAACGAGTCATCGACGCCGGCTACGACGTCCCGATCCTGGCCAAGTATTTAGATTGGATATCCGTCATGACTTACGATTACCACGGTCAGTGGGATAAGAAAACCGGTCACGTAGCGCCCCTGTACCATTTGCCTGGCGACTGGGAGCCAACCTTCAACGCGGTACGTCTTTCAAAGTCACGATTAACCTTCGGAGGGCCCGGCTGGCCACTACAGTGGCCACGTAGAAATTTTGATACTTTGCCGAACATGTTGGTGGTATATAGGGTAAGTCCGGGAGAGTTCGACCACCGAGAGAGTCCGGCCAGTGTTGATATTTTAAGACACTAACAAATAATTCGATCAATGTATATAGTTTAACTATAAATATTAACAAAAAAGAACCAACAGAGGAGACGCTTATCCGAGTGATCGAAATAACGAAATCAGCTTGGCTACGGTATACGAATCGTTGTATTGCTCGGCGTCACTCCGTGAAAGAAAAGAAACACTAAACACGCCTAACTATGTAAAGCAAACGTTTCAGAAACTTTTGTGCAAGGCGGGAGAAGGCGTGTTACTTTCACGACGCCGTTACGTTTGTCCCCACTCTCCCCTACAATTAAGACATTATGCGAGGCTGAAAGTTTTTAGACCAAGCGGTGGTGATATTTGAAAAGCAGGTAAGTTTATTTACACTCTTCCGATATTGGGGATATAATATGCATACAACTACAGCGTAACACCAACAATACGTATGTATTCGTTTTTAATCTTTTATTTTATAAGGCGGTCGATCGCTCCCTTGATTTCCCGTAGTGGGTGGACGGTCTAACCCCGAAATGCGGGTGAGACCGACCAGTTGCAGTGCCAATGTTTCTCGTTGAGAATCAAAATAAATATTTGAAATTATCGCACACTATAATTTATATGTACTCTAAATTCCTTGGGATTTACTTTAATGTGCATAAGACGACAAAAAAATGTGGAAAAAAAAAACAACGATGCTACAATTTATTTTCTAAACAGTGGTCGAACTCTACCGGACTTACAGTATGCATAAATTTTAAGTAAATTAAATTTACAATTTCAATGAAAAAATCCCCACCCTCTAAAGGTTAACCGCGCAGTCGTTCTTCACCCCAATAAAATGCTACCATCCCTATCCGTAATCGTTTTACAGAACTTTTCGATTCACTACTGGATGGAGAAGGGTGCCCCAGCAAAGAAGCTCGTGATGGGTGCGCCCATGTACGGGCAGTCCTTTTCTCTGGCGGAGAGAAGCCAAAGAGGGCTGAACGCGCCAACTTATGGCGGAGGTGAAGCTGGGGAAGCAACCAGAGCCAGAGGTTTCCTATCCTATTACGAAGTAAGACCCTTTTCCCCTATCAGCGAGCAATTTCTCTCGAGTGTTTATCTACGTCAAGCTCAAAGTAACCGGCGTTGCCCGGGTAAAACTTTGATTACCACAGAGTCCCAATTGGGACGAAGATGAGGGATGCCCAGATTTCATGGTAACCTATATGTTCCACAGGGTTTAAAGAGTAATTACGCGATATTTCGTCGAGATCGGTTAAAAAAAATCGGAATAAAAGAGTATCCTATATGTTAATCCCGGTCCTAGACTATGTGTATAAAAAATTTCAGAAAGATCCGTCGCGTAGCTGCGACGTGATCGACTAACAAACATACGAACATCCAACGCACACTTTCGCATCTATCGTATTAATAGGATTCTCCGAATTCCCCTCGTTACAGATATGCGAGAGGACCCTGAAGAAGGGCTGGACCGTGATCCAAGACAAGGAGAGACGGATCGGCCCGTACGCTTACAGCGGGGACCAGTGGGTCAGCTTCGACGACGCGCAGCAGATCAAGCTGAAAGCAGAGCTGATAAAATACCTGGATCTTGCCGGCGGTATGATCTGGGCTCTCGATTTAGACGACTTCAAGAACAGTTGCGATTGCGAGCCGAGCCCGCTTCTGAGGACCATGAACAGAGTCCTCAGGAATTATCCGGAAGGCCCATTGTGCCCAGTAGCGAACGGTGAATATTTAATAGACAGCTTTCTATCGCAGGGGGATCATGATTATTTATCGATGTGCTCGAATTAGAATACACCACGATCGATCTTGGTGAATCCGCCGCGGAATCTACCACTACCCAGCAATCCAGCTGGGAGCCCACTACGTCCCCGCGGCCGACTTACTTGCCTCCAACCTCCACACCCACCGCGGATATCGGCGACGAGGACGACGACACCGTTGAAATAGAAGCCGGTGATCCACCATCGCCGGGAGCCTCGCCCGAGGACTGCACCGGCCGCTTATTCGTTCCCCACAAGAGAGATTGTTCCAAGTACTTCTTGTGCAACTTTGGCAGGCTAAGCGAGCACTCGTGCCCGCCTGGTCTTTACTGGAACGAGGACCGCTGCGACTGGCCAGAGAACACTAAGTGCAAGGAATCCCAGAAAGAGGCGAGCAAGCGTCTGCCTATGATCGCTGCCAAGGAAACGGAGGAGAAGAAAGTCGTTTGCTACCTAATGAAATGGGCGAGGAAACGCCCGAGGGCAGGTAGATTCGTGCCGGAGGACATAGAGCTGGAGGGGTGCACGCATATCGTTTACGGGCTGGCCAAGCTGGACCCGGAACGGCTAACGATACAGAACACCCAGCGTAACAGGCAGAAGGAGTTTCTCTCTAGGATAGCCGACATCAAGAGCCGAACCGGCTTGAAAGTTCTGCTCGGTTTGGGCGGCTGGGAGGAGTCCAAGGACGACAAATACAGCACGATCGCGCACAACTCGCTGGAGCGGCAGAGATTTGCACGGCACGCCTCCCAGTACCTCGAGAACCATGGATTCGACGGGCTTGATCTTATTTGGGAGTACCCAGTGTGCTGGCAGGTAACTACATCGCGAAGCAATGATACAAGTACGTAGTCTAAGCTCGGGGCCAGTTACATTAGTCGGCGAGTCTTCGCGAGAGGTATTTTCTCCCGGTGCTCGTTTTCTCAACGCTTTCTGACTCGCTCCCTCTCGCTCTCGCCCTCGCAGAACAAGAGTGAGCCAGAAGTGGTGGGGACGGTGCCGAGCTCCTAGCGTGTAGGCCGGGGCGAGCTTTCAGCGTAGAAGTACGCAGATCGGAATAGGTGTGCGTTTGCTCCGAGAAAATTCAGGAGTTCTATTGGTCAGAGCGTTGATTCTTTCTCGATAGCCTAATCTCGTATTGGTTTACGCGTAGCTTCGTAACGCGCGCAACAATTACGCTAAGGATAAATAACAGCCACGCGGCTACGTTCGGGCGGAGCCGGGCAGCGTTCCCGTTACCCCCACCGTAAACTTCGGGGGCCACGCAACTCCAACTGACAATTCCCACGATCGTCAGACGGTGGTGGGCGATTTCTCCTCGATCGCTGTACGCGAAAACGAGTTCACCGGCCAGTGTATCTGGCCCCGAGCTTAGTAGATCCCGGGGAACGTATTTGACTGTGACTCGCAGGTGGATTGCGACCGCGGCCCACCGAGCGACAGGGAAGCCTTCGCTCTGCTGCTGGAAGAACTGAGCTCGGAGTTCAGGCCCAAGGGTCTGCTCCTCACAGCTGCCGTTTCGGCGGGCAAAGAAGTCGTCGACGCGGCTTACGACGTCCCCGCGTTGGTCAAGTATCTCGACTGGATCGGTGTGATGAGTTACGACTATCACGGCTACTGGGACGGCAGGACCGGGCACGTGGCTCCTCTCTACCGTAATCCGAGCAAAGGAACTAATCACTTGAACGTCAACTTCTCAATGATCTACTGGCTGGAGCAAGGTGTTCCGTCGAGCAAGCTCCTAATGGGCGTGCCAGCTTACGGGCAAAGTTTCACGCTGTCGAGGAAGCCGCAGGCAGGGGAGACGCCTGGCTTCAACGCAGAGGCTTCCGGACCCGGCCGTCCAGGAGAATTCACCAAATCGGCTGGCATCCTCGCCTATTACGAGGTAGGAGATTCATGGGCAGGTGCGCGTGATTACGCAACAGCCACGGAAGCAGTGGCGGATTTAAGGGGAAAGGCCCAGCTGGCAAACGTTCTTAGGGGCCCATTTTTTTCGATAAAATCAGAGGTAGTATACTAAAAAATGGTAAATGTGTAGAAAAGTATAGAAACAAATATAGTGATATAAAACAAATATACTGCCGTATATCTTTAAACATCTACGAGGTGATTGAAGGAGGAGGCGCGTAATACAATTGAACGATTAAACGAACTTACCTAAGTGAAGTTCTATCGTAATTGTATGAAGCGCCTCCTCCTGAAAATCAGTCCCGCCCAAATAATTCCCATATTTAACTTAGCAGTTAACCCAATTTATACGGCAGTTTGTTTTTTCTTTATCTTTAAAATAATGATGGACGTGGACAGAGCGACACGGACCAGGCATTGGGGACACAGTTCAAGACTTGTTTCTAGGTTTTATCTGTAAACCTTGTGGCGAGTATGGCATAAAGTAGAAGGTATTACATGTAATTATATAATATAGTGTTTATTATATTATGTAATAATATAATAGTATTACATCCGTCAAGTTTTTTTTTTTATCGCAGTGCCAGTGTCGCCTATACAGCATTCGGTTCGCTGTTTATTCGTAGTATACTAAAAAATGGTAAATGTGTAGAAAAGTATAGAAACAAATATAGTGCTTGGATTAAATCTTAACTTTTTTTTGAAATAGGGCCCTAGGGGGCCTTCTGAGCAGAGGCCCATTTTGTTCAGGGAAATGAAGAGGTAGTTTAGTAAAAACGGGCTCGGTGTAATGTTACAGACAAAAAATACAGTTTGGATAAAATCACAATTTTTTTAAGAATAACTCGCGCGGAGGGGTCTAGAAGATTAACTAATATATTCAAATTTACGGGTGTTTTTCTATTTATTTATTTTTTTCCGTATAACCTCTTCAGACAGCGTACTAAAGGTAGGCAGTAAAAATTTTCTATGAAAGCTGTAAATCAGTCCTGAATAAAATTCTTAAAAATGGCTTACTCTCCCGGCCGTCACAGTGGCGTTCCACCTTAAATCCGCCACCGCGCGGAAGGGAATAAATCACGCTAAGAAGGAGCCCGAGTTACATCGCTATTGCAAATCCGATTACCAAAGTCCTTTGCCTACGAGTTCCCTTTATTCGCCCTCCCAGATATGCGACAACGTGAGGAGCAAAGGATGGACCGCGAGGAAGGATCCGAGAGGTTTGGTCGGGCCCTACGCTTCTAAAGGCGATCAGTGGGTCAGTTACGACGACGTGTCCAGCGTGATGCAGAAGGTAAAGCAATCGCCGGACTCGCGAGCGCGACTTATCACTGGCCGGCGCATGGTTATTAACGAAGGGCGGGCGCGGTTTTCTCCCAGGTGGAATTAATAAGCGATCTGAATCTCGGCGGCGCGATGATGTGGTCCCTGGATCTGGACGATTTCAAGGACCGTTGCGGTTGCGGCAAGTATCCTCTGCTGACGGCACTGAGCCAAGGAGTCAGAGGAAAACGTGAGCCGAGGATGGACTGTACCTGAGGGATCGCAACCGCCCGGAGGAAGACGCGCGAACGATTCAACCGCCACGACAATTCATCGACGCTGCGTTCCACTTTCACGGATCCCGACGAATCTACCGAAGGAAGTATCAGCTGGCGCCAGCACGAAACGAGAATCCGCTTCAAGGTGAAAATTCCGGCGCGCCGCGAGAAACCCGCTTGCGTTACGTCGTCGCAGTTTCATCCGATTCCGCGGGAAATGCCGGTAACGCGACGGGCCAGGCTCCCTCCAAAGCGATTTACAATCGAACGCACCGTCTCGCGAACGTGCGAACGGTGGTTGCTCGCCTCGAGGCTCGAACTTCGGAGGCGAGCTCGCCTGTCGCGGTGACGGACGACTTTTAGACTTTTCTTCGTCCCTTTCGCCGATAATCTGTAACGATTGATTACGTAACGGGGACCATTACGGACGTCGAAGCGGGAGATAAAACGCTTATACAATAGGTCGATTCACGATGCTACCCGGCAGCTGTATTACGCAAGAAGCGCATAAGATTCCTTCAAGTTCATCTCCGCAGAAATCGGAGGGGGAGGGGGAAAAAAAAAGGAGGAGGAAATAGATAAGAAACTGTAGACGCTGAATGCATCGGACGTGGCGCGCGAAGGAAAATTTTCACGAATAAACAAAGCTATTGGGAAAACTCTTCCGGGCGACGCGGACAGAGGGATGGAAACGTGTCGCGTCCCCTGAGAAGACATTTCGATCGATCTCGTAAATCTATTGTACGTTTCGCGAGGATCACTACGCGCACGATTCTCGTGCGATATTATATTTGTATTTCGCGAGTATACGATTATAAATACATGACACTACAACAAGAGAAAGAATGGGGAATTATTGGTTTCTTCTTCGTGGAAATAATGCGGCAGAACGCAAGTCGAAGATGTGGAGTAAAAATTTCCCGTTTCGATCATTTCTGTTTTTTTTTTTTTATCAGAAACGTCGCTTAATTTTTAGGAACATAAAATTCGGGCGAATCCCATCGAGCAGCGATGAATTTTTCCACCGAAACTAATTCCGTATAAAAGACCTCTGTGATTTCGGTACGATTTTCTTCGGCAAAAGTAAACGCTCAAGGATAGAATTAATTAAACAAGTAAATAAGCGCGTGGCGAGTTAGAGTGGGGACCACGGTTAGTCGTTTGCGCTGTTGCAAACAGTCCTCCGCAGGTAGCGTGAACGCGTGGTTGTCTCTCTGTGCGCCCCGGTAATACTCGACGCATCGCACGAGAGAAACTTTCCTGGAATCGTACCGTAAGTAACCAAACAATCGTACACGAGAGTACATGCGCGCATTCAGATCTGAGAATCGTGGCAAGGAACGAGCGATTACAAAAGATCGTGAAGGTTTTATCGAAAAACAGTATTTTTGCTATTTCTCCGGCGACTCTAATTGGTTTATAAAGAAAATTTAGAAATAGCCTGCGGTGAAAGGAAAACGACAAAGGTGATAGCGTTGCGAGTGTTTAATTTTATATATTTCTGTTGAAAATGTAGCGCGTAATTTAATTAATGCTCATCGGCGGCTGAAAATGTCGAATTTATCGAAAAACCGGTGTTAAGGTCGATCGATAAATGTCGATAATCGATGCGCATCCGTCGCTAACGCATGCATGCAAATTGTTGCAAACGCAAGTGACGTTAATGGCGGTGGCGTGAATGAGACTCTTTTATTTAGTATAAGTACCGTGACGGTGCTCAAAGGATTCGTCTTCTTTGCGCAGATCGCAGTGCACGCATCGATAAATGGCAAGCATGTTCGACTACAAAGGTACGTAAAACATAGCAAATTGGTTGATACGTTAAACACCGATACCAGTTATCTACTCTTACCTTCTTCGTAGGCGTTGTGTTACTTTCATAAATCACACGGTGCAATCGCTTTAAGCTGCTGAAGAATCATTTAACGGCGCGACATGACACCGGGCAAATATAATATACGCGCATATGTACATTTCCCGAATCTGTCAACGACGCACCGTCAGCTGTTCGCGGTTATAATGAGACACTGAAATCAGAATCTTGCAAGCACGTGCACGGGTATCGCGCGAACTAGCTTTCCAATTTCATTCTTACCTTCGCAGTTCCGCCTGTCGGTATGCTGCAATCAGGTATTCGTAATGTACCGCGTTTTCATTCTAAAAGAACGTTACCCTCTGCCTCACAGACTACCTATTTACTTATCGAGCCAACGTCCACTAAAAACAGAAACACGCGAATTGCATTTCACAAGAATTTCGCTGTGCAATTCGAAAGATGTCGTTCCTTTACAAGGACGGATTCAGAGTGGGAGGGCGATAGGGGCCCGAGAGTAATAAAATAGAAAAATATTATGACATTCTGTATAGATAATTAATTGGAATTTAATTATTTAGGCTATAGTATCAGATAGAGATACTAAAATATAAATTACAAGCAAATTTTGAATCGCGTAAAAGAAGGTTAAAAAATGTACATACTTGTGGACTTTTACATATTTCGCTCCCCCGAAGAAAGGCCCTTGAATCCGCCTCGATTGTTCCTTTGTCGAGAATAAAAAGCGCTCCTCGAATATGTAGCGCGAGCCCACGCTTGCACGCATAGTTCAAGGCTTTTCTATCTTGCGATTATAATTTACGGAAGTCTATACGATATGCAGCGAGCGATAAACGAAGTAGAATCATACAGGCTTGCGTCGGTATACTGGGCCATTGAAATTGAAGCATTTCCAAGCGAAGTTAGATCGCAGACAAACCGTCGCACCCTGAATGCTTCTTTTCAGATCTAAATTTACAATCAGTCACGTGTAAAAAGTAGATATGTTGATCCTCCGCGCGAGACCGATACACGGTGACTGTTATCTTCCGCAGAGGTGTTCGAACCGTCGATATCAGTCGTGTCGGTCTCTTCAACAATAGCAGACAAAATTCGCTTTTGCAATATTCACAAGCTTCTGCAGAAGTTATTCGATTAGGTATTCAATGGATTCCAAGAGAGTTTCAAAGTCCCAGGGAGCTGTAAGGTGTGCTAACACCAGTCACTACGTAATGCTTTCCACGGAAAAGGTGATTCGATTAAAGAGAACGCGGTTGCATCGGAAATATATGTACGAGCTTGGCTCGACTATATACGTGCGTGGATTTTTCGGTCGTACCTTTTGCACAAATAGAATCGCGTCGCATCTTAGTCGAAGATCCATTCTCCGTGACTGCGTGAATGAAAGTCGCGAGTTTTGCCCGCCCGAATTGTTCTCGAGGATCATCGTAAAACAAAGGCAACTACCGTGACTTCTAGTGCATTATTTACCATCGTGACGTCGTGTCAGCGACACGTGTTGTACGCGAAGCATGGCGTTAGGTAACATCCGTCAAGTTTTTTTTTTTTATCGCAGTGCCAGTGTCGCCTATACAGCATTCGGTTCGCTGTTTATTCGTAGCGGGTGTTTGTTCCGAGTAGCGTATAAATATACATTCTGTACAGCAGGCATTTGTAAACATAAGTGCACAGATGTGCTTATGCACGCGACCTACGCGCAATTGTTAGATCCAGATATGCCTAAATAGAAAGCTCGTATACCTTGTGCGTAAACCAGAGGGTAGCGATTTTTTCGTACCGCATGAATGATCGAAATTCCAGTATAATTCGTCATTACAGATAGCCATGCCGCCGTGCTCACGGACGCTGAACGACCGCGTCAATCTACCTCTAACGACCGCGATGAAAGAACGGTGGGTACAGTTCATTGAACGCTTAACTTCGAGCTATTAAAATTCGCTGTGTATTTGCACGTTCGTCGGAGATGTTTACGAGCTCCGTCGATGGATTTCTTAGTTTCGATTCACTGCAAAGTATCTGTATAAATTAACGGAAGATCCTGATGCGAGAAAGCAACAAGCTTCTCGTTCGAGCAGCTCTCGTCTGTAGCCTCTGTGTATTGAAATTATGTCGAATGATATATTACTTACGATTACTTTATCAGAACGTTCTCGTATCGCACTGTGTACATAGTACGCGAAGCGCTCGTATCGATAAAGGAGGGATTATAGTCTTAGTAAATGTTCGACTGCTTTTCCGGAATCTCCTGTTTTCTTTGCACCTTTCTTTTTCCCCCGTTCTTGACGTAGTAGTCGCGCTCTGTATGAGTGACTGAAAGCATAAACAAACATAGCTACGATAAGCGTAGAGTTGATAAGCATTCCGATGTGCACGCGGAGGATGTTTTTTTTTTTATTTAGTTTCGTTTTGTATTAAGAGATGGATTTCTCATTTATACTATAAACATACTTTTCATTTATAACTGCGCTTTATAGATGAATATAAAAAGGCATGTAGTAAAAAGTTACATTCTCCCAGGCGCCAGGCGGATGGACCGTTACGTTGGTCCTGGCGGGCGTCACTTGCTGCCTGGGGTCAGCGGTACCGGCAGGATTTAACATAGGAGTACTGAATAACGTGGACCATGTTAGTATCGCTCCCTATGTATGTTTAGCGTGCTGCGTTAAGTCTGACAAACATATGTATATGGAAATTTCAGCTAATAAGAAACTTCTGCAACGACAGTATGAAGGAAAGATACGACGTGGACATTTCCGATAATAATTTAAAAGTACTCTGGTCGGCAGTCGTGTCGATTTTTCTTATCGGCGGCGTGACTGGATCGTTCATCTCTAGTTGGCTAGCGGACAGATGGGGGAGGAAGGGAGCGCTATGCTTTGGAAACGTATGTGGCATCGCTGGTGCTGCGATGTTTTTCTTAGTGCGTAAATTAAATTCGATCGAACTACTTTTAGCAGGTCGATTAGTCGTAGGTAAGATTCCGTTTACATACTAAATAGTAGCTGTTCGGATCAAACTTGTATTAAGAGCAATATGTCTTCCGTTGTTTTTGTTTTCAGGCCTTTCTGGAGGTTTCGCGACGTCCATAGTACCAATGTATATGACGGAAATAGCACCTCTTAGATTAAGGGGCGCGGTTGGGGTGCTGTGCCAACTAGGACTTACGGGCGGAGTGTTCTTCGGCCAAATCGCAGGGCTCGAAACAGTTCTGGGAACCGAGGGTGCTTGGCAATACATGTTGGGAGCATTTGTTCCGCTATGCATGTTCGCTTTGGTAGTTACAAGTGTTACTTTACCGGAAAGTCCTAAGTATCTGTTTATAATTAAGGAGCAAAAGCAGACAGCTTTGAATGGTTAGCAGCGACTGGTATTCTGTCAGTGAAGCCAGTGTAGTAGCGCGATAGTAATAATTGCTTCAATGTTTCAGAACTCTCTAGAATACGTAATATGGACATAATGCTTTTGCAAGCAGAAATTGCTAGCTTGCAGCACGAGCTCGAATCGAAAACAATATCCAAACCTTGGAATCTGAAACATATATTGAAAGATCCAAGCTTAAAGCTGCCCGTATTTTTAGTTTGCTTGCTACAATTTGGACAGCAAATGAGCGGTATAAACGTCGTTTTTTACTATTCGAACACAATATTTCTCCACGCCGGGCTTGGCAGGAGCGGATCACAATACGCCACCCTTGGGACCGGTGTGGCTAATATTGCTATGGCTCTTGTTTCTGTGCCAGTGATGTCGTCTTTCAACAGGAGGGGCGTCCTACTCACTAGCACGTATTTGTGTTTCGGATGTTTGATAGCTCTGTGTTTCTCCATTCTATTCATTGTAAGGAAAAGTCAACCTTCTAATTCCCAACGGAACGTATCCGGTGGCAGAATCAAAGATATCCCGTCACATTTACAAAACAATTATCTGCACTTTTACAGAATGCAGTGTCGTGTATGCCGATCGTGTGTACAGCACTTGTACTAGCCTATGTGATATTTTATGGAATTGGCCTTGGGCCGATACCGTACTTCATTGGATCTGAATTGTTCGACGTTGGACCTAGGCCAATAGCTATGGCGCTTGGTAGCGTTTTCAATTGGGGTGGAAACTTTTTAGTGGGCATGTTGTTTCCGACAGTGGAAAGTGTTATAGGCCCATATACCTTTCTAATATTTGCCGGGGCCCTTGTAATTATGGGACAGCTTGTTAGGTACGTGATACTGAGAATCGAATAACGACAAATCTAATCACGCTCGTGCTCTAATTTTACGTTTATGCGTTCAGGATATACTTGCCGGAGACTAGAGGAAATAATACAATGGATGTGGCGGCATCCATAAGTCAAGGCTTCAAATCTAGGCCGCATTCCAGAAGAGCCGTTTAAGTTTAGAAAATTGGTATTAACAAACTCTTCTATCACATTTTTTACATATAGATAGATATATTTGAAGTTTTTAAATAATATATTTTTATATAAATATTTCGTTAAATAATTCATATGCCTCGGGGTAAACAAAGAAACTACGTATAGATCAATTTGTAAATGTACAATTAGTTGCTAAGTTGCTTAAACATTAGGAAAGTAGCAGTAATCTATCGACAAATCGTGCAACGTTGACGGCATTGCGTTAGTTTTATTAGGTTATTAATTGTGTAATTAATGAATCATAGAACACGTACACTGCCTTGTAAGAAATTAAAATCTATTCTTTCTTACTTTATGGTACACATTACACATTTGGTTTGATTGAGATTTATAAAATTTTCCTTTTCTACGATGTACAGTCGACCAAGCGCAGAGACGTTTGGTCGGAGATTAACGTTAATTTCGAAGTCTATCGTATAACTGTTCTAATTTCTCATAAAACACCAAACACAGCACAGTGTGCGGCGCGATTCTCATCCACGTTGGGAAGATTCCTTTGTACAAACCGGTCAGTCCTTCGGTTCGGAATATCTTTACGGTAGCGTCTAGGAGGCCATTGTACAGGGAACCTTTTCCGCTGTTATTCGTACCTGTATTTCGATGGTGATATTATTAGTATAACGCGCCAAGAATCATCGTCGAATTAAGGTAAACCCTACCCTGATTGTATATCCTTGTTGCTAAAACATCGAACGGTTGTATAGTGAGTGCCACGCAACTTCCGCCGATCAAAGACGCCGTGAAAGTCAGAAGTATCGGCTGATTTGGGAACACCTGGGAGAAAGCGACTACATAAGTTTCTATTCACCATTCGCTTCCTGCGATGTTGATTAAGATACTCACATCCAACGAGCGCAGCCAGTCCGCTACCACGCCAAAGGCAGTCAGTTGCGTCGCAGATCCGACAAAAAGGCGTGGAATGTTAGCGTGCCAACCGCGATACAGGGCAGCTATTCCACCTTCTATCCACAAAGCCTTAAATGCGCTCCACGAATTCAAGTGATTGTGCTGATAGCCGACGGCTATGTTTTGTGCCGATTGTGATTGCAATTGCGTCTTCACCTGTTACACGAATGAAGAAACAGGATTGGTATAATGTTGAAAACTTAACGATGTGCTATTGTCCTGTATTCCTATTGTAAATACTGCAGAGTAGAGGTGTTAGAGTACTCGAAGAAAAAAGCGAGCCGAGCCTGCCTCGGCTCGAAGAACCGAGGCACTCGTAAAAACCGAGCGGCTCCAAAGAATCGAGTACTCGAATTTTTTCGGGCGGCTCGAAGAGAACCGACTAGAGTAGATGCCCCTATTTATTACTGTCAGTGTCTCTATTACTGCCACTTTATTTATTTTTCTTAATAAAAATGTAACGTATAAAGAATAGTGTACAACAATAATATTATTATTAAATTGGGACTGTTATTATTAATATTATCGTGGTACACTATTCTTTATACGTTTCACTTTTATTAAGCAAAATAAATAAAGTGGCAGTAATAGGGACATTCACCCTAGTCGATTTTTCTTTTTTTTTTCTCTCTCTCTCTTCGAGTACTCGGCTCAGAAACCGAGTCTCGGCTGGGTCCGAATTTCAAACTACTCGAATATTCGCGTACTCGAACAGCCTTACCGCGTAGGACTCTTGTTCCAAGTAGGGCTGGGACTATTTGTTGTATTTTTCGATATTCGAATATTCGAATACTTCAGTCGCTCGATTATTTGGCGAATATAATTCGAATACTGATGTATTCGAATAGTATGGTGTGAATTATGAATCAAGTTCTTTAGGTTCATTTGTCAGGGTAAAATCTTGTAAGCTAATTTTGACCCACTTCGTACCATACTATTCGAATACATCAGTATTCGAATAATAACATTCGAATACTCAAATATTCCAAGTTTATTCGTAGCATTCGAATACTTGTAAAATATTCGAATATTAAATTACTCGAATAGTCCCAGCCCTAGTTCTAAGCAACGTACGCTTGTCTTTGATTGCTCGCGCCAGAAGAGACGAGGGTATTAAACGAATAATTGGAATCAAAACAACGAATGAGGAATTTACCATGTAGAACGGGCTACCGAGAACAGCTCCTATGCACCCAGCCGTTCCAGTTACCATTACAGTCTTGAACACGGCGGTGTTCCCTTTGTCGTTCGTAATCAGCTCGTACTTTTTGGCTGTGTTGTAGATGCCTAGCCGTATTCCATTGAGCACCACTTGAAAGTAAAGGGCTGGCACGATACCGGCTTGCAAAGCAAGAACGCCTTCATGCTTCGCTATCAAGTAAGCCGCGTGTAGGGTGCTCTTGTATATTCTTTTGTACTTATTCCGCGCCTCCAGTTCCCCTTGCAGTTGCAAGCGTACTTTCACCACGTCAATTGGATTTGTGAAAAATCCAGCTCCCACCGCCGCCAACCCCCCAATTACAAACTCGCTACCCGGACTAATGGAACAGAGAGAAACAAAGGCTGAAAATTAGTCGCTAACTCTTAAATGTTCTATCCACGAAATCGTGCAGTAAAATCAGCGGATAAAATAGCTACGACAATTATATCAATGTAAAAGAACGGTGATCTACTTTGACGATTTGAAATTGAGCGCGGGAACGTAACGACGTTAAACCGGAAATGACGGAGATGCGACTCGGTCTGAACTTCACTTCAGTGGACATTTAATTCACGGACCAGTTACACGAGAGATATGAAATTAATCGTGTTAGAATCTTGTAAACTTTATTCGTTTTACGAGAAATTATTCAGGCGACGTAAACGAACGAGGCAGAATGGCAGGTAATTTTGTTTCAGGACTAGTATATCTATCCAATGGTGCAAATACGTTTAAATACTAATTCCCATCAATTACTCGAATGGTGGGATCATTAGTTATTGCATGCTTTAAGGCCGTCGCTAATGTCGCCAAAGCGAAACGCGGTAAATAATGAATACGATAAAATGTTGAAATTGCAGTACAATTAGTTTAATCTAATCGCAAATACCAGGCTACTCGTCATACACATTCTAACACCCATATAACCGATTAATGTGTCTCTATAAGTAGCGCACGTTCCGTGTACTTGAATGATAATTTCAAAGTCAGAAATAGTTTCGCAGTTACTTCCGGAATAAGTAAAAAAAAAATGTTTCGGCACATTTAAGATTCATACGTTATTTTTATATGATTTGCAACGAAGGACTGTTTAAGAAAATGAACAAATTCAGACGTGTGTGTGTGTGTGTGTGTGTGTGTGTGTGTGTGTATAATGATCAAATGTAATACTTGAGTCATCGCTGGCGTTCATAACTACACAGTAGAGCTCTTACTTTTTGACCCGTCGAGTAGCCGAGTACCCGGAAATTACCCGGGATAACTTCAAGCAATTGAATGTAGTATTGTCTGCGATCGTCGATGGTATAGTCTGATGTTAGCCAAATATGATTGAACAATACCACATTCAATGGCTTAAAGTTGCTTCGGGTAGACGGGTATCCGACGGGTGAAAAAGTAAGAGCTCTAAACTGCAGCACAGAACAGCGGCAACCGAAACATTCGCGTAAATTCCGAATCGTTGAAGCAAGAATAATGCTCTAGCCACTGAAATATAACCCTGCACGAAGGCGAGACATCATTGACCGGCCGGTACAGTCACAAGTATCGTTGCGTAACAACTTGACGCGGTTTCGTGCGTGTACATATAGGGACAACATTTTGATGAAGATCAACTGAGACTACGGTCCATTAGAAACGCATGGTTAAGGATAAAAAGGCTCACGGTTTGTCGATGATCGCGCCCGGCGCTGCTGTCATTTTACCATACGCGAGAATTCGACGTTCATGTACGCGCGATTACACGATTACTGAAAACTCATTTCGAACGAGTCACTTAGTCGAGTCATGCAGCGCCGATACCGTTTCTGTTTATAACATTACTGGTCCCATTAGTTACACCCGCATTCAGCGACTTTACACCATTCCCCTACGCTCGCACGCACGAGATAACTATTTTTATGTATTTGACGTTTCAAGGTCATGCCGAAGAGAGTATGATTTTAATAGAAACGGACCTATACCATTGCGTTATCGTTGTATGCCTTTATAAAAACCCGAAATCACATTGCTGCAAATAGCGAGCGCGGTTTGCAAATTTAACGAGCTTCTGACATCCGTGTACGACGCTTTTGCGCACGCGCTTGTGCGACGCTGTCAGAGACAGAGTTTACGAAAGAGTTGAGGAGTTGTTGGTTCTACGTTCGTTTAACGGGATTCAAATGGCTTAGGATGCAAAGTTTGCTGATTGTTTTCGATAGACGAATGTAAAGAGAACAAGGGGTTATGTAAGGTTTCTTTCACACAGTGGGCTTTGAATTTTTTAGATTGCTCTTTCTGCGATGATAACTAATAGCGAATTCGACAGGCACTGCACTGGTGACAGAAATTGCCGTGCGTGACTTTGATTGGTCGATTCTTATAGAACTATCTTCGTATCTATCAAAAACAACCAATCGAAGTCAATTCGATGTAAGGCGCGTCTATTATTCGGGAGCATCTTTTTCTCCGAGGGATCGTAACGTTCGTTTGATTTTACTGGTTGAAGGAATAACATTTAAGTATGTTTTAACGCGTTCATCTATCTTTCATTGTATTATTACGTATTACGGCGTCAGCGCGCCTCTTTTATGTTAACTAGAAACTCTCGCAGTTATTGGCATTTTCTTATTTCCGCTACGCAATCTGGCGGCGAAAATTGAAGCACTGTAATCGGGGGTTAGCTGTCACATGTAATCGACAGTATTGGGAATTTCGACTGTTTGATGATCGATTTTGTAAAATTTAACAGACTATTTAGTGGCAAAAACATTATTGCACCGTTTCAATACTTGTGCGACATCAGTCCTGTGATGCGATTCACCCGATTACAGAGCTTACTTTAGTAGATGGCGCTCTCGGAACATTTCCCAATACGCGATCGAAGCTTTCATCAAAATACGATTTTAACGCGCATTATGCATTTTAGACACAATTATTTTGTTAAATTTATAATTATGTAATAACAGGATTATATACATCGTATTTAATTGTACAAAAGATTATCTTACAATAGTTTTCCAGGGTTTCCTTAATCGCGTATCACGCGACAGACAAACTTCCAGCAGCCTTTGAAATCTTGGCAATTTCATCCTTGAACTTAGCAATCGTCTCTTTTGCCAACGTTAGTTTCTCTTTAAGATCTATCACCTCCAGTCTTATTTTGTTTCTCGCTTCCATTACTGCCTTCATCGTGGATTCCTTCTTAGCTTCGACTGCACGGTAAAAATTAGCTCTCAGGCGTAGAAATTTTAATTCCAATTAAATCATCGTTATTCTATACCTACAATCTGTGTTGTGTCGCCAGACGCCAAGAGTTATAGGCCTGCCATTGTTCAGCAGATGTTGCATAAGCGCCGTTGGGTCTTGGAAAACTATTTCCTCATAAAATTCAGACACTAAGCTCTTTTTGCCTAATTGTATATCAGGCGTCGTTTGGAATAACTTCAATATATGATATATAGTCACCTGTACAGAACACAAGACCTTGCGTGAATTTACATCGGTCCGTATTCCTGGCATTTCGAGGAGTATTATACTCACAGGGCGTTCGTTAGGATCGTGGAAGTATATTTTAATGACAATTTCGAATTCTCCCCAACCAGTCTCGGTGAGCTCGTAAGGTGGCTTTGTCATAATACGGTTCGGATTGTTGTAGCTCTCGTGCAATTTAAAATGGACCTTTTTTACATATTGCGACATGTCTTCGTTGTGATACGGTTTAACATAAACTGTCCATTGATGGGTGTGTCCATCTTCTTCCCTTTTCTTGCCAAAATACCGAGCTACATTGCCGTACACTATGGGTTTCACGATTGTAACTCCCTGCAAACGAATACGAACGATAAATTTGCAGGTTATGAGCGGAAAGCCGCGAAGCGTCTCTATCGAACTTCTTAAAGGAAGCTTACCTTTACTCTGCCACCGGAGTCAGGGCCAAACTCGTTAGTCGTTGCCATCATTGTGATTATTAATCACGCTGTTCATCGCATGTACTTCGGATGAATACGATTTGTGAGAACGATCGCGGTCCACGAAATGTAAACACAAATGCATTACCATTCATAATCCTACTGTAGCGCTATCTGGAGCATTCTAAAAAATTGACAAATGCTTGAAATGTGCAGCGCATTCTTGATTTAAAAGGAACGAAGAATATGGTAAATCGTAATTCGTTGGATTTTTATATTTACGGAATCGGCGAGTGGGGTATGGGAATTAAAAGATCGCAAGGCCATTGTTTTCCAGTAAGTGTATTTTTTTCCGTCGTGAAGGGCATTAAAAAAATATGTACACATCTCTCGAAATAAATTATACTCCAAAAAGTTTTCTATCATCGCCCCCGCCGCTCGATCGTATTGACAGAAATATTCCGAGATTTATTCCCTAAATACCCTGCAACTAGATCGTGTACGAAAGGCGATAAACTTTCTTAAATGTAACATGATTCTCATTCAGGACGACAGCTTCTAAAACGCGCAAACGGCTGTTAATCGTTCCCTGATCGGTATATACGCAGCTCGTTAAGTTGACCACCGCCGGAACATGGCTATCGGGGATAGAATATAATCGTTATCTATTATCGTAGCGTATCGGTGGAGATCAATCCTCGCATTTCCTATCGACAATAATTAATTTACAAACAACACGAAACATTCTACAGATGCGGACGGACGCTTCTGCAGAAAATTAATGGGCGTCATCTCGAGGAAATTGTCAGATTGAAGCTGATATACGTAAAGCGATTACACACGTGCGCTCGAGTTTCACGTAACTCCGCCGTTTCACTTTTATTACTCGACGCGTTCCTGGGTTCTACCAGAAATCAATTGAAGACACAGGAGTGAAAGTATATCGGATCAGCGCAAATATTTTTACTAGTTGTTATTGTTAGAAAGGAACAGAGAAATAGAGAAAGAGAAAACGGGAGAGGGTTTATCATTCGGTCCGCGAAATTGTACAGGATAAGATCGTCGCCTAAATTGATGAAACGTTAGAAGATGAAATGGATGCGCGTTGCGTCGGACGTGCAAAGGCAGCCAGCTGCCAAAAACGAATGCGTGTCTTCAGCACCTCGTAACGATCGTGACAATTAGCTCTGCCGCGCTACAACGCCGCCGTTATCACGTGCGAGACAATGTTCCTTTTCTTCGGAATCGTTCCTCTAGATATCCTGGGATCTGAAAATAGTTTCACAAGGACCGATTACATTCGGTTGGCATGATGGCCCGAGCACAGTAAGCAGCAGCTACTACCCATTACTACGTCTAGATTCTACGTGAACAGAAAATAATGAAGTTCTTGCAGGCCGTGTTATCAAGCTGGATTTAATGATAAGTTTAATGGTCACGTCGTACTGTACCCTAGAATGTTTTATAATACGTAAACGGATCGGAACGTAGTACAATATCCTTTTGCTCTACAAACGACAAAACATTCACGATGCTTATTCGCTACGACAATTTAACATTCACACAAACGAATATTTACCGGAAAGGATACGTGATTTATTATAGAAATGTGGTATGTGGCGATGAGGTCCTTCAGTTTACAGATGTGTACAGTCTTAAGTTTCGTATAACCGAGCAGTTAACAGGTTAGAGCGTCTAGTCTCTAACTCGCAACAAGTTAACGGTAACTATCTTACAATTTTGCACGAAACTATTACGTTGCTACGGTACAATATCAAGTAAGTGCGTGGTACGACGTCTCGCGTTGTACCCGTACGTTCTATCGAGTATAAAGAGATGCATGCGGCGCAGTTTTAATTTGCAAGCTTGAGATTTAAGAGAGCGGATGACTTTAGGGTACATTAGACACGATATTAGATACAAGAAAGTGGCCCCAATCCACTAATGGGCAGGCATATTCTGGGAACATTAAAACAAGAAACGTGAGGGGTTGTGTTCTTTTTTATTGAGGGTCAGCAAACAAATGGGAATATGTATTTCGATTCGGTTTCTTTCTTTCTTTATCCCAATTTAGAAGAGTACACGCACGCGCAGGATATATATAAATATATTTACAGGTAGGGGGGGAAAAACGATTACTATGATACAATTCTGATCGTTTCTACCTTTGGTTTTGGCCGATGCGTGTCCACCGCGTCGATAGGCAATCGAATGTGCTCCACTTTGCAACCATAAGCAACGGGCGTTAGTTTAATGATAGTGTGTAACGGTACTTGCAAGTATGGCAATTCATCTGCAATCAAAAAAAAAAAAAGGCTCACGTTACAGTAACGCTAAAACGTAAAACGTTCTTTAAAATTGTCAATGCGGCGGAAAATTTATGTAAACACGAACGGGGTGCCTTGAACTTCCATCGCATGAACTGCGCTGTTCCAGGCAGCCCGCTCCCAGATATCTATTTCCCTACTTCTTTCCGATAACTCGAACGTCAAAAGTTACGCAACCTCGACACACGTGCTTCGACGTAAATACGTTTCGCGCATTCACAATGCGAACGATTGAATGACGCATATTGTGTCCAATGGTTTCGCACCATCTGTACCGCGGCTATGTAAATGATTAGCGGAAGAAAAAAAAAAAAAGAAACGAATGGAGTTAACGACGTGCAAAGTTGCGCTCGAGAATATGTAATCGGTATCAGTGTACGTTCTGCTTACCCGCGTTTTTGTCCAAAAAATAAGCTAGCAGACATCGCAGAACCGCTTGATGACTGACAACCAGCACGTTACCCTGTCGTTCCAGCTCCATTATTACAGGCTCCAGTCGCGCGACCAGATCCTCGTAACTTTCCCCTCTCGGATAACGATACGAGAATTTGTTCTGATCTCTCGCGGCGAAATCGGTCGGGTACTTCTCAGCGATCTCCTCGTAAGTCATTTCTTCGCAGATACCCTACGCACACGATCGCGGGCAATTTTAACGTTTACCTATCCTCTATAATCGACATTCTTTCAGCTCCTTTCGCTCCCGCCCGTCTAATCTTACCGCGTCGATCTCGTTCAGCGCTTTCCACCTTTCCTGAGGAGCGTTCACGTCGCTCGCCGTCTGTATTGTCCTCTTCAGCCAGCTGGTCCACACTCGCAGTCCCTGAAATCGATCGAATTTTACTCTCTGCATCTTCCCTCCACTTTTCCGCGCCCCGCTTACCTGTATATCCTGGCTAGTGATGTAGCTAGCCAAAGCTTTGGCGTATTCCCAGCCTCTGTCGCTCAGCTCCGAGTCCCCGCCTATCTTACCGTCGATGTTCATCCCGCTCTCGCCGTGCCTGGTTAAGTAAATGGTGCGTGGCACTATGTGGATGTTCATGAGGTAATAGACTATCCTACTTTGTATATGACCCTCGTGCTTATGGACCAGCACCTTCTCGCCGGTATTGTAGATCTTCATGAAGGAAAGATCGCTCTCCTGATTCTCGTCCAGTGGCTGATACTTCTCTTGGTAGTGCTCGATCCTCAGCGTGAAGTCGGCCAACACTTCCTCCTTGTTCATGTTCGCGTAATCCGGGCTGCTCACCTTTACCTAAACAAACAGACGTCGTGTTCCGTCGTAACTCCAGCCTGCGGCTTGATAATTTAATAGAGGCGTATCTAGGGTGGGGCAAGTAGGGCTCGTGCCCTGGGCGCCAATGCCTAGGGGCGCAGAAACACCGAAAGGGATAGCGTTTCTTGAATAAATTTATTGGAATGGTTAATGTTATATAATAGTTTACGTTTGTTATTCGCGTGCTTCGCACGACTCTTTAGGGAAGCTCCGAGACAAATCTGCTGCACTTTTCGGTTTCATTTGCCTCCAACTTTCGTCTCTTCCGCCCTTCAGCTCCGCTTTCTTTAAAAGGATTATCTAAATTCTAAATAGACTGTTTCATGTGACGAAAACTTTTGACAAAGAAGTATCAGAACAGAGAATATGGAATTGGAATGATATGCATGGGGGAGGAGGATGGGGGGAGGGGAAGCGCAAATTCTAAGCTTGCCCTAGGCACTGTTTACGCTAAATACGCCACTGATATTTCGTGATCGTACAGGAATGCTTGAACCAATGCTCGGTAGAACTGTATTATAAGAATCACTGTGTGTTTCGGGGGCATTTAGGTGAAGGCTGTTCCATACTTCCATGATGTTCTGCTCGACGATCTCCGGATCGTTGCACACGGACTCGACGAAAAATAGCTTGAAGCCCATCTTCTCGACCACGATGTCCCAGATCAGTTGGCGTCTGTCGACGGTGGAATTTGTGGCGTCGAACACGGCTACCTCCCCGTCCCCGCTCTCCAGCCACTGGCAGACGTCGTTCAGCGCGTCCATCGCGCACTGGGTGCGTATCGCCATCGCCTTTATATTGTCCGGGCGAAAGAACTCGTGGCATTGGTAGGCGGTGGTCGCGTGTCGCCTGTACTCCCCAAGATTGAACACCTTCGTGCTGATCCCGATCCAGTTCAGGTATCGGCACAGCTTCTTCGAGATGTAGGTCTTGCCGCGGGCCGGCAGACCGACCATGGCGATCACATGTGGCTTGTTCACGAAATTCGCCCGTTCACCTACAACCAGCAAATAATGAGTCATCCGTAAACAGCGGTAACGTCGATTTCTTAAGTTCTAGAATTCTAGGCTTCTAAGCACTAGATCGAGCAAGAAGGAAGTTGTAAGCTGGATGTTTGAAAATTGCCTACTTAGTGCGGTGACATTGGCAGCTGTCTGCGGAATAATTCCCAGCGAGCTAAATTTTTATCAAAGGCAAAACAAGCAGCTTTTCACGAATATCTCGTTATCGATCAATTTTACCAAAAAATAGTTTCAATGAAATTTGTAGCTTGGAAAATTCTCTACAGAAACGGTTCTATGAGTTTTTTTCGTAGGGGTAACCATTTTCATGTGTAACGGCTTACAAAATTTCAACCCTCGTACTTTTGTGTTTTGACAAAGGAAGATCCGGAGACGGAATTTGAAAAAATTCTGAAACTTGAAGAATACGTAGGGGACTTCCTCCCAAGTAGAACGCAATTTTGTTGGCCGCCTAAATTCAATCGAAGGGGGTGAAATTGATCCCTGAAAATATCCCGATTTTGTGTTATTACTCGCGAAGTGTAAGAGATAAAAAAAAAGTTTTCAGTTATAACACAGAATCGAAAATTTTTCAGGGGTCAATTTCACCCCTTTAAAGTGAATAAACATAATCTTCGGGGATATATATAGAGAGAATATATAGCTATATATTGCGCAATTTTTTTGCTGGTTTAACTGGAAACAGAATGTCTCATATAGTATGACGACTGTGACGCGAGTTGTTAAGCAGAAGTGAGCGCATATTGATTCCGAATTATCAGCCGGATCGAAATTTCTTGTCAGCGCGGCAAACCGGTTTCTACCAATATGGATCTCGTATCTCACGCGCTGCGTGCACAGAGCGTGCTTTTCAATTATCGTTATATTATCCAGCCCGTAAGTAGTTTTTATTGGACAGCAAAAGTTTGCAGAGAAAAAATGTTACTCTACATTCCCCGTTTATCTATTTGCGGCAGCGGATCGTTTCATCTCGGACTGCTACCGTTGATTATGGATCGACCTATACGCGTAGATACGTATACTTTTTATTTATCTTTATTGGTTTTCCTGGCACGTGCCGATAGATCTGTCCTTCGCGAGCGGTCGCTTTTAACACCGCGGCGAATTATCGCATTTAGTACAGTAAACGTAGTTGGTTGGATAATAATTGTCCGTCCGTTCGATCCCAGATAAAGCTGCGAGCGTGTTTGTGCCTATCTGTGCGAATGCCGCTCGACAGCCGTTAGATTTATGCGACGATCAGAATGCAACGGTTGCCCAAAGAAATTTACGCAATTCCGGGTCGGATTCTATTAATGACCGCTTGCCTATTTTCACCAGCTTAGGCCACAGGGGGGAATAATAGAATTGGATTCTCATAAAGCTCGTTGGGATAAACGGATCCGAATCTTGATCAGATAAAACAGCCGGCCGACGTATCGTCGCGAAGACGGCGCGTACTCTTGTTTGCCCATCGACTTTTCAAACGAAAACATTTTCTTATTTGTCGTCGTTTACGAAATACCGCCCCCTGTGATTCGAGAAGCGCGTGAGCAAGCGGGGTCTTCATCGCAGTCCGATATTTCTCAGATTAATTTTCTCGCCGCGCCTGTTGTTTCTAACAATCGAGTAAAGAGTCGGGGTACGATCGCGATGAAGATTTTTACGCGATCAAGAGGAGTTCTGAGGGGATTTACGGTTACGCAAAGAATCATTTGAAGCGGGTGCCTCGTCGGAAAATCGATTGCCCTTGGAGCTGTTGCAATTATTTTACAAGAATTCTATCGAGAAAATCGGCTTTGGACGTCCGTCGACACCGTCGGAAAGTATTCGACGATGGCGCCTAAGTGGTTTTCCGCGTACTAATCGCTGCCACGTTCAAACAAAATGCACAAGTATTGCACAGCGCCTGCGAAGGCAATTCGGCAACCCAAAGTAACTTCATCTAAATTTCATCAGCGTTATTCATGACGAATATGTATTGTCATTGAACGTGCAAGTAGTGTAGTATCTATTCGCGGGGGCAATCATTCGTGACCAAGGTCAAGACTAAAGGCCGTTCTCATGGTGTCGGATAGAACCGTCTTTGCACCGGCTGCAGTTGAATTCGTTTCATCGCAAGGTTCGGGCAGTTGATACGATCCTCTATCTATCATAAGTGTACACCTACGTAATACGCATCGTTCGATATAAGCGTGTTCCACGCGATCAGTATGGTGCAACGTTTCAGAGGTTATGTTCCTGGAGGGCAATTGGGCACGGTGCACGAGCCCACGTGAAGCTAATCGGGGGTGGTACATTATCCCCGTTAAAGTGAACTCGCCGAGGAAAATTTCCCTTTTATAAAATAATAGAAATATCAGGGACCGAGCGATGGTTCGTAAATTTCTTTAAATTTCCTTTCCTTTCTCCAGTGAATCGTACCCAACCTAATCCCTCCCTCGGCGACGTCTCAGAACAGGAACGATCCCTCGTCTATATATACGTAATCGTAAGGAAAAAAAAGTTCTTACCTCGAATGGGAAAAGGTTTGGTTTGAATGGTGTCAGAGGTCGGTGGTGTGTAATGCATCTCGATTTTCGGATCGGTCATCCTACGAAATACGCGTAGATATTCCTTTTCCGATCACTTGGCTGAATGTCTCGGACGGTTGTCTTTGGTTGTCTGTTGTCTCGCTGGTGGCTAACACTCGCTAAGAGTGAAAGAACACTTGAAGAGATTTCTGAAAGGCTCGCCAGGTGTAAAGTGCACTACGTACGTTCGTGACGGTTGTTAATCGCGCATGGAAACTCGACGCGGTAATTTCACTTTGTCACTACGGCTCCATTCTACGACTCGTAATTACGGGCATGTCATCGCGTTAAACGCTCGGTATCGTCCCAATACAGTCATGTACATGCACTGCAAGTCTGCGCGAGCGAACGCGAGCAACAAGCTTACAGAGGTGGTCGTAGGTGGTGGAGTACAGGGCGAATAAGGAGATTAGGGAAGCGAGAAGAGGAACCGTTCGCCGGAAAATCGGAAGTTTAATACGCGCCGCGCCACGCACAGACCTCGAGCCTCGAAGCGATTATTATTATTACATACGAATCGAGCTGCGGGCAAATCTCCTCGCCAGTAACTCTCATTGCGTGGCTTCTTCGCGTGTTCGGAGAAAACACCCGAGCGACCATCGATTCTGTTGGAAAGCGGGCTCGATTATCCTTTCGTTAATTAGATGCATGGATCTCTCGAGCAAAAGAATAACCACCGAGGTATTTCGAAAATTTAACACGGATTCGATTCGGAAGCTTTTGGCAAACACCACTGTGCACGCGAGACACCTCTGACCAGTCCCGTAGCCTCGAGTGCGATCACGCGATTCCTCTTGACGTCACTTTATTCTTTTCGAACCGATTTCTTCTGGTTTCCGCGCGAACGAACGGGCCACTGTACTTTAAAGTGGAGTCTATCTTTATTTCAGTACGATTGTCATAAATTAGATTTAACTGAATATGACTGAATATATTAATATAGATCGAGTCGTCAGTAAAATGGGGAGCACGAGCGAATGCCCGTTCGTTTCGTCGCCCGTCGCGGCAACCAATAGGAAATAGTCGTAACTAGGTAGGAACGAATAAGAACACATTCTAGAAAATCACCAGCAGACAAGTAGCGAGTGGGATCGAAGATACTTTGAATTAGTAATGAGGTGGCAATAGATATATATCTGTTTTATTATTTAAATAGTAACGACTTGCTTCGCGTAATATATAGTTTATTAAACCTTCAACTATAGTTTCAGCCATGTTTAGATCGACCTAACGAATCCCTGTAACTTGCTTTTTCATTTATCCTTTGAATCTCTGTTTAAACGCGTTTCTTATGCTTTACTCGTGGAGTATCTTGTGTCATTATTAGTTTAAAAGAAAGTTCGTCTATTATCTCTACTGTATATCCATTTATTCGTTAATTCTCCCATGTTTGTTGGTACATTAGTGAATCTCTCGAAGAAAATTTATTTCAACCAAAGAAAATACGCTGCAGTCTTTCGAATATACACGTAACTTGTGAAGCTCTTTTTTTCTTTATGCGTCGAACGAAACTGTCGATTATTTTCAGCGCCGGTAGTGCAGTGCGCGAAGAAGCCGATAGGGTGGCGTGGTACCTCTGTAGTTAATTATCAGTACTAGCAGTCGCGGTAGAGCGAAGTAAAGCGCGACCACCGAGGTCGTAGAGAAAACATCAAAGGTTTTTCGGCACACGCGATCGTTCGAAGGTATTTCCTCGATTCTTTGTTTATCATCGATCATTCAAGATAGAAATTGTGCTTAAACGGATATAGTTGAATACGATGGATAAAGGGAACCTGGAAATCGAAGCGGGCATTCCTTGAAATTGGGCGTGTGGCACCGCCTTTTTCTTTATTCGTCATCCCTATATCTATACGTTTCGGTGTTCTTTTTTGTTTTTGTTATACTTCTCTGCACAGACAAGCGCGATACAACGTAAACAATATTTCTAATTCTATCGGAAACGGTGCATAATGCTACACCTCTCCTTTCACCATACCCGTCGTTTGCATCTCCATATTCGCGGCACATAAACACGGGACGGAAAAGTTAAATGTATCACCCTGTGTAAATCGAAACTATTTCCGGGTTTTCCTTGCAGTTTGCTTTCCTTATCTTATCTCTAGTCTTAATCGAATTTTCTGACTGTGCGAATGAGTTTGTTATTAATCGCGCAAAGAAGGGCAGATACCGTTTTAACGAGAATTATGGTCGATTAATTTTCAATGTTTATATGGTTCGAAACGGTTCTTTATTTATAGATAGATAGGGTTTTCTTGCTCGCGTTGTGTATGCGCGAAAGTTCATGTTTGATAATTAATTTTGAAAGCTGGAATTTTTCCACGGCAAGTTTATATAGTTGATTGACTCGCACTATGTAAACCAGAATATAGAGTACGTAATGTAGTCCAGATAGTTGTACACTCCTGACCCTGTTCCTTAGATTTCTCAAGCTGACAACAGTAGTTTCACATCCTGCCTCTCTCAAGTGTATAACTTCGTTCGACAGCTCCGATTTCTAAGAAACTGTACAATCTCATCGTATAAACATCGCCATTTACACGACATTTAAGGCTTATCAATTTTTGTAATTGGTTCTAGATACTCGTAGCAACATGTCGAAAAAGCCAGGTACCACACCAGCGATGCATAAAGTGATAATGGTTGGGAGTGGAGGCGTCGGAAAGTCTGCCCTCACGCTACAATTTATGTACGACGAGGTACACGATACGTATAATAATACGAAAAGTTACCGTAGATTAAGCGGCCGTTAGAATGCGTGTATATTTCTCATGTGTTCTAATCAGTTTGTTGAAGATTACGAACCTACAAAAGCGGATTCCTACAGAAAAAAGGTTGTATTAGATGGGGAAGAAGTACAAATAGATATTTTAGACACAGCGGGCCAGGAAGATTACGCCGCCATTCGGGATAATTATTTCCGAAGCGGGGAAGGATTTCTTTGTGTCTTTTCGATAACAGAGGATGACAGTTTTCAGGCAACCCAAGAATTTAGGTGAGCGATACTGTATTAAGGGGGTATACCCGTTCGAACCCTCGGAAAACGTGTACATTTTGCGGATTTTTTACGAGTTAACGGCTCGATGAAGATTTTCTGTTTTAGTATTATGTTTACATAGTATTATGAGCTACTTAAAAAAAAAGTTTCAGGTAAAAAACTATTGTTTCTTAGAAGTTATGGCTAAAAAGCCGAAAGTCTCTCGATTTTAGACGGCTAAACGGTGGGCCTGAAAACAGCTGTATGTCGTGTCTGAAATAAAGAACAATAAAATCTTCTTACAAAGTATGTTAGTAGCTATCATCCAACGGGGCCGATTTTGAAAATTTTGAAAAATAATGAAATGGTGAGAGATCAAAGGTAAAGTTACTTTTTTCTAAGAGAAAAGGCCACCTTTTTTTCTTTATAAATAATAAACGGGGAATCGGACTAAAAAAAGCCCTCGTTGGACGACGTGGAATCTTATTACGATCCTGCATGGAAAATTCGAAGTGAATTAGTTGAACGTAGCGCGAGTTTTTAGGCCCACCGTTTAGCCGTCTAAAATCAAGAGACTTTCGGATATGTATGCATAACTTCCGAAAAACAATAGTTTCTTAACTGAAACTTTTTTTTTAAGTAGTTCATACTACTATGCAAAGATAGTAAAAAAAACGGGAAATCTTCGTCAAGCCGTTGACTTGTAAAAAATCCACAAAATGTACACATTTTCCGAGGGTTCGAACGGGTATAGCCCCTTAACTAGAGAAATGTGCGTACACCGCGTATATATGTGTAGAAGCAGGTGAATACATTCAATATTTTTTTCTACAGGGAACAGATTCTCAGGGTAAAAAACGACGAGAACATTCCATTCCTATTGGTGGGAAATAAGAGTGATCTGCAAGAGAAGAGGAAAGTTAGTTTAGCCGAAGCTCAAGCCAGATCACAACAGTGGGGTGTACCATATGTAGAAACGAGTGCAAAGACGAAGGAGAATGTTGATAAGGTAATTACTAATCGACCCCGAGGTGAGCCTTGTTTTTATATAAAGCAGTGTGGACAGTAACAACATAAAGATGTTCCCATAGAAGACAATCTAATTTGGTACAGTAATTAAACTCTTTAATAGTACTTTGCTGATAGTTATAAGATTTATACATTTATAGCCGTGTGTAAAAATCTTGTAATGCACATGCATCTTTGATATTTCATTTGTCACACCATCTAAAATTTACCGCAACACGTTAGAACACTGAGCAGTTGCATGAGATACATGATTATTTAGCTTGATTCGCAATTTACGTAGACTCTTCTCTTTCCCTCTATTTCTTTTTTTTTGCGATACACAACATCTTATAGCTTGCGCACCAATAAATCCTTGTCGTAAAAAGATATTCTTGTAAGCTCACGATAAATACGTACACACACATTGCATATCTCCTTTAGCTCATAAAGCACACTCTTCAAGCCTCGAAGGTTTGAGATAGCATCGATTGCACATTTCCAGGTATTTTTCGACTTGATGCGTGAAATAAGGTCGCGCAAGATCGAGGACAAATCGGCAAGTAACGGTCGTGGGAAGGACCGTGCCAAGAAGAAGAAAAAGAAGTGCATTATTCTATAGGTTCGCTGTTCTTTTGCACTGTTTTTAATTTCTTATAATGGAGAGCTGGATGATGATTAGAATTTGTTTTTATAAATTCCATTATTCTTGTCACTTTTCTATGAAATTTCAAAATAAGTATAAGTACATGTACAATTATCAGCAGGTAACAGTTATGCCAGAAGTATCAACCTTCTGCGAGAGTGTCAGACAGGCATGTACAGAATAAGATTTTTTTTACATATATATATATATATTTATATATATTTCGCTTATCATGTTGACACTTGCTTATGCCTGAAATACCGCGTATGCATGTACAACTTCAGTTTAGAGTTCCACGTTACAAGCGCGCAGAGCGATTCTCTATTTTCGCTTCTAAGACATTCGCTTTAGAAGCGAAAAAGTCGAAGAATCATTCTGCGAATTGTACCGTAAAATAGTGAATATAGCTTGCCGTTACGCATGTTTATTTTGGCCATGCAATTAAGTATTATACATCACTACAGTATTGCATCTTCTTTGTTCATTTGATACGTGGTTTTCTACTTTACTATACGCATTAGTTCTCTAAAGTTGATGGACGAAATTGAAGCCAAAGAGAAAGAGAGAAATCGTAGCTTTATATCTAATATATATTGGGGAATATTTCTAACATTATACGCGGTTCAGTGATTACTTTACTTAGTAATGATTACTTTTGCGGTATTTAATTACTATATGGGTAGAAGTATAAGTTGAAAATCGACAGTTGTTTGTTGTATTACAGGTATTCTTTGACTTAATGCGTGCAATAGCTGCGCGTAAAGCACAGGAAAATCAAGGGGACGGGAACGAACGTAAGAAGAAAAGAAATTGCTGCATTTTGCTTTAACAAACCTAAAACGATACGTTTAGCTTCTATAACGGAATGTTCGGCTCCTAATTGCGAAAATCTGAGTAAGAGAAAGATGTATTTATATACATGTATACATATGTGTTACATATATGTCGGTGGTTATGGAAGTGGTCCAAGTGGAGAATTGAGAAAAAGTGAATTTAGTGGTTATTTAGATTGATCCAATAAGAAATAAGTAATAAACTCGCTTCTTTCGATTTTTCACTTGAACCACTTTCGTAATTACCGGCACACACATATATATATATATATATATATATACACGTGAGAGTTTTCCGACACTTTACAGTGAAATGACACTGAATATTTATGTTGAGAACGCATACAGTTCGCAGATTGTTCAATAATTATTCTGTTGTTACGAGTTGCGAAATTTTTACTCTCTTTCGTAAAACTGCTAATTGATTTATTCATGTTGCACTGGTACATATTATCATAACTCATATTCACTAGGGATTCACACCATATATTTTTACTGTAATATATAATGAGCGGTGCTCACGGCTTTTAAAGATAGAGCACAAAAGTACCTTACGTATTAATGAGATTATTTTTTAATTTTCCATTTATACTTGGAGTGCTGAAATATTATAGACTTATCTGGCCCAGTATTTGATAAAAGTGCAGGTCCAATTTATTTAAAAAAATATGTGTGTATACGTTATGCACAACGTTCCACGATTATCGGAGACAGTTACTAAAAAGATTACAAATATTTATTATGAAAATCCTGTAATCGATTCTATAAATAAAACCACTGTATCGTGAGTAATGTATCTTGTGCATTTATTTATAACCTTCGGTGATTTCAGCACTCTTGCATTCATTCAGCATACATTAACAGAACATGAACAATCCGAATTGTGTTTTACTTTACGAGATAGTATAGTTAGTCAGCGCACTGTAAAGTAACGAAGACGTCTGATAATCGATCGACGATTCGCTTATTATTTGTGGTATTTTCTAAGTATAGTTAATTGCAAATTGCATCTATCTATCGAAAATGGCTTTATGTCCTGGACATGCGAACACAAGTAGCTTAGCTTTATTTACATTTATAATCGAAAGTCGCAACAGAATGGTTTGATCTTGAATTTTAACGCGACGAAGAGAGAGGAAAGACTTTGCTGTTGTATCAGCGGCAAGTCTGCGAAGTTATACATTTTACAACGACAGAACTTGTAGCGACGGGTAACAAACATTCGGGTGCGAACGATTCGCTGTTACCTTATACGTTTACGTCCAGGTCGAGTAATCACAGTTTTATCGAATTTCTTTGAATATATTGCTTATAAATTATATATGTATAGTCTTTGTTGAACACAATTTTAATAGTTGATTGAATTTCATTTGACGGTGTCTGAATTCTAGATTGAAAGTTTATTAAATATATACATACACGTGTTTCGAGGCTCGGCCCATTACACGAGGCTGAATGTTAAGTTATTAAAACGAACCAAGAATACAGTTCTACGCAGAACGTTGTGTCTATGGATCCATAGACATTCGGTAGACTGAGCACATGGTTAATCAACTTCTGAAAGACTTGAACCTCTATGAGGTGCATTTATTTATGCAAACATGTAATAAGGAAATTTTTATATTATAATTACAGTTTTTACTACTATTCTACGTGTATACATATGCGTGTATATACGCGTCGTTGTATATTTACACGCACATGTGCACGCGTACGTACGTATTATTAGAGATTCAGATTTTACGGGGCGATTGATTATGGTTTGGAAATACATTTGGTAGCACTAGTTTTCTTAGAGAATAAGTGATGTTTCTTGTGCACTTGAGTTTTCATATTTTTGTACTATTGAAATTAATTGTGCCTTTTAAGTGTTCATTGTTAACAAATTGAGATTAATAATATAATAGAATTCTTTAGAGGAGTCTTAACAGTGCGTATGGAGTTCAAACGTATTTCATCCTATAAACGCTTATATATCATTGTGAACATTGTACAATATTTGCAATTATGTATATTCGAATCGTACGGCTCTGTCGTAAATTAAATCGTATTTAATGTAACTTTCATGCACTATCGTCTGTTATTCAACCACATGTCTATAGTTACTTTTTAATAAAACGTGTTTTATACAAATTAGAAAACGTGTTGTATGTCACCTCAAGGACGTCCGCAGTTTTTTTTCCAGGGGTTGGAGGGAGGGGTCAACTTTGGGATGATGGTGAAGAAAAATATACTCCTCTTGATTTCTTTAACCCATTTTGTAGTTTCAATTTAATCAAAAATTTAAAACCGTAATTTATAAATATTTATTTTTTAGTATAAACATAATAAAGATCAGTTTTGAAAAAGAAGCGATTTTTTCAAGAGCCAGGGGGCGCAACCGCCCCTTTTGCAACCCCTTCCGGACGCCTATGCGTCTTTATATCGCGTATCATTGAAAATATTAGAAATGTAGTTAATAAAAGTATATAAATCAGTGAAACTGCATGAATCCTATTTTATGTCACTTACGGCATAAAATGCAATAAATTTAGGAGAGCTGGTGCTTGCAATAGAATAAATTAAATACCCTCGAATCCTTCTATTTTCATTTAATACGAATTAATTTATTTCTATGGAAAGATTACAAGCCCGTAATTTTAAAACATCCTCTATACGGCGTATGACGTCGTTGGACAGAGTTATCAAACGACCAATCCTAACCTAGCTTTACGGAAATACAATTAGTACTCTGCTGCATTACTTTTTTAGTGGTTTACTATAGCTGCATATTTACTATTAATCGTTTACAACAACGCAGTGGAGAAGGATGAATGGTTGAAAAGTGGCAAACGTAAAAGGATGTGTTCGATGAATGAAATACACTGTACGTAAATAGGGTTATCTGTCATCAGTCTTTATTATTTAACTTCCAGTTAAAAAATTTTAGTAAAATATATCTAATTTTCAATATATTTATTTTTTTCCATTTTCTTACAAATGTTTTATTTTAAAAACTTCTAATTAGGAGGGTTGCTTTGAGAAGGGGTGATACGAATCACTTAGAGGCTTCTAACACTAACGCATACAACTCTCCATAGATTACGTTAGGTTACTCACCCACTATATACCACTAATTTTTTTATAATTTTTCTTACGAGTATTTTTTAAGAAATTTTTTTTTATTTATTGCTCTCACAACGATGAAACGGTATCGATGAAGTCTTCTAACATTTTATTCCTTCCTTATTCCAGCTTTCACTTACCAAAGTAATGTATTTTACCATTGTTGAGAAACGTTCGTAAAGTCAGGTGAAAATGGGTAGTATGAAACTTGACGTACAGTGGTCCCCTATCCACGGAAATAAATTCATCACCTGGGGTACAGAGATTTGCCTGTACGAAGTTACTCAAGTAAAAGACAATATCAGGCAAATGTGTGAGTATAAATTTCGCTACAGAACGCCGACAACAGGTTCATTAAACGTTGAAAGTAAATATGATATTTTTCCTCGCGCAGATACAAAGATCTCCGATTCTACGGTGGCCCACTTACTTGCTACGAACACGAATCATCATTACGTCAAGTGTATCGATATATATCCTCAACCGGAGCCAGATATTCTGCTAGCCGTCGGGCAAGCGAACGGAAAGGTCGTTCTGACCACTTTCGGGCCGACGGTTTTCGATTCTCAGGGTCTTAGCGGGAAAGAGCTAGGTAATTAATTGCGCGCGCCAAATACTCGCCTACCACTTACGTTTACAAATTGTTGCAGTTCCTAAGCACGCGAGACAATGCAACACAGTGGCTTGGAATCCTATAGACACGAATCTGATCGCGTCCGGTTTAGACAAACATAGTAAAGATCATTCGATTTTGTTATGGGATATAAATAAAGGTTTACAAAGTTCCGAGAGGATGCATCATCATGCAGCGGTGCAAACAGATTCTTTAAGACCTATCGCAGAAGTCGGTGTCTCCGAAACTGTACACTCCGTTGCTTGGTTCAGGCACGAACAGAAATGTATGGTAGTCGGCGCGAACAATAAGCAACTGAAGATCATCGACTTTAGAGGTACTACTGACTGAAATGTACGCTCTTTGTTTTTACGTAGATATTATACGCGTTAATCCATGGTGTTTTATTAGATTCTGCCAAGGTGATAAATACAGCGGCGACTAAAGCAGTTTATAACGTGTCGGTGAATCCACACAATAATTACCATTTAGTGTCTAGCATTGACAATCAAATAACGATTTGGGACACAAGATGCTTCGAGAAGCCTGTTTTAACTCTGTCGCAAGCTAGACAAATTACCAAGGTACTGTGGTGTCCGACTAGGCACAATCTCTTGGGAGCTTTACAAAAAGATTCGGGTAGAATATCGTTTTTATATGAACGCATGCAAGGGGATGTAATTACTAGAAATTGTATTACATACTAGCGTTATTTTTTATTGAAGTGACATTACACTTGTACGACATTCAACACTGCGGCATCGGGGGCGGAGAGGACACCGAACCCGGAGCACTGGAAAGAACAGTCGCGCCGCTTTGGCACAGTCCTGTAAGTTTCTCATGGCATCCGACACACGTGAACAGGTTGTTGGCAATATCGCAGCAAGGTTCGATCATATTACACCCGCTACCTTTTGAAAAACGATCGGGCAAACTATCCAACCGTTGTCCCTTGTTTTTAAAGGACTCACGGATTATACAGTCTGCGAGAGGATTACGGTGAACTGGTCCACGCGATCTCACCTCGCATGGAATCACGCGTCCAAGTCGTTTAAATACATATGCAGCAACGATAATATTTACAAAGCCTTGGACGACATTTCTATTTTAACGAAAACGCGCGCCACGTCGGAATATGGATTACTTGTAAGTTGAGAGAATTCATGGTTCACGCAGGAAGATCCTTACGCGTGTTCTTTGTAGCCAGAGCTGGCCCAGAATGGCGAACTGGCTGAGAACGACACCTTGAAGAATTTGTGGCAGTGGCTGTATTTGAGTCGTTATTTGGTAGAAGATAACACTATACCTAGCCCAGATAATAAACACCCAGGTGTCAGGTAAATTAAGAATCAAATATCATCTAACGCGGCGCGCGGTTGAAGTAAGAAAGTATAGAAATTAACGATCATCAATATTACATAGAACAGTTTTGAAATTAGATAGCCAACAAGGATCTAGTAATGGTTTCTTGAAATCGGAATTGATCCATCGCCCCTGGTCGGACATAGGATCAAATCACACGGCGAAGATGTACAGGTATAATAAATCGGAGACGATAAGCTTGGTATATCGAAGTAACCGTGTCGCGTTAATTATCAGAGTTTCCGTTACAGATCTCCAGACAGAGATAAAGGGCTACTTTTATGCGGCTGGAGATTCGACAAGGATACAAATACTCTTTATGATAATTTATTGTTGGAAAGATTAGAAAGGGAAGGAGCATATTCGAGAGCAGCAGCGATAGCAGTATTCAATTTATGCTTGCGACAGGCCATAGACATTTTAAATCGAGGAGCCAGTAAAATGTCGGTATCCGCGAATTTAAATATCGTCGCTATGGCCCTGTCGGGGTTCTCCGAAGACAGAAGCAGCATGTGGAGAGAGTCGTGCTTAAAATGTATAACTCAACTTTCGGATCCTTATTTAAGAGCGACCTTTGCTTTCTTAACCGCGGACGATTCGTACGAAAACGTTTTGGTAAGTCAACGCGCCTATTGTTGGAAGCGATATCTATTATACTCGTCGTTCCAGAACGAAAGCGGCGTGGCAGTTGAGGACAGAGTAGCGTTCGCACTCATGTTTCTGTCGGATAATAAATTAAATGAATATTTGAAAAAATTGACTCTGAAGCTGAGCAACGAGGGAGATCTATCTGGCTTTCTTTTAACAGGTTCGGCTTTCCTTTAATCGATTGTTTGGTAAACAACTTTTACCTAACGTAGTCGTGCCTCTATATTTTAGGTGCAAGCTTAGAAGGTATACAGTTACTAAATCGGTATTTAGAAATCACCGGCGATGTTCAGAGCTGCAGCCTTATAGCTATTAGAGCGTTTACATCGAAGTTACTCCAAGAAAATCAAGTCCAAGTATGGATTACTAGGTATTAACATTATAGACGAAGGCTAGCGGTGTAAAGCAGGTGGCTTGAAGAAGTTGAATATAGTTACAGGAACCTTTTAAACGCTTGGAAAATGTGGACTCAGAGAGCCCACTTCGATATCGCTATGCGATCTGCAACGAATGAAAAGCCTCCGCAACAGATATACGTCTCTTGTAATTTTTGTGGCAAAAGCATATCCGCGTTTATGCAAGGTTTGAGTAGAGCAAGAGGCCCCTTCGGTAGATTAGGAAGTACACCGAATAAGTTGAAGGTAATAAGTTTCGATGGGAATGTTTCGCACAATTGAAATCTTATCTACAGTGCTAAAGTTTGTCTTTCTTTTTCGTTCGCAGATGTCCTCGTGCCCAAATTGTCGAAAGCCGTTACCACGATGTGCGATCTGTTTGATGCACATGGGTACCGTAAGTGGATTACAGATGACAACATCCGGCGTTGGTAGAAACGAAGAATGTGACAATAAACTATCGGAATTCAACAATTGGTTCACGTGGTGTCAAACGTGCAGACACGGCGGTCACGCCGATCATATCACACATTGGTTCAAGTAAAGTTTTTCAAAATTATACGCATCGTTTATTTTTCAGCTTGTAGCTTTCTCTAGGCGACTAATATTATCGATGTTAAACAGGCAGCATTCGGAATGTCCAGTAACATCGTGCACTTGCAGATGCTTCTCGTTGGACGCATCGTGTAAAATAGGAGTGGGTATCGTGTAAATAGAAACCGTGCATTCTAAGAATTTCGAGAAATACTTACACTACCTATTACAGTTTTAGGGTATTTTGTACATTTCTTGGAGCCACCTTAATATAAGAAGCAAAGGATAACTAGCTTTGTCTCTGTGTAATAGATATTATGTAATTTTATTATAAAGCATGGATTTACAAAATGATAAATAGTAATTGTACTCTTTGCAAAAGGTGTACAGTATAAGTTTCCGTAACGGCTTATAATCCTGTATCATCTTCGGACATTCTCCATTTACCCGGTCCCAATACGTTCAATATAACCATCAATTCGTTATATTGCTCGGCATCTATAATATTTTCCGTGTTGTTACACACACTTACAGGATATACGAGAACTAAGCGGCTGTTATACTTGCCAAACTTTTCGGTCACGCTGGCTGGGAATAGTACAAAGTTATCGCAAGCCATAGTGGATTTTGAATGCAGTGTACCGTGTACTTCGATATAACCTTCCGCATTGCCATCGATGGGGTTCGGCAGAGTTACGTTAACTTGTACGCCATCGGTTGTTCTCAGTTCTATATTTTTACCGTTCGAACTTTTCTAACGCGTGACGGAAGAAGATACAGTATATTAGAATTGCACAGATTTCTAAACAGATAGAATTTATATTGAATATCTTTTACGCCGTAACATAATTATGCGTGAATTACATACGTTCTCGACAGTCCCAAGTAGAATAACTTGTTGTCCGACGCTCTGCGCCAAACGACGACCATCGATACGTTTCTTTAACATTTTGATGAGTACCGAACGATTCACCGCCTTTCAACGTTTGCGACTTAATTCAAAGTCAACTTCAAAGAAGTAGCTTGGCAAGTGACCAACTGAAAAAAAAATGAGGATCTTGTGTCGCGCGATTTCTTGCCCGTGGAGCGCTGACGCACTCAGCTCGCGAGTTTTCGCGGGTATTTCAAATGATTCAATTCGGATAACTTGAATAACTGTATATTGTTACAAAACGTTTGCTGTCCTGCTGACAAGATTGATCAAGCTATTTACTATCCTCCTTGTCCCCTATTTCAAACTTGCTTCAGACCTTCCAGATGTGTCGATCGCTTCAAATTTTATTATAATATATCTGTCTTTCATCAAAAGGATTTTGAATTACGCTCTACATCTAACCTCGATATCTCTATGTCTTATAGCTAACTTCACTCAATTTAACCGGCGGAACCCGCAACAGGGGACCGATAGGAATATATTCGAATAAATTTGAACTCGTAGAATTCTTAGAACTGGTGAGAAAGACTTTGAAAGATTAGACCTCTGGTGGAGCTGCCGAGCACCAACATTGCGATCCCATGGCGGACCCGGGACGTGACACCCAGCAAACGCAATTTGTATCTCAACCACCGAAACAGCAATTGACGCAACAACCAACTACACAGCAGCAGCAGCAACAACAACAGCAGCAGCAACAACAACAACAACAGCAACAAAGTTCCTTCAATGAGTTTCCACAGGTATATGTCTTGCAATTAAAGGCAAACTTGCGTCGGTTGATCTGACGATATATCTGATTTCTAGTTCTTAACAAAAACGAGGCTGCAAGACCTCGTAAAGGAGGTAGATCCCACCGAACAGTTAGATGAAGACGTGGAGGAAATGCTTCTACAGTTGGCTGATGATTTCGTGGAGACTACCGTGAATGCGGCGTGCTTGTTGGCCAAGCACCGCCATGCCAATACCGTAGAAGTGAAGGATGTTCAGTTACACTTAGGTATGTGGAGGGAGATAAGCAAGCGTTTTATGTACAACGAGTCTGGCAGATTATTTATTAAATTATTCGCTTTTAGAAAGAAATTGGAACATGTGGATCCCCGGCTTCGGTACGGACGAAGTGCGTCCATACAAGAGGGCAACGGTCACCGAGGCACACAAACAGAGACTGGCGCTTATACGAAAATCAATCAAAAAATATTAGTCTTCCTGTATATTTCGTTTCCTACATCAGTTATATTTTATTCTTAAGCAACAATTTGTTGTTTTTTACATTTACATGACAGGATACTTATAATAATACGCATCACTGATACTTGTAAGAGAATAAAAATGCTGGATTCTCTATAGTTTTTGCAATGTATAGTTTTTTAAGTATAAAGCAACTGTACAATTGGATAATAACTGAATTACTATTTTCTGAGAAAATAAGCGATTATATAAATATAATATAATAGATAAATTGAACAGTAAAAAGTCTGGATGAATCTCCTTTCTTAAGAATTTGTGTATTTATTGCCCTCTTTGAACGCTGAGCTTTCATAACAATGCACGTCCGAACGCGCCAATGCCGAATAATAGTTTGAGTCCATCCTTAGCTTGACGTTGGCGTGTTTTAACGCCACTTTAGTTCACCAGTGTCGCTTTAGATGGCTATACGCGGTCCCTAAACTGCGGACTTTTAAAACGCGTTTCAAAGCAGTAAATAAACAATTTTGTTACTAAATGCAGTTCCAAAATGAACTGCAGTGTCTCTGCACGAGGCATAGGACTTCTTATTGCAAATAAACTAAAGAACAAACAGATTTTTACAACTTCCGAGGTACGGATTATTCGGTTAATTGAACTACCGCGGACGATGAATGAATTATCGATTATTTGAAACTAATTTGATCCTTCTTTCCATTTATCGTAATACAACCAAATACGGAACTAAAGATTCAATATCGACGATGAGAAATCTTCATTTCTGTACTCCTTTGATGCTAAAACAGCGATCGCAACGCCACTTACCCGATAATGTAACTTTCATTTCTTTTGCCGCTTAAGTATCTATTTGATAAACAAATTGAGAATGAACTATTATGCTAGGTGAAAGTGGGCTGCAACTTTTCTACGCCACTTCGTTGCTCTATGAAAAGTTTCGGCTCGTAAAATTTTGCGAACATTCAGCTCGCAGTGGGCGGTGTTAACAATAGTCTTTAAAGTTCGATTGAAACAAGCACTAGATTCAAATCACTAGTCTATCTAGTTACTCTTTGACTTAACGTTGACTACCGATAACTGCAGAAATTGGAACTGCCTGTTCATCGGGCTGAATTCGTCAAACCGACATTACTATAGTCTAGTATATAAATCGTGATAACCTTTTTCCTTCAGGGACACCCGTGAGATTTTACCATCTGCTTACTGGAACATTTTCCGAACGGTATTGTTCATCATCTTATATCATTTTCAATGAAGAACAGCTTCAGCAATTTACCAGAAATTATCGCCACGTTATTGGTAGCCAAAATATAAACAGTCTTTCTTTCGTAAAAGATCCATTCTATCGGGGAGCTAGCGATCGGAAAGTATCATTTGAACGTACTTGCACGTCTTTGCCCTGATAGTTAAATATAAAATTTATCTTAAGCCGACTTTGCGCATTCGCGATTGTACCGTGTCGATTTAAACGAGATATTTCTCCGGCAATTAATTGTAGTATCTGTGCGAGTTGCAGTTAACAGTAACAGCTTTGAGATTATATCTATAACAAGGAAGTAGGTATATGAAATTTGAAATGTCAATTATGTTGCAGATCGCGAGGGTGTTATAGAAGATAGCGTGACTTGTCTCGTCGAAAAAAGATATTCGATAGGAATTGAATAATATCGATATAGAGTAAGGATCTCTTACATTCTAGAAGCAGAGCGTAGATCGACAGAAATTGACATTTTCCAAGGGAGGTTTAATTGAGAAGAATGTCTGCCAGCAACGAGAGTACCAATAACAACACCTGCGTCGTGTGTTACAAAAATGTCGAGGTTTATAGTATCGGTATGTGCGAGCATCCTGTGTGCTACGAGTGCAGCACTCGAATGAGGGTGCTCTGTTGTCAGAACGAGTGTCCGATTTGTCGCCAAGATTTACCGAAAGTTGTATTCACAAGGGAGATAAAACCTTTTCGTCATTTACGTAAGGGCAATTTGTTAGACACAAAATATAATATCCATTTTGATACGCCTGACATCCAAAGTAAATTTTACGATCTGTTGTCCAACCGTTGCAATGTTTGTAAAGAAAAACCTGTGTTTAATCACTTTAACAGTCTGAAAGATCATATGAGATACCAACACGAGTTGCATTACTGTAATCTCTGTGTGGAAAATTTGAAGGTATATCAAGCGTGTTTTATAGCGATATATCAGGTTCGGCTTCGCGAGCGAATCGTTTTAAGGAGTACTTATCTTTCTGTAACAGATATTTTCCCAAGAAAGGCGTTGTTATACGTGGCCCGATCTTGCCCAGCATAGAAGGAAAGGAGATACAGACGACAAAAGTCACAAGGGCCATCCGTTATGCGAATTCTGTGACCAGCGTTACATGGATAACGACGAATTGTTTCGACATTTAAGACGAGACCATTTATACTGTCATTTTTGCGATGCAGATGGTTTACATCAGTACTATAGCTCCTACGATTACCTCAGAGACCATTTCAGGCAAGAGCATTTTTTGTGCGAAGAAGGAATGTGTTCGGAGGAGAAGTTCACGAGTGTCTTTAGAACCGATATAGATTTTAAAGCGCATAAGACGAGTGTTCACAGTAAGCAGTTGAGCAAAGCCGCAGCTAAGCAGGCGAGAACGTTAGAGTTAGAATTCACTCTGGCTCCGCGCAGTGAGAATCGAATGAACAGGAGAGGAATGCCTGGCACATCGAGTTCCAGAAATCCGAGGGATTACAATTGGAGAGACTACAATCTCAGGGAATATCAGCAAACAGTAACACCAAACACATCAAATGTATTTGTATCGAACAACGAACCTACTTTTGTACGCCAGCCGTCTGTAGACGTACAGAGCACCGAAGAATTTCCAACGCTGGGTAACACTGCGCCTATAGTACCTACCCTGAGTCAAGCTAAAGGAAGAGGGAACGTGACGATTCGTAGTACCATAAGACCGCAGCCCCTGGCTGTTACGGATGAAAATTTCCCTGCGTTGGGATTGGAGTCTGCGAGTGGGAGTATATCTAAGACCGTTAACTTCAGTGTGTCCAGTGGCAACCCTTCAGGATCGAGCGCGCAACCACAGAAGGGTACAACTTCCAACGTATCGATTCAAGTGAATCACGAACCCAATGGAACTGTTACTACAAAGGTTTCGGGTCCTAACATAAGAATTCGTCCAGCACAACTATCGAGAGAATCTGACTTCCCTGCACTAGGTCCCGTGGAACCATCTACTAGTAACGCGAATCCAGCACATTGGAAGGAAGTGTTGCAATGGACTTGTTCCAAATCAGCATCAGCGTCTGTACCAAAGCCGAAGAAAGTTGCATCACCGCCATTAGTACCCTCCCCGCCGCCTATTCGATCCGGGGCAGATTTTCCTACGCTATCGAAGCCATCTAAGTCGAAGAAGCAATCGACGATTACAGTAGTACCTACCTGGGGTCAACCGCAGAACTCCATTAATAATCCGAAAGCCACCACTGACACAACAAAGGGGAAAGCAAAGAAGAAAAAGGTCAAGCAAAATTGTAATAATAATAATAATAGTAATACTAATAATAACGAGACTAGCGGCTCGAGAACTAATGTAAGTACCGTCGTTGTAAGAAAGGAGTGTGAAACATCTGACGCATCTAGAAGTTCGTGCAGCATGAATAGCGTGCACGCTGCGCAGTCGAGTTCTCAGTCTGTGCAGAATATAGACGTGAGTAACAACGAGAACACATCAAAAACTATGAATATGCAGCACTCTAAGGAAACCGAGCAAATTAATAAGAAGGAGAAGAAGAAGATTAGAAACGTGGATAACGAGACGGTTGTAAATACTAATACTGATAACAGTACTTCCAATGGAGTACAGAGAAAACGTACTGAACTAAAGATAGATAGCTTAAATTCTACCAACAGGAATGCTCGCCATTCAGAAGAATTTCCGGCTTTAGGTGGCAGCAGTTCTAAGCCACCGGGTTTCACAAATCCGCCGCCTGGATTCGGTACAACGACTCCTCCGCCTCCTGGTTTTTGTATAAAATTCAATAGCATGGATAAATTAAACAGCAGTAACGGATTGACTTTTACAAACAGTTCCGGGGAGAGTTACTCCATCTTGCCAGATGATAGTAAGCACGAGAGTGCGTACAATTACGTACCTCCTCTGGAGTTTCAAAAACGGAACAAATGTCTCGTAGCCAAAGTTAACGAGGTCTTGATGCAGCAGGACCAGATCGAGGAGTTCCGATACATAAGCGGGCTGTTTCGTCAAGGGACATGCAACGGCCAGGAATATTACACGCATTGCCGCGAAGTTATGGGCCTCAGTGCTTTCGAGAACGTGTTCCCAGAGCTTTTAGTCCTCCTACCGGACATCTCCAAGCAGCAAGAGCTGATAAAGGTTCACAAAAGGGAGAACGGTAACAAGATTAGAGGCTTGGAGATTTGCGCTACCTGTGGCCAAGTCTTAAAGAACGGCTCTGATTTTCGACAACACATGACTAGTCATACATTAGAGAATCATTTTCCAGCGCTGGGTAAAAACAGTGCGCCGCAGAAAAACTCCTGGGTACGTAAATGAGTATAGATCTGTTCCTTTAGTTAGCTTACGATCTCTGCCAGGGCTCTGTAAGGTACGGATAAAGGAACTGCGCTAAACAAACTATTTTTGTGGATGGCATCAGTGTAAGATAATCATAAATAACTTGAAGTTAAAACGTACGATACATATTTCAACTGTCAGCCCGAGAGTATTAAGAGTTAATCTGAACAAGTTAATTACCATGTTGTATTTGGTATTTGTTCAATGACTTGTGTGATCGCTGCCTACAATAAAGAAAATTTGTTATTGAATGGTTGTACTAATAATTTTACGAGATACGAGCATAGTGAAGGAAGTCAATAATTCTCTATATAATAACGAACTTTTGTGTAAATTAATTTCAACGATTTAATAACTGTAATACATTACGAATAAGATGCTCCTATGTGATCCTTGTACTAAAACGTTCTAATGGATGCCCCCCCGTTCCACCATACGTTAAAACTACTCTGTATATATTAATCGTAAGTAGAAAACACACACTTCTATAATTTATTCATTGTGTTTTATGTAGTAGAAATGGAAATAGAATTTTATGGTGCAATAAAAATAACACCGCATATTAACAAATTATTTGATACGTTATACATTATACAGTACACGTATCGATGATGTACTGTTTTGTACTATAATAAAGTTATTAGATTGAGTTACACGATAAGATTATAAATCACAGTCGTCTCTTCCACTTCCCTGCTTTGTAATTAATTATTGAATTTCGAATCGTCGAATAAACAATAAGATTGCAACGGTGGAATACGATGTAAATTTATAATTTATTTCATAAGTTTATTTCTAAATTCTTTTCTTCACTCGTAAGTATGCGATACTTACTTTATGGCAGAAATAACCATCTTCACGAACGAGAGAAAAAATTTGTAAATTTCAATAGAACGTAAACGAGCGTCGAAGATAAAGAGTTCCTTTCAAATACTTATTCTTAATACTTATCGTTAGTATCATTCATTCTATGATCGATTTATTTAAAAAACAGGATAGTCTAAACAGTATGTCAAATTATGCAATATTTCATTTCCAATTTACTGCACAGACGCAGAGTAAAGTGCGGAAAAGTGTGAAAGCTGGCTAATAGTTCCTTCCGTTTTCTAGCGGGAATTGTTAGTAATGTTTCCAACGAAACGGCAATAGATTTCTTTTAGAATGAAAACAAAGCGTGTAGCGATATCGATCTAGAAATATTCCATGTTTATTTCAAAAAAACCAATACACTTTCGATTAAACTTACAACCCTACGAAGTGAAAATCATCGATAGCACAGAAATAAAATGTAACTGATAAATTTACGTAGCTGTCTAATTCATAGATTCTTTTTCTTTCGAAGGAGAACTTCCATTTTCCCGAAATGATACCTGCATAAGCTTTACGATCATTGAGTCAGTCGAGTTACTCTATTACTCCATGTAATTTTTCCTCTTAGAAATTAGAATCACAGTGGTATTAAATTGTACACATAGTGCGTAATCTGACAAAATGGAGACTGCAACCTGTCTTCTACGTCCATGCTCAATGAATAAATTGTTCATGAAGATTACAAATAACGATAGTGGTTTATCACTTTTTAGCTAATTCATTACTCAACCAATCGAGCCCTTCGTAGAGTCCGTGTCCTTGCGTGGCGCAAGTACTCTGTATGTACCAGTGACGAGCACGTAACGAATTAAGTCCAAGTTTATCTGTGAGCTCCGCCGCGGACATGGCGTTCGGCAGGTCTTGCTTGTTCGCAAAGACTAGGAGGACAGCGTCTCGTAGCTCGTCCTCTTTTAACATATTCGCTAATTCACGCTCCGCCTCTCCGATACGCTCGCGATCGTTACTGTCGACGACGTAAATGAGGCCTTGGGTATTTTGAAAATAATGTCTCCAGAGCGGCCTGATTTTATCTTGGCCACCGACGTCCCAGACGGTGAAGCATATATTCCTATATTCTACGGTCTCAACGTTGAAGCCAATGGTGGGTATTGTTGTGACAATTTCACCGAGTTTCAACTTGTACAATATGGTGGTTTTTCCAGCAGCATCCAGGCCCACCATTAGTATTCTCATTTGCTTTTTACCAAAGAGTCGTGTGAGCACACTGCTGATCGTTAGGCCCATTTTGTTTGTAAAGGCACTGAACGCCTGAAGGGTCTGAAACTGATACCCGTTCTATTGGTGAAAAATCTACTGCAGCCACGAGTTATTAAGTTCTATTAGCAGACACGGTATTTCTGAAATGGAAAGCCAGTACTCTTAGATTCTCAGAATATGACGACGTTTCTAACGATGCCGTTAACACACCTTACAGACAATAATAGCAAACGTCACCTCACGGCAGATTATTATTCCGGAAATAGTTGGCAAAATTGACCACGCACGCCAACGCTTGCTTAAAACCACCGAGTGCAGATGCACTGGATATTGTCAGAAAAAGATTTGCTTCAACTACTCTTTTACGAATGACAAAACGTTTATAAGCATTAATAGAGGCAGTTAGAAGATTCGCGTGAAAGTAGTTTACCGTCAGAACGTATGAAACGTATCACGATAAATAAGGAACGCTGTCCGCAGATGCTGCGTGGTCTGCTACAACCATTCCCTATGCACTTCGGCGGGAGATTTAAATTTGACATTTTAACAATTATTATGCAATCCGCAACATTGGAAATATATTCATGACGGTGTCGCAAGATTTTCAATTACGATCGAGGTCGAGGATAGATTGATCGATGACCTAGAAATAGTTGAAAGAATCCTGCGTTGGCGATCATTACAAGAATTTAAGAACTTGGAACTCAATTGTAGCAATAGTATCGAATTATTATGAGAAATTTTATCTCTCGAGTAAAGATTAGGAAGTGCCGGTTATAAAAATTATTAGCCTATGCGAGAAAACCATTAAAATTTGTATTTAGAAGTAAACGTTGACTTAAGAATAAAAGCCTTACATCCTACGTAAACTTTTGTTACACAAACCGGGGGCTAGAGAGCCTCCTTACCATTTTTTTTGTAGCAACGTTAACGGTTCAAAACGGAATCCGATCGCAATACCACCAGCGGTCCGAACTGAAACTGAATATGACGAAAATTTATGTTTACCTACGCATGGAAATGCAACAGACAGTAATGCATAGCAGTGGCATCATCGGCGGAGTATAGGATAGACCTATCACCGCTAGATCCATCACGCAATGTGTAATTTTGTGTCACACGCTCGGGGGGCTCGCGTGCCCCCTTACCATTTTCATGTCACACCCAATGTTATCGATTCAGTCTAAAATAAGATAGTAACGCTACCCGTGGTAGGAATTAGAATTCAACACGGGTAAAACTTAGATAATTTGAAACCCGCGATTTACAAATGATTCTGTCACAGTAACGATTTAAAGATCGTTTTACAAACGTATTCCGTTCAACGACAGATAAAGAAGCATCACAAAAAAAAACAAGAACACATACGCCTTTTAACCTTGCTATCCTGTTCGGGTTTATTTAACGCAAAACATATTTATTTAACATAAAAATTTACATAAACAACAATATTATTCGTGGAAAACATGATTGCACGATATAATTTGGCATACCCCACCAAGGAATTGTAACTTGGTATATTTCAATAAGGCGCTGAAGTAGAGTGGACATTAAAAATTGACAAAAACCCATCAGTTCCAGTACCTTGCTGAAATATTCCAAGTTCATTCTTTTATCTTAATACTGTACTCGTATTCTGGAGTCGGATAGGAACAATCGAACGACACTTAATAATTTCACGTAAGTATTTTTATTTTATATAGAAGTTACAAACATTTCAAGTTATATCTATTAAGTTAAATATTTGACAATCGCAGCCATTGCCTCGGTTCTCACCGATTACCAGGTCTCACCGCGAGGAGGTTGCTGCGTTTCGAGACCCGTAGAGAGATAGATGGAATCAAAATTCCGTCCATCTTCCTGTACATGAAACTCTCAGCCTACTAAACCAAAGAGATGGATGGAAACAAGTTCCATCGCCAAGCAATCGCTCGATTGAAATAAATTCAGCAAAGAAGGAAAGACTAGGGGTGAGCATGAAAGGAGTATCGAATGGCGCAGTTCCTACCGCTCTGCTGTCCGAGTCGAAAGGGAAAAACGCTCGGCGTCACCCAGACGATTCCTCCTGCTCGGATGCGACTCGCCAGGAGCCACACTACGTGCGACCTGATAAGTTGCAGATGGGACAGTGTGCTTGCCGGTTCGTGACTCGCTCGTGTTACCTATGCATTGATGTACCACGCGCCATAACAGAGTCCTCTACCATATATTTTCTAAGTAGTGCAAAATATTTCACACTTAAAAGAGTGTAATTATCGAAATGGCGATATCCTATCGATAATATGAAATTAAAAGCCACACAATGTGTCACCGGCGTATGAATATTCAAATATGTATTCTTTAAGTACATGCGCCACATACTTTAAGATCTGAATGAAAAGTCATTAAAACCTGGAAAAATATAGAAATAACAATTTGAAATATTACGTTTTCTATCAGTGTGCCTGTATTTGGAATATCGATTAAGTTCTTTAGAATTATTCAATTTTTACGCGGCCAAAGGTTTCGTACCTCTGTTCTAATTTCACTATTTCTAATTTCGTATTTCTTTTCATTCGTCAGAGAAACATTTATCTTTCACTGCTACAACCTATTCAAGTCTTTTTTATGTTTCTATTTCAGGCATAAAATTTTTTTCGTAGCGTTTTGATGAAGAAGTTTTATAAAGACTTACAAATTTGACTGCCGACTACACCGATCGGCGTGTTTTTTGTTCTGTGACCGACGCCGACTACGCCGATCGGGGCGTGTACGGGCTCGTAAAAAAAAATTTCGGCGTCGAGCATTGTACCCCCAGATTTCGTGGGCAGTCAATGTGTTAAAAGATGATAGAATAAAACTACGAACATGCAACACGATACGTGCAATACTTGTATCTTTTTTTAATTCCCGAAAAATTATGTTTCTCATTTTCATTGTTTATACCGTTTGATCTAGAACAAAAAACAGAGAGTTTCTCTGCTACATGCCTAAAACTAAAGAAGAACATATGGATCTCCATGAACGTTGATTTGTGTCGAAATGGTAAACATACGTAGAAGAAGTACATTTTTGTTGTTATAAAAGTGTCAGTTGCAAAGAATATGTTCAAGATATCGCAAAATCTGTATGCACTTCTTCCTATTGAATTTTCCATTTATTCCACTGCCGCGTGACAATGTCTTATTTTATATTCTATTTTTGAAGAGAGTAAAATAAGTTTTTGAGAAGCCACACTATTGATTTACACGTTCGCACCTGGGGAAAGAAAACTATTGAAATTTCGAAAAATCGATTTCTTTTTATTATTAATTCTGAAAGTTTCGTCCTTTTTGAACATTTGCGACAATGATTGGCGAGGATATTCGAATTACGGAAATTATAGCGTTAAACGTAATTGAGCGCACCGCTGAGTAACGGCCTCGTAGAGCGGTATTGGCTCAAGGGACTGAACTTTGAAGCCGTTTATCTCGAAACTACATTTTCAAACGCCGTGTACATCATAACTCTCGAACGAATGAATATTTTCACTTGAAATTTAAACTGAAGCCGTCGAATTCCATTCCCCATCGTGCGGAATTACCGCATTAACGTTGGATGTTTGTAAAACATTTTATTACTGATTAAAGACAATTCTTTTCCAGAAAAATGTGGGAAAAATTTGATTCCCGTGTAACTTTTACAATTTTTGTTCGAATCTGCCAGCAATGTTGCACGCGATAAGTATCAGCGTAGAAACTACTCACCCCATAGCACTTTGCTTTTAGATTATTATTACACCAATTATTACAGCTGCGCGGGACCACGTTTAGCGTCAAATAACTCGAATAATTTTCAACATTCCGACAATTCAATTCTGTTCAAAAACCGTGAAAAGTGCCGCTACGGTGATTATTTGGTATTTAAGCGATCCAAGTGATAAGAAACCGTCGATTTCAGTCGTTTAATAGTTCTATACCCCCTTAAGTGGTACGATATCGGCAAGATTCCCCTATAATTTCTGCAAAACTGATAACACACTGCACAAATTTTCAAACGGGCTTACTGCCTATATATATTGCTCGTAGAGAAAAGAAACGCGGTAGTTCTTCCGCCAGGCTACGATTCCTATTCAAACATGGACACAGGTGTATTCTTCGTTGCCCTTGCTCTGTCGAATGTACTGTTAGCAAGTAAGTTTCTCGAAGGTTTGAATCGTATTTTAAATGGGAGATTCATGTTCGGCGATTTCACGCCAACTCGACTATTTCCGTGCCTTATGAAATTAGGAAGGGTTTAAGTCGTCATTACCCCACTTTCCAAATTGTTTACCAAACCCGAGCTTTCAAAGTTTTCGTAAAGCCGAGTTTACAGTTTTTGTCGATTCCCACGGAAACTGCCTTCGCGAATGAATTTCTATCGTCGAAGCTATTAAACGTAGGCACGGACTTCGTTTGCCGTTAGTTTCAATTGGAAACGGACAGACCCTCCTCACTGAATTTCTCTCTCGTTTGCAAAGTCATTTTTGTAAAATAAATATAATAGAAATATCTTATATTTCCAACTTTGTTCTTAGCGCCGTGTTTTTAAAAATTTGAAAAAATCCAGAATAGAATAAAGTAACTTGCAAAGCTTTCGATCAATTTCGTTCACAGATGGGGCAGTTGACTGGCCATTAATACAGACAATGTTCTTGCGTTACTACTGTAGGTAATTATACGATACAGAATCTTGTTAAAACAAATCAATAAGCTCGATCTTATGTATACTCTACTGTATCTACTTATACATATACATACATAGGAGTTACTTCCTTTCAGGGAGAATGATTCGCATATAGACATCAGCTTGAAAAATTCAGGTGCTATAGTACCTCTGCTGGACAAGAATCAAACGACAGTGATTGTGATCCCTGGCTATCTACAAGACGTGGATACGGACAGCATCAAATCAGTTACGAGAGGCAAGTCTAGAACTGTATTGAAAAAATATTTTTAAACTTTGCAGAAAGTTGAATAGATATTCCTCCGACACCAGGAATATTTATCTGACACAAAGGGCTGTGTAAAATAACACAGAACATTCAGTCACAGAACTAGACGATTTTTCTCATGAAAATGTGGGGAAAAATTGATTTGCGCGTAACTTTCACAATTATTGTTTAAATTCGCCAGCGGTGCTGTACTCCGTAGTTTCTGGTATAGAAATTACTCACCCCAAAGGATTTTGCTTATAGATGATTGGTTAACCTTGGGCTATGTACACCGACTACAGCTACGCGCTACGCGGGACCATCTTCAGCGTCAAATAACTTGAATAATTTTCAACATTCTGACAATTCTTTTATTTTATTTAAAAAAAAAAAACTGTGAAAAGTGCCGGTATGGTGATTACTTGGTATCTAAGCAATCCATGCGAAAAGAAACCGTCGATTTCACTCGTTCCATAGTCCTGTACCCACTTTATAGGACGGTCCCGGATTTGTTGCAGCTCTTCTGAGCTTTACGAGTACCAACGTATTCAGCCTTGACTATAGGAAAATGGCACTGATTTATCCATTGTCGGTGGCACACGTTCCCCACATTGGCGCTGCCCTAGCCGCAGCTATAGATAATATGGCGGAAGCTGGTTTAGACCCGACAGCATTTCACCTTATTGGGCTCTCGCTGGGTGGTCAAATTTGCGCGTACACTGGGCGCCGAACCGCAAAGAAAGTCGCGCGAATAACAGGTACGTGCTTGGTAGTTATTGCGCTGCCTCGTTCGGTAGCCTTCCAGCAATCTTTGAAACATTTCCCAAAAAGCAAATCGCGTAACGAAGTGGTTTGCGGCGATGCGGGCTTCTTAAATTAATCGTCGACGACTGCTGCCCGATTGTCGGCGAGCCAAACGTGTCTTGCCGGAAATTAGAAAGAAACGTTGGACGTGCCACATTCGAGATTTAATTCGAAAGCCTGGATCTTTCTTCGCAGGATTAGATCCCGCTGGTCCCCTCTTCTTTTCGGGGTATTTGACGAAAAACGATGCCTTGTTTGTCTGTATCATACATACTGATATGGACGGCTATGGAATTGGGCGCAAAACCGAACACGCAGGCTTTAAGCCAAATTTGGGACGTAGAATACAGAATGGTTGCAATGGCGAATTATTAGAAAACCCTCTTCCGGCTGGTTTGTATCTTTTACCAATATTTTTTGCTCAATGATTTATTAGTGACTCGCACTGTGGTATCACTTTGCAACTGGAAGTTCCACTGGTTAATAGTAAAAGTCTTTGAAATCTATGTTTCCTTCGTATTCCTGCTTCGCAAGCTTGAATGACGCGATAATAAGTTCCTAGGCATTCAAAAATCCTTATCCAATCTGATTTATCCTCATTGTCTGAACCCTCATTACTAGGGAAGTGTTCCATTTCCGTTTTAAATCTCTACGGACGCTTATTTCGCCAAGGAAGCGCTTCTTCGTGGATTATCGTGTAAATGGAAATGAAAACTCACGTTGCAAAGACGTTGCACTTGTTCTCCTATTCTCATCGCCGCACACTTATTTTTTATTTCCCATTACAGGCATTTGCTCCCACCTAAGATCCTTGACGTATTTCGAGGAGTCGATTAGAAATCCATTTGCCTTTCCTAGCATCAAGTGCGACACTGACTTTGATTTCATGAGCGGGACTTGTGATGCGAGCAGTGTAATCCCAATGGGATACCACACTCCGAATAACGCGTTAGTAGCCCCTTCGTTAATAAGATGTAACATCTGATCACATTTTTTATAATATTATGTTGTCTTATACATCGTAATGATTGTTTTATGCTTGCAGCTCCGGTGAATACTACTGCCAAACGAACTCGGAGCATCCATACAGTTTGGGAACGGCAGGAATTGCGTACAACTACCGTATATAATTACTTTTGCTGCTGGGTTGCTTACTGTTGCGGCTGCTAAGGGTCTCCCCGTTAGCCACGTTTAATTAGGTTTGGTATAGGGCAATTTAAACAACACAATACAGTAGTTCATCCAGGACCGCAAATGTATGTTTATTTAGATATTTATTGTCAGATCGGCTGCAAGCCATTAGCGACTACTGTTACATTAACCCTTAAGTATTATACAGGTAAGGATGAAACATAAATGTATTCCTCCTAATTGTTGTACAACTGGGCGACTAAAGTTGTTTGTACTTAGTTCATCTAGTTAAAAACACCCAGTTCAATTATTTAATTTGAATAGGCTATAATATAATATAAAAGCACTCAGATCAATTATTTCATTTGAATGTACGAGAGTATTTTTAGGAGGAATTAATATATACATTTATGTTTTGTCCTTAGCTTAAGTGGTCCTTGGCTTCTTAATTATGTATATCCTTAATATTGATATATTCTAAGAAGGATGTTATCTCTTGTACTATCACAGATAGTTCAGAGCTCGCTTGATGGGGAAATAAAATAAAGGAAAAAATGTATTATGCATAACTGTGAAGTGTTCTTGAAAACCAAAAACCCCTTAAATCTCTCGGGGCCGAATTTTTGGGGGCTGTGAAGTCATTGTTTCTTGGACTTCAGGAGAATGTATTAAAGCAGAAACGTATAGGTACCGCGATCGGGGAGAAGGATATCCTGGAATATGTTTGGTTGCAAGCTACCTAATTCCATCTCGCCGCTATCTCCTCCATTGAGGAGCGTCTTTCGCATCGGCACGCGTGAACCGCGCACACGAGAATCCAGGGAAACTGTCGGTTCTCATCTAATCTTGAATATTCTATTCAATTCTGAAGGCCTTATTAGGCACGACACCTCGTGCAGAAGTAGTGAAGAACGAAGTGGGGCCTGGCGCCACGGCCCGGTAGGGCCATCTCTTCAACAGCGCCTGTTTCCCCCACTTCTCTGTTCGGGGCATGCGCCGTGGACGTTCGCCACTCGCTCCGTACTTATACACCTATAATTCACATAGTAAATTTTCATAAAGTTATAAACCGTCTCGACCGAACCACGGTTACGTAATGTAAGTTGATTCTATTTAGACATCTTAATCCAGATCGTAGGCTTCCTGGTGTTAGAAGATTTAGCGATCAGACCGTTATAGGATTTCCAACTCTCCCGCCTACAATTCTGGGGTAAGTAAGTGCCGCGCGTTTCATCACAGTCCTCTAGCCAGAAGGCACCCTCGCCTCCTCCACTTCGTGGCCGAACCCTTAAGGGACAGAGTCCCTGGCCTTTAGCAATACGGCGTCGAGTCGCTCGGAGTCTCTTCATTCTCTCTCTCTCGTCGCATAAACAATGAATCCTACGACACCGAATAGCAGAGAGACCCGATGTGGTCATTAGTCGTTGACTACGAGTGCTTACTACTCTCACCCACCCTTGTTCAAGACCACGCGCAGCCTAGGTCCCCATCGTGAAAGCCTCGTAGGCAGAATAGCATGGGGCCATTCGCCCTTCAATGAAAAACAGCTTGTAAATAACAACGCTCTCATCTTTAATTGACGCATCTTCAATCACGCACACGCCTCGCAACATTGACAGAGGTAGATACGGATCCTCAGCTACAGCAGCTTGCAACAGCTCAACGGCTAAAGCACGCTTAACCGTGACGCACGGAAGCTCGATGGCCAAACACACGAATATGTGTCATGACAGCTCTATGGCCAAAACACATAACTATTTAACTAAACTGCAACGTTAGCGACCCCATATAGTTGACTGCGAACCTTGTCGGCTTTACTGTCGGGCAGCCTCAACACTGTAACAGTGTAACCTCTGTGACCCCATACAGTCAATTGCGCACCTTGTCGCCATTACGTCAGCACTTCAATAAACCTTTGATATAACCACGCTTTGCCGAGTCTCTGTTCATTTCAGCTATTAAGAGACAGTACCTCGGTAGTACGCATAGTTACTAAACCGATCCTATAACCCTTCGGGATATAACTGCGGTGGATTAGACGACCATTGGCCCTTGCGTATTTCTGTACAAAGTATGTTATTTTTTTTTTATTAAAAATCGAAATCGCTCGTTACCGTGCCTCTCAGCTACGGTTCTCGTATCCGCGGTAATTTCTTCTCTAGAATTATTCGGTAATCGGACTCCGACTTAAATAATCCACGTGTTCAGTAAACCTTCCCTTGCGATACTCCAGCTCGAATAAGTACTCTTCCAAGTAGATCCGCCATCTTGTGGCGCGAGGCAATAAATCTTTTTTTATTGCCCGCTGCATTTACGTTACAATCCGTTACTGTTTTAACTTTAATAGCTAATAAATATGTAGGAGAATGTCTCTGCTCTTTGAAAAAGAAATCCTCTGCATCCGATTCAACTTAGCATCCGTATGCATTTCTGTGTCTCGCTTGGGATCGAAAATAATCGATAAAGGGACGATTGATTGGTTTACCGAGAGGGCGCTGCCTTCATTCATCTTGGCCCGCACCTAGTTCTGATATTCTACCTCTAATTCTGCTATTTTTTAGTGCACTTTTTACATAAGATTAGTCGCTGCTTCAATAACAACGCTTGATTTTGAATTTAAAAATGTGTGTACAATGACCGTCGACGTTGGCTGGCAAGAGTCGTGACGCGATATCCGTTTCCAAGGCCGATAAGAGTCGTACAGTGATAGTCGTTACTAAGGCCAGGGTCCCATCGCTGCAAAGCCGGGCCGCGCAAGCTTTTTGTGCAGGCCGGCTTGGCGCAAAAAGCTTCTCCACGGATCATTTCCACGACTTTCCGACCACTTCACAGGGTCGATTTTACGACCAGGCGCGCATCTTCGAAAGGGCTGAGAAAATTTTGCATTTCTCAGCGCAAATGTACTTTACGAGATTCGAAAGGTTTCTACTTGAGAAGCGTAACTCGTAGTCAAAACATTCAGCATCCCCCGAATGCTGGTGACATCAGAGAAAGCTAGTTTAGAATATTTAAAACGCGAATTTTAATCTGAAATTTCAAATTGATGTGTTGCATTTTCCTGCGCGTATTGAACATCTGGAAGTCACTATGCTGGCAATCATGTTGTTCAATGACACGCGGAAAGATCGAAAGAACTAAAACTCACGGGGCGTTGAAAATAGTCTCACTGCTATCAACGCAGACAGGAATAAAATCTAGCAGTAGCTAGAGAAGAATTTTAAAAGCAATTAAAACACCGGTGCTCCGAATTAGTTTTAGACGAGTCAAAACACCGGCTCAACATTCGCGTTTACGTTACTAACACGCAGAGCCACAGTCCTGTGGGCAATACTTTATCGCAGGAATACTTAATAGTATACGAAATAATTGTAACGAAAGCGCTGATACGTTATAATTAAGATTCGAGTTAAGAAAAGGCTTTCCCTAAGAATTAGGAAAGAAACGAGCGTTTACGTGGTTTTGCAATCCGAAAGCGCAGTGTTAGTGACCGATAATGATCCTGTGTGCTGTGTATTGGTCGCGGGTAAACATCCCGTATGATTGATAGTCTTGCACTGATTTTTTTCGGGTATGCATGGTGGGACTGCCTGCGTGTTACATATGTACCGCTTAACTTATCTCGCATTGACGGTACGCGAGCTGTTGTCAAAAGCTGTTCTCCCTCGCCAAGTGTCCAATGTGCAGCTGAACTTTGGGAAATCGGGTGTAGAGGGGTGACATTGGCTAGGGTGTTTCTCGCGTGTTCGCTGGCAGTTAATAGGCGGGTGAGTAATCGGCGAGGCTGATTGGCAATAATCTCTCGCTGTACCGATCACTAATGACCATACCTCGATTTTCATATTGTACACTTTCAGTAGCTCGACAGCTTGAAATTTTACTATTTTCCGATAGTCATACTATGTTTTTATTCTTGCGCGATAACGCTCCTGAACGCTAATGTGAATTATAATCGCGGAAAAATATTATACGAACAGACTCTGTTCAGTTCCAAAAAATTCGCGATAAAACGAAGTCGGAAGATAGTGACCCTCGATTTATTACCGGTATCTTATGTCCCTGCGCAATCGTAAATTCGTTCGCTTCAAAATAACATTATAATACACTCATTTGCAGTTTAAATCAGAATCAATAAATTCTACAGCTCGCTGTGTAGATTATACATAGACTGCCGTAACTCGCAATCGTCCAGAAGCGCGCGGCCCAATTAATTTACACATCGATAATTCGTCGCGACAGGTTAAGTGGGCTGATTTTGTTAGCAATTGTTTTTACATTGCTTTAATGCAGCGCGTTATCTATCAATAGTAATTGTTCTCAATCATCCTTAATTGCTTCGCCCGCGTCGCTATCAACTATCCGACTAACGCGAAAGCTTTTAAATGGGAAGAACCGACACGGTATCGCAATGACATGCGGGAATAATTAACGCTAAGAATTACGAACGTCACTATCGTTGTTGTTCTTTTCGCGCCAATATTTATACTTTCGTGGCTCCTATCGCTGAAACGTCGCGGCAATTTAAAAACGACTATCTATCGTCAAGTTTTGTTGTGCCGCGTATTAATCGTTTTATAAACATTGCGCCGCGATATTTGCGCGTGTGCAATTTGAATTTGCGCCGAGGAGCCAGTCCCCGGCTCAGACGAATTTCGGGAGTCACGTGAATATCCCGCGCGATCCTTGCCAGGCAATAAATTCGCGAGAAGTGATCGTATGAATTTTCGCGCGGAGTGTATCGCCTCTGAATCGTTAGGGAAGATAAATCAACGTAAAGCATTTGTTCCACTTAACGCCTTGATAACGTGCAGGTGTGCAGGGAGTGATAACGAAATCGTCGATCGATATGATATAAACTAGCTCGAGTGGGAATAGTAATTATCTAGAACGTTAAGTAACCGTGTGCAGTCGATGCCTCCCTTGATGTTATTTACCTTTTAAGCGACCAATGCGAATAATGAACGGAGAGGTGACTTGCTAGCGAAACACTATTTTTACAGTATACCCGGGCAATCGTCGTAAAGCGGACCTATGCTACATAAAAGATCTTCAAAGCGCGTGGAGTGAGACTTTCAGGGAAGAGGACTGAAGCATCGGCGAACGTTGAGATTCGGCAAAAGATGATCCTCGTTATATCATTGTTCGTCGTCGTCGCGGTGCTCTTGCACTTCTTCGTTATTCATTACACGAAGCATGGGAGGCTCCTCAACGCGATACCAGGGCCGCAGGTCATGCCAATCTTCGGGAACCTGTTATCCCTGCAACTTTCGCCAAGTAAGGGATGAACACGAGTAATCTAACATTTCGGGCAACAATGAAAGCGCCGAGCTATCATTTCTACCCGCACCTTTAGAAATCTCCTTCGGCGCAAGTGTCTCCTCTCCTTTCCGGTTAAAAGCTAAAGCAACGGGCAAAGGAGAGGAAGAAGCACTTGGGGCGAACTAGGCGGGAAGAGATTGAGAAGTGTCCTCTTCTTATTGCAGGCGATCTTTGGGATACCATACGGGCATTTGCCAATCAGTATTATCCCGTTTACAGGCTCTGGAGCGTTATGTTTCCGATGGTTAATATTCGTCACCCAGACGACATGGAGGTAATCGGATAAGCTTGTATAAACCCTCCAGCCCATAGTCGTGGCTGGCTACTTTATCATTCCTACGCGCTCGCTATTTAGCTGGGCACTGTTTAATTAGTCGAACGTTCGTTGCGCTTTAGACGGTCCTCGGAAATCCAAGATTCATACAGAAGAGTCACGTTTACAACCTTCTGCTGCCTTGGTTCGGGACCGGCCTCCTCACCAGCACAGGTAACATTCGTCTCTTACGCTTCGCCCCGTGCCGATTTACGTAAACGATGGCGAGAGGTGTGCAGCGAAATTATCTCATCTCGCTGGTGAATTTTGGCCCGCGGGTCTACAAATAAAATGATAGCGATAATTGAGATACACACGCCGGTTGATAACGCAGGTCGGAAGTGGCAAGTGCGCAGGAAGATACTCACGCCCGCCTTTCATTTCAACGTGCTACAGCAGTTCGTCGATATTTTTATCGAGGAGGGGGATCGTTTGATCAAAGGCTTGAAGGACGAGGGTGGACCCGTTGTCAAAGACCTCGTGCAGTTCTGCAGCATGCACACATTGAACGTGATATGCGGTAAATCGTGAAAGTAATCTGTTATGCAATGAGTTCTTTAAACAGACGAACGATGCAACTTGTCCATCGTAAGTGCGCGTTACGTATTGTATCGCTTAATCGTTATACGTACGTATAACGGCACACTTTGAGAGCTCAATTTTAAGTACCTAGCGAAAGATGCCGCAGTTGTCTGTGCTTATTAGTGGTTCTGGCGAGACACCGGCAAGTCTGCACCAAGCGTAGGGTGAAACGAAAAGCTATGAAGTCTGCGCTTGCTTCGGCCTGCAGCTTCTGTGTACTTATAGTGACACGTGAATTATTATTCGTTTATAGAGACAGCAATGGGGACTTCGCTGAAAGACAAAGGGCCATTCGAGTACAAGTATCGTAAAGCTGTGCAGGATATGGGACAGGTTTTGGTATACAGGTAAATGAAAAGGTGTTCGATAATATATACTTGAGATGATAGGGTAACGGGACCTATTAAATGTTAAACGGTTAAATTTTCAAAAATCGTTTTTTTTTTTTAATAAATTTGTAACATTCGAGAACCGGTTTTTAAATTTAAAAAAAAAACAAAAAACGGTTTTATATACTAGAATTAATATGCCTCGGACGCGAGAGCTTTTCAAAAGTCGATTTTTGTATAAACCCTACTATTGCAGACTCACGAGGCCGTGGTTGCACTACGACAGAGTCTTTCAACTGGTTCCCGAAGGATGGCGGCAAAGTAGATTACTCAAAATATTACACGGATTCACTAAAAACGTAAGCAATTCAAATTTTCAAGTGGAATACAACGAAGCATTCGTTGAAAATTATTCAGCGCCATCGCGGTTTGGCGAGAATGAGAAATTGTATCCGTGATGCGTTGCAGATAATCCAAGAAAGGAAAGAGTACCACAATCAGACTAACGGCAGATACCTGTCGGGCTTGGAAGACGATGTAAGTGAGAAGAAGGAGGAGAACAATTTCGGAAGTGAGTGATACGTATTAGGATCACCTCAAGTATATCGAGATCCATTAACGTTCCGAATAATTTAATTCCGAATCGAATAAAGGAACCTCCGTTCTATCGTAATACTTTTCCTTGGCTTCAGTTCGCAAAAGAAGACTGGCTATGCTTGACCTGCTGATAGCAGCGCATAGAAATAACCAAATAGACGACGACGGTATAAGGGAAGAAGTGGACACGTTTATGTTTAGGGTGAGCTTCCTAATCCTCCTAATAACGAAACGCTATAAGGTTATAGTGTTTAAGGTTAAACTTAAACCTAAAATATTATCACTTGTTGCAGGGACACGATACCACAGCAATGTGCCTTTGCTTCACCATTATGCTCCTGGCTGAGCACAAAGAGATACAGGTGACTTTTGCACAACGAGTTTATCAGCAACGCGATAACACTTCGTAATAACAACAATTTCGTAATTTGCCAAGTATTTTATTAAATTATTACTAATTATACAACTCCAAGTAGATATCACACTGTATGCTCCGTGGCGAATATCACAAAGTAGTAAAGATTATTAAAATCCTTTACATTAAATACGATAATTGTATGAGCAACGACCGTTTCCAGGAACGAGCCAGGGCCGAGATGATCTCGGTTATGCAAGAGAACGACGGCAAAATAACAATGTCCACTCTGCAACGTTTGACTTATCTAGAGAGGTGCATCAAGGAGTCTCTTAGAATATACCCTAGCGTGCCGTTCATATCTCGTTTGCCAGAAACGGACGTGAAATTAAGTAACTGTCGAGGAATCACGCGAAGAGAACGTTGCGAATGCTCGATCATCAATTTTCTTTTTCTTCAGGTAACTACACGGTACCCGCCAACACGATCACCCACGTGCACATAGTGGACCTTCACAGAGATCCGTACTACTGGCCGAATCCGATGGTCTACGATCCAGACAGATTTCTGCCCGAAAACATGCACGGGAGACACCCTTATTCTTACGTGCCGTTCAGCGCTGGTCCGCGAAATTGCGTGGGTAAGGATCGTTTCACAAGTATTTCAGAAACGTAAGAAATATTTCCAGAGCGAAGGCGAACATTGTGTCGGTGAACCGAATCGTCTTTCGAGCGCTTTATCGCGCACAAGGCGAATTACAATATGTTAGAGAGAGTTAAGCGTCCAATTGTTAAGAATCACTTCTGTGCTTGCCCAGTTTTAGTTTCGCACTCTCCGGTGGGTTGTTAAAGTCGGCGCGAAATGGACTTAAATTTTGTATGCGGAGATTATTCGCTCGTCGTTCTCGAGTAACTTCATTTTATTCGTAATTCTTATTCGAGATCATTCGACCAAGAATTTATTCGAATAACGCCCAACTCTATCAGAGAGGAATCTAATTAGGCGTTTTAATTCGCAGGTCAGCGTTTCGCTATGTTGGAGCTGAAAACAACGCTAGGACTTCTCTTACAGAATTTCTATTTCGAGCCCTGCGACTACCTCAAGGATGTTCGCTTTATCACCGATCTGGTTATGCGCGCGTCTCATCCGCTTCGTACGAAGTTCATTCCTATCGAACAGACGTCCACAGAAGGTGCACCAGGCGTTGAAGGGACGTAAACCTCGCACACTTCGGAGAGAAAAATCAGTTGATCTTCAACGTTGCACCGTCACCGAACATTGCTTTTTTTTTCTTCGAAGGGATAATCACCTTCAATCGGTTATATAACGATTAATAAATTTTCCTACTTTTAATCGAGCTGTCGCTTCGACGGGAATCTGCGAAAAGCAGTGACTTTTGGTAAAATATAGGTACTTCTGAGGTAGTATTCGTGGTATCGCGCAACCCCTCAACGATGACGTACTTACTTGACCTTTTATTACGTTTGAATATCGTGAATTATGTTTGTTTGGTCCAAGAATCACACGTTCAGTTGCCAGCGTATTAAGGGAATTTAATTAATTAGGGAGGCAGTGTATGCAACGATATCGAGCATCACTTATAAGCATTGATGTATGGATAATTATAATTCAACCAATTTCGGTTACGTACCAACAGATTTATCTGATATAAATTGATTGTTATTGTAGTACTAATCCAAGTGAAATAAAATGAAAATCTGAAAAGTAACTTAAAATCCACTTTCATTAAAAAAGAAAAAAAAAGAAGGTGGGAAATAGGCTGCCGTGCCTTATAGAGTGGCGGCAAAGGCTCCACATTTCATCCCTGAAGTACAGAGGGTGGCCAAATTATTATACTCAAAACATTTTCGTCAATTTTGGGGATTATTTTAAAATGGATTTAATAGGATTAAAAGAAAATCTGAAATTGGCTACTAAAGTTTCTGAAAGGGAACTTTCTTAGCTTTCCAAAACACTCATGAAAATTTGTCTACGATCATGAGTTCGCAAGTTATAGGTGTTCAAAGTGAAAAGTACCTTTCTTGCTTTGATCGCAAATAACTCGGTCAATAAAAATCATACAACAAAATAAAAAAAAAAAACGAAATTAAAGAGAAATACTTGCTCTATAAGAGCTCTTCGTTGGATTTACCTGAAAAAAAATTTTTTGGCCCGTGCATAAGTTCAAAATAGGCAAAAATTTCTGAAACTTTGTTTCCTGCGTTTCATATTGATAAAAAAGTATCATAATAAACGAAAAAAAAATGAGCGATTGATTCAAAAACTAGAAACTTCAAGCGTTAAAATGCGTTTTTTAAATATTTTCTGCGACCATTTTTCGCAGAGATACAGCCATTCCATCGCTTAAACTTAAGAAATCTCAAACCTTTTAGTTCGAGTATAATAGTTTCGACACCCACTGTATCGCCAACAAATACTGGCAAAGAATTTTAGTCGAAGAAAGAACGGACACGCTGCCACGATTACCTGCCAATCTTGGGCGAAGAGGACGTTCCATGGTAGAATGAAACAGCAGCGGCGCTTAGTTGACGATCACTTTTAATAGTTGAGATAGGAAAACAATGTACAGATACAGAATTTACACTCCTAGCCGACAAAAGTTGCTAGATAAAATGTTAATCGTAGAAAACGAATGGGAAATAAAACGATACACTTAACGAGTGGCTTATTCCTTTTATCTATTCGCTTATCGGTTAGTCCTTTACCTAATTACGATGATTGAATTATTAATTATAATTATGTCCTCTGTATAGACACACAGGTGTGAATACGTAATGGGAGATTCTTAAAAGCTACACAATGTTGTTTTCTTCTCTTTACTTTGGTTTTAAAGTAAGGACTAGTATGTTGAGCTTCGCTCTGTCTCTATGTGTACAGAGAGAAAAAGAAACAAGAAACGACGGAGAGAGAAAAAAAAAAAACAAGAAAAACCAGTGAACCAAAGAGCAACAAGTCGATGCAAAGGATTCTGGCAGTCCCCACGGAAATCATCTTTACGCGCAGACGTGTCCGCGATGTCGAGCTACATACATGCCGTTGTCCACTAAAACTCACGGCACGATGATAATCGAGTACACAGTAGTCGTTCGAGTACTAGTTAAATTACCGCGTATAAACATCGAAGTGGATCGTAACAGGACGCGTTTGCGCGCACAATCGGGCCGTACATTTTCTCCTACTAGAACCAAGTCAGGATCGCGCCACGGGAATTCCAACGCGACTATCCGCCTACTGTATCGAACCGTAATGCCGCAAACAATCGTAATCGGTAATGCAGTTTTTCTTTTTTATCTAATCGTAACACGAACCTGGCGATCCTTGGATTCCGTCGGGACGCGCTATCCTATCGATCGGGATACTACAAGTTTCTAACCTACGCGTTCCTACGCAAGCGGATGTCAGTGGCTGTAGACCGCGGGGCAATGTATCGCCGCCAGGTGGCGGGCGGCCACTTCCGGCACGAATAGTCGAGCTTTAGAAAACGTCGCGCGCGCGATCGTAGACGTTGGACGTTCTAATTTTAATTAAAATGCAATTGCGATGAAGGCACGAGGCGTGTTGCGTATATATCTGTGTCTGTGTGTGTGTGTGTTTGCACGCGTGTCTGTTAATTATTGAGTTCTGTGCGGTGGGCGCGATGAGACGAGCACAAGAGGGGCTACGCAACGTTCTGCCGAGCATCGCCGGGTTCGCGAGCGTTGACGGTTCCCTTGGTTACAGTCGTTTGCCATCGCGACGAAGCGCGGGAAACGCCATCGATGAATCACACAGACGACAAGCGAAGCTCACAGAGTAATGTAAGTATACCATTTAGAATTGGAAATGTAATTTAGAATTAGAATGTAAAAATACTATGTATATATACAAGTAATTAATGCGTACCAGTTGCTGGTATCCTTAGTTTATATTACACGCTCGTTCTCTCACATTCTTTTTCTCTCTATCGCTCGCTCTTTCTCTCTCTCTCTCTCTCTCTCTCTCTCTCGCACTCATGCTCGTTATATCGTCGCTTCCTCGTTCCTTATTGGAGAGTTTCTTTACACCGCCTCGGTATTCGTCGGTTGTACTTAAGAACAGCGACTGATTGCTCCAAAGAATTACATTTCGCCGGAAAGATTCTGATCGGCAAGAAACGCGTCGGCCGTGGCGTAACAGTACATAACCTCACATATGTTTAATACGCCGAGAACCCGTTCGTTTCTCTTTCTCTCTTGTTGGCACACAAACGGAAGCAACATATATATGTATATATATATATCCAATGATACGCTTAACGATTCCACCACGGTGTATCGTTCGCCCGCGTCGCTGGATGTCGACGATAAATTGTCGACGAGTAACCGACGGGCGAGAGGTCCGCTTCGAAATTTCTCGGGCGATTTCGCGTCCGACCGACCTTCGTCCAGTTAATTTTGTACGTTGTTTCCTAATAAGATAAGATAAAGTTCCGCGGGAACGCGCGTCGGAACGTTTCGTCAATATTTTCTTGCCTTTTATTTTCGCTCGGACGTTCCTCCGCCTCGAAAGCGTGATTTCTCGCCCGTCGCCGACAAAAGAACGATAGAATCCATCGTCGAGGTACAGAAATTCGCGTGCCGTTCCGTCGAACGGGGAATCGCAATCGAATATAAAATCGAGTCGTTCGGTTATCATAAAAAACGATTTAAACGGCTCAAGCCAGTCTTCGCCTCTTGTGCAAATATGGTAATTTTGGAACGGATGAGTTCGTTAACGGTAAAACTCGTCACGTGACTTTCGGCGATTTTAGAAATCCGCGAGTCTTCCGCATCGCTTTTTTTTTCGTTTGTCGTTTTGTTTCTTAAAAAACCGGGGAAAGAATGAGAAAACAAGAGCACGGCGCGTACGACGGGAAAAACATCAAAAGTGATATATACGAACGTTCACCTATTTACGAAAGCTCTCGATCGTTTTCTCCTCTTAATTTGATATAATTCGTTATGCATTTCATTTTCTTCGTGTCTATCTAAGTGTATATGTACATTATATACATGTAAAACGCGTTAATTTATCCCATCTCTCGTATCCTTAATGATTGTATAATTAGGATTGACTATGTCTTAGAATAATCAACGGAATTATTAATTATTGTGTAAAATATGAAATATCGTACTGTTAGATGGTATGTCCATCTCCAAGGTACCATTTTGGACGAATATCGGTCCGTCTAACATGCCTAGCACTTTGATGAGCAAATACTTTGGAGATTACATAATCTAATAATATCAGGTAATATTTAAGTATAGATGATTTCTCTTCCCCTCGTTATTAATTACAAATATAAAACATGTATATGTAAATAGAATTCTTAATTATGCGCAAACATGTTCTCTAATTGAGCATACGTGAATCTTTTTTTTTTTTCTTCTCCTCCATCATCTTCGTCGCCTCCTTAATCATCAGTCTAAGCCGAACGTCGCGGCTCCACACACAACAGCAGCGGTTTAACAATACACGTTATTCTTCTTCTCCTTTCTCCGTTTAAGCTTCGTAGAATCTATCGTAACAAATCAGTGTCCTCCCACGGTTGCAATCGAAATAACAAACAGCGCGCGCTACGAGAAACGTTATCCGTAAAACTTTCAAACGGCTTACCAAAGCATGAAACACACACGACAGCGGCGCGGAAAAGTATACGCATGCGTCGGCTCCGCGAACAGCACCGTCAATCTCGGCTCCATTCTAACGCCGCGCTTGCTTAACGTCCCCCCACTCCCGGCTATATAACAGACGGTTGCTTCGTCGATCGGTTCTCGCGCGGTGAACCGGCGCGCGATCCACGATCGCTGGAGAACTGATGGGTGAAAATATCAATGACGAACGCGATCGCTATTGCCGCGCGGTTCACCGACGCTCGACGGTCACGAGACCCCATACGAAAAGTACCATTGCTCGGAACATACGTATCCTTCTTCTGCGCGCACGCGCGCCTCGTATCCGCGAACGGCGCGCTTTTACTTGTATCTTCAGAGCAATTCTACTTACACGTGCTTTCCCCCTTAAACGTTCTATAACCACGCGATACGCGAGCCAAATTAGAAGCGGCGAATTTCCTCAACGTAATCCCCATTTCCTCGCGCACCCACAGCACCGGACTCGAACAGTTTCCTATTTCTGATTCGTCACCTGGTGCCACGATTGGCGCGGAGAGAGCAGCTTGTCTCCAGAGACTCGGTGGGCGCGTACCGATGCGTGATCTTACGTGGAAATCGAACGAAACCCATGCACACTTCCCGTCGACGTTGTATATTCTAAGAGTTCTCGTCCGGCGGCGATCGTTACAACCCCTCTACGCGCCGATAGGCCAAGGTTCGCGCGGTCGTCCCCGTATCCGTTCCCATCGGTTTGTTTTCCCTCTTTCAAAAATATATGATCGACTACTTAGGCTTTCGATAAACGGAAAGACGTCGCCTCGCCCGACAACTGGAATAATCTCCCTCTCCCTTCCCTCGCGTCTTTCCTCCCCTCGCTCTCTCGCTCGGTTATAATATGTGGCCTAGCGTAATAACTCTATACAATTATCTCATTTATAGCTTAGGTAATGTGAGACCCTCATATGATCCATTTTTAATTACGTTTCGTCTTTTGTATCTTTTTATTTCCTCCGGAGTGTGTGAAACGCCGAGACGTGTCCCGGTATTTACAGTGGGTGGGTGGGGGGTGGGGGCGATCGATTTAATGGAAACAAATGCAAAAATACATGTGTGTATAAACGTTTAGTTGACCCGCGCCCGGTTCCCCTCGTCCCGCCTTAATCGCTTCCCGCGGAAAGGCTCGCTCCGTGCGACTGCGACTTCTAACTTGGCCGTGCCAGGGGAATAGCTTTCCTTTTACTCTTAACTAAACTCATACTCGTATAATTAAACTTATGTACTATTGTCTTTTTCCTTTCCTCGAGATATCACTACTCCAAGACACTCACTTTTACTTCCATTCTTGTCTAATCTCTCCTTCCCTACCACCCCTCTCCTGCACGGACTCTCCCACAGTGATTATGTCGCGCTTCGCAGTCTCTCCCCCCTCTCTCTCTCTCTCTCTCTCTCTCTCGCCTCACGTTCGGGTAGGACGTAGCACGAGCTTCGCGAAGCTACAGGATGTTCCCGGGAACGTGCGCTCAGCGAAGTTTCATTAGTCGACGGCTCTCTCGCGATAATGATCATCTCGCCCGCCAAACGAGTGTGAAGTTTACGCGGCACAGGGATAAAAATCAGGCAGTGAAGTGAATGTAGTCGAACCTCCGGTTACTTATAAAACAATCCTCTCTATCAGTCGGTAATTATCGGCCGCTTCCGGTACGCCACCCGAACGGCCAATAACGAAACGGGTGCTACTTATCAACTATTTCGCAAACACCATCGCCTAAGCCGTCGCTGGATGATATCTGCAAATATTTGGCAACGTTCTGATCGAGTCGTATAAATATCACCACCCGTACCGCGCGTTCTACTAAAAATATCGAATGGGCGATTCGTTCGTTACGTTGCGTGCCGATTTCGTTAACCGAGGCGATTCAAACTAATCGCGAACGCTACCGAAAAGATTTGGGAGATGGGGAAGATAATCAGCACCCCTTGGACGTCGCGCGAAAACGCTCGCCTTTGCGCTCTGCACGTCGTAACGCGGAAGGCTCTGTAACCGAAATTTCGCAGCCACTTGGCGAGACATCAATCGCTTTCCTTTGATGGAACGGAAAGTTCGTTTTGCCCGCCTTCGGTCGAAAATGTCCCTCGCCGTGTACAAGATAAAACGCGTTTCTATACGCGCACGCTACGAGCGGGTTGTCAATTAAATTGTAGGTAGTATTGACTTCAGGACTCGGCAGTGAAAAACTGTGCTCTCTACGTACGTTTGAAAATTCACGTCCGCAAAGTAAAGTGTCAATAAAAAAGTCACCAGTCAACGAATATAAAAAAAGAGAAAATAGAAATGGTCACGATATGAAAATGGGGATACGTTGTCGTTCGTATCTAGTCGTGTACGGGATGGTTATGTTACCGTTGCTCGGCAGATTGATCGTAAATGAATGGTGTAAGAGAAAGGTAGATGGACGAGGAGGGTTTAATTCCTTCTCGGTCGTAAGTGAAAGGAATCGCATTTAAATTTTGATTTATAAAGTTGACGGTAGCCCCTCTTTCGAATCGAATTCAATGATATTAAAACTGAAAGAGGTTCAACGATTCATCTTTATCAGTTTCTACTCCTGATTTCGCTTGGTGACTGTCTTCATACGTATTAATTCAAAATTGATTACAAATTTCGTGCAAACCTAATCGTTATAAAACGTAGGAAATGTTCACCCTCTTTTATCTTCTTCTTACACCCTGCTTTTACGAGGGAAGCGCCGAGCAATAATAATTCCAACACCCTGCGCGTACTTTTCATGGCGTAGAGCAAGGCTCGTATAAAAAGAAAAAAGGTTCTAAGTAGTGCCTGTAACTTTCGAGTCGTCTATTCTCGAAACATGACGTTCGTGGAGGGAACGCTGGAATCTCCATAACTTCAGAAATCCGCGAAGAGCGCGGCTATTCGCGTCTAATCCCTCAACCTGCCACCGTTCCGAAGCTTCCGAGCTCGGGAAGAGCGACACAAGCGTGACCTTCCGCGTCTCTTGGCGTTCCGTGAGCATTTGTCTTATCTAAAGATCGTCTACCATCATTTACTACCTATCGACCTCCTCGAGTTCGTCTCGATTCGCTAAGCGTCACGATTGGGCTCGTCCTCTCCTCTGGAAGAGCGTCTAGGTTCTCCTGCGTCGCGCGTTACACGGTTCACAAAAAGTTAAGACTCGTTCGATCTAACCGAGAGCGCGTCGCGTAATGAGCAAGATTGGGGGGGGGGGGGGGGGGGAAAGGGGCTAAGGGAATCAGTCGGACCACTACCGATTACAAACCTCGCCAACTGTTTCCCTGTGTAAAACGATTGTCTCGCTTCCGTCGAAATTTCAAACAAGACGTCTTCGCCCATTGCCTGGACTGACCGTTCTGATAGACCAATCTCAAACGTAACCATGGACGGTCTTACGTATTCACGAAACGAAGAAAAACATACGCGATCGTGCGACTTCACGGGCGATCGTTAAATCGAGATTGATTCGATAAAGGTGCGCCAGCGATCGCGAGGCGCCGCACCGGCAGGCTCCTGAGCACGAACGCAATTGATTTAGCTACGCGGCAACGAGTTGTAATTGAATAAAACCGTTTCTGAAACGTGGATCATTCGGACCGGAAAGAGTATCCTAACGTTGATTCCCTTCCCGCCTACACTTTCCGTCCACCGTTTCGCCGTTGGGCCGCGCGAGTTGATCGACAGACGGTGCAAACTATAAGTAACTTGTCCTCCGCGATAAGAATAGTTAAGGCATAATGTGATGGTGAAATCCATACCGTACCTCCGTGCTCTGTACCGAGCGAGGTTCGCGAACACCAGCCGCGTAACGGCACCCCGTCCCACTATGAAGTCGTCACGATAGCAGCCCAGCAGGCGCGTGCAACGTAAAGTGATTTTGAGCAAGCGTCGCGAGGATGTTCCACCCGACGCACGGTCTCACTCGGTCGGTCGACGATCGGTTCTTCAAGCACGCGTGATATGCGGAAACGTAACTACCCGGACGAAGCGCGCCGTGGTATAGCTTCCCCGCGAGGGACCAACGTAAACCAACAAAAAACAACCAGCCGAAGGAATGGATCTCCACGTCGTAACGATGCACCGATTGCGTGCTTATTAAAAATTACGTTAATAGACCGTACACACAGGCGGTACGGCGATCATCTCTGGTATTTACATGCTTCTTACTTTCTTTCGTGTTCAAATGGGGGTTGGGGTAGGGTTAAATGGTCGTCGACGCACCCACACCGGAACTCCCACCGACTTTTGGTCGCCAGTAAGCGTCCATATTCGCGTGCACACGATCGATCGGCGAGCCGCTCGACGGCGAAGCCGCGGTTTCGCGATTAGAGCCGGGTGGTTCTTTCCGTAACGATGACAGCCTCGTCCCTCGGCACGGCGCGGTACTTGCCGCGCACCGAACTGGGGCCGAAGATCGGTGAGCCTCAGACAAGATGCCCGTCGATGTCGGAATAGGCCGGCGTCGGCGTGAAGGTGGACAGCGGGTGGCCGTGGGTGTGCGCGTTGTTGGACACGGAACGGGCGAACGTGGTAGGCGGCGGCGGCACCGAGGGCGGTATCGGTGACTTGGAGCCGGCGGTCATCACTGTGACGTCCGGCGGCGGGACAGGGCGCGGCAGGGTCCTGCTGCGCGTCAGCGTTCCCGTTCCGCTGATCACGTGGCCCGGGACCATGTGCCCGGTGGGACTCATGGACGGGTAGTAGGAGCCTGATCCTGGCTCGCCCACTAACGGTATGGGGCTGTGGTTCGTCTCGTACCCCATGTAACGGCCGTTGTCGATCTCCACGCTGTAGAAGTTGACGTCGCTCGGCGGCGCTGGGCTCGGGTTACCGATGTAGCTTGACTTCGATACTGCAATTGGGTGGAATGCCTTCGTTACTAGTTTCGAGGTTCAAGCGAGCTGGCGATAGTTGGGGGCGTCTTAACGTATATAAGTCGTGGGGGGGTGTTATTTAGAAGAGTCGCAGCTGGTTTAGTAGAGAGTCGGAATGGAGACTGGTGTGGTGGTGGGTGTCTTGTGACCGGTTGCTGATTCATTTTGTGTTTGTCTGAGGCTCTTAGCTGGAGCACGACTTACGCTTGCGGCTGATCAGATTGGTTGTTTCTGTGGTAGATAGAGGGAGTAAGATTGAATCTGGCAGGCGGTCGGTATTTTCTTCTGGGATGGTACTTCATTTCAATCGAACTAGTCAAGCTGGTCATAGATTCTGAGAGTTAGGAATCTCTTCGTTTATATCGACTTAGCTAAGCTACTGACACCCCCCCCCCCCCATTCCCCAGGCCTAACATGGCTCGGAATGAGATTTCGCGAGGTGGTTCGCCGCTCGTATAAGAAAGCTGCACCCCAACTATCTCGCGAAATACTAGAGGCGACGTACCGGAAAGCGTCCCACTGGCTGTCGTTCGCTGCGGCGGCGAGTCCATGCTCATAGGCGGCTGAATGTGGTTGCCACGACGACCAAGTGTCCCCTGGTGATGCACCTGCATCTCCAAGTTCCCTTTCCCAAAATCTTGCATTGTCTGGTCTATTAAATACGTGCTAGCTGCTGTCTTTCGGCCCTCGTCCTGTTGCGTCGAACAGAGAGAAGTCACTTCGTTAAATCAAAGGACATCGGCGCGGCAAACCGGCAACGTTATCTATCGTTATCGTTAGAACGCAGATCAGCGAATCAGATAGTGACGGGGAGCAGCGCGCTCCCGACATTCGTAGCGTATCAGCATGAAGTTACATTACCAGATGTCGGCATGCGCGGAAGCGACATGTCTATTTCGACATTAAATCTCATCATTCTGATACATTACGAGAGTTCTCGATGTGTGCGTGTATACGTGCATGGGAACTATTTCTAAACGTCCGCCCCAAAACCTACGCTTAAGGGACACTGCAAGAAACGAAGTAAGATTTGTTTGAGTATAAGGATATTGAACAAAAAAAAAAGGAAAGAGAAAAAACGTGTCGCGAACAGAACTCGCGTTCAGAAGAGTGTGTATCATCGACCAAGCTCCGAAGGGACTCTGTTACCGAGTGCATAACGTAGAGAGGGATAGGCACGATGCAAGAGAAATAGAAGAAGCGAGAGGGTTCGAGTCGCGATTCTTCGGCGAAGATCCAATCGAGGCGAAGATGCGGTAGGGGGTACCGAAACGAAAAAGCAAAACGGAACAGAAATGTGTTAATAGAACTCAAACCTACCCTCCGGCATTACTTGTTACTAAGAACATACTGACTGATCGCACTGACCACGTAATCGTTAGTGTCGAAGTTAACGTCGCTCTTCTCGTCCGAAACCGAACTTAATTCACCGGTCATGGTGTCTCCGTTCACTGTGGACGGTGCGTACATATCCGCTGTCTGGGATTTGTTAATTCCTGTGGCAAAGCGAAGAAGAGAAAGCACACGATTAGTACTGGATACGGTTCCTCCTTCTGCGGCTGTCCATTAACCCTTGGACGACGAATACTTCGGATAATTCAAGGTTTCATATCAGAATCTGATCGTAGAATCTGAAATCGTTATCTTTCCTCCAGAAGGGATAGGATCTAACAATAGGCCCCGTATCCGTCAGGCGAGGGTTAATAAAGAGCGTCTTCTCTTTTCATTTCTTTATCGAGTTTTCAACGAAGCGGACGCATTCGCCCCTCTACTCTCCATAAAGTAGCAACTTACGATCTTTATTTCGCTTTCTCATAATGTACCACAACACGACGATCAGGATATTAATGATAAAAAAGATGAGGGAGGTTGCTGCAAACGTATAGATATAATTCATTGTAAAATCCCCCTTTTCCAGGAGCACGTCTGGCTGGCTATCCGCGTTATTCGGCCCTATGGAAAATAAGCAGAAAATACATACATATGAGAGTGATCATATTTACCGGAGCGTTGGGCCTTCTTTTTCGATTTTAATGTAGCAAAGACTATGGGCGCAGCAATGAGTAGGCAAACAGAGGCGAAAACAGTGATGATAATGACGATGATGTAGGAAGAGTTAATCTCGCTGGATGTCACGTCTGTAGGTGGTGCCTCCCCTGTAAGCCAAGCCAACGCCCCCATCACCGAATTGTTATTCATGCAACGACACAGTCCACTAATTGTTAGTTGTACATTTAGCGCACGCCGATCGATCATTAAACGCTCTAGCACGGACCAGATCTCATTAGCGCGTCTCAGTCCATCAGCAATGGTAATCTTTCGTTTAGCTCTGTCATCAGGCGTACGACTAAACGGCCGGTTTACGTTGCGATAGTCGGCCTGACGATATTCCGCGTTTGATCGTTAACAGGCGGTCACTCGATATTAAAATGTCTCGTCGGATACTTCGAATTTGGCGAAAAAAGAGGCCGCGACCCGACGACCAAAGCGTAAATGTGACGTGACTCGATTGCAGATTCTACAATTTTATTGGTTTTCTATCGTGGACGTCGCCGTGGATTAAATAGTATATGTACGATTCCGTTTAACGTTTCTTTTAGCAACGGGTGTTTCCTTCTAGTAAGATGGAACTTTAGGGTTGAATTTAGCTTCAAAGTGTACGATCCATACTCTCTACAATTAAGATGCCACTTGCGCGGGGACGCAAGGTGGTCATTCCGAGTAGTTTGATGTAAATACAAGCAAATCGACCTCCACCAGATGTAAGGCCACACAAGTCACTCGCTCATGTACACTTTATTACCCTCGTCGTTAAATCCAACCCTAAACTCAGCCCCACCGTTCAAACAGCCAGCCACAGTATTTCAGCATTTCATTATAAAAGCATGTAGCATGTCGGTTACTCATCTTATCCTACAAGCTGGCTACTACTAACCGCGATCCATTAATGAATTAACTACGATCGACTACGGAAAAATCATTACTACCTCCCAAACCGCACTGTCGGAAACGTAAGAATTCTCCTATCGTCGATCCAGATGGCAAATGAAACACGTATCTCTGGATCTTCAAAGGATTCGCTTCAATATGGTTAGTGAACGTTTACCCCGTTGTCGGAAATACGATTCAGTTAGACGTGTTAGAGCGAAATGGTATTCTAAGAGTGGCAGGGTACTACAGCAGTGGTCAGAAGAGAATTTAAGCTGTCGACGATCGAGGAAAAAAAACGTAGCGAAAGAAAGTTTGCCAGTTTATTACGCAGGATAAGAATACAACTTTCAATGTTTCTTTCGACCATCGCTGTACGTATCGCTCTAGAAAGCATCATCGTTACGGCACACAGCGTTACGTTACTCCGAGCTGGACACGAGGACTTACGTAGCGTCTGGACTTTGACAAGGTCGGGCAGGAAGCCGCTGTCCCCTTTCTCGTTGATCGCCTTCACGCTGAACACGTAATACGTTCCCAGAGATAGCCCGGTGATCGTGGTTTTATATTCTCCAGGGGAGACGTCCAGATAGTGGTATCGATCCTCGTAGTCGAGGGCCTGCCGCCAGCGTATTTGATAGGATGTAGGCAGGCCTCCGTCGAATCCTCTTTTCCATATGAGGGTGACGGAGTCGTGGGTGACGTTGTAGACCTCCAGGTCGGTGGGCTTGTCCGGCGGCGACGTGACGTCCAAGTGTATGATGTCCGTCGAGTGTCCCATCTTGTTCATCGCCCGGCACTCGTACTTTCCATAGTCGTGGGACGTCACGCGGAAAATGGTTAGCGTCGACTCGGAAATTAACTCGCTTAACTGTAAAAAGAGAGAGGGAGGAGTTAGAGGGGCTCGATAAGCAGGCTGCAAGACGGTGCGCGATCGATTTTCGTCCGCCTGTCCGCCGACAAAACGAGGACGACTTCCAGTGGTGGGCTGGATGGGGCAGTCTTGGAGCTTTAGGTACTCGCGTCGGATTTCTGGCCGAGAGAGAAATTCTTGTTTTCAGGGATAAAGAATATTTTATTGCTGAGGATAAAGCGACTTGAGGTGTGCGTGTGATGGATTAACTTTCGTGTGATTCTCTCAGCAGCTATTCTCAAAGAATTGGAGTTTATGGTGGGGTGAAATGGGGACGAAGAAATAGAGGCTGAAGAGAGCTGGGAAAAATGTTTTTTACTGGGCCTTCTTAGGGAATTACTTCTATACCAGACGAGACAAGAGAGTAGAATAGTCTGTACATGGTCAGGCGTATCAGTAGTTCGCGTTATAGGGACGTTTGAAGTGCTTCGAGATGAGTTACGAGGATCCCACCAGCAAACAGGCTACTTTAATATTCAATACGATATTGCAGCATGGAAAGCAAGAGATTGTAAAATATTTGCCATGTGAAAAAGTCAAGAATCAACTATGCGCTCCACACTCTGCACTGATCGGTGCAAAAGAATCGCTTGTAACGATGAAAATGGGCTAAGAAGAATCTTACATCTGTGTGCGTGATGCTGTATTTGTGCTCCGTGACGTTCGGTAACAGGGTTTTCCCGTTGAAGGTCCACGCGAATCGTGGTAGCGGAGAGCCTCGAGCTTTGCAAAACAGCTGCACGTTTATCCCTTTGTTCGCCGCTGCTCTCCTCGTCAGCGGCGTGTTCATCATTTGCGGCTTAACTGTAGAAATACGAGGAATCATTAGCAACCTATACGAGACCTTGCGACGTTTAGATTGCCATCTACGAAGGAGCTCTATCGATCGGCAGCTGCACGTACAATTTGTGACGAAGAGAATAGGCTCAGAGGTGACGTTCCCGATCCCGTTGTTGACTTTGCACTGGTACTCCCCGACATCCTCCTGATCGGGATTCTCGATGTGCAGATAAGAAGTCTTGTCGATAAAAGAGGTGGAATACCGCCCGGAGAGCTCAGAGTTCGAGCCAACTTTCTGCCATGTGACGTATTCGTCTCCTATGGGGCTGCCATCCACTTCGCAGAACAATTTCGCCTCGATTCCTGGCGGATACACTATCCCCGATTCCGAGGTCTGTTTGATTTTCGCGGCGTCTGCGAAGCACACGGTCGAAAATACAACATAATTCAACTCGGACCATTTCCGAACGTTCTACGAAATACGTAGCTGCAACGCACGCACTCTATTAATGCCGCGAATATGTCATTAGGAAGCCGTTTCCCCCGAACTTCTGCGATCCCATTCAAGATTAGAGGAGGATCGCGTAGAACAGATTGCACTCACATTGAACGGTTAGATTTAGCTGATAGAACGTCGTTCCCTCGTCGTTGGTCGCTTCGCAGGTGTAGGTGCCAGCATCGTGGCGATCCAGTTTCGTGATGTTCAGCGTGGAGCTGCGAACGGATATCCGTCTGCTGCTGCTGACCAACGGCAGGCTGTCCCTGGTCCACGTGTACTTTATGTCGTTCGGGTTCCCCATGGCGGTGACGGAAACGACGAACGGCTCACCTTCCATCCCGATTAATTCGTGGGGTTCTACCGAGGAGAATATCGGCTTGTCTGCGAACCAGAAGCAATTCTTCAATCGGGCCGCAAGGTTTCTTTAGAAAAGTAATCGATAGACCCTTCCCTCTGCCACACTAGATTTATATCGCATTCATGCGTCTTCCTGGCGGTCTTCTTCTTGCCTGACAAAACCGCTGGTGGACTCTCATTGCCGGTTGAATAAGTTAAACAACCGACAGTTTACGGAACAGTCGCCAACCACGCACTCTTCTCTGGTAAAGCCGCAATACTCACACAATACGTCGAGGGTAGTAGCATCGTGGATGGACCTCTCCATCTGAGTGTTCCTCGCCTGGCACGTGTACACCTCCCCGTTCATCTCTTCCGTCACGTCCAACGTGAGCTCGACGAATGCCAGGAATCCACCGTGTAAGCCCGGCTTAGTGCCGTTTTTCGTCCCCTGCACGGAGATACCGCCCTTCCACCACGACATCTCAGCCGCTGGGTTGCTGCTGCTCGATTCGCAAATGATGCGGCCCTCCTTGCCGGAGCGCAGATCCTGGGGCTCCCTGGTGATCTTGACTTTGTCAGGTGGGACTGTGACAGAAACGTTGCCAATCGATTACACCCTGCCGGTTAGACCAGCAGCGATTTCTCGAAAGAAACCTGGGGACGCGAGAGTGGCGGAGGAGGATGGAGTTAATTTAAACCCACTTGGAGTCGCGGAGCTAAACGAATCGAACTGTCCCAAAGTTCTCTGCTGGATCGACGTGCGAATAAGTGGGATTGCGAGGGATTAAAAGGGGTGGAGGTGGTGCCGCGTGAATATGTGCAGCGTGTCGGTTCTTACAGTTGACTTTCAGGGCGAGAAACTTGATGAGAGGAATTTCGGTGGCCGAGTTCGCCGCCTCGCATCGTATTCGGGCGTTATTGTCGGACGCGTTCACGAGCATCGTCAGCTCGCTGGAAACCGCGTGGTCTCGCGTTCTCGTGTTTCCTGTCACCTGAAACAGACGGTGCGTCGTTAAAGTCGATAACGAAGCAGGGGAGGGAAAAACGGGTGGCGGTACGCGACCGCAGGGAACGCGACATTTCAGATGTAAATCTGCTTGGCGGATCATAGTGGAGGTTAATCCTGCGACTGTACTATTTCATCTCGAGCTGGCGGCCCAATTGCTTCCCGACTCTAACGCCTCAAAGAGGAGCATTTAATCCGAGCGTTTAAGTCCTTGGCAAGCTCAGCCTCGAACGCTCGGTAGCGAATCTCGAGAGCGCGGAGTCTGGCGGAAGTGAATTTTGACAAAAGAGTAACAGTGTTTCGTCGATCCAACCTGGAATCTGGATGATCGTAAGAGGCAGTGCTGATTCGCTCACCGTCCTGTCGTTCTTGTACCAAGACAAAGTGGCCAGCGGGTTTCCCGAGGTGGCAGTGCACATCAGTTTCAGCACCGTGCCGGCATCGATCGTCTTCCCTTCCTCGTAGCCGGTGATGCTGAGCTTCGACGGTGGATCTGAGCGAGCGGAAAAAGAACGGATCGAATCCCCATGAGCATCGCGAGAAATCGATGGCAGGACGGTAAAAATTGCGGTCCTCCAAGTAAATGAGCGCCGGGCAGGGACAAGGGTGGCGGACAAAGCTCGAAAGTCGAATCGCGTGCCGGAGCATCGTTCGACCGGAGGCAAAATTAATTCAGACGCGAGCTCGAATTCCACCCGGGCTCCACTGGTGCGTTCGCAGTTGGATCGAAATTCACAGGATCCGGGGCGAACCGGCGCGATACAGGAGCCCGCGCAAAGTCTGAAGCTCGCTCGGGATTAGTTTCATATTAATCCCGGCCCACGGTGCAGATCGTGGCCCGGGATTACGCTTACAATCGCGTTTAGTCGGCTAATTGGCCGGCGTCTACTCACAGATCACGTTGATGGTGTGCGTCCTCACGACGTTCTCCGTTAGCTTGGCGTTCGACGCGTCGCAGATGACGACGATGCTGCGGCTGATCCGATTGATGCTGAACGTCACGTTCGACGACGTGATCCATCCACCCTGGGGCGCCGGCTCGGTTCTCGAGGCGTTACTTTCGAAATTGTGCCCGTCCACCGTCCACTTTATGTCCGCCGGCGGGTTCGAGTTCTCCGTGGTGCATGTGATCACCACTTGCTCGTCGGCCTTCGCCTCTGTCGGGCCGGTGATCGTCACCCCCGACGGAGCGACTGCAAGCAATAATAGTTTCGCTTTACTTTCATGTCCATTCGACTCCTCTGATAGCTTCTCCCTCTTGGAACTCTCGGCACGACTCTGCTCAAAGCGAGGGTAGAACTTTCAAACACAATTCAGACTACTTATATGTACGAACACTGCCGATTAAAGCAACCGGACTCTCCGCTAAAATTTCACTTTCCCTTTCTGCCACCAATCTTCTTCCTAGCGTCGCTACTATAATTCTACCGGAGAAACGAAAGAATCAAAACTCGAAGGATCGCGCCGAAGCGAAGGCAGTACTCACAAAGTACGGTCAGATCGACGTGAAGCTTCATGGGATCCACGCTCATGATGTTGGACACCTCGCACCTGTACCTCGCGTTGTTATCCTGCGCTTTCGCGATGATCGACAGCACGCTCTCGGAGAAGCTGCCCTCGGAACGATACTCCGTGGTGACCTGCTCGTTGTTCCTATACCAGACGATCTTCGCCGGCGGATTTCCGCCCCGCGATCGGCAAGTCAGCTCGAGCTGCTGTCCACGCTTCACTGTCTCCCCTTCGGTGTATCCCTCGATGTACGGCTCGCCGGGCGGGTCTGGAAATTATTCAATCATGCGAGCCTTGAGTAGCCGCGGAACCCTGACACCTCTGTTCCTCTAGTAATGGAAAAAGTTTCTTAATAAAAGTTCCACGGCAGGGGTGGGAAGGGAGAAGAGGGGGGGACGCGAGTAACACGATGCAGCGGAATTAATACTGGCGGATTGTCGCGTGACAGCTAATTAATGCAGCTCAACCGAGATGTCGTAATCAACAGTTACACAAGCCGGTTGTAATTGCAGTGATTGACAGCTAAGCAAATGCTCGGCGACGCGCGCCGGAGATAGCGGCTGCTTAATAATTATTGTAGGACAATGCAGGTGATCGATGTTGGATTCAGAGTTAGACTTTTCTCCGAGTTCTTGCTGCTCGAATGACTCTGCTTGGAGGAAAACATGTTTTGCTTCTAGTCAGTACTCAGGCGACGGTGTTCGCTGAATTTCGAAGATAGGTATTCGGAAGTAGGTAGACGTATGAAGTGACAAGTTCGAAGAACGTAGTAACTTTTGATTTTCTGCGTTTACCGACTCAGAGAGGATTTTAAACTGTTCTACTTACAAAAAACAGAAAGCTTGATAGTGGCCCTTAAAGGTGTAAGGATGGGTATCGCAGGGTGCTTGGCCTCGCACGCGTAGTCCATGTCGTTGTCATCCGCGGTGGGAAGGATGGTGATGGACCCGTGGGTGTCGTATTTCAGCAATTCCTTCTTACTTTCTCCAGGCTTCTGTAGTTCCTTGTCTGAAACACCAGCGCAGAAGTGAACACGTTAGTATCAATACTTGCAGCGATGTCAGATCCATGTACACACACTCGGCGAGTTATTCTCCTTTCACACTTCTAACCCCATTTCCGGGGTACTGGAATTACCCGGAACACAATAATCTAATTCGGAAGATCCTTGACTCCCAATTCCACGGTGATCCCCCAGGGCTGCGAATCAAATATACCTCCAACAATTCCATCCGTGGAGTTCTCTATACAGACCCGCCAATTCGCGAGCCGGTAAAGTAATGGCTTCCCATCGTTTTTATTTTAATTAGTTCGAACGCGACGGATACGGAATCGCGTTACTCCGCCGACGGAATATCGGCGCGGGAGAAATTCATCAGCGCCCAGGCAGCTTTTCAACGGGAGCAGAAATATTCGCCACGCGACGACGCTCGGCCCTCGATATCGGGAAATTTATATTAAAGAAGTTCGACGGCCGCGACATCGCCGTGTTCCCGCTGATATTTATTCAGCTTCGCGCTCCCCGTCGGCCGCGAGTAAAGCGCCGACGGTGGCCACCGTTCTTAAACCGTTAAATCATCGTCAAACACGGCTGGACAGGCTTTTACCCGAAGCACCGATGCCTCTTTATTTCATTCCAGAAGTCGCGACTTCCGCGAACCACGTCAGTTACCGATGCCATTAAAGCGGAAACGCGGCCGCGGACGAGCGAAAACCAATCGGAAGATCGTCGGATTTGTACGATCGATTTACTTCTGGCGGTGATTGACGTTGCACGTTCCATTTCGTATCGATATCAGTCGTTACGACAACTTCTCTTTCTAATCCCCTCTCCCCTCGATGTGCTTCCTCCTCCCCCCACATCCCCCCTTTCTATTCAATGAAATCGTCGGATTACATTTCTCGTTCAAGACCCACGTGAACGCGTAAGCAGGATAAAAACTCGGAATGGAATTTAATTAATGCGGTGAGAATTTCAATTATATGTTTTACGTGGCTCGCTGTAAAATACGATCCTATTCGTGGAACATGGCTGCCTCGAAAAACTTGAACGTACACAGTGCTTCAATGTTTAATGGAGAATTACTTGTTTCGTGTCCGGCGCTATTTAATGTTAATTGTTCCTTTTCGAACGGAGCTATTAATATTGAAATATCGCGGACAGTCGTTTCTAATTGTGTATGCGAAGGGGTTGCAATCTATTCTTCGTTCCCGAGAGTGTGATAGTCTGTCAGCTGGAATCGTGGCAATAATCACGGAGCAAACTTTAATTAATTACGAAAGGCTAGTATTTGTTTAGAAAACGACGAGCCTCGGGATTTGGCGTGCTGGGGACGTGTGCGAATGACAGGAGCCGGCAAACTTGCGTGCGCACAGTTAGAAGTAGACTAACTCCGGAGACTTGGTGGTAAACTAGTCGTAAACCACCGAAATGTTGCCTGAAAGTGTGAAATCCGATTGGGACCGGGCTGGTATGCGCGGCGAACGTGCCGTTCGAGTTCGTCTTTCATTTCCAGAGAGGCGTTCGGCCTGGCTTCCAACGGCAGACGAAACGAGAATCGGTTAAACACGGTTTTTAAACAATTTTTACTCGTTTCGACGAGGAACGGGGTTTAGTCTGTGATAAATCGAATTCTCTTTGGAAAGTCACAGGAACGTTTAAGTGTCTTCGTATGGATTTAAAAGTCTCCGAGGTTTCGCAGAACCGAGAATAGATAGTTTCGATTGATTCCTACAGAATTCGTGTAACGAACCGTGGATCCCCTTTTCACTCGCGTTACGCGGGAGCTCGGTGGAGATTTTGGTGCTTTCTGTTAAAAAAATTTCATTTCCCTTTGAACAAATACATACCGAATTTCCTATTTCCCGGCCCGTATTTGCGCAACGAAAGTTGATTTTTAATTTTTCAAGGAGTCCCATTCCACTGGCGAGTGATAGGAATAACGCGTTTCGTTCCCGGCCAATTTTCTTCTCGGGAAAATTATTTTCCGTTCTGCCGGGACGAAATAATTTCCCCTGCTACGTGTATAACAACGTTTTCGCTCGCCCCTCTTCTCTTAATTCCCCTTGTTAATAAATCAGCCAGCCAGCCAGCCAGCTCTCTCGGCTGTAATACAGCGAAATGCAAGAATCTTGTTATCTCGCGATTATTTCGCCAGCGAATATTTGTCGAATTTCGGTGTCCCCGTTCCCACATTATTGCTATACGTGTTCTCTTCTTACGATGCAACTCCCCCTCTGACAACACCCCCTCTTATCATGTTTAGCGAGATAACAAGTTCTCTAGAGGAAGAGAGAGAGAGAGAGAGAGAGATTCTTAGCTCTTGTGACTCGGTGAAGGAAATTACTATGCCCGCGTTGGAAGAAATTACAAAGATTTCAGTTGTTTTAAGAAATTAATAATATTACGGAGACTGGCTAAAGCTGGTAGCAAAATGTTTCTGGAAAATGCATTAAGATGTCGATAGACATTTTCTGTTGAACTTTATTACAGGCGCGAGGGGAAGAGGAATTTAAGAATCCTAAATGGAATTACCGTTTAATTTGCACGCGTTTGAAAGTTCTCGCTAAGTCGAATAATTTTTATTTGAAGGAATTTTTAATACAGCGCGGGCGTGAGAAGTTATAGGTAGATACAATAGTTCCAGTGATGTTGGTCAGCGAAGAGCGTCTGACCGTGTACGGTACAGTTCCACTTGCCCTCCTGCACTTTGCTTCGTCCGTGCAGTATAATTGTACGGGTCCATCATTGTGTTCTACAGAACGTGCAGAATTTTGGAGATCGTGTTCTATTAAAAGTTGCTTAGATTAACAAACAGCTTCGCCAGTGTAGAAACGAATAATTCCAAGTCACATCGCCCTTCATACTTAAACGTAACTCCAGTCTTTTCCACTACTAAATCTTATCCCGCGCGCTATCATTATTGCCAATTTTCTGCACTATTACGTGCTCATATTGCAAACTGGGAAGATTAATCGCGGAACCTCTGACGCGCCTTTGTTCTCTTATCCGTATCACCCTCCAGTTTCCCCGCTGCCGATACCAAATCGAAACTGCATACTCGCCTAAGCGAAGTGAACGTAATAACCCTTTCGCGAGCCAATTCGTGGGATCATGGATTATGAAAGCTGTAAAACGCGGGAATTAACAGCACCACGGATGCACGTATCAGATTCCCATCCAGCATTCATTTCCCCGGCGAATCCGTTCCGCGGGATTCGCGGCGCGCGCCCGGTATTCACGGTGGAACAAAAGTCTGAACGGAATTCGGGTCGCGGCCCGGCGCCGCTTAAAACCTCCCTTCGACTTCCACCGGACGTTTTTTGTCAAAGTGGCCACTTGCGTTCGCCGGATTTATCAAAGAACACGAACATGTCCTGCGGGCCAAAAGATCCGTGTCATCCTCCCCTTTCTCGCTCGTTACATCGCTCGCTGGAATAGTTGCTTTTGTGGACCGTCCCGGGGACACTTGTTCGCTGCCTATCCCGAAAACTTTTCAGACTTCTCGCGCTGTTTTCTCTCTCTCTTTTCCCCGCGCCCAAGTGGCTCTAACATCCACGCGACAGAGCATTTGCATGTCCCGGCGACAGAATTTCTGAAGCATCCCCTTTCAACGTTCCAACAGTCCAACGGCGATAAAAACTTAGCGTCGGAGCCTGCCGCGTTTGTCCGACCGGGACGGTTTAAACGTAGCAGCAAAAGCCATCAGCGGGATCCCTCCCCCGTTCCGGCGCCTCGAATCATTTTCCCCGCCCCGCGTTAATATTTAAACAGCCCGCCATTCTGGCCGGCGCGCCGTTCTTTTTCGAAGGCACACTAGAGAATAACTTAATAGAGTGTCTTAGTTGCTCCGTTATACCCACTCCGGCGATGCACTTCCCTCCGTGTCCGCCCCATATTCCCTTCTTTCCGTGCTCCTCCAACATAGTTAACATTTCACGATCTCCAGGGTCGTAACCATGGCTGGCGGTATTCGTCCCAGCCGCGGCCCACCTGCAACTTTTATCCGCGGCCTGCGCACGAAGATTTTCCGTTCGTAACTCATGCCGGGCAGGCCTGTCGCGATAAAGATAGTACCGCCCCTCCAGAAATAGTATTAATCGCAATTGCTCCCCTGGCCTCCTTTGTCTCTGCGATTCAACGCTGTTACTCGCGCGTCGGTGCTCGAGAGAGGGGGGACGTTCCCTTTTCGAGCGACGGTAGTCACGGGAAACATAAGCGATTCCAAAAATTAACCCCGGGAACACCGAGCATCTCGTTTCCCCAGCGTTCGAAATAGAAATCCTCCCCCGAAGTCACTAAACCGGAGGGTGTTAGGCGAGCCCCCGCCGATCGCCGTCTTACCAGACCGCGCTTCACAAAGCGGAATCGCTTCCGAGCCAACTTCACGAGCCATCGCGTTTGCATTCGCATTAACGGATAGGCCGACGGTTGTACAGCGGATCGATCGCGTGCCCCGCGACGCCACCCTTTCGATTTTTATTCCACCCCCGCACGCGCGTTGTTACGCTGCCTGGTGCCTGAAGCGGGATGAGCGGATGGATAAACAGATCCTTCGGGGTTGATTGATTCGCGACGAATGGCCCGTGCCCCGGTGGGATTTGAATAAAGATAACGAGCCGGTCGGCTCGCGACGAGCGAGGCCCGTTTCATATTCATTAATTACGCCGTAGAATCGTCCGGTTTCCTTCGCTGGATGACAGCCATCGGCCTTTGCTCGTCGAACCGTTATGGGCTACCTTCCCCTCACCCCGCGGCTATTACTTCTGCTTCCGCGGCACTCGTCTTTTATAACGTCCCCCTTCCCGGCCGCTGTTGCTCCTCGTTGTTTTCCTTTATCTCGAAGCGCGTGCAGTTCGACGTGGATCGATAGCGCACTCGGGGGAACCGATTTTACTTCTGAAAATTGCTCCTCCGTCTCTACTACGTAGCAAGAGAAATCGACCCTCTTCCTCCGCTCGCTCTCCTCCTACCCCTCCCTCAATCACCCCCCGTGCTTTTCTTCCATCATCCCGGCGTACCGTTCCCGACTCCAGTCGTGTGGTTCTTCCGCCGGGACCAGCCCTCGCCCGTTCCGGGGCTGGCCCCGAGACTTTAATTGCCAGTAAAAATGGATTAAGGGGAATTAGGTCCCGGGGAAGGTCTGCCTCGAATCGACGCGCGGAATCCACTTTAAGCGCTCCTTTTGTCTCTGATCGATTAACCGGTGTTCGCCGGGATCAAGCTGGAAGAATTTCTGCTTCGATGCCGGGGGACGGACTACTACTCCGCTGCTCTGTTGGCCCCTCGAATCACGGCCGATCAGACGGGATTTCATGGGGGGAGAGTGGTGCTCGGTTTAACTGCGAAATAGTGATCGGATGCTGGGCTGTGGAGCACCCTGGTGATCGTTTGTTAACCGTCATTAGTCAAACGATTTTATTTAATGTGTTAATTATCTTCTGCCGTAATATAACTTTAGGGGATGCGTGTACTTTCGCGAATCGAATAGGTATGTTTATTAGACTTGGGAATGCTAATAAAAGATTACGATTAGGTTGTGAAGTTGACGTAGATCCGAATGGATATTGTAGAAATTGCAACTGTACAATCTTTGCAACTGCAACTGTTTCAAGATCAGTGTTACGTAGTCTTTTACTTGTAAGATTAATTCGGAGAGAGAACGGTTAATGGGTATTCGAAGAAACTAGCGGGGTATCCTCTTTTTCCCTTTAATTAAACGAGGCAACGAGGGGCTGGGTTCTTTTAAAGAAGATCCTCGAACCCCACTCGCCTAAATTCGATTAACGCGGATCCGTTGATCCCCGACGGGCCCGAAGGCGAAAATAAAACTTGGCTCGTAATCCACGATCACAATAAATAAAGATTAATCATAGCTCGAGGAGATTCTAAAAGGAGAGACGTAATTTCGGTCAGAGAACTCATTCGTCCGGCTCGCGTCCCAATTGCCACTCTCCGTCAATTATTTCCGCCCGATCCATCTTGTCCAGCCTCGAGTTTCGCTCCGCTTTATTTCGTTAGGGCTGTCGCGATATTTTACTAACACACCTCAGAATCAAATTATAAAGTCGCCTTTCGACGCCTAAGGAACTCGCGATCTTTGACCGATGAATTTTAAATAAAACTTGCAAGCCACAGAAAAATGTTGTCGCGATCAATTCCGTACAGGCACACCTCGGTACACAAATTTCCGGGGCTCCTAGAAGAATCAGTTCCCTAAAAAAATTTATCGACGAAGCGGAGAATAACGATTCTCCGAAATTTTCCTTCTTTCCAACTGCAACTGCGCGAGTAGAAGTATTCTTCCTCTCCAGGTCTGAAACGTGGGAGACATTTTCAGGCACCGTTTACACCGTAGATAACGCCGTAGAACAAAAGCCCGGGCACATCCTTATGTAAAGGAGACCTCCGGAAGATCTCGATATAAATTGTCCCGTTCGCGATAAGAACTTCAACGCTCGTCGATTCTTATCGCGGCGATAAGAACGGTCCCGGCGCGTGATAATACTCCGCCGGGGTCAGGGGGGTGAAAGGCGAAGGGATGAATTTACTTACCGCCCTCTATGGAGATCGGCGTGATGGTCGTGCCACCCCCTTTGATTTGCACGTTCCCCCGATACCAGACGATCGACGCGGCTGGCTTCGCAGATCGAACGACGCATTCCAATTCCTTCGATTCGCCGACTTTCACCACGATCTTCTGCTTGTTCGGGTGGTTGCTGATCTCCACGTCCTGCGGCGGCGCTGTAAAAAAAAGAACAACGAAGCCACGGTCAATACGAGGATAAACAAACAGTGCAACGAGGATCAAATCATCTTCGTCTAATTCTGCTTCGGGATATTGCCTCGATCGGTATTCTTCGACATCTGTTCCGAATGATTCATAGACCAACAGTTGGCAGAAACTGTTAGCAGCAAGTAGTTTGAAAATCGAAAGCTGAAAAAGTGTTTCTCTATTTCCCAGGAATATCAAGAAGGTGAGCCAGACTGCTGTGCTCTTGAACATTGAATATCGAGCTGGAAAGTTAATTATCCAGACAAAAAAAATTGCACGTCGCCGTATGTCCTATAATCGGGGACGAACGAAGGATCCCGTGGCACCAGAATAAACCACCTGCCACTTGTTAACGTGCCCAATAATCGATACGCGGCTAAATAATCGAACAAAGGGACTTTTTTTCATCGCGTCGCATTATTTATACCCTGCTCCATATATAGCCACGCCTAGAGAGCGCATTTAAATATAAACCACCGGCTAATTCCCCCGCAAGCAGCTGTAGGACATTGCATCCATCTCTTAAAAATCCCATCGCGGTTACATTCAAACAGAAGCGCATCAATTTCGGGCCTCACAAAAGGATTCAACCTAACGAACCTCGAACTACCCAGTGCACATCTAAATATACCCGCGTGCTAAATAAACAGGTCCGAAGAGTTCTCCAAGAAGACGAGGAGAAAGAATTTTAAAAGCTACCAAAAACTCCTGCCCCGATTTCTCTGCTCGACAAGCTTCGCTCCACGGTTCCTCCACGTTCCAAATTTTGCTTTTCCGCTTCGCCGTCTGATTACGACCCCCCCCCAGCCCCTCGCCCCCGTCCCGCCATTGTTGCCCCACGGTTTATCGTTACGGGGCTTCCGTCCGCCTGGAATTCTTTTTTTCTTTCGGCGCACGGCAAAGCCACTCGACGGGCACGTAACGACCGATAAACAGGAGGGTCTGCGAAGACCGCGCGCGCGGAGAGCACTCGAGAAATCAGGGAACGTTACCTCCGCCGGAGTTTCGGCGTGGAAACGATCTTGCCGGGGGAGGAGGAGGGAAGAAAAGGGGAACAGGGACGCATTGACCAGGAAGCACCGTAGCACCGGTTATTTGCCACTTCATTTCGCCCGATGCAACGCGCTGTTCGATCGGTTCAACGGCACGCCGCGCCGTCGAAGAACGGTAGCTTCTATCTGGGAAACCGGCTATCGATATCGGAAAACACGTTCTCGGCCAACAGGCACCGCTGTCGGGCGATGCGCGTAGCAGTAGCTCTTGATTCGCGAGTTACCCTCCACGGGATTCTTCGTGCGCGTACGGACTCGCTTCGTATTAGGGGGATAGGAAATTAACCCCGGCCTGTTCGACGCAACCGAGGGTGGGGGTGTTGGATTTTCCCCTCCATCATCATCTGTTGCTCCCCGGCGAGGATTATAGCCTCGTGGGCTCGATGGAGAAGTTTGGGATCTTCTGTCACCTGTGCGCTTGTTAGCTTGTCAGAGCACGTTGCTGGATTTCCGCCGTGGATCAATTGGATAACTCTTCAGCTTTCATTTGACGAGGATTCTGGGCTTGTCATGGCTCGCCAGTGGAGAGTTGAATTTTTTGCTTTGCGAATTATATGGTTGGAAGAATCTTCGGTACCTAGTTTCTGTTCGTTTGTAGAATCCTATAAAATTAGAATTCATCGGGAGGGCTTGCGTTCAGTTTCTCCTTTTGGCAAGTTCCAGCTGTTCTTTGTTATCCCAGCGAAATCGACGGGCTAAGAATTCGTCCTCTCCTCGTCGTCGAATCGTGCAAATATGAAAAAGTTCTTCAAACGATTGCCAGCGAAAGTTAATTTGCGAGGCTGGAAGGGGTCGGGAATACAGCGGGAAATCGGGGAGCGGGGAGGAAGCGGAAGGAGAGCAACGGGAGACGCGATACCGGGCGGAGAAGAAATTAGGGAAGGTGGAAGAAGCTCCCGTTTAAGTGGCGAAAGAACGCGGGGGGCGCGAGGGAATGGGAAACACCGGCTGGCGATGCTGTTATCGCGGTGGACAGCGAGGGGAAATATGGCGCCTATTATTCCTTGAATACCTTTGCCTCGCCGGGTAATTCCTGCCGAGAGAATGCCGCGCTACCTTCGTTTCTTCCCAACCCCCGAGTGGATAGAGGTCAGAACATTCGTCTACGTTCGTTTTTTATCCGTTGAAATTGTCGGTAGTCTCCGGCGTGCAGATTAAGGGAAGTCGGTGGTGGAAAAAGCGTCGAGGAGCCAGAGAGGGAAGGGGAGCGACGGGGAATCTTTATTTTTCCTCCGCGGTGTCCTTGCCGGGACAGTTGAGCGGATTTTTGTTTGCCCGCTGGGTATGCGTCGCGGAGACTTTCCGTTATCGATACCCTGCCGCCCGCTTCTCGTCGAGGAATTACGGCCGGAACGCGATAAATTCCCGCCCAAAGGCCGGACCGAGGTCCGAAAAAAGGAGCAAAGTCGTTTGTACAGGGAAACAGCGAGTTGCCGATGATGCGAGTCGAGGCGCTTTCAGACAGATGGGGAATTCATTTTCTATGCACGCGTGGTGTAGCGTTTAGAATTAGGGAAGCACTTGGGTGCGTGCAACTGCGCCGGCTCGAAGGGAAATGTAATCTCTGACTGACACCAGCCCGCAACTAAATTCACGGATCACCTGCGCGCCGAACGCGCAGAAACAGATCCACCTAAATTTCGCAAATCTCCCGTGCAATTCATTATCGCGCGAAACTGTTGCTCCACAGCTGGACACAACGAAACCATTAACTCGGCACCCCTCCCCCGACCCTCGCGAGGCAAATATTTCACCAGCAATATCCGCAGTAAAAACAGCCCTCCCCATCAATCGCGACCTTTAATCCAAAAAACAAAAAGACAGAGAAAAAAAGAGGGAACTGACAAAAAATAACGAGAACAGCAGAGGGGGGAGTAGGAAGAAGAGAAAGCCGAATAAAAGATGCGTCGCAAATTGGCCCAGACTAGACGCGAACGTGGATGAAGCAATTCGCATTCCTTCCACCCGGAAGCCCGCCACCCTCTCGTTATTCCGTTTCCCCCTGTCCCCATCCCCTTCCGCGTGCGACGAAATTGAACGTGATTTCGTGCGCGCGCGCGCGCACGCGCGGAGAAACGCCTATTTTACATTTTCTAGAACAGTGAGCCGGAAGTCCAGCAATATCGTTGGATCGTGGGATTGCAGCGACGTCGCTGCGACGGGACGAGAACGGGGTTGGGAGAGCGGGGTGGGATTCACGCGTTGCGTTTCAAGGGGTAAGGGGGAGGGGCAGGCTCGGAGGACGCCGGAAGAATGGATGCGGGATAGCGGGGAGGAGAGTTGTTTCAGGGTTTAGTGATAATTGAACGAGCGAATGCTGTATCGTCGCGGGATTTCGAACGGTATTGAGCGTACCGAGCGTGCCTGAAAAGTTCCCCGGCCTGTTCGAGCGTGGCAACGCCACCGTGCAGAGGCGCGGCAGCGCGGGCGAACGCGTTCGTCCGCGGAGAAGAAAGGATCTTCCAACTCGCAGCCCCGAGTACCGCGGAGAAAACTAATTATTTCCCGTCTGGCAAGAGTGAGTCGTCGGGTTCCCGCTCCCCCCCCCCGTCGGCCGAGAGCTATCGTCCTCCTCCCGTTTTTCGGAGGGGAGCGGGGACGGCGTGGGTTAGATTCCGGGACGAGTGTTTGTCAGGGGACGATTGATTCGTTTCGTTACGAATCGATCGGCCGTTAGCGCGGTCGCGCCGGGGGAATTGAATTTGTCCGCGAGTCGAGTTTGTTCGGCGGAAAGCAACGCGCGGCGGGGGGAGAGGGGTCGCTCGTGCCGCCCCACCGAAGCTTCTCTGCAGCGTTTAATTGGTCGAAACTTTGACGGCGTTTTACGAAGAAACGCTTCGATTGTAACAGTCGCTTTTTTCCCCCCCCACTAGCGTTTAATCCCCTCGGCGAGCGGGGTACACGGAAGGGAGCAGGAGGTTGACTCTGAGTTTCAAGCTTCTCTAACTGGCCTCCGGCGGCCCGGACGCGATTAGATTTTCCCCCCTCGGAAACACCACAGCGGCCGGCGGCGTTCCTCGTATTTTTCCGCGGCCCGACTTCGCCTCATCCACCGTTAATAGGCGCGAGAGTGTGTCCTAAATAATGCAAAGTGTCCCTGAATAATGCATACGGCCCCGTGCACTCAGGGGCACGCGAACGACGCGAGTAACGCATTAACGGGCAACGTTAGCACGTGGCCTGGACGCGAAACCGTGCAGAACAACGGCGATACGCTTTTCGCGAAACTAGGCCGCGAGAACTTCCCCCCTCCCCCGCCCCTCGGTCTTCCGCTTCTTCTCCGCAGGGGAACGCCGGGCCGCGCGGGTAAAGGAACAGCTGGTAAACGCCGTATTTCCGCCCTCCTCGACTCTCCCTGTGAAATAAGACGATTGTCAAGCGATAACTTTGTTTTAGGGGAGGGAGGGGCCGGGGGCCCGGATTTTTGAACCGGCGACGAAAGTTGAGCGTGTAGGTTCGCCTCCTTCACCTCTTCGCGCCCCCTTTCGTCGTTCTTCCGCGAAAAGTTCGCCGGGGATCGTAAAGACGGTGGAAAAACGTTTCGACGACGTTGTATGGAACTATACTCCCCTTTTTATTCGCAGGAAGACGGTGATGTCTGAATGGAGAGAAAGATTTGTTGCGCGAGGATTCCTGCCGCAAGGTCCTCGCACAGAGCGACCTCCCACTTCCGAGGATGAATAAAACTGCTCGCCAAGATAGGGTGAGTTTCTCGCGAGCAGATTTAATTAATATTGGAACTGCGTAGAAGCTGCCATTCGCGTGGCCGACGGGTCTGAAGTACCTCAGAGGTCGTATCAGCTGTACGGTATTGTCTCCCTGAGAGCTCGCTGGTCGGGACCGGCGACGAGCCCTTACGGAGACAAGAGTCCTAATTCCGAGTGTTCGTTTCTCGCTTCTTCCTGGCCGAAGGGGGAGCGAGATGGAACGCATTGCGTGCGCGGCGGGCGTGCGCGACGGGCGCGGATGCAAAGGACGGAGCGTCAGGCGCCCGAAAGACGAAGCGAGACAAAATATCAACGCGTCCTCTGTCTCGTACCGTCCTCGCTCGCTTTCAGTGGCTCTCGCTCGCTCTCGTTCCATCTCGCTCTCGCCTTCGCCGGACAAGAGTGGGACGGAAGTGGTGGGGATAGCGAGAAGCCCATATCGTGTGCAACAAACCGAGCCGATAGGGAGACAATACTGTATTTATATTAGGATCCTGAATCGAGCTCGAAACGGAAGAGCTGCTGGCCTTGATTATTTGAAATACAAGCTCCTCTTGCATCGTAGCTCGTCTTTCCGCTCAGGGCATCGCTCGTGGCAGCCGCAAACTTGCAAATCGCTACGATACTCGCGCGAGAAGAGTTTACGGTGTTTGTCAATATTCGTTAAGCGGTGGCGCGTGGCCGGGATGATGACCGTCCTCGAACCAACCCTTGACGAATCGCCCTAGTCGACGACAGAAAGCAAATCCCGCGAATTTCCGCCAGCGGACATCCTCGTTTCTCTGTTCACCCTCTCTTTCTCGAATATTTTTCAGCCGTTGCGCAAGCTCCTGTTCCCAAGCCAGCGCGATTATTCTTTATTTATAACCGTGTATACACAAGAATCTTCAGGCAGGAACAATGGGCCACGTCGTCGCGATTGTTTTCCGCACGGTCTCGAATTCAAAAGGACGCTGCTCGACAAAACGAATTCTTCTTTTCTAATTACACTCCCTCGCAGTCGCGGCACGCTTTTCGAGAGAAATAACTGAACCGTTTAAATACGCGAGTCTCCGCGTTCCACGCGAAACGTCTGGTGAACTTTGGTTCGCTTAAACCTTACAGAAACGATCGGGCATATCAGAAAAGCCCTCGAATCAAGCCCCTTGAGAATTCGCTCTACCACTTAAATTCATGTATACGTAACGAAAGGGATGGGTGTCCGTGTTCCCAAGTATTCCATTTGCAGATTGTTCAATCGTCCATCGCTGGGGTAAGAAAAAAAAAAAAGGAAAATCGCACAAAGTTCCTTCTGCGAAACCTCGCGACTCTGCTCGAGAGGCAGCGGCGGTAGCTTTGAAATGATAATTACCGGGGCGGGCGGCAGAAATCGCGAGAGGCAGTACATTAATATTTCCCCTGGGAGCTCGTAATCGAATCATCCCGCGCTACCAAATAAATTTCCACGTCTCTGAAACGAGACTGTAAAAACGAACCGGACGGAGCTCCACGGATGTCCGGGCGGCTCTGCGCGGCCCTAACAATTTCCCTCCTGCGCAAATGCGCGACGCGTAACTTTACACTGATTACCGTGAAATACGGCTTCGCTCCGCGAATTCCAGCCCCGGCTATAGCCCGGAAGAATGGGCAGGTTCGATTTCTCGCCGGGCGCGCGGGTCGACGGCCGGTACCGCGGGAATTTATTTAGCAAAGCGCTCTCGGACACGGCCGGCAGCTCCGGCCATGATCGATCGTCCATCGATCACCGGCCTCCGGAAATGCAGTTAAGGCCGCTCGAAACGCGGACGCGTCTGTCCACATCAAAAGATACGGATACACTGGCCGTCGAGCGCGGGGGAGGAGAAAAAAACACGAACGAACGCGCGTGCACGCAGCGAGCGAAGCTTTGGAAAAAGCGAGCCGCGGCGATGGGGGTGGAAAAATGCCAGCCGGAGGCCTCTGACATTCAGGCATTCAAAACGTCGGACCTTCAGCCTCGTTAACACGGCGCCACGTCGAGAAAAAAAGGCAGGCCTGCGCGGGGTAGCGGCAAGTTTCGCTCCTCGGTGAAAAGGGGGGGCGGGAACGCGAGTAATAAAAAATTCTGGAATAAAGAAGGCATTCGCCAAGTCGTTGGGCGTTCTGCCTCCGCGGGGTGCTTTCGAGAACTCCTGAGGAGCGAGTGCGTCCATTTCTCTGGGCACAAAGGGAGGCCCTGCTCGTTTCGTCGGGCGAGACGAGCGGGGGTGTGTTGCCGGAATTTGATCGAGGGAAGATTTAGAAGTACGTCTGGGCCTGAATACGCTCGCCAGTTCGTAGATAATTCCGCGGGGTTATCTCTGTCGTATGGTTTCTCGAAGGGGGGTGTGGGAATTCTTCGCGAAACTACTCACCGGGGCTGAAGAAATTTTAGGGAAATTGTTTTACGGGTCTGGGATGGATTTTGTTAGCAACCTAAAAAAGGATGGCCATCAAAGTGATTTAATAGGAAATCCACTCGGCTAGGAAGGTAATTCTCCTCGATCTTACGCGGCAAGAAGTTTTATTAAAAATCGTCCCGTTCGATCCGGAAGTTGGTGTAAAAACCGTTGAACCGCCGGGCCAACTGCGGCGCTCGTTATCTCTCGCTGCCCTGTTCGATTTACGCCGCGCTCGCGTAACTTGGTGACGCGATAATGGCCGGGCGAGAATCTTATTAGCCGGGAGACGTGTCGCGGTTTATGCGCCCGGTTCGAGGGACCTTTTATCGGGATTAATGCTAAGCTTTATGCTCGCGAAATTTTACGACGCGGCACCCGGGAGAACGGAGATGGTGGGAATGGTAAGATAAAACAGACACCTTTATCATGTTTCACCGGATAATTGAGAGTGTCCTTCACGATTCGCGTTGCCCGCGAGGGGTAGCTTCGCGGCTTCTTTCTTAAAAACAGCAGGGAACCCCGGGTAATATTATTACAACACCGAGATACGAATATAAAACCGAGGCGCTTTCTCTCTGCAGAACTTGATACCTTCCTTCGTTACTTCGTTTTAATAGACAAGAAGCTATCAGTGCTCCAGAATATAATTTCCAGTATTTTCTTCGTGCCTCTCTTGTACACTGTAATTGAAATTCCGTTGTATCTAAGAAAGCTCCTCTTATATGTACCAAACACTAATTCCAACGTTATTGTCACAAATTAACCAGCACTGTATCAGAAGTGAAATAATTTCCTCCGAAAAATCGGAACTCCGATCAAAGTTCAATCCACTGATCGAGCTTCGTTATCTTCGTCCATACAGAAATGAAATTCCCGTCGAGATTCGAAGTAGCAAAGCATCGTATCGTCGGATAAATACCAGAACGCACGAATTATCGCCCAACCGGGGCGATAATTCTTTTCCCCTTTGAAAACGAACCCTTCCACCCGGCCCCACAAAGTCACGAGCAATTAAGATATCCAGGACGATCGCGATAATCCGCTTTCAGCGGCCACTTTAATTGGCACTGCGCGCTTCAGCTCCTTCTACGTTTAATATCCCTTATCGATGCAGATCCCGACCGACGATACCATCTCCTTCTCAATTACGGCTTTCCATTTTGCCGGCCAGCAACCGGCGTGAGGATAATTCCGTGGTAGTTGGACGGGAAACGTCACAGGTCGGCCGAAGGGAGAGGGAAGGGCAAGAATAAGAAGAAGTTTGAAGTCGAATGCGTGCGGGATGGCATTTAACCGACCCTGGGATGGGGTTCGTTTAGCAGCGCTCTTGAAACTTTCGAATTGGCTTCCACGAGTGGCAGACGACAGTCATTATGTCAACTAATTACACTCGACGACGCAACTGCTTCCTGCGGGGCACGAACGAAAGGGAAACGAGGCTCGCGATAAAAAAAGAACCGGATAAAGAGAACTAGGTAGGCGAAGAGGAATATGATATACCGTCGCGGAAGCGGGGAACCCCCCCTCAACCCCCCCCCCCAGGTAAATGAATTCAACGGAATTATCAGCGCAGTGAAAGATATCGACAGACTTTGTTTTCAAGCGCGCCCGAAGATTCGCCAACGACTTTTTATTGCTCCGTTTCGCCGGCGCGTCATGAAAGTTTTAGCGAGCAATTGTATGCCCCTCGTCCCCGGGCAACGCTCCAGATTTATTTTATTCGCCGTCCTATCGCGGGTAAATCTCGTTTCGCCTGTTCGCAAATTGTTGTCGGCGGCAGACGAGAGAAAAAAAGAAAGACCGGAAAGGAGAATAAATAAAGAAGCAAATAGCACGAAGCTCCGGCGGAATGTTAAAAAAAAGAAAGAAAAACAACCCCCGATCGCGATGAAAGCGAACACACCTTCCGGGCACACGGCCGAATGTTCGCAAGGTTTCTTAACAGGTCCGCCTCGTTGGCACGGGAATTAAAGCGATGTTTTCGAGCCCGTTTCGATGCATCGAAAAACCGACCGCGTGCCCTTGTTCCGCGTGCATCCCCCTTAACCGCGTCTCCAATTAAAAATTCGGATTACTCGCGCGCTCTGGCGGCATTGTCAACGGGAGGGGGGTGTTGTATCAATCGACGTAATTGCTAGTACGATTAACGGATGGCATCCCCCACTTACTCTGTATTAACAATTATATCGGCAGATGTGCTTCGGAAGATACTGCGGAGATTTGGTTTAATTAGCAGCGGTACATTTCAATCTACCGTCCAAGCGATCCTCCATAGAATCTTGTATAAAGCAATCGAGGGTTAACCGGCCACTACGAAGCACGCGAGGGGTGTCTTACTTCCGACCGTCCCGCAGCAACAAAATCTCCGAAAAAAAAAAAGAAACTGAAGCCTGAATAGCAAGTAGCTGGCAAAGAAAGTAAAGGGGGAAATTATCCCCGCTGATGGTATTCAACCACAGCCTGTTCCCTCGCGATCCTCACTTTCCCTCTCGACCGCCCCCTCGCCTGCCTACTCGGGGCCTCGCCTCCGGGCTGAGCGTGTCTCACGTACCGCGCGCGCGGCTGAATGGCTGTTTCTGAATGACACAATGAGTTTGAATAGTATCCTCCGCTAAACAAGCACCGAGAGCCTCGTCGGGGGCCCACGCGCCGTACCCTTGTCACGGACGAAAAGGCGTCGCTGTCAAAGGGACTCCTACCTATCCTGCATTCGTGGCGAGTACTCCGCCTGATTGTCCGGCACGCATCCTACGTTTGGTAGGATCAAGGCTGAAGACGCGGGGGAGAGGCGCGAGGGCGACGTGGTTGCGCGTTATGTGGCTAGTTATGGGAGTACCTGGAAAATTACTACGGGGGAAACGGAGGGGGATTATTTTTCTGACCCGCCGGTGGATGGCGAGCTTCTTGGGAACGAGGAGCCAGGAGTTTCTTCGTCGATTACATTTGTCTCGATTACGAGGCTCGAGGAAGGTTTCCAGAATTGTTGAGTAAAACTTATAGTGTCTTACAAGGAGAAGGTCAGGATGACAAGTCTCAGAAATTCTTGAAACTTGGTGTACATGAAGGTCTCCACTCGGACATTAATTTCCCAAAGCAGTAAGGCGCGCTTTTCAGAAAAACTCGAGAAAATCAACTTTGAAGAATTTTGAGTTCGATATATGTACTTGATAGAAAGCAATTTTTTTTTTATTTATTTAATTACCTACCCTTTTACATGCACAATTTGTCAAACCCAGGCTAATTAACAGATATTTAAATATTATTTTCAGCTAAAAAACACACATTTTCCATTACGTCTTGCTTGGAAAATTGTACTTTTTATTAAACATAGGAATCTTTAAACAAGAATATTTACAGTAAATGAAAAGTTTCAAGTACAAAATACAATCTGTAAACGTACTGCTATTATATTCTATGCTATTATACCCTATCCTATTCAATTGTTGCTTGCTTTCTATCAAGTACATACATCGAACTCAAAATTCTTCAAAGTTGATTTTCTCGAGTTTTTCTGAAAAGCGCGCCTGCCTTACTGCTTTGGGAAATTAATGTCCGAGTGGAGACCTTCATGTACACCAAGTTTCAAGAATTTCTGAGACTTGTCATCCTGACCTTCTCCTTGTTAGAGGAACCGGCGGTACCTTTGAGTAAAGTGACGTATTCGTTCCGCTTGCCGGTAGCCTGGGATACCGCGAGCTTTGCTTCAAATTGGGTCAAACTGTGCGTTCGCAGTTTTCAAACGTGTAAGGAGAATTTAGGGACGAATTTTGGATTGAGAGCAAGTAGGTAACGAGGGTGGAACTTGTTCCCGAAGGGGAGGAATTCGATGGTGACCAGCCCCTGGGTTTAGGGTTTATACGTATGTTCGTGGTTCGTCGAATTCGCGCGATCGATTCCATTGGCCTGCGAAAGTTTGACCTCGGAAATATTAATTCGTATAGGGAAATTTCGCGGCACGGCAGCCGCGCAAGTCACAAAGACTGCTCTCCAATTATTCAGCTTTCGGTTGCAAATATTAATTATTATTTTTATCGATATATTTACCATTGTCCAGTTCGACGTTATGAAAACGCGCGCTCTTGTACGGGATGCGTGGCGGCTGTTGATTTTTCCCATATAAATACCGATGTCTCTGCTTTGGATTCTATGGAATCAACTAATTTGAAAAGTTCGCATTGTTCAAACTTATCCTCGCGGGAGCTGCTCGCGTTAATAATTATGTTTAATTTTCTGTATATCCTTTTTCACTACTCCCACCCTCCGAATAAACAGCCGACGAATTTCATCATTATTAAACTGCCCCTGTCATGAATTATTAGAAGCTTTCCCCGAGAAAGAAATTCCGAGTATTTTCATACGTTCTCAGCTATAAAGAATTATATTTTTTCAGATCCGTGGTCGGTAGATTTATCGAACCTTCCGAATTTCCTCCCCTTATAACTTGAGAAACCATACCCGAAACATCCCCCTTTTTCAAACCCTTAGCCTTCATCCGACCTTCTCGCCATAAAAATCTCAAACAAATTAAACGAATCGAACACTCATCCCTAGTAGCAATTCTGGTTGGCCCGCAGTATCCCCGAGTTGGGAATTAGTTGGCCATCGAAATGCCAACGGTAAATGCTGCTAGGGTTACTATTGTCCACTACGCCTCCACGCAACCCCTTAGCTTTCAGCAGATCCCGTTCGCACGTAAAATCTCAGCAAACTACAGATCAAGCCATCTCACCGTCGAGCCTCCATTTCGCATCGAGTTACCGGTTCTACGTGGAAATTCCTGCTGAGAGCAATTCTCCCTAGCCGCGGGGCGAGTATTCCGCGGGAGCTTGTTACGTCGCTTGAAATTCTTTAATTATACTCGTCCCACATGCAGCCGGGAGCGGCGGTGCCGGGGGAACTTTATTGTAATCGGTTACTTTCTCGAGACGTTCGTCTCGCGGCGTATTTCCATAGAATTTCGCGGAACGCTCCCAACCCCTCTTTGAGGGCTAAAGAGTACGCTTGCGGCTGGAAAGGCTGTTAACTGCTTAGCAGCGCCTCTAAGGGCGAAACCCGCCCGCTCTTTGCGTCGCAATAATTGCGGATAATTGCGCATAATTTTACGCGTTTAAGGGCGGCAGTGGGTGGGTCGGGTGAAATGCAAATCGGGATAATAAAACGCCTCGATGGCGGGGCACACGTGCACAAACAACCGCGCGCGCGGCCACTACCTATCGTTGCGTACAACAGACTACAAAGTTCGGCAGAAATAATGGCGACGAAACGGAAGCTCGGCGCTATAGAAAATACAGAGAGCAGTTTTCAACCCTTTCCACCGTTCGATTAGCATAATCGTGAGCGGTTCTCCCTGCTTCGCTTCTCGCCGGCGGGAAACACGAATACGCTCGACGCCATTCGCTAGCTTTCGGTATAATATGCGTTGAATATGCTGCTTGAAAAATATTGCAAAGTTTTTGGTGGTAGGTACAAGGGGTTGCTCCCTTGTTTCGCGTTTTGCGCTACCAAGCTACTTAATCGTCTATTCGAGCAACTCGAGTAGACTCTGCGAACTTATCGTCGCTTTTTCAACACTTCTTTCAGAAAAGTGACTCGATAATTGCGCGAAGGCTGCAACCAAGGGCCAGATAATTACTGGATTTAAGCGTTAATCATGTTTCTTCGGGCTAACCAATCTCTTCGCGATCCACCCCCTCTGGAAGAATCGGGAAACTGTTAACGATGCACGCAGTAATTGGAACTTCGCAAAATTTTTTCCTTCCTCCGCGTTGTAAATCTTCTTCGATAATTTAGCTAAATCCGTCCCCTGTTAGCCTTGTAATAACGGTGCGCTGGAGTGGCCAGCGACTGACGTTCGAGGAACATCGTCGGATCTAGATCATCATCCAGCTGAAAAGTTGTAATAACAACCTGTCGCGTCCCGTGTCACGCGCGATTCGTCTTCATCAGTGACAAGAGGGAAGGGGGTGTGCTTCCGGTACACCGCGATTATGGAAGTTACAGCGTGCAATCAATTTTTTAAGGTCCCCCTGTCTCCACGCTACACGACGGCTTACCTTTTCCGCAGGCCTCGACCATTTTACGCTCTTATCGCTCATTTTCCCAAATACAATACACTCGCTCGACGTCAGTATAACATTTCTTAATCTCAACCCCGATTAATTTCTTTCTCCGTCATCGCACGTTCCACTCCAAAGACTTCTGTTTACAAATTACACATCGCACCAGTCGTTTTACACTTCAATTTTAACTCCAAAGGAAGCTAAAAATAACATACGTCTACTAAGATCGATGATAAGGTGGGAAACTAAGTAGGGGACAGAATAAAATGAGGACGAAGACGCGGGAAAAGAGAGGCGTCAAGTAAATGATACGAGAATACAAGTCGGCCCAGAACGACCGGTAATTTTCCCAGCGGGCAGAGTTTCCAGTGCGAGCTCCTAGAAAGGGCCGCGCGAAACGGAGAGAAAAGGTAAATTCATCACGCGCTATATTTCCAATGCGACGTTAATGTCGTCGCGCACAGAATAATGGAGATCATAACGACGGCTCCAGGGGCCCGCGGCAGGATTTATAGTTTCCACTTAGCTTCGCGGCCACGGCAAATTATAATATTAATTGGCGCGACCCAGATTTCGATTGTTAGACAGCAAACGAGCAGCAACTTCCGCGGCCCCGACGCTGCGAGCCGGTATGTTTGACGTTAGCACAGGCGAAACGTGTACTCTCTGGCGAGATTCGTCGATGTCCATTGAAGACGAAACCACCCCTCGCCGCGCCATGTTATTTTAATTTCCACCCCGTCGTCCGTTTTATCCAGCCTACCTGAAACTACGCGACAGATCTACGAGCAACGAATCGTCGGTTCAGAAATGCTTCTGCCTCGTTATTACATGTATCGTAACTTATACTCTTGCCCGACGGATACAGAGTGTGTGTATTGTCGATCACCACAAATATTAAACCAGGTACACGCGTTCCCCTGTTATTAATATTATTCCTTGACGAATACCAGAAAAGGAGAAGCTAATATTTAAAGCCTCGCGCCGAGGTTTGCGCGAATGAAATTTCGGGGCGAAAGGGCGTCCAGCGCGTAATCGAACTACTCGAGGGTTAACACCTTACACCGTGTCTCTTTTCCGGGCGGCCGCTGCGGTACACGGCGCGCGACAGGAGAGGGGGGAGGAAACATGGAATAACCAAGTGGATATCAGATTTGATCAGCGTGCAGGCAGAAAATGCATTTGACGGGGAATAATTTGTCCCTTCTATTCCGCGAGCTTTCTACACGCGGCGAGTGCATGGCGCAGAGGAGGTCGTGCCTACCCGTTCGTGCGTTACCACTCGGGGATCATGAATTTTTATAAAGCCTGATAAGCACGAGCGGGAAGCTTGTTCCGTGCGCGTTCCCTTTATCTGGCCGGAGTTTAATAAGGCAGTCACGGAATTCATGAAAATTTCTTTTCGAGGGAAGACGTCGGGAGTCCATCGCGCGTTTCTACCCGTCGTCCTCCGAGATAGCGCACACGCGTGACTTCCGCCCCTCTCTCTACGGTAGCAACCCCCCGCTCGAGCCTGAATAATGGAGGATCCCGAGGCCGGTCTATCGAAGGGGCGACGGGGGACGAAGAAATCTGGCTGTTTCGATAGCGGTTGAATTTTTGGACCTTTAAGCAATCTGAAATTCTGAAGTTGAAGGTTTTTTCAAATATGTACCCCAGTAGTCTGGAATTTACGAAAGTCTTGAATCGTGAGATTGGTTAATTTTAGAATCTTTTTTAGTTTGCGAGCTTTTACAGTTGGATTTCTTATGTACAACGATTTCCAAGTGCTAGCTTTAGACCCCAGAAATCCAACGTAGCAAGTCAAACACGTGGAATGTACAAAACGGAAGGCTGTGAAGGAGAGTTCATGCTTTAAATATAAATTGGAAAGACAGCAGGGGGGCGAGGGGCGCAGGACCTGAAAGGTTAATGCGGTAGAAGAAGTGGCTGACGTCCGAGTTTAATGTAGAAGGGAGTAGACAAATAAAACGGTTTAATATAGCCGGGGAAAGATTCAAAATCTCGATTTAATATGATAGGAGAAGGGAAGGAATTTTAGGACAGACAATCCCCAAGTTTAATAGAAGAAGACAGGGATACCAGATCCGAATATTAATCTTGTAATAGATTGGGGAACGAGGAGGAAAATCCAATGGCCTAGCGTAACTGGGCAACTATTTACTAAAACCGTAAATTTCATCGAGCGTAAGGGTAGCGACTGCAAATGCTCCAAAAGCTCGCCGCATCGCGGGACATCAAAGTCTAGCTTCAAGAGTCAATTGTTTAACATCACTTTAGCGACGTTTCTCAAATTTTCTCCCAGCTCCTCTCGAGCTTTCGACACTTTCACTACTATTCACGAATTATCCAGCAAGCTTTAATCGAATAAAATCGGTATACATCACCATTCTCACCATCGGTTCATCGACAATCTTCCCAACAGCACACTCAGCAATATTGCGAATTTATTTGCTATACCCTTCATCCTGCTCGACGATCTCCACCACCCACCCACCCCCCGAGCCCTTTCCAATTTCTAAATCGTCCCCCTCCCCGGGAAAAGCTCTTTCGATTCCAGTCGCGTCGCCAGCGCTCGCCGAGGAAAATTAATTTTTCCCACTGTCTCCTTGCTTTTCACATCGCCCCCCGGAGCGGGCGCGCCATTCAATCGTCGACGTGCACTCGAATCTCGTTGAAAGGCGGCCACCGAAGTCCACCGAAACTCTATCGAGAGCTACAAAACGGCGGGCCGTGGTGCGTGAAACGGGGAATTCTCGGGTCGCACGAACGCTTTCGTTAGTCAACGTCCACCCCTCGACTCCCATCCCCCTCTGTTCCTTAATTTATCGCGGGACGTTACTCTTCGCGCCACTTCCTCCCCCCCCTGGCGCCCTCGTACCTGTAACTTCTCTGCCCGAATGCGCCTCGTCGTTGCCGCACGTGGAACGAATCTATCGAGGGGGTAGTTCTCGCGAGGATCCCTCCAACGTCCATCTTTTCGGCCGATTAAAGCAAACGACAGTCGCTCGGGCTGTACCATTGGAAATAAGGAGGAGCGATTCGATCCTCGCGCCCGTTAAACCATAAATTATCCAGGCGCACGGGGGTGCACGCCACCGAGCTTCGAAGTCGATCGTCCCGAAGCATCGCGCGAACCTTTCTCCCCGGATTTCTCACTTTTACGCGAGGAAGCGACTCGTTCGCTCGCCCCGTACGTCGGACATCGACGAATGTAGCGGCGCGGACTATTCCGTGACCGAGAAGGGCTCGCTTGCTAGCCGGCTCAGTCACCGGGACGCCACGCCAGAACCGTCGAGCAGCAGTTCGTTTTCAGTAAAACGAGAATCACTCAATGTTGGAGCGTCGTGGAGCTTGGAGAACTACCTCCCCTCCCCCCTCCTTCCGGTATCGCGGCGCAGCCAGCTTGCCATCGATTTCTCACAAATATTCCGTATCGTTTATTACGGGATAAGGTAGTCCGACGGAATTCCGTGTCGATAATTCAAGCCCCCGGGGGGGGGGGGGGCTATCGTTCCGTTCGCGGCGCGGCCTGTGCGAAAGTGAACAATGGTTCGGAACGGAAGCGTACCGGGTAACGGGAAGAAATGGCGGGGAAACGGTGGTCGAGGGAGAGGAAGTGTGCGTAACGCGAACGATCGAAAGTCGCGAGTGAACAGGAGGGGGAGGCGCGTCCGTTTGTCGGCCGTTCGCGACGAATCCCCCGAAAGCAACGGGAGCGACGATGAAGTGTTTCGAGGAGACGATCGAGGGCTTCTTATATTTACTCTGCAGAGTGTTTGAACTAAAGCGCCGCTACGGTACGGAGAGGGAAGGGAGGCTGAAAGGGCGGACTGTTCATTGTTGTTTCGTTCGTTCTTCCGCCAGGGTGTATTTGATAGGATCTCATTGATTTTCATTTATATAATGGAGGATATCGACGTGGGTCGCCTGCGAGTAATTCTCTCGCACCAAATCTTCCGGGGGAGTTTTCACGCCCGCTGTTTCAGGCCCACCTTTTCCAAGCGACTTTTGCTTCGGACACACCGTTTCACACGAGCGCAAACATTTTAAACCCACCCTCCGACGTAATTCAGAGCTAATCGAGGCTGCCGGGCTGAAGGCATTCCGGGTTAAATATTCCCGCGATATAGAAGACAGTACACTTTGAGCTCCCCTTTCATGCCCTCGTTCTCGATCAGCGACGGGGAAGCGGGGCTGAATCATTAAAAGCACCGTTGCCTGCGAGTGCGGAGGGATATTTGAAGCCGAAGGCTTCGGAGACGGCACGTTAACCGGCCAGGAAGCTCTGTAAATTATTCCGGCTGATACGTCCCCGGTAAAAAAATCAGTCGAATGTGAATTCATTCTGGGACGCCTAAGCTTTTCAGTGGCTTTAATGGCCAGGCGCCGGGAAACGTCAGCCCGCGGACAATGCCTGTTTCGTCGGTAATCGCGTAACGAGCCGTAATTAGATATTTCCAGCGATCTCTATTCGGGGATCGCGCTAAAGGAGGCCATTAATAACGCAGATCTGGCGTGGGGATAATCTCCGTGCGGAATTGGAGGATTGCGAGGGGGATGAAACGCACCGAGTAGTCGCCCTTCAGAGATTCAACCGTGCCGCGCCCTATTTCAGAGAAACGGTTCCGCGCTAATAGAGCTCCGGCCAGATTCATCGCGCAGGGTACGGCGTAGCTTCGATCGGCGGGGGTACAGAAATCGATCCCCACTGATACCGTTATGGCTGTCGACCGCTGCGCGTGTTACGCGCCGCGCCGCTCACCGGGAATGCCGCATCTTTCAGACACGTGCTCCCGCAGCGCGACGCCACCCTGCCGCACGTCCGGAATTATGGTATCGCGTGCGATAATCATGAACTTCCAGCAAACCTGCAATATTACGAATCAAACTTCTGCGAGGATTTACAACGTCGCCTGGGGACTAGGCGCGGAGGAAATTCGGTGCTCCTCGAAGCATACACGGGGAATTTCGGCCCACCGTTGTACCTTTATCGCGCGTATTAGGGCTCCTCGCCCGTTCGTCCCTCGATTTATTTTCTGTTTCGTGGTGCAGTGAAATGGTTGTTATTATTATTATATACCGCAAGAGGTACACCGCGAATGATGATTCACGCGAGTTTCTCCGCCGTCATCGATGTGCGCGGTGTTTATTAGCCAAAACCACGTTGGGATATTACTTCCTGGGTATCGGGCCATTGTTCTGGACCGTCTTCGAGAAGTTTAGTACCGCGCACGTATGTATTACTCGCATTTACATGCGTACCGCATTATCTCGACGTAATACCATATAGCCCGTGCCACATGGCGCGTTATTAGTAGGTACAAGATACGCTCGCGCCACTGAGACTGATTTGCATATGTAAGATCGCGCCGTTTGTTCCTTACTGCGTACGTACCGCGTCGGCACCGAAAGTGTCCAGTATCCTTGTCCCGATTTTCTAACGATTTTATAGGGGCCTTGCCTTTACCTCAGATTCTTCATTGAACCTCGCACCTTCCTGTCATTATTCACCGTTAACCAGCCTCCGTTTCCTCCCGCCTCTTGAACAAGCAAGAGTTTTATATCCGCATTATCTTCGGGGATACCAAAGCCCCTAACAACGTCCTAGTTTCACAGCCTGTGCCTCGGACACATTCGCCAATAAAAGTCTCGCGTGATTTCCATAAAAGTGGGGCGCGGAGTTTGCTCGTGAAGCATAAGCCCCGAGCGGGAGCGTCGAAACGGTATCGATCGATTCGACGGCATCTGATGGTTTGAGTTTCTGCGAGGTGTACCCGCCATTCGTCGGAACGTCGGATGCCCGCGATTCGCCAGAAATTAGAGGAACCCGCGGAAGAAGCCGCTCCTTCGAGGGGGGCGCGCTCTCCACCGCTTCTTCCGCGGCAACTTCCCCAGGCGCTCAACATCTCCTCGCGCAAAGAACGTAGCTCGAGGCCTGGGATCTTGCTCCGCGAGCGGGTGGAAGTTCGGCTGCCGCGAGCACCTATATTTCTTGCGACTACGCCGGAAGTAATTACTCAAACGTGGCCCCCGCGATGCCCACGGATTTTCCTCGTCCCGCGGGCTATGTTGAGAGATCTTCCGCGGGCCAAGTCTCGCGTCTACCCGGCCAGCGCGCTGAAAGTCTGCGGCGCAGTCGGGGACCTTCGAGGATCGCCTGAAATCGAATCGTGCCAGCTCCAAAAACAGCTCCTTGCCCAAAGCTCCACCCTCTCTTCTAAACCGGCGAATAATCACACCTCTTCGTTCACCCGCAAGCCCCGCGGAATAAGACAGCGATCCTTGAACTTAATCGCCAGAACGGTTGCCATGGAAATCGAACGGAAGCCACCGGATTGTAATTACCACTCACCTAAAATGTATATCGAATTTCCGTGTCTGATTTCCACCCCCTTTAGTCATCCTCCCGACAGCCATCCGTTTACTGTTTCATAGACTCCATTCGCCATCTATTTCCCTGTGAAATACGGTAAAATAGCCTTGGGTGACTTCGTGTCCTCTGTCCTTCAATAATTCACAATTCGCCAAGGATGCTGAGAGGCGGAATAACCCGCAGGCACCAGCCAGCCAGTCGGTGTGGTACAATCCGGCGACGCAACGTATCGTTCTCGTGGCGCGAGAGTTTATTAAGTGTATTAGCACAGGCCTCCCTCCCTCCAGGACCGTTGACCTGGATAGCGCAGGATGCGCACGAGGGGCGGGCGCTGTTTAGCGGGCGCATAATGAGCTACGCGCGAGCTTTCCGCCCGGCGCGACACCGAGGCTGTCACGTTCCCGATATTTGTTTCCCCTCTAATAAAGCCGCGTCCGCGGCGCCATGGGAACCGTGGGATCAGCGGGGCAAAGGAGACTGGAAAGATCGGGAAAAGTTCGTCAAGGGGGATGACCCGTGCGCTGAATTCTCGCGCTGCCGCGGTTCGGCATCCCGTTCCACGATCACCTTCGATCGTAATTGCCACGGGGGGGGGGGGGCTTTCGTCCCGCGGAATGGTTCGCTCTAACCTCTTAATGGGGGCCGCGTGACGGCAAACCCGATACCTTTATCAGAGAAGCGTAATTTTAAGTTTCCACGGGGATGCTCGGCGCGGAAGTAATTGGAGCCGAGGTGTGTGGAGGAAACTGAGACGTGTCGTGCTTCCTATTTCGATGGGGGGGGGCGGCAACGATGGCGGAGGAAAAGTTCGGACGGTTGAGGAACTTGTTCCTCGAGGCTATTAGGTATCTGATTCCTCTCGAACAACTATCCCGCCAATGCTGTTTCCCTTTACCCTCCGTTCGCCGGCTGTAAGGGAACGGGACTGTTGAAAATTATTAAGCGTCTTTATTGCACACAGAGAAGATAACAACAAAAGAAGGTAAACAAGACACAAGCAACAGGCGAAGTTCAGTCAAAGACTGTTTTACAACTTAACCTAAGGCGGTGACTTAACCTAGTTATAAATAATACAGAGAAAGAAAAACAAATTTTAATGTAAGAAAAGAAGACATACTAACCTAGGCTTAATATAAAATAAAATAAAATAATAACATCGCTACGGCTTAGAAGAAATCAAAACGAAGAGTTAAGGAAGAGAACACAGAAAACGGAACAAACTAACCAAATCGCAGAGTGGGCTATGAGACATTATAACGGACGAAGCAACAGAAAAGATTTACACGAACATCTGAAACAGGAGAGTGTCGGAAGTGCGCGGATCTCAGAAGGGAGTGAGTTATAATAATGGGGGGCGACGTAGGAGAAGGAAGCGAAAATCTGTCTACGTTAAAAAGGGAATTAGATAATGAAACGTTAATGGCACTGTGAGCCGTCCGGGATCCCGGCCGGCATTCCCAGCGGCTCCGCTTCTAATGGCCCGGCTCCTTGAACCAATCGTTAGCGGATAAAGTAGAACGTAACCCCGGGAGGCGGCCGGGGATATATATCGAGGCAGAATTTCTGCGTCGCCTGATTTAAGACGAGCCCGTGCCTTCGCCGAGGCGTTGGGAATTCGAGAAAGCAGCCGGGAAAATGGCACCGCGGCACGAATGTGTCGGAACGCCCGGGCCGTGACAATATATCGGGGACGGGAATTTTTTATGAGATACGGCCACCGACCGAGGGAACCTTTTCCCAGAGAAAATCCGACGGAACCCGATGGTCGCGAATAATACTCTTCGGCGGGAAATTACGTCAACGAAATGGGGGCGCACTGGGTGCGCCCCGGAATGGGATGGCTTCCCTAAGGCAGACGGCTGGAAATGTGAAACGAAGGGAAAAAAGCTCTCGCATGCGCGATATCGAAATTCTATAGTTAACTAGATAAATGGCGTCGAGTTTTGCTATCACCAGTTATAATAAGCTCCGGGAATTTTCTGCAAATTGACCGATGGCTTCCTTCGAATACATTTGCGGGTGGTATTTTTGAGTTCAGTCAGTGAAATGTCCATCTTAACATTGCAATTAGACTGGGATACCATTTGTCTACGGAAACACTTTATACAGATAGGGTAAATCCGGGAGACGCGGTCGGGTCGGAGAGTTGTTCGAGTCGATATATTTCAGACTCTGTACGTTAAAATGCGTTAAAGCGCAAACCGATTCCTTCTTTAGAAGCCAAACAGTTGATCGAATAGCGTGATTTCGCTTCCTTCTGTGTTTTTTCTGGATTTATAGGCTTTAAAATGTAAATTGGGCTTACATTTAACCTCTTTTGTCAAACAGCGGTTGTACAAAATCGTATTTAAAATATACTACTAAGTGTATTTTCGTTTAATATTTTGGATAATGAGATAGTAGAGACACTGAGGGACAATGCAGCCAAAGTATTTGGCCATATTAACTCTTCCTCTCGAAGATAACGAGAAGTCCATCTCTCGCTGCAGAAAGGAGAGATGGTCGAGTTATGATTTTCTTATTAGTTTTATTTTTTATTATTATTTTATTATTGTATTCATTTGCCTTGCTAATCGCCAGTAAGTAGTTCACATTTTGTTTGACGTGTCCCTTACTTGTTTAGCATAAACAAATTAAATATCAATGAATCTGTAGTTGTATTCACTCATAAATAACTTTGCTTTATCCTTGATTAATTTCCCATGAATAATTATCTCAGTAGTCTCTGCCAACGACGAAAACCGTTTCTCCCGGCACCTCGGGAGAGGTGGTCAGACGTCGTGACTTCAGTTTTCAACCTGATTTACAGTAAATATCGTCTTAAAGCAAATATCGACCAGTTTTTCTGAATCAGCATAAAATTCTGAACATATAGGTTTGTTTCGATAAAACAAGTAATGCCTGTATTAGTTTTAATGACCATTTTATATTAGGTAGACCGCGTCACCCGGGTTTACCCTACACCTGAAATTGTTACTCGCGACAAAGCGTGACAAAGGAAAGCGCAGCAAGCGAAAACGGCAATTTTGCTCGACGAGCTTTTACGCTCAAAGCTACGATTCCGAACGCCTCGTTTCCAAGCAACTGCTCCCACTATTTAAACATTATCGAAATATGACGAAAGCGCGAGGAGAAGCGATCCTCTGTATTTAGGGGGAACAACGGGTTAGTATCGATCCAGTTATTTCGCAAGCTTTCGAGGATCCTCGATGCGAAGTGGTCTCAGGGCACTCGGGGCGGGCGCATCGGGGAATATTTTTATAAATGCAGAAGTTGTGGAAGCGGGAGCGATTAAACGGATCGACAAGCTCGAGTCCTCCACTCGTATCAGCCGCGTCTATTCTATCGATATCTCTATCCCGCGCTAATTGCACGACAGTGTTGAATATTTATTTGCCATCTGTCTTTTCGAACGATAAACAGGAGCCATTGGCGACATCGACGCGGAATAACTGGTTGAAACGCGATAATGATCGACGGCACGGTCGTTCAAATACCGAAAATCACAGTTAACGAACGCCCCCCAGCCGCATAACCGAGGCGAATTGATACACGCTGTCGAGAATTAAATACATTATTCCGCAGTGAAAAAATCCTGTCGCCCGTTTAGCGTTCCACCCCGTCGAGTCACTCGGCCTTGTTTGAAATATTGTGGTGAATACGATTGATAATTGTCGCCCCTCTGATATTAACGCTCCGAGTATTTCGATAACTCGTCGAGCAACATTTTATTTCTACTTTCGAACCTCGCGTAAAGTAATCTCTTATTTCTCGAGTTTAAAGCCTCTTCAGAATTCCCGACGAAATTATACAGTTTTACGAAGCTATTGTTAATTAAACCGTTCTAAACAACTTCTCCGAACAACTCGTAAAAATTGTGAAATTAGTAAGGGCTTTAATTGACGTGATTGACTCGTATCACTGAAACATAACGCAGTCGAGGAAGTAGAACCTACCTAGCTATGGTCAGACACGCTCTGCGAGCCAACGCATGGAATATTTCCATACACGCGTTATATCGGGAATTGTTTTGTACAAAAATTGTTGGTATCGTCAAGAGCTTTGCTGGCGTGGAACAATTTAACAGCAATTAGGCGCATGCCATCGCGTGCTTTGTGATTTTATTTGTCCCATACACGTGGCGATGGTAAACACTTGTCAGCAATTGTCCCCTTTGTCATTTCGAAGTGTTTGATATAGAAATAGGCAACTACATTCGAGCGCAAAGAGTGGACGCCCAATACCGTTAAGGTTCTACAAATGAAAACAAAAAATATTCCCGCGGCAAGGCTGAGTTTTTGCAAAACCGCATACGAAACGATTAAAGTGGCTTATTTCCTGGAGCGGAATAAAGCTCGGAGAGGCGGGAAAAAATTTCCTACGAGTTAGTTTGAGACGTACGTTTCAAAGGGACCTCAACATATCGTGGGGCAAACAGAGCGCGCCTGTGTAAAGAGATTCCACGCGGGGGTATTACTCGAGTAATCCTTCCTCAATGAAGAGTCGATTCCCCGTTAATCTGCAAATAGTTATGGAAGATCACGTCGCTGGGCAATTAATTCTAAATTTCTTTGAACTGGCCGTCCGACAATCTCGTTTTAAAACTCATCTCTCTGCACACAGTTGGGGGAGAAAGAAAAAACGAAAGTAAAGGAATACTGGAGGTATTATATACTACAAATCAAACTACCAAATAATCATATATAATAACAGGATTAAGTAATAAAAAATCGAAGCTCCAAAATAACAGAAGCTCGTACGGTCTATGTACGAAATTAAATTCGAACTACCTCTTAAAGTTGGCGAAATTAAAGCCCCCCGATGAACGAAAAAGGGAATCTTTGATAAATCCCAGCACCTCCTCGATCATCCCCTGGAAATCCCGTTCAATCGGTCGAGGAGGGTGAAATCGTCGCCGATTAAGAGGCCGCGCCCTACGGCACATTAATTTCTCTCCTCGCAGGCGGTATTATTCCTTCGTTGGCGTGGATTACTGAAATACGGGGCATCGTCGGGCGATTACTCGGCTGCCCCGGCACGCTTGTTACCGTGCTCGCCCGCCTCGACGCTTCGTGAGGCGTTTTTCCCGGCCGAGTTTATTTTTCGCACGGTGCAGCTCGCCGGATCACGCGAGTGTCTTAATGCGATGAAATATCGCGGGGCCGTTTCACGCGGGGCTGTCGCGCGGCGTGTCTATAACAGATCGGTGAATATAAATCGCTAGTGTTTGCGCGGCGCCCCGGCAACGCTCCGAGAGCTACGCTCGTGATTAAGTTATTTACGACTGTAAGGGTATTATCGCTCGCAGGTGTGGACGCGTGCACGCGGCCTGCCAGCCGGGACGCGGTACCAGCGGGCGAGCAGCCGATCCCTCGGAAAAAGAGCGGACAAAAAAATGTACGGTCCAGCTCTTTTCCATTTATCGCGTTGTTTCCGAGGGAAACAGCTTTGAAATTGCTTACGAGGCAATGCTCGCGCAAACAAGCCCGGTCCCCTTTCGATATTCTTTTACGGAACGTAACAAAGTTGCTACAAGCTTCAAGATTTATCCCGCGGTCCATAGAAAATCCTACAGAGTACACCATCGACGATCCAAACGCAATTTCCACCAGAAACGTGGACCTTTCGATAACCTTCAACAATGAACCGACACGTTCCGGCGGATCTAAACTAGCCTCCGGGCATCCACTCTTAAATCCCCACGTTTTTCCACTCTCCCTAACGTGCCTACTAAAACTACGCTTCATTCCGCCATTCGCCAACCCCTAAACCCACCGGCGAGGCTACGATCAACCGCCACCCTACCTCCGCCTCGCACGTAAAACCGGGCTGCGAAGCGAAGCAGTCCGGGGAAACACGGCGACCGGTGCCAGTCGGCTCTCCGGGAGTCGAGCTATCCTGGCGTCGCGGCGGAACGTTTCGCGGCCCCGTGCGTAACGCATCGATCGCCGCTGGATCCGTCAGGAACGGGGGCAGCCGAAAAGGGTGACAGTAACGTCGGAGATGGGGTAGGGGGAGCGAGCAATAATCTCTTCGAGCGCGATTGCCGATTCCAGGCACGGCGGACCGATCGAACGCCATTTCAAAGAGCAAATCCGATTCGGCGGCTGGCTGTCCGCGGCGGTGGCTGGATCATAAATAAACGCTTGCTAAGGCCCGGATACCTCCGTGTCGGTTTGTCATCCGTGCCGGAGAGTCATCCGTAGTCCTGACAAAGCGTTCGTCGCCGCTTTAAAAATGCTCGTCACGTAGGAACAGCGCGCCACGGACCCGTATACATGTCCCCTCTCTCCCCCCCCCAGCTCCCCGTTTGAAAAATCGCCGGTGTCACGGCCTCGTCGCCGACCCGCAGTTCATTAATTCACGATTTCCCGCCGATTGTTCTTGGCCAGCGGCGACCGACGCCGGCAATTCCACAACGGCTGCGGAACGGGGCCCGGGCCCCGCGTGAACAATCACGCGGCTCGCCAGAAGGCGAATCCTTCGTCTCGGTTACGTATTCGGGAACGAATGAGCGTCGGAGAAGGGGTTGTAGAATGGGCGTGAAAGGGATCGGAGATTCTTCCGTGGACGCGTCGCGCCGCACTTCGAACGCTTCAATTCTTTGAGCAAGAATCATCTCTGTTCGGTCGAAGATGTGGGGAACGATGCGCGTGTCGCAGAGATTCGACGCACAGCTACGTGCCTTTATCGATTTGTCGATGCACAGATCGCTGCGCTCATTGACTCCGCAAGTCGAATGGTACTTTCCGCGCGGGACTCGGGGTACGCCTCGCGTCGGCCCTCAGCCACGCTCCGCGGATTCGCGATAGCATACCCGTGTATCAAGTAATTAGTTTTCATAAGTAAACCGTAATTGTGCATCGGGCCGGGGCTCGCCGTCGGTGAATTGTGCACGCGTTTATAATTGAGCACATTCAGCGCCGAGCCCCGGCGAGAGGGATTCGCGCTACAAATGGTAGACCGATGCGACGAGCGTACACAGATGTTTGGTACTAGGCGGCTTTGTGTTCTATTAAACACCGACTCGGCTCTTGCCGGGAGAATTATTAATAAGTGGATTAAACGGTGGTTGCCGGCTCATTACGCGGCTCATTTCTTGCTTTTACATCGTGGCCAGAGGGTGAAAATCTTTGCCGCTTAATTACGTTCGTTTACCTTATTTCCACCGAGCCCGCCAGCCATTACCAATACCTCCCCCATTCGCTACAATTACCCTAGCAGAATCGATTTTATTCTCACGTTACATCTCGCTTTATCTCTCTGCTTTTATTGTAGGGGAGAGCGGGGACAAACGTAACACTTTTTACATGTGGCCTAGCTGCCAATTACCTCTTACAGATATAAAAACGAAAATTATGCCTTAAGATAGTGTGTTTCTTGGTCTATCATTTAACCACAAATTCAGCCTTCCATGATAAGTAGTCAAAGAGTTATAGCAATTTTCCGCAGTGACTGTCATTGTTACTTTTGTCCTGCAGGGGTAGGACGAAAGTAACATACCATGGGGACGAAAGTAATACTAATTATTTTGAGAACAATTAAGTAAAAACACTTGTTCCAAAGCAAGATAGGATTTTTTATTACCAGAAACGATAGAAACAAACATTTAAATAAACATATTTTAAGTAGGTAACGATAAAAAAGCATAACCAGCTTCAAATATTTCTTTGATACTGTGTAGTTGATTTAATATGGAATCTCATGTAACGGCTCCAAAAGTAACTAATATTTATAATTCTTTTTTAAAAACTATTGTTAATATTGGATTCAACTACTCTCTGTAGTGACGTGTTACTTTTGTCCCCAGCTATGTTTTTCAGTATAGAAATGTTATAACGTACAAAGTATACAATACTTATTCAAATCAAATACAGGAACTTATAAAGACATTATCTAAGAACGCTCTAACAAATAACTGCATCAATATCTATAGTTTAATTATGAATATTAACAAAAAACCAACAGAGGAGACACTTAACTGAATGATCGAAATAACGAAATCAGCTTGCCCACGGTATACGAATCGTCGTATTGCTCAGCGTCACTCCGTGACACAAAAGAAACACTAAATACACGTAACTATGTGAAGCAAACGTTTTGGAAACTTTTGTGGAAGGCGGGAGAAGGCGTGTTACTTTCATGACGCCGTTACGTTTGTCCCCGCTCTCCCCTACACCTTGCTGAGCATCCATCGTGTCCATTTCTACCCCGCTTTCCACCGCCCGTTTCACCACATCCTACTGTTCTCGGCCCAATTTTTACTTCGTTGCCACGCTAAACCTACCCCGCTGTCGTCGAGCGTTGTACCCTTCAAGAATTCCAAGCCTTGGAGGGGCAGCAGCCGCGGAGAGCAGGGACGATGGCCCGTTTGAAACGGTTTTATTAATGAGACACCTGGAGGGGAGCACGGCCGAAGGGAGTTCGTGCCCGAACAGGCTGGCAATCATCTTCGAGGCCCTCGCCCCGAAATACCGGCCGGGGTTTCTGGGTCATGTTTGTGGACCGTTGATAAAATATTCCGGGTTAATTGGCGGGGGATTCCGGGTGAGGCGGAAGCGCGTGATGAAGTGACTAAATATGCGGAAAACTTGGCGCACGTACGGGAGCGGGGGCCGCGCCTGGTTCGTCCGTTGTCTCTCGATGCTTTCAGAGACTTTCGAGCGGCTGGCCCGATCCAGCGATCACGGCGCGATTGCTTTGTCGCTGGGAATCCACCTCTGTATGCATATTATTCGCGCAGGCCCGCGGCTCGTTTCACGCAGGCCGAGAGGGGCGCGCGTGCACCGAAACTTTGGCCCCTGATAGTTTGAATCAATTTTCGACAAGTTTGCCACCGTTCGGCGCCCACGGTTAACCCGGGGGCTGCTTCAAAGGCCAGACACGCGGCCCTCCGTGTAATTAATTTTCAATATGCTACGCGATTGTTATTATTATTGCTGTGCACGCACGTTACACGTACGCAGACATGATTATCGCTCGGGGAACGTATGCCGCCGATATTGTTTACAGGGATATCGCAGATCCGAGGGGGTGAAGCTTGTTTCTCCACAGAATCACGCGGGAGATGCGTGTTTTTTTTATGTAACGCGATTTAAATGCCCTGCCAGGGTGAATTAAGAGGAATATTCGAGTAAAATCGTGCGATTTAATGGAGTGATTGGAGCTCCTGCCGGTGGCTGATCAATGTCGGAGATATACTACTTGCTGGCGATCTGGAAACCATGTACATGATCGGTTTAATGTAGACTACTTTTTGAAACGAAGTTAATTTCTATAAAACTATCGATATTTATTGTTTAAGCTAAATACGATTTCCCTTTGGAACACTACAATTAATTCCGTTCTCATTCGTCTCTCGTTTCTCACACCATAGAAAGAGTGGCTTTGTAATAGGGTGACTGTACCTAATATCGCCAGTGTTCCTAATATCGCCACCCCCTATATCTCGCATAGTAAGCACTAAAATTTATCGGTTATGCACTCAATTAGAACCTAACCATATGCAGGAAGACATACTGTAATTGCAGCGTCATGTGATCAACAATTACAGAAAGAGAAGTATTTTACTGAATCTTAATAGTGTAAAAATTTATTGGACTGTCACAATTTTACATCCCATTCGGAGAAGGTAAGTCTAATAATTCCGTAAATGCAAGAATATCTACTAGGAAAACTTAATTAATGATGTAGTTAAGGACTGTAATCGATTCAAATAGTTTTTATAATGAAAATAACGTTTTTCTTGTAGCAGTATGTGTGTTCCCAATACCGCCTACCGTTAGAAACATTTATACAGCAAAAATAATAAAAGCCCACGTGAAAATGACTTTATTTGTCGAATATGTACATCGGAACGTAAAAAATAAAATACTTTAAACATCTATATTTTTAAATTCTATATTTTTCTTATAAAAATAAAATCAAAGATGGATAAAAATACATTTGTAGTGCAAGAAATAATAAAAGCACGTGTGAAAATGACTTAAAAAACTCATATATACATGAATTAATCAATATTTCTTGAGGTGGCGATATTAGGTGCACTCTTTTCAGGACCCGATTTTTGCATGTCTCACGTTTTTTGAGTCCTAATTAAAAATTTCTAAGTTTCAACGATTCTAACTTATACTACATGAAAGGATGAATAATTTCTCTTTACTTTGAAACAAACTGCATGCAAAAATATCAATTATTATTCAATTGACAGCGATTTAACTTTTGCCTGGCGATATTAGGTACAGTCACCCTACACTCCTACTTTGTTTTAAACGAAAAATAGGAGAAGATTCAGCGAGCTTGGGCAAGGCAAGTAGTATCACCTCGAAATTGATGGGCCGCCGGCGAAGGTGCGAATTAGGTCGGAGGAATTCCGGCAATTAAACTTCCAAAGGGAATCGAGCCCGCCTTAACGAACCAGCAAAGCTATGCTCGCGATTCGCGGCTTTGATCCCGCGATTCAGACGTTCGATCCCGCGATCGAACGATCCCGATCGCTTCGCTACGGCCTATTGTTCCCAGCTGCCAGCCAGGCTACAAGAAATGCAACGGATTAATTCGCGTCGTGTAACTTGAAATACCGCCGGCACTAATGATACCCCGGACACGGGATCGTGTCTAGCATAACTCCAGCGTGTAGGTACATTCTGCTCCACATACTTCACGGCAGGGATGAAATACTCGCGCGTGCCATCGTTATCCCCGCGGAATATTGAGTATAACTAGGAACGCATTAGGGGAATTCGAGCTTCATGAAATCTTGCACGGAGCTTAATTCAACCCCGATGGGTATGACGTTACGTGGACACGTTGGGAAAAATCGCCGCATTCCAGATGCCCGGTGGGCTGCTGGCGAATGATTTCGGCACCATCGTTGCACGTGATATCCCGCCTCGGGAAATTTTTCACGATGCCCTCGGACAATCCACGCACATCGCGCCGCGTCTAAGAAACTTAAGGTAAATGTCCCCATTAACGACCGTTTAAGAGTGTGACTGGTTCAAAATAGTAATTGTTTTACTAATATACGACAATATTTGAGTAAAGTATGGATCATTGTATTTGTTGAAGTCTCTAGTTTCTTAATCAAATTAGTTTTAGAGTGATATTTGACTATTTACACAAAGATTATGGTGAAAATTATATTGGACCTGATGTCCCCTTTAGTGACCATCTACTTTATACCACGATTTTCTGCTACAATAATGAAAGAAAATGGATATTTTCGTTTTATTTTATAATTCTGTTTATATTTCTCGTTAATTTGAGTAAGTTACTGCATGGATCCATGTATTTTTATTGTAAAATTTGCGAGTTTAATGATATCTGGGGTATAACCTCACGGTATTAGAATCTGTCAACTTTCATGTCAATGACCGAATCTTAATTTTCATGTGAATTTACTTAAAGATGAATGTACGGCTACATAAATAACGTATGAAACAATAACTGAAATATTTCGCTTATATTTCGCTTTCTGTGTTGCAATAAACAATAAGAAAATGAATTGGTCACTAATGGGGACGTGGTCAGTAATGGGGACATTTACCTTATTTCATCGAGATTTCGCTCTGTTCAAAATATATCCACCCATCTCGACATTTACCAATCTAATGTATCAGCACAGATTTCCTCCGTTCTCTTCCCCCACTCTTGAAACCCTCGAGAAAAGCGTAAAAGACCACCGATTCGGCGGTGAAGAGCCGCCGAAGAACAGTCGCGAGAACAAAACACCCTCTTCTAAATAAATACCTATACTCGTGTCCACGGATTTGGCCGATATTCCCGTGCCACGCCGCGCAACCCCAACTCCCACGCTAATCATTATTGTCCCTCGAAATCACGACTCGATTCCCAGTCCAATTTAATCCAGCCACGGTGGAGTGGCGCCAACGTCAGCGGTCGGGGGACAAGAGGCGGGGGGATCGCGCGGTGCGACGGAACAACGCGATATTACCAGCACGCTCTTTTAACTCTCCATTTCATTATCGCCGTCGCAATAAGAGCCTCCCGCGCTGTCCGTGGCCGCCCATCGCTCGCCGAGCAGTCCGGAAACTGTGGTGCACAGACGCCTGCGTCTACCGGGGGCGGCCACCCCCTTCGAAGGCTGCGAGTCGACTCGAGTCTCCTTCGAACCCAGAGTTCGCCACCTCCCCGTCTCCACGTTTCCCTGGATTTTCCAGCCGCTTTTTTCTCTCGCCGCCCAAGTCGACGTTCACTCGACTGCTCGGCGAGCATTCTTTCCTCGGCACCGCGCTCGTCGTTTCCCTGGCAAGGGGCTTCGACGGGCTTTCAATTATCCCCACTTACGGTCGGAATTTCGTTCCCCGTGATGAAATGCGAGTCCCGAGGGCGGGGGGAGGGGAGGACGCGCAACGGGTCCGCGTTCCCTGTCAGCCGTCATCGACGCCAACGACAACTTCCTCGTCGTATATTCGCGTAATGCAATCCAGTCGAATCAGCGGCGCGTGAAAGCGTCGGAGCGAGGCTAGCGTCGAAGCGAGCTGGCCTGCGCGCTGGAACGCGGCGGATCGTTCGCCGGCAATAAAACCAGCGGCCAGGACCAACAACCCACCCCACTGGCCATCCCCTTGGTCGGTCGGATGTAATATTCGAGGGGCCGACTGTTTTCGCGTAATTGTGTTCCTATGCCCGTGGGCGAGCGCCGTGTTTCGTTCTCCGCGGGTGGATGTTTTGCGGGATGGAGGAGCAGGCAGACTTTTCGGGGGAGACTTGAACGTGCCCTCGTGCCCGGGGCCGTTTCCACGCGAGACACTCCCTGGGGCACGGGAATGGTATTCTGGCTGCAGTGTTTGCGTACAGTAGCGGTCGAACGAGAGTTTAAAGTGTAGATGGACAGTTCTGTTGGGCAGGATTATTTATAATTCTTCAAATTAGAACGGACCAGTGAATGCCAGGATAATAGGCAAAGCTTAGTAGTTGTGAAGTTTGTTAGGCAGGCACGTAAACTTTCTCCTTGGCTAGGACTGTAAGGAGCGTCGCGGTTGGAGGAGGCAGATTACGGGGCCGTTTTTGTGTTTCCGTGGCTCTCGTTAGAAGTTCAGCTACGACTTATTATTCGCGTGTAATCTTCAGTTTAGTGGGCGAAAAGTGAGAAGGTTTAATCTCGCCAGGTTACAGTTGTATAATAGTTTGTACCATTACTATATCCTCCTCATGGCTGTGTAGTATTATGTATTACATGTATATTAGAATTCTATTGTATCCCTGCCACCATTTTCATTTTCTATTCGCTGGCACGCCCGCGCGTTACGCTTTTATTTAACGCGTAAATTCCGCTTTTACCGTTAAACCATCAAATATTCCAATACCCAGGAGCATTATTACCATTTCATAAACCCCTCCCCCGTGCCAAAATGAACCCGCGAATAAGCTGTACACGCGACATGCTAACAGCGTAGTTACAATGCAGTTAATTAATACCGACGATTAATAATAATGCGCCCATCGTTCACGGGGATTTCCAGCGTTGCATCAAATGTTAGGATAGATTACACGGATTTGTTTCGCTGCTGTTCCACCGCGGGATCGAGCAATATGGAGCAACAAAGTTAAATCGATCCTCTGTCTGACTAAACTCTGTCTCGTACTACTGGCGCCCTCCGTGATAAAACGACAGTAAACACGCGGCGGCTCTGAAACGCCGTTGCAAATTTCCCCTCTACTTGGAAGTAAATGCATTAGTCAGACTCCAATTTAAAGTTGCTCCAGCGATAAATTTTAATTCGCTATCTCTCGATCCAAGTAGAATGTCCACTATATATGTACCTTTCGCTGGAAAGCCACTTCGGTTACAACATAATACGAGGCTGGGATTATCTCTCCTGATTAATTTTAGAAGATTAATTTCAAATCTACGTCGCCAGCTAAATAGGAGCACAGGATTGATATGACCCAATAAAAACTTGCCAGTCGAGCGTCGCTATTCGTGGGGCGGCAGTTCCGGATTTAAATCAGGCTGACACACAATATCGGCGCATCGGGGTACGTAACTCGACGACAAAACGACGATCGGGATACCGTGGCCGAGTGTATCATATTGCGAAATTTCTCCGGCGCGGTATGTCGTACTTGGTTCGAGTTGTCAGACGCGGGCGAAGAAGAGAGCGTAGCGTCTCCTCCAAGTGGCTGGTACGTTGTCGAAGCTCTCGCGAATTTTCGATCACCGTATCAATCGAGGCAGCCTTAGAATTCCCTGCGTGCCGCCTCGAAAAAAAAACGAGGGACCACGATTCTTCCACTTCTCCGTTACTCCGACACCCAGCACACGGTGGCAAAAATTACTTTCGTTTATCAATCTCCCAACGATGGTGAATTCTGGGTGCTTACTGGCCCGGGTCTCGTTATCAACACTTATTTCTTCCGAAGACGGAACAATTGCCATTCGATAACTATAATAATCTTTACCGACACTACTTTAGCTCAGTCAAAGGTAGCCCTGTCAATGCATAATGAGAAAGCTTTGTCCGATAAAGTTCCGAGGGCTTTAAGTCGTCTTAACGGGTGCATCAGAAGTGAGATAGCCCGAAAATAAATTTCCTCGCTGAAAATGTCCCAACTTCCTCGTAAAAGCTAGCGGACTTAGCAGTTTACGAACCCGACCGCTGTTCTTAGCGGTTTGGCGAGTCCTTGATGGACCACTAAGCCCCCACTTTTAACGATTCACCGTGGCCTCGCGTTTTCGCCAGCCCCCCCCCCCCTTCGCGCATGTAATTTTAAAGGTATCGAGGGTAGTCCTCGAGGTCGGTGTCTAGTTTAAAGCCATCGGTTGGTCTCTGCTGAATATCGCAACCTCGTTCGAGTTCTGAGCTTCTAATACGTGCCCTGGGACACCCTTGTCCGCCATCGAGTTAGGATAAATATTCTATAGACGACGCAACTGGGTACGCTATTTTAATTTATCGACAGAGTGCAACAACTGTGCTTACTCCGAGTTTACTGGCGTCTATAACAAACGAAAGTTTCGTGGGGTAGTTGCGAGCAGATTTCGAAAGTTTTACTACGGAGATGGTTGAATTAGTTTGCAGGCTCGACGATGCTCGACGAGGTTCTATCGAATCTCGTTTTGCACAGTAGAGTTTCTTTTGCGGGGGAATACTGGCGATTAAGGCGTAATCGCTGTTCAAACAAAGATGGAATTTTAATAATACAATGAGTAAACGCTATTATTCAAAGACAAACTACCAACGCCAGAGTTCTCCATCCCTATGTAGATACTATAAAAATGAAAGAAGTAAAAGTCACATGGTCCCTTAAAAAATTCAGTACAATCGCCGGGGAGAGATTTCGCACGGCAGAACGTTACCGGCCAAAAGTTCGTTAAGATATCTCCCTTGTTCGTTCGTGAATCACGAATTCATGGCACCGCAGGAGGGGCAGATGAAAGTTTCCTGGCAGGTGACACGGTACGGTAATGCCACGAAAAATATTACCCCGTAAAGAAAAATTGAAACCTCCAGCCAAGTCGTGCTTCCTTCGTTACAAGGACGATTCGTTAAAAAAAAAAACTATGTAGTTGAAGAAACATTCAAGTTCTAACTAACTACAATAATTCGCTCCATTGTCATTGTCAAAAGCCACGGCAGAGAAATTCTTAACTTTCCGAAGGAGAAATCCTAAAGCACAGAAATTGATCCAATTCCACGGACAGAGCGACGATTCTCAACCCGGAATGGAGACGCGTGCGCGGAAAATTGATTCGTTTTAGGGGGTTCTCGCGTTATCCCGGGGCTTTTTTCGGTTGGACAGCTGCTGGGGGAACTTGCCCATCTGGATGGGTGACAGGGAAATACATCCGCTTTTTACGACAATCCCAAAATCGTTCCTTCAGCTTCGATTCATCCTGAAGCACGCAATTCACCCCTCGGCTACAGCCCCTCTCTCTATCTCTCTCCTTCCGTTTTTTAATTCAAATACACGGGCCGGCGAAATAGAGCCACCAACGTGGCGAGAACGCGACCCGATTCCGCCCCTCTTTAACAGCGTCCCATCCCCCCTCCCAGCCCGTTGGTTTTCGGCCGTGGAATTCAAGCGTCGCGAAGAATTCCAGCGAAGTCGCGGGCGAAGCTCGGAGTACATAATTGGTTCCCGTCTTTGTCGCCTTCATTTTCAGTTGTTCGTCGTTTGCCTCCGAGAAACGCGGCACTGGAGCACGCGGAGTATTAAGGGCACGTAAAACAGGCGCGTTTAAAATGGAAGGCTGCTCTTTAACAACCTAGACGCCGGTCAATCACGGTGTTACACTAAGAACGTTACCTCCACCTGACGATCTCTGAGCAGTAGTTTTTTTTTTTTTTGTTCAGAAGCCTTCTATTAACACGATCGCTACAGACTTTCTTTCCGATCAACTCCGCGACTTTCTTCTGGTCCATTCGTATTGCAAATTCGAACTTAACTTTAATAATTTTCAAATTTTTATCCCCGTCGTGGAGACTTTATTTCAAAATGAGTTTGAAACACGGAGTACCTATTCCCTAATAAGGGCAATCGGTACCAAAGCGTTGGCCATTGCGAAGATTACATGCTTCCCCCGAGGCGAACATCCTTTCTCATTTTCTTTCACATTTCACACTCAGAGCAACACTTTCTACTTTCGCCCCTTGAGCCCTAATTGACTTGCGGCGAGGCTACGCGCCCACTAATTGTCTACGCTTTCCCCGAAATTGCGATAATTCACGCGGCTCTGTAATCCAAAAGCCACCCAATTCGGCCAGTAATGGCAATATACACGAGTGTCATTCAGCTCGTAAGAATAGTAATAACAGCGAGGCTCGCTACTTCATTTTTCTCGCGCACAGTTTATTTCACCGCGGAAACAGGTCTGAGCCGTTGCGAGCCGCCGACTGCGCCCGCGCTGCTTCCCGATCCCCCGTTTTTCCGCCGCCTCTCAGAAACATGTAATTACGTAGCCAATGTTCCTTCGGGTCGAATTTTCCAGCAGTGAAGGCACAGCGGCGGGGGGCGGCGGGCATTTATTACTCTTTTCGGGTTACTTCCCCGGCTGGAAAAAGGATTCGCTGCTACGCGTCTCCGCGCTTTCTCATTTCTTCCGTATCCCACGGGGACGATAATGGACAACACAGCGGCGAAAAAGGATCGACTGGAACGGGTGGCCTGGCTGGTTCTCGGCTTCAATTACGCCGGCTTAATAACTCACGGGCGACTCAATCTTCCGTGAGATTCGTGGAAAAGCGTGTTCTCGCGGTCCCCGCCGACGTTATTTCGTGTCGTTTCTCGCGTCCCCTCGCAAATAACTCCCCTCCCCCCGGGGGGGGGGGGGGAATAACGACGCGCAGTGTTCTTGATCAGTGAACTGTTTTGAAAGAAGGTGAAGGGGAGGAGAGAGGGGGATCCGGCAGCCAGATCCGAGCTGCCAACGATTACCGTCACTTCCAACCGAGTATAAATTTCCCCGTTCAAACAGGAAGAACCTCTCTGCCCTCTCGTCCCCGTTCCCTCGGCTAAGCGTCCAAACCACCTCGGACCGTTTTTTTTGTCACGCCCACACGTAGAGCTCGGGCACAGGGAGGGAAACAAAGAGGAACAACGGACACCAGGAGCAGAGGAAGCGACTGGATTGGATCTCATAAAATATTTATCCGCGGAAAGGTGATACAGTTTCCTGGCCGACTTTCCGCCGATCGAACGCTCGTATCAGTTTCCTGCACCCTCCTCCCGCCCCTCCCCGCGCCCCTTCCTTCCCCGCAGGCACGTACGGGAGCCGTTGGGGTCGGCGCTGCGGAGCCCGCGCCGTTTACGGAGCAGCCAGACGAGGCCGCGTTGCTGCCCCCCTACCCGTGATTTCTTCAAACGCTCACGTCCAGGGATCGTGTTCCGCGATCGGACGTCTACGTTCGCGTGGCAATACGTCTCGGAAGGGTTGTACGTGCATTTACGCCGAGGCGCAGGATCGCTTTCGAGCTCGGCTGTGCACGTACGATCGTCGCTTTGTCGCCGGCGATCGTGGCCTCGCGAACAACTCGCAGAACTACGGCACAGAAATATTCCCCGAGATAGTCGGACGACCGCGACGCCCACAGGTGGTTAAGCTCCCTCCCATTCGCCTTCGAAACAACAGCGAAACCGCGTCCCTCGCGTCTAGAAAAATTTATCAAATTCCTCGGCGCAAGAGCGCCGCCGCGGAAGGGCGCAAGAATTATCTCTCCCTCTGCGCTCGGAGCAAAGCAACGAGTAGCCACCCCTCGGGCACCGCCGCAACTTTTATCGAAATTCCTGGCCCGCGTTCCGCGCCGGTTCGGTATCAGCCCGAATTAAATGGAATCCCCGAGACAGAAGCCGGGATCGTTAAAGCGACGGGTGAGGAAGAAATTGGAAAAGGTGCGCGCATATTTATTGCGCGAGATCCCGAATAACTGTCGCCCCGCGAATGAGAGAAGATCCGAGAGTAGCCCGCGGGCGTAACGGGGAGCCGCGTCTCGTCCGCTTTCCCTCTCGTCTCCTTTTTTTCCCGCGCCTCGGGGGCTCACGTGTACACCGAGCAAACGACAACACTCGGCGGTCAACTCGTTTCCGCGCTTCGCGGAAGCGACCAGTCCACCGGAAGGCAAGTGTCGCCACCGCGAGGAGGGCGGGGGCGGTCGACGCTCTCTGGACTCCCGTGAAATATTAAAGAGGCTCGCCTGCCCGAGGATCGCCACCGAAATAACAGGCGGCGACGACGTAGACGGACGCCCCGTTTCAATCGCGGATCAGGAAGCCGACGCCCTTCTTGCTATCCGATATAAACGACGCCCGCTCGTGACGTTAGGGGATCGCTCGTAATCCGAAGGAGCGCGTGGAAAATCGTTTCGAGGGGCTTGAACGAGAATTTTATGTACGGGTAGCTGATCCCTGCGATCGTGGATAGAAGTTCTTGAGTTTTGTATTCGTTGCTTAGTTGTTTCGCTGTGTTCGGTGATTAGGTGCGGGAGGGAGGTGGGGTGAGTGCCGAAGAGGGGAGAAATTTGTGGTGGATACCCTGGGTAGGTATCGTTTGCTTCGTATTCTATTCTTCTTTGGTATCGAAAACATGAAGTGATCCAGAACAGAGTTGGGCATTATTCGGCTAAATTTTCATTCGAATAATCTTCGAATAAAAAATTCGAATAAAGTGACATTATTCGACAATAACGAATAATTCTTTATTTGACTGAAAATTTATTCGAATAATTTCTTATTCGAATAATAATTTAGACGACTCTACGGACGAATAAAATGATCACGTGATTTCGGCGATGTATCATGACACCACTGACCGACAACCGTGAGACCTAATGTTTTAGGTTAAGTAACTCTTGTCATAGCTCGCACTTTGCAGGAGGATGTAAGACCGCGGTACTACATAGAGTGGCGTTTTGATTTATTTGAAATAAAATTCGCTCACGGCAATCCATTTAAACTAATGAAAAAATCAATCTCTTCAAATTATAAGCGTTCATTGAACGTTTTTAAATACATACAAATAGTCATGCGAATATTCACATATGCATATATTCAAAGTTAGTTATAGAGTAACTTATGCTATGTTTAACTTGGAAAATATGCATATGTGAATATTCGCATGACTATTTGTATGCATTTAAAAACGTTCAATGAACGCTTATATTCGACACAGTACAGACTTCCATCGATAGATGCCGGGTATCACATTTATTCGTCGTTCGTTCAGGTCGAATAACGAATAAATTCCTATTCGAACGAATCTGGCTAGAATAACGGTACAGATTTATTCGCGAATAACGAATAATTTTTCGTCGAATAAAATCGTCATTTGTTATTCGCGGATAAATCTTGGATATTTATACGAATCCGTATCCGAATGAAAATTTAGCCGAATAATGCCCAACTCTGATCCAGAATAGCGTTATTAGGCTTATGAAATTGTTTAATTTTCCAGATGTTCGCTGGTAATTAGTATCTATTTATCCTGAAATTTTTCTACGCCATTAGCGATACCTGCCAGTAAAATCTTTGGAGCTTTTATACTCGGATGAAAGGCCACCAACCTGAGCAATGACGCGAAACATTATTTGGGAAAGTTTAAAGCGCGCGTGGTCGTCCGAAAGAACGGCGCGGCCACGACGGGAAAGAACACTTTCGAAACTCGCGAAACTAGTTCGCCGTTGCATTCCAAGGTTTACGCCGCGTCGTTGATAATCATGCTTTGCCACCCTCGCCAGCCACTTTGAAATAAGTTCCGCGGGCAACGTCTTTGTTAACGCGCAAAGTTGACCACATCGACGCCACGCCTTAGCGTGCACTCGATTGTATAGAACTTCCGAAAGTTCGCCTCGACTATTCCCAGCGTTGTTAATAAAACGAAATCGGGCACGCTGCCCTTTGCGCGGAATTTCTTGTCCGACGGTGTCAGGAACGGGTTCGAACGGAACGATTTCTTAGTGCCCTCTGACATGGAAAAGTTCATTCAGAATTGCTCGACTGAGCTGATTTATTGTTACATCTGATCTTTGCATAGGCGTTTGTTAACGTAACAATAACTTAGGTTAAGCCAGTCGGGCGTTGATCGAACTTTTCATTCCCGCCATTATTCGTGTGTTACATACGTTTGATTTGTTGCAGCGTTGGAGCTTTGTTCAGGGCTTAAAAAAATAGCCAACTTTTTATGCCTCATTGTCCGAAAGCCCGGGAAATCGAGTCGAGCGTATCTCGCGATGTTAATGAATAATATTTGCACCGGGAGGTTATGAATCGTCGCGCTTTCTGATTCCGTGAATTACCAAGCTTTGTCGCTGGTGTCAGAACGCTGGGTCGTGAAATATCTACTATCATTTTGAATATGTATATACGTGCTCTCGCGTGGCCGCGATCAAGACGCCAGTTCATTTTTCACGGCGAACAATGCCCAGCGAAATAACGGGGGGAAGGGGAAGGAAGTACCGTAGACTCCGTGATTGTTTGAGGGAAGCAGAAAAGTTTCGCGCTTTAATCGAAATACACGGGGTGTTTCGTTAGCACGGTTGCGAGGAGTTCTCGCCGACTCCTTATCGACGATATCGAAACAATGTTTCCACTTTTCAAGCTCCATCGGATTAATCGAGGATCTGCTTGAATATAGGAGAGCTTGGGGAAAGGATTCTAGAGTACTCACATATAACGACGAGATGAGCGTTGGCACGGATCGGTTTAATGCGCAAATATGGCCCGACTTGGCACTGATACTCTCCGTCGTCGGTCAAAGAAGCGTCTGTGATCTTGAGATTGTAGATGCCAGCGTTTTGATCTCCTATTAGTCTGAGCCTTGGATGCCCGACGATTTCTCCAGCTGAAATGCGACGAAAAATTAGCTTTACGACACGTATCGCGTGGGATTCAATTGTTTAATGAGAACACTCGGAATGCCTAAATCTTGGCGCCTCGAATTAACTATACAGCCGCTCAATAATATTACTGATTTCATTAATTTCCTAAAAATAAAACAGTCGAATGTATCTGTTAATTCTAGATACCAATAATATCAACGATTACCACTAGCATCGATTCTCCGATATTTTTACTATTATTCAAATAATTTCTAAACCACCACATAATTCTACCTTCGATTCCACTAATATTTACCCAGCCATCGCAGGAAGCTGCGCGCCGTTATATCTCGTGCTTGTACCATTATTTTATCAAGAACGCGTCTTTCATATTTAACGAGGAACGAGGCCATCGTCAAAGGTCTCGATCGATGAGGGAAATAATAGAAAAGAACAATCGAGGGGCTTACATTCAGCCCCGTTTCCTTCCTACGATAAAACGGGGGCTGTTACAGTCATAACGAGGAAAATTGAAAAAGGGGTATTATTCCGGCTCGGGCGTTTCAGAAGGATTCTTTATTAAAACCATCGCCGTTTGCCGTCAGCTAATTCTTATTTCGATCACGCCCCTACCCCTCCCGCTATTCATTGACCTTTCGCGCCCAATCTTTTCCACGAGAAACCCAGCGGCGATCGCCGGGGAGACAGCTTTGCCGTCGAAATAAAATTGAAAGCAAGAATCCCTGCATCCACCGGGTTTTTTTTCGGGTGAAACTTTTTATCTCGATTAAATCCCGTTCCATTAACAGGCTCGGAACACCCCCATTTACCTTCCTCCCTTCCTACTCCCCTTCGATTCGAAAACAATTTACGAATCTCTGTTAGAATTCGATTTCAGCGGCCCGATAACGCGGATCACGCTATTTTCCATTTTTGCTGAGCCATTTCCCATGGATTTGCGAAAAACTAACGCTTCTTCTCCGTTTCCCGAATAGCTTCGGCATTTGGAGGGGGTAGGGGGCGCACTTGTTATAATTCATTTTAATGGCCAACGTAGAACATTATTGCTTTCCAATGCTCGCCGTGCAAATGTTTACGGTAAAAGGTCTCCCTACCGGAGACGGGGGTGGAAAAAAAATCGTAACCACGGTGCATTAAGGTCGTATCGTAACTCAAAGGATACGGCCCACCGTAAACTACGCGAGCGCGCGCCGCTTCTATAAAGGGCGAAGACACATGTCTGCCAGGAAACGCCGCAAACGCGTTGCCACTTGCTTTTTGATAAAAGCCGGCTGACGTATGCAGAATCGATAGCGCAGGAGGCCCCCCCACCCTGGCGGCCATTACCCTTCTGTCAACCTTGCCTTTCGCGAAAAATTTACTTTGCCGCGGGGCTGCACGGTGATCGATAGCCGAACGGCTAATTATCCGCGCCAGCTTTCTGCTAATTATTCGAGAGTCAAAGTCACGCGAACCGCTTTGACGACGTTCGCCGGTGGGAGCGGAAGGAGCGGTGGTATTGTATGATTTATAAATTTACCGCTTGACACTTGGAAGTGAAGTAACAGGCCAATGTTTGGTAATATCTTGTATAGTGTCTAATTTCTTTTCTAAATATTCGAGTGACTATTATTTTACCGATATTTTATTATACGAGTGGTCTCCTTCTTTAGTGTCTCAAGTTAAAACTCTTATCTGCTAGAATACTTTACGCCCGAATAGTCCTGGAAATTATCTACGCGCTTTCCGTTCTCGCGTCAATTCATTATCGTCGAAGGCAAAGGTTCGACGAAATTACCCCGTCAGCTGCTATTCTTAGCGCAACTCGCTGCCCTTACGATACAACCGCCGCGCGACGTGTTCGAAAAATTTGGGTCGTGGTAAAAGCCACGCCTAATAAAGGTTTCAATAGTCTAGGGTCTAATTATTCTGCTTTTATGCCGCTGTCGTCGTCCGCGAGATCGTCCGAGCTTCCGAATGAGAATCGAATAATGCACCCGGGAGAAATGGAAATCGCGACACTGGCGGGGAGGGATCTTTTGTGTTGCTTTTTGTGGGAAAAAAAAGGGAACAACGACGTCACGTCGCAACTCGGCGAAATGTATTAGAGCGCGCGAACGAAGAAGAATCCAGCTAGAGGAAATATGAATTTCGTTCCACTCGTGTCATTGGCAGTGCTAATGGAGCAAAATGATTTTAACTGGACGAAATGAAGTTATTAAACGAAGTTCCAAAGATTCTGTAATGGAACGGAAAGAGTCGGTGAAGTATTCTGGTCGGCTCGACCGCATCTGCATTCTACTTCAACTTATCTCCGAGAAACCAAGGGAGCTGATAATTACTCGTAATCTGTGCAAAATCAATCGGGGTCATTTCCAACTCTGGCCAACGATACTCGTGGAATTGTTCGATCCGAGTGTCAAGGAGCTTAATGGAATGCTTTGCGCAGTGATATGTTCACCGTGGAATTCCACTGCATTACACTTAACTATTTGCTCGCAAAATTGCCTCGCACATTTTCACACGCGTATTTCAATTATGATCGTGTATCTTTCTCCGCCCTCGCGAAACTATTATTTCCCTCGTTGAAATCGCGAAAAGTCGATAGGTACTTCGCGCAAGTGTGCGTAGAGTGATTTCTCGTTTAAAAATAAATCAACAGCATGGGAATGGAGTCTTTTTTTCCACCGAGGCTTCGCTCCTTTAAGAGGGAAAAATAGCTCTGAAGAATTGTGGAGCACGCAGCTGACAAATGGTATTTGGACTTTGAGACGCCATTGGGTAGCGCTCGTGTGTTTAATTATGTTGGGGCATAATTTTGATTCGTTCTTGAGCGCGGAATCAGTTCGATATTAGATGTTGCTTTAACCGGAAGTCTAAAAAATCTCTGAACAGAGCAGCCCAGTGTTTAATAAATGCTTAATAAATAATAGCAGAATTAATGTACTTACTTGGCTGTATGACGTATGCAAAGCCATCTTTGACCCACTGCACAATGCCGACCCTGTTTCCGACCTCGCAAGGTATCGTTACCTCTCCACCCTCGAGGACAGAGCTGTTCCGTGGGCTGACTCGGAAATATTGCCCTCCTTCACCTGTAACAGAGTCGTAAATTACAATTAGAGCCGATATATCCGAAGGGCAATTACAATTACGAATTAATGGCAGCACATAGTGAAGATTTGCTAGAGGTGTGTCGAGGAATCTTAACTATTCATCGAAATTGATGAGCAGGAAGCAGAGTTTAGAAACGCGACGATAAAACGCAAAGGACCCTCCACGAGTATAAAATAAAATGTTCCAAACGCTAATTGGAACTTCAAATACTAACTCCTGAAATCTGAAATAGTCGACGATGAATCTCGAGATGCATTACACTGCACAATGAACATCTTAGCCACGAATTAATGCGATAGCCGGGAGAGTGAACATTGGAGAACGGGACAATATCAGAGGAATATTCGCGTGGTTTCTTTCTCTCGCATCTTCGCGAAGACCTTTTCGCAGCGTGTCTTTCGTTAATTCCACGGGGCTCGTAAAAATACGCTCGCGGAGAGATTCGAAACAAAACCGCCGGATATTCTATGCCACGGCGGGAACTATTCGCGGGGCGCGGCGATACCACTTCCCTGAAAGGAACGGAAGCCAGAAAAGCCCCGGTAAACATGGCGACGTTGAAACCGGTGAAACGTTCGCGGCAGCGACGTCCCTCTTTCAATGTAAACGCCTGAACGAGATCGAACTTTATAAAAAAGAGAGAAGAGGGAAAGGGGGGAGTACCTAAATGGTAGAGGAGAACGTTACAAGCCCCGCATTCATGAGATCGAAATAGAGGCTGGCGAATGAATATCGAAGGACGTAAAGCGAAGTCGCTGTAAGAAAAAAAAAAGGCGGAACACTTCTCTTGCCCGCCTTTCTTTTTAAAGAACCGCTCGAGAACAAGAGGACGGTAAAATGCATTTGTTTGTTCTCGACGGAACAAGGAAGCTCCGATATTATATATACAGGGTGGTCCACGTAACTGGGGCAAGTCTTAACTCGTATTTAATGGTAGCCCGAAAGAAAGCTGCTTTAGAAAACTCTAACTTTCTACGCTTGCTAGCCGTTAGCAACGCGATACAATTCTCCATCTTCAACTTCCTCAAACGTTTGCCGAAACAGAGATGGATCTCGACTTCAGTCTCCCGAACCGCCGGTGTCTGAAACTCCCGATTCATCGTCAAGCCAACATCAATCATCCCCAAATTAACACTTCCCAGCGATTAGCGCCGCTGCAAGAAAAATCCACCGACACCTCCCTCGCTAATTCCCGGCTTCGCTGAGCCGCCGCCCGCTACCTCTTCAACCCTTATTCACGGCTAAATCGTTTCCCGCCGAGTTCGCTCCAAATGACGGGCGCAACGGCGACAGGATGAAAGACAAAATCTGGCCGGAAGATCAGCGTAATCTGCTTGTTCGCCGGCGATAGGATCGATGCTCGCCGCTGCTTCGTTGCCTCGCCCCGTTCACGGGCTGAGCACAACCTGTGGCCACTGTGTACCTGCGGCCGGGGTTACACGTTTGCCTTTGTGCGCCCGTTCGTCTGGCTCGTGGTCACCTGCTGCTCGAATTTGCACGGTCCAGCCTAAATACGGCCCCAATGAAACATACAGGCACGGCTGCGTCTGTTAACGCTGCCAGCCTGCAAACAGCCGGACCCCATCAGCCCATCCCTCTCTCTCTCTCTCCCTCTCTCTGCTCGATGGTGCCGCGAACGTCCGAGCAGATGGATTTTACGCGCCCGTGAACCCGGAGCGTCCTGGTCGATCGACGAAAGAGCGGGACGATTGTTTTCGATTGCTCCAGGCAGAGATGACGTCGGCACCCTGTTTGCCATCCCCTCCCGTCCGGCTGCTCGGGGACCCGTCTCGTTAAGAATGCCGTCTGAGCTTCAGGCCGATGGACACCGTCCTGTCATCGGGGACGTCGGACTTTGCCCGCTCGCGGTGAAATTTTAATTGTTTGCTTTCTTGCGCCGCCGCAGCGGCTCCCCGGGACTCTTCGCAGCGTCACTAATTGGCAGGAATACCGACCAGCTCGTCGCCGGATTGTTTGCCAACCGGGGCGATCCTGTACACGGCGCGCACTCGGCGCGGGTGATCGCATCGAGGGCGGCCGGGCGTAGGCGGATGGACGGGGCCTGGCTCGGAGTTTTGCTTTGTCGCAGGTAGTTTAGCCGGTGTTTGCAGGTGCGCGGGATCGGTTGATTGGAAGGTGAAGCGCGGCGACACACGGATACAAGGTATAACGAGCGACTGGATGCTTACGTGGCAGTCGAGCACACTCCGCGATTAATATCGCAATCGGCGGGGCTGGTTGGGTGGGCGAAGATTGTGTATGATCGGTGGGTTAGATTCGGTTTGGCTGGGAAGAAGGGATCTCCCCAACTACTCTTCGGTAGACTCTGGTGGCGTACCTTCTTCGAGCAAGGGAAAAGGCGTGGCAAGTCGTAAACAGAATTGTAAATAGTAACGGTGGCGCGAGGACGTCGACTCGTATCATTTAGAAGCTCACTGGCTGTGCAAGTGCTTCTGTGACAAAGGGCTGTGCTTCGAAACTCTTCGGGGTTTCTTCGGGGCGAGCTCGTGGCGTCGTTTAAAATCCTTACTTTTTGACAGATTTTTTTAATCGACGGAAATGGATTTTCACGAACAAAACTAAGCAGTTCTTTGCACCGGAAGAACCGTGGAACGAAAGCTTGGAGAAATCATGTTGTACGCAGAAAAGCAGATTTCGAAAAACGTACCTCGGGCTTTTGAGACGATTAAAAACGAAATGTTTGCTCGTTTCCGTTGATGAATATTTCGTGTGCTCGCGTATTAGAATTCTTTTAAAATCACCATTTTGTACATCAAAAAGTTTGGACAAACAAGCGTTTATTCGTGAAAATATTCGTGTATATTCGGCATTTGCTATTTCTACGTGGTATTTCCAATAGTAAATATCACGTCTGGATCGATGGAACGGTGAAATGAAATTTCCATTTGTTAGGAAGAAGCGGCAAAAGTTGCAAGCGGATGGGCTGGCGGCGGAAAAATATCACTCGAAGTCTTCAGTTTCGTTGGAATACATTGAATTGCTCTTCCCAGCGGACGGGGAATCTTTTATGAACGTAAAAGCTCATCGGTGTAATCGAACTGCCGCTGGCTAATAGCGTTAAGCAGCTACACTCGCGTCACAGTTCGATTCGAATATGTCCCCGGCGTTACAGCCCGATTGAAATACGAGCATTGCATAACGTTTCGATCTTTACTATATTTCGACAGCCGCGCAGCAACCGATAGAGCTCGCTGGAAACCTCAGGGCGAGCAAAAACATTTCATAGATACTTTTACACCTTTCCCGACAGAGTGAAACACCGACTACGACCCAATACTTCAACTAGCCCATATTTATAGCCCCGTCCTATATTTGCGCCACCTCCTCTATTCAAACTAGACACGGTAAAAGCACTACTTCGAACGCCAGTAGCCTCTTTTCAATCAACCACCGCAATAAACTCCGTGACATATCTTCGCCCCAAATACTAACGAGCGCTCTTACGTTCTCCGAAACAATTCCCCCGATCGCTTGCTCAATCTCGAGGCCGTGCAATCCATTAAGAATTCCCTCGGCAACAGTGTCGTTCGTCTGTTCATAAACCGCTTTCGCCGCAAAGGATCGATTAACTCGCGCGATTTCCAGCCGTCGCCCTCGTCGAGCTCGTTGAAAAAAAGAAAGCTGTTTCGCGAGGATCATCCACCGTCGTCTACCTTTCTTCCCTGTCCCATCGGGGACCAAAGGAAGCGGCGAGGGACGCGCGCCGGAGAATACGCGATACCCGTCGATTGGCCTTTTTAGGATGTTTAATCGACGCTGGCACAGAGACCGACGAGGGAACGGAACAAACGGCTGCAGCTCGTCGACGCGCAAATCCGCCCGATCAATTATACGATTATCGGCTTTGCGACTTTTTATTACGCTGCGACGCGCTGACGGCGACAAGCTTCCGCGAGTGACCCGGTCGCTTTTAATAATCGTACAGTTTGGCCGTGCGTCGCGATGCTCGTCGACGAGCCAGCTAGAGGATTAAGCCGGTGTCCAATACTCTTCGACGGGTCTGACTGGTTCGTTTGAAGCAGAGTGATTTGACGCGGCACAGTCCGGGACGTTGATCGACGGAGGGCGTAGCTGGATACACATTTAAAGTTTCCTTAGCTATTCTTAGGATGATAGGTTTCATTTCGTTGGTGCGTTACGCGGAGTCACGGCTTTCGCCGGTTGGTGGAGAATAAAGTAGAATTCGCGCGACTGTATGACGAAGTTAAGGACGTTCGTTAAAATGCAATAATTAAACTCGGATAAGCGAATTACGATATCCGGAATTTTTTTTAGCGAGGCATATGCTCAGATCGGAGCGTGGAAATTTTCTCCGTTTTGTGATTAGTGTAAAAGGAATTTCAATGGCCCTTCGAGCGCGTCGGCTATCACTGAAACGGAGCTTCATGGTCGATGCACTTTCGCGAAACAGCGTCCAATTAATGCTGCTTGCGTTTCCTCCCAGTTTCACCGTCGCAAAAGGAGGAAGCAGGCGAAAAGGGAACGGAACCTGTCCCGATTTTCAGTCTTGCGCTGAAAAAGCAAAGCGAGTAGCTTGGCGCGCCGTTCGTCTCGTTTTAACTGAGAATCTCGCCCGATGCATCTTCGAAATCGATCTTGAGCACGGCGTATCCTTCGAACGGGGCACGAATGCCACGCCGCCGAGGACTCTTCAAGCCCCTTTCAATCCCTTATCCACTAGTGCCTTTCGAGGAATATGGAAAAGCAGCCGACTATTCACGTTTCGCAGGCACCTCGAAGGAGAAACTTCTCCGTTTGCTTTATTTCGCGGACGGAGGCACGCTTGGGGAAAAATTCGGCTGATTTAGGGTGGATCGAAGGGTTGCTAATTATCGGCGCCGAAACCGCAGCCCGGGTAAACGTCGATCGGTGACTTCGGAACGAATCCCATCGTCGGTTTTAATATAAATTGAACCCAAAGTAAACGCGCGAATGGGAGAAGCAATTACTACATACAGTGTTGCGTATCGTCCAAATATCATGGATTAATTTCCCTGGAAATGTAAGGAAATCAGTCGGATTACGCGATCAACTGAAACCCTCTGACAAATGATTTTCATTACAATGGCCCTCGGTAATTAGTTTCTCGTTTAAATGATACAATATAAATGGAGCTCCACTAGTCGATGGTTAATAGTCCCTATTAATATTGCAGTGAACGCCAAAGCCGCTTGAGACCCATTAGTGAAATAACGGGAATATTGTTTGAGTATTTCATGAAATTAGTTACAAGAAAATATCCGAGGCAACACTCGTGTACGGTCGTAATAAATTAAAACGGGAATCGTGGCTGACGATCTTAGGGCCGAATTACCGTAGCCCACTGCTTTCACGAAGTAAACTGACGGCCACGAAATGAAGAGAAAAAGAAAAAAAAAGGGAAGGGAAATAACGCGAAGCTTACACGAGCACGTGTCCCCATTTAATTTTTTCCCGTCCGAATTACAGCTACCTTGGCGTCCCACTAATTTTCAATTCTCCAGACAAAATCTCCTCTACGTGAGATATGAATATCCCGAAACGAAGCGTACTCGCTATGCATCGTGCTTCGCCAAGGTACTTCTCCTCAATTTTGCGCCAGCTGGCGAACAACCCCGCTATGGGGTCGCCGATTATTCCCGAAGCAATGCAGCGCATATCTACGCAGCTATGCGCACCAGTATGTAAAACGCGTTTGAAAGAGATAGTCGATAGGCTAACTAAAAAATACGTATTGTCGGCTTCTTCCGTTTCGGATAAACTGCTCGCTTAATGGGAGGTTCTGGTCTAAATGTCGATTTTTTTTTATTTCATTTTTCGAATGTTCAACCTTTTAGGGAAACGCGTTTAAAGAGGATTTGTTGAAATTCGTAAAATTCCCGAAGTTATAGGCATTTGAGTAGCGGCAAATACATGGGTCACAACGCGTTTTTCCCGAAACAGTGTTCTCAAAATCGGTGGGACCTGTATCTCCAAAAGTTGAAAATTTATAATTTTCAAAGGCGATGAAAGGACGAAAAATACAGGGAAAAGTGATTTCAAACTTGAAGTGTCGTTAGTTTCTAAAGAAAATATCATTTTTGTAATTTTTTCAGTTCCCCCTAGCCAAAAGAATAATCTTCAAAATAAAAAAGGTTTCAGTGGAATCGGATATTAACTTTTGGAGATACAGGTCCCACCGATTTGGATCAATTTTTTGACGCCTTGACTTTAACGACTCCCCAGGGCTGTCTGCAATGATTAATTATAAAACAAAAAATATATTTCTATAATTTAAGACATCCTTAATACAATGCAAAAAGTCCCATTAAATTATATATAGTAGTTTTCCTTTAATTAATTCCTAAATATCACCTATTTTTTTGGGCTCTAGACCAGAACCTCCCCTTAAGCATTCAGAATAACATTCCACTAAGTATTTTTAGACGAAACCCCTTTCCGCCAGAAGTGGAAAATGACGAATTCAAAGATCCGGAAAGTCTCCGCCACGGAAGCGCGAAGCTTGCATGGAGATTGAAGAGGCACACTTGGAAAACCTTATCTACACATCGAAGTAAGCAAATTGACAACGGATGTAACAAACAAGAGGGGACGAGTCGCGAGCGTTATCGAAAGCGAAATATTTCTCACTAAACTCAGCCAGCACTGTCCACCCTGCGCTCCCCGGAGCCATTCTTTTTTAACACTCGGTATTTTACACGCGGGAATTTTATTTGTGTACATCGTCGAAAAACTTATTTCGCCGCCGACGGTAACGCGGGCGCTCGCGCGGGGGTGGGAGAAGGAAAACGACGTTACGGCTGGAACACTCGAGTGCCTGTCTGTACGTGAATTCCATAAATTCCGAATCGATGGGACTTTACGTTTTACTGTTATTTCGTGGCACGCAGACGCCCCGTCTGCACGGCGAAGAGGCGTACGACGCTCGTAAAACGGGCGCTTGTTTCGTTATGAAAAATTCGTTCGCCGAGACGCGTGCTTCCCGAAGTCCTCCCACGGCCTTGTGTAATTTTCCTTCCCGCGGCGAACGCCTCGCCCGCCGTAGTTTTATTTATTTTCGTCGGCCCCGAGGGAAACGTCCCTTTTCTTTCGAATGTACCACTTAAATATCGTGTGTACAGCGCGGGGGTGCGCGCAATGGCGGCACCACTTTATGGACACTACCCCGTGTAACTTTATTTTTCAAGATTCCAGTGGATTACCTAAATATTTATGTACTTGTACGTGCAAAAAGATATTGTCCGATTATTCATAGGGACTTTACATGTCCCCTTGAATCCTTAAATACCTGTACACGCGTCCGTCTTCGAATCATGCTCGACAAAATATTCGCGAAGCTTATAGTCACGTTTCCACGATCACCAGACATCCTGCACTTATTCTTTACGATTTTCACTCGGGTAGGAAAGGACGCTTTGAAGCCTCCGCGCGATCGTGTTACATAAACTTTACAATATCTGTTATTCCCACGAACGATGCTTTCGCCTTTGTAAAAATTGCACTGGGTCTGAGTCGAGGTAGACGCGAAAAATAAGTATCGAAGCACGACCGAGTCACCGCGACAAAACACGCGTGTCGTCGTTTACTTTATCGCGTATTAAGGTAGATGTCCCCATTACGGACCGCGTCCCCATTAGTGACCAAGTTATTCATTTATATCGTTTATTGCAACGCAGAAAGCAAAATATCAACCAGAATTCGTTTATAGTTTCATACGTTATTTATGTAGCCGTGCATTCGTCTTTAAGTAAATTCACATGTAAATTAGGACTTGGTCAGTGACATGAAAGTTGACAGATTCTAATAACGCGAGGTTACACTACAGATATCATTAAACTCGCAAATTTTACAATAAAAATACATGGATCCATGCAGCGACTTACTCGAATTAACTAGAAATATATACAGAATTATAAAATAAACAAAAATATTCATTTTCTTTCATTATTGTAGCAGAGAAGCGATAGATGGTACAAGTTGGTCAATAAAGGGGACATCAGGTCCATTATAATTTTCACCATAATTTTTGTGCAAATAGTCAAATATCACTCTAAAACTAATTTGATTAAGAAACTAGAGACTTCGAAAAATACAATGATCCATACTTTACTCAAACATTGTCGTATATTAGTGAAAAAATTACTATTTCGAACCAATAACAGTCTTAAACGGTCGCTAATGGGGACATTTACCTTAGTATACTTTAATTCTCCGCGAATACATTTATCGCATCTTTCGTGGCGCGCTATCAGGGAATGCCCCCCGTTCCGTTTATTCTGTTATCTAGCTTTATTTCGCGCGGTCGCGGGAACAGCTCGTGCCCAGACTATTACGTAAAAATGGGGTATCGGATATCCAATATGCCATGAAAACTGGATCCGGCCACGGGATCCTGTGAACCAATAGTGACCTCGTGGCATTGCCGTCCATTCTAATGGAACTACCCCATCGAATAAACTGCCTTGGACCGAGTCTTTTGAGGAAGATTCTCGTATTGTTCCGAAAACTTCAATTCTCGATCAACGTGATTAATTTCCTTGCAAGCTTGCCAAAGCTCCCAGCCGATCGCGAACCAGTCGAATCATTGCGTTGACAACGTTACCTGAACTCTCCAACCCCATGAAAATTCAACAAAGCGACCTCTGCGTGGGTATAGAAAACACCACCCCTTACGACAATCGCGACGATACGTTTGCGGTATTTTAATTTGAGCAACGATTAAGAAGCAGCGAGGGCAGGCGGGGTGCCAAGGAACAGTAGACAAATACGTCAGGTTTTCCTCGCCGTCTCCCGCCCATTCTAACCTCTACCCGAGCAACCCTTTCGGCCACGGCGAACGCGCAATTTCGAGCGTTACGACGGCGTCTAATACAATCCTCGCCCCGTTCCACGGCCGGCTTTTGTGCCTGCATTTATATTGCTCCTATTGTAGGGCGCGTGGAAGACGATTCGCGGGCGGAGGGGTTGTTTGGGGAGAAAGAAGGCCAGGGGGTTAGAGGAAAAGGAGAAGAAGCCTGGCCGCCGTCGCCGCCCCTTCCCCGGGCCATCCTCGTCTCGCGTCAATACCGCCCCCGTCGACGATCCCATTCAGTTCGGTCTGCTCGCTGGATAGCATATCGAGTGAGAACGCTCGTTTATACGGCGCACAAAGGGACGAACGCGTCCCCCCATTAGCATGCGCGCGCCCCCGCTGCCCCCTCCCCCCCCCCCCGCGCTTATTTGCGCCGAGGACGCTGCGCCCCTCTCTCGTTCATTTACATTAAACTTCGATCGTTTATCTTCGTTTTTCCCCCCTCCTCTTTTAATTCCCCTTCTCTCATCGCAGGCTTCGTTTTCGTTCTGGGGTCCGGCGACAAAGCCCTCTCGTGACTTCGCCGACACCTCCGAGCGAATTAACGCGGCCGAATGCTGACGGGACGGGTTACATGCGCCGCCGGCTGAAGAACTTTCGCAGAGGAGGGTTGAAGGAGGCAGGGGATGAAGTGGCGCCAGATTTATGCGAGTTTATTAATGTCCGAAGCATTCTCGAGCCTCGCGTTAATTACGATTGGAGACGCAAGGTGTCGTTCAGGGGCATGCTGGCCAGCTTTAGGGATGCTCCATCGTGTCCGAGGGTGTTCTTTAGCTGCCAGAGATATTTAACGACGGAGCTACTGTTACGCAACGTAGCTACTGTAAATTAACAGTTCCGGTGCCGAGAGTCACGGCGCGCAGGGTACACCTTACGTCTTCATTTCAATTACTCTTTCATCCCCCCCTCTAGTGCCCGCGGCCGCGTTTAACGAGGCGTTAGAGGGGGGGAATAGAAGGGCGCGGGATCAGAGATTTTAATAGCTGCGAAGCCAGTGCTCGGCGAACGTTTGGAAAACTCGCTAATAGAACGCGCGTGCTCGGATAAATAATAGCCAGATGTGGCATCGAGCACGTGCGGCCGGCGCGATTTTTCTCATTCCCGGCTGTATAGCATTTGCATTTATCCCGGGCGTGTTTGTCCTGGCGATCGGTGGCCGTTGACGGCCGATAATTATTCATCCGTTACGCGGGGACACGTGACGGACATCGAAGCGCCGCAATCTTCGCAGACGGCCTTGCGGTTGTTCGCCTTTGTAAGCGAAGCGGCCACGATCGATGGATTAATTCGCGCGAAAGGAGAGCCGCCAGGCGCTTCGAAAAAACTGAGGGGGGACGGGTTGATAACAGCGGAGCGATGAATTAAAAATTCCCGTACGCCGCGGCGAAATCCCGGGGCGGGAATTGATTCATCGGGAGCCCGTTTAATTAAGATACAATCCATTACCGCGGAAAATTCTAGCTTTTATTCCACCGCCGGGCCGAATGAATTAAACGACGCGTGGAAAATTCAAGGATATACAGGCCAGCGACGCGTAAGCGAGGGATTGCTTTCGATTATTTTCCAGATATTTCGAAATACTTTTCGATTATCACAAGTTAGGATTCGCTCGGGCGGAACGGCGAACCGTCGCGCTCGAATTGTTACGGATTGTTTGGGAATTACGTGTTAATACCGGGGATAAAAATCGAACAGTGGATCGTCGGCTATCAGCCCCCTCTTTCCACCATTCCGCAGCTCGGAAAATCCGCGCAACGCGCCCGATCACCGATTAAGGCGGGCGTTACATCTGAAATTCGAATCGGCGGGCGTACACGCGAAATCGCGCGCCTCGTAAAAACCGGCCCTACCGTATGTTTATGTATACGGAACGGTCAATTCATTTGCATACGTAACAGCGCCGGTTACAACGGAACGGAAACCCCTTCGCGGAATTAGCATGGCCTTGCGCGCGCAACGCCGTATGTTCGACGCGGGGAGAAAAATTAAACGTTCCCGCCGTTTAATAAAAGCATGGCGAGGGATTTAATTATTCCTTTCTCCGACTATGCCGGCAATGAAACGGAGAAACGTTTCCGCCCGCGAGTTTGCAAGCTCCCGCGGCTCGGTCAGATTCTAAGGAGAGGAATGGCATTGCATAAGTCAGATTTCATTCATTTCGGGACGTTGTAGAGGCAGTTTTGACTGGTGTCGGCGTGTTTCCACGCCCAACTATTCGCACCCACTGCGCGGTGCAGAGATGGGCAAAAAATTATTTGAAATAAAAATTTTGCACACAAATTTTTATTTCAAATAATTTCTCTGGCGTGGCGTTGCGTTGTTGTTCTCGCGTAGCGTGTTTTGGAGAGTGCCGAGTGTAATTATTCGTTCGACTGTCCCTGAATGTTTGCTCGAGTAAGGGAGAAGCGACTGGAACGGGAGTTTCTCGAAGCCTCGAGTGATTGTAAGTGTTGACGCGGTGTAACGTTCCCTCCATCAACTCGTCGCCTTCTTTCGTTCAATAATTACGCGAGACGCGAGATAAAGCGCCTCCCGTCGCTTCCGCTCGCCTCGCTAATCTCCCGCCTCGAACACGAACGGTCAATAAACGGTGTATTAATTGCGGTCGTTAATCGTGGAAGAAACAGGGGTGGGGAGAGGCAGCTCCTCGGCTGACGATAACACGGTGGATTTTATTACGCGATAAAATTGATCAAAGAGGGGCAAAAGAACGAGCAGACAGGACGTTGTCCCACTTTCTTCCTTCGTTTATCTTTCTGGCTCCTGTCGTATAGCCGGTGCTTCTTATCGATCGAAACGGGGGGGGGGCGGTTGCTGGTGATTTGACGGAGGCTCGCAGTAGAGAGAGTCAGCGCGCAGTCAGACGTGCCCCGAAGGGCGAGAACAATGTACATTCGGGGATCGGAGGGAACGGGACTGGTAACGTATCGAATTCTCATTCCTACAAGAATACTCTCGTCCAATCAGATCCCTCGATGCCTCGACAGACACGCTGAATTAACGAGAGATTGATTTCCTAATTTCCGCCATGCAAAATTCAGTTATCGCTGTTCGATAATGCTCCGGGCGGAGGTAGCGATATAATTCAGATTCCTTATCTGCGCTCGCAATCATCCTCGTCGAAAGTCTAGCCTCCGCGGCGACCACAGAAGTCCGTCGTCGAATAATGGACAAAGGGGCTGTGGTACTTGAGGATCTCGATTTTCTTTTTTCTCCGACGTTCAAACGATACTCAATAACGGTTAACGAGAAGCCCGGCTATCGTGACTCAGTGCGGAGACAGGACACCTTCAGCAGTCCGCCGCGTCGTCCGAGGCTCCCAGACAAAGAGGAACGGAGCGAGGTGAAAAGAGGAATATGGAGATCCATCCCCGCCATTTCTCTGCCGGAACAATCCGACGACGTTTCACACGGGCGGGCGTTACGCGGCTGGCGTGACTGCTTGTGAGAAGAATCGCAATTAAAGGCGTTGAAACGCGGTTAGCCGCCGACCCGTCGGCCAGAATCTTCAAACCGCGATGGCGACAAAAGGAAACGAGCGACTGCGAAACGACCGGCCTCGCATCCGGTCGGCCGTCGATGGAGGAGGGGGCCCGGTGCGTGACGCTGTCTGCCGTCGTGCACCGGCTGGCCACCAGCAATTTGTTTGCGTAGTCGTTTCTAATTAGCCACTGCATGGTCTATCGCGATTCTTGTTATCGTTAATTCGCTGGATCCTGCGATTAGTGGAAGTCGAACCCGGGAAAGCAGCGATTGTTGCTGAAATCAGAAAATCTTGCGACGAGAGCAAGGGACAATTTTAATTAGGGTGATTATTCGATTAGATAGCGTACCGCGCAGTTCGCTCGATTACATCGTTCGCGAATGGAATCGTATTTTAAATTCGAGGGACAAGTGATAATATTTTGCTGGACGTGGAGCATCGGCTAATTTTTGAATTTTCAATTAAAGTTCCTGGGAATTCTACACCCAGCGCGCCCATATTAAAAATCCCCGAGGCTTTTGATCGACAAGCGTTAAGAAGGCTCCATTTACGTGTTCCTTAATTTCGACGCGGGCGGATCGTAGCGCGGCTTCGAGCCGCGTCGAGGCGATTCGTCGCCGAGAACCGAGCGGAAATATTTAACCGGCGCGCCTAAATTTTTTCACGGCACATCGTCCGAAGCTGACAACAGCTGCTGTCTATTCAAAACGAGCGGAACACTTTAAGCGAACCGGGCGCAGCTTTCAAACCCGCTGAATGGGCCGCGACTCTTGCGGGCGAAAAAAGAAACCGACCAATTTCTAAAGGGGCGCAGAGAATGAAACATCTGTAAGGGGGAATCGTTAAAAACGTCGATGCTGAAAGGAGGCGTGGGCGAAGTAGCAATTTAGCCGAGGCTGCTAAGAAAGAGAAAGCTTGGGGGAGCATTAAGAATTAATTTCGCGAGCGACTATCCTTTCATTCAATTTGCGAGAAGATATTTCGTAACAGTTCGGAACGCAGGCCAATTTCACGTTCCTAGATTTCATCAAGATTTTTCAATTCAGGACAGTTAGTCCCGTCGGTCGACTGTAAATCAGTTTCTGCGATTTTAAATGGGAATTGTACGCGAGCTTTCGCATACTTATCGCTGTCCTTTACCTAAAAACCAATCAAACTCCAGAAAGCATAATAAATTCTTACCCCTGTCTCCATCAATCCCAAGATAGCAGTCTAATAAAAATGACATTTTATAGCTGGTATCGACCCCCTGTCGTCACTTGTAAGTCCCCACATCCTTCGACCCCTTGCACCCCAACTCACCCACGACTCTGTCAACCAGCTCCTCATCTATTATTTCCCAAGAATCCATCTTTCTCAGCCAAGCCCACCCCTGCCAAACGAATAATCTCCAAAATTCTCATTCAGACCGCCCCTCATCCCCCTCCCGCGAAGCAGACAACCCCGGCAGTGAATCTTATCGCGTATATCGAGACCAATCATCCAGCAACGTAACCCACCCCGTTCCACCCCGGGGATGAATCCTCCCAGGGAGAGGTGCGCCAGCCTAGCGATCTCGAGCAAACCTCGCCGTCCATCGTCCCGGGAAAAGTTTCGCCATCGCGGGGCGCTTAAATACGCGGTTATGCGTCGCGAAAGACAAAGGGGGACGCGGCCCGGGGGGGGGGGATGGTGTGCCGGAGCGAGCAGCGAGCCGTGGGAGGGGGGGTGAACCGGAACGGCGGAGCGTATGCGTCGAATTATGTGCATCGATTCACCCGAAAATGGGAAAACTTTCGCGACTGGGCGATCGTCTGGGGCGTATCTTGTTGGCCAGCCAAGTTCGCCCTGCCGGTCAGAGGTGGTGCACTAAGGCCTGGGGGATGGGTTCGCAGAGTGTGGGTGTTGTGGGTGGACGAACGGCAGAGTTACGTTTGCCCGTTACGGTCGTCTGGCGGTGCACGGCTCCGAGCTTTACTGCTTGGTTAACTATCTGTCCTACGGACAGCTTTTGGCACCGCGCACGTCGCCCCCGAAGGGGGTTGAAGGGCGAGGGGGGCGGGGTCCGCCAGCCGCGCTGGACCCGAGCGTTTATTATTTAAATTAAACGTTGACTCCGGGGAACGGGCGGGGTATATTCTTCGCAGGATGAGTCCCTCCAGGGGTGGCTGACTAGCGGGGTGGTTTCCTGGCCGGGCTTTCAACCGAGCCAGACGCGATTTTTGAGGAGCTCTCGGAGGGGAGGAGGGAAAGCACGACGAGTCTCGTCGCGCTTTTGCACCGACCGGATTGAAAGCGCGCGCTGCAGCCTGGGCTCCGTGGTTTGATCGAAACATAATGACGTCCGAAAGGGTGCAGCGAGCGTCGACGTGATCGACGCTCGCGTGCCACTGACATCGTATTACCAGCCCCCTCCTGTGTCGCGTTGACAGATTTATTGGAGTCGCGAAGGTTATCGCGAAACGACGTTGAAGATTGAATTCGATCGCTGAGTTTAGGTTCTGTAATACTCGGGGCTGTTAATTTTCGCGTATAGAAGGGTTGGACGGATCTGCTGCAACTTTCTCCCGTTGCAACTCTGTCCGGTAGTTAGTGAGTCGGCTAATCGGCAAGTTTCGAGGGAGGGCTATTAAGAAACCACGACCAGATGAATAATTCTATCTAAGACAGTTCCACGTCGGAAGAACTTTTGTCGCTATTTTCTTCAGAACCATTACACACACCCCGAAAAAGGAACTTGCATCATAAAGCAGAGTGGTTTTATTTCTTCGTTCGTCGTTAAATTTTATTACCAGCCAGAAATCGCCGACAGCCCAGTGCCTTCGTGATTCAGGGCGTATCGAACTATCGACTGTGGCCCACAGTTCTCGAAATTCAATTAGTCGGCGATATGGAGGGGAAATCCAGCCGCCGATCGTCGGAAGAACCACAAAAATTCCCTCGTTTCGAGGCCCCGACTTAACGTGCTTCTTCTTCTTCTTCTTCTGCTTCTTTTTCCTCGTTTAATTCCACGGAAACTTCCCCTGGTTTTAAACGATCCTGCATACCGAAGCGTATGAAAAAGTTCGGCCGACCGGGGGGTTTCAAGAATTCGACAGCGCGATCGATTTTCCGGCCCTTGAGCGTCGCCTCGCTCCGCGAAACTTCCATCATTTTCGGCGAGTTAATTTTTTATGAGAATTCGAAAGTTCCCGGAAAATTATGGAGCGTATTACACGGCCGGAAATTCTCCGGGAAATTGCTTCCTCCGTCTGACCTACGCGGTCTCGTTCTACTTGCGCTGTGCCCTTCTAAGATCCTCCGGAGACTCTTCCCGATATTTCCTGTTTAATCCTGGCGTTGTACTATTTCACGCACGCATACATAAATTACGCGGGGACACCGTTTTTAAGGAAATACGAAATAGCTGAAACGTCGCATTAGTGTTCCATTAATTTTGTAGTGTTCCAATATTTTTTTGCATTCATAATCTGTTATTCATGTTCTCTACGCACTTGGCACAATTTTTAAACGATCAGCAATGCTTGAATAATTCCGCGAGATCGCGCTGCTATTTATAACTACCCTACTCTTCTTCGACTCGCAAGTATTTTTAATCTAGGCTCGCAGAACTCGGTATCCCTAAAAAATTCAAACACCCCGCGTAGAGGCGGCAGTGAAATATAAAATGACGAGGGTAACTAATTTCTCGATGCTCTTGCTCGTTTCCCGAGCGATGGAAAAAATGAAGGGCCCCGCAAGTTTGCGAAGTTCGAGCGGGGAAAATTAGTCGCAAGCAAAAAGGTCGTTTTCCTATCGACGAGACTGCTGCTGTTTCAAGTTTTCTTTTTTTTTTAAACAACATGGGAAAAACGAGAAGAGGCAAAACAAGTCGCGAGATCCTTTTTTCTTTTCACGACAAAAAAAAAAGCAACTGCAAAGGCTCCCTCGCGCTGTTTAGCGTCGGTTCGTTAAAGTAACGCGATACTTCACTCGAACACGGGCTTCCATGAGAAATCGTTCCGAAAAAGGAGCCCCTCAATTACGCGTTTTCACGTCGCGCGATGCGAAAGCCCGGAATAACGACGTTCGTCGAAATTGTTTCGAATCGCGACGCTGTTAAAGCGAAATAATATTACGTTGGCCAACAAATTTCCTTAAACCGATTTAAACGGAAGACCCGTCTAAATTGTCGCGGTTGAAAATGATTTTACTTCCAGCGGCACTTGAACGGATTCTCGTGTCACTAACCGGGTAGTATTAACGAGCTTCGAAACATAAATTAACCTCGTTCGCTATCGCCTTTACACCTTCTGTCCACACTGTCCATTTTATTATCGATATAGTCGACACGATTACAAAAGCTACTATCACCTCCGGTTCTTACTTTCACCCTACTTTAGCAACGCAGAAACTCCTTACACTCTATATACTGGCCTCTTTAGTTAAAATGTCCTATCTACCATTTTGAAACAACCGAGAAAACTGAAGTTTTATCATTTACTTTCTCCGTCCTTATTTTCTTTCATTCAAATGAAAACATGTTATCATTATTTCGGAACAGCCTAATATAATTTCTTGTAACAGGTGTACCGGGAGGTATCGTATTATTAACGTACCAATTAATTAATAGTTTCAGGTAGGATGTTTTAACCATTTGGAAAGAAGTTAGGTTAAATACATTAGACTGTTTATAAATCTTTACGAAGCACGTAGAGGTTTCTAACTTTACTTAAAAGGTAAAAGACGCGTGGAACTTCAGATATCTCAACATATCTAAAAAAAAATGAAGAAATGCTAGATAGGACAGTTTAACTAAGGAGGGCAGTATAATTCCTTATTTCTTTCAATGGCCATCGTATATTACCACGCTTACACTACCCACCCACTTCTGTCTGAAAAATTCAAATTGCTCCGCCACAATTCTTCGCTAACCGACTAAGCTCGATCTTAATCAACTACCACAAGCCTCCTATACGTTAAACCCACGGTACGCCTAATCGTCAATCCAGAAACGGTGCGCCGCAGAGGGACAGCCAACCGAAGAAGCTCTCTTTAGCAACTTCGTTCAATCGCTGCCTGACGCGCCTCGAACGCGCCAGAGGGGGCGTAATTTGCATTAATCGCGGTGATGTCTCATTGTCAGCAAGTGGCCGAGTGAACGGGAGTTCCATTAATCGGGATATCTCGGTGTTTACGCGGCGTGGTTTTAATGGACGAGCGTGAGCCCAGGTGCGGCGAGGAGGAAGCTAAAAAAAAAGAAGAAGAAGAAAATACTCGCGCTGATTCTAACGAGAGGGAAAAAATTTGCGACGGATCACGGCGGGCTGACCTTTGTCACGAGCAACTCGACTCGTAACTGCGATCCACGTCCATTCCTGGCTCGCCGCCTGACAGCTAACGAGATTTCTTGGCCCCTGAAACGCGGGCTCCTCGGCACTTTTTAAAGTCCTCAGGACGGAGCCGCAGCGTGCGACGGCAGTCGCGGTTTCCTACCGGGAATGGGAAAAGTCCACGAGCGAAAGCAAGTCGATTAAGGGGGTAGGTCACCCTCGCTAGTCCTAAAACAGGCCTTTCTTCAAACGCAAATTGTAAGGTGATAAATAACAATAGAGACAACGCTTTTTTCTAGTCTTATTCGTTATTCTATAAGCTTTAACACAAAAAAAGAAAAGTCTAAATACCTCTATGTACATAAAAGTTGTGAGTAAAAACGTTATGGCGTGTAAAACCATTCCCTAAGATGTGTTGGAAGCAGATTTTCGAAAAAAAAATAATACAATTTTTATGATGAAAAATACGATTTTATCGATTTCTTGTATGGAAAATATTTTTTATCTTTTTTTTAAGAATTTATCTGGAAATTCTGCTTCCAACACATCTTAGGGAATGGTTTTCTGCATGTCTCATTAAATTTTCATCCAAATCATTGGAGCGGTTTTCGAGATTTTATGTACACCATCAAACGGTGCACCGCGTACACGCCATAACGTTTTTACTCACAACTTTTATGTACATAGAGGTATTTAGACTTTTCTTTTTTTGTGTTAAAGCTTATAGAATAACGAATAAAACTAGAGAAAAACGTTGTCTCTATTGTTATTTATCACCTTACAATTTGCGTTTGAAGAAAGGCCTGTTTTAGGACTAGCGAGGGTGACCTACCCCCTTAAAGTCCTGCTACGCGTCGCGATCGACGACCAAATTAAGGGCGGCGTGTTCTCAACGACCTAGAACGCAAACGGCGATTATTAACTGCGCAGGGATCCTCGGAGTGGCGAAAGTAACGCGGGACAAGGTGTAATGCCCAGCTTGGAGGGGGAGAGATTCGGAGTTGGTGGATTTGTAAATCTGAAATCTCGACGGCGGGCCTCGACTGCCCAACTAACGAGGGTCGTTTGGCGATCGAATCCCTTCTAATTTTCAACGAACTCCGACGGTCGAATCAGCTGTAACTAGTGAAACTGGCTGGAATCGCCTCATTGTCAGCTTTCCGTCGGTTCGGCCAGATAAACTTGCCTCGTCGAATATCATCGATCGATCGAAACGACGGGGAACGGGGGTTACGATTAATCCGCGCCGTAGCTCCTCGCCCCATGGAAATCGAAATTTCCGTCCCGCTGTTTCCACCTCTCCCCGCCCTGGCCACAGCGGAGCTGGCGACTGATATCCCGTCGATGCCGTGCCCGCCTAATTTAAGATCAATTTAATCGACGCACGACAATTCGAGAAACAAAAGCCGGGCAGGGGGGAGTAGAAAGAGTGAAATCGAAGCGAAATAACGGGCGTCGCTCTTTAGTTGTTCAGCCGTGCAGCCCCGAGTCGACGAATGGGATCGATTGCGCGTGCAACTCCGCCTTTATATTTCTATCAGCGCGGGAGTCGATCGACTGGCGGGAATCCGGCGCCCGTTCTTCTGCGAAACGGGCCGCTTAAACCGCGCGACAACGGATGCGTGGCGAGGCGAATTTTGGAAATGATGGTGGCGCTGGAGACAAGGCGCGCTGCCGCGAGTTCGATCGTCGGTGAGATGGCGGATGTGAAAGCGGAGAATCCTGCCCAAGTCTCAGCTATTTTATTATCTCCGGGAGAGTTTGCTTGAGGCTTAGGAATAAATCCTCGTTTCTTACAAGTACCACGAATTCTGCTAGAAGCTAAAGCGATTAGATTCTTCCACTGTGAAATCTCTCACCAGATTTCTCACGATTCATTAAACATTCGCTATGATTTAGTCGCAAGGAATCGACTGCAATACCTTTAACGAACACCGTGTCTGCTCCAAAGGATCCAGGATCCACCCATCGAGCGTTTAGAGGACCGCAGGACCGCTTCAAGCAGGAAACTTGGCCCAAAATGGAGGGCTGCTTGTTCGAGAAGCGCGCGACGTCGCTAGTATCTTTACCTTAAGTACGGGCGGAGAGGGGGGGCGCTAGGGAGGGCCAAGTAAAATGCCCGTCTTCCGGGAGCGTGTACGGGACGCTTTCATGGTAATTAGTGTATTCTCTGAGTGGCCCGAGTCATTAGGTTCGCTGGCGGCGCTATGTCAAAAGCACTATCCCACCACCCCCGCCGCGCGAGCATAGTTCTTCCGAGCCTCTGCCTCGCGCCGCGATTCGCGACGATTTCCCTTCGAGTCCCTTTTGTTTGCTAATTTATCGGAATTTCACGACAAGCCCCCGTTGATAGCTTAACGCCGCCGCGGGCTTCGTAACACCGAGGGAAATATGAACTCCGGCTGGCTCGAAAATTAAATCAAACGTTCTTTATTCTTCTTCAACCTTCCGCTTGTAAGTCCCTGCAAAATTTCTTTCAACGCCTAAGATTCAAATGTCAATTCTTCTCACTGACTACTTAGGTCTGGGTTAGCTACTAAATTAACCATCGGTGTACAACTTCCTCTTCGCCTTACAGCGATCTAAACTCTAAAGTTACCTGGCATCTCAATACTAACCGTATTTCTTCGTTCTAGTGGAACGACGAACGAAACCTCTCGCTTAGTATGAACTACGAGCCTCGTTTAACACTGGACATACAGTTTACCACGGCGGTGTACCGTATTTCATAACAGCGTGCGATAAGGCAACTGTGCTGGACGATTTTAAGCAGCAGCAACCATGCTCGTCCATTCGCTCCCGTTTCCGAAAACTCCCTGTGCTCCACCACTGGGAACGTACAAAGCAAAGTGCCCGAAACACAGCCGGACAACTTGTACGGTCCGGCATGGAATGTTCGGCGAAAGTCGTTCGGCAACGCGGTGGCCGTGCGGTAAATGCTGAGGATAGTTCGCTCTCTAATCATTCCCGATACGTTTGCGAGGCGAACGTAAATCAGGACAACGGAATCGATGGACTTTCGGGAGGCGGCACTTCGAATACGTTGCGCGCGGCATCAATTATCCATGAATAATTAATTACGCGCGCACAGACGCGATCGTTACGGCGCGGTACAAGTGTTTTAACAGCTTGTAGGAAGTTAAAGGTTAATTTATAGCCGGGCGCGATCGCAGCGCGACATCGGTTAATCTGTTCCTTTGACGACTTGACGGAATATTAGATTTATCAAGTAGGCTTACGTTAGCTCGTGGAATAATCGGCATCACACGGCCGAACGGATTTATTCTGGGACGCGAGCATCGATAATTACCGCCGCTCGAAATAGATAATCGTTCACAGTAACGCGTTCGTCGCTCGGCGAATTAAAACGTTACGTCATTCGGCTGCCACAGAAGGCGGGCCTGCTTCACGGGGAATTTTCTTCTTTAATAAAACGTCACAACGAAACGTCAAGCTATTCCTTTCGATCCATGATATTTCTTTGTAGCCTACGCACCAATACAGAGTCTACAGATATTTATATTCCCCAGGTATTCTAAGCAACCATTAAGCATGCATCAAAGAATCTCAGAACCTTTATCCACAGAGATTTTAAGAACCAAAAGAGGCATCGCAGTTGAAGTACGCTTTCCCACAGCGATCCTTCAATTTCCACGTCGTCATAGTTATCTTTTAATATAACTAACGCAGCATCCACGATCCTCCCCGTTCTCCGTCGCTAAAACGAATCCTGCTCCGTTGCACGAGCGTCGCGACGCTCTTCGTTCCCATGCAATCACGTCCCAGTGGGGGAACCTGGCAGCGAGGCGAGCTTTTTGCCTGGCCCCCGTCACCGAATTAACTCGCGGCCGCAGAAATTACGGGCGTCGCGTCTCTGCCCCCCCGGACCGGTCGCCGGCTCGAAATAATATCCTTTGCCGGCCTGAGAACTGGAATAACGACACGTGGTCGTCGTTTGCCTTGGCAGGCCACCTCATCTCGGCCGTGGTTATATGTTTAGCGAGAGCCGGGCGGTGTTTAAGCCAGGAAACTAGACGCGGAGCGCTGCTCGCCCCGAGATACCAGCCGCCGCCGGTTTCCCGGATTATTTTTCTCTTATCGTTTCTGGACGCTAGCCGTCAGCGGGCCTTGGCCCCTGGACCCCCGCAACCCGCGTGCTCGTGAAATAATCGTAGGAAAGTTGCCCGAAACGGGCCCCGCGCGACTCGTGCCTCCAGGCTGCCTGGCTCGATCTTTTCGCCAAAGGATTAGGAGAGCCCACTGGGATGCCTAACCCCGGGATGTAGGTTAAAAGAGGATACCGAACCCGTTATCTCTAGCTTCCTATTTTCCCCTCAAACGGCTCCAGATCGCCCGATCGCCGCAGCGATATCCTCACGATCCAGAGACTTAGGCTCGAGAGCTTGTCAGATCAGCGATTCCAGGACCACGGTTCCGTGGAACGGGCGTAGAGCTTCTTGTGTCGCGGCAGAGGCGAGGGCCTTCGCATGGCGTCACGTGTACGAAGGGCGCATGGAGGAATTTTATTTAATATCAATCGCTCGTGCGCAACAAGCTCCATCGGTTTCCTTCAGGAGCTACCGATCTAAATCGGCGAATATCCATTCTGAATTAACGCGAGGTGGCTGTGGAAACGTCTGAAACGGCGCGGGGCCAGGTCAGCTCGCGGAAAGACACGCGGCAACGATCCTTCTCACCGTGGAATGCAAATTTCCCGTTTCCACTGCGCGCGGAGTAACGAGTTTCACGCGCAAAGAGTAATTGTTGTCATTAGCGGCGTGCTATTAAAGCTACCGCGGTAACAACGGCGTGCAAATAATAGTATTCATTATCGAATCCCTCGATGGAATCCTTCGCTTCGAGGGCGGGGGAAGGGGGGGGGGATAAGAATGAACGAAGAGGAATTTTTCACCATGAACTGCTGTCCAGATCTCGTTTCTCCTATCGCACGAATGGGTGGAATTCAGTGCTGCTATTAGGGGGCTCCCCGCTTGGTTTTTGCTTCTGCCCGGCGAATTCCAGACACAAGATTTCGCTTTTCGATGACGCCCGTGCTATTTTTCTCTGCGACGGGCTCGATACGTTATTTGAACGAGAATAATCGCTTAGGTTTGCGGCGCAACGCGTTCGCGGGTTTCTGGAAGCCTGTACGGGAATATAAAGTGAATAGAATTGAAAAGTCGATAGTAGCCTGGATGTTCGAATTATTATTGCCGGCCAAGATCGAGGATGGTAATTTCGCGAGAAAGGAGATTTCGTTTCGCGGTGTTATTTTGCTTGGCGCGAACGTCGCGGCTCGGAGTACGCGCATGCCTTTGTTCCTTAACAAAATGCCGGAGCAGGACTTTGAACTAAAAAGATTTGTAAGAGACAGCAAGGCTTCGAAGCGCACAGTTTCTAGGTTTTTATGCTCCGCTTAAGGGGTCATTCTGGTTAGCGCGCCGATAAATTCAGCGATTTTCAGGAATTTATTGCGAAGACAGGAATTATAGTAATGGAATAAAACTTTTTTTTCTATCGATTAAACTACATTTCTACGGTAAATAAAAAATATAAATGTTTAAAAATTCATGCCTCGCTCGTGCAGGTGATTTCAGCAGTTGAACTTATTTAAAACCAAAAATACAAACAGATTCTTGATCAGTATGACAGTCGCTATGGCCCGTACTAGAATAAATAATTTATCCTTAAAATTAACAAAATGGTGGGCAAAATACAAGAATCAATGTGTTTTGGCTGTGTTTACTGTGCTATTTTCGATTTTAAAAGTAGGTTAGACTCAACAGAAATACTTGGTTGTAGTACCGACCAGAGGTATAGGTGTGCAGAATAATCAGTTCAATTTATAAAGCAATCGTTTCGACAGATTTTGAGATTTTACCTGCACCATGTGAAAAAATGCCGTTCCTAGAAAATCGCGTTCAAAGTTTTTATGTATGGTGGTCGAGGCTCTGCGCTCCCTACAAAATACCTACGCAGAAGCGAAAATAATTAGAATTTTTCAATGAACATTTAATAGTACATTCTTAAAGATATCTACTTTCGAAAACTGTTATAAAAAAAAAATCGATTTTCTCAAATCGTCTAACCATAATGACCCCTTAAGCATCCGGATCATGGTCCAATGAAAAATATAAATTTGTAGGTTTTACCTTCACTTTTCCAGGTGCACTTACATTCACAATTCTGGTCTTAGAACACTTCTTCGGGAGGGGGAATCGCAAGATTTCCTTACCTGAAACATACAGAATAAAGTATTAAAATCTGATGGCACGGATATATCAGAAATTGTGCAAGTGGTTTCTCAAGCTTCCAGTCGGATTTAACTGATCGTGTTAACTGGTGGTGCCATTTGTGAATTAAAATGGACGTTACGGTTTATCTGTAAAATATAGTCTTGTCGCCATTGGTTATGCAGCTTCGTATGAAAGCGTTTTAATTAAAATTTAGTGGAGGAGGAAGTTGGTAATTAGCGTCGCTTCCAAGTCAAGCCGTTCGTCCCTAGACGCGAATCAACTTTTTATACGTGATCCAAATGGCGACCGAAAACCGCTTAAGTTCGCCCGATGTATTTTCTATTCCATTTAAGTCTACAGCGTGTATAATGGCAGCAGCGTGCAACAATGAATATGAAATTAATTACGCGCGACGCGGAGAACCCGTACTTGTCAAACGGCTGTTCCATTAACAAATAAACAACACTGCCACTCGATACCACCTAGGTACATTTCAATTAATATTATGATTACGCTACACGCGGTTTCTAAATGCACAGTTCCATTTTGGTCAAAGTCCGTGCTGCCTTCTCGGTGAAATTAATCTGAATTCTTCAATCCGAATCAACTCCATTGTGATTTCTCAGTCTTCGCGTGTATCCGCGTGCAAAACCTTAATAATTAAATTCATTCTAATTAATTTCAATTTTATTAATTTCAATATAACTATTCCAAGCGAAAGCTCTTCAATTAGGAGATGGAAACATCCATGAAAACAGTCGGGGCGAATTTCGGTGTGGGCAGTGATGAACTAAGTAGATCGGAGGTTCGCCAGATGATCTTGTATCGAAGCACTGCTACCATTTTATAGCTACCGATCAAAAACCCAATTCATGCCGCACTCCCTCTTCCTAACGCTTCATCCGCGGGTCAAGGAAAGCGCTATACCTATTTCTCACGGAATATTCACTACCCCGACTACAATTATTATCGCAGCCATTCATTGCCACAGCTACTAATATTAATAAACCGAAGGAAATGGTGGGAGAGTCGAGTGATATCTAAAAGTAAACTATTAAATCGTTTCAGAAGCCTTGCTATTTTACCCCTACACAATTTGCATTTCAGCGTCGATTTAAACAACCAATCAGCCCAAATTCTCGAGCACCGTCCACGGCGATCCGTCTCCACGCGAAAGACGAGCCATTCGTGCCCGAAATTGTCGATCCCTCGATTCCGTTGCTTCTTCCTGACTATCGACGCACAAAGGGGATTGGAATGTCTCTGGTCGAATTCCAACGGCGGAAATCGGAGTTTCGGGGGGGGGGGGGGGGACGGGTGGGCCAAGGGGGATTTCGGCGTCGCCTCGTTCGAAGGCCGGATGCAAAGTTAACGCGACGAGCCGTTTCGGTAGTTAGTTAACGGATCGTTGCTGCCTGGCGTCGATTTGTCAAAGGGGCCTGGGAAAGTTCGAAAGGTCGTGATTAAGTGGGACAGACGAATCGTTTTCGGGATGTCGGCTCGGCGGGCGAGTTTTAAGACTGCGAATACTGCCGGCGAACGTCGGGATGGCGCGTTCGCTACGGTTGAAACGTTGCTTACTTTCGTCGGCGGAATTCAGAGGCGAAGCAGGACGGAATGAATTTCCTTTCTCGAGCCTCGGGTGCCTCGGTTTACTTCGCGGTGGCCACTGAATATGAGTGCAGTTCTGGCGACAGTGGTAGGAAAGGGGAACGTTAAAACGTTAAGTCTGTGGAGCGATTTATGGGCGGAGGGGGTGCCGTGATTGCTGAGACACCTTTGGAAAGCTCGACGAGAGGAATCTTGAGGGAGGGATCTTGGGGAATGTTGAGAGGAAAAGAATTTAATTCGCCTAATGGGGAACATGCTCGCAGAGTTACGTATGGGCAGGTTGCAAGCTCTATTCCTCCAGCAACTTTCAAGGAATATTCCAAGTTCTATTTATCCTAGCACCTTCGCAGAAATATACCGAACTCTATTCCTCCAACGAATGTCTGCAGAAACATTCACACTCCTATCTATCCGAAAAATCCGGCAACAGGCCTGCATACGCGGCCTCTAGTATCATTCCTTCTTGGCAAGATAAAAATTAGACGTTATTACCAACTCGTGGGGCCTAATAATTCCCATTTATGTACTCCGCTCGACACCGAAGGGTTCCACGGGCGCGGCGAAGCTCGCCACGGTGGCGCGTAGCGGAAAGCACGGAGTGGTAACGGGTGTTCCGATAATCGAGACCTTCAACCGTGCTTTCTCACTTATTGTGCTCTTCTAATTTGCCGCGATTAATACTGGCGGACGCGCGTGAGAAATAATTAAAGCCGCGAGCACGGAATCTTTAAATTGGCTTCATTACGACGAACAGAGGGAACCAGTTGGGCGAAACAATGAGACGGGCGGGGGCGTTATTTGCGTTGCAAAAACGCCGCCGATTATTCAACAGAGATGGCGTAGGAACAAATAATACGAAGCCACACGCTCTCGTCTGCGCAGTGATGAAGTTGGCGCGTGTAATTAAAGGGGGCGCGTAACGATCAAGGGAAAAGGGAAAGGGATTCATCGAAACAAATTAAATCGCATCGCACAGCGAATATTTATAAAAACCGGGGAAAGGGCATTTTTCTTTCTCGTTCAAATAACGCGCAAAAGAATGGAATAACCTCCCCGCGGAAATAATTGCTGGATGGCGCGTGAACGTTCCGCGAATATTACGTAGGAACACATTTTGAAAAGTAAAGTTTCAACCGCGCCACACAGTGTAAAAACAAAGGAAGAAAGGGAGCCACAGAGCCAGCGGCGTTTGTAATTACGGGAATGATTTTACCACGGGCGTTCATTCGATTGACAACTAGCAATAACTGTTAGGCCCTATATGTCGGAGCTCGCTGAAACTTGCTGGATCAAATACAAGTTACCGTTTCACGATTTTCGGCCGCGCGAACGTTTAATTATAAAGCCCAGCAGCGGTACGCTTCGTATTGAACTTTTGTCTAATTGAAGCTGGGTTTAGAAATATTCTCATTGTTGTTACGTTTCATTACAGGCCAACTGTAAATTATTTCGAATTGAACAATTACTTTTCCCCGTGGCTGAATGAACGCACGATCCGCGGCCGTGATTATTCCAATAGCTACGTAGTCCCCGCGAATTGTTCAGAATTGAATACGTATGAAATACAGGCCGTGCGATAAATCAAAGGGTTTCATTATTTGAAATTTTGATTGTGACCCTCGTGTGAATTATTTTATCTCGGGCTCTGTGCTGTTGTTTTGTAAAAAAAAAAATCGGTGGAAACGGTGACGCGCGGTTGTATAGAGAACGTTTGAAATCTATTAATGTCGAGTAGAAAATTTTAAGAAATTAAACCACCGTCGAGCAATTATCTGCCATAGTCGAGATTACGTTTTTTTTAATGCAAACGCACTCGTTAAGAGGCTCGTAATAAGGAGGCAGCCCCTGGAACCAGGAGGCCCTCTATTTTTCAGGCCCCCCCCCCCCCCCCTAATAAAACCCTCGGCTCGAGATTACACCAGCCCCCTTATCGCTGCATTATGCACGCGAGCGGAGTGTAGGTATATTAACAACACTTATCACATCAGGGTACTTACGCCCAATGAAATATCGAACGGCCCCCGCTTAATATCTTATTCCGCCCCCGCTACGTTCAACCGAATCAATGGGCGCGCGTTCCCTCGTCCCTGGGAACTGTGCGCGAGTATCGCAATAATTTCATATTCCTGCCTATCCCGGCGATATAAATCATCGCGTGGAACTGCACAGCGATTGCAGATGCAGTTACCAACGTACCACGCGCAATATGGGGCGCGGATACCTTCCGATACCTACTGGGAACAGCGCGTGAAGTGGGAAGCTCCCTCGAAACCAGCTTAAACGATGCAGAGTCGAACTTTCTTCAACGAAATTTCGCCGAATGATCGATATGAAAGCTACCACCAGCCACCGAAGTCTATCTTCCATGAAAGTTGACTTATATCCCAGGCGCTCTCAAATATTCAAAACATCCTCCGTCTGAAAGAAACCACGTTCACAAGCAGCGTCAACGATACTCGCGTGTATCGATTAAAAACTGAGAAAAAAGAAAAACGACGTTCGGATCGAGATCCACGTAAACGGCGCCATGCGTTATTCTATTAACACTTTGTGGCAAACGGGGTTTCAGTAAATGCCCCTTGATAATATATTATATATTACTTCGAAGATGCAGCTCCGTCGGCGCGGAAACGCGTATCCGCCAATCAAAGCGTCAGCGCGTCACCCCAATAAATAAACCTTCGACCTAAAGATCCCCCTAAACACCCGAAATTATCGCCTCGGCTGGGAACAATAACGTCACGCCCAACCACCTACGGGGAAGACGCACGACCGCGAGCATCACCGCGACCCGTGCACGCTGAAGGCAGAAAATAAAGAAGGAGAAGCCTCGAGAACCAGCGCTCTCGCCCATCGACCTCTATCCATTTTTCATCGCGAAGGATCGCTTCGAGGGTCCATACTTCACGGAACCTACGCGCGTCGATAACGCGTGCCCTCCACCCCTCGCCCCCTTCTCCCCCTCCCTCCGGGCCCGTCAAAGATAAACTATCCGCTCGCGGGGGGGAGGGCGGTGTATTGTGCGCGGAATCGTGCGGTGCACGCGTCCCACGGCCTGTTGGCGGAGAATCTCGTTCCCCCGGCGAACGGTGGGTTTCTTCGCGATCATGCCTTGTCTTTATCTTGGCCGGGACCCCCTGTCTGGCTGCGTGCAAACTATTAACGAGACACCGCCGCGCGAGCGTGGCTGAGCAAGCTTCGTAAGCTCGGTCGAGGCCCTAAGAAAACCACGGCGAACCAGCTTATCTCGCCGCTGGGCCACCTTCCCCGGGACGGAACTTTCCTTATCGCTTCGTTCATCGTCCTCATCGCCGGTAGGGGCTACGGGGCACGGGAGGGGCGGGCACAGGGGTGGAGAAGAAGTTTGCTTTCTGGATAACGAGGGAACCTTCTAAGCGGCGGGACGCCCGCAGCTATTCGGCCAACTATGAAAACGCTCCAACCGATCCACTCGTGCCCTCCGCGCCGATCGAGCCACCCTTCTTTCCTTCCGAGGGCTCCACTTCGATTGTCTTCCCACCCTACTCTCCCGATCGAGGCCCGTGCGAAGTGGCGGGACGCGGGTCACCGTGGCTGCAAGTTCGTTTGAGAGGGGAAATGGTGGACGGTGAACTGGGAGGAATCTGATGAAAGCTGACGCGCTGTTTGCGATCATCTTCGGGGAGATCCATGGTGATCGGAAAGGGTAGTATTGGTGACGGGGGGGGGTTTCTGTTCTTATGGATGTTTGATTCTTGGTGTGAAGTTTTCAGGCGTCGAGGAGGAATATACTTCACGGTATGCTTTTCGAAAGAGGAGTCAACTGTGAGAACAAAGTATCCTACAATTTCGATTAACTTTTTGGCGTGAAAAGCACCTCCCGCGCTCGATTGGGTAGTTAATTACGATCGCCTGGTAAATTAATTTACTCGCACAATAAACATAAAATAGAGGGGACTTGGGCGCAATTGGAGCGCATAAAGCATTCGATTCGGTCAGAATTACGAGCCCTTTCTCGGTGTCACTGTTGTATTCTTATGGATTGTAAATTTTGTTAAACAATAATACTGAACTTTCCGCGAAACACGAAGCACGATGTATCGTAGCTTCCGATGTACGCTGGCCAGTGGTCAGCCGTGAAAATCTATGTCCCAGTTCAGCCATATTTCCCATACCGAGGGAACAGTTTTCCATTCCTCGGGCAATTCTTCGATTGTCCCCGCGAAGAAAAGAAGCTTGCTCGCACGGCCGGGAATACGCGGAGGGATGTGGGGGTTCATTTGAAAACGGCTTCCAGGGAAATGGGGCTGCTCTTGGGGGTGGGTCCGAGTGAAACCAGAGGAGATATCGAATAGCCAGGAATCACAAAGGATTAGCGATTCTCTTTTTCAATCTCTTTAGCGAAGATTAAAGGGCTTTCTTTTTCTGGTGATTCGAAGACCTGGAAGGCGATGATAGCGGTGGGACGTAGGGGTTGATAGATCATCAACAGCCCCTAGGTATCGGTCGTTGCCTGAAGGATATATCGAACTACGAATTTATTGAACTACGCGACTGGAGATGCTAAAAATTTGATATTCGCGGAGGTGGTTTTGATTCAAATTCTGCTAGCAGCTCGCATGAAAATTTACTTTGGAGGATTATCCATGAAATTAAGGGTGAGGAGGGATGTACACAATTTTTACAGAGAGAAAAGTATTTCTTTTTTTTTGTTGAATTTCTTGTAGCTGTGTACTCGTGATCGGTAATTGTAGTATTACGAGAAATTATTCATTTGAAAGTCGTCGATCATCTGGATGGAAAGCTATGGGGGTTGTTCCCAAAATTGAAACGCGGTTCAGCGGTAAATGTGAAATGCAAATCTTCGAGTAGAAAATTCGGTAGGGAAATGATGGAATCCCGGATAGCGATATAAATTGAAATATAATTCCATTCCGCGGTAGTCGTGTTTAATTCGCCAGCTCGCCTCCCGTAATTTATGATCTTCCTTTTTTTTTTGATGCACTCGCGCTCGCGATTTTCTGCTGCGTCGAAGGAAATGTACCGTGGCTTTGCTTGTCGAGGAATATTAACGGTTCGCGCAGTTTCGCGGGACATTCTGCATTACGCAATTATCGGAACTTCGAAATTAACAAGTAAAATTATTGCAGTTGGAAATAAACGTAAAATTCTGCAGGGTTTTTAATTTCAGCAGCATTAAATGGAATTTCTCGATAAATATTTTAGTTAAAAATCAACATCGCGCGTAAAGATACAGGCACGTAATTTCATTGTGCAAAGCTGTTAAACTTTCAACATCCAGGTGCCTTCATATTCGTTCCACGTTTTTCACTTTTTTCAATCATCCTCCTCCCCCCCTATTTTGGATAACCATCGTTCTCTCTTCTCAGCAGCATCGATATTTTTAGTTACGCCAAAGCGAGAGGCAACCGCTGTTACCCCGATTCGTTCAGGCAACCGCTGTTATCTCGATTCGTTCAGGCATTTATTAATTGTTCAAATAAATATACACCGGCGCAACGCGGGAATTTCATCAGAGGCAGAGAGAAACGTCGAATTAACTGTTTATTACTTCGCCTGGTCTCCTGATTACCTTCCAACCGAGCCCGTCCTTTCCTTTTTCTTGCCGGACGAATGGCTGAAAACAACCGCGTTGTATCCCGTACTTTCTCGATTATCGATAACAATTCCTGGAACCGTCGTTCTTCGTCATTAGTACAATCCCGCGACCGGAATGCTCTCATTTCCGGCGAGTTACCGAAGATATCCCTGCCGATTCATCCCCTGTCCGTATTAGCTCTCGCATTAGCGCCAAATTGCAACCTTGTCGACGCGAGTCGCCTGTAATTTTTGATTCTGATCCCCCTTCGACGTGCCTCGAATTCCGTTCGCCGGGTCGTTCCACCGAATCACCGTATTTCTTACGTACGTATCTCGCGCGGACCACCGCGAACCGACGTGGAGCAGCCTCTTCGCAAATGAATTTACAGCTGGGAAAGAAATTTATTACGAGACGGGAGGAAGACGTTCCACCCCCGGCTCGGGGGGATGATGTGGCTGTCAGTGTGTGGAATTGTTGCTATGCGAGGTGGGGCTGCTCTGCTTTTAATTAAGAGAGTAAACCAAGCGCTTGAAGTGGGTCGCTACTTAAATGAAACGGTAATTTGCAGGTAAAGGGGTAAATGGAGCTCGACGCTGCTGTAACTACTGATTAAAATCGTTTATTTTATTATTAGATATGGGAAAAGGTATTCTAACCGGAAGTAGAATATTTCTCAGCGAGATCAAATACTTTAGAGCTTTATAAATTCTTAGTTCTATGTTAAAGCTTGCCGCATATGCGTCCCCATCGCGATCATCCCTTACGCGATCCTTACATTTAGGGGACAAATCGTTTGTAACGGGGTATTGGGTGAGTCCTGAATTAAAAAACATGACGGCGGGACGGACACGACGTGCACGGGGATATATGCGCCAACGTATGCTGCACGTACACGCGTAATATACGCGGACGAGTACAAATGTGACAGCGGGGAAATTTATTCGCGATGAGCTTCGCGAATTCTACGATTTACAATGCGTGACCTCGTCTTCGAAACTGTTTATCATCGCGGAGAGACGGGCGAAACGGTGGCGCGTTTTTAGCCCCGCCCCCGTTTTCCAAACTGTTGGAAAATTGATTCGCGACAGGAGACGGACATTGTCGCTATCCGTATAACCGAAATTATGGCAATTCTATGGTCGCCTTTGTAAGTAATTACGTCAGAGGGGCGATTAAAGAATATCCTGGTGTATTTTTCAGAATAGAGGAGTTGTATAGAAAAAGTTAAAAATTGGACTATAGCAGAGGCTACTTTTTCAGATTAGTTACAATTACCGTATAACTTAATAGACTTTTCAAATTCATCCCCCAAATACACGCGATGTTTCGCCCACACTTGGGCGTCACAATTGTATTATAATTAAATATCAATTACATTAGTTAAAGAAAACGCTATAAATATGCGCACACGTGATCCCACCTTTCCCCTCGTGTCGGACTAAGAAGCTGAAGAATCTCGTTAACAAACATCACGCAACACGTAACGTGCCCCACGGACATCGCGAGCAATTGCAAGGGATGAAGGGGTGGAAAGGACACCCTAAAAAAAAAAAGAGGGAGCGGAAGTCGCGAAGGATGACTTCCTGAACGGCGGAACTTTTAATTCCCCGCGTTATCGCTCTCCCTCGCGCAGGATATACCTTTCGTTACCCTCCTTCACCCCCGCTTCCCGCCCCAATTTCGACCATCCCCCGTTTCTTATTTTCCTCTGTAACTTCCCTTTTCCCGCGTTTTCCATCGGGGAAAACCGCTGCCAAGTTTCTCGGCCAAGTTCCGCGAAGTCCGATGCCGGGCGCGGTTCCTCTCGGCGCAAAAGAGGGTTGAAACACGGCTGGGGGTTAATTACGAGCTCGCAGAGATGCGTTTCAGCCCCTCGATCCGACCAGAGCCGCGTCCTTTGCGCCTCGATCCACCCATCCCATTTTTCTCCCGTTCTTCCCCCTCGTCCCACCTGCTCCATCCACTTTCGTCCGCCGACCCTTCCTCCTACAACCCTTCTTCCTCCACCACCACCCCCCCTACCGCGTCTATTCGTTTCTTTTTCGTCGCGCTGCCATCGCGATTACCCACCGTGGCTGTTTCTCTTGCGGCATTATCTTTTCCTCCGTGTTTCCTCCTTATTGTCCTCCGGTACCTTTCTTCGCTTCCCATTATCCACCCCCACCCCGCCGACACGCTCGCTCCCCCGATCCAGAGCATTTCCGGCTCCGTGGCCTGCGCCCTTTTTTCCGCTACGTTATCATCCCCATCGGATCGACTACCCCCGCCCCTCTCGTCTTGCTATTCTACTTCCCCTTTTCGAATTGTCGCTGCCTTTGCTCGAGCGTGCGTACCGAAACTTTATTACGGGGGATCTTCTTATCCCGGGGATGAGAATTGATTAGATGTCGCATCTAGGTCCAGCGTCCAATGTTTCGATGCGGTGATCTCGGAGACGTATGAAGCGGGCGGAGTAATTACAGAGTTTAGTCGCTGTGCTGCGATAACACGCCCCTGCATATTCAGTTGAAATTACAGAATGCTATATTAGCTCGTGGTATCGACGTTTATCACCACGAAGGGCGTGTAAATCGGTTCATTATTTTTCTGCAGTTTCAGCAGCATACATACAGTGTCCTAGAATTATGGAACAAGTGGAAAAACGAGAATTTTGTGTGGCAGGTGATGTAGAAGCTTTATGCACCGAGATTTGGGGTTTCTTTTCAAAGAATTCTCGGGGCTGTGCGTATGGCAGCGGCTATTTAAATAACGTAGCGGTGGAAGAATCAGAATATTGTCTCGAAATGCAGAATGCGGGGGGGAATGTGGGGCAAGCAGCTGAGAGGCGCGGTAGAGTAGGTCAATGGTACGAGCATGCAAGAACTAGGAGAGGATAAAGCCCGAATTTCGTCGTGGATGTTTGTTCTTCCGGGCATTGTCGCTGTTAAACCGTACAGTAGACATTGCCTGGATTATCCTTAACACGTTCACTGCCACTGGGCTAATGCGGGGAGCCTGTTTAGGACGCCGCTGTCTGAAATGAGAACACCTCTGGCACGACGGAAAAAAGCTTCTATGAAATGTGCTCTCGTTTCGAGAAGGACGTGCCACCTCGCGTAAATGAAATTGAACAATTTTTCCAATTCATCCCCTTACAGCTAGCTACGATACCTTGCTAATTAATTAATTAATTTCGATACGATTCGGCTTGCTTGAATTTGCTCGTGGGTTGCTAATCGGCTAATTCTAGCGATTGGCAGTCGACACGTTAATAGGATGACAAACAAGAAACGAGGGGAGAAGAGAAAGGTGCCTGTTACACCTTTTTATCGAAAGTTAGAAATTTTAGGAAGCTAGAATATCGAGCCTCGCACGGTGGATGAATTTCCCGTTGCGTAACGGAATGTCTACTCCAATGTCCATATCCTGCTAAGGTCGAAATCGACCGCGAGCCATCAGTCTTATTTCGATCGCGGGCGCGTGAGTTTCGGTGTCGAGTGACGATTCTAATAGTAATTCGTTACAAGTGAGACGAACTGGTGCGCGAAGTTTCTGTGAGGCGAGGGTGAAGCGAAACTTGTTTCTTCTTTTTTTTTTATCAAGTTCTTCGATGTACGGACCGGGATCAAGTAACTAGCGACGGGGAAGAGAAATTAGCTGTAAGCAATCAATTCCACTTGCCACTTATTTCCAAGTGTTCAATTACGCATCGAAGACACTTGGAAATTATCAAAGTAATTTATCATTATAATATTTCGAAGTATTAAGGAACTTCAACGCGCTATTTTAAGAGTCCTTGGGTTATATTTCCCAATCGATATTCGAATCCCAGAATCACGTTCATCTCCATATTTCTGTACGCTACTCTTATTTTAACAACCAGAACCCTTGTCTGGACTGCGTTTTGAAAACTACTGTCTACCTATCCTTCGCCTTTATCTTTCCGCGAGTATGAAATGGAACGATTATTCGACGGAGGAGAACGGGCACCAGAATTTCTGTCCTTCACGGTTTAAACTCGGGGATCGATGGAGCGATTGTTTGGACTGCAGTCTTCGCTTCCTGTAGCTTCTTCCATGGGGACGTTTCTTCGATAGGGGGATGTTTCGCAAACGCTGGATTGCCGGGAAATAAGGACAGGCGGGTGGAATTAGCTTTGGAGAGAATTTTCTGCGCTGCATTCCCCGCTCGTCTGGGATGTTGTCGGGTCGTTCGGGGACCATCTCCTGTTCAGAGAGTTTGCGAAATGATCGGGGTGGTATTTTGGGCGAGTCTCGCGCTCACGGAAAATTGGCAGCTGTTACACGCGCGGCCGTGTAATTTCACGTGCCATTCGTGTCCTTTAGGGTTCATACAGGCTGGCCCAAGGAGGGGATCTTGTAGAAATTACTCTAGGGACAGGCGGCAATAAGGGTGGAGAGGTATTCTTTAATTAACGCACAGGTCTCAATTTGTTAGAGTGTTATGCACGTACCGTAGCGTTTTTTTTAATTATTTTGTACTACTAATATTCAAGATACTGTTATACATTACTCGAGTAAATGGGGAATTATAAGCTTTTTCTGAATCCAAAGTGTAAACGAGTCAAGGATTCAAAGAACTTAAATTTTAAGGCTTAAATCTTCTTTTCTACTCCTCGTATTGGACATGGAGGGTGGACGAAAGTACTCCGCTACAAATATGTACAATTTACAGTCATCTATTATCATACCTTCCTATCAATCACAGTCAATTCACCTTACTCGATTTAAAATGAAGAAGAAACATTCGACACCCCTGGTAACTTCATAAAAAAACACACACAATTTCACGAAGGAGCAATTTAATTTTAGAACCGGAATTTAAAGCGTCATATTCAGCTTTATCTACTGCATTCTTTTTCATATTCTCGAATGCAAGGGGGTTGTTCGAATTCTCTTCTTTCCCCGCCACGCTATACTCGGTGAAATACTACTCCATCGGGGATTCCCCGTTGCAGTGTCTTACAAATTTACAACGCGTCTGGCCGCGATGCATCGCCTCCAAGCCGAACTTTGCATGCGTTTCGATTTTCGTTGAACGAGAAGGTATGATCAGCGTTAGACCGCGCGGAAAAAGTTACGTTGTCCGGGTCAGTTACCGTGCGCGCTCCCACCCGCTTCCCTGCCCCACTACCGTCCCTTTTTTCTTTCTTCTTTTATTCCCGACGTCCCGTGATTGTGATTTATGTTGGCCGGCCTGCGCACGCCCCTGCATTTGTTTCCCATTGCCTCCATTCATTTTCACCGGGTGAACTTCTCGCTCGTCCCGTGTTTTATTGCGTTTCATCGCTCGTTTGTTTTAATACCGCCACTTTTTCGAAAGAGCGCCGACAGTGCGAGGCACAAGCTCCTTGTATTTTGGCTCCGCCACAGACCAGAGCAAACACGTACTCTGACGCCGTCCAATGTTCATTTGCGAAATGGAAATCTAATTGTACAAATAATAATAAGAGCCGCTATTGTTATTTGCATAATTATGACGCTCTCAGATATGGAAATTGTGATAGCTTGTTTGGTCGTGCGGAGGGAATAGTTTAAAAATATACCCCTTCTCTTGGGGGTGCAAACTCGTTTCTTTTATCGCAGAAATTTATATTTAGAATAGGAATGAAGCTTCTTACAAAGACTTTCCCCCCAATTTTTCTACGTTATTCTTCTATCGTCCTCGCGACTATTTAGGCTCGCAGGCGATGTTGCATATAAAAATAATAGACCCACGCGTGCGCGAGGGTGGCGGATGAACGTTGAACAATGTTTATCGAAAATTTCGCTGCAAGCATCGAACGACCACCGGAATTTTAATTTACACAGCTTTTAGAAGACGGATGTGAACGTACAGGACACGGGTCGATGGCTTTGTGAAACCTTTTAATTAGAAGGGAAATATTAGGAGCTTGCGCCGTCGAACGCGCAATTAGCAACGCGGTTGGCACACGCGAGTAACGACGATACAAATTTCCCGTCCGATGATTGGCTTTCTCCAGCGTAGAGCCACCAGATGAAAATCTGTTTTTCCACGGTGACGCATTTTTCCTCGTTTTTCCCTCTTCCCCTTTTTTTCATTTTTCGCCCGATCGAATCCGCTTTTATATCGATTTCACCCGGACAAGTTCGAAGAATTACACCAATCCCCCCCCCCCTCCATTCCTCTGCCTCACGGTTTCTGCCGCTTCTCTTTTTACCATTTTTTTCCCCCTTTTGTTCTTCATTTCGGGTGTAACGAAAATCATCGAAACACGTGTCGGGCAAATGGAATTCGCCATCCTGCCCTCGTTCCCTCGCGAGCCTCTTAGAAATCAAAGCCAGTTGCTTTTCCGACGATTTCTCGCGTTATAAATCCATTCTTGAAGAAGTGGAAAAAGGGAAGCGCAACTGGATTTACTAAACAGACGGAAGTTCCATATGTCGCTTGAGTTTAGAAATACTGTCCTTTGCGACACTCTTAAGTCTGCATCTCCTGAAGTAGATCAAGCTGAAAGTAGAATCTGTGGACCAACATCTGCAGGATGATCTACGAAGAAAGTAGATCTGTTCATCCATCTTCATGGCGTTCCAGAGAAATGAATTTTATTTAGAGCCCTTTCATTTACAGCCCGGCGCGTTAAATTGCATCGCAAGCCACCGGAATTGTGATCGGGGCAAAAGAGTCACACCTCAAATATATTCCCTCGGCCTATCGCTTTGCTTTATCGCGAGTCCCCGTTAGCCAATCGAGCGCACAGAAGAACGAACTTCTTAATCCCGATTACGGCGGAAGGAAATTTCCAGCTGAGATGTCGATTTAAGGATTTCCAGCTACGAGTAAATTAGACCCTCTCCTACCTCGTATTTTTCTCCTCCTTTCGTTCTCGCTACGAGGAGGAGAGAACAAGGTCGATCGAACGTCGTTAGCAGCGATTCTGCGTCATCGCGATCTCTCCTCCACTTGACCGTGACAATTGAAAGCTTTCCGGCTGCTCGGCGACGCGATATCCCGCGTCCCAGAACTCCCAGGGGCGGTCCGCCCGGCCTCTCGTTTATCGACGTGGAAATTTTTCGCATGGCTCCCCGTGTCCTCGCAGGACATCCCGACGTCTGCTGGCAACCCCGGACGGGGCGCCTCCGAGGACACGCGAGCGGGGCTTCCAGAAGATGCTCCCCACGTCCGCGCGGGGACGTTCTCCGAAGGCTGCCAGACAGTTCCAGAGAATTCCTCCCTCTGGGAAACGGCTAAATTGTTTCTCGCAGCTTTCAGTTTGCCAGTGCCGCTGCCCGCGATTTTCGCGTCCGGGAATTCCGGGCTGCTTAGGCGCCTCTGGCTTCGGGCGAAGGTTTAAGTTGAAGGAATGTTGGCTCGCGAACGGACTTCCACGCCGGCAATTGCACATCCAGCGATCAGAATTCTATTCAGAGTCGATGAAAGAGTCTAGCAACGATGTAGAAGTTGGTTAGCTATCGCCTCTAAGTAGTATAAGCACGTAATTAGTCGGACGCTGTGGCACAGTGTGGAGCAGGGACAATCCCCGACAAATTCTGAATGCTTTTAAGTGAACATACTTGAGGGAAGATACGATCTCTCTCGTTAACAAATAATTTGTAATTGTAATACTAACTAGTTAATCTCGGCTCAGGCATTATAGCAGCAACGCTGAGCCTCGCCCATTCCGTTACTTGCGATATTAATTATTTTGCTTCTGTAGCATACGTTTAAGAATAAAAAGGGAATAAAGACGATCTATTTTTATTATTATTATTATTAATGTTAAAAAATAATTAATAATAATAATACGAAGCTGGACGCAGCAGCAACCCGTTAAATATTGGAACAGTGCAATAAACGTTCCCCACCGCTGCTTATTGTACCCACGAACGACTCCTTGCTGAAGCTGTCCTACGCGCCACTGTATCCACTGTATCCAGCCTGCCTTACTGAGTTTCCAACGATAACGACGATCGAATAGAATGAAATAGCGATCGGCGGAGAGGAGATCCCAGCCGTGGAATCTGGGCCGCTCGTGGAACGACATCTTATTGAAATGCGGCGGGCGAAACTGATATTCACGATGCCGCTTCCTGACGAAGCCTCGCTCGCTCGTAAAATATCCCCTTTCCTGACGGTCCAGCAGTTTTCCTCGACGCTGCCGGATGGGCTATTATTTGCGGAAAGTGTTATCCTACTCCCGTAGCGTGATTCGAATATGGAATGGCCGCGGCCGTACTCGCAGCAAGCGAGCGCGAAACCGTAGTGAAACAACGGACTCAACGGCAGCCTCGCCCGTCGCACACCGGCGGAGCTTCCGAGCCCTTCGGTGATCCTATCCTTCCTCGGGCGAGGGACGATTCACGTGAATGCTCGCCCACACGACGGAGCGGGCGTATCCAAAAACACTTGGCTGGCGCTTCCACTCGGCTGTAAAAAGACTCCCCTTTTACGGGGCCTCGGGGGTAGGACTTCGGGAGAAAGCTGTTCGCGTATAGCCGCGGCGATTTCCCTGGCAATCTTCTGTTTGGTCGCTGAGAAAACTTGACAAATTGAAAATCTCACGGTCGGCGTTGAAACATCTCTCTGTTTACTTGGATCTATATTTCGAAGCCTCTTTGGTATCGAACAGTGGAGGACGGTTTCGCGGATACGGGGGTGTAATACGAAAATTGTGTATATCTCTGGGGAAACTTTAGTCAGAGATATCGAATTATTCATTCGCTCTTTCACTTGCACTGCGCCCGGTTGGGAAACAAGAATTTCATTTCGCGGACGCTTGCACCGGTTTACAATAACAACCGGATTGTTGCGTGGAAATGGAAACTACCCGGTCACGGTGGATACGCGACAGGTTCTAGCGGGTGTGCTATTAAAATTCTGTAATTGAGAACAGTGTGTCACGCGCACCCATTGATTTTTCATATTTTTTTTTTTGCCCGGTGATACGGTCTCGTGATGCAACCTGTCGCGGACTTGCAGGTCAGTTCCCCCCCCCCCCCCCCCCCCCCCCAACACCGATGGCGGATAGCCGATGTCACGGCGGAGCCGCGATTATACGAAAAACCGCGGGACACGCGGTAAAAAATACGTTATTTACGGCGCGGGCTTCATAGCCGGGAGTTTCGCAGTGTTTTCGGGAAACTTGACGTCAGGAAAATATTCATATACTCACTGCGCAGTCACTTGACAAGGGAATAATGTCCGCGGATATATTTCCACGTCGGTCGTGACGGATTCAGCAACGCTTTACCGCGATATGAGCATTCGTTTCACCTTTTTTTTTTTGTTTTTTAGAACGCGCTTACATTGTCGTGGAGAGTGGAAAAGATTGCGAAGGCTTTTCGCGGACTCTGACTTCGGAGCTAACGCAAGGTGGCAGTTAATGAAAGTTGATTAAAGCGTGGGAAAACTTAGGAGGCGTGATTAATGCGGGTCGTTTCACGCAAAGCATAAGAGCTGGAAGATTTGGTTGAGAGTTGGGTGAAGTCTGGGAAAATTTGATAGCCCGTGTATTTGAGAACTTGGAAGATTTAGAAACTGTGGTCGAAAAGATAGGAAATCTTAAAGAATATAAATAAAGATTTATAATATCTATCTGCAAATTTTTTAGAACGTTGAAGATTAGGAGATTCGAGGAACCAAATCAACGACCAAGCAAAGCTGGGAAGTTAAGACTTATATAAAAACCTAGAAAATCTAAGTACTAAAGATACGTAAACATATTAGACGTTTAGGAAATAGAAGTTTTGGAATCTTCATATTTTTTACAAAATCGATGCTTCCACATAGTACAAATTCCAAGCTAAACCAAGCTAAGTATGAACTTCTTTCGTACCATTAAACGCCTTAGTTAACTATCTACACTGAAGCTTCGTTTAAAGCTACTTTATATAGTTCTAGAGAGGCGTTATGAAACATTATGGTTTATCGTGATTTAAAGGCTTACCATTGTTCAATTTGGCGTGCATGGTGGATGATCGAGCGTTAATAATCGTCCACTAATCGGAGCTTCGACACAGACAAAAAGTTACACAGGCTTTAACCGAACTATAGACACAAACACAAATGGCAGCTAAAATTGGCTAAAACTAATACAAGTTTCCCACAAATACCTGTGTCTCACTCAACAATCTTCGGATCATTTCTCAATAATTCATCATCATTTGCTCTCGTTCTGGTTTTCGAACTTTCCTTTCGCAAAGGGGGATTATCCATCAAGAATACATTCAACATGAAAAAAAACAACGCGAGATCCCCGAATCCACCATGATAAAAGAGATATATTGTGATTTATCAGCATGGAAACAATTTTCATGGATCACTTAGCTGCGTGATTGAATACCTGTCCCCGACAAAAACGTTATAAATAAAGCCGAAATATACAGATGGGTTGGGGCTATTCCGTATTCAATTACCGAGATCGTGGACATCTTCTCAAATTGGATATTGTCGTTGCAGTTTATCACATTTTGTATATTTACTTAGCGTGCTCTATTATCAGGCTTACACTATATCGTCACCACCCTGTAGGTGAACATTCAATCGCGAATAATAGATGAATGGGGAAGGCCGAGTCAGGTAAAGGGTTCGTGATAATATAACACGAACCTGGTAGGGTAAAAGAAGATTTTGCTCTGTTATTGAGATATCGAATAACGAGTGGGACAGGGACATTCGACGATGAGATCCAAACGTATTGAAGTTTAAAGGAGAAACATCATATTACGTAGTACAGCTCGCGCGGTAGACGTTTTTTACAGTCATTTAATAAAACAATAAGCTCTGGCTCGGGTTTCAGGTGCACGGTTAGGTAAGTGGATAAGTTTCTTGATCATAAATCGCGGCGCTGCTTCGCGAACCATATTTTTCAAATATTAAACGGAAATGGCCCCTCGTATCAGCGGTACACGCGAAATTCATTTCTCATTCGGAAAGGCGAATAAAAAAAAGGGGGGGGAGAGAGAGAGAGAGAGAGAGAGAGAGAGAGAGAGAGATAGAAAAACCAACGCGGGCACGAGTTTCGAAGCGAAAAATGTATGTCGCTCGAGATTGAAGCTCCGATACAATATATTTTATGCGCCCGTGCGCTTTGATTACATCTTGCATTTTAAAAATAGCAAAATATCCTACGAATATTTCATCTCGTACCGTTCTAACGCGGCAAACTGATGCTTCTCGTTAAAAAAGAGATGTCGCGCCCTTCGCGGTGACGAGTTGCTAACAAGATGTCGGAGATTCTTCTTGACAACCGTTCGCGTATTCCCGCGGCGATCATTAACGCGAGCGTATAAATTATCGCGCGGGTTCATTGATCAATTAATTAAGACTCGCTGCACGCTTGCACGCGACACGATAATCTAGAAGAAGGTGAAAAATAACGCCGGTCGTAAATATGAAGTTAAAAGTACGTTTAATTGCTGCAAGAGTGGGACGTATCGCAGATGGTTATTAACGGCCGAACAAAGGCTGATTCAATGCTAATCAAGGGAGGAAGCGCGAGGTATTACAGCCGCCGGGTACTCTCCAAGGATTACGCTACTGGGCTCGCTATTATTCGGTCGTTAGAAGGCTGAAATCACAGTTGAAAATTTCGAAACTGGGTAGTCATTTCTTCGTTACCTCGCGCACGCACTGCTGTCGTAATTATATCTCGAAACGGAACAGCGGAGGTGTACTTCGAAAACGAAGCAACCGTGAAACGAAACGACGTGTCGTTTAGGTAGTACTTTAACTATCGTTACCTCGCTATAACGGTCTCGCGTCAGATATTGAAGAAGCTTTAAATTCTGGCAGCGCGTACGTCTAGTTTCTGCTGTCCACTCAAAATAGCATACGAAATTCGATCTCCGATCGTTTCCATCGATTCCAACCGTTTAAAGCGTTCTCGCTTCCTCGAGGCAAGCCAAATTACCATTAAACAAACCCCGACGTATTCCACAAGACCAAACCCTTTAAATTGCCCCTTTGAATCCACCAAGGGGAACCCTCTCGATAATTTCCTTCCTCCGGTAGGCGCGCAAGCGTACCTCGAACGCCGGCCAAAAAAGCTCGGCCCCGAGTGACCGTGACAACCGTTCGCAGGTGGTTGCCGTCCATCGAGACCCGCGGCTAGGCCCTCGACGTTCCGCGAGGAGCGGGACGACGAAGGTCAAGAGTCTAGACTGGCCCCGAGGGGCCATCTTAGAAGCGAACGTATAGCGGCGTCGTCGCGGCAACGCGACCCGTGGGGTCGCTCTCCCGAGGGAGCTGGTACGTCGCGCGCCGAAAGTAATGCAGTGGATCCACTCGAAAGCGAGCGTGCAGGCTAGCCGGTAAGCGAGACTCGTCGAGTCGCACAAAGGGCACGGGGAGAGGGCGGGGAAGCGTGGGGGAGGCTAAGAAAAGAGCACGCGGACGGGCGATGAAACGAGAGATAAAGAAGTACAGCGGGAGGGGGCGCGACGGCGAAGGAAAGAGAAACGGACGCGTATCTTGGGCGTACGCACACCGTCTCGCAGGTGGGTTTCACGCCGGCTCCCCGGAAATTCTCCCGGCGAACGCTGTAAATATTTATACCGTCTGAGCGTGAGAAAATTCTGAGGTGCGCAACCAGCGGGCCGTAAGTGCGCCCCAAGACGGGCCCTCCCGCCCCACAACCCTCGTACGAAAGGAACGGTTGGGAGAAAGACATCCAGCCGGATGAAGATATATCGTCCGCGGAAGTTCGAAGCTCGGAGCCTTCCCTCATCCCCACCCCCCCCCCCTCTCCTCTCTACAGCCTCGCAAGCGAAGTGGAACGAATCCCTGTTTCCCGATCTGGGCCTTGGCCTCTGTCACCGAATCGCCCTCGATGAATGAAATTTGTGGACGGAGGGGGGCATTTCCACGGTTTATCGCGCGATCGCTTTACACACTCTTCCCCTCCCCCCAATTCCTTGGGCCCCTCTTTATGACTGTGTCGCAAAACCTGCGTGTATCAATTCGCTATTCGTCGTAAACGTGCATTGATGTGGGAGGAGGGGTAATGGTGGTTTACTTTCAGGTTTCGTTTATGAGGGGAGGGAGGTTGTTAAGATATTTTTTAAACGGGGGTAAGAGGTTGGAGTGCCAAGGGTGACTGGTTTTATTAATATCTTATGTGGTTACGTAGGTATTGTGGAAGAAGCGAGGGGATGTACCCCGCGGGATGACAGTTGTAATCGGAGTTATTGCATCGTGCAAAAGGGACGGGCAAATTTTTGGCGAAATACTGCGGTTACTCAGCCCTCGGTCCGTGGATAATAAACATGTTTTCCATTTGCCGAAACGGGTGTTTTATTAAAGGGCAAAAGGTTTTACGGGGCGTTAGTGCGGCTGCTGCTAAGCGAATAATACAGAGGGTAAATAGTTGCGTAATAATCGTAATGGTAATGATAATGATAATAGTCGAGGGGGAGGGCGGAGGGCGATGAATCGCGCGGGGAGAAGATTCTTAATGGGCATCGCGTTAAAAATAGAAGCCCCGGGTGCGGCGTAGAGACCCCGGGCTGTTTTTAACCTTCCCGGGTAAATAATAGTGGAACACATTTTTCATCTTCTTGGGCAGAAGTTAATTACGCTCACGGTCGTGGGTCCTGTTTTTCTTAATTCTGCTAATTAGAACTTCATATCCCCGGGAGGTTTCAGCGATTCGGCGAACGAGGTCCGCTGAAATATTTAATCGTCCTCGCGTAACGAACACCGTGCGAATTAGCGCAGCAGCTTAATAATTCTTTCTCTACGTATCTGGCGATTCCGCGTGTCCGCCCCGATGGCTCAAACGAAACCTTAAAATATAAATCACGACTCCGCCGGGAGGAGCTAGATAGGAACTAGAATCTCAATCTCCCTACCACCGACAGTATATGCTCTAACGAGCCACAGAAATTCCTCGATGCGAACTTCCTATTTGCAATAACTAAAGTCGCCCACCAGCAGCTACAATTTTAACTAAAAGCAAACAAGCCTCCTCTCACGATAGATGAAAGCTTCCTCAATTCACAAAGGAAGTCTCCGAATCCCAAGCACCCGAAGTACCCAACGGACAACTGTCGATCGCGGGTAGCGTAAAAGTTGCTTTGTTTAAGCTGCGGGTGTAAGAACAATTGCTGACGTTGGCTCACGACTCGAGTAATGCCACGGAAACCGAACACCCGTAAATAAGTAAAACGGTTAGAGAGTAAAAAATATTCTCATTCCATTTTCCCCGGGCAAAACGGTTATTTCGTATGGGCCATAAGGATCTAGCTTCTCAGCTGGACAAATGGGCCCGGAAGTGGTTCGTGGGCCGTTTTATCAGACGGTTATTACGTAACAGAGGTTACAATCGAAGTTGGGCCAAATTTCGTTGCTGGAAGCATGCTCGCCTGTCTTAAGGCGAACCCCAACGCGATGCGCCACTTCCTGCTACGAATCTACTTAAACGTCCAAAGGCTCGTACGACCGTGGGCGAAGGGGGACGGGCAGACGCAGGCGGAGGGCACCGAAAGATGGTTCCGGTGCTTGCTCCCTGTGGGACTCTCCCACGACGCGGATCCTCACCTTTCTTTTAACGCGGCGGCTTTATCGGCCCGCGAAGATCTAGCTATCGACGTCATCCAGCGGCGATAATTAGAAGCCAGACAGACGTTGTTCCACGGCCGAGCGGAAGTGCAACGCGCGCGCGTAACCCAGGCCGCCTGCCATTAGGGGTCCCGTAACGACGGCACCTTGGATGGAAACTGAATTAGAGCGAGGCGCCTGGTTCGACTTGGAGTCATTGGAAACGAAGTGGTATTTAACGACGATTCATTTCACGCTGAAGTCCACCGGTCGTTGATTCGCGATTTAAAGGGTTCGGTGGCGTCAACAGAAAGGGGGTGAGCCGTAACTTGTAACTCGAGGGTTGTAAATTTCTAAGAAGATGTCACTGGAATGTTTCGGTATTACTTCTAAGCTTTACTACCCCTACCACTGGACTCACGAATTTATTCACGTTTTACTGTCCCAGTATTTATTCCTCGCACTGGCGTCGAAGAAACCAAACGATGGCTGGGTATCGAAACTTAAGGCGACGCAGATATAAGCGTAGAAGGAATAGAGAAGATTCAACGAATTAATTATTCCTTTGTATTCGCGCGAACTGACAGCGAGAATTTTAAGCTCCACCTCCTAGCAAACAAAATAAGGTCAGCGTGGAGCCTGTTGAAGACGGATTCTCGAGTGGCAGCGATTACACATTTCATTTCGTTCGCGTTCACCAGACCACCAGCTCGCTCCGGCCGTCCCTTTCCGGCCGGCTTCCCTCATATTCGGCGATGTACGCGCGATAAAAATTTCGCTCGGACCGAGTAGGAGCGCGGCGCATCGCGCGGCATTTGGCTACACGCACCGAGCCGGGGTAAGAACGCAGCGCGGAGCCCGGAATTATGAGGAAACAGGTTCGCTCTGACCTGGAAACGTCTATATTAGGTGCAGGTAATAACGCGCGGCCCTGAAGGAGCGAATAAATAAGAAACGAGGCACCTGTTAGGGATCATATACCGAAACTTCCTTTCGTTCAACGAGAGAGGGCCGCGGCCATTAAACACCCGCCATGAAACTGTGGATTTTTCTTTCTCGGAACGTTATTCAATGTTCCAGTCGAATCTTAGTCGTGAAATATTCGACGCTTAAAACGGACCCTTGGAAACTCCGCGCCAAGAGCAAAATCCCATGCTAATTGAGTGCATTGTATTCCGCGGCGCAAGTGGTAGCGCGAAGCACGATTTGCCCCTTCTGTATAAAGCTTCATAAAACTCGTTTCCTCCGGCTACGCGAAGTACAAGCCGCGGAAATGAATTTTGTTTAAAACAGAGAAATCTACACTTCCTCCGATTTTCTCCTGAATAGATATTAGGTTGCCAGCATCGGTATTGGTTTCGACAGTCCCGGAGCACCCCTTTGTAACGGAAGAGAAAATATTCCATTGAAATACGAGAATGCTCGACAGGGCATTCGCAATAATGAGAATCCTATTATTACAGATTCCATACTGCCCTCTTTCGTTAAAATGTCCTATCTAACATTTCGAAACAACCGAGAAAACTGAGGTTTTATCATTCACTTTATACCATACTTATTTTCCTTCATTCAGATTAAAACATGTTGTCATTATTTTGTAATAGCCTAATATATTCTTTTTGTAATAGGTGTACGGGTAGGGAATGTTTTATTACCGTGCCAATTAATTAATTGTTTTAGATAAGATGTTTTAACCATTTTAAAAGAAGTTAGGTTAAATACATTAAACTGTTTATAAATCTTTACGAAGCACGTAGAGTTTTCTAACTTTACTTAAAAGGTAAAAGACGTGTGGAACTTCAAATATTTCAACATATCTCAAAAAATGAAAAAATGCTAGATAGGACAGTTTAACTAAGGAGGGCAGCATAGTACTCTACCCCCCCCCCCCCACAGAGGTACGTCGATCATTCCCTTGAAACAGAGGCGAATCAAACTTAACCGAGATGTTGTCTTTTTCTACCGGCGGAAACTGCTCGGCTTTTTTTCTCTCCTCGAAACGAGCTTCGAGTGGAAACACCTTGTCCCAGGCGTGATATTATAAAATATTACGTATCTCGTGGAAGGGACGGGTGGGCGAAACGTTTCCAATTTCTCATCTGTTTTTTGCCGGTCGCGCGGCCACAGCGCGGTGTGCCGTATCAGAAATGCAAATTGCGAGACGCCCGCGGCGACGGCGTGTTTTCGATACCGCCGTTCGAACTGTTATTCTTATTGGCGGATTACTTTCGAACAGTTTGGCCGGTTACGCGGCCGATTTGCATAGACGCCATAGGCGGGAGGAATTATTTTCTGTCGCGGCGGAGAATCTCGTTTCCCGAACGCGCCCGTGATTAATCCCGCGCCGTAACGAGCTGCGCGGATTTTTCGTACGTCCCACGGGGGCGGGGGCGTATTTCTGAGAATCGTATTTTTCTCGTCGGGCATGCGGATCTGATTGTTGAGCGCGCGTGCCGCGAGGATATTAATGCACGGCGGAATATTAATTGCTTTAACAAAGGGCATAGATGCTGGCTTATGAAATTCCGTACCGATGTGAACGAAGGTTAATTAATTTAAGGCTCAGTGCGGAGGGTAGCGAGGCGTAATGGCAGATATAAGGTAGATGTCCCCATTACGGACCGCGTCCCCATTAGTGACCAAATTATTCATTTATATCGTTTATTGCAACACAGAAAGCAAAATATCAACCAGAATTCGTTTATAGTTTCATACGTTATTTATGTAGCCGTACATTCATCTTTAAGTAAATTCACATGTAAATTAGGACTTGGTCAGTGACATGAAAGTTGACAGATTCTAATAACGCGAGGTTACATTACAGATATCATTAAACTCGCAAATTTTACAATAAAAATACATGGATCCATGCAGCGACTTACTCAAATTAACTAGAAATGTATACAGAATTATAAAATGAAAAGAAAATATTCATTTTCTTTCATTATTGTAGCAGAGAAGCGATAGATGGTACAAGTTGGTCAATAAAGGGGACATCAGGTCCAATATAATTTTCACCATAATTTTTGTGCAAATAGTCAAATATCACTCTAAAACTAATTTGATTAAGAAACTAGGGACTTCGAAAAATACAATGATCCATACTTTACTCAAACATTGTCGTATATCAGTGAAAAAATTACTATTTCGAACCAATAACACTCTTAAGGGGGTAGTGGACTATTGGATACGTAAAATCGTTAGTTTCTTTGACGCTAAATTACTTTGATACCAAACAATCGTTATAGTCGCGCTTCTGACAATCTATTGTGGGCACGTTTGCGAGTATTTACAAAAAACAAAATCGTCGGAATGTATAAAATTATCGAAGTTATTAATCGTTGAAGATAGCCCTGTACGGCGCGCCGCTGCAGGTGGTGTACATCGATACAGGTGAACCAATCATCTGAAAGCAAAATGCCTTGAGGTGATTATTTTATACACAAATATCTACAGTGTGGAAACTTGCCGATGAATTTGAACAAAAATTGTGGAAGTTACGCACGAATCCATTTTCTCCCACATTTTTACGGGAAAAAATCATCTTTAATCAGTTATAAAATGTTTTATAAACATACAATCTTAATGCGGAATTGTTACACGATAGAGAATGGAATTATACAGCTCCAGTTAAAATTTTAAGTAAAAATAATCATTGGTTCAAGAGTTATGATGTACACCGTTTCTGAAAATGGTGTTTCGAGAGAACCGGCTTTAAAGTAAGGTACCCTATGCCGATACCGCCCTGCGAGGCCGTTACTCGACGGTGCACTCAATTACGTTCGCTGCTATAACTTCGACAATGATTTGAATTTCTACATGAAATTTTGTTTAAAATTTTCATAAAGAATAAGACTTTCAAAATCAGTAAAAAAAGAGTAATCGATTTTCTGAAGCTGAAATAGTCCACTACCCCCTTAAACGATCGCTAATGGGGACATTTACCTTATGTGGGTGTCGAATACTACGATTAACGTATCGCGCTATAAACAGCTGCGCGCCGACGTTGGTATATTTAATTTCCAACACATTCGACTGTCGCCTGTGTTTACTGTAAAGCACCGAAAGCGAACGAAGTTCAGAATTCACTTCACCCCGAGCTTCCCCGAGCGAAGCGATCGCTCGAGGAAGCCTTGGCTTAAAGTCCTATTTCCGGGAGTCTTGCTCCACTGGAAGCGTTAATAGAAAAATCATCCCACTAATTCAGCCGTGGGCTCCCCCAATCCTTTTTCATTTCCACGGGGGCAATGGAAGGAATCAACGAAACGCGAAGATTACCGTGGGCGACGGGGTACCCGTGGCACCGCGCGAAGTGACAACCCTCCTCGCCTACCTCTGCCCCTGTCGAAAGAAGAATCGCGCACGTTCGAGCGGGCCCCTTCCGAAATTCGGATTTTCATTCTGACAGTGAATCCCCCGATAGCGAATCTCGTTCCCGGATGTCTCGTTTCACCTTTCTGAAAGCTTTCAATTCCTCGGCGGCCCCGCTCCTCCCCCGTGGACATTCCAGCCAGATTGAATAATCCCGGGCAACGTCGCGTGAAAACCCGATTCGAGGCGATCGCGGCAATATGATAAACGACACCCTGCAGCCCGGTGATTCGCGGAGTTACTGCAGAGGACTTTTCAAACAAGACTCGTCGCGATCACGAAAGACACCGATTCAGATTGATGGACCTCGCCGAGCTTGGGGGGAACGACTGGGTGGATGGACGGAGGTAGACGGGGGTTGTTAAGGGCTGTTGGGGAGCGAGGGAGGGTTTACGATACGGACACGCGATCGGTTATCGGTTCGTTACTTTCCAGATGGATATTGTGGAGGAATGTTTGATCGTGGGACAGTAGCTGTGAATGGAGGCTTCTGTTAAAACACCTTCTGCCGATGCTTTTCGAAGTGGTGGGTTTATGTATTTTCGTGGAATAATAAACTTTACTGCGATTCACTCGTTACGGTTTTGCGATCGCGTTTTAAATAGCACGCGTATAGTTTGTCCTCGAGACGGAAAGATCGAAGGTAACCAGGCGCGATGATTCGTGGCTCCATTGGTTCAAGAAGATGTCTAAGAATCCTTGGCACGGTTCGCACGAGCTCCTTTCAGTTCGTTCGAACCAACGAGCGTCAGCGAACAGCATCCATCTTCCCCGATCGTTTCCGTCAGACTCCATCCTATTAATTTACGTTCGGAAGGCGGGACGAATCGAACGAATCGAAATCAGCAACCGTCGAAACAATCAACGCTGACCTACATCAATATCGCGATGGCCCGGAGGAAGCAAGCGCTGGACGTGGAAAAAGAGAGTACGCAAGGATATTTCGCAGGGCTTTTCTCGCTTGATGGCTAGAAAAGTCTAAAAATAAAATATTCAGCACCGAGTCTCGATATTCATATTTTTATTCCTCGCGAATCCTCTACAGATATAAGTAAATCGAGGCGCGTTATAATTCAACTTTGAAGAAGCAGATTTCGAGCACACGTCATCGGAAAAGAAAATCATCGAGTGCGCCTTACGTGGGGGGGGCTGGATTTCGACGGTTCAGCAGCCAGGCTGTGAATGACACGTAATAAAGGTCCGCCGCGGTTTAGTTTCAGCCGGCGAATGCGTGAAATCGGATTTCTAGATAGTGGACGTATCAAATTGGATTTTCAGACAGAAGGAAATACGAGACAAGTCGGAGAAAAATTGGGAATACCTGAGATAGATGGGAACGGAAATTGCGACGAAACACGTGACGGGGCCGGTGGGGAAAGGGGGGGTGGCTGGCAACGGCGCAGGAAGTTTCAACGTATCGGGAATAGACGGGGAACGGTGTTCCACTGCTAGATCGAATAGAGTTAATGAACAGTCTCGAAGTCTTTTATTCCATCACGGTGTAAAGACATTTTGCTAACGCGTTTAACGCCAAATACTTGCCCAAAGCGGCGGATTTAGACCTGTCGAGTGCAACTGTCGGGGAAAAGATTAATTCATTAATTAGCAAGTAACTCGAGAGTGTTTAGAATTAAGGGTACAGTGGGAGATTGTAAAGAAATTTATCGACTCCGCTGTTACGTGAAATTCTTTATTAACCTCGCTCTATCTTACTTTATTTCAGTTTCAATCTCACTCCGCTCCAATTTCGATCTCACTTTGCTCCCCTGACAAGGATTTCCTGTAACACTCTGCTCTCTAAACAGAATTTTCTTAGCCGAGAGAAGTGAGCAGGGGAAACGCGGTTCTCCCATTGGAATCCACAGAATCCATTCCAACGATCAAGTTTCTGGCCCCACTTTTTTTTTCTCCAACCGCAGATTTCCCAGCTGCCGATGTACCTTCCGATGTTTTCGTCCATCGAAACTATCAACCTCGGGCAAACATCCGATTCCTAAACGACAATATCTCTGAAACTCTGGCTTTTCAAGTTAAACCGTGGGAAGCGCGATTATTCCATTAAGCAGCCCCGAGGGGATCCAAGGGTTTGAATATCGAAAGTAAACTTTCCCCAGCTGCGATACTTTCTGCGTCGAGGTCCCTCCGATCGGGGGCCATTTCGGTACCGGTCTCTTTTGTTCGAAAGCTGGGATTCATGAAAATTATGGGCTTTCTTTAAATAGCGAATGATAAAAAAAAAATAGTCACATACACATATTCACATTTTTAAAAACTTCCATCAGGCGATTTCACAGGTTCCATGTTACTCGCACTCGTATGGGAAATTACAGAAATATACTCTCCAACCGTTCCGTCGACCATCACCGTGCAATCTGCCACTCCCGCTTGGGGTATGTTTCCACTTTCCGAACAATCATCACGCTGGACCAGCAATTTGGCCAAGATCCACGACCAAAAGCGTCTACGTTTGTGTACCTTATTGATGCATATTCCCGGCACGGCAGTGCGTTTAATACACTAGAGCTGTGTACAGTGGTACAGTCAATGTTATTACTATTATTGCCTCCGTAATGTCAGGACAGAACTAGACGGCAGAATGGGAGACGCGGACGGCGCGCATCTATTTACACTGTTGAACGAAAGTATTGGCATGGGAATATGTACAAACGTTTGCAACTGTTAAAAGAATCGCTCGTGCACGCGTGCTTGTTCGGTATCGATTTATCTGTATTCACGATATATATCACTTGCCTGCGTAGGAAAACGAAATAGACGACAAATAAATAGTAGCCATCTGTTTCGCCATTACTTTATGCCTGTGAGAAATTAGTACACCGTTGGAGAACTTTATTTACTCACGAAATTTCATGGAGGCATTGCTTCGCAACTGTTGAAACAAATTTTTCGAATAATCTTTCACAGGTGCGCGCAATAATTTTCTCCAAGCTTGGAATAGCTGAAAACAGTTCTACGTTACTTATTTTACTTACGCGCTTCTGTTACTGTATCGAGGCAAGCGAAACGGTAAACAACCAGGCATACAGGAGAAATACATATGCAAGGTATTCGGGAACAGTTAGTGGAAAGTGCAGTAAGTGATTTTACGTGATAAAATAACGCAAGTCTGAAGAGTAAGAAAATCCCGGTGGAGGCTTCATTTCTTATTTATCAACGTATAAAGATTCGGTGGCAGTGACCCACCTCGCGGGCGCTGGCGCCGGGTTGCCGCGCGCCAGGCGTCCCTCGCCCGGATCTTTGACCGGTGACAACTCGAAAACGAAGCCTCCGTTGCAATTTCGTTACTCTTGCTTTCCACCTTGTTTTGCCACGTATCGTAGAATCGGCCCCTCCATTATCTACCAGCCGTTACAAAATACTCCGTGCAACAACTTTCGTACACTCATGCGAGTACAATTTGATATGCAGATCGCTAAGCAGAAGGGTATACATGTACGATCAGAGTTTAGAGGGGGCGGACAACCGGTGCCGCGAATAAAAAGAGGAGGGAAACGAACGGTGGTGAATCGCAGGATGTGAACGGACGAGAGACCCGGAGAGCGCGAATGAGCGCGTAAGGAGCGTGGGAGCGCGATTGTTCGGCCGCGGAAATGACGGTGCTCTAATAACTCTGGCGGCGGTTGCTGTTTGCCAGTCGGTGCCTCGGGACGCGAGACGCTGGAATTACTTTTCGCGATCGTAATTGCGCGAGGAAAGCGAGGGCCGCGCGGAGCACCCTGGAAAATGAATTTCGCCGGGTGTCATATCGCAGGCGCCCTCGTTCGATCGACGGTATCGCCGTGCACCCTGGAAATCATCGCCGCGCCAACGTGGAAACGCTGAAAGGCGAGCTTCCTACGAGCCGGAAAATCTGCGCAACGGCTGGGCGTTGCTGAAACGATGGGAATTCCTGCGGCTTGTCCGCGATGATGTTTGTCGAGGCGCGATCGGTCGGAAGGGTAGAGATTGATCAACGCGTTAAAATGAAATCTTTAATTTTGTTCCCAGTGCCGCGGAATTTTAGAGCCTGCTCCGATCGACACAAATCTGACGAGACGAATCGAAGGGTGTAGGGCTCGAGGTGCGCGACTAGTGGACGAAAGGATTTAAATTGGGGGCATTTATTGGGGGCGTTTAAATGGGGCAGGGTTCTTTGTGGGTTAAAGAACGGCTGGAGCTGAATTTTCATTGGAAAGATGAGCGAGCTTGGGGTGAAACTCCACTTTCTCTTTGTCACTCTTTGGATAATTGTGTATAATATCGAAATTGTAATGATCGTGGCGCTGGATATCAAAGTCGGCTTCGGTAAGAAGCTACTTCCTTTCACTTTCGTTGCCGATACCCGAGTGTAATTTTCCAGCAATGGCCGCGGATCCCACAGAATGATATGCTATGCGATTCAACAATTCGGCGACGGCCACGAAACTTTGCCCATAACCCATAACCATACGTAACGGCGACCTCCGAGAACGAAGCTTCTTGCAAAAATTGCTCGGTCGCGCCGGGGCATTCGCAATTTAACGCGCCATTCTCGAAGCACTGCGGAAATTCAGTGGTTACGATTGTCGGTGAGGCCCGGTCGTTAGCAACTTTTACCGATAGATTGCTTGAATCTGTACATTCCTCTTCTATACAGTTCAATTCCTGATTTCTACTCAATATCCTCAACTTTAACGATTAATAATTTGCAAGTGACACGATTCTTTCGAATCTCCTAGAGCCCAAATATCTACCACAGATATACAACTATAAAAATCGGCGCTGAAGAGCGAGAAAGAGTGAAATGAATGTATTAAAAGCGTATGGAAATGGAGAAATTCAACGTTGCCAAAAAAATTACGCTATGACGAAACTACAAATCGCATTGCTTCCAAACCGTCCGATTCCCGTAAACGTAAACTCAGTCAAGTATCTCTCCATTTACGAACCACTGAAACCCAGTAAATTCTAGAATTTCATTCAAAAACCGTTTCGGCGCCAAGAAATTCTCGCAATCCGCGTCGAGAACGAATTATAGCGAAAGCAGACCCCCAACAAGGGTGCCCCCCAGCGAAATGCTCGACGAGCCCTTGTAAGTGACGTGTTCGACACGCGAATATTAATTGCCCCAGCGTGGGCCGCGCGACAACAAATCCGCGCGCGTTTCCGCGCGCCGGACAATGCTCGGCCCCTGGTCGATTGTCCCTGAACCGGAAGTCAGGTGCCGCCGCGATGATTCAACGTGGAAAAGCAGCGGAGCCGAGCCCCCGTCATCCTTAGATCCTTGTACCAGCCGTCTGGTGGTTCGCGGGTCTCGCATGGCCGCGCGATTGTGCTGCCCCGATGACGCGGAAAGGTGAAAGGGGTCGTGGTCCGCTTTGGAATCGGGGTCGGCACGTGGCCGCGTACCGGACGCTGGGTGACAGTGAACCAAAACAATGTCCACGGCCGTTTTCCCCCAGCGATTGTCGGTCGGCGGACCAGAAAAGTCGCGCGAGATCGCGCTTGACGTCAATGGAGGCGAAACGGGGCAACTCGGCCAGCGAATGATTAATCGGCCAGCGATTGGGGCGCGCGAGCGCGCGGGCCCGCGCCCGGGGAGCGAGCGGTTTGAATCGCTGTCAATCGAGCCCTGGATACCCGGACAGGCCTTGGAATCGAGGATGGATGGAGCTTTTTTCACCGTTTTCCGGGAATTTCGTCGCGCGGTTATAGAGAACGCGGCTGGTGGCTCTAGTTATCGGAATGAATGGGTGGGGAGGGGAGACACGGGCTATTTGGATGATGGGAGGTTAGGTTCCTGGGCGTCGATCGTGCTGCGTTTTAGGCAATGGTGGATGTGTAGTTATACAGCGTGGCTTGGTGATTTCGAGTAATTGAAATCGGTTTGATGCTGCGAATAGTGGAAGGAATTGGGGGCGAGGGGTTCGATAGATTTGGGGATTAGACGGGGCTGATGGAATTGTTTCGTTGTGGCTGAAGCGGTTTCTAAGAGTTTCGGCGTTTTAACGGCAGGATTTAATGGCGCGATGAATTCGGGGAGGAGATAGATTTTGCTCGCTGGTTAACGTAGTCTCGAGCAGTATTAACTATTGTTTAGCGCGGGAGAAGTTTGAGGGCGTGGGTCCTGCTTCACGCAGTGCCGCGGCGTGTAATTTGTATTAATAATTGCATTGTAAATTTCACTTAATTGCGCGGTAAATCCTGAACCAGGCTTAACAGAGGCCATTAACGAAGAGATCAAATTTTAGACGACAGTCCCGCGCGCGAGGCTGCGAAACGTGAAACTTATTGAATATGGCGGGCCTCGTTTCGCTTTCGTATTCTCTAAGCCTGCAGTAGGATAGTATAACTGAATAGAATTTCGAATATTATTAAGAAGCTATTCTGAGAATCGTTCGAAGTATTCTGGCGAGCCGCAAGATCAATTTTCTTAACTTTTGTAGATACTCGCACCACCAAGATTTGGCATTTTTCTGCTTTATTAAGCTCCGCGAGCGTGCGATGAAAGGAGAGGCCTCGATAAATTCGACGGAAGCCAGTTTACCGGAGCGCCGGCTTTATTCGGACCGATTTACGGAGAGGAATGCGCGACGAACGAAGTTAAACGCACGATTTCGCTGCTGCTGCTGTCTTTCTTAATAGGCTTTCCCGCTGATTTAGTTATCCAGCCGATAAAATCGTAGCCAGGGAACTGGCGAATTCGCTCGGCCGGATGTCAAGAAAGATTTAAGGCCGCCTCGTACATCCGTTTCCTTTTTTCTCTCCTGTCGAGGCGGACTTGTAACCAGTAAAACCCTGGCTTATTCGGAGCTAATCGAGGATTCAGACCCGACCATCGATCCGCCTCCAGCAACCGTATCGTTACTCTTTCTAATCAAGCCCATTCCACCACATCCTCAAACTTCAAACGTTACTTGCCAGTCAGAAAATTCGTTTCATCACACTTCGCGTGGAATTCCGGTAAACTTTCAACGCCCTATTGCGCTGGCCGTGAGTGCCCCCCCCACTGAAATGGTGAATATTCTACTCGTCTTCTGTCTCCGGAGATAAATTCTTTATGAAGCTTCAACGGAAGCAAGAAAGTTTAAATTTCTAAAATTACGAGTGATCCAGGATCTCCTATAATTTACGATCGAACTACTAATTTTCCCGATAATGTCATTAAGTCGAATCATTTAAATTTCATTACTTCCATTTACCCTAAAGTGCTGCAATATTCTTGCTCTCCGCTCTTTCATAATCCGCCGTCTTCGAACGACGAAGGCCCAGGCTTCCAAGTAAGATCCGATCGCGAAAAAACGCGGAACGCAAACAGGCGATTCGCGCGAAGGATAAGCGAATCCAATGAAGTATAATAGACTCGCTGGGAGACAAGCGTCCGTCGTTTGCAAACTGCTTGCGCCCGTTTCGGAACGATGTCGTCACCGTGGCGCTTCGAAAGTTGCTCGCGAAACCTTTGTAAACCCGGTGCACGTTGAACGCCGGCTAAATTAAATTCCGTCAACTTGTAATTACTTCCTTGGACGGTGTTTTTCTTCGGGATGCCGGGGAGGATGGGTAGCCGCGGGGAAGCTTCATTCGTGTCAGGAGATCGTTTCGCGACGCGTTTCTGTCTGGGCTGAGAAAAACGCTATTTTTCCACTGATCCTCGCTCTGATTGAACAAAACAATCTTAGCGCCCGAGTGGGCACGAATGGATCCACGATTGAAATACGCGTCGTCGACTTCGACGAGGTGTCGCACCTGTCTGCGTGAAAATATTTAAATCGAATTAATCGAATGATTTTGTTATTTTCTGAAAAATATAGCCTGAAAGTTCTCTTGGCTTTTCTGGTGCATATTTTTGAGAATTAAAATCGCTTGCTGAGGAGGATAATTAACAGCTGAAATTGATGAGCAGAAGGTTACTCACGGAAGTGGATTGATAGTTTCTCAGACAACCTATTTTAATAATTTTGTTGCACCGGGTAGCGAAGTGTTGCCAAGGAATTTCGCAGCTCCTTAAATCGAGCCTGTCGTCTCCTGCCACAGGTATTGTAGTACGTGCGCATCTTAAATTGCTATTCTTGTTTCCTAAACGCGACATTGTTTCTCGTCGGAGAAGCGGGCGGGAACTTCGCGGGTTATTCCAGATGGCGTATGTTATTCAATTAATATTCTACCATAATTCCCCCGTATCGTAATCACTCTTAAACGAAGCATAAAACTATCAGCCAGTGAAGTTTATCGCGGTTCGTGTTATCGTATGAAATTGCTTAAGGAAACTCTGCTTCGCGTTTTCAGCCGTCGCGATCGATCAAACAGCGTCGCAGCCTCGCAGCATCGACGAAATAAGTCTCGCCGCGGAAAATTCCATTTCGCCCCGTAATTACTGGCTTCGCGGAAGCCACGCATTTTATTCGTCTCTATCGGGAAGCGGGTGCATTAGTATTCCGAAACTATACGCAGCGTGGCGCCTATTACAGTATCCTGCCGCGGAATACTCTGGTCTTCTGACCCCGAAGGGGTAAAATTACGCGGCGTCACGTTGCAAAACCACCGTGAAGAATCCAGAGTGGAAAGAAACGTCGGATGAACCGTTTCCTTTGATTCTTACGTGTGAACCGAGGGACACTAAAGTTCCATTAGCGGCGACGAGTGCTTCCCCCGAAGGAACGCTTTTTCTCGTTGAAACAGAATTTCGATCGCGCCAGTTACAGCGCCGGTGTAAAATAGCAACCTCTCCTCTCCTATCCCCCTTATCTCCCTTACAAAATTATGAATCGCATCGACGTGAAAGAAGCGCGAACATCTATACAACCGGCAGATTAATGACTCCGCGGTAAGCCAGATTATGATGACTTAAACAAGTCTCGAGCAAGAACGACTGGAGGTAACGATCCTATTCTTGGAGCGACTCATCCCTTCGATTTCTCCGGCTTTCTCTGCTACTTCGTACTGTTACCCCCCGGGTCGGAGAAGACCCAGACATCGTTGTCCGAGGGTAATGGGATGTATCACCGAAAAGCTCGTCGCTGATGGAATTACGATTCGTGTGCCCCGCTGTAAAGGGGAATTATCGCAGTTACTCGGTTCGGCGAAGGTTAAAGGGGGGCGATGGCAAGGGGCGAGGGGCCAACGGAAGAGAAACGGGGGCCTTGACGATGACACGTCGTAAGCCCGAGCATGAAATCATTTATCTACCGGGATAAGCGGCGAGAAACGACGACGCGACGGTCCTTCTTCTTTCTTACATGGATTTAAACTTTCCTCTTTTTCAACCCTACCCCCCCCCCTTCTCACCGTTCGCTGTTCACCCTTTCGCTGTCACTCGACCGGCGATGAAACATCCTCGTAACTTATCCCGGGCCACGGAGTTCCCTGCTTCCTCGTCAAGGAATCGATCAGACGATAGAGAGTATTTTGTTGCCGGAAGCTGATACAGGCGCGTCGGGCGGGGCGCACTCGAGCGATGTGTTTCGGCGACACTTCGGAGGGCGAAAGTCGCGGGATTGCTTTTTGGTACTTATTACAGGCTCTTGTGTACGTACCTTGATACTCTTGTCCAAGTAGGCGTGTTCAAGGTTTTCAAGCGTTATCGGTATTTGGTGCTTCAGTGGTGAGGCTTGTAGGAGTTGAGGGGAGGGGTGGTAGATGAACGAGTCTACCTACTTGGAAGCGTTTAATTACAATTACGTTGATTGTATCGTGGTAACGCGAACAGATATCGCGCGTTATTTTTGGGAAAAAAGGAAGTCGGCCAAAAGACATTAGCAGGCGAAAGGCGCGTAGACACATATATAATATTGATTTGCGTTTTCTTTTCCTTATGTTTAATTTTCTTTTTATCCTTAATCAACTGTATATTTTTTCCCCTTCAGTATCGCGAAGTCTTCGATCTATTCATCCCTGGCGTCGCATCATTTCGCTACGGAGACGTTTGCTCGGAAATGTCACCACTGCTTGGTACACCGACAATATCTAGGAAAAAAGCAAGCTCGATGCATTCCTTTATCATCGAGTCCAAACGCTCAAGCGTACTACTACTACCGTTCGTCCCCCGCTGCTTTTACGACACGGCCGTGTCTATTCCACCGTGTACACGTCCCTCTGCGGGGATGTAATCCCGCGGGGATGTGGGGCACATCCCCCATCAGATACGCGTAGCTGGAATTCTGGAAGGATACCAGTGCGTGGCTTTCGGATCCGAGGATCGCGCGATGGGATGGAAAAATTCGACACGGATTTCCGGTTGATAAGTGAAAGGGGGATGCCCCGTGCTTGATACAGGGTTATCTTCTTCCTGTGAAGTGAGACGTGACGCAGAAACGGTGGAGCACTCGTTACTGGATCTCGGGAGAGTGATTCCTAGTCGAGCGGCGAAGTTGTCGCGTAGCGAAACGCTCGATGCTTAGAAAATTCTGTATTTAGTCGAGAATGCTCGGTAGCTAGCACGGGGCACCAGACTATAAAACAAAATGTGGATCTGTCCGGTAGGATTTGCGCAGCGATCGTTGGTAAATGAAATTAAAGCAGCTTCGCAGAATTAAGGAAGATACACAGAATTGAGGAGATATAATTATTGACACTTGATACTTAAATAACACTATTTAGGGATCGTGAAACGATGTAGTAACAGTGCAGTGTACCTCTCGATCCAGGTTCCTCGAACTTGTTCTTTTTCAATTGATCAATTGAATCGTTAAAAACTACTTGGTCTTCGAGAGCGAGGGATCGCAGAATTTTTAACCCAGGAAGAAGCTGTAACTAAACGAGTACCTGTATTTCATAATCGCTCCGATGGAACGAAAGGAAAGGAGGCGAGAAAAGCCCGAAACAGTCGGTGTTCCTCCCGCTGCTTTTCATACATCCGCGCGGTCCTCGCGCTGCTCGGAAAATCCATTGTCAACTTTCATATTTGGACTGTCATTTGGAAGGGACGAGTGCTCGGCGCGGCAAGAAATGTGCCCGTGAAGAGCGGCGAATCGCGGCTTCCCCTCCGCGAGTCGTCGCGCACAGCCCGGCGCGGGTATTTTAATATTTTTCACTTTTCTCAGCCGCGACAAACGGCCCGACAAAGAAAAATAAGGGGATTCCGGTCTGGCCATCCGGCGGCGCGAAATTTCGAGGTTGCTACAAATGCGTCCCCGTCTTCGCGACACGCGGATACGAGGGGGGGGGGGCTTTCATTCGCAAATTCCGAGCGAAAGGGAAGAAGGATGTTGGTACATTTTCATGCCTCGCTGACGATGTAATTCTTTCTTCTCCCTGCGTCTTTCTCCTTTCCGCTGTACGTAACAACGACTCGTACGGGGAACAAGCGACCGATGTCGAGTTTATGCGTGCCTTGTTCGGGCGTAATCCATCCGCGAATTCTCTGTAATAATTGGAGTAGAAAGTTATTTATGCCGACGCGTATTTTTGCGTCGTGGACCTTTCAGCTTGTTATGAAGAAGCATGTAACTGAGGATAAGTTTTTTTAAACGAGAGATGGTAGTGTAGGAATGCCACGAATATTCTTCATTTCTTATTATTATTATTATTATTATTTGTCGTCTTTATTACTGTATAGAAATATTCAGCAGAGATCTGTAATTCTTAACAAGCGATTAAGCGTTAATAACCGGAGAACGGAGCCTTGAATTTCATGTTATTTTCAATCATTTTATTTCTCACTACTCTGGTCGAACATCCCGCGCAATCGCAGCTGAGTTTGTTGGTCAGAAGTCGAAATGCAAATGGGATTTTCTCTGTAAGCTGTACATCCTTGAGAGGCGCGATTAAATATACTCTCCTGCCCTGGAACGGTGCTTATACCTTTCGTTGCAGAAAGTGTAGCAGCCAGCTCGAGCAGGATGTCCGAGAATAAACGGTTCCATAACTCTCGTTTAACATCGTCCTTGAGCGGCATTTTTTCGCGTGCATTAGCCTTACGCGTCGAATACTCTCTCCTCGCTTGCGTATAGTTAGCCAGCTTTATACAGTGTTCCCAGCCAGAGCATCGAGCTGTTCTCGTCCGAAAGGTTTCTTCATTATTCCTTCCCGCGAAATCACGGAAACGAGGAGGGCGTGAATTATTTATCTTCTTGGAATTAAAAATCCGCGACGATTAAGCGAGCAAACAGACCTTTACTTAACAGCTTTACGTTCACCGTGGTACGCTTTGATTAAAGTATAGACACTTACGACACGTCCTAGATAATATCCTAATTCGGAGTATCCTAAATGTTCAATAATCTCCCGCGGATTCGGTAATTCATTTCGCAAACTCTACTCAGCTCGTTCCTGAATACTTTACGCTCCTCGGGAGCAGCAGCGTTCCCGTGTCGCGAAAGAGATAATTAGTACCGCCGCCAAACGACTAAAACAAACATCGCCAGATACGATTAACGAAAGGCTAGCTCTCCTCTATTAAGAAGACGCGCTCCTTCCTTCTGCTTTATCGCGGTTAAAAACGCTTCCACCTCGAACAAGCGCGTTTCCAATTATCGTATCGGTAGCTCTAGTCGGGTAAAACGATAATTGCCGGCAACTTCCGTTTCCGTGGCTCGCGGCTCGCCGTTTCCAGCGCCGCTTCCCAGCGAGACGGATGCCGGCCACAGGCGTAAGTCGTCATTGACACTCTGCTTAACGACCCGTGCAATTAAACGGTCATCCATCTACCGGGCCAGTGACGTTGATTTAGTATCATTTCTGCGTCGATTCCTCCCCCCCTCCGTCCCCCCACCCACGTCCACGCGCCGTTATCTCCTCGGTTTTTTTCCCCCACCGGTCACCGCAAAACACGGTCGGCGCGATTCGCCTTGATCCATTCACGTCCGCGGAGGGAAAGAAGAGATGATTACGCGCGAAGGTAATCACGGGATGGCTGCAGAGAGCGGTGTAATTGGGAAAAACGAAAGTCTGGAGGGAGAGGGAGAGAGAGATTGGAAAAAGGGGAGACCGGCTTCGCCTGACATTAATGGACTCTCTGTATCGGAGAGCACCGGATCGCCGGGCATTTAAACCAGCATTCGGTAGATCGGCCGGCGCGGGAGAAACAAGAACGATGATCCCCCGTTTCGACCAGTCCCCGTGTAATTCGATTAAAAAAAAAAAAAAAAGAAACACGCTGTCGGGCTTTTCAATCATTCCGGCGTCGCGAAAATATCCCTCTTTCGAGCTGCCCCGCGGGCACCCGGATAGGAAAGTGAATATTCGTGAAATATTCACGCGGAATCGGTGCACGCGTTCTCGACGCTCGAAACGCCCTGTTGGCTTGAATTACTTTTAAATAGTCTCAGCCCGATGGTATCGACTCCGTGCTGAATAAAACTAACTCGTTCGCCAGCCTTCTTATTACGACGAAGAGAACGGGTGAGGAATTAAAACTTCCCGCCGTTGCGATCGCGTATTTCGAAGCGCAGCAAGCAGTCGAAAACCACCCCCGTTCCCCGTCGTCTTCGACCGCATCTGATCTGGCGGCGGGATAGTCGGCCGAGGCCAGAGCCGAAGTTCGATTAAACAGGGCATAACGACGACGACGACGGGGCCGGTGCAACGAACGCGTCGTAAACCAATGACCCGCCGATGGAACGTCCGCGGGGACGTTCGTTAAGCCCCGGGGCCCAGTTACGAACGGTCGATTTCACCGGGTAAGAAGCGAGGGCGCAACATTATCGCCGGAGCGGTACCTATTGCGGCCGGTAATCCTCGTTGCCGAACCGCGGATACCAATGGAGTTAATTAGCCTTCTCGTGTTTTCGTCGAGTCGCCCCTCGCCCGCCCATGCCCGCAACCCTTCGCATCCCTGTACACCCTCCTCCCCGACGCCGGCCCTCGGCCCTCCCCCTCCTCCCCGCAACCGGCTACACTGTTCCAGGCACGAGGGAATTTCGGTTTCTGAGAAAACAGAGAGCCAGTGGTAAATGCAACCCGCCCCGAGCGCAAGGATCCGCTTACGAGCCATCCCCGCGCCCCCTCCACCCCCCGCCCCTAACTCGCGCAGCTCAAACCCTCCCCCTCGACTATTCATCAGGCGCAAACACGTTGTTTGAGGCGCCATTACTGCCGCCCGGCTGAACCGTTTCGGTTGTTGCTGCTCGCCGTTAGTCCGCCCTCTCCTCGACGCGCGGCTCTCCGCCGCTGTCCGCGCAGCAACACGCGCGTCTCCTCTCGGGCAGAGGTGATGATTCGCGTGCGAGGGGGACAGCCGCTGGTGACCGTGTTTGGGGAGGGTCGCAGGGTGGAACGCAGGGCGAGTTTTGTGGGAAACGGCGGGCTGAAGGAATCTGGGGGGAGGATTGATTCGGGTAATCGCTGTTATCTACTTTGTTTTGTTTGCGGGCGTGCGTTCAGGTTTGGGTTAATTGCCGCGCGTAGCGGGCGAACGCGGGGAGATTGGAGCGGAGCCCGGTCGTCACGTTCTTTGACGTATAGAGGCGACGCGGGAGCGGGAGAATCGGTCATCGGCACTGTTTTCGCGCTGGTGGCTCGTGCAGGCGTCGAAAGTGTCGCTCGAGTGGCCCGGAGCGTTCGCCTCGGATCGATTTGGGACCGGATTTTTCGGAAGATCCGGCTACTGGTCGGGTTAGTAAAAAGGCGGGAGACGTATATTTGTCAGGTGCGCACGTTGCGTTTGGTAATTGAAAATTGCTGGCGGACGTAATTAGGCGAAATTCACGGGGGAAATGGGAACTCGCTGCTCGATAGAGGGAGGGGTATCGATTTTTGATAATAAAGTTTAACCCTCGGTTGTCACACTGGGTCAAATTGACCCTGCGTTTTCTTAAGCAAAAAACTTTTTTGTCGAAACTCTTATTGCTTCAAATTTTTTTTTATGCATGATGACACTATAATTGTCAACTTTCAACGATGGGTATATATTCTACTATGTTCAAACATTATCTCAGAATTTTTTAGACTTAATTTAACAAATAGTTTTTAAATAACAACTGATGGAAAATTGACCCAGTGTGACAACGACGTTCGAAAAAGTAGGCGTGACAACCGAGGGTTAATAAAAAGACTGAGTCAAAGTGGTGGTAATTTTTGTGAGTGACTTTTTCGAAAACTCCAAGCGCAGTTAGGCGGTTCCTTGGCTGTCGCTGTCGATCAGGGACGAAGCAACGGGATATTTCCACTCGTAAAGGGAGTTGCTAATTGCAAGTGAAAAGTTACACATTTCCGCAAGATTAAAATTGTATACAGGGTCGATAGAAAAAGGACACGACGAATATGACTTCCACCGTTGCTTCGCGATGTTTTATTTCCCACCTTTTGTTCTACCCTCGAACGCTATATCGCTCTTTGCGCTACATTCGACGCACCCTCTCAACTGTCACTCTCAATTTGTTACTAACGCCCCTTCTTCACCTACCCCTCCGTTTCCCTTCGTTTTACCGCGTGTCCGAGGCAACGTCGCTCTGAAGTGTCATTCGCAGAAGCCACCTGTTCGTTTGCATTATCATTTGATAAACCTCGTTCCAGTGCAAATAAAATATCGCGCTGGTTTGCCTGTTAAAAACCGCGAGGCTGTTGCGCAACCGTGCGCAACCATAGCGCTGGAAGTTACTGGGTAATCTTTGAAACGGAAACGTGGTTACTGCTCGGCAAACTGGCGAGTGGTTCGGTAAACTAGCGGTTTAAGAATATCGTCTCATCGCCGTATCGAACACACGGTATATCTCTGAGCCGCTGATATCGTGGTTACTCGGGAACCAGAGACCTAATTGTTTTGAGCAGTGTGTTTCGCCGTGGCCTCCTGCTCGGCCTTAATCTCGCCTCCCCGTTCTCCCGCACCGTCTGCCCAAGAAACACCCTAATCTCCTAACTGGGGTAAATTCCTATAATTCTGCTCCCGTCTGAGAACAAGCCCGCTTAGAGGACTTCATTTGTGTACCGTGCATTAAATAATCAAGACCCATCCGACGTAATCGCAGCCTTCCCGCATTAATTCCCAGCGATATTATCGTCCGAATTAAGGAAATAATCGTAATCAATGTTACGCTAAACTGGAACCCTGAAGTTCTCCCTTGCATTCGCCAATTACCGCCGCCAGTAAATTATTAAATAGACCTCACCACTTATCGAATCGAACCTCTGAACACTAAATTCTACACCCTACACGAAATGGGTGTATTTCCCGTGGAACCACTGAAATTAAAAAAAAAATACCTTCCCGACAAACTCCCAACCAGCGACTCAGTCCGACAATACGTTCGCCCCTCGGAACGCGACGGACAGTGTACACACCACTGAAACTCTCAAACTAAATCTCCGACTAAAGGAAGCCCTCGAGATATCAAGCTTCTTCCCTCCTATCGACTTATTTCTCACCAGTAACGACCAGTGGCCGGAGTCGCGGCGTCGAAAATACGCGCGCGAATCTCTCGCGGCCGGACGAACGCGCGCACGCCTCGGATACGGCGGAATAATTCATGGGACCGGTGGCCGCGCTCCCGTACGCCCATTATTTATTCGGGAATTCAAGGTGGAAGGAGCGCCGGCCGACACGTCGGTGACTCACGTAAGAACAGGATGAAAAACGTCTGGCCCCGGGGGCTTCAGCGGAAGTGACGTGGCTCCTCCTGTGTCGCCTAAACTGTTTCTCCTGTTGTCTCGGCCCCCACCGTCGTTCCATCAACGTTCCGACGTCTATTCAGAGCCTTCCCTCGCCACGCGAAATCGCCCGCGAGGAGACAATACAGAGGGCGAGCAGCCGTGACCTCTGACCACGGGGCCCGTCCGCGTCTTCGTCGTCCGCTACGTGTATATCGTGTCTACGTTTAATTTCCAGCCGTTTATCCCGTTCCCTTGCGTGGCCCGCCCTTCTCCATGGAAAAGCCAGCGTTTTCCCTCCGTCCCCATAATAAGGAGACAATGGTCGGTGGACGGTCGAGCTTCTCTTTTTTCTTTTCCTTATTCTTCCACTTCGCTCCCAGTTTCACGTTTGGGGCTCCCTCTCCTTAGCGTAATGGGCGCGCGGAATGAACGGTGCGTGAATTACCGAGGCGTGCGGTTGGTAGAATCGGGGTAGAGGGAAAATGGTTCTTTGGGCCCGAGACCTTGTTTCGTTTCACGAGTTTGGGGGGCGTAATTTACTTTTGGGGCATGATACAGAAGCGGAAGTTGAGGGTGTATGCAGGGAGGGGGGGGGGGGTGGTCGTTGATTAATTAAATGAGATAGGATTGTAGGTTGGAATCATTGGCGACTGTGCTGTGGGAGTGATTGTAAATGATGTCTGACCGAAACGAAATATTCTACTTATTCAGTTCTCTTTAGGATCACGGTAGGACAAATCGATCAGAGTTTCTATAATTATCGGGGGATTCTGGTGAGACTGGAGTATGATGTAGTTTGCCTGTAATTAGGGGGGGTTTAAGTCATCACATTGCTGGTTTGGAATTTTTTTCAAAGATACAGGCCATCAAAGTTTATCTTTTTCCTGCGATACGACGCACAAGTATGATCGATGTGGGCATCCAACGACCCCTTTAATATTCAATTCCATTTTCTCGAGTAAACCAGTAAGAAATACGATCGGAAACAGTAAGTTTCGGGGAGGAAGAAACACCATGCCATTCTGCGAACGATCTTCTCAAACATGGAGCCTCGTAAGAAAGAATTTCTTTCCTCGTCCCCAGCGCTCATTTCCATATAAAACATCGTTTCATGGGTCCATAAATTATGCCGTGCCCTGTGTTGCTTGCCCATTTAAACTTCGCGATCGTTTACTCGGCTGAACGACGAACAAAGAGGGATGCGCGCGACACTTTCCTGCTCGACGCAGTATTTGCGTTTGGTTCAGACCCGGGCTCCCCCCCCTGAATTTCGAGCTCGAATCGTCTCGTTTGGACGATTTCGAAAGGATAAGGAGGCCGGCAGCTCGAGTGGCTCTCGTGGAGGGTGTCGATTAATTGAGTGAATTGGAAACAGGCAGTTTGAATAATGGACCCTTTTCGGGGTTCACCAGAGGGGGCTTGTATTTGGCGTGAAACAGTGCTTGCCGCTTGTCGAGTGCACAGTTTATCGATTGTTATATTTAATCGCTGGTTCCCTTCACTTCCGTTTTTGTTACTAGCGTAACGCTGGAGAATTCATTCTATTTCAGGCTATTTGTTATTGATAATTACGAACCTGGCGAAGTAGCCTTTATCGCAGACTGCCAATTAATATCAGGTAATTAACTGACACGCGCACAGGACAGAACTCTTCAGTGGTCCGCCGGTTGCCAACAAAGCGCTGCTACCATTGCTAAGTAAAAATGTTGCGGTTGGAGCGATGCAGATGATCCTCGTATCCTGCCAGGGAAATTAAGATACCGGCGGTATGTGTAATATCCTGCAACTTTTGTTCGAAGCATTCCTCCGCGCAGTAAGCGTTTCGCAAATAACTTAAAGTCGACAAATCGAGTGGCCCGTCCTCCGTAATTGCCCATTACTTCCATGTCCCTGTCAGTTAAGCCGGCCTAACGACTCAATATTTCATAGCACTCGAACGGCTTCAGTGTTTCAAGAAGAAATCATATTTCCTGTGGGGGGGGAAACGCAGGAAAAAGCGTGTAGCATCGCTCACTTTATTTACCCCGCTCGTTAAATCATGCTTTTCCATGGAAAAAGGATTGCATCGAGCGCGCGAACGGTGGCGAATAGCCGCGCAATCGACGGAATCATTAACATAGATTTGTAGATATAAGAACGGCGCGTTTCACCTCAATCAATACGCGAGCGATCGTAAGCCTGGATTATTATGATGCTACTCGTTATACGCGTGTACAGAGGTGTACCGTAACCGTAAATTAATACCAGTCGTTCTGTTTGAATATTGCAATTCCAACAGTGCGCGATACTGTATGTCATTCAAGCTGAAGTCAAACTAGTACAATACGAAATCGACGGAGCTATAAATTATTAATCTGAAATTTATAAAACGTTCTTCCCCGCTACATCGTACGTGGCGTTCAGCAAGACCTGCTTCGAACGGTTTGCCACTTTGCAATCTGTTACATGCAAATGAAAAAAGTATCACTTGCTTAGAATTCCACCACAAATCTCAATCGCAGTTTCCACAGCTTTAGGGGGATTTTGATGATATTGAGATACGACGCAGTCGACGAGAAATTGGGGAGGAGGGGGGAGGTTAAGGTCATCACTTGGCTGATTTCGAGTTCGTTTAAAAAATATAGCCCTTCGAATTTTGCAATGCTCGGCCTTTAGCAACGTTCACGTTTAATGAAATAACCCAAGAAGGCCTAAGCGATTAGGGTAGAATATAATGCCGATCTAGATATTAAGAGGATCGATTTCGAAAATTCTCATTTGCTAGAGCAGGGTACGGTATTGGGAGAAATGCCGTCGCGACGACGCGGAGAAGAAATTCTGGTCCAGCGATGCTAAAGAGTCGTGAATTGAAATCCAGGGTGACTTTAAAGCCTCTAACGTCGAGGGATTTCACGACCTGGAACCGCGAAGCGTAAACGAGGAAAGGGGCAGAAATAAAACCGCATTGAAAATAGCCACTGGGGTATACAGTGTTGGTTTGCGTCGCTCGGATAAAGCAAGATTACGGTTAATTGAAAAAACCTCGAGTAGCCGCGGTTTCAAGAAACGGGGGAGGAGGGGAACGGGGGAGGTGGGGAAGGGGGTGGGGGAGATTATAGAAGACGACGGGAGTGTTGAGAGATAATGTTGACTCGGTTTTAAATGAGAACGTAGCAAGTACATGCGTGTATTTAATTTTGAGAAAATCTGAGTAACGTTATGGTGGAGGGACGTGTGCCGACGAGGGCACGTGTTTCATAGGGTCGCCCCCCTTTCCCCTGGCATGTGTCGCTTAAAGTATAACGAGTGTTTGTATTGCAAGGGGTTAAGCAAGCATAGTTAGGCAACATTGAATGGAACTTGAAGTACTTGCGATGGGGGCACGGTGCACACAGTGAATCGCGAAAGTCTGTGTTCTATCAAGTCACGTCTCTCTGTCATAGCTTTCTGAAGAGTGCAGCTGAACATTGGCTGATATTCATCGCGATTGCAGCAGAACCGCGTCGCAGGTGTTGTATAATAATTGTTAATGGTCGCGGGAAGCAGAAGCGCATCTTTACTTTCTTTAAACCGAAGTAGTAGGAACGAAGATGGCGCGACGTTTCTCCACTGCGTTCAGCGACGAGGATAGATTTATTGTTAATGTAAGGAAGATGCACAGGGATATTGCTAAATTAAATCTATCGATTTGCAAGGGACTTGGACGGGAAAGGAAAGAGAATTTTTCTGCAAATTACCTGTGTGTATTTATTGTAATTCTTTGTTATAGCCTGGTATTAAATTCTTTCTTACAACGTTTATACAACTTATGCTATATTCTACATATTATTTGTAGCGTTCAGACATATCAGGCTACGTCACGCTGGGAACGCTACACGCGATACCTATTCATTTTCACTTCTCACATCGTTGCCACACTTTATGTTACCTGCGTCATTCACGCTGACTCACAGCACTCATTCGCTCACACCCCACCCCCCCCGCTACTTCTTCTGTACTAATCAGGCCCAGAATAAATTCTCCTCAATATTCTTCCACGGCTATGGGCCCAACGTCCTTACTCATCGCAGCCAGAAACACTGCGACGACACTGATAGCCGACCAACGTTTTTGATCGGGTTAATTAAATGCGCCGATCGAACCGCGTGCTTGGACTTTAATGCAACTGCGCCCGGCTAATGGAACCGCCAGCCAGTCCGACGGCAAACATTAACAGACATTTACATTTGAATGGCAGGGCCCAGCGTCGCTCCTTTAAACGGTTACCACCGTTCGCTGGAAGTTTGCGAGCGATACTGGCCCACGGTGCCCGTCCCTGCTGGCGTCTTCGCCAGCCGCCCGTCGAACGTATACCTACCTCGCCCGCAATTAGTAGGGCGCAGGCCGAACAATGCCAGAAACGATCCCGAGTTTGCGAACGATACTTGGCTGGATCTACGGCAAACAATGGAAAGCTCACGGGCACAGGGTGGTCAACACCTTCGACGTCATCACGGATACACAGCCGCGCGTATATCCTGCCACTTGGCCACGGACAAACACCAAAGGCGCTCGGTTATAATGCGAATCGAACAATGCCGTGAACACCGATGGGATCGCGCGTGCAAATGATTTTCATTTAGCCCCCGGCACAAGGGGTGTCCCGTGAATCGCGCGCGATAGATTAAACCCTTTGCCGACGACCCCCGTATTGCTTTGAATCTGAATAGACTATAGACCGCGATCTAATTTCCTTTGATTTCTGTATGCTAGAAAACCACAGGCCACGATGTATTTTACGCTACCATCTTCCACGCGTATACCGTAGAAATTCTATTGGATTTATGGTGATCGTAATAAAGTGGCTCTGGTTAAATATTGTTGTTTCGTACTTTGGAAATATTCCCTTAATCCCGCCCCTTTATAATCCCTCCTATGGAAGCTGCAATTTCTGCGTGGAAAAGTTAGAGTTTCTATTCGCGTTATTAATTAGCTTTGTTAAAAGGCGAATGAAATATGGGCTTAAATGATCCGCGCGGGGAATTAGATTCGAGTGTAATATCTCTGAAATTAAAGCGTTCGGTCGGCACCGTCTCTCCTCGCTGCGAATATTTACCAAAAACCGCGGCCGAAATTCGCCAACAAATTTTCGTCCGAATTCCCCGAGATCGCGGGCTGGCAACTTCGCAGTCGCCGTTCGAATTAACCGAGCGAAATCCGACGGCCTCGCTAACTAAGCTGGAACCGAATTAAAATCAGAATTAACTGAAATCGACTCAGCCAGCGGCAAAACCCGAGTCGCCCTGAATTAACCCAGATTAAGCACAGAATTTCCAACTTTCCCAATTTCTTCGACTTTCGCGATCCCCCTCGGTTGTCCCCGACCCTCGGAGGATCCTCCGGTTGAATCGTAGATTCCGCAGAATACCGTTCGACGAGCATCCGCGATTCTCTTTTTTCCCCTTTTTTCACGCCCACGTAGAACCGCGCCCCTTGGTTCCTCCGCGGCACGCGTTAATGCGCGCGAATGAGGGGCCCCGCTACGACGAAGAAGCCCCCTCGAGCATCAACGTTTATTCCTGGCCCTTCCCTCTCTAGATTAGCACGATGGCGATTATCGCGACAGCAGATGGCGAACGAGCGATCCTGCAATTCTCAACGACGCTCATTGTCAGCCCCCGAAAGGAGAGGCACGCTGCGCAGGCTCTGGGCAGATTCGAAATTCGTCGCTGCAATTCCCAAAGGGGGGCCCCACGACCCTCGTGAAAAGGTGCTCGCATAGTCGGAGAACGTGCGATGGAAGTAGGGCTAATTTGTGAAAGAAATTAAGGGACATTTCTCGATTATATTTGGCGCAGTTTGATACCCGGTAAATTCCTTTGGTAGGAATTGTTAGCACTTGTTCACCTATCTTATGAATTACCAAGTTTAACGAATCAAAAAGTGAGTGGGACGTATCGAGACCGATTGCCTTCGTTTTTATTACGACTTAGAAATATCTTTGTTTCCAATACCGAATGAGATTTAGATGATTACAATGCAAGTGTAAATAGTTTTAGCGAAAGTAACTAAATTTTAGACAAGGATAATTCTGAGTAAGCGTGGCTACCTTTCTATGCAACATTTAGACGCCTGTTCGCCAAGAAATTATAGCAAATATAGGGAACGATTATTAATGCCAATTCCTTGCATATATTAATCCTGTTAGCCAACACGAAGCACGACTACAGAACCCAGTTTTCGTGGTCGACCAGGGTTACGGGTCCCCTTAAGAAGGGTGCTGAACGGACAATTAGCCAGCGGTTAGCTCCCCTGACCAGTTCCCCGCAATCAGTGCGACAATCAGACACGCGTGTTGGTAAACGATACGCCTCCTGCATTAAGCCCCAACCCTGCCCCCCGAAATTACGCGCCACGCTCCTTAATTGCATATCCAAGCTGTAACACTTCAATCATAACGCCGGCTGTAAATAATTAACTGCAAAACTCTCTTCCTTCTTTACACTTAGATTGTTACCACTTAACCCATAATTTTGATACTCCTCGGCTATGGTCAAATATTTTCTATTAACCGTGTGTTCGATACCAATTAAATTCCACAATGAAAATTCTTCGCCCTCCAATCAACCGAGGGAATTGGAATCGAGACTTTGGTGCAATCGTTTCAAAGTCTCTGCAAGAGTTAGCGAGCCTACTCGCCCGCCCGCTACCTTCAACATTCACCCCCGGCCCCCTTCGTTCGATCGTTTTAAATTCAGACTGGTGTACCGTCTCCCCCTAGTCTCGTTGGAAACAGTCGTCGATGTGGAGGAAGCACGAGAAAACTCGACGACTCGGAGTCTCCGTGTCCCGGAGGCTGCTTCTTCGGTTATATGGAGCGCAATGCACGGCATCCGATGGTAACCACCCCGTTCTGGGCCGCCAGCCCCTCGAGCGAGCATGCCGCGAAGGAGCTGTCGCGTCGACTGGCCCCAGGGTTACCCGGGGACATCCTTTGCACTCTGCCCCCTTCTTTCTCCGCGGCATCCTTTCCAGCTGGTTAGCCGCCGCCAGGAAACAGGAGACGAAGACGCCGCTCCAGCTTGGCACGAAAAGATTTCCACGGGCATTGCCACCGGAAAACCGCTATGATCCCGTTCTTCTGCTCGAAGGGAATTAGCTGGCAGCCGCGGCCTCGCTAAAATCTTTCGGGATCCGTACAGCTATCCACTCGTTCCCATTGTGGATTGTTGATCTTGCGTTGAAACGTACACTTCCGTTCATAAGCATCGGGACGACGTCTATCGATTATCACGTCAACTCCTCGTTTATAAATACTCGGAACCCTGCAATCTTACGCTTGGCAATATTCCATACGCTCCCGTGTTCTCTAGCAAGTATCGTTGCCTCTGTCTTCCCTATTGCTATCGTGGTCCAGCCGTGGATCAGCATTCGCCCGAAAGGTCGTAATTAACCGCGGCATTCTGTCCCCGTTTGTTCCTCGCGCGAGGATCTTACGAAACGCCGGCGAAATTACGCCACGGCGAAACACCACGGCTCCGTTTATTGCCCCGTTACGCCCTGCCCCGATGCACAGCGCCGCCGCCGCGTACTTAGCCCCGCGATACACGCTGAGAGCACACATTGTATTTCATCGGTTTGATACTCCACCGCTCCCTTACGACGCAACCCTACGCGCGACGGGGCCGCCCGGACTTAACTCACTGCAGCGTGTTTGCCGGGCCATAGACCGGGAATGTTTTGCTCGGTGCCTCGCTCGGCGAACGTAGAACCTCGGAAATAGGGCGGAGGGCGGAGGGCGAGTGGCGCGATTTCGAAATTAATAATTCATGTAACTCCGCGAATCATGAATTCATTCATTAAGTCGATGCCGGCCGTTGTCGGCGCAAACCCTAACCGCCAGCGAGTCTCAACGTACACTCTCGACGTACAATAATCGCCGATCGATCGATCGGACACTTGCCGAGCACGGGACTCTGGGACAGTAAGAGATGCAGCATAACGATGCAAAGATCGATCGTACATTTAATTCTACGAATTCCCCCGCGAATTCTACGGGACCCTCCAATTACGCAAACTTTAATGACACCGGCTCTTCAGTCTCGAGCTTCGGGGCTGTCTGAGGGGCCTGGTTTGGAGCGCGACGGATTAAAAATGGGATGTATATTCCGACCATCGGACGATCTGTGTCGTTGCACTTGATAAGAGAAAGGAATTGGGGCGCACTCCGGCTGATTACGATGGCAGAAGGAATCCCCCCCCGAGGGGGGAGCTGCAGCGAACCTGTGACCCCAGCTTGTACCGTGAAATTGACACCAGGAAATACGTAACACGGTTAGTTGATTTCGTTCGATTCTACAGTAAACGAGACGCTCTCGCTGTGCTCCTCGGCTCCGCGACGATATTTGGCGAGGATGCTACCGATGGAAGCGTGGAACAGGGGGTGGGAGGGTAAAGTTCGGGAACGCTGTCGAGGGCGTGGAGGGAAGACGTGTCGCGGAGATGTTCTATAAAGTTCCGCTTGTTATTTTCCGCCGAGATGGACTCGCTCGAGTTTTCATTATTTGCTCCTTACCGTTTATTGCTTATTGTACGCGGTTGAAGCAGCTGGAGGATTGTCTGTTTAACTAAGTTTGTCGGTCGCAGACTCGGGATTTGGCGAGCTCCGGCGTGGGCAGTGGTCGTGTCTTTGTTTAGCGAGATGCCGTGAAAAAAAAAAAAGAAACTGCAGTGATCGATGGGTCGTCGATTTTCTTCGACGAAGTAGCTGTTATTTGGCGGACGATGGAGCGCACTTTAAAGAATTATGTCGCTTTCAGTGATTGCGGCGGTAACTCTAGTTGCGGATGTCGAATTTGTGAAAGTGCGATAATTAAATGGTTCTGAATCTGCTTCGCAAGTTGTTGTGCCATTTGCGCGTTCGCGACGTCAATCTGCGGAGCTACTTTGCCTGGAATTTTCTCCACGTAGGACGGCAGAACAATTTCTACTTGCCTCAGACGCGCCACGTGGAAAGTTAATATGTGGGACAATTTTGTTTCGCGGAGATCCCATCCTTGTCTTATGAAACTGGCTACGTGACTGCAGCACGAGGATCAGGCTCAAGGGTGTGTGATGTGGATTAAGGACAGCGGAGGGAAGTTCGTGTTGGTGCGCGAGGGAAATCCAGCGACAAACTAATTAAACGAATGCATGCACGACACAGAGGACATGTCATTCCTGGAGTTCTGCGAATCGCTAATCGTTGATAACGCGGAGCTTCACCATTCAATGTCCTGAGAAAAGTTGCAAGATCCTCGATCTAGAAGTCCTAAAAAAGCTAGACAATCCAGAAGATTTAGAGGTCCTAAAATGTCTGAGAATTCTAGAGGATCTAGCTCATAGAAAGTTGAAAAAGAAATAGAAGATTCACAGTAGCTAGACAGCCTAGAAAGCATGGATCTCAAGAATCTAGAAAGCCTGTTAAACTCAGAAAAATTAGAGGGCCTGGAAAACCTAGAAATCCAAAGGAACTAAATGTAAAAGATCATGATATCAAAGGCTATAATACTTTCACGACACCGTGCAAGTCACGATTAACGATCCGATCCAGCCCAGCCACCACGATTATTTCATTTGATTTTATAGATCCCAATACCGAAAGCTCGACGTCGCGTATGCTTTACGCGAGATATTTCCGCGAAAAAGCCGAGATTGACTTTCACCCAGACATCCCCTCCGTATTCAGACTCACCCCGCCGTGTAATTTTTGACGTTTAATACACGAACACGCTGTATTTACACGCAGACAATGTGTCCACGCTCGGTTTATCCGCGTATCGCGAAACAACGGCTAATGCGAGAGAAAAAAGCAGGCTCCTCTTTTTTTTTCCATAAACGAGCGACCCTTTTTCACGTGCAACGAGATAAGGCAAAAATATTCTCCTGGATGAAGCTATCAGTCAAAGGCTGCAGGGACAAAGCTGACAAAAGAATAGTCGATCCCTCCCCCCGCGCTACCTTTGGTCGCCCTTTTGTCAAAATTCATTCCCCTGAATGGATCGTATCTATTCTCCGTCCCTCCATATTGTCGCTAAAGGCTTGTTAAATCACCGAGGTGCTTTCGATCAACAATTGAAGATCGCGAGTCCATCGTACGCCAGCAAATTTGCCTCCAAGCGCGAGTGCACAAAAATCCTCCGAAGCACGCGTCGCGGAAAACAAAAAAAAGAGCAGAACACAACGCGCGGATCTTTTTATTCCCTACACTTCCTTTCGAGCGTCACATTCCCCGGGCAAATTACTTCTTTCAGAACGAAACAAACAAATGCAAGTTCTTTTCTCTGGATCCAAGCTTCGGGAACAAATTCCATTTCAATCCTTCGTTTAATTTCCAACGAAACGTCCACCCTACGCGGAGAACTTTACAAGCGTTTCACATTTGCCGTAAAGAAGCCATCCTTCTTCCATTGCATTTGTATTCTTAGCTCGACACTTGACAGGATCATCGGCTGCGGCGAAACAACGGTGTACGCGAACCCGGGCGTTCGTTAAAGGCACTTTCCACTAAATCCCCAAGATGAGCTCGGTTACACAGCTGGAGCGTGTAACTTTATTCCGGACTGCCAGAGCGTTACGTTCGGTGTAAAGCAGACCTAAACCTACGTAGAAGTCGCACGAGGACGGCTGCAACGGCGACCTGGTTCGACGGACGCACCCACCACGCGCGTGAAAACGCTCGAGGAGGGTTGTTACACGAGGGTTGGCGGAAGAAATTAAACGACGGTTACTCTACGTCGCTAACGTATCCACCATCGTCTGCTGATTTGAATATTCGTTTTTATTTGAAAGTGAAGGGGTTCCTGAAAATGCATAATATTCAACGCGGAATAATAATAAGCGTAAGCGCTTTCCTTTCCTTCATTTTCGATTTGGGACATTATATTTGTAATTTTAATGCCGCAATGAAGACGTTTAATAATAAAAATAAGTGACATTTAAAATTGAATTACTTTGGAAGGCTGCGCGAAGTGTCGAGTGGCCACTGAATGAGTTGAATATTGATGACTATTTCCAGCCGGTGTGCAGTAAATCGCAAAATTATTGCCACAGCCAGAAATTTGGAATGAAATGTTGATGAGCGCGCTGTTAGCGATGGACATTTTGGGATGTAGCAGATGTAGCTTTTAACTTGATATTTTTGAAAATATATCTTGTTTCGTGGTTTATTTAACCTAAATGCGAAACTCCAATTGATTTTAATCTGCTGAAATTCGAGCTGACTTCGTTTCACGGTGGCGCGTCGCCTATCGGTCGAGCGTTTATATGGGAAGTCGATCGTAGAAACATGTATTATGCAAAGTATCGATTATTCGAAATACCGCGCGTGGCTTGCGACAGCGTGGAGATTAATCCACGAGATTTGATAAGGTTTATTCCTGTTCGTTGATACAAATAATCGTGCGTATGATTACCAATGTTACGCGAGCCCGATGGGGAAATAAGAGGAGCCAACTTAGGTTCAACATAACTATTCTTCTGCACTCTGGAATTTATGCCACTTCGAAGTGAAAAATAAAGGGGCGTTCATAAAAATTCCACGAAATTAATCGCTATTGACGTGCACGCACATCAAGCATTCGATTCATTTTACGACTGATAACTTATAATAATTTGCTTCTCGCTTGTTCCACGATATTTAATCTGCAAATAAATTTCCACGCCCAAAATCACCTTCGTACTTATCGTTACCCCTGCAGAGTTCAACTCCGCGTTCTCTCTGAAAATAGGTACCCCAGAAAAGCTTGCCTATTTTCCTTAAACACCTTTGAGAAATTCTCTATAATATTCTCAAACTTCGTCGATCCCAAGTAACACACCTCGGGTGCTACTAATTCTAATTACTAATCGGGTATCATACCTCCCGTACAGAATATCACGGAATCAAGATATCCCCAATGGACAAATATATATATTCAGACGTGACGAAGAACAGAAGCGAGCAGTCGGTCGGAATTTAGAATTCTTAACAGAAATTAACAGGACCCGATGCACAGTTCGCGCGACCTACCTTCCGCGGTATTAAAAAACGAGTAGCCCCCCGTTGCAATAAAATTGCGCGTGAAAATTCGCACGTGTCCAATGCCCGAAAGGGGAGTGCATCGCGAAACGCTTTTCACCCCGTATTTGGCGTTTCGCCGTGCATGAACCACGGGGAAAACATTATTCGACGAGCAATTTGAAATTAACCATCGGGGCGGAGGGGTGTGTGAAAAGGGCCATTATGTTTTCATCGTGACGGTGGAACGGTGGCGGAACACTTGGCGGCTCGTGTCGGCGTCGAGCAACAATGCGTCGCTGTATAAATGCGTCGCCGAACACTCGAAGCGGCCATGAATGTGGGGTAATTGCGCGAAATAGGTTCGGGGGCCCGGCGGAATAAAATCTGAAACGTAGACGTTCGCGCGCGCCCGCCCAACGAGATTAACAAACAAACGCACTTTATCAACGGTGTGACGTGAAAACCGCGTCCACAGAAACGGTTAACCGCGTCCCTCCTCCGTCCATGCTTTTTCCCCCCCTTTCACCTTTTAATTGTTGAGTGACGCCGAAAGCGGCAGCTTTTAAGTGCCGCAAACATGGTATCTATGAACACTTTATTTACGCACCGCGGAGAGGATAGTTCACCTTTTTCTACAGCTCGTTTATCCTGCCGCTGCGGGAGCCGCCAGGAGGGTGGCTCCGATAAAATCCAATATTTGATGTTTGATATTCGAAATATTTCGAGTGGCATCGCGAGCACTGTTTGCGTGGGAGGAATCTGGAGCATCGATCGAACGGGAGGAAGGTTTATATAAAAATCGAGGAAACGTTGGTGATAACAGCAAACGCAATAAACATCCTTCGGAGAATTTGAGACTAGCTAGAGGTTCCACGAATAATTCCGCGGATTTTGTTCCTTCGAACATCCAACACCAAGATCCTCCGCCAAACCCTGCCGAAAGGTGCGCCCACAAACACGCGAGGCCACGTTGTGAAGGGCCCTGCAAAGTGTCGGATGATCCCCGATTTCAAGCAATTCTCTTAATTAAATCCGCTTCTTTCGGGAGTTTCCAGCCGAAGGTAAGTAAGTCCCTCGGACTCACCCCTCGAGAGGGATTCTTCGAGTCGAGGATTAAGCGTGGCGCTGGAGTGGTGGTGGCGCGACGGAGAAAGTTGGCGAACGTTGCCGCGGTGTTCTAGAATTTGATTTCGGTACTGAAGGGGCTCGTTTCGCGATCCACTTCAGCGTGGGGCGTGCTGCGCGCCTTGCATTCTGTTGCGTCCAAATTAGAGGGGCGGGCGTTCCTGCGGGGGTTGAAACGCAAACGCGACGTAGTTGAAGGGGAAATGTCAATCGGGTTAACTCGATGGTAAACCGTAACAATTTGGCCGTCCGTAAAGAAGCCTTTTCACGGGGCCACGAGTAATCGTGACGGTTACGTGAACGCGTGGTGCGTAAATTGGGGCAAGGATTTTAAACAACTCTCTCGCGCCTCGAAGATAGAAATATATGTTACAAATGTTACCGATGAGGCAACTTGGTGGTCCAAGCGTCCATTAAAAAAAGATAAACTGGTTACTTATATTCGATGTAGGGTATTTTAATCCCACTGAGGCCACTTCTAGATCCACGTACACGCAACTCATACTTCCAAGTCGCTCGTGCGAAACTGTTATATAATCTCTTGACCATTCCTTTGATTATTCAACCGTTACGAGCACTAGCAACCCCAAAGTTCGCGATCAATCGAGCACCACGATTATTTATATTCGAAACACGTTCGGTGAGCTCGAACAGAGAAATTCGCAACTACCCCGCGCCCTACCTGAAGCAACATCCCCCAATTCCCTCCGCCGAGTTACAGCGTGTAGGCCGACCCGGGCCGAGGCCAGCGGCGGTTCAATTTCACGGGGCGAGTTAAAACGTAAATAGGGTGCGAAGACAGAAGGGCCCTCGTAGCCAGCTGAAAAGTTAATAGAGCCACGATTACGCGTTCACGGTCACGAGCAGGCCGAGGGATTGTAAATCGCGACGGGTGCGCGCGGCATGGAGAACGGTGCCGCTCGTAAACCGTTGGAAGAACCAACGCTGGATGCAGGTTCGCGCTGCAGCGAAGAGCACTCGATCTTCCTTCGCGACGAATTGCAAGGACGTGCTGATCGTAACGGTTGCACCCTCCCCCTTCTCCCAACCCAGTAAGCGGCGAGAAGTGGTTGTTTTCGGCGCCACCCTTTTACGCTCGCCCCTTGCCTACCTGTTCGATTCGACGCCTTTGCTCGCCTCCCCTGCAACGGATTAACCTTTCCAAAGCGCAAACTACTCCCCCCGGAGTCTCTAGGGGCACGTCTTTTCCTCCGCTCCACCGACGGCGCTTAAACGAGTCTTTCCGTTTCGACTAATTTACGCTTGGCCCGTGTTCGTTCCACGCACTCGGTTCTTTCCGAGGTTCCAGCCAGCCCGGGATTAATCGGCGGATTAAAAGCGAAAATCGAGCGAAATGCTACAGGGGACGAAAGATTATCAATCGCGCGCGGACGAGAACTTAAATGGGATTTCAGCTCTCTCGTTAGATTACCGAGGCTTTAATAACGCTCGTTAATGACGCTCTAACGCAGCGGCGGTATCGATGCGGTGCGCTGGAACGCCCATCAAAGGGGAGAAATTATATCCATGGTTTCGTAGGTGTGCCTGTGTACGGCACGGGGGAAGGGGGAACCAGCCGGAACGAATTGTTTAAATGGATTTTAAATAAGCACGCAATCGCGGAAGTGTAAGTACGCCGGTGTGCCATTTCTTCGTCCTCTTTTAGCGTTTAACGGGGCCAGATGTGGTTGAAAGGTTGGTAGAAAATTATGGAGCCCTCTTAAATATCTCATCGAGCACGAGTCTGCCGTGGGACGCATTAACGCTCAAAGTTTACCTTCCCGCGCGGTTCGTACGCGAAATCTCATCGGCCACGGGGAAATGGACTGTTCCCCAGAGAAAATAATCCGGGGATGATTGAAGAGCGAGGGAAAACAATCGGTGAAACGGTTCCACGTCGTTATCGTGAATTAAAGCGTTACCGAGGTAATTAGACGGTCACAATACATCAAGCAGAGGTTCAACAGTATAATCTGACTGCTCTGTTCATTTGTCTTCTCCCTGGACAGATTTCGAATTACTTTCTGATAGGAAGGGTCCTGGAAGTGGGGGGATCGGTTGCGGGGTACCTGTCGGGGGACTGTTAAATTAAACATTTGAATCGTTGCAAAAACGTTCTGCGATTGTCAGTTGTTTTGAGAATTATTCTGTACGGTGCGTGTTTTGAATGTACTAGGAATATATTGTAATTATGTGTAATTAATGAAAATTGATTTTAATACTCCACGTTCGCTGCAGATTAGTTTCACAGCTATAGTCTGCTAAATATCGAACTAAATCTGATTACGATACACCAGCTCCACCTCTGAATCATCCTAGACCTAGTTCCGAGCCTCCAGGCTTCCCTTCAGACTATCCGAGTCTAGTTTCGATCCAAAGCACCTAGCTACTTAATTTAAATCTCATTGCCAAGCCAAGCTTTTGCTCCGAATCAAAATCAGCCCAGTCGCGAAATTGTAATCTTGCTCGATGTCGGTACAAACGTAACTCTGAGATACCAATTTCCTAGTTAGTCCATTTATGGCTGTGTTATTAAAACTTTTACTATAGAAAGCACAAAAGCTCCAATGAAAGCCCCGCAAAATGTTTTCATGCTCTCGAAATACTCATCAATCTGAGCAACTTTCATCTGAAACAACGTTCTAAATAATACACGTACGCAAAGCTATGGAGGCAGGAAGTTGTATCCCCAGTTATGCTGGTTTCCGCGGAGAGTCTGGCTATGCGCGCGGCTCCTCCACTTGCTCCCTCGCTGCCCACCATTCCCTCGCATTTTAATCCCACGACTCACGCGCCATCTTCTGTTCGTTAAACACACAACCGTTATATTCGAAACACGTTAACGACGCGATTAGTTAATTACGAACAGGAATAAGTGGTGCGACGGGGCAAAGTCGTGCGCCGTGCACGAGCGGGCGTGAAACACCGGCACCATTGATTCATCATCCATAATCCGTGAAAGCCGCATCGGTCGCGCAATTCACCCGGCCGTTCCGACCATCCGAACGATGTTATCCCGCGCATTTATCAGTCTTTAATTATCTGGCCGCATTGTGTCGGCCGCGTGTAAGCGTCCCCCCCCTCCGACGCCGCTGGGTCAAATCGCGTTCAATTACAATAAATACGTCGCTGCAATCGGCGTCGCATCGATTTCCACTTACGATCCTTAAACGACGCATTCCACTCGCGCGATACCATCTATCGGCGGGGAAAAAGGAATCGGCCGAGCGCGAGGAGGGGGTAGAAGGATTGCGAACCTCTCGATTCGTTTCTGTTTCACGGGCTTCCAACGCGTACACCGTCTGGGATAACGGAGCGGGGGGAAAAACGTAGGAAAGTTTGTGAAATTTGCTCCCGGAATTACTTTCAACGAACAATGATCCCATTCGCTTCGCCCCTCTCTCCCTCTCTCTCTACGCTGCCGCGTTTCCGTTACAGCCTCGCGCGTCCCCCCCGCTGCCTTTCGACGACAGAGGCGTGTAATTAATACCGTGACGCGGTTTAATTCGACGAATCGAGGAACGCGGCTGCATATTGTGCGTTCGAACCTTCTTGTTTCGCGTTTTCCATGGAATAGTATGCACGTACGCTGGATTTGAATGCAGAGTAGTGGGTCCATTCTTTCATCGGCACGCTGTTTCGCGATCGTTTCGAATCGCTCGCTCTGCTCGAGGCCCGCGATATTGTCTTCAATCTATCAGACCACTGTTGTTCGCGGGTTTGAATTCTATTCTATTTTCGGTGATATATTCTACTTATCTTTCGTTCTTCCTCCTACTTATCCTCGTCTATTCCTGCGTTAAATGCGAGGGGAGCGTAGAGCAGAGAAATTCAGACACTCTGTTCGATCCGCGCACCATATTACCGCATCGATAAAGAATTGCGGCCGATAGTTTTACACCTGTCGCAGTGCTCGCAATATTACCATTCCCGCCGCTTCGTTCCCCTCGCGGCCGAACGGCGTATCCGCAAACCTTTCCGTTCCTCCTCTCCAAATTTCCATTCCGTCTTATTTCCCTTTTCCTTTCGTTTCCCCGTCGCGGAACCCATCAGCCTGTTACGCGCGCGCCTCCGAGCCTCCCCTCGCGGAGCGAAAAACTATAAACCGCGAGACAATGCGGCGTCCGCGGCTCGGCGGGACGGTATCGACAGCCTACGGAATCGAGTCTGTGCTCGACGAGATAAAGGCTGCGCGGGGGGGGGGGGGAGAAAAAAGGAGGCCCGTTAATTGAAAGCCAGAGGTAACCGAGACGTCGCGTTAACCGATTCGGGGCGTAATATTTCTCGAGGGCTGTTACGGCGATGAAAAGGAGCGGCCGTGTAACTTTTTCCAGTCCGCCGGTGAATTGATAAAAAGTGTTTAAACGAGATTTCTAAAGGAGCGAACGTCGCCGCGCGACACCGCCCGGAAATTACTGTCAACGCGTCGTAGCCTTGAACCTTTCGGGGCATCGATTTAAAAAGGCGCGCCCCGTCCCCCGCGCGCCCTCTTGTCGCGTTGCGTGCTTCGAAATAAATTGGATCCCACGCGGCGCCCCTCCCCCCCCCCGATAGAATTCCGGGGGGATAATTCTCGAGCGAGCGAAAGGGAAACGTACACCGCGTCGGAACGGCTGTTGGTAGGAAGAGTATAATGTCTGGCCAGGAAGGCCCTTTCACTGGTGGCCATCTTGGCGTCCCTTTGTACCCCGCCCAGAGAGAAACGGCGACGGGTACTCCGTCGTTGTTACGAGGAACGCTTCCCGACCCGAAAATTCCAATTTCGATGAAACGTTGTGGGCACGCGGAGCGTGTCGGGCCGTGTAACAAACAATTTCTTCTGGGGGAGGGGGGAATTCGTAGCGAGACCGAGGGACTGCCCTCGAGGCAGTGTTTATTCTTTTTCACACGGCCCGGTAACCGCGAACGTTGCTGGAAAAGGGAGCGTGGAAAGCAGTCGCTGGGATGAGGAGGAAAAGTTAATGGTACATAAAGCGAATGTATAAATGGGATGATTTTGTTGGTTGTGCTTAGAGCGTGGGTTTAAATGAAGGGAGTATAATATTTGTTAAGTGGTAAACGCGCTACCGTTGATATTACTTTGCCTTCGATGAGGGTTGCTGTCATGGAAATTTTCTTTTTTACGAGAACGCGTAGGTTGTGTTAATATTATCTTGGTTACGCTATTAACCCACTTTACGAAGAATAACACGGCCACGGATGATGGAGGAGCGGTAACTAAGGGAGCTCGTAAAAGACTTCGTTTCAAGCGTCCTTCCGCGAACTGTTCCCATGCCAGATCAGACGTGCAAGTAGTAACGCCCGCTATATGGTCAGACGGGGTCCATAATTCACACTGCGGTCACGCGAAACGTTTCGCTTGTAATTGTATTACAAGTACACCGCTCCAGGAACAAGCTGGGCCATTGCACTATCGTACATAATTTCGCGAATGAAATCAGTTCGAAAGCCCGTTATCTTCCTTTGGTTCGTTTGCTTACTATAACCCGTCTCTATCGTAATTCCCGACCTCGGCAGAGCGTTCGGAGTTTAAACGAACTTCAAGAATGTCTAACACCTTTCACTGTTTTTAAAAACGCCGAGAAGTCTCGTCAACGCGTCATTCGCAGCGACTGAAAAGCTTAACCGCCGTACTGACGTGTATACTCGTTGACGGGTAAACAAGCCCGGAGAGGCAACGACGAATTTTACAACACACGCCGCTGCCTTATACGCGCGCGCACAGAGGGCCCCTTTCTCTCTGAAAATTAATTAAAGCGATACAAGTAGAATGAGATAATTACGGTGTGGCGGTCGGGCGAAAGGAGCGCGGAAAAACCGTGGATCCGGCCGATAATCCGAGCTGGAAGGGGGTTGGTTGGCCTGCACGCGCGACGCCACGCTACGCTCCCTTGGCGGTCATTTTTCCAACCCCCTCTGGCCCGCCCGTCTTCTTGCGCATCGGTGCGCACAGGGCGTTTCAAAACTGTAGGTACATGTTGCGCGGATGAACGGGAACTCGTGGAAAGAAACGGAGCTACCAATAAATGAAGATAAATGTATGTTTCGCCGGTCGGTGGGAGGAAACTTGTGCACCTGACATATCACCTTTTCTTTGCACTCTGACTTATTCTTCGGAGACCTTATTGAATAAGAAACTATAGTGGTTTTAAAATTGATCGTTCGCATTATTTTATGGAGCCTAGAATTCTTCCACTGTTTCTGCCAGCTTTAAAGACATTAGCATGCAACGGTGATGAAACTTTCATTTATTCTTCGATTAAGTCTTCGCTATTTAGTCACTAATGCGTCGCAACGTTACAATAACAATAAAACGCTTCGCTAACCGAAAGGAAAAGCGGAGAGCTACGCCCCCTCTATACGTCCACGCTACCACGCGTTTAATATTCATCCAGCTTTGACAGCCGCAACTATGAACCAGCCTGTACGCGGTTCCTTCGTTAATCGAGGCAACGAGCGGGCGGCGAGCTAAACAAAATTCGAAAGCCGGATAAATATGAATTACTCGGGCGAGAGCTCGAGCAGGGTTGATGAAACGGGACCCGCGATGTGACGCTATAATGGCATTACGAGAATAAACATAAGCAAAGAGGGGGCGAAAGAGAGGACAGACAAAAAGGGAGGATGCGCGCAGAGACAGTGTGTTCGAGCTCGAGCACCAGCATCAAAAAAAAAGGGAGAGAGAGAAAAAATCGTGGAAAAAAAAGAGATGGAAAAGAAGAAAAAAGAATGGAAGAGCAGGACGCGTGGAAAGCAGAGGGGAAATGGGGGGAACGGGGGCTGGGGATGCAGATTTTTCGCTGATGTCTGTGCGCGGAAAATGATACGCGCGTAGAAAAAGGGTTGGGATAAAAGGAATTTAGTTGGCGGCCATCCCGTTGCGTTTCGTTATTTCTGATGCTCCGGCATCGGCGCCACGAAACGCGGGGGCTTTATAAACATTTCTAATGCCGGCTCCCGTTTGCGCGACGAGGTGAGCCCTCTGCTTTCACCGCCACGCTACACCTTATAAGTATTCGTTCAGGTTTTTTCGTTCGCTTCCTTTCGCCGCGAAGGTGACGGAAGGTATTAACCCTTCGAGCCCTGCCGCTTCCACGGGGCGACGTGGAGTGCGTTAGAGGCCTGTATAATAATTGCACGAAAAAGGAGAGATCGATGTTTCGAAGGGAATTGGAAATATAGTTGGATGTAGGGAGGGGTTGAGAATTCGTCGGTTCTGTAGAATACAGTGTCCGAGTTTTTATAGGTACAGAATATTTCCAAGAGCAAACGTGGAACTTTAGATCGATGTGATTAATTTGCTAGTTTAAACGTCGGTGGTAACTTTTATTCAGATCTCTGCCCCCGGCGGGGTTCCGCGTAAAAAGTGTACCCCATTAATTAACCCTTTCAGAACTAAGGTCGTCGCATGAAATGAAATATCCTTTGTGCGCGGAAAACTGAATGGGAGCCCCGGTCAGGGATTTTTTCTTTTTTTGAGAAATTAACAGCGACGCTCTTTCCGAGGAAACCGGCCACGAAATGATCGCGCATCCACGTGCATTTCTCTCAGCTCCGAACCGCTTAAGCGATTCGCGATGGAGTTTAGAAAGGCCTGAAATTATTTCACTTTATCAACGGCGAGCGAAGGGCGCGCATTTCGGTCCATTAATTCGAATTTAATCTCTATATCAAACAGACTGGCCGATGTAGCGAGTAAGTGATATTAACTCGCAACGAGGACGAGAGGGTGCTCGAAGCCGTAACGTATGTTCGTGCGTTCCTCTTTCTCCCTTAACTCCACTCCCGCTGAATAAAGCGTGCAACATACTTCGGACTAACTCTTCCACGCCACTTAGCCCGCAATGATTTTCTCCGATACACCAACTGCACGATCAAATTCGCTAAAAAATTACGAGACAATAAAATCTAAATTGTGCGACACGCCTGATCGAGCTCTCTTCTGCGCCCGATTACGAATGCAGAGAATTTCACGCGAGTTAGAGGACAGCAGATTTCTAAACTTCACAGCAGATACTAAAGATAACAGGCAGGTTTAAGTTTGACAGAAGGCACTAAGCTGGAAATTCTTCTCCGAACAAGCCGTTGGCTGATGCAATCTCCCTAGATGGGATCAATTTATTATGCCAGTTAAATACGCCGGTGTCTAATAATACAAAATGCTAATGCCCGCGTGGTTGCAGGGGCAAGATCGATATTCGCGAAGTCCAATGGGCGTTTAACAGCCATCGAGGGACTTCGCCCGCAGAAATGTCGTCGCTTTCACCAGCCAGTCGACCCGCAAACTTCGTTAAACAATTATTGTCGCATAACCCGTGTTTCGTTGCAGTTCACCTGCGTTTATCCAGGTTTAGGTAGCGAAGAAGTTGCTGCGATTCTACATTTCCGAGCCCCGAAATAATTTTTTTATCCCCCATCGAACTATGCACCGTTCACCGGCAGGCAAATGTTTAGCAGCCATTCCGCGTCAAACCTGATCACCGTCTCTTTACCGATTATCACGAAACTGAAATTTCTTTAAAACATACAGGCCTTTGAAATTTACAATCTCCGCACAGAAAAATTCCGCCTGACTCCCGGACTCCACATTGCAGGCTCTATTGGGAATTGTTTTGCGAATTACAAATGCACATATTATAAAGCTATATGCAACTGTGCGTTGTCACTAAATCTTGTAACAAGTGTATATCCTGAAATGTTGAATAAAGCAAAGGCTTGAATTATAAGCTACAAGCTCGAACACCGATCAAATTCAGTTCGACCGGGTATCAATATCGTTTAATTAATATTTTTAAATTAGCCAGGCCGGCTCTCTGTAATGCCGAGGTGTACAGCCAATTAAGCGTTAATTGCACGTTAACACACGAACATCGTGTTTCGCCGTGCAGCACGTTAAATCGAATTTCGCTGCTTCTGTCACAAATTCCACGGCATTAATAATATTAACAATTACCAAGATAACGATGCCCCTCCTATCGGCGGCAAGTAACGTAGTTTCAGTATCGATTGGAAGAAGCAAGAGAAAATAGCACGCCCCCCCAAAGTAGTTAAATAATCTTTTGTCTAAAAAATCGATTAATTAACTGCAAGTGCTGCTCAAAAACGCGTTGCCACACATTGCCGTCGATAATAATCTAAACCAAATACCAAGAATGTATGTTCAAACTTCTGTCAAACACTCAGTGCAGTGCAAGTAATTCCAAAATGGTCGAATGCTGATTCTATTACACGGACACACGCGATCCTCTAATTATTTCCAATGGCGTACTTCTCCGTTATCGGTATCCCCTTCGCTCGCGCCAATGAAATTCCACTCTGTTCTTCGATGCGAGTGTTTTCAGTGGAAACAGTTTCACGTAGTGCCGCGAAGCAGATCGGCGAAAAATCGACCCGATAACGGTTCCGCAGATAAGAAATTAAAAACCAGATCGTAAGCAGCTCAGCGTGCACGAGAAAAGAGAAGCACCGGTGTGGTGGGTGGGTCGGGGGGCAGTTTCCAAGCGAGATATTGGATTCGACTCGACCCTACCCTTCTGCTTCCAATTTTTCGACACGAGAGAGCGGCCCGCCATCCGATTCCTTTGTTATTCCGCGATCCGGCGCGCAGGTACTTTTCACAAAAGCCCCGCGATCCGATGGAATCCGAGAATTCCCTCTCAGCCGGAGCGTCAAGCTGCAATCGCTATGATAATCGTATCGCGAGACGTCCCGTCCCTCCCCAACCACCCCGTCCAACCCCACTATAGTCTATAAACATCCTTGAGCACCGTCAAGTTTAACGAAATACACTGTTTTTTAAAGCAGAGCCGCGACGATGCTCGAAACTAGTGAAAGTATTATATCCGAATAAGCTTGGAGGCAAGATTTTGACTTTCGACTATCGCGAGAATATTAGAGAGAGAGAGAGCTTGAAATTTGCAAGACGTCGAGAGGAAGTAGATGCCCCTTACTTGACAGGCATTGTAATATATCACGTTGGATCGAGGCTCTGATAATCGCGGAGCTGACGATGGGAACGATATTCGAATCAATAACACGTTTCGCCGCAAAGCTGGTTTACCCTCCACTCATGATAAATAAAGGGGCGGGGGGGGGGGGGTGGGAAGGGGGAGCAGAGGATCCTATGTACCAGCAGTTAACCCAACTTCCCTAATCTTCGAACTAATTATGAGTTTAATCCATGACCACGAATATTCAGTTTAGCCGGAACAGGCAATGCGCGTCTCAGTAGGATGCATTAAATTAGCCCGCCGTTTAGGATCCGCGTGGAATTCTTCTCACTCCCCGTGCCAGGCAAAAACTCATGTAAATTATGATCAGCACAGTTTCGCGATATCTTTACGATATCTCTCACTTCTGCCTCTGCCTTTCCGCCAGCTCAAAGCGGAACAGAACGTTGCTCGCATCTCCCGTTTTTCTCTCCCTCTTATCGCTGATTTCGAATAATAAATCAAACGCTGAAGCTTCTGATTTTTAATCGCACTAAAAGCACTGCCACCTTCAACGTGTTTGAATTGAAAATTTTCGTAATGCTTCTAATTATTAGGTCACCGAAAGAGAAAGCTGCTAATGCGTTATAATTATAGTCACACTAATGGGGGATGATGAACCGATTAAACCCAGTTACAGCCATGAAGCACTGCGTCGATAAATTTTCATTACACAGTCAAGTTACCCATTGGCAATCACTCAACTACCATTCAGCGATTAGTAGTCACCCTGACCTGTCCCGAAATCTTCCCGCTGTCGATTCTCAGGTGTACAAGCATCCGCCAGGGAGTTACGAAACCGTTATTATTGATACTACGTTAACTACTCACTTCTTAATTCACGTTCGAGCTCTTCGCTCTCGAACGCGACACTTCAAAGGGAACTCTCGTCTTTGACACACGGTGCCGGGCGCGGCTATTCATCGTCGCGGGCATACAAAGCGCGTATCACGCATTGAACTGTTTCGCGGGAATGTCGAGCCGCGTTCGTGCGCTTCATTCCAGCCTCGGCGTTAACGCGAAGCATTCGCCAGCGAAATAAACAACCGCTACGGGAATCAGGGCTTCTGGCCACTCGGCATCTCGCTCGCTGCAACGTTTATTTTTCCGTCCCGAACAATAATGCGGTGCCGGCGCATTCATCGCGTTTCGCATCGACGCGGCAAAAGTACGGAAACGCTTTGACCTCGTTAATTTCGTAACCCGACGCGGGGCAATTAACGGGGGGCGCGCAATAAAGTTAAATGTTCCGGGCGCGGGCGTAACGGCCCACGATGAATGCCCGGCAAGTTATAATTAATTGTAAAGACTATTTAATTAGCCCCCGCCCCCGTTTATCGCGATACGTCGTTACAATGCTCCGTACTGGCGAGGGGAGGGGCGGGGTAGAAAAAGGGGGAAGCCGAATTCAAAGCCGCGTAAAGGAGACGCAAACGAGCTGGGACACTTTCGACACTCAACTTCGCCTTCATCGCCTGTCCAGGAGAGTGGATGAATCCCTTTTTGCGCTGCTTACTTTACGTCCCTCCTCATCCGTTAGAGATCTGCCAAGTGCCACGCGTAATCCATTTTATCGCGATGAGGACCGACGCACGGATTCGCCTTGGCGCGGGGACGAGAGAAATGTTACTAAAAATATTCGCCGCTCTAGCTTCTCTTATCGCCATTGTCTTTCGTTGCGCAACGCGGCTTCGTTTTAACGAATCGCGTGCTTGCAGCTTTCCGCCCGTTCGGAATTTAAGACGCTTTGGGAATCACGGAGAAATGGGTCGCCGAATAGCTACGCCCCAGTTGAGAGAAAGAGTTTTTCGTGCGCCCGGGGAAGAATCAAACCCGCCTCCCTCCGTCGCCGGATGACGAAATCTGGGATCCGTGCGCGCGAAAAATAAGCCTGGAAATGTGCAACCCCCGTACGCGGAAAAAAGAGATGAAAAAGAAGGGAAATACCTGGAAAAAAAAGAGGAGAAAGAATCGGAGGCTGGAGTTGCACGCGAGCTTTTGAACTGCGAAATTTAAATGGCTGTACCCCGAACTTTTTCTCCGGCGAGCAACCCTTTTTACTCGGCTACGGTCGCGCGCGGGGTGATTATATGGTCCTGGAGTGCGTTTGCACTGATCTTCAAGCCCCCGACACGCGAATGGATAGGAATATTTTACCACCCGCCCGTCCCCCGCGGTTTTCTCTGCTCCTTGGACGCTGCCTAATTTCACCGACTGTCGAGCCGGTCCCGGTACAGTCGCATTTTCATTATTTCGCGTCGCGTAACTTTCTACCAATAGCCCGTATCGCCGAAACGGGTGCAATGGTTCGACGGTAAACCTCTATAGCGTTATCCAAACGTCGCGCGCAATTCCTGAACGTAGTTATAAACCGTTTCTCCCTGTGCAAACGGAAGCTTCCACCAGTGAAAAATATTATCGAAAACTTTGCGACAATCAAGTGTTTGATCTCAATTCTTTTTACTCGCTGCGACTTCTGGTACCTACACTCATTTTTATCCACTTCTAGTCCCTCGTTGGGTGCAAGCACTGAACGAATGGCGGGATGTAGAAATATTTCAATAAATTGCTCGCTGCAAAGAGGTAGATGGCGTGCAAGCATCGGCCCTATCGATTTTACACAAAGAATGCTCGTGCATCGCGGAAATTGTCGTGGAAATTTTTATATCCCCCTCAAGAAACCGCGATAAGCGCGCACCATCGAAATATCGCGAGGCTTTCCCGCCCCGTAACCTCCGCGGAAGCACCAGCGTTTCGCACGGGCAAAGCTTCTCGCCCTGGCAAGCGGGGATCCGAAAATTCTGGGAAATGCTCGCGCTCAAGAAACATTGTCTCCGCCTCAACCTTTTTGCATGTCTCCCTTTCTCTCCTCCCTTATTCTATTCTTCTTCTTTTTTTCTTCTTTTCTTCAAGAGAAACGACCGGTTGTTTGAAAAGAATTTGTAGAAGCCGTGTACGCGTTCGCGTTAGTTTTTCTTCCTGTCGGTTTTGCGCCACGGGGAGGAACGAAAATGTCCTCGCAGGATTTTCTGGCGGGATCCTGATAATTTTTCGCGAGACGCGGACAGATTCGTGGCTTTCCAAAATTGTACATCCGGAAGGAGAATTAAATATACATTGAATAAAGGAATATATGAAAATAAGAAATAGGGGAGAGTTAGGAAGATTTCGGATCGACGCTCCCGCTTTATAGGTGGAGATTTTGGAACTGTACTGTTGTACAGATTTTTGGTTTCACCTGGAAACATGGCGGAATGCAAATGGGAAATATGTTCCTGTCGGGAAATTTATGGAAAAGAATGACTGATGAATGTCAGGTAGTGATCTATCGTTCGCTTTATTCGTTGTACATCGCGCAAAGGGGAATTCTACTATGGATATCAGAAAACAGGTTTGTAAATTAAATAATAAGTACCTACGCGTAGTATCGTAGAAACTAATGGAAAATATTCAGCTTTCTGGAGTCGATGAGTTAGGATTTCAAAATTATTCAGAGAAATGTTACACGAAGGTAATGTTTCCTTAACTCAGGCAACAAACACGTGCGTGATGAAATTGTCAGACCTTTTCCATTAAAACTGCTGGGTTTTCTGAAGAGCGCCTTTTTTTTACCCAAAACGAACGGCTCAGAGGGAAGTTTTTGCCCGTTGGCAAGGGAGGATCTAAAAAAACTCTACGAGACGCCCTCGCCCAAGAAACATTGTCGCCTTTAATTCTCCGCTGGGCTTTTCCTTTTAAGTAGAAAGGGTATTTTGGGGACAGACACGAGTTCGTGGAATTTCCTACCCGCCTGCCAACCTCCTCTTTGCTGCTCTTATTATGATTAACAGGAAAATCTTGTGCGTCGAGGATTTTTCAAGATGTTCCATTGTCATCGACACACCTCTATCTAAATTTCATACAACTAGCAATATATAAGTATCCAAATATTCCCCACAACTCTTCAATGAATTAAGCTCCCCGAATATTCCAAACTAAAATGTGGCCCGAACATTGCAGCACAGCGTAGAAACAACTGACTGACTACCAACCCACTACCAACACCCAAAATCTCCAACTTAACATCCCTTAACTTCACCGCCAGTCCCCCGCGACTCAAGCTCCCCAATCACTTAATTCGCTAAACAGTATTATCTGACAAATACATCCCGATTTATTCTTACACCTCGCGCGACAAAGAAACGCCACGACGAACGTTCGCAATCCCTCGGTAAGCCGATTCAAGCATCTTTCCTGCGCAGACGTGTACCTCCCCCAAAGAAGCTTTGCGTATCTACCAAAGGGGTTCAAAAATTCTACGAAATGCTCTTCCGCCACACTCGTTCATCTTTTCTTCGTCGAGGGAAGGTAAACTCGTTACCCCCTCCCCCCAAGGGGAGGGAGAAGAAAGCTGGTCGAAATCTGCTAAGACTAGTGGCAAGAAAGCGCCCCCGCTTCTGCCCTCAGCCCCTGGCCCTCTGTTCGGTAGCTTTATTTCACTAGGGACGAGGCGACTTCAACCCCCTCCCCGCGCTCGATTTTAACGAAAGCTTTCCCGCGCACAATGCCAGCGATCAGTTTCATTCGCTGTCGCGCGGAAAACCGCCAGGAAGGACGGGCCCTTCGCTCCTCGTTTCTCCCTCGTTACAAGTTACCCGACGCAGACAGCGAGCCGCGGAGAAGGTTTTTTTTTCTTCGCTAGCAGCGTCTCTTCGCTTCGATGCCAACTCTGTCGCCGGGCAAAAGTTCGCGACGCGGGCTTTCATCGCGCGTCTCTCGGCCACGAGACGCGCGTTACCCGGAGCAATCGTATCGCGAACAAACTCGTTTGCAAGTGGATTCCTGCGCCTCCCTTTTCCCCCAACGTTCAGCCGTCTGCCCCCCGTTCGCCGGCTACTTGTAAACAACTTCATTTATTGTTCGCTAAAGCAGCCGTTAACGGGGGCGCAGGAGACGCGGAGAGCGTTATGCGATGAGAATTGTTTCTCCCTTGCGGGCACGAGAAATGAGGGACGAGCTTTATCCGCGATCCTGGATTTCCTGCCCGCCGGCGGCGAAACCGGGGCCACCTTCCACCGTGTGGAAAACAAGCTTTCCTTGGTTTGCACAGACGGGGCGAGGGGGACGGGCTTCTCCATTGGTACAGGCGAGCGGGAAGAGCTCCGGGGGCAGGATTTCTTCCCCGCTGCACTTCACAGCGCTTATGGCTGCTTTATGATCTATTCGCACTACTTGGCCTGTGTTCGCGTGCAGACTATTTTCCTCCAGGCCTCGACGGTGGCTAACACGTTGCCTCACTGTGAACGCTGGAACTATTGTTGTTTGGTATGAATTTATTTGAAAATGAAAGGTTTGGAGTAGGTGGAGTGGTTAGTAATCCTAGTGGCAGCGGTAATCCTTTAGTTAACGCGTTGAAGGGGATTGAAAGTTGAACTGCAAGAAGAATATTGTATTTTCCCCAAAGGCAAATGTGTTTGGACAGAGGAGGAATGTTCTCCTTGGTTTAAAAGAATAAATATTACATTGATAAATATTCCCCCTCGCGTTCGTGTTTCTCCAGCTCGTAATAGATGCCTAAATTCTGTGGAGAGCCGGGGCATCGGTTTGCCGTGAAAATATCGCTCTCAGTCCGCTGGCGAAAAAGTGTGCATACACGACGCAGCGTAATCTACTCGCGGGTGGAATCAAATTGATTCAACCGATACGAGAAATTTAATCCGTAGGATTGAAAGTGTTAATTTAAAATCAATCAACGAGACCGACAAATTATGGAATTAATAACGTTATTGGAATCGATTCTAGCACGCTGATGGAAATTCCATCTTGGACGTTCATTATGGTTTCCCCGCCGATCCCGCTGCAATTTGGAGCACTCCGGCATGTAATTATACCCGAGACCTTGCTTAACCAATAAACAATCTTTAAACATATTTCCTTTCCACTTTGCAATTAAAATATTGCGTTGCTAAACTATCCGAAAGCCTCCGGTGATGTCGAGGGAGTCCAAGGAAAGCGCGTAGAAATATATGCAATAGAAATTTCGCGGGACGATCCACTTGAATAAGCAACATCTACTAAATGAATCAAACACTGTCAAAGGGGCGCCTCAATTCTTGAAGGGCGAATGACACAGCGGCATCGAGTTAATATATACGCTGCAATCACGGGGCAATTATTCTAACAAGCAAGAAACGAGCATCCGGAAGTAGCTGGAAATGGTGGAAATGCAGTTCAGAGAGGAATAAGAAGTTCTCCGGCGTTTACTCAAAGGAAGCCTGCGTGTCCCCCGTGAAAACGCAAAGATGACAAGTCCAAAGATTTCGTCGAACCAGCCACGCTTCAAGCTCGATCCAACACCGTGGGCGGTGGTCCCATTCTCCGCTCCAGCGACCTGCTTCCCTAGTAAACACAGTTTCACCGCGCTCGATATAAACTTCGGCTTCGATTCTCCCCGGCGCGACGTTAATTGGCTATCTCAGCGAACCCCTGTTTTCTTGAGTCCGCGTAGAATCGGTGCAATTAAATCGCTGGCTGCCTCGACAAAGGACACGTCGATAGTTGGCCCGTCGCGACCGGCCGCGCCAGGTGCAGCCCCAATCGAGCCACGTCAAATAAATAAACAAAAAAGAGAGATAGAACGCAGAAAACAAAAAAAGAATCGCCGGGACACGCAACGGTGGACGTTAAATTAACGAGCAAATAACTAGTGTGGCTGAACGACCGCGAATCGACGCGAGCACCCTCGGAACTGAGGTTTCCGCGATTTCACGGGGAAATATTCATTGTGGCGTGCACACGCGCAAATGCGTTGACTTCGTTATCGCGGGTAAATATTTGTCTGTGCCTCGTCGTTCCAATCAGAGAAGTCTTCGCGTCTGTCGAGCCCCGCGTCCCGTGAACACTATTCATCGCAGGTCTTTAAACGCTGCTCTGGATTCAGGTACTGCGAGACTGACATCCGCATGGATAATTGTCTAAAATCAGTGGAGCATTCTGTTTGAAATCAGTTTCAGATTCCTATCGCTGCAGTTTTGACTTATTAGTAATACAGCACCCGGTCAAACAGAATTCAGCAATAGTTCTGAGGACCATTTCTGAGCTTCATATTTGAAACGAAACTACTTAATAAGAAACGATTGATAATAATATATTCGAACGATTAATGCTGAATCAGAAAAGTATCTCCCTTAAAAGGGTCCCAATTCAACTCGGGGTGCTTTCATTGCAAAGAAAAGCCTCTAAAAACCTACTGCAACGTACCACTTTCCAGTAGCCCTCAATTCAAATGAAACATTACTTTCTCAATTTTCTAAACCAACCACGTCACACATTTCGTACACGCGTGTAATCAGAGCCAATAAATATTTCACTAAACGACTCCTGAACTCGTTGTTTCCCTGGTTCCGTTACCACGCACCACGCTAGCCAAATGGTTGATCATCGATAAAACACGCGTGGACGTCCACGTGCACCCCTCGCAGAGAAGGCCGCCCCTGAAAAGATTAATCCTTTCGTTGCCCCGAACACGGCAGCCTCGTCCGCTTTCATTCCACCCCTAATAACGTCCGCGCGTAGGCGAGGTGGCAACTCGTTCCTCCCGTTCATCAAATGGCATGCCTCTAAACGAGCACGCGCCCTCGGGGGTGTGTGTATGAGGGGCAGCTGATAAATTCATGGACAACTACCAGCTTTAATAACGTTCGACTAGACGCGCGTTTTAATGAAATTTTCATGTGATTAAGCGCAGAGTTTTCGGGTCACTGGCTGGGGGGGGGGGGGAGGGGGCGCGATCGAAAGGGCCACGATTTCGTGGACTGATAATATGTATAGACGCGATAGGAGACTTCTTTTATCTTATGTCTGACGATCCATTTTTGAGAGAAATTGGTGTGCACTAAACGGGGATTTGATTCTTAGAGTTTGAGGGAAGAAATTGGATGCTGGGCATTGTTAGGAATCTAGTGATTTTCAGGATTTAGATTTTTTCTTCGCAAGTTCTAAGCAAGATCTGTTCCATTCTTTGGGGTTTCACGAGTTCCTATGCTGCGTCATTGTAACGCGATTAATCTATTCGTTAAGCAGACTCTGTGGTCCTGAGTAAAGTGTCTAATTAGACTTAGCGAAGCTTACAGTTTACCCTGTTCAATTATTCGAAAGGGGTGCACTGACACAAGTTTGATTTCTGTGTGTGTGGGGGGGGGGGGGGGCAAAAATGAAAGATTGATAGACGAGGGTCCGATAACGTTGTTGAAAGTGAATATCGATCAGCTCGACCCTCGGTTTCCTTATTAACCCAATTAATCGCACGGCTACCGTCGAAATGCAAATCTTGTCACCGTTCCAAGTGAAACAGGTCGACGGAAGTTGCGCCCTGCCGAATAAATCCGCCCCGACCGAAGAGAGAATCTTTTTCCCCTGGCCCATGGAGATTCGTTGGCTCACCTGAAACAGAAGCAAAAGGCCACCGTCAGTGGAATCGCGTTCAAGGAAAAAGAACGAAAAACACGCGTCGCCAGTCATTCGCTTAAAAATAAAAAATAAAAAAACGAACATCGTAACGGAACTGTGGCTCGTGTTACTCTCAGAGAGAGAAAGAGAGAGAGAGAGAGAGAGAGATATGAGGGGTGTTTGAGTGACTGACATTCTCATTCACTTCAACGGAAAAAATGCGAGCAGTGGTGATGTATGAAAAGATGTGCGCGTACTCGATCAGTTTCGAAAATTACAGCAATAGATCGAGTTTCAGCTGTCCGCGGTGGCGGGCCAGACGAATCTCGATCCCGGTGAATTTCAGTCGATAAAACCCCCCGAACTACAGGGTAATACCGTTTACGAGCGGAGTATCGAATTACCAGAAAAAAAAAGACAAGCGAACTTGCAATATTTCCCAGCGGCTGCGGGCCCTTTACAGCATCGACGATCAAAGTTCGATGCTAACAACTCGAGCCTCTCCGCACGACGCACCGTAAAACTTTTCCAGCTCTCCCGTCTCCGCGTGTCCGCCTACAACTCTGCTCCGGTATGCGTCGACGTGGAAATTAAGTGCGCGAGGCTACGATAACGCCGACGATTTTAAATTACTTTACGCTGCGGCGGGTGAGACGTATAGCGGGAGCAGCAGACGTATAGCAGGAGTAGATCGAGAATAATTCTCATAAAATTAATCTATTCGGAGAAACTCTCCAAGCCTTAAGATTCTCTACACGGAACACACGTAAACCCCGAACAGGGGACGTCGAGAACCTCGATTTTCTTATTTAAATGCCTGCTCCCCGATCAACTACTCCACTTCCCTTAAGAACCCTCGGGTGGAAAAAGGCTATTCTGCATTTTCCATTCATTTTTCACCCAACAGCCCCCCCCCCCCCCCGCCCCCCCCCCCACTGCACCATGACAAAGGGGCTGAACGTAGTGAGCTTCGTTAACCGATGATTAAAGATATTTGCAAGTGGAACAGTGCAGCTCGACTCAGCAACCCCCTCGTCTGCTTTAGGAACCTCTAGACGGCCCGTCTATCGCGGTTTAACCACCGGGGCCGGGCTTTTTCCCTTTGGCTGCGTTCCGCGTTCCGCGAGCATTTCGTTTTTGACTGCACGCCTCGCTCCCACAGATCGATACGCGGCAGAGATACGCGAAGGAAAATGTCTGTTCGCAAGCCGCGCCCACGTTTTGGCATCGCGTTCCAACCTTCCCCTCTCTCCCTCTGGTCCCCACGCTTTTTTCCAACCCCCCTCTCCCCGCTCCTGCCACTTTCCCGATCCTTTATTAACCCTTTGAGAGGGAACGCCGCGCGCATGTACAGCGCGATCCATTTGACTGCGCGACTCCGAATTACATTCTGTTCTATGGGGAGGGAAACGGATTTATTGACGTCGAATTTGCATATGGGGAATCGGCAATTTCCCATGGATCACTCTGCCGTGACGCGTGAAAGGTGGTGCCGCTATTATCTGTAAATGGAACGTTGAATATCGCAGATATTTTCGGGGCTGGACTGTCTCCAGTCGTTTGCTGGCTGGGGAACGATAGCTGATATTTCAGTGGTATGGAAAGTGGAAGGTAATTCGTGGTAAAATTGAAAGAAAAAAAAAGAAAGGCGATGGGTTGTGTACGTAACTGATATTTCAGTTCTATGCAAAGAGGCGGGTAATTTTTGGTAAAATTGAGGAGGAGCTGATGGTTCGTATGAAAGCGAAGTGGAAATGTAAATTGAAACTGTTTCTGATAGAAGGCCTCGGTTTCCAAGGGAATGGTCATTTAGCTGACACGTCTGTATGTTACTAATGCAAGTTATTTCGTATCAAACGTCGATCGTGTTTCGCAATCGCTTCGCCTAAATAGCGAATAGACCCACGCGTCCCGTTTAAGGGATTAATATCTAACCCCATTAACAGCTTTGGAAATCAGCGTGAAATTACATAATTCACGGTCGGCTGTGCCCAACAAGCTTAAGACCCAATCAAGTGTACACTATTATCTTCTTCACTTAGTTAAACGTCATCGACAAAACCTACTTTTTAAATAACTAGATAACGCAGGGAATGTCTTGAAATCTCCAACTCTTTCTCCCACGCCTATGCAATTTTTCTAAATACTCTTCGCATAAAGGCTGCGACGAATCTCTGATCATCGAGTTACGCGAACCAGCCTGTAGAACCGATCCAGTTCCCCGCCTACCCGATATCCCTCAGCTCGGCAGCCTCGAACTGTCGCTCTCGGCTCCTCCGTCGTGTTTTCAAAGCTCTGTGAATTTTTAAGCGCAGACCTAGTCGTCCTTTTTATCTACCCGCTCCTTTATCGTCCTCCATTCGCCTTCCGCTTCTTCTTTGGGCGTGTAACCACTCGCAGGTGAATACTTGAACGCGACAGATGGAAGCGTGCAACGTGGCTGGAGGGCTCCTCCTTTTTTTCTATATTTCGAAGCGAGTCGGTTAAAAATGCAAGAAATCGCCGGGCACGCCAGCGCACGAAGGAAGACAGAGATTGATGGGCCCGAGATGCTCTCCGAAGCGTGGCTACACACCGAGAGGTTCTTTCCAGGTAAAACCATCGAATCGGTATGAACTCAGTTCTTCATATTCCGCGCCCGATTTGAAATCGTCGGGCCTTCAAATTTGATGAAATCGGGGTTTATAATCCTGGCTCGTTAGAGATGTTACACCAATCGTGACTGAGAAACTACCATCGAGAATAACTCCGAGAGTAAAAAGACTATTTTATTCTCCTCGAAAGTTTCGTGACGCGTAGCTGTGCAAAGCTAGTGAAACTGGATCCAGGGCACGGAGGGAGTTTGCGCGAACGTTTGCAAACGGAAACACAATCGGACACTTGGAATAGCGTTAAGCAGCCGCTTGTAATGCCCTTGTACAGTCGACAAAACGTTTGATCGCGTCCGCCATGCTAATTCAAAAAGGCGCGCGCGTGCTCCTGCTCGTTAAACTTCCCGAAAGGGCTTCACGGCAGGCAAAAGCTCATTTTCTTCGCCCGTTCGCAATCCACCTGCCCACGGTTTCTTTGCGCACAGGCCAGGGATCGCATTCGAGCATCGACAAGCACGAATTGGCTCGTTGCAATACATTTGCAATTAACGAAATTGTAATTCCGCCGGATCCTTTCGCGAACGTGGACTTAGCTTCCAACCGAAATACATATTCATTTTCTTTCGAAGTGCGGTGCAGTGCTCCGACTTTACGAATTACCGAATTTCCACTAATTACCACGTGTAACCATCGAGCTTCCGCGATTCGTAGAGAATTTAAAGTTAGGAGAGCTGCTCGTGGATGTAAAATTGTGAAAAGAAGCGTGCCTCGATTCTCTTCATTCGCCCTGGAGTTGACATTTTTAGATATTCAGGTCTACCAAGTTCATCGGTAACTCTTCTTCGCACGCCTGCAGTTCCGAAGCCAGGGCGCGCGCGCACGTACCGGTGAGTTTCTTCAAAATTTCACGCCGTCGACAGGCTCGTTTCCGCGAGGGGGTCGCGAAATAACGCGGAAACGAGACTTTTTAACTCCCAGAAGCTTTTCGATTTCCTGCTCGGCGTCGTGGACGTCGGGGGCCGAGGGTGGCTCGATTGTACCGTCAATCCACAACGTTCTCTCCCCCTCCCCCATTGGGGGCGCAATCGTCGCGGCGACAGCGCGATTTTCACGTTTTAATTGCGGTCACCGGCGCGATACTCGCGACCGTTCGCCGAAGAAACGCCGCGGAACGATCCACTTCGCCGTTTCAAGCGGCCCCGTTTCCACGATCGCGGCTCATTAGACCTAATAGCCCGCCGTCTCGCGGAATCAATTCGCGCGATCGTTGCAGCGAGCGTTAAGACGATTACGGGATAACCCGCGGAAATTTCCCAACGAGCGGGACAAGCTGCGCGAATATCGAATCCGGGGGGACAGCTTGCGCGAGCACTCGACCGATCGTAATTCCACAAATAGCAGGGACACGAGCACCGAAACCGCGGCCCCTCTGCGTGAAACGCGGTGGATCTGTGACCAACTGAAATTCCACGATGCTTCTCGCGCGAGCTGGGGATTATTTACGGTGCGTCGAAAATTCCGATCGATTCGGAGGAATATCGGGCTACGAAAATATCAGGGGTGGGGGGGGGGGTGGACTTCTTTTTTAGTAATTTCTCATGGAACTGGGCTGCGTAGATATTCGACCCGCGTGTTTAACGACGAACCGTTTCTTTTACGGGAGTGAAGATTAAGGGGCGGATTAAATGGGAAGTGTGTAGAACAGGAGATCGATAGATTCGAGTGAAAATTTCGACGCAGCTATTCGAGAACAAGATTCCGGGCCCTAATTCAATCAGACTTTAGCCGCGTCTATTTACTCAGCTCGCACCGCTGTGCGGTTGATCAATGTACCTGGATACAGGTACACATTGTAACCGTGGCGTTAATCGATAATCGATAGCGGGGCGTTCGCAATAAATTGTTTAATTCAAACGTATGGTCTACCACAGCCGTTGATGGATTCGTCAGGGCCGATGTTGGGTGGTGTTCGAAGGAAAAGGAATTTAACACCGACGTGAAACGTCCCCGTCTTTTTCTTTTCTTCTTTTATTGAAAGTGGTGCTGCTTTAATGAGGAAGACGACCGCAACTTTTTCCCACCCGTGACGCCACCAGCGCACATTCGCATTTACGCATTCGACAAATGAAAAATTCGCGCGCAAGTAATTCACACATACGCAATCAGGCACATCCACGGTACACGCGCCAGTGGCGCCATCTGCGCCGAGCTTTGCGTCATCTTCCCCATTGCATTAAACGTTATGTATAGTGGCGTGCAATTTGAGTGGCCAGTTTTGTATTAAAAATATCCAGTTTTATCGAGAGTTTAAATTGGAAAAAGATACGAGTTTCGACGCATTTCGTTTCATTTCTTTTTTTTTTCGGGAGGGCAGGGTGGGCAATATATCGTGTGTTTTGTAGATTAAACTAATTTTAACGATCAAGTGAATGGCGAAAGCGCGGACTGCCAAAAAAGTGGTGGTGGAGTATCCGTTTCCTAAACGAAACCAATTACTAAGGACTGACAGCGAGCTCGGTAACGAGTGCCAAAACGTTCGATTTCAATTTTTTAATTGCGTCCAGTAGCCTGCGATTCACACACCGCCCGATCAATCGACTCCCATGTACACACTGCCTATAAAATATTACCGGTGGTACGAAACCGAGAATTTTCAACACACTCGGAGCTTGCCCCAAAGAATATTCCCCAGCGAGCTGAGACCCTAACACCGATCAGAAGCTCCGAAAAGTAAGAACAGAAACAGTTTGCACCGTTTCACTCGCAGAACGAGCTCTCCGAAAGAAAAGCACACTTGAACTTCACGCTTAAACACTTTCACTGGCGTACGGTTTCGACGAACGCCTTCTTAGAACTTTCATGCGTACAAAGGGAAATCCAAGCTTCGTTTGTTCCCGAAGTAATCCCTCGAGGATTCTCAGGCGATAACTTCAATGCTCCCCAGCAAAATACAGCTTTGAATACCCTCGGAATACGCGCGCAGGGCGCAACCTGCCTCAGCGCGTTTCCGCGCCGACGCCAGTGAAAAGTGTCCGCCAAGTTGGAACGGCTGGCTCGAACGAGCGAGCAGGCGGAACGCCGAGGACACGGTCGACGCGGCCGATTTATCGTCGTCGAAGGGACGGCCGCGACCGTCGATCGAGGGACGAAAGCGAGCCAGCCTGGAACAAGCCAGCACCCGAGCTCTTTTTTTTTTTTTACGACGCCCGTTCGGTTCGCGGATCGATAACGACTGTTTTATATCGACGTCGACGCAGCCGTCCAGGAATCGTTTGTCAACGTCCAATCAACGTCGCGTCGCAGATAAGCGAACGAAAAACGCTCGAGGAAAAACCGAAGGAGGAGGAGGAGGGGGGCACGGTCCCTTCCACCCTCTTTTTTCCATCCCTTGCGCGGCCACATCTTTAAAAAAAACACTTGCCGCCGCCTTTTATTTCTTCCCTCCGCCGTCAGATTACCCCTCCGTCCGACAGCAAGGGGGCTAATCTCGGCGTCGTTCCGCTCCGACGGACCCAGGCTGTCACCCTCCGCGTCCACCCCGCCCCTGGGTCCGCGGCACATCGTTATCCGGCGATCTTTCGGGCCGACTTAGCAACACCGATTCCGCAGAGAAGCTCAATCGACTTGTTACGTGTCCCCGGACGATGATAAGTGGCCCAACGTTTTTACCCATTCATCCGGGACCTTTCGCGGCCGATCGCGCGGACGTCTCTTTTCAGCGGCGATAGGGCAGACAGGTCTCGACGGTGTTTGACGGTTTAACTGGCGGAGGTAGTTCCAGCAAACGCGTCGTTAGGCGAGAATGGAGAGATTTTAATGGACTGGCGAAGTTAATGTTTCATTAGGGACAGGATTCTTAAGATCGATGGCACGTTGGTTATTTTTTCATTATCTCTGTCAGATATAGGATTGAGAAAGGGGGTTCTAAATCTGGTGGAAAGATTGAATGCCACGTTACATTCTCATGAAATATTTATTTCTTCTTAACGCTCTAAGAAAAGGCAAAACAGTCTGCCTTCTTTCGGAAGAACCAGAACCCCCCCGTTCTTTTTTTCTCGCGAATATTCGCCCACGTTCCCGAATATTTGGCAGGGGTAATTAGAGCGCCTCGTGTCCCACCATCAATTCTGAAAATTCCGACGCCAAGTCTACGTCAGCTTTTATGGAGATGTAATAAATGGAAGCTGGGGGTTGGGTAGGAGTTAATTTCTTTTACGTTCGAGTCCCCTTGGATTTTAATTTCTTTACGGGGGAAGAGCGCCCGTCGCGAAATAACACTTCCTGTAATAAACAGGAGTTTGACGATCCTGGAACGGACGAGAAACCATAAACGAGGGTATAGCGGGTACCAAGGAGCGCGGCTCGTGGGGCTCGTGGTTGAAACGAAGGCCTGGACCTAGCGTAGTCCTCCTCGATTTAAGTACATCGTGCTATATTTTCTCACCAGCCCTAAGACCCTCGTTTCCCGCCTCAGGTTCCGCGGATACGTGTCTACTTTACTCGCGGCTTCCTTCCTCCCGACGGGACCCGCGTATTTCAACCCTCCCGTGCTTATCTCTTCGGACGAACTTCTTCCCGTTCATGTACATATTTCTCGAATAAATTTTTCCGCCCCGGTAGGTACTCGCCCGCATCCACCTACCGTTCGTAAAGTAACGGAATGGTACAGTCGCGAAATCGGGGCAACAGGGTCGCGATTACGCGCGCGTGGCTCGCGGAGCCGAGCGATGAATCGTCATTTCCCTGGGGGAGGTGGACGGTTGACTTCAAGACCGCTGGATTTATGGGAAACGGATGGCGATCGCATTGTTCCCGAATAAATGCGCCCTTCTGTGGCTGATTAAATATAGATAGCTATTTGAAGCTGATGGTCCGAATTCTTGGAAAGATATGCAGAATTACTGTGGTAAATTGTATTTCAGGAGAGTAAAAGCTATCGTCGCCTCGATAGTTTTCAAAGGAAGATAAAGTACCGTTTTACGTGGTTAGCATTTTGCTCGCGGGGAGATGTTTCTATTATAATTCAAATGTAAGTATTATAATTGTTTTCTGCAGTGTCAGTGTTCCAATCGAAGCCTCAGAAATGGCCAAAGATTTCGTTATCCACGGAAAATTCAGTTGGGCAACGGGACGAGGGACGAATTCGCGTGGAATTCGGAAGATGCGGAGCGGCGACGCGAGTTTTCGTATGGAAGATTCTTTGGATCGGCTGTAATTAAAGGGACAAGTGACTAGACTGGAACAAAGAGCAGGAAGCAGCGAATGGATGTTTACGCACGGGGAGACGGAATTTTTAATGACTCGTTGGAGGAGAGATTTCAAAAGACCGGCGTATTCCTTCCCATGCACGATTTCCGTGCTCCTCGCGCGGAACTGGCGCGGATTTTAATTATTACCCGCTTCTACGATCCTCGAAAGTTCGTCGCCGCATCGACGAAAGCACTTGCGCCGCGTCCATCTTGATTTATACGCAGTAGAGACCTCTCCTCGTCCGTGCGATCGTATGCATACATTTCTGCGCGACTCGTCTCCACTCTCCTATAATTGAATGCTTTTGCGAGACAATTATTGCAATCATTGCAGAGCGAGCAAGATTTTTCGATCGGGTTTCGCGTTTCCACGGGCACGTTTCTAGTTTCCTGTGGAAATATTCATGGTCGTTACGAAGTGGAAAGGCTGTAGATTAATTTCTGTGTTTCCCCGCTGTTCCATAGTTTAGTGTTTAGTTACAACGTACGAGGGATTATAATTAATTTCCATACTTCTATAATTCAGTGTCACTGCGGTATTATTTATAGTTAATTTAGGTGAAAATGGTTGTTGATTTAGTCAGCTGCATAGCCACGATATTCAGAAAAATGTCAAACAGGCCACCCGTGAAATTTCTCGAATGCCGGAATATTCTCCAATATTTGTTTAGCAAAGTCCCAAAATCGTGTAAAATGCAAAACTTTTCACGGCGAAAACCCGCCCAATATGGCTCCCTCTCTGTTCCCGCGATTTAACACCGCGATTGCGCCATTTGCGTTGCGAACTTCGCGCTTCGTTTGCTTCGGATCGGTACTGCAACAGAGTTCCCAAAAAAATCCTGTAAAATTCCGCTTGAACTCTATTCGAAAAAACAAACTGTATCGGGATAAGCCTTCCTCTACGACCTACCAATCGTTATAAAAAGATGCTATTCTATCCTCTGCCGTGACTATGACATATAAACGTGTCGAGAATTCCAGTCGCCGGCTACGCAAGAATCTAGCGTGAAATGGTCCTTGGTTGCTTCCTGTAATCGGTAAGGTAACGCAGGCGAGTGGCTCCGGAGGTGCCAGTGCTAGTTCTCCCTTCGCGTGTCGAATTCGTTGTTTCTTTTCAAAGCAGCCGACACCGTGAATGGCGGCGACGGGGAAGAGAAAGCAGCCTCCGCAGTCGCCTATAAAAATTCACACGTGAATCGATTCGCCGTCGAAACTGCCGTTACAGGCTTGACGGGAGACGCGGATGGTTCCCATGCCCCGGGGAGGACACAACGACTTCCGACTGTAAGTGCCACGCTTCCCACGGCTGAACGGCGTCACTTAGCGATTATGAATCGCGACAGAAACCGCGAATACACTTGTGGTGGCGAAGAGAGTCAACGAACGAAGAAGACGCGTGCTATTTACTGTCTCTGTCGATGCGAAAGAATAATAACGGAAGATCTCGGAGCTTTCCCTTTTACTCGAACGTGGGTGAAATCTGTCAACTATAATTCGAAACCAGCACAGTGGTGACTCAAACCCCCTCCCCCAATTGTATGTAGACCACAATCGTATTTCAAGTTTGTTAAAATCCGCGAAAAATTGTAGAAACGCTGGTCGATTTGACGAGGAGTATCTAAAAACAGAAAGTTGTCGCGATAAAAAATATAGAACAGGTAAAAGACTTGAAAATGTGTGGCTATTTTACTTTTTCAAGAGTCGCCTGGATGTCTACTTTACAGTTTAATAACAACACTGTCGACGTCCTTTCTCGAACGCCTGATATTTAAATAGCGTACGCCAGAAATCGAAGCGTCGATTGGAAGATTATTTTTACTCAGAAAACGAAGCTTCGGATTGCAGAACAGTAGTTACGCGAACCTTTGATCTCGCTTTCCACGAGGAATTTTCACATTTCAGCCTGCAATCTAAAACCTTTGGGTAATCCACGAAATCGATCTTCGCACCTTATTTTCCTGTACAGCAACGAATATTTGAATCCATCATTTTCTAACCTTTCTATCACTAACCCATCTTTTATGTTCGGCTGGAGAATGTTTTTCAGTTATTTGACCGCATTCTTGCCAACGGCGGCCGGCCACGGATTTCTGAATATCAGGCAATATCGCGAACAATCCATTGACGAGGGCGGTGCTTGGTAGAAAAGGATCGTCAATTTTCCCCTGACGGGTATCCAAGCGTTTCAGATGTTCCCGTCGGAATTCCGGTCGAACAGTTCGCACGTGAACTTCCTTTCCGCTTGGAAAGCCGAAGAGGGACACGGGAAGCTTGACCGTTCATTGGGCTTTTTGTTTTTCATTCCCCGGGCCAGTGGCGGGCACAGCGCGAAACGGATTTTCGCGGAACGATTCGAGAGCAGCTGCTCCTTTTTTCGAAGAGGGGCCTGGGCTCGGGCGAGAGATTTTCAGAACACGCGGCCGCGGAAATTGCGCCCTCGAAGCTTTAATTTGATAAAATAACCTCGGCAGAAGCACTTCAGAACCTAATTTCGAGGGAGCCGCGACCGCGCCCGGGGCGGGCCGAGCATTAAAAATTATATCGGTACAAAATTTCTGGCCGCGAGTTACTCGAGGGCTGCCGGCCAGTTAGCAGATCGATATACGAAACTCTCAAAGTCCCTCGCATCGAATTGCAGGGGGGGGTGGAGAAATGGAGCCACAAACGGGGTTGGACACGGAGAAACTTTCTGACAAACTTACCGTTTTCGTAGCTACGTAACACCGAAAGCTCGAGCATGAAATTTCAATGGGAAACAGCGTTATCTGCGAGCTTTCATTTCCCTAATTTTCTGAATTTCTCTAAGTCTTAAGGCACTCATAGAAACCGGACCCGCGAACTAATAGAAAATACGCGCGGGGTGTAAGAAACACTTTTCAGTGCTGCAGCTGCAAAAGAGCAGGTGCCAGCACATTCGGCGGCGATCGAAGGGAAGCGAGACATCCCTTCGCCGTTCAATTTCGCAGCGCGGCAGAGGGCGAAGAATGGCGAAGCGGTATTGAGTGGAGGAAAAACTGTTGGATGGGATTGATCGGAGAAACAATTTGGGACAAGTTCCTGGGGATAGAGCGGAAATCAAGATCGCGGGCGCGAGCGCCCCGCGGATCGAGCTTCGACGGAAATCGAAAATGAAGAAAGACGGGGGAAAAAGCGCAGTCTCTCCGGGGCGGGATCACTCTGGTCGTTTCAATTCCAACTTCCTCGCGGCGCGGCAAGAAGCGAGAGATGTGGGGCAACTGGCTGATCCTGATCACGATCGTGCCTTCGCCTCGGAGGTGTGTCGATTCAACGTCTCTGTTAAATAACGTGGTAACGATTCGACAAAACTCTGATCTCTCGGTCAGAGTAATCGGTAAAGCTTTATTTGCACGTTTGAAACTTCGCTGGTGCGTCTGATCACGCCTCGAAGGAGATCGAATTCATCCACTGTCGAATTCTTTAAAATTCTTCGAAATTCTTCGGCGCGAAAACGACGCGAAGATTAAGCAAAGAGAACCGCGATGCTGCCCCTCGGCGTGGAGGCTTCGCAAGGCGTCAGCCGAGATGAAAAGGGGAAGAGGAAGGGACGAGCGCGACGCTTCTAAATATCGTAGTCGGAGGGTCGCGGCGGGCCGTGCAGAAATGAAAGCAGGGTGAAAGGGAAGACGTCGTCGGCGACGTTGTTCGGCTCGCGCGTCAGGCAAAGGGCGGCCATTTTTCTCACATCCGTGTGATTTTCTCGCGCGTCCCCGAATCCGCCGCTGCCGCGTTCTTAAATTGAAAACAGCCGCGCGAGATGCGACGACTCCCTTCGCCTCTTCTTACGGCGTGCCTCGGTAAACGCGCATTGTGCAGGACGCACCGCGCCGCGAGCAACTATAAAGTTGCAAGTAGGAAGCACGCGCCGAAGTTTTCCAAGCGAATTTCAGCCAGCCCTGGGATAACGGGGGGTCCATCGAGTCAAAGGGTCGGACTCGGTTGTTTCCGTCGTCCAAACAGTCGCGGCAATTACTCCATGAAGTCTGGGCTCTCGTTCCCGTCCCCCTGAAGCGGTATCGTCTGGTTTCTTTAATTCTTAATCGAGATACCTCGCGGCGTACAGCTGCTTGGAAAGTTTCGAATTGGGGTTGTAAGGAAGCGATCGTGTGCTTGTAAGCGCTTACTGTTTCGAAGCAGCGCAGTTCTTCGGGCTTCTTCTTCTTCTTTTTTTTTGCCTGATCTCCTATTTAGATGAACGGGAGGGAGTAGCAGAGAGATTGTGATTCTTTAATGGAGTAAAGGTGGAGGGTTTAATTTGGGGAGCAGCTTATTCGTCGAAGATGGATGCTGGAGTTTCGGAGACGAGGCAGAATCGTAGGCACATTTCAGGCACTTGGCCGGAAATTACTGTTAGTTTCGGTTTAATATATTCATAGCAGTCCGAACGTCAGATCATGTTTTACCAGCGACATCTGAGTAGAAGCATTGTATCGTAATTAGATTTCCTGTCTTCGAAGCTGTCACGTTCAGAAGATCTCCGAAAGATCGGGGCGTTATTAAAAGTCGGTATCCTGGTTCGAGGAGGAGTGAAAAGAGAAGTTTCCTTTAAAATAAGCAGCGACTCCGCCGATCTTGCCTTTGGATCGTCCCGTTGTATCTACTCGAACGACGAGCTTGCGACTGAATGATTAAAATAACACGGCTAGGGAGACGGCTGCAGGACCGGGAATCCACTGAATATAAAATGTATCATCAGCGTGATTAATGCCCTCGCTGGTCCAATCCCGGGTGATTACTTTGGATCGTTAACCACTCTTAAAAATCATGTAAGAAACTCCCGGGTTATCGTTCAGCGTCCGCGTCGTTAACTACGCGGCTTTAAACGTTCTCGCTCTCGAACCAACTGGAAATCCCCGGGAATCACAGTTCAACTCGGCGGGGATCTTCCATTCTTAAACATTCTATTCGAAACTGTCGCGACAATTCAGGGAAATGATAGGATCCTCGAAGCGGACAACTTCTTATATGAATCCTAGGATCGGCCGTTCCAAGCTCAACGAAATGAGCTTCAACCGTTCTTATCGCTTTAAGGGCTATCTGGCCGTTGGAGGTTAGGAAGGTTAAGAAAGGCTGAGCTTTCGCCGACATTTCTTTCAATAACTGTCAGAAAAGTTGGAAGGTAACGCGAGCCGTGTCATTGGACGAAACGTGGCCTGCATTATTAAGAATAGCCAACGAACGGAAGGGAATGATCAATGCAGATTCTCGGGCTCGAAACTTCAAAGACGTGCTCGAGTTCGAGTCCTAACGAAGCCGTTGTTGCCCCTACTTAAAATTCCCCGTCGACGTCCATAAACCGCGATTAACAACGTTGCAAACTGAAGCTTGGGACGCAACAGTAGCAAACTAGTTTGCGAGCTCTGAGAGCGTCTCGCCTGCTGGGGACAACTTATTCTTGGGCCCTTCGCGGGTCACTGCTGCCTTCCCTTCGGTATCACTCGACGACCGTAATCGTCTAATCTACTTTCCACGGTTAACGAATCGGATAGTCAGTTATAAAAGCTTGGCGTGGACGTTGGAGAACGATACGAGACATCGAAGACAGACGAGGAATCTAGTACGAACTTCTGAGTACGAAGAAGTCATGCGCGTGTTTCGTCCGCAAATCCTGAACCCCGTATTCCGTGATCTGAAATTTCTACTGATCTGGGATGAACAGAGAAATTCTGGAAGAAGGTTAAATAGCTTAACTTTAAGGCACCCTAGGAGCACAGTATATACATCTTCTCCGAAAACTTTTGGAAGAGAACTTAAGGAAGGGAACCTATACCTTGAACGGAGAGAACCGAAGAATTCTCTAAGTATCCACAATTTAGCACCAAACTTGTTCAGCGCTCAAAGACACATTACCCGGTCCTCCAATTCCTCCTCTACATAATCCCCGCCGAGCAAATTCGTAAAAGATAATGGGAACGAAACCGAACCGTCCTACCACGGGAAGCTTAAAAACTACCAAAAGAACCTCGTCCCAGGCGTTTACCAAAGAAATCTGAAGAAATCGCGCAGCCAAGGCCGCGGCGCCAAACTCGTCGATCCCTCAAAGACACATCGTCCAATTCCTCCAATTCCTACTCTGCATACCCAGCGTCGGGCGGATTCCTGGGGAATCTCGAAAGGGGCCTGAATAACTGAACCTCGAGACTCCGCCAGCGGCGTCTACGCTACGTTTACATAGTTCCTCGAGCACCGCGGAACGGCTTGGCCACGGTGCAGTTGCCCCGGAGAGCGAGAGATGCGTGGTGCCAGCGCGGCTGGGTACATGCGTGAAGAAGCCGCAACAGTGCCGTGGGTGGGGGTCCGAGACAAAAGGAGGCAAAAGGGAGGGAATAGGGTGTGCCGCGGGAGACGACGTTCGTACTCTTGCCATGCAATTTCAATGCAGTTATACTTTCTTCGAGCGAGCACCGGAAACCCAGCCTGATCCCTGTACCCCGGTCACTGATGGTGTTGGTACCAGTAGAGGTGTATTGATCGGTGGGTGGCGGAGCAGTACGCTTCTTCTCCCTCCCGCCCGTTCCGGGCCGTGTAATCCTTCTTTTTCCTTTGTCCCTCTGTTCGTCGGCCGCAGCGCGGGCTCGTTCCTCTCGCCACCGTCATTCCCACGATGGCCGGTGTCATTTGTAATTAATTTGCCCGGTGACGTGCCGGGCCGCGCGCAGCCACCCACCCAGCCAGAGATCGCTCCGAACGATTTTCGTCGGAGTGCACGGAGATCGAGTGCCGCGCGTCTTTTCCCGTCCGCCGAGTACCATTGCCGGGCCGAAAGAAGATCCCTAGCAAGGCGGTCTCGGGCGATGCAGTCCGCCGGTGTGACGATTGGTCGCGAGTCACCTATTTGGGCACGCTTTTAAAGACGGGGCACGCGTATTTTTGTTAACTACTGAACTAGGCACATACATTGTCGCACCGCACGACGAACAGAGGGAACAAGACGCATCGAGATCGAGTGGGATAGAGCGATCTGACCGACGAACGCCAAAGCAATAGCGTAGGCAACTCGGACGGTCAACCATTAATATATAATAACATAAAAGTTTCCTTATTTTTCGCAATATGTTTAGGAAAATATTATCCTGATACCAAGGAAAGATAATAGTATTATCCTGACACCAAAGCAAAGATAATAGTATTATCCTGATACCAAAGCAAAGATAATAGTATTATCCTGATACCAAAGCAAAGATAATAGTATTATCCTGATACCAAAGCAAAGATAATAGTATTGTCCTGATACCAAAGCAAAGATAATAGTATTATCCTGATACCAGAGCAAAGATAATAGTATTATCCTGATACCAGAGCAAAGATAATAGTATTATCCTGATACCAAAGCAAAGATAACAGTATTATCCTGATACCAAAGCAAAGATAATAGTATTATCCTGATACCAGAGCAAAGATAATAGTATTATCCTGATACCAGAGCAAAGATAATAGTATTATCCTGATACCAGAGCAAAGATAATAGTATTATCCTGATACCAAAGCAAAGATAACAGTATTATCCTGATACCAAAGCAAAGATAATAGTATTATCCTGATACCAAAGCAAAGATAATAGTATTATCCTGATACCAAAGCGAAGATAATAGTATTATCCTGATACCAGAGCAAAGATAATAGTATTATCCTGACACCAAAGCAAAGATAATAGTATTATCCTGATACCAAAGCAAAGATAATAGTATTATCCTGATACTAAAGCAAAGATAATAGTATTATCCCGATACCAAGCTAATGATAATACTTTCCTGAACATATTGTTAAAAATTAGGAAATTTTTATGTTATATATCAATGGTTGACCGACCGAGATGCCTACGCTATTGCTTTGGCGTTCGTCGGTCAGATCGCTCTATCCCATTCGATCTCGATGCGTCTTGTTCCCTCTGTTAGTCGCGCGGTGCGACGATGTATTTGCCTACTTCGGCCGATAACAAAAATACGCGTGCCCCGTCTTTAAAAGCGTGCCCAAATTGGTGACTCGCGACCAATCGTCACACCGGCGGACTGAATCGCCCGAGACCGCCTGCTAGGGATCTTCTTTCGGCCAGGCAATAGTAGTGGCTGGCTGCTGATATTTTTCCGTTGCCGCCGGTTCAACGCGGATACCGGGATCCGGGAGAGTCGGCCACCCCCCTGGGGGAACGTTTGCTCGATACGTGCGGTACGCGCAGATACGGGGAACGAGCCAGGGCGAAAGGTGTTTGGGAGACGAGCTGTGAAATGGATCGGCCGCGGGCCACCGCTCCCGCCTTCACAGAAACGCGCTTTTCATCGACCGAAGGGTAATGTACGACGCACAGTCCCTCGGATCGTTTAATTGGTATCTGCGCTGACTGCACGCGGACTATGAACGGAGGGGGAGAGGGTAAATGGTACGATTCCGCGGGGTGGAGAGAACGTTCGAAGAAGGATCCCTGATGAATCCTAGTTTCGTTTCTTGGGCAGTAATCTCTTGAGGTTGGAGAGAAGCTTTGCGAGGTCCCTCGATGCGGCGCAGCTGAAGAGGATGAAAAGGTTTGAAGCCCTCGTTTGACTTCGGATGATCCTCGTATGGTTGATTCGCAAGGTGGACTGGCGTAAACGACACGCTGTGAAAGTCGATTTTCTGGTGGACGGTTCCGTTTCTAAGAAATTTCATTAAAATCAGAGGTTGAGGTGGACGGTATTGGGACGTCCAGCGGCGAGGGAAATACGACTCGGCGCCCAGGCGGCGACCAACGGCGCAGGGAAATTATAGAGAAATTGCGGGGGAAACCGAGAGAGATGTGTGTGCACGCGCAATAAAAGTCACCGTCGCAGTAAATTCACCTGTTACGTCGGCTCGGGGCCCGTGTAACACTTTAATCTGCCCCTTTCCCGTCGCTCACACTTCGGTTGAATTAACACGGCCACGGTGGTACCGCCGATATTAATGAACCGCCGCCACTTGGCCAGAATCCCTCTAAATAACACTGGACTTTACCGCGCGGGACTCGTGAACTGGCTTGTGTCTTTCCACTGGAAGCCTTCCACGTGTTTCTTTACAGCGTCTGCAGTCGGAAGAAGATCAACTGCGCTCGCAAACAACACCGCGGCTCCGTGTTACAGTGGGAACGATTTCTAGAGCTGTTCTCGATCCTGCTGGAGTGAGGCTTCTCTTTCAGGCACAGATTCGCGTGGGTGTTGGTTGAAAATTATTACGGAGGGATAAACTGTGAGTAGACTTAAATGGAGAATAGATATTTCATGCTGGGACAGAGCAATGAAGTATTTTCATACAGAACACGTGTCTGTTAAAATACAATGTGTTATATACAAAAAGAATTAATCACTCCTCTTTCAAGCACCCCTGCATCTACTTCGAAGTGGATTCAATTGATACCGGAATACCGTGCTCAAGTTTCAATTAAAATAGTTAGAGAATTTTCTCGTTGACAGGTTTTAATTTACCATTGAGGAAATTGCAATTTCCACGTCGTAGTAATTCGTACTTCGTACGGCGGAAATTTCTATTGGCGAGCGTGTACTGCGAAATAGTTAAAAAAAAAAAAGAAAGGGAGACTATGTAATAACTATTTCACGCGAACTGTAATAAACGCGTATACTTTTACGTTTTCATGTTTCCTGTAAACGATCAAGCTGCTTTCGACATTAATCCAGCGTTTTCGAATGTTTCATTTCCCGTTGCGAAAGCAGTAATAAATGCTTTATTTGCGAAAGGGCATGGTGAATTCTGAATGGCACGCAGAAAGAATATTGCTAAAATGTTTAGTTAGCGTTTATTGGCGACTGAAGTAAAACAGAAACGTGGCTTGCCAATAAAAAGGAAGCTCCCGGCGAGCCATTGAAACCAAACGAATTTACACAAGTCAAATAACTTTTTCTTATTCTGGGAAATCATTAATTACCCTTCTGTGTCAACAGATTGGGAAACGTTATTCTTTTCTTATTACACTCCTCACACCTTTCCAGCGCCGAGTTCCCTGCTCTTTCGAAATTCCCCGGTCTGTGTCTGACAGGAATTTTCTACTAGTCGCGGCGAGACGGCCACGCTACTTGCCACATTATAAAACCAACGGGGGAATGTGATCTATTAATTACAATATTCTCGATCTATTATACCACATTATAATATCCTATTTCTTACAAGCAAGAAAATTAGCTCACTGACACCTCAAATAAAGAAAATAGCTTCCAACTATTGGGCAGCACATTTGCCTACTCACGTTCACTAACCAAAAACAATATCCAAAGAATTCAGTGGACCCACGAAATGACCAACCAGGTCGCATCACTGACACGGCTTTCTCCGGACGAAGCATAGCTTCGAGAATCGAGTCAGGTGACACCATTATCAGCCATTTCGAAGCGGATCCGAACATCCCCAGCACTCCGTCCGGTCCCAACAAAAATGTCCCCGAAACAATCCTGCGCCCATCTCCCTCACACACCAACCTAGTCAGTTTCCAATTATTCATGAATCGACGACGATTCCTTTCTGTCCTCCCCAGTACCCCGGCGGCGTTCCCTTCTTTGACTATCGCCTAGCCGAGGCTGAACAAAACGGGGCGTTAAACTCGACCGTCTACTTCCCTCTCCCCTTCTGTTTGTTCCGTCGCGCTGGCTGTATGTTATTCCTGCGGTTCGACCATCGAACAAAAGGCGCGGAAAACGGAGCAGCGATCCAGCTTCTCCGCGTTCCACCCACTTCGAAACCTCCTCCTCCTCCCACACCCTGGTCCCCGCCATTTTCCCCTTTACCGTGCCGCCAGTTGGCGCGTTTTCCTATGTCTCGCTCGCCGAAATACCTCCGGGGACAGCTTAAATCGGGACGCGGCAATAAACGAGCCCCTGTCTCGGGGCTATCTTTCATGCATCGCGCGCAGACGGGCCCAGCGCCCCGGCTAATCGACTATTCCCATATCCACTCGCCCCTCCACGTCCGCGTGACTGACTAAACAGCGCTCATCTGGCGGCCACCGACACTGCGGACCGGCACTTTCATTTTGGGGGATGAATACGTTTGTCGTAGGCTCCTGGACTCTACTCACCCTTCCTCCTTCTTCGCTTCTTAAGATTAGCTTAAGTTGTTGAGGAGACGTTCGTACAAATGCGATCTTTTGAGTGAGATTTGGTTTCTCCGTTTGCTGGAAGAGGATTGATTTTCCTTTAGAATGTGTTAGGTGTTGATCGATGCCGGGTGTGGATTAATTTATAAACCACCAATTACATCTCAATATAATTTATAGGGTAAATCCGGGAGACGCGGTCGGGTCGGAGAGTTGGTCGAGTCGCTGTATTTCAGACTCTGTACGTAAAAATGCGTTAAAGCGCAGACCAATTTCTTCCCTAGAAGCCAAACGGTTGAATGAATGGCGTCATTTCGCTTGCTTCTGTGTTTTTCTGGATTTATAGGCTTTAAAATGTAAATTGGGATTACATTTAACCGCTTTTGTCAAACAGCGGTTGTACAGAATCGTATTTAAAATATACTACTAAGTTTATTTTCGTTTAATATTTTGGATAATAAGATAGTAGAGACGTCAGGGGACAATGCAGCCAAAGTATTTGGCCATATTAACTCTTCCTCTGAAAGCTAACGAGAAGACCATCTCTCGCTGCAGAAAGGAGAGATGGTCGAGATATGATTTTTTTTATTCTTTTATTTTTTATTATTACTGTATTATTATTTTCGTTTATTTAGTTTATTTATTCAATTTGTATTCATTTGCCTTGTTAATCGCCAGTAGGTAGTTCACTTTTTGTTTGATGTGTTCTTTACTTGTTTAACGTAAACAAATTAAATATCACAAATATTCACTCATAAATAATTTTGCTTTATCCTTCGTTAATTTTCCATGGATAATTATGTGAGTAGTCTCTGCCAATGACGAAAATCGTTTCTCCCAGCACCTCGGGAGAGGTGGTCAGATGTCGTGACTTCAGTTTTCAACCCGATTTACAGTAAATATAGTCTTAAAGCAAATATCGACCAGTTTTTTCTGAATCAGCATAAAATTCTGAACACATAGGTTTGTTCTGATAAAATAAGTAATGTCTACATTAATTTAATATCCACTTTATATTAGGTCGACCGCGTCACTCGGGTTTACCCTATCAAAATAATTACCCACCCAATCTTTAACTTTCAATTAAATTCGGCACAAAGTTATTTAACCTAACACAGACTCTTTCTTATGCTGAAGATATACATCCCTGGCTCTTCCACAATTTCACCCTCGATTAATTTCAACATATCTATATCCCCGCCCTCCCTTCAATAATACACCGCAAATGAATGAACAGGATCTTCAGTTTAGCGTTCGAATTCGCTCCGAAAGCCAGGTACGGGCGTTCCCCCCGTTCCCCCGGGCCACTCCCGAATGACAAACGGAAACGTCGAGTCCCCCGGACCGTTGGAAACGGTGAAAAGGAAACGCCTTTAAGGAAAATACGACGGGGACAATTAATCAGCGGCGGGGTATCGAGGCGAGCGCGACTAGCCCCTTCGATCACTGTCGCGGCGACAAACGGAAAACAGGAGAACCGAGGGCGAACGGTACAGCGGCAAAATCCGCGTGACCCACCCCGCGGCCCTTCGCCGCGGCGCGCCAACCAACAATGTGACCGGCAACGAAATTAATTTTCCCGGGCGCAATCATGTTAACGCAATAACAGAGGTCAAAGTAGACGTTAGCCCGTTAATGCAGAAGCTGGCTCAGAAGCAACTAAATCAGGTTAGCCCAGCGCTGATATTTTTATGCAATTAGCGCGTGTCTCGGTGTTCGTTGCGCGGCGAAACGAGCAACTTTCACGCTTCCTGGAAGAGTACCGCAATACCTATACCTCCCATATCGCAGCACGCTCGCAATCAGGGGCGGTTCCCGTGCGCCTTTATTCGACAGCAACGTCCACCTGCTCGTAACGAAGTTCGCCCAATAACGAAAAATACTGGACGCGTGAAACTCGATCAGGATTTCGTTCGATCGAGACTGAACCCAAGAGTCGCCGAGAGAAATGAATCGTTAAATCGACGCATCGGTTCTTAGGACACTTCGATACATGATAAGTCGTTCTTTGTCGCGAGACAAACGAGCGTGGAATTTAATCAGCTGGAACGGTGCCCGTAATTGTCGCCTGTTTCTCCACCGAGCATTTAAAGCGAAGCTTTTTATGCCAGCCCCGGGGGACAAGCGAGCGCTTCCACTGGCTGGCCATGCTCATTAATTGACATTATGTTTGTTCGGCGTGATTCATCGCGACGATTCGCACGAATCTGATTCCAGCCAGCGGCCAATCGATAACGGAGCCGGGAGATGGGAAGGAGGGGAGCTGATAGCGCGCCATTAATGACACTCATCTGGCGCAAAATTTGATCCGTCGTCGCCCGTTCGAGGTCGTTTCGCCTGGTGGAAAACGAAATCGAGTTGCCGGCGACGGTGCGTGACCGCCGTGGCAGCGGAGCCATGACGAATTTTAGAGGAGATTCGGAAAGGGGACGGGAGAATTTAAAGATGGCTGAGTATGGAAACCCTGTGGTTAATTTTACGATCGATTGGGTCGGACTAAGATTTCAATGCTCCTCTGTAATGCATATTCTACTATTGCCCGATGAGAAGATGAGCTACTACCCACAAGCTGAAATGTCACAGGGGCAAGGGGAATCGCCCGCTCGCTCCACCCTATCCCCTCCAAGAAGTCCTACCTTTCGGTTCTTAGCGGCTGTCCATATCCGCGGATTGTCGCGATTGGTTTCGTTCGCGTTGTTCGTCACGGGACGAACTGTGTTGGAGGGGATGGGTTGACGCGAGCGGGCGATTCCCCTTGCCCCTGTGACATTTCAGCTTGTGGGTAGTAGCTCATCTTCTCATCGGGCAATAGTAGTTATGTTTCACGAAAGCTACGAAAGCGATCGAATCGATTTATTCCGCATTCTATCGATGAAGTAACCAATCGACTCGGTACGCACACTTTCGTATCACGAATACGAGAATGAACGAAGTTATTGTGATAATAGAAGAGGCCAGGTGACGCTGAGAGGAACGAGGCGATTTTAATTTCCTCGAATAAAATTTTGTGGCGAGACCGATATTGTATGACGCGACGAGTGGATAATCCAATCCGGGGGCCAGCGAGGCGCTGGCGAAATATCAAAATATGTGGACGGGAATTAACTCAATTTGGAAAAAGTAGATTAAGCCACGGTCAGGTTTGCCTGTCTCGTTGAAGCCCTCGACGCTAATGCGGCAGACTAATGGCGAGGGAGTTACAGCGGACGGTGCGCGAACGGAACGGCGGGCGCGCATTGAAAATCGGTTTGGCGGCTGGCTGCGTGACCCATTAAAGCCGAGGAAAAAGAGTGACGAACGCGAGCGCGAAAGGAACGTGTCAGGGACGTGACTTTCGACTACGAACTGGTAGCTGGTACACGTTCGGGACATCTGTACACTTAATATATATGATTTCGGCGCACTAGTTCGGTCAATTTAAAACACTAAAAACAAGCTATTTTTGCGATTATAATTATATAAGCTTCCGACGTTTCGATCTTGGTTTAGATCATCTTCAGGAAAATTTAGAACAAATATAAAATACTGCTTTTGCTATTAAAATTGAGTCACAGCGCTATGGCACTATGTGTGACCCGCGAGTCGGTTGGAATAAGACTAACGTATACCGTGAACAAAACTCTGTACACTTATAAGAACTGAGCCCAAGAAGACGTTGTAATGAAAGGTTCCTTCGTGGCTTGGAGATTTAGAGACTCGTGGTTGGAGGAAGCAAATATCCTTGCTTCTATGGTTACATAGAAATTGCCCGATTCCGTGTAGAAAATTTGTGCTGTGCCCGGTCCTGTAACCCCAATCAGTAATTCCACTGATAGCAGTGAACGCCCACCCACTGTCAGTAACCCAATCCGCAGAATCACTCTCTGCCTCAATAATATCCATTCCCTTCACTACAATCAACCTCGGCAAGAAGCGAGCTCGTTCAACCCTACAACAGAGATTCACCGAAGCGGAAGAGGCACCCTAGCAGCCAGCACGATCGAAAAGAACATCGGATGGTATTCATTCCAATCAGCTACCCCATCGACGTCCCCCTAAAAAGATCATCCCGGCGCCGTGAACACGCACCGAATCAATGAACATTTTCCTCTCCCCGTGGACAGTGATCCCCGTGAACCTCTTCTACGCAGCATCCTCCAACAATCGAAGGAAGCCCTGTCGATAATTAATCTATTTCGGTCCTCCTCGGGATCGGCGGGAGGGTGGCAAAGGTAAGTACGCGTCCCCTGGTTCCACGAGGTGCATCCTCCCCAAGCGGCTCGGACCTCGACCCAGCCGCCAGCTAAAGTTTCACTTTAATCCAGAATTCTCGCCAGTATTTTCTCGATTCCCCGCGGGGGTGCGGCGCGGCGGAGAGCTAGTGGTGCGAAACAGGGAGGGAGCCCGGGAGCACGGTAAGGGCGGAAGAGCGGGTGAGACGGAAAGGGGCGACGCGAACCCTTAGATAATGGAACGGGCGTCCCGACGCGAGCTCCAACGGTCAAGTGGAAAAGCGATCGAGTCGAGGCAATAAAAGGGTAAGCTGGCCTCGTTAGAGCTACCCCTGATTAATCGACGCTAATGTCTCGACACGCCGCCGTCGCGTTTATGACCCATCCGAGTGGAGTTTGCGGCGACGGTTCGGTTCGACTAGCCCCTTCCCTACTAGGCGCCAGCTACGTGCTTGTTTTTTCGTCAACTGGGTCCAACGACAGCTTCGCCCCTTGGCCCAGGACCATCCGGGACTATGAACCGTAGGAGTGACTGTTGAGTTACGGTACGAGGGTTTTAAGGGCGAAAGGTAGGGCGTTAAAGGTAAATTTACTTCCTGAGGAAGCGTACCGCCTTTCGACGCTATCCGGAACATACCGACGCGAAAACACGCCGAAACTATGCAGAGAACGCGAATGCAATTTATCCACCGTCCGTTGCTCTGTCTTAACAATTCTACCGCCCGAGTTAGCTGAAATTCACATTCTTATATTCGGATATCAGTCCCTCCACAGCCACCAGGTAACGCTTTCGAGTTTGAAATTTTAAAATACCATTGGAGTCCCGATGGAACTATGCATATTCTCCCGCTTATCCTTCGCAGTTCAAGCCTCCTCCCGACCACCGCCGTACGCACGATGAATCTAAAGAACAGCAGATGGTAACGATGCACCCGCGAACCCGGTGGCCATTCCTCTAAATCACCCGCCCCTCGCTCCGCCGGGCGAGAATTCTGTATAATCGTCTGAAAGTGATTCCGCCGGAGCCGTTCTCCCTCCAGCCGGCCTCTAATTCACCGAATTACGGGGGAACAAAAGGGCAGGTCGCGGCCGACAGAATTATTAAGGGCCGTTTGTCCCGATACCGCGAAAAGGGCGGCCGAGGTGGGGTCCTCTTTCTTTCGGCCGGTTACAATCGCCGAGGGGGTGGCGGTCGCCCAAAGCACGGGGTGGTTTGCGCGACAGCCACGCCTAGTCCGCCACCTACGGCGCCCGGGTGGCCTCGCGGCGGAGCGTAAATCGCGTCCCCGTTGTCGTCCACCTCGTCGCCGTCTAATTCCAAATAATTCCCGCGCCCTCCACCCCTGAACGCTGTTACTTCGCGGCGCGTCGGAATGGCCCCGACCGGGCCTGGCTCGCTCGCTCGCTCGAGGTGCTCCGCGCAGATGCTGCAAATCACCGAGACAAAACAGTCGTCGCCCTATAAAGTTTGCCTCGTGGCTCGCTCTGAAACGCTGCTTCGAGAGCCCGCTACCAGCCTCCTCCTTTCATCCCCCTCTCGGTCTCTGCAGCCTCTGCGCAGCCACCCCTCTTCCCGACGGTCGGGTCCTTCGCGCACACTGGGGAACGGACCAGCGCTGGAAGAACGAGGCGACCGCGTGGCGAAATCGGACGGCAGGTTCGCTGGTAAATGCCGCTAATTATCCACGTCGCGGGACAACGACGTAACGATGCATGGTTTCGGGGGCTGACGGCGGGAACGCGGCCAGCCGATCCCCCCGTTCCATGTGTTCCGTGCGTAGCGACACACTTGGAAGCCCGGCCATCCGCGTGGAACAGACGTGAACGCAGTTGGGGGTGTTTAGTCGTGAAACGCGATAATTAACCGTTGAGAACGCGGTTAACTGGGCTCCCCTTTGTCGGGACGCCTCGGCGGGCCTTGCTCCCGGAGCCCGACACATTTCTGGCTATGCCGGGGCTGTGGATCGGCTTGGAATATCGTCGAGCGTTCGAAGCGGCCGAAGAAACTGGGGGGCTAAGTAGGCGGAGGTGGCGGGAAGTTCGGGAGGAGATTGGTTTTGCGGGTTCTGCGCGCGGTTCGCTGCGATGGGCGATGCTCGGAGTCCTAGATTATGGGGTCGAGGGGGTGGGAAAGAAAGTTAGAGATTGAAGGGGAGAGGGGTGTAGGATGTAGAGATTTAATTAGAAGATGATGTTAGTAGAAAGTGATAACAGCTTGGGTCCGGAGACTGAGGATCCTCGGAGGGAATGAGGGAGATTCTTGGGAGGCGTTCCTCGCGAAAGAAATGTTCTGAGAGTAATATGAAAGTAAATGGGAGGATTCGTAGTAGTTCAAGTCCATTAGTATATCATCGGATCTTCCATGCAACTGATTCTTGAAAGCCGGAGAACTGGTACGTACCTACTCCGAGGTAGCAAACTTTAATCCCTGCGTTTAATATTAATTCCTTTGCTCTGCCCTCAATTGATGTATTATATACCTCGCCTGCATTAATAACGTGTCCAATAGTAGTACTTTCCTTGTTCCCTCGATTATCATCGAAATTCCTCAAATAATACGCGCCGTTCCAATCCGAAATTCATTTCCGACTCCGCAATTAATCGCGGCCGAAAAAACATTCCTCGCTCCGTGTATCCTCGCCCGCTTCGAAATTACCATCCAGTTATTATAGGAAGCGGGAAGCAGTGGCTTCCCTAGACCCCTTTTATAGTAAAAGGCATCCAACTTCGGTTGGTGGATCGTGTATTAAGCAACTTGAACCGAGGGTAATCGATCTTAAACTTGGGCTAGGAGAATTACTCGTGTACACTGTCGACCAACTGTAAGTCCTGCTCAAAGTTTCAGATAGGGTGAGATAAAATATGATAAGATTAAGGTATCCTGCAGTGGCTGATGCATATACTGAAAAGAAACTTTGTCGTTTTGTCGCCGAACGCTGACCATTTGTACCGATATAAAGTTTACCCTATAGTATAGTGGTTAAGGTAGTTTTCAAAATTTCACATCACTCACGCGCCCAGGGAATCTTGAATGTAGCTTTGGCTCACAGGTATTCCCCAAGGAAGAATGTAAAATGATTACCAGAGTCTCTTACCTGTAACAGAGAAATTAATAAACTTTAGATTATTTTCCACTCGTTTAAATTTCTTTTTCAGAGTGACGTTTAAAGTAGTTAAAGGAGTCTCTAAAAATCAGGAAAAATATTTACATGAAAGATTTTCACCTAAACCAGGAACAATATATTCAACGAAATATCGTTTGCGTTGGTGCAAACTTATCTCATCAAACGAACCGGCTTTAGAAGTTCTATTTTACGGTATATTCGTTGAATACGAAACTCGATGAAACCCGCAGCATAGACCCTGGTGACATAGAGCTGCAAAGGATTAAAATTCTGCAGAACAGGATTCAACGTAGCTGGGATACCTCGTTATCCGGCTTTACCACTGAAAATCGACGAAATCAATTGATGACTGCGCGATGATTCTTCGGAGAAACCTGGCTGGTTTACCATCCATTAACCATTTCATCAATGACCGCAGTATACTTCAATAAAAGCCACCTCAGCGAAGTTGAAACGATCAATTTACCTTTCCTAATAGCTTTGCACCGTAATCCCACGATTTCATCTTTAATTCTTCTCTACTCCGATCAGACATTCGGCGGGATACCTCGGGTATCGAAATTTCTATTTCGCTTGAAACCAGAGTAGCAATAATTCCTGTAACTTCGTCAGAGGGAGATTTATGCGGGGTTGAAAAGGAAATATCTGCGGGGACAGGATTTGTCGAGGAGATGGGCAAGTCGTCACAAATGCACGCAATTCTCGTGTCTGCGTTGTTAAGACGCGTAGTTTAGGTGAAAGAAGGCATGTTTTGATGAATTTTTCACAGAGAAGCAAGTGCGCGAGCAACGTACCATACAGTTTAACGAAAAAGAGACGTAGAAATGGCTTTCGCCACTGGGAGCCCCGGTCGTAAGTTGGATAAAAATTCCTTTGAATCGCTGGTAACCCAGCTCCTCCGGTTCGCGACCTAAATTTCCGCGAAACGCAACCAAGTTCCTCGAGGTGAACTTTGTATTCATAACGGGACGATGGAAAAAGCGAAGACGTCGAAGCCGCGGGAAACTTCGCCGCCTGTTGTTCCGATTCCCTTGCATGGTAATAACGTTTTCAGAACTTAATAATAGCCGTTCGTACGAATTACGCATAACGGATGGGGGCGGGCGAGATTCTTCTCGTCTCGCGGGAAAGTCTATTCCCCGGCACTAATCTTAATCCCCGACTTGGTAATTCTAAAACGAGGCAAACAAACAAGGCGCAATCAACGTACTTTGAAACTCCAATATGACGACGGGATACCTCGAACCGCACACGTAGCAGCCTCAAACTTCGCTTCTAGGCAACGCATAAAAACCGCGAATCTTCCGTAAACAGAGAAATTCATTTCCCAACGATCGCCTCGTTTTTGAAAGTCAAAGGTATAAAGGGTAGTTGCAGCTGGATGTCAGTTCTATGGCTCCTCCCTAAATTACATATCTACTGAAGTAGTTCGCTAAGTGCGACGAGGAGACTCGAGCTTCAAAGCTGAATCCCCCTTTAAAATATCGTTGAAAATTATGGTAGCAGAGGATTCATCTTAAATTCGTTTGAAAAGCCCAGCAGATATCTTCCACGGGGCCCTAAATATCAGGGAGGCAGTAGAACGCATTCCACCAGATCCAATAGAGTAGATCACTGAATTAAAAGAGGTAGGAAAACTACAACGAATTTACTCAAGACGGGCTTTCCATCGACTCGAACCACTTGGCATCCCTGCCCCCATTACTACCCCGTACCACCCTCTCGAGCACCCGGCTGCATTACGCAATTCCAAAGCACCCAGCTCTAGAATCGCCCTTCCAAGCGGCTTCGTTACACCCACCCAAAAAAACTCGCAACCCCTTCCAGAAAGGGGCCGATCTCAGAATCGAATTAAAATTCTCACTCGCCCGTATCTACCAAGGACTCCATTTTACTACAGCATGGGGGGAGAAAGCAGACGAAAAAGGCGAAGCTCGCAGACAGAGGAGAGGCTCCGCAGATCGGAGGGGGGCGCCGAAGGGGTGCGCAGACACCAAGGGATCAAGGGAACCGAGGGGGGCTGAGAGGGGGCTGTAGACAGACGCAAGTGGAATGCATCGACCTGGAAAAGAAACGTGCTTCTTTTTTATATATATATATATATATATATATATATATATATATATATATATATATATATATATATATCGCAGGTGGGGCCAGGTGGGCAAGAGTGCGGTGAAAGGAAGCACGCCCGTTTGTATCTGCTTTCTAGCGAAGCCCGGACGCCGCTGAAGCACCGCATACCTCCGGGGAGAATTCCGCCGTTTGATCTTCCGTGTCCAACAATGGCTGCCTACCCCAACGACGGAATGGATTCTACACGTTATAACGTGTCTAAACGACAATGAAGCCCGGGTTTAGCCGACGCGATGGTAGGAACCCTCTGTGCCCAAGCGCCCTTCGGCCAACCCCTTTCCCTCTGTCCCGGCGACTTCGCCCCAGACGGCACACACCTGCCATAGTAAACTACAACGTTCAGGCCGGTGCGCGAAGATCGCCCGGCCGCTTTTCAACTACAATCGCTGCGCCGCCCCTGAAAATGGCCAGCGCCGGGCGACGTCCGCCGCCAGCTTGCCGTTTGCTTTCGGGGGAAGGGACGGGATGTTCGGCTTCTCCCGTGCCGAGGTTGCAACCGTGTTCGGGCCTTTTTTTTAGACCGCGCTACGTGGTACGACGCGCCAGACAAGGGATTTTTGAGGATCGGCCGGAGGGAAGCTTTGGTATCAATCCACCGAGGTGTCGTGGGTGTGGACGCTGCTCTTTTGCTGCGCAACGTTTGGGGTCCGGCTGAAGGGTGGTAGCGCTTCAGTTGTTTCGTGATGGAATTTTCTGGAATTTATTCGTGCTTTTTGCGCGTCACCTAGAGTTCTGTGTAGGGCTTGCTTCGGAAGAATTTTGGTTTGGTTCTGAAACCGGAGATTTGTTTGTACCTAATCCATTTATCCTCTTCTTAGATATCGAAGGATTGTAGATCCAGCGTGCTAGTTGAAAGAGTCGATAGTTTCAAGTGGTGTGATTTATTTGAAAAGCTAACTACACTTTCTCCCCGGAGAGGTGACTTTTCCCCAGCGCGAGATCGAAAGAAAAGCAAATTGCATGGATCGAGGGAGCTGGCTTGAGCTGTGTGCTACGAATATTACGCTGTAAATCGACAACGAAGCGTAGTTGGCAGCGGTGAAATTAGTTTAGCGGAGATCAGTAATGGTCACATACATCTCAGCCCCCCTGAGACCTTCGAATCGAACCGAGGATGGACTTGGCACAGAGGCCCCTCGTATGTTAATAACTGTGGAGAGCTATGAGAGCTTTTATGGCTCGAGAGCTTTCTGCGAGAAAGGCTTTTCGATGGTTAAGGGGATGGAAAGTGTCACTCCGAAGATTTTCATCGGCAACTTCGCGAACATGGAACATAGCACACTTAAGACGTATGCGACTGCTTCAAACTTCCTTACTTTCAACCCTCTACAACTCCACGTGACTTTAAAGTAACATATTATCTGTGCTTTATATTGCATCAATCTTATATTCAACTACTGTAACGTCAGAATCACAGACCTGTAGTTTGCAACGAACTGTTATCTAAATAGAATTAAAATGTCCCCGTCAATTTATATATTATATCACAAAATTCCAGTTACAGATTCACGAAATCCTGAAACAAGCGCCCGCATGGTCGCCACTACAGCGATTCTTAAACGGAATCTGCATCGGACAAAAAGGAATACCTACTCCTCGAGAATTAGCAGACCGTGAAACACCAACATCTGGCAACCAGGTGACCCGTTTCAAGATACGAATCTTAAATACACATCCCTCCGAGCGTGGCTCTACAACAACGTCTGCGAATGCACCTACCGTCGGCGCAACAACGAAGGGAAGAAGGAAATTCGCGCAGAGGTGAATAAACGACTGATGAAGACTAGCTCGATCAAACTCCCAAATCAATTGCAACCAGAGGTCCGCGAAAAAGTACTCGCGAAAACTGCAATGTCGTTCTATAAAAAGGTCTATCCGAGGCGACTCTCTTGATTGGTCACGATGAAATCGTGGCGCGGAATGAAAAAAAAACGCGGAGGCGGAGGGATGACTGCGTTCGTCAGCGGGACAATGCCAGCCATCGATCAGGCGAATGTCCTCTCCACGGTGGGCGATCAAACGAGCATGATCGCCGGTGAAAGGGTGCGAGCGAAACGTGTAGCGCTTCATCTCGTATGCCAGCCGCCGCGCGCACACGCGCCGCTGGTGCATCCTTCGACTTCGCTCCCGATGCATCTGTTTTGCAAACGGGAGCCTTTGGTGACTCCGCGGGGAACGGTTTTAAGAATTCGACGGGTCAGGGGGCAGGCGGAACGCCGGTGGTGGAAAGTGGCACGGAAAAAGGGGTGAGAGACGCGCGCTGCATCTCGGATTCGCGAGGTGGACCGAGGGATGTCGGAGGAAAGGAGATGAAGAGATTGAAACAGGGAGAGCCGAAGGAAATATGCTGCTCGGGCAAGTTTCGGCGTGGCTGGAGCGCGGCGTGGTATTCTGATTCTGCTAGGCGCTGTTGCAGGATTGCGAGTGCAATAGGTAGGGTCTAGTTAGATCTAGTTAGACTTAGATTAGGCGGGGACCGAAGGTGTTGAGGTTGCATTTCTGGGACGCGAATGTGCGAGCAAAATTCTGTCACTTGAGGGATGCTAAAAGTACTTGATTAAAGTGGTGGTTCAAAGGTGGTCGATTCTAATACCATTCTAATCCTCACTGCCGGTATTCTTCAGCACCTAGAATGCAAGACTATGTAAATAAAGTAACGGATAGCTGCGAGCAACGATGGAGAGTCTAGCTCAGTTTAAATGCGAATATCGAGATATTCGACTTTGTCCTTCAAGGAAGGTGTCGACAAGGATCGACGCGTGCGGCGAACAACCCAGCTGCCTAAACCTTGCAGCAAGCGTTTCCTAAATAAGTACCTGACCTCGAGGTGAAATAGATGGCAGCGTTTCGGAGAAGAGGATCTTGGAGAACAGCACAACACTCCCCCTTCTGACCGAGCAGCACACAGCTGTTTACCAAATTTCTCCCGTTAAAATTCCCCTCGTCTGGTCAAACTCGGAGCACCCAGATCGCTGCCGCGGAAATACAGCAGCGGCCAACTTCTACCTACGCATCAGACGCTGCATGCATCCAAGCATACGCGAATCCGCGACAGATCCTCGAGATTACGTGGCTTTGTTGACAACTCCCTCCAGCAGGTGTCTTAGACATGGGAACAGAGGGTATTGGGACAGGTGATCTGCTTAAGCGGATCGATGCTTCCATCACGGTGCATGCGCTTATTAGGGGCACAAATTCCGCGATCCAAGTGCCTCCAGCCGCGGGGATCTCCTCGCGTGCTCGATTCTGCTGGCGAGGTGGTCTGTTCTCTTTGAAAACAGGTACCCCACCCGGGAACGTTTAACATTAAATTAAAGGCCAAAGGTGAGCGCTAGCCTCAGCGGGCAAAAGAAATGGATGTCATTTTCGCGAGAGACGAGAAACAGTGGCGTGGAAATCAATCGGGCCGCGGCTGGTGAGCCTCCATCCGGGCTGTTTTAGGCAGGCCGGACCGATACTGCTAGCCTCGATGCATATTTCGATAAAAATCGCTCGGAAGCCGCGATAAAAGTTTCCACCAGATAAAAACGGAACGAACTGGTTAATCGATAATCCGCGCAGCGAGCTCGGCGCTCGAAATGTTTGATATTTTAAACGACCGCTCGACGGCTGGCTGGGCAGTGGATAAATAAAATGCTTCGCGGTAAGAATGAAAATATCCTGCCGCTAATTCCGCGTGCTTTTCTTGCCTCGCTTGTTTCCCGCTCTTTTATTACTCCTAAAATCGAGGAATTCTTGGGATCACACCGACCCCAACCCCGATCTTCATCCTACCAACTCGATCCCGTAACTTTCTCGTAGGCGGGCGCTAAATGCTTGTCACTTGCGGGGTCCTCAGCGAATGGATGGATAGATAAATACATTCACCGAATCGATCGGTGGGCATTTATCCAGCCTGATCCAGGTCTGTACGAATACTCCCCGCTGCCGAACAGTCGCGCAGAGATCTCGGAAAAGATTCGGCCGAAAAAATGCTGGCTAATCAACGGTAGATCCCCGCGTGCTGGGACAGACGTCGAACTCCCGCTAAGCTGCGGCGCGTCGAGGAACGGCATAATCCGCGGAACGTGCGCGTAAATTGTCCCCCGGCTAGTTAGACACCGGTGGTGGCCGGCAGCCTTCGGGGGCGCGGATTCCTGGGGGCCGAGGGAGGCACGCGCGCCGCTGTGACGCTGCGAAAGTACGAACCGCAAACACAATCCTTCAGGCAACACGAGCAACTATGCATGCAAGCTCTCCTGCCGCTCTTGTCAACTCGGCCATTTATCGTGCCCTCCTTCCACCGTTCCGGCGGACTCGCCAACTAATAGAAGACACTCACGACGTCAGCACGGCCGTAGAAGTTGCCCAAGCTTGCCAACGACCCCGAGGCCTTATCCGAGCCGTGTCTCAGCTTAACTTTTCCACCGACATCCCCGCCCCCCGTCCCCCAAGTGCCGCTTGAACCATTCAAATTGTTTCTTCAGGCAGGGAGCAGCGGGGAGGGCTGCGGAACGCGATAGAGAGATAATACCCTGATTCCTCGAGCACCGTCGTCCGAGCTACGTGCAGAAGTTGCGGAATACCGAGGCCCCGCCGTGAAGAGGACCTCCTCCACTTCTCCGTCGAAGAATATTCCATCGACACCTTGCTCCAGAATCGCCCCAGTTCTTAACGCGTGGGACAGTCATTGTGCCGCGCGGATGGAAATGGATACGAAACGCTAGAAATTCTGGATAGTTTCTCAACTAATGCGGTTATTATTGAAGAAGCCTTGCGTATCTTCGTTCTCGCTGAATACGGCCTTGGGAGACGGTACATCTGAACACGACCTTAGAAGACACGTGGGTATTCTTTTCTCAAAAGAAACGCACCCTGACACTTCTATGTTTCATTACGCGCCAGCTGGCCAGAAGAGGCGAGGGGAGCTTCGTTGCCCCGGACTTTTAATGAATCATAATCGCCGTTCGCTGCTGCACGGTACCGTCCGTAATTAACCGATGCAATATTAACTGACGCGACAGTGGGTGCGCGCGCGCGATACACCGCCGAGTTGAGAACGCCAGATGGAGAAAGGGAATAGTTGGCGAACTCGGGGAACGGATGGACCTGGTGTCCGCGGGCCGAGGCCCCGCGACTTATTAGAGGCGCCATTACCGCCAGCTTCCGGCTCCCGAACGGATCACGATGGGGAAAAAAGTGGCTGGGGATTTATGGCGGTCGTTACACGGTCACGTCGCGGCCACGGGTGAACGGGGCTTCTGGTGGCACCGGCGGACCGGTCGCCTTTTCGTCCCGTCCCAGCGCCATGTTTCTGGTAAATGACACGAAATAATAACGCCGGACGGAAGGGCCAGCCGCGTATGAATTTTTATCGCCGCGCGTCCTATTGTACCCCACTTACAATCCGCTCCGCGCGAAATAAACGACGGCCGGCGTATGGACGCGAGCTGCATTCGTTTAACCTTGCATACCTTACTCGCTGCATCACATCCGTTTCCTCTAATCGTATTGTCCTCGTGACAACGGAGCCTGTAACGGCAGAGTGCCTCGGATTCGATGGCAGTGACTTTTATACGCAGCAGCAGCACCGGTAGCCGAATTAAGGGGCTCTTCTACTGTAACGAAGTATTTTCTTTGCGTCTTTTTCGGAATTTTTTATGAAGAGCTTGTAAAAGTTATCGCTATCCGGTTTATTTCTACACACTTATCTATACTTCGATTATGTTTTCAAATTTTTTTTAGCACGAAAAGATTAGAATTAACTCAAGTGGAACACTTTGTAGTTGCTTTTGGAAAAAAGTGGTGCCCATACGGTGTCCACTATTGGATGGTTTCTGATGATCGGAAACAAAAAATTGAAAGGGATTCCTTATTTGTATGTACTTGGCTACAGCGGGTACCAGAATCAAAGAAAGATATTGAAAATTTAAAAAATTACGGCACTTTGAAGATTGAGTTGCGATTTTCGCACATTTATTCCACTTTTTGGGGCTGTCTTGGCCCTGTCAGAATGAAAAAATTAAATATTTTCACACGATTGTGGTAGGGGTGATAGCCACGCGTGTGCCGAAGATGTATGCAGAAGTTGACCTTGATTGGTCAAGTCAATTTTGAGATATCATGGACACCAGTTCGAAAAACATGCTTGCAAGAAGAACATGTTTAAAGATTGAGCCGCATCGATACCTATTTTTCAAAACCTATAACCCCATAAGTGTTATGAATTGGACAAAATCCTTTTGCACACATATTTTCTATTAAAAAGAAAATTCGATTTTTTTGACTGGTTACACTAGAAGGCCCCCTTAACGGGGAGTCGCGATCGTCGAGGTAAGGGAATTTTCGGATGGGAGAACAGTAAAGGGAGTAAATTTTCTGAGGTTCGTTCTTCTACGTTCCCGAAAGAATAATAACGCCACAGGCGTAGATCTTCGAACGTTGTATATTCTTGGTAACTTTTAGGCACTCTCGCTGCTGTACATTCTAGCTTATACGTGCTTCCCCTTCGATGTTATTAGGTACGCGTAAGGTGATTACGACTGCAATGCCAGTTTCGCACTAAATTACCGTGAATAGTGTCCAATCGTAAAGGACACAGCTACATTCAGCATACCTAATTATACTGGAAATTTTGCCGCGCACGAAGACCGTTGATTATTCCGGCGAATTCAGCGAGCTCTGTACTCTTACTTCGCTCAAAATTTGAATATGTACCAGTCCGCGCAAACTGTGCCCTCCACACTCGTACGCAGCTCCAACTTCCCCATCTTCTGGTCTACGAATTCTATACACCCCCCGCGGACCTGACAAAGAAAGGAACAGTCTCACTCCGAAAGCAAGACCTCGAGCAAGCACCCGCTTTACCAACCAAACTCCTGCTGAAGATGAAAGGGCTGAAGTCAAGAAGAAAAAGGCCCTGTCAATGTCCCCCGCCAACGTTCACGTGCGAACCGCGCGCTCCCCATTTTCCAGGGTACCAGCGCGTTAATGTGTTATTCCTGGCAAGTGAAACCCAATGGCCGCGCACCTTTAATTCCTCGGATCAGAGTGAAATGGGCACGAGCCCCGAAACCGCCGGCGGAAGTCGATGAAAGCGGCGTCGTGTCTTTATAAACTGCGTCGGGAGGGGGGCTCGCTTTCCACGCGTCGAATTAAACTAAACGAGCCCTCCCCGCCTGCGACGCCTTCATCCCCCTTGGCCCCCACCCCCATTTCCCTCCAGCCACGTCCTTTTTTCCTCTTCGCCATTTCCCTGCTTGCACACCCCTCCCCCACCCTCCAAAACCTCGCACTTTTTTCCTCTATCTTCGCTGTCGCTTTCCCTCCACGTTCGCGGGCCGGTGGCGCGTGTACGTGCACGGATCGCGCGCACGGACGCAGCACTGGGGCACCGACTCTCTATGTCGCGTTTAAACGAGATTGCTTTTAATATGCAGTATACTATAATGCTGACTGCACATCCCCCCCTCCCTCCCTCCCCTCCTCCTCCTCCTCCTCCCCCAACGGCGACGGGTTTATTCCTCGCCGTAGCCAAAAAGCAATTCTTTCAGCGACCCTCTGCTATCGCGTGTCTACGCCGCCGCGCTGGATATAATCAAGCGACATGGCGCAGTTTAAAACCCTCCGCCCTTGTGAATTAACGGCGTGTCTGGGAAATTTCATTAAAGAGGGGTGGGGGGGGGGGGTGCGGCGAGGGCGGGGTGTCTTGTTCGATGAACCCGTGACGCGGGTCACGCGACGACCGCTTCGCTTCGGGGGATGCTAGGGACGCGACTGAATCGATGACGCTGTTGACTCGCGGAAAACGATGCGTACTTACAATTAGCGATTCGAGGAGCCGGGGAGGGGGGGACAGAGGGGTGAAATTGGCAGCTGCATTCGGTGGCTTGTTGGATGGAGGACGAGGGTGTGTTGAGGTACCTTTAGGGATTTCGGGGATGGGAGGGCGAGGGGATGCGACATCGAGCGTGGCTTTGTAATTTGTTTAAACAGATACGCGGAGGCCTGTTGTTTGGGGATGTGGATTTTTGAGGGATTTCAAGGGGTTTCTGGTTAGTTCGCTGTTTTCTCCACGGTAACGTGTACCTGCGGGGCATTCGTTGAGGAAATAATTTCTGCAAGCTCGAATCGCTCGATTTAGGTAATACGGCATCGTTTCTGCTGGGAGGGAATTTAAGTATGCCGAGGTAGATTCGTAATACATTATCGACTTGCGACTGCATCCCTGTGCGGAGTATGTGCACGGTTATATCTCGTCGCGGCAACTCGTATTCAATAAACCGCGGCAAGTGAAACGATAAATACCAGTTTAGCTCAATCACAATTATCTCGTTGAAGTGGAGCATTCAGTGGGACAGACGGAAGACTACGGTTGAATTTCGAGGCTATTATTAATTAGAATGTGCACACTCGAGCGATACGTCTGCTGCGAGCTGCGTCGAACCTCACCGGATCATCGGATTGAAAATTTCCTGCAGACACGTGCTTAGAATTATTCGAACTCAATTGTTTCGCACGAGGTACTTTTCTAGACGTAGGTAAAAATAACTGCGTTGGAGGATTAAACGTCGCTTCTGTCACTGATGAATCCAAATTTAAAATACTTAAGTTCCAAGAACGTGCAACTTCTACGGAAAGTCAGTCGCTCCGCAATTACTCCGCAATTACATGCAAGCGAGGAATACGAAACGACTTAACTGTTACAATTATTTTTCCTCGAAACAGATGCGAAAAAAAAGTGATTAAAGAAATCTAACGCAACTTCTTCCACGTGATAATGAATTCGAGAAAGTTTCTCCCCGACAGGACGACAGCGTTGGGAATGCGAATTCGAGTTAAGAGGACGAGAGCACCCGGACATCTTTCTCCAGCTAGGAGATAGACAAAGATCACTGGCACTTTCTCCGGCTCGAACGGTCCCAGCGGCTACAAGAAGCCAGGGTCGATGTCGAAGAGGAAACGGTTTCTTTTTCCATATTTCGAGGGAGTCGACAGTTCGAGGAGCTCGAAGATGCCGAAGTGGAGCAGCTAGGAAACTTAGCGGAGGCGAGGCAAAAGAAAGTTCGTTTCAACTGTTGCACTTAACTCGCGCGCCGCTTATGAGATTTTCATCATCTTGGATATGAAGCTCCGCCTCGTAACGGCTGCCATCCTATCCGCTGCGCTCGGGTCTCGCCAGCCAAATGATGATCCAGAGTCAATGTTTGAATTACCCGGGCAACTCTAGCCCTGCGATCTAATCCCGCGTTGCCTGCCGCGGTGCAAATGAATTCTGAAAATTCCCAACAAATTTCGCTGCCTCCTTGCAGCCAGAGAAAAAAGGAAACAAACACCTAAGTATCAGAGATATCCCCAACAACCACGGATAAGACGAAGCATGTACACATACATGAGACCCGCTAGCAGTATGCTAGCTCGCAGGAGCAAGATCGCGTTAAATTACACCCTCTCCTGGCAACCAACGAAGTAGCTAAGCCTAGCTACGTATCCACAATTTGATCAACCACTGCCAACAACGCAGAGATAGGTAGCCGCGGCAAAAAATGTCCCCGCAGGTGGCTGTTTTGCATACTTGCAACATATTACTGGTAATCCTTGATGCTGGTATTGATCAGGCACGGAAGTCGCGTAATCGCACAGAAACTCCGCCGACTGGCAGAAACAGAGTCGGCTGGGGCGCGAGGGGGGGGGGGATGGGCGGGAAAGAGAGAGCTGCAACGTCGGCGCATCGATTACGAGGGAAGAGATTAAGGAGCGCGCGAACGGGGATAGCCGTGTAATTCAGATGAGATTGTCTCTCGTTAAATTTTCAAATCTCCGCCCCCAAGCGGCAGAGATCGGCCGGCGGATACGCGGGAGAAATGTTTATGAAAATTCACCGTAAGCGGATCCTACGGCCGATCGGCGAGGAAAGCTGTTCTCGCCGCGGAAAAGCTCGCGATGATCCTACGGAGGGGCTGTAATTCCAAGGCAGTCGCGGCGCCAGTACAGCGCGTGCATATTTCGCGGGCGAGGCTCTCGGTGATCAAACGTCGCGGATGCGCCGGCTGGCGGTGCATTAAAACTGCAATCACATCGCGCGAGCTTCTCGCAGAAACAGCGCGAGCCCGGAGACGGGGAGGGAAAGAGTGGGGCGGGGAAACAGGCGAGACGCAATCTTGCGAAAAGTTGCGCGGATCTCGTGCGAGGCGGTTGGCACGCGTGCCGGTTGGATTTCGGTAGAGATGGGACTTGCGCGAAAATTGGTCAGAACCGATCGGATTATGCGAGGCTGTTCGGGGTGCGAGGGAGGTTCGGCTTCGACCCAGTTCGGAGTCGAATTAGTTTCACGGGGAATCGAATTGTACTCTAAATTACATCGGATTTGACCATTTGTTGGGTCGAAAAGTGGCCTGGGTAGTGGGATTGTGGGAAAGTACAAGTTGCAGTCGAAAGCGTGTGCGGTTTTTTTAAAGAGAGGACGGTTTCTTTGGGGGATGGGAGACGCTGGTAACGTTCAATAAACAGGAGCAGCATCTGGTGCTCAGATGATCGCTCGTGGCACAGCGGGGACGTAAGTTCGGTCTGTCGAGTCTTTCTCTTAACTGTGCCTCGCTTCTCGGCCGGCCCTTCGGTGGTGGAAATAATGGGGACTGATAAATTAGAGACTGTAGATGAAACTGAGCGAGTTCTCGAGCGACTGTTATCTGAATAGCAGCAATCACGATCGCCAAGCACCAACCGTTTCTCGCTTGAAAGCACCCTGAGCAATTCTCCGCGATCCAAAGACTGACTTCTTTCCCTTAGGATTCCGATGGAAGATTAAAGGAGCGCTAATTTCTTCGTGCTCCTGACTGCGAGCCAGTGTCTATCTCTTGCGAAGCACGCCAGCTCTGGCACACAGAAGGGGCCGAAAACTCCTCCCCAAAGAATAGAATCTAAAATCAGGCATCTCTTCCGTCGAGCGGAGCAAAATGCCGAAACACGCGCATGAAGACGTCAGAGAGGGAGCAGCGTCCAAAGAAGCATTCCTACCGCGGCCACGTGGCTGTATGGTGGGAGAAGCGAGCCCGCCACGCTTCCAGCTTCGAGAGCAGAGGAGCAAAAAGCGTGGCGCGGGACGCGAGCGAGGATCAGCGGCTGCAGGGGAGCGGTGTCGAAGGATAAGAGAAACAAGACGACGAGGAGTAGACCCCTGCTAACCGGAGGTAGAAAGCGAGATAAAAGAGCGGCCGGAGGAAGAGGCAAGAGGCGGTGGCAGTCTTGTTTTGGCCTACCGGACACTGTGGGAAAGCGTCTGAATGTGGATCGTCTTCTCCCTCCCCTTTCGTCGCTGTCCCTCGTCGGCAACCGCGTCCCTTTCCGTGCAGAGGCGGCCGGCTCCGAGCCTGCTGCCTCCGCTCAGCATAATAATCGATCGAGTCCGGTCTAATTGGAAAACACCGACGGCCTACGACGTCTACCTGCTCCGGGGAGTCTTGGATACGCCCTGCTCCAAGTTCCTATAGCGACGCCGGACACGGTGATGTAACGGGGGTCCAAGTTAAGGGTGCCAACTGGAGGCTCCAGGGAAGCGTGCAGATAGTTGGCGTACCTTTTGTAGATTAGCGTGTCAGGAGTGTCCGCATAACACTCTATGGTGTCTGGGAATCGGATTAAAGAGCCGCAGCGCTCTGGTTGGTAATAGAGAACACCTTTTCATGTTGAAAATCGCGAGCGAGAGTGCCGAGGAACTTTTGTCGATCGTTGATGGGGATGTGGATTTGGCGAGGTTCGGCAGGCAGTGTCGCATAGAAACTCGTTTATCCCGCGCGGTGAATTTGTAACTCTCGGAACGCGTGTATTAATAACTCGTTGATGGAGTATCGCGGCTATTGTTGCTGGTTTAAACAAGTTCCACAGCGGCGCGACTAACGCGTCTCCGTATTAAGAGCCTGAAGCTGCGGGATCGGCGCTTATATACCGCAAGTTGGAGATATCGAAGACAAGAAGCACCTCTGACCACGAAATACGAAAGGCTTCGCGTCGAGGCGCGATAACACCATTGACTCGAGCAGATCGCCCGCCAATTACTAGCTACCAGGTACCCACTTCGGTTGCTGCCGGTACCAATCACCGCAATGTCTATCCTCGTAAATAGGATTCACGAGGCCGCATTTCTACGCGACTTTTCCACGACTTGTGCGTGCTTCATTCATCCCGAGCAGCACACGTCTACGGGGCATCCTGCTAGTCCAGGATCGGCGCCGCTTCCGAACCCCACCCCGTCCGTCGCCACGTCGCCGTTCAAGTTTCCATTGAAACCAGTCGCGATTCACGCTACTACGATCAACGAACACGCATCGACGGCGCGTTATGCAACGTCGAACTGGATCTGAATCCGCGACGAAAGAAGTCGGGAGCCAGGAGGTATTAATGAGTCCGCCGTGATCCGAATCGCCGATCCTGGTGGACAGCGGGCAGGGGGACTGGATTATAAGTGTGCCCCGTTACCGCGAGCCAGTCGTCTGCCTCGATATAAATAACCAGCCGGCATCCACTATCCACCGCCGGTGGAAACAAGTTTCCCGGGGTATTTTTAAAGGACGGGAAGAGTTACCGCGGCACGGGCGTGCAATTTCGCGTAGTTTGAATACTTAATGTTAATTGATAAACGCCGGCCCGCTTTTAAAGCGATAGCTCCGTGAAAGTTGTCGGGGATCCGGCGATAAAGCTGCGCCGCCGTCTTCCCACGACTGGCAACAGGAGCGCGGAACGTTCGCATCGCTAATTTAATCGGGATCCTGCACGTAATTCGCCAACAGCTCGCGTAATTGCGCGTTATAGACAGAGGGGCGCGATACCGGATAGTTTGGGAGAAAATCGAGAATGAAACTAATTCAGTTGCGACGGCAGATCGACTGTAATTTTTCACAGTAAAGTGAACTGGGGTGACTTTACCCGCCGGGGTGACATTGCCCACTTTTTTACTCTGACTGAAAAATTACCATATGATTGAATTCGCTATTTTATTTTCGTTTGACCTTGGAGAAATTATTGCTATCGATTACAGAGCACTATATGTTTTAATTACTTCGCAATAAAATAAAATAAAGTCTTTCCGAAAAGTGGGCAAAGTCACCCCAGTTTACGGTAACTCCGAGAGTTTCTATGCGTATCTCTACTAATTCCAATTATCCATACGATTGGCGTATCTTTGAACTAGATTTTTCAAAAAAGTTTCGAGTATCCTGGTACGTTTTAAGCTCCTTCGCTGAGGATCCGGAGGTCCTTCCGAGCTCGTACAATTTGACGGGTGTCATTGGATGAATGGATTCCCTTCGAGGATCGAGTGCAAACCTCCGTGGTAAAAGCTACGAGGCGAGATTACGTCCTTTCACGAGATATCAATGTAAGAATTTCGTCGGTGTCTTCTGGGGATCATCTATTTGCTTCTCATACAGGCGTGCAACGAATGGTATAAAATTATAATACTTGTACCCCTAATGGTGTAGCATTAGATGCGAACGTTGGAAGCTTGTGAGCGTAGCGAGGCTGATATTAAAGTGTCACGGGATAGTAACAGTTAGAAGCAGCTTTTAATTTCACGCCTTCTTTTTGCCAACCAGTTCTAATCTACCGGATAAATTCAGCCAAGATGGAGTCAGCTTTTATCTACGGTTAACAGACAATCCGACAATCTGACCTCGATCGCTTTATTCCGTTCGATTTCCTGGCGTGCTTAAAAATACGAACAGTAATTCGTTCCCACTCTGAATATGCGATTCTTACCAACCAGCAGCACCAAAATCAACTATCCCCTCGAGACACTCTAAAGAATTAGCTATTATCGATCAATAACCTTTCATCCACTCTGTCTTTAATCTCGACAAATCTGATTGAAACTCCGAAACATATTTCACTGGTGACCGAGTCGACTGTGCCTCGATTATGCTTCCATTCACGCCCCTAGCATTGCAGCGCACCATCGCCGAGGTTTCAAGCCTGCCCGCCGATATCACGCGCGGGAAGAAAATTTCGCTGTTTCTTTCCACAGAAAATCCAGCAACTGATTCTCTCTGCCGGAGAATTAAACGATGCTGGGTTCCGGCGAATACAAAGTGAGCACGTGGCGCGGATAGGACCCAAAGAGCGTCAGTCTTTGATCATTATTGCACTCCCTCGGCGCGGAGTAGAAATCCTGCGCGATATTATCCCCGTGGCCGGCGGTGAGGATCTGTCGGAAATATCGAATATATCAGGTCCGTGCCCGTGGACAAAATTTATTCGAGTACGGGCGCGCTCCAGGATCCCTGGCTCGACAGGTGGTATTTTTCAGGGGGGGGGGGGGCAGATAGACGAACAACCTACGGAGTGTGTATCCTCGAAGCATCGAGAGAAACGTTTCTGTCAAGAGCCGCGCTCATCCTCGATAGGCAAGCGACCCTCGATCCTTAATCGACGCCCGTTTCAAGGGAAAACCGATTTCGCTTTTAAGAGCCCCTCTCCTCTTCTAATTGGTAAATCCCTGGGAAACAATTACGTTTTTCGATTGCCCGTCCAGCGAGCCAGTCGGAACACGAACTACCCTCCTTTCGCGGCCGGCCCTCGCGTGGGGCACCGAGCAGAAATTCGATGTCAATTCCGGGCAACGATCGGGGACTTCGGGTATTCCCGTGCTCCTGCCGCGAAGGGAGCCGAATCCTCGAAAGGGATGATTAGAGTCAAATTGATTTTGTGATGTTTCTTCGTGGGTGGATGGACGGTGCGAGCGGACGACGGAGTTCGATTAGAAATGACAGTGCAGAGGATGTTTAGAAGAACGTTAGCGACCGAACGCTTCATGTCTGGCATCCCTCGAGGGTTCGTAAGCCTCTCGAAGTGTATGGCGCGTACATTACGCGAGGCTGAGAGATTTTACGAAACGATAGTCGTGGCGAGTTACCATCACCGAAGTGTCACTGTCAAAACTTTAGCTTCTACATAGTTGGGGAATGAAGCTGGATCTCCACCTCGTCCTCATCGGCACAGATTAAGAAATGAATTGGTATCCAATTCTCTCGTTCGATTAATCGCGTCGTTGCGTAATGTACGAAATTGCTCCATTCGGCGGAAAGACCAATTATAAGAGCAGAAGAAACTGTGGCGGTGAGATCGAGCGGGTTTGCAAATGCGATCGACGGGTTTAATCAATTTTTCTCGGGCAACGATCCAGCGATCTTTCGGCGAAGCGCGAGTGGAAATTGCACGGTTCGCGAGCAAAAACGAGGCTGGCGACCCGCGGAGGCATTCGTGCAAGAAGCACGTCGCTGAAGGAGCTTTCTATTGGCCCTCGTTCCCTTCTGTCCTCTCTGGCCTATGGCGCAGGGACGAGTCGGCCAGAGAGCAACAGAGAAAGGGGGAGATAGTGAGAGGCAGAGCGCACAGATTCCTGTTCGTTAACCGGTGGCAGAATCCACTCGACTTAATCGATCCTTTCGCTCTTGGTCGAGTCTCTCTATGCCTTCCTCTCTTTGTTCTCGAAATGGAAGGCAGCTAGCCGCACCTCCGCGTATTCGGCCGTCCTCCGGAGGACGTTCATCAACGCTCGCTAGCATTTACAGGTAATAGTACGCGATATTGGCTGTCGCGGGGAATCCACGGGGTCGCCGGTGTCTCGATCGGGAATCGATGAATCGCGGCGGGGGGGGGGATCGCTTTCCCGCGTCCACGCGCCCTATTGTCCACTTCTCGTTCGATTCGCTCTTTGCGATCCCGCCGGGACGTTAATTCGCCCTTGTTCTCGACGGGACCTTCGCGATCTACGGGGCTTCGCCGTTCGAAGGCAACGAGAAATGTTCAGCCCTTTCCCCCGTCAAGCGCGGGGAATTCTCCTTTCGTAATTTTAATATTCTTTAGTGCTCCGGCGGTGCAGCTGCAACGTCTGCGCTTGGAAGACGAACGAGAAACGCGTCGCGGGCCGCGAGAATGAAAGTTCATGGTATTTATGAATCCCCGATCCCCACTTTGACCGAGAAGCGTGCGCTTACGCGCGCGGATGGCTCGAAACAAATTTCTCGATTCTTAATCAAGGGAGCTTTAAACTGAACGTGGCACCAGCGGGACTTTTTCCCCCCCGAGTGCTCGCGGAATTAAAGCAATTTCGCGCCGCCGCGATTTTCCTTTTCTAATTTCATCGCTATGTATTTCTCGGGGGCTCTGTTACAACGCTTTACAATGTCGTCGCGCCTTTATTCTTTTTAATTTCAGGCCACCCCAGATGAGCTTTATTCGACGGAGAAATCCACTTCGTTCCTGCCTCCTCGGGTACGTGCTTCGAGGAATCGCGCGGCTCGTTGGTTGTGCGGCGGGAAAGGGAATTTTCAAATTGCTACCTGCGATCCAACGATTATTCTGGAAATCCTCGGAGGCAATGGGGCGGCAACACGCACTGTCTTCGATTATAAGAGTCGTTCGAGATCTCGTTTCGATTGAAAGCACGCGCAGAGCGATCGCTGCTGACATGACTATTTGAAAAGACTCCGATGCAGTAAAAACGATAATATTCCTCGACTACTTCTTACACATATTTTCATGCGATATTGATCATACTAGCGTTGCTTATATTTTGCAGAGAAATCAAGAGAAATTCGTAAGCTAAATAGTTGTAGCAAAGTTGATCGAGTGCTACTACAGCTCCAAAAGCAAAAAGCTTTAAAGTAGCATTTGAAATCCTAATTGTGTAAATCCTCGTAAATTTTTCTTAAATTTGAATAAAATATAAAGAACGTCAGACTGCAGAGTTCCCATTTCTTGAACCTATCCTTCTTCGACCGCCAATAATAACGTGTCTAACCTCGTAAGTAAGTGTGGTCACGCTACCACTAAAACCGCGATAAAAATGTGGACACTATTATCGTAATTTCACTCTGTACACGAATGACGCGAGTAATTATTATATGGCACCGATTTGCCAACGGTATGCAGAAATTACCGTGCACGGAATTCCTGTTTGCCTAGCAAACGATAAACCCTGTCGACAAGTTAAATGGAAATTGCAAGAATAGTGGGGATGAAATCCCAGTAGAATTTAAAGCCCCGAAATTCCCGGCAGGAGACGCGGGCAAATTGAAAATCCTATGGTTTCGATAAATAAAATCTTTTGTTCGATACTGTTCCGCGGCAAGAGCCACTCGGCCACCGGGTAAACGATTTTACTTTCCCCAAACATTTTTTTAGCACACGCGACCGCTATTTCTTCCTTCCTTTTTTTCATTTTGCGCCGCCCCAATAATTTCGAGACTCAGGCGGCACAGTTCAAAACAAAGCAGCGTCAGGATGAAAATGAACTCGCTGCGCTGTTACAAAAGATGCAAAAACAATAATCAGTGGAAAAAGATTTTTTAGGGAAATAACGGCAGCGCTTTCTCGATACTTTACGATCGCGTCGATTCTCGTTTCCTTTTTCAGGCTGCTGAATATTGGGAATGCAAAGTGCAACGATGCACTTGATTGCAATCGTTCTTCCTCTAAGAAAAAACACCTTAGGTAAGATAAACTTTTTGCCCATGCGAGGAGATTATTCTGCAGTATAAACGAAAGAGTTATCATTGAAACTGGCTCCCATCGTGCGACATGTGTGGTAGCATAATAATTATTCACAACACCATTCCACGACGCAGGAGTTACTTTGCTCGCAGAAAATTACTTAAATTAAAAACCCCATAGAGAATAATCGAAAGGATACCAAGTCAACAGAACAACTCTTAAAACTCCTAAAGTATGTCAAACTGTATAATAAGTTGTGAACACAAATAGTTTTCGTTTCGTGTAGCTAATAACCGATTTAAGCGGTCGATGCGATCTAAAATAACGGGAGGGAAAAAGAACGGCTGCCACTTAACCCAAAAAATTCCTCCCAAGAAAACTAAACGACATTCAAGATATCGCTCGACTGCATAAATCTAGGCTAATGCAAATAGCTTATGCAAATTCAACCGTTTAAATGGACTGATAAAAAAAAGGAATTAAGACCCCCGTCATTATTGTCAGCGTCATCGTCATCCTCGTCACCTGTGTCGTTATTATCGCCATTACACCAGCATTCCATGTCAGAAAAATTCTCGTTGAACGCTGAAAGCCTTCATCCGTACGGTGCCTTCGCCATGTATTTTCTTTTCCATGGAAAGGAGGAAAGTCCGGCAATTTCTGTGACTCGCCTGTCAAAAAGGAAACGTCCAGTTCCACGTGAAAAAGCTGCGGCCGCTCGGCATCTTCCGCCGCACGTTAAACAGGGCACAAAGGGGACAAGAGCGTTTCCGCTCGCCGGGATATGCGAATGGGTTAAGTTGGCTGTTTTGTGCGGCGTGAGATTGGGTTGATAGCCCCGGGGCCATCCACGGACGAGTTCTCAGCCGAGCAATAGGTAGCGATGGCCACGATTCCCCGATCCAGCGATCTTTCCTGCGCGAATCCACTCCAAAGAATCTGCTGCGGGATATTCCGAAGGATTTTAATGAGTCGATCGAAGTGGGGTATGTTTCATCGAGAAGCGAAAGAACAGGTTCCTCCCGGAGGGAATGAAACGTTGCAACTTGCAACATCGAGTGTTTTTCATCTTGTTTTCTGGAGGATTAAAGCAGACCCGAGGATATTGGAAAGTACAGTGATAATTACTGGCGGCGAGCGTGCAGCGCGGAGCCTCGCACCTCAATAAAACTGCTGGTCAATGAGCACTGATTTTTCATTCTACTTAGGAATTCTTAGTAGCTACGCTCGCAACTTAATTATTCTGTTATCCAAAGAACAGTGCCGTCTTAAGTTCTTCAATCTTCCGGAATCGAAGGAGGCAAACCGAGTAGCGCAAGTATACTCTGCCGAAGTGTCTCCAACGAAATCATAAACTTGACTCTTCCGACGACTGGCCACCCCTTCGAACGTGCGCAGACCCACGTCATTAACAAGACTCCAGGCAAACTTCTCAGACTCCATCGTGTCCCGAAGCCCGGAGCTAATCTAGCAAGCCCTAGAACGAAACCTATCGATCGATCATCAGCCTACAAGCCATCTAAATCGACAGATCCTCCGCAACCTGACGCCTCCATAGCCCACCACCCATCTTGGCATCTTTCCACAAGCGACCCACACCCATTAATCTACAACAAATCCACCACCATAATTCAAATACCATCATTCCTACTTTCCCCCGTCTCCCACCAACAACTCTCCAACACTCCACTCCAAATTCCCCTTCTGCCCCTTAACAAGCGTCACGATCCCCCATAATCTCCCAACCAGCTCCCCATGTATAGCACAGCACCTAAAGACGACATATCAGTTCGCAATAGCCGCCGGAGTCTCAAACTTTACAGCTTTGAGGTTTCGGAACAGGAAGTTGGGCATTTTTTTTGCAAGCTAAGGTTTCCGGACCTCTTGCTCCAAAACCTCGAAGCTGTAAAGTTTGGGAGTCTCGCGGCTTGTACCACGTCGCTATATCTGGGTAGCTACCGAACCCCGTTTAAACCCACCATGCCAGAAGAATCCAGGACCAACAGCCGCGAGAACGAACAACGGGGTGTTCGAGCGTGGCTCGAGGTAGTCGCTAGCGAAAGGATGAATCGAGAGACGCGGGGATGACAGGCGAAGCAAGAGCGCGCGAGTAGACCAGGCGAGGATGAAAGAGGGGAGGCAGGGTGGTTGATGAGCAACGGTGGAGCACGGGTGCAGGTGCATCGAGCTGGTCGCTCGACGTTCGCGTGGCGAGCGACAGGGATAGCCTGGGCCCCGAACGAGGATGCCAGCCACCGTTGAAGGGGGACCGGTGGAAGCCGGTTTTGTACCGTCGGTAGCTCTACTACCCCCCCCCTCCCCCATCTGTATCTCCGCTGTTTTCTGGTACTCTCTGCATGCTGGGCAGCCTCGAAACCACGACAGCCTCTCCTTCGAGGCTTTTCCATCGCGCGCCCCACCTCGCCATCTGCACGCCCGCTCGTCCTTTATGTCTGAAGCTGCGTGTATCGCGATCGCCGGGCCCCCCTTTTATGCTCACGGTGCCGGACGCGGAGCGTGGTCAGTTTCCAGCCACATTTATGTACGCCTTTGATGACCACCTCGCCTGGGTCCACGATCGCTCGCCGGCAGCACGCTCGGGTTTTCACAGGCGTGGTTCTGTCGGACTGTCGGCGACAGCTTCGACGGCTTTGCGTTCGCGCGTGTGTGTGCGCTTGGAGTTCCTTGATCTGTCAGTTCTTCATCTATGGATACCAATGTTTTGACTTTTCGGTTGCCCGGTCGGGCTGATTATCCATGGGTCGATGAAGATTTTTGCTTTGGTGATTCGTCGTTTTCCCTTTAGCTGGTCGAAGCTTGAAACGGTACGTAAAGGGACGGATAAAGTTAGTTCGAGGGATTTAGGTAATTACGGAGATGACCGAACGCGTAACGCTGGAGGGATAATATTCCCAGCGCCCAGAAGGCAAGAAATTGCACGGAGCTTAGCAGTTTAAACGCTTCTTTTGAAAGGGACCGGGTCAATGCCTGCAACGGAGGATGACTTCGTACAACCGAGGTTAGCCTTGGCAGAGTGCGAACAGACGTTTGCATACAGCTTCCATTTACCCTGTAAAAGTGTAAAACGGCAGGAATGTGGATCGAACGCGTGTTTCCTCGGACAACAGGTTCCCTGAATGCGTTCCGCTCCAATGATTTATTTTGAATTCCGCCAATCTATTCTCTATCGCGCATTCCCTGCCTGTGGAAGGAGCAACGCTCGTCGGACATACATATTTTCACTGTACATAACCGTATATTTTCAAAGCCATCAGGAGAGGCTAGGTATGAAACGTAAAATTCCGTTCGACGAACGCGCGCGGCGAAGTCAAAAAGAATAATCTTGAAAATGTTGATGCATCGTACCTTTCCTTTTACCCTCTCTCTCTCTCTCTCTCTCTCTCTCTCTCTCTCTCTCTCTCTCTCTCTCTCTCTCTCTCTCTCTCTCTCTCTCTCTCTCTCTCTCTCTCTCTCTCTCTCTCTCTCTCTCTCTCTGTTTTCCCTCACCCCGCCGACACCCACCCTCTTTTCTTTCCGCCGCGTGCACATCTCGGAGGAGCGTGTAATTTTTCCTTCCATCGCAATTCCATCATCCCCGTGGCGCGAGAGAGGGAGCGAGCGGACAGACTATCGCGATGGATCTTGACCCAGTTTATCAATCATTTTTCGAAAATCCTAATGGACCCCGGCAATCAAATCCTAATGCGTTTTCGCAATCAGCCAAGGGGAAAGGCAGCGGCACACTTACGAAAACATCCATTAACGTTCGAGGAGGTCGTCGGGGCTGGCCTGGCTGGGCGACCGTGAAAGACTGATCGACCGAGCAACTTTTGCGGAACTGTGATTCGGACAGACTGCTCTTACGCCGCCCGTGCCACTAAATTCACCTGTCGTCCCCGAGGGGCGCTGGCGTCGCGAAAAATGGCGGTCCCTCGACCTCCGTCCTCCAGCTGAAAATTATAATTCCGTCCTATTCTCCTCTGCTCCATTTTTCCACCCTTCTTGGCCGGTGCAACGACGCTGGGACGTGGCACGATCGTGACAGCGTCGATAATGCGCGTGTAGTTTGCCCGTGTTAGCGCGGAACGTACGTGCCGAGTGCAGGGCGCTGCGAACAGCGCGGATCGGACAGAACCAATCGAGAGATGTTGCATAAATTCCGCGCAACTCGGATTTAGGATGTTCCACCGGTATTTCTATAAATCACCGCGGCCCCGAACGCGTAATTAGAGATGCCGTCGAAACTGTGCGCAATATTGGGCCGCCATTTAAATCGTTAAAGGGCGGACGGATACTAGAAACAAATCGGTTTCGCGCGATGAAAGGGCGGAATTAAACGGTGCGAAAGTGCATCAGCGGTACTTGTTTTCCGAGTCTGCGCGATGAAGTCAATTCATCCACGGGGCGGGGGGAGGGGAGGGGGGGCAAATTCAACGGAAATAGAGGGCGAGGTGGGCTGGTGAGAAAAAATGAGAAGCAGAACAAAATTTCCAACTACTCGCAGCGAGCACGCTTTTCACGGAAGAAAAGCGAGCGAAGCCTTTTATGGAAATCAATGCTCCAAGGAAATCTGAACGGGATGCTGGATATCGATCGGTGTACCTTTGATTGAAAAAAACGATCCTCGCGATAATTGCTTTCCATGTACGAGACTTTGGTGAACTTGTCTTCGTTGCTTTTTGTGTAACTTTGTTGGTGAAATTGAATGATTCCCGGTGCACTTTCAGCTTTACATATCCAATTGAGTGGGTTGATAAAACTGTTTACCAATTAAACATCGCGGTGAGAATAGTGCAGGCAAGAAGAAATGACCGATTAAATAAAAAAGGGGGTGTGTTGAGCCCACAAAAACTCATTAAGCAGTGAAATAATCGTTGTACCATGGGGGAGAAAATCACTCCCTTCAAAAGGTATCCTAATGCTGCGTTTATCCAAAAATTTTACGACTCTTAATGACAAAACGGAAATACTCCACGCAGACTTTCACCGCACAGCCGGATCCTTTCGCTTCAATTTCACTGGTTCGTTTTCATATCGATTCCATAGGTGGTGAAAAAAAAAAACAAAAAAAATTTGAAACAAAAGGCACGAGAACGCGATACTCTACAGCAGATTTCACAGTTTTATCGCATCGAAATTCAACGGTTGTAATCTGATTGCCAGAGATAATTCGATATCGAGTTTCACGGTTAAAAGATCGGATTTTATGAAGGGCCAGGCAACAATAGATTTAATTATCATTGGAAATTTAAATAAAACACAGGAATACCTTGGTCCCCTCCCTTGTCTCACGGCCGCGAGTGTTTCGACTGAAAATCGGCCGGGCGCAATCGGTATGCACGTTTTAATTACAACATCCCCGTGGACGCTTGTTTCCAACGGACGTTCCCCGGCATTATTACTGCATATTTAACGTCGATTATACCATAATCGTAACAATTGGCCATAATTATTGCCTCCTATCGGTGTGATTAAAATATCGTTACTTTATTATTCGGCGCTCGACGCGGCTTCAAGTGGAGATCGCCAACGAAGCTCCACAAGCATCGTCCATCGTGCAGCGGTGGCGAAAGGAAAATTTAAATCTCTATTATGCACCCAATGGTCGGTACCAACGGTCTGTTCTGTGCAACCCCCCGATTTACCAGACATCAATTTCAAGTAAACCTTATATCTGTTACCATTCACAGTTACCATCGACGACAAAAGCAAAGAATGATGATTATTCCATAGAACGTCGTTATTTGCCAAGCGTTCCAGCTGCCGACAGCTTGCGTAGACGGAGAAACGAGTGCCCCAATTAAACTACTTAGATTCGCTATTTCTCTCGTGACGGCTGGGCGTTCCACGACCAGCTACTTGTCGTTTGCCGAGCGGCGAGGTAAAAGCGAGAAGCGTGGAAAACAATCGAACGGTCGAGGCGCGGTCGTTGGCTGGAAATGGAAAGAGCCACGTCGAGGCGGGAGACGCAGCCGGTTAAGGGTTAAATCGAGGGGATGAAAGGCCCCCGGCATCGAAATCAGGGCCTGAATTGTCAGCGGGAGCACGCCGCGCGGAATCTCGGGAAACCAGTCACGTCCCGGGCTCGCAGGATGCGTGGACCGTCTACCGTGGTGCAGTTCGCAGATGCTGGCGCGCTTCGAGGCTGCTGCCGAGAAACCGTAGTTTTCCTTATCCAGGGCGAGGCAGCGGCGTCGGTGAACGCGCGTGCCGCATACAGGAACGATCCCAATTCCCATCGTAAACGGGCCGTGGCACCGAACGAACACCGGGCTAAGGGCTGGTGCAATCTCGCAACCCCTAACTTCGCGGCTTGGTAAAAGCGCGGAGGAGATCGTTGCTCATTTGTGGCAAGTGCGTGGGATTCGAGTGGATTCCCGATAGGAGCGAGAAGCGACGTTGAATAGAGTAACTTTGACGGTGCTGGGGTGTGCGGAGCGACGAAGAGCACAAGTGCCGTGGGGGGGATGAAGTGACGCCATTTTTGTATCGAGCGCTAGGTGGCAATTCGATGAATTACGAAGTCTATACAGTTGGTATTGTCCGATGAAAGCGCTAGGGCTGATTGTTTTCAGAAGAATCGTTAGTGTTTGGAAGTCCTGGAACCTGCCCCGTTCGTCGAAAAGATTCCGCCGGTATTACTAATCCCAATGCCTTTGTGTCTCGGCCACGATTAATCACGCCGGCAGAGTACGCGGCGAGGTGATACAATTTTTAGAAAAAGCCAATACACCGTGAAACAATGGCCGCCGGCGCAACAGAGACAGGCACCAAGAATGCAGCCCGGCTGCATTCCGTTCTCTTTAGCAGTTCGGCAAGGGGAGTTCTTATCGGTGCGCGTGACAATGCCTTACCAGCGCGTTATGCCTCGATTAATCGATTCGATCCGATACGCAGACCTGTCAAAACGCGAGGGGGGAAAAAAAGCGCGGGAGGGGGGAAAGGACAGCCCGTGGACGCGTATGTTATTTCCCCGCGTGATCGATATCGGAGCGTATGGTCTCTGGTACGCGGCGTGCCTCGGGATTTCCCCTCCGTTAAAAAGAGAAATTATTGCCCGTTGCAACGGGGAAATATGAATTCACCGGGTTCCTTTAGGAAAACGTATTTATAGAAAGCTCCTCGAGCACATAAATTCCCCGGCGCACTTTTAAACCAGAAATTTATAAAGCCGTCGCGCGACGCGTTGCGAAGCTTCGTGATTTACCGAGGAAACGGGCAAGCTGGCATTCGAAACCGCGTAATAATTGGCGCCGCTGTGTGCAACCAGGCGGGAGCAGAACAATGACGTCATTTCTCGATGAGAATAACGCGAAACTTTATCCAAGCGCTACTTCCGGCTGATCCGAGAATTTGAATAAAAACGGAGGATAAATCTGGCGGAAATCGTTTGAGCACAGTGTACCGGGGAGGGGGGCTAAGTAAGAAACAATTATTCCGCCGTGAAACTCGCGTCTGCGGGGCTCGTAACTCGGAATGAGAATGAACCACGGCGGGCAGGCACGATGAATTTTATCCGCGGCAACTTTTGCCTCGACCCCCTCGGCACCGTAAAATCGAGGCTTTTACCCTGCCACGCGCCGTCGGTATATCGCGGAGCGGTGTCAGTCGATTAAAATGAAACTCTGAGGAGACCGAGTCCGCGGAAGATAATAAATTCCAGCGATGCGGCTGCATTGACGTAACTGACTTGCCGATACTGGCTGAATGAATAGCTGGTACGCGCGTAGTACGCGCGCCGCCCTCCCCCGCCTCGCCCTCCTTTCTCTATTACGAATTTCGTTGCTGCGGAGCATTATTCACGCGTACCTGTGCTGCATAAATATATAGAGCTCCCGCGCGAAATATAATTCAATACCGAATGCACGGCCAGGCGAAAAAAAAAAGGAGCCCGGGGAAAAAGGGCTGAACCAACAAATAAATATCTGCCAATGGCAACGAGCCCCCGGATTCAAAGCGCGTCCCTGCGAGCCAGGATTTTTGAAACGCTGCCAACCAGCCTGCTAAAATATTAATTAACAGAAGCAGCCGCATACGCGGATGGTTCTTTGAGAAATTACCGGCACGACGTTCCGGGGGAGTTGGTTTTGCTTAAGGGGTCGAATTCTCGTTTAAGGGGTGAATATTTGAGAGTCGATCGAGATCCGCGGATGACGCGTTCGATTTTTAATTTTTTTTTTAATCGAAGCTGGGCCGCACCTGGTTTGCGCGAAGAATATTAACGCGTTGATGATTGTGGTGGATAAGTGTCGGTAGATAAGAACGCCCGAGAGTGGTTTAATAAAGAAATTAATGGCGTGGATTCCAAGGTGAATAAAGCCGAGGTCTATCGAATTACGTCGAAGGCATTATTGTTGAACAAGACCAACAAGTAGCTATGCGGTTGGAAATCGAGTTAGGGATCTTGTTAGAGACAAATAGTTGTGCTTGAGAATAGGGGCTCGATACTATACGCCCTGCATCGTCGACAAACCTTCTAATTTGTCGATAAGATCGATCTTCCGCTGTTCAGTTTCTTCGATCGTCTGCTCGGAGATGTTTGAGAGACAGGAAGGACGATGCAGCTAATCCTAAGACTACGATGCAGCTAATCCTAAGATTTCTACGCTTCTCGCGCCACTGCTCCCTGGAAGGGCCCCTTCAGCTTGGAAAGAGCTCTCTGCCCCATAATTCCATCTGCTTCCTCCAACAAGACCATTGTCAAAACCTTGTTCAAACTTCTGTCGGATACTTGGATAGGCACCGTTGCTACTAGAGCGACGGGGAAAAAAGTGCAATCGATGCAACGAAGCACGCGAGTTACTCGCCTTCTGCAAGTACCCTCGTTAGGAAGAAGTTTCTCAACTTCTAGAACCCGGATTCATGTTCGATGTCAGCTACTTGGAAATATGTCGCTGATGATTCCAAAGGCGCGCAACAAAAGGTAGCCCGCCCTTTCATTAATAGAAGCAGCGATCTGAATATTATAACGCAACTCTACTTATTTACAATTCCACGCTATTAGCGCTTTGATAGATCCAAGCTTCCGAGAAACGGCCCGTGGACAAAATACTTTCGACGCTTTCCGGAACAAAATCGACGCGAAAATACGAGAAAACAGTTGAATCGTCTTCAATACCGTAACGAGATAGAAATAGAAAGTTCTTCGTCCTACAGTGTCGCGCTTTTTACCGAACGAACCAGTTAACCGTGCTTCGTATACCTAAACAATCTGATTGAAGGGCTTTCGAAGGAATAAAACGCAGGACCATCGCTTACACAGGACGTTGTTACGGCGTGACTAATCAGGGTGTCAGAAATAGGTGGCGGCACGCTAACTCGCAGATCGATCGCAAACTTTCGCAACCGGCAGGAAATCCAGCTGAGAAACGAGCTTTAGATACGGAGCCGCTGGCGAGCAGCGGTTCCAGTCTCCGCGTGGTAAACCAGCGTCCCATAATCCGCGAGCCGTTCCGGCGACGTGGCCCGACCGCGAATCGCCGATGCGTTTCCGCCCGGGCAGCAGGCAGAGCCGGACTTCGATGCCGTCGATCTCTGAGAATTCGATTGATTTCACGGCGGTGTCCAGGTTGCCGTGCACACGCATCTCGCGGTCGCCTCTCGTATTACCGTGAGAGAAAGGGAGGCCCGGACCCGTCAGCCCGGTGAAAACTCGATCCTCCGCCGCGTTCTCCCGTCCCCGACCAATTGATCTTTATGAGAAATTCAACGAAGCAGCCCGCTCACGGTTACACAATACTCCTTGACCGCCTCGAGTACTCCTCTCGCTGCCACGGCTCTGTATCAATGATCCGCGCTGGTATCTGGCTGGCTCGAATTCCTGCCGATTCTAGGATCCACCGAGCCACCTCCCCTGCGTCCACTCGCAACTTTCCCGCTATCGACCATCGGTATCAACTTTCACCAGCGGCCTTTCCGCGGACTGCTTCCCGTTTCCAGTGTCGTTCGCTGGATGGGAAAGAGATTACTGATTCTGGTGGCTGGATTTCCGAGATGGTTTGTGGGTTTCAAAGAGGTAAGGAACAAGCTTTCTGTGGAGGAATTTTGTTGGCAGGTGGAAATTTCGAGGTGGATCGCGAGGGGCTGCAGTCGTTTAAGTAGTACAAGTCAATGGATTCTGATTCTTGGTTGTGAGTAGTGTTGTGGGTGTTTGGGGGACACTCGGGTGGTTCTAGGGCAGTGATACTTGAAGTGCTTGATGGTATCTACCTTAATATGCGATCTCGAAAGCTGAGTGAAGGATTAGTGGTTTTCATGGATTATCCTCCGTTTCTGTCCTCGAGTGACTTAACCCTAGTAGCACAAAATATTGGTTAAATATTTTTTCCAAATATTAAAAAAATATGTTTTTAGCCACACTTTTTAATATGAAAAAAATGTTGATTCCAAATATTATATACACATACTGAAAATGTGAAATAAAGGTTTAGAAATTAAAATATTCGGAAAAAATGGTTTCTTTCTACCATTCAATAAATATTTACTTTATATTTGAAAAATAATGTTTTTTTCATAATATAAAATTAATATCTCCCGAACATTCGGAAAAAATGTTTCGTTTCAAACAGTAAATAAATATTTACTTTATATTTGAAAAAAGAATATTTTTTTCATAATATAAAATAAATATTTCCAGCATATTTGGAAAATATATTTGCTTCTTAATCTAGAATAAATATTGTATGTATGTTTAAATATCAAAAAGATATTGAACCTCTTTTTAATATTGGATGTATGTGCATTCAATATTTTGTGCTACTAGGGAAGGATACCAGGCAGTCGTTTTTGTCGAAAATCGAGCATTGCTTATTCGTTTAATTACGAATAAATAAATTGAAGCTTAGACTTGTTATTTGATACAATGTTTAGTGACATCGTAAGCTTTAAAAGAAATGTCCGTTTCAATTTATTTCTTTGAATTTAATTGAAAAAGAAATGCTTGATAAAAACGACGGTGTAGTAGCGTTAACTGGCGAACGTTGATTATTGTTGGATTCTCGTTAGACTCGTCCCGCTCGGAACCCCGCGTGAAGCGAACGAATAACAGTTCAGGCAACGAGCAGAAAGTTTTCCAACCCCTTTGTCCGTCTACCTTCGCGAAGATTTGCACCAGCCCCTAATATTTCCAAGCTTTAATTCGATATCGGGGTATTCGGAATACAGCCGATTGCCCGCCCGTTCGATCGATTCGTGGCAACGAAAGTTTGACGCGGACGAACGGGACGAGTCGTTGGGCTGACTCTGCCCGATCGATATATCGAAACACCAGAATCGCTCCATCTACGAGGATTCCAAGGGAAATTAGTTACAGCAACGCTCCCTCGCCCCCATTTACCCGCGTACCACCGAGTTACTAATCTAAATCCTTCTTCAACAGACAAAATTGAATAAAAGAAGAAGCGCCCGGGGTACGGGAGGGAGGAATTAAAACGCAGCCTATCTTCTATCCGCTCCTCCCGCGTCTTGCAGAAATTACTGAAAGCTCCGCCGACAGCGCAGCTATTCCTCACCCCCCGCGCTCCGTAATTAACGGGGGGGGAAAAAATATTTAAAGCAAACGTTGCTCGCGAGCGGAGCCAGCCACCCTGTTCCCTGTTAGTTTTAATCATCGCCGCAGAGTTGGCAAGTTAAGGGCGCAAAAATGAAAAGTGTTATCAATATGAGAAGCCGCGGTGTTCCATCGCCGGAACTTCGCAGTTTCGCTAATGTAAATCAAAGTTCGTAAGCTCGCGGCAGCCAGAACGTAGCGGGGCCCCCCAAGGCTAGCCAACTGCCAACGAACATCGCCTTTACTTTATTTATCAGTCTACCAGCCGTATCGATCCTGTCCCCTCGCGTTAATCAACCCCTCCCCCCGTTCGTCTAAAGTAACGAATCTCATGGGGGGAGGGAGCGGGGGGAGAAAAAACGGGTCTAACGGTCGTTCGTTTGGCGTCGATTAATCGGAAATCAGCAACCCCCCTCGTCGATACGGAGAAGGTAACAGACGCTCGACTCGAGTCGAAGGGGCTGGAATGAAATGATTGTCTCGAAGGAGACGAGCGGCGCCGATTGGTCGTCGATTAACCGAGCTCGATTCCTCGTGCACCGACGCGACACAACGTCCCCAAGTAATGGAACTAGCGAAATTTAATTACTGCCGCTCCAACGACAGCCGGGCGTCAAGCTTTGAGTCAACTCTTTGAACTTGAGTCGTGACGGAGTGCCGCCCCGACCGAGGAGGCCTTATTGTCTCTAAAATTGCCACTGGTATTCACGAATATCACGCTATCGGGCTTAATTGGCGTTCAGCTATGCCGACGATGCCGGATTGGATTATCGTTGGGCAATGGTGCTGGAAATCTTTGAAGCTACGATCAACGGGGGGGAGGGGGATGAAAAAGTGGAGAACGGGGCGCGTATGCCCGAGGATAGGGTGAGATTCGAGTTTAAATAAAAAATAAACCCTGATGCGGTGATAATGAATTAGGGACGCATTGTTCTGTCGAGAATTAAAAGCACCGCGTGACGAAAGGAATAGTTAGAGGAATCTAGGGATTCCGGTTGAGAGGGCAACGCGCCAGAAACACGGTACAGAGCAGAAAATCCTCCGAACTCGCTTCCTGTCTCTGCTCGATCGTCCATTGCCGATTCCAGCCGGTCGGCATACGTGGCGGAAGTGGCATTTCGTAATTTCATGTACCGTTAACACGTGACGGAAGCATCATCGCGTCGCCACTTAGAAATTGCACGGCTGTTTACTGCGGCGAATCCTTGCGACGCGCGTCCACCGAACGTGTAAACTTTCCGGCCATCAAAAATCGATCGAGAGAATCGAGCCGTCAGGAGTTTAACCTTATAATTGCACCGATTTTCCAATGAAAGCTCGATAATAACGCTGCTCCATAAAGAAATAGGTAGTTTCATTCCATCTCCTAATTCCTCGTCGAATCTAACATTTTTGTGCTTAAAGTTATTCCTGATAAAAAATTGTATGGTCACACCCTCCCTCCAATTATGTAGCTCGCAATTGTTATTTCAAGTATACTCAGTTGATACAAACAGCGTCGGTTTGGAAGAGACAGAGTAAATTATAAAACGTGTATGTATATATTTAAAACGCATAAGTGAGCCTTAACACTCGACGAACGAGCAGGTGATAAAATGTATTCAGCAACGTTCCCAGTGACGGGGTGTTATTATCGGATTTTCATAAAATCGCTTAATGGTCGGATATTTAAAAAAGAAAAAAGTGAAGGGAGCATACGCCCTTACTTTGAGCCCCCGCTGTTTTCCCTTGCTCCGTGCCTTTCTTTTTCGCTATTCACCTGCTCCACTTTTCCTCCTATTTCCTTCCTCTAGCCCTTGCCGAGCCCTCGTTACCCTCCATTATCCTTGCACTCACTCGCGACATATTTTAAGGTTAATCATCCAACGGGCTGATGAAATAATACAATCTCCCGAGCTTTAGAGGAAAACGACCAGAAGTGTACTGCAGTTTTTGTAAAGCCCTGACAAATTTTACACAGCAACGACAATTTTGGCCATTTCTCCGCTGAAGAGATCTAGCTTTTCCTAAAAAGAAATCAGATGGAAATACTTCGAAAGTGGCCCGAAGCTTCGCATGAGTCGTGGAATGCGATATGATATCGAGATGTTAAGCGAGTGGTTACCCCCGTCGCAAAATCTATGCGAAAGAAAAAGCTTTGGTGGATCGGCAAAAAGCAGCTTGCTTCCAGTTACGAGTCATTCCTGTCTCTTTTATCGACTTCTCTTCTCTTAGTAATCAGTCACTTCCTCGGGCTCTTGAGTCTACCAATTTCTCAGGCTTATGAGTGTGTTTCTCGTGTGCGTGATATCGGAAGGAATAGGTGCTTCTATCGGATATAATTTTTAAGGGATTCCGAGGGACATTCTCGCGTGTAGGTGGATGAATACTGGGCGGGTGAGAGTGGAGGTTCGATGGATCGCAGACGAGACCAGCTCCCTCGGATTTTGCCCGCACAAAAGATCGTGTTTTTGCCGCCCGTGGATTTCGAACCGTCTGCCTGGTCGACACACCTCTAGTCGCCAGCGAATTTACGAGTTGAAATATATCTTTCTACCTGTCCGTCGCGTTCCCCCGCTCCCTAGCCAACTGTTTGCTCCCTGTATTAGCCCGTTCCCAGTTTCTCTCCAAATTCTCCTCATTTCTGCTCAGAAACGATATAAAAGTACCTCCTGCTTTTCCTTCCAATCGCCTTCACCCGTTCGTTCATCGAGCATCCTTCGTCCCTTAATTATGACTCGCGAGAATTCGGCCCCAAAGCCAGATACCCCCGCACCACCAGCTAACTCACGTATCTCCAAAGCAACGCGTCGAAAATTGCTCTGCAACCCGAACGCACGCTCCGAATGCCTCCAGATAAATTAACTTTCGAGCCAAGATCCCATACCGATCTCGCTGCGTGCTCACCCCCCCCCCCCCCAAATTATCAGGCCCCTCTGAAATCGTCCGCCTAAATCTCTCGATTATAATTGTTGAGACACGCGATATCTCAAGTTTTCACCTAGTTCCCCCCTCGCCCGGGCTTAACTAGCTTAATGCTGGATAACCAGGCCGAGACCCTCGTTGATAAATCGAGGGATCATCTAATTACCTGCCGCATAACGTACAGTTATACCATCGCCCGACAGACGATATATGCACGTTATGCTCGGATAAACGAGATCGTCCCTTTCCGCCGCGTATACCTTGTCCACCGAGCGGCATTAACTTCGTCGTTCCAACTTGAAAGGATATTCGACGCCACTTTGATCGGGCACCGATCGAACGACGTAATAACGGCCAGATCGATGATCCGCTTGCCGCAGGAGGAAAAGATTACGGATCATCCCCTATCGGCTGGGACGCTACGTACGGTTCGCGCATTGCTTTGCTCCCGGGCCCTTTGAAATCTCTGATTAAAATTTGCTCTCTGCGCAAAAGCGTGACGGGCTGAACAGTGACGCAAAGCGAAGTGATTAAAGGGGAGGGTTTAATTCTAAGGAGGTGCTATAAACTATAAAGGCTGGAAGAGTTCGTTACGTAATAGCTTAGCGCAGGGAATTATTTGTGCTCTCAGGTGCCTACTCGCGGTAGTTTGTTTTTTAAGAGCGTGAGATCTCTGGGGCGCAGATCCGAGGGTTGTAGTTAACGCAGAGCAGGTTTTATGTAGCGAATTTATTGGTTCTTCGGGAAAGGTAAGAAAAATAAAGATCATCGATGCGGAGTGGCCGAGTAAAAGCGCTTAAGCGACTGAATAAACTCGAACGAATCAGATTTCGGCTTGCTCTGGCGAGGCTAATTATTAAAAGAAACAGTGAATCCATTAACGCCTCGTGGAAATCGTTTATTCTCCGAGGATTTTAACACAGCCATTCGCAGCGTATCTACCCACCACTCTGTAATTATTAAAATATATATTTTTAAATCACTTTAACGGTTAAGCGATTGAGTAATCTTCCTCGGGTCTTCTTGTGAAACCGATTTAGCGAACGTTGGATCGTAGAGATGGAGATAAGTACACGCTTCGCTTTAGAATGTAATGGGAATTAATTCGTCGAATTAAATTCAAGTCGCGATAATTTTATCGCAAGCTCCCTGCGTTCTATTTTTATAAAGACGAGCTTTCCAACATTCGCCATTTCTTTGAATTCTGATAACCATTAATCACGATCTTGCGTTACGCCGACTCACGCTTGTCGGTCAAACGAACAATAACGATTCTAAAACCACTTGACCCGGAAGGCTGAGTATCGTCGATTATTCGAGCCAGTGGAATCGGAGACCATCCCCTCCAACCACCTAAACCACCTAAACTACGAAATGCAATTTCAATTCACTTAAAACGGTGATCACAGAAACTCCGATCCCCGATCACTAACTATTATTATCGGGCGACCTAAAAGGAAGGACCGAGTCCCCCGTCGAACACCCAATAGCTACGCATTAGAATGAAGACACCTGTCGAGGCGCTGTGCACGCCGCTGTCCATGCAATTACACAGAAGCTTCAAACTCCGCTCGCCCCGAAAACAGAAAGTCACCCCCGCTGTACAAAAAGTACCGGCCGATCGCCGAGGGACAAGTACAAATGGCACAAGTCCGTGCCAAAGGTTACAGGCCTGAACTAACGACACGTAGCGGGGTGTTCCATCAGCGTGTTACCGTGACTCATCCAACTCCTCGAACTTCTCTTCAGGGGTTCCGTCCACTGGCGCCGAGTTAAATGGCGAATGACACGGGGCCACGGGACAATCGGGGTTAACTTCTCGTGTCAATTGCTACTCGGATTTGTCGCTGGCCCCCATCTCCCCCCTGCGCCAGCCTGGCCACGCTAAACATCGCGACTTAGCATCACCAGCAGCATTTTATTTAGCCGAATCTGTCCGTGGCTGGTGTCTTTCACCGCTTACGTTGGACATTCGGTGGGAAGCTTGCCAACCGATTGTACTGTACCCAATAGAATTACATGGAATTGTATTATGTAGGTGGGAAAGTTCGCTCGCTCGCTGTTGGATGACGTTTAGTGCGAGGAAATATCGCATCATCACTAGAGCAGGGTTTGCTAAAATTCCAAAGACAAGTCGGCTAGCGATTGTACGTGTAACTTGGGAACAGCGACATTCAGTTTGGAAGCTAAACGGAGGACGAAAGATCGCGCGACGCTGGCCACGCGTTAATTGCGAGCAATTCGCGGTGCACGTGACGCGGAGGGTAGCATTTGGATTTAAATTAAGGACGGTAATGCATGTAACGCGCGAGAAATTAAGTCGCGTCGGTGTTGTTATTAAGGAAGCAGCGTCCCGCGGACACGCCCCTGAACAACGAAACGGACTTTACGGATAAGCAGGAATTTCGTTATGAAAATCATGGGACGAAAGTCGCCTCTACCTCCCGCCTTCTGTCGCGGCTGTATACTTTCACGATAATCCGCGTAGCGGAGTTCGCGAACGCGGAATTATCCGTTTAAGGGGTGGGGAGGGGTGGCCGTAAAGTGGTGGACACGTGTCACCGTTACGCAGTAAAAAAGAAGCAGGGTTGGCTGGCGTTGTCGTTAAATTAATTCTCATTAGGGATGCTGAATAGGCGAGGCGCGCGCCACTTCCCTGAAATTAACTTCCATCGTCGTTTTTTACTTGCGCGTTACAAAACGAATTGAAAGCACACGGCGAGCCCCAAGGCTTTCCCTTAATCCTCCAACGGTACCTCTGTTTCGCTTGTCCTCCTAAAGAGCCGCTCGCGCATACGAGTCCCGCGTTTAAATCGCGGGGGCGAAGGGATATCGAGGAAACGCGGAGAGACGATACGAGCGATCTCCTCTCTTATTCAGTTACCGGGCGGTTTAATTCGAGGAATCATTTATCGGAAGAGAAGAGCGGTTATTTGTATCGAGACAAAGGGTACGAAGCCATTTGGATAGAAGCGCGTAGCTGAGGCGAACGGAGATCATCGTTAGAGAAACGCGGCAGTTCCCCGCGAATAAATTTGTGACTCGGTCGACGCGGGGGCCCGGGAAAAATACACGGTCTTGCGAAAGAAAGGAAAATCCAGCGACAAATCTTCCGCTTCCACGGGTTTTTACTTCGAGAGGAGCCGTCGCGACATTACCAAACCGCCGGCCCATCCTGAATCGTATGTAAATGCCCCGCGGCTGAAAGTGGAACACTGATACCGATTCCGCCCTAAGTTCCCCAGCCTTCGAAGGAATTCGGGATTGACTGATTTCCGCGGGACGGCGAAGTAAGAAAGTAACTCGGCGAGAAATTAGCATCCCCCTTTCCCACCGAATTATCGCCGGTTCGGGGATTAAACGACCGCCATATTGGACGCCGTTGATGAACATCGAATCTCTTCCCGGTGGAAATCCAAATGGGAGCCTGGGTTGCCCATTCGCGTGCGGAATTATGGAGGAAGTGTGTTTAACACAGTGCTCGAGATATAATTCCGCTGGCTGCTTGGGCGAGAGTTAAACGTTCAAAGAGCTCCTTGTACTTTTATACACTCTTCATTATTTAGGTTTTAATAGTATTATCTTGCTTGGAACGCGATTACCAACATGCAGTAGAAGATAAGTTTAAACTAGAGCGGTGACTGCCAAGTGGCGCGTACCCCCGCACGCGTGCGTGCGCTTAGAGTGCCTTTTATCAGCAACTCTCGTAAAACAATTAGGAAAATGAATAGTAAAAACCACCTTAGGAGACGCGACAAGCACAACGGGAATCTCTTGCAGATTATTCTACCACTAACTCCAATCCGCTTAATGGAAAATCGTTGAGGATGATGTCGGGGATCACGTGTCTGAGGTGTTCAGCAGGAAAAACAGGAGCTTTTATGCTAATGGCCAGACAGGCGAAGAAAAGTTCGGAACCAGGAGGTACACCGTTAATTAGGCATTGTTCGCGTGAACGCAACCGCGGCTAAAAATTTCCGGCCAACTTGTTACTCGACCTAATGAATCCCTCCCAATGGCTTGCGAGCGGAGCAGCGATAGCGGGATTCTGAAGAGCCGCGATGCCAGTTGCGAGGACTCGTAACGATCGACTGCGGGTACAGTTCCTCGTAGTGGAAGTAAAAAAATAAACTGTAAGGGATATTAGCATCCTCCTTTTTGCTCGTTGGAAGAACAAGCTGCTAGCTAGAAAGTTAAACGGGCCACATATTGGATCGTGCTGATTCGATTCTACTCGTTGAACCCGCTTGGCAATTGACCCCGGCGATGACGTCTGAGCGAATCTTCGTCCGCGCGCATGACTGATATCACTTTAAAGTGATTGACAGGTCGGGCCAGTGCCACTCGTTCTTTTGCTCCCCCTCCTCTTCCACTGGCATTGTCGTTCTTCTTTTCGGCCACCCGGAAAACTCCGTCGAAACGTGTCACCGATTTCGTGGGCAGGCTTCAGCTGATTATCGTGGATCGATGGATAAAGTGACTCTCCGTTGGGCTTTAGATCAAGTGTCAATTGCCAATTGAAGGGATAACTCGAGGGAACTGATTGCTAGTGAATTTCGGTTGGGTGGTGAGGCAAATTCCACGTTTGTGATTTTACGAAAATACTTTTTTGGCACTGGGATGCAGAGACAGGCTTTATGAATATTGAACGTTGTTTTTGGAAATATGAAATTTTTTGATGATTCGAACAAGGAAACACGATGGGCAGAAATTGTTGCTTTTGAAGGGAATGGATATTTATTCCTACGTGGAGCGATACTTTTCATGTATGCTTCAATTTCGTAGTTACCACTTCTCGGTGTTGTAGCTTGTATTAATCCTCGATCGTTGAATGCGATTGCTATGGCGAATTATAGGCAAATCACCTGGGGAACGGAGACTTGAAGCCTCGATAATTAAAAGCACTCGGTAACTGACCTCGATACAATACTCCGATTGCAAAGTGCGATTAAACACAGACTTCTGCTGAAAAAAGAAGATGGTATACAGCGAAACGTGGGAGCAATTGCCAAACGGCTCGTATTACGAACCGAGGGTAAACTTTACTGTGCGCGGAGGAGAGTCGTGTGTCGTCCCCACCGATGCATGTCACAAACCGCTGTGCTTCTACGAATGCCCCTGAAACTACAACAGACACAGAATTTTTTGTAATCCGATGTCACTACGCGCCCCTTTCACGTGTTCAAACGACGAACTTGCCTTTCGACATCCACAGAATCCCCTAGCAAAACACATTCCACCCACCCCCCACGTAGTATCAAGATTGACGTAACGAACGTGAAACAAAAAAAAAATAGAACCCCCGACACATATTACGTTGACGTTTAAAAGCCCTGGAATATTGTACATACTTCGCCATGTAATGAAACTTTTTATAGGATTTCAATGCATATTATTTTATAAAATCCAGTTTCATCATATTTCATACTGCCTGCTGTGTTGTTTCATGTTCGTACACGCACCGCTGTGTTATTCCACGTTTCACGTGCCCTATCATGAGTAAATATTTCTCTTCCAGCTTCCTTTCAAATAGACATTAACGTAAATATTTTTCACGCTCGTCAAAGAGAAACGTAATGTTACGCTTTTCGATACCAAATTGAATAGGATTACGGGAAATATTTCTGCCACGATCCTCATGTTTTTGCGACTAACGAACACGACGTACCTACGCCGATGAGAATATAATAATCGGCGTTCGCGAAGGGGCCAGAAATATAAATCAGAAAAGTGATTCGGACACGTACTCGCGCAGCAAAGCTCTCCAAAAATCGAAGTCGAATGTGACGTGGAAAATATTCATCACTCACCTGAAACAGACAAACAATGAATGGTTAGTGAAAAGTATTTAAATTCAATATTAATATAATATTATTCTTTTCCAAGTGAAAATGTTTGCCACCGCGCGAGCGACGCTACATTCGCATTAAAAATTGTTTGTTTAACGCGGAACCCTCGAGTTGGAAGGGCGATGGGGTCACTTCAGAAGTGGTCGATTCAAAAGCAAGGCTTCCATAATCTCCAGGAATTTATGGGTTCTCGTGGGCACACCTAAAACTACTTCAGCTAATCTCCTATACGTGGGAATCTCCCGTTTCTCGTACTTCGGATAACACATGATTACAGAATAAATAATTATCAGCTTTCAGTTCCCACAACAATCACAATCTTCAGCTCCAATCACTCCGTTGATCTCTGCGTAACGCCTAAGTAGTTCAATGACACCATACTTCCCCATACGTACTCCGTACCCTCCACGCCCTCGCGATAATACTCATTTGCGCAAGCTTCTCTAAACCTAAATTCAAAAATCCCCAGAAATCCCAGACCCTCATCGTGCCCCAGAACAGTTCCCCTCGAAAATCCAAGAAGCCCCCGGAGGTCCAGAAACGAGATCGTGCAGAAACAGCTGATCAAATTGACCGGTTTGAACGAGCAGGGTCCCGCAGGAGGCCTGCTCGATTTTACGATTTACGAGTCGACCCCCATCGACGGTTGCCGGTGCAGCGTCTTGGCGAACGTGCAACGAGAACCGTTCCCCCGTCGAGGGGGGCGTCGGTACTCGGAGATAAAAGTGTGATCCCGAACTGTGGACGGCGCGCTAGCCGCAGATGTTGCAGCTTTGCGGGAGGACCCCGGCCAAGACGGAGCGTTTCTCCCTGGCCTCCAGCGGCGGCGAGGAGCGCACACGCTGCGACCACATGCTCCTCCGACGAAAAATCAACCTTCCGCCGAACGGCATGTGTGCGAGCCGGGCGTTTTCGAAAACGACACGAGCCACCGCGAGCTGACCAGGCCAGATCGCGTAATGACAGAGCCCGGCTACGCGGAACTGGTCATCGAACACACCGGCACTCGCTGATTCCTTTCTACGAACCGCCCGGATGAATAACTCCCGTCTCACCCCAACTTTCGCCCCACCCCGCCCCCTTTCAACCCTGCTTTTTCTCCTTTTGCTCCCAGGCAGCACCGGTGTCGGCGAACCTCGAAATGTGGGGCAGAGGGACGCGTCCATGGGTCTGTGACAATTTCCAGCGACTTCCTGCTGAAGCTGGAGAACAATTGGTGTATGCTGCTGCACGCTGTTGACTTAGGATGCGCCTTTGACACGCTGCAGTTTCGACAATTTGGGCAGCGAGCGAAAAGGGGTATAGTTTTTCTGGAGAGATTGTTTCGTCCAGTGTTCGGCGTTATTATAGTACGGAGGAATATTTGACCAGCAACGACCAGTGACGAGAGGTAGCAGGGACGAGATAGCTTCGGTAGAAAGAATTATATCTCGTAATTAATATCTCATAACAGGAATTATTTATTACAAAGGCGCGCGTGTAAGAGCAACATGAGTTCTAAAATTTCTTCTCACCACCACTGTACCTAATGGCTGTTTTAGCGTTGTGGCGCAACTTTTTATGAATTCCCAGGTTGAAGTCGAGGGTAGTTAATTTAACCGAGGATTTAATTGTAGGGGCACGCTGTTAACCGATAGCAACGCTGCTTATCGGACGTAATGGCACAGTTAACTTCATGGCACGAAGGAGTGGCGTTCGATCCACGTTTCGCTGGAGATAAAAGGACCCTATTTATCCGCAGCAAGTGGGTGTACGCCGTCGAGAATTGTTTTAGGAAAAGGCTACTTAACTCGCGAACCGGCTGACCGATTTAATTTGTCGTCTCCCCGGGGATCACGATAAAATATGGGCCCCGAGCACGATTGTCGCCGACTGTAATTTGCATTTCGTTATCGTTATTGAGTGGATGCATATCGAGTTACGGGCACGATCACCTGGCTAGGGACGAATGGTCTATTTAAGTTAACCTTTGTGCTTAAAGGATCCTGCTTAAAGACACAAATAAGACTCCGTCCGAGGAATCTTAGCGTATATTTCGCAAATTGTCGACGCTTAACCATGGAAATATATTAGCTTTCTGATCTAGTTAACCCCGCAGCTATTTTTACATTTCATGTATTATTTAACAGATTTTAAGGCACTCAACCCTCTGGGGACTGGCTTCGTGGACTCCTCACAAATCCCTTTCTCCCTTGAAACCTTCCCCCGTATTTGCTCGCAAGCTCGCTCTGCGTGGCCTGTCGCCGATCATTAATATTCAGCCGAAACACGTGCTATAGAGTCTGCGACACTATTAATCGAAACACACTGCCATCGTTAGCTTTACTGGTTAGGGTGATCGAAAGGTGTGACGTCTACTCTAACGATTTCAATCTAGCTAAAACGTAGTTGCTTTTAGAGATGATCGTTAACATTACAGTTTAGAATGTCCTGCTTGGAAGATGTAAAATCTTCTCGTCAGATATCTATCCCATAAAGCACAGATCTCCCCCAAAAACTTGCAGATCCCTCTGCCAGCCGAGGACCCTCTAATTACCCTCTACGCCGTAATCATACTTTCTCCCCAAGGAAATCTCGGTCTATCCCAATGTTGCTCGAAAATCGAGAAGCGGAGAGACGGAAAATTGGAAATTCCGGGGCCCAGTCGAGCAACCGACTCGCCTCTATCGAACCCTTCGATCCACACGGAATTTTTAATTAAGCCATCGCGTTGCCCTCGACGACTGAACGCGTAGCCGGTCTCTCGGATTAGCCAGCTTCTTCTTCGATTTTTATAGATCGATTCGCCGCGATCCGCGCAAGCTTTCAGAACAATTTCCAAGCGATCGCGCCGCTTGCTCGCGACTCACGCAGCAACGATCAAACGAGGGGTTCGACGAACCCGAGAGGCAGCGACCGCCGTGGTAGACACCTCTCTACTCGCGACATTGGTTGCCGTACGCGTTGTTCCCGATTCCCGGGGCACGCCGCTGTTCCATCAACGTCGACGGCCAGGCCGTGCGGCCGAGAATTTTACGGCGTTAATGGCCAAACACAGGCGTGCTTCTATTTTGTTTATCCAACGCCGATGCTAATTAACGGGGATTGGAATTAACCGCGCTGGTGGAAAGTTAAGCGGCAAGTTTAGAGCCGCGCGTCCACCGTCGGCGCAGCAACTTTCTTACCCGACGTTAACGATACCGCGAGCTAAAGAGCCTCGAAACCTGTTCCCTGCGCGATATTTCAACCCTCCTCACAGCCTCGCCCTCGCGGTTCCTGGCTGGGGGAAATTTACTTTTCCACCGGGGGGAAAAATGGAGATTAATATTCTCGGGATAAGGCGGAACAAATTTTCCGCGGCTGGATTAACGTGGCGACCGAATAGAAAAGGAAAACTTGCTCGGCGGCCCTGGAAATCTTGGAGCATCGCGCGCGACGCTAATGGCCGCGAGGATATTGAATTTGATTTTGCTTAGTTGGAGGGACGAGTGGGTGTGCCTGTCGAATAGTGGAGGAAGATGCAGATTGCGAGAAAGATTGAGTAGGTATACTAGCGGCGGAATTGTTGAGATATAATTTAACGTTCGAGCGAACTTGTGACTTGGGACAAATTAATTTCAAGATAGCAAAGTTTCTGGGGCTACCTGTTGGTAACTTTACGAACGACCTACTCCTGCGTTATGTATCGAACAACGCGATACGTCTCCTATTAAGTTACCCAGAAATATAAGAAACAGGTGTACATTTTCAACGTAAGTAATAAACGTGAGAAATCGTCCCGCGTGCTCGCATTTAGTTCGACATCACCCGACAGAACGAACGATTCCCAGAGTTCCTCGATTTTCATTCGATCATCCCTGGATTTTATCGCCAACAGCATTCCGGGCCTCGCATTCGACAGGAGCTGAGATCACAAGCGGCGTCCTTCTCTAATCCCACTGCTTTGTCCTTCGATTATATTCTATTGCGACGATACCTGCGGCAGGCAGATGGGAGCTAAATGGCAATCCCGATCCGTGCAACGTGACGTCCCCTATGATCTGCTTCAAACAGAATCTTAACGTCTTAATCCATTCCGAGTTCCAGATCTGGGTTACGTAAGCATCGCGATCCACGCAGTGCCAGAGCGCCTAAACGATGGATCTTAATAAACTGTACAGGTAGAAACGTGGCAATCCGAGTGCTGCGCGTACCTTTGCCAGCAAAACACTCTAATAACTGGCAAAGAAGCATAACTTCCAAATATATTCCCAGTAGATCATCGAAGGAGAAAGCATTCAATTATCGACTAACTAAAATTCTCGCTGAATAAAATTCCGCATACTTCGAGCATCGCTCGGTTTATCCAACAAACGTTTGCCCCCCAAACGGTTCCGCGTTCCTTGAATATTCTCGAAATAGATGTCCCTTTATTCGTAACCCAAGCTACCCCCAGCCAAGGAGCTGGCTATATATGTATAAAGATTGACGCGATTAAATGGAACGATCCAAGGCGGAGCGACGGCGTTTCCCCATCTTGGGACACTCTAATTCCCAGAAAACGTGGCCGTTCCCTCGTACGATTCTATCGTGGCCGTTAAAACCGTGGAAATTACGAGCGAAACTTCCGAGCATAATTCGAGAAGGAGGCTTTTGTGGTTCAGGGCGTCGTCGGCCGGCGAACTTCCTCGGGCGATCAGGTGTCAGGATAAGGGTCTCTCCTTCGGGGCTTCTCCGGCGACGCGACGGGCCCCGATTTTCGTCCGGATAGTAAGACAATATTCCCACGTCCGAAAGAAATCACGCTGCGGACGGTCGCACGGCTCCCTCGGTGGCCGTCATCCAGCGATTCCGTGTTTTCTCATCCCAGCGACGATATTCCTGCACGTCCGCGGAGGGAAACGGGGCGACGTCGCGCCCTGCCGGCGCACTAATCTGTCGCCCTTTAACGAAGGGAGGCGTAATTCCCCGAGACAATCGGTTATCGATCGCGTCAACTGTCGTTCTGATTGAATTGTGCAATTTCTGCATCGGAAATCCTCTTTACGATGCGCCGCGCGGAATAGGCGGTCGACGTTACGTGCTCCCATCGATCAGCCAAGTTTTTATTGCGAGCGCACTTGAGCAGGGGCGGCGCGCACCATTGGACGTTCGATAACTACTTCTGCCCGGCTCCCTCGGATGGATGTTCTTTGCAACAATGCACCTTCGGCTGGTGGATCGCCCACTCCATACTCGGGGTAGATAATTTCTATCTCACTTTCAATTTCAATTTTCTTCAGCTTCAGTTTTAGCTCTAGCTTTAGCCTTTGGTTCTAGATTCAGTTTCGGGTCGCGATTATCGACAGTGTAGCCTCGCCATTTACTCGAGCTCGAGGTATTCAATATGTGTCAATAAAAGATAACTAAGATAACTAAGTATATTAGATAACTAGCAAAATACCCGTGCTTCGCTACGGTATTGAGGTGCGCTCCGCGGTCGTTGCGCGAACTGCGCTTCTGTTTGTCGCAATAACGTATACTAACCTATATATGTATACATTATATTATATTATATTATATAGATATATAGAATATGTTTTTTCGGTGAAGGGGAGGGACTTTTTAAAAAGATTTCTTAGCGAGCACTTAGGGGCCAAGAGAAACCTACCTACTAAATTTCATAGTATTTAGATCAGTGGTTCCAGAGAAATCGTGATTATCAGTGGTATTTGATTTGAATTTTAAAAATATAGAATATTGTTTTTCAGTGAAGGGGAGGGAGTTTTTTAAAAAGATTTCTTAGCGAGCACTTAGGGGCCAAGAGGAACCTACCTACTAAATTTCATAGTAATTCGATCAGTGGTTCCAGAGAAATCGTGATTGTCAGTGGTATTTGATTTGAATTTTATAAATATACAATATGGTTTTTCGGTGAAAGGGAGAGAGTTTTTTAAAAAGATTTCTTAGCGAGCATTTAGGGGCCAAGAGAAACCTACCTACTAAATTTCATAGTATTTCGATCAGTGGTTCCAGAGAAATCGTGATTATCAGTGGTATTTGATTTGAATTTTAAAAATATAGAATATTGTTTTTCAGTGAAGGGGAGGGAGTTTTTTAAAAAGATTTCTTAGCGAGCACTTAGGGGCCAAGAGAAACCTACCTACTAAATTTCATAGTAATTCGATCAGTGGTTCCAGAGAAATCGTGATTGTCAGTGGTATTTGATTTGAATTTTATAAATATACAATATGGTTTTTCGGTGAAAGGGAGAGAGTTTTTAAAAAGATTTCTTAGCGAGCATTTAGGGGCCAAGAGAAACCTACCTACTAAATTTCATAGTATTTCGATCAGTGGTTCCAGAGAAATCGTGATTATCAGTGGTATTTGATTTGAATTTTAAAAATATAGAATATTGTTTTTCAGTGAAGGGGAGGGAGTTTTTTAAAAAGATTTCTTAGCGAGCACTTAGGGGCCAAGAGAAACCTACCTACTAAATTTCATAGTAATTCGATCAGTGGTTCCAGAGAAATCGTGATTATCAGTGGTATTTGATTTGAATTTTAAAAATATAGAATATGGTTTTTCAGTGAAGGGGAGGGAGTTTTTTAAAAAGATTTCTTAGCGAGCACTTAGGGGCCAAGAGGAACCTACCTACTAAATTTCATAGTAATTCGATCAGTGGTTCCAGAGAAATCGTGATTGTCAGTGGTATTTGATTTGAATTTTATAAATATACAATATGGTTTTTCGGTGAAAGGGAGAGAGTTTTTTAAAAAGATTTCTTAGCGAGCATTTAGGGGCCAAGAGAAACCTACCTACTAAATTTCATAGTATTTCGATCAGTGGTTCCAGAGAAATCGTGATTATCAGTGGTATTTGATTTGAATTTTAAAAATATAGAATATTGTTTTTCAGTGAAGGGGAGGGAGTTTTTTAAAAAGATTTCTTAGCGAGCACTTAGGGGCCAAGAGGAACCTACCTACTAAATTTCATAGTAATTCGATCAGTGGTTCCAGAGAAATCGTGATTGTCAGTGGTATTTGATTTGAATTTTATAAATATACAATATGGTTTTTCGGTGAAAGGGAGAGAGTTTTTTAAAAAGATTTCTTAGCGAGCATTTAGGGGCCAAGAGAAACCTACCTACTAAATTTCATAGTATTTCGATCAGTGGTTCCAGAGAAATCGTGATTATCAGTGGTATTTGATTTGAATTTTAAAAATATAGAATATTGTTTTTCAGTGAAGGGGAGGGAGTTTTTTAAAAAGATTTCTTAGCGAGCACTTAGGGGCCAAGAGAAACCTACCTACTAAATTTCATAGTAATTCGATCAGTGGTTCCAGAGAAATCGTGATTGTCAGTGGTATTTGATTTGAATTTTATAAATATACAATATGGTTTTTCGGTGAAAGGGAGAGAGTTTTTAAAAAGATTTCTTAGCGAGCATTTAGGGGCCAAGAGAAACCTACCTACTAAATTTCATAGTATTTCGATCAGTGGTTCCAGAGAAATCGTGATTATCAGTGGTATTTGATTTGAATTTTAAAAATATAGAATATTGTTTTTCAGTGAAGGGGAGGGAGTTTTTTAAAAAGATTTCTTAGCGAGCACTTAGGGGCCAAGAGAAACCTACCTACTAAATTTCATAGTAATTCGATCAGTGGTTCCAGAGAAATCGTGATTATCAGTGGTATTTGATTTGAATTTTAAAAATATAGAATATGGTTTTTCAGTGAAGGGGAGGGAGTTTTTTAAAAAGATTTCTTAGCGAGCACTTAGGGGCCAAGAGGAACCTACCTACTAAATTTCATAGTAATTCGATCAGTGGTTCCAGAGAAATCGTGATTGTCAGTGGTATTTGATTTGAATTTTATAAATATACAATATGGTTTTTCGGTGAAAGGGAGAGAGTTTTTTAAAAAGATTTCTTAGCGAGCATTTAGGGGCCAAGAGAAACCTACCTACTAAATTTCATAGTATTTCGATCAGTGGTTCCAGAGAAATCGTGATTATCAGTGGTATTTGATTTGAATTTTAAAAATATAGAATATTGTTTTTCAGTGAAGGGGAGGGAGTTTTTTAAAAAGATTTCTTAGCGAGCACTTAGGGGCCAAGAGAAACCTACCTACTAAATTTCATAGTAATTCGATCAGTGGTTCCAGAGAAATCGTGATTATTAGTGGTATTTGATTTGAATTTTATATATATATATATATATATATATATATATATAGATATAGATAATAATCGCCGCTCGACGGCGATAACAGATAACAGACGAAACCACGCGAAAATATTTCTTTAGATTGTCAGCAACGAGAAAATAAAAGAATTGCTGTTTACCACGTGGAGCAGTGGAGGAAGGTCCAAGGCGAATTAAAACAGGCGGAAAGACGAGTTGCCCGGTTCCCCAGGTTGAAAAACACAGCGCAAGAGAAGAATACAGGGAAGGCAGCCACTCCACTTGATGTCGGTCTATATGCACCCAGCATACATTCCGTCCGCATGAAAACCGCAGAAGTATCGCCTCGTGTCTCCGTTTCAATATGAGAAGTATGTACAAACGTTCACCGGGACCGCTATAATCGCCGTTCCAATGCAAACACAGGCCAGGAAAAATGGCGGCGGCCGTGGCTGACGATAAAGCGAAAAGGCAAGGTTGAAGAACGACGTTGCGAATGAATACGGACAGAACGCCTTTAGGGAGTGTTAAATAGCGGAGATCCGGGGCCAGACCATCCCCGGAATAATATTTAAACAGCAAGTGGAAAGGGGGAAGGTGGCGCTGATCCAGCGAGGAAAGAGGAAACGCAAATCGCTTTATCGGCAATTCCTTTCTCCTCTCTATATCTCCAGGCAACGGTGATTAAATGCTAATTCTCCCTAACTAAACTAATCACTAATTCACGCCTCACCCTGGACGTCCGTTGAGGGCGAAAAGAAAATACAAAACTCATATTTTAGGTATTTCGTTTTGAAATTAGGTAATTCTTTCGATTGGAACTATCTTATTTCCGCTGCTGTTCAATTCAAAATTTCTTTCGACCACTGCCCTTGACTTCGTCCCTTTTGCTTCTGGAAGGGTAGGCATGGATTTTTGGAATGGTTCGCCGGAGTGAACGTTCCGAGGAGCGATCTTCTATTACTGGAGGGAAAGATTCCTCGTAGCTCTGGAAGCGCTGTCTTGTTTCACTTTAGCTGACTTATCGGCACGACCTGACCGAGAGGAATTTCCAGGGACCGTCTATCTTGAAATTACTCCGGGAAAGGCGCTCGGTTTCCCTTTAAAGGCGTAACTGTGGCAACACAAATCACGTTTAAAGTAAATTGAAGACTTCGCGCGCGCGCGACCACCTTTTTTCGTTCCTCCCCATTCGTCCTTCCTGCTTGTCCCTTCTCCGTTTTCCAATTTTCCGGCTCGCCTTTTGGTACACCGCCGCTGTATAACTCGAGCAATATTTAACGCAGGCATTAGCGTGCTTCTGGTGGATCCAATATTGAATCTCGCCGTCCGCCTGTTTTTATTTACTTTATTAGTTGAGGCGAACTTTAGACGGGATGCCAGTTAACGGGAATTCAATTTAAACTTCATTTCTGACCGTTTACCCAGGGCCAATTACTTTTGGTAAATACTACGGCTATGGTCTCAGAAACTGATACGCTCCGGTGTGTTGCCGCCATTCGAGATTCCCACCCGCAATTTTTGGAACTCTCTGAATCGCACCTGTCAAAGGCGGGAGTACGTAGTTGTCTGGACACCGAGAACCTTATCGTCGAACGTTGGCGAGCTGCGCGATTGTATTACATCTGTTACAGCAAGAGTAATTGAAAACTGGAACCAGTCCACGCCTCGGGGGAGGAAAAACGCACGAGGTTTCACGGCCAACTGGTTCACTTTAAAATCACTGCTACTCGATCTGCTCGTTAGCGACGCTTCAATGGAGACGATTCTGGCTGGTTACCCACATTCGCGAATCTTTCGGAGAATATTTCATGCCATTTATTTATTCACGGGATGTCCTATTAAGTGTCAGCCTGAGTATAGGTAGAAAAATCATAAAGTGTTGTAACATAGCATTAAATTAAATTAAACTGCAGGTAATCCACGTTGAAGAAAAATAACTATTTTACATGCTTAGTACACGCTATTCGAATACATTATTGCTACGAACTGAATTTCGCAAGCAAACGCAGGTTAGTCCATTTTTGCTCTCAATTGAATTACTTCCAAGAATATTTCTAAATCACAACACAAGAAGTCTAAGATTGCCCAAGTGTTTTAAGGGGTCATGCTCAGTCAGGAGGCCGAAAAAGGGTGGTCTTTGGAAATTTTGTTACGCAAAAACTATAACACATTTTTGGAAAAATCTGTTTTCCTTTTAAGGATCGCATCTAGTACCGTGCATCGTAATTTTTTTATTTAAAAATATTTATCAATAAGTAAGTTATTGTCCGTCACTCGAAGGTTCTCTCAAATAAAAGGCTTCTGCGGTGACCAAAATATTTAAAAAACCATTCGACCGATTTACTTGAAATTTTACAAGCTTACTATAGGAACGATAAACTAGTCTTTGAACGAAGGATTTTTTTATCCGATGCTTAGTTTTCTTTTAATTGACGAAAATCAAGCACGATTTATGATAAAAATTGAAACTTTCACTTTAAACATCAGCCATTTTTTCCCAAATCAATGTTTCGAAAAATCCTTCGTTCAAATACTAGATAATATAATATAATAAGTAAATTCTTTTGAATTTTTTATTTTCGATGATCGACTTTCGAGCAGCAGTGGTCACCGCAGAAGCCTGTTTTTTTAGAGAACCTTCGAGTGATGGACAATAACTTAGTTATCGATAAATATTTTTGAATAAAAAAATTACGATGCACGGTACTAGATGCGATCCTTAAAAGGAAAAAAGATTTTTTGAGAAATGTGTTATAGCTTTCGAGTAAAAAATTTCCAAAGACCACCCTTTTTTCCGGCCTCCTGACTGGGCATGACCCCTTAAGCTACTTCACTCACGATCAGTTCAAACTCAAATAATGCAAATTTCCATTAAATTAAAAATACACGATCCTAGTATTAACTTCGTCACGCAGACTAACAAAGTAAAGGTATAAATAAAACATTTTAACCACTACCACATAGCAATCGATGATTTAGTGAGAAGTTGCAAGAACCGGAAAAGTCCATCGTCAAGTGCTGAGGTCTCGCCAGAAATCAGACTATACCCCAAAATAGTGATCTAGAAATTTACAAAAGATCTCTGCTACAATCATCAATAATTGTAAGTGAATGATTGGAGAAATATAGCGCGATTCCCTGGCTGCGAAGTGGAAAACGAGCTTTTTATTGGGCCCAACTGGCTTGCATCGATTACTCATGAAAATTGTACGTCACTCCCGGATGACTGTAGAACGGAGCAGGAACCGCGTCTCCGCGCGAGCAGGCTACTAAATTCTTGTCCATCATCGTCCCCAGTTTTCCAAGGTGCGTTCGCTGGCTGGTATCCGGTGTGCTCGAATTATTCTCGTTCATACGCCGGTCCGTGCCTGGCGCACACTTGTCCCGCGACGTTCGACGTCGGCGTGCGTGATTGCTGAACGGTAGATCGGATTGGCTGCTGGTCGAGAAACACTGTAAGACCGGCTTTGCCGTATCTCCGGAGCCTGCCGATCCGGACCGTTCCTCCAGCTGCTCTCATTTCCCCGCAGCTGGCTCGACTCCTGCGTTTAACCACGTTCCCTCGCCGTCGCACTCCATACAAGGTGTCCGAGAAGCAAGCGGCTAGGAGGAGGCTGCTTCGAACACTTCATTTCGAGATTGAAACGTTTGCCGCTCACCGCGTGCGGGAATGATAGAATCCCATCTGGCGGGCACACTCGGTACACGCCTATGGGCGTTCTCCGCGGCAGGGGTGACGAGTTCGCGAGGGTTCGAAGGGTCGAGCAGGGAAATTGTGGGGTAAAGGGTGTTGCAGGCGAGATTGAGGTGTACCCTAGGCAGGTAGTTGATGAATAGTCTGTTCAAATTTGAATATCCGGTTGGAGGAAGATGGAAAATGGAATTGGAGTTTGTAATTCTGGGTTGAACGGTAGGGAAAATTAGTGGGGGGGGGGGGGGGGATTTGGATCCCGGTGGATGGTATTTGAAGATGAACTAAAGGGACGCCATATCGATAAAATTGAAATTACCAAGTAGGGGTCCTGTTATGATCGGTGAAAGGCACGTTTAGTGGCTTTCAAAGGGCTTATGTGCGAGACATTCTGTATGATCTGTATGATCAGCGCGATTCAGGGACACGTTTTAATATCTGCTCGCCTCGATCGTTCTAATTGCACGGTGCGTTTTCACCCCATAGCAAAATATAGACTAATTAGACGGATATGGGCGATTTGCGCGTACTATACCGAGGATATCGTTAAAGTAAAAAGGGTTCGGCGACAGACACTTCGTTATCCCGGAGGATAGTAATCGAGCTCGATGCGTGACAAATATCGCGGTTTATGTACGCACGAGGACTGTATTAGCAGGTTGCATGCGCCTTAAACCGATCTTCGATAATGCTAGAATATTACGATAAGTGGTTAGCATTAGAGGGGAGGAATTAGCTTGTGTAACTTTGCGAGAATGTTTCAATAAATTCTTATTCTTTATAATAACCGATTCTTTGAGATGGACGACCTTTCCTTCGTTTATCTATTTCATTAGAGAACCGGAGAACACTGGACGGCTATTTTTTAAACACAGTCAAATTCAGTGGATTACATTTATTGTTAGAATTGTTTCAACCCTCGCGAACGTATATATAAGTTTATGTTACGGTTAGGCTTACTAACAGTTTATACAGCGGCCTCGCCTTTACTCGCCTTTGCTCCAATTATGTACCACATCATTTTTTTTTCTGCACGTTTAAAGGGTAATAAAGTTGAAATAATAATATATTCGAAACTCGAAACTGATACCTAGAGAAATTCCAGGGGAAGTTCGAAGAGAACTTCCTTCCCAGAGCTGCCTGTATTAATAACTTCCAAAATGTGCACGAATTTGCTCTGTCAACCCCCTCTCCATTCAAACTTCGACAATTCCCCTGTCCTTACGCGCCTGTTTGCCAAAAAAGAATCGCTGTTTTGCCGCGCGAAGTTAGGACGCCCTCGCGCGCAAGAAACTAGGAAGCTCCGTTGCAACTTGTTTGCAACATTAAGCCAACACGCGTTAGTTCTACTAAACTTCCGTATGAAAATTACGCGAAGCGCGGAGAGCTCCGCCTCCAACACGACTGTTCACTTCACGCGTAACTAGAGCTACGAAAATTTTCCATTTCTCACGACAAAAATGCACCACGGATTCACAGTAGTTGTTGTTTTCTGAAACTTCAAAGTGATTCTAAATATATCAAACGAAAAATAACGAATTTCCTTTTCCAGAATATAATAAAAAAAGTTACAACACCAAAGGTAGAATTATTCGTCAAGGATCCCTGTACCAGAGTTCGGCATTAACTAAATAAAAAAATGATTTAAATAACGGTGCGAATAAGCGTTACTTATCTTTAGATTCTCGAGGAATAAAGTTAATTTTTTTATGCCAAACCCAGACCGAAACCGAGTTAACATTCGTTATTCAAAATTTTATTTAAACAAAAGATTTGCCCGTCTCTGTCTTATACCCTCGCCGGTTAACAATTTCACTAATCAACCACGTAAAGAACAAATTCCTGAAAATTCTAAAACATCCCAATCCCCTCATTCCCACGCTTATCAATCACATACCATCGCCAACCACGAGCCCCGACCTGCCCCCAAAATAGCTCCCCCCAATTCGATAAACAAAACCCCTAAAATACCGACGTCCACGTCGTCCAAGCCTGTCATCCGTATTCGATAAGAATGCATGGCCATCGGCCTTCGCTGGCGCTCCAGAGGATCGAACCGTTATTTCTCTGCTCGTTCGTAGGCCGCCAGCAAGCTCGAATGAGGAGGATGAGCGAGCAGTCTAATTTCGAATAGCGATTTGTCTGACCGTGGGAACGAACGATTTCGGACATGGTACCGGCAGTAGCTCGCCTATTTCGGCTGCGCTCGGTACACGCGGAGAAAAAACAAAACGAAAAGGAGAGAGGGGCGAGGGAAAATATCGGAGGGAGACGCGCCGGCAGAAAATGACGGCATTCATCTTCTTACGGCATCCTCCACGCCCGACCTGACATATTCTACTGTAAGAAAAACGCGCGGCGCGCTCACGGACGACCAGAGACGGATGGCTGGCTGCTCGGATAGGCAATGAACGGAGCGCAATTGCAGCGCGTCGAGCAGCCCTCAAAGCACCGTCGAATAACAAGCTTTTTTGCGGGATAATGGAAAAAAACATATCGGTTTCCTGGACCGTGCAGGAAGCCGTCTGTTTTGCCAGCCATCCGAGGGAATTCATCGATTCCTCCGCGAAAGCTCGGGCGAAATCCTTCGGCCAGGGTGCCTCTGACGCTGTTTCAGCAACGTCCTCTTGCTTGTGGCCTCTTCGACGCGATATCTCCTCTCCCGCGTGTGCCTCAGCGCCGAATGGGGTAAAAGGCGATCCTATCGATAATCTATTGGGAAACGGTTAGTTTGTGCGACGCGGCGTGCAACAGTATTTAAACATTCTTCTTTCTTTTTTAAAAGATCTGATAAGAATTTGAGAAATTCTTTTTTTTTTTTGTTTCTTTACCATCGAAATGGTATTTCACCAGAGCGTTGGAGCGGAGCTCGGAGCTGTGGCGCGGAACAATGGAGGTTTACCCGAAGCAGAAGCGGAGCTGGGGCACGGAAAATTTTTACTGCTCAGCTGCTCCAGGATTTTTTTATTCTTTGAATTTTCTTTCGTTTTATAGGAGCAGGTGAATGAAATGTTTTTAATAAATACCAATTCTTGATTTTTTCATCGTCGCAAAAGTATTATATCGTGGGCCCTCACAGCGCGGTGTTAAGGAGGCATAGTGCTTTCTTTGCTAAAAAATTAAGCATATGAAAATGAGAAGCTAGAAAGATGCGGTTGTTTACAAATGAATAATCGCTGACAGTATTAAAAGTATTTTTATTTAAAAAAAAAAAGAGCGGCTGGAGCGGAGCAGGAGCAAGTATTTTGATGTCGGAGCGGAGCAGGAGCGGAGCGCAGAAAAAAATCGGTCTGCTCCAATCCCCTGTATTTTACACTATCCAGGTAAAGCTTTGCGCTTTATTGATATGCGACAGAATCGTCGAACACTACTTAGGTGTAAGAATAGCCGAGCAGGCTTCTTGAGATTATTTATAGGTGATTTTGCCAGTACACCGTCCAAGTAATTTCCCACTCTCGTCTCCAGTTGAAAGTTGGATTTCTTTTCTAGTTCGCGAGGGATGAACGAGAAGCCAGCGCTCGACGTTACTCGCAAAGTGTCCCCGTCGATTTCGAGCGACCATCCCCAGACCGATGTACAGCAAACTACCTTTGACAGGCTGCGAGCAATTAATGCACCTTGCCTAAGTACTTCGTAAAGCAAGTGCCGGCATTGTTCCCGTTCTGAAGGCTGCGGAGTGTGTAAGTAATGCCTTAAATGCACCTTGTCCGACGCGTTACCCGCTCGACATGTCATGCAACAGCGACTAAACGCCCTGAATAACTGTATCCTCTCGGGCTACCCGCGGAGTACAGGTTTTAACACGTGGCAATCTACACGCGCACCTCCGGGCGATCACTTGGCCACGTTCCCAATCGATATTCCATTTAGAATCCTCTTAATTAACGCCGAGGATCCTCGAAATCACGGCTGCTTCCTTACTGGCGACTTTCTGGCCTCCGGGCGGTAATGTGGGACTTTTCAAGCGACGAGAAATTAAAGTATTATTATACGACATATTAAATTTAGAAATTCTGATTAATAAAGAAGTATATATCCTCTATCTGTCAAATTCTTCATTTTATGGTATGGTTTTTATGAGACATGTTTATCGACTTAAAGATTCAAATACCACAAGCGACGTTGATTTTTCTTTTTTCCCCGAGTAAAATAGTGTCCATTTCCGTCCAATACGATATCCATTCTCGTGGAATGGAAATGCCGGTCGTACAGTCGTGCAATCTTCCGTTTTCACGAGCTGCGAGACCATACAGATTTTAGGCGACGATGGCTTTTGTCGCCGCTTCAGCGGCCACTGTGCAGCTCGATTGCAAATTGCCAGCGTCAAACGAAACGGGTAAATTATTCCGGTAAATCGCCCACCAAGCTTTCGACCGGTAAATTGTTTCCCAGTCGGTCGATCTCCGTCTTCCACGTTACGGCCAGGAATAATATTCTTCTGGAAATCGAATTATTATCCATTCGGCGCACAGTGATTATTGCCAATGCAAGAATTCGGCACGCTTTTCCGCCGTTTAATTAACGCGTCAATCTCAGCTGCTGACTGCGACACTTTTTTTTTAAACGTTGCAGACACATTTGACACTGCCTCTGTTACACGTCCCCATTTATTCGATCTATCAAGTACCAAAATCTCGCCGGAATCAAGCGCATTGATTTCGAGTCAATGTGCCATTCGAGTGCACCGCGAATTAAATTCATAGCGCGGAAGCCTGCGGCTATTCGAACGATCGACTTCGTGAAATAGAACTGCCCTTCTGTCCCCGAATATCGCTGACCAGACGTCAAGATGGGAAAGATGGTAAACGGGAGTTCGAAAGTCGGCGAAACGCGAGCATCGTTGAACAGGATCGTTACCAAACAACGAACAACGCGGTGTAGTCGTCGGAAAGCGACCACTCGAGGCTGCTTTCCACCTGGCCACGTCAGGAAACGACCCCATTATCGACGAAAGGACTGTTCAAGGGGCCCGGTCTCGAGGGCTGGCCGTTCGATAACGATTTCCGTTGCGTGCACCGAGCCAGGATGAGAATCCTCTGCCTCGAAGGTTAGCCGTGATCAAGGCCACTCTGCTCGTTCTGCTTTCTATTTTTGCGCTCGCAGGATCCCCGCCCAGCCGCACGGGTACACGTGTGCGAGCGGAGCGATCCGGAGCGGGCGAGATTGCTCGACAAACCGGGATGATCTGCTTCAGATCGCCGTGCCACAACTTCCCCGCTCAACCGGCCCATAAATTCGAGTTCACGAGATACGCAAGGGGGCCGTAAAAACCGGCGAAGTTCGCTCGTATCGTCGCATCTGCGCGAAATATTTCCAGCTGGAAGCTATTTAACGAATGCTAGAAACAAAAAACCAGATCCCGGGGAGAAAAAGCGTGATACGAGTTCGCGGATGGTCTCGCTATGATCCGGTCACGGCTACGTATCGAGTTATCGAAGATGGATATATTCCAACGGGCAAGCTCGTGAATGGCGGCTTGCCGTGTAGAAAATTCCGCGGTTAGAATACCTCGGTTAGAACGATCGTTTAACCATCAAACGATCTAACTGGATTTCAGAGCTACTCGCCCCGCGGATTTGATAATACACTTTAGAAGGGTACAGAGAACCTCTATGCTCTTCGCTGTCCAGTGAACCTCGATGTCGGAAATCGGCGGAACGAAGAAATGGAAGAAAGAATCAAAAGACACCCGGAGTCTCCGATGAAATCTGGACCCTCGATCTCCAGGAATCGTCGACAACTACCTAACGGGCGATCTTCAAAACATCGGCCCGAGTTCCCTCCGCCAGCTTCTCTCGCAATTAGACCCTGCTAAAAAGAAAACCACCCATATCCCGAAGAACAATCAATCGTCCGGAGCCGCCCTCTCGGCATCCCCGAAGGAGCAGAAGATCAAAGAACAGAGGGGAGATCGCACTAAAAGGATCCAGAAACAGATTCCCAAACCGCCCGTCGCTGAAGCCTGCGGGCTTCGTCCCGAGTCGTTTCCCTTTGCCGATTGATATCCACTCGATCGCGGGGAGCAAGGATCCAGCCAGGTGGAGCAAGGATCTACCGTGGAGCAAGGACACCGCCATCAATCTGACGCGGGCAATATCGTTACTCCTCGCCGGGGGAATCCACGAAAATGTTATTCAGGACGTAAGCCTCCTTTTTGCAACGTAACCGCCGGGACAACAAAAGACTGACGGAAGGTAGGATGGGTGGCGGCGGTTCGGAGGCAGCCACGACAGAGCAGGGGCCCGGAGGAGCGAGCGGTAGAGGCGAAAGCACCGGCATCAGCATCAGCAGCACCAGCAGCTTCACCTTTGCCACGGGTGAAAAAGGAAGAAAACATACACCGGCAACGGCTGAGGAGGGCTGAGGAGAGCCGAGGAGAGCCGAGAGAAGGGGAAAGGTTCGAGAGCACGGTCTACGCGTGGCCTCGGCGTCGTTTCCTGCCCTGATTGGACGTTGGCTCGTGGCCGGCGTTCGCCATTCACCGGAAACCCAGCAGCGCTCCTCGAACGTTCGCGTGTACCAAAGCTTCCCTCTCGCTCCCATTCTCCCGTTCTCTCTCGTTCTCTCCCTTTCGCCTCACCTGCTGCCCGGCCTGCCGTCCTTCTCCCAGGACGGGCTGCTGCCCAGGCATCATCACTGGTCGGACCGCTCTTTTTCTTCGCTCGACCCTCGACGATTTACCCCTCCCCGCCCGCCCCTTCCCCATCCTGGCCACGAATCCAGAACGGGAACCCGTTCGACCGGTTCCGTGGGTGCTACCTGCGTCCAGGGGTACAGAGAGCTGGCCTGACGAGCCGGGGCCCTCTTTCGTGGGGCATAATTTTAACGACCGCGAGAGATGTCTTCTCCGTCACGAGGCGCTCCCAGGGCTCAACCTAGTTTCCACAATTCGCAGGTGCTGCGGGGGATCGTGAATGGGCACTGCTTGCTTTCTCGATCTTTCGAATGCCCGCGTGTACGTGGCCCGGTACGGTTGGAAGCCAGGTATCGCAGGCAATTTCGAATCGCCCATCTGCGTTCGCCAGTTCGCCGGCTGGGTGGTTCGGACAGCAGCTCCTAGCATCCGATAGCGATGCAGCGGTGCAGCAAATGATGGAGGCAAATTGGGCGTGGTGGGAGGGACGTTTTTGGCGGGAGAAAGGCACCAGCGCGTTCTTAGAGGTATAGGAAGCATCGATTTTGTCAGCGCCACCAGCTCCAACCGGATAACGGTTCTAATCGGCGTAGATAGACCTGTCTCTTTAATTAGACGCTCCGTCGATAACCGGTCGGTGTAAGAGAGATAGCGACGGCTTCCTGGAAACGCTTCGAAATTGAAGAGCAATTGGATCTCGATAGGTGAAGTCGCCTGCCGGGGGAAAAGCAGGTCGGGGGAGGGGGCCAGTTTTTTTGGTGGCAGACTCCTCCGTTTTCAACGGTTATCTCAAAGCTCCCCCGTTTTCAACGCTCCGGTAGACGGCGCTCTTTATTAACGTCTCCGCCTTTAAAAAGATAATGGATTACAGGGGGAGAAACGGAGCGAGCGCTGGAGGAATACGCCTCCGAAGCCGAGGGGTGGATTTAGATAAAGGAGTATGGTAATTCGGCGAGCGCGAGCGGCAAACAACAAGCACCGGGCGCAATGGGAAATTCGATTTCTGCTCCTTTCGACGCGGAAACTGCTCGCCCTGGATGATCATTAAGGGGGACGGGGCCAGCGAAACGAGGACCGCCGAGTGAAATGTGCTGCGCATTTAATCGATGCAGTTACTTTCAGCGACGGTCGCGCCTCTTTATTCATAGCCTCTACTGTATTCGCTGCGATCGCCTTAGCTTTGCGCTACAGGGTCGACGAAACGGCGGAATATTGCTCGCATGCCGAGCTAGCTGTTCTCTGTCAGAAAAAACTCCAGTCTACCAACATCGACTCCTTCTCCGTTCGCTTTGTCCTTCGGCTTTAACTTTAATTTCCCGGCACAGTGGCATTAAATCGGCACAAATTACTCCAACATTCGGCGCCCAGTTTGGTCGATTTCATTGAAATGTGGAAACACTCGATTCTGTCGAATGAGCCGCATTGTTCGACCGAAGTAAATCGTGACGTTCGACACCGTAGAGCTCTGGCGGGGAATTTATTCGGGACTCGTTTTCGCGCCCGATAGTATCGCGATATTAATGACGCGGAGCGTTCGCGGCAATGCCACGGGGGCGTAAGTTGGTGTAAATTCGGCACACCCGCCGCCCGGAGGAAAGATGTCCTTTGTCACGCGTGCCCCGACGTTTTATGACTTCCAAGCGGCCCGGTCTCGGGCATAACGCACCGGGAAGATACGGTCCTATTTAAAGGCATAAGTCGAAAGTTTCGCCGTTCTCCCGGCAGCCGTGGAAGCTGTGCAACTCTCTCGTCCGAAGGCACTTATTGCCCCCCACTAACTTTTGGCATTGAGAAGACAAACGATTGCTTCCTCCGGACTTCGTCCCTCGTCTTCGCGAGCCACGCGAATTATACTCTCGCTTTTATGCTCGGTCATTGATGCTCGATCGGCACGAGCGGTCGTACAGTTTAAGGGTTGCTCGTTAGATTGTCGCTGAGAAGCTGGATAACGCGATGCTTGGGGAAGTCCTTTCGATTTTTATTTCACCTTTCTGCAAGATTACAGCAGAATAATTCTTGCATTGGTTTATTTGCGACTTCTTTCTGGAAGTTGCAAAGGACAGGATCGCCTGTAATTTGATTTATTATTTTGGGCACTCAAGGGATCAGTTTTTTTCTTTTTTTTATTATTATTAAAATTTCAAGAAAACCGCAGTGAAACGGTTCTCTGTGCACTTTGTGGCTACTTATCGAAAGCGCGACCGATCGTTTAATGATACGATCACGAAGTGTGTCTATTAAATTCATTCTAACAGATTTCGAGACGAATCAATTGCAGCGCACTGTGTACCGAAGAATGGCACTAGAAAGAAATTCTGCAGACGCTGAGGAAATAAAATTTTTCGTGTAATACCTTTGGCTGTTTAGCTTGTAATTTCTGTTGAAGTACATGGCCCTGTCATTAATGACACATTTACGTAATCGATCATCAACATCGACAACAGTTATTGCCCCATCAATTCGGCAAGGCCGAATATTGATACTAATTTCTCCCAGCTTTTCACGCAAAAGCGATTTATTAGTTTGCTTAAAAAGTAATTAACGAGGGGCAAGTTTTGCAGGTGGCAGCGTAACACGCGACAGAGCACCGTTTACGCTCTGTTATATATTGTTTCGCGATATTGACTCATTATTGGCCGTAAATATTATTCCGCTAACCACGTTGGACGATATTGGATCGATAATAGCACCCCGTCGTTCCGCGATGGTGCTCGAGAGATCACAGTATGGAGTACCATTTAATCGATAGTGATCTAGCATTCGCTACAATCGGCCGGCATTGTTAATCGTAAGCTCCTTACCCCCCCCCCTTTACCAACTCAGAAACGAATCCTCTGTGTACGTAATACATAATTCCTGTGTTCCTCGCGAGTTCGAGAAGAGATACACGTTTCTCTCGCGTCAAAACGTCTCGTGGGCCCCAAAAGATTCATAATCCCTGGACGCCCTTCCCGTTCCACCCAGCGGGTAGGTAATCACCTCTAATCAAACATCAATTATCCCGACCCAACCGAAAATTCTACAAACAGAGCTACCTATCCTGGCGAAAGAAAAAACTGTAGCCAACATTTTCACAGTATCCTCGGGGATCCCTCAGAGCCCAACAGAAATACATTTCGAATTCTTCTAACTCGCTAATAAAACTCCCTTCAAAAGCCCAAGACTCTTCTGAATCTCCCCTGAATCTGAAAGCATTCATAAAATAGATTACAGAATAAATAATGCTTCCACCAATCAATTATTCCAAGCAGAGTCACTACAGAAAGTCAAGAGGCAACATCGGGAAATTACGGCCCCTGGCGCGTGTCGAGGCAAAGTGCCGACCGTCGGGCGACAAGGAGCTGGTCCGCGTGACCCACCGGACCGCTGTGCCGGAACTCGGGCGCCGCAGAGCACCGAAGTCAAAGCGAAGTGTGTGGCGGCGGGAATTTTAAAACAAACGTCCCCCGGAGCGCTGGGACGAAAACAGGGTTAGAGATAGTTTCGGGAAGGGGGGGGAAACTTGAACGGGGGAGAGCAGAGGCGTCGCTTCGATTATCAAAGGGGAGTTAACGGTTATTTTATCGAATCACAGCAGTTGGAGGCGAGCGGAGAAATCGGCAACAGGTGGAACGGGATTGCCGCAGAAGCCACCGCCCTGATCAATACTTAATTACGTGATTCTGCACGACACGCTCGTGTCTCGACGCGCGGCGCGGCGTCTCTCGCCCCGTAACTTTTCACGTGTCCCCTTGAACGTCCCTGCCACCAGTCCCCCGCCGCCCCCCTCGTCCGGTTAGATTTAAATTATTCCAGATAAAGGCGACGCCCTCGCCCCGACCGTCCCCAACTTCGTAGCCGATAAACGCCCGAGACACCGAACTTCCAACGGGCACGTAAGTATCGCGGCGGTCTGAAAACGGGGGGGGGGGGGCCGGTCCCCGTTTGTTTTATCTGCGTTTCGGGGACTGCGCTGCTGCAACGGCCGATCGTGTCGAGCGTAATCGTTTTAAAAGCTTCGCGAGATATCTCGCTAGAGCCGTGTTCCCTGGCGCTGAGGTGCGCCATTCAATTTTCTAGAGACTGCCGCGTATCCGATGCCGTTGGGATGATTCAGTATTCGTTTCCTTCAGACGTCGCTCGATTTTTGTGCATTTAGTTTCTCGAAATATTGGCAAACACCGATTGACTCGCGCTACCCTCCACTATCCTCCTCTTCCCTTAATCACGCCCTTCCAAAGACGCGAGTTGCATTGCGAAAACCGGAGCACAGGTAGCGGGGAAAAATGCCGCGCGCAGGCTGGAAAGCTCGCCGGCGCAATTGGCCGTGCACTCTCTACCCAGAATCAAACCGATAAAAGCACACACAGCCCCTCCAGATACCGCCGCTCGCCGCGGTAATTCGCGAAGCGCCACGTCCACCTCGACGAAGAACCGCTTCGCCGAATAATCCGAGCGCCCTGGGAGCAGCAGCCCGGTCGTCGACCGGGTCGCCGCTCGAATCGGATCGGCCAGGGTATCAGCCGGCGCGTGTGCACAAAGGATAACTGGCTGCAAAAGCGCTGTCGTTTCCAGCCGATCGGCCCGAACACGCCGAACGCCCGTCAAGTCTGCACGGGGACTTGCGGCCCAGTCACTCCGCCTTCTATTTTATTCCATAAGCTGAACAGGGGAGGGCCGCCCGCTCCTCGACCGCCAGGTCTCTGTCGTCGAATTAAATAGCTGACTGTGTCGCGGGCGATGCCACCGGCGTGTCCCATCTTCCCCGGCAGCCCCTCGCGCAACCACCCCGCCGCAAACTGTACGGCGCGCCGGGCCCGCGGAGGGGCGAGGCCTGGCCTCCGTGGTCGTTGGAAAACGATCGAACGGCCGACGGGGCACGCGTCACCGTCCGTAGCTTCATCAAGAGCCGACTCATTAGCTGGCATTGTGCGTGCGTTCGGCTGGCAACTGCATTACTTCGCTTTGATGCGCACCTGACCGAGTGCCGAGCCGCTCTGCTCGCCGTTTGCAGGGCTCCCATATTCATCGCGCAGCCCCGAAACACCGGGTGGCAGAGAGGGAAGGGGGGCGGAGATGGGGGGCGCGGGAGGGATTTATATCTGTGTTACGAGCGGGACGTTAATTGCTCGCGACTAATTTCACCCCGGCTCGCCCGGAATCTCCTGCCGGTGACACATACCTACCCATGGGACAATGGCCTTTGTTGCTCGTTCGGCTGCGTTTATTTTTCCCCCCTGCCTGCCCCATGGACTACGCGAACGCGTGCTACTTGGCCCCTCGGAGCTCACCGGACCGCCAGGTGCGTGGGGGGTTCATTCATCCGCGAGTGGACGAATTAAGCGCCGCGGAATAACGTCGCGCGGGGCCGCGCGCGTGGAGACGGCTGGTGGAGCCATCTTCGGATGCTCGCGGAAATGGTTTGCGAAGAGAAGCTGACGAGTTGCTAAGCGGAGAATATTGTTGGGGGTAGTGGGAGTCGAGGGTGGAACCTGCAACTGCCGCAGGTGCAACGTAGGGTATACTTCACGGCCGAGGGGTGGTTTTCTGCTGGGGGATCGATGATGGGTGGATAAGGTAACCGACGAGATACTTCGAGTTTGATCGCTTTGGAACGATTCGCGGAAGAATTATGGAATCCAACCTCGGGACGATGTCCACTTGTCGAAGCGGACACTTCGTCGTCGTAGCGCGAGAGCTACCGGGACGCGTGTAAGCGGCAAATTACAGGTTCGCATCGTCGCAGTCGGATGATAGATAAGAGGAAAAGGGCCGAATCGCCAGTTAAGATTCGCAGGGCCGAATTACCTCGGTTCGAAGGACTTCCTGGGGAAATCACGACTGCGAGTAACGCTGCCATAAATCGCAGGGTCTGTCGCGCCCCGTTCGCTCGGGCGCGCCGCTGCTAATTTCCCCACGAGTCAAAGTATCTCGGCATCGACGGATCGGAGCTCGAGCGGCCCAAAGGCGAATCAATTTCCCCAGCGACAAGTGCGGGTCTCCGGAGGTACTTTCATCCAGCGGCACCGATACGGCAGATTCGAACAGAAGGGAGGAGACAATTCGCAGCGCCGCGTACTTTAAACCGATCCACCGCTTTCCCTACAGAAATGCCACTGACTCTTTCGTGGCTGATATAGGCGCAACCCCGTCGAATGCAGACGCTCCACTCCAAGAGCAGATCAAAGCCCCGATCTGAGTCCCATCCCGCGGATCTCTCGACATCGTAAAACAACATCGATCCTCGAACAGAGGGAATGCGAGCCCGCGCAATCCACTTCCACGCTGTTCGCGGAAAGCCTAACAATTCAGAGCCCATCTAGAGTCAGCGCGGCGAATTAAAACTCGAGTATCGTCCCCCGACGAAGGTAAGCAAGAGCTGCGCCGACTAGATAGAATCATTTTTCATCCCCCACAGCTTTAAACATCCGCGAGGTGACGAAGCACGATTCTCCGCCAACGCTAAAAACCTGCCAGCCGCGTTCCAAGCGCTTAACAGTCGCCTAAATCCACCCTCGACAGCTAAATAGCTCGAGATCGACGAGAGATGGGGGAGCCTACGCTCGACAAATTCAAACATCCAGTCCGATCGTCACCGTTCAACGGCCCGTACCATCAATTTCCAACCCCCACCGCCGAAGGTGGGGGGCCATAGGTCCGTTGATCGTTAAGGACGCGAGGGAATTGTAAATCCGCTGATTATCGCGTGGATCCGCGGCGAGGGGACGGGAAAGCTGGGCGAGGAGAGGGGCTCGGGCAATACGGTACACGGCCGCACACCCGGTACCCTGCATTGGGACGATTTTTCCAGGCGGAGGCTGTGAAACAGGTTGTTCCAGCCAGCGAGCGAAAAAGAATAAAGAAGAGAGAAGCAAGATTATATAGCGAGGAATGAACGGAAGGAGGCGAAGCAGCCGGTGAACCCGCCTTTTTATTCAGCCCCACTTGGTCGCTCGGTTCAACGTACGACGAACCGCGCGCACCCTTTCTTAAGGGGGGGAGGAGGCACCGCCGTGGTTTCCTCGCTCCTTCAGATTTCTGTGAAATTTCGCGCCGCCAGGCAGTCGAATTAATCGCGTCAAGTGGATTCCCACTGTTTCGTCAGACAGAGGCTGCTCGCTTTTGCCGACGATCGTCCCGTATCGAAGCGACGCGACGCTCGCCCTGCAGGAGCTCGCCGCGAGTTAAGACGTTTCCTACCGCTTTGGGATTAAAAATCTGCTTTCGATTGGTTGGACTCATTAACGGTGTTTCTTAACACTTCAATTATTCTACTATATCATTGAATTCACACGCGTATCTTTCTGCAATGAGTAACGAAGACAAATAATAACAAAAATAATAATAGGTGGCTTATTGGATTGAGGGATTCGTTGAAGTACGCGGTACTCGAATTGCTTGGAAAGCTATTGTTCTTGGAAGTTAATTTCGACTGGTCTTGGAACCTCTCGTGCAGAATGTTCGGATAATAATGTCCCAAGAACAGCTGATGATCTTTGGAGGGGCGTTAATTTATTACGCAACTCGGTGAATCGATAACGTCGATCGCTGACGAGTAGGATGAGCTGAACTTGTAAACTGCCTGCTCGCGAGTTCATACTGCATAGAAGTTGAAATTCAAGCGGGATCTCAAATGTCTCAAAGGCAGAGAGGTGAGTGTCGAGAGAATCTCGAGCCTATCAGAGAATCGATCCCGAAAACGTTCGAACCGTTGGCAGGAGAATTTCTTACGGAAAATCCATCGCGGAACCGAAGAGCTGCGACGCTTTGGATCGTCTGAGACGAGCTCGGTGGCTGTAGTCGGACCGGCGAGAGCTCCTGAATGGAACGAGTTACGATGGGGGCGCGTAATAAAGCTGACGGCCTTGTAACGCGATCGTAAATAATCGTGTACCCTGTCTCGGTGAATCCTGGCCCGATAAAGGAGGGTTTTTATGGTAATCGTCGGGAATATCGGTGGGGGAAACTTCGCGCCACGTCCTCTGAAACTATCGCCGTGTTTGAGCTTCCTATTAAAATATTAAAAATTCCGTTAACGGCGGAAGAGAGGAAGCGTTCCGGGGGGGAAAAAATTAACGAGCATCCTTGCTCTCTTTTTCTAAAGCCGTAATACGTTTAGAGCACTCACGTCTTTCTTTTTTTTATAAACACGCGTGCACCCGTTAATTTTCCGGGGTGGCCTGTCGTAGCTTAACACCTTAAGACTCCTTTATTTTGGATATTCGAAAAAAAAACCTGCAATTAGAAATAGGTATGCTTTCTTCGGCGAAGAACGTTGAACGGGTGAAAGTAATTTTTTGTCCCCGACTCTATTGAGTGTAATAGCGCGCAGGGAAATTTAATTCTCCTTCAACTCTCGGACTCCGTTTGAAGCAGATAGATTCTCGATAATATTGCTCGCGATATTCTAGGGCAGCCTATTATTACAATATCCAAATGAAAGAGTCGTTTAAGGCGCTAAGATAAGGTACTTATTCAAAGTAAAATCGACATGGCGATTCCTTCTGAAGAATTTAAGTAGAGAGTCTGAAAACAAATTTATGTAAGTCCCTATTTTAATCAAACTGGAGCTGGAAAGTATGCGAAGTATACGATGACGGTTAAGTACCCTCAAACTAGATTTTCTCCAAAACAAAACCTTTCCTTTTTTATAAAGAATCGTCGCGCTTCGTATTACACCCCCGTTCTGTATTTACGAGTTCCTGGTGCTCCCTTTTATGCCGCGAATCGCGCTGGGGACTTCGTTTAACTGGAGAACTGCGCTCCCCATCTATTCCAGATAATCGAAAAGGAACCGCGCCTTCTAACGTCATACCAAGGTGTCTTGCTTAGCGGAGTGCAATATCCCGAGGAAAGAATTAAACGCAGCTCGTCCGCGGTTTCTCCCTCGAAAATTCTCGGGAATAACTGCGGACGAAACAACTGAAGCTCGGACTGTACTCCTAAAATCCCCAGCTGGAATTACGATCGAGCACAAAATCAGATTATCACCCAGCATTTAGGCACCACTTGGCATTACTGTTCCAAGACCTTTCTAACCGACGATATCGAGGCCCAAGGTGTATTAAAACTAAAGGGAAACAAATGGCACGATACTCTTGTCTTCCACGAAACACCGTTCCCCGCGTTCCTCGTCCCCGTAGCGCGCAGCCAAAGTGTTTCTCGAGTGAAATGTAGTCGACAGCAGATATATCCCGACCAGGCGAACGCGAAATCGCTCGATCGCGCGTAGCCGAGCAAGCACGGCGCTTTAATTGGCGTGTAATCGCGACCCAGCTCGCCGTAAACGGGCCTGAGTCAATCGTTAAAAAAAGAAAAGCTTTTTGTTCCGCGAGCGCGAGGGAACAGTGATTTTTAAAAACGCGCCGAAAAACACCGTCCCCGAGATAAACGTGAAAAACCCAGCCGGATAATATATAGGCAGGCGCCGGCATCGGTGTAGGTGCGAGCGAGTTATAAGCGGGACGATGGCGCGTGTAACAGACACGGAAACGCGCGGGTTGCCTGCTCCAAGGGGGCGTGAAAAGGGCGTTTCTGATAGCCTTGGATCGAAACGCTCCTATCATTCACGATGATGTTACGTTAATCTAACTGCTAACACGTAACACACGCGCTCCCTCCCCCCCCACCCCCTCTGATAACTTTATTCAAACTTCGCTGCGTTTGACGTGCGCCAGCTTTCCAGCTTTGTTGCCGCTGGAGAGATAGCGCTCTCAAAGGGATTGACAGCTGGGTCTCTACGGGCCTCGTGTCGCCAGATTCTGCGTGATTTTCGAGGAATTTGTGGGGCTGCAACTTTAGAGGAAGACGCGAATGGTGGGATGAATTAGCGGGGGCATTTACTTCGCTTGCTTACGATCGCTTGGGTCATTTTAACACCGTACACTCATTCAGCTTAGGAATAATACGCGATCCGTACAATTGGATGAATTACACGCGTTCCAAGTACCGCGCCTTGCCATTCCCTATAGCGAAACTGTCTCTGGTCGCTGGTAGAGTGGACAAGCGGAAGCGCAAAGGGCAAATTTGAACGATACGATTTTCGCTTGGCAATATCGCGAAGAGTGTGAAGCGAGCCCCGCCACGGAAGTACCACTTTCATTCGTATTTAACGCGAAATTCGGGGCATCGCTTAACTGCCTTTAAATGGACACTTCGCGTGACACTTCATTGTTCCCCGCTGGAAAATGATTACCGACGGCGAGCTTTAATTTTGTAAATGGCACCGCATGATTTCTATCGCCGCCAGATATGTGACATTCATTCTGCAATTCGTGGCATCAGTTTGTTCCTTTGATAACAGACTCGAGGATGTTTATTTCGTGGCTCCGTTCGCTTTGCCGGTACGCGTCCATTCGCGTATCATAATATTTCCGCCGACATCCCATTGATGCTTAACTCTGCTACAGGATAATTAATCGTAATTAGTACTTCACTCCAATAAATCGCTGTTTTTTGCCACGTAAAGGACACGCGGCTGGCTGGCTTGCTTGCTTGCTTCGAAGCCATAAACCAGAGTTTAGAGCCACGCTAAAGACGCTGCCAGCGAAAGTACGCCATGGAGAATATTACAGCCTTCGTAACCGCAAATGGTTAATGCCGCGCGGTTAGTTAGTGGACGGATACCGGGCAACAGCTTTCCTCAGTCGTACCTCTTATTCGCAACTTCACTGCGCGCGATTAATCCTCGCTAAGACGGGGAGTTATTCGATAGGCACTATCTGCGAGGATGCAGGAAGAACGTTTCTACGAAGGGAAATCAACAGGCTAAAGAATTACGAGATACAAGCATTTATTCCACAGAGAAGAAAATATGTATGTAAAACGGAGTTGGATTCCCAGCAGGAGTTTCGATTCTCTGATTCGACTAACAAGGGAGCACCGCGAACCCGGACTCACCGATTCGAATGAAACTTTGTGGGTTTTTAGAGTGACTCGAAACAAGAACAACGGTGTGTTTCATTTGTGCCCTATCTCCCTTTTGGGGGGTTAAAACAAACCTCAGAGTCAAATTGGCCGTTCCACTTTTTTGCGTATAACTCCCAAACTGCAACAGACAGAAAAAAATGTTTCGAACAAAAGTTTAATGGTGAAATGAGCACTGCAAACTTGCGTTAATAAAATTTTGAAAAGAGTTTGAAAAAAAAACGTTTTCCAAAATTTTGTTAACGCAAGTTTGCAGCGTTTGTTGCACCATTAAACTTTCGTTTGAAACGTTTTCTTCTGTCTGTTGTACTTTGAGAGTTACACGCGAAAAAGTGGAAATGCCAATTTGACTTTGAGGCTAGTTTTCACCCCCTTAGAGGGCGATAGGGCACAAATGAAACCCACCGTTGTTCTTGTTTCGAGTCACTCTAAAAACCCACAAAGTTGCATTCGCATCGGTGAGTCCGGGTTCGCGGTGTTCCCTTGTAAGACAAGATTTTAATAAGTTAATTATTAAACGACGTAGATACTCGAGAAGAAACAAACCCTCGAACCAGAAAATGCTACATCATCGCCACCTGACGTTAAATGTGAACTGCAACATCAGGAAACATGTGCACTTTGTTACGCGATCTCTACAGCTACCACTCTTCTTTCCTTTTTTCTCCTATTATGATCTTCCGTTTTCAAAGTAGGCAAGCTCTTTCGAGCACTCTTTGAAAGAGTAAACTACGCGATGCTTACAAGCAAAGAGCTGCTGTTACTTGAAAGAATGTGCTCGTTTGAGACAGTATACTACATCCCCGAAAGAATTACATGTAAAGTTTCCTTGTCCCGTCGAAAACTCGACTAAACGCCAGCCGTTCGAGATCGAAGAAACTGATTTCTTTACGGAAATTTAAATAAACAGCCGCTCTGCTCACTTTCTCTTTCTAAACTGAAAGCGCGTGTCAGTTGCACGTCCCTTTTAGAGACTCCACGCGAGCTCGCGATTTTATTTCGCGATAGGCGAAAATGCCGGGCAGAACCGGGACCGTCATGCGCCGATTCGTTATTCATCGTGCATCGCGTAATCGCGGATCGCCGTTTAAGCGCAATTTGACGCTACGTTGCTATCAACTCGCTCGCCTCGTCCTGGCGCGCTTCTGACTCGAACCTTGAAAATTAAGTAAATGGGGGCAAACGCATCGCTCGGAATGTTTCCCCGATAAATGGATCGACAAATTGCACGGCCTCCTTTCCTTTCCCACGACGTCCCCGCGTGGCCAACGCCGGCTGCCCTTTAATTCCACATCCAACAAAAATTGTAACTGCCCCGGCAAGGTGAAGGGAGGTACGGACACGCTGGATTACAGAAACTCGATACAAGCTTGCAAATTTCAAGACTCCATTCAACGAAGGAGTCTTACGATGTTCAGAGCTTTGAGATTTCAAGTGTCATGTTCGTTTTTAGAATCCCGTTGCTAGGAATAGCCAAGATTCGGTTGCTTTTCGATATCCTCAGGGTGATCAGGTACTTTAACAACTTGGATTGCCACAGATTTTCGAGCGAACACATTGGTGTTTTACGTTGGATTTTCATTCGTAATATTCGAGTAGGTACGTAAATACGAAAATCTCTTGCCAAGTGTAGTTGAATGCATCGAGGGGGTAGCAGAGTAAATATTGATTAAGTAGTTACTGATTTTCATTAATTTGAAGTTGGAAGTGTTAGTTATGGCGAAAGGAACGCATCGAATGCGTAGCGCGTTGTGCCTCGTTCGAATTGGCGATAATAAGCGACACGGCAAACGATAAGGAATTAAGGTCCATTATCCGAGGCGTATTAGCTGCTATCAAAGCGGAAACTCCCCGAAACGAAAGGGTCGCTTAAGAAGCCACTCGAGATACCGAACTCAAGGAACGAATTACACCGGCCGAACTCTTAATCCAGCATTGTTTCCACTCCTGAAACGAAACCCTCCAGCACACTAGACCGTGGCGCCGAGTTGCGAGCCACTCCGAAGAATTTCAACGACTTGGACCGGCAAAAATTAGTTTATCGTGCTCCGTTGCCCTCGATCGGCGGCCGAACGCATCGCGCGGAATGGAAAGCGGTGCCGAACAATAGTGGACAAACGAACTACCTAGGTATGCGGCCAGAATTTTGCCATCCGGTAAACTGAGAACTCTCGAATTAATTAATTGATTCGTACCTCGCGCCAACCATTCAAACATCGCCAAGACTTTCTCGAAAACTGAGCGTCAAAGTCTATGCGCACATATCAGTTCCGTGACTGTTCAGTGGCGTCAGCGTCGATGGTAAAATATATTATTTCTGTTTCTGACTGAAGCACTTCGCAATGAAAATTCACGGAACTGACATGTGTGCGTAGACCTTAAATTTTCACGTTGGCACGACTATCCCTAGTAGCACAAAATATTGAATGCACATACATACAATATTAAAAAGAGGTTCAATCTCTTTTTGATATTTATTCTAGATTAAGAAGCAAATACATTTTCCAAATATGCTGGAAATATTCATTTTATATTATGAAAAAAATATTCTCCTTTCAAATATAAAGTAAATATTTATTTACTGTTTGAAACAAAACATTTTTTCCGAATGTTCGGGAAATATTCATTTTATATTATGAAAAAAACACTCTTTTTCAAATATAAAGTAAATATTTATTGAATGGTAGAAAGATAACATTCTTTTCCGAATGTTTCATATTTTCTAAACCTTTATTTCACATTTTCAGTATGTGTATATAATATTAGGAATCGACATTTTTTTCGTATTAAAAAGTGTGGCTAAACAAAATATTTTTTTAATATTTGGAAAAAAATATTTAACCGATATTTTGTGCTACTAGGGTATATTTGCATTAGCCATTGATAATCTTAGGCTAGATTTCGAGAATAAAACGAAGTGATAATAAGTCGTGCTGGTTCCTGAATAGAACATTGCGAATTCCTTGGCTTAGATTTTTCTTCGAAGAAACTCGGCTGATGAATTTGTCTAGGAAATATTCTGATCCAGAGGCAACCATTTCCTTAGACCGGCATTTATAACGCATTGCGATTCCTGCAGACACAAGAGCGTCCGCGTGACCGAAAGGGCATTAAGAGCAGCCTTCGCGATTTAACATAATCGTCGGTAAAACGTGCCGGCGAGCCCCGCGCAGCCGAAGGAAACTTCCGATTCGAGTCGTAGAAGCCGTCGCGCGTCAGGTGTAGATAGTCGAGTTACGGACGAATAAAATTCAATTTTAGTGGCCGTCCAAGAGACGCCGCGGCCCGAAACGTGTCTCTGCGATGTAGCCGGAAAGTTAGCGCGGAGAAACGCTTTAAAAGCGAAACTTGGTCACGGTTTAGCCGCGGAAAATCGGCGCCATGCTTTGACGGAGGGTAAAAGTACAATAAAACACCGATTCCCTGGAAACAGACCAGCTTTCGATGCTCTCTGTTGGATCGATCCTACGAAAGATTCCACGAAGACCGCAAACGTGACAGAGGATATTTCGAAACTTTTTGCAAACACATTTAAGATCGATATTAGGTATATATTTCTTGTGACACTTGGAGTAGCGCGAGGTTTTGAATTTTCCAAATGCTCTCAACACCAAGGTGATAAGTTTCCTTGACTTGGCATGATCCAGTTACCCGAACGACGGTTAGCCACGATCGAAAGCTGTTGGAGAATGTAAATTAGAATCCGTTTCTGCCTTTGATCGAACGTTTCCGAAAACGCGAATGGAATATTTATTTACCCGTGATATTTCGCGCCGGCTGTTTTCGGGGACACTGGCTGCCCAAAGTGCTGGAATTTATCGACTAAAAGTGCCGGGGAGAAGGTCTCCCGGAGCCCCGGAGTCACTCGGTGCTTCAGCCGTAACAATAATGCGCAACTAATCGCTGTTTTTACAGTCACGTTTAATTTTAATTGAAGTCGGAGATAAAGCTTGCCGGATACATTAAATCCTCGCCGGGGCTCGCTGCTCCGGCGAGAAACTACCACGGGGTTCGGTATAATTTCAATCGAAATGTACATTTTAAATTAGAACTGCCTTAAACTGCTGCTAAAAAAAACATTCGCCATACCGCTAAGTTAAACACCACCGAACGTCGTTGTTTCACCGCGGATGGCTTAAGTCCGCTCAGCTCGCGTTACCCAAAGAATCTCAATTCATAACACAAATGAAAGCCAAATTTAAACGCGATCTCTTTCAAAATCCACAGGTACCTACGTTTCGTTATTGCAAGCTCGAATGCTTATTACACAACGCAAAGCCGTGGCACGCATGCGTGGATCTGAAAGCACTAATAAGACGCTAAGCGAAGAACAGAAAGAGATCGAAGATCGCCCAACCGTTTTCTCCCAGCGCCGCGAAAAGCCTCGCACCCCTTCTCGCCGGAAGCGAATACATTTCCGGGTTCAGTTTCTCCTCCCGATCAGCGTTCCACCTTTTTTTCAAACTCGTCCTTGCCCAGCGATGTTACGGTCACGCGAATGAAAGCAGCCGATCATCGAGCAACCCTGGCGAAGGGAGCACGCACGGCACATCGATCATCGAGGCTCCACGCGCCCCTTTTCGATGAAACGACCGAGGATCGCGTAAGACACCTGTTGACGGCCAACGGATCTAGCAGATCCAACAGAACCGAGCGGTTCGATAGCGGAGCCGCGTCCGGCTTCGTTACTCCCGGGCCCCGCATTAATTCGCGCGCCCCCGTCTAAATCTCCACGACCGGCGTAGTGGTCGAAACGAAATCGCCCACCGAGGGGGTGGGAGGGCTAATGTCCGTTTCCATCGGGCGGAGGCTCGTCGCCATTCGTACGCAAATTTTATCGTCCCGCCATGTCCAGTTTTTCCACGTTACGGGCTGAATTTATTCGACCGGGCAACTCTATTCCCCCGAAAGTCGAGCGAGGCCGGGCGAACGAGGGCGTCGATCATCGGCGTCGACCTACGCAAAGGTCCCCCTGGGTGGCCTGGCCGCAGGGGGGGGCGGGCGGGTCGAGCGGCGATATCGGCGTCACGATTCTAATTCCTTGGCAGGGCTCGCCGCCGGGACCCATGGATCCGTGGACCCGCGCGGAGACGCGGCCGCGTTCCTCCAGTGGAGCACGGCCGGTAAAACTATCCCGAGTCCGAGAGATCGCTGTTGGGGAACTCGAGGCCGGTGGTAGAGGAACGCGAGCGAACGGCCGAGGCGGTGGATCTTCTCGGCGAGTCGCCCGTAAGAGCGGCGGGAGGAACGCAAGGGAAACGGCCAGGATCGCCCTCGCTGCTGCGAAGGATATCGAGCCCCGGGCCACGGCGGGAAGGAGAGATCCAGGCTGTCGGAAGCCATTCGAGGACTCGCCTCCTCGGGGACAGCGAGCAGTGGCGCGCGATTAATCTCGGGCTCGAATTTCTACGGTGGTCGCGAGCAGCTTTCCATTAACGCGACAACGAAGTCACCCTCTCGATATTTCCGATGTCGCCGCGGGACCGACTCGTCCAGCCCACCGCGAGCAAATTCCCCATCGACGAATTACCTAATCCTCCCCCGCCTCCTTGGACGGCTTTAAATTACCCGCCTCGAAGTGGCCGCGAACGGTGTTTTCAGCGTGGAAGCGGGCCGGACCTTAACGGTTCCACCGGACACGGAACGGCAACGCTCGACGTTAATAAAACAGCATGAATCCGGGTGGAGTCGCGTAACGCGGTATCAAGTACAAGATCAAACGCCCCATAAATGAAAATTACCCCCTAAACTGGGATTTTACGGGCCGGCTCGTATCCGAGTCGAGCGTGTAGCCCGAGACCCGAGATCCCAGCGCCGGGGCGAAAATCACCGACCCCCTCTGTGCCCCCGACTCCCATCCAGCTCCCCCTCTCCCGATTGCTCGTTTCCGGGCGCCATCGTCGTTGCACGCGCGGACCGTGTACCGTGCACTTAGCGGATAACCATGATGATCAACAGATTTTGAGGGACACGGCATCTGTCGCATCGTTCCCGCGCCGCGTCTATCAGGCCTGGTTTACAGGATTAAAGGGCACGCAAGAATCAAAGCGTGCGGTGCCCCGGGAAGAACCTAACTCTGTGTCGTGCCTATCCCAAGCATGATCGTTAAAGCGGCGTTAATTAATTTCGACTAATTACTAATGCTGCACTCCGACTTCCCGTAATTAGAGGCGATTAATTCGAAAGCTATTCCCTCTTCATACGCCCCTACAACTCGGGCCACTATCTTGCTAGCTCTCTCTCTCTCTCTCTCTCTCTCTCTCTCTCTCTCCCTCCCTCCATTTCTCTCTGTCTACTCCTCTCGATCGATATCAATCGTTTAGCGTTAGAACTGGGGCGTCCTAACGGCCTTCTCCGCCTCTTTCGGCGGGCGTAGACGCGTCGACGCCGATTAAAGGGAAGATCCGTGCGAAACGCTCGTTAGAGGGGTACACTTTGCCCCTCGGCTTTCGAGTTCGAGGATCGACACCGGGACATTATCGCTTTGAGCCGCCAGCGAAAGGGCTAACACGCTCCCAGCCGAACGAATTCTAGTGGATCGATGGCGATTGGGCGGCAGACACGTTGGGCTTGTTTTTTTTTTTTTTTAGGGGGGAGAGAACCGTGGTTCGGGGTCAAAGGGAATTTGTGATGATTTTTGCTAGGCTGTCGGGGGTGTGATGTGGTGGAATTTTTTAGGGGTTTGTGGGACTCGAGGGTGACTGGCAGTGCCCCATTTGAGGAGATGGGGTGCTGTCCTTTTTTTTTTGTAGGAAAATGGAAGCTTTTTAATGCCGCGGCAACGTACCCCCGATTGTGGAAGTTGTAATTTACAATATGAGAAAGAGTCTGAAATACTAGCTTCGAATGGGGTATTTAAAAAAAAAACAAGCTGCAAGCTGTGTCGAATTGAACCTCGCACGAACGACACGCGAGTGATCGATAGACGAAACTGACTTACTCGTGACAGATGAAGCCCGGTCGCTTTGTAATTAGCGCGGGAATAAGGCGCGCCCGTCGGGCTCGCGTGGAAAAAAATCTCGAGTGCTCGGAACGGATCGAAGCTCGGCCCGAGAGACAGTCTGGACGAATTTATCGCTTACCTGAAACAGAAAGAGGATCCTTTGATTAGCATTCCCGTTATTGCGCGGATGCAAATTTCGCCAAGGTAAATTACGCGAAATTCTCGTGAAACATGGCGACTTTGGGGAATTGATCCGGAATTTGATTTATCGAGTGGCGCGGTGACAAAGCTAGTGGGGGGGGGGGGGGGCGAGGAAAAAATAAACCCCGCGCAATGAAACAGGATGAAACAGAATTCGATAATTATTACATAAAGATCTCCCGTTCTACAATTAGTGTGCCCACTTTTAATCTCATAAACTCTAAATTGCTAACGAGCAGAATTTAAATTCGGGGACAAAGCCTCGGCTTAGTGAATCGCGATTAAAGCGCACGGCTCCGGTTGACAAGCAGACGCGTATATTATTAACAACTATTTCAAAACAACGACACAAAGCGTGTCCGACGCGGGAAAGTAGATTTACCCGTGGGCAAGCGTTATAATTTTCTTTATCTATTCATCTACCAATTAAGTCCAACTTTTAACCTTATTAGGTGCATGAACGTCGGTTAAACTGTTCACGTGCAGCAGAAACGGATTATGTCCTTTTACGCTTAACGGCTCAGATAATATCAGTTACGAACTGAAACTAGCTTCGCACGCTGTAACGCGAATATCGCCGCGATAAATCATCGCCACTAAACACGGTGAGTTACGGTTCCCGTTGGACCGTAATCCCCTTTTCTCTGAATCTATCGAAGATATAATTGATAATAAAACTTTTCAGCGCAAAAGCCGCGATTTATTGTCTAAAAAAAAAGAAGAAAAAAAAGGAAAGGAAATATCGATACTATGGCGCCCAATATCCCTGAATTTCCAATACGTTCTTAAGTATTCTATATTCAGCAACCCCTTCGCGCTAGAAATACTGTCCCGTAATTAAACTAAAACAATTCAGTAGCTTTGTATCGCAGGTAAAATTGCTAGAAAATATTTCTTCGCGCTTGGGTGAAACGGAGGCTGAGAAATTATTTGTGCAACCTTTCGTCGACGCGTTACTATGGGCTTAAGGATTATTTATACCGCACTGTGTTGGAGGAAGCATTTAGTGCGACGGGTGTTTATGGGGTATAAGCCGAGTGCCAGGAGCGTGCCTCCTGAGACCTCTTTGGAAAGCCGCGGCACGAGCTATGGGTCCTCGACAGCTACGAAAAAGTACCTGCCAGGTGCGTGGCAGGTGAGAGATTCACCTGCCTACAAGCTGCTGCCGAACGTCCCTACCGAATTCGTACAAGGACCGTTCGCCACATGGATAGCATCTCCTTCCAGGGGCCCTATCATTAGAGAGCGGAATAGGGGGATGCCAACCGGAGAAACAAAAGAAATTCCTCTGCCATTCTCCTATAGATTCGACTCAGCCAATAAGCTGCGTTTCCTCGTAGAATTTCTTAAACAGTTCCACTTTGGGTACCTCCTGGTATTCGCAAGATCTGCGAGCCGTATTCGCATTATTCTACGCGCGGTAAATGATTTTGAAGAGCCATTAGCACAGTCGCTTCGTTCAGGGATGCTCGGAGGGTGTGTAATCAGATTATTTGGAAAACTAACGAGGAAAAAGCCGATTAACTTGGGTAGCCAAGTTGAGCAATGAATACAAGAGTAATCTATCTCTTTCAGGTACTCGGAGATCCACTAGACAGTGGAAGCATATCTACATCTTGAATTACGTAAATTTTAACCGTGGAGATACTCAAAAGCTAGCTACAAAAAATACCAAATCCTAGATAGAGGAGCCTCCAAACTTAACCACGGAGGGATACGAATTAAGTCATAGGAGGAGCCTCGAAAGCGGGATCTGCCCAATTTACAACTCTGTCCAAACTTCTTCTGAAATTCCCTCTGCCGAATGAATCTACTTACTTCGTGAAAGGCGCGGTCGAAGCTCTTAATGGCTTCACGGCGCAAGCTATGTCCTTTCGGACGATTCTGACGTTTTGCCAGCATCGCGGTCAACTCCGCCGACGGTCTATATCGCGTGGGATATAAAAATTTTACGAAACACGTACGTTTACAAGGCTTCGGTGTCAGTGCGCCCCGAAGTCTCGAGTAGGAGCGGCTGCAACGCGAATGGTTGGAAACGTAGGAACGATCTCCTCAAAGGACGTGGCTTAGGTCCGGAAGCCTGTGACAGTTTTAACTATCCCCTTCCCGGCCACGAGGGTGGGCCTGTTTTCTTTCGAATCTTCGCGTAATCCCTTCAGCTAATTGCTACGAGATTCTCCTCTTATGTCTGTAGCCTCTTAAACTGCATCTCGCCATTCCCGTCCCGCCGAGTAGATTCAAAACGTAAGCTCCTTACGTGTCTGGGGCCATTTTAACGACTCTTAGAAGAAGGTAATAGTGAAAGGAAGATGGCGATTTCTACGGGGAACACACCTTCAGAGCTATTCGAGTAGTCGATGATCAAAACGCAACGACGAGTAATGTTTACTGCATTCTTTCTTAACCGGGTGATCTAGCTTCCACACATTTAATACACGAAATTTTATATACGCCCAGCGACAGGTAACACTCGAGATGTGAAGTCGAAATACCGTAAAATGGGGGAACATTGGCAGACAGGGACAACATTGGCATACATCGAAATTACGTTGTTTTACGTCAGATTAGTAAAACTTAACCTGTTAGTGGTATTTGTATGATGTGCCTACGTTACGAATTGATTTTAGTTAAGATGTAAAAAATAAAATAAAATAAACAAATTTAAGTTTACTGACCTCAGATTAGTAAAACTTAACCCGTTAATGTTATCTACATGATGTGCTAACGTTACCCCGGTACACTAACGTTTTTAACATGTATTAAAGAAGAAAATGACAAAAATTTTATGCATTTTAACCAGGGACTTCTACCGGTACGTAAAATACCGGTATTATACCGGTATTTTTCGGTTGTATCTTCGTCTGAGACTTAATACCGGTATAACGCTCATACCGGTATTTCGGCAGTACAGCTATACCGAAACCGATATCACACCGAAACAGATAAATACCGAAAACAATAGGTTACCGAAAACCGAAATAAATACCGGTATTTTTTCGGTAACATGATAGGTTTCAATATTTTCCGGTAATAAAAAATAATGTTATACCGGTATTTTGATATAATAGTTCCAATTCTATAAGGGTTACGAAAGTATTACCGGAAAATATTGAAACCTATCGTGTTACCGAAAAGAATACCGAAAAAATACCGGTATTTATTTCGGTTTTCGGTAACCTATTGTTTTCGGTATTTATCTGTTTCGGTACAATATCGGTTTCGGTATTTATCTGTTTCGGTATGATATCGGTTTCGGTATAGCTGTATTGCCGAAATACCGGTATGAGCGTTATACCGGTATTAAGTCCCTGATTTTAACACTTGTAGTGCAAGCAACTGTAAACATTTTAATTTTTACATTATATAACAAAATGTATCAAAAACCTGCCAATGTTCCCCCATTTTACGGTATCTCGGAAAAATTGCCTGACAATTCCACCTAAATTAGGGTAAAGGACTCAATTACTGCCACCTACCCAATTACTGTCACCCTAAGCTATTTTACGTAAAATAACGAATAAATCTTATAAAATGATGCATAAAAAAAATTTAGCATACGATTCAAACTGTTATTTATACGATACAAAAAATAGTACTTCATTTTTTCTTCGTTAATTTGAATAAAACGATAAAAAATTTTAAGCGGATATTAGGAGAATGGGAACGATGACTTCCTTACTAGCGAAGAGAAAACAAGGCGTCAAAGAAAATGCTGTAATTGTACTATTTAAGCTATTAACATAACAAAATATAATATTTTGAATAATATAAGCATTATAGAAAGTGATAAAGATTCGAATTCAACGATTCATTAAGTCTTTTTACTTATTAATTGGGTGACAGTGATTGGTACAAGCGTTTCTAGCATTTTGGTATTACTGTCATATCAGTAGTTGCTCATGTAAATGACACGTCGTAACCTTAAAATGACAGATAAACAGTATTAGGTTAGCTGGCAGTAATTGGGGTGTCAGTAATTCAGTGAAATACATTTGAAGGGTGTCAGTAATAGATCCCGTAATATATTTTTGAAATTTATGAATTTATACATAAAAATCGAAGTTTTAAGATCCACCAAATTTTTTTTCGTCAAGTAAACGTATTAAACAACAATAAATAACAAGAACAACATATACTTTTAGTCTATAAGTACAAAACTATAAGATAATGTCAGCGTCAACGCTTAATGCGTCAGTAATTGGGTCATTTACCCTATTCCACTTCTCAATTGTCGCTGTAACATTACCCACACACCCCTGCGCAATTACAATACTCGAAGCCTCCCCCTCACCGCGAAACAACCACAAAAGAATCAAATACAAAAAAAAACACACCTCGACCCACTAACCTACACGCGGCAATTACAAATTAATTTTTTCTTCTTTTTTTTTCCACCTCGAACAAAGAAGCCCACTCGTCGAGGCTCCCAGCTCCGTGCGTCTCGACGTCGGAGCCACGTACCAAACCGAGCTTCATTTATCACTCGGTGTAATGAATTTCGCCGCTCGTCCTCGGCTTTTAATTAGCCTGTACCAGGCCAGTCGTCGCCCGGCCCCGGCAACGATCGAAGAATATCGGCCGGCGAAATCGCTTATTTAACGCGGTATTAATCCACACCGATCCCGTTGGTCCGCCGGTAATTACTATCGCCGATCGGTCACGCCGCGACCAATAAAGCACGATAACCGGTGCCCGTCCGCCGTTAATTATACCGTCGGGGGGGGGGGGGGGGGCCACTTCACAGCGCGAACGTCCACGCAGAAAACCAATTTCCACTGTTTGCCGGGCTCTTTAATCACGGGATCCTTTGCGATCGAATAAACCTCCGGCTGTACTGGCCGGCAGGGGAGGAAAAGGAGCCGTCGGAAACGGCCGACGAGGGTAGGGGTTCGCGCGATCCTCGCGACTCGATAGCGGCGGATCGCAAAATTCAGCGGAACGTCGCCGACCGGCTGACGGAAACAACGGGCGAGTTCACGAACGCGTGAAATGCAACGCGGACCGATGCAGCTCCAATCGTCACCATTTGCTGGCCGTCTCTGTTTTTAAAAGGGTTTTCGATATTCCATCATTTTCGGGGAAGTATCGAACGATTTTTCGAGGCGCCCCCGGTTCCTCGTGCGCTCGGAAGGCAAGCGTTCCTTTCTGGGTACGTAAGGGCGCGGTTCGTCGCTCGGAAACTGAGAACGAGTGGGATGTGGGGCTCTTTAACACTTTCGGTGAAGCAAGGCTTCGGGAAACAGCCATTTAAGTCGGTGAAGTCTGCCCGAGTGGTCGCTACTGTCGAGAAAGTTTCGGGGACGGTCGAGCAGCACTGTCGGTGCTGTCAAGATAATGTAAACGGGAATGGACGCCGAGGCCGTGCACGGCGTGCAAAGCCCGCGCGCAGAGGACCGATCGAAGGACCGTTTTCGGAATTATTAAGGGGTCAGGACGCAGTAACGGGCCAAGAAAGCAGACGATTTTTAGACGACGATAATTAGAAAAGTAAAGAATCGATTGATATAAGGTTTTGCGCTTTTGTTCGCTATATTATGAACTATAAGAAAAGCGTATAATATTTAGAAAATAGCATTTGTACGCCGTGCAATGTCGCCATTTAAAATGTCCTTTTTTCCGGATGGCCAACTGGTGGGCCGGGTTCCGGGAAATCGGATGGATTGTATCAAAAACCCCGAAAATGTCATAAACTATAATATATTTCCCAGGCATTGACGATCCAACATTTTAATTTTTGCGAAAATTGACAAAATGCCCGATGTTTGAAAAATAATGATGAAATTTCGACAAGAGTCATTGACCTTTCTGTTTATATTCTGTACAATAATTAAAAAATTTGAAATGTTGGGGCGTCGATGCCTAGGAAATATATTATAGTTTACGACAATTTCGGGGTTCTTGATACAATTCATCCGATTTCCTGGAATCCAGCCCACTAGTTAAATAAATGCATAATATATCAAAATATACCTAACAATGAAAGAATAATGGAAAACAAAATTGAAGAATGAGAAATGGGAGATGAGAAATGAAAGATATACAATAAAGATAAGAATAAAAATAAGAATGAAAGTGTGAATGAAAATGAAAATAGGAAATACATAAAAGAAAGTCTGGAATAGAAGTGAAAAGTGATAGGCGAAATTAAAAATGTACCAGTAAGTATACCACTTAGTTTCAGTTTTAATCGGGTTAACGGATTACGATCTATTTTGATCGTTCGCACCCAGCATTCTGTGTAATTCGCTCTTCAATACGTCCGCAGATTCATGAAAAAAAAATAAAAAATCAATTGAATCAGCGTAAAGGTTTGCTTGTCGTAGTACCTAAGTCGATTAATCAGATCAGAAGGTCCAAATTTCGTTTGGCAAGTGCTATAACAGAATAACGGTTTCGTCCTGAGCTATCTGTGTGGAGCATATAATTCGTTCTCTGTCCTCTATCCCCGCTTCTAAGTGTGCTGTCCGATCTTTTATCCTCGTTCACTATCCGTAACACCCCTTGCCTTGTGGTTCTCTCTCTTTCTCTTCTGTTGTTTCGCTAGCTTTATTACTGATTTATAATGTTTTGGGGTTAGGTTGCAAAACAGCAGCCATGCTGAACCTCGCCCATTTATCACATAATTTATGTAATTTGTGGCGAATAAAGTCGGATTATTATTATTATTATTATTATTATTATTATTATTATTATTATTATTAGTATTATTAGTAGTATTATTATTATTGTTATTATTGTTATTATTATTATTAATATTATTATTGTTATTATTATTATTAGTATTATTATTATTATTATTATTATTATTATTATTATTATTATTATTATTATTATTATTATTAGTATTATTATTATTATATACTTTCATATTGATATATAACGTAAAATAAATTCCGTTCTTCCCATCCTTGTCGGGCCTTGTTCCATGCGACTTGTCCTCGCGCTATTTAGAAAGGTCCAAACTGTCCTTTCGTGGGAAAAGAAATGTTTTCGATTCTTTGTAACCGTCCTTGGGGCCCGTTAAGTCCCGTGGTCGTTGTCGGGCGGCAGGAGCTCGCGTCGGAGGGTCTGGTTTGCGACGGCGTCGGCGGCACGAGCCCGTAAAGAGCACCGCGCAGCCAACGCGCTCCGTATCGAGCAGGAAGATCCGATTATGGCTTAACCGCATTAAACGCGGAAAGTTTGCTTTCGGTAATTCCACGAGCCTGGGAGGGGTAGGGGGAGGGCCGCGGGTGGAGCACCTGCAACACCACCTGCTTTCACGCGCCCCTTTCCGTGAGAGACGTCTCGGTTTCGTCCCGTCTCGTCCGTATCGTTCCGCTCGAGCGGCGTACAATGCGGACGCCGCAGTCTTCGAGACTGTTTGCGCTGTGCAGGGGTGCGCACCGCCGCCCTTATTGCGTTCTGTTTCCAGAACGAACGAGCGTGACGCGGCGGGTTTCGGTGTGCAGGGCGCGAGAACGGAGACGGACAGAACCCTCGCGGATGAATCCGGCGTACACGGTTCGCCTGGATCGACGGAGATTGGTTAATGCAACGTGCCGCCTTGGCCTGTTCGTCGAAAATTCCAGACCAGGCCTCTTTTCGGTCTCCTTCTATGAATTATAGTTACACGCTGCACTCCGTACGCGTCCGTAGTGTTCGCTTAACCAACGAGGGAACGTTCCCAACCCGAGAATCCGGTTTTTAATAAAACTTCGCGCGAGCATAGAGCACATTCAGTTACGCAAGTAGCAATCCTGTTTATCTACGGAAATTCAGTCTGAACGGGTGAATTCAGCTCTTCGAGTTAAAATTATCGCGTGCTTCCGTTTCTTCTTTGTTTTCTTTTTTTAATATAACTTTATTTTTCTTCTGATAACACGATGGAGCATAAAAAGCTGAACAATGCTTATATTTAAAGTTTGCTTCCATCTCGCAGGGTTACAAAGTTATATTAAAAAAAAATGCCAAAGCGGGATAACTTTAAGGGCTGATATCACCCCGTCGGGGTGAATCTCCGCGGAAGGGAAGCATTGCTCTTTGCATACTTCAATGCGGCGCTCCGGATTCACGCGAGGCTTCGCTTAAATCAGAATTCTCGTATTGGGAACGTTTCCTGGCGAGCCGCGGGAATGAACCTCGAGTTCCGAACCCGTTTCTTCCCGATACTTAAAACGCAAGTACCCGCGCTACTCGGAGTTTCTGAATACCCTCGGAGACATCCGTGGAAGCCATTAATTAACACGAGTAATTTGAAATACCCTCGGCGACCGTTTCTGCTCCGTAATAATCGCGAGGGGGGAAAAATGCGAGGCGGGATAAGATGGCGGCGACGACGCCAGCCCTGGCAACAATTTCCCATCGCGTTCGTTGCCGGTGGGCAGCAGGCCGTTTACAGCGCGAAGCCTCTTCCGTAGCTCGTCCGCATTGTAAAAGGGAATCTCCGTGTCTCCTTACGCGTCGGAATTTCGACGTGCCCGCTCGTTCAATTAATCGCGGGGGCCCTGGCCGAGTTTGCGTAAAGCGCGTAACGTATAATTGCGCGCCTAGGGAGCTCGCCTCTAATGAAGGCGCGATTACTCTTTAAGGGGGTTTCTTGCACGTTCAACAGCCATCGTCCCCCTTTATTCGCCCGTTCGTGTCCACGGTTGCCCCTCATTGTGCGCAGATAACGCTGGGAACGAGCCGGGTCCCGTGGCCTTACGCGATCTGGCCACCTCCGTTTCTAATTCCGAGGGTGACATGCAGGAGAACCGCGAACATGCGAGCTCGCGTTGGCTTCGTTAATAAATAAGTAAGTCGCGCAATAATTGCACGCGCTCGCATTGAAATGCTGCGGTTCAAAGTGCCAGTGCGTTTATTGGAGCTAGGATAAAGTTTCTCAGAGCTAAGCTGTACTACCTGAGTAGCAATCAAAGACCTTGCAGTAAGGCTGGCTGCAGGCACCATCGTTACCAACTTCCAGCAAGTTAGAAAAATCTGTTTCAGTCAGCGTTTTCGGCTTAACATTAAAAAGATGACGATGAAGAGTCGATAAGCTTTTACTTCTATTTTTGGCAAACTTTCGAAATTCCACTGCGCAATATAGTGACGTGTTTATTGTATATATTACGCGTCGTAACTCGTGAACTTTGAAAGATGTGGCAGCACCCCACTTGCTGCAAGGTCCTCGATTAAAATCCTTCGACTTCCGCGGCGATTAACCGACGGGAATTGGTAAAATTCCTTATCGTCCCCAATGCCGAATATCAAGCACTTAAGAAAACAGAGATTAGGAAAATTCCAAAGACTTCTCCGCGTCGCCGTGCCGCGCTGTAACGGTACCGTGAATCTGGTATTTGACGCAAGAAACGTAATATCGTTCGTACGTTATTAGGGAGGCGGGGGGCAATAAAAGTGAGATATTCTCCAGCAGCGTGGATAAAAGTCGTGGGATCTCGAACTTTAATTACGCGAACTCCTAAGAGAGAGATCACCCCGACTCGGTCTCGTTTGACGAGGCAAGTTTTATTCCTGGCATCCGGTATCTTTACTTCTGTTCCGTCTACAATTGCCCGATAAAGATATCGCTTTAATTGCGACAGCGTTTCCGCGACGAAGCAGCCCGACCGTGCATACGTACTTCTCAAAAAGTTGAGCGCCCCGAGTGTCCGGGGGGAAGTATTTCTATTTTCTATCAGGCCAAGGGAAACGAGCTGCGCAGCCCTTTCGTCGCGAGTTTTAATTGTTTGGGATGGAATCGGTATCTGACGGCAATGGAGCAAAGTAGCCGATGCTGAGGCGTTATCTAGCAACGCGAAAGTAAGCGCAAACTTTCTTGGCGTTGATTAGCCGCGGTAATGGTCGCACTGTTACCGCTAATTCTTGAATGGTTCTACTTGGCGAGAGAAGATAGCGCGGGGATCTAAGCGCTGTAACTGGGGACGTTTCGGAGGCGCAGAAGTACCTATAGAAATATAAAATGGATTATTAATTACAAGGTGATCCTAGGATCTTCCGCCGCTGTGGGATTAACAAGGAAGTTGTGGCGAATGGCGTTCTACAGGGTGTTCATGAAATATCTAGCATAGTTTTTCAGGATCGAATCTACTCGCGAAAATAATAAAAGAAAAAGTATACACATTTTTATATTCCGCGAAACACCGGTTGCCGAATGTCTATATTGCGAAAAAGGCAACCGGCTGACTGGAGCGTCCGTATTTTCATTCTTCACTCCTTGCGTTTAGAAATGAAACAGCGAAATGATCATCAATATATCGATCCGGCTGGGCACAGCTGTTTTACGAAATATAGGACTGTACATAAAAGTATACCAACTTATTTATTATTTCGATGAGTAGAACCGATCCGGAAAAAATGTCCGACGATCTTATAAACACCCTGTAGAGTTACAGGAACGATAGAGAATATTAAGCGGCAATATTGCACGAAGCAGAAGCGTTAAGTTTATATCCAACAAGCCCGTCAGAATCCCCCACCGCCAGCCAGGCACCCTCACCTATTAGACACAAACCTACCCCGCTATTTAACACAAGCATAAAATGCAAAACCGATATTCCCCTTTAAACACCCGGAAACGAAGCAACACGGTCGCACCTCCCTATACAAACAAGCGTGGCAGCCTAGCAGGCGTTCAATATTCATAAGAATTTTCCGTAAACCCGATGTTTACCAAAATTAGCCGCATGATATTTGCCGGGGGTTCCCCGCGGTGTCGGGAACGCTTGAAAAATTCATGCCGCAGTCGCGCGATTAACCGCCCTTTTATTTTAATCCATATTGCTCTTTTACTGTTATTACTCTCGCGTCGTTACTCCGTTTCAACGGGAGCAGACAAAAAAGAAACACCATTGAACAGAGGAGGAGGTTCGCGTTGCCCGTTTCTATCCGTTCCCGATTAATTTCCCCGTCCGCCGACAACGCGGAATCGGCTGCTTTTAACGCCACCCTCTCGTCGATCGTTCCGCCGCACTCTGCCGGCGGTTGACGAATAATCCGCGGAGCAGAAATTCCAGCGACGCGGCCCGGGCCGTTAAGACGTTTCGACGAGTCGCGTCGAGCAAGAAACGACGGAAACGCGTTTACGCGGTCGATGGACACGTTGGCCAGGCTATGCCGAACGGCGAGGGATCGGGATGTCGGCCAAGCAATTTCATCGACGACACCTGACACCTACCTACCTACAATTCCTCGACGGTGTCCGCGGACGGCGAATAAATTCGACGAGGATTCGCGGAGTCGCGCAACTCGCTCTCCCCCAAGTTACCGGCGGTAGTTTCGCAACTCGATCCGCCCGCCGCCCATCCAGCTTTCTCGGCAACTCGGCGAATTCGTTGAAACTTGGGGAATTTATTTACGCCCGCCAAAATGTCCGCTGCCGCGTATTTCCATGTAAATGGTTGACGCATTAGGGGGGGGGGGCCACGCCACTTTTGATAATGTATTAATATTAATGCCGCGGCGGTTAGCGGCACCAACGACTCTGGGAAGCTCGAGAAACGCGGGGTATACTTTGCTCGCGGGGCTGGTTAAAGTACGGATCTAATTAATATTCATTGTCGCGTTGCTTGTCTAGGGTGCCGGGCGAGCGGGAGCTGCGGGCGAACTAGCTCCGCTCATTTGTTTCGCTGATAATTAGCTCGAAGACAAACTGAATATCCGACGGGGCTGGAGGAGCCTCGCCGCTCCTCGCGGCGAGCTTCTTTGCTAGCAAAAAGTCTAATCATCCGAGTGGGTAACCGGAGTGGAACACAAGGAACAAATGTCATCAGCTTCCCGCTGCGACTTGGGTGAAATGTCTCGACCTCCTTTCCTCCGTTTTTAGTAACCGGGATGGCGCGAGAGCCGCCCTATCGTCCAGATACATCAAGCTTCGCGAATTACAAGTTAACGAGCTTCCGCGGTACGGAGAAGACCTTCTTTCCCCCGTCGCTGCCGCGGCTAGCATCTTTGGCTTTGACCTTCGTCATTAACATCGTTCCCGTCGCCGGGCAACGCTGACAAAAGTTCCGGCCGCTTTCTCCAACGACCCGTCGACGCCCACGCGGCCCCGCGATTGCAGCTTGTTAGCGATAACGGCGAAAATTATCCTTGACGGAAGCAAGAATTTTAATTGGAGTAAACTACGGGCTCCTCGCGAAATTTTCACCGCCACGGGTCGAACGACAGCTTCGACGAGACAAAAGCCTGGCAAAGTGGGTGGGTAGATTCGCTCATCGATATCGCAGCCACTCCGCGGGGGATATAATTAATATCAATTAGCATCAACGGTTACCCCCACTTGCCTTTCGTGTCTCTGTACACTAAGGTGCAACGAAACACAGGAGCAGAGTTTTTTTTTTATTATTCATCGCTTCTAATAACTGGCAAAAGTTGCGTTTTAAAACGCTATTTAAACTGTGAAAATCTGAACGTCATTAATAAATGTTTCGAGATACCGCGAGTTAGTTGAAAATTATTATTTGTATTATTTATCAAATACGATACCCAGCGCTTATTTTTAAAAGAAAGTTACTCGTGAGATTTCCTAGCCGTGTATCCCATCTGACTGCTAACTCCAAAGAAAGTTCATGAATTTTCGTGTCCCACGCGCTGTAATTATTGTGCATTCCCGTGACGGAGATTTCCGGGTTCGAAATTAGAATGCCACGGCGGCTATTCAACTTGGGCTCTCCGATTTGGTCGATATTGGCGAGATGAGTGGATATTTTTAGTTAAGCTCCGAGACACAGTGACACGTCGCGGATTATCATTGGCCGGACATTATTTCCTTTACCCTGCTGCGCTTAATATGCCCCCAAAGTATACCTCCCACCCTCTTTCAAATCGGATTCAGTGTAAATCCTACGGCACGATATCGGACGCACAGAGTTCCTTCCAGTTGTAGCGCTGCATTCGCATCACAAAGAGGAGATCCCCTAATTATTCGGAGCGTTGCATAATCCGGCCCCCGATAGCTCTCGCCATTAAAAGCACCAATAAAACTATCCCCCGCGAGAAATCCGCAGAAGCGACTGTCGGGTCATTTACGGAGGCCCCGGTGCGCCTTTGACGCGAGAATTACGTGTGCGCGTTCGAGGAACGTTGTACAAGTCGAGGCCCGAACAAGAGCGGACAAGTAGGAGCTTGCGCGCCGCGTAAACCCGGAAAGGATGTTAATTAAAATGTCCCCTTGCTCGTCGCGGGGCCCTCTTAATTTCAGCGACGTCTGTCGAAAGGAAGATGGGATCGCCAATGTTCTTTCAGCGTCACCCTTACACGGGGTGGCTCAATCAGAATTTTATTATCATCTCTAAGGTTCCCGAAATCTTGGCAGGAAGCGAAAAAATTCTTTGCGACCCTACGACGCGATTCGTAAAATTGATCAAATGAATAGTGTCTGACAGACTTTAGTCAATACAGCGAGGTTACAGATCTTTCCGAGTTAGTGAATTTTGCAATTGTATTGTCCTAGTACTAATAACGGGAGAGGTGTAAATAACAACGTATTTAATATTATTATTATTCGTGTTTTATTTCTCAGTAAATATACAAAGAAAAGAACCAGTGATACATTAAAGCAGATTGAAGTGAAAGTATCAAGGATAGTGTGGAAGTATATAACCTTATTCGGTACAAGTTTATTCGAGCGAAACAATAAATATTTCCAGTACTGGACGTATCACACTTTTAAACATCCCTCTGGCGGTCCTCTAACTTCGAAGCGTCGGTCACTAATGACTCCCGGCAGCGGTGAACGCGTTGGAAACGTTTATTCTTGGATGTTGCCTCGAGCATCCTCCCGGCTGATAGGGACAAGCGGGGCAGGCGTGCAACGAGCAGGCTTCAACGCCACTTCAAAACGGATCGTATCTGGGAAAAGAAGCAGGACAGCGGGTTCCAGGGACAATCCGGGCCGGGTAATGATTTAATGACGCCTGCGCTGCCCGTTTCGTAATGCGTTCCCGCTATTCATTTATACGCAAGTCGGGAGCGATAATGCACACGCGAAAGCGTTGTTTCTCACGCCCGTAATTTCTGTGGCGTCTCGAGGCCCATAGACCAACAGCGACCGGGGTCCCCGAGTCCAAGACGGTGCGCCCGGCGAACTTTACCACGGAAGAGACGCGATAATTGCACCGCGGCCAATCTTACCGGCGCGCACCTTTTTTCCCCGCCGTCGCGGTGGAAAACGCCGGCCGACGCGGAGCGCGTTAATTAATTTAATTCTGGTGATTCGAACGTCACCGGCTTCCTCGGCGGAGATCGTTCAACCCAGCCCCGAAGCAAACACCAAGTGCTATCGGTTAGCAATTTCTGCGCGCTTATAATAAACAGTAAATCTTCGAATCGTCCGGCGAAAAATTTGAATTCAATTGACCCATGTATTTTAATTCATAAACGTCATTGAGAGTGTAAAAAGTTTGATAAGCAAGTAATGCTTAGCCTCGAAAAGCCCGACTTTGATGCGTTAGAATTGAAAATGTAATTATCTGACGAAAATATTCCCTTGCTCGTTGGGCAGAGTATGTGTGATAACAATATGGCATTCAACGAGTAACTTTGCAGAGGCGGAACGTGGCTCGAAGGGGGGGAAAATCGTTTGCACGGGGAACACTCGACTTTTTCTATTTATTCGCGTTTCTTTTCCGCGCGCCGTACACGTATTGTGTGCTGGAAGCATCGCCGTGACCCATCGTGGGATGTGGCTGAACTTGGATGCCGATTAGACGCTTCATTTTTTAAGCGTGCGAACGCTGCGGGTGGCTGCTCTGATTAACGAGTTAGGTGCTGCAAACTGAATTGTTTCAGCGTGCTGTTACGTTGTTGCTCGATTCGAGCAATTCATAATTGCTGCTTCGATAGGAACGGAAGTTCGTGACTATGTAGACAGAGCGCGGAAGGTTCTTTTCTCCATTCCTGACGCCTAGTAGGACTACAGGCGGGATAATTAATCGATAATTTATTTCGCTTGTCGCTAATTCTTGCCGAACGAACGAAGGACTATTGGAACCATCCATCTGAACGTGCAATAAATTTTCAAACCATCCACCTGTACGTATGTACGTTATAATTTCCGTAACGTGCGAGTATCAGAAACATCTCCGTTCCCACGGTAGCTTGAAACTCGGGGCAGGCTTAATGAAAAAGCAAAATGGTCAGGAGATTCATTTTGAGAGTGTTAAACGGTCGATTGTACGTTCGAACGGGGTAAATGTACTGCAACGGTCCTCGGGGCCAAGGGGGAGGGAAAAAAGCGGAAAGGGGCAGGCACAGAGGCGGCTTTGTTACACGGAGCTGAAAACATTGCAGTTCATTCCACTTGCAGGACGATTTGATTATTGTTCGGCGGCAGTTCGAGCTGGAAACACGGATCGAACGCGGATCTAAATAGAAATGCGCGCACGGCCAACGGGACAAAGACAACGCTAACTCGTTTCCAACTGTCTATCGGGATAACTTCCCGGAACTTTTTAACAAAAAAAACCCTCCCCCTCGGGCCCCGACCACCCCGCCCGCTAGTTGCTGGCAAAAAGAATCGCGCCGAAGTTCGGTAACTGTTTTAAACTTCCAAATGGATCCCCGCCTGCCGCGATACGACTGTGAGAATTGAATATTTTTCTGCCGGGCGCGAAATAAACGATCGCGTCTCGGCGAATGCAGTATCGGGTTTCAGGCTGCCACGGGTAAACGTCAAAGCGGAGCTCGAGGAACATTATATTTACGAATAACGGAGGTCTCCTTATCGATGCCAGTTATCTCGAGGCACGAAAGTTTCTACGAGCCTACGACTCCTTTCGTCCCGCTTAATTATCATCTTCGATTAATTCTCGAACGTGTCTGAAAATACCGAAGAAAGTAAAATTGTCGGATTAAAATCGAATTTAATATTATCCCGCACGGAGCAAGGCAGTGTCTTAATACTTATCTGCCAGTTCCATCAGCGATCTGAGATCATATTTCGCAACCTAACCGAGCCAGTAATATCACTAATTTCCGTCTAGGGTCTTCGCTTGCGAGGCTTAATAGTAATAAAAAACAATCGCGACGATTAGCCGCCCTGCTTTCTCTCGGGATAGACGCGATAGAAGAAGTAAAATTCCGAACGCTGAAGGCAAAAGAAGCTGGGCGAACGGCGGGGGCTCGGGTGAAAGGGGAGAGTCGAACTCTCGGTGGATCTGTCAGGGCGGAGGGCGAGAGACGAGGGGAATCCCTTGTTTAAACAGAGGCACTTCGTAGCCGATCCGACGACCGGCGCTTCGGTCCATGAACAAATGCGTCTGTTCTTTGGATACTTTAATCCCGGGGATTGGCTGTAATTTATATCATTTGCTTCCACCCCCCCAACCCACCCCCTCCCCCTCGAGTTTTTCCCTCTCCGTACCTACATCCTTTTACTTCCACCTGTCCCTGGTATTTGTAAACCTGGCGGAGTCAACGGCACCCCTTCCGCCTCCACGGCATTGTCTTTTTTACCATCGTTACTCCCGTCGCTGAGCCGTGGAAAATATTAAACGTTGATGCTGCACAGACGGTCTCGAAGGGGGATTAAAACGTTGTTTGTCCGCGACGGGGGGGCTGGTAATTATTTGAAGTTAAAGTCGCGTCCTCGGGATGCATTACGTTGCGGTGTATACTCCTCCTCTGAATAATTCAGCTGTCATTGAGATCTGGCTCCATCCCGCTGGAACACATTGACTCTCGCACAGTTGCTCGGAGATAGGAGGGCTGCGCGATCGAAGTTGAAGTTTCGCGCAGCTCGATAATGATTTAGGGAGAAGCCTGTGCTCGATTATGCCTTTAAAAAAGGAGTATGAACGGTGGAAGGATAATGTTGGAAAGAAGTAGCCGGGATTAAATTGCATTTCGCTATCCCGGGGTGGTAACATTTTATGAACCTTTACGGGGCCACTGAGATCTATGAGGTAGCTGTAATAGCCCACCAACCGATTGATGGATATAATGCAGCGGAGTGCCTGGAATTTTTTCATTTACTCCCTCGCTGAAATCCGGCCGATGACATTTTTCCTGAACTCCCGCGACACCGCAGGAATTCACCTCGAAATCCCTAATAATCCAAAGCTTGTCGACCCACCTGGTTCCAGGTATTTGAAAACAAATAGACAGCCACGCGATGGCGACCAGCGGATGCAGCATCCACAAAAATCTTTCAATCCTTCGCTCGCCCTATCTGTCCGTTAGGGTTTGCCGGTTTAATAAAGCATTTTTTTTTTTTAATATAAATTTGTAAAATTCGGAAATCGGGTTTTAAATTTAAAAAAAAAAGAACTCTTTTTCTGCCTTTCCTGTCCCTTCGTGTTAACATTTTGACTTTAAATCGCCTGGGACACAAGCGTATTGTGGTAGGTAACAGTTTGCTGTAAAACTAATATTTTCGGACGAAAAACACTAAATCAAATAAAGATTCATAATTTATATTTTGTACGGATTTTAACTGTTTCGCTTTTTCTCTTTCACGTGGTTTTGTATGCAGTATATTTTATTGAGGTACACTTTTATAGATCCATGAATATTAAATGAACTCAAAAATTCCACGGATTTGTGCGGATTTCAATTTTTAATTTTTCTATTTTAATTTTTTAAGTAAGTTCGAATATTTATTTCCTATTTGAATTATATCTCTCTTGTAAAAATTGGAAAACCAGATTTTTTAGAATAGCGAAGTACAAAAACCGTTTGTTCTTTTTTCAAAAGTCGGTTTTTATATAAACCCTACTGTCCGTCTAAAAAAAAAGACTGCGACCTACCCCATCCGCGCGACTTCCTCCAAATTAACAGAACCCCTTCCCACCCTCGAGCGACCCCAAGCACTTTACCCCTTAATTAACGGCGCATCCTCGAATTCCAATTCCCAATTACTCGCGTAAAACGTAAGACGCCCGCGAGAAAAAGGGAAGGCGCCCCCCTCGTAGGGGCTGAGGCTCCGGGACTCTGCCCCCCTCCGCCAATTCGAACGGGCGGTGACAAATAACGAGCTCCGTTTCATGCAAATTCGAACGGCGACCGCTTTAAGTGTCACTTCCTAGAATATTACCGCCTCATAGACCGCGGAGCCAGCAACAGAGAAGTCGTTCGAGGCCCTCGTCGTGAAACAGGAGGCGCAGATGAGGTCGGGGCTGAATTGCGAGGACAGAGTAGACGCGACCAGCCTGACATTCGAGCCTCTCCGGGCTGCTTGAAAGCCAACCTCGGGAAATTCGGCTTTGCGCCGTGTTCAATCTACCGCCTGGCACACGTACACGTACCTACTCTGCCTACGTTTCCGCCCGCGCGCAAACACGCTATTAACGCTGGCGGGATAATGAACTTGCCGTTAGCCCGATGTTTTTGGATTACGTTCGGGGGGGGGGGGGTGGAAGGGGGTCGAAACCACGCGCGAAAATAAAGTGGGTCGGTGTTGTCTTAAGGTCCGGCCAGCTGCCTCTCTGAAAGAGGAGACCGCGTTCAACGGACCACTCATTAGCATGGTAATGGCCGTGGTGCTAGCAGGTGGTAAATTTTAGGTTCGCGGCCGTCCCGGCAAACCATCCCTCCTTGCCAGCGCCGCAACGCCTAGGCTGGACCGCTCCCCAGCTCCCCGTGACCCGGCGCCGTGGCGATTTGCGGGTAGTTTTTCTGGTCGCCCAGACGCCCAGCGCAGGAGTGTACGATAAGGGGACTCGAGGCTCTAGCTGCTAAAGACTAGCAGTTAGAATCCCCGTTGGTTTCGACGAGCCCAAGGACCTGGTTCTTTTTATGGACGCGCGGGGAAGCTGATGGCCAAGTGTGCAGCGACAACGGGGCGTACTCGGAAGCCAATGAGGATCCTCGAAGGGTTTCGGGTTGCGCAGGAAGTGGGTTGTCGAGTTGGCTGGTAGGTAAATAGTAGGCATTGTAATTGGGGAGATTGAATTTGAATCGAGATCGTATTTTCATTTCGGATCAGATGGTACCTAGTTCTGTTAATTTCGAAAACTATCTTGAACCTATCTTGGTTAACTCGAGGCGTCAAAGTTACTCGTACACACGTTGCCCGTTGGAAAACTCGGCACCGCGACAGATCGCAGCCCCGCAGGAGAGCAAGATCAACAGAAGGAGTGAAAGCAGTCGCGACAAGCCTACCCGAGGTCGCAACAAAAATGATACGAGGTGAACGGATGCTATCCAAGGAGAGAGAAGCGAGTGGAGTCACCGCTGGGCCAGGCATCCCCATCGGTATCTGTCAGGCAAGCAAGACACGTCTTCTGATCCCAGGGACAGGGAACACGGTCGTTCCCGTCGGTAAACAGACCAAAGGCTGGAAGTTTGCTGCCGTGGCTCGTGACGCTATTAGGGGATATGTCTGCGGTAAGATCTCTTACTCGATCCCTCTATCGCCGGTCGCTCCTCTTCTTCCTTCAGCCCTCCCGCGCCCTTTCCCCGCTCCGGGCGTAGCTTCGTCCGAGTTACCGTTTAATGGCAGCCCGCTCGCGATCCGTCGTATCCCTCAGCTTCGAACAGCGGGCGATCCGACCCCGTGGCGCTTCCTACGAGACGGAAAGACCACCGACCAGCACGCGGCACGATCAATTACGACGGGCGACCTTCTTTTCTGGGAGGGGGTGGTTTGTCGAGCTCTGTTCGACCCCCCCCACACCCAGGAACGACTGGTCATTTGAATTCCGCGACCCCCTTCCGCCATCTCGGATAACTCTGGACAGCCGTGAATGGCGAGAGCCGAGCGTGCTAAGGTCGCGTGGAGCTGTGCCCTCGATGGCTGTTACTCGGGATTAAGGACACCACCCTGCAACTTCTCGTTTTATTTGTCAGCCGAGGCCACGACTCGGAGGGCCGCTCGTAAAAGCGTAAGAAAGTTGATAACTCGCGGGTGGTAATGGGACCGCGCACCCCTTCGTGGTGTTCCTACTTTTTAAAGCGTGACCGGTAACAGAAATGATTGTACTACTATAAAAGAATTGTAATATCTACGGTACTGAATATATTTCTTGCATCAATCGGGGAATTTACCGTGTATTCGCTTCCTTCTCATTTGATACCTATTAGTACTCGAAAAGTACCCTCGCGCGATTCTTTGCCGGGCATACGGTGCCCGGTATCTTGGTTAAAATAAGTTGATGCAATGTATATCTCCGCTACCGTGAACCCTAAGTAGTGTCAAGTTTGTTACATCCCTTTCAAACTTTCCTATTACTATTACTACCGTAAACTGGGGTGAATTCGCCCGTCCGGGGTGACATTGCCCACTTTTCGGAAAGACTTTGTTTTATTTTATTGTAAAGTAATTGGAACGTATCGTGTTTTGTAATCGATAGCAATAATTTCTCCAAGGTCTAACGAAAAAAAAATTAGCTAATTCAATCGTATGGTAATTTTTCAGTCAGAGTAAAAAAGTGGGCAATGTCACCCCGGCGGGCAAAGTCACCCCAGTTTACGGTATTGAAGATGTACAGAAACTGCTCGACCCATAGAGACTGACGCCTAAATTAATCCACGGTTAAGCCTGTCGATAATTTAATAATCAAACGTCGGCGGTCCCTGTGCATTCCTAACAGGCTCATCCCCCGGACTTCCGATTTCCACAAGTATCGCGCATCCTGCTCGACGGTGCCCGTCTCGCTTATCGTCGGGGTTTCGCTCCAGGAAGTAGGAAGTTCGCCGATACCCGCAACCATACGACTGTGTCCCGTTTAACGACCTGTCGATTAACCCCGACAGCGCGCTAGCATTATCTGGGAACAAAGTAGGGAACGAAGTCCGAAATCGCCTTTGCCGGGATCCAAGAATTTTCCGTTCTGTTTCCCTGGCCGCTGGCTCGTCTCGATACGGATTCCTCACGGTGCCAGGATTTAACAGTTCGTTTCATACGCCTGCTAATTCGACGTTCCCAGCGTATTGCTTCTGCACGAAATAATCCCCGTGTCTGACATACGCGCACGCTACTCCAGCCCGTCAATTTATCCCGGAATTCTCCAGTAAACGTAGACCTGCCAACTTGTAGATTTGTAAACTTTGGCTCAGGATTTCTGTGCTTATTCGTTGCGCAGGTTGTGCATAAAGAACTAGAGTGCTGAGAGGAATTAAGGGACCAGCCAATTGCCTCGAGTATGTTCCAAGGATATAGTTTAAGGGCTATTGTAGGTGGCTAGAGATTGTGGGCTAATTTGATCAGAGAAGCTTATTTCATGCACAAGCTTTCTTAATTGAATTTAAAGTGTCCTATAGTTCGTACAGTCAGAAGGGTGATTTCCCCTCTGAAAACAGAATGGAAAATGTGTAATAAAGTTTGATCGCGCGAGGCAACGTTCCCAGAGGAAAGCCACTTCGAAATTTCCAAACGTTTCGTTATGCGTCTTCCATTGGTTGCGTGACGATTCACAGAGTGTCCCGCGCAGCTCGCGATAAAGATAGTTCATTCCCCGAGAGGCCATCAATTTCACGAATCGTTACGCGCTCGCAATTTAATCCCAGCGCCCCCGTAGCCGTTGAGACGCTTCCTACGCAGCCCGGTAAGTTTTTCGAGGAAAGAGAGAGAGAGAGAAAGAAGCGTCGGGGGCCAAGAAGGCAGAACGTCGATACATTTAAGACGCTTAACTAGTTCCACGCGTAGGGCCGTAGTTTTTACAAATAACTTCCGCTCGACGGAGCCCCTCGGTAATAGAATTTCCTGGGCGATCCGGGGCCCGGGCGAAACAACTTTAATCCGAGGGGAAACTTTTAAATCCTCGGTAATCTTGCCACGGCCAATTCGAACAATATCAGAGGACCGAATGAATCGTTTCCTCGGCAGCATCGGCGATACCGGTTCAACTGGCGCCCAACCCTCCCCGGATGCCTCGTCGGAGGAGTTTGCATTCTTAAGGGTTGCTCGCGCAATTTTTCGAGTCACTTGAGCACGCGAGTATTTGCACAGATCAATATTTGCAGACGGTCAACGGTGAACTTGCCGTAGGAACTTCTGCCAAAGGGGGAGCAATAAATATATTAACCCTCGAAAGCTACTCCGGGCAACCTTCGCCCTTTAACGTATTCCGGCCACTCTTCTTTCGTCGCGCCCACGGTTCTCGCGCTATTTCCCAGCGCGACGTCGAATTCCGGCGAATCAAGTGGGCGTTATAAAAATTTTCCCGCGAGTGCTGCGCCGCGCGGTTTCTCGTAATTCGATTCGTTTCAATCGCGGACCGATGGCTTTCGACGGGAACTTTTGTAGTTAAAATTTCACGACCCTTAAAATTCAAATGTCATTCGCGCTGCCCGATTTGCTTCGCTGGCTCTGCGATATTTCAACGATTTTTTTTTTATAGCGATATTTATAGACGATTGACACGGCAGTCCCTGCGCCGAGGGCTGCCAGGAATCAGTGTATAATGGTGAAACTATCGAGAGCTGGATTGTTTCTCCTATATGGTAACAAACATCGGTTGCCCGTGCCACGGTTTTGCAACGCGGTATCGAGGAATTGTTTTTTCCTTTCTCTCAGAAATAACAAAGGACAGAATTAATGTTCTAAAGACTGTGGAAACAGTTACTTCGCAGCGGTTTAAATGCATTTCAGGCGATTAACAATTAAGGCCCTCCAGAGATGTGGATTCTCGTTCCACGAGTGTCGATTTACTATGTATTCGGTACATTTACCTCTCGACTGTACACCCCCGCGCTCAAGCGAATGTTTATTCTAATGAACATTTGCCCCATCGCCGGCTGACTATACGTTTACCCTAATCCCTTGCACGGCTGTCCGTGGAATTGCAGGGGCGTTTACCCACGTACGATGGGGATATTTATGGGGATACAATTAGGTAAGAAGAACGACCGAACCAATGGAGGGAAACGTTGGCAACCGTTTCCGAGTCTAACTGACGATTAACAAATTAAACCGTAGACTGCGATCTACGCGCATGGATTTTTAAAGAAATTCGTACGATCCCGCCACTTTTATGATTAACAAGAAATAATTTGCGAAGTTGAAGTTGAACCGTTAATTTCTCTAGCTTGATATATCGTTTAATATACCGATTTACAGTTTCTTTGATCCGGACGCGAAACGCGTACGTTGTTTCGGGTCAATCTGATCTTCGATGTGTTCAGGACGTGGCTAACCGAAATTGGGTCAACGGCGTCCTAATACACAGAATTTTCGCTGAAACTTCGTCAAACTGGTCTACTCGAAAACGTCACCGGGGCGTGCTCCGCCCGTCGACGCACTCCGCTAACCAACGAAGCGAGATGCAAAACGACAGCGTTGATAATACACCGCTCGACGAATAAAACTCCAAATCCGACAAATATGTACATCGGTGCCGACCTTCGCGCGCGTGCACAAAGCAACATATATCACCGTTCCTCCCAGCGATTGAACCATTCGATTGTCAAAAGCACGTAACAACTCCGACAGCCGAGTCGTTCAAGCACGCCTCGCAGAATAAAATTATGATCGAGGCCAACCGATTCGTAGCGCACAAAACTATACCGGCTTCGAAAAGCAGAAGAGAAGCACAATTGCCCGAGGTGCCGAAACGATGGCTGTGGCGTCGAGCCTCTATTGGCACGGATATCAAACATCGTGCGAGCTACATAAAACGTAGTCAAACAGTAGAACGGGTAAATAATCCTGCCTGAACCTAGTCGATTGACACAGTGCCCCGGTACCCGATACACCGTAAAATTCGAATCAGCCTACCGGTCCACCATATCTCGCACAGTCCCTCGATTCCGAAGATACGATCAGCCAAACATCCGACGCGACAATCGACCACCCACCGTCGGAACCACCTCTCGGAATCGTCAGCCAGAAGCTCCAACCAGGCCAAACACTTTCAAACGCGGCTTCGCGCCGAAAGGTTGAAAGCCAACCCACGTAATACCGAGGCCACCCCGATCTCAAAACAATCGCCCCTCGACTAATCCAGGCTCATGATCGATTTTCTATCAGCATCAAACGAAAGCTAGCCGATCGAAGAGCAGCCTACGTGTGAGGGACGTCCCGAGGACACCTGGAACCGCGGCTCCCCGTCGCAACGGTCGCAGGAGAGAAGTCGCCGAAGATCCCCCGCGGCCGGCAGGGTGGCTCGCAGCCTCGGAGGCGACCGCTCCGTGCCCCGTGTCCTAGGGTGGAGTCGGCCTGAAGAGCGACGTAGAAGAGCCTTCTAGGCGGCGGGGCTGCGGGGGTGTGGGTGCTGCTGCGCCCTCGGGCAGACCGCGAATCCCGGATCGATCTCCCCCATAGCTATGACGTCACGGCCGACCCACTCTCGCGACGCCACCCTCGTTCACCGACACCCCCGCGGCTCCGCAGTTCCGCAGCACCGCAACTCCAGCGACCTAGCCATCCAACCTTTCCCTTCTCTGCTTCCGGCTGGCTTCCTCTCTCTCTCTCTCTCTCTCTCTCTCTCTCTCTCTCTCCCTCTCTCTCTCTTTACCCTCCCCCATCTCGCTCCAGCACACCCATTCACCCTCCGCCTCTCTGTCGGCTGGACCGCCGACCCTGGAGCTACTGACGTGCACGCCAATATCGTCTACCACCGGGTTCACACACCGTCCCTCGTCTCCGCCGGGGGAACCGTGGCTGGATTTATCCTGAACTTCTTTTTTTTCCCGGGCAGCCGGTCGTTCCACGTCGGAAAGCTTCTTTCCGCGTCAAGTGGAGCGTCGAAGGGCGGCCGATGGACGCTGCCGCGCGATCCTGAACGCGCGGCCGCGTCGCCCAAGAGCGAGGCGGCTACGGAAAAAGCTTCGGCGGATTTATTTTTTCGAACGCAGCTACTCGGCCGGAGCGTTTCTCGGTGATTACGGGCAGATGCTCGTTCGCGGCCACGCGCCGTGCAGGTGGTTCGTTGGAAGGCTGATCCCGGAGCCGCGAAACGACAAACCGAAGATTCGGGATAGGTTGCGCGCGGTAATCCCTTAACCGCGGAAAAAGGGTGGCATTACAGAGCTTCTACCGTCTCAGTTTATTAGCTGCTAAATACCATGTGCCTACTTCGGTTTTCGTTAATTCGTCGGCCTGGATCCCCGCGCCACCGTCTCCTCGCTAATTTTCTAACTTGATCTGTGTTTCATCAGCTCGCGGACTCCGACGCACGCACGCGGAGAGAGCACTCCGGATTAATTGCCTGATTTTCCAATAAGGGCTCGTAATAAAGCAGCCCTTCCGGCATCGGCGCACAGCAATTTCTTGCAGCGCGAACCGCCGCTCGGAATGCTTAATGATCACTGCTGCCTCGGCTCCGCCTTCCCCGCCTTTCCTGAATAATCCACTTTTTGCCCCACTCGCCTGGTTCGCCTGCTCCCCGAAAGGGATCACTTTTTCCCGCCGCTTTAACGAAGAATCACAATCGAAAAATTCCTGCGCACCGAGCCCCTCTATAACGATTCGCAATTCCGTATTCGAACGGCCTGAAGCACCGCGGTGCCTATTACCGGGACACGTTTCCAAATGTATCCACGGCTGGAGCTGCTCGATGGTAATCGGGGTCCATGAGAAGCTAAACGTCCTCCGGATTCCGCCGAACTGATTAGCGAATGTGAGTGATGCGACTGTTGTCGCAGCTGGGCCAGCGGAATGAAAATCTTCATTTATGGATTCGCCGTAGAGTTTTAAAGCTCCGCGGCTGGTGGGGGTGCGGGTTGGTGGCGGGGGTTGCCCTCACCTTGACCCCTTCTCGAAGCTTGTCGCCACACGGGTCGCGTTTCAACCCTTTCGCGAGACACTGGCGACCCAGGAAGCAGGGTGGGGTGAGCACGGTGGCGCGCTTCAACTCTTTCACACGTCGTTGGGACGTAAAGGGCGAGACGGAGGGGGAGGGGGGGGGGGCGGAGGGCCGTTTTAGTTTCTTGAAAACACAAGCCCCGGCGAAATACGTGCCAGTGCTTCCTCGTCCCCGAGAATAATACACGCGCCAGCGATAACGACCGCCTTACGCCGCGGTTAATAAAGCATTTTTATTTCGACGAGCGTAGATTCTCGGCCGGCCGCTTAGAAAAGGCCCGGCCGCGTTTCGAGGAACGTGACGACGCGGCGGATCTAATGCTGTAAAACGTAACAGTGAAAAGTGCGCGACGGAGATTTAATCCCGTCGCGGTTTAATTAAAAAGCAGCGTGCTCTGACGTTAGTAGAATCAAGGTGAACACGCGTGAACGCTGCTGGACTGACATCTTTCATTTCGTACTCCCCTCCTCTTCGCTGCCTCCGCCGGATGGTTTTTTTATATTTCTTTTAGTTCGCGGGGTAATTCGGAAAAGGCTGAATGGACGCGTATTAATTTGCAGCTTCTGGGAGGAGCAATCTGCTTCGACATGTTTCAAAAGTTGCTACGCAACGAAGGTACCTACCTACTTTATTTCTTTTTTTTTTTTCAAGAGAAACTGTGGGTATTTAAATATTGATATTAAACGAAACGTTGGCAAAAGCGTCGTAGATTTCACCGCGATGACGAGGAGTTGCATTCTGATGACGGTAGTTTCTGCCCTCGGCCGAGGGAGGAAATAAACACTGCGTGTTTTTATATCTACTAATGTAGCAGCTATCAAATAAGTTTTTTCAATTTTTCTAGGCGAGGCAAAGGAATACGTTTCGATTAAATATGAACATTGTAATAATTCCAATTGATCTCTTACCACTTATTAATGGTTCGTTTGTCAACATTTTCACCCTCACTCGATGAACTTCAGAATTCAAATGTCGCAGGGTACGTACCTGGAACAGAAAACAATTGGCTTAGTAATCCGTTTTCTGCGAAATTAATATTTTAATAATACAGAGACTAATGTAAGGAGAAGATTTATATCAGTGCGATGCAATGTTCTGAACAGAGATACCTAAGTGGCTTCGAAAGATAGATGGAGAATGAATTGAATAACCAGCATGACATTAAAACTCGATGCCTCGTTTTAGTAATTGAATTAAACGGCGGTAGGCTTGTGTTTGTTGCTGCCCTCGAAATAAAATCAATACTGTAAACCAATATTCACGCACCTCAGTGCGACAAGATACAATAATTCAATTATTTACGCCAATCCGGCTTAATTACTGCGAATAATTTCATTCAATTTATTTTCGATAGTTTCATTCAGCAAACTATTTAAACGACGCCCTTTCGACTTCGTGCCTCATGCCACCCCACCACCCATTTCCAACAATTATGTTACTAACCAACCCTCTCTGATTAGCCTTTTATCAAATGGTGCCTTAAAAAAAGACCGCGCTTTAACTTCCTCTAATTATCGTGGATTCTTTAAAAAAAAAAACCAAGGCGTTCCATTCAACCTCCACTTCGTTTGGGAACAATTTAATTGGCGATCGTTATTCGGCATCTCCTAAGCAGTCGTCTAGTGATTATCTGCCCGATAACTCTGACTAACAAGGATACTAAGGAGCTAATTAATATTCTCTAGATATAGAAAAATGCCAACTTCCAATTTAACATTCAAGATTCTGGTACTTACGTTGCCAAAAACTTGCAATTAACTCGAATCCATAGATTTGAAAGTCTGGCAGCTTCACAACAGATGAGGAATTATTCGCTTTTAATATACTTCATGCCAGCAAATAATATTGCTCGCGTAATTTCAAGTCTGCCACATTAAATTAGCCAATTACTCGGCCAGGCCGTCAAACAATGATGGCAGAAATTTACGCGATGAAACAAAGGGGCTGTTAAGTCGCAAAACTTCTATTGTCTCAGAGGGATGATTAAACATTGAACTCTTCAAAATCACCCCGCCCCCCTGCGCCCCGTTTAAACAGTGCTCAACGTCCCAGTAAACGGTAATTGACAGTCCCATTATTTTTCCCCCGTAAATACGTTTTAATATCAATACACAATTACGCATACATCAAGCCTCGTTCGATTAACATAAAGATCCATCACCCTTAAAGCATTAATCATCGTTCAAAGTCTCCTACGTCGGTGCACCGAAGCTATTCTAGCGAGGCTAACTCTTTAATCCTAAGTAAAGATCGTTAAACAAAAGTACACCGTTAGAAATTCAACGTCCTCGTGCCTCGTAATATAAGAATCTCACGGCAGATTGGTTTTTACATTCTAAACGTTTCCGGGGACGTAGCGCGCCCTCCAACTTCTCACGCAAACAAACATGTAAATATCGCGAGGACCGGCAAAAATTCATGCAAAGTAGAAAATTACACAAGACTCTTCTACTACGGTGATAACCCGGGAACAGGAGAATTTTCTGCAGAATTAAACTGCTGATGATCGCCACCGGAGAACACTGGCGAAACATTCCGAAGACAAAGAAAGCTCATTGCCCCATTCACCGTTCGTATTAGCTTTCAAATAATCCGAATAATTAACGGGACCTTCGATAACGTTTCTCCCCGTAATTTGTTGAGTTAATCGCCGTGATCGCCGTTTCCCCGGTAAGTGGAAATACGAACTCCATTGTCCAGGGCTTCGTTAATTCAACCGACAAGATGCTCCTTATCTCGGGGACCATTCGAATACCACAGCGTCCTCGAAACACTGCCCATTAAAAGTCTTATCCGTCAAGTCCATTTACAACGCACAATACGCGCAGCAAACATTTCTCACCTATAGCCCTCGCGAATCGCGAAACGACGACGCGCCAGCGTCACGAATCCGTTTTTAATCCTTCTCCGCGCCAAGCTTTCAAATCGAATTTATTCCGTTTCAGCTCACCGATATATCGCGGCGACTTTCGATTAATGTGTTATCCATTTAACTCGAATTCAATTAATTCTTCCCCCTGCTTGCCCGATCCGCCAATATCCCGACGACCCTCGCCCCTCCCCGGCTGGAGGGAAAATTCACAGCCGAGTGACGCCGATTTTCTTCCTCCTCTCTTCCTTCTTTTTTTTCCAAACGAAATCTCGCTGTACCGCGCGATGGAACGTTTCTGCCGACCGAACGAAACGGAAACGTACAGTCGAACGACGAACGGCGGGAAAGCCGAAAATGGGACTGCAGCGCATAAACTAAACATATTTTTTGCCCCGCATTGCGCGACATTCGAGCAATTTGGCTGGTGAAAGCGAGAGGGAGAGAGACGAAGAATGGGCGCGTCGAAAGACCGCACCGGTCCAACAAATAACGATATAATCCTGAAAAATGTAGATAGCTTTTAGCCAGCGTTTTCAACCGCCCCGCCCCACCCCCCTTGCTTCCCCCTGCCGGGCCGAGATCCGCGAAATAACGCGAGCATTGTTTCCATTAAATATTTCGTGCTTTCCCGCGATGCCTGGCGCTATTCGAAATGCATTCGAACCGTGGCAACGCGGGATCAAACGTAGGAATGATTATATTTTCACGTCAGAAGACGGGACACGTGTGTTTCTCATGATTCGTGACGCATGCTCGATGATACATTAATTAAAGATCCACCCGTTCGGGGAAGAGCGCGTCCTTTGTTCGATATAAAATCGAGGAGCATAGTTACATTACGAGCATCCTGGTCAGAGAATGACCTTAATGAAGCAATGGAAAAAGTTCAAAGTAAAAGTTAAAAATGGGAATTAATGAATGCAGCAGGATGTATAATATACCTTCAAGGACCCTAAGAAGACACGTACAAACAGAAATGCCTAAAATAATGTAATAATTTTAATCAAGATTGTTCTATTTTTGTTAATAATATCTTTTATAATGTATATTCTATAACATCATGTTAAAAATAATAAAGAGTAATCTTTATCACAGAGGTGGGGCGTTTTACCTGACGACTGTGTTACAAAACGCCCCATGTAAGGTTCAGGAAAATGATTATTTCCAGTTATTTCCAGTTATGTTTTTATCACAATTTCGGTGTAGTTGTGAAGAGCAAAGAACACTTAATGTGTTGACACAAAAAAATTAAAGAATTATTAATAAATATTTGTTTTATAGGTGTTTCTTTAAAAGTGGGGCGTATTGTACAGTTTTACCCTAGACTTCTCACTGGGGAATACGTTTTTAAATAATTTTAAGTTTCTAAATATTCATCGCGTACGCCGGATTTCCTGCCACTTCCAACTCATCTGCGTTAACTCCCCCGCTATTGTAATTACACGCAGCTCCATCTGCTTCGGAAGACTATTACCCGTTAATTTTATATCCGCGAGAAAACGAGCAGGTCGCTGGAGCCCTCCTTTCCGCAAACGAAACAAAACCCTTTCTCCCGGCACGTTACAGGCCGGCCGACATCTCGTTCCCGATACCAAAAACTGTTCCACGCGTCGACTGATCCTCGCTTTAATTTCAATTCCACCGACAACGCGTAAAGCGCGGCTTAATACCCGGAACGATAACGATCCGTCCATTACCGATCCGTAAATCGTGTCAATATTTATTAACGACTGTCGGGAAAGATAACAGGCTGGTTAAACGAGCGATTCGTGGGGCTCGATTTACATAACTATTTCGATCAGTGCTGTTTACCAGCGAAAATTTCGCCCCCCCCCTCTCCCTCCGAACTCTCCCGCGCGAGCTCCCTGGGCGCATTAAGTGCGGCATTATCATGTAACCGGTTTTAATTTCGATTTCCGGACGGAAACAGAATTATGAATCTACGAGCGGCGTTGCCCCGTGCTCTTGAAACAACACAGATTAGCGGAGCGTCCATCCGCGGGCCAAGAACATATTTGCGAAGCAGAATATCGAGCGATGCCCCGTCAAATGTTTTACAGACGAAACGTTCGCACGCCGTCAGAGCGTTTCCGGTGAAACGTTTGTCCTTCCCTTTTTTTTTTTTTATTTGTTTCTCTTATTTCCAAAGCGACGCGCCCGAATCTTCGCCCAGCGGTGTGTTTGCGCGGTCGAATTATCGGACGATCTGCGGTTGCGATAAAATAAAACAGCGATACGAGTCGATCCGAAATTTATGAAGCCTGGGCCCGCGCATGGATACCGGCTGCGAGCGGCCTGAAACCGAATGATACAAATCCCCGGGACGCATATTGCATGCCTGACGTTGACAGATACACGGAATCAGCCTTCTGTCCCAGGCGCGTTCAAATAAAACTCGCTTACCAGACACATATTTTTATATTCCTGTTCCGAATCGCCGCGCTGGCGTGTACGCGTATGCATGCATACCGCGGGCTCCTGCGAGAATCCTCGGGGTGAAATCGTCGCTATCGAACCGTTCTCGTGTGCAGCGCCTTTAGAAGATCCCGGTCGCGGTGAAATACCGGGCCGAACCGGCACGACGAATGGTTAAAGTGGGAGATTTCGAGGAGCCAGGGGCCACGGAATTGGTCGAGCCAGCGACGGAACATGTACGGTGTTCATCGATCCTGTTCATAGCTCACCGAATACTGTTACGAACAATGCCGTAATAATACGCCAATCACATTCGCCGTGTCTCTGAAGTTTCTGTGACCCAGTAGTAACGAAGTGAAATAGAGTAGGGCCTCGATTTCACAGTTTCTTATTTACCTATGGTCGAGGCCATATATATTGGCCGGTGAATTCGTTTTCGCGAGAGACGATCGAGGAGAAATCAACCACCACCATCTGACGATCGCGGATTTGTCAGTTGGAGTTGCGCGGTAGTCGCAAGGTATGGTGGGGTAACGGGAACGCTGCTCGGCTCCGCCTGAACCTAGCCGTTTGGCTGTTATTTATTCTTAGCTTAGAGCATATAAACATGGAGGAAGCATGCAATGGGCGAAAATGTAAACGGCGGTAGAAAGAGAAAAATATACATGAGGGACACCCTCTGTCTTTTTAATATAAAAAAAAATGCTGGCGCTAAAAAGAGATATCGCCGTCTACATTTTCGCCTATTGCATGCTTCCTCCATGTTTATATGCTCTAAGATTCTTAGCGTAATAGTTGCGTGCGTTACGAAGCTACGCGTACACCAAAACGAGATAAAGCTATCGAGAAAGTATCAATGTTCTGACCAATAAAGCTGCTGAATTTTTTCGTAGCTAACGCACACCTACTCTGATGCGTGTATTTCTACGCTGAGAGTTCGGTTTGGCCTACACGCCAGAAGCTTGGCAGTATCCCCACCATTTCTGGCTCGCTCTCGTTCTGCGAAGGCGAAAGCGAGATGGAACGAGAGCGAGTCAGAAAACCTTGAGAAAAGGAGCAGCGAGGCAAGCGAACGGTGTGGTGGGAGAATACCCCTCACGGAACTCACCGGCCAATACTGCCCTCTTTAGTTAAAATGTCCTATCTAGCATTTTGAAACAACCGAGAAAACTGAGGTTTTATCTCATTTACTTTCTACCACTCTTATTTTCCCTCATTCAAATTAAAACATGTTGTCATTATTTTGTAATAGCCTAATATAATTATTTGTAATAGCTGTACCGGCAGGGAATGTTTTATTAACGTGCCAATTAATTAATTGCTTTAGATAAGATATTTTAACCATTTCAAAAGAAGTTAGGTTAAGTGCATTGAACTGTTTGTAAACCTTTACGAAGCACGTAGAGTTTTCTAACTTTACTTAAAAGGTAAAAGACGCGTGGAACTTCAAATATTTCAACATACATATCTCAACAAAATGAGAAAATGCTAAATAGGACAGTTTAATTGAGGAGGGTAGAATATATATATGATACCGACCTTAAGTAATAATTCTTCTTCTGAATTACTACTTATTAATTAGTGATGTTATCCGCAATCCCTCCCCAACTACATCCACCGATTAAGAGCCTCCCCCGGTCGAAGGATCCCGAAGCAACACTTCGACATGCTCGAGAGCAAAGGAACACCTCGCCCATTCCTGCCACGATCCACAGCATCGTACGTATATACACGATGTCTTTGAAGTAGCGTTACACTGCTGTAATGGCTGGCGGTTGTCCCGCAATTTCATCCGGCAAGAAGGCTCCGTCTAACGACCCTTTCTTCTGGCACACGGTGGAAAATATCGTTAGCGATTGTCACATCGGTGGCGTCGAAAGCTGCGGCTAATGCCTCCAAGCCCGCGGCGCGGCCCGGAGGATATCTCGCGTGCCCGCGCGAAAATGATAAATAACGAATACGCGTGTCGAGGGTGCGCGACGCGAAGCTGGCCAGCTCCTCCCGGGTACACGCAGCTCGTGGCGTTTAATGCGTGGAAGCAATTGATGGATCCACCGATGGAAGGAGTCCCCCGGGCAAGAAATAGGAAGCCGCGGATCCCAGTGGGCGACTGGCGGTGGTAACGCAAATAATTCAGGGAAAAGCAGCGGCCATCGACGAACCGCGATGAGGGAGCTTTAAAACGGACCCAGGCGCGGACTGAGTGACGCCGAAACCCCGCTGGAGAAACTTAAGGACTCGTGGAATAATCACGACGGGTTAACCTGTGCCTAGGTTTCCTTTTGTCTCGCGTTGCCCGATTCTTCGAGGGGACACTCGATAATCGTCGTTGGGATTCTGTCTGTTGGTCACCGGTTTAGTGATAAATCGATAAAGTGCGTATGAAACGCATAGGAATTTCGTAAGACAGCGGAGTTGCGAAGCGGCGAGCTGAAAGGGAACGAAGGCTCTGGATACGATTCCCTCGCGAGACTTACGGCAAGCCCGCGCGTTTAATGTATTATTATACACAACCTGCGCTAACTGTATGCAAAATCTGAGCCAAATCCAGTGACCCCAATCCCGTGCATTCTTCTCGTTAGCGGTAAGGATGCGAGGGAAAATGAGAATCTGCACAACCAACCGCGGGAGATTTACTCCATAGTTTTTACTCGTTCCTCCGTGAGAAATCACTTCCTCCCTTCCACCACGATTTACCGAACTCTGTATTCTAGAAATCTTCCTATTAAAATCTCCGCACCTCCCCGCTATATCTCATTAACGTTCGCGGCCGAAATTACAGCCGTTTGCAAACGGAGCCACCGAGCCATATACCGATTGCGGTGCATCCCTAATCAAATCCAAACTGCGCTCCACGCTCGTGCAAATAAAAATTGTTCACCGAACTTCGTAAAGGCCCTCGGTAACGAGCTCTTCGATCGCGGACCGTTAACCAGCCTGCGAATTATGAAAAAAATCTTTGCTCTCGATTCCCTGTAAAGACTCGAGCGACGAACGTTCGGCGGTGTCCATTTTTACCGGGCGAACGAAGAGGTAATTTACTGAAAACGGGCTAAGCGTAGTAACACAGAAAGAAAACAGAGTGTCGGATAAAATTATAATTCTTTCGATACGACGGAGCCCAGGCGTTAAATTCGCTACCGCGACAGGGCAAGCTTCGGCTACTTCTGTACGGAAAGCCTGGATGATTGCTAACGCCGCGGGAACGTGTCCTAATAACGAGAAAACTCTCTGCCGAAATGTTCTTTCGCAGTCCCGACTGATTAATTCGTCCGTTTACATATTCATCCGGAATCCGGCTGTGTATGGCGACAAGTTCTCGCAGATTAAGTACGCTATCAAGCCTGGTATTCCCCTCAGCACGGTTTTCAGATGATCCCGCACCACTTGGCCAACTTCTTACTGCGGAGACACTTTCGGGTCTCGCGCCAGTGACTTGACAATACCGCACGTACTACTAAAGTTGTCTCAACTGCTATGTACCACCCTATCCCCCTCTCCCGACCCCCTGCCACCCACCCTTTCTCTGTGGCTTCGCCCCGCCAACCAGGCCCCCACCCCCATTCTTCCCCCTCGTGACTAAAATTACGTAAATTCGCGCTCGATAAGGACGGAAGCGGAAATAATTTCGCGCCCCCCGCGACGGAACGGCAAGTCGGGGCTGGCGAGCGGGCTCCAAGGGGGCGACCGTGTCGTTTCAGCGTGATCGCCCCTTATGTTTGCACTTTGCGAGGACCGATCGTCGATCGCGTGATCATTGTTCATTGGGAATTGAACAGGAGATAAGCTTATTACGACGATTCTGATCGCGAGGGACTAAAGAAGGAGTGCGAAAAAGTGGGGGAATATTCCCTGGATGCTACGCGAAGGGTAAGGGGAGAAACAGGGGATGTATAAATCCTCCTAAACAGTCGATAACGCTACTTTAACGCTAGGTTTACGGCGCCTGTCAATTTGACGGATTTCAAGGCTCGTAAAATAACAGCGAAGAAGAGAAAACCATCGCGGTAATTACAACTAATTTGTAAATTACTTATTAACGCTTCTGGGATCATTTCTGGGGAGAGACTTTTCACGTATCAGCAATTTATTTAGGCGATTTGTTAATACTTTTCTAGGTATATAGAAGACGTCCGTGAACCTAGGGTTAAACCTTATTTCTTATTGCGACGATTACTAGCCTCACCTGGAATCGACGCAGGCCATACCTAGCGACAGTTCGAGCGATCTCTTCTGACCGCTGTATTCCAATGGACGAGATTAAGCGTCGCGAGGAACGAGGCTACAGGGCGGAAAGTAACGCGAATGGAACTCGAGTCGCTTGCGAAACAGCGAGCAGAAGGGTCGGGCAGCGGGGGAGCATCGCGACGAACGACACCGAACGTTCGCGCAAGTATGCATGATCCCCGGAGTATCGCGAGGGATGCCTTGCGCTTTCCCCGTCTCGCCTCACCGACCCCCATCTCGACGGAACTTTTCTTCCTGCACAAGCGAGCGACGACTCTGGAATTCCTCGAGCCCCCCCTTATATCCAACCCCCTCCGCGAATCTCCCTTACCTCGATACAACGTTGCCCAAGCTCCCAGAAACTCTCAGCAATTAAACATACCCACCCATCAGCTCCCTTCTCCCAGGCAAGTCATCGAACGAAAATAATCGTTGCCGACGGAACGGAGTGAAGCGAAGCAAAACGCGTTCGATACATTCACCCACGAAGCATCTACTTCCTACCGCAGCGATTTTAAATAGGATCACGATTATTCACGTTCGAAATCTCGCTTCCCTTCGAGTATCTCCAAAGCCACCCTGGGAGCATCGACCAATCGCCGGACAAACGCTTTATCGTACATAAAAACACGACACTTGGAGCGTCGACGAATCGTTTAAACCGTGGCTCGGCGCCGCGCTCCGAGTTCGATGAAAAGCTGAAATTCGCCGATCGCTGGGAATTAACTGGCCCCTCTCTCTCTCTCTCTCTCTCTCTCTCGCTCTCTCTCGCGCGCACTTTATTTGCTTGCACAGCGGCACGCGCGCCTCTGCCAAACCGATTTCGGCGCTTGGACGGGAACGCCGGAAAAATTAGTAGGGAAGAATTTATCGCGAGTTTGCCTGTATCGTGGCCCGCGACGCGTCCAACGGCCCCGGGGCTGTCGGTCGATGCCTGTTAACGAACGGCGCTGGCACGAATCAAAGGAGCCCCGCGACTAAACAAATCACACGGTGCGAGCCAGCAAATTCTCTGCTCGAAATCATTTTCGCCGTTCGACCCGAGCCCTGCAATTCCTCCGACGATCCGATCCGACGGCCCCGCTTGCGAGCGTGTCAATTAACTCGGCCAAAGATTCAAGCTGACAATTTCGCGGGGGAACGCGACGGCGGGGGCTGGACAAAGAGCAGCGTACCGCACGGAGTGAAACGGCTATTTACTACGAACGATTCCATCAGGTGCTACTCCATTGGAGCGGGTATTAATTAGCGCGCCCGTTCTCGCGAGTCCCCCCACGCTCGGGCATTGTTCCAGTTAATGGTGGTCCAGATCGAATCTGACAATATTCCCGACTCCATTAAACCTGATGGATTACTATTACGGGAGAGGCACGGCGAGACTTTCGAGGATTCCTTGAAAAACGCCAGGGAACTTCGGGTCCGAGGCCAGGTTCGACAGCTAATTTCCAGGAGGCAAAGCTTTTAATCGAGTCCCACGCGTCCCGCGACCCTTCCGCGCGCTTTCGATTTCTATTCTTCTGGCGGGCATCCCGGAGACACTGGATGCGCCGGTTAACCGCCTGTTTCTGAGAAATTTCCGTTCGAACTTGGGAGTATCGCTTCGCTTGGATTAGATGTTGAAATGCGACAGGGGAGAGGTAAGAGGAAGCTGCGCCGATCTTACAATTAACGCCCGCTGCGCTGGATAAGTAATTTCCTTCGATTCATTATCTACTGCAACTTTTTTTTTTATATTAGCTTCTAAGCTTCCATAAAGGAATGAAACTTCTTCGGTCAAATCGCCCGCAGATTCGAATGTTCTCTGCGAAGCGCGAGTGGTGAGGTTTGAAGGAGGCGAGGGGAGTTAATAAAGAAGCCCTTAACTGGTCGATCCGTGCGAATCAAACGTGGATGAATGGGCGAAGGATGTAACGAGCAAGGCTGCGTGGAATAGCGCGGGAGGCTATCAGAAATCCAAAGGGGGCCGCGAGGAATCAGCGGGCGCCTCGAGAGGCGAGGAAAGTAATAAGGGAAAACTGCGACGGGACAAAGAAAACTGTGGAACAGGCGATGGGGGGGGAAGGCGTCGGTGGCGCTGAGAAGAAACCTTAAGAAAACCATGAAAAGTCACGGAGGACTGTGAGAACCAGACGAAGCCTGGGCAGAAGGGGGGACGACTATGCAAATAGTCGTAAGGAAGACCACGAGAAATTACGAAGGGAAGCGAAGAACAGCTAGCAAGTTCGCCCCGTGGCTGAATTTCTGCGAGGACGAGGGGGGGGGGGGGGGCAGGGATGAAGGAAGGCTCGCGTATCTCATTGTGGCGCAATACTGTGAACGCGCATCGCGATCAATGCGCGGCCGTATAATATCGTATCTAATTACGCATCGACAATTTTAGCCGTGATTATTAGTGGCTAATGAATTGCCGGAAATGAGCAGTGTTTGCATGCCAGCGAAGAATGGCGTGCCACCGAGTCGCCCCCGTTCGACGACGGGGCAAAAATAAGATAAAAATGGACACGGAGGATAATAACCAGGTATAGACTATCCTGTACGATAATTAATACGCACGAGGGTGGGGCGAGGTGAACCATTCCTCTATGATTTGCGCGGCGAATCGCTGAAGAGGATCCTTCGATATCCGGTCGCGAATAGAAAATGGCACGTTCGAACAATTCCGGGATCGCGTTTCTGTTGAATTTTCGAAGGTCAATGAGACATTTCAGAGAATAAGGTCCTCGAGGATCTCGCGGTCCAGGTTTGCGTAGCTTAAAATGCTGGCGAGTTCGTGTCGAAGATAAATTATTATATTTACGGTGGGAGTGCAATAGCAATCGCTAACGCTGGGTTACAACTAAAAAAAAAATGTCACAGAGACTCGAAAAACGGAAATAAATAAAAACAGTTAAGAAGCAAAGAATATTTTTATTTAAACTTCCAACGGACCAATGGAAATCCTTTTAACCCGACAGGGTTAAATTAATTAGCAGTCGCGCATCGCCTGTTCTAAGAGCAATCATATTGTAACTGGAAACGGCTAATACCGTTTGATGTTTCTGGACTTAAGCCGAGGCCCTTTTTGGTACCTACGTATCCCGATATGTACTCACGCTCGCATCACGGGTTATTGATCACCAGCAACGGATTCTGAACTGGTCAGCTGGCCAACCGATAAACGCGATGGAATTTCTAAAAGGGCACAGCTTACAGCCGGAAGCCTAAAACAGCGTCATCTTTGGGAATTTGTTTGGGAGAAACCTCGGGTATCTCGCGCGAAGAGTACTTAGAAATTATTTAAGATTTAATATCGACCGTATTGATTAAATTACTATGATATCGGCGCAAGGTTCGGTCACTTTATACAAATTCAAAAAGTCGTTTTGCAACTATTCACTATTCTATAAAATATAGAGTTTCCGACGTTTCGGTCCAGATTTGGACCTTTATCAAGGAAAGATGTAAGTATAAGAATATTGCGTGAACTATTAAATTTATTAGTCGGCGCGTTCAAATAGTAACGTCCGACACTTGAGTCGGATGGAAGATGACTCGGTATAGTAATTTTTACAGTCGACCTGAACTGAATCTGAATTAAACCTGGGCCGTATCTGAGGTGAATCTGAAGCTAGCTAAAGTACTACTAGGTTTAATTTTCCAGGCTAGAAACAGACCGCACCTGCATCAATTGTAGCCCAGATTTAACTTACACCTGCGTTAGAATCGCAACACCACACGCCCCCCTCGCAAAATCCCATCCAAACTTCGAATCGAACAACAACCTACTCTCGATCCTAATTCCAGAACTCGCGCCAACCAACGAATCCTACCACTCTCATATCGAACGAAACGCGCGTCTATCTAATCCGTTCCTTTTCGGCCTCATTACCCGGCTTAATCGCGGAAGGAGTTCTTCGATCATCTGCCTAACGTTTTCTAGAAACCGCCGGTGGATTGTGACGAGACGCGACCGGATAATTCCACAGCGTAGCCAGGCTGCCGTCGGTTTCTTCGGGACTTTCTTCCCCCACTGGCTAACAGTTACTCCGTTCTGCAGGAAACCGTGGCGCGGTCGTGTTTTCAATTAATGACGACTACGCCGAGTCATTCGGCCGTAATCCGATGCTGTTACGTCGCGGCAATTACGAGTATGCCGCTGAAAAACCGCACTTCACCGCGGATAAGCGAGTCTGCGGTGAAACAGCAGGTTTCCTACACTTATACCCTCGTTTGATTTTTGCCCGGCCACCGCGAGGCTCGCGTGCACCGTTCCGCTATCGACGCGATCAGCGTTCGGTAGTTTCTGCAATCCGTAACATCAACGGTCGCGCGGATTTCGCGAAGCAGATATGATATTCCAGGGCATCGCAATTAACAATCGCGGCGGTGCGTCAACGGCTGCATTATTCCAAGGACAGTGCTCCGCCATTCTGATCGAAAGAAACTTAATTTCTCTGTACCCATTGGTACACTTCGCAATCGATCTTATTGATGCTTTTTTCCCAATGACTTCATGCACTGCTTCTTGTATTTTATCCGCGCTAACCCGTTTTTAGGCGGCATATTTTCACTGAAAAAAGCGAAGAATAGTAAGGTTTCGAAGGGGACAGGTAGGTATGAAAGGGACGTCCCCTTCATAAATTTTTGTTGTGTCCCTTTCACGAATAAAGCACTAAAATTGAAAATCTAATTCCTACAATTACAATATGATTGAAAAAGGATCGGACATTATACGATATCGTTATTAAATAAATACCTGCTTAGATGCAGTAATAGAAAAATCAGACGCATATAACAGCGCTTCACAATACAGTTCAAGAAAATACTAAAAGTACCGTAAACTGGGGGTGAATTTGCCCGTCCGGGGTGACATTGCCCACTTTTCGGAAAGACTTTATTTTATTTTATTGTAAAGTAATTAGAACATATCGTGTTTTGTAATCGATAGCAATAATTTCTCCAAGGTCTAACGAAAAAAAAATTAGCGAGTTCAGTCGTATGGTAATTTTTCAGTCAGAGTAAAAAAGTGGGCAATGTCACCCCGGCGGGCAAAGTCACCCCAGTTTACGGTATACTTTTAGAAGTATACTTCGAACCTCAAAAAAATTCAAGTGTGTATTTCTGTCGTCGTAGATACGATAGCGGCTTGAAATTTGGCTTGATAACGCATGAATGAATGTGGCTACAAAATAAAAACACTTCTGGCCTGGGCAGATCCTTTATCTTTGAGATAATCACCATGCCCCCTTCGATACGCGTCCCTTTCATCCCACCTCTCCCCTACATTAAAATTCGCGAAGTGGCGCGTGAAATACACCTATTAGTGCCGCAAGATTTTGACTTTCAAGAAGCAACCCAGTCTCCACTGCTCGAGTGTTAACTCCCGCTATAGTCTCTACGTATCTGATGAAAAAGTGAGTGGAAATATAACGCGTGGTCCATTGATATCGAGATCGCTGAACACTTGCGCATTTACACCTATCCCTTGAAAAACTACTCGGATCCGAGACACCCGCATCCCGCTACCCCTTTCCCACCCCCGGCTCAGACTTCCAAAACAATCCAGTCGGAACTGGGGAAGCTAACCCGGGAACTCCCGCGAAACCCGAAAATTCCCCGAGCACGGTGGCCAAATTGCCGCAGAAGCACGGGACAGGAACAACAACAGCGGCAGAGCCGAGAGCAAACACTCGATCATGTGCCCCAGCATCGGTGGCCGGCACCGTTGCATACGCGTACACGGCTGGGAGAAGCGATCGCAGGCGAGATCGAGAGGCTCGCCAACGGAACGGTGCATCCGGTTCCGCGTATCCGCCTGCAATCTGTCCACTCGTTCATCCCCCTGCCAGACCTCGGCAGCCCCTTTCGCTTCGCGTCGCCAGAGACGGAGACATTTGGCGCTGCTAGCCCCCTGCCATTCCATTTAGCTCGTGTTCCGCGCGAACCGAGGAGAAAAACCCCGCTGCAGAGGGCAGAGGGGAGACTCGTGGGCGAGCATCGTACGAGAGCGAGGGGTTGGCGAGCCTGTCGAACGGGCGAGAGAGAGGGAACAATGTGCAGAGAGCCAAACTGTCGCGCCAACGGTTAACACCGCGTATCGGCATCTTTTCTGTGAGAGAGAGAGAAGAGAAAGAGAGAGAGAGAGCGCACAGCCACGCGAGGGTTGATTCCACGTACGCGTACGGGGGTGGGTGGAATCCACCCTCCCGCAGCGTTGCATTATCCCGCGAGTACTGTCCCTCTGCCTCGCTCGCATGGTTTATGCTCTCCCGCCGCGACTTCTCATTCGTTTGCCAGCCTGGTCCCCGAACCCGTCGCAAGATCCACCCGGTATCGATCTCCTCCCCTCTCCCCCGCGCTCTGTCTCCGTTTCACGTGTTCGTGGGATTCCAGACAGCTATCCGATTCCGCGAGACCCTGTCAGCAACGCGTGCCGCGCGAGGGGAGCGAGAACGGACGCGCAGGAACAGGGGATGTTTCTCTTTTTCTCGTCGGCTGGGCAACACCGTAGCTTTCCGGGGGCGTCGCGACGCCTCTCGCAGAGGAGCTTGTCGGGCCTACGCCGTATAGATTCGCGGTGGAGCATCGCGCGTGTTTGGGCGAACGTTTAACGTCCACTTTCGCCGACTCCTGCATTCTGCGCCTTGGACAGGCCTCGGTGAGTGGGATTAGCTTGCTTTCGACGAGACGTGTGCTAAAGCTGGAGGTCCGTTGAGGAATTTTAGATTAAGAACTGACAGGACTCCTCGTTTCGTCGCTGCGGAATAATCTTCAAACCATGTTTGCTATTTCTTTTTTTTTTTTTTTTTTTTGTTGGAGGCTAGCTTGTCAGAACGCTGAACTTTATTCGTTCTTGCATGCTGCTCGACAACGCGAAACTCTAATCACGTTCGTTAAGAATATAACGCGCCGTTGCGAAAGGATGGAACGATAGAGAGAGTGGTGCGTCAAGCTTCTGCGTAATTAGTTATCGATCGCGCTCAGCTGAAAATAATTCGATGCGGTGGCCAGGCCCGACGCGGTTTCATATTCCGGCGCGTGCTGCGCGAAAATCAAAATACGCCTCGTAAATTCACGCCGACCGAGAATCCCGGGGAAATATTAAAACCTCGTTGTATCTTCTCGTTGACGCTCGCGGCTCCGGCCTCGCCTGCCCTTTTATTCCATTTTCGGGGGGGGGGGGGGGGGACCTCGAACATTTTATAGGGCTTCCTCCTGGCGCTTTCTGAATATAAATATCCGCGCGCCAGCGCGATATTAAACTCGCGGTTTCGAAGAGAAGGCGGATATATTGGAGACGACGGGCAACGCAGCGGGAGAGCAATTCAACGTCGATCACAATCTCGTCTTTGGTAGACGATAAACAATGCCACTTCGATTAACAACTTTACACGCTACCTAAATACCGACCTGTACTACAAGGACAGTTTGAGAATCCTGCGACACTGTCCCAACTAGCAGGATGTTGTTCTACAAATTAAACTTTCGCAGAGTCGATTCGGAGCGGATGCTACCGAAGACAGCAAATACGTAGGATCCCCACAGCTCCAATATCGGCAGCAAAGTCTTATTTATAATAGTAGTCGTTCACGCCGTTCCATATTGTTTCTTTATTAAGGCAACTGCCATCGCCTATAGGGTAAATCCGGGAGACGCGATCGGGCTGGAGAGTTGGTCGAAACAGTTGATTCCTAGAGAATTAATCGTTCTAAACCTTAACACACTTTTACATATACACAGATGGAGAGTCTATAGCCATTCGACCAACTCTCCAGCTCGACCGCGTCTCCCGGATTTACCCTACAGTAGCTTTTAATATAAACTTATGTTGAAAAGAAAGTCGAAATTCTTAGCTTAAGAAAAATTCGAATACCCAATAAAACAAAGAACAGGTAAAAATTTAAAAAAAGAAACTATAAAATCGTGATGTAAAAAATAACACGCGCGTGTATAGAAGGATTAAAAATACAGTGACGGTAGGAATAAAGGCAGGGTGGTGAATTTTTCGAAGAAATATCTATTCTGCTGTTCGTCTAGCCACTTTCAGAATTGATTCCAACACGCGGAAAAACTGCTTCAGCGAGAAAATGTCTGAATTCCCCCGAATCGCGGAGCGTTTGTAGAACGCTGAGGGAATAAAGGGTTTAAATTAGAGATTCCAATAATACGGCATTTACAGGAAGGGCAATGATGGGGCACTGGAAATTACAAGAGAAATCACGGGGCGACGCGGCTGGAAATACCGTGGAAAACGAAAATACGTTTCCCCGCTGGCCGGCGGGAAGAGCCGCGAAGCCAACAAGAATCGCAACAACCCACGGATCAATTTTCATCCCTGCAGACCGACGAAACGACGCTTTTGGCCCGCGCGCCGTCCCAACGTCCCGGAATTAATACGAATTTCCATAACTATTGGATGAGGTTATCGCAACTATGCGTGTATCCATATGTAACAGGGGCGGTTTAACCGGCAACCGTAGAAACTCGCTCGGGCGGATAGTCTGCGCAAAGTAGAGGACTTCGGTTTTACGGTGTACGGATCATTCGCAAACAGAACGGCGCGCCCGTTTCGAGCGATGCCATACCGCGGCAATTCTCCTTACCAAAGTGTTATCGATCTTTAGAGGAGCGCCGATATCAGCTCCGTCTTCGCTCCTCCCTCGGGCACAGCGCTCTTCTCCAAAGAGTCCTCTCACTTCCGCTGCTCCATAACATTATTTCGTCGCAGCAAATCCATTATTTTTATATAATTGTGCAAGCTCCCGAAGTTGTCGAGAAGCCTCGAATGTCGAAAATTGCGCGAGACTTGTTCTGTAAGTGTGGTTGCAGGCAGAGGCCTCCGCGAGTTATAAAACGTTGAGAAATTCGAATGGTAAGTCTAGCCTGATAAAGGGAAGTATAGTCGAAAATGAAGGAAGGAGATCTTGGACGATAAATCACGATTTCTCATGCAAATATTGTAACAATCGCGCGGTTCCGATCGACTATTCATCGAATGCATCTCACACCGCATTCACAGCGCTTTCCGAGCATATTCTGATCGTAATTTATCATCCACAGACCTCTGCTCTTCAAATCTAATCATCGAGCCGCATACGATCTTGTTTATAAAACCATCAAACTAATTTCAATATCCCTCTGACTTCTCGTCCTTTCTTTTCCACGATCGAGAATAATGCATGCCGCGGATGTTTGCACCGGCGCGACAGAATCGTGCATCTCTTTTCGCGACTTTGATGCTTCTCCACTGATCAACCCGGCTATTCGTTTATGCTTCCATTCGGTGGCAGTTAAACTGCAATAACGCGCGCAGGGTGTTTTAGAAAAAGGATTACGAACTTTCAGACCTCGTAGCATTATTTAATTATCCAATTGCGATAAGCATTTATCGAAATAGACAAAGCAAATTGTTCCCAAACAAACGCTATTCACAGAAACATTTTTTTCACCCCGAAATTATAGGAAATCACACAAAGCGCTTCATTAGGCGATTATAAAAATTTATTCAAAGAATAAAATCGAGTTTTCTTTTCTTTTCAGTCTTTCTCTTTTCTCTTTCCTCTTTGTTTGGGGAGTGCCAGGGCCCCTTGCCACCCTCTGGGTGCGCCACTGCTCCAAAGATACCCCATAACATCCTCCATAATAATTATCACTATTAAAACATACACGTATTAACGCGATACCATTCTTCTAAATATGAATTACAAACCTCAGAACTCGCTAACACTTTTCCAAAACATCCCCTTCGATCGAGGCATTTAGAACAAAAACGGACTAGCCCACATTTTTTTTCCGAAATTAAGTCAGCAACTATATTTGCTGTTCCAATTCGATCCACTAATCATATAAAATAGGAACAATGAGTTTTCTTTCAAAGTGGGTTAGTCCGTTTTTGCTCTGAATGCCTCGATTCAAAGCACCCGATAATCAGTGGCTCTCATTTAACCAATAGCTTGAACACAGCAGGAACCAGTAAACGCACACACTGACCGCAGAGGCTTTTTACGTCAACGACTCCTAGCTGAGGAATAGTAAAACGGGGCACCCTTCCTAGACCTCGTAATGACGTATAAATGCGTACATCGCGATTAGTATTCCTCCACCCCCCGCCCCCCACTCGCTGGAACCTGCAGGTACGATCGTGGCCTAACAATGCTCGGCTGTTTCAATATTTCCTCCAAGATAGACAGCAAAGGGCGGCCGCCCGTTTTTCATGCGCGCTGAAGGAAAACGCGAAACACTCGACCGTGTTCTTTTTGGTTCTGCTCGCGGAGCACGGAAGAAATATCAACCTGTTTTCCCGGGGAACGGGAAATAAGAAATGAAATCCTGTTGTACGGTGGCCGGAGGATGGGGACGGAGGAGTTGTCGAGAAGACACGCGGTGACTAACAGGATTCTAAAAGTTCGGGATAATGGTCTGTTACGGGCATCTGTGCGCTTTCTTCCCTCCCCGGATGACGCGTTTATTCTTGGCGCGTAATTGTTGCGCGGCTCGCCGCTGGGTTCTACTTTGTTTTTTAAATATCTCAAGCCACCCGTCTACCGAAATCTTTGGGAACAGTCGCCGAGGATTACCGTTCTTCGCACGAGTGAAGTAATCAAGATTCTATGTTTATCTATTCAAAGATCTCTGCTTTGAGAATCCTTGCAATTCAAACTGGAGGGTCTGTTTATTGCTTCGGAGCTGCCACTTAGTTACTCGGAGCTTCCAGTGGCCCCTTTTATTCAGTGGGACTTCTCTTCGAGATACAATTAAATATACATTTCGAAGGGTGCGGCGAATCATATAAATGAAACGCAGACTCTAATCAAGATGAAATTTCACCGAATACTGAAGAGTAACCTTCACTCCCACTTGGCTGCGCAAATTATTCTTCCGATAAATAGAATACTGCGTACAGAGTAAAAAACGTCCCGCGACTTTCCAAATCGACATTTTTCTTCTTCTCTTTTGGACGATACCCGGAGGAGATACGTTTGGCACCGCAAACTCCTTGCGCGACAAGCCTGCTTTGTTCAACAGCAGCTATGTACACGCGGAACAAAGCGAATTATCGTTATCTTTTTGGAAAATATTTTTTAAACTTATTTATTTATTTATTATACGGAAATTCCCGCGGTGTACAAGAAAGAAAGAAAAAACAAGTGAAATTTACAGAGAGTCTGAGCACAAAATAGCAAAAATTAATACATAAGTAAGCAATGTAACCGTAATAATCATTACTAAAATCATAAGCTCTCAAGTGCACAAGCGGTTAAAAAGAAAAGTCCCCTCTTTTCACGGTCCTATGCAACCCCTTAACCCTGGTACACCCTCGACATATCTGCAAGTCCCTCGGCAACGACGACACTGTCTAAAATAACCGCGATTACTACGACCTCGTCCCTGGTCCGAATGAAAATGCCCCAGCCGTTGATTAGGCGCGCCGAGGAATCGAGGGAAATACGAAAATCGTCGGACGGGCTGGGGAAAAAAGGAGAGCGACGAGCGAGAATCTCGTTTCTCAATTACATCGTCTCCGCGGCGTGTTCGGGTCAGGGAACTTCACGCAGGAATTGTGATTCGTTTGAATCCCCCTTCCGCCGCATCCGGCCGAAGATGCGCCATGGAAAATTCACCCTTCCCCGAGGGGAGGTTCCGGCGGGCAAAAATCGTGAAATTCGTTAAGCATATTACGGTCGTGGAACTCGATTAAAGCCCTCGTGTCGCTCCAGCTAACGTTACAAGCGTAACTTTTTGCGAACGCTCCACCAGCGTGTGCAACAAATCGATGGGTAATTTTTCCGCCACCGACGGGGGCAGCGGGAAACGAGACGGAATATATGGTGACCGATTAACGGATCGCTTCGCTGTTTAAATACACGGGGTGCGCCGAGGCGAACGCGCCGAAATTTTCCGAACACACTTTCCCCGGACGGGGAGAAGAAATTGCGAGTCGAAGAAACTTCTCGTTACACTTTTCGCTTCGCGAGATTACTTCAAAGAAATTCGAGGCACTTCTCTATTATGCCGCTTCTGTTCACCGGGAAACTTTTAAGCTTTAGATAACAATCTAATGTATCGTATAATGCAGACAGTGGGCGCGAAATGTCGAGAGTTCGACGACGGCGGTGCAATTTAGCCAGTCCACCTCGAAACACCCTGTATTAAGCGCGATGAATTACGTCCCCCGTGTTATTCGTTTACGAGCGATAACATTTTAAAGAGATCGACGGGCGGACGCGCGATAAACAACGAAATCTCCCGCGTATAATGTATGCAAACAGCGGGACGAAAAAAAAGAAAATAGGGGGAAAAAGTGGTTAAAAAGCTGGGCCGCGGCCCGCTCCAGATAGATCGCGGTTCCATTTACCGGGCGATTGGTCAGCTGAATAATTGGATGGCCGCCTTTTGCCGCAATTTTTCCACCGCCCAAAGCTGCCCGCGGATTTTCTTTATTACGCTCAAAGTTCGGGGTCGTTCTGCCCCCTCCCCGGTGACCATTTGATCCTGGCCGTCGCTATTTACGATAGCCCGGAGTCCCGGGCGACTTCTAATTGGTCCTCGAAACCGCTCGTCGAAAAACAGCCCCGAAAGGAGCTGAACGGTTTAATAAGCGCGGGCCGGGCGACTTTCTCGTCCCTTTTCCCCCGATGGGACTTCGAGCGGCAATTTTTGCTCCTTATACCCACGATCTACCGTGTTTTTCTTTTGTTTACTGTGCGAGACACTTGGAAACGTCGCCTCATGGTTTCGAAGGGAAGGTGGAGCAGACACTGAGAATAATCTGGGACCTCTTTCCATGGGGGTGGAACGATTAGAATTTTTATTAGAAGCTTGCGTCGAATGGGGAGAAGAGAGGTCTGAATACAAAATTATGTGTTTGTGATAACAAATAGAATTGTTTAAAGATGATGGTTGCTGTTGTGCTTGATGTAATGGGGGCGAATAAAGTGAAGGAATTAATAAAATCAATGCAATAGCAAACGCACAGACGGGAGAGGGGAGGAACTTGAATTGCTGCGAAATTTCTGCATATTTTTGAAACTCTAATATTCAATATTTTTGAAGATGTAAGATGTATGCCCAGTTCGATGGGTTTCCAGTGAGCCTGACTATAGACCGACTAATTCCCCTTTGTATTACACTCCGTCTCTTTCTTGCACTTTAATCGCACAAGTGACAATGACGGAAATGAGAGAGTCAGAAAATAGAATTCTAAAACGCCCCGTTACACCTAATCGTTCTATTTACACGAATTTTGGGCAATAGCAACAGTGGATAATTTAATTGTTACAAAATATTTGAGTGGAATTCACTTGAATGGCGAGGAAATCAATCAGAAAATGAAATACATCAAATACCACCAGTTGTACACATTTTTATTCCTACTTAACTAATTAAATTCTCGCGGAGAACACGAATTTCATCGAAAACCGCTTCAAACGTTCTAGTACCTCCGCAAACACGTTCACAATACTCTACAAAGTGTCCACAGCCTTCCACTCGGGATTTCAAATTTCGCGCGCAACCGTTACACTAACAATCTATTAGCAACTAACCACGTTTCACAACCCATATATATTTTCACCGGCAATTCACGAAATCTCCTAATTCGCGGAGCACACGAATCTCACTGGCCAATGTAACCCTCGATCAACATTCTCAAAGAATACTAATCCCTAAACCCCGTCGAATATCGTTTCGAAAATCCCCTATCTCCTACCACCATCGCGACAATTTCGTAATTGGGATTCTATCCGGCGATCGTTCCTCTGGGAACTTCAAAATTCGCAGCCCGCGACACACGAGCAGCTTGTCCGGAATAGAAGACCGTAGATATAATAATGCGGCCGCTTACCTTTCACGAGAGTTGTCACGGCGAGCACGGCGAGAAACAGGATCAGCCTGGTCGTCGAGTGTCCGTTTCCGTAGTAGTCCTTCATGGTTGCCTCGATAGTCCGCTACAGGAGCATAGATGAGCACACCGAGCGCGAAACAACGTACGTAAACACACAGGTCCACTTGCATAAAACCGTAAACGAATTATCGCTCGCGGCGACGAAGGAAAGTAGCCGGACGGTTTACAGTTCACGATCGCGTGGACGCTCTTGCCATCCGACGCGCGGGCATTCGCGTTCGAAACGGATTCCGCCGGAAATCGATCGGGAGTCGAGCGTTTTCGTCGCGTTCCACAAAATCACTAACTCTCCGCGGCAAATTCGCGTCGAGAAGATCCCCGATACCTAACCTCGAATATCCCAACGGTCGCGGGAGCGCGGCAATATCGCCGTGTATTCCGTTCGCCGATCCTTTCTGAGCAGAACTGTTCCGGCGAGCAATACCGATCGCGAGATAACGATACGAGTCGCAGGCACGCTCGCACTTCCGGACTCAGTCTCGACTGAAATCCGTCGCGCTCGACGAGCCGTTCGACTGGCTTCGATCGACGAGTCGAGATGAGAAATGGAAACGTGCGTACCTAACCCTCCAGACGCGACTCGAAGTGGGCACGCGATCTTCGATTGCAATCGAGGCACCGATATTCCCGTGAACAGTTGCCTCGGTCCCCCGCACGCTGACCGCCGATGCTACTCGCCTCGCACCACGTAATCTGAACATTCACGACGTCGAAACTTATTCGCATCCAGCGACGGGACGTTGAAGCGAACGGCACAGGTGCGCGATTACTGACCGGTTAGGGGGATCATCGATCTATCGGCACTGGCTTCGCGGCGGCACCGGTGGTAACAGGTGAGCTGTCAAGGCGACGCGGACACCACTTTCGAATTCTCTGCACTGTGTAATCCCAGGGATCAGCGGTTTCGTTCAGTATCTTCGCGAAAGCATCCCATCTAGAGGGACCCGCGGGCCTCGCGTCTGGTGTCGGCGGCCGCTCGTTTCTATACACCCTCGGTGTCAACGATCATCCCTCGCCTGTCACGAGCTTCCCATGCACCCGCCTCGTGTCCCTTTACTGTCAATTTATTTCGGCAGGCTCCCGTCGCGCTCGCGGCACGTGACACTTATCGTTGCTCGCGGATAAAGGACGCGCACGATCCGCGTATCACACTGGTAATCTGACGGCGGAGGACTGTTACACGAGGGGGGGAGGAGAAGGAGGGGGGATAGACGACACCGTACTCGTTGCCGGATCGCGGGACGATGGAATAAGAAGAGCGGCACGTACAGGCGCACACCTACGCGGGAGTGTGAACACTGGCGGAATCGCTCGAAAGGGAAGGAGGCCTCTGCCCCCGCAGAGATCCACGGAGATTGCCGAGGAGGGCCGGGAACGGCCGAGCGCCGCCACCCCACCACGCAGCCACATCCCCCAACGGCGGCCGAGTGCAGTGCGCACGCAAAGCACTTGACACGATGGAAAACGAGAAGAACAACGCAGATGCGGAAAATCGACGGCAAATGTCAAGATACCTGGATCCTTATAAAACAGGGGGGAAAATACGGCGGATCGTTTGAGACCGCTTTTTTCAACGTTCATTGAATTTTACCGTGAAAAATCAGAGTACTGTACTGTGCTTTATACTGGAACGTCTGTTGTATTATACTGCTTCTACTCCCGTTAATTTATTAACGCCCGACACTGTTCTATTTCTAAGCTTACCTTCGGAGTAAATTATTTTGTTGGTGAGATACGGATGATTATATGGGTTGAAGTGCTGTTAAGTTCGGCAATGTTCGTTTTAAAGCGACTGGGCGTTGATGAGTTAACGTTGTAGGAGAATTTATGGATTAGGATTTGTATGTTAGGAGAATGTTAACGGGAGAATGTATATTAGACATGGAGCTTTTGAGAAAAAAATCGCTTATTTTTCAACACTGATCTTTATTAATTTTATACAAAACTTTTTTTGTATAATATTTTTCGGTTTTAAATTTTTAATTAAATTGACACTATAAAATGGGTGAAAAAATGCAAGAGGGGTATATTTTTCTTTACCATCATCCCCAAGTTGCTCCCCTCCCTGGAAAAAAGTCTTCGCACGCCCTTGAAATTAGAAATATATTGGGGGGATGTAGAAAAAGTTTAAAAGTTCGATATGCGATTATTCTTATTGGGGTGTAGCGTGAATATCTTTGGCAGTGATTATATAGAGATACTCGTTTATACGGTTACTTCACATTCAAATATTCTCATTAAGAGTTCTCAACGCTGCGCAAATGAAATTCGTTTTATAAACGAGAACGATCACTCCGAAACTAGTTAGAGAATTTGAAGGGGACTTTCTGAAACTGAAATCTTGTTTGCTTAAAATGGAACGGTGGCTTTTGCAAATATTCCAAAAGTTTATGCGGCGTGGAAGATTCTCGATTGGAGTGACAAGTAGTTCCGAGACACCCGGTACGCCAGTTAATTCAACATCTGCTGCGCATACGAGCGCGCTTGTGCGGAGCTTAATAAACAGACGTTTAGTTTCGACTAACGGCTTGAATTTTTAAGAAACCATTATTTGTCTGCTTGTCATAGAAGCATTTATTATTCAAGGAATTATACGCGATCGAAGGAAACAACTTACAACTCTGCGAACATTGCTATTAACAAGGAAATCGTTTGAAATTGCATTCTTCCCTTAACAGATATTACGTCGCAAAGAATTTAAAGCAAGGAACCTAATATTATTTACTACTTAGCAAAATATCTAATGGAAGAATTTATTTTTAAATTGTTATTGAGGAAATGATAGAAAATGGGATATTTCGAAATTACGTGCTACTATGAAAATTCGTCAGATATTACTTCAGAGCGTAGAAGATTTTTATCGTACTTGTTATTAACGATCAACACCTTTGTAACGCGACGAAGGTTCGACGAACCGTAAACAGCTGTTTACTTCCGAGGCAACAACTTGCTCCTCAGATTTTCCTCGCCTTCGTATTTTCTCTAAGCGAAACCTAAACAATATTTTAAAATTACACTTCTGAACATTTAGTACTGACTGCATTCAATCCATTAGTATTAACGCCGAATACCTGCTTTCGAAAACGCTACAAACAATAATCGAAAACACGAGGGGATCACCTTCAAGGGGATCAACGTGGAAACACTATCAGATCTATTTTTACAAACGTTTATTTCGTCTAATTACAAATGTTCCGCTACTGATTCATGAATTTCCATTGAATGTTCGTAAGGCGCCTGCTGAAAGATAATCGTTAGGCAAATAATCTACTCCTTCGAAATGTGAAAATGTTACAAAAGGGCAGTAGGGGACGCAACGGTAAATCGTCGCGTCGCAAACTATAATCGCATACACGCATCAGGAAGTACGCGGTATTAATCCTCCCGTACAAACGAACGATCGTCCTGTCCAAAAACGAGTAGAAAAGCGTTAACGGTCCGCGACGGGCTTTTGACAAAATACAGGCTCGGCGTGCTCGAGCGTAGATCCCTCGGCTGGATCCTTGATACGCAAAAGAGGGAGCCTGTCATTTACACCCGTTCCCCTGTACACCGAGCAGAATATATCTCTCCCTCGAAAGAAGAAAAACTGTATGCCGCCAGCTATTCGCGTATCTCTATGCAACATCACAATCAACGTGTTCGCCTGTTATAAGTCGAAGAATACAAGTCTGCGCATAATAATTATCTCCCCTAACTGCTCCATCATCGTACAGAGAAAGGGGTATGGGGGTGGATCGAACGATACGTTAAGCGCATTACGTATATCGTTGTGTATAATATATACAGGATATCTCATAAGATTCAGGATATTTAAGAAATGAAAGTCCTTAGCTGAGAAACTCTGATATATACGATATCTTCGTCGAATGCAAGGTCCTCTAATTAATTGTACTAAAAGGAGTATGCATGTACCTAATAAGTATGCATGTCGCTCGTTCGCGACGAGAGTGATGCAATTCGAAAAATATGTCTATTAGCTGCTTAAAGAATTCCGTTCCGTAACGGCCAGAAATTCGCTGTATGCGCGCGACAGACAATTAACGCGGAATTAAAGAGCAGAAACGAATAGGAAATTATATTAGAACGTATTTTCCATTACGAATAAATTGTAGGTAGTTGCGCGGCATTCTACAGTTCCCTTTCATTTAGGTATTTGTTTTTTTTTTTTTTTTTAACAAAAGACCATTCGTGCTTCCTTTTCTACTTCGTTTCGACAAGCTGTATGTACGTTTCATTGGAGAGATTACAGGGCCGTTTCCCTCTATCTGATACGAATGTCCCCGACACGACACTCGGATATCCAGAAAAAATTTGCGCGCTCGAAAGGGGAAAGAAAACGAGAAAGGGAGAAGGAGAGCTGGGGAAGCGCAGAGTAACGAGTCGCGGGAAGAAAATGGTTTCGTCGGTTGTCAGTTTCCTCAGTCTTATTGGTGCCTATGCTAATTAAGAGTCGAAGATCGAGGATAATCTTCGCATCCGAGCACTGTAATCACGACGCGTCCACGCTGGAAACTTTCAGGAGGCGAGTACGCTTTCATATTTCTTTCTTTTCCAGCTTTCCACGCGACAGGTGAGAAATGGAACTACGGAAGATTACAAATCCCCCCTCTTCGAAACACCTCTCCGGTCTCGTTTCCGACCGGTTACTTGCCCCCCCCCATTTTCATCGGCACACTGATTACGCGCGGTCATTACAGGATTAACGTGACGTTCGAACACAGAAAACATGCGCGATCGCTCGGGGAACACCCTGAAACCAAGAGACACGGCGCAAAAGATCTGAGAAAAAGAATTTCTCTTTGTCGACTGACATCGAGACTTCAAGCAGCGCGGAACAGTCCGTTCTCCGAATGCCTTCGCGCGAGGAAAATAAAAAACACTCGAACTAGAGGAAGCAGATCTTCACAAGAGAAAACGATAGTATCTTTCGTTTCGAAATATATATATATATATATATATATATATATATTTCTAAACATCATATATGGATTCACCCTCGTTGCGTTTATTGTTCGCCTCTTAAATTAACGAATATTGATAACTTTCACCTTCCTTGCTCACGCAGCTGTGCGAAAGCACATTAAAAATCGTCGTACCGCGACATGCACACGATAATTCGATATTATAGAAAATATAGAAACTATTTTCAAAATCCCACGCTCCGCGTAACCGGACATTCCGGTTCGGTTGGTTCCGCTTTTCCCGTCGAAAAGGGGAACCGATTATTCGCTTGGTATCTTTGCAGCGTTTCCACCAAGAAACGATCTCAAAGATGACCCGGTATAAAATGCTTTCGCAAGGCACGCGCGAAGATACGATACTCTCGATGGGACGGGTGAACAGACGCGAGAACGGTCCCGAAAGATAACGCGCTCCCTCCCCCCGTCCACCGCAAACTGTGTACTGATTTTTTTTTCTTTCTTTTCTCTTTTGGGCCGAAGAACACTGATCCTCCCCGAGAACGAGGGGATACCGATTCTCCGTCGCCTTATCCTACTTTTATAGTTATATACCGAGCATTTACGCAGTCTTACAAGGCACATCGTTTTCTTCTCTCTCTCTCTCTCTCTCTCTCTCTCTCTCTCTCTCTCTTTCTCTCTCTGAATACATGGTCGGACAAGATCGCAGCGTTCTGAGACGTAGGCACGGTGCATACGAGATATATATGAGGAAATCAATTCCATTTCCGTTAACAGAGAAGTTACTTTGGTAATGACTAGGTCATGCACTATCGCTACGCAACAAATATACCACGTCTTCTCGCTATTATGTAATCTAAATGTATATATCGTGCGATTGGGCTTCACTCTCTTACAACGGTAGTGAAGGGAACTAATTAGCGCTTCGTTTATTATGGCTGCGTTTACGTGTCGCTCCCGCATAATGCGTAAATACGTAGGACCCCACGCGATCGAACTGGCGAGGAACGAGGCGAAGTCGCCCGAGCCTGGCCTCCTGCTTTTGATTTTGCAATCGGCGTCGATTCTCGATCTGCCTCGCATTTCTCACCACGACGCTTCGTGCGACGCTCGTTTCCGGTATACTACGAGATCCCCCCTCCCCCTCCCCTTCCCCCCTACCCCTCTGGAGAACGGTTTCGCGGGTTTCCAGTGAAAACGGAACTTGGCATCAATTATGGGGACAAGTACGAGTGTTCAAGAACGATCCCGCTCTGGTACGTTTGAAGGTAAGATAGGGAGAGTGAATCTCCCGTGCCGATAATCGTGGTTTCCGTTTCCCGTCAGAGGAATACTTCAATCCGAAGATCTGTTTGGACCGCAGTATCGCGCGTTAACACGTTCACAGTCTGAGTCTCTAAGCGTGAATGAGAATCGAAATCGCGAAGGCGGGGAGGTTTAAGGAAGCCTGATGTGGATCGAGAAGGTGGATCTGAGGTGAGAACGAACAGTAAACCACCGACTGCAAACCGCGCGACAGAATGCTATGCGCGAAACAGTTAGGAATAAGGATTCTTTAAAAGCGAAGATTATTCGTGTGAAATAAAGCAGTAACACCAACTTACGAGTTAAAACGAGCGAGAAACGTTCGCTCGTGGCACGCGCTCGGCCCTGAGCCGGGTTCGCGTGGCTCAAAGCTGTCCCGACCCGTGCAGAAGGTCGGGTAGGGGGAGGGACCGTGAACGTGTTAAAATTGAATACGATAATTGCTGGGACGAGGAATTGATCTCGCCTTGGAGGGCGGCAAGGAGGCAGTGGACGCCTCGCTGCTGGCCGTGCCCCCCGAATCGCGACCTCCGCTCTTGCTGCTGACCGTGCTGCCGGTACTCTGCCCCCGTGAACCAGTCTGCTTTCTCAGGGTGCCGTCGCTGAGACGGCCGTACTCCCCGATACGACGAGACGGCGGTGGTATCAGCGAACGGCTCTGGGTGTCCCTGTGCTTCACCTCCGCGTTGGAGGGCTGTTTCTTGCGCACGTTCTCGCATTGGAGGCGCTCGTACTCGTGGCCGGCCGCGGAGGAGGGCTTCTTCGACGTGTTATTAGGGGCCAGCGGCTCGGTGCCGGACGACTTCTTCCTGCGCTGAGCCTTTGTGTCGAATCTGCCGTACTCGATGGTACAGTTGGCGGTGTCGCGCGCGTTGATGCTAGCGGAGGGGTCTAGGGACGGGCCTGGGTCCGACTTCTTGCGCGCCTCCGTGTCGCTGAGCCGACAGTAACGGGAGTTGGTCGACTTCAGGCTCTTCGGCGGCCTAGGTAACGAGCTCGGGGGCAGGCTACCAGCGCGGCGCGGCTCGCCCTCCTGCATCCTCTGCCTCTGAGAGCTTCTGCCCTGCTTCTCCAGCAGCATCATGTCCTCGGGCTTGCCGTCGGACAGCCTCGAGACGGTGCCTTTCAGCCTGGAGGCCGCGCTGGTGAACTCCATAATGCCCGGCGACACCTCGCCCCCCGAGTCGTCCAGGAGCCGGCTCTTGCTCGATGCGGTGCTCGAGGTACCTGTGCTATCTACACCCGCCAATAATGGCTTGGGTATTTTTCCTTTTCGCGACGCAGTGCCTGGATTAGAGAATCCTGGAAAACAGCAAAGTGCCCGCTGAAACAAGAGAACAGAGCGCCTCCGTTGGAGAGGAGATCCGGGGACCTGGAAAGGGGTTAGTGCTCGCCACAAACAGCGCATGCACACTCGTGGATCACTCGGGATTCCGGGAAGGTTGCGTCGGGTCTTTAGGGATTGCGGTTAGTTCGACTGTAATCTGGAGCGGGTACGGGTCGTTTATTCGACTAGACTAGTTGCTTGTTGCGTAGTTAATTGTAAAACGATAAATCAATGGCACACAAAAGTTTGTATTAGTGAATATACAGTTTACTGAGTTCGTGAACAGAAATGGACGGTGAATGCATTCTTTACATATCGCCTACAGAGATTGCTTTGTAAATCTTGCACGGAATTCGCTTTTTATTAACGACCACGGACTGTCTTTCCAGTTACGGTAGAGAAGGGACTGTTCTACTGTCTCGGGATCATGACAGAAAAATCTGTCGGTAACTTATGGCGAGCAATAAAAAGCGTACTCTGTGACCATTTTGTTGATAAAACAAAAGTAAAAAAAAAAAATTATGAGAAATGAATTAATAAGGCACACATTGTTATGCAAACAATGACAATCGTAAACACAATGCGAGAATAGTTGATGCACAATTAAAATGACCAATCTTTATTCACGCGACTTACTCGATTATCACTTGCGTTTTTCAAAGAGCTGCACCTCTGACTTGAACATTTCTCAATCGTTAAATACCATTGTACATCGCGGTGCTATTTAAATGCTGATATTTCATTACGCTTGGATAATTATTGAAAGCGAACGTTTACTAAAGTATCAACTATTCTCAGCCGTACGACCAACTCAGATATGAACATTTGAATACCTGTGACCGTACAATCTGTAATACTTTCATACTCTGCTGTAGCTATAAAATGAATGCTAAAGAATTTAAGATACAATCGTCGCAGAAACAAGGCTATTATACTGCGCTAAGAAGATACATAGAGACAATAAAATTCTGCGGGATGATTATGAAATGACGAATAAATAAAATTATTTTCACTACCTCCAGCTGTTCTATGGGCAGCTGGCACTTCAACAAACTGATTCCAATGACAAGATGATTATACATTTACTTGTATTTTGCATACCTTACTAAGTAGCTGGGAGTCTAGTTCTTTTAACTGATCATCCAGGCTTTTATTCGTTTGCTCGAAGCTGCCCTGTTTCCTGTACTTGTAGCTATCTTGTACACCATACGATCCAGTACTTCCGTAACCACTGCCACCGCCCAGTACGCTGCTCACTTTTATACGTAGAAATAAGAGTTAGGAAATGCTACGAAACAATAGGCGCGTAGCTGTGCTTATAAATTTTAATTTCAACACTTACCAAGCTCCGGCGTGCTCGCCAGTGCGGTGTGGTGTTCTGCCGACGTGCTCGAATGAGAAGAATGGGCGGCGGGGTAACTACCGACCCCACTACTGCTACTACTATCTTTGTCGTACGTATGCTTTTGGAGGACTCGAATCATCGCGTCCCTTTCAGCCAATTTCGATTCTAGATCTTTCATTCTGTAGGGCACCATAGTAATCGGGTCAGTTGAAATCTGCGCGTATAATTTCATAAAGGTATCGATATTACCTAGACTCAAGATCAGCCAGTTTCTTCTGCGCGGCATGTACTTCGTCCATGTGTCTTATTTTCTCGGAGCGTGCTTCTGCGATTAATTTCTCAGCGTCTTGGCTGGTTTTCTCCAGCGCAGCGATTTTGGCATCCCTGTTCATCAAGAAATAAGAATCGTAAGTGATGTACATATAGTGTGCTAACCAGAGGAGCTTACTTGGGAAGGCTAGCCGCGTCGATCGCGGCCTGCCTCAGTGCGCTCTCTTCGAGATAACGTTGCTCCCATTTCGCGACGTCACCCTCGAGCGACATGATCTTCTCGTCCCTCTCGCGTATTCGTCGTTTCAACTCTGCGATCGTATCCCCGTTGCAGGATTGCTCGATACCACTAACACCGCTGCTACCGCCCTCCCTTAATTCCCGCTCCAATTGGCCCCTCAACTGTCTTTCTGTTTCTTCTCTTCTGTCGCTGGACGCTTGAAGGGAAGACAAAGCACGCTGGAGCTGGTTCACCCTCTCCACGTACACTTGCTTCTTCCGACACTGTACAGAACAGATCCGATTTCAGTGAGCAATTTGCAGGCGTTAAATTAATTTACTCTGAAATCGGTGTTTCGATGTACCTCTTCCTCGAGGCGCACAACGTTCCCTTGGGCATTAGTCAGAGCCGTATCTAAAATGTCTATGTGCGTGCGCTGTTCCTGCAACGTCGCCCGTTGCGCCGCCAATTCGATCTCCTGCCTCTCTTTCGCTGCGGCTAATTCTTTGTCTACAATGGAAATCAGTGATTAGGGATATAGTCGAGCAGGCGAAGCGACACACCTCTGCCAATGTACGCACTCTGTGTGATCAATTGGCCGATTAATAACTCCCGCTGGGTCAATTCCTTTCTCATCGATTCGACGATCGGGGGGCTATCGGTGCGCGCGGACAGCAGATCTATCTGATCCCTCAACGCCCGATTCAATTCGGTTAATCGTCTGCAGTCGTTCTGTAGCCTCAGCCTAGCAGCTCGCTCCAGCTTCTCCCGCCGTTCGCACGACGCGGCTAACTCCTCGTGCGCCCTGTGCACTTTCGCGATCTCCTGCTCCAATTTCTGAGACTTAGCCACCTTATTGTAGCATCGTTCTAACTCTAATTTTAAGGCACTGTTCTCTTGGATTACGATCTGAATCATCTCAGACGGTGGCCAAATTTCGCCGGTCGCCGTCTCGGTCTCCTCTCTCCCTTTCGTCTGAGGTCTACAAACATACGCGAAAGAAAGCAATATCGGTCAGACGGAATCGTTAGAGTTTACAGAGACTTATTAATAGATCCAGTTTAATTACCGCGGGGAGGTAGCTCGCAAGTTATAATTATCAATGTCCGGCTTGCCAATTCTAGACAAATCGGGTTGGGATCTTGACAACGTCAGCTTCTCCATCGGCCCGACCAGTCTGGTTTTATTCTTCAACGGTAACAGAACAGGCATGTACGCGGGCGGCGGTTTCACCTCCGGTTCACAATCGTTTTGCTTTGCTCTGTCGCCGTCCCTCATTCTCATGTCGATATTCCCTCCGTTGTTTGTATGTTTATTGTACGACGGCACTTTCACTTCCTTTGCGAGATGTTTTAAAACCTGCTTGCCGCAAAATAATGTGTATAAACGATATGGTAACTAAACATTATGCACCCTCGTTATATAACGCAAGGCTGATACAAGAATTACCTGCGACTGATTCAGATAATCGTCCGGTATATCGGTGATTTCTTGACATCCTCCGTTACTGGGTTGCTCGTAAACATGATCCTCGTGAGATAAATTCGATAATGATTGCATAGTAGGACTGTTCGAATGTCCTTTTCCACTGCCGTCGCAATATAAGTAACCCATATCTCCGTGCTCCCTCATCACACCCGACAACCTGTATATTAAGTAACGAGAATTTATCGAGGATCCATGGCAAAACCGGCGCCAATAGAAACAATCGTCCCGTCAGAGAGTTCTGCTACCTTCCTTTCTAAAAAAATTCTATTACCTTCCAGATGGTATCCACGAGTTGTCATCATTAGCATTGTGTATGATAAGTGTGTTGTACGAGCTCGTAGACACATCTAAACTACTCCTGTTCGAGCCAACGCTGGTACGATTACTTAAATTATCCTTTAAACTGTTCCTATTAGAACCATTAATGCTGTCTTTAAGGCTATTCCGATTGGAGCCATTCAGATTCTCTTTCAAGCTATTCCTGTTCGATCCATTCAAACTGTCCTTCAAACTGTTTCTGTTGAGCAGGTTACCCTGGATTGTAATAAAACAGTTTACGCTTATGTAACTTAATGATAGCGATTGTAATTCGAGGTAGGGAACAATAGCATGGTCGGCTAACTCGACGTTAGCAAAGCGTACGCGCTTATTTAGCGAACAATAAAATTTCTAAGCTTTGTAAAATACGAAAATTAAACGAATGTTGTATAATCGTTACAATTATTTAAAGTAGATTGTTATTTAACGGGCGAACGTAAATAATTTTGCTCGTGTCTACCTGTATATTTGGTATATTCTCTTTATGGCTGGAAGACCTGGATGGACTTTGCTGTTGATTCTCTTGACCTTGAGGTTCTTGGCGAGCCGTATGCCTTATAACATATCGATCTTCGTTTGTCAAATTCTCGTTTGAAGTTGAAACGTCAGTTTCACTTCCACTTAAACTTTGTGGAAGACCACCTACCGAATATACACCACACGCGTTTATAATTAATAAAGTAGAGAACGAAACCCGGAGAAAGTGTGTATTATCGTCGACCTCCAGAGTTTAAAATGTTTCTTAGAAATGTACGTCGACTTATATCTTAGAATAATTCTTCTACCTTGCATCGATAATTGTTTCCTCTGTATGTTATTGTTAGAAAAAGGCAAGAATCTGCTACCTTGTTGCAGAGAACTCATTTTTCTACTTTCTCATTTATGCCTTTTGTATTTTATCTGAAAGCACAGTATTACAGGTTTAGTAACCCTCGTAACTTGTAACGCAACGGACCGATGGACCATGTTAATAATTTCGCAATATGCAACAGCGTTCGAAGAAGGTGTCTCTACGGAATGACACGTCGGAACTTGTGGATAACCATCAGAGCGAAGAGCACAGAAGATTCTGCGATCGAGTAAAATACTATTCGCTTTCAAATACAACATAAAAAGTTGAAAAAACAAAACAGAACCGTATCGTTTAGAAACTTCTCCCATTGCTTTACGCAGCCGAAGTGCCGAATAAAGTCCGCACTTTCGAGCTAAAACTATTCGCAGTGTCCCGTGATGGCAAAAGTAAAGCCAAAATAGACAACGAGCCTCGAGTAAAATTTGAAATAGAAATGTACCTGAACAATTCCGAAGATCTATTCTGCATTTCACAGTGGAACGTAAAGGTAAATCGAAAGCCTCCGTTTATTCTGCTCCGAGCCAGTAAACTCTAAAAGTACGCGACGGAATGCGAAGCGATCTTCATCTCGTACACTTTCAAGGACCGTGCAACCAATCGATCGACCAAATACAACCAAGGATTCCCTCGATCTTTACTCGCATATGCCTTATTTTCTTTAATTTTCCCTATCTGATTTTCACCATCTTAAAACGTTCCAACCCTTCGAATAGATCCGCGTTACCCTTGAAGCCTCCGCGTTACATTTGAAATGCAAAACAGTGTTCGAAATACTTTTATCTGTGCTTTTACTCAGTTCTGACTTCGGCGAAATATTTCGGAGCGCTCGATCGCGAAGCTGGTCGGGAGGGCGTGCGAGGAGGATGCGAACAATTACCCGCAGATTAGGATCACTCTCAGCATCTCTGAACGCTAAAAACCACTGGGGAACGTAAACCTTGCTCGTGCAACTCTTATTTGACACTAGGCGGCATTCGAGCGCGGGGAACGAAGAGAGAATTATCGAGGGGCCCGTGCTCGCGAGAAAGAGAGAGACGGAGGAATAAAGAGAGAGACAGATACGGAGATAGAGGGAGAGAGAGAGAGAGAGAGAGAGAGAGAGAGAGAGAGAGAGAGAGAGAGAGACTGCGACGTTACAGTAATGGTAAAGCAGAGCACTCTGACAGAGGTGTCAACACTCTGGAATGTTGATAATCCGGAGATATTGAAATTTTTATCGATGCGTAAGATCGCAGCGGGAAAGTATCAGGGGGCCCCGCGAGCCCAACTGCTCGTGCTCCAACTGCTGCGGGCCCGTGGGGGCCGCTTTTGCACGCGATCTTAAATCGTTCCTCTGGCTTCACCGAACTTGAACGGCTGTATAAATAAACAAAAGAATATCCTCGAGCTGCATCCCAACGGGGACACGCGTATGCCGCGTTATCGATAAAAATGCAAGCAAACGGTCCAACTGGGCCGCCCTCTGATTACTCACATTATACGATGGTGGAAAAAACAGGACGAGTGTCGTAATTATTTCAATAAATTAGTACACTTTACTGCTCCACGCACGAGAAATAAAAATCGCTAGTTCCCGCATTCCTCGCCGGGGCGCGACGCGCACGAAAACGGGATACCCTCTTCCTGGCTCTCTTCGAAACTTTCCCAACTTTTTTCTTCGCCCGCGGATGATTCACTGGAAAGCAATGCCCGAACGATCTCGCACTTGTCTCCCTTTTTCTCGCACGCTGTGTCGCAATCGGCCCCAACAATCGCTGCCGCCTCTTCCTCTCGAAACCGGCGAATATTTTTGTATTCGATCCTACCGAGAGAATTTTATGCCCGATCCATTGCACCCATTTTTCCGGGAGATATCTAGTTCATTGCTTAGCTTACAGTAAAGCAGGCATTACCGTTGTTGTATGGATGTAAAACTGATGGGTATCGCGTATCGCGACACAGATGGAAAAGTATTTCTTTCAATTTTAATCGCAATGCAACCTTAAGCCACGTTCATTCGCGCACTTCGGTGTCGCACTGATGCTTCCATGAAAACTGATAAGTGATACGGTTATCTGTAACATGATTAAAAATTGCGATTGCGTCGTAGTAATGTAATTATTCCATGAATTCGGTGTAATAAATACTATAAATTCTGAAATGTGCTTAATTCGTATTTCTGTAGGCTAGCAGCATTTCCATGTGGTTATAAGAAAGTATTTGACACTTGGACTGGCGCTAGATCATTTTAACCGCTCAATACTAGCGGGAGAAATATTTCCCAACGTGTTGTTATACTATTTTTATACTTATTTACATTCGGAGGTGTCAGACTTCTTGCAGATACAAATTCAATTCGTAGTGCATCTATGTGAAGGAAGAATAGAGGCACTTTATTGCTTCTATTTAAACACTACGCGAATACAAGCTTGTAAATAATAAATCTATTAATATTATTGTTAAAAAGCGTTGCACAATGAGTAATTACTAGATTGTTACAATACAAAATAAATTATTGTTAACTCTGCATTCATTGAATTGGACGTTTCAGTTCGCTGTTCCTACCGCCGGATGGCTATAAACGAAACAAATACGTAAAATGCACTTTTAAAGAACTAATAAACAATTTCCTATTGAAAATGGTTGTTACAAAGTACATTACAAATTTTTGCAATGTATTTTCCCTGTCGCATTGGCATCGGACACGCCAATGGCAAACATTCGATTGAGATTTTTGATGTGAAAGTAACTTGCACGTGTAATCACCGTCTATTTAGTTGCGCAAATCAGAGATGTCCACTGTTTGCAAATTGATTGTAACTTGCAGCAAAGCGCAACAGTTTGCTAAAACAATTAGTCCCCTCCGAACGTTTCACCGTGCACCACGCACTGGGAAAGCATTTATTTATGATAAATTGTTAAAGAACGCGTCATATAGAATACCTTCGCTTCAGGGTAATTTATTAATTATTCTTTAGAAAACAATCCGTATTCCCCACATCCTTTTTAAGTTCCAAACGAGCTCAATTGTTCCGAGGTAATTGCATTAACTGATAAAGAACATCGGAACTGGTTCTGATTCTAAATTCTTGATCGACTTACATATTTCGATGATTCATTCGTATTTCGGAATATCGGTAGCAAATATGGTAACGCTAATTCTGTTGTTCTTAACATACGGTTTTTTAGCCGAATCAACTTCGCATTTCTCAACTTCAACGTCTCTCAAAACTGACTGTAACACTATGTGCGAAGGTGATAAAAAGGCCCTCAATCTTTATTACAAAGATATTTTAGAGGCTCAGAAAGATGATAGCGTATTGATTATTGATGTCAGGGAGCAATCTGAGATTGATGAAACTGGGAAACTACCAGGCAGCATTCATATTCCAAGTGTGTACATTTATATGCTTTACTTACAACATTACCGTGACGTGAGAGTATCATTCTTTGGGACATCAGAGGTTTATCGCTAAATTGCAGTGGGAAATGTTGCGGATGCTCTGACAAATCTCTCCGAAGCAGACTTTAAAGCTAAATTTGATAAAGAAAAGCCATTGAAAGGTACAAAGATCATCCTAAGTTGTAGGTCCGGTAAAAGAAGTGCTATGGTTCAAGACGAAATACAGAAACTTGGATACGAAAAGTGCTTATGCTTTCTTAAATACGCGTAACTTTCGATGGATTGTTTCTATACACTTTACAAAATTCTCACTGCGATATTTATTTGTTTCAGCGCGTACAATTATGTCGGAGGATGGTTAGATTGGGAAAGAAACCAATAGGTATAAATCCGTTTGTACATAGTATGTATCTGTATATTCGTTAATAAACTATTATCGATCGTTCGAAGTAAAAGTTATTTGAAAGAAAACTTTATCTAGGTATAAGTAAGCTTTATAATCAAAATATTAATGTCAGTTAATGTAATATATGTACATATACTTCGATGCGCGTATACACTCGTATGCATATAAATTATATTTCATGATCCATCTAGCGTTAACACCTTTATGTACATTGGGCGATGTTGAATGAAAATTATCATACTTCTTTCGTGCGAAACGATTACGTCACTGATTCTTTTGCTCCTGAGCCAACTTCTGATTAACCATTTCTCTGAACTGCCCCAAGATGAGATTCTCCCGTTTCTGGCGTTCCTCTTTACTGAACATAGCCAACGCTCGTTTCTCGTCGGCGGAATAAATTTGATTCTCCTTACGAATACGAACAGCTTCCATTCGCCGGTGCCTGTACACAAGACGAAGAGAGATTAGAATACTTTTCATGGTATTTTCTGTTACCGTTAACGAGAATGCCGGAGTAAGTTACCTGCTACCGCTCATAACGTAACCGACGGACTCGTACGAAGCGATTTCGTCCGACGTCAAACCAATTTCACCTCTTCTAGGTATACGCTTGCCCTCCGCGACGTACGCAGCCATCGCGGCACCTTCTCCCGGCAAGAGTGCCTTACCGAAGTCCTTGGCGGACAAAGTAACGTGCGGTTTCTGAACTGGCCCGACGATGCTTTCGTCGCCACTCTCGTCCGAACTGGTCCCCCTCCTAACTTTCGCCTTGTCGTCGGCTCCATTCTTTTCTACCCATTCCAATTCCCCTGAACTACTATCGGAGCTACTGTCTGTCCTTTTCCTCTTCTTCTTGTGCTTCTTATGCTTTTTATCCTTTTTAGATTTCTTCTCCTTCTTCAGCTTCTTACTTTTCTGGGAGAATAGTACACGGTTCGATCGCAATTTCGATAATCCACGTCTGTTAAATAAAAGAAACATCAAAATATACTTTCGTACCTTCTTCTTGGTTTCTTGCTTCCTCTTCCTGTCCTTCGGCGTAATGCTATCCTTATACTTGCCAGACTCCTCATCTTCAGCGGAGCTGCGTGGAAGATGAAAGAATTATCATTTACGTGCAATTTACGGCGATCGAAGTGTTGGCGGTGAGAAGCGTCGGGCAACAGTATCAGATGAATTGATTTAAACGAGAAATATGCGGGGACAGAGGTAAAGCAGCGGAGCTTCTTACTCTTCGATACGTGTTGGTGATTTGCCCCAAATTCTGTCAACACCACATAACCCAATTTGCTCTCTGTCTCGTCTTCGTGCGTCCATCGTGCTTTTCTTTGTTTACACACTGGGTGTCAGAATTCGAGAGTTCGTAATAACGCTATCTGGTTTAAACCACAGACACTAAAATAGTTTGGCGGTATAAACGAGATTTGTGAAAAAGATCGGGGAATGATATGGCTTTTATGAGGAACCAATAGCTGCATTAACAATTTAACTTATTCTTACTTATTCGAGGGTTGGTGATGTCGGGTGTTATCAGAATGAAAGTTATTTCGCGACTCGATAGATTTATTATGAGGGATGTTTCTCAAAACGTCGGAATCTCGAAACCCGCGAAAGCTTCGAGTTTCGAGAATTCGAATGCTTCGAAAGCTTGCAAAGTTTCGAGAATTTGAATTCTTTGAAACCTTGCAAAGTTTCGAGAATTTGAAAATTAGGTTCGAACCCACCCCTAGTTTCAACGCTCTGTACAAAAAGGAATATCAAGTAGTATCAAAATGTGTTTTAATAAATATCAATAAAAAATACATTACACAAAATATCTACAATGATTACAAAGATCGATATAAAATTACATGTCTGTGGATGGCGTCCGCTATCCAAGAGTAAAATGTATGTACATGTAGCAATTGTCGTCGTGTCCCTAATCGTATTGTTAGTAATATCTATCGTAATTAATAAATATTATAATTATACTCTCCCCGTCCAGTCCTCGATAGAAAAATATCGGTACAACATTTCCATTATTTAGACCTAAGCTTCATGCATTCCTGAATATAATATAGAGTACACGTAGTTCACTAATATACCGTTAATGAAAAAGTATTTGTAACTGCGTTAATATTCAATGATTCATTGAAATCCAAGGAAGCGTGTCTTGTAAACAAGATTCAAACTTAATACTCGTGTAGTAACAGAGATATGACAAGGCACTCTTAACAAGTCAATTCTTTCTTTCCTTTTTATTCCGTATAGAATCCTATCTGGGGGACAAAGTCAAGTCTCAAAAGGTACATATACATAATAATACTTCCTTCGTCAACCATTAGTACTTTAACTCCTCCATTATTCCTACAATTCACACTCGCACACAATACTATTCGTAATTATTTACTGAAATATAATTTAGCGAGTTCAATCTTCCAACATTAGAAGACTTGTACTCTCGACTACTGAAGGGAAAGTAGCACGAAAATGATATTTTTCGATCAATGAAAAAGCGAGAAAGTGAAATTAGAATTCACCATCAGTTGAATAATTAGAAGTGGTATTGTGTGCAAGAGAGGAATCAAATTTACAGCAACCTTTGCGGTTGAAAAATCGCCGCCCTTCTACATTGTAAAAGGGTCGAATAGGTATAGTATAATAAGATTCTTGTTTCCATGTCATTGTTCAATCGCAGAATTGAGACAAGAATAAACGTTAAAAAATAGTGTCATAAAGTTTGGGTCAAATGCGAATTTCACGATTCTTCTCTTACAATTACATTATCTTAATACTTTTTTTTTTGTATTGTCGACAAATATCATAGAAATACAACGGCAGGAGAACTAACTTCGTTATGGGACAAGCTGTCGTATTCGTTGAAAGATAGAAGCACCATTGGATTGCCGCTGCAATTTTTGCAAGGTCACTTGCAAAATCAACTGTTTGCAAGGACACTTGCAAAAATTGCAGCGCTAAAAATTCAAGCATAGAAGATATCGGGTTATCGCAAGAGCCTCGATACATTTCTCTATTCGAAATTAGAAAAAAATCTAGACAATTAGATGAATTCAATCTGTTGGACGAGTTGTAATGAAATAACTAGAATTAATGATTATCCATTGCATAACTTGCTAGTGAAAAATTCAGGAATATTACGATCAATTGATTCTTATTACATTTTGTATCAAGACTTCTGGAATCAGCCAATAATTTTGATACCTTCGCTAAATCTTCACGTATGTCTCGCTTGCTTGCTTTACGATTCTATAAAATAAATATATACTTTCGACAAGCTACAAATGCTTCACAAAAGATTAACGTTTCAAAGGAAATCCGTCGAGGTATATTAGATTGCTCGGCATCCACGAACAAAGTCAGCGAGCACCTCTACCTAAATTCGTAAAAACTTTCAGCGAAGCAGCTGAAGTCAGAAAAGCACTTTATCTCCTATATAAGTATACACTTTCTTAGCTCTTGTATTGTTGGATGTCACGTGTCTTATATTTTCTATGCGTATACAGTTTTTATTTACTTCTTTCCAGATGTCGATATCGCGGATAATTATATAGAAATTGTGTCTCGTTGTTAATTCTTAATACTGTCTTGTATAAAATGTTAGTGCTAGTTATAAATAGATCGAATAAATTTTACTGCAAAACCTCTAATTTCTCGTAATTTTCTTCACGAAAGATGTTTCCGCTTTTGTACCAAGCAAAATGTCCCCGGAGACTCTTCGCTTTTGTATGTGATTCCCATTTAAAGGAGTATTTCATGAAAAGAATAAGACACGTTTGAAAATGTCTATAGGGACTTGTCAATCGACCTGTTGAAATTATTTTACAGGTATTTAAACAATTACAATCTCGGTAGGAAGCATTTGAATTTATCAATAGATCATTGGTATCGTCTTAGATTTTCCTCGCACGGCCGCTACTAGAAGAAGATGAAAACAGGCAGCCGTACTTTTACCGACTTTGCAGAGCCAATAGAAAAAAAAAAAAGAGTAGAATAAAAAGGATCAGCCTGTATCGTATATATTAAATAACTAATAATCCCTATAAGATAAGATGAACACGATTACATGTCTCGCAAGAATAAAACTTCTTGATATATTCTTTCTTAGACATTCTCCACGACGATTCAAAGTGATTCGCCTTAGTTCTTATAGTCCCTAAAAACCGAACGCGACTGTTCGCTTGTGCGCGAAATGGGCAGCAAATATCTTGCTTTTACACAGAGCAAAGTGTGGCAGTGATTCGAGAATTACACGTTCAGGAGATTTCTTAAATAGCTCGTCAATATTTATTCGTCACGCCTCAGGGCAATATAAAAATAAGAAGCTGTTGAAACCCTACGCAACTGAGCATCGTGTATCGAATAACCGTGGTACTTTCTAGGCAGGAACTCGCCACAGTTTAACGAACAAATAGATACGTATTGCTGTATAACGAAATGTAGGAATATATCAAGAAAACGTTCTGGCGGGTATTGCGGTGTTCAACTGGTAGCAATGGCGGCTCAAACACTTCCAAACTACCCCGGTACCGATACAGTAGACTGTAAAACGTCGACGCAAAACCAGAGTAATAAATATGAATTTCCGAGAGTCACGAATGCTTTAGAAAGCGGAGCACGAAGAGATGAAATATCGTGTTTCGCCCCGATCTACTACATATTAAATTACAATTAATAAAGCTTACGTAAGAGGCATTTCCAGTGGCGGATTTAATGGGCGGCCGATGGCCAGTTTTGTGGGGCCCAATCTTCCAAAAGAAATTACAATTTTATCCAAATACTATATTACTTTCGTTTCCTATAATTTTCATACAACACCCGTGTTTCCACAATTAATTTGCAATTCTGTTACGTATACAGACCATCCCAGAACGTTTTCCATCCGTGCCTTTTCCCTTAAATCCGCCACTGGGCCATTGCCTCGTCGAATGCGAAAACATACGACGTTGGAACCCATTCCCTGCACCCAGCAGTTCGATACCATTGACAAGCTTGCAGAAACGAGGACGAATGGAAAGGAAAATTACAATGACTATCTGTTGTACGGCGCAGAGGGCGTCGCCGGAAGTTGACTCTATTATCTTGACGAATTCAATTCTCTAGCGATTTAGCCAAAGTTCACCGACGAGCCGGATGGCGAAGCAGTCGAGCGCCATTCCACCAGCCGAGGGGCCAGCGGTACCCAAGCGTTCCCGATCTTCCCGCGCGATGGGAAATCAAACGAGAGCCTCGGTGTGATAATGGTGGTAGTGGTGATGGATGTGCTCGTGAACGTGCTTGCGACCGGGACCCGCGGCGGCGTTCTGCGAGAACTCCCGCTCCAACCAGCGGACAACCTGCACCATCGCTCTGGCCTGGTCCTGCTCTCTGGTCGCGTGCTTCAGCTGATGCTTCTTGCTAGACTTGCCGGACTGCTGCGACGGACCGAACTGCGTCTCGTTGCGCTGGACATTGTGATTGCTCGGCGGCGTTTGATTCGCAGGGCCGTTGGCCGTGACGTTGCCGGCGTTACGGCCGGCGTTAACCGGGGCCTGGTGTTCCGGGTAGACGGTGGGGCTGATCACGGTGCGGGGCAAGACCTGCGGTTGAACGTAGGCCCTAGGCGGCGGCACCGTAGCCGTGTTGTTCCTCTGCAGACCGTACTGCGCCCGTGTCTTCCGAAGATTCCCCCGCGACTTGGCAGGTATTTTAGAGAAGGACGTGAACGCCTGACTCTTCTCCCGGGTAGGCTTGTGGTACGCCGTCGCCGTCGCCGCCGGCCGGGATTCCGATGGTGAGCGACAGTCTTGCGCGTAGTGGGGCGACGATTCCGCGTGCGGAGTTTGAGAGGGAATGCGGGATTGCTCGTTCTGATGCCGTTTCCTAAATCGAAGTGTACGTGTATTTATATATCTCCGCTGGGGGGGCAAGAGTGATCCCGTTGGCTTATTAAGCCAAGTTTCTACCGCCGAGAAGAGAAAGTTCTCTGTCGGCAATGTAAATACCTTGACGTATGGAAACTGAGGTTATTCTTTTCCATGTTCGCCTGAATGATTTCCAGGAGCTGTTGCCTTTGCAGGGCGCCGCTGCGTTTTCGCTGATTAGCGGAGAGTAGAGGCGTCAATGGGGAAACTGCTGGGGAAACATCGCTGTCGTCGCTGATATCACCCTCGGAGCTATTGGAATAGGGCGAGGGTAAATGAGGCACCGGCCCCACCCTCCTCCTCAATTCCTCCTGCTTCATTCGATTCGCTCGAGCATTCTCGCCGTCGTCCTCGCTGTGGGTGTCCACTTCCTTCGGCTGGTTCTAAGACAGAGAATGGCAAACCCTTTGTCGTTAAACGCCGTTAACTACCGCGCTTTAAATTACAGAACGTGAGGGGGGTGGGGGTGGGATCATTAATACGCGATAACCGAGATAAGATTTATTATTCTAAGGCGACGGCGGACACCTCCGAAGGCACGGGGATCTATAAATCCGCGCCGCGGCGCTTGAAGGCTGCGGAGGAACGGCAGGGAGGATCCGGGGGAGGTCCCATAAAGACGGCTGGGGTAGCCTTACCCCCGAAGGAGCATCAATTTTACCTGGCAACGGTGTCGCAGCACTCTTCGCCTTCTAGGAACTCTGCGTAAACCGTGCGCGGCCGCGTGGGACGTGGCATTGTTGCAGGGCGCGTGCTTCAAATGGCAGCAGGAGGAATTTCCGGAAAAGCTGGCGGCCGCCGGCTGGGAGGCCGCGTTCAGGCAGCCGCCCCCCCGCGCCTGGTTGCTCCTCTGATCCGGCGACACCGTCAATTTCACCTTAATCGTCTTGCTGCCGCACGGCGGTACCTGGATGGAAGCGCCCAGGGTGTCGTAAATGGTCGTGACCAGGCCAGCTATGTCGTCCTTTGTTATCTTCCCGTGGCCGTCGAAGTCGTACAGGGTGAACGAGAATTCTTGCCGCCGACGGTCGCCCTCCGCCACCGAGACGTCGCATTCGAATTCCTGAAGCATCGGGGGCAAGTCGATCAGCTTTTTACTGCGTACCAAACGTCGAGACGTTCGCGTCTCATTACTCCCACCGGCTTTATGTTTTATACTTTATGCTCGCCATTTATTAGTTCAATATGAAATTTAGATGCTAGGTACTTATTAGCAATGGTAATTACTTATTGATAAATAATGCTTGCCCAGTAAGGCTGGTAGAGGAAAGTTGAACGTTCGCGAGAGACTCGCACAGCTTTGCCAGCATTGCACCGGCATCGTTGAAGCCAACGTTGCTTAATGGGTATTTGATAGCATGTATACCTCGAAACTGAGCTGCTTCGTCGCGCTGGCAGTCGGCTGCTCGTCATTTCCGGCGACCGGCGTAGGGCTGGTCGAAGCGTCGACCGCGACCTGCGGGGCTTCCGTTTCTAGCAGAATTGGCTGGGATTCCGGTGGTGAGCCGCTACAAGGTGCCGAGACGCCGGCAAGAAGCTCCTCCGAGTCGCTGCCTTCCGTGTTACCAACGACTGCAACCACAAAATGCCAGACGATGCCATAACTATGTTGTAGATTTAAAAGCGAGCACGAACAAGTAGCTTATAACGCTAACAATTTAATATTCTCATATGAGATCCCTGTGAAGCTCGGCTAGAAGAAGTGCAATTCGGAGGCTGCAGGATTGAAGAAATTGGAGATGCAGGGAAGACGAAATAGTGGACGCAGATTTCGAGCCTCCGCGCCAATTATAACGCCTCGGGGAGGATAAAGTAAAAAAGAATCCGGGGACTTGTGAAGATGAAACAGCGGGAGCGGAATTTAGAGACTTTTGATACCCGCTCGGCGCCGGCGATGTTTCTCAGTAGTCGCGTATCTAGCCAGAATTTCTCGTCAAAGGGAAATTAAACCGTTGTCCGCGCCTCGGCGTCACCGTGCCTCGTAAACAAAAGTCAGAATCTCAAAGGTATCAAAGCAACATCCGCCTCCGTAAAGACTGTATTTATAGTCGGTTTCTGAGTGGCGCTCGGTACTTAAGTTACAGAGAGTTAGGAAGTATTTCGGGACCATTTTAAAGGGGATGTAACTCGGAATGACCCGAAACGAAACGCAGCCTGGGATCAGCGAGACCCAACTCGATCGCGTCCGCCGCCTTTCGCAAAATTAGAAACAATAATTCCCCGCGAAAGCCCGTGAAATTTACAAGCGAGACAATTCGCCGGGCTACCGAAAACGGTTCGCCGATCGGAAATCGATGGACCCAGACGCAGTCGGACGCGCGGATAACAGATTAAAGTGTCCTGCTTGATAATTACCGGCCGGATTCCGCGCATAAAAGCGCGATTACCTTTAATACGCTCGCGCCGCTCCGCACAACTCTGACCCGAAGTTATTCGCGCTGCATCGGCGGCGAACGAATTAACGGAAGTGTACCGAAAAGTAGGGAACATCCATTTTCCAGCGTTTATTTCAGAAGCACGGCCCCGGCCAAGCGCACTCACCAAACCGAGGCGTAATGTATCTTTAATGTGTCTGCATTAAGCCGGTTTTACCGTTACCTAGAGACGCGGCTGTGTAAAAGCGTCCCTACGAAATGTCGAGAAGAGAGCAGCCTTTCGCGTAGGTAACAGCCCGGCGGGATAAAAGAGCGTCTAAACGAGGCACTGTGCGCGAAACGTTTCAGAAACTTTGCGACCGTTGGCCCTCGAAGTGCCGTGGCGAAACGCAGCTTGTCCCATTTCGATCGATCGACAGACACCCGCGTAGTCCGCGCGCTGTCGTTGACAGCGATAGAAAGCAAACGCCGATAATGCACAGGAGTTGTAAGCTTCGTGCCGGAAGAATGGTAGGCAACGTTGGAAGTGTGGTAGTCGAAGGGTTTCTTTTAGGACTCTGGTTTTAAAGCGCACCATAGATTGCTCGAGATTGCAAATGGTCCTTCGACGAGCATATAAATTATCAATGAAACGGAATAAAAAGCGTCCTTTCGAATACCAGCGGCAACCCTATCGGATACCGAATCGATTCTATGGCTAAGAACATTCCCAGCTTTCAGAAATAATCGTGTCGCTCGAAGGATCGCCCGCGATTCACCGAATAATCGGCACGATTCGGCTGGATGGGACGAGTTCCGTCGGGGCCCGGGGTAACGAATCGACGGAACAGTTTCGAGGGCTACAGCAGCTCGGATACAGTTTTCCCTCTGTGGGATCCTGCCGACCCGCGTCCTCCGATCGAAACGCTCCTCGGCTTTATCTTAATTCGCGCGATACATCATTAAGCCCCGTGCGGGGTGATTCCGGTAAAATATATACTTGGGAGCGTCGACATCAAAAGGACCGCGGAGCAACGATAATTAGCGATACGCGGAACGCGTAATAAACGAAGCCGGCCGCTAATTTCAATTATTCAAGGCGAGGGGAGGGGGGAAGGGATGGGAGAGAGAGAGGGAAGGGAAGGAAAAGGGAGGGGAGGCCAGGCGGATAATCGTATCTGCATAAAGAAACGGACGCGTATCCGCGTATAATGATACCTGCCGTGTGCGGTAATTACGCCCGTAACTCTTTCGCCGGCTTCGCGTTAAAAATCCAACACACTGACACTGTGCGCCGTCCGGGGAGGTAAGAAGGGGACGGGAAAGAATTAAAAAGGATCAAAAGAAATGGGAACAGAGGGAACTCTGGTAGTGGGCTTTTAGATTCTCTAAACCACCTCGAACCTTATTACGTCACTCTATAAATGGCTCGAAGAATTTTGCAGATCTCGACGGACGTATGCTCGAAACGGGGAATTATCCTTGATGCTTGCGAAGGAAAAGATTCGTCAAGGCTCTCGAGACACCGCCAAAGAATTTTAAACTTCCTTTTTTACGATTCAAAACGACGCTCGAAACTACTCGAGGCGGCACGGTAATTGAATTAGGAGGAGGGGGGCGGGCCTTTATTTAACCACCGAAATTATACGTGTAACGAATTCGCAAGATCTCGATAATTAAAGTTCACCCTCGACGGACGAGCGTGCGATGGGAGGCGGCGCGTTTGTATGCACCGAGCCGCTTTTGCGCCCTCTTGAATGAAAAAGCAATGGGGGGGAGGGGGAACGGGACAAGCGGCTTCTGCTTCTTCTTTGTAAATCATCCCCCTTTCTGTTTGCTCGCTCGTAACTTTTATCATTTGCCGGCGCAACAGCTTTCCCCTTCCCCGCAGCGCCGGCATGAAAATCCGCCCCGGTCAGCGACGCATGAGAAAGCAACCATAAAGGGCATAAGGGCGGAGAGAGATCAAGCGCGTTTTATGCGGTATTCGCGCTAGGCAGCCGCCAGTCGTTGAATAATTCGGCGTGCTGCATTGTCCGCGGAATGTTGATACAAAAGGAAGCAACGTCACTACCGTTATATCTTTGTGTTCGTCGAAACAGTGATCTCGGGATTGTTCGATTTACAAGGAACCGAATGCTTCGTTCATTCTGCAGGCGACTCGTCCGTACGGGTTTTGATAGACTTTCAGAAACATCACGAATGTCACGATTTATGTGTACCTATTATATTGTGTTTGTTTTTGTAGGGACGAGAAGAAGAACGATACAAGGCAAGATACAGAGGAGTGAGTGAAATTTCGAAGGGTTAACAGAAGCGCTATGACAAGCTTCTTAGAATTCTGGCCCACTAGCCACGAGCGCGTTTTATTTTTACCCCCGTCTCTTAATCTTCGACGCAGAACATAGACCTATCTTTACTTCGCTGTAAGAAGGCACGGGAGTGCTAAATATTACCCACTCACGGGCATTCCAGCTCGCACTTTGCCCAATCAATGGATACCTCGCTTCTCTGTTTACGGAAACTTAATGATCGCGCAGAGATTTATCCTCGCTAAGTCCGCTTGCCATCCCACTCCGGCACTCTCCCTGCCGCGATAACAGCTCGACACGATTAATCGATCTTTCGGAACAAACCCCGCGCTAGAGTCTTAACAACAGAAACCGCTCGGTTGAAGAATTCCCGAATATTTATTTTCAAATGAATGACAAAAAACTTGCCGTCTGAAATTAATCCGGTTATTATCATTAGCAGTAATAATCTGTAGGCAATTTCGGTCACCATGAATTCACCGAAGACGATGATGTAACGGGCGGCTTGAAGTACAAGAAAGCTAAACTATTTCGTCGCCCGTTAAAATGTCAAAGGCACCAAACGGTTTAAAGAGCCGGACGAGCGGCAAAGCGACATAAAAGAGAACGTTGTTTGGGACACGATGAAAATAATATGACGTGGGGGTACGCGACCCGATGGATCGACGGGTAAGAAAAATGCAAGTGTGACGTAACACCACGTGGGATCCGCTTCTGTCATACCGCAGCCTAGCAGCAGCATCGAGAAGCACGCACGGCGCGCCCTACGTCTCGAAGGGGGGGGGGGGGAGGGAGAGGGGCAAAATATCACGCCTATAACCGGATCGACCGGACAATCCCGTATACGGAATATCTCGATCTATCCAGCGACGCGATTTCGACGCTACCATCGATACCCGCGCGTGCATATGACAAAAACAAACTATATAAGGAGAAAAAACAGAAGGGAGACCGAAAAAGAGAAACAGAGACGGTGGGATCGAGGGAGGGGGTGGGGGAGATGACTAGGGAGGGGGAGGGAGGAGAGGGACATTATAGAAGCTTACCAGAAAAGGGTCTGTAGCCAGCGAGGAACCTTGCCCGCCACCACTTTACCAATCCGGTAGCCATGAGACCCTCATGCATCCACAAACGCTGCGCACACTTTCCTTCCACAGGCTTCTTGTTCCGCCACTTTTCTCTCCTTTTTCTCTGCTTTCGAGCCCCGCCGACGTATATAAATTCTTCCCGTTCTTCCTTTGCGTGGCGCGACAGAAGCCGCGCACCGTGTATACACACGGTGCCCGCACAGTGTGTACGGGTGTACGAGTATTAGGCGGTGTACCGGTGTAAAAAGCACGGTTCACCTAACTCGATCACACGTCGATTATCCTCCGCGATATATATATTCCTCTCTTCGCGCGTATCACCGACACCCGCCCACTTGATTAGCGATCACACCGCCGGGAACTGGTGAACACAACAAACACCTCGCCGCGAGAGCACCATGCCTCCCCTGGTGGACGCTGGTCCGACATTGGATGACACGTAACGACGGTGCCAAAGGAAACACGTGTTTTTCTCGAGCCCGTTTGGTCCGTAGGCGGCCGAGTATCTGGCGGCCGATGCCGCCTCGCTTTCTCTATTTCCCGTTTATCGCCGCGGTTTCGCGGGCAACGGAAGAAGCGTGCACGGCTCGGCTCGGTCCCCCCCCCCGTGTCACCCGAATTTAGGTGCACGCACCAGCTGCGAGGTCACGGAACGAACCACGCACACAAACAAACACGCATCCACGCACCGCGCGCACACACACACACACACACACACACACACAGCGCGGGCAACGCCGTATTTAAATCCAGGTAAAAGCGTGAGGCAGGAGAAACGCGGCCGACGGGCTGACGGAGCGGCCACACGACATCGCTCGACTCCTGGCCCGACTACGACTGCGGACCACTGGTGCCAGATTCGGGACGGGATCTCTCGAGAATTTCCCCCACCACGCATGCACACTACGCCGGAGCTGCGTATCCGTGAGCTCGGCGCTTCGGACAACGTCGGGAAAGACGAGAGAGAAAACGAATGTGTGTCTTTCTCTCTCGTTCTTGAAACGCTGTGATCCAAAGTGGGGAGCAAGCGACACGCAGCCGTGCGCGATCTTCTTGAATGCCTCGAGATACACATTTCACTTTCTGACATACTATGTATAATACTCTTGTAATGAAAAAAAATTTGCAAAAAGTTTTGTTACGGAAACCACGTTTTAAGACCTCATGATCACGTTTTGACTATTTAGAAAGGAGCTTTTTTTTAAATATCTCATATATTTGTTAACACGATTACGTTTAAACGGCAAAATGGATTTCAATGAAACTTTATATTTAAATTTTATATTGTCTTAAGATCCGATTAGATGACGAAAAATGATAATTACCACCCGTTATGGTTCTTCGATGTTTCAGATATACGAACTAAATTCTACATGAAAAAAAGTTAAATACAGTTCTTCTGTAACTTCTTTAACAAAGAAAAATGTACATTCATAATTTCTTGTTTTCATTTTAAATTTCCCTACTTTTTATTCGAGCTATTTCTATTTTTCAAACCTTAAAATGAATTTTTTTTATTAAAAGATGAATATTTTGATACTGTAAATTGGTGAACTTTGTTAAAATTAGAATCCACTCTTGGCCAGTAGCATGGACGCTGTAGGAGCCTTCTCGAAGACCGAGGAGAAGGCCTCGAGGAGGAGATTTTTCGATAATTATATCAAGTTGCGACAAAGAATCACGCACTATTTACAAATTAATTACGCGCTGCGTGCACGCTACCGCTCGATGGAAACTACGGGAAAGTGGTGGTCTCTTCCATCGGGAGGGAAATGTAAACAATTGGTTATGCAAAGCTAACATCGCGATACATGTTGTACAGTACTAAAATGTACAAAAACATTACAAAAATAGAAAAGAAAGGCAGCACGTAAATATATCAATTGGGTTCGATATATTGACGAGATGTAAGACTGAAATAATTGTACAATTTTTTACATTTCCAAAGGATAGAAAGCAAGCACAGGAATTTACTATAATACATGCGACAGAATTTCGAGATAATTGTTACATATAAAATGAATATAATTAAGAATATACATTTATTTGTACAATTATCTCGAAGTTCTCTCTATAAATCATATGTACAGCAAGTAAGCGAATTTATTGCAAGGATAGAACAAGAATTGCGTGAAGTAAATCGAACAACTATTTACATATTCGCGATGTCCAGAAATCGAATGAAATAGAAAATGGATGAAATTGATAATGTTCTGGACATCACCAATTTGCATTACCCGACGTAGAAGGAAAATCCGCGAGGCCATCAACGGCATGTAAACGTAAACTACTCTTTTGCTTCTTCGCAAAAGTATATAAATTCTCAGATGACATGAGAGATAGATGTTTGTCATCTACCTCCATGGTCTGAGCCGTTTCCTCGTGCGCCTTTAATGCCGATTTCGTTACGCAAATGGCATTGACGATGGTCGAACAAAGTCGGTTTCGTTTCTTGTTCTTTATGTCAGGAAGCATGGAAAACGATCTTTCAGCATCGGCGTTTGAATTTGGAAGACTTCTAATGGAATTTAATAATTCCTGCAAACATGGATATTTAAATGCGCCTTGATCGTTTCGCGTGAATAATATCGTTTTCCAAGCATCATCAAAAGCTAATGTATAAAGCATCTGCTTGTCTGCATTTGCAAAATTCAGGTGCAATGTCGACCATTCTTTTTGCAAACCGTCTTCGTCGAAACCGCTCAATTTCTGAGCAATAAAGAGAACACTTTTAAAGGAAGTGTCTCTGTCATTATCTACTAATGCCAAATTAGGCTCAAAAACAATTAACTTGCTCAGAAATTCGTCATCGATTGGCAATCGATTACGAATTTCGTTTGCAGCCGTTATGTAAAACTTAAGACAATTTTCTCGAACGGTTTGGACAACATCGGGTTTGCCTTCTGCAACTAACTGGCAAAGAAAAGTGTCACAATCCGGACCTAAATGAATACTATCAAATACGATTTGATTATCGCCTCTTGAAAAATCTATTAATTTTACTAAATCCATGTGCTTCAAAAGCTGCGGTTTCAAAAAATTACGTAAAATATTATACAAAAAAGTTTTGGCAGTATTTAGAAGCAAATGGATTCTTGTTCGTTACGATTGAAAGAATAAACTAAAGTCATTGAAATACTCCAGAACGTATTCCAAAAACAGAAGATATGCTTTCACTTCTGGATTTTGCATGATGGCAAACAGATTTTCCCCAGACTTTGTCTTCTCACTTACGACCAATTCTTGCAGAAAGTGCCACAGACTGTCCTAATTTTCTAAAAGTGAAACTACGGATGTGTAACGCGATAACCATCGCGTAGTACACAATTTTAAAATTTTGCGGGTCGTAAATTGAAAACATTGCTGAAATTCGCGAAAAATGGCCGAGCGTTTGGGACTGCTGTAAATGAATTTTGCCACTTTCCGTAATAATTCATCGCAGACCTCGGGAATGGTAGCGCATGCTGCTTGCACTACCAATGCAGAGGAGTGACATGGACACGGCATGGTGACAAATTTTTCACCGCGAATTTCTGCAAGTTTGGTCTTGAATGACGAGTGACGCCCTGTCATAACAGAAGCGTTATCACACGACAAAGCAAGAATATTTTCGAACGGAATTTGCTTTTTCCACATGGAGTTCCTAAATGAGGTAAATATTTTATCGGCAGTACATTCTCGCGCGTCAAGATTAATTAATTCTACTAATTCCGTTCGAACATCCAAAGTCTCGGGTGCGACATACCGAACAATACACGACATCCATTTCTCATTGGTAGAGTCGGATGTCTCATCAATAAATATTGAAAACTTAGAATTTTGTAAAACATGACTAAGACGCTGTGTTTCCCGAGGACACAGAACGTTCGATATAATATTAGAACACTCTGTTCGACCACACGTCATACGTTCCAAAACATCAGGATCTTTTCCAACGTCTTGGAAAAAATTAAGAATCGCCTCTGCGGATTGATGCGAAATATTTTTCTCGGCAACTAATGCAGCAAAACGAATTTCCGCGACTTTTTTTCGTTCATCAAATGACAAAGGCGATTCCTCGCATTGCGATCTGAAATCGTTCCATTTCCTCACATCTATTCCATTTTTTCGCAGTTTTTTATGTGGCACTTGGAATCCGCGTGACGCTGGATTTGCGATATCCCGCAAACAAATGATTTTTTACAAGCCGAACAGAAACACGAAAAAGGATCATCGGCGACCTTATTCAACCATGGCTTGAAATCCTCAAGCCATTGAGGCATACAAATCTTTCTCGAGTCCTTAGCATGAACAGTTATTCGCGGAATTTTTTTAGATGACAAATATTTATGTCTCGCTTATTCCGCATGTCTTTTAACGTTTGACGCGCCGCAAGAAAAAGTTTTCTCGCATGAAGAACAGTGGAAAAGGCTTTTATCATTAGCTACTCTACGAATCCACGATCGGAACTTCTCATTCGTTTCCCACAACGGCCGATATATATTAGTAGCCTTTTCACCTGTTTTCTCAAACGTTTCCATCGTACTTACCACGAAAAAAATGAAATATGTAGGAAAAATATTATATACAAAGCAACAAGCAAATGCTAGCGTATAGAAAAGGGGAGATATAGGGGGCTACTAATTACACACTACACGACAGATACGAAAAACATGCAGGCAGCGCGAAAGAAATAGTAGGTACTCACCATCGGATCTCTAATTCTACTGAAATGACGGATACTTAAATGTCGCGAAGCGCAACTGCGCGACTCCCCACGAAACGCATCGACATGTAAACAAAGTATGTATACGCGACCACCGATCGCGCGGATCTGACCGTCAAATGTACTTGACGAAAACCAGGCCCGAGCGAACCCTCGAAACGAAAAACGAAAAGAATAGATAGGGATTCGTAAAGTAGTACGAAAAATTCTGAAAGGAGAAAAATCGAAGAAAAGGCTAAAAGAAATAACAGCAAGGCAATGGTGACAGTACCGAACTGCCACAGATGCATTTACCAGTTACCTTTCTCTCCTATTCTTGTACAATTCCTTTATACCAATTTACACATTTTAGTGTACAACATGTATCGCGATGTTAGCTTTGCATAACCAATTGTTTACATTTCCCTCCCGATGGAAGAGACCACCACTTTCCCGTAGTTTCCATCGAGCGGTAGCGTGCACGCTGCGTGTAATTAATTTGCATATAGTGCGTGATTCTTTGTCGCAACTCGATATAATTATCGAAAAATCTCCTCCTCGAGGCCTTCTCCTCGGTCCTCGAGAAGGCTCCTACAGCGTCCATGCTACTGGCCAAGAGTGGATTCTAATTTTAACAAAGTTCACCAATTTACAGTATCAAAATATTCATCTTTTAATAAAAAAAATTCATTTTAAGGTTTGAAAAATAGAAATAGCTCGAATAAAAAGTAGGGAAATTTAAAATGAAAACAAGAAATTATGAATGTACATTTTTCTTTGTTAAAGAAGTTACAGAAGAACTGTATTTAACTTTTTTTCATGTAGAATTTAGTTCGTATATCTGAAACATCGAAGAACCATAACGGGTGGTAATTATCATTTTTCGTCATCTAATCGGATCTTAAGACAATATAAAATTTAAATATAAAGTTTCATTGAAATCCATTTTGCCGTTTAAACGTAATCGTGTTAACAAATATATGAGATATTTAAAAAAAAGCTCTTTTCTAAATAGTCAAAACGTGATCATGAGGTCTTAAAACGTGGTTTCCGTAACAAAACTTTTTGCAAATTTTTTTTCATTACAAGAGTATTATTCCTAGTATGTCAGAAAGTGAAAAGTGTATCTCGAGGCATTCAAGAAGATCGCGCACGGCTGCGTGTCGCTTGCTCCCCACTTTGGATCACAGCGTTTCAAGAACGAGAGAGAAAGACACACATTCGTTTTCTCTCTCGTCTTTCCCGACGTTGTCCGAAGCGCCGAGCTCACGGATACGCAGCTCCGGCGTAGTGTGCATGCGTAGTGGGGGAAATTCTCGAGAGATCCCGTCCCGAATCTGGCACCAGTGCTGCGGACGATCGTTCTTGCCTAAACCACGTTCCCGTAATTCCCTTTCCCCCACCAACCGGGCGCTGCGCCGTCACAGTGCCGAGCCGTGGATACATGGGCCCCGAAGGTAGGAGGCGCGGCTCGAAACCTCCGATTCACGCTCTTTCCGTCCGTCTCTCTTTCGCCTTTATCCCTGCGCCGCTCTTTCGTCCACCTTTCTCTGTTCCCCGCCGAGATCCGTCTCATACTTTCCCTCTCCTTCTATCCACATATCGTCCCTGTTCCTCTCCCAGTAATACCCATCCGTCTCCCTCGTTCCCATTTCCCTGGGTCTCCTTCATTCCCTCTGATTCTATCCTGTCCTCCTCGATCCCTCACCTTCTCACTTTCCTCCTCTTCTACGCGTTCTCCTCCCTCTAGCCACCTCCTCCTTCGACCCCCTCCCCCCCCCCCTCCCAACTCGCATCCTCTGTCCCTTTTTTTCTTCCCTCGCCCTTAGCTTCGTACTCGTTTTGTCGTACTAACCGCGCGCGTATACTTTCCTTTTCTCCTCTGCGGCCCCTTCTCGCCGGTCCTTTTTGTCCCAAGCCGAAGGTCTATGAGAGCGGCGAGGAAGGATAGCTTCGCGCCCGACTGGTGGGGTTTTTGAAGGAAGCCGATGACGGTTCAACGTGGTCTACCGACGACGACATTAAATGTCGCCGCTCGGCGATCGTCGAGCCGCGGCGCGCGTAAAAAGGAATCGGGGGCTCCCGAGGATTTCGATTATTGCGGCGGCCCGTTCCAACGGAAACGGCCGGCCGGATTTTTGCGACGATCGCGCGGACGTTGCTCCGTTTTGCTCGCAGAGAAAGTCGCTTTTGAGGATTCGGGAGGGCCGGGCGCGTACGTCGCCTCGTCCCTGGAGCAAAGATCATCGTTACCTCCGTCGCGGGAATCCCTTGATCCGTCGGAATGACGCGTCGTCGGCTACCGCATCCTCCCGTTCCCGCGAACTGAAAACATCGAAATCATGACTTAAAGGCCTCTTTGTATATTCGCTTGAACTGGGTCAACGTTACTTCCGCTTTAGAAGTAACGGCTATGCTTCGTAGGAGGATATTTCTGGATAATAAATCTCGCTCCATGAATATTTCTGCGAATGGTTGGAAAAGTAGACGTTACAAAATCGTTGCCGCGCGAAATTCACGCCAGAGAGCGTGCTTATTAACGGATCCTCGTACGGTAACGGAGAGATAGTATTTTACGAAATAGTTGCCCGCGAAATCGAGCTTCCAATCGGAAATTAATTTCTCGTCTGCTCACTTCCTGGATCTCCGTGTGCCTTGTACCGTGAAGATAAGTCACGCCGTTACACATACACGCTTAATGTGTTTCCGGAGTTTATCGGAGCTTTAAAGAAGGGGGTCCGCACTTCCTAAACGTTCTGCTATTTGTTTTTTCAGTTATTCAAGGTTAAAGCACGCAAATGTGGCGGTGTGGTGGAGAATAAATGAGAAATACTCTTTTTGGAGACTGTACCCGCACGCTATTATCTCCTAGCGGTGTTTCAGAAGAAACATAGGCGTCGCCCTCGACGATGCGATGAATGAACTTTAACGAAAAGCAGTTTGTCACGGGCGCACGGGACACATAAGTCATAAGGCAATCTTTTCTGTATCCCGTTTAGGAAAAGAAGCACAATTTTCCAGATAAATTCCCTCTTCGCTATCGCACTCTAAAAAGATCCCCCTCGATTCTCAATTATTGTCATCTAAGCAGTCTTACAAATTAGATTAGACTGAAACCAAACAATTCATAATATACTTCAACACTCCCAAACGCCGTTTAGAATCTCCTTGTCTTTCATCAATGCCCAAACCCCGCGATTTTCAATTAAGAGAACAGCAATGGCGCCAAACGAGGGTATTTAAAAAATTTTCCTACGATGAGATTCTCGCCGTTTACGGGCGCGAAAGTACAGTAAGAAGAAGAAGAAGGAAATATAGCCGGAGCGGTACCCCTAGGTTGCCTACGCCGTTGGTTCAGCGAGTACCCCCTCGCTCTCCCTGTACGGAAAGTCTCTCTACCCACCATGCCACGCTACGCCGTGCTGTGCTGCGCTGTGTGCTACGGTTTGCCGTGCCATCCTCAACCGCGTAGCGTGGCTAGTTGTTTCTTTTCTTTATTCCTTTGTCGGAAAGTCGGTGGCGAGTCTCGTTTTTAAGAGAAGAGAGTAGAGGGGGGAGGAGGCAAAAGGAAAACGACAACCGCTCAGCAGGGGCTGAGGAAGGAATGGTCGGGGCCGCGCACGACGGAAAGAGGGGCGGAGGGGGGGCGGGGAAGGGAGGCGGAGGAGGGGAGGGAGGACCACGCAGCAAAGAGAATAAAACGTACCGTTCAAAAACTCAGTACAGACTAACCTCGAAATAAAGCCGACACAACGGGCTCGGGGAAACCGAGGCATACGTCTATTAATAATAAACTGTTTTCGGGTTAAGCCCTTCTCCTATCGCCCGGAGAGTTCTGGCGATTGCTCTCTTGCGGACGTGATCAGCGGGGCCCTTGCATGCCACCCATGCCGCCGAGCCGTTCCTTCGGTTAGCGTTGTTATGTAATGTTATACGCGCTGCTCGCGCGTATATCGCCCAGCGCTAAGAATGCTGTTCAACTATGAGGAAAACTGCTTTCTTGCGCCGACGAACATCGGACGTTGCGCATTCCTCGGGACCTTCTTCGATGTATCGCGAGTTTGATTAATAGAGGAGTTTATCTCGGAACTGCGAAACCTCTTGCTTTCCAAAACGAAGGAACTGCTCGGAGAAAAATGATAGCACGCAGCCCCGCCGTCCCACTGCGTATTAAATACACCGCCGAACCCCGCTCCGCGGTCTGATTAATAATTACTCTAACTATACAGGAGGATAAATATTGGTGGTCTAGCTTTCCATCGTTACTGGAGCCACGCCGCCCCGATTTTCGCTATCGTATGACGCTTCGACTCAGCCCGTACATAACTCTTATCTCCCAAACGTCAAACTAATAACGATGATGATCTAGATAGCATTCAATCCTCTTATCGGCGATGTTTACGATCCATTGTACAGTGTCTGTGGTAGTTACAGAATTATCGGTGCAGTAGTCATCGGCAAATATTTCCTACGATCGGCGTGCGTGTTATCGCTGCACGTTTTCTATCATTTCGAATCGTTTTTGCGCGGTGTGACGGGCCGCGGCTGACGCACGTGCCCTTTCCGCTGCTAGAAAAATGTCGCGAAAACGCGTCGGGACAAGGTCATTATCGTCGCGTCGCTTGACACTCGACGTGCGAGGGGAAGCGCGAACGAATTAAAATGTTGGTCGATGACTGCCGGCACGTTCCGAGTGTCTCGCTCTCGTTCGGCATAATGCGCGAGAATAAGAAAACGGTGCTGCTTTTACTTCAGACTTAATCGAAGAATCTTAGCCACGAAAGCCCTACGACTTCCTTTTCTCGATATTTAGACGATTCCGTTCGTCAGCTGATTCCCCGAAATCTTCCACCCTTCGAGATCTTGGAAATGCGTGCCTTTTGGAAACGTTCTCCCCAGGGCCTGCCCGAGAAAAACTGGAGGGTGCGGGTAGAAGAGGCGGAGGAAGAAATAAGAGAGGATAGAAGGGGCCGACGGCTGGATCTTATAATTACGCTAATTAGGCTGTAACGCGTAAAAAGAGCGGCGCGAGTATTTATCGCGAGGTATCATCGAAGGCAGGGGGGGGGGGTCTGCGAAGGAGGACATCGTGCGACAGGATAAGGCAGGGAAGGCTGTAATACAGTTTTGCTGCGATCTTGTGGAAGCAACGGCGGCGGCGGTAAACAAGCAAGAAAGTAACGGCGGGAGGAAGGCAATTCTGACTATCCTCTTCGGGCCTGGCAGATGTCTGATTTGAAAGAAATTCTGCGTTTAACCAACTGCGATACTGATTTGTAGATACAATGTATATGTGTGTGTGTGTGTGTGTGTGTGTGTGTATATATATACATTGATCCTTTGCAACTTGCCCCTGCGCCTGCTCGTGACACAGCACGACGATGAATAATGTGTTTTGGAAGTAGCTGCTAGGCGGCACTTATCAGTCACACCCTTCAGTGACTCAGAGCCAACAGAAGGCTGGCAGCCCAACAAATCAACGAAAGCTGAAAAATCCTTCGACCTCCAACTATCGTTCCCCGAAAATTTATGAATTTCAAAAACGCACTCGAACAACCTAATCCCGTAATCCCATCCTCCCGATGGCATTACTTTTTCCCTTCGAAACGATCCGGCGGCGTGCTCCTTTCACGCGCGCCCAAAAAGCCAACCCCCCTCGAACTAGGGTTGCCACCTCTTTTTTTTTAACAGGAAAATAACGTAAACTTGCTTTGAGAAGTAATAAAAAAAAGTACGCTTGAAGAAACAAAAAGTACACTTTAACCTTATTAGTTTTTATTTTTACCAAACATATTTTTTGTTGCTTCTAGCATTAGAGAGCAACCTTTTATCATTTTCAAATACCTCGATGGCGTTATTGCGCTCGATATTCGTATTAAAATATATAAATAATTCGATCTTTATTAGATTAAGAGAGTCCTTGATTCTCTCATCCCGCCACTTCACATTCATGGCGGAGAGAACTTTCTCAGTAACTGCCGATGTGGCAGGGAGTGGACAAAAGATAAGAAATTACTTTGAGACGATCGTGGTTTCTGTACGTTTCGCGACTACGTACAATAATATTGCGTTACGTTTCGCGCAATACAATTAATCGCGAAATAAACTATTTTCCCGTATTGTTATTCAATCGTATAGAGTGCATACATTTGCGCGTAATAACGCGAAACACTTTATTTCAAAGTACAGTTGGCTACCGTATCTGAAGCCTATATGCGGGTACCAGCGTCCCCGAGGGACGGTTGCTTCGATTAAAAATCAACGGTGCCGCGGTGGATTTTTCCGCGATCGAGAAATGCATAATCGAGGAGCCGCGAGTGAGTCCGTGGAACGCGCGCGGTTACCACCCCTAACAGATTTTTCTCTCGTCGCAGCAGAACAGCCCGGGACCGAGCGTTTATGGGTACCTTTGCCGGACGGATTCGTCGGAAGGGGAAGCCAGAGACGGCACGGGCATGGGCATTGGCGGCAGGGGGGGCCGAGGGGACGGGGTGTGTGTAAGAGAGAGCCTCGACTGGATTACGGGCCGGCTGAGAGCCGCAGGGGGACGGCGGGACGTCGGCCGGAGGGGGAGGGGTAAAGGAGGAAGCGGTCGGCGCGTTTGATCTTGGCCGCGGGCGCCGACAAAGCGTTCATCCACTCTCCTACAACGGCGTGCTGTCTGGCGAGCGGGAGCGCGACAATGCGACTAAGCCGAGGCACGGGAGAGAGACAATGGATAGAGCGAGCGAACCGTGGCAAAGTAGCCGTGATACGGAGCAAGAAGGAAGAGAAGCGGAAAGAGCTTGAGCAACAACCGTCGGACGGATGGACGGGCGGACGAATGGTGCGCCGCGGCCCTACTCCGGCCGCGGGGAGTGCGAGGGGGGATGGGAGAAAAACACAGTGAGATCGAGGAACGCACCGAACGACGAGGAGGACGAGAACTCGGGGGAACGGACAGAGAGAACGGCGTAGAAAAAGGGGGAGCCGAGCGTGAAAGAATAGAACGGAGAACGGGGGAGAGAGAGAGGGCGATAGGAAACATAGAGCGAGAAGTGAGAGAGGTGGCGGTAACGGGCGGGAGGAGAAGAGGAAGAGGGGGGAAAAGATCGGAAGATCCGTTCCACCGTTCCACGATCCGGCGCGGCGTTCCGTCGCGCTCGCTTTAGCATTGGCACTGCCACTCCCTTGTGCCGGCCACACCAGCTTTGCTATTAATAAATAATGCTCCGTGATCCGCATTATAACTAAACCGACACTCGTCCCGCTTACGGCCTACGGGTTTATTCCCGAGACCGAACCCCGTGGACACTCACCGAAATTCGTGTTCCTCCGTGACCGGCTGGGCGATCTCTCTCGGGGCCGCTGAGTGGCACCGGTTCGTTGCTGGGCCGACGTTCGTACACGCTCCTGGAACTGTGCCCCCTCATAGAGACGTTTCAGAGGCTCTAATTCGTAGCTTAGAAGCTCTGGTCTGTAGGCTGGCCGAGCACGGTTCGTGGAAACGTACGGAGGCGTCTGGTCTCGATGCTTGAAGGTGTTCGCGATACCTTGCGGCTCCTAACGTCGGTAATTACGATGTTGTAAATGAAATGTGAAAGAGGAATGGTCGAGGTGATGGAAGACGGACGGCTGTGCGTAACGCTGTTTCAGGATATTTCTCAATATTTGTATCGATGCGATTACATTGTACTCGCCTGTCGTAAATAAACTACAAGGGGAACGTTGATTCCGAAGTGTATCCTTTAAGTGCGAGTCTTAATTCGTCTTTAATTACGAATGAAAATGTTTCGCATAGCGTATCCCCGATTTTAAGGTTATTGAACAAATTGGTTTAAAGGGATTCGTAAAGAAAGTAGCGTTGTGCTTCGATTATTCTACAAAGGATGTTCTTTTGAGGTAGGTAATCAAAGAGTCGTAAGTTCTCGACGTACTGCTATCTTGGCAAGGGCCATGGAAACAAGTACCCTCCGAGCCTTAACCTGTTAACTATGTCGCTGCTTCACTGCAATGGTCCTCCTTTATATTTAAACATGATTAAAAACGAGCGTGATGCGATTTGCTCGCGGCAAATGCCACGTATGCCGTAATACTACATTCACTCCTTTCGCACAAGTGTAATTATTGAACTTTAATGCCGACTCGTCTTGCCCGACCCGGAGGCATTTTCAAACTGGCGAGCCAACTCCCCTCCCCTAATTTCTGTAGGTGAATTGATTGTACACGATGATCGCTTTAGACACTAACGGCCGTGTAACTTATAGAAATATTTATTCGTGAAAACGTTGGTACATACAAAGTTCAGTGTCTCCCAGCATCGATTTAAAACGACCGCCTTTCTTAGCTGGTGCGGTGCAGGGCGCGCTTCCGATTTCTACGGCAAATCGATCTGCGCGTACGAGGAGGTCCTGAAAAGTTCTACAGGTTCACGGGGGAATAAAAACCGACTCCTGTCACCAAACTCACAATATCTTTTATTATTTGTAAAACGTTGACTCTCAATTCGTTACGAACTTAAATCACAGGGGACACATAGATTGCACCAATCGTTATCAGCTTGCAGTTAATTCAAGAGAAATGATGGAATTAACGTATGTATACAAAGGAAACAGTACGCAGTACGACAGATAGAGATTCCTCGTGTATTAGTTGTGTATAATTGGATACCCGAAATTCTTTGCAATTAAACCGCTAACAGTGGAGTCCTGTGTAAACAGCGTGGAATAACTTCTAGAAAAATGAATCGGGGGCGGAGGGGAGGGGGGAAGTACGCAAGGCTCTCTCTATTTAAAAACACGTGTATAAACAATTTCATTCTCTGCCTTTTTGCTTGCCGCGACTTTTCGAGCTTTTAGGTACAGAGTAGGCCGCGTCGAATTTACTCTATTCCAATCTCTATCGTTGTTCAATAAGAAACTCGAATTGAATTCTCAAATGGCTGAAGAAGCATTACCATAAAGGGCTGTATTGAAAAATTAAATACCTTTATTTAATAATTCATTATAGGTCTTATAAGGATTAGATGATAAAAAACAATAAGAACTAAAAATGTAATAATAATTCTTCCGCGTTCGCGAGTAATCGCGCGTAAACTCTTTGAAAATTGATTCAACTTTCAAATTGAAAACGACTATTTCGGTTTACACGAAGTATTGCGAAATTTACTCGGTTAAACGCCACCCGCAATTATCGCCTAATGGACATGTACCTTGCACACGAGCTTAGAGCAAAAAGACAGCTTTTGAAAAAACGTATTTCCGTGCGCGGCCCGATATTTTCGCATGTGGGCTGTACATTTTTAGCTATGTAAACGTTCGTCTTTACAAGAATGGTACTTAAATATTATCGCGCGACCGTCTTATTTAATCGTTATTTAAATATATATTCAAATGCGACACGCGTAATACGGCTTATGTGCTTATTACATAATTAGAATGCAATCGTGACATTAAGATTAATTAGGGGCGTACACTGTAAATTCATTGAAGCAGTGCTAGAAGTCCAAGTGAGAGCCAATGATAAATTCCGGTCGTTCTAAGACAGATCTCGTCGGAGGGAGACTCTTTAAAAGTTTAAAAGAAGTTGCACCGTAAAACCGACCAACCTTCTTTTCCCAGCTTGTATGAAATCAGACACTTAATACTGTTACATAGAACATCCTCCACGCTTAATGAAGCGAACCGTACAATCAAACAGCTTCGGAAGTTTCAAACTTCCGCGAATTAATTAAAAAAAATGTACATCCGCAACAGATCGAATTATGCTAGTAACAAATGAAATATTTTCTCGGAGTAACGCAGAAGAGACATTTCAACTAGGTATTACTAAGTGTCTTATACATATATATTCGCCTAAAACTCAATGATAATTTCTAACGCAAGAGAAAAATATGGGTCTCTTTAAACCATTATTTCCTGAAATTAAAATTATAATTTTACATCGATCGTGGAAATAAGTCGTATCGCGAGGTACCCGAGATTTTATTCAATGCAACAGTTTAAACCAGTGTTTCCAAAATTTCGGGATAAAGTTCATTGTGGTCTGAATTTTCAAAGTACTTCTACGTAGCAAATATATCTCTGACCTTCCCAATTTCTAATAAGGATTTTAACTCGAAACGAGAGAGTAAATGTAAAACAGATAGAAAATTTGGGGTGCAACTGGCTTAAATGAACATTTGTCACGCACGACGAACTAATTGTACGTGGTCAAACATGATTTGGAATTTCTGTACGTATATCAAATTAAAAATGATTATCGTGGTCAACTTATCTAGTGTCTACGCCTTAAGTTCCAATGCTTCGAAATTCAATACACATTCAAATATTCTCAACGAATATCAGCCCGCACGCAAATGCATCGTTGCTTTTCGATTCAGTTTCCTTCTCGGTATCCCGTCGCAGAGACTTAGAAACGGCTCGCGAGAAGAGTATCGGGGAGCTGTGTTTATGCGCGTCGCGCAGCTAATCGCCCCTCGAAATAATAAATTGCAGCTTGAGTTGAAAATTTATTATATGTTACATGTGTCTTCCGTCGACGTTCAATGATGATACTAATTATTATTTGCACCGTCCTTTGAATTATTATACAACTAATTCCCCCCCCCCCTCCTCTCTCCGTCCCCCAAAAAGTGGCATTGCTTTGAAAGCAAAAATTCAATAACAATATAAGCAAATTTATCGATCCTCGTCATTAGAATTTTTTTTCCTTTTACTAAATTTATACATTACGTTTGCGTGTATTCTTTAATTTATACATTATGTATGTGTATACTTTAAATACAATATGCAATGGACCAATGACAGGATTGGTATCTTATTCATCTCCCATCTCAAGAATGAAATTCATCTTAACCATTTAATATAATAATTATCTCGTATCCTATTTTCAATAGAAGTCGATATGCCTAATCGTTTAAACGGCATTCGTGTGTTGTCTTTATGCTGTAAGCTTATGAGATATTATGTACATCGTACATGCGTTAAAGGTGAACGTTGAAACGAAGAAACGAAGGTTCCTGCAATTGTTCGTATTGCAACGCAACAGGCGAGACACTGTACCGAATGAATAAGATACATTAGCCTTCAAGATTCCAAACGCTCGTAAATTTTTGTATTTCATTTTCACAATTTCGATTACCTAATCTTTATATGTACATACGTAGATAAAATCGTGTAAGTGAGAAACAACTTTCTCGTTATGTTTGTGCATGTCCGACGGCCGATGCATTAAAATAAGTGCATATATCTCGGGGAAACCGAATTCTCAATGACATAATCTATGTAGTAACTCTAAATGATATTAATCCGCCCTTCGCTTTCGCACGGAAGAGAAACCAAAGATATCTTGGTTCGCTTTTTTGCTTCCTTTCAATCCTATCTTTCTTTTTTTTTGTTTGTTTATTATTATTACATAAAGTATTTCGTAAGGTATGCCACTGTATCGTCATAACGTAGAAAAAGAAATACATGTCGCGTTACCTTCACTCAATATACATTATAATAAAACGACTTTTATAAATCCCCTTTCTTAATATTGACATAAATTTGTATTCCCAATAATACACTCCGACACAATATAAACTATAAACTACATTAAAATATAAGAATTTAGATTTGGTGAAATGTAAATCATAATCATCTATCTCTCGGTAGTAAATATACACTTTGTCCATAATCTTTGAAAAAATAAAATAATACATAGATAAAGCACGTTTATACATTTTAATCCAGACTTATCAGAGTAAATAAGCGCTGTTATTATCTTCTTTTAAAGAAAGGAATATAGTAATGTATAAGTGGCTAAATTATAGCATGGGACCATCATAATTAATTAACATGATTATCGTGGCTCTCTTAATAATCGATCGTGTTGCCAATCCATTTGACAGAAGTTACTCGAAACTAAACTGTAAGTGACGTTTCTCAGCCGTAAGATTTTCTTCTGTTACGATATCCAAAGATTTAACAACAGGACAAGGATTTACAGTTGAGGGCACTTTTCTTTCTCTGCCTGTCTTTAATATAGGCGCTGGACCGTTCTGCGTGCTATTTTTTTTTTTTAAACAGCAAGGACTCAGCGTAATGTACAGATATTGTACTTCTAAATCTACCGATCCATAACTTGGAGATCGATCATTCACGGATTGTTCTCATCCTCTGGTACTCTATCCTCCGTCGTGTTTTTTAATCTTTTCATAGAGCACGCACAAGCCCCAGACATATATATTTGTACATAGCTATCATATCCAATGGAAAGTGTACATTTAAACTCAACTGAATCACGTACAATTCACTCACAACATCAAAAATAGACTATTGCAAGAGTGCATTAGCGTGTGACACCCTGTAGATAGTTATTACTCAACCAAGGGATCGTTCTCCATACATTCCGTGACTTTCATCTCCTGTAGGAATCTGAAACGTAGACGATATGTACAAATTTTGTATGATATCACAATATCACTCTTATAAGTCTCTGAGTCTTTTCATCTTCTTCTTCTTCCTCCTCCTTCATTTTTTATTTTCTTTTTTTTTGTTTACTTTAAATGCGATTCGCCGCACAGTTATATAAATTGTTGATCCCACATTGTTGGACTATAATATAATGCAGCATCTGATAGATATAAGAATCTTGAGATCGTATATATTACATTACAAATTGATCGCAATTTTAAAGAGTGTACTACGTGTACATATTGCCTACGATACAGACTCTGTTCTAGGTGTAACGTAAGAAAAACATGGTAAATTACGTTAATCTTATGCTCGTCCACGTGGCTTTTTTCGAGCAGTTGCTTCCTCGGTTGACAGAATACCTGTGGTAGCAACTATACGTTTCGGACGCCCAGCTGCTTTGCTACTCTGTTGTGTGTTTTGCGCAGATGCTGAAAAGTAGATCACGACACTTTTATGGGAAAAAACAGGTTGCGGGTGCCGATTCGTAACGAGTCGAACGAACATAAAAATGCTTCTAGTTCCGTGTGGACGTAAATTTAAATAAACAAAGGTCATGCGAGGACTATACAAACAGCCCCTTACCACGTTGCTTCGTCCTTGAAAGTCCACTCGTGCTATTGTTACTCTGCTGTTTCGTGCTTTTTTTATTTTCACTCTTCTTAACGTCAGTATTGTTTTTAGTAGCATCCACGGATGAAACTGTATTGGCAACCGTAGTACTGGTGGTTACGGTAGTGTTCATAGCAGCAGCGATTTCATTCCCAGACTTTGTGTTTCTATTCAATGCTCTCTCCGCTCTACTGGATCCCTTTGCGACAGACTTAGCAATTACTAATGCTTTGTTAACTGTTCGCTTCTTAGAGCGACTCGGCTTAGGTGACTTCTTTCCTGGCTCATCCTCAGCGGTGTCGTCCTCGGAGGAGCTCTCATTTCGTTTTGATTTCTTACGTAAACTTTGCTTCTGTTTGTGTAGGTTGTGACTTTTTCTTCTCTTCAGCTGCGACTCATCTTTGTAAAGCGAAAGGTCAACTGCGGATAAGATATTAAAATTGCAATTAGGTTTTCGTAATTTGAATAATAATTAAGTTAACGCTACTACATTAATATTTAAGTGTAGATACTAACGTCCATCCGGATGCTCTTCCGTTACTCTAGGCTTCTCGGATACCCCAGCCTCGACGTCAATTGCTCTTTTCAAAATATTCTCCGTACGCAATAGCTCTATCTTGGTTAGTTGAAATTTGTTCTTATCGATTTTGTTCAGATTCAGATTCGTTAATATACAATCGAAATCTGAAATCCCAAGAAAGGGAACGGTACATGTAAGCGTGCTTCATATTACGTATCGTAGTACAGTTATACGGTATTGTAACAATAAAATAAGTGTACTTAAAATTTAGTAGTTAATGACTGTAATAAAAATTTTATACAAAATTACCTATGAAATCATAAAAATCTGGCGAATATATTTCTCCGTTATTTTTATCTTGAGAAAGCCAACGTATACGAATTCGTCTGCTTGACTTATATATATTTTGCATTGCTTGACACACATAAAAGCTTCCCTCCGCATTTCTCACAGCCAAAAATTCATTTCTAATAATGAATATCAATAAAAATTAATGAATGCACGATGATTAAAAAGCATTACTAATTTGATTTGCTTTTATACTTCTATTACACTGAGAAATAATCTTTATCTATATATTTAATCTAAATAATTCGAAATTTTTGTTATTATTCATTATTACACTATACATTTATAGAAAAAACCAAGTGATTTTACATATTCAGAAAACAATTGTGCAAACGGTACTTACTTATAGAACACTATAAGTTTGTCATCGGCCGCTTTCGATGGCGGGGGCTTGTTCATATTCTTGACAAGTAGGGCGAACTCTGGTAATGGGCTTTGATAAGGCTGTGTTTGAAATCGATTTCTTTTTGGCTTACTTGCACCGTCCGAAGCTGAAGGCGTCCCTTTCAAATCCTTTAATTCTCTAGATTTTCTTTTACTTGCTTTCGGCGAACCAGTGATCTTCGCTTCGACCTTTGGCGGACTACACGTTTGCGAGGGCGCAGAGATGTCTGCCGCAAGTTTCACATTTTGAGACGCAGTCTTTGACTTCTGACTCTCAACTTTCGCCGATACCTCCTCCGATTTGTGCGAAGATAGTTTTGTTTGTAAAGTTGTATTGATTGGCATTCCATCGGATTCTTTCGAACCATTATTTACAGGAGTTTTCTTCTCTTCAACTTTATTTTGCAGTTGTGGACATAATGCTAAAACAACATATATATACATACACATACAGATATACGCATAAATATCGATAAATGCGCGAATTCGTCTTTAATTGTTAATACAACATTCGTATATTATATTCATCAATGTGTATACGTAAATATAGTTTGCTTGTCTATTTTTATGAGCGACATAGGAAATCGTAAAGTATTAAATAAAAATTCAGAAAATAGAAAAATAACATTTGAATCAATGGAATATTTGTTAGGACGTTACTAACCAGGAAAATCTAGACTAATAGATGTCATCTCTTGCTCCGATTGAATCTCTCTTTGAGGTTCCTGGGTAGGATTATCCGGACTTAAATTGTTATTTCTATTGGATTCGCTTTGCTTCAGAGCAGCGGACATCGTCTGTTCGGTCTCCACTTTCATAATCTCTACTCCATTAGGGATTAATTTATCCAAGTCCGATTCCTTTTCAGAATTGCTGCTTACGTAAGGCGGTGTTTGATACACAGAAGGTCTATGATCTTGTACTAAGCTCAAGGGTTGACTGGGCGGCTGTAGCGTAACGTAACTTAGCCCAGACCCGGACAAAGGCTTCATAGATCCTGGCTCTGACCCCGACACAACTTTCTGCGCCATTGCGTTCATAGGCAGAATAGAATGGCTGGTGGAAGTCGGAGATGTACCTACTCCAGGTATCGTTGACTTCAAGGCCGATGCACTCATTTTTCACTGACTAAATGCGCCTCTCTAAACGCTTATAAAAAGGAGTAACAGATTAAGTATAACCATGCCACGCGCGGATGCGATGCATTTTACACGCGACTAGCTCGATATACGAATAACTCTTGCGTAATCATTGATACAAAATTTATTCTATTTTCCGTTTAACATAGTACTATCGACAATTCATCGAAGCAGAAACGATTAATCAAGGGACGAGCGAAATTATTCCAGCTATCTTAGCGTTAGGAGCATCGTTGTGTTCTCGCTGGTTTGGTTATTGGAGTCAATGAAACAACCAACAGATAAGATAAAATAGATTGATACACCGGCAACGAGTGGCAGGGACGGCGAGGGTACAAGAAAAAGGACGATGTAGCGAGTATAAAAAAGCGAGGGAGAGTCCCAGGAAGGGAACAAGCACCGAGGGTAACCGAGGAGGGAGGGGGTAATTAGAGGAGTAAACATAAACATGAAGGAAACTTTCGATGCTTTCGAGCTGCGGAGATACCAGATCGGCTCCGGCTGTGTTTCCGATCGTAGGGATCAACGTGAAATTACCTCGACGTTATCAAGTCCTGAATACGGGTATATGTCTCCTTACTAAACTTCCACGGATTGTTGACCACTGCGCGTTAACACACGGTTAACTCATTTTCCCACACACTTCCTTGACGCGTGAACGCTTTTTCTCAGCTAACATCTCATCCGGTGTGCACGCAGCATAGCCGATTTTACCGAAGATACTCACTTAACTTACCGAATTCTACAAAACAAAACGATAAAGGCTTGCGCGCTATAGAAAGCCGTGATTTTACCCGCACGAAAAAAACAGGAATGCCAGACGTTAGATGGCGTCGGTTCTTGGACGCCATGTGTGGCGCAAACTTGATTTCATATCCATTCTGATTGGCTCCATAGCGATTGTTCGAACGTCTCTTTTCTGTTAATTCCCATTAAAGTACAAACTATTCCTTCGATCCCTTGCTGCCCCCTCGGAAATATCCAATTTCACGTCGATTAATTTCCAGTTAGAATCCCTTCTGTCCCGCGCACCTGTAATCTCGCCCGAGTTCCCCTGCACGGACACGAAAAATTACGAAACTTTGCTCTTTTTTTCAAATGGAAAGTGCTCCAACTAAAACAATGATTTATCTAATCCTTAATCTCGTATCGTTAATGGATACAACGATCGATGATATACCGTCGGATGTTATGTAACGCAAACAGCAGAGGCATCGAAAATCATCGACAGAAATTTTATTAATTATTCGCACGCTCGGCGTGTTACTTCGTATATACTTAATAGCAACGCAACGTATATAATGCCCGCGTACAAATATGTTTATGTAATTGTCTGTTGCAAAGTAATCTCACGTCGTATTGTACATTTCGCTTGCAACTTTCGCGTGCAATTTATGCCTGCGTCGTATTTCCATGGCGATAAATAGCAGTGATAATAAAATGTGAGATTCAATTAGTTATTTTCTCGTTTGATAAGAACGCGTTTGTTACGCACCATTTGGTATGCCGACGAATTGGAAATGGCCTTAAACTGTAATTTACCAAGTCGAAGAGGTGAAATCGGAGGATTATTGCGGATTGCTCTAAAAACACGGTGGATATTAAAACATATCGGCGTGTAAATAAACATGCACGTGATCGGAACTTTCTTCTTTTATCTATCGCGAATAGATCGAGATCCACGGAAGGAGTTATCGCGCATAAGCTCAAGGCAACACTTGCCATAATTTTACATGCATATGTTTATATAAATAAGCCAATCAGAAGTATCCCGAATCTTACGTCATCATGACCCGAAAATATGAACCTCCATCTTCGTTGTTTTATTTCACGAGCAATTTTTGCCGGAGATATTTAAATGCTTTGTAGAATTTTATAATCTAACTTGAGAACCAAAACGGCCATGTTATGACGCTTACTTACATCAGCGCGGACTGGACGGATATATGTCCATGAAACGAACATACCCCATTTATTGGGTATCGCGAGAGAAATGAACTTTAGACCATTCTCGGCAAGCAAGTCCCGCCACGTATGAGAGCGATCAACTCTGCAGACATTTCGTGATAAACGCTATGCAAATTAGTCGGTCGTAATTTGTAATTGTATAATTTATCGATCTGTTCATTGTTTAACGATGGCGCGTGCACTTGTAGGTGTAAAGAGAGTTATCGATTATGCAGTTAAGGTATATTTTAATAATACGATATGCAGTGTACCTATGTAAGAATACTTGTTAGGATTAATTGGCTGTTTTGATAGTTTCGTTTCAGCTAGAATATTTGAAGATTTTTTTAAAAAATTGCGAAATTATTAATTATGGAATTTATGTAGTACTGATTAAATGCGGAATTTATGTAGTAACAATTAAATAAAGAATTTATGTAGTAACGATTAAATGCAGAATTTATGTAGCAATGATTAAATAAATACCATGAACTCTAATAGCATTGCGTAATCTTGTTTCTCACGAACATTTGCTCCGACGTGACAAGTGTTTATTGCTCTACTTCGCTTTTCTTTCATTTCCAGATTCGCGTTAAGTCGGATAAGACTGGTGTTGTAACGGATGGCGTGAAGCATTCGATGAATCCTTTCGATGAGATTGCGATCGAGGAAGCTGTGCGCATGAAGGAAAAGAAGTTGCTGCAGGAGATAATCGCAGTTTCATGCGGACCGTCTCAGTCCCAAGATGTAATAAGAACTGCGCTCGCAATGGGTGCCGATAAGGGGATCCACGTCGAAGTGTCTGGACCGGAGTACGAGACTCTACAGCCTGTTCACGTTTCTAAAATCTTAGCCAAGTTGGCTCAGGACGAAAAAGCAGATTTGGTCATTGTCGGTAAACAAGCCATAGACGACGATAGCAATCAAACTGCTCAGATGATCGGAGGCATTTTAGATTGGCCAACCGGAACGTTCTGCAGCAAAGTATGTCGATCGATTTAACGTTTGAAGTAACATCGTGTGAAGTCACTTCTTAAATCACCATTAATTTGCGAAATCAAGCTTTTTAATTAGATTTGTATCTCTGTCACGTTAGATTGAAAACAATAACGGCGAATTGACCATCACGCGCGAGGTTGACGGAGGTTTAGAAGTCGTTAAATTGAAAACTCCAGCTGTTTTAAGCGCCGATCTTCGCCTGAACGAACCACGCTATGCTACGTTACCAAATATTATGAAAGCTAAGAAGAAATCAATTAAAAAGATGACACCGAAGGATCTTGGCGTCGATACCGCTGCAAGAATTGAAATTTTGTCGGTCGAAGAGCCACCGGTTAGACAAGCTGGCGCCATTGTACCGGACGTCGACACTTTAATCGCGAAGCTAAAGGAACGCGGGCATATTTAGTACCCAATTAATGGGTCGCTGTTGGAAAAGTGGTGACAGAATTATTCCACTGCCTTTTGCATTCGTTATACCTTTATTAAACTTTATGTATATAGAACAATTTTTATACGCGATGGAATGCTGTATATTATAAAGAAATAAAGAAATAGGTCCCTTCGTAAAATAAAGAAATAGGTCCCTTCGTGATCTAACCGACATTTATAATAAAATAACATCTTATATATGTCTCTTTGGTAAATAACAACACTCGTCTCTCTCTCTCTCTCTACGTCGATTTTGTACTTCTACATTTTCACACATTATTCGCGCAGTCTACTTCTGCGTGCTTATAAAGTGCGTGGAATGATACTTTTCATTATTATTGATTTCTGCAGATTCTCGCTGACCTCATCGGTAGCAGATCTCAGTCCTGATTACATACATATTCATACACGCATGTATTTTGCAAAGACAACATCAAACTCTATGCAACTATATATAATATATTCAAAATACATGCACATTTTAAAAATCTGGATGCACAAGGAATCGACATAACAGCCTAAATAATTTAAATACTCGTGTTAAGTTCGTTTCGATAGTAATTTCGTAACATTAAAAATCAGAGAACCGAAGCAGATTTCGATACATTCTTAAAAATTATGAACTAATATTGATCGTATTCTTTCATCACAAGTTCGGAATACTACACAGTATTTTGCTAAAAGCTTCCTACATATTAAATATGAAACCTACGACAAAATATCTTCTTAAAGACTACTATACTAAAATATACAATTCGTACGATCTTTTTAAACATTAGAATACACAATACTTCGAAACGTCCTTTATAAAAACGGTAGAATTAAATGCCAATACCCGTATTCATCATACTTCGAAAGGTATTTCTCTTTTATGTTGCCTTGTCGCATGAAACAACAAACTGGCTAGTTTGATTGGTCAGGCCGAACCAGAGAATTTTCTTAACACCTCGCCTCTCGTTTTAATACGCTTCCCGTGAACTAATACTTTACAGAGAATTCATTGCTTCAACAGCCTTTGAGAATTAAGCTACACTATACCCCGAGAGACACAAAAAAGAAGGAAACATTATTTAAATTATTCATCACCATTCACATTAATACTTTCCAATCGAATCTAGTGTTACTGGTATGCGTAATAGGTGGAAACGGAGGAGGATGAACTTGCCACCCGTCCAATCCTTGGCGCGCCGTCAGGCACGCTAAATACGGTACTCTTTGAACTAATTTAGTGACTTCGGCAGCTGGTGGTACTCTGCCACCTGTTAATTGTCTAGTACAAGCTGCCAAAGAAGCAGCATGAGCTACTATTAAAATATTCCCTACTGTACTTTCAATAATTTGTTTGATCAGCTCGTAACTTCGTTCGTAATACTGCGCTGCATTCTCTCTCAATGGAAGCTCCTTCGTTTTAATAACTGGCTCGTAGCTTTCGTCCACGTTAAAGCCGGCCCCTATTAATTCTTCGGACGTCATCCAAACCGGCACACCGTTCGGGTACCATGCTAGCCACTCAATTAAGCCCGGCTCTATTTTCATTGGAATGTTTGAGTCTAATCCTTTCAAAATGTGAGCCAACGTCTGTATACATCTTAACGATGGCGAGGTAAAAGCTACGTCTATTTTGATACTAGATGATTTCATAGCTTCTCCCACCAAGCTCGCCTGCACTTCACCCACGGTTGTTAACGGGCTGTCGTTTTGGAAGTCCTGTATGTTCCTTGACGGTATTTCCTTTGGCATGTTCAAGTCCCTGCGAACGTAGGAGCCATTCGATTCGAAGCAATAAGGGATCCATGCTCCGAATGTGAAATCCACCCTTTCCCCGTGGCGGCATATAAAAATCTGTCTCGAGGGATTCGAAGGTGCTTCGGAAGCCTCGATCTATGGAAACAGTAAATTATTAAGCGTGGAACTTTTATACCCGCAGGGATAATAAGTAAGGTAATTTACTGGCTCGTTAGTCGTTGGTATTCCATCAGGACTATCGGTCGAATCATTTGGTAGCAATACTGATGGTTTTCTGACAACAGGTATCTCTTCTTTCTCCAAAATTTTATTCTTATTGCCGGTGAGCTGCACGGTGGTGTGCAAAGTCCAGGAATCCGATTCAGCTGTACGTTTCGTATGATTCAATGGTAGATGGCCCGATATACCAGTTAACCAAGAGGCACCTTCGACCCAACCATCTGTAGATGCGTTACACGCCCCTTCCGGAATGTATACGTAATCCCCGACTCTTAATTCTAATTCATCGTGCTCCCTAGGCACGTGAGCATGCGTCACTTTATGAACATGAGCGTTCTGTAATCGAGAATCTCTGGAATACAATCTAAGCTCCCAATTAGCTGGAATAGTGGGCGTCAGTTTCTCCGCCATTAAACGAAGCTGTTGATACAAGTTGCTAGGGAACTGATAAAGTAACGTCAGATGAAGAGACTTTACTTGGGGCTCCGCGGAGATACCCAAACTCGTAAGTTTATTTACATAACGGATAGCGATGTTCTTTAACCATTCGGTGTCCGTTTCCTTGACGAAGAGCCCCATAAAGTTAGGGGAGACATAGGTCTCTAATTCAACGTGGCCTGGCAGCTCATCTCGATTAACTATATTTTCAAGGGCGTTCACCAATTCCTCGCTAGACTCGTCGGGCGCCTATAAATAATATTCTCGCATTATCCTTTGGTTACAAGCAATAGTCGTCGTTAACATCGTATCATACATTAAAGAATGACACAAGCGTAATATGTGGGACATAATTATGTGCTCCATTCCATATTAGTTCTTTGCTCTCCGACCAAAATCTTACGAGCTGCTCGGCCAACGCACCCGTCGGACAAGCGTAGAGAACATACTGTCTCTGTGTATCCGAGTCCAAGATCGGATCCCTAACATGAGCTACTAGCCAATCGGACGCAAGCTGAATACCTCGGTGTCCCGTAGCAGCTAATGCTTTCTCCCTGTAAACAATGCAACATCCATTTCGATTATCCCGAAGAATACGATCAACCCCGACGCGTCTAATCGCGCCTCTCCTTTCGTAATAAACAATAGAAGTGTCGGATTTCATATGTCGCTTCGCAACGAGAGCGTAGTAATTTGAAAGACGCACGCGTTAAATATTTACGACAGATGCCGATAACTTAGCCGAGACGGTGCTGTCTTACCGAAAGTAGAAGGTAGGTGGGAGCAATACTTAAAAATTTGACAGCTGTTTGTTTACAATGAGCGCCGTGTACGTGGGTGCGATTGTCCGCGGGGTTGCGAGGGAAACGGTGACATTCTTTTGTAAATGTATCGTGGACACTCACGCTCGGTGTTTCGGAAAGCCCAGCTGCAAAAGAGTTTGCAACGGGGTCAGGTGTTGTTTTGAAATTTTCGTCGGAGTTGGATTTTTCCGTGGCGGTAACGTCGCCATGACGGTGTATCACGATCGGTAGTTGCTACCAACGTTCATACGTTGAATGCTTTACAGGGCTAGGTAAAGTTTCGAGTAATTATTTGCAGTGATATTTTCGGAAGTGCCGACGCGAATACAGATAACGGGATACTTTCAATTTCTGTATGGAAACTTGTGATTGAGAAGGTATCGCCAAGTAGACTGCGAATCAAAGTTGAGAAAGATTTGGATTATTAGAACTGGTTTGTAGACCGCCAACTTTCGAAGGATATTTCAAATATCTCAAGTGCCTCGAGTTTGAAAATGGCGGTCTTTCATTTAAGATGGCATTTCAAATACATGTACTTTAAACAGAATCCAGGCTTGAAATTACTTATTTCAAATGAATTAGTTTGTATAAAGCCTTCCTTCTATCTTCACGGCCACGCAAAGTGAGGATACTATTTTATAAATAGCATTTTATTTCAGCTACATTGAACCGGAGTTAAAAATACAATAAACAATTTACTGTTTATTATTTGAGAGGCATATCTCCGTAACTCCGATGTTTCGCAATTCGGAATCATCTATTTAATTTTCGAATTTGAATATTCAAATTTGTATCGGTCGGTAATTCAGAACACATTCCATCGTCCTGAAGTTTCCGCTTATTAGAGTTATCGATATATTGCGCAGTCGTTAAGTCTTGGCATAGGATTCAGTTGTATGCTAATAGCTGATCGTTCTTGTCCTTAATTGACGGTACTCGGATACTTTAAAAGGGAATACTTAAAAATTTCTAATCGCAGCAAATAAATCGCGCAGTACATCCGAAAATGGTGTTTCACGTTATTGTATTCTAATTACGAGTACCGGGCAATCAGATGCTCCGTAGACATTTGAAGTTGCCCCATTTCTAATCGACATTGTAAAAACCGATGAAAAACACCAGCAGCCATCTTGTCCTCGGTTCAAACATCCTGCATTTCATCAATTCGGTGCACTTTAACTCATATCCATTAAATATCATTAAGTGATTAGCGAGCAACAATGCGATATGCATAATGAGCTCAACGAACACTGCTCTACGAGTTCATCGAACGGGTGAGCATAACAATAACTTAATAACAATTCCTTTCTCAATGAATTGTCTTTAAACTCGAAACTTTTTACTGTCGCGAGTGATTCTCTCTTATTCCTACTCCACCTTTAACGCCAATGAGGGATCGGAAAAAATAACGGAGCAAATTTCAGAATAATGCAACACAGAAACAGTACTCTTTTCGTAGTAACGGTAGAATTTAGTGCCCAGCAAATTTACGGTGCAGAAATAAAGTAAATTAATAGCAAATCAGATTGCTTTTGCACGAAAGGGTTATGTATACCGATTCCATGAAATGGTTAATGTGTACTTTCTTCTCTTTTTCTTTTAAAGAGAGCGTATTCGAGATTGAGTGCGGTATGGACAAATTGTAATTTGAATAATTGTATTTCGTCGTGTCCAACGCATATTTCATAACAATTTTAATAACGGCACATGATCGGTACATTAATATACGTAAAGTTAGCGTAGAAAACAACGATATGTTTTACATAGTTTCATTCGTTACAACATTCGATTACAAACACTCTCCATGCTGTAATATTATAATAAAGAAGTAATAAAAAATGTGTTTCTCGCTGTGCCCGAGGGTCGTTTAAAATTCTTTCCCACAAATGCCTCGCTCGATTTTCGCCCAATCTTTAATTCGTTCGTTGAAAATTCTCTGGCAAGCTCTTTAACATTGCAAAGGCGAAGCAATTAAATAGAGATTTAAATTCTGGGATATTCTTTTACTAAAATAGTTCGAGATTTACGGAGTAACATCGCACTGACGAGGGAAAATCTCGAAGCCAGAAACTCCAAAAATTCTGAAGCTTCGTGAATATGTGTAGGATTTCCTCTCGATTATAACGAAATTTTTATTTGCTGCCCAAATCCACTCGAAGGGGGTGAAATTAACCCTCGAACATTCGGCTATTTCCCGATTTTCCGTTATAACTCGCGAAGTAAGAGATGGAAAAAATGTTTCACGATCAAAGTTACTTCTTTTAATTAGATCTATCATTTGGTAAAAAGATTATTTTACAGTTCACGATTTATAACAGAAAATCGGAAAGTAAGCGGATTTTATTGGGTTAATTCCAGCCGCTTAGAGTGAATCTCGGCAGCAAACAAAAATTGCGTTTTAATCAGGAGGAAATCCCCCACATTCTCACAAAGTTTTAGAATTTTTTGAATTCCCAGCTTCGGGACGTTCCCTTGCGAATAACTTGACTTTCATCTCTTTTACAACCACCTCTTTCTCTATTACATTACCAACTGCAGTATACCATACGTAATTTCAAGTATACACAAACACTTCCAGCAGTTTCAATCGTACTTACGCCAAATTACTTAACTACTGCGGTATAATAGAACTTTTACTATCGATCACCAGAATTAGCCTCTGACTGACAATTACCATACTTCCTACCAACACTTGTCTCCACGTACGAAAAATCCTAAACAGAAACAACCATTCCGAGCGGCGCTGCAAGTAAACTTATTAAAGAGTAGTAAATCGCCCTCCAAGTTCACGCGAATAATTAAATCGCTCCGAGTATTTCACAGTGACGATCTCGAAAGTTATTTCGCATTAATTCTCTGTCACCTTCCTCGAATATCCTTCGCCCAAACAAATATCGCCCCGATTATGGTATTCCCTTAGCGAGCGGTTCGTAGTGAAATTCCAGAGTCGCCGTTCCTTCAAGTAGCTTTATTCATATTAAAATTATAAAATCCAAGAGAAATTCAAGCAACCCTCGCTGCACACATACTATAAAAGTTACATATGCATACATATATCGTATATAAAATAGAACGCCATTTAACCCTGCCGGTGGGTTGAAAGCTGGTCGAGAATTTCGATTCTCCTTCTACGGGCACGCGAAACCATTTCGAATCCCTTGCTCGGTGTTAACGAAGCTCAAGCTCGAGTATCTCCCAGCGGTTACGCAAAGTCGACGTTTCCAAGGTATCCTAGGGCCCGTGAGGCATCGATCATCGCTCACGCCTCGCGAGGCTAATCGCTCCCCAGCACGCTAATTAATAACATCGTTATCGCCCATCCCCGTAATTCTCCTAATCCGTAAAAATCTACAAATATTGCCTGTCGGAACGTAGACAACGAAAGAACAATTAGAAGCTGGATAGGCAATCTCGATATTCGCCTGGCTTCATTCCATCTTTCTTTGGCTCCGCAGTTACGCTCGTGCAAATAATGCCGAACCCTTTAATCGAATCCCGATCTCGCCATATCCGTGCGATAGTTACGGTTTATCGGCTACATGAGTGTCTTCAAAATACATAAGTAAATAATTGAAGTTTCTTAAGCAAGCGCTTTATATACTATTGTAAATGAAAAATTTAGAAAAGAAACCCCGGCGCAAAAAGAACGGTTTATTAACTGAAGAAGTAAGTTGTGGATACTTTTAAAGGTGCAAATCCACGGCGAGACAAAAATATCACGTCCCCTAAGTAGCACACTTTAATCTCACGAGGCAATTGTTTCGTTATTTTATCACTATTTAATTATTTTGTCATTAGTTTCTTGGAATTAGTCTCTCGCGGGACAATGTTTCATCTTTGCCGATTATTTTCATTATTTGCATTTAGTTGTCGCTGAGATTTTTGCCTCGCGATAGAAAAGTCATTGTATCAATAACTTATTATAAAATATTATTTATTTCTCCGTTATAGGTAGTATAGTCCCAACATATATCCAGTTTTCTGATCCGATATTTTAAAAAACATCTACGATTGAAACTCAGCTACTTTGTAATCTTTATTCCGAGTCCTTGTAATATTCCAGAATGCCTCGGGGACTGCCGCGAAACGCTAACAAAGAAATCAAACAGATACATACTCCTTTTTGCGCGGGGGTTTAAAGAAATGGATTCCTTTGAGAGTGGAGGGTTCGCGTAAAACGATTTACCCCGCGTCCGGGACTGTCCCTTCGTTCTCAAGTGCTCGTTACTTCTGACCACAGAGGAAGGATAGGAAAAATGATCGCACGACTCCCGTCAATTCGCTCGACTAGGTCACTGTACAGAATTGAGAAATGACTCGGTATGGAAGTTTGCAATCCCCAGCATATCCATGATAAATGCACGATACAAGACGGTCGCCTATACGTTTCATATCGATCGGCGTGTAAGGATCCGAGCGTACGAGACCGTTTACAATTTACGCGACGCCACGGATCGTACTATCGCTAATTCCGCCAAATCAGCCAACCGCTTCTGCATCTTCCAAGGCAATGGAAGCTGCTCCGAACAGTCGGCTCTGAAATTATCCCGAGCAGCGTGTCGGCGCGTAAAACACGCCCGTGTCCCCGTTGCACATCATCAGTGACTAGATGCAATCCCGTGACTAGCACCACCTCGTAGAAAAGGCTAAAGACACCCGCGCCGGCTGTATTTTTATGTATCACGCTTTCCCGTCGACTGGCGGATAGACGACACTTACGATTACGATAAGGAGAAACGCTCTCGAATCCCCTCCCACCCTACTTAAAAATTTACGAAGGCACTTTTAAACGACACGAATGGACGAAAAGAAGTTAGACGCTTAAAGAGGCTACAACCTCGCTTCACCGCGTCTCCCTATCCAACGCGAGCTGCTCCTTCGCGTTCACCCTTCGATTAAAGGGTCACGGCTGGAAAAAGCATTATTTTTCGGGGATTAAAGAAAGAAACAAATATTGCAGATTTCTAGCTTTATTCTACCACCTTTCAAGACTGTACAAAAGAAATTGCAAGTAAAGATATCCCTTTACAGCGGAATAGGATCATCGGGAAGAGAAGAGTATCTTTCTGGACGGTCCTATTCCGCTGTAAGTGGATATTTTTACTTGCAAGTTGTTTCTATAGTCTCAAAAGATGTTAGAATAAAGCTAGAAACGTGCAATATTTGTTTCTCCTTTATTTTTAATTCCTGCAAAATTAAGTTTCTTCAGCCGTCACAGTAGGTAGATCCTTTGAACAGACATCTCTCTGAATACATCGTGCAAGGATATTGTCACCACTCAAACGAACCGACCATTTACTCTCCCCTTTATTACGCGACAGCCAATAAAATTTCGTACCAGTGATATCAAAGGTTCTTCGAAAGATTCGATTATAAAAGAAACGTTTACGATCCCCGAGGCACGATAGCGGAAGAAATGGCACATCGAGTCGTGACGATATTTCTACAAACACCTGATATATTCACGAGCGATCTCCGTCTGGGGAAAGTTTGACCGACGCCCCGTGCACCTATCGATAGTACTATCCGTGTGTAGAATAATATTCGCGGGTATAAGCTGTCGAAGGAAGAAAGAAGAGAGGGTACAAGGTACCCTGCGTTTTATCTATCACAAGCTGATTATTTATTTTCCATATCGTGTGAAACAGGGGCTATACTGTGTAGTTAAGAAATACTGTTAAACCAACGTGGCTGATAAGCATGCTGGCTTATCGCTATTCACCGCTCAGTGATTACCATCATTTGAACGATCAATTAAAATTAAAATTAAAATCGAACGTTGACCTCGAAACATCTTCCGCCGTTCGAACAGATTAAATCGCAAAGAGTTCGTGGCGATTCGTTGCTCGAAATGCGCGTATCCTTGCCAGGAGAACGTTGCCTCCAGAAGGGAATCGATACATTCCAATTGGCCGAATGAACAAAAACGGTACAAAGTTCTTTAGCTATTAAAGTAAAATAAGGATAGCGCCCAGCTACGGTTTCTCCAAAAAGCACCCTGCACGACCAAGAAGTCGTTCTTAGGACCATCGATCTCGGATACTTAGAAAATAAGAATAGAACAAATGCTTAAATTACGAGACCTATGATCAAGTTTTCCATTTCAATCGCGTCGGCTTGGATTCTGCGCTCTCTAAAGCCGGGAAATCCACTTGGAAGCAAAGCCAAGCTGTGCTATACTAAGTTTTAAAAAAGTAGCTTCCTTGAATCCTTATGGAATCGTTTCCACTAAAAGCTAAGCTAAGCTGTGCTGAGTGTTTCCTGTTTCGTAGCACAGCCAGAGATAGAATTGCTTAGCTTTCAAGTGGATCCCCGGCTTAATTCGCCCAAGGATGTTTAGAAATTTCTGGTCGCGTGTTTCAGACCTTCCAATCCTCTGATTCGATTTAAAAGCGCGTACACGTATGCGCCCCATTCGTCCCGCCAATCTGTAGACACTCTAGCCGGCTCTCACTCGCCGAGAGCTATCCATCCCTTTTAGAAACGATCTTGCTGACAATTTTTCACGAACGACGGGGAACCACGAGGTACTTTGCGGAACGCTTCGTTGGAGAAACGTTCGACTAGTATTGCACAAATGTCGATTAAACGGTGGTAACGAACCCCCAGCTTCAACGTATAGTACACACGCTGGTGGATTCGCAGGCTGGCGAGAAGGAGGGCTTAAGATTTAGGGGCTGTGCAGTCTGAACCGAGCGACGAGTGTTTAGTCGATCTAGGTCGAAAGTTAGAAAGGACTGTCGTCTTTCTTAGTGCCAAGGACTGGAAACCTTTTGTTCGTCGAATGCAACGCGAGAACAAATAATTACCTCTCCATATTCTTACTTCGATGTCTGAAATAGGCGTCCTAAGCGCACTTCGCCCAATTCCCACCAGCATCTCGCGTTTTCGTGTCAGGTAATTTCGCAGTCTTCCAAAAACTCCTTGTCTGTACACGACAGGCGTATTCTACTTGCCAAAGCAGCACACTTCATTCCAAGTCTGCCGAACTGAATTCTCTCACTCGTATCGCCTAAACACCTTTCCCCCGGTTCAGCGACTACTATGTAAACACCCTCCAAGCCTGCAACCCTCTTCGCACCACCCTATACCCCTATACACGCACCGTGCGCAGTCTCTTAATTTCCAATCCAATCAACATCACGCCTAATTTCGCAACCTTTGCACTCGGTGGAGCTTGCCACTTATGCTTGCACCCCAACCTTCTTCTAAACCTACACACCGCTCCCTTCGACCCAGCAAACCAGAACTACCACAATAAAACGCCAAACGCTCCTGAAACATTACTAACCAGCGGCACGCAATGGCGACGTGTAATAATAGTCGAAAGAAAGTTCAAAGCTGGCATTCTCCCGTGTCACCGACGTGTTCAAGCAACCCCTATATTTACAGGCTAACAGATTTCGAAATATAATCGAGGACCCTGCAGCAAAAGGAGTGAAGCTCCGTCTTTACCAGCTTGGAGTAAATTAGAGAGAACTGTTTATAAAATTACTGCTTTGACTTAACATTAAAAAGCGAACACTAAGTTATTATTTCTGTTTTTAAAAATATTAATACGCAGAATTTCTTTACGTATATTACACGTGGTAACTCAAAAATGGTAAAAAAAAAAAAAAAATGGAGGCGCACCCCTCTCGCTGCAAGGCTCTCAGTGACTCCTGACGCCCTCGCAGTCTTCAGCTTGCCTCCGACCACCGCTGCGGCCACCAAGTGCAAAGGATTGGCGAGCCACCCTCTCGGCTAAAGTCGCGCGGATATCGCAACAACGAGCATCAACGGTTATTGTAACAACAGGCTCCCCATATACCGATGTAAAGACGGGTGTCCCCTCGGGAGGGTCGACACGCTTGTGCGCGACGGTTCACGGGCTTGCCGTGGCTTCTTCAGCGAGCCGAGAATACTACCGTCGGCGTAAGGAGTCCCTCGATTGTCCGTTACCATTCCGTCGACGAGGGGCCGTCTCGCCTTGGCTCCTTGTCCGAGAAACGACGGCCGTGCCGGTTGCGATCAGTCGCGCTCCTTGCTCAGGTCCGATGGTAGGTCGCAGACGGACGTCGCCGTGGCCATCGTCGTCGTCGACGTGGTCGGTGATCGCGGCGACGGCGACAGATTCATCCTGGACGTGACCGGCAGCGACAGACCGGCGGCGCTCATCGCCACGTTCAGCGGTATCGTGATGAACGGCTGGTTACCCTGCGCGGAGTTCACCGGGGCTACCGTGCCTGCGAAACAATGCCAGAAAACCTCTACTTGGGGAACAGGAGGGACAGGGAGCACCCGGCCGGGGGAAGAGTTCGTACGGTCGCTCCCGTTTCCAGCGATTTAGCGCCGCGTCGGAGGGATCGGGGTGCAACAGGACTTAGGGGGCTCGTGGTTTCTCACCTCCTTCTTGAGAGATTTGCACCGGCTGGCCGTTCTGCCCGATACCGAGTAGAAGCCCTGGGCTTGGCGAGTAAATGACTGTCTGTGGCATCTGGTACATTATACCTGCGGACAATTATGGGCTCCTTCAAGCTGAGGTAGATAAACCCGCGGTATCGATTCGAAGACTGTGTTAATGGCGATGACGAGGGGGACGTGGTTCGCTTACGTCGGTATTTCTCTTGTTAGAGGGGAATTGGGAGATATAAGATTCCTGGATTTCCTGCAACGTCTACAGCGGTTAAGGGGTGGAGCCCTATTTAGGACGCTAGGAATAAGGTGATCCTTGGGAATTTTTTTCTCAGAAACTGCTGATCGGATCTTTTCCAAACTTTCAGGGTATTTTAGTTCACATTCAAGCAATGAAACTTAATTTTTACGTTACAAAGTGTTCGGTAGAAACGAAGATATATGAACACGTTTGTTAGGACTCGCGCGCCGGTGTTGCGAATTGGCGATTGTAATTTCGCCCTCCCTCGTTTCTTTCCTGAAATAAAAAAACCAAGGATGTTCTTATTTCTAGTATAATGACATTGTCGATGAACCTAAGACATTGATAAATAAATTGAATCGAACAACTCTTTTTCCATAAATAGTACGAAATATCTTGGGGCTGGACCGTAACTTTTTCTTTCAAGTCCCACCAATTTGCCAACTTTTAACCTTTTCTTTTCGTTTGTTAGGTTCATCGACAATGTAATTATACTAGAAATATGAAAATCCTTAGTTCTTTTATTTCAGGGGAGAAACGGGGCTACCATTACAATTGCCAATTTACAACTCCAGAACAGTCCTGTCGAACGTTTTCATATATCTTCATTTCTACCGAACACTTTCTAATGTAAAAATGAATTTTAATTGTTGGAATGTGAACTAAAATACCCTGAAAGTTTGGAGAAGATCCGATCAGCAGTTTCTTAAAAAAAAAAATTCCCAAGAATCCTCGCAAACGCCCTATTAGTTTCGTCACTTTCCTTTCGGCATTAAATTTCGCGCGACGCTTAAATTAATATGTCCTCGTGAAATTCAAGCATTCCTTTACTGCAGTGATGAGCAACCTTGGCGGACCAAACGTGGAAACTTAAAGCCGGGGATCCATCTGGAAGCTAAGCTACGTTTTAGCTTAGCTTCTGGTGCAAACGGTTCCATAAGAATGTGTCGAAGCTAATTTTATTAAAACGTAGCACGGCATAGCACAGCTTAACTTCTAGGTGGATTTCCGGCTGAATACTCTACGCGGGCTGCGATATTAAATAATTAAAGTATCCTGATCAAAGAATTTCAATTTATCGGGCGAATCTGTTATTTCCCGCATAGATTTACAATTGAAACCGGCTGGATGGCCAAATGCGGCCCGCTGCTCATCGCTGCCCTACTCGACCGCTATTTCCACTGAAATTTTTCGAATACACCGTCGAGCAGCAAAATAAACGTGGCACGCATTTAATTACTTGCCCATCGACTAACCCAAAATCCCCTCTTACAGAAGCATTGAAAAATAAATGCAAGTAGTACGAACGTGAGGAACGGAAACGCAGATCGAGGGGTAGGATCTTGTCAGGGATGGAGCGTCGCGTCGCCGGTGTCGGCGGTTATCGAAATTCCGCCGGGGACAGTTTGCCGCGGGGAACAATGGAAGGGCGGAAAAAAAGAGAGAGAAAAAAAAGAACCGTACGTCATGCTGGCGATCGGTAAGTCGGATGGCATCCACTCCATATATTAGCATCGATATTTATGTGTACACCTGCATCGGAGCGCGGCTTTCGACCGGATCTTACTTCCCAGTTAGGCATCGCGTCGCTGTCTTAGTTTGGTCATCGCGGCCCGTACAACTCCTTATGTACTCCCCTACACGGATAACCTCGTCATCGCTCGCACACTTTTCGCATTTTAAGTGTCCTCTTTCCTTTATCTTCTCCCTCCTCGGCCCATCTAGCCTCTCTCTCTCCCCCCCCCCCTCTCTCTCTCTCTCTCACTCTCCCTCCCCGTACCGCATCACGCGTTTACCTCTCTGATACCATTCTCCCGTTTCTACGCTCCTCTCTGTCTGCCGACCTACCTGACTGATTGGATTGCACACGCTCGCCTCGGCTGCCTTGCGCTCTAACGATTTTCCACGCCGAGGCTTTTACCGGTCCGCGATCCCGCGACTCGCGCGGCACGCCCACTAGCAAATTCGTTAATCGGCGGTCGCGCGCCGCCGCGATTACCATTATCGTTTCGGCGCTACCGAGCCACAGGAGTGGATACCACCGCGGGACGGATGATCGAACTTTTTTCGGTAGGTACCCGCTGGAAGACACCCCGAGCGATCCAGGTCTACTCGACTCTGGGCAATCCCGTCCAGGAATAGACGCAGTTTTTCCTAGCCTCTAGCCTCGGTTGACCGGAGCCTCGGCCTCTCCCTCTGACAGACTCACCGGAGTGATTTTTCGGGAGATCCTTGGAGACGGGAGAGTCGCCGTCGCTGGTGTCCCCGTCGCTTTCATTGGCGCAAGTGTCCGACCTGGGTGACGCGCCGTCTTCCTGAAACGATACAGAAATGTCGCTGGCTAGTACGTGGCTCGTGAATACGGGACGACGAAAGCATAACGCGCTCCGTTGCGCAATGCGCGCACAAAGTACAAAAACACCACCATATTTGCGATTTGAAAGTGTCTTCCGTCTGCGCGCCAGGCTTTCCAGGAATTTCGTAACAATTACCAGCCGAGGCTTCCTCGCGCGTTCAAACATCGCCGAACGAGAAACCGCGATAATTCCTTGCGCCGCCACGTAGAATCGCAGAGTTCCCTAGGTCCCTAAGCGCGCGGAGTTACTCTGGCGCTGGACGAGGCACGCGAAAACCGGCGCGAATGAGATTTCAATTTCGCCCGGCATAGATTAAAGTTTCCGGCGAACCCGTCGCTGGATACGAAATTCGTGAATCATCTCGGCGAGGTACCGCAAGGGTCCCTCGGACTTTTCGGCCGATGCAGCTCCATTTCGAGCGACGGTCCGACCTCGGCTGAGAGCGATCGAGGATCCAGGCTGTCGATCGCGATCGGGCGGCAGCGTTAGCAGTGGACGTATGAACAGCGCGTGTGCGCCAGAACTGTAACGGGCCGTAAATTCCAGTCCCTTAACGAGTGACGGAGCGGAGAACGGAGGCGGATGATAGAACCCGACCTGTAAATCGTAGATAACGCCCGGGCAATAATATCGGCCAGCCAATCAAACCGGCGGCCGGCCAATCAATCAGCGAGTCCTAGGGAGCCAGCCAGAGCCAGCGACGAAACAGCCGAGGAGCCCGGCTTGCCTACCTACCAACCTAGCAGGGAGAGATGCGCGAGCTTGTTCGCGCGCCTTATATGGCCATCCGCGCGGCCCCGGCTGGCGCACCGCGCTTCCACGGCAGATTCTCACAAATTTACGCAGGACTACGGTTTCCCCGGGTTGACTTTCTCTCCCCCGGCCCGGCCGGCCGGCCCGCCGCCACTTTTTTTCCCAACAGGGCAGCCCGCGGGCCGGGCAACCTATGCGCTTACACGTGCACTTCGACTCCCCTCGTTAGGGACTCTAGCGGCGCGCACATGTCGCCGGCCAGCCCGGCGATCGGCCTTTGGATTCGAGAGAAAGCAACGAGCCGGCCAACCGTTTCCTACCCACGGAGATTAGGAAGCACTCCTTGGGACGGATCGCGGCGTGGGCATTCCAGGAGCCGCGGATTCGTGCTACGCTCGCGAGTTCGCCTCGCCGCGATCGACGGGGGCCACCGCTCGCGCGTACGCTGGGACACTTCTCTCCTCCGGGATTCGGCGGCGCTAGACGAGCCTCGGACAAGCGACGTCCGAGTACGCTATACGGGAAATATTGCCGCTGAGATCCGGGGATCGGGAAGTGGCCGCGACGTATCGATTTTACTCCGGTGTCGAAGGATCCGCGGCGCGCTGGGCCCAGAATATTGATATTCCGAAGCGCGGCCGCGGCGGCGAGAGAAAATGGAAACGGAGGCCCCGCGGTGGATCCGTCCACGTCCGAAGCTTGATCTCTGATCGGGACCACCGGCGGCCAGCGAAGGATGTCTGAAAGCGCGGAGGGCTGCGAAAGCCGAGCGGCCAGGCGTTGTCGGCAATCACTTCCGAGTCGCATTTGTACCCCCCCATTACCACGGGTGTGTGTAGAAGGCGCGACAAAAACCGGCATTCCTGATTCTTAAGTTGGATTCTATATAAGTATCTGCCATCGCGAACATTGCCTGTATATGGCGACAACCAGGCTTTGACAAAGGTGACCGTATATGGTATTCTGCTTCCACCTTCCATACCTTCTCGCTTCTTTTCTCTATCTTTCTCCCTCCCTCCCTGCCTTCCATCTCCCCGCCATCTTTCTCTTTCCCTTCCCTTTCAGCCCTCCCCCACCTGCCTTCTGCCCTTCTCTCTTTCGCCCTGCCCCGGTTCTTCTTGCGGGCCGCTGCCTCCTGGTCTCCACTCGTGCCCGATCCGCCGGGGTGCCTCCTCGGCGAGATGCATCATAATCGTTAAGTCGTTAGATCGTAAATCATGGCCTTCGGGGCCCATCCCCTCCCCGCCGTAAGCGGCGCGAAACCGCCGGTGGACGGGCGAAAAGAAACGGGGAGAGCTTCGAAGCGTGCTCCGCGAGTTGACGGGGTGCTGGCTCGCGATCTGGTAAACGCGAGGGCCAGTCGCTCGAGCCTTGCTCTCTTCGTCCCCTTCTTCTATTTAGCCGGCGATAATCAGTTGCGTGTGTAGTGTTCTCGGATAGATCGGCGGGAGCGTCCTCTGAAACTTTACTTTCGGGGTAGCTCAGAAGAGGGTGCAACGCAGCAAATTCTGTAACCGATTGGTTCGCGTGATCAACGGTAGCCTGAGAGCTTTTGAGCCGATGTACGATTAAATTAGTGCTCTATAGGGGTGCTGGACCGTGCTCCGAGGCACGGAGGACTCTGTTGCTCCAGCTGATTCTCCAAGATCATAAAATATCGCGCGACGATCCGGAGACAGACCTACCTTGTAAATCATGCTGAAAAGATGATTGGCAAAGTGGGATATGCTTAGCGGAACGCTTCCGTTCACAACGATGACGGTCATCGACGTTAATTATTGTTTAATGCTTCATAGCGCACCGAGGAACAACTGTCGCGCTATCGGAACATTATCATATCTGCGCTTTTCTTGACTCCCTTCTCGCCAGTTGTAAGGGTGGGATTTCTACCCGAAGCTCCCGGGCGGAAAGAATTTTTTAGCATACGTAATAAAGTAGCAAATCTGACGTGTTAGTTATTATTTCCATCTCGGTCTTCAACGACACTACTCGTCCATCTACATTATTTACACATACAACAACGAAACAGTTCTCCCAGCCATGCGAAGTAACGAATTTGATTAAACCTAGCTCCTTTGAAACTCAACGGAACGGAGAAATCTCTCGAAGCCACTTTCGTCGGAACGCTTAACTACCGAGCTAGCTACTCAACCGACGGCCCGTTAACGAACGTCCAGCAAGCCACGTCTCCCCGAGGCAGCTCACCCCTTTATACCATCGAAGCGATACAAGCGATCGTTTCGCGTCTCGAGCTTCCGTTGATTAATTTCTGCTACTTATCAAATATCTCCGCCAACGCCCTATCGGGTGCGGAATCTAATTCGAACAGACGCGACCCGGTCGGACTCCTCGCGCTCAACTGTCCGCTGCTTCCTTCTTTCAGTTCTACGTCTCTATCGTCTCGGGGGTGTAGCGGCGAAGGGCGGAGGTATCGTGAAAGAAAAAAAAAAAAGAAAAAAACGGGGGGCTCTCGCGTCGCTCTCGCTGCGCAACAGGTGGGTGTCCCATACCTACCTGCTCGTAATGAAACTCTCGCCTGGTGCCGAGCGCCACTGTGGGCTCGCGCGATTCGTGCGGGACCCGCGGCCCATTTTAAGAATGATAATATCGTACGGCGTGCGTGTGTGTAATATAAATATTATCACAGTATTTTACAGTACACTATTTACACAAGTGATACATCGGTGGTTACCGTACAATTCGTGGTCACCGTTTCTCAGGATTATAAATCGTAAGATTAATATATTATTTGTACTTTGTGCGTCGACGGGCGGGGGTGACGGTGGGGGGTGGTCGGGGGTGCGGAGAGGGGGGGGGGGCGAGAGACAAATTCTACGCATCGTTTATATTTCCAATCGAAGACACTGTCTCCCGCGTGCCGTCGCCCGTAATGCTCGTCCCTTCTTTCCACGCGTCCACGTTAAACGCGTCTCTCTGCCTACGCATATACCTGTTTCATATATTGTTTTTTGTCTGTTTAATGATCAAGCGATACAAAAGAGAAAAACAACACACGGCACATACACGCGCGCGCGCGCGCGCGTAAGCATGCATAATGCGAACGGGACGAGTCCGGGTGCTCCTCCGCTCGGGAGGGTTGCGGGACGGAAGGGTGCGAGATGCTAAGACCAGGGGAGCTGCGAGGGAAGACGGGAGGGAGGTCGGTGTGGATTCTGGGAATTAAATTAAGGGTGTTTTAAATACTAGCTACTTAATCTACGAAAATAGAGAAAAATAATTGTAAAAAAAAAAAAGAAAAGTAGGGGAGAAGAAGAAGAAAAACAAACAAACAAATACTACACATGCCACTTTCAGTACAAAAACACATTACGGACACAATGTACGATGCACAACAACGTATATATATATATAAATATATATGTATAAATTCAATGCGCAACAATGCCAAGCGTGCACCGCCGGGTCTACTGGCTCGGACTCGCACCCACGTTATTCAACGATTTCTCGTTTCTTCGGCGTGTTTTCTTTTCTTTCGTTCTCGTCCCGGGGAAAGGCGGAACACGCCTCCACCTGAACGACATGAGTATTATTTTCCCTTTTTTTAAACAAAAAGAGCACGCCTCCGGTAAGGATCTCTGTTGACGGAGGGGTTGGGGGGGGGGGGGAGAGGGTGAGAAGGGGGGAGTGCGCACGGATGTATCGATCCTTCCTTGATTCTAGCCTGGCGAATCCCGCGAGCTAGGTACGATTGTTACAATATAAAATACAGTCGCGCGGCGTGGAAACGAAGCCAACCAAGTCGCCAGTCGCTCTGCAGTTAGTCGATCGTCCACTGGACTTGCTACACCGCTCAAAGTAATCGGGAGGATCATCGTCCGCGACGATTCACGGAGTGTTTCAATGATTTTTTTTTTTTTTTTTAATAATATTCATCTTCGTATCGTGTGATGCACAGATCTGTTCGGATGAATTCGAAGTAATAACTAATCGCGAGAGACAATGTCCCATAGAGGCGAGATAACGTTGCGCGAGCAAATTCTTCTTGAGTCACCGAGTATTTTTGTTATTTTTACCGGACATCTCGCTTATGCGGCACGTCGCGGTTTTTCGGTGCCACCGAGTGGCGTGATCCTTCAACTATTTTAAGCGAGTCTCTAGGAGAATTTTTTACAGCTAAGAGACTTCTACGGATATATTTTTCCTGGAACAGTTGTTTGCGGACTTGGTTCGCCTCGGTTCCCCTCGATTGTCGTTGCTCAGCGTCGATCGATCCCAACTTTTACAACGTATTTACAAGGTCTATAAATAAATAAGAAGAAAGATTCCGTCGCCGTAAGGTATTATAAATACGACTCGAGCGAGCACGAAGACGTGTGTGGGGGACACACGCGAGTACGAATATACACGTCTGATCGAGTAAATTCATCGCGTGAGCTGCTACCCTAAACCTCTCTGTCTCACTTTTCCTTTATCCGTTCAATGAATGTTACTCCCATCGACGCTAGTCCTCCGTTAAACGTCTTATCTCGTAAAAGAAGCACAACTCGAACGGGCACGTCGCCCCGTGACTCCTACAGTATCGTAGAAAAAGTCTTTGGACTCGGATTAACGCGCAGATCCAGCCATCGATTCGTCTTTCTCGAATTTCCCAATTCCTCCTTCCCCTTCGGATCGCATATTCCCTTGGCCTCCTCATTTCGAAATCAACGGAACGCGACAAGAACTAGCCAAGAACCAGTCGAATTTATCACATCCTACGAAAATCGCGCACCGTCTTTGAAACACAAAGAAACAAAGATTCAACATCGAAGTCCGAAGAACAACACCGCTGATGGAATCCGGCCATTTCTTTTTATAATTCTATGTACATCCTCGCGTGGAAAAGAATACGAGCTCCGTCTCGGTAATGGTTCCTTGGCGAGGCCCCGGATCGTTAAGAGCAACGATTCGGCCCGATAGAAAAGTCGTAGATCAGAGACAGGGCCGGTGAATCTCGTACACGTTACAGTGCGCGTCCACTGGACTAGATTTGTACGTTGGAGACGGCGCAGGCGGGCAATACCGTTTCCTTGCGCGCAGTTATCATCAGCCGTCGCCGATCGATCAGCGATCCCCCAAGAATTATCGGGAGACCCTTTTCCCTGAGAGCCTGGCCCGTCTATCCGTAGCCCGCGATTGTGGGACACGAATGGCTTTCTTCGCGCATTAAGTACCGAAACCTGCTATGTTAAGCACCGTCCAGCCCGTCCTAAGGATGACAGGTGTCCGTAGAGCCTTCACGGGCAGTGCCATTCAAAGAGGAGTTAATTGCTCGGGCTCTTTTTCAACGACCCACTCGTGACGAGTAATCGTCCCGCGCAACTGTATCGACAACTGTGCCCGGCGATTAATTTCAGGGAAACCGCTCCAACGAATCCGACACCACGCGTGCCACTTACACTCCACACCTTCTAAATATCATACACGATTGTTTAATAGTAGTATCAGTTAATATCCCTTCCTTATCTGACAAACTCTAGAACGCTATAAATAATATGAATCTCGATTTTAATAAATACTAGAATAAAGAGAGCACTGGTGTCCCGAGTATCTTCGACTTGGATAAGTTCATCGATAGCTTTTGGTCCCGAAGACGTTTGTAAAGTGTAATAAATACTAGCCACCGGTTTCCAAGAGTGTCTACGGAAGAAGTCGATAATGCTTAATTAAGTTTCAACAGCGATCCTAAAATTAAGCGCTAATGCCCGCGCTAATCTGCATAATGATTGAAGGCGGCGGGGCGGGCAAACGCGGCGCACGGAATCGCCTTCCTCCCTGCGCGTATGAGAAGAAAATAACCGTACTTTCATCGGCACCGGATGCGGTGCGCCTCACCGAGAATTTCGATACCCGGCGCCCGGAAAAGAAAGTCGGATGTCGCCCCCCGGAACTTGCTCCGTCCACCGCTGATTCTTTATTCAGCTTGCGCGACGCGCGATTTAACGTCCACCGAGCGACACGTTCTCGATAACGAGCCACCGAGGAATTATAATTCCTTTTAACCGGCTCTGTCGTTTCGACCCAACCACCGCCGCGGACGAAACTCTGAAGCTCGTTTGGCGACGCGTCTCGGACGGAACTGGAGGCCTTCGAGAGCCCGATGGTCGCGAATACGCTAAGAAAGCCAGGAAACGGAAGCACGAAGAACGTTCTCGCGAGCCTGGAACCGTCTCGCGGTCTGACGCTACTGACTGATTCTACTTCGAACCCCGAGCAGCCTCGCGTTCCTGAAACTACCAACTGGAGCCCGAGAGGAAGATGCGTCTAGAGGGATTTAGAGTGTTTGTAGGGCCTCTACCGCGATCGTGGAAACGATTCTGATTGCCGCAGCGGTTAACCAGTACTCGACAACTGCGAGGGGCTCGCAGAGGCTGAAAGAAGTACAGTGGGCCGCTTGGGGCACACGTGTGGTGACATTCTTGTGGCATCGGTTGCCAAGTGTGCTCCTCGACACTTACTAAAAGGTTTCATAGGCTCGATATGCTTAATATGCTTCCTGCGATGCAGGTTCAGTCGGTCGATGATGGCCACTTCCCTCGGTTGCAACGAGGGCAGCCTTGTTTCATAGACACGCAACAGCTGAGCAACCCTCACCGACCACTCAACCTTGCGCCGAGAGTAATCCACCTAAGACCCTACACACTGTCTTCCCAGACACTTGACTCCCGACCCTCAAGTACACTGTCTCCAACCCCTGTTCTCCTGCACCCTTCTCGTACTTGTTCCGCCCACGCTGAGCAGCTAATCGCGAGTACCCTTTACGAACGTATCGACAGAACTGTGCTCGATCGCTCCAACAGCCTTGCAGACATTCATCAACGCTTTCAGTGGCGTGGACGATTTTCTCCCGTGTCTTCTACAAAAGCGTAGAAAGCATTATCCGCGTGCCACCGAGTATTTCCGCGAGGCGAGTTGGAGCGGAACAAGGGTTGCCAGAAGCGGGAACGCGATACTTCATCACCCATCCCTGTTGGTCCCGGCTTTTGACATCCCTGGAGCGGAACCTCCCCCGAGCTGTCCAGCTTGAGAAGGTTCGACTCTCTCTCTCTCTCTCTCTCTCTCTCTCTCGAAGTGGGATCTCTCGCGTTTGTCCAAAGCTTATTCCACTGAAAGCGGGGACCACGCCAAAGGAAAGACGCGATCCGTCCTCGGGTTAGAGTCACGGGAATCGAGAGGGCAGCCACCAGGCGGTCGGCCGCGTGGCCGGTGGCTCCTCGTAGACGCGCGATGAGCCGGGGGGCAAGCGAGTGCTCGTTCGAGTGGGGTGGTACTACCGTTGGGGATGCGAGTGCGACATGTGAGGATGGTAGGCGGCGTGGTGGGGCGGCAGGGGCGAGGGGCAGGACTGCTGATATGGGCCAGCGGCGAGCATCGGGCCCGGGCTGGAGCATGGTACCAGGTGCGAGCTCGGCGAGGCAGCGTGCGCATGCGCGATCAGGTGCGCGTGCTGCGCGTGCGAGGGTGGCGCGTGCTGCGAACCCGGCGGCGGTGGAGGCGGCGGTGGTTGCGGATGGCCAGGAGGCCCTCCGGTCGGACCGCCACCAGGATACCCGCCGTGGAGCGAGCCACCGTGAGGCGAGCCATACACCAGTTGCCTTACTTTCTGCTCGTCGTCGGCTATGTTGTAGGTCAGTTCGGTCTCCTCGAACCCGGTGGCGGACATCCTCTGGTCGCCGGACGAGCCGGAGGTCGGCGGGTCCGGGCTGTTCAGGCAGGTCTGGATCAGGGCCTTGCCGGCCTCGCTCGTTATCATCGGCTGCAGCTTCCGCGTAGCGAACGTGTACACGTGACCGGTCTCGCTGGCCACCAGCAGCATCACCTGCGTGCCTGTCAGCGTCGACAACTCGTACGCCTGCAACCAGAGATAACGATTAATTAGGGATGACTTTTCCACTCCCTGTACGGATCGTCTCAGTGCTTTCGCTTTGGAGCTCTGTTACTCGGGAGCGCTGCTTCGCCCGGATTGGTCTTAAGTAGAATACGGCGAGATCGTTTTGTGCTTTCGGGGGGGGGGTAACAATAGTTTTGCGGTATCTCGAAGTGATTAAGGCTGAGGTAGCAGTGTAGAATCTCGTTCTTCTGGGCGAGGTCGGTTCGAGGTCTTTTTAATTCAAAGACTAGTCCGGTTTTGGAAAGACTGAATTACAGGGGTAGTAGTTAGGGTATAGAGAAGCTCTAATGAAAGTGTCCCCTTGATTATGCTGATCGCAAATATACACTAGATAGCAAGTATCGTGTTTTGTTTTACAGAATTCTACAAGTCCTCAATTTTAGGAAGGGATGACTTCATTTCCAATCACCCCCGTAATCTTCTAATTTATCTTCACCAGACTTGTACTTTGTCTCCTAAATCAAGCTCCCATCATTATTGCAACTCTACATTTCGGGGTATCTCTATCAAGAAGAGCAGGTTGAAAAATCCTTGGAATTTCTTAACGATTTGCATCTAACTATTCGCGTCAGCGGATTTCGTGGGTTTCACGAGCTTTCCGTAAATTTCTAACACCCTCGCGGGCATTGTGCATTGAACCACAAGACTTAAACCTTACACTCTTAAACCAATACGAAGACCTTCGCATTCCAAATTTATTTAGACAGCTCCAGTCGATAAAAGAAAAGAGGGAATCGTAATTTGAAGAATATATTCACACTCGGATCCTTGAATAACGAAAGCAACACCTGCTAGGCCTCTAAACATGTAACATGTACGTACCTTGAACGCTTGATGTATTCAGAAATCTTTGTGGAGCGCGTTTATGCAAATCCCCGCCGCCTGCGCGACGATTAACGCGCGATTTTTATAAATAATTGATTCGAAACGAGCGAAGGAAAAACTGCGCCTGCATTTTTCCTCCGGAGATCATGCCTTTAATGACAGAACGATTATCGAGGCTCCCTGAAGCGCTTCTTGGATACGCTGCGGATGGGATTCAGCCTTTTTGCGGCGAAAACCAGCGTTTGTATGAAAATACATTGTACTTTTAATTACGGCCTGAGCAGTTGAACTAGTTAAGAAAAACCACGCTAGCCGAGGGAACAACGCATCCGTGGCATGAAAATGGATGAACATACTGGAACGTTATGAACTCTCCTTGCCTTTATCTTGTTAGATCGAAACACTGGTGCATATTTAACGCGAAAGAAAGTGTTCTGCAAATGGACTGTTTGCAGTTCACCAGCCGTAAATGCAAATCCTGCGATAACAAACGATCTCAAACAATTGCGTAGAAAAATTACGGAAAATGAATTGCAAATTACTATTACGCAATTTTCTATATAATTTAATATTGCTTGTATGATTCTTGATTTTCAGAAGTGTTCTTTAGAACGATTGAACTCTCTTTCTCTATGTCGTAATCGTATTTAAATGCACGCTGAAGATTCGCCAGCGGCGTTGAAGAGAATTTAAATAACGCAGGCGGTGTATTTTTTAGGGTTCATTGTTAATTCACACGAGAAGAGCGAATTTAACTTAAATTTCCCTCTCCCTAATGCCGCTGTACAACAATTATGTCAGTTTCGTGTCAAAACATGGCTAAGTATAGAGAGCCCGTCTTCAGAAAAGGGGAACAATCTATCTTTGGTTTTCTAAATTCGTATGAAAGATGCAATTTGCTTTAGGTTCTTCTACGGATTTAGATACGACGGCGTTTGGGTAAAATAACCGACTTCGAGGCGAGATATCACCGTTAATAATGAAAACTCCAACTTAAAACAATACCGAAGTATTTCAGGTCTCATTATTACACTGATACGCGTACTCCGTTCTAGAAAAAAAGAAGAGTAACATTCGACGACATTGAGCTGTGCTTTTTTTTCATTGAAACAGTTAAAACATAAATGAAAATAAATTAAATTACTATCCACGAGGCGGAATCCTGTTAGCTAAAGTTTTCCCGAAACTACCAACTAACGAGGTTCCTGCCTGTGAAATTCGATCGCGCATATTTCGTACTCGTGCATAGGTCGAGTATTGGCGAGAAATAATGGTAAATGAAACGTTATAATCAGAGCTGAAGAGATACGAACGTTTTCAGCGGACTCGCAGAACGAGTCATGTAACGATTGCCAAAATCTGCCGTGCCAGCGTGGTCGCAACCGATTTCCGGTGACAAAAGACGTGCCACCCAGTGGCGACGGTTTTGCCCGGTGTATTTTCATCCAAAATACACGGACAGGTTACTAACGAAATTCGCGTCAGCGATGGCACAGTTGTCAGCCGTAAATCGCGCGCTCGCCAAAGTCATTGACCACGAGGCAGCGATTTCTTTCCTTCTTCTATCCGGTTAGTGTAAAAGTACGTACGAAATTTCGCTAATTCCAGCCTACTATGGAATTCGTCGTCACAATACATCTGTGCACGGGGATGGCGAATGGAAAGTTACTTAAACTGCTCTATACCACGACTGATCGAAATGTTCGAGTGACTTTTTCCTGGTAATTTCAATTGGATCGTACTGTTGCACGGTTTCCCAATTCGAATTTCGCGCCACGGCCGCGCGGCGCGTTAACGTTAAAAAATGATAAAGGAATAAGTTTCCGATCACCCGGCCGTGTTTGAACGAGATATCTAATTTTGCCACGCTACTTTGACCGTTCGACCTTAAGCTAACAAACCTCGCATTTCATTAAGCAGTCGAACAGTATTCTTCATCGAATGAATTCGTTCCAAAGCAATACCATTTTTTTTTTTGATCGCTCAACCGTGCGAACATTTAAGAAGAATTTATGTGGGTTCGAAGCTCCGTCGATAAGGAAGCGGGCATTTCGCTTGCAGTATAGGGAGTAGTAAGTGACACAATTTGAAAGCCGGCTTTTCGGCGAAGCTTCCGGTCTCCGTGTGAAATTCGAACGCGCTACGGCGCCTCGCCGCGAGGGGGACAGTGTTGCGATCGACAGGATTCGGTAATCGATCGCGACGATCGACGGACGGAGGCGACAGGCGCAGCAGCAGGTTAATTACAGCGTACGTGGAAATGGAGCGAGGGGTAGGGCCGCGGATACGAACCTTCTTCATGATCCCGGTTTTCCTTTTGGAGAATGTGGTGTACCTCCGCAGCTTATTGTCGATATACTCCATTTTAATCTTCACCCGTCCCTTGGTCTTCTTGCCGTTCGAGGGGGGTGACTTTTTCGGCTGGCCCAGGCTCGTGAACGACTCGTCGAGATTGTCCGGCACACAGTCCCCGGACATCGACATGCCCTGCTGCTGCGATAGCGCTTGCCGCGCGTTGCTGTCATCGTAACATACGTCCGACGTGGTCCTCTTGATGCCCCTTTGCACGGATCCGACGCCGGCGTTCGGCGCGCCCGCCGCCGCCGCCGCGGCCATCATGGTGGCGCCACCGCGGCTTATTTGAGAAGTTGTTAGCTGGGAGGTGGACGGTCGGCCGTACATTTCCGAGCCAGCGTCGCTGCCTATCATCCCCATGCTGTAGCCAAGGCTCGCGTACCGACTGTCTCTTCCGCCGCTAGGGTTGTCCATTACGGACCCGCGCACATTTATTCCCTTTCCCTCGGCCCTTCTCCGCCACGGAATCGCGAATAGTCGGCGCAATGGTTCCCACGTGATCAACCATCTAGAGGAACACGGGACAACAACGCGCACTGCACGAGCGCTCCCCGCGAACTGAATGCGCGCCGAGTATCGTAACTTGACCTACGTGCTAACGCGATGCCTCTGTGCGTTCCTGCGGCGGCTCTTACCCCCACCGCCGGCCGAGCACGCCGGGGAAAACTAGTCCGCTCTATCGCGGCAGCGTTTCCCGTGGGAAGATCGGCGGAAATTCCTTCGCAGGAAAATCGCCGGTCACCCGGTTCACCGTCCCCCACCGGCGGATAGTTTTCGCGCGGCTCCGATATCCCGAAATCCACCTCGGAAAGATCGCGCGCAGTGATACAAGAATCGACGAGAGGGCGTCCCCGGCTGCCATATTTAGAAGTAGACGTTACCATATTAGGGAAAGTTTGCCAAATATGGTGAACAGAGGTGGTCCTTCCTTTTCAAATGATCACTCGGCGCGCCGCGACAAAACACCAATCCAACTGACAGTAGCGCTTCCTGCACGCCTCTCCTACCCCTCCTCTCTTTTACCGGTATGTTCTTCCTATTTCTACGTGCTTACTAAAACATAAGGCTGATAAGCGGCTCCTCTCTGTGCGGGGCCGCTATTTCTTGCCCGTGTACAACGCTAACTCTCGCGATCCAGGCTCATTTGTTTACGTTCGAATCCGGGAACGTATCGGGGCTTCTGTTCGATTCAAAGCTGATCCAGGGATGAGCGGAAAATATAATAATGCGGGTGTAAGGTACACGAGCAACGGCTGATAGTAATCGCCGCTCGCTTCTTGCAGCATGGTATTGGTTTTGGGGGTGTTACTCTTCATCCCGGTGAATGTCCGTGCAACGATGTTCGCATGGTCTTGACGTGAATCATGTTTTAATATTTATAACCGAGTATATGCGTAGAACGTGCTTCATGTTATGTAGGATAAATCTGTGAGGTGTATAGAAGTGAAGCAAGTTACGGGTAAAGGGATTGATACTTTGCTATATCCATATTAATGTCCTCCTACATATGCAAATCTTTCGACATACCTTCTTATTTCTATATGCAAATTCATCCTTTTTAAGTATCAACAGTTGATACAGCTTGTGTACGATTACCACTACACAGTAACATATTGTTGCTGTAGCATACATAAGGACACTGAAATGCATCTGTAGTAATGGTACAACTGTATTCCTCAGAATTTAATTTCGCGTGCGTACAATGCATTCCGTAGAATTGTCGAACGGTAATTATGTATAAGAATTTGTAGGTTCTAGTAACTGAATAATGTAAAAATTATTGGGATTCTGGTAGAATGTATTTTAATAGAATTATGTATAAAATAAAGTATACGTCGAAGTGGACTTGTATCACATTTATTGTCGTATTATAATTTGTCTCCTAAAAGTAAAATCGTTCGCGCGATAGAAAATAATTCATTCGCCAGACGCTATTGTGTGTGCTGCGGAGATTAGAGTATCGTGAACCTCGCGAGCGTACGCGACTTGTGCCCTTACGGTCATTAAGAACTGAGGATAGGTTAAAGCAGGACCTTCTTGCGCCGCGACTGTGTCAGTACGTGTTGGTATTACAGATACCGGTAGATATCGTAGAGAACTAGAATTTTGTGATAAACATTCTATGGAGGTCTTCAGATGCAATTCTATTTGATCGCAGATAGAATAAAATTCTTCCATGTTCTTGTTGAAACGGTGGTCGGGTTGATCGATACCCTTCGGCGATCCGACGTCTACCAAACTGTTCTGGTGAAGCGTCTGGGCAGCAGTTTTCAGAGCTATGGCTAACGATTCCCTTAGGGGGCCGATCAATGATTTCACTTTAGAAATATTGTCGAGCTTCTCTTGCGTCTGTTGCTGCTGCTGTTGTTGCTGCTGCTGCTGTTGAACTTGCTGCGGCTGCGCTTGCTGTGGATTTTGTGGGATTTGAGGATTTACGGGCTGAGTCATTTGCCCCACCCCGATTGTTCCTGGTTGTTGAATAGGAGGAATATTCATGGTGGCTCTAACAATGGAACAATTAGGAAATAGTTACATATAACTTATAGAGAAAGAATGTCGTGAAAGTATGGTTCGTATGCTTATGTAATTCCGATCGTTGCTTAAATAAATTTCTAATATTTCGAAGATTACGAACTTTAATTCACCAATTATTACAATAGTTTAGTTATAACCTTAAATCACTATTGATACACTTAAATACAATCTGTTGCTATGTTAAATTTATTTCGTAAGTTCCAAGGTATCGTTCACTTTAGTGTAACAGAAATAACGCAAACGGACTTTTACCTATTTTCTTGCTAAACACTTATAAAACAAGCAAAACGAACCACTGCATTTAAATATGTTTTGTTTTCATGTTTTTAACTGAAACTTTAGGAAACTCAGATTGGGATTCCGTGGTGATGACATTCTTAACCAGAGGGCCAGTAACACTAATAGATTCTCGCAGGCACTCTAGCACGTCAAATTCAAATTTATAATTCTTTGTCTAATTCTGTTTGTTTTCAAGCGCGATATTTCCAAATTAATAATGCTTACTATATTAAAGATTATTTTTATTCCTTTACGAGAAGGCCTTATTCATCGATCTGACTAAATAATAGACTTTTCAAACTCAAATTTCTTCTCTTCTTCCTTCCTTTCCTATTTTCAATATCATTTGCCGTCGTTATATCGATTAAAACATAAGTTATTCGAACTAGTGTATTTTCAATAAGCTAGGTTTTCCCGTACGCCACTGGACGCATCGTCAAGAATTTCAAAGTCGATTTTCTCGAAAATGAAGCGCAATAACAAAATTTTTTATTCCTGTTCCTCGACTTATTTACTTGTTATAAATCAAAAAGAAAGAGTAACTTTTCTTCATATCGCGCTTCATTTTCGAGAAAATCGACTTTGAAATTCTTGACGTTGCGTTTAGTCGCGTACAGGGAAACCTAGCTTAATGAAAATCACGGGCGATTTGGGGGTAAGTGGAATTCGCCCAGTATTTCACATTGAGAATTCATTTATAAACCATTCGTATTTTTATTACCAACGGTCTAATAGTCTTCAGAAATTCAAGAAGAAGGGGAAGAAAGGTTACGCAAGGAAATCGTGAAACTGAAAATGCCGTCATCAAAAGCAAGTCTTATGGTTTGATGCTTGTTTCCCTTCTATTGCTTTCTACATAGTTCGAAAGAAATGTATCATGATCGTACCGGTCAGTGTCCACAAAATTTGAATTTGCCGTTTTATTAACAGTGCGAGAATACAGTGAGAACGTGCTTTTCAGTTATATTTATGGTTCATTTGATTCCAAGATGCATATAAAGTCTATGGTACTAGACGGATTTAAATCGTACGGGAAAAGAATCGAAATACATGGGTTTGACAAGGAGTTCAATGCAATCACAGGATTCAATGGTAGCGGGAAATCAAACATTCTCGATGCAATATGCTTTGTCTTAGGTATTACGAATCTTGGACAGGTATATAATTATTTTTAACGATCTTATAACTGTTTAACCGTAACCTGAACATACTTCAGTCTTCCCAATGTATTTAATTATTTTACGAAATGTTCCGCGAGTATTGAGACCAACATAGTGATTAAAAGTAAGGTCACATTTCTTATGGAAGGGAATCCCTCTCGTGCCTCTCAGAAACACGTATTCCTGTGTAATTACGAATAAGATTTACATGTTTCACTTCACTGTTACAGGTGCGTGCAGCGTCGCTGCAAGATCTAGTTTACAAGTCTGGTCAAGCGGGTATTAAGAAAGCCAGCGTTACTATAATATTCGATAATGGTGATAGAAGCTCGTCCCCTATGGGGTACGAACATCACAATGAAATAACGGTAACGAGGCAAGTGATTATCGGCGGTAAGAATAAATACATGATCAACGGAACTAACGTGCAGAACAAACGCGTACAAGACATGTTCTGCTCCGTTCAACTGAACGTGAATAATCCGCATTTCTTGATAATGCAAGGGAGAATAACCAAAGTCCTGAACATGAAACCCTTAGAGATTTTATCCATGATAGAGGAAGCCGCGGGCACACGAATGTACGAGAATAAAAAAGAAGCTGCTTTGAAAACTATTGAAAAGAAAGACAGTAAATTGAAGGAAATCAATGAGGTATGATTTAGTTTCTACAATAGTCTTGTTTAACTTAACGATTCGGAGTCTGATAAGCACGTCGCGCGTTAGATTTTGAAAGAAGAGATAGGTCCGAGATTGGCGAAACTTAAGGAAGAGAAAACTCAGTACGTGGAGTTTCAACGTATAGACAGAGAGCTGGAACACTGCAAAAGGATTTGCATCGGTTGGAGATACGTCAAGGCCTTGGAAGAAAGTGACAAAGCAGAGGGAAGCGTGCAAGTTGTTAAGGATAAAATAGAGGAGAAGATGAATAGGATTGCTGCTGGCGAAGATGAACTTCAAGATGTAGAGAAACAATACGAGGAAATAAGCAAGAAAAGGGACACGGTACGTAGCGTGGTATAAATCGCTGGGAAATTGTTATATTCTTATCTTCCTCCTTCTAATAATTCATTTATTTCAGGAAGAGGGAGGTCAATTACAATCTCTGAAGGAATCGTTAGCAGAGGCAGAGAAGAAGCAATACAAATTATCAGCGGAAGTTAACAGCAACAAAGAAAGTATTAAAGCTGCGGAAAAGGCAGTGGAACAATTGAAGAGGAACATAAACGACGATGAAAATGCTTTCACGTCGAAGCAGAAGGATTTTGCCGAAGTTGGGGGAGTTTTCAAGGACTTGAAAGAGATGGATCGGCAGGATTGCCAGGCGGTGCTAGCCGCGCAAGAGAAGTACCAAAAAATCAGCTCCGGCTTGTTGCAAAGTGCAGACGGCGAGAACGCGACGTTGGAGCAACAACTAATAACCGCCAAGCAAAACGCAACGGAAGCGCAGACGCAACGCAAGCAGTGTGAGATGACGTTAAATCATAACAAAGAACAGTTGAGAAAGAAGAGGATAGAATGGAAGAACACCGGAGATGAGCACAAAAAATACACTAAGGATCTTGAGGATAAAGAGAAAGATGTGAAGAATTTGGAGAACGAGCTGAAGAAACTAAATTACGAAGAGGGCTGCGTAGAACAGCTGAAGCAACAAAGCCGTGATTTGGTGAATGAAATAAGAGCGCTGGAAGACAAAGTGTATTCCTTCGAATCGAGATATCCGCAAATCAGGTTCGAATATCAAAAGCCCAGTCCCAATTTTAATCCCAATTCTGTGAAAGGAACCGTGTGTAAACTAATCACGGTGAAAGATAAGAGAGCAGCGTACGCTTTGGACATTGCTGCAGGAGGAAAGGTATTCTGGTATTTTTTTGATATAAATCTACTTAATCGATTTGTAACTAACATTTCGAAGGCCTGAATTTTAATCTATCCGTTGGATTTCAGCTGTACAATGTAATAGTAGACACAGAAACTACTAGTAAAATGATACTCCAGCACGGTCAGCTGCAGCAACGTGTCACTATTATTCCTCTGAATAAAGTAGGTGGAAGAACAATGGATAATCAAGTAACTCGTTTGGCCCAAAATATAGGCGGCGCCGAAAACGTTCAACCGGCATTGTCTCTTATAGATTTCCCAGAAGTGGTTCGACCAGCTATGGCTTGGATTTTTGGGCAAATATTTGTTTGCAAAGACATCGAAACTGCCAAGAAAATTGCATTTCACGATAATATTATGAAAAAGTGTGTCACTTTAGAAGGAGATGTTATCGACCCCGCTGGTATTTTGTCCGGCGGTGCAGCATCGAAATCCGGATCGATTCTCTTAAAGTTAGACGAACTAAAAGATATTCAGCAGGAGTTAAATGCCAAACAGCAGTCCCTTCAAAATATCGGGGCCACTTTGGCGAATGTGAATAGTGCCGCGGAGAAGTACGCGTCGTTGAAGCAAAAGTTCGATTTACGGAATTATGAAATCGGGGTTGTAAAGCAAAGATTGGGCCAGACAGTGTACTACAAAATAAAGGAAGAGGTATGTTCTATAAATTTCATGAACGAGAACAGAGTAATTACGAAAGTTAATGCTTTTTCAGATCGATCTGTTGGAAAACAGCGTCAAAGAACTTGTGGAGAAGATGGCAGTCGCTGAAACTAAGGAGAAGGAGAATTCTAAACGTGCCAAACAGCTGGAGAACCAATTGAAAGATTCTACCAATATCCGCGAAAAACAGCTAAAGGAAGCTAAAAGTGAATTAGAAAGGTTGAAGAAAAAAGCTGAGAATAGTCGTAAAGAGTGGCAAAAACGGGAGCAGGAGGCAGAGACGCTTGAATTAGAAATCGAAGAATTACGAAAGAGCATCGAAGCTGGGAAGAACCAGTTGCTGGAGTTGGAGAAAAAGTTGAACGCCCTACAAGAAACCGCAAATAAATTAGAAGCAGAATTGTCCGAATCGAAAGATACTGTGAAGAGTTTGCAGTGCAAGATAAAGGAGCAGAAAGACATTATTAATAAGCAGAACGTTCACATGCAGAAGCTTATGGCGAGAAAAGAAGAGATCTTGAAAGAAAATAAAGATACGGAGCTCGATATTAAAAAGTTAAATCACGAAATTAATTCCATCAAGAATTGTGCCGCGGAGTGTAAGCAAAGAGTTTCCGATCTTACTCGGAAATACGAATGGATCGAGCAGGATAAGGTCTATTTTGGAAAACCGGGTAATTTACAGTTTGTATTCAAGGCGACAGATTCTGATTTTGATATCCAAACGATCACTGTGTAATATATATAATTTTCTATTCCCGCAGGCGGCATTTATGATTTCGAAGTTAACAAGCCGGACGAAATGGAGCAAAAAGTTCAGAGGCTGCAATCGATGCGTGAAAAATTGAGTCGGAATATTAATACGCGTGCAATTAGTCTATTGGATAAAGAAGAAGAACAATATAATGACACGATAAAGAAAAAGAGAATAGTTGAGAACGATAAAAGGAAGATATTAGAAACGATCAAGCATTTAGACGAGAAGAAGAAGGAAACTTTACTTAAAGCCTGGGAACAAGTACGATTAACTTGTATTCAAATGGAACTAAATATTTAAAGGTTCAAATTGCACGAGATGATTAATATCTATTTGATTTCTAGGTAAACAAAGATTTCGGATCAATATTCAGCAGTTTGCTGCCAGGAGCTGACGCGAAATTGCAACCTCCGGAAAATCTGACGGTCACGGACGGTTTAGAAGTGAAAATTGCATTTTCTGGAATTTGGAAAGAATCGCTTGGAGAATTGTCCGGGGGACAGAGATCTTTAGTTGCTTTATCTTTAATCTTGGCTATGCTCCTATTCAAACCAGCCCCGCTTTATATTCTGGACGAAGTTGATGCTGCTTTGGACCTCTCTCATACAGAAAATATTGGTTTAATGTTGAAACGACACTTTAAACATTCACAATTTATTGTTGTATCATTAAAGGATGGAATGTTCAACAATGCTAACGTAATATTTACAACTAGGTTTGTTGATGGAATGTCAACAATATCCAGAAGCGAAAGAATAAGAAATAAATAAACATATATTATACAATTTAAGTCTATGTAAATCTGTTTATATAAATAAATTAATTTTTTACCTATGACGATCGATTACATGTACATATAATAAACATTTCTTGAGTAACGCCTTTTCTATACAATAATATAATACCTTTCGCAAATTGCCTTGCATATGTTTACAATTATTTACGCTTATTAAACACACTTCGAACAGCGGATTCCTTAAACTTAAACGGAAACATAAAGGAAGTTAAATGTTAAACACGAAATTTCATTTTACATACATCTACTATATTACTGTGAGGTATTTAAAGATGTAGGATCATCTAATAGTAGTAAAACATTCACAATTCTCAATATACTTTTATAGTAACTACACAAGCACGGGGCGAGTTATTTAAATATATGTATTTCTGAAGAAAGATCTCTCGAAGGGTCATTATTCTTATTTACTAAAAGGAATCGGTTCTCAAGAATTGTTTCGATATCAATACATTCTACGAAACACGTGACGTAAAGAAAGAATCCACGTTATAAACTTAGATCGTATTTACCAAACTAGACCAATTAATATCGCCAAAGAAAGAATGTTGTTTTATCTCAGGTATCGTCATCCTTTCGTTCGGTTGGTATTTCAGGATCTGAAAAATTTGTAAACACGCGATAAATATTGTTTTATATTTTGCACTTGTACGTTTAAAAGACCAATTTAGAGGCTTACATTAAGAAGTAAAGATTTCGCATTCTCCGATAGCTTGTTGGGAATGTTAACCGTGGAATGTGGCTGAAATACACTTGGATGCTTCGTTTGAAATTTCTGAAACATAATAGTAGTTATCTGATATCCATGCTCCGTCGCACGCCTCGGAGAATGTTTATGTTAACGTACATCGCCTACTATCAATTCGTATAAGAGAACGCCGTAGCTCCAGATATCGGTCGCAGGAGTAAGAGGAATTACAGGCGAAAACATACATAATTCCGGAGACGAATATGGATGTTTATACTTCAATAAATCTATATCGTGATTGGGTAAAATGTACGTCAATTGCACGTGTCCGATGTCGTCAAGTAATATATTATCTGGCTTCAAATCAAACACTATAACTTCCTGTTGATGCAGAGCTTCTAATGCTAAAAGTATTTCCGCGGCCCAAAGGCGAATCACATTTTCTGGTATTGCCCACTGTTCTTCTTCGACGTCTCTATTGTCGTTTATTGTTGATTCTATTACCTCTACGGTATCCACATACCGTAATTGATCGTCTAACGTGCAACAATTACTTGTCCCAATCTTTTTATTGGCTTCCGAGGGCCTATTTAATTGAGAATTACTTGTAACCTGACGATCTACTATGAAACCTGTGCTACCAGTTTTCTTTAAATTTGATGCCTCTTTCTCATCGAAACTAAGATCTCTATAACTATCGCTTAACGATGAATTACTAGTACTACATTGACTCTTTGCCTTTCTAACGTTGTTTGGTGATAAATAATTAGAAATTATCACATTTGGCTCAGGTATCTTCTCGGTCGCGCCGTTCCTGTTTACACCGTCAATTTCTAACGATATTTCATTAATGTCTACTGACACCCCGTTCCAACTTTTAGACTGATACACACTGTTCTTCAGATTCAATCGTGTAGTATTATCTTCGTGGCTCATCAAACATTCCGATCGATGTAATCGACTGACAACAGAATTACTTTCTTTTAGAGTCGCGTTAACAGACTGCAACAATATTTGTGCCTTCTCTAATAATTGCGTAGTAGATACGTCGCTATACTTTTCATGATTTTCTTCCGCTGGCACTGAATGTATTTCCATTTGTACTTTGGAATTTGTACTTGCGAAGTTTAAGTCTTCTATCGATGCCTTAGTGCTTTCTATTTCTGTTTTTATACTACTCTTCTTTAAAATATCATTATCACTGACTGTCTTCTCGGTATTGTTTTCCAGAATTAGTTTATCACACATTTTGTTATTGTTAGATTTATAATGCGAAGCTACAAAGTTCCACAACTTTCCTCGGCTGTAAACCATAATTACAGGATCACATTTCGTTTAATTGGACTAACACGGAAAGATCTCGAAGCCGGAAATTCAAAAAATTCTAAAACTTTGTGAATATGTATGGGATTTCCTCCTCGTAGGGGATGAAATTAACCTTTGAAAATTCGGCTATTTTCCGATTTTTTGTTATAATTCACGAACTGTAAGAGATAGAAAAAAACAGTTTCAAGACAAAAGTTACTTCTTTTAATTAGATCTATCATTTGGTAGAAAAATTATTTTACAGTTCAATCGGGAAATAATCGGATCTTCAGGGGTCAATTCCACCCCTTTAGAGTGAATTTGAGCAACAAACGAAAATCGCGCTGTAATCAGGGGGAAATCCCCTACATATTCACGGAGTTTGAGAACTTTTTAAGTTTCCAGGTTTGGGATCCTTCCTTGTAAGTAGCGATCTATACTAGTTTGAATGTTCACCTTAGATGCTGCAAGATTAAGAACACAGTCGTCTCCGTTTCAACACAAGCGTGTAATTGTACCATGTACGGTACTTGACCGCGCAATATGTAATTACTTATATTTTCTTTATTTGCAGACAACTTTTCAACAGCCTAGAATGGAAGAATCAAACGTTAGTGTAGACTGTACGATAATATGCAATATAATAAGAATTTTTAAACCATTCATACCTTTACAACACTGAGGCAGTTTCGACGGACATCTTTGACGAGCATAACTGATTCTATAATGCTGAGAACTTTATAATGTTGAAGCTCCGATATAGGTTTATTTAATAACGAGATATTACAATTCAAGTATCTGTTATAAAGTTTCTCAGCACGTTCCAAGTACTTCGATATCTTCTCCTTAATTATGCCTGCCCTTATCTTATTACAATCGGACTCGACGCCTGACCGTAAACTAGAGATTCCCATTTTGTACTGAGTAAACGCTTCTCCGTATTCGGTAAGATCTTCGTGCCTAAAAGCCGCGCTCATATGGGCAGCTGCGATTAAAATATATTGCGAGGAGTCCGGCCACGATTGCGGTAGATCCGAGCCATCGTGCGCCGTTATACAAAAACTTAAATCCTCCACGGTTGTGGTAACTTTTGGATTACTGCGCGATGTTTGTACAAGTATAGTGTCTTTATCATTCCTAACATTATGGTTCGTCTCGCCGCAACAGTTATTCTTCTTTTTACAAAATAATTGATTATCCTCTAAGTCGGGTATAATCTTCTCCGAACTATTATCCTTCGCGAGTGAATTATTAGCTGCGCTCTTCGTCATGGATGTTAGCTCGTTCTCGATTCTATTATCCGTATCGTTCGATTGCACGGAGTTCCACTCCTTTGATTTACACGCTTCTTGAGATTGCCTTGTTTCAGTTTTGGTAGCGGAGATAGGCAATACAGAGCATGAATTTGTTAACGAGCCTTGAATACTTTTAGATTTAAAAATACTTTGAGAAACAATATCCTTGGAAGGCGGAGCGTTTATATAAGCATGCCGTTCGTCCTCCGCCGACGTGTCGGAGCTAATAGATTGGGAGCAATCGTTCAAGCTATAATCCGCGTGACTAGTTTCGAAGAACTTAATGAATGTGTCGCTGGAGTATAAGTACGAATGCCTTCCTATAAATTCTAAAAACTTTAACGCGCATTCTCTTCTCTCTTCTATTACTTCCGCCTCGAACCTGCCGAAGTACTTCGGCTTCGGTAACGACGGAAAGCTTTCCTTAACCTGCGATCGCAAACACAGGGCGCTTAATTCTGAGTGGAGCTTCTTAAAGTCATTATATCGCTTCCATACGGAAACTTTAGAGATCTCTTCGTGAGAAGACTTTAAAAACACCTAGAAAATTACAGTCCGTCGTAAATCATAATTCGAGGCGCTGTTTGTACACAATGTTCAACCAATGAAATCCATGAGGAATTCATTGAAAAAATTACTTGAAATTTTACGAATTCAATTAAAGTATTAATATCCGTAAGCAATGTAATCGATCTTATGTTATTGCCGAGGTTCGTTAGGAAACATTTAACTAAAAATTACTGTAATTCTCACTGTATATCATACCACAGATGTGACTTTGTAAATAGTAAAGCCCTTCTTATGCCGTGTCGTTTCGGGAATAATAAAACGCCTCACCCACTTGTCTCTGGTGGGTGTCATCGTTTGCACGCTGTATCAAACTGCAAATCCAGAAGACTCGATAAATTATCACACTACCGCCTTGATTCCCGTATTTTCTATCATCATACTTTCATTTATACGGCTTTCTTTCTTCGTTTACGAGGCATGTATATTGAAATTGATTAATCGTCAGATACTGTCACTTCCATGCACTTCCATTTATCGATACGCCAGTGTATGCACTGTACGCCGTAACTATTCACGGTATATGGGTCGTAGTAAATGTTCTTAAAACTCACGTTTATCTTATTGCCAATAAACTTTATGGTGAACGAGTAACGTCATGGTGAACGAGTGTCGAAATATAATATTCCCTGTAGTCAGCCGTTTTTCGAAGCGTTAGTGGCAGAAACGCTGCAGCTAACTGGACTATTAAATACGCAGTCACTATTGTGATACCATATCAATGGTATCTTGTTACACTATTTACGTATTGCAGTTAAGCATAATTAAGGGGATCAGTGAATAATACACTATCCCCCGACATTTCCTCCCTGTGCCATCTGAGTGTCGGAGTGGCACTGCGCGCGCGACAGCCTATCGCGAGCTTAAAAATGAACGGAAAGAAAACTACTTATGCACCTATGTAGTTTAAAGTGATTCGACGTTTATGTATATACGTACAATAACGTGATTTCTAAACGAATGTAAAAAAAAAACACGGAGGAAAATTTTTCACTGTTTAAGAAGCTCTAGCGTTATATCATACGGGTTTTAACGCAAGTGCATCGGTACACATGCAAAGTGCAATTGCACGTCTCTTTTAAATGGAACCACACCAACATTTTTACGTTAATTGATTTCTCGAATTATTTTCCGTATAAAAGATATAAGGTAAGATCTTTGACAAATGAATAGTTTACGAGATCTTTCAATTTATATGGCAAGGTGTTAGTAAGATATTTTCAATTGCGTCGTCACTTTTGGTCGTGTTCCGACAGATGGCCCGCACTGTCGAATCCTTAAGGACTCGGAAGGGAAAATCCCGAACCCGAAAATTTGAAAAATTCTGAAACTCTGCGAGTATGTAGGGGATTATAAATCATCAGTTAGGTGGAGACGCTTATTATTTGTTTGAAAAACATCATCGACAATGTTTTACCATCCTTAAGACTTTCACTTCTCAGCCTCCAAGGGTGTTTTAAAGCTAAAATGAATTCATTTTCTGGGGTTTCTTGGAATGTGGGAAACGAATATGCATGAATTGTGTTTTCTAACGGAAATAGAAATAGAAACTGCAATAAGAATGGAAAATCAGCAAAACGAGAAAAGGATCGGAATGATTAAAAGTAATTCCCGTACTTTCGCAATAACATTCTGTTTCTCCTTTTTGGAGTCATTGCAATTTATTTATAAATAATAGAATTTAGTAGTGAATACAAGAAGCACCTTCGATCCCTAATAATTATATGACAATCTTTATTTATCTATAAAATACAGACAGGTGCACATGCTTGTTAGACAATCATTTCCAATTCCCTCGCGTAGTCGATGGCTAACGTAGCCAGATCCGCGCTCGGGATCGGCTCCTCGGTTTTCTTTTCGCTTGTTGTACTGAAATAGAAGTAACCGTCTTTGGCCAGGGTCCAAGTCTTTTTCACCGCGAACGCTTTCATGTCCTTCTCCGAATTCAGATTCAGCATCCTCGAGGAGTCTCGGATAGAGATCTTGTCGTACGCGCTCTCCATGCACGCGCCGATCTCGTCGCGAACGGTGTTTAATAGGATATCTATGAAAAAATTGTACGACGCCGCCGGCACGTTTCCTTTCGCTAAGAATATTTTATTGTACGACCCCTCCATCAAATATTGCTCCAAGCTCAGCGGATGTCGAATGTAAACGTTCGATTGTATCTGATCGGAGGGCAGCAGCTCCAATTCCGTGTGAAACTCGGCGACGCGATTTTGAGACAGTAAAAACAGTAGATTCAAACCGAGTAGATGATATTTGTAACCCGACTCCATCAGCCTCGACTTGTAATCAAAATAATAGCATTTCAACTGTGCCATGTAACGCTCGAAGGAAGGTATGTCTTCCGTTACTATACTCCATTGAGCGCCGATTTCTAAAATGTCACCTGCAATTATTAAAACAATTATGTAAAACACTGGAACAACAGAGAATCTTAACCCCACTTATGGGTTTCGATACGTACGAGCTATAAGCAATTCATTCTGACTCGCCGTGCTGTTGGACGTAGGAAGGAACATCAAGTGTGTGAGGCCAACCTGTGGAAATTAATTACTCCGTTTGCTAACGTAACTATTCCTTAAAAGGATCAAAGTGGAAAATAATAATGTAAACGGTGAAAGAACTTGGTATTAAAGACACGATGACAATCCATTTTGACAGACCGCAAATGCGCGTGAGGTTATATTTCCATATTTCTTAAAGAGGAATTCCAGCGATCGAGAGATTAAAATGTATTCTATACGCCACCTTTAATTGATTAAGCAATTCGCCACATTTCTTCAAATTACACGGCGTCGCTGTCCATTCTTGTTTTAAATTTTTGTACAAAGCAACAACATCCTTAAACGCTGCCATTTTTGGATACAAATACGGTCATACACATGTGCATTATAGATATGCAAATATAAAAAGGAGGGTGGCCAAAAACGGAAGATTGTTGCGTGTAAACGGGGCTTGAGCTCTGATTCCCGATCGTGCGTTTCCATGTATTTAACAAAGAAAAAGAATAAAACAACCGTGTATCTAGCTGAGCACCAGATTACGGCGAGTGATTCTACGCATTTCCTAAGAAATATCCTATTCCGCAAACAAACCTATCGTTCCCTTGTATTTCAAGCGATATATAAATGCTGCAGTGTGGATCCAATCAGGGTCGCGCATTTTGCAAATCGTCCGTTCGCGTTTTACGTTTCCCACGAGTTCTAAGTCCCGATGCAATTAGGAGAGTCTTTCCCGCGATATTATTTAATACCGCAGTTTCATTTAAGGCGGAATTCGGATTCGAAATTTTCGAGTGCGGGTCGCAGAAGTGTGCGTGGGGACACGCGTACAAGGCCACGTCGGTAGGGTCGTATCTATTAGTGCGCAGAGACTTTATGCACGCGAGAGAAACGATCTTTACCGGCCTTCGACTTCCTCTTCCCGTAACTGGATATAATGGCGTTCGGCGTAAGTCTCTGTCATGCGATTCGTACCGCTAAACATCGCCGTAAGGATAAAACGATGGAGGCGTGCGTTCCTTCGGGAACGCGGCTCGACGGTGCCGTCAGTTAATGGAGTGGCGATTTATTTCAGACTCTCTACACGTACCCTGAAAACTTCAGAGCCTACAAGGTGCTGATCGCGGCACAATACTCTGGCGCCCAGATCAAGATCGCCGACGATTTCGTCTTCGGCGAGACAAATAAGAGCGAGGCTTTCCTGAAGAAGTTTCCACTGGGAAAGGTGAGTCTGCCCTTCTGCCAGGCGACGGTATTTCCCTTACTTTCGCGTGTATATTACATAGAACCCGGTAAACCAGCTGGTATGGCTCGGGGAAACGGTTCCTGGATGTGCTGGATGATTCGTCTAGCTGGACTAATCGGCTTTATATTTCTCACTGTGGCATTTAGCACCCCTTTGAATTCACGCGTTCCGTTTATAGCCTGAAGGATTATTTTGAATCGTTACGAGACAGTTAATTATGTCAAGTTGTGTAAATCCATCTTCTGCATTGTTCGCTGGATGCATACGTGAAATTACTGGGACGAAATGTTATATTGTGATATGTTTTAAGAGACTTATCGACGTTTGCTTCACTTTCTCTGTCAGGTCCCAGCGTTCGAGACAGGCAATGGAGAATATATTACAGAAAGCAATGCGATTGCTTATTACGGTAAAGTTTAGAATTGCTGTAACACGTTCGCACGAGTAGGTTTATATAGTTTGTATGCGTAACGCAAGTGTTTGGTTTTCAGTGGCTAATAATCAATTGAGGGGTAATACCGACCTCGAGCGTGCTGAAATTATTCAATGGTTCGGATTTGCTGATTCCGAGATTCTTCCAGCGAGCTGCGCGTGGGTATTCCCGTTGCTCGGTATTATGCCGTATAATAAGCAGGTGTGGACAGTTTCTTAACGTCTTTTCTAATCAATTATCCTCCTTCAAAGGCAAAATTAGTCCAATGTTGTGGCTGCTTTTGTAACTCGAGGAGGTACACGAACGTTAGCGTATTGTATATCTGTGTATCGTTATTACGTACACGTTTGACGAGATGCGTACAAATGTTTTTAAACTTGAAGTATGTTGTTGTATTAAAATTGGAATGGCTTTAACGAATGGACATTGCAGACAGTGGAGCATGCCAAGGACGATGCGAAGAAAGCGTTGACTGCCCTCAATTCCCACCTACTAACGCGTACTTATTTGGTCGGCGAGCGACTGACTTTAGCTGATATTAGTGTGGCCATGACATTACTCCATTTGTATCAGTATATACTTGAGCCGAATTTACGCAAACCGTATCAGAACGTGAATCGATGGTTCCAAACTGTTATCTACCAGCCAGAGTCGATGGCTGTGATCGGTGTTTTCAAACTGGCTGAGAAAACTCTTGAATATGATCCGAAGAAGTATGCGGAAGCTCAAGGAAAAGTTAGTATCGCAGAGTCTTAGGAATAGAAGCATGCTTTACGCGGTTGTAATAACTCGCGCCGATTTACAGCCCTCTAAGAAGGAGAAGAAGGAGAAAGAAGCCAAGGAGCCAAAAGAATCTAAGAAGGAGGCAGTGGAGGAGCTGGACGCAGCAGATGCTGCTTTAGCCGCTGAACCCAAAACAACAAATCCTTTCGATACATTGCCCAAAGGCACCTTCGATCTCGATGATTTCAAGAGATTCTATTCTAACGAAGATGAGGCAAAGTCTATACCCTACTTCTGGAAAAAGTTCGACCCAGAACATTACAGTATCTGGCTCGGCGAATATAAATACAACGACGAGTTAACGAAGGTATAGAATAAATATATTTGGTACTGAAATAGTCTCTCCAGTACTATACAGGGTGCTACTCTACTGATACCCAAAACTGTAGGGGATAATTATACAGGCGAAAATGAGACGAAAATGAAAAGTGACGAAATTACGGTAAAGGCTTCGTTTTCGAGAAAATTCACTTTGAATTTCACTTGAATACTTGTGAAGTGAAGCACAGTTTTAGGCGTCCGAGGGCCACGCGTATTTAGTTAAAATTCTCTCGAAAACACGAAGCCTTTAATTTCGTCACTCTTGATTTTCATCGGTATAATCATCCCCTGAGTATTGACTAATAGTAGAGTAACACCCTGTGGATGTATTTATCGATATACGTTGCCCTTGCCTTCTACAGGGTTTCATGTCTTGCAACCTAATAAGCGGAATGTATCAACGACTAGACAAAATGAGGAAGGCAGCGTTTGCCAGTGCCTGTCTGTTCGGCACGGATAACGACAGTACTATCAGCGGCATTTGGGTTTGGCGCGGACAAGAACTTGCATTTACGGTTAGTCAATTTCCCCTATATTTATCCACGTATGCGCGATCGATCGGGTGTAAAATTCGACGGTGGGATTTTCTTTCGTACAGCTGTGCCCCGACTGGCAAGTGGATTATGAATCGTACAGTTGGACCAAGCTGAACCCGTCTGAAGAAGAAACAAAGAAACTGGTCCAACAATACTTCAGCTGGACTGGAACCGATAAGGAGGGACGCAAATTTAATCAGGGAAAAGTTTTTAAGTAAAATTTTGCCATATGCTTACTATTAAACAGAACACTTTGTTCGCATGAAATAAACGTAAAAAACTGATTGAATATCATCGAACTTTACATAAAACAAAACCTTTAGTGTCCTGTATTTAATGGGATGTTCTCAAAAGAATTGTTCCTTTCTATAGATCTCTGTTGTATAACTTAATGCTTCTACCTTTAAGTTCATCGTATCGCGTTTGATGGATGCCTTTCCGAAGCTAGTTTTACTGCACCTCTTACATATGTGTAATGGTTCAACGAGTGTGGCATTTTGATTTGACTTTAGTAACGAATCACTACGGTACGGGGCCGTCGAAACCAGATCGTAACTTTTAACAGAATGGCGTGATATTTACTCTGGCATGCGTACTCTTACAAATTTCTATTCCATATACTTGCGCTAAATTATTTAATTTATACGTCGTTTTTAAACTATGTCGTGACTACATAGGGATACGAATAATTTAATAGATTTAAGGAATAACGTTGCTTTATTCATTTGTTACTGGCTGTTTAATAAAAAAAAAAGAGCATACACCATGATTTGTAATTGAACGTCAGACTAGAAACACGAAGCTGTGGACACATTGTAACACCTATATTTAAGCGAACTGCTACACATACTACAATTCATTCTTCGTAACGGTTTGCGTGAGCTTTAGTTTTAAATATAATGCATATTTTTACAAAAAAAAAAAAAAAATAAAGCTGTTGAATCTTTAACTATTGAAATAAAATTTGCGTGTTTTTAAAAACTCTACAGAGCCGTTCAATTACCATATCGATGCCAAGAGCCGAACATTGAAAATCGCAAAACAATTACACTCTTCGCTGTTTTATTTCTTTTAACGAACAGTGATTACAGTAACGAAATGCACTTTTTTTGGTTTTATATTTACAAGGGTTGCTTTTTGCTTGTGAGAGTGACGATTACAAGCGTTCAAAATCCTTTCTCATCTAACCACTTCTTGACAAGGGACACGTGGTCGCCCCTGAACTGAATTTTGCCTACGAGTTCGTTCACACGAACGCCGATTACTTTGTTCGTCTGTTTCTCTAAGTATTCTCGCAATTCAGATTCTAACGCCCAGATGTTACCGTGAATCTTACGGACAGTTGTTACCCTTCGTGTTCCTCGAAACGTAATTTCCAGATAGACGGGTATCATGTAATTCTTTGTGCGCTGTACATAGTACGGATGATCTCCCTGCTTTGCTGTTAAGTTTAAATTAATGAGCATACATGAAGTTACTGTCTTAATGGTGCACAGAGATTACCAGACGCTCGGAGTATTGAAGGTACGAAGCACGACTCACCGACAGGTGGTTTCCATCCCGATGGTAATTGCTTCTTTTCGAGAGGAGGTACGGGCACAGCCTTAGCTTTAAGCAAGCGCTCTACACACTCCCATTCTTGGGGATCCTTTGTTACCTCATAGTCCGTGTAATGCGAAGGATCTTTGTAGATCGGGGAAGATCTGTACGTCCCCCATCTCTTCTGAACCTAACACGAACGAAAATGTAAATCAAATTACTTCCTTTCAACGATTTAAGAATTAGTTCGACTAGAAAATGTCACAATTTCTTGTTGCCACTTTGCTTATTTACATACTTTTAGGTTAACGCGAAATCAAATAAAGACAATTCCTATCAAAACATTCGCGAACACGTGCTCCCTTACATCTCGTAAATGCGTGCCCGGGATTCTCCCGCAGAGCTAAAAAAATTTACACATTCCCCCCATCGAAGTTACAAAAACATGGCGCACAGGTCGATCTCGTAATTCGTAATTGAACGATTCATTCTTCAAGGTTCACGCTCGATCGCGTTTCACTTCATCGCAACTCTGCTTCCATCCTAAACATCGATATCGTAAAGATCCTTTCCCTCCAATCATGTAATCGCGAGAGAGAAGCAAAAAGAAGGGTCTCGAAGTTACGATGGAATGAAAGCTAACGACTTCGTGAATGAAGTTCGGCAGGCGCGTGGCCCTTCGTTAGACCGCCCGCGAGGTAACCATGATGGAAACGCGATAGAGCACGCCGACCAGCCATGAGGAGCTTAATGAGAAATGAAAAACGTACGTGGACGGGCGATATTACCTGAAGGACGATCGGGGCAGCTTTGTCTTTGGTTGCGGGCCGCTCGAGGGGCCTAAGGATAATCGCGGAAAGTTTGGTGCGGGCTAGTAGCCGAAGGGCGGCCATTTTGACTTCGGTAAATAAGGGTCGGTGGCCGCCATTGGTGCGCACGGGCGCGTCTTCCTTTTCGTTCTCGTGCCAGATCGAGTATTTGCCCGCGACCAGCTCGTATTTCCAGCATCATTCTGCTGCGGCGAGATAGTCGGTCGCGCCAGCCCGCGATCCCAATAGGCGGACACGTCACCGTGCGACCGTGAGTAACGTTAAAACCGACAAATAGCTGGCTCGGGGTGTGTTATCGCGAACGCTGTATAGAAGACGGAGGTGCCGCGTTGCCCCGATTTTCCGCGTAGGGCCGTCGCGTTCCCGTGGACCGTAGGCGTGCGATTTCGGGCTCGGGGGCGAGCGCGGGCGTCCCGAGAGGCGAACGGGTCCCGGCCACCGGCCCGCGTCGGCCCCCAAGGGGTTGAATTCGGGCGAAATAACGCGTCGGAATTAGCGCGAACGGGCTATGGACCTGGGAGAGGTCGCGCCCACCGCCGTCAGATGGCGGTAGGGGGAAAACAGTGGGACAGCGTACAAGAGACAGACAGACACCCTGCAACGGGACTGTGTGTTTTTCACGGATATAATTTTCCGCGTTTTCCCGCAACGGCCACGCTCCTCGACGGCGATTCCTCGGCCGAGAGGTAAGTACACGCGACGGCGCGACTCGCAGCCCGTGAAATTCCATCGGGGAACGGTGGGCCGCTGTGTACTAAACCTCGGAAATCTCGAGCCGAGGGCCCGACCTTTTGTTTATTCGTGGCGATTTTTTCGCAACGATTCGTCGCGTGATTTTCGATACTTCCCGCCCGTTCAACCCCGGATTTTCCCGTCCGGCAGTTAATACTTGACACGGCCTTCGCAACGCGGCCGAATTCCGCGGGATCCGCGGCACGATCGGGCAGATATCGCGTGAAATATTTCGGAGCGATTCCCCGAGCGAGAGGAAGAGGCGCTCCGTGTGTATCCGTGTAAATGCAAAGTTTTGTCACGTAATTTTTCTGACCGCCAGGGCCGCATCTATCAACCCCACCGTTCCGGCCGGCCGATCGTCTACTCTTCCACCCAAAGACGAATTATGTAGCTCCTTCGGTTGGTGTATAGTCGATTTGTTCCTGTCTCGCTTATAAGAGGAAAGGTACTATCTCCTCCTTATAATATCCAACCATTGTACTATGAGATGATTATATTCATTAAATAAAATCACCTGTTAATCGTACCATCTTTATCTTGAATATCCTTGTAGAGATAAAATTTTCGTATTTCTATAGTTTTTTTTATCTCTCTTTTTTTTATTTCCCTCTCTGTAAAGACAATTTTTATTTACTTCTCAAGTATGTGTTTATATTCAATTATTAGGGAGATTAACAGATTTTCATTAGTACTACGATGGTAGTAGCGATTAGCCTGCGATCGGTAACTGGCTCGCAATTTCATGTCGCGAATGAAATTGCAGGAGCCCAATGTGGGTGGAAGTGAGATGGCATCCAGGGAAAAGAAACCCTTAGCGCCTTCCAAAGCAAAACAGAAGGCGAGTAATGATAGCGGCTTGCCGTCCAACGAAATCAAAAGTAGAAAGGGCAAGTCTCTGGCTAATCTGAAGCAGCAGCAGCTCGCGCGCGACATATTGGAAGCGGTGGCGACCGGCAGCCAGCTACCACCGAAAATAGAGGCAAGCCTGCCGCGCAAGAAGGTCCTAAGGAATCTTAAGCGCAAGCAGAAATTGAGAGTGGTCAAGGCGAATCTCATCAAGTCCAAGGTCACGAGGAAGGTAGCGAACAGGGGACTGTGCAGGATCACCTCGGACATCAAGAAGGGCGTGAGGGGGAGGAGAGTTAAGTTGCCGGAAGAGAGCGCCGTCAAGGCGTCCGACACTAGAGTCGCAGAGTATCGAGTAAACGATACGGAGAGCGAGAGCACGGGGATAGAAACAATTAATAGAAGTGCCAAGAACAATCTCAGGACCAAAAAGACCAAGTTTGTATGGAGAAGTAGCGGGGACATAGAGAACGAGGACGTACAGGACAAAGATACGGACTCCGGTGCTGGATCCAGTACCAAGAACAGCCCGAAGCTTAACAGAAGAGGGAAAGGCTCGGAGAGTCCGGAGTCTTTGACCAAGGCTGTTAAGTCGACAAAGTTTCTTGGATTCAGGAGGAACAATACCAGGGAAAGAGATATCGGAGCCAAAAATACAGAGGGAGACATCAAGTATACGAAGGGGAGGAAAGGTAATAATAAAGATATCGATTATTCCAGGGCATCTGCCGTTGACACGAAATTCTCCAAATCCCTTCTGGAAGCTAAGAGCTCTATAGATCTCACCATAGACGAGGTAATAGCTTCGATGTTGAGCGACTCGGAGATAGACAGTCAACAAGGTGCAACAGAGAAAGTCGAGGGAAAGGTGACGAGAAGTAGGAAAATGGTGGTAGAAGAGAATATAGTCGCAGACATTGAAATTAAGAAGGAGCCGGAGGATGATACCAAAATTCTATTGGACGGCGAGTGCTTGGAGATGGAGCCCTTCCAAAGCGCGATCCAGCTGAGGAAAAGGTCCAGCACGTCGATTAGTCAGAGGAGTTTAAGGAATGGGAAGCTGAGGCAGTCGGACTCTGGTATCTCTGCTGACTTGGATCTCAAGAAACGTCGGCGATTAAACTCGGATGACCCTGTTAATTCAGAAGTTTCTGTAGATAACATTGCAGATAGTAACGTAGACACGGAATCTTGTTTTTCTGAATCTAGCGGTAATGATTCTCAGACAGTTATGGTGGCAGCCAAAGATGAATCTTGCTTGAAGCAGGAGACAGCGAAGAGCTACGAGGAGAGTTCACAAACTGGATTAGAGACGGAGAACAATAATAACAGTGATCGAATAGATAGAGCTAGCGAAGTAGGACCCACTCTACGCTCAAAAACTAAAGCCAAAAGTACAGAGGTCGAGATAAAAAATGACAATATCAAAGTTGAATATACGAGAATAGTACCTAAGAATACAGAGGCGCAGGAGGAGCTAAAGAAAGTAAGCAATTTAGATCAAGTTAGGAAGGATAATATTTTAGCAAAATTCGCCGACAAGTCCAAGAGTCGAAGGAGTAGTTTAAATATAGATATGAAGAAGACTGTGAACTCGTTTTACAGTACGGATAAATCGGATGGCAATCCAAAGTCCCAAATAGATCAAATGATAGAGAATATCAAGCTGACGATCGCGAAGTCGATAGAGAGTAAGATCTTCGGGCCGGAGAAGGGTCTTGGGTTGAGCAAGAACTTCGAGGTGCCGAAAATCGAGGAGATAATCGCGCCCCTGAGCGCGGAGTCGCAGAAGCTGGGGCTGGAGGAAGCTACGGACGAGGAGAAGTCTACCGTTTCCAAGAACGAGATCAAATCAGAAGGTTCAGAGAATTCAGTACCAAAAGTGGCCGACACTGCCAAAGAAATTGAGAAACTAGTCATGGGTGATATTGAACCAGCAGAAACTCATTCTCAAAATATCCAAGAAACCGAGTCCCCGGACACCGACGCAAGCAACAATACCCATAACGCTTCCGAAGCTGTGCACGCCACGGAGAACTGCGAGAGCGGTTGCAAAGTCGCGGAGCAGAGGGAGGAACCAAGTGAGAATTCTACTGCCGCCAAGGAGCCCGAAAAGTGTTCAGGACAATCAATAGACGATCAGACGAAAACATTAGACGATAGTAAAAGATCGACGGGTATTAGGAAATCGCCAAGAATAACTGACAAAGCTTCTTCCCCCGAGAGCGCGAGCACCGAAACCGCGAAGAAGTTGAGTAAATTAACGACTAAAACAGTTCACATATCCGAGAGCTCTGAAGAATCGGCGTCGCAGGAGAACACAAATAAATCCACCTCCGAGGATGCGCCTTCGCACGATGAACCACTTAGAAATGAATCGAAGAAGTTAACCGCTTCTGAATCTTTGAGCAACGACGCGGAAGTTGCATCTGACCAGGTACAGGAAAGACTTGTAACGGAGGAAACAAAGACGGCTCAAGCTACTGCAAGCGAAGCTCGGGTTTCATTAAGTGTTTCTGTGGACTCTGAAGACGCAGAGACATTGGAAAATATCTCTGAAGAAGCGAGAACATTAGTAACAGAAGACGAATGCAAGGAACAATTAGAATCGATCGCAGAGGATAGAAAGAAGGAGGAGGAGTCAAGTGCTAAAGACACTGTAGAGTCCCCTCCATCTTTGAGTAAAGTATCACTACCTGATAATGCAGAAGAAGAAGAAGCTCCCAACACAGTAACCGACGAGCCAGAAGAGAGTACTACCGAGGGCAAGTCCGAGGCACCAGATAGTCCCAAAGAGACTGAATCGAGCATTTTGGAAATGTTGGAGGACGCAAAGAAGGACAGAAGTAGCAATCAGATACTGGCCACGTCCGATTCAGATTCTAACCACAATACAAGCTCCAGCGATGCCAGCAACGTTGCCGAGGATCCTGAGAAGGATTCAGAATCCTCCTCGAAGGGTGATAAGAGCAAGCAGGTCAGTGCATGCGAGGAAGTAACGAGCGCTGCGTCTCCAGAGTTGAAGAAAGAAGTTTCGAGCAAGATTTCAGACCACGTCGAGTCAGCTGCAGCGAAGGAGGAGGAGGAGGAGGAGGAGGAGGATGATGATGATGAGAAGCTGCCGACTGAACGCACAGCGGAGGAGCAAAAGTCTCCCAGCGACGAGAAGAAGAGGGTGCTAAGGGTGCGGGACAAGACGAAGAGGATTGAGAAGGAGCAGGCCTCTTCCAGCAGAGAGCGGGGCGACAGCTCTTCTAAGGCGAAGTCAGACGAGGAAGGAGGCCAGAAGAGGCAGGGTTTGAAGGAAACTGAGGGAGCTGAGGTGGTGCAAGAGGCGTCAGAGGAGAAAGCTGAAGGTACACCGATTACCGAGGACACAGACGACGCGACGAATAACGGTGAACTGGACGCGAACGAATCGGAGCCGCAAGCTCGCACTAGACGCAGCAGGGAAGTGAAGAAACGGAAGGAGGACCAGCTGGTAGCCCTGAAGAACAAGCGGGCGAAGCGGGAGGTTCGCAAGTCCGATCAGCAGAACAAGGAAGAGACGCTGCTGGATAACGAGGTTGCCACGATAAACGAGAACAATCGGGCGTTCCTGACCAAGTACGAGAACGGGACCGACTGCTCCAACAATTTCAGAGGCTTCTCTGAAGGGGGTAGAGATGGCCTCGACAAACGCCAGGGCAGTGCGGAGAACCTGAGGAGCAAGTCCGAGAACGACCTCAGCATCGCCAACGAGCCTGGCAAGGCTGCGCGCGAGAGCAGGCTCTCGAGGAACCTCTCGGAGAACCACATGACCAAGGAGTCTGAGAATATCGACATACTGGATGGTGATTGCAAGGGAAAGACGCCAGAGATCTCGCAGAAGGACTCCGACGAGACGTCCACGTCCGGGGAATCGTCCAGCAGCGTGAACGTCACTCCGAAGATCCTGGAGACGCCCGAGGACAAGGCGAAGAAGGAGTCTATTCTGAGACTACTGGGCTTGGAGTCTCTGGAGAAAGCTGCCGAGAGACTGAGCCATCAGAAAGCGAAGAAGGAGCAGTACACCGGCACCCTGAAGACCGTGATTCGCGTGCAGAAGGACAAGGAGAAGGACAAGAGGCGGTCGAGGTCTCCGCTGAAGATGGTGCTGAAGCAGGGCCGTGGGGATGGTGAGGGCGATTCTCCTGAATTCTACACCATTCAAAAGGAGGTAAGTTGCAGAGGATGCTAGTAGATCCGTTGTAGTATCGCGTAGAGCGAGAGAGTTTTGATAATCATTGGCTTATTCTTCTTTCTTTTCTTTTTTACAGTTTGGAACCAGTGGTTTGGGCGATAGCAGCTCTGGTGCGAACCGAAAGTTCTCTACTAACCACAGACACTCTTGCGGTAATCCTGGTTGCGGGAATAACTACATTCTTAATCACTCCCTTGTCCCTCTGCTTGTTAAGACGACGGGTCCTTCGTGTCCTGTACTATTACCCAGAATATCTCTGGGCATACAATCTGTCCAGTATCCTTTCTCGTGCAGTATCGAGCAGCTCTCCTCCAAAGATCATCAGCCCTGCGGATCGTACTCACAACAATTACATATTTTTATAACAAGCATGCCGTCTCGTGCTACCGCTTCATGTATTTTCCCAAATACAGCCCATCGTCACTTTCTAACTCCCAAGCCACCGTTCCGACTAAAACCAGTCTTGTCTTGACCAAGAAAACAGTTAGATTAAACCTTCTGCTTGCTCCGACGATCGTGTCGTAATCGTTGACCGTGTACCGCCGCAGATGAGGACAACGAGGATTCAGCGCCGAAGGATCGCCAGTCGCTTGTCATTCCAGAGAAGTCCTCGTCGTTCTCCATTCACCCGGGCCGCCTGTGCGCGGACGTGTGTTGCTACTGCTTCGGGAAATTCGGCTCCTTGGACACGCCGATGCATCTGGCGCAGATGAAGTCCGACGAGAGACGGAAGAAGATCTTGAACATCGAGAGACACCTCACCAAGGACTCCTGCTTGTGCGACGCTTGCTACCGTCACGTGGATAGAAAGGTGCTTACTTCTGTTCGGAGATTCTCTTGCAAAAGAAATCCTTAATGGCGTATTTATATTATCAGGCGAACACCAGTCCGACGAATATGCAAACGAAGCCGCAGAAACAGCACAGGCAGCTGATGGTGTCCAAGTGCTCCGCTCGCGACTGCAGGGACGCGGCGCGTCACCACGTGAAGCGTCGCTGGTTGCTGAAGATCAAAGTTGGTCTACAGAAGCAGGTGAATGCACGTGTCGAGGAGGAAACGTTCCCCAGTAAACATTCCCCGTTATAAAGAGCAATTTTCGACTGGGTACAGGTGGACATCGATTGGGAATCCAGTCAGCACACGTCCATGTCGTTCTGCGTCAGCCACTATTCGAAGATCGAGCGATTCCTGACCTGCGCGCTCTGCAAGCGTCGACTGGCCAGGAACCACACGCATCAACTGGCGAACGCGGAGACCGAAGAGCTGAATCAGCTACTCGGCCAGCAAGGAGTGCCCGTCCTGCTGGCCGCTGGCACCTTCGTCTGCAAGCTGTGCCGTTACTTCACGCAGCTGCAGCTCAAGTACAAGGACGTGGAGAACATGAACACGAACCACAGGTCGTTCTTCAAGAGTTACAGGAAAAGGTACCATCTAACTTCCAGAGGATTCTTAATAATGCGTTTGAACGGGAGTGTCCGTTTATATTCTTCTTTCTTTCATTTAGAATCCTACACTACCACGATATCGAGGTTCTGGAGAACGAGGACGAGGACTCGTCGCAGAACCAGTCCAAGGACAAGGACAAACGGAAGAAGCCGAAATGCCAGGCTCCGCCGAAGAGTGGCAGCTCGAAATCGCCGGACGGCACGGCCAGCTCTATCTCGGAGAAGTCTGCGCTGGAGCCTAGCAAAGCCGAGGGCGCCGGTTCCGAGACGGACAACGAGACTAATAGAAAAGCGAGCTCCAGGTCGATGGACGGGCACGTGGTGACGGACGTGCAGTTCCTCGGCATCGAGAGCACCGTGGAGAAGCTGAAGAAACGGAAGCTGCTCGAGATGCACCCGTACACCACGCCCGACCCCACCGCCGCGATGTCCTGCGAGAGCCCGAACGAGGTGGTGGAGATCCTCGCGATGGACAAGGAGGTGACACTGACCAGACTGCCAAAGAGACCGAGGACCAGCAACGACATCACACCGGTGGTGCAGCGGCTCGGTGCCAACCCCTCGATCAGCGTCCGCACCCTGTTCCCCGGCGAGGAGGAGATGAACCTGCACGCGAACATCGAGTTCACGAACGTCCGCGAGATCACGCCGCAGGGCTGGGAGAAGTGCGCGACCATGATCCAGTACGACCGGGACACGAAGCTCCTCTGGCAAGAGCTGCAACGGCCGTACGGTAATCAGAGCTCGTTCCTCCGGCACCTGATACTCCTAGAGAAATATTACAGATCGGGTGACCTGGTGTTGGCCCCGAACGCGTCCAGGAACGCGATCAATTACTCCACGTCCGTGCAGAACAGACTGATCTCGTACGAGGGCCCGGAGAAGATGGACGAGCCGATAATGGAGCCGATCGCCTCCGAGTACCACAATTCCCGCCGCCTCAGCGGCGGCTACGTCCTCGAGAGGGACAGGCTGTCGTTGCCCAGCACGAGCACGACGAAGGCAGCGCCGGGCGTCGCGCAGCAGCCCCCCAAAGCCAGCCCTCCCCGCGTCCTCAAGCTAAACCCGGGCGTCTCGATCATCAAGAAACCGCCGCCGAATCTGCAACGGCTGAGCCTGCCGTCCACCAGCGCGACCACCAACGGGAACGCGAAGCGGAAGGACCAGAGAGTGCCGGTCTCAGCCGGCGGCAAGGTGTTCCAGCTGAGCGAGCCGGATTTCAAGCGGCTGCAGTCGCTGAAGAAGCAGAAACAGCTTCTAGCCGAGAAGCAGCAGTCGATGAGCCCCGTCAGCGGCTCCGGCAGCTCGGCCTCGCCACCGAACCTCAAGCCCACCACCGCCCAGTATCAGAAGGCTCAGCTGGTCGCGCACACCCAGTTCCAGAAGCACCTGAGGATGCAGCAGGAGATGCTGAGCAGACAGAGCAGGGGCGACTTCGAGCCGCTGATATGCGACATCCGCTCCCTGGCCAACGAGAACAGCCCCACGCAGAATCTGCTGCACAACCTGAACCTGCCCAAGTCGATACAGGTCACCACCAAGACGACCCATCACATACCGATACTGCCGAAGATCCCGAGATCGCTGACGGTGATACCGCAGACGGTCACCAGACCCGCCGACAAATGAGACGGCCAGCCTAGAAGGAGAAGCTCCAGAGAGCGGAGGGGCAGTAAGTAGTAAGACACGTTACCACGATAATCGAGAGACAGACAGGACACGTAGAGAGAAAGAAAGAGAGAAAGAGAGAGAGAGAGAGAGAGACAGTGTGTGTGTGTGTGTGTGTGTGTGTGTGTATGTTACCACGGGGATTCGTGGGCGCGAACGAGTCGATCGGTCGCGCATCCTTTCAGCCTTAGACAGCGCCGATCGAGGGACGAAGCGAGACAATATCTGCCTTATGAACGGTCGGGTGCACGGGTGGTGTGCACTCGGGGAGCTGTACCGCTCAAAACACTACGATAGACGATACACGCAGCGGTGTCGCCTCGAGTACGACCCGCTATTAGACGCTTGTACGCGCGCGTGCGCGCGCGCACAAGTTGTAGATAGGGATAGAAGTAAGAATGGAAACGCTAGGAGCCGCGGAGCGGAAGGAGCCGCAGAACTTGGGAGCAGATCGGGGATACCGAGCGCCCCAGGCTCCGTATTCTGTACAGCCTTTAGGACGCTGGAAGCTTGATGACCTGGACAGTCCTCTCAGCGCTACCAGCCGCGGCAGACTCCGACCGCCGATTGTCCTCCTTCCGCCCTGGGCGCTTAGGATACTAACGATTCTACACTAACAACCAAAGCATCGGTGTGAAACGCGACGTGATGGAAAGAAGAATCAGAGGATCCTGTTTCCGAGGTGAAGTGCCTAAAGCGCGACGAAGTCGTTAGATTTTAATGACACAGAGTATAACACGTTGAACGGACTCGAAACACAGTATATACATAGTTGAGTATGTTAAACAGAGGGATGGGGGGGGGGGGAGATTTAACGATCTAAAATTTAATGGGATAATTGAGGGGAAATGGAGGAGAGATTGGAGAGGAGCCGCGAATGTTTCGGGCGTCACTGTTGTTCCCTCCTCTTCTCGAGGCCCGTAGGAAGGTTCCTCGATCCACGAGAGAAGCTGTCTGTGATCCGTTTTAAGAGGGAGGCTCGAACGGATAGCGTGTAATTCCCCGCGAGCGGCCAAGCTGCTCTGCCTTGCTGTACACTAGTACTCGGCTCGCTGTTAGACATATCGTTGTTCTACGTTCTTCGAGGGAATCGGGGCGCGAGATAGATTTGGACGATCGATGGAGCGCTCGAAGAACGATCAAGTGATGATCGGTAGTTCGTTCCTTTTACGCGTCCGAGGGGAAAGATCGAGCATACACGCGGCGCCGGTGTATTTCGTCGTGTACAGGATGTCTCGGCTCAATCGACCACCAAAAGCATCCCCGGTTGCGTTCAACAGCGCGCAACCTCGGGGAAGCCACTGCTCGTCTCCAAATAGCCAGCTTCGTTTACGATAAGCGTGATCTACTTTCTCGCTATACCTTTCTTTATATTTCAAAGGCGTCGACGCTTTCCCGAGGGGATGCTGCTAGCAGCGATCACTTATATGTACGATAATTGTTTTTATAATTATTTGCGATGATTAATTGTTTTATCGGGGTTGAACGATTTTATTTGCATGCAAATCAATTGCGATCGATCATTCGTTATTGACGGGTATTCGCCAGCGCTGGCACGCATGAAGTTCTTTACAAGTTTCTATTTTCTTTCCTTTTTTTTTTCTTCCTTTTATTGCGAGCATTCGATTATTTCAATTGATCGCGTTCTGCTGGCCGTCGCGGGGAGGACGTCGGTGGCATTGAAATCTCCGAGCTTCGGCTATTGAGGACGGAGGGATGCTTTTTCGCGGACGCCCCTTGCGCCGCGACGGGGATACTTGGAGCGATCATCTTTCGCGAGGCACCGTGTATATCCCGTTCGCGCCAGTATATATATTTTGTCTACCTGGAAACATATAGTGGCGGGGGTGGCGGGTGTCGCCGGCACCCTTCCCTCCCCCCGCGTTCAATTGTACATTAGGAAATATATATTTTGGGCCTGCTCACGCCAGAGGAGCGCATAATGACGACTTGTAATTAATTATATGATTAACGGGCGATTGTTATAAGCGGAATTACGATTAAGTGTTATAACGTGTGAAAAAAATTTGGTAAATACAACTCTGAGTAGGTGTAGAACTTACGCCTCGAGCTTATTTATTATATGTTAACTATATTATATACGTATATATATAAATACATACATATCGGTGTGTATATATATATGTATATACCATATTGCATTGTACATAACTTGATAATTATTATTTCTCCTAGTTGGTAATCGATGATTATAATTATTAATATTATTAGCTCATTACGGGATCATTCGATTATTATGCGCCGCGACGAGCCGAATCGTCGCCAAGGATTCCTTGTTACGAGTCGCGTAATATGATCGCACGGACAAGCCAAACGGAGAGGTTCGAGGTGTCGCGATATTTTTCTCAGACAAGGAGCGCTCGTCTACTTTTCTTCTTCTTCTTCTTCTTCTTCTTCTTCTTCTTCTTCTTCTTCTTCTTCTTCTTCTTCTTCGTCTTCGTCTTCTTCTTCGTCTCACACACTGCGTCGTCGTAGCAGTCATCGTTTTTGCATTGTCGCCACGTGAAGAGAATTGTAAAAGAGAAGAGAAGCGGTTCGTACCGATCCCGAACAGTGTTCTGGATATATGAAATAAAACGAGAGGGAGGTCTCCCTCGTTCTCGTCCAGGTACAAGTTTAGAATCATTGCCTTAAAGAAAGCGCCGGGCCGAGCGGCGTCGTTATCGATTGTAAATAGTTTGATGAGGAAGAGAGAGAGAGAGAGAGAGAGAAAGAGAGGTGTATGTAAATTAGCTTGCGACGAGGGGAGGTTCTAAAGGTGATAGCTGTTGGCGGGCCCTTCTAATGATGAGGTTCCCTTTTGAACCGAGAGAATTCAACGGGATGAAATGATCCTTTTATACGGGGCGAAGGGTGGTTTGCTCTGTTGGGGCGCGTTGGATCCTCGGTGTTTCTACTTAATCGCCCTTGGAATTTTAATTGCTTTCTCTCTGATGTACATCGTCGAATGCAAAATACTCGAACGTTTCTCGTATTTGGTTTCGATCCTCGGTTCGCTTCTTCTCGCTCAAATCGTTTTTATCGTTCGCTAATCGCACTAGTTACACGTTCACGAGGTGGGTAGTGAAAGAAATTCGAGCTCGCTCGAGCGCGCAGTGTAACCGAATCGACTCAAGGGGATGTGTACTGCTTGAGGGGTATTTCTAGTGTGACGGCTCAAAGAAACTTAATTTCTCGGCAGTTCAAAAAAAAAAAAAAGAATTCTATCACCTTTTAAGACTATGAAAAAAAGAATTGTAAGTAAAAATATTTGTTTATAGCGGGATAAGGGCATCGCGACCAGAATATCCTTCCGGATGCCAGGATTGATTGTCAAAAAACCAAAAGTCTCGATCCACTTCAAATATATCAGGCATACTCGGTAGACGTTACTTTATCGTTCGAACTAGATTCTTGCAAATATTTGCAAAATTAAATTAGTACGCCCAACAAAGCTATAATTTTTGTTTTTTGCTAAAATTCATACGGTTTTTTAAGACGGTGCTATTTCTTTGTTTCTCAATATTTTTCCATTATGCTGGTTCAGACGATAGCCACACGTCTACACATTACTAATCCTTTCGAATCTTGTGCTTGAGATAACTACAATCGCTGAGATCAGGTCTGGCATCCGGAAGACTCCTATTCCGCTATAAATAGATATTTTTATTTGCGAAATTCTTATTTATAGTCTCGGAAGGTGATAGAATAAAGCTACAAGCCTGCACCACTTGTTTATTTTCTTGATTCCCGAAAACTTAAATTTTTTCAACCGTCAGACTAGGAGAACCCGTTAAAAAAGAAAGGAAAGGAACTTTTGATCGGCTGCGTCCGATCAAAATCGAACGTTACCGGCTGTGTCCGGAATATCGAGATTGTCTCTGTCGCCTGGGTCGACTCCTGGTGCTTTGTTCGTCTCTTCTCGCAAGATTGGTAAAACCTACAAAAAAAAGAAACTACGCGTAACTTATACCCAAAAGCTCCAAACACTAATTTGTTTCTTAGAAATTCTCTTGGCACCGGCAAACGATTCTTAAATCATTTCTAACACCCTCCCTGCCACGATGTAGATAGAAAACTCCCGAATTTTCATCACATTCGCCCTAATTAAAAGAATTAGAATTTAATATCGCGTTTATGCAACAGCTGTTGTTAATGGGTTAAAAATAACTCCAGCTGTTTCCTATTCCACTTCAATTTCGACTCTTCGTCTAGAAGCACCTTTTCCCTTCGATTAAAAATTCCAACGCCGCTAAAAATCGTGCCCCCCACCTGAATCCTAGTGCAGGGATGATCGCAAAGGGAAGGAATTGTTGGAAAGTCGAGAAACAGCACGAACGGCTTATTGTTAGCGAAGGAGCCCGACGTGCGCGTAATCTAATCTGCAGAACGTTCACGTGGCGACGCGTAAAAAGGAACGTACACACACAGGCACGTTACACATGCATGTACACGGACATTAGGGTACGCGGCGGATCGTGGCCGTCGCGGGCGCACTTGCGCGTCGGCGGGGAAACGAATGTCGCTGCGTTGGGTATTATATATATGCTAAGTATATATAATACTGAAAGTTATAAAAAAAAAGTATATATATATATATATATAGTGGATAAAATTACGATACAAAAAAAAAGGAGTACTCGGCGGTTACGCGTTATACATATAAAATGCTCTATTTTATTAAGGATATTTTTGATATATCTATATATATATATATAAATAGATAAAAAGTATAAATATATGTATATCGAAACTCAAGCAGGCGAATCACGGATCGGGTGGATGCGCCGATATCGACGATGTAATTATTGTTATCCGAAGTCGCGGTGCTGTTTATCGAGCTGTGTGCAGTGCGCGACGAGTCCCGGATTCCTCTCGGGATCCCAGCATTCTATGGCGAGGTCGTCGGCCATACGTTTCCCTGACTTTTTTTTTCCTCACTTTCCTTCGTTTCTTAGATCTTTTTCTCGAGAGCGATCGCGTTAAGGGCGCGCGCGAGTGGCGTAGGGGGGGGAGGGGTGGGGGGCACTGATTTCGCTCCCGAGGGCCCGCTACTCCTTTATTTATTGTTAGCTCCGTAGCACTCGCCCGGCGACGATCAAACGGCTCCCATTTCGAAGCGAAGGAACCCGCGGGAGGAAAAATTGGGCGGTTTTTGTAAAACGTTGTTGTAGGATAATTGTTACAGCCCCTCTTTTTGTTACGCGCGGGCAATGGGATGGTTTAAAACAGTCGCGGGACCGCTCGTTCGTTCGGAGGGCATGGATACTCCACCGAATACAGTGGAAGGTTTCTTTTTTTAATTGCGTTTATTCTACTCCTCTCCCCGTTATCTTTAATTTTCTCTTTAACGTAACACCTACACGCTTAATCGATGCGTATCATTGTAAGATTCTGTGTATCGATTACAGTTCTGCGTTAAAATATACACCTTTTCTGCAACCGAAGTCCCCGAATCATTTCTCTCTAAGTACATTCTGAGATTTTTTTCAAATGGCCAATGCTGTGCCTCTAAGCTTCTACGAATTTGGAAGGTGGAAGCTCGAGAAGACGAATGAAATTTAAGTGGCTGGAATACAAGCGCAGAATTTCAAACGACCCAATGAAAAGTTCAATCTCAATCGGCCATGAATTCCATCTTTCGTTTCCCCGTCAACTGCATACTTCTCGGCAAACGGATCGCTCGCGTGTGTGCGTGTGTGTACGGGTAGCATACCGTGGCAGGAGGCGGAGAGGGGGGAGAGAGCGATTGAGAGAGAGAGAGAGAGAGAAAAAAAAGAGAGTGCGAATGGACTGACGAGTTTAAGTTTTAAGAATTCTATTTTTGTGATCGAGGGGATGAAAACGTAATTATCGTTGTCCAAGGGGTGCGGAGATCGTCGAATGATTTCTGCTTGGAGATCCGTGATTTCGAAGGACTCTTTCATTCGTTTTCATGGCTGCTAAGTTTGAAGTAATAGAGCGGCAGTAAGCTGCTCGATTCTGTAACAGCAGAAGGCCAAGACGCCAGTAGTAGATCCAGACGTTCGCGAACAGACGAGAACCGTTAGCGCTGCCGGAATATGTGTCTGACCGTGTACGGTGGTATTTCTACTGGCAGCGGGCTTGGCACGTTCCGTGGGACAGTGGGAATACAACAGACTCGGCGTTGGGAGCGTAGAAAGTGAGGAGAAATTTAGATATGTAATTACAGGAAAGTAGAAGCTGCTTAAATTGCCTATTATAGGTTCTCTTTCCTGTATTTTCATTTTAAGATCAAATCGGGAAATGGGTACGTTTCTCCACTTTAGAATTTTAGATGGAAGTTAGTTTCTGGTGGACGTAACGGGTCCGTGCTGACCCGTATGGAACGTGTTACACTGCTGTTCTTAAGTATTTCCACTGCTTTAGTTTAAAATATTAGGTGGAGCAGAATTTTTCAGAGTTCTTTAATAAATTTGCAATGTTCTTTAGAATTACTACAGAGATAGTAGGTGGGTTAATACTTGTGAACGGTGGCGTCTGCCCGCTGTGGACTGCGGAGCGGTTTGAAGGAATTAGTTTCTATCGAGATCATTCGACGTTCTCTGCGGCGAAGTATTTTTTAAGCTGGACGATGGGCGAGGGAGCAAAGCGAAAGGCGACTGGAGCTGAATAGCAACGACTCGGTCGATCAGGTTTACTATAGGCGAGGATATTTTATTAAGGAGTTAGGAGGGATCGCTGGTTAGCAGTGGGAATGGAGAACAGAAGCAATAAAATTAAGGAAAGAGTTAACGAGCACTAGGTATTTAAGCGCCGTCGTATAAAGCGCCTTTTTTTTCAAAACACCATCGCTCCCTGCTGTTTCTCGACTAACTTCGTTTCCTTACCTCGAGGATGTGTGTTCGGATAAGAGTCCACCAAAATGGTAAGGCGAGTAAGAGACTACGTTAGTAGTCGTCGTAGCGTTAAATCGACTCGGACATTTTCATGCTCGCGGATCATCGTAGAGGGAGAAAGGATATTTCTCATTGAACGTGGGGATCGTACGGGGCATCATCGATCGACCGATAGAAAACTAAACGTGTTCACATTTTTTACCCGATTTTTTATCTGCGCAAGTCGAGCCGCTTTCGATTCCTAGTTCTACGTAATCACGTTACGACGAGCGATTCCGACGAGTCGCGGTTCATTAAACGCACAAGCTGCCAGCGCGAGTAAAAATCGATCCGAGCTGTATAAACGATAGAGAGAGGGGTTTTTTCACATTTTAATACTTGGCACAGTGGCTGTGCGCAGCGGATGGGGCAACTGGCACGCGTCTCTGCTCGCGACACATGAAAACGTACGATCACGATTTCTGCTTCGACGAGAACGATCGACGCTGCTCGTTTAGAGCTCGGAGTTCAGAAGGATAAAGCGAGTTCACATATTTTTCTGTGCTTTAATTTGAGATGGGATTTTGAGACTTTGAGATTTTGAGACTTTGAGATTTTGAAATCTTAAGAATTAGATTTCGAAATTTTTAGATTTTGATATTTCGAAATAATGAGACATTGAAATTTTGAGATTCTGAGATATCGAAATTTTGAGATTTTGAAATATCGAAATTTTGAGATTTTCAGATTTCAGTTTGTTTGATTGTTCGGTTGCCTGAAAGCCGAAGTAAGGATCGACCCGAGCCCAATCGACGTTAATATTTTGGTGGACTCGTTACTTCTTCGAGCACAGCCTTTCGAGTAGCGATTCTTTCACACGATATCGTCTTCGATCCCTACTATTTCTCACGTTTCGCATTCTGCGTTCCGTGGATCGAACGGCCACGGGGCGACGTGGATGCAGCGCGAAAGCAATTAATAGAGAGACGGCGAGAATAAAAGATAGGGGAGAAACGCGGATAAAGGAATGACAAATGGGCGCAACGTTTGGCGTACGCAATGGCAACGTCCTTTTGGTAATTCGGCACGCACCGTTACGCGAATAATTACGTTATTTAAATAAACATTAACACACGTTAGATACTATTATAATAATCTTTGTTTATTTGGTTCTAATGTAATAGTTATTATTAGTTCGCCATCCTTTGTATATATTCGCAACACTCAATAAAAAAAGTACCAAAAAAGTCTATGCGAGTGGTTCTCTATGCACATCCAAGGGAGTTTCCCAAACGATTCATCAAATCCAAAATTATGAAAGCCATTCACAGACAAGCAACAGAAGATACAGAGCGGTGACGAAACTTTCAAAATAAAAGACAGTCCTGCGAAATTAAAGGGTTTCCCAGTTTTCCCACTAGAATCTCTGTACTTTTAAACATGTAACTCAAAATATAATGCTAATGCGACATCCAGCAACGACTTTCGCGTACATCTCGTGTACAATCGACTAATCATTAACTCTACTGACTCTACCTAATAATACACATATTTATATTCGGTAATTTATTAAGCTTCCGCCCCAATTTATCTACCTTTCAACTTTCCTTTGCAAATGTGGATCCTTTTCAATCTCAAGCAACGCTTGTTACGCATACTTCGTGTAGAAATAACTGATTATTAATCCTTTCACCAATTGGTAATTGTTTTATTGCATTCGAACATCCTGCGATACCAAGCTTTATACGAATAGGACCAGAATTTCAGCAAAGTTAATAGGAGCGCAGAATGATGTAAGAAGTAAGAGGTGTCTGGAGTGTGCGAGTGAGAGAGAGAGAGAGAGAGGGCGCAAGCGCATGCGACAAGCATAGAGATAGATGGCGCGCCACTAACTTTGGTTATGTGCTCCTGATACGGGAGCAGGAGCCGGGAGCAGGAGCACATAACCAAAGTTAGTGGCGCGCCAGCTATCTCTATCCTTGTCGCACGCACTAGCGCCCTCTCTCTCTCGCACAGCTCCTCGTGCCACCTCCACCTGCATCCTATACTCCTGTTAACTCCGGCGAATTTACGGACCAAAACCTGCGATGGTCGGTAAATGAGATAACTGTTCCAAACATTTTTCTAAGCAGGTAACTACTGAATTTCACGCGAATCATATTTAAAGCCCGTCGCAGAATACAGATAAGAGTTCATATTCTTAATTGCGGCCGCAAAAGCGGCCTAATTAGTTGTATATAAAATTCATAATACGTACGTTGAATTAAAATTGAAATGAATATTCACCGAGTCTCGTTTATTGCGATTCAATTCAGCAACTACTAATTGCTGATTAAATATGAGTAAGATGCATGCAAGTTATTTGGCGAAAGCTTGCCGAGTATTATTACTATATTAAATTAATAAAAGAAACCACGCAGTCTGTCGAATAATAATAATTTAAGAGGTCAAGGGAGAAGAAAGGAAAGACCCGATTCTATTTTTGCAGTTTATTTGCAATTTGTTCGTATAATTGGTAACTGATCTCGGATAACTAGTACTAAAAACCTAAACAACGTATGAAACTTTATACATAGCTGATTACTTTAAGGGTGCAAAGGCAGCTATTTACAGTGTGACGCGTCGAACCAGCGAGAACCGACGGGTTCACCTTAAATGGTGGATCGTTCGCGTTATAATTAAACCGAAAACGGAGATGCGCCCCGTTGACGAGGTTCGAGGCGTACCGAAAGGAAGATTGGATTTCTTTGCATCGCTACCACGCCATTCCGCCGTCCGTTTCCATCTCCTTACTTTCCCAATGTGTATAAAACGCTCGCGATGCTATCGATAACCGCTGGTCACTTAACACATAGTCCTGGCTGCGTTAATCCCCTCGGTGCTGGCCGAGTAAGAAAAATGCACGTTGGGCGTTCGGCTCTGCCGCGGCAGAATCCCCAGCACCCAAAGGATTAAAATGCATTATTATATCCCTGTGCAAAAGAAATTCGATGAATGTGGGGGGGGGGGCTCGATCCTGCAAAAATGTACAAAAATCTTTCATTTAAATTAAGTGTATAAAAAGGGCTGCGCGAGTGACAATACGTCGTCGAACATCCAATTCCTTTTTAGCACTTTTGTGAACGGTATAGAAGAGAGGGAGATAGAAGTTGGGCGAAGGGAGGAAGTCGACACTCCTAACAATTGACGCCGAGCAATTCTAATGCTCGGGATAGATCTCCTCCCACGTACCTCCCCCTCAGCAGGAGAACTGAAAGAACAAAGTATTGCACCGTACAGTGTCTGCAGAATCCACGCTAAGATACACCTTATCGCTCGAACTTACGATACCCTTTAAACAATACAATTATATACAAGGGAGCATATACACAAAATCATACAGTCGCGTGTCACCGTAACGTTCATCTTCTTTACAAAACTAATTGCGAACATTCTTCGTCGGGGGTGGGGGGGACGTTAAGAGAATCCCGCGTTCGGGATCCGACGTGCAGAACGGTAATCGCTCTCCAGGAAAGTTGCGTGCTAAACCAGTCACGATCGGCCAGAAACTATACGCGGGGCAACGGAAAGGTGTTTCCGGGTGGTGGCTCTTCGGAGTCTGTCGTTAAAGGGTTGCTTGTCGAGCAACGAGGAGGGAAACGAATAGGAATATCGTTAACGAAAATCGAAGAACGTGCACAACAATTAAGGCCCATCGTGGCATTTGTCGCGCGGTACAGTGTCAACTCCATTCAACTCTCACGCACGCACGCACGCGTACACACACAACCACACACTCTTGCACATCGATTCACGGCTACTCTAAAGGCATTTTTATACAGGCGCGCGTCTCGTTCAGCGATCCACCTCTCCCTGTCTCTATTTTTTTTTTTCTTTGCTCAGCTTTTACTCTCGCACTTCGCCGCGAAATTCCACTACGAATTCGTCTATAATATTATCGTTAATGTGCCCTTACAAACGTACTCGAAATATATACAAATTACATATACGTATGCGTGGTTCAAGAACATTTTGGTACCGACAGTCCATACGTACATTCGGTACCAGCTTTTGGTACCCCGATTCTCCGCGCGCGAGGGATGTAAAAAAAGAGTAACGATCGGGCTCCAGGATTAAATCCAGGGCCGAATTAAGAGCTGTAGAGGCCCTAAGCACTCAAAAGATTTTCAGGCCCCTTTATACAGGCTGATCGACGTAATGTACGATTTCTCAGGCATTTCCGATAATTCGACTAAAAACTGTTTCTAACAAAAGTTAGATTTTAAAATTCAGAAAAACTGTTATGCTGTCCCAGCCGATGCTCTAAGCCCGTGCTTACTTTGCTTATTGGTCAATCCAGCGCTGGTTAAATCTGCACAAGTAGACGCGCTCGTTAAGATGTAAAGTACGGATACAAAAGGAGCAGGCTTGAAATTCTGAGACTCGGCGATCTGGATGCATAAAATTCAACCTTGGAACCCATCATAAATCTCTCTAGATCCCAGTACGCGACGCAAATACTCCAATATATACTCTGCAGAAGTATCATCAGCTCAAAGTTCATTCGACCATTCCTCTACCTACTCTACGAGACCGAATCCAGCCTACTCAGTGGCTTCGATTCTCTCCGAGCCTCGAGGATGGGAAACTCGCGTAACTCTCCCCACGTGCAATGAACATTCGTCCAAGATCCGATGGTCCATGAAGCAGTGCGGTTTCCATCGAGTGTTCGGTAGCAAGGCGAATGAGAGGGTCGTTCACCACCGAGTAGCCGGTCTCCTCCCTCCGGGCCCTTGGTTCATCCTCGCCGCGGTTCGTCGCGCGTGCCGCGGAGCCGCCTGCCCGCGTCGTCGTCGTCGCGCGCGTGGCTCTTCGTGGCCGCCGCGAGCTGGGGAGGGTGCTCGAGGCACGAGGCTCCCTTCTAGGTCTCCAGACCCGGCACCAGGCTGTGGAACGTCTGGATGTCGTGGAACGCCCGGCCGCAGCTCTGGTTGTTGTTCCTCTCGAACTTGGCCAGGTCGAAGTGCTCGTCCAGCGACTGCAGCTCCACCAGCCGCTCCTCCAGGCTCTTGGCGGAGTCCGCGAACCTGGCGAAGTCGCAGATCCGGTCCGGATCTACCACGTCCGACGCCTCCATCATCCCGACGTCGCCGGATCTCGCGAGCTGGGTGCCGGAGTCGTCCAGCTCGCCGGGGAACATGACGGGGCTGCAGCAGCCGTTCGGTTGCGTGCCGCCGCTGCTCGTCGTGTTCGCGGTGCTGGAGCCGATGATGGTGGTGCCCGACCGCACGTCCACCGTGCCAAGACGGTCCTCAGGGTAGACAAGGTGGTGGTGGTGAGGGCTCTCCGGCTCCTGCACCTCGTCGATGTGCGAGAGGAGCCTAGGCGTGGGTGGCAGGATGTAGAAGTCGCTGAACACGTCGTCCTGCAGGTCCAGGTCGTCGTGCCTCTGACGCTTAGGGCTGAGTCCCTCGTTCCTCGAGTCCTCGCTCAATCTACGGCAGAGAAACGGCCAAGTTAGAACTACGAGAGGGCCTCGCCGGTGATACGAACGCGAACTCGACGCGGTTCAGCATGTTGCGCAATGGCTACGCGGCGCGGTTCAGCATGTTGCGCAATGGCTACGCGGCGCGACGTAGCCGTTGCGCAATCTTGGATTATGTAAAGCGTCAGGCGTATCCCTGTCGGCTGCGAGCGGGATCCTGTGGATCTTCCTTCTGCTGCCGGACGGATCCTCGCGGGTTAGTTTGCAGCTTGTAAACGTAAGTTTCCCTCAAAGTTCAAAGGCGATTTTCGCGAAAATGAAGCGCAATATCGAAAAAGCTGATTCCTTTCTCTCGACTTATTTACTTGTTATACGTCGAAAAGAAAGAGTAACTTTTCTTCATATCGATCTTCATTTTCGAGAAGATCGTTTTTGAAAACACTTTTAGCCTTCGAAAGACGAAGATACTCTACACTTTACAGCAGTGGGCGCTCTCAGGATTTAATCTTGGGGGGTGCCGAGTTGACGGATAAAAATATTCTTAATGCAAACTCAGTAAAATTTATTAGGTGATTATAATTTAAAGAATAAAATCCATCTTTCTTTGATCCTTGCGAAGCTCTTGAATTACTTCAGTCCTGGTTAAATTAATCTCCTTTTTCGTTTTCGATTGGCCCCCAAGAAATCACCCAAAAATATCCCTACGTCATTCAAGGACGACCCCTTTCCTTTGGGGTGCGCTAGGACCCCTTTTCTTTGAGAGGTGCCACGACTCCTTACCCTTCTCCCCTGAGAGTGCCACAACTCTACAATCTACACACAATCGACCCTTTCCTTACACCTGACCTTCAATTTAATTTAGCCTCTCCAAGTTATATTATGCGGGAGCTGATTAACGACGTAAAAAGAACCACGCGGAAGTGATAATATCACGGGGTTACGGGTGGAGAAGTGAAACTTCTTCGCCTTCTTTGTGAAACGTTTGAGCCGGCCACAGTAGGCAGTGGAAGGGTCGATGATTCGGGGTTCAGTAGGGTTTCTCGGATAACCGAGAACGCTATCGACGTACCTCTTCCTCGAGGAGGTCTCGTCGTCCGTCACCCCGACGATGAGGTTGCCGGATACGTTGTTCTCTTTGGTGGAGTCGTTCAGATACGTGACCACCGGGAGACCGTAGTTTCTTGTCTTCTCGTCGCGATTCTCGCGCTGCAGCCGCCTGACGGCGTTGTTTATTAGCACTGATCGGCACAGGCTGGCCTCTGGGTCCTCGATCCTCCTCAGCTTGCCAGCGGAGATCTTCAGCAGGCGGCGACGCTCCTCTCGCGCTCGATATTTGGCGGATATCATCGTGGGTCGGCTCCTACGTATCACGAGGTCCTCTTCCAATCTCATCTTAGCGTCTGAAGTACAAAAGAGATAACGGAATTAGTCAACTTGGCTTGCATTTCATCAGCAAGCTTCGCAGTGAAACTGTGCAACTTGTTCATTACGCTAGGATAAAAATCTGGTAAAGAGAAGTATGCAAAATTCAACGTAACTAAGTGCGCAGCAAGCGGTTACTGAATATTATCGGTAACGTAGAGCTGCGCATTTGAGGAATGATAAAGACGGACGCGAGGCTAGAGCGCTCCTCCCGATGACTAATTGTTTTATTACTAGTTCGATGCGCTGCGGGACTGTACGAACGCTCTGTTTAAACCAGTCCGCGGAGCTTCGGTAATCGTCTCCGCGTAGTGCTCGAAAAGGAGTAAAAATACTGACGTAACGGTATCGGTGAGAGACACGGCCGCATGGAGAGCAGGCTAGCGGTACGCAAGTACGTATTTACGTGTTTACAGTGGTTGCGTGGCGGCGCGCTCCGATAATGGGCCAGATTCGCCGTGTTTTTTTCCGCTATTGTCGCGACTGACCCGAATACCCGCGCACACTTCCGTTGTCGCGCCGATGCTCGGAGCCGGGGGGCTCTCCGTGGCTCGAGGCACTCGCTCGAAATCTTCGATCGGGGGGGAAAAGTTCCTCCTGTCGCCCAGAAGTTTTCCGTATTCAATATTTCTAACGCGTAATTACAGCTACCAGTGTAGACTAGAGAATCGGGTATAGTTTTGAAGATTCGGTACAGAATCCAACGATTCAGAACGTACGAGAAGTAATGATTCTGTAATGAGGTAGTTGGAATGTGGCGCGGAGAAAGATCCTCGAATATGTGGCAAAGATCTCCGCTTACTGTCTCGTCAAATCGTTCGAGTGCTTAACAAGAAAGTGATATTAAGAGTTTCGCAATGCCATCGGCTGTAATGGGAGCCAGAAAGAGGATAACGATCGGCCGCCTACATCGATGGCCAGCAGGCTTCGGCCAGCATAATTCGCTTGCAACATTTCTTATTGGGCGGCGATGCCCCGCCGGGCTGCAGCTCGATTGCACGGTTACCATGAGAATGCCAGGTAATGGATAGTTGCGAGCTCAGCAAACAACCGTTCGTGATCGCAGCGCGCCTCCAGTGACGGCGGCTTTCGCAAAATCCGAACGAATTACTCAGTTCGTAACGTCCGAATCTGCTGCACCAACCGACGATGTACAGTTCGTTGCCGGAGAAGGCTGGCACGATCGGTACGTCACGCTTGGAGTCTGCTAGACCGACCAAGCTGCACCATTCGGCGCGTGGTGGAATTAAAATAGTCGTATTATCGATGAATTTCGAGCCGGCGAAATGTCGAGCGGGTTCCTCGGCAAATTGACAAGATGTCGATGATCCTGCAGGGCGCCGAGCATGCGTGAACGATTAAGAGACTGCGTAGCGTACTATTTATAGGGCGTGCAGAGTTTTTCCAAGCACGGGAGCAACGGGATTCACGAACGCGACGAGGCCCCGTCGCGTTTCTGCACGAAGGGAGCTCGGTGCACGCTGAATTAACATAAAAATCAGCTCGTGTCACCTCGCGACACCCACGGACGAATGCAATGCATTCGGAATAACTTGCTAACCCATAAACCTATTACACTCGGATGTTTCAAGGCTTGGAGAGAAGTTTCTGTAAAAATCGGGTAAACAGATACGTGCTATTTCCGGCGGTGGGAATCATTTTTCAAAATGTCACGCTCCGCCCTTTTGAAGGCGGATGGGGCACCGTGATCAATTGAGCCGCTTCCTGTGTGTCGAGCCTCGACATGGAAAAAGATCCTTCGTGTCGCGCCCGAAGTTCGAAGTTTTAGAAATGAATTATAGTTACTAAAATCCGCTTCGTCTTACACGATTCCATTGACGATTTTACTATTCTATTATTTTAAATAACGGTTGTGCAGATCGCGATATATAGATTGCATAGAACTTAAGAGAATAAACTAAAGGAGATATACAGAAAGTAAACGTATGAACTGGATCCGCCACTAAAAAAGGACTTCGAAACAATTTCCTCGAACGTTAGTTTATTTCCCTAACCGAGTGGGCGGTCAAATATTCTTCCCACGAAATGACTCACACCGCCTTTCTGTGCCTAATAATTAACATCTAGTGAGAAGACATGAATCTCGCTCGAAATTATTTCCGCGAATGACCGCCTGAGTCACACGCGCGCAGACAGAAATAATCCCGAAAATAAATTGTTCAATTAGCCGACAGATGGCACGCCTGACACCTTTATGCGCCAAACAAGATGGCCGACCGCACACATTAATCTCATGACGAAAGAGTATATGTATTACGCATCCTGTGTCGTGTGACACTTGTTGCTAAACAATTTATCTGTTTCGTGCTACGTGTCGGTAAACTGAAAAGCGCTTGGCTTTAGTGTCGATAATTAAATCCAGTATAATTTCGCGACAAATAAAGAGACAGAAAGAGAAATAAAGGGAAACGGTTGAATTCTATTCGAATGGCGTTTAGGTTCGCGCGACTCGTAGAACGCGTATTTACTGTTATGGAAAAGGGACGATTGTCGCGGGTAAGGTTATCCAATTTCGTTGCCACGGGAAATGGGGAAGAAGCATGGTGCACCGAGAGACGATTTTACGCTCCAAGTGCGCCTAAGCTAACTTTCTCCGCGGGGGAAAAAAAAACCGCCATGGATACACGTTACCTAACCTGTAAAGTCTGCTTTGGAGTCGCTGACTCGTGTGCGTCGTCCTCTCCCCTCCTCTACCCGACGCTTTACTTGCACGCGCGCGCGCATACACACAAGCTTTCCCGTTCCCTCGCTCATCGCGCCCCCCTCCCGCGCCGCCCTCCTCGCTGCATACAACATTTTTATCCGATACAGTTACTCGAGACAACGTACCTGTCGATACGATCGACATTATTTATGCAACACGGGCGAATCAAGTGGACGAAAAAAGATTAGCTGTCCGAGGGAAAAAGTAAACAGAAAATTGAAACGCGCCTCATATTAACACCGCGCAAGCTTTGTTACAATTTAAGTCGCGCAGCTGAGACTTCCATTATCGCCGATCACGATAAAGATAAACTCTAGAGTGCTCTCGAGGAACACGCGATAATCCCCGGGGCCCCTAATCGCGCTGGATGCAACCTAATTCAAAGTGGCCGTTTTAAAAAAACTATACGTCACTTCGATGCCGTTACATCTAATATTATATCACGCAACGTGGCGCGCAGCAAGTGTTTGGCAATTAAACGAAGCTTTGACCTCGACCGAAATTAGATCCATTTAAACGCGTCATTTCAAAACAGAGATATACCTAACCCTTTCAGAATCGTGCTGCTCACTTCTGGACGAGACAGTTTTCAAAATCCTATCCCGCTTCTTTTCCTCAATTCTTTCCTATCCGGCGTTAATGTTTTGTAAGGCTAGCGCTCGCGCTGCTCGGATGATCAATGCAACGGTGCGCAGTGGATCTTTTTTATCGACGCATATCGATATCGGCTGGAGGCAAAGGCGTGAAGTAAGGTTAGTAAGAGAAGAGAATTAAGAGAAGAGAAGGCATCGAGGAGTCAACCATATCGAACTGTACACAGTAGAAAGCGGTCGGTGCATGTGGGGACGGGCCAGGTCAGACCGTTCGTTCCCTGCAGGGGCCTTGAAAGGAATGCGCGGATAAAAAGAAATCGGCCAGCACTTTTACACGCTTATAAATAAATGCGGCCGGTGAACCGGGTGCGCTCGCACGCAGCGACAGCGCTGTTCCCCTATCGCGGTCGACTACCGATGCTTATCTCCCGTTTCGGCTCGTTTACGCGCATCGTCAGATCATCGATGTTGATTCTATTTGACCGCCGCGATTTCGCACGATTTTTAGAACCGCTTTTAAGCCGGACACATCGCAAAGTATCATCCTGCGGGCGCGATTTCGCCGTGGAAATAAAAATCGGTCGGCGATACGCGGCGGTAATTAATAGGGCCACTAAATTTCAGCCTGCCTATTTTACCGACCGTGCTGAAATCGGTGCTTTATTGGTTTTTTCCCGTACCCGTAGGTAATTCAGTGCATGTGCCGCTTTCATTAAACGCCGCTAAACGTATCTATAATTGAAACGAGACTGGCTTGCAAATTACACAGGTTCTGTCATTTTTTTTTTTCAATATGCAACTTCCGAGTTTACTGGCGTACAAGTGCAGCGAGTTACACTTGTCACGAGTACGTGCCACCGCGAAACTTCTGTACGGCATTAAACGAAGACGGGCGAAGTTACGAGCCACGATCTTCGCGAGAAGGGAAAGCGACGACACTATTCGAACATTGCGAGGCGACAGTTTGGAACTCACTTTCGAGCTATGCAAAATCGTCGGGCGAGCGCGCTTGCTACACTTTCCACATTCCCTCGTGACCGGTTAAAACAGCCAGGGACAAAGATCCGAGTAGCGGTAACTCCGACTACGCAACTGTTCACAATTGCACACCACTCAATGAACAAGGGGAGGCATGAAGAAGAAGCGCGTACTGCCGTGGAAATTTCGACGGAGGAGCGCGAGGCGTGCCGCGTGCACTGGTCGCGTAGGAACTGGCGATCCGCCGTGAGACGTAAGTAGTCGGTAGTCGGTGTCTCGGGCTGATCTGTGCGTCACGCGTAATCGCGACGTACGCGTACGGCCGTACGACGACAGCCCGACGACAACAAAAGTGTTATCGGGCGTCGCGTGACGTCACGGCTGGCCGTGTGTGCACTACTGCCCGCCGTAGCGCATGCGTGTGTGCGCTTACCTCGTCCCACCGAAGGCGCGCGGCAGGTTACGCGCGCGCACACATTTAACCAGCCGTTTATTCTGTGCTAGTCGCGCGCGAGCACGTTTAGCGATCAAGCCTGGCCCGACACTGATGAATACGCTATCACTTTCTCCTTTAGCGTCGGGGAAGATACGACAATCATTTGCAAACGACTGATTATTATACGAACCTCTGCAATATTCTCCGTTGAATATTATTATTACGTTTACTCTTTTTATTTTGCAAATTAAGCTGGTTCACGGTGTTAACGATTCGTTACCAAAGGAATCGGCTTTTCGACGCTGTATTTATAAATACAGTGCCACTAACAATTTCATCCAATTGAAGGTGTCGTCTCGTGTTCGTTGGAGCGCATCGCTGGCACTTAGCGTTCGGATAGGCGGCGCGATAAGGGAACAGGTATCGCGGCGCGCGTGTATGCATAAACATGCACGCGGTGAACTCCGGGTAAGGATTCCTCGGAGCTCGTTAATTGCACCAACGCGAGTACTTTTACTCGGCTCGAATAATGAAACAGGCGAGTTTCTTTTTCGTGGCGCGCGGGGCCGTGCCCGCCCGCCCTCTCTTGCGGCGCTTTGAATTTCATCCCAATTAATGCGCTTCTTTTAATCGGGCTTTGTGCTTTTTATCTCTGTCGCGCGCGCGTTCGCGCCGATAACGTCCGCAGGGAGAAAGATATCGATTGGGGAGAGGGGGGAGGGAAGACAGATGCAATGGATTTCATCGTGCCACAATAATAGTAATTTCGAGCGGGTTAAATAACATCCGAGGCACCAGCGGCTTGGAGATTCTCTTCGCTTCGCGACTCCGGAGGCAGTTATGCGAGGCGAGGAAGCGTGTACCAAGATATTCTTTGCGAACAGAGATATATTCTCCAGATAACGTTCCCGGGAGACAAAGATTCTTTAAGATCCAAGCTGATAGAGTCCCCGGCGCTCGTGCGAGCCTCGCTTCCATGAAGGACGCGCGGCGGTACCGTTTTCCGCAGCCCCGTTATAACTTTTCCGTTTTCACCGGCTGCTTCTCGCGCCTCCCCTTTTTAATCTCCAGCCCGACGCTGATTTTCGAGGAAGTTAGTCGGTTACCGCGAACCGTGTCGCGAGAAAGTACGATTGTAAATTCACGACAACGATAACGAGGCGGTATTGAGAGAAGGATCATTCGACCGGTTTCAATCTTGTTTTTAAAGGACCGTGAATAATTCGTTCCGTGAAAAACGAATGTAAAAAGTGGGGGCCAACATATTTTGTACGAGCAGTGGCGGATTTCACAGGGGGACCCACGAACAATTTCCGCCTGGGTTCCATCTTCCAAAGAACATTACGATTTTATCCAAACACTGTGTTCCTTTTGTTTCCCGTAATTTTCATACCACACGCGCGTATATCTATTTGTAATTCCGTCGTGTATACAGGGTGAGAAATCAGAGCAAAATCGATCCAGAGGGCACGTAAATTTTGTCGTAATCGCAGCCTTCCCACTATTAACCGATTCCTTTCGAGTTTTCTGCGGTTTCGAAGCGTACACTGCCGTTGAAATTGTACGAACCAATCGTTAAATAGGCCGTGACCATTCGGTCGACTTTCTCCTGTAGCCGCAACGAGCGAAGACATTGATGGGGAAAAGAATCGCTCGCATTTAGAGTGGCTTTGTCTCGGCGGGGTAACCGTTACCGAGTATCCGCGGGTCATCGCGACAATGCCACGAAAGAAACATCTCGTCCTCCGCGAAGCGCGACGCGAAAATACGTTCCCGATTCCTCGATTCAGCGCGATATACTTCTTAAAATAGACTGTAAAGGAAACTGCTTTTGTCTCCGATTCATGGCCACTTGAACGACTGCCGCTTTCGCGTGGCATTGTTATGAAACTTAATATTCCCCGAGCCGTCCGCTAACTGGGAAGCATTTTACAACATGTAAATATCAGGATAAATATTTTCATGTTTATGTAGAAGTGCCTAGAGCAATTGTTCGCCTTCCCGTTGCCTATGCCCCCGTAATACCCCTCTCGAGTGGACGGACACAATTTAAATAGATTGTCTTTAGATGAGTGTTTCTTTCCTCGAGTAATTTGTCGTGAAAGTAAGTCTCTAAGCCGGGCGACCAATTATGCTGTTGCAGGAAGACCCACTTTCTAGTGAACTGTACCAAGGACTGGTGCCGCGACACCGATGGGGGGGGCAGGGCAGGGGAAGACGCCACGTGTCGATATACCGTTGATAATGGTGAAATTGATTTAAGGGGTCGATCGAGAAGAAGGGGGGACGCGAAACGCGAGATTATGATTATTACGTATCGCCAGGCGCAGCGCGGCGCACGGCGAACCGTGTCTTACGTAAAATCAAATCGACCCGATGACGCACTTGCTAAGTTTATGAGCCGTAAGCGGCGATTAAACGACCTTGCTTTTTCACCACTCTACATTACCCACCGCGCGGCATGATTTACACGAAAATTCTCGCCGATACGATTAATAAAGCGCGGGAGCCGCGAAACGTCCCAGGAATGCGTCCGTTCCGTAGCTAATTATCCACGCTCGACGCTTTCATATATTTTGATTCAAAAACAGCGTCAACGATGGGGCCAAGAGCTGCGGGGAGCGAGGGGGGACGTTTGAAAAACATAACGCAAGCCACGCAACAGGTTGAAAAATTCAGCGAAATTTCTGTCAATTTTTTTATACGCGAGATAGATAGGCGTAGCCTGTAAAAAAAACGGCTGAGTAACGCGGAGCGCGAGAACACGGTGAAAGAATGTCGCCCCCTCGCTTTCTCCGAATCCAGTGATTTCACGTATAACGCACGCCCTAGGACTCGACGAACGCGAGCGAACGAATCGAGAGGCAGAATACGCTCCGTGCTCCCTCTCTAATCGATGACCTCCCTCCTCCGTCGTTCCCACTGTTATTACTCCAACGGATTGTACACAGATATCCTATTATCAATGGCAGACAGATCGTCCGAAACCCCGCTGAATTAAAAAAGAATTCATTAGCGATTGTTCTCGTCGATAGCCATTTTAAAAACTCTCCGTCAAAGCGGGCGCACTGAAACGGTGGAACCGATCCAACGTCAACCGTGTCACGTCCAGGAAAAAGAAGGCACAATAATGAGACTACAGTGTCTCTAGTAGCGCTCAGCATTGTGTATATCACGGAATTCTGTGCGAGACGATATTTGTATAACAACAGGTTCTCAAAAACTATTATGCAACCCACAAAGGAGGCATTGCGACAGCTATTGCACGCGTCTATTGCGACATCGTTCCGCGAGCGCGGCTCGCGTCGCGTGTCTCAGTTTCTGCCCTACGAGATATTCCCCAAGCATGTACTGAATCTCAGGGGAACTGATTCCTCCAGAATAAACGAATCGAATGAATGTAATATAATCCCTCTACGAGCCGTCGTTTTCCAGGAAATTGGCTTTGAAGTTTGTGCTGGCAGAAGCCCGCGTGCACCACGGATTTTCAAACTGAATTATCTCGGGAGCGAGGGACTAGCAGGAGGATGTTTTATTCGGGACGTATGCGCGTACGCGGTACCTGTTTCGGGGACACTCTGTGCGCGTACATCGGCGCGGATCTTTAACCTAACCTAAGCTAGCCGGGGGACGAGCCTCGCATTTCTTGCCCGTCGAATGGCTCGCGCTGCCGGATCGCCGAGCCTCGCCTGGAACGCGGTAAACGCGCAGGAGAGTCGTACTCTCGCGGCGCAATATTCCGGCGGCCTCGAATTTCACGTAGTAGGGAACATTGACGACCGGTAAGCTTACTTTGTTGCCCGCAGCCTGCCGCGCGTCGTAAAGCCACATCAATACACGGCAATCACGCTAAGAGCAGATGTTATCCCCGCCAGAGCCGTCCACCCTGCCTCGCCGCTTCTCTCGACTTCGAGCCGCGGAGAGATCGGTCGGTAAACGGGTGGGGATGAGTCGGCTCGTGTCGACGATGCTCGTGGCTTTCCCCCACCAGCCGGCGCCAGTACCCGCTACGAAATAATCAGGATCGTGCCCGCGACGTGTATCTTTCGCGCACGCAATTTCTTTATCGATGCAATCGATATTATCGACCGTCGCGGAAATCGGAGACACTGTACTCGGAGAGTAATCTCGGGAGGATTCTAATCTCACTTATCCGTTGATGACGATGAAGCTATCGAGTGAGATATAGACAGAAAGGTTTGAAATTTACTGGAACACTGTCTCTTCAATAATTCAGCGATTCGTGACCGATGAAAATGTTCGGAAGCTTATTAAGAAGCTTCTCCTTAATAAATACACTGTGAAACATGACGAGTTTAAGGATACGAGTATCGATAAAACTACAGGAAGAGAATGTGACTGCTGTTAGTACGAGTATGACGAATTTCTTTGCTGTGCTCCTCGCACGCGCCACGAGCTACTCTAAGTGCAGCGCGGCGATTCAACTTGGCTGTCGTCGGTGCATCGAGAGGGGTACGGCCCTGACACGTGCTCGTGCCGGAGTACGATAGTATGCACCTATGTGCGGAGTGATAGTCGGCGCGCTGCATGTGTACGTGATCCCAGGGACATGGAGAGGGAAGGTGGTCCAGGGTGGGGGAGCGGAGAGTATCGATAGAGGGTTAGGCGGACCGTAGTGTCGGTGTAGGTAGACGCGTGACGTCACACGTTCCACCAGCTGGTCGGGAGGCGACGCGCCACTCTCCTTGTTGCCATGCCCGTGTTTTTGCCGCGATAGCGCCCGGGGAGGGGGAGGGGGGTCAGCGCGCACTTGCGGGACCTACGAACCTTTCGGGGCCCGAGTCGTTGGGGTTCAAAGGTGCGCCTACATTCTGGAGCAACTTCCACGCATTTAAATCGATTACGACCACGCGAATTCATCGAACAGGAATACCATACTGCCAGGAAATTGTAAACAATCTATTAATTAATTTACAGGGCTACGGAGCGTATTGACATTACTTCATGCCGTTTCAACGGCATTGTTAGTTGAATCACGATAGGCGAAAACGATGAGAATCGTTGTCGTTCTAGAGATTACTCCCGACATGGTCATTCTCTATTTCTAGCAGAGAATCCTCGCTGATGCGTCAGAGCTGCCCATCTGGTTCGCTTATTCTCGATCGTGGTCGTTCTAATCTCAAGGGTCGGGGCTTCCGAGCATTACGCATCATTCCCGACAATATTAACATTATCCTGTAGGCATTTGGCGTTTGGGAAACAACATAGGTGACGCCCCGTCAAGTTTGGGTTATATAGAGTGCGGAAGAGAGTCAACTTGGAGAGTGGGCTTTGGGGGAATCGGTTAAGGCGGCTGCCCAGCGTGCAGTGGATCCGAAGATCGTAGGTTCCAGTCCCATCATCCTGAAACTCACATTTTTTCCGTCTCCTACATTTCTAAGAATAATACGTAAAATGATGTTTGGTAAATACGTATTGGATAACATCCCTACGAATTAACTTCTTGGATGTTCGTGCGACCGGGCTTAACCCCTTGAACGCGTCGTAACCCAAGGAAATAGAAAACACCTGGCATTGAGAGACATTCGATCCTCTGCCGCTCTCCGCCGGAGACAAGCATCATTTTCGATCGACACGAATCGATTCGATTCCTTGGACCCGCACCCCTGGTCACGATAGTGCTTCCCAATCTCTCGTTCCGTCTGACCCTTAACCCCGCTCAGGCACTGCATTTAGAAAAACTGGGATAGGAAAAGTTAACCCCGAGGGGAGGGTTCACGACCCGGCAGCGGGCTCCGTTAATGAGTTAAAAACAGCCCGCGGAAAGGGTGACCCGTTTCCCGGCAGATTGGCGGCATCAAACGTTTCGAAGGCACCGGATGACATTAATGACGTTAACGGGGGCCCAGGATTTCCCTGAAGGCGTGCGTCGCGTATATAAGCGTGACGTAATGCAGGCATTAGTAATTATTGCGGCATAATGCCTGTGTACGACGCGCGCGCGTCAGCGGTGTCGGCATTTATGTCCACGGCGATGGAAGGAAACGCGTGCCTAAGGGAATTCATAAATCCGAGCGCAAAGCAACAACAGGCCTCAGCCAGCCACCACCCCGGAGGGCTGAATGCACACTCTTCGAGGCACCTTTGGATTTCTGCCATTGTGAGCGATGCTTTGCATTCTAAGGATGTCACACGGCTGGGTGATCTCCCAGCCCGGATCGCGTCAATAGCTTCCGCGCGTTACTTGTTTTCGCATCGCGAGGCCGGCAATGCTTAGCGCGTTATTGCGCCCACGAAAAGCAAACATTACGAAACGGACCGGCGTGGCGAGAAATAATGGAAGCGAGAAGGGTCCATTTTATTCTCCGCCGTTTCCCTGGAGCACGGGAAGTCGCCGGGCTTTCGTTAGAGGTTTCGTTATCGCCTCGACGCGCTAATTCGAATTTGTAACTGCACGGCAGGCCCGCGTTACGGCGGCGACGATTATTTCACGGCAAGTCCGAGTGTGATTAATCGGTTGATTAGCACACCGGGGCTGCATGCAACAATCGTCCTATTGCGTGACGACGCGTGCGCTCGCGGAAGGTCAGTGACAGAAAACCGAGATCACAGTTTGTCGGGAGCGTAGCCCTCTCCCCCCTCTCCAGTCATCGTCCTCCCGAAATTTCGAGTGGCGTGGCGCCGGCGGGGCCACCTGCCGGCGCGCCGCGCAACTGTGCCCGGCTCGAAACTCATTCCAGGAGTGAACGAACGGATGCGCGTACGCACGGTGCCTCTATCGCACGCGTATCCGTCGTAAAGGTGCGTTTAGCTGGCGGGGCTGTTAACCCCTTCGCCAGCCGGATTTAATTCGAAGCCGCTTCTCGCGTCGCGATACATCTTTCGCCGATAAATTTCTCCTTAACCAAGCGGCCACGACCTCGGAAAGATGCAAATACGCCCCCACTCCCCCTCTGCGTTTCGAGCGGCGCGACAGTGGCAGGGGACGACGATTATCAGCGAGAGTTCGTAAAAATTCGCGCTACGAGCGAAGAGAAATCGAGAAGTAAACGACGATTCCAGTTGAAATACACGGAAAGATTAAGTCACCGTGGTCGGCCTTTAATAAACTTTGTCACGCACCGAGGCGACCACGAACGCTTGCGACACTATCTCTGCCTACCGTGCGACTTGAAAACGGAACGTTCCTTTTCTTCAATTTAGTTTACGTCTTTATATGCATTCGCCACGATGTAAATAACGGAATGTGTTCATTTTTCATCCCTCCTCTAGTTGGAAGTCGTGCGAATTATACAACGAAAACTGGGCAGTGGGGGAGTTCAGGTCGATTTGCATAAAACAAAGATACGCGACGCGGCACGCGTGCGACGTCTCCTCGCGTTGCGATTCAATCCGCCTCGCCACCGATTACACGGCTACACGTTGAAGCAGGCTAAACGCGCCTTAATAACGCGTCCACGACTCGCTCTATTTTCGTCCACGGATTCACCATAGAATGAGATCAGTGCGCTAAATTTACAACGGGTCCCTCTCTTTACCCGCTGGAATGTTATCCTCTCGGTTGCGCTATGCTCGCTGGATCTTGCGCGGCTCCTCGTCGTTAAATAGACTGGTTTTAAATCGCCTCGGGAACGGGGGCCCGGCCATAGGCGTCGAATTAACGATACTTTAATCGTCCACTCGGCTAAATCCGATGCGCATTGTTTTCGATCCCGCTTTGTCCTCGAAAATTATAACGATCGCGCGTCACGGGGAAAACACGCTCGGCTGCCAACGACGTATTTGTTAAAACACTCGCGGCGTACAGTGGCGTTTCGACTTCGTCGGGGAGTCCCGATATCGATTTCGCGCGACGAAGGTCGCGCCGACAGCAAACGATTTTCTATCGGACTCTAGCGATCGAATTATCTTGCAACTTCGACTCTGACCTCTGAGAAACATCGCCCGGGCTTTGTGGTGTCTCGTGCGACCGGATGTGCCCTGCACCGACCTCTACCAATTACCAATCAAACTCCACAAGAAACGGGGCATCGGTATCCCGGATAGTTACCTCGCAAGTGCCCGATTTAAGGGTCGTTGGATGTCTAAACGCAGAAAAGTACGCGTTGCCTCGACCGTTTTTTTTTATTTAAGTGCACACAAGCACCGTGCCACCCCGGGAAAAAGGAAGAGACTCGCGTGTACACGCGCGCGTGTTTACCGGTGGCCGTAAAAAGACGATGCTCGGGCAGCGTGCGTTAAACACGCGCACGTGCGCTGCTCTAACGAATTCAGTGTGCGTGCGTGTCGGGCGAGCGTGTATCGAGGGGGGAGCGTGGCGTGGACGAGCCTCGGTTAACCGCGCTTACAAAAACAAGAACCTAGAGGATGTTGTTTCTATTCTTCCGAGCGGGGCCTACGCCCGAAGGTTCTTCTCGAAGAACAGCCGAGTCACATTGTCCCGCCCGAGACGGGATTGAATTCGTAACGACTTTCCAGGAAACCGATGAAAAGGCGGATACATAAGTACATCGATGACTAAACGTGGAAAGCGATAGACACTTTTTGAAGATTGCCAGGAGTCGTATTCATGCGCGTGGAGTAATCGACTCGCCGTGGCGATAAAGAATAAAGGATAAACGCTTCCCGTCCACAGCCCACCTCCCCGCTCGCGCGACAGGTTTGTAGCGAGTGGTGCGTGTGCGTGGCTTCGAAGTAACTGGACGTATTTGTATTGCAGCGCGAGTAGGAAAGAAAGAAACTGGCTGGCGGAGAATTCTTTTCGGGACGGAGAGCGACTATTCTGGGAACATTAACGCGTAAAGATTGAACTTTAGATTCAATCTACCTTCCGTCTATCGGAACGAATAATAGTAACGTTTTTATACAGGTCTCGCGGGTTTCTGGCTAGCAGGAGTAGCCCGTGGGCGCGGGTTCTGAGTTTGAAACGCGAATTCAATGGAACGCAGTATCGCGCGAGCCACCGCGGAGGGGAAAGTTCAGATAATATTTCGAGAAAATTGTTTCAAGCGCGGGCGGAACGGCCGCTTCCAAACGATCGTTTCGGTCGATCGGTTGCGCCTCGATAGCGCGTACTTTCGGTGAATGTAATTTCCCGCGGATCGAACCCCTGAATTAACCGACATCCCGTTCTGCTTGTAACTTACATTTGCAAATTAAAATTCGCCCGCGCTATCAAAGGGCTCGATTAATCCTGACAATTTATTCGACACAGCGCGCGCCACGGTTCCGAAATTGAAATTGCTTGATATTCTGTTTAAAAGGAACACAAAAAAAAATTGAAATTTATGAAAATTTACTGAAAATTGATTAAACGACGTCTCGTTAAGGAAGTGGCTGAAGTGCTCAACCGTCGCGACGTGTCTGTTCTGCACTTTCTCGATTTTTAAAAGGGTTAAGACTGTATTCCTTTCGCATAAGAGACGGTCCAGCGGAATGGTCGTAGCATTGCAACAGTCGCCGAATCTCGAGGAAGCCATCCGACGATGGCGCCGTGCCAACTAATCCATCCCTTGGCGATCTTTATTCAAAAAGGTCAGAAACAATGACGGTAAACGTTTCATTCGATCGTGACGAATATACACGGGTTTTCCACCTCGCCGTTTCCTCGCCATTCACCTGCTGCCGGCTGTTAATTAAATTCTCAAAACCGGGGGCCGCGTGGAAGTACGAAATCGAGCGCGGCGACTTGGATAGCGACCAAGGTGGCATTCTACGGCACCGTGCGCCGTTATTATGTAATACGGGGTAATACCGATGACTGCGAAGAATAATTAACAAAAGGAGCGCGTGCTATCGCCTGGTACAGTTATTACGGAGCCATTAAGCCTGACGCTGGAGCCCCGCGAGCTGCTCGCCGCTCTGAAGCACGTTCCTCCGCGCGACCCGCGCATCCCCCCTCGAAAATTCAGCGAACAAAAGGCGTGGCGTGTTCGATAAAACACGCAAGAACGTTCCTACGCGTATTTATAAACCGGCCGGCGTCTTTTATCGTCGCGGCTGTGAGAAAGTCCGGGACGCGGAGGATATAGAGATGCAGGTCGACGATGACAGACGTCAGGGGCCCCTGACGACGCGCTCTCGTGCGATCTTGTTATCGCGATGGGATCGGATAGGACGGCAGCGTTAAGCGGGCACGCGATAATCTCGAGCGTGCCGACGGATTTTCAATGGCCGGCGTTTAGCAACGTTGATATTGGCCCGGGGCCAGCCTCGTAACAATCACCTTGACGACAACTTTCTAGAATCTCTGACGGAATACGATTAATTTGCATTTCAGCGTTACGAGCGCGCGCCCCGCCGTCTTTGTTGGTAAAAGTGACGTCGAGGTGAGCGCGGCCGGCCAGCGTCGGGGCGAAATCGTGCACGGCTCCGAGGCCTGATCGGTAATCGATAGTGCCTCTCTCAAGAAATTAGCACGTGTTTTGTTTTGTTCGTTGCACCGCGAGCGCCGGGGATTCGGTGCGACTGGGAGGGTAAGTTGAATGAAAAGGAAATGTTGCCGGCTCGCACAGCTGAATCCCTTATTAAGATACAGTTTCCCCCGTCGGGCGAGTTTATTTTATCGACTGGTTGGATTGCGGCAGAGGGAGAAAAGTCACCTTCGAGATACTTCGCGGGGAGTAGAATAGAATTTTGTCTCGTGGCTGGCCGTTTTTCGGTTTAGTAACGAGAATATCGTCGCCGTGAAAATGTGTATAATTCCCGATGATTAGGCGAGCCTCGAACGGAAGGAAGAGCGGAGGGAAGATGGGTACTAGGTTGAACACTACTTCGAGCGGCCCACTTTCTTTACTTTCACGCTGCCGTCGTTCTTCTTTCGACGCGCCTGCTACTCGGGCTTCGTAACTCGACGACGAGAAAGGCCCTATGGCGGACGTGCATACTTGCTCTGCTCGCGTACCGGCGCGCACACATGCGCGCTCCTCTAACCACCACCACCACACCGACACGCCGCTGACTCGAGCATGCACGTCCGTTCGCGACATGCAAGAGTAGCATCGAACAATTTCTAACGGGTTTTCGTTCTTTCGCACGGAGAGCAGGGGAACGCGATGCGACAAGCTCCTGCGTTTTCATGGAGTCTTTCTTTCGCGGTTCATCAACCTAGTTGCACTGGGGAGGGAATTACGGGAGGGTGCAGAATCATCGATGCGAACGAAATGGCGATAAAGATCGGCAGCTGTTTATCGCGGACTTTGAATATGGAAGTAAAAGGAGCACTGTATGAAAAAATAGTAGAATCGTGATGCTAATCAGGCGTAAAAGAAATCCCAATCACAGGCAATCGTTATCCAACGTCCTTGTCCATTGCGAAATACGTTTCACCTCGATGATCAAATGACGCGATTCGAATGGTAAACGGTTTTATCGCACGGAACAATTACAATTCATAGAAATATTACTTCAGCCTGTTTAAGAATTCGCGAGGACAAGGTTTTCGTCGAAACGGCGCCATAGTATCGACAAAATGAACGGGATTTTCGTACCGTTAATTAGAGGAGTCCCCTCTGACCGTCCATTGTTCCCTGATTCTTTTGAAAGCGTTTAACACACAAGGTACAGGCCCGAGTGTGTATACCCTTTCGTAAGTCACTTTGTAATTCAACGCAGATCTGGTATGCGCGATAATACCTTTGTTTAGAGTCTAGATCGTCGTCTCGATGCGCGAGCGCGTTCACGGAGAAAGAGAAACGGGCGGCCCGGTGTTGCATGTGTGTTCGCTAGTCAAACAGATGCGTCGCCGTAGCCCTATGAAAGTGGCTATATGCTCTCTCGACCGGGACGTAAATAGTTACGAGCCTCTTGCTGTAGAATTTTAAAGCGGAGTTAACCCGTCCGCTTCTTCGCGATACGTTCAAGGCGATATCTATCTTATCTGGTCGCAATAGTCAAAAGCTTCCGTAGTCACTTAAACCCCTTCTCTCGAAGGATAGGCTGCTAATAAAGAACATCTCAATATCACTAATTAATTATACAATATAATCATCAAGCCTGAGACACCACATAAAAACGTTAGATAATTCCGAAGAACGATTGAAAATTTCATTACTATTAAAGTAAACACTAATGTGGAAGACTTTTCTCTCTATCTAAAAACGGTCACCCATCAAAGCAGTGGACCGGCTTCCGCATTGCTTAACCTCACTGATCTAAAGTAAACCACCGCTACCAGCACTGCCGCAGTCGTTTAAGTATAATTACTTCATTTCCAATCATATATTTGTGCAACATGACTAACAATTGCCTATAATTGAATATCGAAAGAGACGATTCACATCCTTTGTGATGAAACCCAAACTACGATTATTTTTCGAACTAGATTACTCGATGGAAATTCGAATTTAATTCAATAGCACCAGCAGGGAATGCATGAGAAGTGGAGGAAACGTATTCGAAATAACATCGCTGTCTTGGTCGTGATTAGTCGCTCGGAGCGGTGAACACGCTCGATGACCGATACATTATCTAAGCGGCTGGTTATGCACGCTGGAGCCTCTATTTACTGTTGACCGAGTGTGGGGACGTCGCAAGGGACCGTGTCTCGGCAGAGTCGCAAATAGTTACGTCGATGCAGTCGTTGAATTTTAAGTCGCCGGAGAGAACATGCGTGTCCGAGTGAGATGATACTTAACGCGTAGAATAATGCAGATTAGATGTGGCCGGCAGGAGGTCGCTAATGTACTTTTAATGAAACACTCTTTCCCTCGACTATCGTCTACGAACCCAATTACGAAAATAAACAAAAAGAATCCAAATTCCTTTTGGACATTCTTTCCGTTAACAGAATAATAGCCCGTAAACCCAGTCCCCTGCTCCAAAATAAGCCCATGCATTTATTCCCACCGATCCGTAGGCTTTTCCTTTTCGTTTCTCTCCAAACACTGGAGCCAAGTCAAGAATATAGCGCTCGCGCGCCAGAAAGAGAGAAAGAGAGAGAGAGAGAGAGAGAGAGAGAGAGAGAGAGAGAGCGAGCGAGCACAGTTACGTCTAAATCGTCCTTGAATGTAAGCGGAGACAACGCGCGAGTGAACCAGTCAGAAGAATGTAGCACACGTATATACGTTCCGTACAGGAACCTTAAAGGCTTCGATATGCATGTAACGATCCGCTCGGTGCCTGGCGAGAGAGCCGTTCCGCGATCAAGTGGCCAATGACATTTTACGTTGCACGTAAAATAGATTCGGACAGCCGGTGGTATCGGTGGCCCTTGTTACTGTCGAGTAGTCGGGGTTAATACGGTTTCCGCGATAATAACTCGTTTATGCTGGCTCCAACCTGCCCTGTACGTAAATCTGCGCGCGGCATATGTTACATTCAAGGGGACTGGTGGTGGGGGGAGGTGCACGAAGAAGACCGCAGGAACGAAACCAGAATCGAGTATCGCAAAGACCGTACGAAATTTTATTAGAACCCAACGATCTCTGTTTTATGGATTAATCGTTTTGGATAGTCGATGGGGATGCGGGGAAACATTTTCAAGAGATATCCGGTCTGTGCAGACTGTCCACCGTCAGGAAGTGACGTCGCTGTGACTCATCAACTCTAGAAACGGTTGGGAGAAAAATTATCGCGTCGCTCTGGTTTTTCCCTCGACTTACCCCGTCGTGGTAGCTCCGAGAAATTTCTCGTCTCCCTTGCCAGGGTGTTTTATTTAAATTTATACTGTTTCTATTTTGTCTTTGGCGATATAGATAGTAGATATTTAATATAGCTCCTCGATAATCTCGGCTTTCATTTGTCGGTGTTTAATTAAAGTCGAAATTTCGAGGCGAGTAAATTGAATGGTTAGAATAAAGAATGGAAACGAGATACGGATTGACCAAGATCATGCGTTACCGACTATAAACTGTACAAAATCGATAGCGGCCGAGCAATCCACTTAATGGCATTCCCTAAGCAGCCGCTCGGCGCGATAAATCGAAGGCTGCGGACTATTTAGATATGCCGTGACGATATATCGAGCGGTCGCTACAACACACCAGATAGAGGAGAGATTAAACGCTAACGAACAGCTTTCCGCGGTGTCCCGCCAAAAAGACACGGAATCGAGCGTCTGATCGTTAAACCTGTCGAAATACACTTCCGATGGTATCGAGCTCTGCGTACATTATCGTCCAGTGAAACAGAGAACATGTAAATGAGTCCAATACACCGTAATTCTACCTGATAAACCTCTCACGAAGAAAGTAGAGTACCACTGAACGGAGGATATAAAGAGGAATGATTTTCAATGATCCATCGTCATCTAGTTACAATGAGATCACCGCTCAAAGTACGCGAAGCGATTCGTCGTAAATGATTGAACGCCGCCCGCGTACGAAAACAATGATACGCTGTGCATCGAGAATCGACGTCCATAAGAAAGAAAGAATAAAAAAACGAGATCCCTTGTGCAATGCTAACCTTACGCCGGCATCGTTCCCCCGTGCAACGATACCGAACGGAGCGCGCCACCCCATTTTTCGAGCGATTCCCTGGTCGAGCTACACACTCCAAGGAGCATGGCCTTACGGTTCATCAATCCTCAAGAGTAACGCCTACGCGAAAAACCCTGTACCGACGTTTCTTTCCCCGGGATTACGTTATCCGTCGATGATAGATGCTGTGTCATACGCATATAGCGCGTGATATCGCTTACTCCTGTCGCAAGATCATCGCGCGCGCGGGTAGAAGAGCCGAGGAAACCAACGGACGGGCTGAGTACCGCCAGGGGAAGCGGCGGAGGGGTGGGGGCAGCGAGAAGAACAGGAAACAAATAGGTGATGTGTGTGCGTGAGTACGGAGGTTGCTCAACTTGACATCGCGTCTCGTGACGTCATGCGAAATGATTTTTTATTTTACCTCGGGACGAAAAGCAACCGCTCCTCTCGCGTTGCTGTCCGCGGCGATGTCGATGACGGAGCGAAGAACACCGACGAGAGATGAGAATCCACCCGGTACAGAGCGAAAGGGGTGAGAAAGAGTGTTGACGGAGGGGACAGTGTTAAGTCTTGGTTCGCTGGGTCCCGGCTCTCTTACTCCACCGACTGGCAGGAGCACGTAGCCTTCTTTGTTCTTCCTTCCTGCTTTCGCAGCCACTCTCTCTCGGCGGCTTTACGACGCGCACAAACACACACACATGTACATGTGTACAGGTCGGGTCTGACTAACGGAACGAAGTTAATCGGAGCACGTTAGACTCTCTCGGCGTCCCTTCGTTCACTGGCCGCGGGGTCCCACTACTGTTTCAATAATTCGGTCCGCTCCGCGGATAACGTCTCGATGCACCACTGTGGCTCGCGGTTGCATCCAAGTGCAGTCGCACGCGACACCCGACAGTCCCCGATTCCGTGTGCGGTCACTTACGAGAAGGCTCGAGCGACCGATAGATGACCGTAGGACAAAGCGGGAAAGAGAGATGCGCACGTACGTGTACAGGTGATCGCTTGTGTTATCACCACCACCAGCGTACCGGCCGTGTGCACGTATACGCGCGACAGAAGAAAACAGTGTTCGTTCCCCCGTTCACCCCTATCCAGATTGCTCCCGACCGACGAACTGCACGAAAGCGAAGCCGGAGCACGACTGAGCGCGTATGCGAGCCGATACCGGCCGAGCGTGTGGCCCACGACGCGGAGATACCCGACCGAACGTCGTACCGCTACGACACGAGTTCCGAGTCGTCGGTCTCCCCACTCCGCCCGCTCACTCATCCTATCCCCCCTCCCCGCGGTACCGACCGGCCCCTCGCCTGTACGTTCGTTCCTCGCCCAGTTCCCCTCCGCGCCGCCCGCCTATACTCCCGCTTAAAACCCGTACACGTCCTTCGGCGTATACGACGTACACCGCGATTTTTCCTTCCACGATCAGCCATCATAGCCTGCCACCGAAAACCTGCCCTACGCCCCAATAAAATCGCTAGCCTATTTTCTCACGGAAATCAACGCTTGGGGTCCCCGCTTTCATCGGAACAGGTGTTGGACCTGGCGAAATGTAGGGTGCAACGGATCAGGGGGACACCGAGCGCGCATGAAAATTCAGGGCATTTCAGAATTACTATAGGGTCCCGAGCGTTTCGTAACAGTACGCTGTCACGTAGGCGCCGCGAGGGGACCTTGCGGGCCTGTGTATTCCGTGCTTTCGACCGGCCGCGGCTCGCCAGCCGAATATCGTAGGTACGCCGAACCAAATGAACCGTCCGCAGAACCGGTAGGTTGGCTCGCGTTTGATTTAACGGCAGATAGCAAGGGTACATTACACCCGATGGGGCATACGCGGAATTTAGTAGATGTACGCGCGTGTAAGTACCGTAATGCGATATGATAATGCGCCCGTGCGCTTTTGTGCGAACGTCCACGTGAAATATCGCGCGCGGGCGTCCGCTCTGCGTGCCTCGGCGGAGGGGAAATAAAAAAAAAAAGAAAGAAAGAGGGGAAAAAGAGAACAGAGCCGCTCGTATCGAAACATTAAACCTGTCCCCTTAACCCTTTGTTTGGTAATGTCGCTCCCAGCCAGCCTCGGTGTTCCTTCGCCGGCTGGCCGCTTTTGCGCGCAGGTTCCCAGTTCCGTTTCTACAATTACGCTGATAATTTCGCCTATGCATATTCATCGCGCCGACCAAATTCATTTGTCGGCCTGTTTTCGCGCTGTCTAGCCGGTTTCCCGAACTTTTCCACGCGCGCGGCCTTATCTGAAATATGCTAATACCACCCGCCAGAATCCCGATGTTTCTTTCGAGCATTCGAAACAGGATACGACCCGGCCACCTGATACACCTTGTTAGCTCCTGCGACAACGCGTCGATCGCTATGAAGGAGAAGGAAGGTGCGACCTCTGCGTGTTTTGCTTATCAGCGCGTCGAGGCAAAAGTATTAATACGCTCACCTCCCTTCTCGTCCAAGCTTCTCAGCCCCCCGCGCCGGTTCCACGCGCATCTCTCCCTTTCGCCGAGTAAAAGCGAGCGATTCCAGGCGGACTGGATCCGCGTCCTGCTTTTTGGCACGAGTTCGAACGACGGAACTCGGATCTTTTCGCTTCTCCCCGCGCTCCATGTAATCTAATGAGAATCCAGCAGGCTCGCCGCGGGAGGGGAGGAACGAGAGGGTTAAGAGCACTTTTGCGGCAAAGTCGGAGATGCCCCGCGCGTATTTTCTTCCTCGATCTTAAAGGGACCCTTTCCCCGGAATTAGGGTTGCCACCTTTTTTTACAAGAAAACAGCGAAAATTTGCCTTTCATGGAATATAAAAGAAATTTTAATCATATTAGCTTCTATTTTTACAAACGTATTTTTTATTGCTTTTAGCGTCACAGAGAAACTTTTTACCATTTTTAAATAACTCAGGGGGGTCATTGCGATCAATATTCATATTAAAATGTATAAATAATTGGTTCTTTATGAAATTAACAGAGCTCTCGTTTCTCCCATGCCGCCACTTCACATTCATGACAGAGTAAACTTTCTCAGCATATGCTGAGGTGGCACGAACAGACAGAAGATAAGAAATTACTTTGAGATACGTATGTATACAATAATACTGCGTAACGTTTCACGGAATATCATTAATAGCGAAGCAAAGTATTTTCGCATAGTTAATTGTTATTCAAAAGTATAGAGTACATTTACGTATAATAACGTAAGATACTGTTTTTGAAAATACTACGGTTGGCAATCCTACTCGGGGGGCATCGCGGAAAAGGTGACTCCTGTAGGACCTTTTCTTTCCCCCTCAGTGAAAATCAGGGGTTCTCATCCTTTTGGGCAAACTGGCCCCTTTCAGCGTTCCTGCCACTGCTCAGAAATATTTGTTTCTTTTTTCTCTGAAGCACGTGTCACGTAAAGGTCACGAGAAGAAAGTGGGTTTAAAAATAAGCCACGGAACGAGGAAGTTATCGGTCGTTATTAAAAGAAATTATATAACGAAATGACGAAGGGAAGATGTCTCGTCGGCGGCCTCATAATTCACGAATCGGGTTACGCTTTTCGGCTCTGGCCGGCTCAACGTCCACGTATATTGCGCGTGATTATGCACAATGCGCGATACGCTGTATGGTAACAATTATGGACAGCATACGGGACATCGAATCACGAAATTGCGGCCAATCGATATTCGGCTTAAAATCTACTCGAAATCGGGTTTCACGGTTCGGCGATGCAAGAAGATAACCCTCTCGTCGCGCGTAACTCGGGGGCGTCCCTTCGGTGCGATAAGAATCGATAGCGGTAGACAATGGGACTGGAGTAATCTTGAGTTTCGACTTATTTCGGTTAAATACTATTCGTGACGAGTGGAATCGATATTTGAAAAGGGGTTCGAGGACCATCCACTGGCGTGAATTATTCTAAAACCCAGAAATGCCACTTGCATGTGGAGCGGATGTAACATTGCATCTCGAAGGATGCATTATTAAGGAACTGGATTTGGGAACGGAACGCGCGGCGGGGGCCAAGTTTCGGTGGCCGCCTTTTGTCTCAAGTTATGCCGTAACGTTTCAGTCAGAGCTGGAATGAAAGTTATCCTGTGCTAGGACGAGGAAGGGTCGATCATGGTGGGGCAGAGTGAGACGGGCGAGAGGAAGGCAGAGGGAGAAGGAGCGATGCGCAGTACAGGCGCAAAATAGACGCACCGAGTCCGTACTTGTTTGTACCTAGCGGTATTCGTTTTGCCTCGAACCGACATACTTTGCCTGGCGATATCGACTCTGCTCGCTTTCCTTTCGCCTGTCTACCCCGATGCCTTTATTACAAAGCAGAACGCAAGGATAATCCTGACGCGAATGTGAAGCGAGAATAATTTCGTCTGAGAATACATTATTCTTCCTCTGGATGTGCTGCTCAGTGTGTAAACACTCGACGAAATTGTCTGGAAGAATTCACGAACAGCCACGCGTATAAAACGAAGCCTTGCTGTCGAAGCTTGGAACCACGGAGGGTAGGCTGTGTGCGTGAGACACAATCATAGTCGTCGAGCGTCCCCTTCGAACGCCCATGTTCCACACCTGCCCAATATATTCAGCGAACGCTCATGTGCGCCCGTACCGGACGAAGGATTAAATATCCCGATCGATATTAGCGGGAATATTGTGCAGAAGACAGTAATCACAGGCAGGCTCCGTCGCAGTCGAGTTTTTATTCCCGTAATTAACGCTGAACCTTGCCCATTTGCCGTTAACTGAGCCACTTTCTCGTATCGTTAACGCCGCTCGGTTTACGGGTGCAATAAAATCGATGCTACTATTATGGAACGTGTCACGTGTGTCGCGCGAAACCGCCTGACGATAAGTATACTCGTCGCATGCCTGCGTGACGTAGACGCTAATAAATCAGAGCGTTATCTGGTGGACGCGGTGGACGGAATCTAACCTTGATAATACACGTTTATCATGCCGCGTCTCGCTGATCGATTGCGCAATTATTCGTTTAATATCCGTGCAATGTTTCGCCCGCAACAGCAGGTACAATGGACGCGCAAACGATTCGTGAAACGGAAATTGGAATGAGCGCGCACCGGCGGGGCAGCGTCGATCCGCCGCATCGAACGGTCAACGACGCTCTGACTCGCGCGCACTCGGACTGCGCAACACGTGACCACCGGCCCGACCGGGGCGGTAGAGGGGAGGCCTTTTCCCTTGAGTTTCGTGCACGAGTAATGACAATCGGGGGTGCGGGAGAAGGTGTATGATTGCAACGTGATTTGAATCGGGACTGAAAATGAACTTCGTTGAATATCGTTACGCGGCACCTTGAACCGTTTACCCGTCACTGTTATGACAAATGTGGAATAAGTGGGGAGAGCCGAGGAAGGGGAACAGGCGGTCAGACACACTTCATAGCATCGTGCCACAAAGCAGTGCCGTGCAACCTATGTCAAGAGCTTCGGGCATCTTCGCCAACTTCCCCAGGCTCACAGGAAGCATTAATATATATGTACGACAATTGGACGAATTCCCCTTGATTTCCTACAATAAACGCCCTCCCTTTTCCAGTACCGAATCGAAGATGGTCAAGCGATCGATTCGAACTGCAGAAATTCGAGCCTGGACAAGCGCGAGTCTCCCATCGCTGCACGGGTGTATCGCGCGGTTATTCAATTTCGTGGCAACGAGATACTCGCGCTGCCGAGAAGAAAACGAGTACCGCTACGACACGAGTTCCGAGTCGTTTTCTCCTTCACGCGGTTTGCCGCCCCTCCGGCCCCCCTCGGCCCCTCAACGGCGTAGGAGCGAATCTCTCTCCCTTCCTCCGCTCGTTCCTCCACTCGCTCTTCCCCTCGCGCCAGTACTCTGCCATTACTGTATACCATCTCCGCTTCCTCGACCGTCCTTCGTGAGTACACTGCAATTTTTCTCGGTTAGCGGCCGGGGTCGGTAAGGCCAAACATGAAAATCAAACTCCAAGGAAATTCCTGATTCCGACCGTGCCGCCGGTCGTGTCTCTCCTACCGAAGGAGTCTACCACGGGACGAAACTGGAAGCCCTAGTCCCCCTATGCGTCCACGTTATCGCGCTCCATCGTGTCCCAGGGTCTCTTTTTGGAAACGTTCGACACGGTGTTACATGCCTTCGAAGATACCGTCGGGGATCGGTGAATACGTGTACCGGAACGCTCTTTTCGAGTCTTCTCAATTTAATGAAAGATGCCCTGGATATTAATTATCAAGTTGCCACATAGGAAATTTGCGGTCGGGGATGCAGTAACACAGTGTTTCCCAACCTTTTTTGGTAATCTGCGACCGCACCGCCTCCCATATAAGGTAAGATAAATTTAATAAGGTAAAGAAGGAACATTAAAAATACCTATTTCAGAATATAATTCTAACTTAATAATATTTAAAAAAGAAAAATAACCGTGGCGACTCCCCAGGAAATACTTCGCGACCCACAGGTTGGGATTCACTGCAATAACGATTGCTAACGTCGGCTTACGACTCAAGAAACACCACAGAGACTCAAAAGTATATGTATAGTATTTTCGTTCGAACTTCCCTAAAACGGTAATTTCCGATGCAACGACCTGATATATTGTTCCGTGAAGAAGGAACTTGTAATAATTAATCAGTTTCGATTCACTGCGGGTTGCAGCTAAAGGGTAAGCCCTTGAAGCTCCTCGCCTAAGTGAATCGCGGAATCGAGAGCCTCGCGTGGATAGGATCGGCGGAAAAGCAACAAGCGAAGCGACGATGCCCGAAGAGGAGCACGCACCGCGAAACGGAGAGGAAGAGGATCGGGGCGGTGTGCCCGCGAGGAGGGAAAAACGTGAGTCAGGACTCGTTTCGTAGCGGGGCTGTTGGGATCGTTGTACTCTACGGGTGTCTCGTAATTGAACAGACACGAGCCACCAAACTTCCTGAGTCCGTTCCGTACGGGGCGGAGTGGCCGCGTCCCTATTTCTGGCCCGTTCCAGGCCGAATCCTAGCGGGCTGCCTCTTCGCCCTCCCCAGGATTAGAAGCTTGTTTGTCCCCGCCCGTGGAATCCTCCTGGTTTCCGCTTTTGAGCAACGATTTCCACCCGTATCTATTTTTACTTGTTGCAACTTGGAGGCCCTTTCCCAGCGGCTAATCCTTGTCTCGTGCCTTCAACGCTGTTCCGACACCACGATTCTTGAACACGGAGGTCGATCGATAATAAGGTATCGTCGATCGAAGCTCAGCGTTTCTGAAGTTGTTAGGTATAATTGTCCTGGCGATATGGCCCTACAATTTGGTTCCAGTAGAGGAGGTACCGTAAACTCACGGAGCGTTGAAATGTTTTTGGAACATTTTGCTATTCTACATAAATATACGCGAAAGTGTGTTTGGATGTTTAAATGTTTGTTACTGAATCACGTCGCAACTAAGCAACCGATCTTTCTGAAAATTCGTATACACGTAATCTAGGACCAGGAATAACATTTAGGATACTTTTTATTCCGATTTCTTTAACCGATCTGGCCGAAAGTTTGCATAATTACTCTCTAGAACCCTGCGGAAAATATAGGCTACCATGAAATCTGGACATCCCACCCTTTCCCCGTATTTTAACCCCTTGACAGTCTATGACAATCAAAGTATTATATAAAAATTAACATTTTTACTGTTGCTTCAACTATTTCATCATAGCATTCCATATTTTCTGTCTACTACTACAAGTGTCAAAATGTATAAAATTTGCACTTTTCTCCTTCTGTAATACATGTTAAGTAGCTACCAATGTTACCCCGCAGGTACTGTCAACGTTCCCCCAGTTTACGGTACCTACCAGCGAGGTGTTCCCTTCGAAGAAAAGGGAAACTTGAATGTCATACCTGTGGCCCCGTGGACGACACAGTGACAACGATCCGTCGAAGGCCACGGCTTCGAGGCTGAGAATCCCCGTACTAATTTATTCCGAAATATTCATGCGACGTGGAATTCCCAGCGGTCGTGACCAACTGATTTATACGAGCTGCGATACTCCTACAATACCTGCGCTTAGAAGCTGCTCTCCTTCTGACAGATACACGAGTAATTCTGTTTAAAGGAAGAAGCTTGCCGCGAACCACTGTTGCAGCATTAATAAGGTGGACTCTTAAGTGACCCCCAAACGAACTCTCCGAGATAGCGGAACCGGAACGGGTCGATCCACGATTCGACTCGTGGAAGAGTGGTTCCTCGGTCGGCTGAATCGAAATGGGAGAGTCGTGGTGCTCGGAAAGCAAGTACAAGCTTTGACCGTGTCTCCGTGGGATCGTGGCGGGATTAGCGAAGGGTTAAAAGGGTTAAACATCCAAGACCTTTCGAATTCGAGGGGTCCGTGGCGGCGTAGGGGAACGGTGGCCCTCCTCTGGTTTCCCTCTCGTGGATTCATACCGGCGAGAGAGCGGCTGTTCGTTGATTTTACGGGAAACATTGAGATTTAATATCTGGGGAAGGACGTCGCGGCGTGGCCACTGGCGGAGAAAGGAACTTTACCGTAGAGAGAACAGCTCGAAAGTTGCTGCACGCCGCCTTGCGTTTCGTAACCGAACCGTGTCCGACTCTGTACCACCCACTGTACCAAAGATTCTTTTTTTCTTTAAATCGAGCACTTGATAAGAAAGATTGAAAGTTTCAAAAAAAAAATTCTAGAAACCTTCTTCCGCCTTGTGAAGCACAAGTTTCGCCTCCCAGCCACTTATCTAGCAACCTACCCATGGACTACCAATAACTCAGCTTTCCGTGATTCGAACGAACACGGTCTCGAAATCTTGTGACGCCACGGAGTTTCAAAGAAGTCGTCCTTGGCGGAGCGCGCCGCTGGGTCTTTCGACTATGAGTTCCATTCGGTCCAGCTACGCGGGCTCCATAGTTCGTGAAAATATGTCGTGCGCGGCGAATAAATTGAATGGTTAGTCCTGACGATTCCGGCGGCTAAGGGGGAGCTCTGGGATCGCGTCCTATAACCGATGAATATATACTCACGGTTCGGGGCACCGTGGAGGGTTTGGAAAGGACGTCGCGAGCCCGGCCGAAAATCGGCTCCCGCTCGAACGCAAACTTCTGCCCGGACGTGCAAAGTTGTTACTCGAACGGAGGAGCCCGAGCCAGCCATCGGCGGATTTGCTGGTTCTACGATCGGTCGGTCGAATGGAATTAAACCGGCCGCAAACGCTGACGATCCCACGGGAACGCGGTATTTGTAACACAGACGCGATATTTCTACGTCCCACTTGGCAAGTATGATAGCCGATAGCTAATAAAAGATTCACTTGTATATCGCTCGGAGCACGCACGGTTGTAGAAATAAATGCGTGGGCATGGAAGCCCCAAGTTGTATATTATACCGCGCGGATCTAACTTATACAAATGGCCAAAGACAATCGAGGAGGCTTTACGTAACCACCCACGAAATTTTCATTAGCGCGTCTGCGGGCATCGGACCACAGCTGCCGTTTCGAAAGTGACGAGGAGGGTTTGGCCGAAGCGGTGCCCCGCGCCACGCTCGGCGCATGGATTGGCATCCAATAATATTACACGAAAGCATCGGCTAAAATCGTTTAAACAGGGATTATCCAGTACACGAGCCAGAACAAAAGGTTGCTGTCCTTCTTCCGTCCGCCGGCGGACCAGAGAAAGAAAGATGGAGACGAGGAGGTAGGGGCTGGATGCAGTCGGCAAGAGGGACGAGGACGGCGGAGTCGAGTAGTCGAGTAGTCCTGGCTCGCGTCTGTCCTTCCCTACGCTGGTTTCCCGTCCAGTCGCGCTCTCTCGCTCGCGCTGCTCTCCTCTTGCACGCAGCTTTCGAGCTGCCCCGCCGCCACACCGCGCTCTTCTATTCGAGACGCTCGATATTTTAATTCCTGCCGATCGACCGGCCGTCTCTCTCCGGCAACCCGCCTCTGAATATCATTTTCGTCGGGAAAGACGCGCCGGAAATACCGCGCGATATCGACGATTACTTGGGAAAACTTGTTCGCGTAAAAGTGAGCAGGAAAATTGGAAGCTGGGAGTAAAAAGCAGGCCTTCCCCACTTCACTGTACACGCGGAGTGAATATTATGGATTGGATCGACGTGAAAGTGTCCCCTCTCTGTAAAACCAAGCGAATCCCGGATCGGTTGCCGTTTGCGGTAAGCCGTGTGCGGGTGTAGTTGACCATAGGTCGTTACCCATATTCGCCGACGCCTATGCGCGTTCCCCGCGCGCGGCCCCACTCGCTGAACGCTCGCGAACTGTTACGGAGCTCCAACGCCCGAAGGATAGAAATTCGGCTTGATCCTTCGCCCCCCTAGGACAGCATTAAAAATTTAATTACACGAAAGCTCGTGCATGCCGCCGTGTGTCTGCAGAGTGACACGAAGTGCTCCCCGTGAATAACTTATAACGGATGGTAAAGAATTCAACGGGCGCCACGGTTATCCTACTATCGAGGTTAACCGCTGCATTCGAAGGAGACCTCTGAATCGAATACTTGTAATAATTGTAACGAACGTGGAACGTTGAAACGGCGGTACCGTTACCGGCGTTCGTTTGTAACAAATACGCGAGCCCCGAATGCACGCGAGGAGAGAACGTTGCGCGATATATGTAGTTAAGTTCGTTCGTAGGCAAGAAGTTCATCAGCTGGAGGGAGAGAAACTGAGAAAGAGAGAGAAAGAGAGAGAGAGAGGGAGCAAGAGTGTGTAGCGCGAGAGGAAGGGAGAGAGGAAAGACGAGTCCGTGAGTCGCGTTGTTCCACTCCGTCCCTCGAACTTCGCCGTCTCCTCGCTCGCTCACTCCCTCGCTCCCGCTCCTTCTTTCCAAGCCTCACCGCTACAGAGAGAGAGAGAGAAAGAGAGGTTTTGTTCTGGTTCGTCTACCATTCTTCCTTGTACGATTGTCACGTGCCTCTTTTTTCCTTCTCTTTCCCTACCGCCGACATCTGTCGCCGTCTCGCTCGCGCGCACACACGATTTTATTCCTCTTTCACGCGCACCGGCCACGGCTCTTATCCTTCTCGTCGAGTTTCATTCTCTGTTACTCTCTAATGTTCTTCACTCTTTTTTTCCTCCCCTCCCCCTTGCGCGTGCATACACCCACTCTTTTTCTTATGATCCCCTGTCCCACTCGTTTCGTCCACCCGTCTCCTTCCACTCAACCCCCGGTCGGAAGCTAACTCGATCCTCTTCGCTCCAACTCGCATCGGTCCCTCCCGTTCTCTCTCATTTCGCTGCTATTTACTCCTCTGTCTCTCTCCCCCCCGCGACAGACGTTCCTCGCATCTCCGTCGCACGTCGACGCTCCAGCGCTGTGTCTCTCCCTCTGCGGCTCCTTCTCGCCGCGGGCTCTACAGGGTGATTAACCTACCCCGACGACCTCAGATTACTCGCGAACCGTTCGACGCACGAAAAACGTGGCCAGCTACAGGAACGGCCGCGATAGGGGACCGCGGGCACGTAACGCGGCGATCAATTTGTCGCCTTCTTGTTTCCGCCGCGAAGGCAGCTAGGCCGGAGTCGGGTGAATCACCCGGTAGATTCCCTTTCTCTCTCTTTGTTTGCCTCCCTTTGTCCGTCCTTCTCCGCCGCTGCTGCCGAGGTACGAATACACACAGGCAACGCAGTTGCGTTCGGCCGCGCGTCAGTGTGGACCGGCAATCTGTGAACAGCCGGTTTAAGCCCAGGGAACGAGGAGGAAGAGGCGGCGCGGCGATCGATTTTCATCGTGTTTCAAAATTCTCTATGCGCATCCTGGCCAGGAACTAACCACTTAGAACCGAACGTATCGACGACCATTTTTATCCGACCGACACGCCCCCGAATTGACCCTTAATTCGTTCCTCCGTCTTCGGTTAACCTCCATCGATTTTCCAGTCACCTTACCGGACGGAGACCGGCGTATCTACTCTCCCGTCCGTACTCGCGATTTGATAAACACAACCGGCCCCTATCCACCGCTCCATCTCCCCCCCTCCCATGGGGCACTCGAAAATCGAAAATACTCCGGTGCAGAAAAATGACGACGACACTAACGGAGCGTCGAGCATCCTTCCTCCTCGAGATTAATTAATGAGGCGATCATATAGCTGGCCGAATAACAAGTCGCACGGTCGATTTCCATCGGACCTCGGGCAGTGGCGAGGAGTAGAGGGGGGGGGGGGCGGGGGCATCGTTAAGCTCTCGGCTAATCTGTGAGCAGACGAACGTCGGGTAATTCCGCTAACACGCTCTATGGAGTGTTTATTGAAGTAAGATTTAGTGGAGGCTCCTTCACCCTCTCCCCCCAGGAGTTCGCATCTTTTAGCGCTACCCACCGAGCGCTACGGATTAAGACGCTGCGATTCTTTCCCCGATTATCGCCCACCCTTATCGACCCTTATCTTCCCCCCTAGACTACCGATCTCTACCTGATCAGATTACCCTTTCGAAATGGTTGCAACCCTGTTGCCCCCGTCGATACACAAGACATTGAAGTGATCGCGTTGAGGAATAAATTGCGAGAAAAAAATGTAACGATAAAAGTAATTGAATCGCGCGGAGTGTGAAAGAGAGGCTGCGATATTGTTACACTTTATTCCCGACGATCGCGGCCCGACCACTTTGCGATTCATTGGCCCTCCGTTACATTACGCGCGCGCTGTGTTTCGTCGGGGGTCAATTCACCCCCTCCAGGCACAGCGGCGGCTCAAACGGGGGCTCGCTCTCGTTCGTTGTCGGCTTTCTGGTTAATCGGCCGCGGTTATTCGTAAATATTGAAAAGCGTGTTTAGGCCCTCTCCACGCTCGCCACCCCCTCCCCCAGCCCCTAGCTTTGAACGGCCAATCATTTATTTTCGCTTGAGGAGCCGGAGCTTAATTAAATATATTCGCGGTCCATAGATTCAAGAACCTCAACGCGCGCGTTATCGTGCACGAGCGCCGGCGCGAGTATAGGAACAGTTATTCCTTATCGCGGTGGTTGATGGTAGATAAAAATTCAGTGGTGGGAAAAAACGAAACAGCGATTCGTTGTTGATGGCGTTGAATGCGGACGAGTATAGGTAAACGAGTGAAAATAGAATTGAATATGAACACAGTCGCCGGAGAGAGAGAGAGAGAGAGAGAGAGAGAGAGAGAGAGAGAGAGAGAGAGAGAGAGAGAGAGAGAGCGATGCGCACAAAGGATTAATAACACGTGGGAAATTATTATTTCAAATAGCGTATATACGGGGTTAACCGAGCTGCACCCTCGACCTGCCTCCGTCAGTGATTGTAGGGGCTGCTTTGACGGTTCTCAATGGAAGCCTCGGCTCCGTTGCTCTCTATGCGCCAACCCCTATTTTCTACCTAGGCTACTAACCTCCCTTGACTGATAGAGGACCTCGTACCTTTCCAGACCTTTGGATTCTCGAAACCCTACAGTTTATTTTATTTCCGATTGTATAACGACCCCCCCCCCCCCTTACCACCCCTCGCTCTCTAAATTACTCCCCTACCATTACACCGACATTCTAATCAGTGCAAACTGCGAATACTTGTAGTTATTGGGTTTCTATAGCTCAGTGACGCACTCAGGATTTAATCTTGGGGGGAGCCAAGTTGAAGGGATAAAAATATTTTTAAAGTAAATTCAATAAACCTCATTAGGTGATTAGAAAGATTTATTTATTTATTTGTGAAATCTAGTTTTCTTTTCTATTCACAAAGCTTTTGAATTACTTCAGTCGTGGTTACATTAATCCCCTGTTTCCTTTTTTAGTGAGGGGTGCCAGGGCCCTTACCACCCCCCCCCCCCTCCCTGAGTGCGCCACTGCTATAGTTAATTGCAATATTCAGTGTAATTGTCAACGATGCTATGTATATACATCTTATTTCTTGGGATTTGAATAATCGTGGAAGAAATTGAAATGAATTTGATGGGAAAGGATGGAAAGCCAATGTTTATTCTTCAGGATCGCGGTGTCTACGCCGCCTCGATCCCTCGAAATCTGATCTCGCTTCCCTCCGTGGAAACACAAGTTGTACAGTAAGAGGCATTGTACACCAGTCCCCTGTGCAAATCGATAAACAGGCGTTCCGAAGATATCGACATCGGCTTTTTCCCTCGCGCGCACCTGCCGCACGCTACCTTCTATTTCTCCTTGATCATTCGATCGGCCGTTTCGCCCCGCGAGCACGCTCGGATGAGCTCGGCGAATAAATAAACGCCCTGCTCCCGGCAGCATCGGCGAGACACCGAAGCGCCCTTTGAGAATCGTTGGTCGTTAGACTCGTTAAAGCCGGGCCACGTGTCACGGGGTACGAGGAATAAACGAAAAGGAACTAGAAGGATTTCACTTTCCACGGGAGAGGTTCGATTCTCTGCGCGTCCACCGCTTCCGAGCGGCCCTTACCTCTCCGGCTCGACTTTCACCTAACGTTATGCAAACGACAGAAAATTCGAGCGACCGACAGCGTCCCTTGAATTCCCACCGACAAACTCTCTCCGCGAACACGCTGAAACTCCTTCGAGCGCGGAAAAAAGAGGAATTTCCAAAACGGTATAAAACAAATACAGACAAACAGAAACCGAAGCCCGTCCTTGATACTTAAAAGCCAAGAAGCGAGCTTCCATGGGAGGGGGGAGACATTAAAACCAGGCAAGAGAGAATAAAAAAAAATTAACCGAGAGGTCCGTGGAAAATTCCGTGGCCAGGGGATTTTCCAAATCGACGAATCTGATTACGCGAAACGGCCTGGGCCGAGTTCATTAAAACTTGATGTCAAATCGCTGGTAAAACACCAACGAGTGAAAGAGGTTAAGGACCTCTCGTTTTCTTCTTCCCGCCCTTTCCCCTGTTTCGAAGGCGCCTTTTGCAGGCCAGCTTGGCCCGGTAATCGGATTATTTTGGTGTGGTGCGTAAAACACGCTCGTTATCGGACGACGCCGCGGAGCGGGGAGGGGAGGGACCCGCTGCAGGATGGGGTGGCCAGTGCACACCGACAACATCGTCGGCGTCGACGACGACGGCGGCGCTACCGGCGCCGACAGCTTTTCACAGTTAGTCGCGCCATGCCGGAAGATCGATCAGCATGGATGGTCTCATGCTTGATGTGCCCTATTACCGCTTGTATTACCCGAATCACGCCTATCAGAATCCCCCCCCCCCCCCCCGGCATTCTTTCGCCGAGTAGGGTAGCCTCTTCTTTCCACTCGAGCTTACAGTATCGCGCGTTCTCGCACAAATCATGCCCAAGCCTCCATCTGTCCCCGCAAGAGCGATTTACGATCAAAGGCTAATCCCGCGGAGAAGAAAAAATTGGATCGAGCACGGCGACCGCACCAGTCGGTATAAAATCGAGACGCGGGCAAACGTGGAACAACAAACCGCACGCTCTGATAACTCCGGGTTTTCCGATGGGTTAGGTCAGGCACTAGGCTAGCAGCAGTTCTTTCCAATTCGGATACCCATGACTCTGTGACTTGTTTTGTTTTTTTATATTTGTCGTTCGGTGTTGGTGGTAGAAGTGGTGGGTGAACACTTTGTTCGTGGAGGGGGAGGTTCGGGGGTATGGATTGTTGGGGTTAGCAATTCTCGTGATTAGTATTTAAGGAAACTGATTTAAAGGTTTAAGGAAAATGTAACTGAATTGCAAATAAGACGCGCGAGTGTTATGGAAATTATAGAAAACAAAGAAATAATAGTTTTTGGATAAAATGAATTGTTTTTACCCCTTAAATTCGCTCCTAATTGAGCAGGTCCGCTTCCCTTCAGAAATGAGATTTTGGAGATTACTAAAAGACAACTGGGCATTCGTTAAAGATGAAAAATCTGAGTTTCGAAGCATAGTGGACTCGGGCAGTCTTGCCAAGCGGAGCGTTTCTAGAATTTGCAAGCCATTTCTTTTCTGTTTTTTTTTTTTTGTGGCAATGCGAGTTTTTCTCCGGCGCAATAAATAAATAAGGTACTATATGGGAAAAGTGTGATTAGCTTTCTTCGATATTCACAGGCGGCGCAGTCACATGCTTCGCGAGTAATATAAATAAAAGAAGGGGAGTTGAATATAAAACACGAGTATAACTTGCAGGAAATTCGTTGATCGTTCTAGCGCGATACAAATATCACGGGTGAGCCTCTAATGAAAACGGTCGAACGCAAGTGGAAAGCCGTCCTTCGTGTCGCCTCCCCGGCTTTTCTTCTCTCCTTTTTTCCCCTCCCCTCCCCCTTCCCGCCCCTCCCCATCCCCCGGCCCTGCCACCCTCTCGTCGAGCGTTCCCCTCGTTCTCCTTCTGGCCGCTCCATCGACTTTCCTAGGGATCTCACGGATAATGTATAGCTTTCATTCCTAAACCATACAGGCCGCGTTCCCGGCGACTCGTGAATTCTAATAAACAATAACTTCGCCTCTCCTACGGTGATTACGCGTGCCATTTCCATCCCGTTTTCCTTCTTCCCGGCCTTCTTTTCCAAACGAGAAATCGCTTGGTATTATTTCAGCGACAGACGCGCGGCGACAATTTTCCCGTGTACATAAATAAATAAATAAATAAAGAAGTGACTCTGAGAAGCATAACTTCGACAGTGGATCACTTCGAAGAAGGCAGAGGAGCTTGTTTTATCGGAGGGTGAATAATAAATATACCTAGGCGCGTTGGTTGGAATAGAAAATCAGAGAGAGAGAGAGAGGACAGCTTGGGGCCAGAGATACAGTTTCCTTAGACGCGGGGCTTAAAGAAGTGAAAGTTAATTTTTTAACGGGTCGCTTACAAAAGCGTAATTGCACGGTTAGCCAATCGAGCGATCATTGTTTGAGCGAAATGATAGATCCGATCGGGGCATCATTAAGCAGCGATTGCGCAACCGAGCTGGGCGTTTTGCATCTTCCTCGGGGGACGGCTGCACGCTGTATGTGTAACGCTCCGGCCCCGTGCTTACTGCTGCTGCACACGCGTTATTAATACACGTCGAAGAACGTGTGCCAACAATCGTGATTTATCGCCAGTCAACCGCTACCATTTATGTGTACTCTGTCAACATTAACTTTTTCGCTGGAACGCATTAATCACCCTGTGTACATTACAATTAACATAGGGCGCTTCTTCTATCCCCCATGATTTGTAAATACCACCTACGGACTTACGACGAGCTTCTACGATTCCTTATTTATCCACCCACCGTCGCCGAAATCGTCGATCGAAAACGAGCCTCTCACTCTCGACGGTGGCACGAGCTTCTTGGTTGCGTCTTTTAAGAATTTTATTGTGCTCGCCGAATGTGCCGGCGCAGAGTTTTTGATTTTTAGATTTTTAGGTTTTTAGATTTTTAGATTTTTAGATTTTTAGATTTTTAGATTTTTAGATTTTTAGATTTTTAGATTTTTAGATTTTTAGACTTTTAGACTTTTAGACTTTTAGACTTTTAGACTTTTAGACTTTTAGACTTTTAGACTTTTAGACTTTTAGACTTTTAGACTTTTAGACTTTTAGACTTTTAGACTTTTAGACTTTTAGACTTTTAGACTTTTAGACTTTTAGACTTTTAGACTTTTAGACTTTTAGACTTTTAGACTTTTAGACTTTTAGACTTTTAGACTTTTAGACTTTTAGACTTTTAGACTTTTAGACTTTTAGACTTTTAGACTTTTAGACTTTTAGACTTTTAGATCTTTAGATCTTGAGATATTTAGATCTTGAGATATTTAGATCTTGAGATTTTTAGATCTTGTGATTTTGGGTTTTTGAGTTTTTGAGTTTTTGAGATTTTGAGATTTTGAGATTTTGAGATTTTTACTGTCGATTAAAAGGCTGAAACGATTTCACCTTTTCTTCTGCCGACGATAGCAGGAGAGCAATTCGCGGTGCGGAAAGTGACGTTCCGAGATCGCCGAACGCATCAAAGCGTAGCAATCGTTTGTCGGATGAGTGGTACTCTCTCCCGTCTTTATTTTCAGTGGCAGCGCTGGCTATTTTTAGGAGGCTTTGGTCACCTTCGAAACTGCCTCCTCGTCGAACAGTGTGTTCAACATATCGATACTCTAACCTCGCGCGATTCAAGCAGAACCACTTGCTTAACCCAATATGCTCAACTAACGATACCACCAAACACTATAAACCTTTAATTATGTAGGTATGCAGGATGCTCCCAGCACCCTTCTGTTATTTGTGGGAAATTATGTCCCATGAACTTTATACTTTGCAATCACGTTGAATATATTCAAAACAAAACGTACCTACATCTCAATTTTTATTTATCATCGCTCACACAATCCAATACTATGTTAAAAATTTATATAGCTTCCCTAAGACACCCCCGCACACGTAGTTGCGTGATTTTGTACCACATACCTAATTAAGGGTTAAATGAAGCTGAATTTTCGTTCGCCCATGATTTTATGCTCGTTAGGATCGCGACCCCCATTATCTCGCTCGCGTACTCACGGCCAATTCGTGGGAAATCACTGGAACAGAGATAAATCCCATCATTCTTCCTCCAATGTGTATACCGAAGTGAACGAGCTGGTTCTTTTATTAGCAGAGCCGTGGCGGTCGCGAGCGTAACTATAAGGCGTAGACTCCGCGGGTCTTCTCGTATCCTTTCCCCGTGATTACAATGCGGGGCCGTACGATCAGCCGGCCGATAACAGTGTTTACTGAATCTGGCCAGGCGTTATCTACGCCAGCTTCCGCAACGTCCGTGCTTCTTTCATAAACTCACGCGGAATTTGTTAACCTTCCATTTTACATCCGTTGACACGGATTAGCAACGTCTGCTGGCCACCGCTGTCCCAGAATTTCGGTACAGGGCCTGCCTTTTTAAATGCCACTCTCGGGATACGTTGGTGGAGCAAGATAACCCATAATTAGATAGCTGGTACGAAACCACGTAACAAGCACTGGCGATATTGCATCACTCTGAAAAGTTACCTACTGCGCGTAATTTTTCAGACAGCGAGCTGCACGTTTTTCGGATAAATAGAATCTGAAATAATAATTTTCTAAGTAGTATTAATAATAGTATGGGTAGCCGTAAGTGATAAAGTGATGCGATAAATATTCCCCAATTTTTGTCATTCTCTCTGTTCCTCAATGAAATTGGTAGCAAATGTTTAAATGAATGAAAGTTGAGAAATATTTTCTAACGTATTCAGCACGCTTACAAAATAAAGTCCATGACGCAAAATTATTATAACACGGCGGGGGTGCTGATAACGGCCCACATAGTTAATTAAAGGTTACTGGGGGAAACTACGGACGAAGGCCACTGGAAGTATATACATTCGTATTCGAGGAGCGCGAAATCGCCGAACCCCTGCTCCGCCTAATCAACTATTTCGCGTCGTTCAAATACGCTGACGGGCCGAGGGGGCGATTTATTTTCGTGCTGGTTGGCAGTGTCTATCATAACGTGATTAACCGCGGCCACTTCGGCTAGCTATTCGATCTCAAACGAACCGAAGAAAGTAATAAAATAATGATAATGAAGAACGGGAGCTTTGACGATCGATATAAGATAGCGAACGTCTTATCATCGTCGTAGAAACGGGGGTGGAGGAAGTATACAGTGGAACAATGCAACAGCCAATTTTAATTCCGCAGCGAATTAGAAAGAAATGATCGCGCGATCAACCACTCCCCCCACCGCGTCGCCAGAAGTTGGTCGGAAGCAGCGACCGAGCGGAATTCGATTGGATCGATGGAGACGCGAAATTTCGTGGAAGAGCAGCGGCCCATCGACGACCTCCTCGATGCGCTACCCCGAAGAAACACGAGCGTCCGAGAACGCATCGGGAGTAAAATCGGCGCGCGGCGAAAAATAGCGCATTTAATTATAGGTCAAACGCGAGATTCCACCGAGCAGCTGTTTAAATAGCGACGCACTCGGCCCGCCTCGACAGCACTTTTGCAAAATTCAACAGACTAAGTAGCCTGATCGACTGATCGAAACCAAAAATCATATCCAATATATTTCCCTTCCACTTCGATTATAAATACACACCACTCGCTTGATATAAGCTATCAGAAATATTTGGATCCAAGAATCACGGTCACTCTATTAAGTGTATTAAGAGTTATTGATTGATAATTAATTCGATTAAAATTAATAAAACTTCGCAAGAGCATGCAGAATTTTCAATTTCAAATAATTAAAAGTTAATAAGTATATTTTAATTCTGAATTAAGAAATTTAATATCAATATTTCGGAAAAATATTTTATGTTATATTAATTTATAAAATATAAACATTCGTACCATTTTTAACGATAACAAGGAAACGGGATATTTCTCCCTCGACGGGATCTATGGTGCCGGCGCGAGAGAGTTAAATAAATTTTTATAATCACCAAATGAATTTCATTGAATTTGCATTAAAAATATTTAAATCCGTTCAACTGGTTTCCCCCGAAGATTAAATCTCGAGTGCGCCAACTGGATGTAACGCCGAGGACGCAGAGAGTCGAAAATTCCGAGATACCTGTCCCCGTTCATCCCCCGGCTCCTGCCATCGATCCCCATCGACTGCGGGCATCATAACTCCCGGCACAATGAAAACAATGTGCTTGGATGAGTAATCCTCCTTCGGATACCTCGGGGGCCAGCTAATTGTAAACGGCCGCGGAGGCCGGAGCGGGACGCGCGTATGCTGGCCGCCAGCGCGAGGGACAAGGAGCCGGCGAGCGGCGACCCGGCCCGTTGTTCGATGGAGACGCTGTTAGTCATACGCATACCTGCCTACTTAGGGAATTCGAAGCCAAGTATGGCAAGACCTCGCGTTATCCGAATCGATGGTTTTGTCCGCGCGCGACCGTTTCGATTGGCCCCGGCGCTGGGATCGCGGGACGAGGCACGGGGTCTTCTCGCCCTCCGAAAACATACGCGCCGCTCGACTATGAACGATGGCGTATCGATTGCTCCCGGCATTCCTGCCGGGCAAGTGGAACCCAGGGATTTCTATGTATTTACTCAAAGCGACTCAATCGCTCGATTACAGGAGCGTGCGAGTAGCGTTGCGCGCGGCTTTCTGCGTAACGCTGGTGGCGAAATGAAGGAAGGATTGAAAAAGGAGGCGGGAATGTCGACGCGTGCGGGAATGTTTAAGAAACGTACTCGCGGCGAAAGATAGCTGACGAAGCGGAATGAGTCATTTTCGTTCTATTTCAAAATCGCCCGTAGGCAATAATATATATCGTGAGGTAATAATACTCCGGGCTGACTATACGCAACTATTTTCGGGGTTAAGGTTGAGCGCGGCGCGTGTTTCCGAATTTTTATGGGCTTCGTAACAAACGAGAAGCCTGTCATGTTGTGGAAAGAAGAAACAGTAATATCAATGATAACCGTGTCCCCCTACTCGAAAGAAACCCAGCTTGGCGGATAATCAATTGGCTCCTCAAATTTCACGTAATAATCGTGGCCCGAGTTCCCGGGTTGCGTGCGCGCGTGCGCGCGCGCGCGCGCTCACCGCTAATTATTTTTATCCACGTCGACGAGCTTATTAATTGAGCGACGCGAGCGACGCATGTTTGGCCAGCGCGCCCGTTTCATCATATCGCGCTATCGTTTCGAATAAATTATATTGTAGTGTAAATCGCAGCTCTGCATTATTGGCGGATTCAGCGGTACTGCACGCGATGGTATTGCACAATCTGGTCGCACGGCCGAAGACTGCTCGCGACGCGTAGTCGATACGAACGTTCAACCCGTCGCGATAAGATAACTATTCCTATACCGTGATTAATAGCAGGACAGGATCGGCTGCGAAGCGACGGGACGCTGCACCGTTCCGACCGAAGAAAGCGTTTTTCAGATACAGCTAGGTGGGCGTCAACGGTCATTATGGGCCCCCGTATTTATGGGGCCGAGCGAAGAATACCAAGGGCGGCCGGCAAATGGGATCCACCGGAGTGCGTACAACTCTCCGTGGCAGAGGGTACGAACAATAGCGAAACACCGATTCAACGTAGAAACTGCGACAATACTGTTTTCCAAGGAGCCTCCCTATAATTCCAATCCTTCCCACAATCCGGATCACATTCCACGGTTCCATCGCATTCAGCGCAGCAAATTGCCTATAAAACACGAGCATCGCGGAATAATGAAATTAGCTTGGTGAGCGACGTTGCTTTTCAGACACTAGAATCTATATTCTACATAAAAGAAAGAGAAATGGGCCAAAGCTCTAACCGCAGGGCACTGGGAATCCCTGGCTGCGCCTTCTCAAAAGAGTTAACTCTCACCCGTTGGATTAACGGAATTATTCCTCGGTGTCCCTCGCAAACGAGGAACAACCGTGGAACGTGCCATCGATAGCCGGACTTTTTCTCGCTGTCCATTTGCGCGCGGATAATCGCGTTTCCGTCGTTGCTCTTCGAGCAGATTGAACGATCTCACGAGGCGACGCGGCAGCCGTAGTTACCTCGCTCGTAGTTCGGTCGATCCTCCGGACGAAATATGTAGGTTGTATTCGACGCCACCCTTCTCCACCCCCCCCGGCCCGCCCCTTCCCGCGATCTCCGCGCCGTATCGTTGCGCGGCCTGTCGATGTGTTACGCGAGGGCACGTGCGTGAGCGCGTGTGTGCGGCACGGCCGTGAACACGCATGCGTGCACGCACAGTGGGATGCCATTGGAGGATGGCCGTGCAGCGAAGTCTTTCTCGAGGCGCTCTCCCTTCGGGACACGGGGCCCACGGTTTTACGTGCTCCTTCGGCTAATCGGAGCCGGTCTCCTTCTCTTCCACGATTAATCATCCCTCTCGGACTTCTTTACGACGCTACTCTATCGGCCCTCCTCCGACACTGTGCTACTCCGGGCGTACCTACGCCACCGCGGAACTACCGAGTCGTTATAAATCGAATCTCGGGGCGGCTTGACTTCCCGCAACGATCGACTGTAGATCAAACGAAACGGAATAAAATGAAATGAAACGTATGCCGCGAGAGACCCCGTTACCCTGTCTATGAATCACGATTAACGCGAACCCTTCTGCGTCACGGCTAGATTTGCCAGCGTTGGATAAAGCCCGCGATACATCGATCGCGAAATGTGAAAGCCAGGCGGTGACTGGGTTCCACGGCTCCGTCCTGTGCCCAATATTGCGCGAGAGATCGATGGAATAAAAAAAAAAAAGGAATGCCCGTGTACGGGGGGAAGGATGGAAAACAGGATTCAGATATGAGTAGAGGGTTAGGAGCATTGTCCACCTGTCCACCTTCGTTCCCCCAGCCGGCCGTAAGGCACCTGCGTGACGTCACACAAGGAAACAGCTGGTCGCTCCTTTCTTACCTGTGTCTCGGAGTCCGCTGCTCCGCAACCTTTCTCTGTCTCCCTCCTACGTCCACCAGCTTTCTATCTCTCGCTCTGTCTGGTCGTTGGTCCTCTCTTTCGCTGTTTCCCACCCGCCGCTCCTTTACTTTCTCTTTCTCCTCCACGCTGCTCTCGCTCGCTTATCGTGCTGTCCTTCTCCGCGCCATGAACGCACGCCGTATCTCCCTCTCTCTCGCTCGCGAACTCTGTCACACTTAGCAGTCCCGAGGGACGGATATCTTTCTCGCGCCGTCTCCCTCCCACTCGTTCAGTAACAAGGGATCTCTAGCTCGAACTGCCTCCGTCTCTCTCGGATACAGTAAACACTCTCTCGCTCCCGCGCTTTGTCCTTCTGACTGCCTATCTCGCTCCTATCCCTTTCCCGTTATACAGTGCCTTCTCTTTCTTGGCTCAATGTCTACTCCTTCGAGTCGCAACTCCTTTCGTCGTGGCCAGATCCGTGGGCCCCCTTAACCTCAACGTCTGTGGCCCGTGGAACAGCGGTTTTTAACCACTCCTGTGCCAAACAGTCCATTCACGCTCGTCAATGACTCGTTTGAAATACGAGTAACTTCGCTGCCATTTATCGTCGTCCCGTATAAGTGATGGGGATATTCGACTGTCTATTATCTATCATAATTGCTCGTCGAGCGCTACTTTTTCGATCAGTGGCGCGCTTAGGATAGATCCTAAGGGAAGCCTAATCTTGGGGGAGCCCGGTAGAACGGTTGAAAATATTTTTAATGCAAATTCAATAAAATTCATTTGGTGATTATAAACATTTATTTAAAGAATAAAATTCAGTTTTCTTTTCATCTTACTAAGATCCTTCTTCTTGGGGGGGGGGGGGGGGGCTCGCCCCTCCCCCTGGGTGGGTCACTACTTTCGATAGATTAACATATCTCAGATCCGCTCAGAAGTCTAGTCCCCTCGATAGATTTTACGTATGTAAGTACTTATGTAGTCGATTCCTCCCGCCCGCTCCTATTTTGTCGTCGTTCGTGCGCGTTATAACTTTAAGTAATCTACGCGATTCGCTGTACACGGATCCAGCGAGCAGGCCGGGGGTAGCGTTATTCCATTCCCGCCTGCATTTCTGCCCGATTCAAACTTCAGCGACCGTTAGAACTAGTCCCGGGAAACAGAACAAACATAGAAAGGGTAACGGTCGTTGACAAAGCGAGGCGAGAAGATTGCGAGGAAACGATCGGCTGGACGTCCATCTGGCGGCCGGCGCGGCAGTCGCGGCAGCAAATATTTCTCCGCGACACTTCTCAGGCGCAACTGTTCCTCGAATCAACCTGACTGCCGTGTGTTGAGCAGAGACGTGCCGATGCGCGTCTGGCCCGGCAAGGACGCTTGTAAAACGCCAGGATAAATAAAGAGGACTTATTTGAGGACCCTCCCGAAACTCTCCCCCCTCCCCAATGACCGAGCATTCTTTGTCGAAAACTTATTAGGTGGTCCGGGGCTTGGAAAGGTTTCCCCGAGACCCTTTAAAGCGTCCTATCTCCGTCGGCTTTGAGACTGCCAAAAAACCAATCGATACTCCCGTCGAAAGGCGGTCGTAAATTCGCGCTGTTATCGCCGAAAGCGAGACGAATTTTAAGCCAGCCAGGAATTCGGCGATGTTACGCTTCCCCGAAGCACACCGCCGCGGAAAGAGAAGCAAAGACACCAAGCGCCCTATGCGTTCCCGGGAACCGCTTATTTAAAACCGTTTTCTCTCCGCGATCGAGGTTAAGCCGCGTTCTATCCGGCGAGCATTATTCCTTCTTTCGTTACATTATCGCGAAGTCGAGCAGGGCTATCTAGAAAGCCACTAACATTCCCCCGGCGCCCGTACGCACGTCGGCCCGATTGAAAACTGAATCCGAACGAATATGAGGAAACTAACATTCCTAAAGGTTTAGGTCACTTGTTATGCTACTCCTAATTAATGGTTTCCCAGTGGCCGTCCGTTCGAGAATGCAGATAACCAGCCGCCTTATCCTCGCGAGCCACGCAGCTCCGACGAAATTCAATTCCACTCGCAACGACAGAGTAAGTATCTTTCCTTCAAACATCAATCGGGCCAGAGAAAAAAGCTGCAGCGCTCAGGTGTACGTTTCGCGGGTGCTTTTACGATCGCCGATCAAGTGTCATCGTACTCGTGGCTAAGGGAGGGGGTGGGGTGGTGGGAGGGGGGGGGGGCGAGGCGCCGAAGAAAAAGATTCGTCAGAGGTGGAATAAAAACCGCGAGCGGCCGCGCTTATCTCGAAAATGTGCCACATGTTATTCGCCGCGTCTGTCTTTGTCCGACCTGGCGTGTCACCGTCCTGGTCGATGTTCCCTCTTCTTCCAGCAAGCTTCCCGCGCTGGATGGGAGCTCGCTGGGACGGAGGGGGCAGGAGAGGGAGGAAGGGGCCGAGGGGGGGGGGGCAGGTCGTAGCTCCATTTTCGTTCCGCTCGTGCGGAACTCGTTCCTCCTTCCCGTACCTTTCGACCCGTGCCGTCTCCTTTTCCATTCTGCCACTCGTCCCTGTCCCACCAGCGCACACCCGAGGTTTCTCCCCTCGGCGGACTGCTGTACACAGGGTGTCTCGAAAACGTCTCTCGGGCTGCGAACGTTTGCTTTACGATACCGTTTCGGCGAAAAGAGAGCTACCCAATTTATGGGCGCGGGTATTAAGTAAAGTTCGGTGGGCAATTGTCTCGTTTATACGTTTATTGATATTATGGAGTTCGTTTATGATGCCCAATAAAATCGTCAGCGAAAGAGGAGACGGCGGGAAACAGAGACCGCGAAGCACTTTTTTTATTCCTACTCATTCATCTAGCGGAGTGCGTTCACAAAGAAACCGAACGAGTTGGCGCGGGCTGTTGCGTGAAGAGGGAGACGGCGGACGGCCTGAAGCGCGCCGGGTGACTGGGGAGACGGAGATTCGTGAATAGGAGGGGAGGACAGAGGCCGGAGTATTGCGAAGAGTAGAACATTGGACGCATCAAAACGGACCACTAATTCTCACCAAATAACTATTATCTTTGCAAGAAAAAAATGGTTATTTGAAGGAAGCTTGGCTGACGGTGGAGAGGGAAGTCCTTTGCTGGATCCACAGAGGAGCTGCGCCGAGGAGGCGCGTAACCTAATTTCGATGTACACAGAGGAGGGAACGAATTTCGAGCGCCAGTCAGAAATAAACGTGGTAAGGGCGGTCGAAAGGGTTCGAAAGGAATCGCAACGCTATCTTTGGAGCTCCCTACTTCCCGGACGCCTCTTGTGCAACGGAGCAGAAGGGTACATACGTGCATATACGCGCTTATACACGCGTGCATCCTTTTGCACCGCGGCTGGCCGTCGTCGACGTCGTCATCGAGGGTCGCCGAGCTTCTGAGCCCCGGCTACGTTAAAACTACAGTTAATTCTCCCGATGGACGCTGGCGCGCGCGCGCGTACGTTGGATCGTGGGCGCACGTAAACGCGACCATACGTGACGATTCCTCCTCGATAACGCCAGCGGCTCTAAGTGATTCCCAATGGGCGGCTCAGCGACTCTCAGTCGCCGTTCTTTCGCCACAGAAAATTAAATTGTCGTGCGAGAGAATTTCAAAATACGTACGCGCCCTAACGAAATTTAAGGACGATCCCTAAAGGGTCCCGGTGGAAGAATAGCACGAGCTGCTCGAAGTTTCGAAAAGTAAATTTTAAATTACTACATATGGAGGGTTCAGAAGCCAATCAGTGTAAGTCTCTTAGCTTTAAAACCGAGATTTACACTGTTTTCCATCTGAATAATTTTAAAGGACTTTTCAGGGAAACTTGGACTTACACTTCTTCGCTTTCGAACCCTCCATATGGAATACATAGAAATCGCTTCTCGTATATCCGCGTCATTATTTACATACACGGGCATCGTTATCAGTCTCGCCGATAAAAAGTGTTTTCGAGACCGACAGACAGCGTTTTAATTCATATCGCTTTACACGGCGAGCGTTACCAACGTTCCCAGCTTTCATTCAAATTCGCAGCCACGGAATCTCTGCGAGCGCTGCACTATACCGCGACGTATTATGATAAACCTGGGATATCAATTGCCCCCATTAAATTCCGCAGCTCCCTCCTCGCTTCTAATACCGATTTTTTTCCCTCGGGCATCGTCGGCTCGCGCGGCGAGCAGCGCTCGCCAAACGATCGTCGCGAAATAGTGAAACAATGCCGGTTTAAGTGCGCGTTTACATTGCAACACGTCTCGCGGACCGATCGCGATAAGAAAGCCACGTACTTGTAACCACGGAATATTGTTCTCCGTGGCGTGGATCGCGGCGCCCCTCCACCCCCCATCTGTACCCCTACGAATTCCATTTTAAGGCCGGCCCGCAATCGCAATCTCCTCGATTCCCCGCTATCTGTTTTAACTAAATCACGCTCGGAGCCTCTGCGACCAACTTCGCCGCTCCACACGCGTGCACTCACGGACACGTTCACGCGGCGCAAGGGTAATGGAATTAAGGGGTTACGGCACCCCGAGACGCTCAAAACACCACCCAACACGACTTTTTTTTTATGTTACTATGGAGTTGAAAATTATTTCTGTACTTCTTAACTTCAGGGCATGTAGTATTAATGACTTTTAAAAGTTATAAATTTTATTTCGGCCGTAATAATTAATATAAGTGATTTCGGCGCACTGGTTCGGTCAATTAACAAACTAAAAACAAGCTATTTAGCAATTTTAATTATATACGCTTTCAACGTTTCAATCTAGGTTTAGATCATCTTCAGGAAAGTTTAGAAAAAATATAAATTATTGCTTATGCTATTAAATTGAGTCACAGTGCTCTGGCACTATGTGTGACATGCGAGTCGGTTGGAATAAGACTGTCAGTCTTATATAATAGCTTGTTTTTAGTTTGTTAATTGACCGAACCAGTGCGCCGAAATCACTTATATTAGTATTAATGACTATATTGTACCTATAAATATTGTACAGAAATAGAAGAAACATATTGTACAATTATAAGAAGTATAGACATAATTTTCAACCTCGTAGTATCATAAAAACAATTTTGTCTAAGGTGCTATTTTGATGGTCTCGGGGTGGCTCAACCCCTTAACGGGAACGTGCGGAAAACGGAGAAAATCTGATTGTCATCGACATCTCGGAGTATTTGAATAATTAAAAAAGGATTTCAAACTTCGCTACCCCCGCGTCCCAAGCATCCATTTCCCCCCGCAAAAGCCTACATTCAACCCTCCCTCCTAGAGAATATCTGTATATACGTACTTCGGTATTCTCACGTTAGACACTGCGACGTCTAATTTAAATTAGAATCATTAACGCTGCTCCCCACGCTCCGACCGGTTTCCATGGCATCCAGATCCCCGGCTTTAGTGTATCCTCTCGGTAATCCTCCTCGAAATAAGAGCACCACGCTATTTTCGGTGTTTAGGAAAGCACGGGCTGTCCGCGGCGGAGAGGAAACATCGTCGTTTCCTCCGTCATCCGTCGAACCCACCCTCGTCCCTTTCCCATTCACCACACCGATCAGGGATCACGTTTTTCCTAGTTGGCTCGTGATTCCCTTCCGCGTCGAGGAATCCGCGTACACACTCTCCGCCACTATTTTAACCGCCGTGCGAGACGTCGCAACGTCGTTGGAGAATTCATTGGGGGTGCGTAAAGCGTGGTTTAAAAGCACCAGATTTTCAAGCGTGTACAAGTTTGGCGATCGATGCGCGGGATATAGCCGGCGATAAAAATAATTTCCTTATCGAAGGGTCGAGCGAGCCCTTCCCCCCCTCCCTCACGCGTCCTCCGCACGTGAGTAAACCCGCTATAAGCGACGCGGGCAGATTGATAGGCGCTCGACCAATTCTCCCTCGGCATCTGTGGCTACAAAGAGGGCCAGTAAATTTAAAGACGGGCCAAGGACCACGCAACGGCATTCGCAGCTTGTTTACACGGGCGAATCACTCGGCCCGCTCCGGGCCCCGATCGCTCCATTTGCTGGTAATTAATCGCGCGACGATTAACCGCTCGCGGCTGCACGCTCGCCCGACCGTCTCGATTAACGATATTATTCCATCGGGCGAAGGGGATGGGAGATCGGCAGCCTACGGTACGCGCCACGTGAATCTACTGAAACGATAAAGAAACCAACACCTGCTACATTTGCAGCTTGATTATTACGTATGTGTAATTAATTTGCGACGGTCCACTGCTCCGGGAATCTTTTAAATTACGAGGGAGAATATTCTTTGCCAATTTTCGATTTTCTGTCTCTCTTTGATCGCTCGAATATTCTGAATAATTTCAGTTGCCGGCACTGTTAACCTTGTGGTAAGGTTGAACGTGCCGGCTGTAATGCGTGAGTTTGTGGTTTGGTTTTGTATTTTATTTTATTTCGTAAATATTAATATTTGCATTCTCTTTTTTATTGCTATTAGTATTTTGATGTTATTCTCAGAGCTAGAGAAGGACAGCGAATTGCTGAATCGCCTTTCATCTCATCGTGCAAATAGGCTCATATTATTTTAGCATGCTTTATTTATTTGTTAATTGTATGCAGATGGGAATGTAATAGAGACGTATTACCTATTATCATTATCATTATTATTATAATAAATGGAGCTGTGTTGTAAGTTCGACAATATTGGTAGAACCTATTTTGAATAATAATAATATTGGTAATGACTTTATTGGACAAAAAATTCCCGCTGTTTGGAAACTGAAAGCCATAGATAAGAGGATGGTCACGAAGCTAAAGGATACACAGAACAGAAGGATCTAGGGTACAAGGTGATAAAGAAAGTACTAGAAATGAAATTTCGTAGACGCGCCGAGGGATTCTCGCGTGGTAGTCGAAGAGATTTAACGCGTCCCGGGGCGAGATAAACGACACGAAGAAGCAAAATGGTTTCCCACCGCGGCGTCCGGCCGAAATAAAACAATATCGATCGGCGGTGGCTGACGTGGCCGTGCAAAAGAGGGAAAAAAAAAAGAACCATTATCGAACCTAAGTAATTCTGCACCCTTCTATTATACCGCGCCATTGAGATCGACGCGCCCCGCCGACAGCGAAGTCCCGCGTCCTCCTGCTTAAAAGGGGTCGTGTCGTCTTTGTGTCTCGACTGCGTAAGATCAAAAAGGGGCTGGGGGGGGCAGCGCTTTGTACGCACCATTTCGAATCAGCCGACGCGCACCCGGCCGAACTCGGCAAACAAACTCTCATCCACGTTTGAATTTCAATTAACGACTATCAGTCGGCGACTCGAGCCTGGGGAATGGGGATGCGCTGCCAGCTTTGTAGCCGATCGACCCGAAGAAAGGATTGGCCACTTGTTTCATACCCGAAACTATGATATCACCCTGTATTCCGAGCTCCTCACGAATATCATAGAAAACGACGAAGAAGTTCTTCCACCGAGAGATCGGCAAAGTTTTATTTGAATAAAACTGTCGGTTTCTAATAATAGATAAAAATTTTATCGTCGAATAAATACGAAGTATCTTTCATTCGATACGTTTCTTAAATAATTTTTTATTTAGATAATGCTCTGCGAGAAAGTTGGTACGTAGGTGGCGCCCCGTTAGTTTGGATATTTGTAGAGTTAGGAAAGTAGTAATACTGGAGAGTCGGCGTTGGGGGAATTGGTAACGCGGCTACCCAGTAAGGGGCCGTCCTTAAATTACGTGAGGGTAATTTTGGCGATTCTTTACCGCCTTTAATTCGTACGATTTGATATGGCAACCCCCTTCTTACGCAATACTCTTTACATTGAATTTTTTTCAGTTATTAAAACTCTTTTAAAGGTTTATATAATTCATTTAACTCGGTTCCGGGAAATTTAAACTAAAAAACTTTTCTAGAACATTAATGATAGAATTTGTATTTATCGAAAATTAGGTTGAAAAAATATTACGCAAGACGCTACCTTACTGCCCCCTCCCCCCTGGTAAGAAAACGTAAGAAATTCGCGACCCCCTCCCTCCAAGAAGCTTTACGTAATTTAAGGACGACCCCTAACGCGGAGGATCCCCGCGGGTCTTGTGTTCGAGTCCCGCCGCCGGAGCTTTCGTGTTTTCTCCCACATTGCGAACAAAGAACACATTTGGGGACTTATGGTATGATCAGAGCTGGCCACCTCAAGTATCCCGCCCCTACAGGCTTCATCCCCCCAGAGTGCTTTCCAGGGGTGGACTGGAAAAAACCGATCTCCCGGTTCGATCCATCCAAGGTCCCCGCGCAGAGCTGTTCAACGATCTCATTCAATTAGCCCGCCGGCTTGGCAGATGTAGATTAGAAGGGGGTGGTGTATCGTGTCCCGTTCGTGTTTCGCGACACGGGCGAGGCCCACCTGACCGCGTGTCACAGCCACGCTTTACGTATGTCTCATTGGCACGCGAGCCAGCGAATAACCAACCTCCTTCTGTGACCGAACTTCAGCCTTTGCCACCTCTGGCACCGTGCTCGATGACGTACATCGAGATTGCCGAACCCTTGCACTTTTCACGAGGAAAATTGTAGCGACGGGATTGCGAAGGAGTCGCGAAACGAGGATTAGGAGTGTAGGGCACCACCCCAGTACCCATCCGCAGGAAAAATGGAAAGGAAATCTCTCACTGGGAAGTCTGATTGACTCGAAATGGTATTTTGGGATCCCTGGATCTATCAAAGTGTTCGCACAGAAGGTCGTAGAATGGACGGACATTCCCGTGCCTTTTACGTGATTTCGTCATCACGCCGCGTCCACTTGCACCAATTCCAGTCGAGTACAGGCTATCTTTTCCACGCCTAGACTGGTTCCTGTTACAGCTCTGAACTCTCCACCTCGCCTAATCGCCGTCCATCCAGCGCTCGCATAACTTGGACTACGTTTTGCCAGCCGCTTGCCTGCCGCCTTGGACGGGACTCTTCCTTAGGCGTTTCTCAGGACCGTTATAGTGGCTCCCTGAGATATAGCGGCTAAGGGGAGACCCACTCGAGTGGCGTGCCATGGATACCACTGAGGCTACAAGCCGCCGAATCCCTTTGCTAAGTACTTGTCACGGGACTGTGCTTATTTCATTACAAGCCCTTTCTTCTTCTACACATCCAATTCATAGTTAATTTCTTTTTATAGTGCGAAACTATCTAAGAATACAAAAAATGAATATGTTCAGCTTGAAGTACAGATGTGATTGTTCGTTTAAAAGTAAATATCAGGCTCTTGAAATCAGTGGTGGACCCAGAGGGGGGCGCCCCTCGAAGAAGGGGCTTTGTAAAAATTAAAGAAAACTGCATTTTATTTGCCAAATCAATTTTTATAATCACTCGAAGTATTTCATTGAATTTGCGTTAAAAATATTTCGATCTCCTCAAGCCGGCTCCCCCGAGATTAAATCCTCACTGCGCCTCTGCTTCGAATACTGCTTATAGGATTTATGTATATACAGAATTAAGAGCGAAGGATATTTCGTAGGATCGAGCATTTGTATTTCTAGGACCTCGAGCGACTGATATCCAAAAATACACTGAACGAGTCCCCAGGCGTTCGACTTGCCGCCGTGACACTCGGAAGCGTCAAGGGCCCGAGTCCCCGCTGCGTTCACGAAGTCTGCGTTACGAATTCCGGGGTGACGACGTACCTCTGCCGTTGTCCACGCAGAACGCCACAAAAACATCCCCCGTGGTACGTAGGGAGTGTAACGCATCGGAGGCACTAAATTTATCGCAGCGTGTCCGAACGTTCGCTGACCAAAGTGCAGAGGGACAGAGGGGCGGGTAAGTGGGCGACGGTCGGGAAAGGGGCGACATTACCTCCCATAAAGGACCGTGTATTAGCACTCCCCCTGTTCCGCGGCTGTTGGAAATAAGAGGCGGGAAAATTCTCTAGGGAGCGCGGGCTGGAGCGCGACCCACTTACGTTGTTGATAGACAATAAAACACGGTTCCGCCGGCAGCTCGCTCCCTGGAAGGTTAATCGTTAATTAAAACTCGATTACCGTCCGCGTTTCCCGCGAATATCGACGAGTTCCAATCTTCCTCTTCCACCAGACGAGTCTCTTCTATCTCTTTGCCGGCAGCGCCGCTGGACGGCTCGCCGATAAGTTTCGAGACAGTGCAACGACCCCCCCCCCCCCCCCCTCTCTATCGTTTGCTAAAACCTCCTTATCGTCTGCCTTACGTAAACTGAAAAGCTCCGCGATCGCATCCGACGCTCCCCGTTCGGCCGTTGCTGCTGTTATTCTGCGAGTGACGCGCGCGACACGGATTTACCAAAATATCCAGCCCCTCTTTTCTCTCTTCCCGTATCACCTTGCAAGCCATCCACAGTCTCATTAGCGGTAAGGGAACGGTGGCCTCCTCTCCCCGCAATTATTCCCTTCCGCGAGCCGTCCACGGGTCACGGATACCTGGCAGCCGCTGGTAATCACGGATGAAAACAGCGCCGCCGCCAGATAATCCGTGGTTGACAAACTACCTGGTAGCTTGGAATTTACAGCGCCTGTTCTGACGGTCGATGTTCCCAGAACGGCGTTCGACTTCTTCGACTGGAAGGCGCGATTAAGCGGGGCAACAGTTTCCCCGGTAGCCTGGCCGGGCTATAAATCAAGCCGGCTAGGTTTTGCTTAGAAGCCCGCGTTGTTTCCGCGCGGGCGAAAGATGCTTGCGGGGGTTTAGCGGGTCCGCCAGTCATCGGGGCGATTATCGCGCAGAAGCGTCTCGCTTCAAGTTAAACAGACAGCGTACACGTTCGACTTCGAGGTGTAGGTGATTATCGGGTGGAACGGTCCCGGGTAAATAGAGAGCGTTACGTTCGGCTCCGGGGTGGCATGATTTCGGGAAGGCAAGAGCGACGTAGCTGCCTGGCATCGTATACCTATCTACGGGCTCTGAAGCAGCGCGAGGAATTGGACAGGGGGCGCTGGTGGTTCCCCGAGAGTGTTTCAGAGTGTTCGTGGATGAGCTCGTTCCGAGCGTGTCTCTCTTTCTCCCGATGCCGGGCCCACGTCACAATTCATTTCCCAACCGGTGCGCTGCCCGACATTCTTATCCTACCTGTCTGCCCCCTCTTTGTCCTCGCTCAACGTCCGCGAGTATGTACAGTTAGATCTCGCTTCTCTAGCTTTGCTTGGCGAGCCTCCGCCTGTCGTGTATTCTATTTAACGATGAAATATTGAATAATGAGGGGAGAATCGTGGGGGGATTCGTTTGCGAAGCTTCTAACAACCTGTCGTTGATTGTTTTGTTTTGAGCCCACGAATCTCGGACGGCGATGAAGGTTGGCTGATTTTGGTGGTCGTTTGGAATCGATCCGGCGTATCGTCTGTGTGATCACGAGTAACGCAGAGGCGGGAATTAATTTGCTGGCGCGTTGATGTAATGCCGGGAATATCGAAACGCTAATTAGGGGGCCAGCTCGATCGCAAGGTCTCGTGACTCGTTGTTCCTTGTGACGCGACGTTCCTAAACGGCCCTACGAGATATTCGTGGCGATCGATGAAACGGCGCGTGGCTGGAGGGAAATGGGCCACGCTGAATCCGTTCGAGGGTCGGACGAGGAATATCGATAATCGAAAGATGGGGAATAGGTGGGGCGAAGATGGAACAAACACTTGAAATCGGAAACTTAGGAATCGGTATAGCGAGGATTTAAATCTGCCGTTCGATATGTCGAAGGTTCAATATTTGCAGGTCGATGTATCGGAAATCGAAAGCTTAGGGTTTTAAAATATTGGAAGGAGATTGGATTCTGAAATATTGAGAATCGGAACCTTGGGAGATTGATGCGCCGAAAATCGAAAAGCTTGAAAGTCGAAAAATTGAAAATCTAAACTCGGTAGTTAGAATTATTGAGAATTGAAACTTGGGAATTCGATGCGTCGAAAATCGAAAGCTCGGAAGTCGACAAATTGAAAATCGACACTTGGTAGTTAGAAATATTGAGAATTGGAACTTTCCTGAGTCGATGCATCGAAAATTGTAACTATGGAGTTTAATATATTCAAAAGCCGAGGCTTTGAGTTTGAAATATTGAGAATTGGAGCCTCGGGAGCTCGATGTATCGAGAATCCAAAGCTCCGAGAAGTCGAATAATTGAAAATTGAAACATTGTGATTTAAAATATTGATAATCGGGGCCTTGGGAGTTCGATGCATCGAAAATCGAAAGCTTAGGAGTCGAGAAATGGAAAGTCGAAACTTAATAGTTAGAAATATCGAGAACTGGAACTCGGGCGTTCGATGCATCGAAAATTGAAACCTCAGAGTTTAAAATATTGCAAATCGAAGGCCCGCAGTTGAAAATATCGGAGGGCCGAAACTCGGTAGCGGAATGCATCGAGCATCGAAAGCTTGATCGATACGCCAAGAACAAAAAGCATGAAAGCCGATACGCGGAGAGCAAAGGTTGAAAGTCGAGCCGGCGAGTTGGTTATTTATCAGTTACACCGTGTTTCGATACACCCAGCGTTTAATCCAGTTGGCGACGCGCAGCTAAATCCCGCATAACAACATTGCGTGGAATTTACGTAAGGCCGAGCGGCTACACATGTGCAACGCGCGCTGCAGAACATCATTATAAGGGTCGATTTTTATGGTTCGGCGCGCAACGTAGGACCTCGTACCGTAGAAAATTTTAAGTGTTCGGCGCGCAAATGCGCGCTGTTGCACATGTTTAACTCTGCCTTAAGGCCGAGCGGCTCGGCTTAGTCGGCCGATCGGCGCGCGCATTCCTCGACGGCGGACGTAAGAGTTAACGTAGCCCCCGTCGGTCGAAACCTACGACTTTCACTCTCGACAAAAATCTCCCTCTGTCGCGTTCCGTCGAGCGATTTAACGCGCCTCGACGTGGCCATCCCGCGAGCTTCCCAATCCTCCCGCTCACCAAAAACTATTATCCACGGCTATCAAGCGTGAGACTCCGGCAAATGCTCTCGGAACCGACTTCCTCTGGTTCTCGTAACCCGAGGATGACTCAAGCGCCGAGTTTCGCAACGACAGACGTCACCAACGACCCCATCGTCAGTAAAAAAAAAAACGCGGGAAGCCACTTCCCCTACCACTAAACGATAACGCTGAGCGGTGCCGTCCCCGCGGAAGCACGTACACCTAATTGTCCCTTCGGCGCATAGGGAATTAGCCAGGGCGGCGCTAGGAGGAAAGATACGGCACTGCTCCGAAGAAAGTCGTTTCCCCGAGAGCCGTGCGAAGCCGGGCTGGCTGCGGTGCGCGCCGCTTGGGTCCGCGTATCGCCGCGCTCTGACCCAGAAACCCACTTTCTTACCGAATTAAAAGCGACATCGCCGAGCGTACCGTGGCTTCTGCTAGATACGCCTGGCCAAATAGATCGCCACGCTCGCTATCCTGTATCGAGCGGACAGCTCGATCACCGCTGCCGATTCCAGCGGCTCCGTCCTCCGCGACAGCGAACCAAATACCGCCTGTCCCGAGCAACTTCTGCGGCGTGGATTTCGAAGGAGATCGAAAGTTTCGTCTGGCTGTAAAGGGACCCGCCGATACAGGCGGCCGAGGATGAGGAGGAGATGGGACAATAGCCGAAGGCGAGCACGGGAATGGGACGGGCAGAAGATATGGACGAAACGAGGTTAAATAGTAGGCGCGCGCAAGAGGAGCGGAAATACGCGTCCCCGATCTACTAAACGCGATCATTTCCGAGCTTACTTGTGCGTAAGCGGCCACGGCCGACAAACCCGCCGGTGATTTTTCTATCGATGATTGCTAGCTTCCAACCACGTCGGCTCGCTTTCACTCGGCTCCCGTCGCTGCCCTCGTCATCTATCGGGCTCCGTCCATCTGACCTCCAAACGATAGCGTGTCGGGTGTAGGTCGACGATCATTTCCGACACGAATCGACTGGCATCACCTCGTCCAGAGGGAGGAAATTGGGAGGCGTAATGGGACGAGAAAGAACTCCGTTGTGCTTGCGAGCTGACGCCAGCAATCCAGGGAATAAAAATCAAAGTTCTCCTCTGCCTTGCGCCTGTTTATCTGAAAGTGACGTGCCCGGGCCGAGGTCCCCTCGAAGGGTCATTCGAGCGCGAACGTAAACACAGTGGAATTCAGCGTAACGCGAGCCACGCGATCGTTTAACGCGGAAGGACGCGTGTCGCCGTCGTCTGTTTGGAAAAAAAGGCGGCGGAACGAGGCACGGCGGGGCTGCAACTATGCAAAGCTTGCGGGCTCCCGCGGCAGCGAGTAAAGCGGACAGTCGAAACCCGATCTTCGGGCTGTATTATCTCCGCGAGCGGCCATCGTGGAACAGTGGAAAGCCGAAACGAGGCTTTCGGGATAACTGTACGCGTACGCGAGCCGCTCGAGAATGTTAGAAGACTCGGAAATCTGGGCTTCGCCTTTCGTGAAACTTCACTTCGGCGGTTTTACTCTGGCTTGAAGTATTCACCTTTCTGACACAGTGTTTCCCAAGCTGTTTCGGTCGCGATGCCTAGTCTTTTATAATATTTAAATAACCTGCTATCCCCGCCTGTATAAAAATCCCCGTATTACAAATCTGCCAAGCCATAGTTTAGCAATTTTAGGCTTAAAGAACTAAAGCTACAGGATAAAATAAATAACCATTCCTTCCACCCCTATTTGCCGCCCCGAAGGCTAACATATTTACAGTCTCATCGCCTACAGAAGGCACCAAGGTGTCGAGCGTCGGCGGGTTGCACCAGGTGCCACGAGACTCCGGCGAAAGCCGTGAACGGTCGAGACGGCGACCTTGACTCCTTTCGACTGTTGTTCTTAGGAGGTCCGTGGGCGGCACGGGGGTGGAGGACACGTGGAGGAGAGGGTGGCAGTGACACGACAGTATCGGTGCCTCCATTGAAACGGCTTTCAACCTGGATTTGAATAATCCTCGCTCCGGGAAATCCTCTCTGCACCGTGCTCTCGCCCCCCCATGTAATAGCGGCTGGATCTTTTAACAGCTTCTCGACCGATGGCCCATGCATAGGGCATCCGATTTCTGTGTCTGTAGGCTAACACAGAGCTATCAGAATTTCGCATTCGATGCTGGAGCTATCGGTCACCGTGGATATTAATTTCTCAGCTGTTCTTCTTGTCTGAGGCTTGCAAGAAAATATGTTTTCGATCCCCGAGTTTGGGGGCTGTTTTCGCAACAACAAATAAGCGGCAAATATTTTTTTAGTATTCTGCAAATGTGCAGAGAGCAAAAATTAGAGTTTTGAAATTTTGCATTTCATTTCATGGCATTTATAGTAAATAGTCCTCTGATGTAAGGGCACCATTACTTAGTAGCATAAATAACGGATTTAAGGTTAGTGATTACGCTCAAAGTCGAAAGACCAAACGCAAGCTGCCTATAATTAGTTCTTTTACTATAATTAGTTCATTTTATGCCCTTAAATTTGATATAAATTTTATCTGCCCTCGAGTGCTGCCACATAAGAAAAAATACACATAATTAAACGAAAAAACAGGCAAATCTGTGCTCGAATATTTATTTTTAAAAAACACTGAGCTTTGAATTTCTTTATATTCAACTGCTAGTGATGAAGATGTATAAAAAGAATGAATAATTTAAAATTTATCATCAATACGAATTATTTAAAAAATTAATTTGATTTTTTTATAATTGTTTCATACGTTTGTTATTAATTTGTGTTTATTAAATGTATTTAAAAAAATATATATTTCATTTGTTTTACTTTTATTATGTTCAAAAATCTATTTTAATGAATTATTTTATGTAAAAATTAATTTTTTGGGGTATAAATATGATTAACATATCGATTACGTGTAAATAACTGTATCTTAATGGAAAATTGATTTTTCATATTTTTTCCTATACACTCGTTACACTGTGCGCTCCCTTGTTAGTTACTGGGAGATCCTCAGCCTGTTTCCTGTCATCTGTCACTACCTAGCACTTTTGATAAAAAAAATCTGCTAGGTAATAGGTTAAGTTAGCGTGAACCAGGGAGCAAGAGAATGGGGATGGACGTATGAAAAGTTGAGGATATGGAGGATCGAGGGCCGGGGAACGACTGGAGCGTTAAGTTGGCGATCGAACGAGTTGGCTCGTTAGAATGCATCAACCAGCGGAGTCCTCCCTCGGAGAATTGGCAGAGCGCAACGTGTTCTGTCCCCGTCCCGGCGAGGACGGACGTTTCTTCCATTCTGGCCACGCGGTTAATTCGCGGCCGACACGAGCTCCCCTTCTGCCCGGATGTCTTACGTTAATTGTCAGTGACGCGCGGACGTGACGAAACGCCGGTCCATCTAATTATGACGTAGGAGGCGCAAGCTCGACGAAAGGCGGCTGACTATGGCTAAAAGTTCGCGCTGCGCAACGCTGAGCCACGCTAAATAAGTCCTGACCAGAAGGTTACTCAACCGGCCACCGCAATTTCGCGATTCCCATCGGTAACCGCCAGGAGGGACTTCAATTCAATATTACAGGAATCTAGACAGTAACTTGGGGACATAGTATGAAAAAAAAAAATAAAAATGGAAATCCCAAGTTCGCTAATCCAATTCGATCTCAGCTAAATAACTGGTGTATAAATTTAAGAGATATAAATGATTAAACATTTTATTTGGAATCAGAAGTTCTACACTTAATTTCTAGTTTAATTAGATTTTTGTTCAATAGAATTATTAACAATAATTTACCTCTATCTTGGTTTCAATTAATCATATATATATATATATACAAAGTGATTATTTACATTTAATTTCAACTTAAATAGTTGATTTGTCTCCTATACACACGAGTGGTAAGAAATAACTTTTAAGTTAAGACCATCCCGTTGAGCCTACTCGAAGTGCTCGCCGAGCGGACGGCTTATGTTCGCTTATCTCTCGGCACACAAGCGGCTCGATGTAGCGCAGATAGGAGCGGGTAATTACAGGGACGATACAATTTCGAATGTAGCCGTGACACCGTTCCGCGGACCTTGCCCGTGAATCGAAGTGTGCCCGGGCCCCTGACCCCATCCTACGCACCTGCCCGCGTGCCCCAGCAGAGCGATACGATCGCGACGATCCCCGAGGTTTTACGACGCGCCACGAGGGCACAATCGATATCGCGGAGGGGGCCCCGTCTCCCTCCAGAGTTTACGGTATCTGTCGTACTCCGAGTCGAAAATTAAAGATCCGCCTGTTGGACGCGCAAAAAGTCGTCGACGAGACTCCGATGCAGCCTTCGCCCGCGAATATTTTCCGCGCGCAAGCTCGCCGCTCAACCGTGCGCAGCCATTTAACACGCGCTGTCAAGAATGCCCCGAATTTGGCGCCGTTCTTCAATACTCCAGAAACTTGAAAATTAAAATAAAAATAACAGCAACAACAAAAAAAAATAGTGGAATTATCCACAAAAATTGATAATCCTTTTTCGATATTAATTTAACGATCCAAAAAGCGCGCGAAATTTGAACTCCGAAGATCCTGAACGTACACTCAGGTAGATTGTTTGAATGAACAGGGTTGATTGAAATTAAAGTAACCCCGGGATAATGATGTAATGAGATTGTAATGAGACTGCGACTGCTCGAACGGCCACCCTTTGATCGCGCTGCTTTTTCCTCGAATTCCGCGAGCATAGGCGGTCTGGTTTCAGCGGAGGAGACGGCGAATGGTGGGCGAGTGAAAGAAATTCGCGCGGCCGCGAGGGCCAGTCGCCGGTTTGTTTCTCCAGGCCCGGCATTGTGCCTCCCTCCTGGCCGCTCGTTACGGCTGCCAATTATCCGGGCGCAAGTTTTCCCTCGCCGCCTTCCCCGCGAGCTTTTAACACTTTTAATCCGCGAAAGTTGCGCGGAACGCGAACGTGCGCGCGCCAACTAAGCGCGAAGCATACTCCGGGCCAGCTTTTTCGAAGCGTTCCCGACAACGTCGCCGATCCCGCGGATAAATTTCAATGCGGCTTACGCGTGGCTGCCGTCGAAATGCCGGGGGAACGCAACGCCGGGACGCGAACCGGAATTACGTTTCCCTGGTACAATTGGGAGGGAAGAAAGAACGCGGGGGATAATCGAGAAAGTAACTAGACAAATTGTTCGGCAGCCACTCAAGGATTCTGAAAGAGCAACGAGCCTGATGGTATCTAGAGCGATTCGAAATTTTAAGCGGCGGCGTTTGGAGCGAGTCTGAGGATTCCACGGGGCAACAGTAATCACTGATAAAGGGACGTTTCGGGGCGGGGGGGATGCTCGGAGGCGTCTCTGACGGTGAATCGGATCGATCAGGGCGGCCCTGTTTAGCCTCCAAGAAGCCTGAAATCTCCTCGACACTGTTCGCCGATGGATTCGACCAATCGCGTATTCTGATAACCGAGCTCTAGAGGCCTCGGGGCTCCACTCTTTTCGCGACCCAAGGTGCAACTAAAAAGCAGAGTTGGGAATTAACTGAATTAAAAGTTCTTCAAATAACGGATCGAATAAAAGCTGGTTTAACTTTAGATTATCTGACGAATGGAAGTTAACCTTTTTCTTTTTAACCTCTGCCCTTCATTCGAATTTTTATTTAAATAAAATTGTTGCCCGTCTCGGCTAACGAGTCACCAGGCTTCGCTTGCTGCGTGTTAAGCGACAGTTGAGAGACTGAAATTTCGATAAAAATTTAGGTAATCAAATTTAAATTGAATTTAATTTCAAACCGCCTGGGACGATTTCTGCCTTTAGAATTTAGGTCCAAGGGCTCGGAAGTCTCCGGTCAGGTAGACAGTCGAAAGTCGACGAGACCGTCAGTGCGAACGGTCGCCGGCAGTTTTCCCTTAATCGTCGCGTTACACGCGCGATAAGGAGGTGTTTACGCGCGGTGGATCACGCTCGCCGTAATAAAATCCAATGAAAGCTTCGCCGCAGGGAGGAATATCGCGTATCGGCCGGTGGAGCGACGCCGCGATCGATATTACATGCGCTCCTCTCTTTGGGCACAGGCCTGGCCGCGATAGTAATTCGGTATTTTACGTTGTTGACCAGCCGACGACATAATTACGCGGCCGAGCTGGTGTTACGTATGCCCAATTAATTCCGGCGGGCCGGCGAATTATCGAGTGTCCAAGAAACCGGGAAACCCGAGAGGGCTCTCTTAAATCGCAAGGACGGGGAACTGCGAAATTATTGCTGACACGGATACGGATTACGTGGATAACTCTACCGATATTAAATTCTTTCGAGCTCGAAACATAGCAGATCAATGAAAGTGGCAAATATGGGAGTTAACGCGGACGTGTGCCGAAGGTTGAAACGATTCCGCGGTGTTTGTTTTACAAAATTGCAGGGGGAACTCGAAGAAACTTTGTGGCTAGCAAAGTAGATCGACATTGCGGCGCGAGCGATGGAAATCCCATTGAGATTTGATATTGCTGATACCGAAACACAGTAGACTGATGAAAGTGGCGAATATGTGAGCGAATTGGAGGCTGAAATGATTCGTCGATCTTTCTTTCAGGGAATTGCGGAGGGAACTCGAAGGAACCGTGCAGCCCAGCAAAGTAGATCGATATCGCGCTGTGTGAGCGACGGAGTTGCCGGCTACGGTGCAGCCCAGCCCATTGGGAGGGGGGGATTCGATTTTTTGAAGCAGAAGATGCGAATATTGGAGCTGCCGCGGAGGCTAGTTGGAAACTCAAACGATTCGTCGGCGGTTCGGCTGGTAGGACGCGAGAGGGGTCTCAGACCTATCGATCGGTATCTCGAAGTGATCCCCGCAGCCGGTCGTCGCGATTGATTACTAACTGCGAGCGTTATGCACATGGCCCCGGCAGTACGCACGTGAACGCCCTATCCATGCAAATGTAATTATGGATTCGCTTTGACGCCGTAAAAGGCTCGCTGCCTGTAGAACTACGTGTCTTATTAGCTCTGCAGCCAGTTAATATCGAAGTTTATAGCTGCCGAGGACGACTCCCTATCGATCATGCCCTACAACAACGCCTCTAAGGGGATGCGCCCCGCTTCTTCACTTATCCCTCGCATCCACGCTCTGTGAAATCCAAATCCAATACAACACTGGTATCCGCAAAGAAGTAATACAAATATATTACAATTCTTTCGAGCTCTGGATATTAAATAATCGCGCTATCTTTTTCGTGCAATAAATACGCTCAACAATAATAATAATAATAATAAGAAGAAGAATATTACTACCAATACTAATTCTAATACTAATACCGATATTATTAATAATAGTAATAATACAACTTCAATCAAATCGATTTCGAAATAAATTTCCAAACCCTCCGCACCCGAAAATTTGTGTTTTACCCTTGGATTGTTTGATTACAAGCATAGAATAACAATTCCCCCGTTTACCGACGATTGATCGGCTGAAACAGAAGCCAGGCCCTTCTATTTTATCGGATATAGCGTATACGTTCACCGTACGCACACTCGTGGCTAAATTCGAAGCAAGTTACACGCCCTCCGGTTACGCCATTGACCCAACTTTGGAACCCTCGTTTTCATTAATCCTTTCAACATCGCCCCCCCTCACCCCTCCGTCTGCCCCGTGGACCTTTGTAGACGGGGCTCGTTTAACCATCGATTCGACGGCGCGAAATATAAATAGGCTACTCCTGTCGGCCATCGAGAGCTCGACACCCCCCGCCCTCCATTTCAAATCTCGTCCTTATCCATTCATTTCGATACAACCTTCCCCACTTATCCCCTCGAGCCCTCCCCAACTCAGCTCCGAATTAATAACACAAGCATCAGAATGAGCGGCGCTAATGAATAAAGAAATACACTTCACTGTTCCTCGATGGCATGCCTCGCATTGTCTATATTACATAGTCGGAATTCCGACGAGGAAACCCTCTCTCCCTTCTACGACGCACATACGCGGCTTCTTCGATATCGCGCGGAAGCGTCTTAATTTCGCAGCACGAGAAATTCGGGAGTAATCTTTGCTCTCACCGTTGGACCGCTGGAAGCTTGACAGTAGACGGGGAATAGTGAGTCAAGCTTGACCCACAATATAACCCGTGCAAAGGGAGAAATAAAACAGAAAGTAATATATTATTAAGCTTCTTTTGAAACGATTTCTCTATTTCTATTTACTTATCTATTTATAATTTAACCCGTTTAGTTACCTATTCGATCCTCGATTTTCCTATATCGGTTAATTCTTATCTGGTCTCTCCGCCTTTCGGATGTATAAACCTTCGATTAACGAGTAAAAAGAAATAGTCAAGACTATTTAGCCAAAGCTACGTAGATCACGTGTAGCTGTTGGCAGCCTGGAAGGAGTCGCGTTTGCGAGCCAGTGCTATCGACTTTCCAGGATGCTCCCGGTGGCGTTCGCCAGGATCCAAGGCCGACCGGGCGATAACTGTCGGCAGGTGGCGATGTTATCTTTCTCAGATCGACGTTAACTCCGGCCAGTGGATGGCGGCGTTTATTATGCCGGTGTTGCGCGCGTACACGCCGGCGGAGGCGGAGCTGCGAATCAATAACCCGTGTTATAAGGCATTTCGGCATGCCGTGATATCGATTATGTAGCGGTGTGCAACGCCGGCTAGAGAGGTGTCCAGAAGACGACGCGTAACGCGACCTGACTCCATGGAAATTAGGATCACCAGGGGCATCGGCTCATTTAAATATCGCCGAGGGGGAGGCGAGCTGGGGGAGCCGTACTCTAGACTAGCGCGAGCTTCGGTAGCCGAGGACTTCTATCTTTCCTATCTACGAGTACATAAACGTTATAACCTAAACGAGCAGACATCTTGGTAGAAAATTGGTAGATCCACGAAGGGATAAGTGTCTTTACTGGCTGGATAAAGAGGCGTCTATCAGATTGATATCTGAAGAGAGAGGGACTGCCTATCAATAACCGAGTACTGCGCGAAGAGATGAGCCCTGGAATTCTACCGCAACGATGCGAGAACGGCCTCGGGACTCTCAGGCCCTTTTCGCGTAACTTCATTCTTTTCTACTTGTACGCTATAAATTCCAATGCCGCGTCTCTGAGATTGATAGACCCACGGCAAATTTTCTGATTCCACGTTGACCGACTGCCCCTAATACGTGCATCAACCTGAACATGGCAGGACGAGTAATTAAACTTAATTTCACTGATTAATTTATTGCGTATTTTCCGATTGCAATAATACAGCTACAAATGAGATGTATCAAATTCTTAATCACTTTACTACGTATAACGAGAACTAATCTTCCTAATGTTTACAGGTATTCTCCTCGAAACTGAATTCTGACGCTGAGGCGTTGCTTGCAGCCGACAGTACCTATAATTGCAAACTTAAGAGACGCAAATTTCTCGAGAGAAGGTGACCCAACGTCCCCTCGGCGTCTCGTTCGTCGGGCTTCAGCCGAACTGGGGGGGGATAGCGCTCACCTTCTTTCGAGACTATACTGTACCCAGACAAGGAGACAGTTAAATATGAAAGGAAATATCAAGATCCCGGCATTTGCACCTAGCTAGACCAGAGAACGTGCCTGCGGAGTAGCGTGCGCGTAGAAACGCCGTCTAAACGGGTCACCGTCTAGATAGGGGCATCGGATAGACCGGAGTGCTTAACCGCGGAACGGTATCTGAGCGTGATTGCCGTGGGCCTCGAAACAGTGCCAGAATAAGAATGGACGTTTAGGGGGAGCCACGCGAGTCCGGCAAAAAGTCGAGCGGTTGCGAAAACGGCAACTGTTAACCGTGTGTTCTCGGGACAAGCTGCGAGAGTGGATGTCTAGCAGCGTGGCGAGCCCGGAGGTGTCCTGGCCGCGGAGGGGATGGGGGGAGGGGGTGTGGGGGAAGGGAGAGGGCGAAGAAAGGGGAGTGAAACGGAGGCAAAAAGGCACGGCACCGCTGTGCTCGCGGTACTATGTCATTCAGGAAGTCCGGTTAAGCGGTGGTTGCGTACACGAGGTCTTGGTAAGTGGCGCGAGAGCGGGGAGGCACTTTCGCCTGTGCGTGAAGCTTTCTTAAAGAACACTCCGCCTCGCCCCTACGTCCCTCATTATCCCGCAAGATTTAATTAATCGACGGACCGTTTTTGCGCCCACCGCCGGAGGACGTCCCGTGGATTGCCTCGTGGGAACCCCGTCCCCCTAGGACCCCGAGAGTCCAACGGATTGGAGATGCTTCAGGCGAGTAAATAACTGACACGGTGGAATCGCGGAGGCTCGATTAATCAGCAGATTCGACGAGCCGCGCGAACTCTTAACGCCTCCGAAGGGTCGCCGGATTCGAGAGCCTCTGAATCTAGGGGGTGACTTTTTTCGAGGGAGGACTTTGGGAGGAAATCTGAGGGGAAGCTGGAGAAGGGTCCGCAGGGTGTTTTAGGTTTTTGTAGGAAGGTGTCTCGGGAAGTTTGAATAGAAAAGATGGACTATGAGTTTTGTTTTTGTTGCTCTGAGCAGTGGTATACCTAGAGGGGGGCAAGGGAGCCTGGCAACCTCGAAGAAGGGGCGTTGTAAGAATAAAAGAAAACTGAATTTTATCGTTCAAATCCATTTTTATAACCACCTGATGAATTTTATTGAATTTGCACCAAAAATGTTCTTGATCCCACTGGCTCTAAGGGTTTCGAATTTCAATCAACTTGGAATGCGAGATATTCAGAACCAGGACTGTATTACAATTCAACTCAATTAGGAATGGAACTGTCTGAAGTGACTTAGGACTTAGGATCCTAATTATTCTACACAGAGGCAGACACTCAGCGAACGCCAAGTAGATTAGAAAGAGGAAGACTGTTCAGGTTGAATTGTGGGGATATCAGAAGAGTCGAAACGGTCCCTGCAAGTGATTTCAAGCAAGCACGACCAACCGATAGGCTAATAACTGGTCCGCTAAGATTGCACGCTGCTTATGAACGCCAGTGGAAGCAGCCTTGCGACTCGACTTTCTATTGCGTCACCAGAGGATGAGACCTTCGCAAGCCTCCCTACGTTTTGGCCTCACCTCGCGTTATCCCACTTCTTTGTCCTCTACAACCTCACAGATCCAACTAAATTAAGATTTCATCCATTTCACGAGAGCTCGTATCGTTGAGAATGGAGCCTCGGAAGAGGACCAAATCGAAGAACCCTTCTACCCTTAAAATATACAACAGTGGCGCACCCAGAGGGAGGTCAAGTGGCCCTGACATCCCTAAAGAAGGGACTTTGTAAACAGAAAAGAAAACTGGATATTATTCTTCAAATAATTTTTTACAATCACCCAATGAATTTTATTGAACTTGCGTTAAACGAATTTTTCTTGCAAATATTTTTATTCCTTCAACTCGACCCCCCCCCCCCCCCCCCCAAAATTAAATCCTGAGTGCGGCACTGATATACACTGATAATAAACCGACAGTAAAAGATAGTATACCTTCACGGATTCTAGTAGAATGATAATTCAAAATAACACTAGAACGTGGAGAAAAACGCGCGCCAAGTAATGGAATGTGCTAGCATGGCGATCGGAACACCATTACCATTAATTACGATCAATAAATCAGAAGCTCTGGCTGTGACGGTCAACTTATCGCCACTTCGTAAACGATACCCTACCCTGCCGCAAATATTCATGGACCACCACTGGCCAGTCGCAGACCAGAGCGTTCATTTCGAAATCGATGAATAGCCACCCGCGACTGACTCAGCGCTGAGCCTTATCTGCTTGGGAAATGCCGCGATCCGCATAAGGAAAACGCAGCGACGATACTGCCGAAGGCTGGCGCAGCGACTGTAGACGAATCCCGTGGCTAAAAAAAGACGAACGTCACTCAGCCTCCAAGGATCCGACCTTGGATCGGTGAGACCAGGAATTCCCTGTTATTGAAAGCAACGCCGCGAGATTGTCGACAGGCGGCCGAGGGGATTTCAGAATCGAAATGGAAAGTACCGATGGAAATTTCGGTGACCAAGACGCGCGCGCTCCCAGTCCGGAGCTTGTGGAATCGATAGGGGCTGCTGGGACGAAGTTACGGGGTTGATCGAGCAACTATAACATAAAATCCTATTCGCCCAAGTTACTTTTTTACAGAACCTTTAAGATTCGCGTTCTTTATTTTCATAGAGCAGATTAATCAGAACTCTGGTACATTAATATCCAAATATTTTTTACAACACACCGCACACTGTGGTGAACAAAGTAGGTGGTGGTAGCCAGCGCTCGGGTGCCCAGTTTCCAATCGGGATATTTAATTTAAGAAGGGGTGGAACGGAGTGGAAACAGGCGAGAAGCAGCGAGTAACCGTTTCCCTCGCAGGATGGGCTGGGATAAGGAATTCCAGTTGGCGAATATTCAACGCGAATCACGCTCACGGTGAGTATCGAGCTTGCACCTGGACCAGTTTTCTGCCGCAGTGCTGTCGCTGAATCCCTGTGCCCCCTTTCTCTTCCCAGCCTGCCCCCCCCCCCTCTCTATCGCTCTCCGCGCCTCACTCTCTCTCTCTCTCTGTTCCTCCCCCTGCGTTTGCATTTTTTTCATCAAAACGTTTCGGTCGACGGACGAGTATAGCCGCTGGAACGGATGCATTTTAAATCTTGGCACGCGATGAAAATTCAGAGGGCCACGAATGGTATAAACAGTCCCTGTAGCGGGAAAGAAGACGACGATATTATACTACAAGTCCCCCGCCCTGCCTTTTGTTTATTCATCACCTGTTGGAGGCACGAGGACCTCAACTACCCATAGGCATCGTCAAATGCGAGGTGCATCAAGGACATCCAGGAGTTTCGAGTGTATATCTCGGAGCTTCGGGATAATATAGGTGCCAATAATACTTTTTTCCCCTTGTCTCTTCTCAGTTGGTATTAAAGAAGCCTCCTTAAAATTATGAAGGAGAAAAAACGATCCTCGGGTGGCGGGATTCGAACCCGAGATCTGCGAGGGTCCTCCTCCGCCTTACTGGGCAGTCGCGTTACCAATTCCCCCAACGCCGACTCCCCGACATTACTCCTTTCCGAACTCTACAAATATCCAAACTAACGGGGCGCCATCTATGTGCCACTCGCAGCATAAGCCTACAATTATTGCGAACAGGGGACAGTCGTAGGAAAGCAAATATCGCGCGTCACTTTTCCCTTTCCCTTTCGTACGAAGCAGCCTGACGACTGTCCGCAGCCAACGTTCGCCAAGTGGAAGACGAAGCCAGGTAAAAAAGCATCGATCCAGGCTGTCCACCCGCGAGATCCAAGCGCGTACGCGATAGACGCCGGATAGCCGAGATCGGCGGAGGGGCGAGGAGTGAACGAACTCGGGGGTCCTTGGGACGAGCCGCTACGAGCCGAACGACGCGTCTGTAAACTCCGCCGTGTGCCCCTGACTCGACAATTAGGCCAATGCCTTTAGGAACCGATGACCCGTCGAAAAATCGTTCTCATTTGTCCGCTGGGCCCATTGCTAACGCGACACGGTGGGGGAAAATCGTACGACTCAATCGACCGACTTCCTCTAGGCCCGTCCAACCGATCGATCGAGTGAACTCCGGTAATTCCAGTGGCGTTACGAAAGCCTTTGTGAGCGGTGATTCTTTTAAATTTTAGATAGACTATCGGTGGGAAGAGCCGCGTGTAACCATTGCCAAGGGGCGCTTGTTTCATTAAGAAGATGAAATTTTGGATGGCTCGCGAAGTTGCGCGGGTTAGCAAGCTGCGCGTACAGGCGAATTTCTCGATCCCCGCGCGACAGAACGTACGGTTGATGAGGAGCTTTAGCTGTGGGGGCCCTTAGATATTCATGAAAACGGAGCTCCCTAGCGTGGAACTCGCGCCAGCGAGATACAACCCGCGGTGACTCGGGAGAGATTTCGCCTATCCTTCCTGGAGGAAGCTGTACAACATTGTTCCCATTATTCCTGTCGTTCTTCGACTCCGGGTGCCTCGAATTTATAATAACGCGCCTCGAATTCGTTCGCGCGGGGAGCCTGCGTCCAGAGAAAGTCAGAGAAAGGAGGACTTTGTAGTGGCCATCTGAATAGATATCGAAAACAGCTGCTTCAACTTGCCAGCTGCAATTCCAACAGGTGTAAGCTGGATTCGGTGGAAATGAGACCTAAACTTAATTGTATCTGCTCTTATCACCCGCATGACCCAAGTTTCCGAGGGGGCTAAGCAATCGTGACGTTTACCGTGACGCGCTGATTTATCTAGCCGACGTTTCCAGCAGGAAATTCGTTCCCCCGCGGGGGCGGGGCCTGAAAGACACGGTCCTGCGGCAGCCAGGTGAGCCAGCCACTGCCAAACACGATATTGTCCTCGCAAACATTTAAGCGCTGTGAAACAGGTGCGAGTCGTGCTCTCCGTGGCGCAATATGCGAACCGACGCGCACCACCGATGACGGACAAGTGCTTCGGAGATAGTGAAAAAAAAAAAACGAGCAAAATCCCTCGACTGGTCTAGACAGGTGACGATTTTTTCATCATCGCTCTTCAATGTTGCCTATACGCTCAATCGACTCACTTGTGTCGTGAGAATCTCTGTAGAGATTCGCATTGAGCGACGAATCATCGTCGTCGAAACCACTGGGGAAGATAATTCGTTGCAACAGCATTCTTTGTACACCAAGGTTTCGGATGATATCAATCTGTCGACTAGAAGGCGAATGATACTTTACGATGGATGGCAGTGGAAGTTTCCTCGGGGAAGCCTTGATTTCGATGATAAATCGAATGGACTCCCAGCAGTATTTTCTACGACGCCGTAACAGCGAATCTCAATCCTCCAGAACGCACAGGCGAATTTAAAAGTCAATTAACCAGCGACGCGCGTTCAAAGCGCGCCAGGAATATTTGTACCTAGTGGCCTGCGCGCGCACACTAATTCCCATCGACCAATGTAACTAGACGCCTATGCCTGCAGATTTGTACACCGAGCGTGTTCGATGTCCTCTTCACCTAAACTGCTGCCCTACTGGAAAGCGACCGGGGATCTCGGTCGATAAAAGATTCTACTCCCTTCAGCCCTAAATCTGCATCGCAACGAGAGAATGTGCTGGTTTCCAACCAAGTTTCCTCCGCATCTCGTTGGAAACGTAGCGCGGTCCCTTTCACTTTTCCTTTCCATCGAACTTTCTTACTTTCTTTCGGCGTATTAATTTACAATTCGATCACATCGCGCGCGCGCGCGCTCGCCCATCCAAGTGCGCATTGAGAAACAGAAGAATAATAGGTTGGCACTTACGTCAGAGTGGACAGTGGCGTAGAACGGTGGACAGCCAGCGCCAGCGTCGAGGTCCGCAAGCGTGCTGTTATTTTTCCACGGTGGGTATTAAGAAATCACAATGAGGCCCGCGGTCGCAGGCGTTCGTGCGGCCGGGAAAAGGGCCAGCGAATTCGAAAGGCCGGTCGGAGGAGCAGCTGTTCGATAAAAAGGACCTTCGGACAGTGGACGGCCGGTCACGCGGCTTGCGCCTGGTTGCGGAGCGTTCGATACTAATTTTCGAAATGCTCGTTCGCGCACCGGTACTTCGGGTACATCGGGCGCGTCACGCGAGCGAGAAGAATGGGGAATAGCGCGAGCACCGCAACGCTCGTCACGGACGGCTATAATTGCGCGCCGTTTGCCATCTTTGGTGTACGGAGATAAAGCGCGGGGCCTCGGCCCTGGGCTACCGTATGCCACTGCTGCGGAGCCGCACGAATAAAGCCGTATAATCGAGGCGGCTGTGTAATGAAAGCTGCGTATAACGGAACTATTAGCGCCGTCCAATATTCTTTTAATAGACCGGACTCGGTTGGTAAGTGACACGCGTTTAAAATTACCACGAAGACCGCCCGTTAAGCCGTGCGCAAGGAAACAAAAACGTCGGTAACGCGTGAGTTACAATACGCCCGTAGCGCAGGTCAGGTCTTATCCTATGTTGCCACTCGGTCGGTCTGCCCCCGAGGAGGCGTCGTGTTTCTGTAATGTTTACTTGCTTCAACGATGTCGCGATTCGATAAGATACGAGACCCTTTCAGGGACAACGAGGTGAGCCGACTACGCTGCAACGTTTACTTTCTACATCGCCGTTCCCGGGGCTTTAATCACTCCCATTACGGGCGCTTATGATAGCAAACGATTGACTGCCGCGATCCCGGAGTGTTCTATGACCGAGTGGCTTGGATATCTGACTTGTTATAGAGGACGCAATTATGTATAGCGGATAAGCTTTCGTAGTCACGTGGAGAGTTTCGGTACACCCAGTATACTCGGACAACGAAACTAATATGCTGGGAAGGGTGAACGGGGCCGTTCGCCTCCCGACACAGGTTTCACCAGGTGCGCAGCGCTCGCGTCTACGCCACTGTCCCCGACGCGGGCCAGAGCCCGAGCATGCATAGGAGACGAAAAATTGCGAAGGTCGTGCACTCACCCTCGAGCAGGTGCCAGTCCTCGTCGAGGGAAGCCAGGGCCTGCGCCTGGTTGGCCTGTTGTTCGAAGTCCAGCATCTTTGGCCGCCGTCTGTTCCAGGCTCCCTCCTTCCGTCGATCTGGTCCCGTCTGCTGGCCAAATATCTTGTCACTTCACCTTCAACGAAACTGTCACACGATGCCGCGTTACTGCTTCGAACGAGGGAAACTGTGCACCGAGCGGGCGCCGATTGGCCACGGAAACGAACGAGCGACTCGCGTCTGTTTTGCCGTGAACGCTCGCGAGCGCGCGGAATCCTCCCGAGCGACAATTGAAAACTGGTATATCAAAGACAGACTTTCCCCTCGAAGAAACGCTCGCTGGGATTATCTCGAACGTCCTTTCGTCGCGGGCGTAAGAAAGAGAAGAGTAGGAGCGGGAGCGAGAAAGACAGATAGAGAGCGAAATAGCGAGAGAGAGTTGGGGGGGGGGGAAGGGGTTCGAGCGGTGAGAGCAAGACAGCGTGGTCCCTCTTTCGCGATCGGCGAACTCTTTCTTTCCGTTTGAAACTCTGCTCTCTGTTTACATCGGTCTATCTGATTGGCCTGGTCGGCAGTTCCCCTTCGCCGGCAGTCGGCGCGAGCGTCTCGATCCTCTCTTGTTTTTTTTTCTTTCTTTCAAAAACCTCTTAAGGGAATGGGAGAAGGACGGGGATTATTATCCAAATTCCGTGAACAACGCGCGCGTTGTATGTCCCTATTTTTGTGGGGGCCCTCGCGTTACCGGAGAGTGTGGTCGCGTGTTGTCGCGCAGACAAAGTGAGAAAGCTACGGTGCGAGCGGACTCGCTCGCGTGCATACGTGGCGGTACTCGAACCGCGACTGATTTCCCCTATCACTCCGTGGTGCTCAGCTGCCACCCACTAGCCTCCCCCCACCCGCTCAACGGCTGCCGCCCCTCCCACCCCCGCGCGCCAAGCCTGCTCGTTTCAAGCAACGGTAGAACGTCTGACCCTCCCCTCGCCAACCATACACACCCCTTTCACTCTATCTGTGCTTTCTCCGTCTCTGTCTCCCTTCGTCGCAATGTGCTCGCGCTCCTTCTCCCTCCCACTCTCCCTGTCTCTCTCCTCCTACCGTTGTACAGGGTGCGGCGAAAGTCGTGGCGCGAGAACAAAGGTGAGCCTACCGGGGAAAACGAGTCTTCGATTTTGAGACATATGAAAATAGGTCGAGGAACGCGCACACATCGTCAAGGTTGAGATAAAGCTTGTTTGAACGTTCTTAATGGTTTTTGCGCAATATCCATAGTAGGGTCGTCTGTTTGACCCTGTACTCTCAACGCTGACGACCTGCTCAACATGCCACTCAAACGTGCACGGGGGGTCTGCGCCGGTCGATATGAAATCTATATTTATTGGCATTTACAGAGTATGTTCAAAACAGATTGTTTTGGAACAACCTAGGTACTGTTCGCGTGTAGTGGATACCAATGGGGTTTAAAAGATCAATGAATTTTAATTTTTAATAGAAAGTTCCAAACAGAGAACTGTGTCGAGTCTTTGCCCTACTCATTTTAACCTGTATATTATAATATACACCTTTTTGTTCGTAACGTGCCACGAAAAATCGTATTCAGTTGCATAATTTTCAAAGATGAGCGCGCACACATTCGCGTTGAGCAAGCAATAGTGGAGGTTAGGTCAGCGGATACTCCAGCCGCGTCCACGAAGAGTATTGGTCTCATCGCCAAGCGTATACGAGCCTCTTCGTCTCTCATCTCTCCCTCTCTCGTACTTTGTAGTCTGCGACCGTTAATGCAGAGAGAACTCCGCGAGGCACTCGTGAATCCTCTTCCACTCTCTATTTCAGTTCCTCTTTCGTACTCCCGCCTTCTTTCCCGCTCTATTTCGCCGCCCGTCTCGCTCTACCCACGCTCCCTCGCACTCTACCTCCCCCCTCCCGATGCCGATCCACCGTCCCGCTCTCGCCGCCGCGATTCCCGTGCCTCTGTCCTCCGTGAGAAGGTTCCATCGTCGCTCCTCGTATACATATACACTTCGGGTTATGGCTAGCCCGGGTTACCGGTAACCGGCCGGTAAACGCAAAGTTATGCGTCTCCCGGTTTTAACCCGCTACTTTTTAGCGTGGTTCCTGGGAAACGAGACAGATGTAACAGATTCTGTCTTCCGACCGATATCGTCCAGCAGCCGAGCACAGCTGTCGTAGCTGAATTTATTGCTTGACCACCTCTTCTCGCCTTTCGGTTCGACCTTCCAACCAAATTACTAACCGTGTTTCTTACACTATTCTCCAAGCGCGCCTTCAATGAGCTCCTGTGCTGCAAACACAACGAAATTACCGATAGAGGGCACGCGACATGCGCGAATCTTGTCACGAGTCACCTCCGTGATGCAATCTCGTCAGGGAATATGAATCGAGAGGATTGAAAGGATCGAAAGGTTGCCTATCGGGGTATCGAGAACGGCTCTCCGCGATTGGTATGGCGTGGACACGTCGCGTTCAGGATTGCCTCGCATAATTTGATGCGTCACGTAAATCTATAGTAGTTTCGTGACTTTTATGAACCATGGTAAGGGTTAAGGTCGCGCGCGAACCGTAGCTCCTGGAACGCGTGTCGCGTGCTCCAAGCATACGGCCCTGATGGCTCGCGCGCCTCGTCATTTGTCCTCGCCCCCCGCGCCCCCTTGCCCTGCGGAGGATACCATCCGCCGCTCACCAAGCCACTCGATCTACTCCCCCCACCCCTTTCGCGCCACTCTCCTCTCTCTTCAACCGCCTGACGCGTCGCGTGGCATTCTCTCCCTTCCACTTCTCTATTCCTCCCCGCCGCGCTCACTCTACCTATCTCCCTCTTCGCGCTCGCCAATTCCTCTGTCCTCCTCCCGGCGTTACACGATCGCGTCTCTCTCTCTCTCCCCCCATGGGCCAGCCGTCGGTCTATCTCTCTTCTGCATTGTTTTCTCCGACTGCATCTGCCGCCGTTATTTTTATTCCTATTTTTTCGGTTTGTTTCGATTACGCGCGCGGATCGTTTTCGATCGTTTTACACGGTCACGAGATTCATCCGTGTAATCGCGACCAGGCAATGCGTGACCCGCGTAAACAGTAGACGTGGATTTTTTTTTTGGCAACGCTCGACCATCGGGAAAGTCGAAACAGGGGAATCGGGATGTACAACGGGCGATTTCACTTTAGATTCTACTTAACCTCGATTACTCTATCTTCCCCCGGCCTTTAAATTCATCAGTGCCCGATAGAAAAAGTATTGGAGTTTTTATCGCTCTTATCGCGGATTCGATACAGGCACCGTAATAAACGTCTGCGCGATAATTCTTTTCTTTTTTGCTCGTCCCCGGTGGAGACTCGCGCGCGTTCGCTTCGTACGCGCCAGAACGGCCGACCGGTCTGTCTTTTTCTGTTTCGTTCCCCGTTCGACCTCGAGAGGAATCGGCGTAAGGTTTCTCCCTCTTCGTCGCGCGTGCCATGATACGGACATTCGCGTTCCTCGTCCACGAACCGTCTCCTCCTCGTCGCGTGCACGGCGAGCGCGCCCCTTCTCGCTCCAGCGTTTTGTTCTTCGTCGCAGATGCTCGGCAGTGCCGACAACCTTCTCCACCCGAGACCACCGAGCCGCGAGGGATAATCGAGGCGAGCTGACGAGCGCCGAAATCATTCTCCTATCGCCAACGCGGATTGCGAAACTTTTCTCGTACAACTGCGCGTATTTCTTAATTACATTCCAGCCATTCTCTGCGCTTGGCAACCCAAATTTTCGTCATCGATTTCGTGCTCGTCACTTCCTCGTCGAGTTGTCCCCGTTCGACCACTGGTTAGCCTTGCCGGGTATTCCGAAATACGGATTACGTAGCGGCGAAGAAAGCAGAGCCTATCGTTCTTAATTCTAAGTCCTACTTTCCTCCTAACAACGTGGCCATTTTGCGCGACGTTTGTTTACGAGAGAAGTTCCGCGGCCAGGCGAGCTGTAGAGCCGGCATAATTTTTGCGCGTGGCAATATTTTTGGGTAACAGAATAAAGTTACGCGGCCGGAGTTTTGGTATATACCCGGCCACTCGGGGAGTTTCGAGTTTCCTGTGAACAGGAAACCGTATCATTTAGCGTCACCGTCCCACGAGTGAAAATGCATTAACTGGCAGTGGCGGCCAACATTGCGGCAAAGTGAAACCCCTCGTCACGGTATAGTCACGTTAAAGCGAGACCGAGTAAAATAGTGTTACAATCGCGGACCGAACCTGGTAATCCCGTTGACGTTTCCTTTCCCGCTCGTCCCTTATTCCCTTTGCGACCGCGCCGACCTTTGTGGATCCCTCAGAATTCTTGCTTACTCTCTGTGGCGCGCGAGAGGAAAGCAACGCGAACGCAAGGACGTATTACACGATCGCCCGTAATTATTGCGCGTGTCGAATGCTTCTTTGTAACCACTCTGCCTTACCGGCCGAGCGGACGCACATGCACACTTGCACGCTCATGTTCTAATCCTGGCCTTCTACTTACGCCACCGTAATATGACGTCACGCGCGAGGAGAACAAAGAGCTTCGTTTACGCGAGGGCACGGAAAAGTGAAACTATTTCTTTGAACTTCATCGCGTAAGCTTGTAACAAGAACAAGTAACCGTGGATAAATAAGTAGGTCCGTGGTATCTTGCGCAAGTGTGAGAAAATGTATCGCGTCCGTCGGAAGGCCGCCATTCCGCCAGTTGATCCTGAGAATTTCGTCCCGATGGTCCAGTATCGTGGAACAAAATAGCGGCGCTTCTAATTAAGACGGCGCCACTAGTTTGCGTCGTGAATCTGCCTCGCTCGTGCTTTCTCCCTCTACCAACCACGTGTACACATACTTTCATCCGTCAAACGTGTCGAATAAAAGAATTACCCGTTATTTGTACACTGAATTTTAGCTCGGCGGACCGCCGGTGAAAGCGAATTCCCGTGATTCCACTCGAGAGAGTGTGTATTTTTTCTGTTTCTTTTTTTTTTATTTAAACGCATTTGTACCTGTTGCTATTTTTGTGCGTCCATCCCCGACCTACGCAAGGACTTCACTCGCGAAGCAGAGCGCGACGCCTCCGCACGGGTCGAGCTTTAAAATCTCGTGGGCGTTCTCACGACAGCCCGCGACGCGAGTTTCCATGGCGATCGGGCCGCTGTGACCATGATTCCGCCGTGACGTCACGAGGTTTCGAAAAGGACAACCACGTGCCACGCCGAACGCGTCTAACGAGTTTCCCTGGCGATAATTTCTCTCTCTCTCTCTCTCTCTCTTGCGTCACGAAAAACTGACGCTCTTTCCGCTGGAATGGGGATGCGTTTAAAATCAAAAATGCCCCGCGATGCGTTATGTATGTGTGTAAACAGAAATGGGTCGGGAGTGGAGGCTAGCGAGACGTAAACAACAACGATCATCGCAATTAATAATCTAAACGGAATTAAATGATTTCGATCAGTTCTAAATCTCGCATTCAGGTTGTATATACATTATTCTACAATTGATTGCGAAATGTTATCTCGAGTAACGTTACTTCGAACGTGCCCCTGTTTCGATACCCACGATTCCAATGCGAATTTCTACGACGTTGGTCCCTTGAAAAAATTTTCTGCGCGTTTTCGGTCGAGCTGATACCGTATCGACGCAGATAAGATAAGTTTCCAGTATTTATGGATATTCACGTGTATAATCGTGGAGAGAGAAGGGACTCGACTCGATGTAGAAACATTTTATAACAGTATTATTGTTTGGTATGACTCTTTCGGTCGTTGAATATTACATTGATTTTGGACACTTGACGTGATTATTTAGAACGACGTTTAGTAGTTATTGGCTGGATGGATATGCTTAATGTTTATCTGCAAAAGTATCGTGGCCAGGATTCGTTGCGTTACGTGTCGACTTGGGAAGTAGGCCACGAACGTAGATCGAATTTGAAGTGGCTGTGGTGAAACGTAGTTCACGCGTTGTGTCTTTTAGGAGCACAGAAAAACAGGAGCAGCGTATTTTTTGGAAGATTGTTTGAATTTCTAATTTGGAATGTAATATTACATACCCTTCTCCGCTAAACTTGTAAACGCAACGAAATTATCGTTTTACGATGTGAGCATTAGGAAGCGACGTAGGGAAAAGTCACACGCTCGCCTCTATCGCCATTAAATTTTAATAATCGTCGTTCTATCGACGATAATATGGTAATTGTGATGTAGCTTGCGTGAGGATAATTTGATATAATTCAAAGTAATGTCGTGTTACGTAATCCCGTCGTGTAATAGTTATATAACCGTGCACGCGTAAAGTTTTAATGAGGATATAAATTAAGCAGTGTTAGGAATAATAGATAAAAAAAATTTATGAAACGGGAGAGACATCTATCTCAGTCGCTGGCTCACTAAAGTTTCGATTATTTTCTAACGTCGATTGTGCAGAGGCACCTTCGAAATAACGCTGCTCGAAATATGCGATATTCTATGCTCGCATTATTTCCGAAATGTAATTTCATTACTCCTGTTTTCACAGGTAATTACGAAATGTGGTTGTTATGTACTTGTCGATTAACGTTACCGTCACGTCGGTAAAGTAGACCGCTACCCGGGACCAATAATTTCATTGATTTTGACTAAATAAATCCATCGATTTATTAACTGTTAAAGAGGTCCGTAAAAGTTACAGAAATTCAACCAAATTTTATCTACTAATATTTCCATATTTCGCAGCTCTTTCATTATCCAATTCGAAACGCTTTAATTAAATTCGCCTGCAGAGGGTAGCACTGGTACTTGGCTAAACAGAATAAGAAACCAACATGGCGTCGTTGCCCCATAACAGTTCACCGTTCTCGATCGATTCGTAAGCCGGTTAACCTGCGCGTTGTTTTTCTCTTTCAAGAAGTTTAAATCACCAGTGTCAGTTCCTCCCACCGGCGCCAGAAAAATGATCGCGTTCAAGTTTTACAACAGCGTCAGGAGCGTGTCCACAAAGAAGAATCAAATAGCAAATCTCGTAAAGGTGAGGGCACCGCTGCCACTGTTTTCAATTCTCCTTGAATGATATTTATTTCGATTTCGTTGCTTGCCCCGTGTATTCAGTTCCGAAATGTTCGTCACGCGGTGCTTCACGATCTAATTAACCGTACCTCTGTGTACTCTCCTGGTAAATCTTCTCTTTAGTCACTTGTTCCCTTCGTAAATTGTATCTCATCACCGAAAGAACCGATTGAAAGAGCACGGAGCAGTTTACCGTCGGACGTTCCGCTCGCGCGGCAATTATGTCAATCGGTCTTTTCTATCGCAGAACAGCAAAGTAGTAGTGTTCATGAAGGGTGTTCCCGAGGAGCCCAGATGCGGCTTCAGCAACGCCGTCGTGCAGATACTGAGGATGCACAATGTTAAGTACGATGCTCACGACGTTCTACAGGACGAAGATCTTAGACAATGTGAGGGACATTGCTATAATAAGAATGTATCAGAGTTTGTACGAATTATGGCGATGCGGAGTAGAACGAATCCTGTTCTGGTGTTATCGAACTTTCTGTATCCAGGTATCAAGGACTTCTCCAACTGGCCCACCATACCTCAGGTGTTCATAAACGGCGAATTTGTAGGCGGATGCGACATACTTCTAGAAATGCACCAGAACGGAGAGCTGGTGGAAGAGCTGAAGAAAGCGGGCATCAAGAGTGCCCTTCTCCAAAGCGAGAGCAAAGAATCTAAAGAGAAGAAGTCGACGGACTGAGTATTCGGGTCGAGCCTAGTTTGTTTATAATCTGTAAATAAAGTTTGTTGTCGGTTGTATTTTGTTATAATAAAAGCTTTCGGTTTTAGATTTTTGCCCGATTCATTCGAAATAGAGCTGGGGGATACTCGACCCGCCGGTTTCTGTCGTCTGGGCCTTGATATTCTGTTCAATTACAATAATTATATCACGTTAGAGTGGTTAGTGTGTCGGAGATATTTTTGAACTCGTCAATCTTTTATCCATTGTTAATTATAGTATTTAGAGGGCGAATCGACGCTCGTTTTTTGGGGGAGAGGGTTCACGGTAGTCGTCGATGCTTTAGCAAACTTCGCTACCGATCTCCGTTCACGTGACTGAGAGATAAGGAAAAAGCAGTACAGGGGGCGAAAGTGGATCAAGGTCGATAGCAGTGTGGGTCACGACATGGAGAGTTCTGGTTTACGTGCGCACACATGCGTGAGAAGTTGTACGTCGTATTCTTCCGCATTGCGTTTCTACTTCTCTGACAAATTCTCCAATGCGTAGGCTTGGTCCTACGAATGTTCGACCAACGGAGCTTAAGAATATTTGAGGATTCTTAGATTCCTAAATACATAGTTGGGGCTTCTAAGCATCCCTGTATTCAGCAATAGTATAAAAGTAATATTCTAGTACCTTCGCTCGACCTTGCTCGATTACAGAAATGATGAAAATGAAGTCGGAGATAAGGAGATTTAGAGATAGCGAGAAAGAAAGGGCAAAGATAAATGACGCGTCCTTGAGGTGCGAACTGCAAATCATGAGATCGCGTGAGGGCTTAATAATTCCTTGGTTCCCCTCCGTTTCTGTTTCTCGACGCCTTTTACTCGCGATCTCAGTTCCGTTCACTTGGACGACTTCCTCCCTCGCTGCTCTATTACCCGTACACGCTACCTTCTCTAAGTCCACGCGTCCAGAAAGGATCGCCCTCTTCCCTTCGCTGCTTTAGAAAGCGCACCATCTCAATTCCAAAATTTCATAGAAAGCCTTAAAGCCGGGGATCAAGCTAGAAGCTAAGCTACGCTACGCTATGCTACGTCTGGCTGTCTTATAAAACGAAAAATATAGCGATGGCTTAGTGCACAAATGTTGTAAGTGCACTTTTACTATTTTCTAGAAGAACTCCTTTAAACATGCAACGGTACATTGGAGTAAGGGACGTACAATGAATAAAAATATTATTTTTCACAAATTTATGAAGTAGATTTGAATGTGATTTTTATACAGCATCGTAGTCAAGAACTATTTGTTGTATATAAAAACTGAAATTTCAAAAAAAAAAGGGAGAGAGCACAGCTTAGCTTCTGGTGGAAATGGTTCCGTAAGGGTGTGGTGAAGCTAATTTTTTAAAACTTAGTATAGCCTAACATAGCATGGCATAGCATGGCAAAGCTTAGCTTAGCTCAGCTTCCAGGTGGATCTCCGGCTTAAGGGGGCAGTGGATGAAACTTGAAAAGCTACCTACCCTTACTCCAAAGCTAAACAGAACTTATATCCCTTAAACCCTTAAGGTAGGCTCTCACTACGCCTCGCCTCGGCTCGTTTTATTCTTCCTATCCTTTTCTCATACAATTTGACAAATTGACTCGCACTACGCCTCGCCATTGGTGGATTTTCTCCTCGAGAAAAAGTACGAAAAGAAATTGCACCGAGGTGAGAGTCAACCTTTACTCTATAAACACTTCAGGTTTCATTAAAATCTCGGTTACCATTATCGTCATCGGGGGTATAATTGTCGTAGGGTAGATGCCCAATTTTTGGTCACTTTAAGGTATTGTACCAGTTTTGGCCATTTCTTAAGAAATATAATATTTGTTCGTGCGAGCAATAAATGTAACCTTATACTTCTAGCGGTATACTAAACAAAATATTTACGATGTGAAATTCTCCGCGTAATAACGATCTGCGAGCAATTTAAAATTAAGATAATTATGCACACGGCCGAAAAACAGTGCGATGGCCAGAAACGGTACATCTACCCTATCCCCGCTTTCGAAATCCACCCCTCCCCCGGACCTCCGCTTTCTTCGTCTTCACTCGACTTCCGTTTATCCCATCGACGTGCACCACGACAGCCCCCGAGTGGCACGCGTACATCTCCTCTCGGAAGAGTAGGCCCGCGCAACCCCCGGCGCCTATCCGAGGGTGGGAATATTTACGGGCGCAGCTGGCACACACGCTCATTCCGATCCTCTGACACTAATTGCGAGGCGCGTCGGGCTGGCTCTCGAGGCCCAAATTAATTAATGGCATACCAAATGACGAGCGAGCCGGAGCCTCGGCGTTTCGAGGGTCGCGGCCTGGTAAAACTTAAATAATACGGCGGCGCGCGATCGTGCCGCGAATATCAATGCGTTCTTCCCTGTCATCAAGAAGCTCGCAAGCCGTTAATGACGTACCCTCGCGTCACTTTTTCACCCCGTCTCCGTTCCTCCAACGGATAAAACCCGTGCTAGTCGCAATTACCATTTGCGCAGCGGGACGCGGGCTCCGCTTCCGCGATCGTCGTTTAGCCGGCTCCTTTTTTCTTTTCTTTTCTTGTTCTGCTCGCCACGCGACGCGACACACTGATCCATTTCGAAAGTGTGTTTCGCGAGGGAAGTGGGCAACGAAGTCTCCAGCGAGTCTCTCGGAGCATTTCGACCCGGGCTCTCCCTCCGGTCATAAAGATACTCGGTCGCAATTACTGTACCATCGTCTTTAGGTGTCTCGAGAACGATCACCTATTTCCCTTCGTCCTTCGAGATTCCCTAACGTTTTACTTAAAGGAGTAGCAGCTTCTTGCATCGTAAAGCTTTTACGAAAGACACCGCGCGGGGCCATTTCAAGGGTCGCGAACGATCCAAGCCCTTTTCGAAAGGTTAGTATATGATGCAACGGGTATTCAAAAGCAAATTTCAGTTTAAAAATCCTAATTGGAGTTTCACCCTTCCTCAGAATTTAGAATTGAATTTCCAGACTGAAATTTAGGTTCTGAATCCCCCTTGTATCATCGATCAAGCTTCCTCTTGTCTAAACACTTAAGATTATAGAGAAGGAATTCGAGGATTCCCCGGCGGAGGTGCAAACAGTCGCGTTCTTTACCCCGCGGAATTAATTACGCGCGATTCCCGAGCACTTTAAGCGAGCTACACGGGCTTCTGGACTGGCCAGCGGCCAAATCGAGCTTTACGTAGCGCAAAAGGGTGGGAAAAAATTCGTGGTTCATTTATCGTTCTGTATCGACCATCGCCGTTCTAGGTGACCCGAGCAGCGCCTTTGTAAATAAGACTGCCAGAGGAATCGATGAACTCTGGTGAACGGAGCCACCGATTTAGCCACTTTTGGGAATGTTAGCCGAGGTTGCGCGTAGAATCGCTCGTCGAATTATGGCGCCCCCAAAGTAGCTACCAGAGATTCTCCTCGAACAGGTTTGTAGGAGTCACTACGGCTGGTTGACGCGTAACGAACCGCGGTCGGCCGCTAGAGCCCGCGACGCCATTCCGCGATTCATTAAGCGGAATGATAAACCGCTATGGTAATGATAGGGTGGTAAGTGCGTGGTCCGCAGGAGCCGATGGAAATGGGGTGGTCGGCGAGGTGGCGCCCTCCCTTCGACAACTTCGATCGAACCAACCCCCCGGGCTCCTTCTCGTCTCCCTCTTTCCCCCGGTTCTTCCTCCGTCTTTCTTCCATCGCCACGGTTTCCCTCCTTTCTTCAGGAACGGCGCGACCCGCTCGACCACCCCTATTTACCTACCCCGAGATCTGTGAAGTTTCCACCCCCAAAACGCGAATTTTTATAAAACAATCATCGCGTTCGTTTGTCCACCGTGCGAAAAGAAAGTTATAAAGAAATAAATAGAATTTCACCAGCATCCCCATGAAAACTTTCTGCTCGGTACCGCCGTGCGTAATCGTCTTCAGGCTTTGCTCTGCTTCGTTGTAACGCCTACCACCTTGCCTCTCGATTAAGGGAACTTCGATTACATTGGCCTCGAGAAAATAGGATTCTCTCGGCTCTTGGAAAGTGTTGGACTTTTTAAAGAGGATATTTGAAATTTTTTTCAGAGACTCGGACAAATAGCTCGAGGACTGCAACTCTTTTGGAAGCTTCTGACCGATCGGTGGGATGTTTATTTCTGTTATTACTTGCGAAGACGCCCCATCGCATTGGATGTTCATTTTCCCTTCGCGGATAGTAGTCACTTACACTTTCTAAGCTCTGGCTTAGAATGCAACCTCACCTAATCTTCCTCATCTTCATTAAGCTTCTTCGTTCCCCAGGCCCGCACAATTGCATCTACTTCTTCTCGCGCACCGCCAGCGACGCAATTAAAGCGTGGTTCATTAAAAGGGTAAACACATCTTTCGCGGAAATTCGCGGATAACGAGACGCTCCTGGCGTTTCGTCGCTCTCTCTCTCTCTCTCTCTCTCTCTCTCTCTCTCTCTTTTTAGCAAACATTTTCGTGGGCTGGCGCCGTCTCTTTCTGCCCCGAGGCGGATCCGCTCGCGGAAGCCAGCGTCTTGCCGCGTGTCGCGGCAACGCGCGTAGGTGCATTGTGTCTCGATTAACCTAATAATCCGTTTCTGCCTCGAGCTCACCCAGAAACATCGAACTCGACGCCACTCGATTTCGCCGCCGCGATGGACGAGCATTTCTTTCAACGACACAGCTGGCGAATCTCTTCCCTCGGGATTCTTGCGATCGAGATTTCTGGGCCACGGGACGGTCGAGTTTCAATGCCGGTATACAGTTCTCGATTATTCCAAGCTCGAGCTTTAATACGGGGAAGATAGTGTTTGAAACATCGAGTACCCGCCGGCCAACACGCTCTCTTCAGCTTCTTTAGTAAATCGTTTCGATTTTGTAAATTCGTATTCGCTGCTGTTACGTGCCCCGAGGCACAGTGCGGCACGCGTGTCCGGATTACTTTATCCCAACAAGCAGACGATCTTGAGCGATGCGATTTTCTTTCCCATCATCGCGCGACGCAGATGCCACTCCGAGTTTCTGCCTCCAACACCGGCAATCCTACCCGTTCCGCGGAGGCAGCATCGTTTGCTGCTTCTCCCAGGGAATCGCGTAATTCCACAGCACTCCATAACCAGTATGGTCGCCGGAATAAGGTCAACAATTCCAGCCCTCTCTAAACAGAAACTTTCCCCCGTCCCACTCTCCCGGAAGCTCGTAATCACCGAAAATGTCCACATCCATCACCCAGCCACACCGAGGCCCCCGAAATCGCATCCAAGCAACCCCGTCACCCAGGTTCCCCGGTGGCCTCGCGCCAACGTCTCTCGCCGGAATCACCATCCCCGGGGCTCGTAAAAATAAACGAACATCCCCTCGAACATCCAGCAGCAGCCGCAACTAAAGAAACAGCCTCCCCGAAGCCCCGAGCCTCGAAAGAAAGGGCCGAAAGAAATCCAGAGACGAGGCGACGCGGGCGAGCGAGAGCTGCGCGGCGCGGTAGGGGCGGGCGCCCTCGGGGGGGGGGGGGAGGGGAGGGCGGTGGGAGTCGGCGAGAGGGGAGGGGTGGGTCGGCTCAGGGGTAGTCAGCGCCGCCACGGAGGGTGAGTCTCAGTCGCCACTCGGTCAGCCTGCCGCACGGCTGGGTTTCGGAATCCGTCTGCGCGAGTACGCACACGTACACACGGGTACACACACACATACACACACGTACAGGCACACACACACACACACATCGACACGCACACGTACGCGCGAGGAGGGAAGAACGATAAAGGGGGATTCAGCAGCAGTGCGTGTGGAAAGGGTTTTCGGGCGATCGGTACGCGGGATAAGAAGACGCTCCCGTCCTCCCCGAGGATGCCCCTCGACTAGTCCGAGCGTGGTGGGAGCCGCGAGGGCGAAACGTGCCCCGGACGGTGGTTTCCTGGACGCGTAACCCGCAACCGGTCAGCGCGCGTGCACCCGACCACGATCGATCCTCGGTGCGATACGATCCAGAAACGCGATGGACGGAACCACCCTGCCACGGGGCGGCGGAAGATAACGCGCCAGCCAGCGAGATCCACCCGCCAGTTTCGGCCCGTCGCCGGAACATTGATCGGTACGACGATCCAGCGAGATCAGCCGCGTTCATCTTTATCCCCGTGTTCGCGATCCACGGGCCCCCGGCGATCGTCGTCTCGCGGTCGCGTGGTCCGCCAACGCCGCTAGCCATCTCCGTCCACCCTCTGCGCTCCCCTCTCTCAGTAACTCCGTACGCGTTTCTCCGTCTCCCTAAGGGACTCTGGTATACGGCAAGATCGCTCAAGGCTCGGCTGCCGGTGCGTTCTCTAATCCCCCGGGCTTGTGTTTACGTCGCGCCTTTATGCGCCACCGATGGGCGCTCGTTCCTCGGTGTTGTCGACATTGGAACGTTCCGGTTTTGCGCGTCACGCCGCCTCCCCCGGTGGACGGCTCGTTCGCTGCTGGTGGCGAGAGCGTGAAATCGCGTGCACCGTGGGGGAGTTCGGTGGGCAGAGGATTGGGATTCTGGTCAAGTTCGTGTGCAGGGGGAATTAGGGGTAGGGACTCGGTTTTGCAGCCTTCTGTTTCGACGGGCTCCTGCGGGCGGTATTCGGTATTGGACCGTTCCCATTTACGCGGCAGGTTGATCAGGCGACACTTGCGATCCTCCGGGCACCTGACGGCAATGTCGCTCGAACATCCCACTTGCAATTAGATTCTTGAAAGTGGGGTATCGTTCAGTTAACTCAACGAACTCTCTGAAATTCTTCTGTCCGAAGAGTATTTACTCTACGCTGCACACGTGGGGCCTGGCGGGCCCAAGTGAACTGTTCTCATATTTGAAAAGATTTAGATAACGATGTTTATAACTTTTTTTTATAAATATTTTGGTTAAATATCTAGCGCAACAGATTACGAGAAGTCTAAGAATATTTTTCTCTCGACGTATCCATGGATACTACGCGATATCAATGCATTAATAGATTTCGAGATGCGGGGCCCAAAGTGTGCAATTTTAATTTACGTTAAATATTATCCACAAGCGATGTCAGCGTTATGGTTTACGGCTTAGGGTGGCAAGTGTTTTCACCGTGACCGGAAAGTCACCTGCCAGTGCTAGTGTCACGGGTCTGAAGAGTCTCCTTTACCGGATTCGTTAGGCACAGATCAGAGTGGACGAACTTGTAGCTCACAGTGCCGAAGTTTGAGGCTTTCGTGGCGCAGTTCGAAGTGTACATGGAGGAGAGGGGCTTCGACCGAGGCAATTCTTGCGATTCTTCGCTCTAGGCCAGTCAGTCGCGAGGTTTGTTTTGCATCGAAGCTCCGCGCGACTCCGTCCCAGTGGAGACCGCGAACAAAGCGGTGCGCGTGGAATCCAGTAGTTGCAGCAGGCATTCTCCAGCTCGCGTTTCTCTTCAACGAGAAACTGTCGCCTCTGTTGGATAGGTCAGGCAGTGGTAAAGGAAAAAAAAACACACACACACAGAATCTGTATTCACCGCGTAGCAATCGATATCTAACGTTACCCGAGGACAAGTGGTATTATTCCAACCAACCAGTGAACTTTAAATCTACAAAGCACGATTCGGTTTTCGCGGCTGCTCTTGGAAATTATTATTACTCGTAGAAAAATATATAGATACTTATAATCCACAGGGCCGGTTTAAGAACTTTAAAGGCCCTAAGCAGTTAAAAGAAATTCAGGGTGACCGCTTCAGCGCGACGTACGATTTCGTAGGAATTTTCAATAATTTAACTAAAAGCGTGTTTTAACCAGCAAAAGTTACATTTTAAAATTCAGAAAGTTTCTATGGTCTCCTCCCGTTTCTCCTGGTGCCCCATGCACGTGCTTATTCTGCTAGACGAGTAATAGTAAAAGATATCTGGAGATACGTGTCCCTTCGAAAGCTCCGACGAATAGAGGAGAATAATTTTATTTATCGCTCCGACGAATCCTCCCACGATACTTCCCGAAAGTCTGTCAGTAGGGTAAATATCTGGGTAACAGGGGCCCAAGGGGAATTCGCACAAAAGCCCGCAAGATGACCACCCGACTCGTTCTTTTTTCATCAAGAGTACACCGCGTTTCGTCATTAGTACCGGAGCCTGCGACTAGGATTCTTTCGCCACTTAGGCGAGGAGGGTCGGGGCAGTAGGTGTCGCACGGAAGCGGGGAGGAGGGCGCGAGTAAACGGGGGTGTTCCCGAAGGCGGGGGACAGGCTGGATTTATTAGGGTTTCTCAGTTAAGATAATCGAGAAAGGCTTACGCGATAGGATCGAGGTCGACACGCTTAACGACTCGAGCGAAAACAGTTATCGTTGAAGGACTCCGCGAGCCAACCGTAGGCAGCTTCGATCTGTTCCATCCATTTTTATTTATATCTCAGCCCCTTTGGTGGGAAATTTTCGAACGATTCGCGGCGGGGAATCGGGAAGGAGCCAGCTTTCCAATGTCGAGACTCCTTCGACCTGTCCACGTGCCCCCGAATGTTTCCATGAATCTCCGTGCGATCTAGTTTCGTAATAATAAGCGTGTCGCCGACTTTATTCAATTACGAATTACAAAATTAACCGACGTATAACCCGAAGGAGCCTCGACGCATCCTAGAGTCCCGTTGAAAGAATATCCTCGCGGACCAACGGCGCTTTTCATCCCTCCGCGATGCACGGAGGAAGGTGGAAACAAAGGGGGTGATTTCGACAACGTTTACCATGATTATCCCCCTGGTATCCACGAGGAGGGGCAGGGGCCACGTACTTGGATTCCTTCTGCCGTGACACGGGTTCTGGACTTTTGCCAGCTTCACGGCTCGTCGCATTTGCAAACTGTCCTCGCGCGCCCCTACGTTGTCTATGCATTCCCGATACCGCCCATCCCTCCGCCCTTGCCTCACCTTCGATTCACTTCCGATTAACTGGCCGCTGGCGAATGTATTGCCGAGCAGATCGTCGACCGCCACGAGTATCTCCGTCGCGACGCCATCCGACGATCCTCGTCGCCTTATTCTTATCGATTCTCTGCTACTGGAGCATTGGGGGTAGCCAGCAGAACGCCGAAGCCGAAAGGTGACTGCCGCAAGATTCACTTTTCTACTCGGCTGGCGTGTTTGAAAGCAGGATGTCGAGATCCAAAGTGCAGGGAACTTCTCTCGAGGGATGATGAATTAAAAGTGCAGTGGGGGAGGGGGGAGGGTTAGGTTCTCCCTGCTCCGCGCTTCCCTAGTCGAAGCTTTATAAGGAAGCTTTTGTCCGGGACTTCTCGGGTCGACGGGATTCCTTGGCCGATTTCTCAGCCTTTTCCTTTCCCTCGGCATCGATTTAAGAATGGTAACCGGATCCATCCGCCACTCCGGCTTCTTGCCGAATAGATCCGGTTATGAATTCGCCCCTCGTGGGAAATCGGGAACCGTGTACTCGCCCCGTGGCCCAAATACAATTTTCCCTCGTGTTCCTCGGCGCCGATCGCTCGGCTGGATCTGTTGCTCGTTCCTCCACCTCCTCTTCCACCACCTTCGCTCCCTCGTTGAACCCCCACCCCCCACCCCTCGCGCTCGTTTCTCTCCTTTGTCCCTTCGCGTATTATCTAAGCTTCTTCGCACCTCGAGGTTCGCCTTCCGATTCGTGATCTCGTTTCCCGATCCACTTTTCGTTATATTATCTGCTTGGGACGGGGTTTCTCTTTGCAGAGTCTTCATCCTTGATCACCTTTCTCTGCAAACCTTACAATTCTTTTGAAACTCCGCGGGTTTGTAGAGTACCTCGATAAAAGTACCTGGCAATCTTTTTTGCTCCTGACCATTCTCCGTTCTACGGGGTGAAAACACCCCTTCAAGGTTAGTGTCTGGCCTCCTACTTTCCAGTAGGCGTATCTTGGAAACTGTCGTAGATATCGAGCTTAACGATTTCTTATGCCGCATAAAATTACGTAGTCGAATTGTTTGAAAATTGCAGTGGGAAGGGTTCGTCATTTAAACCACAAATTCTTAACAATTTCATTGTATAGTTTTATAGGGCATAAAAAGCCGTTAAATTTTAGCTGATCCATTAGCCGATCTTTCCACTTTTCTGTCGACTCTCTCCCTTATATCCTCATCCCTTCGCATCACCCTTCTCAGGTTTTCCCCCTAAATTCAAGCGAAGTCACCCTTGACCAGCCTCCCTGTAATCTATTATACAAATTCTCAAGTTTGCATCCCCCAGAGCAGAGCTTCTTGCAGATAAATTTCCTCCCCATTTTCGGCATCCCTGTTAATCCCCCCCGAAAAAAGGGGATCGCTGAGGAATACCCGAAATACCTCAGTGAAATTCCTCTTGCGGCCTGCTTGCATGGGGAAAAAGGAGAAGGATCCGGCGCTGTTAACGGCCGAAACGGATAAATTATTGAACGGCGGACGGGTTCGGAATGGAGGTCAAGAGGGCGAGTATCGCGGTTCAATTTCCCAGCAGCCAGCAGCTTCCCCCGGTCCCGTTCCGCGACGATCTGGCGTCGCGCGATTTTATAATTTATGTCGCGAGAGGGATGGCCGAAATGGCTGCTACGGAGTCGTGTTCCCGTGGCACGGATCGCGGAAACGACCACGTCGATCCGCGAAACAGGGCCACCCACCGCGCCAATGACGTCACCCCCTACTCCGGATTCCATTGACCGCGAGAAACTCGCCCCCGTAAGCTTTTCCAACGCAACGGGGATCCTCCGACCCCCTTTATATGCCTGTTACGCCGCGGTGTTTATCGAGCCGCAGCTCCAAAGCTGTGGAAGAACCTTTTACAGCTTCCTGGATCAGTTGGAAGTTCCTTCTTCACCGGAACAGCGCTCCATTGTCTTTTGAATATTGCTTGCACAGCTTTGAGGCTTTATTAGTTGAGAAAGGATGCCTTTGAGCAGAAAGCTAGATTTTAAAGTAAATTTCTTAAGAATCTATTTTCGAGCAGATATTGTTCCCAAAACTGTTTTGGATAGCAATTGATCGCAATTCGGAGATAAATGTTACGTTATTCTTTCAGGCACCTCTTTCTTTAGGATTAACTAGGCTCGCGAAAGTTACCACAGAGTCTGAAATATTTTTGAAGGGGATTCACTGGTTTTCTTTGCTCTTTAAGAATGCCATCTTTGTCTACTTGAAACGACCGGTTTCAGTGTTTCTCCTAATTACGAGATTGTAATTACTTCGTAAGCTAGAATTAAGAGTGGTAGTAAAATTTGGAAAAATTGCTGAAAGTTACCGCATTCGACGATAGGTTATCCCGAGAATTGCGTACCTCCGAGGAGGTAGAATAATAACTTTCAGAGTACCATAGTCTACTTTCTCTGCTGGATCTTGCCGAGGTAGAATACTGAATTTCAAGATTGCAATGTTAATTTCCCTTTTTACTCTTCTCTGTCGGGTACACAGCCTCCTCTGCTTAGTTTAGATATTACTCCGGCTATCCATTTATCTGACTCCTTTATCGCTAAAAGCTCCTCCGTCTTACCTCACTCCCTGCTACTCTGATCCTCCCTTTTCTACTGCGAGCCACCCCATCTTCACTCAACGTCTACTACCCGCCCCGCCCCCCCCCCACCCTCGACGATCCTCCCTTTCTCCTATCTCTATCTACCTGTCCATCAATCTCCGCCTGCCACCTCCCCCCGAAGCGTAGGTGCAAGGTGAAACCGAGAAGGTGGTCCACCTTCGCGAGGAAGGTCGATGGATCGATACTCGGTGCCTTTGAAACGTCCAAGGGGACGCCGCCGTCTCATCCAGCCAGCCTTCATCGGCGCTGTGCCAAAGTTACCCTTCGAAACTTCGCTCGCGAGTCAGTCCGTTCTGACAGCAGAAGCGTCACCGCTCTTTCGCTCGTCTCCCGGTGGCTCCTAGCTGCAAAGCGATTCCTCTGTTTTTTTTCCCCTCAGAGGAGCACCTAGGGAGGACAGCTGAGGACGCGGCCCTGTAACACTTTCGCCGTTCTGATTATCGTTCTTCGACAAACGCGGGCCGTTTGAGAAATCCTCTTTCTGGAGCCCAGACAGCGGGAGTGGTCGCGACAGCGACAGTTATCGCGTCCTCGAGGGAGATAGGGATCCGCGACGGAGCAAGTGGGCACCGCGAGGGCCCTCGTCGAAGGAGCGGCGTCTCTTCTCCGAGGAAACTCTGGTCTAGTAGGCTCCGAGGAGATTAAAAGCGATACGATGAACCGTAGCTTCCGTGGCTGTTCATAGTGGCCGTTCGGACTGCAAGCTTCGATTGCAGAGCTTGCCCTTCGATGGCTGAGAGACTTATCTTCTTCTCCCTCTTTAAATCAGATTTCCTCGATGTTTTCTTTTCTAATTCCCTGCACCTGTCGATTGCACGAGCTTGAGAAGTTGCTGTGTATACAGTCGGGCATCCTGCAACGAACTGATTCGTTCTGGAACCTTGTTCGTTATAGCGGGACACCCCGCTGTACCCTTCCGGGTTCGCTCAGCCTTCTCGATATCCCGTAAGCCTCTCGGGGCGATCTCACCGTTCGGAGGTCCCCCGTTTCTCCATCCTTCGAGCGAACGTCGCGCTCGTTTCCCCGCGCATTTCCCCGAGGCGACAGGAGTCGTCTAGCGCGACGGGCTAGGTGAAAAGCGGAGATCGATCGATCGGAGGGGAGGTAGGAGAGAGAAGCTCGGACGATCGTTGCCAGGAACGGCTACCGCGAAAAATGACGGGGCACCTTGAGATACGACTGCTCTCCGCTGAGAGCAGCAGACCGCTCGAGATATCCGGGTGACCTCTTTCCTCTCCGACACGGTCTTTGCCCTCTTTCCCTCGTCCTTTCCTTCGCTACCCCTCCCGCGGCAAGCTGATCCCCCGGAAGTCTCGCCTCTGGTCCGGTCCCGTGTCGACGAGCGCCGGGAACAACGATCGGAAAATGGAAAATCCCTGTCGCGCGTCCCCTGCCTCCTCGTCGGTTATTTTGTTCGGGTGGGGGGGTTAGGGGTTGGTTGGCGCCCTGTGGGAGCTATCGATACCATCCCCTTGCATTCGATTAGGTGCTCTCGCACCGAAAACTTCCCGGCAACTTTATTAAGAATTTCTTTTCGCGTTATTCCTCCGCGTAGCCACTTTCAAATCTCTACGCTTGGTAAAGTTTCTAGCTCGGGTCTGAAAGATAGCCCGTCGCGCCCGTTGAGGCCGCGGAGTTTTCCCTCCAGCCTTGTGCGAATCATAATTCACCGCAGGAATCGATGAAAGCCCATTTGTAACTCCCCTCGCCGCTGACACTGAATACGAGGCTGGATTCGTACAGCGGCGGCGAAAAGAGAAGTTAAAACCCGCGCTACCTTATTTCTGTCGTCGTTCGCGGTTTCGACTTCCCTCTGACCACTAGCGCCAAGCGACACGGGGGCGAGCGGCAAATTGCAAGTGGATTGAAGCTGAAATTTGGGGCCGACAGTGGTTATTGATTGTAGCCGCAGTCAGCTGATCGACGTTGCGTAGAATTCAGTTGTAAACGGTGGGAAAATTGCGGAGCTAACGCGCCCCGGCGGGGAACGGTCTGCTGCGGGCGAAGAGTGATTTACAACACTCTCTTAAAGAACCGAAACGAAGGTTCCGCTTCGTATAGTACACAAACGCCTCGAGGGCTAATTAAATAGAGACAAGGGGAACGTTAGGGGAAAGGATCCCTTATTTCTTCCAGTTACATCGGAAAAACGCTGTCCCTCGCGCGGACGTTTTTACGCGGCGGACTCTTCCGTGTCCGAGCAACGGTGCCCCGATATCGCCCTCGCCTGCTCCCCTGCCCCGCCTGGATCTTTCTGTTTAGTGAGAAAACTTGGCATCGATCGCGCGAACTAGTTCTCCACTTTCAGCCGACCTTCGCGCGTTATTAGAATTCTTGGAAATCGCCGCGGCCCGATTTCGTTGTTTCCAATATCTCCGATCGGCGGTGCTAAATGAATTTCGCTCGGAGATACAGGGAAATCGTTCTAGGCAAGCTGCGATCCGGCCTCTTATTACGGAAACCCGCGGGAGGCGAAAGTGTACCGCACGTTCAAAAGTGTCTTGCTTCGGTACGATTCCAGCGCGTAATCGAGGAAAGAGAGTGGGTTTCGGGGGCTCGTTTCTTCGACCAGAAAGCGATCCTCCTTTGAGCAGATAGCTTTGCCTTCCGGGGGCTTCCTTTGCCGGTTCTCGCGCGTGGATCGTCCAGCAGATAATAGGCGACAGATTGCGCGCCGTCGAGCCCGACGGGAGATCCTTGATCGGTTCGTTTTACTAGTTTAATGGCGGATCAACGGTGCGCCCACCGTTTCACCTATGGATCTGTCGAACCTTTTTCTCGGTACCTAACGTGGAACTTATCTACTCGGTGGAGGATAATACAGCCTGCCGAAGGGATGTTTGCCAGGTATTTTACATATCCCCACGATCCAAGCGCGGGAGCGTGTGCCGAGGGACCCCGAGGGGACTTCGCCGCGGAGTAATTTAGGATTCATAAAATCCCCGGAGCTGTGTACGATTCGAGGGGGATTCCACGGCCGAGGAACGTGGACAGTGGTCAGAATTTTCGAGCGGCCCGGGCGCCCTAGCCGAGGACTTCCGGTCCCGGTCGTCCCAATTTCGCCCCCGTTAGCTTTCATTTTACTTGCAGATCCCCGTACTTCGCTTTCCACCTATCTACTCGACTTATCCGCGCGCTTTCATTCAAATTGGCCCCCGGCTAACTCGATCGTCCGCGAAAGTTAGTAGATCGTGCCAGCGATTCCTCCGCTTTGATTCCTGCCTTTCGAACGCTCCGGGAAACAGGGACGAAACGGGAACGATTCCCGCGGCGCGAGGCGAGGCGAGGGGGGGGGCGCAAAAGTTATTACGGGGGACAATTTTCGAAACGAGGCGGGAGGACGAGCAGCGGCGGTATCGGGAGTAATCCTGACGCCACAATGCCTTGGCGAAACAAAGGGCGCGGAGGGAACGAGGGAGGATCTGGCGTCGGGGCGACCGCGCCGAGGAAAAGTAATCTTCTCTGGGAACAGATCGAAAGGGACACTAGGCGAATCGAGTAACGAATCTTGCCTTCGAGCTTCGGGCACCGAAGCTTGGTCATCGGTTGTCGGAAGAGTAACTCGGAATTGACACCTTGATTGACGTTGGTAACTTTGCTTTTCAAAAAGATCGTTTTAATCGGTATTGTGCGGACTGGACTTGTGAACGATGGTAGTATCCTTGAGGGAAAGAGGATTCTTTATTATTATCGTAGCGTTGGGTTTTTTGGAAAAATCATCAAGTCCATCATTCCATCCTGAAATTATTTTCTACCGTAATAGATTGAACTTTAAATTCGTATTTACCGGAGGATCAAGAAATATTTTACTCCTTCCTTAATCCTTTCTCCGCGGATTTTTCGACTACAGTCCGCGCGTTAAAGAAATGTATTCTCTTGAAAAAGAAAAAACAATTTTTTGTATTGTAATGAAAGTTGAAAATTAAAACCTTTTTTTACCGATGTAAAATTGACACTTTTCAAGAATCGTCTGAAAATTCAAATACGCAGCGAAAGGGTTAAGAGTGGAAGCAAGTCGTGCGAGGGTAAATGGGAATAAAATTGTTGACGCGATTCGATCGCGCGTGGTTATTAGTCGTAGTGGCAGTCACGGTCACCAGCTGCATTGTGGGTATAAAAACCGTAAGGTATCACTGCAATTTTCATCAATTTACTCGATGTAAATTTTACTCAGGCACTCGGGACCGATCCGAGCGTTCGCGCCGAAAATAAACGTTCCACCATCGAGATCAATGAAATTCATAACCTAGATCCTACCGTTTATACATTCTTTGGGCGTTACCGATTAAATATCTGTGGGAATTGATTACTAGCAGGAAGCATTTGGGAGGAGATTCGAAGGTGTAATCGAAGCGATGGGAGTGCAGTCGCTGAGCAGTTTCACTTGATTGCGAGTAATGGAAGTTAGGTGTCCGCCGATTGGGCGCGGCAGATTTAAAATTCACCAATTCTAGTCGATTTCTCGACAACCCTAGATTCCTAAAATGAAAACCTTTTTTTTATTCTTTACTGTGGGAATATCGAGGCAATGTTTTATCGTTTAATGTGCCTAATTCTGTGATTAACGAAACACTTCGCACTCAGTTAATCTCGTCGTTATCAAAATTGAGAGACCTTAATCTAACCATTCCCCTTTGTTATACGATCTCCTGCGCTTCCTCCCCCCCCCTTCCACCTCCACTTCCTCTGTTCCGCGAAAATACGAGCGCTCTATGGATACGTAAAGCCAACTTGGCACGATTTATCGCCCGCAGCATGAAAACACAGTTTTTTACCTCCCCTCTTCCGTTTCGGTTCGACGTCTGTCGCGTGATACGAGCCACCGTTTCTCCATTCAGCGGAGAATTAGCTCGGTGCTAGGAATTCCGTCTGCGGTATTCATATTTATTGTTGGTAGGAGCATAGCGTTGAGCAAGAGCCCTGCAAGAGCTACCGGCCGCGCAGCAACCAAAGTAGGACCTCGTGCCCTTTCGTCCTATTAAGTCTCCACAAAAGTTCGCTCGCTTCAATTAAAGAGAACTCTCATTAAAAGTAAAAGTATATTACATGCTTTCTTAATCAAACTATCTATGACCTTGTGCCAGTTTCCCGGCAAAACTACAAGTAGGTATAGCAAAGAAAGCCAATTCTATTAACATCGCCTAAGCGATCGAACTTTTCCAGCGACCTGACACTTTCAAGTTCCCCCGAAGAGACTCTGATCGAGGGAACAGTCAGCTATTGTTTACACAGTTGTCGGGGGTCTCTCGCCAGAATATTACCAGAGCCCAAGCTCCACCCTCCATCGACTCGCGGATCCTCGTCATCGAACTTGAACCACTGTTCCCTTCTGTTGCAGCTGCGGCCCGCAGGACGACCTATAGTCACCTCCCCGCCGTACAGGAAGCTTAGGCCCCGATCTACTGGGAAGCTCGCCCGCCCGGAAGCAGCGTCCTCCGCGGCGGAAGCGGGCGTTAGCAGCTCGGGAGAAGAAGCTCGGGTTGAGAGTTACGTGGACAGCGCGGCCGCGCGGTCTAGTGCGGAGGATGTGACCGAGGATCCGTCACCAGCCGCGTTCCCCTATCTAAGGGATGTTCTCCTCCGCGGGCACCAGCTGCACCGACGCCGAGGAGGACGCCGAGGATGTGGAGAACGACGTGGCGGGTAGCGCGCAGTCGTCTAATTACTTGCCGTCGGTTATCCGTGATAGCGCGCGCGATCACCTGGAAGGACTGCGGTTAGATGGGCCATCGATCGCGCCTCCGTCAGCCGAGGACACTTCCGCGAGCCCATCGTGGCCGGCGCCTCGATAAGTCTGGATCGCCGTCCTCCACCTTCCCCCGATCGCCGTCGGCGGCCAGCCGTTGCCCGCACTCTGACCGCGTACAGTACGAAGTATCGTCCGCCGCTCCTCTGCCTCGGCCAGGGACCCCTAACAGCCCGAGGAAGCTGAGGCTCGAGGGCGGTGCGAGCTGGAGGAGGAGCCCAACCGCTGGCCCCTGGTCCAGGTGACCAGGCACGTGCTCAGATTGCTGCCAGCCGGCTGGTACGCTGCAAGAGGAGATCCTCGAGGTTGCCAGTAGCTAGAGGCAACACCCACGGGACACGCTGTCGTCGCCTAGGCTCGTCGCGGATGGATCCTCAGCCCTCCTAGGGTCTACGCCGTGCATCGCATTAGATCTCAAAGAGTTCCGCTATTTACCCATCGCCCATCCTTCGACACCGGACCCCGTCGCACCGAACGGAGCAAGGTTACCCAGCACCTACCAGAGGAGGATCGACCGCGTTCCACCTGTTCCGCCCGACGAGGATCGCTCGCGCCCACGAACTATCGGATGATCGGTGCTAAGGGCCGGCCGTTCGCCTGCGTCGCGGCTCCTTGGACCGGCCCCGAGGCCGGCAGGTGATTCGAACGCTTCACGATGGTGAACCATCCGCGAGTCATGACATTCAGTTAGTGTGAGTGCGCGTGTGCTCGTTGCTCGCGTGTTCGATCGCAACAGTCGCCGTACCACGCGTCTAGAGAGAAGGAGAGAGAGAGAGAGAGAGAGAGAGTGTGCCAGAACAGCGAGAGGGGTTGGAGTGCGCGAGAAGAGGGGCGGTTTCGGGTGATGAACGAGATATGAGGCGCGGAAGCAGGCCCGCGATCGTGGTAGCCAGAGGCTGGCCGAGGTCCTGATAGACCAAGCGACCAGGATCCAGGATCATCCAAAGGGAGAAAGGATGCCAGGGGGGCGCAGGGGCCTGGTCGCCCCGCAAAACACATTCCTCGAGAACATCATACGGCGGAGCAGCAGTCAACGTGAGTCTCCATCCTTTTATTGGTTTCGTTTTCCGATGAATCGATGATTGGACACGAATCGTACAAGCCCGCTGAGCCCCTGTGGGATTCAGCGGCTCCGGCGGGTTGCTCCCTAAAGCAACGGTGGGGGGTGGTTGTCGATGGAGGAAGAAGGATCAAGGAGGGGCGGGGACGGGGAAGGGGAGAGGGATTGTTAGCAAGTAAGCTTTTGTGGGAATTCATGGCATTTTAGTGCGTGCTCTTTCATGCTCTACCCCTCCCTTTCTTCATCCTCCCTCCCCCTTCCTTCCTTCCTTCCTTCCTTCCTTCCTTCCTTCCTTCTATCCTTCCTTCTCTATGTCTCGCGGAAATAGGTCAAACTAATAACTTTACGTAACCGCGGTAAGCGCGCACAGATAAAAGTTGCCACCCCCTCCTCCTGGCCGTCGCCTAACCCCCCTTCCGCCCCCCTCCGTATAACGAGATTACCCGCGGCGCGGCGACCGTGATAGATTCTAGTTTTTAAGGGCAACTTTAAGGTTTAAGGGAAGAATAATTGCGAACAGTTGGGAGTTGTACGCCACTCTGCCTCGTCTCGGCCTCCTTTCATTTCCTGCGGGATGAATTTAATTAATGTAATCGGATCGGCCGCGTAATTGGCGATATCGGCGGGCGGAGGGTGGGGTGGGGGGGGGGGGGGCGAGGGGGGTTGCAGAGGCAGGGGGTCTGGCGACGGTTCGGCGGAGCGGCGGGGATCGCCTTTTGTCGCGTTTGTTTGGATTCGTTGCACGTGCGAGGTAACGCGGCCCCCGGCGGTAACGAGCCGATCGTTAATTGGCCTTCCTGGTTGAGATTTTAAGTGCATTAAGAAGTACCAGCGAACGATTGCCCGCGGTCGTTTGATATTCCAAGGGGTAGGGGAAATTGTTCTGTTGTCCCCGCGGCGTATAAGCGAGTACCCGCGCGCTTTAGGGTGCTCCAGGGCGAAAACACTCGAGCCGAGGGAGAGGTATTTGGGCGCGGGCTCTTTCATCCGGCGTAATTGGTCTCTTGACCAAATTCTGCTCGATTCGGACAATCGCCGGATTCGCCGGGCCTCTGCTTTTCTTTTGGGGCAGCTGGGTCGCGGGTGTTGAGGAAAAATTCGGGGTGCTAAAGGGCGGGCAACGTGGAAATCGACGGCGAAGGGAAACGAGCAGTTTCTGTTGCTCAGGCTTCCTTTACGTATGTCCCAAGCTTGGGCCGTTTCAATTTCGTGCTTTAATAAGAATAATATTTATTGACCGGTCATTGGCTTTGGTACATAACATTGTTCATTAACGATATAAAATGTACAGAGTGTTAAAAATGTGATGGTCGCTGTTTTCAGAAGTGAATCTACTCTTCTGGATCGGTGGACGTTTGTAAAAAAAAATTTCTGCAAAAAAATTTTTGTATTTGAGGCCGTGAGAGCAGAAAGGGACCAACCTGCATTTTTTTGCGAAATTGTGTTAGTTCTAATTATATAAAATAGGAGAATTTTTTTTGCCTCAATGCCTCAATGTAAATATATCATGGAGAATTAATTTTAATCTTTTTTATACGTCAGCGTATTCTGCTCGTTGAAAGGGGAAGTATCTTTCAAACTTTTTCTCCTTTCAGCGAGCAGAATAAGCTGAGGTACAAAAAAGTGTAACATTAATTTTCGATGTCCATCACTTTTTTTAACACCCTATGCAGTTAAGAAATATTTAATATGGATTTAAAATTAAGGAAGGTCGTCTAGCAAGTTCGCTATTCAGTGCTTGCACGTGTGTGGAGCGCCTGGAAAAATAGGCAACGACAAGTTGAACTTTGTTAGTCTATCGATATTAATATTCTCGACAAATACTGTATTGTAGGAGTTTAGATGGAAGACGGGAAGCCTTCCCAGTGTTCTAGGTGGTACGGACAGTTTAAATGGTTTCAAGATCTCGGTACAATGTACATAATTGTTTGAAGCCTTAGAAATGAATATCATGTCACACATATGTACATCTGCGCTGTTCAAGAGAACGCATCCCAATAAGCTTTAAAACGGATACATAGTCGTGACAAGTTCTAGAGATTCGTGACCTCACGATTTCGATCTGTTAGTTTCTGCGAGCCTCGGACTTCTACATTAACAAAACTACTCAATTCGAAGATTTACTTTCTACTTGCAGCACGCTGTTTCGATGGTTTTCCAAAACAAATATCCATACACGTCGGAAGCTTGAAAAGATCAACAGTGAACTTTAGTTTCTCCAAAAATTTTATGCGAAAAAAACTGAAAAAGGTAGCAAAATGTTTTTAGTTTTGCCGTCTCGACCGGGCGATCTTTAAACACAGAGGCTTCAGGTAAATTTAAAAACAATTCACTTATTCTTCTCGTAGGAAAATAGTAATAATTCATATGCGAGTTGTCGGACTGAATTAATTTTAAAATTGTCTCGACTCTTTCGCATTAAAAATATTTGACGATACGTCGCGGAAAGGGTGGCACAAGGGTTTCGCCTATAGAAGGGCGCCAAATCTCCGATTCCGCCCCTGGTCCTGAATATTAAAACGGACGCCACGTGCAAAGGTAACCCTTGCGAAAGTAGAGTAATCGTTGATTCGACACCTCGATGATTTCGAATGGAGGGGTCGCCCAGGGAGCATCGATACCGATGCTTAGAAGCGCCTTCCACGGAAGTATTTCGGAATCGTGATCCGTGAAGTTGGGAAAGATGGCGTTGGACCCGGGCTATCGCCGGTCAAAGGTCACCGCCGATGAATAGGCCCCTCGTGAAAGGGTTAAACCGAGTGTGGAAGCCGCTGGCATTGACCCATTAACTCTCGAATGCCTGGAATTCCCAAGATCCTCCAGCGCAGCGGCGCGTGCACGCTCTGCAACCCTGGATCACATTGTACGAGGCACGAGGCCAGGCGATCGTTCACAGTGGGACGAAGTGTGTGATTCGTCTACTGGGTCCCTCCGGCAGCTGCGAATTTGGGAAATCATCGAGAGGCGATCGATGATCTGGATGTTGTACTAATAGCTGATGAGATTAACTGTTTCTTGGGGGGGGGGGGGGGGGAAAGCTGGTATTCGTAGCTCGCGAGAGCTCTCTTCAAGGAATACCATATCAGGTCTCTCCACTGGAAGCTTAAGGGGGGAGCCCTATTTAGGACGCTACGAATAAGGTGATTCTTGGGAATTTTTTTCTAAGAAACTGTTGAGCGGATCTTTTCCAAACTTTCAGGGTATTTTAGTTCACATTCAAACAATAAATATTAATTTTTACGTTACAAAGTGTTCGGTAGAAACGAAGATATATGAACACGTTCGTTAGGACTCGCGCGCCGGAGTTGCAAATTGGCGATTGTAATTTCTCTCTTCCTCGTTTCTTCTCTGAAATAAAAACACCAAGGACTTTATTATTTCTAGTATAATGACATTGTCGACGAACCTAAGACGTTGACAAATAAATTAAATTGAACAACTCTTTTTCCATAAACAGTACGAAATATCTTCGGGCAGAATAATAACTTTTTCTTTCAAGTCCCACTAATTTGCCAACTCTTAACTTTCTTTTCGTTTGTTAGGTTCATCGACAATGTAATTATACTAGAAATAATAAAATCCTTGGTTTTTCATCGAATACTCTTTCGTACCCTCGTGGTTACTTTCGCGAGTACCTTTACCCTAATGAAAGTTTCATTTACCTATAAAACACTCTTTGTATTTCACGAAAGCTTTCTTCTATGAGCACTTTCACCCCAATGTGCGCTTCGAATCTCGTGAAATCTCACTTCTATACTTTCACCCTAATACTACGCGTCTCATAAAATTACTTCTCGAGCACATTCACTCTAACTGTCAAACACTTCATACTCCACGGAATCTTACTTCTTCGGCACTTTCGGGCTACTGCTTAATATTCCACGAAATCTGATTTCTATGAGCACTTTCACTCCAGTGTTTAATATCCCACGAAATCTCGCTTCTTACTTCTATGAGCACTTTCAGCCCGATACTTCACATCTCGCGAAATCTTCGGCCAACAATCTCCGCCCCGGCAGAGTGTCTCGACTTCCTTGTAATCGGCAGATCATGCCTCCTCGAACAACCGACCCCTCCCCACTTAGAGCCGGCAGCTTGGAAGAATGTCAGACGTTAACAAAAGAACAATCCCGGCACAGTTTTCCGCCCCTCCCCACTCGAGCAGCTTTGAAGGCGATAACATTGAAACTGGAGAGCTGTAACGCGAAGTTTCCGCAGTTACCATTACTTTGGTCTCTTTGATCGCGGGGGAGGGCGGACTTTTAGCGTAGCCAAATTGCGCGCAGCGTGCACATTGTTTCCTCTCGATTGTAAACATCGTGATTACTTCAGGGAGGCGGGAGCTCGCGTGGAGATAGGAAATAGCCGCGGTTACAACGGTTCCGGCCCCCGAGGGCTCGTAATTGTATCTGCAGTGCCCTCAACGACCTTAGGCAACCCGAATGGTAATGGAGGAAGTGCCCTGCTTTGAGAATTCTCGCCAGTCCTCCTGGCGAAACCCTCCCTTCTACTCTGCTCTTAATTACCCACGCAGTAATCGCGTCTTTTACAACTTTCTTCCCGCTGCAACGTCCATTCCACGTTCCCTTAATTTCCCACGCGAAATAAGAGCGCAGGCATTGGCGTTTGGGAACGGCCTATGGCGCGATTGGCACGTAAATTGCGCTTTCTAAAAGAGGAAGGTATTCTTTTACAATGAAATGTAACGTTGTGCGAAAAATATTTATTGCCATCTGAAAATACATACATTCAACTAATGTTTTATGCTGCTGGATTGAAAAAGAAACGACTATTGCGACAGAATACGACGACGTTGGGCTCTGAAAAAAAAAATTACAGAGCGGACGGTCGTGTAACTTTTTCACAGTGGCTTCCCCCTTGAGTAGAGTTCGGAACAGAGTAATATCGGAGAGTCGGCGTTGGGGGAATTGGGAGCAGGCGCATCGAGGACCCGCGGATCGAGGGTTCGAGTTCCCACCGCGCGAGGATCTCTTTTTCGCCTATATAAGAGCGTAGAAGTCAGAATATCGACTGGGAAAGTTTTTCGGGGTAGTCAATTTCGGCGTGGTCTGCAATCATTCGTCGTTTATATCATTCCCGGGAAGCAGACGCGTAAGCAGCGAAATTCAGCCGAAGTTTGTCCATCCTCGTCGACGAGCACGGGTGACCAAAGAGGTGAACTCGTAAAAATTTCCTTTGAAAGCTTGCTCCCCGTGCGGGGGCCCAGGAGTCGAAAGGTCCGGCGAGCCCGTGGAAACTCCTTGATACCTGATTCCAGCTTTACTTCGCTCGAATCCCCGCGTTCCCGATCTTCCGAGAACTTTCGAAAATCCCCTCGGGCTCGCTAAACATCCCCGTGACTTCCGACCTATCCGCGATGCTTCTGGAACGCTCGTCACCCCTGGGACTATCCTGAAACTCCAGCGCGCACCCTCGTTGTCCTCGTTTGGATGCAGGTATACTCGAAATAGAAATGGACTGATTGCAGATGGTACGTACGCTATTGAAAGAATTATGGAAGCTCCTCCGAAGGGAATCTCAACTAAAGTAAAGGGTAGACTAGAACAGGGCTCCGTAAACCTTCTCGTCAATTAATTATCCATTGGAGACTGAATCCAGAAAAATGGTACCTCGAAAGTTTGCGCTTCCTAGATGTATCTGCCCTTCGTAACAATGATCCTGAGAACTGTATTACCCTTCTCGACTTACTTCCCCCGAAGGAAACAGTCAATCCCTCAAGCCCCGAGTCATCCAGCCCCCGTTTCCTCTGCTGTCACCCGCGAAACCCCCTCGTGCACCAGCTTTCCTCCGTTTCACCCGGTTTCGGCCGGAGGAACGGAAGCGTAAACAACGCCACTTTCCCTCTCGTTCGCACTTCTTCAGCGGCCCTCGTGCACAGCCTGTTACGCCCTCAATTCACACGTGCCGCGAACGAATTAACTAGCGACGAGAGTCGTCAAGGGGACCTACAGTCACGTACCGCTGCCACGGCTGTACACGTTTTTTCGTCCTCGCGGGGTGGAAATGGCCTAGCGGAGGGGAGTAAAACAAAAAAAAGAAGGAAAGGAAAAAATTGCAAGCAACGCCTGAGCGTCGACGGGGCGGTGAGGGCCCGCGGTTGTTGTTAAGTTCTCCAGCCGGTGGCCGTTAACCCTTCAACGGGGGGTCGTTAAACGACTGCGGAGAGGCTCCAAGGAACGCGTAGTCTCTTCAACCTGTGAATTAACTGCGGAACGAGTCTTCACCTGGCGAACTTGTCTTCGCGTACTTCCTCGCGCTCTAATTGGAGGGCACTTTCTCCGCCGCTGCTCCAGGGGCGGCTTGGGTTTTTGATTTATGAACACGCCGCTTTTAGTGCATCATCGAATGAAACTTTGAGGCAGATTGCTTATGGAACTCCGAAGGAATCCTGTGCAGGAGGGGCACCTGTTCAACTGAAGGAATGTCGGGATTAAAGGTTAAAGGACAAGGCGACGAGCTCTTGAAGGCTTCGTATTGCAGTTGACAGTGGCTAGGGTTGATTTTCTATCTTCGGGACACTGTAGAAGCAGGCCACTTGCGTAAAGGGGATTGGAGCAGTTTTATTATTTGCTCCGCTCCAACGGAACGCTCTGCTTGTTAGAAAGACAGACAAAGTTTGAGACAAAAATATCAACAGCAACTAAATCTACATAATGGAAATAATCGCGAGAGATGAGACTTTTGAAAGTATATCGTGAAATTTGTCTCACGGGAGTCTAGTTTTACGAAAGCTAATGGCAAAATAATTAAAACCATAATAAAATAATGAAATAATTGCCTCGTGTGAGAGGCGATATTTATGTCTCCTCGTGGATTTCTGCATTTAGATTTAAATATCTTACAGCAGTCAGCACTCTGCCACTAGAAATTCCACCCCGCAAACTCTGCTGGACTGTCTACGTCCACCCCCAACGCCTCCATCTCCGTGACACAAGGCTGTTTAGCCCGTTTCCACCGAAAGGGCGCCAGGATCGTAGAACGAGTCGCGGGCAATTAATTGCCCGGATATTTCATCGCGGAGCGATCCGGTTCGATCGTCGAAAGGAAATTTCCCGTCGTCAGCCTGAACGACGTTAATTTTCAACGAGAATTAAACATGGTCAAGCTCCACCTCCAGTCTTCCATATACTTTAAAATTCCCCCCTGCCTTCAACCTCCACCTTTATTAACGTCCCCATGTACACCGGACATTATCGTAATCGAACAAGCATTGTCCTGATTGAAAATCACCGTCGAAGGGTGCGAAAGGGCAGACTGTCCCGCAGCGGGGCCGGGAGAAGTTCAATTCGAATCGATGGATTTATTCGGATTTCAGCGGACCCTGTCTGTCGATGCTATCTCCGCGCGCAACATCGGGCTCGTGACCCGTGATCGCCGTTCCATTTTAGAGACGTCATTGTCTATTAATCCCGCGCTTCGACTGTCATTTAAAATAACAATCAGACGGGCGATGTTCGAACAAAGCGGCGCCGCGTTATATGGGCATTTCGGGGGGGCAATGAAAGCAGGGATCGTTAGTATAATCGGGCAGCCAATACGTAGCGAATTTTAGATGAGCGCGAAATGAGCACAGACCTCTGCATAATGCACGAAGAAACAAAAGAAGCACCGCGGCCGCGGGGCGGGTTAGTGTTTCGACTTTAGACCCGCGAAATTATATTTCGCGAGTGGCTAACCAGCGCCTGTAAGAGCGCGATCCACGCGAAAGGAACCTTAGCTACAGGATCGATTGCTATTCACGAGTACATATTGAACTTGCCCTGTTTCGCCGTGTCCACGTGTATCGAGGATTTTCCATCCGAGCGAGGGCTTTCATTTGCAAACCAATTTGTCTCCGTCAAATATTGACGCGAACCCCCAGCGATTAATTACGGCATTAATCATCACCATGATATTTCACGCAACAGGAAGCCTCTTCCTCTGCCCCACCACCGGGCTCCTTGATAGCTTTCCATTTTCCTCGGTCACTTTCAAACTTCCACGCTTAAAACGTTGACGAGCGGGAATTTCGGAGCGAGCATCTAAAAATTTCCAAAGCACAATTTCGTGGCCCATAAATATTAAATGTTTATGAAAGTGTTAATTATTCGACGCAGGCTTCCTAGAAGCTTTTTCTTCCTCTTTTTTTCCCTCAAGTTAGCCTCTGAAGCGGGAACCCAGGATGTTGCCATATTCTTTATAGGTTTTACAGAGTTATTATTATTACTATTATTACGACTTTATTATTTAATTACGTAATGCTAATTACTATAAATAAAATGAAATGAAATGAAGGAGAACAATGGTGGTCGATACACAGTAGGAGCGAAACCCGATGAAAACCTATCACGACTGAATCGATCGGGGTTCCCTTCGTCGATGAGCGTGGAGAAGTTTGCTTTCCAATTTCGCGGCGATCTTTGGCCGATCCGGCGAGCGTGTGCGCGGACACGCGTCACCGATCGATCCTGCGGCGTTCATCAGAGTTTCCGCGACACAGTGGCGGTCTCTAATTATAATTACGGCCGTCTGTTTATTGCCGCTTGTCGGCCGCGGCTGGTATTAATAGAGCCGGCGCGTTTTAAGCGCTGCTCGCGCCAGCGAACCCGACGTCTAACGTCGGCTTTATTAAACGGTCGGGTTTAATTGAACTCCGCGATGAATCCACGCACGCGACTCGCCGACGTCGTTCCTGGTCTATTTTTAATGGCTGCTCCTTTTTCCCCCCCCGGCCCCCTTCGCCCCCGCACCGATAAAGGCTACGTAAACATCCGAGTTTTCTTCGGGGGAAAAGAAGAATCTATTATTGGGTAAACAGCGTGGATGTTGAGAGAATTTTCTGCTCCGTTCTGTCCAGTTGCCCGTAGATCGACGTAGAACGTATCTATATCTGCCCAGAGCTTTGTTGACCAACGTGCACGCGAAGGGACCAGTGAAAGTCTCGTTTTCGAGATGGTTAAACCTTTTGTAGCTTTATGCTCCGGTCGATTCTAAGTTGGCGGTGGGAATTTGGAATTGTTTGCTGGAGGACCGTTGGGGCTGTTATTGAGAGTAACTGTCGGATAGGTATCGCGTGACAAATGATTGCTTTTCCCGTAGAGACTCTTGAGCGAATTGATTGCGTAATTAGCGAATATCTGCCTTCGAAAGAATTGCAGGAAATTGGTAGCTTCGCTTCAAGATTAATGCGCGACGCATTAAGCGGGGTAAGTTGCAGGTCTCGCGACCGCCTGCATTAATTAGCGTCGTAGGGGGGGGGGGCGAAATAGCGGAGGCTCGATTAAAAGGGATGATGAATTAATAAGCTGTCTAGGGGTGAAGAATCTCGGACGTGTGGCGAAGTTGCAGGAGCAGGTTCAAGTATTTCAAAGTCAACCCCGCGGATGGATACAATAATAATTTCACCCTTGCCTCGCTGGAGGCCCCAGAATTCTCTTGCCCTCTCGCAACCCCCTTGGCGACAGCATTTCTAACTTCAGCGCTCGTTGGATTCAAGCTTCGTGAAACGTGAAAAAGCTTCCTTCTTCCTTGCAAAATTCCCCTAGATTTTCTAATTTCGATCTCATCAAGTCCCCTCGCTTTAAGTCTCTTTGTTTTGTTTCACTTTACTTTAAGTTTCTTTGACTTTCTTGAATTCACTTTAAGTCGCTTCAATTTACATTAATTTACTTCACTTCGCTTCGCTTTATTTTACTCCACCTTAGGTTACTTTACTAAAACGGGGAATTAACGAACCGCTGATGAATGTTTCACTTCGGGCTCGAGACATTCATCGCGGTGAAATACGATGTTTAATTTACTCGATGTATAAGGGATCGCGTGAAGGTGCGTGGAGGGTGGCTTCATACTTTCGAGCATTCGATTTAAACGCAGCACCGGTGACCTTTCACGCGGTGAATGTACACGTATTCAGTCTTTTCAACCTTTTGTGGGCGCAGCAGGAAATTTTCAATAAAGCTGCATAATGCTCTGTCGGCTCGATAAACTTGCTGGTATTTCCGGAATCTGCGGACGATTTCTTGCCCTCCCCGCCGCGGGGCGAAGACAGCAGGAATGATCGGATTAATCGTTATCGATCCCGCGAAACAGTGCTGCAACGATTCCTTCGTCGCCCACGGTAACTAGAGCTGCGTTAACTGGGCGATGAAGGACGACGAAGGGGATGATCGGCAAAATCGCGGGACACGATCGTTTAATACGATGCTCGGGTTGCGTGTCCGATTGAAATTCAATCTATTTGCGCGGCGGGTGCATCGCGGCGGATGTCCTTTAATAATGGAAATAAATGCCGCTTTAATTACGCGCCCCGTTAATTACCGGGCACGGTTGGATATCAATTTGTCAATTAATCCATGCAAACATTCGCGCCGCGTTTCACTCGCGCATATCACCTGCACCGCTCGAGAATAAAAAACAATTTCTCGTACACATATGTTCGTATCGTGGGTATAATATCGGTAAAACACTAAGTCAAAAATGCCCCTCTTTGCTTCGGTGAGAAAACAGAAAAATCACCTCTCATAATATAAAACTTAAAAGATTCATACACTAAATTAAGGCGTTACGCCACGGCGATAGGCCAAAAATGGTAGGATAACGTTGGAGGTGATTTTAAAGTAATTTAAGAACTTTATTACAAATGAAACAGAAGGTTATTATCTATTCTAGATCTATACCATATAAAATACATTAATTCAAATACCTATAAAAAAATTTATTACTAAATTGGAGCAGATATTATTATTATTCTCGTACACTATTCTTTATACACTACGTGTTTATTAAATAAAATAAATAAAATGGTAGTAATTGGGACATCTACCCTAGTACCGAAGCGTTTCCAACACATTATTATATTAAATATCGCCTATATTTCTGCTCACTGCATTATAAATCCTTCCCACCTCAAATAGATAAATTCGTTTCGTGATTTTATATATAAAGCTTGACGATATATATTTCTACACTATTCCTACGTCACCTCTATATTCCTCCTTTTCCTTGTCTCGTCCCTGTCTGTCCATCTACGTTTATGCTTTCCATCTTAATTAATCTTAATGCTCCACGATAATAAATTTTTCTCTTAACAACTTTCCTGTTTTTACTTTTCTTTCCTGGTTTTATTTTTAGTTTTAGTTACTTAGGTATTTTGTTAGGCTTCTAACAGTATCGTACTGCAGCCTCGCCTTTTACTTCGCTATTCTTTATGCATTACTGTTCTTTGTATGTTTCCAAGTAACAGAGACGAATAATAATAATAATAATAATATTTCCACGAAATTCTCAAACTGTTGGTTGATTTTCGAAAATCTTTCCTCCCCTCGTAAATGCAGTACCTATATATATATATATCCCATTGATACAGTATCGTAAGCGATCGTAAAGAAAGTAAACCGAATTTTTATGTCAACACCAGGATTAGATCCCAGTTTCCTTGAATTGACACGTACGTGACAGAACGGCAGATCCCGCTCGGGCTAACCTCCTTGCCGGCGAGTTTCCTCGAAAATCCCTCTGAATAAAGGGGCTAGAAAATAGAGCAGCGAGCGGGACGTCGGGCCCGCTGAAAGAGCGGTGCCGTTGCATCGCCTACCCCCGATATCTCGCCGCGACGCCGACGCACCCTGCTATCTCGCGCTGCCACGTAGAATATTCATAGCTCTCGGTGTGCGCCACTGGCTTCCGGCTGCTGGGCCGCGCGCACCCTCCAGCCAGGATGTGACGTCTTGGCGAAAATCCGTAGCTACGCGACGAGGGGCGTAACGTGTGACGTTATTTTCGCGTGCTACGTGTATGGAATAAACCGACCCGGGGATAAATAAAAACCGAGGGGCTGGGGGGGGGGGGGGTTGAGCGCAAGGAAACCGTGGAAAACGACTGGAACGGAAGCACGACCGTATTCAGAATCGTATCGCGCTCCTTCTGTGCTCCCTTCCCTTTAACGACTGCCGCCAGCGTGCAAGCGCTGGCATAATTCACAAAGGGAACTCTGAATAATCTTTAGGGATATTCCATGCGACGGGGAGAGGCTTGACGGCGTCGGAGTGCATGGGGAAACTGTTTCGAACGCGGCGAAATAATGTAGAGATATTGGAATTCGCAGGGAGGAAGGGGAATTTGCATTCTCGGGGCGGATGGAAGAGGCGAATTCGTCGTTAGGCTGGTACTCGGAAGGCGCGGAGGCGCCGACCTCGTAATAGTTGTTTGTTAGACCGACCAATGTCGATTTTCGATAAAAACCAAGCGACAGTCTATCTGTTTCCCCTGGCGAATGTTTGCCATGCTTTCGACCACGGTAAAAGCTCTTTGCGCTCGCCCCGTTTGTAGGCACGTCTCTGTGAGCTGCTATCGGGGGACTCCAGTAGATAAGAAAAATAATAATTATACGCCTTCATTACGCGATTTAAGACGCATTACTTAGTGCACAGTTAATTGAAATATAGGCGTGGACATAGATCTGTTTTCACGATTCAGCAGGATGCAGCTTTTAAAATTATAATATTATTAATCTTATAGGGGAAGATCGGGAATTCAAAAAAATTATGAAATTTTAGGGATGTATAGAGGATACGTGGGTATGTATTACGCGTTTCTTTGCTGCCTACGTTCACTCCAAGCGATTGAAATTGACCATTAATTAAGCAGAAATTAATGAAAGCTAATTTCCTCGCAGTGCATTCGATACCGCGGATAGTTTTATCTAACGATCCCGGGGAACTCGCCGGGGCGCGGAACGTATCGTCGAGCATGGTGGAGGTTCCCGGCGGATCGATCCATTGGGAAGAAATATTAAATTGAAATAGGGCCAACGCGATATGGAAGTCGCGGAAAAGTTCTTGCGCGCGGGGAGGGAGGCGCGAGTTCACCGGCCGCAAAAACCGCCGGGGAAAAATGGGAAAAAGTTTGGGCAACAAGCCGGCACGCGGGTGGAGCGAAACGGTTAGTGGACAGAGAACCGACCGCAGGAAAAATATTTTATAAATATTCCATCCCCGTTGGCGCGCACCTCGATAAACGGGGCGAAGCAACGAGTATCGCTTTTACTGCTGGCTACACGAATTCGTTCCCGTTCCCCCACGCGTTCCATACTTTCCCGCTGAGAGCTATTAAACCGAGTCGTCCTGCGGATTGTTCCTCGTTTCCCTCTGATCTGTACCAAAGGTGCTGTCCGCGTCCGCCTGATTGTACTTCGTACCAAATGGATCGCTTGTTCCATGGACAGCAAGAGGGAACGTTTTCACAGCTTCCATCAAATTTTAGCGCGACAGTTACAGCTACGCTTTGACCGATACAACTCCGTATGCATACTCCTATTTGTGATTCAAGGGTCCAGAGAAGAAATTGAAGAGACCTTGTAGAAAATTTTCAGGAGAGCGAAAGAGCTTCTCCGATTTGGAATTATTTACGCAATTCGATTTATTTTTATCGTTTAAATATGCTTAAGTATGCAATAAACCAGATGTATCACAAAATTTTCTGTTGTTTTTTTTGCGTTAATATAGTCGAAATTTGAAAGTCATGAAAGAGAGGATTATATTTTTGGAAAACCTTGTACGTGCCACCTCTTAGTCGCAGAGAAAACTGAATGTGCTGTTCATTTAAATTCGCAAGCACTGTAAGTTCGATGTATCAGCGGTTCCTTCTTTCAACGCTATTGGTAACTGATTTACAAACGGGAATTGGCACGTAGAATATTTTCGGATAAATATTCTTTTTTAATTCTGTCACTCAAAGTGTTTCCTACAAGGAGGGGTGCTCTCTACCGCCCACCGCCACAGTAGCGGTGAAAAAGAATTGGTAAAAGTAGGCGGGTATAAATAATGTGAAATACATGTCCAATAGATCAGAGGTTGCGAGGGTACACTTAAACGAACACGTAAAAGTACGAGTGCTGAACTTTCTTTTAACCACCCCTATAAATCAGCCTTGGCGTTTACCCAGAGGGGACGGTAACGGGCGACTGAATTCTTAATAACAGCGCTGCTAGCGCTTGTGATCGAGCGACGTGTCGGAAAAATTAACGCACCAGAAGAATCTGTGAAGAAAATGCTGAGGCGAAAAGCCGGGAGGGGGCGTGCATGCAGCGGGGTGTTCACAGGGGGTGGGTGGGTGGCAGAGCGCGGAGGGGAGGGTGAAAGAGGGTGAAAGAGGGTGAAAGACGGTCGGCCGTTTCCGGGCGGTTTCGGCTCCGGCCGCTGGGTCATTGGGTCAAATCTTCGGTTACATGGGGGTAGCCGTACACAGGGGCGGGCTGTACGCGTTCACAATGCAAACTTCAACCCTTAGCGGCGCGGCCGGCTCGTTATTCGATGCACGACTATTTTTAGAAGTAGCGACCGCCTCCGTGTAAGAGGGAAGCCGTGTGGCCTCACGCCGGCCAGGTCGAGCCCGAATGAAAGATGAATAACGCCTGGCTTCGCGAGACCACGGTGCCCCGTAAACACCCACCCCCGCGCGCCGCCACCCACCAGACCCTCCACCCGTCTCTGCTCTCCGGTTCGCACGCTCGTCACCCCGGTATCGATTCCAAAGGAGTCCTGTCAATTTTCCCCGATCCAGCCTCGGGTCTCGGGGGGTTGTTAACCCTTCCGACGTGCCTGTCGATGCCAAACGGCCAATTGGTTGTCGCGTCCCGATACGGGCCGATCCGCGATGTTTATTGGACTTTTGAAAAGCCGCCCCTGTCGCCCTGCCGCGTTCACGTTTGCGGGGCCGACGGTCGCGCGACCGCGACGCGAGCGGTCAGCGTATCTGGAAGCTGTAATAGAGAATAGAATACCGTGGCTCGTCGAGAATTGAGTCTCCAGCGCGGAGGAGGACGGACAACACCGAGCCTCCGCTGAAAAGGTTCGCGTGAAAAAAGTTGGGGCTCGCGGGGAGGGGAGTTTCACTGGAACTAACAAAGGCTGAACCTAATAAAGCGCGAATTCACTGGGACGAGGATGGAGGAGGTGAATCGGCAGGGCAGAGAGAGAGAGAGAGAGAGAGAGAGAGAGGAGAAGAGAGAGGGGAATGGTGAAGAAGGCCAGAGTGGTTGGAAGACAAATTGCTAGGCTATATCGGGACCGAGTGAATTGCATTATTTGTTGGACGGTGGGGATTTTTAGGGAATTAAAAAAAGGCGACCGCGCCGGAATCGGGCCGCGATAATTCTGGTCCACCGTCCAGCCGTCTCATACCGCGGCGGACTTCCGCCGAAATCGTGTCTATTCGCGGACCGAAGCTCGTTAAACAAATTAAGCCCTCGGTGTGCGCTCTCGAGCCGGAGTGTCGCAATTAAAAATCGCCCCGGGGAAAGCTCGAGTGTCACTGAATTACGAACAATATTAATAAATGTCAGTTTCGCGTCGCCGGTATCGGTCAAACCGAAATGTCACCGCGCCGCGTCGCAATTCCGAAGCGCAGCTGGCCGAACAAAGAAAATAGATACGCGGGGCGATCGGATAAAAATGTCCCCGTGCTCCCTCGCGAATTGGGCATGTTTCAAACGCTTCTACACTGTCTCCGCTGCTTCCACCGCGCCCTTTTCAATCGCGCAAGGGAACCAGCCCGGAGGACGACGGAGCTCGTCCTTGTTCCTGGCAAGCAGCGCCGGAGAGATTGCTGCGCGAAGAAAGTGGAGCGCGACAAAAGTCGTTAGTATGCCGGTGAAAAATTGGCCAAGAATTCGGGACGACCCGCTGGCCAGCCGGGCAATTAGCTAAGCGACGGGTATTTGAATGAATCTCAATCGGAACTCGAGGGGGGGGGGGGGGAGGGACTAGTGTCCTCTTCTTTTCGTCGAGTCGCTACTTCAACGCCTCTACGACACTTGCTCTCGTCGCGAAGGAGAGACGAGGGGTGTTTCTGCGAAATGGGCCACGTTAGATCAACGATGCTGCAGCCTCGACGTCCAGAAACGTCGCACCTTTCTTCCTCGCTGACAAAACACCCTCGGACACACGTTGCTTAATATTGTTGTAATTCTACGTCGACCGGCGGAGAAGCTCGGTCGAAGGTGAAATAGTTTTTAATTTATTTTGAGTCAACGATTCAGAATCCCGTTCGCAGATAGCGGTGGGCCTCCGAGCAACGTACAGTAAATATTCGTTACATGTTCACCACTCGGGAGCGGGGCACGAACGTACAACGTGTAGGAGGCGACGAATTTCAGCTCGAGCTGGCTCGTTTATTCAAGTGATACCCTCGAGTCTCGAACTCGCTTGTAAATACGATTTAGGCAATCGACAGTCGAAGAAAGGACAGCGAGTAAGGGTGCGTTTATGGTGGAGCTAGAAAAGAAATTATAAGAGCGTCGATCAGACGCCTTTATCGCTGGTCATCTCTTAGAAAACGTAAATCTGCTCGTTGCTCCAATATAAACACTTCAGTTATAAAACAATATAATGTATTTCGACGCTTCGCTCTTATCGTCGCTCTGATCGTTTATCGCAGCCCCAACATAAAAGTACCCTAAGATAGAGTGAGAGCGAATGATAAAGAATAAACGACAGTTGAATACGAGAATGACTCGATACGATCCAAATCACATCGTGATTGGTCTTATTTTCATCAGAAAAGCCTCGTTAATACGTTAAAACTAGTTTCATAAGAAGGAAACCAACAATTTAAACATTCAATTTTTCATTAAGGCTGTGGCCTTTTAACGAATTATAATTGGCTTGTTTCCACTCGTGTCGCATTTCACGCTTGACTGGTTCCGAGCGAGATCCCTGCAGTTGGTGGGGCGAGGCGACGAGCATATAACGAATATTCCTGGCGAACATATAACGAATATTTGCTGTACTGCTTCGCTGCTAATAAAGAGGAGCGAGAGCACACCCCCATCTTCTGGCCACTCCTGGAGAAGTCTCCCAAACACCTCAAGAGTCAGCCGAACCTTTGCCAGTCGGATTAAACAGATAGGCGATGCACTCGCCTACGTGTGAAACATCCTATTAATCTCCCTCAACGAACATCGAGCCCAACAGTTCCCAATCCCGTACTTTCATTATTCACCCCGAGATTTCTCCTGTGATCAATGGGAGAAAGTTGCCCGAGCTTCCTCGAATCCAGCCAATCGTTTCAGGGCTCGAAATCGGTCGTGGCAGTTTAATGGAGACTAATGAACGCCCAGCGAATTAACCGGCTGGAAAGCCGTGCTTCTAGCGCGTTTCCGGTGTTGTCAGCCCCTTCGCAATGGACCGCTCGCTGCGTGCAACCCCTTCGCGCCTAGGACGCCAATTCGCGAGTGTCGATTCGGAGAAAATCGCGGCGACGCAAACAATGGACCCCCGTTACTAAGAAAGTGGGCAGAGAAATTCTTCGGGAAATTGCGGCGTTCTTACCGATCCAATGAGACGCAATGAAGCGCGGTTGCCGTTTACGCTGAAGTTCTTTGGTAACCGTTCATTCGGTTGCGACGCGTGCTCGCCGATATTATTTTCGAGCGTGCTCGGATTGCCAATTAACGCGATCCCGCGCGGATTTGTCCCCTGTGGCGGCAATTCCTCCAATTAAGCGTACCGAAATGACGTTACATAATAGATCGATTAACAAATGACGGTTGATTCGTGCAACAGCCGTGTCAGCGTCTCTCTGGGGGTCTGTCGCGTTGCATGGGCTCGAAATTGCGTTAAGGAAAGTGGAATTTGCCTGGGCTGCTCTAGTATTAATTCTCAAGTGATCGTGATAGCAGCAACGTGCTCCTTTTTTGTTCAAGGCACCGCCATTGTTTACGCGTAAATTCTTAAGCAACTTCGTGGGTGGACAGAGAGATGAAAAATATATCACACGTGTTACGAGATATTTAGCAATAATTATATAGGTATCCACCTATGAAGTTGCATAAAAATTCGTTAAAGTGCGTCGGTGAAAAGTGCGTAACAGGATTGTCCGGAATATATCTCCGTGCCGGTAACTTTTTACGTAACGCTACGCCTTTGTCTCCTCCTTTCGGTTCGATAGTTATTTTTAATATTAGTTACTCGCCAACATCCTTCTTGCCTCCTTCGGCAAAGCGTTACATCGTTCTTTTGATAGACGCGACCGCTCGAGGGTTAAGAATAGAGTAGGAAGGTTGCTGGTGACAGTGTCTCGTTCCCACGCAATGGTAATTAACAACAGGTCGAGGGTAGAAACTGGAACGCCGGGGCGATTCTTTTCCGAGAGAAAGCTGAGAAGATTCTCGGTGGTAGAAGTTGAATAGGTCAGTTGGAACCACCGTCTTCTAGCATAATTCTCGTCTCGAGTGCCATTACACGCACCTGCTGAGCTCCCAAGGACAGCTCGCCCTCTCTCTCTCTCGTTAATTTCGATTCCACGCGCACTTGGAACGTCGTTACCCGCCCGCTAATTGGCTCCCACGCACAGTATTTCGGGTTAATTGGAAAGCGAAGGGTCGAGTCTCGTGGACGCAGCGAACTTCGCTCTCCTTTTACCTTTTACTTTGACACTTTGCCCCGGTGCCGCGATCATAATCGCCCTTTAACACTCCTTTATCACTTAAAATCAATAGGATTAATCGTATTTGCCACTCGAGAGGAGTGTACAGGAGAAATCTGTAATAAACCGGCAAGAAACTCCACAAATTCACAAGACATCCAAAATCGAAACGTGCAAAGGGACCCGAAAGAATCCACCTTGCCCCAAAACTGTGGACGAAGAGAAAGGATTTGAAGGCACAGATTCAGAGCTTTCCCCGTATGTAACCTGCTGTACATGCTCGCGGTACATCCATCCGCGTACACGGGGCAGGCTAGACAGAATTTGCATGAGGAAAATAGCTGAAGCCAGCCCGAGTCCCAGGCATGAGTGCACGTGAGCGAATAATTAATCGACCAAATTGCTAGGTAAAATGGTAACAACGCTCTGACATTTCCCTCGAGCTCCTTAACCGTTGTAAATATAGGGGAATCCTCTTTCCCTCTCCGCTCCGCTAAAAAGAGTCATGCTTCCCTCCAGCGATATCGACAGGCTGCCTCCGCGAAACCTGCGAAGAAGAGGGTGGAAACGGCCGGCAGAACGCATTACGCAAATTATGCGCCGCGTAATAGAAAACTATATTAATTTAATAATAAACTAATCCCACTCCCACGCCAACAAAATGTAAATGTAACTCCTCTTTTTACACGCCATAAAGGCAAAGCGTGTTAAATAGAAAGCAGGTGCGAAAATTTCAGCGCAAAGAATTTCCTCGCGCTGGGCCTGAGTGGAAGCAAGTCCTAGAATCAGCGGAAACACGAAATAAAATATACATTGCAGGGTGGAGAGGGGAACGACGAAGTGGAGGCGGTTTCAAAAATGGAGTGGCTAAGAATAGAGAATACTTAAAGACGCGCGGGGGATGATAAAAGTCGTCGGTGGTAGATGCACGGTGGTGGAAGGAAATGGGGACGCGTGCGGAGAGAGAGAGAGGATGTGGGAATTATCGACTCCGAAGTCTGGTAACGAGTGGGAGCCCGCCGTCTCGGGCTACGAGCAATCGTACGCCGCTGAAATACCCCCGAAATTCCGAGAATTCCCCGCGGGGCTGGCCCGCGCCGCGCTTTTTATCATTTTAATATCCGACTGCTTTCATTGGAGGCCGAGCGCGCCGGCTCGCGTGCCCCCGGAGAATGTGGAATCGGATTCTAACCGGCTTGGGCCGCTTTATTACGGGGAATAAAGTTGCCAGCGAGACGCGACGGAAATCGCGGAGACGTAACTCGATTAAACGGCAGGGAACGATCGTCCTCGAGTCTGCTTTTAAATCACTAATGCCCTGGTCTTCTTCCTCGCTGCTTTCGCGCTTCTTTCCTGCCCGAGTCTGCAATATTTGATGGTATAAGGAAACACGTCCACCGAAGTGGACTTCCTGGTTTACGGTCGAGCCCCGTTCGCCTCGAGAAGTCCGAGTTAATTTTGGGAAAAGGGCATGGTTCAGCCTCGGGACGGCCTTGGCACTCTCACCTGTAAATGTGTAATCCCTAGCACGCAATATTAATTTGTGCCCGTAGGGCTGCTCGAAACGCTCGCTCCTGTATGCGAATAAATTGGCTGAAGATCGCGGGAAGTTGCGATAAGGAAGTGGAAGTAGCTAAGGGGGGAGGGAATTAGGCGTCGATGTATTCGCGAATAAGATTCGCCGGCGGAAGGGGATGAAAAGGCCGAGCCGGCCATTTATCAGGGATGAATTAATTGACGTCGACGCTGTATCCCCCGTTAGCCTGATGCATCTCTGCAGCAGCACTTCGTCATCGGCCTAGAAACCTGCTGAAAAGTCGGCGGCCGAAGAAAGGATGGAAACATCCCCTTTCAATCCACGAGGGGAGAAATCGGAAAGCTTGAATATTAATTCCCACGCGACAGGCACGAAGCCTCGCACGCGACAGACACCACTCACTCCCCGTTTCCCCAGCAAACTTTTCCTCCCCCCCCCCCCCCCAATATGTGTCAGCAACCCCCTCCACCTACATTCCCGCGTTTGAAAGAACCCACTGATTTCTAGAGCGAAAAGTATTTACAGGCGACAATGCCGGGGTAAGTCGACAACGTGAAAGACCGTAATGCGAGAAGGCGCAGGTGGGAGTGGGCGGCCGCGACGAATCAGGGTGAAAAGAGCACGGAGAAGAGGGCAGACAATACGCTCGTCGATGTCGCCGCCCCGCCGGCAGCGCGATCATCCCCCCGACTTGACACGAATTTTCTCTAAAGCTGCCACTATTTTCGGGGATGCTGTCCGCGGAAGGCGACGGCGAAAGGGGGACAGGGGATCAAGGAAGAGGAGCGGAAGCGGTGTTTTTGTCGAGCCGCGGCATTCACTCACCCGTAAACACGAGAACCTGGGACGCAAGAACGACCCTCGACAACCCTTGCGCCCTGCAACCTTTGACTCGCGCGCACCACCGTTGATCTCGACGCCAGCACATAAACTTCCCTCCCCTCTTTTTCGAGGGAAGAGAGAGACCCAAGGCCCCTCGCCCGTGTTCCACGCGTCGCTGATAAACAGTGGGAGAAAGAGCTCTCCGAGTAAGTTTTGTATCGCGAGAGTAGCAGTTTTTAAAATTGAAGGATGTGGTTTATTGTTTATCGTTAACTTGCCGCGCGGCAGAATGGAAACGGTCGGAGTTACGGGCGCAACTGCTCGCGTTACTGGCTCCCGGCATGAATTAAGAGCACCCCCTCCCCTGTTTAGAGGGAGCAATATTATTCCACGGACTCGTATAATTCATAAACAACGATACACGCGATACCGCAAGCCCCCCCTTCTTCGACCACCCCTTTCCCCTCGCGAAACGTTTGGGTCGCGAATTTTTTCACCGCGTTCTCCTTGAACTTTCCCCCTTTTATCCGTTTATCCGTTTCTTGGCGAATCGCAGTGCGCTCTTTGGGGGGAGCATTCTCCGACGCACCGTCCCCCGGCGTGGCGTTCCGTTGTCGATAGAATCTTCCGCTAACAGGCAATCTGAATATTTTTTTTTAAATTAGTTTCTCCGCGATCGCTTCCCCCCTCCCCCGAGCCTCGCGGAACAATCGAAACGCGGCGGAGCCGAGGAGGGCTGAGCGGAGAGGGGTGGAAAATCGAAGCAGGACTCTCGCGATTCGACGAAACCGGAAATCGGCGACTGGAGCTTCCTTTGTTACCTAGGGAGGCTTGCATTCTTTGACGCCAAGCTCGTTGGTAATTGAATTCCATTGGCTTCGCTTCTCCCTTCGCTCCCCCTTGTCCTTCGTTGAATATGGACGAATTCTCCTTGAGGGTCTTCCGAGGGATCCTCGCAATTTTTCGCGGGCAGCCTACGTATCGCTGAAATATTGCTTAGTGGCCGAGCGTTTTATTGTTTCCCTGCGACGCCTCTCACGCGACGAGAATCAATCCCGCCGGGCGAGTAATGCTCGCCGAACGGACTATACACGGGTCGTTCGTACAAGCCGCGGGGGTTGTCACCGGAATTCGAGCCGCCGAGATCAGCCTTGGGGCCGATTTCCATCCAGCCGCGACTGGCGACACGCGATCCGCCCGGCTCCGTGCTTGTAATCGGTGCAGTTTCGCTTTTTCGTGGTGGAACGGAGGCCCCAAGGGGAAGCCGATGGCGGGTGCGTGCCACGGCCGATAAAATCCTCCGACTCTTTGGGGGGCAGAGTACATTCTTTTCCCCGAGCGTGCGTCGCGTGCGTTTCGAAGGGCCAAGCGGTACCAACGCCGCGACACCTTTCGAAATTCGCCTCCGGCCCCCTTACGTAACGATCGCGACACCTTTCGAAATTCGCCTCCGGCCCCCTTACGTAACGATCGCGACGATCTCTGGCCGCAATCGGGCCTCGATTCCACAGCCGCTGAAAACTGGAGCTCCAAGTTCTAGTAAGAATTCTCCAAGTTTCGTAGCCTTCGATTAGGTAACTCTTCACCTTTACCTTGGCGGAGGAATTTCGTAGCCACTTTTGTCTTTCGATCTCCCGCTTCTAATACAGCTCGAATAAATCGTCAGCCGCCTGAATCCCCTTTACTCGACACGGTGCTTCGTGACTTCCAATTAAAATTCTAATAAATTCCATCGAATTTTTAATCCTCCGATTAAATTTTAATGGAATATATATCAAATTACTTAAATTTTCCATTAAAATAAAGTAAATGGAGTATTTTGATGAATTTACGTACGTATAGATTTTACCATTGCTATATCAACTTATAAATGTTTACAAATAAGTTTCTTCGTCTTCCATTTTTCATTGTAAAGTTCACAAGGCTGATAGAGGAAACGGTACATGGTACAAGGAAATGGGCGAGTGCAAACAGTGAAGGGAACGGTTACTCGTGTATCGATCTATTCGATACGATTAATTCTCGGAGCCTCTCCCTCAGGATGCAATTACAATGAATACAAACGTGCACGGAAAATATTACTTTCTTTTTTTTTTTGTATATCGCCGAGGTGCTGTTTCGTTTGCGCAAGAAGGGGGCGAGCAACCCTCTAATTGCGATTTTCCTTCCGCTCTCGGTAGGTACCTCGGGGTTGGCAATCTCTCGGCGTTCATTTTATTCCACGCAGGCCGCGTGTTTCGCTGTTTCCTTCGGACGGCTCGCCAGCGAAATTCCCCTGGCCCCGGACGACGCGACGGAGCCTCCTCCGCAAACACATCAAGTATGTGCGGACACGTAGCGCGGCCGGCTATTATTCGTGGGAATCGTCGGCCTCCTAATAACGGAGATACCGTCGTTGATTCGGTTATCTCGCCGGCATTCACGGGATCGTTCCGCGTTCCGTATTCACCAATGAATATCGGCAATTTTCAACGATCGCTCGGCGTATGCACGATGCTCGGACGAAAGTCTATTAAATTCCAGTCGATTCTTCGCCGGGCACAATGAGCACGGGGCTTCGTTTATCGTCACCACTGCTCGCCCATCCTTTGCTGCTATTCGCCGTGCTGCTCGGTTCTTTTAGAAGTATTCGAAGGACTCGAATGCACGCAGTATTCTAAAACTATGTATATTATAGTATTCGTTGTGAAAAATTAATACGAGAAAGCGCAACTAGATTTCCAGTCACTTATGATAGGATCTCGTTACGAGGAACCGGAATATATCATTCCAATGCTCTGGATAGTATTCTAATGCTATTTATAGTGTAGCATTCGTTGTGGAAAATTAGGAAGAAAAACACAAATGGATTTGTCGGTAATTTTTCGCGAGGTTTCGTTGTAAGGAATCGGAGTATAGCTTTACAATGCTACGAGCAGTATTCTAAAGCTGTATCGTAGCTTTTGTTCTGGGACATTAAAGCATAGGAAGCACAACTGGCTCTTTCCATTATTTTCCAGTAGATTGCGATTATGTTTCGTTATAAGGAATCACGTTCAAATCTCTAGCAACGGAGTTTACCGTGACGACTGCAGATTGTAAAGGGATTGCTGGTGGATCTGATAGGGAGAAGTGGAGGGTCACGCGACTGCCGTTCAACGAGTCCGTTTTAGTTAATTAAAATAACGTTTGTCAGTGTTGCTCGGCTGTGTCTGTCGATGGGGACAACTAACTAGGTCGCTGATAATCAAACTGATAAGGGGCCACGCGGCCTGTCGTTGCTCGCAGGAATGCAGTCTACAGAGCTTCGGACCTGAAAGCCCTGAAAGCTCGCGATCCTTCTCGACTCCGAAGCTGGATAAACTTAATTCCTTTGGTATCCTCTACAACCTCCCTTCAGATTAATTCTCCGCCAACGCTAGAGGGGCGAAGTTAACGCACTCGCAAAGAAACGCAAGGCAAAAGCATCCAAGGCGAGACGGAGAAGAAAAACGATAATCCCGAGTGGAGAACACGGTTTTCTCTTTCATTGCTCGTCGCGGCAAGGGGTTAGGAACGAGTTTCGAGTGGCAGCCGAGGCAAGGATCGATGGGAACGCAACGATACTCGCGCTGCTTAACGATCACCCGGGCCTCCACGTCGCTGAGCGTGCATTTTGGCGCGAGGCGCAGGAAGAATGACGCGGAACGTGAATATTTCTAGAATCTTTCTTACCTTTCCATTCCCCCCACCCCCTCTTCGCCTTTTGGCAAGGTTTCACGTGTCCCGTTTCGCGAGAAACCGCCGCCCCGTACACGCGAGCGTTATTCAACATCGCCTGGGACGGATTTCACGTGGCCGGCCCGATTAATCATGCGAGACACGTAGAAGCAATTAGGAGAGCTCTGTTTATGAACGCGAGATCCGGAGACGGTCAATTACCAGGGGTGGGCCGCTAGGGGGTGGGGCAGGGCTGGCAAGGGCGACCGCGATTATTTAATTACTCAATCCATTAAAAAGCGCGGCTGGCCTGGCGTGATTCGGAGCCGTCCGAGCGGCGAACTTCGCGCTAACCAGATTTGTTTACTCGTACGCGCTCGATCTTATTACTCTTTCAAACGGGGATAAGGAAGTAATCCTGTTATTAAGGCTCCCCGAAGAAACGCAACCCTGTACTGGATATCGCGTACGCGAATCCCACGACTGCCCTTCGAGGAGTATTTAAACCATTCCACGGCTCGGGCCAGCTTGCATCCCAAGGACCTCTGGCTGGTGAACCAGTGGAGGAAGAGTCAGGATCGCTGGTTCGGGGTAGCAGGAGGATCTGGGAACAGTAGCGAAACTGTACGAGTCCAACAAATATTCTCAATTTTTAGACTCGTTAAGTAATTTCACGAGGCAATTCTTTCATTGTTCTATTATTTCTTTTTGTAATTAGTTTCATGAAATTAGACTCTCGCGAGACAAGCTTCGTGATGTATTTTCAAAAATCACAACTCTCGCGACTATTCCCATTATTTGCATTCAATTGTTGCTGAGATTTTTGCCTCCTGGTGGCACTTCGCAGGTTTGTAATAATTAGCAATACGTAGTCCCTGAACAGTCGCGGAGCTCGTCGAGAGCTCGCTGAGTTCGTCCTGTTTAAAAACAGCGGAAAGTCTGAAGCTTACACTTTCTTCGCGCGTTTACCACCCTCGCTTCTCACACCTGGATAGCCGCCTCTCAGCTTCCGCGTACAAGCTTCTTTCCGAACGATTCGCTGGTCTCTCGGAGGAAACTCCGTTGCACTCTGCGCGATTAGAAGAACGGCCCCCTTTCTTCCGCTCGCCGGGAATGCAGCGTCGCCATTGGCATCGATATCGCCGCGGCGCGTTTTAAAACCGTATTGATCGCGGGGAACGGCGCATCGATGAGAACGCAGTTCAACCTTTCGCCGGATAGTTCACTCGTGAGGATTCTCTGCTCCGATTAGACTCGAATAACGGTCGGATCTTTCGTCTGATCGACACCGATACACACCACTCGCACGCCCCTCTGCTGACCTAGAAATCGTTCCGCCGACGGGAGCAACGCGTCCGTAGAAAAATTTCACGTGCAAGGAGCCCACCGTTACGTAACCCCAACCTCGCCGTTCGCTGCCCGTCCAGATCAAACCCCCTCAAACGATCCGGACCTCTCGCACGCCAATGGTCGAATTTCCAATTAACGCTTCGATTCTCGGAAGCTTGCGAAAAGGGCCCCTCAAGTCGGGCAGCCCTTTCGCAACGAAATACTAAGAAATATTGGCCTTGACAACGTGCTGACTATAATCCAAGAGCGATCCAATCGCTATAGGGGGAGTTCCCCTAGTACTTAAGGCGTTTCTCAAGTGAGAAGAAAGGAATAATATTAAATCAATCTTCTTATCTGTGCTCGCGCGACTGGAACGTGTCGAAACCTTGGTAATTCTTTTTTTCTATCTCGTTCGCGCGGAATAACAGCTCGGTGGCGTTTGAAATGTCACGGATACAGCTAATGGTCGGTATTAGGGGCCGTCCGGTGTCAAGTGAACTCCCCCTAAACTCGTATCTTCCCGAGATTTTGGTCCCTCGACCCCTCGAAGCGAAGGGGCAAAGGGAATTAGCTGGGGAAACCATTCGTGGATCCTACAGCGCGGGGGGAAGTTGGAGACGCGAGATCTGACCGCGTTGCGACAGGTGCAGCCGTCACGGCCACCTGCAGGTGCGTGCAACTGCACACACTGGCTTGCACCTTGACCCAGCGATCAGGCTTGAGCCGTGGCTGAAACTCGCGTGCGAATCAAGATTAAGTAGCTGCTACCCGGGGCTGACCTTACCCGGTGAACACGATCGCCCGGTGCGTAATAAAATGTCTTTCCTGTCCGGGGAATCGCTCGCCGATCATCGTTCCCGGGTCACAAGTCCCAGCATCCTCTAAAACGTCCCCGAAACACAGACCACTTCAACGCAGTGGCAGTTCTCTTTCAACCAACTTCATGGCAGCTGCCCCTTTTGTTTCCAGAGACGGCTGCGACTTGAAATTGTTACTGAATCAAGTCAGACTCACTTGCCCGCCTGTTCCCTGTGTCCAAGTTTCCCTTGCAAAATTTCGTGACGCTGCGATTAACCGGGCGTGGCTGCCAGTAGAGCGACCTGGCAATAGTCAGCCGCTGCGCGAGTGGAACTAGATGCATCAGGCAGACGTGCGATGTGAACCGCCCAGTGTTGTCTTTGCTTCAGAGCCCAGCATCATGATTTTAGAGACCGGTGGTTTGTTTAACTGAAGCTTGATGGATTCTCAATCCAGCACAGTTTTTTTCATCGAAACCTGTGTACAGACCTCGACGTAACCGACGTTTAAAAACAGAGATGCGACGGGTGCATTCTGCCAGCAGATAGATCGGAAATGTGTGCCAGCCGGGGAAGTTGTTAATTAGTAATTAAGTGTTCGTTAACAACAGTTCGTATTCACTGTGCGTGGCTGTTCGCATGAACGGGGCAGGGGGAGTGGGGGAATTGGATTCTGTCTGAACTTTTCAACTCGCGGGAAGTTAAATAGGTGCATTTTCGACTTCCCATTAACGTCGATTCCATTGAAATTTATCGGCCGCGGAACTAGCGCGACGATAATTATTATACAACCAGAGAAAACTGTGTCACCCTCTTTCTACCATCGTTCTCTGTTCTCCTTGAAAGAGTCGCCCCCTCCCAAAATCCACGCTTTCCTTCTCCCTCTCCCTCGATTCGATATTTCTGTCCCTGAACCGCCCAGCTGGCTTTAAACTAGAACTGTAATTATTCCTCTACTTAGATTATTGGAATATTCGCCGCGGCTCTACTTTAAACTCGGAAACCGAAGCCCGGAATTTCTGCACTTGCAATCGCAAGCTTCGTAAAGCTCCCGGCGTTGTCTCCCGTTTCGACGCCTCCTCTTCCTCCCTCGGCTCCTCCCCGCCGAGCGGAGAAGCACGCGGTCGCTGGCGTCCAAGGGTAGATTAGTGCTTTCACGTGAAAGGGGAAAGATGTTCGGCACCGTTCGAAGCACTTTATTGGCCTCTAAGTAGAAAAGTCCATTAAACATCGGACCTCCGTGCGTGCGCGTGCACGTGCGTGTGCCTGTCTCCTCTCTGCCCATTGCAATAGAGTCGCGAAAAATCCAGCCTCTGCGCCAATAAAATAAAAGGACGACTTTTGCGAGAAACAGGGATAGACGACGATCCCCCTTTGTCGGGGATGTCGAAGGCAGAAGGCCGTATAGCTCTCGCTGCCTTCGTGAATAATTGAGGACCTTGCAGCATGACAGGCGTAGTTCCATTTTTTTTTTTTTACAGTTTTCAGTTACGACGCGTAACTCAAATCTGATATATGTAAAAGAAGATTCTGCGTCGTTTGGTGCACGTTTCACGCAAAATCCGATAACGAATGAGCGATTTATTGCAAATAAATAAAAATAGAATTATTAATATTTACATTATATAAAAAGAAAATCAATATTTCTATTAGATATAGGGTATTTTATCGCCAAAAATAGAAATAACAACATATCAACTCAATAACTACTAGACACTTATAGTACGAAAATAAATATTTTTCGAGTAGCGTTCTCTTTTTAATTGATATTAAACTTGACTTAACAGTCAAAGTAATAATTTTATAAACAATTTTTTTCTAATTTACTTGAAATTGGTGAAGATGGAGACGCACCCTCTCGCCGCAAGCTCCTCAATTCTATTCCAGAGGAAAGAAATTTATGTTGAATGGTACGGTAATAATGTTTATCTGCCCGGTATCGTTCATAGCCCCGGCGACCGCGCAAATCGCGCAATTACGGTCGTGGAACGTCTCTATTGAAAGAGCTCGCGTCACGGCAAGTGGACGCTGTAGCGTCGCGTTGCAGCCGTCGCCGTTCCCTTTAGCGCTATGCTTTGCATTGTTCCGTAAGTCGCGCAACGGAGGGCATGAATATTTCAGGGGTAGAGTCGGACATTCTTGCCGGGCCTGGCTCGGTGTGCAGAGAGCCAGCCCACCTCGTTCCAATCGCCGCGGGAATTGAACGGAACCGCGGAAAGTGGTTCAAGTACGGGCATGCAACGAACGCCTCTGCCCGAAATAACGATTACTCCCACGCTGTTTACCTGAGAGACGGCCTATCGATTATGCCACGCGATAAATATAACGTAACTAAAGCCGGCCGACCTTCTTCGAAGGCGAGCATAGTCAATGCTCGTTTTCAAGGTGGCGTTCTTTCAGCTATACGTGGCCAACGCTGCACCCTAGTCAAGGCAGACGGCAGCTAACAGGCTTTACTACTAGGATGTCAGACGGGCTGAGTTTCAGAAATTGGCGGCCAAGCTTGAAGCGTGAAATGGAATGATTTTTACTTTAACGGCGACGATTCTTTCTTCTATTTTTTTAATTGACAAAGGATTTACAATCAGATCCATGTGAAGATCCAATACACCAGTGTTTCCCAATCTATTTTCAGTCGCGACCCTCTTTTGTAATATTCAAATAACCTGCGAGAGGCAAATTTAATAAGTGTAGACTGTTTAGTCTAGTAGGCCGCCTCCTTGGGCCTGTGAGATAACGCAGACGCCTTTGGCGTCGTAGGGCCTTTAAGTGCGTGACGAATTCGGCCCATCCGCCTGCGTCACATTTTGTAAACAGACCAGGCTCTGCTTGTCCTGGGAGCCTGCGTCAAGCCAGTTCGTCCTTAGCCTCCAGACTGTAACCAGTCTACGTCTTCATATTTTTATTAAACGTTCATAGTTATTGTTACCTCTTTGTGTTTTATTGAGACCACCTCCTACAAATCTTCAGAAGTGGGATTCGTACGAGTTTTTGGATAGTGTGTGAAGTTTTGTTTATTCGCGACTATCAACTTTGGACAGATAACCGCTGTGAACGTGGTACTTTTGTTTCGATCGCGAAGCCACCAGTGTGCTCGTGATATTTAGTGAGTTAGGAGGTGACTCTTTTGTGGTGAACGTTTATCTTTTGTGCGCGGACGAACTCATTGGACCAGCCACAATGACTGGAGAAAGGAAGACGTTACAGGACCTCACTATGAGTGATTTGAAGGAACTGCTGCGCGCTAAGAATTTGACTGTATCCGGCAGTAAGATCGAGTTAATTTCCCGCTTGATAGCCGCCGATCCGAATATCGAGGATGATATTCAGCCACCATCCGATGCCGAGGGTTTTCACGATGCGCAGCCTCCCGTTCAGCCATTTAGTGGTCAGTCTTCAGGTGAATCTTCAACGGCTCGTATGGTTGATGCGCCTGTTGAGCGAAGAGAGATAGAGCTTCTTCGGCGTGAACGAGATTTACTTGAGCGCGAATTAGATTTTGAACGGCGCTCGAGGGGTTCGTCAACGACACCGCGATCCGCTGACAGCCGTGCCAGCTCGCGGTCCAGAGTCGGCCTTAAAACAATCGCCGATCTGCTGACCGAGTTTTCTGGGGCCGAGTACGATTTTGAACCTTGGAAGATGCAGGTGCAACTTTTAAAAAGAATGTACCAGTTAGATGACGAAGCCACCACAACCTTGATGGTACTGCGACTACGCGGTAAGGCTTTAAAGTGGTTTCATTCAAAACCGGGTCTCATCGAATTGCCTGCTTCGTTGTTGTGGGAAGAAATGCGGAAGATGTTTAACAATCGACCGAACAAACAAGCCGCTAGGAAAGAATTCGAGGACCGTGTTTGGCAGAAAACCGAATCGTTTAGCGATTATTTTCACGATAAAATGACGCTTGCGAATAGGGTTTTGATTGATCCGGAGGAACTTGTCGATTACGTCATCGATGGAGTTCCCGACGTTTGGCTAAGAGACCAAGCACGAATGCAGCGTCTCAACACAGCGGATGAACTTTTAGACGTGCTCGGAAAACTTTCGCTAAGAGACGACCCGAGGAATGATCGGGAGCGAAAGGATTCGAAAAAGACGGCACCGGCGAAGCCACTGCCTAAAGACGACGGGCAAAACAAGGAGACACGTTGTTTCAATTGCAACGAGACGGGGCACCGGATGAAAGATTGTGTCAAACCGAAGCGAGAGTGGGGCTCCTGCTTCAAGTGTGGGACCACGGGGCACCTGGCGAGGCGTTGTCCGCAAGATGCTTCCACGTCAAAATTGGGGCGGAAACAACAGGAGCCGCCGACGCCGAAGACGACGCCGAAGCCGACGCCGACGCCGACGTCGGGGCAGTCCACGAATTTGGTTCAGCCGGACTCCCCAGAAACACCATTTACGGTACCGATAAAGTTTCCGGTTCGCGACAACGACGGTATTGTATCCAATTTGGCCGTTACAGCAATGATTGATTCTGGTTCGCCCGTCAGTTTGCTTAAATCTAGTTTATTACCACCTAATTTTCGTTTTGATCCGATACCAAAGGGTAGTAGTTATCATGGCATCAATTCCTCGCCTTTAAACATTTTAGGCGTTTTCTCAAGCGAAGTTCATGTTAATGATTTAAGCGTAGCGATTAGATTTTTTGTTGTACCAGACGAGAGGATGACTTCCTTTGCATTACTTGGAAGGGATTTTATTTTGTCGCCTTCCGTTCGAATTGTTATGGGTCGCACTTTCGAGGTAACTAAGAACGGTCATATGAATCATACGCCGGAGACAGATGATTTCGTTGGGGAAATATTACGAATAGATTATGTAGAGGATCCAGTTTCTGTGAGCCGTGATTTGAACGTTGATCCTCAGCTAGATTTGGAAACAACAAGCCAATTAAAACGATTGTATTTCGACGACAGTGATTGTCTCGGTAACGATGATCGTGTTCCGTGTTCGGTTGAGGCAGTTATCGCGCTTAAAACGGAACAACCGATTAGTTTTCGGCCACGACGATTAGCTTTTTCGGATAAAGAGAAATTACGGGATATTCTTGACGATTTAATCAAACAGAATATCATTAGGCCAAGTAATTCTCCGTACGCGAGTCCAATCGTGCTTGTACGGAAAAAGAATGGAGAAATTCGATTGTGCGTGGATTATCGCGAAGTCAACAAAATAACGATTAGAGACAATTTTCCCGTACCATTAATTGACGACTACTTAGACCAATTACGCGACAAAGTATATTTTACAAAGCTCGATTTAAAGAACGGATTTCACCACGTCAAGGTGCCCGAGTCTTCCATTAAGTACACTTCGTTTATAACGCCGCTAGGACAATTTGAATACTTACGAATGCCTTTCGGATTAACCAATGCACCCCGTATTTTTCAGAGGTACCTGAATGAAATTTTTGACGACTTAGTTAGGAAAAACGAAGTTTTGCTTTACCTGGATGATTTTCTAGTAGCCACGCAGACTGTTGAAGAACATCTGGGGATATTGCAAAGGGTGTTCAGATTAGCAAGGCGATATAATCTACAGTTTAGGTTAGATAAGTGTTTCTTTTTATATCGTCAAATTACTTATTTGGGTTATTCGATAACAGACAATGGCATTGCGCCTGCCAAGGAAAACGTAGAGTCGGTTATTGGTTACCCTGTTCCAAGGAATGTTAAGGAGGTACAACGTTTCGTGGGGCTGGCTAGCTACTTCCGGCGATTTATCGAAAATTTTTCATTTATTGCGAAGCCGTTATATGATTTGTTGCGAAAAGATGCAGTTTTTTGTTTTGGACCAGAACAGAACCACGCGTTTGTCGCGCTTAAAGACTACTTGATAAGCAAACCAGTTTTAGCGATTTACTCTCCAAAATTGAAGACCGAACTTCACTGCGATGCGAGTTGCAACGGGTTTGGTGCAATTTTGTTGCAAAAACAGCCGGACGGAATTTTCCGACCTGTTTTTTATTTTAGTAAAAGAACGACTGTGCAGGAATCAAGATATCATAGCTTCGAACTCGAGTGTTTAGCAGCTATTTACGCGATTAAACGGTTCCACATATATTTGTTTGGCATACCTTTTAAAATCATTACAGATTGTGACAGTTTTAGATTGACGTTGAGCAAACAGAATGTTAACCCACGAATTTCTCGTTGGGCGATGTTTTTGCAGAATTATAATTATGAAATCGAACATCGAAGTGGTAGCAAGATGTCACACGTTGATGCGTTAAGCCGCTGTCATAGTATACTTATATTAGAACCAAATACCTTTGAACAGGTATTGTCAATGAAACAATGTCAAGATCCTACAATCCGTGAGTTACGAGACGAATTGGAAGTTAAGGAAAATAAATTTTATGAATTGAGAGACGGGTTAGTATACAAAAAAGTTAAGAAAGATAAGTTATTGTTTTATGTACCTGTATGTTTAGAAAATAACGTGATTCGTGCGTGTCACGATGATTTAGGACATCTCGGAGTAGATAAAGTTGTCGAGAATATAATTAAAGTTTACTGGTTTCCGCAAATTCGTCGGAAAACCAAGGATTACATAGGGAATTGCTTGAAGTGCATAGAGTTTTCTCCTTCTAGCGGGAAAATCGAGGGATTTTTACATAGTTTGGGTAAAGGTAACCTGCCCTTCCAGACGATCCATGTTGATCATTACGGTCCTTTGGAAAAGTGTGGAAGTGGTTATAAATTTATTTTGTCCGTGATAGATGGATTTACCAAATTCATTAAATTATATCCATGCAAAACAACAAAAACAGAAGAAGTAATTAAGCACATGAGAGATTATTTTCGGGTATATAGTAAGCCCAAACGAGTAGTTAGTGATCGGGGTACTTCTTTTACTTCCGGCTCGTTTAAGGATTTCTTAGCGACTGAATCAGTTAGTCAAGTGTTAATTGCGGTCGGAACTCCACGTGCAAATGGGCAGGTGGAGCGCTTTAATCGTGTCATAGCGCCAATGTTGGCAAAGTTGTCAGAGACACCAGGAAAATGGGATCGCGTCTTGGGATCCGTAGAATATGCCATTAACAATACGGTTTGTAGATCAACGGGAGAGACTCCCTCTCGATTATTATTCGGTATGGATCAGTTAGGTGCTGTAACTGATAGCTTGCGTTTAGTTTTAGAGTCGTATTCTGAGAGCGATAGGGATCTTCCCACGATACGTGGAGAAGCTGCTGACAATATTGTTAAAAGTCAACGAGTTAATGAACGTTCGTATGACAAAAAACATAAGACACCTACCGTCTATCAAACTGGAGATTATGTCATGATACGCAATTCTGACGTCACTGCAGGGGTGAATAAAAAACTTATTCCAAAATTTAAAGGGCCATACGTGGTTAAAAAAGTTCTAGATCATGACAGGTATGTAGTTACGGACATTGAAGGGTTTCAGCTGACGCGTATACCTTTCACTGGAGTTGTAGGGCCCGACCAAATGAAGTTTTGGATTCGTTCTTCGTGATAGCGATACAATAAGTGTAGTAATTAGTAACACTGAATATTTTATAACATTTGCGTTCGTTTTAGATCATGTGTGTGTGTTTGTGTGGAGGAATATTATTTTATCTCAGTATGTTGTATTTCGTATTATGTTTTATATCTGTGTTTGTTAATGTACCCTATGTTTCTAGTTGAATTGTATTGCGTAGTCCATAATTTACGAAGATTTATTTTTTTTTCTCTGTTATTTGTTTGCGAGTCTTAGCAAGTAATGCGCCGTGACCGGGGACGGTCACCATTGTCAGGTTTGGCCGAACTGTAGACTGTTTAGTCTAGTAGGCCGCCTCCTTGGGCCTGTGAGATAACGCAGACGCCTTTGGCGTCGTAGGGCCTTTAAGTGCGTGACGAATTCGGCCCATCCGCCTGCGTCACATTTTGTAAACAGACCAGGCTCTGCTTGTCCTGGGAGCCTGCGTCAAGCCAGTTCGTCCTTAGCCTCCAGACTGTAACCAGTCTACGTCTTCATATTTTTATTAAACGTTCATAGTTATTGTTACCTCTTTGTGTTTTATTGAGACCACCTCCTACATAAGGTAAATAAAACACATTAAAAATAGGTAACACAGAATATAGTTCCTCTTTTTTGTCATGAATGAAAAATCAGTGTTACATCGTCGATAGAATATGGCAATGTCAGAATATTAAAAGAAATAAGTCCTGAGAATCGTCAACTATAAATAACCACGGCGACCTCCCGCCCCCAAAAAAAAATATTTCGCGACCCCCCTCGGGGTTTGTGAACCTCTGTTTGGGAACCACTGCCGTTATAGATATATATTAAATTAGGCAAATCTGTTTACCAGATTTAGTGGAGCGCATCTTTTTAGTCCACCAGTGCAGATTGTTTGAACGAGTCAATTCTGAGGCTAGCGAATTCCTATGCTCTGATAACTGTTTTATATTCGGTTCGCTGCAATTTCGTATTACCGTAAACTGGGGTGACTCTGCCCGCCCGGGGTGACATTGCCCACTTTTCGGAAAGGCTTTATTTTATTTTATTGCGAAGTAATCAGAACATTTAGTGTTTTGTAATTGATAGCAATAATTTCTCCAAGGTCAAACGAAAAAAAAATTAGCGAATTCAATCATATGGTAATTTTTCAGTTGGAGGAAAAAAGTGGGCAATGTCACCCCGGCGGGCAAAGTCACCCCAGTTTACGGTAACTGTATTAACTTGTGTAACTGTCTGTATTGCCACTGTCATGTCGTCGGAGACAGGGCCGTTATATATGTTACGCGGAGTTTCTCATTGGAATTTTTAGAGTGACGAATTTAATCTGGATTTTTCCTCAGACCTATCCTACTTATGGTAATATGGTTTTCGAAATGAAACGTAGTAGCCTCGAGATCCTATTGGACTATCCACGGCTTGACTAAAACGCTGCCATCCCTCGAAGGTGGCCGCAGGGGATACGGAATCGGTTTAGCCAGAATTGGGATTGGGAAATGGAAATTAGGGCGTCTTAGGAATGCAATAGGGGGTGCACACTAGAATCGTGCATCATGCGATCGGTGGGAAAGGTTAAGGGTTGAATACTCGACGAAGACTAAATGGGATTTAAGTGGCGAGTTCCTCGGCCCGTGGAAAAAATAAAAGGACTTTCTACCGTGGCCACCGTGGCGGGTTACGCGAAATTTTATTCAATTTCGTCTAATCTGATTATCCTGTTATTTAACTTAGCGTACAGCGTCACGGTTAGATTACCTTGCTAATGAGATACAGAAATTTCAGCCGATGCTTTTCCAAGCTATCTGGAGCTGCTGTCCCATACTCTGTTGCCCTAGTTTCCATTTTGTTTTTTTTGCACGATACACTTTCCCACACTGTTAACCCATATAATTGACAAGGAGAAGCGTGCATCGAATCGTAAGAAATTTCCACGAAATTTCAAACAAAGTGTATAAGAACATGAACCCAATAACGCTCGGTGTCCTATTTTGGTACCACTTTTAATATCCACGAGCACAGCATATTTTGCATCCCACGTATAAATAAATGTTAGAAAAATAATTCAAACTTAATTGAGTTAAAAATACTAGAACCCAAAATAAAAGACTAGAACCCAACGCGTAAATTTTCGTTAAAAAAGTCATTCTCCACCTTTTATCCCCACGCACAACGCGAATCTGAAGCTGGAACGGAAGACCTCCGATTGCTTCAAGTAGTGTAACCAATGCATAAATCAGCCCAACAGAGCCCAGAGGCCGCGCGCCGCGCACTATTAAAGCCGATGTGCGGTCTTAACGACCTTAAGGTCCACGCGCGCGCGCGCGCGCACACACACGCAGCAGTTCCTTGACGCTCGAGTGACGCCAGTGTGAGTGGTAAGAAATATCGTTTTCCTATTTTGTAACGGGGCAGCTCACACTTGTCCCTGTCAAAGAGACAAAGCGACCACCGGCACTGGCTGCGCCTAGCCGTCGCTGGGCTGCTACGTGCGAATCCGCCCTTACCGCTCGTTCGCCCCAGTCCGGAAGGAAGTATTTGCCAGTGGACGATAAAACACCGGGCGTAACGAGGCCCCGTAAGAATTAATAGCCCCCTGGCTGGCGCAGCGCTCAGAAATTATAATAAACGCGGCAATAACGGCGCGCCTGAGAAACGCGAGGCCCATTAGCTGATTTTACCCGACGCAGCTCGTTTTACCCGCCGCGTGTCGAGCCTCCATCGCCGGTTGCAAACTCTTTCGAAGTAACTTCCCGACGCCCCTAGCCGATCTCGCCGCCCCCCTCCCGCCAGCGAAGTCACGTTTACCTCCGTTCCACCCCTGAAACATCCACCCCCGCGCGATAAAGTGTTTCGGCGTACTTCTCGCGTCTTGCTGCAGAAACTTGTCGAAACTTGGAGGCAGATTCGCGCACAGTCGTTTCGCTGATAAGTGGAGGGTGGTTGGAAGGCGCTCGGCCGAACGAGAAACATCGCGTTTCCGTCCGCCTCCCGGACGATGCGGGGTTTTCGTTCAGAGATCTTATCGAACCGCTCCGGGAGCGGAAGCGCGAGAAATTTTTCTGGGGAATATTACGCCGGGGCTTGGAGACTGATAAGAGGATGCGGGGGGATGGTTTTAGCATCACAGTCTTCGTTATCTTTGAATTTTATATTTTAATAGTACCTTAGAAAATCAATTGATTGGGGGTTGTTTGTTGGGTGGATTAAATCTTCCACTCGAGAACTACTCTTCGATAATGCCAAGGGTCCGTGTTGAACGTGAAAATCGTTCTATAAAATAACGCAGAAACGACAAAATGCAGGAGGGTTGTTGAAAGCAGATCTGCGGAAGCTAGAGAAGGGCTGTTTATCGCCGCGGGGCCTTCGACTGTTCTCTTACATCAGTCTGTTAATCTCATCCATATTCAAAAGCCACTCCGCTTTGCTGAATCGGATTCACCCTGGCTGCTTCGATAAACGCATTAAGAACTAGCAACCCAGAAGCCGGAGAGGGGACGCCTTCTCTGGCGAGATCTTTTTTCACCGCTACCTGAGAATTCTGTGTAGGTACTTGGGTGATTGTAGCAACCCTTATTCGCCTCTGTTTTGCTTCCGCTAGCTCTGCATTGGTCTTCAGGGCTAGTTGCAGCCATCCCCAATTTGGCAGGCCGGTACCCACTGATCTCCAGAATATTAACGTCCAATTTCCCCCCCCCCCCCCCCCCCCCGTACTCTTATCGAGTTGGCAAAGTTGCCGAAGGGGTCAGCTGGCAGCGTTTTCGCGTCCAGGCTTCCGTCATTCCGGGGAATATTTAACGCAGCTGGCTTCTACAATCGCTTCTACGTTCGGAGCCACGTTCCTCCCTCAGGTTCTCCACTTCTTCTTCCTCTTCGTCTCCATTTCCAATTGCGCGACACAGACTCGTCGTTCGTAGGTAGCCGGAGCACCAGTGCCTCTTTCAGGGTGTATCAATCTCTCAGCAGCCATGCATCAGCCGCCTCCGTCTAATTGGCAAATCCGCCTGACGACCGCCAGCTGGCAAACCCCTCGAGGATCCTCAGACTCTTTCCACTTCCTGTTGCATATAGGCCTGGCCACGGTCGCGACGGCACGCGCTTGGCTGCATTCGAGGATGCACCCATCGTTCAGGGGCTTTCGAGGCGAAGAGCCGCCCATTCGAGAGGACACTCGATCAAAAGTGCCTCCCTGTTGCAACTCGTCGTCGTTTCCCATCGTCTTCTATCATCCTCCTCGTGGCGGCGCTTGCCAGCTAGTGGAAGCTCCCTCGCCCCTCTGTTAAACCGCTAATGAATCATTTTACACGGACCGCAGGACTTGGCCGGCTGCGCGAGGCCACCAGTAATGTGGACAGAAATGGGTGGAACGTGATTTCAATAATTGTGACTACTTACCGTGGGCATTCGGAGTTTTGGGAACGGCCTGTGGCGCGATGGGCACACAGGTGGCGCTTCGTTAAGTGGATCCCGGAACACAGAGACCTCGGGGAGTCGACGTTGGGGGAATCGGTAACGCGCTTGGCTAGTAATGCAGAGGACCACCCGCGGGTCGCGGGTTCGAATCCCGTCGCCCGAGGTTCCATTTTTTTCCTACATTTCTATATTTATTAAAACAATGACAACAAGACTTACCTTGAACTTAATAAGAACTTAAAAAGAACTTAGTTGAATAAAGAAGTAAGTACTGCATAAATTGTAACGTGAAAAGAAGAGCGTGGTGTAGGTGTGTGTTGATTCACTGGGGGGTTCATTCTAGGGCTTCGAATGAGATGATTTAATTATTCGAATACTCGAATACCAGTGAATTCGAATTTGGGATTCGAGTGTATTTAATAGTTGCGTAGGTGGTGTGCAAGGTCTCCGTGCGTGGCCTTGACCCGTTTCGAGGGACGAGACCGGGTCAGGAGGCGCGGGATCGAAGGAGCAGCAGCGTGTGCAGCCGTGCAACTATGGCGGGCTCGCTCGTCTGGTTGCCTCGCGTACAGCCCCGCGAATTATCGTTATCGTTCCGACGCGGCGCGCGAGACGCTCGGAAATGGCAAATGTCGAGGAAGCACAAGCTCGAAGGTCGCGCGCTTCTTCGCCGCTCCACCCCTTCGACTATATCCACCCCGGTGTTATCTTGTCGCGGCGGTAACGAGTTATGCGCGGGGCTTTGATCGATGACAATTACCATCCATTCTCTCTCCTACCCGCCGCTCACTGTGGCCGTCCAGTCGTCAACTATTATTCCCCCCTCTCGAGTTTATTAACTTCAGTTTATGGCCGCGATGAAAAGCACTAGAGCGATCCAGCGGAACGTTAAAGCGCCACCGACGCTGCCGTGAATCACGTTAACGCGGCTTCACGCTGCGCTTGTAGTAAAGCGGGACTGTAGGATGCGAAGATTCCTAAGCTCGCCGAGGGCTGCCCCCGAGTGGCTCAGCTCTTTCGCTGGTCATTATCGCGCGGCTGAAAATCGAGCAAAAATATCGCCTCTAATTAAGGACAGCTCCGCGAAAAGAGCGGCTCGGAGCTCGGCTTAAACAGCAAGCCGGGGAATGCACGCGAAGGCGATTCCAGATTTCAGGAATCCTCGCCGATCCATCCGGCGGCCAAGGTATTAAATACGTGCTCTCGCGAACTCGCTTCGAGTCACTTGCCTCACCTTATCGCGACTAAAGCGAGAAGCATTATCACAGTGATTCCCACCCTGTGAGCCGCCAAGTGTTTCCCGGAGGGTCGCAACGGTCTTCGAGGCTTTCTTTCAATATTATTAAGTTATAATTATATTCTGAAATAGCTATTTTTAATGTGTTCTCTTTGGCTTACTAAATTTACCTTACCTCGGGTAATTTGAATATTATAAAGCGGGATCGCGACTCGAAGAAGGTTGGGAAGCACTGCATTATCGCATGTCTACTGTCTAAATTAATTTAGCGACCTGAAGGAAATGGTGTGTGCCACTGATTTGGTAATAGGGCTGGAAAAGCGATCGGACAAGCAGAAATTGAAAGGATCAGACTTTTTGCTCCGCATTTCCCAGGGAAGACGAGGCACCGATTTGAATTGCAAGAGATAAGGAAGCCCGTGAGGGGTGGGCTCGCGATAATAATTTCAGCGAAATCAGCGCCGCCCGTCTCTCAAAGCCAAGGATCCACGGCGACTGGGAGGGAAACGAGGGCTCGGCAGGAACTTTGACGAATCCCTCGGCCCCTCTATACGTGGAACGAATAGGGGAATAAAGCTCTTTAATGCGCTACGCGTGCAGCCGCGAGTGGGTAAGGGAGCCCGGTCGGGGCGAGAGCCACGGAGTGGCTGGGATTTCCTCGAGACACGGGAAACGGGAGGGCGAGAATCCTTATTATTAGCCTGCAGGCGAATTAGTTGCTCTAATAAAAGCAATTGGCTTCCGTCGCACTTTAATGGCCCGTTGAGTTATAGTAGAGAGTAGAAGGGTAGAGGAAAGTGAAAGTAGAACAGTGACTCTTCCACAGGCTGTTGGTATACCCCCGGAATATAATTGACGAAGCAAGCACACGAATGCGGCGAACGGTACGCACCACTGACTAACCAGCTATTGTTTTCTCTTTCTGTTCACAGCTGACAGCAGTTTTCTCCTGGCGAACGCTCAGATCGTCGACTTCCCTATTGTCTATTGCAACGAAAGCTTTTGCAAAATCTCTGGCTATAATCGTGCCGAGGTAATCCCCAGTTCTCTGCGATCGTTGCATCCCCGAAATCTCATCTCGCTGGTGTAGCCTGCTCTTAATTTTCCGTCCACCATCCCACCATTCGACTCACCCTCGCCATTGCTTCTTTCTCGCTCGAACGTGCGAGTCCCTTTCTTTTTTTCTTCTTTTTTTTCCTTTCTTTCTTTCGACCCATAACGCACTCGGATTATCGCGAAATTCGTTGAAAGTTTACGCCGCTCTCGGCGAATATCCTGCTTTGCGAATGTTTCGTTTAATGTTTGTAGGAGAAGAGGGAAGGCTCGTGTATTTTTTAGCGTTTCTACTCTAATCCTCGAGGCTCGGGTTTCCCACACTGCGCGGTGTCCCTGAGCTTTGTTTCCCGCGAGAATTACACCACTCGAACAGCCACGGAATCGGTTTAACGTAATTGCGCATTACGCTCGGCTATTTTCAAATTCGATCTGATCTCGAGTACCGTTCGAATGTTAATGCTGGCCGCGAGGAAAGAACGGTGAATGGAGGAATCGCGGTGCGCTTGATTTCGAGCGATTACCACTTTTCCATTACCGCTTTTCGCGCAATTAAATCGAGCGGTTACGCTCGGTTTATGTAATTCCCCTCGGCGTTGGAGCTCGAGCGACTGGACAGGTATTATTAGATACCGAGGATTTTATAATGTTATTATTTTATATATCAAAATAATAGGCTTAGACGTTAACGATCCCGACGCTGGGAACTATGCATTTTTATCATAATTTTTGTTCTCGTTCTACCCTTCTCAAACGCTGACTCCTCTTTTTTAGCTTTCACAAATCAGCTACACTTTAACATCATCATTCTGCACCAATGGTTAAGAAGTAGCTTGATTAGTAGGGATACCGGTGTGGCGGCAGTAATAATTAAGCATAGTTGTTGATATGTCGGCAGGTTATGCAAAAGTCCTGCCGCTGCGGATTCATGTACGGGGAGTTGACGGACAAAGAGACGATCGCCAGGATCGAGGAATGCCTCGAGGGCCAGATTCACGATCAATTCGAGATCCTGCTGTACAAGAAGAACAGTAAGTAGTAAGGCGATAGTATCGCAGCATGGGAGACGCTTAAATGTGGTGTTCTTGGCTTCTTTCTCGGTTAGGATCGACGACTATAAATCTGGCCCTTCAAGAGTTCTCATCGATTTCCCTTAGAATCTACAAAAGGCCTTCTAAAAGCAAAAGCCATTCTAACTTCAATTTTACAAAGAAAAAATAACGGGCAATTCCAATAACTACTTAATCACTGATCAGTAGATCCATTAATTTTCTTCCACTTGAATAAACGCCGCTGTGGAAAATCCTGAGACCGTGCGAAGGAGGAAATTCTTAAAACTGTCGTGGGAAATCAAGTTCCAAGAAGAAAAATCCTAAAGCTATCCTGAGAAGAAAATTTCTAAGACTATCGTAAGGAGAAAAATCCTAAGACTATCCTGAGAAGAAAAATCCTAAGTCTATCCTGAGAAGAAAAATCCTAAAACTATCCTAAGAAGAAAAGTTCTAAGACTATCGTAAGAAGAAAACATCCAAAACTAGCCTACAAAGAGAAATCCTTACATTACCATGTCCGAAAAAGAAAATTCCTAAGACTATCTTAAGAAGAAAAATTCTAAGATGAAAAATCCCAAGACTATCCTAAGAAGAAAAATCCTAAAACTATCCTAAGAAGAGAATTTCTAAGACTATCGTAAAAAGAAAATATCTAAAACTATCTTACAAAGCTAAATCCTTACACTATCAAAAAAAGAAAATTCCTAAGACTATCTTAAGAAGAAAAATTCTAAGATGAAAAATCCCAAGACTATCCTAAGAAGAAAAATCCTAAAACTATCCTAAGAAGAGAATTTCTAAGACTATCGTAAAAAGAAAATATCTAAAACTATCTTACAAAGATAAATCCTTACACTATCAAAAAAAGAAAATTCCTAAGACTATCTTAAGAAGAAAAATTCTAAGATGAAAAATCCCAAGACTATCCTAAGAAGAAAAATCCTAAGTCACTAAGTCCAGATAAGCCAAGCTCCCTACAGGCATCAGTGCCCCCCCCCCCCCCCCAAAAAAAAGAGCAATACTTTCATTCTCAAAATCGAGAGCACAACTAGCCAGAATTTGACCAACTGTTTTACCATAACAGTGCGCAATGGAAGTTCTTCCATTACCCTAACGCGCACAGAGAGTAATTGGTGCGTCAGTGCTGTAGCTACTTTAGTCGTCGATCCTCGCCGAGCAACTGTGACGGAACGCCTGGAGGCACGATATATGATGTATCATTGTGCATGCTCGATTCGCTGGTCGACCAGCGAAACTGTCTGCACTCGTCTGTTACGGATCTATACGTGTATTCGGCTTCGAGTCTCGTGTACTCACGTGTTGGTGTCGCCTGATCTCGCCTCGTGTGTCAGTAACAGTGTCGGAGTAAGCGTTACTCCGTTCATTCTGCCGTACACATTCATGTGGTACTCCCTATTCAAAATACGTCACCGTTCATAAATCAGTTTCACTCGGGCCGCCGTCGCTGCTCGCCCATTCTGTCTCCTCTTTCTTTCGTTTTTCTTCTTCTCTCTTCCCTTATCTAAAACCGCGCGAGCACGACACCCAAGAGCGGCGTCTAACGAGAATCGCGTCTCTCTCTTCCCCTATTCTACTCCGTCGTTCAGAATCATTTCACGTTCGGGGCCACGCTCGATTAACGTTCGAGGAGTGTCGATCCGTCCGCCATTTAACGATTTCGCCGACTCCCCGTGCATACGGCTGGTTAACGATCGATAGGGAGCAGCAGGCATTAGGGTAGCGTCGCGTCGAACGGAATGTTAGGTGAGATCCGAACGAAAGCGAGCCCTTGTCCCAATTACGCGACCAAGACCGCGACTGCCCGAGCCCAATAATGAATGATCGTTCTGTTTTAAGGTGCCCCACGAGGTATGTCTAGCACAGGTTCGCAAAAGAGTGCTCGAAAGACCCACCAGTAAGTCACCCTCGAATCTAACTATACAAAACACGATAATAATTTATAATTCTCTCTCTCTCTATCTCTCTCTCTCTCTTTCTTTATATATATATATATATACATACAAACATGCATATACTATATAATATGTATATATATTTCTTAAGATACTTATGCATATGTACATTGGTGATACTGTATACGATTGTTATACACCCATCTCTAGCGTGAACAAGAGACGACACACGTACAAGGATCGTCGAACGGTCCCTGGACCAAGGGGCGGCCATATTGAGAGGATACTGTTCGACCTCCCGACTTCTCTTGATTTCAGTTAATTTGCCCCGACTCTACACTAAGTACCAGACACACGTATTAACGGGTAAACGTCTCGTTTCCCCCTCTGTCAGCTCGGCGAACAGACCCGCGTTTTCTACTCCCCACGATCTCGCCGCGCACCTCCCGACAGGTGTTTTTTTCTTCTTTTTTTTTTGTGAAATCGGTCGTTGGGTGAATTTATGCCCGGAGGGAAAATCGAGGAGAGATAAGAAAGAACGCCTCTCGTGGAATGGAACGGATTTATCGCCTCCTTGCGGCTCGCCATTTTCCTCGTTCACCCTGCGATATCGTTATGAGAGGGGGCGGAGTGTGTAGCTGGACCGGGGGATGATTATTCGTGCGAAGGGAAAGGAAGAACGTGGGGGAAGATTCTCGGAGAATCCTTCTGGTAATCGTACACTCGACTGCCTTAGTTCGATCTCGACGATTTGACGGGTTGAAACGGTAAACGATGGATAATAAGCGCCAGAGGGATGATAAATTATTCTTTTAGTAGAAATGGGTGTAGATCCCGCGGCGGTAAACGGTGCGAGGGCTGGAATAATTTATTTCAGCCGTTGCAAAGGAAAGACTGAATATTCCTGTGCACGATGAAGAAATGTTACGCCTCATTTCTGAACTATTATTGCTCGAAGAATCGCCCTTCTTTTCGCCCCTCCCCGAAATTTCAGCCCAGCCTGCGCGTATCCAGAATAATTCACGGACCCTCCATTGGCGTGATGCATATCTTCTAGTAACCCAGTTCCACTTCGCCCTATTTCCAATTCTACTTCTCCCTGTTCCCTGCTTACCCTAATCTCTTCCTCCCTTGCGCCACCTGGCTCCTCCCCGTTTCTTTCTACCCGTGCACATTAATCGCGGAGCGATCCCAATATCGAGCAACGATCCCGAGTCGCGGCGAGATCGTCGAGAGCATCGGGAGCGATGCCGTTCTCTCTTTCTCTACCGTTTGCCCGACTTCTGTCCAGTATCTAGAGAAGATGTTCGCTGGGCACGTACGCAAGTATCACAGTGTATGTATTTTGTCCGTGTGTTCGTCTTAATCGAAGCGAGGATATCGCACTCGACGAGCGTCGCGTGGACGTTCGAGCAGAGTAACCACAAGTTTTGTCTGACACTTTAACACAGTCCAGTAAGAAACTGCATATACGTATGTATATAAAATTTACGGCGGCCCTTCTTTACACGCGTCGATTTTTCTTCGTATTTCTTAGATTTTCCCTGTAATGCTTCCATTTCATAAAAAGAGAATCCCTGTAAACGTCGATTGCAATCAGCCAACGGGGAAGCCTTAAAGTTTGGAATTCGTCAATGGTTTGGATTTAAAGAATCTCTCAAAAATTGGTAAGCCCTATCGAAATTTCGTTCAAATAGTATTAAAAGAGCAATGAATTTTCTACAATTACGGTATATATCATTTTTTTCGTTCTTCCAACGTTTTTCTAGATAATAGCGTTTGAATATAGAGATGTCCGCCGTACAGGTGGTACGAGGGTAGTGCGAACCTCTCTATATTCAAGCGCAATTATCTAAAAACTGGTTTCAGGCACGAAAGAATTATGTACACAGTAATTGCAGAAAATTGAATGTTCTTTTAATATTATTTGAATAAAATTTCGATAGGACTTACCATTTTCGAGAAATTCTTTAGATCCAAACAAATGACGAATTCTAAAAGGGCCTGGTCTGCGCCCTTTTCTGTTGTCCGATTGCAAACTTTTACCGGGATTATTTCTTACCGAAATGAGGCCATACTAGGGGCGAGAGCGAAAGAAATCGAATGTGGAAAAATAAGAGCCACCCTAATATACATGTCCGTAGGCAAAGTTCGCCAGCTTGCGTGGAATGCTGTCCGCGGTCCTTTAGATTGTGCCCGCCCGTTCGGGGTTTGTAATCGAGTCCCGAGTGTTTCCCAGTTAAACCGCGAACGATCTGAAATGGGAATGAAAGAAATACGCGTATAGGGACGGGGTTTAAAGCGAGCCCGGCGGGCGCGGAGGGTGCGCAGGGGGCGGGGACGGCGGGGATTATGGGAGCAGAAAGAGGGATGAAATTTATAAAAGTGTTCCTCGTCGAAGGACATTTATCATTGGACGTCCTCGTTCCCTGTAAAAACATCCATCGGCGCGCGATCTAATCCCAGGAGACAATAAATTACCGCGGCTCTTTATTCCCTGGCATCTTTGTCCTCTCCGCTGACGCGGATATATACGTTTCGTCTATCCGTCGAGGGGTGGAACGTTTGCCCGCGGTATTCAAAACAGCCTCTCTATATGGGAATCGATGCAAACGCCCATGCTTTCACTCTCCCATTATCTTTGTGTAAATTCATGCGGGACCATTTTTGGGAAACGATCCTCCCTGGCAAGAAACACTGTCAAAATATCTAGCCGAGGGCGGATTTGAAGATTTGCCGGCCTTCTCGCGAAACATCATCAAATGTTTTAATTTAAAAGAGTCGAGACAATTCCGAAAAGGATAAAAGCTTTCAAAGTTGTCGTTTTTACAGTTGCCTCAAGCATCCGTGTTTAAACCTTCTCCAATTTCTCTCGCTCGATATTTGTCAGCCACCAAAATTTGCTATACCCGAATCCGCCCCCGTATTCGTCACTGACTTCTTTTCCCCCTGAAATATATTAACCACAAAGATCTAAGAGACTCGTGTTTATTTATCTTCGCCGAAACTCAATTTTAAGCAGTGAAATAATCCTACAAGCTGATACATCTGTATTTCCCTTCCTATTTCAAAGTCCCCTTTAGACTCGAGCCATCCAAATTTCACCCGCAAAGTCATCGACCTTAAATACCCAAAACGGTACTTTCTTTAAGCCTCCAACCGAAGAAGATGCAAAGTATAAACTCCCCTCGAGAAACACCTACAGTCTAAGATTACAAACCCCCGTGTCGAAAACGGGGCGATTACCCCTGACCCACCCTCAATTATCCCCGATCAGTATCGCCAGATAAGTCCGAGTAGCCCTTGAGCGAAGGACGACAAGCCGGGCGAGGGTGACGAGACGCGTGGTGTCTAGAATCGTTTCGAGCCCGTCCATCGGGTGACAGTGCGTTGTTTCTTCTCACCCTCGGCGGTTCGTTGCTCCTGCCCACGCTTGCCCCGGACGCTGGCACGTTCGTGGCCCTAACCGAGTGGCTCGGCGACGCTTAATTAACCGACCTTGTCGAGCACGGACCAAGCAACGGGGGAGAGAAAAAAAAAAATACCTGTGTCGAACGACCGTCGCCGATGTTTCGTGGGTGAGAACTTCGAAGCGGGGGTGTCGAGGACTTTTTTTGGTGTGCGCGCCATGGGAGAGATTTTGCGGGAGCGTTAACAAGGCCACTGAATTTAGAGGCAGAGGTAACGGTACCGGGCGTTTGCTGTCCCGCGGCTCAAGTTTCACTCGCCGCTGAGATCGATATAACACAGAGGCGCGGAAGCTCGGCAATTGGATCGGTTCGTTGCCAATTCCTCGACGAATTGCTCGCGAGCTCCTCGGCTCTCGTTCTTCCCGAGCAGCTGACGCCTCGCGAAAGTCCTCGACAGCCCGTTGGAAAACTCGACCACCAAGGCACTACATTCGCGTACACTCTCGCTGTGGATACTCTACACAATTTTTTAATTCATTAGCGTATTTATCCCCGAAACCTGCCAGGACCACTGTGGAGCGAACGAAACCAGCATCTGTGAAACAGCATCCATGATATCTAGCATTGCGATGAACGACTAATACCCTCCCATAGCCGCCCTCCCCTCTTCTACCGTGCCACCTAGAAACTGTGGAAACCGACTTCACCTCACGATAGAACGAGCACGAGCCATTAGCAAATAGTTCCCCCCCTGGATCTTCTCTCTGCATCCACTTGGCACCCCCTAACCCCCCCCCCCCCAACTCAACTCGCTCCCAGCACTGAAATATCCAACTAGTCGCATCCTAGATTAAGCACAGCTCGATACTTTATCAGACAGAGGATTCCACCTCTGAACACTCACGGCTATCGATGAAAATCGTCGCCCCTGCACATCGACACGTACATATACACACCGCTTATTTGCATGGTGGCATGAGTTCGCCGGTGGAAAAGGTTCCTTCGAGGGCCTCGACTTGGTACCGCGTCCAGCTTCTATCCAGCTAGCCCTCTACTAGCCGCTGTGTGCCTGCCACGCTGTGTTTGCTTTGTGTTACTTGTTGGCCTGCGAAGCAACAGCTTTTCCGTAGCATGGTAGCGAGAAGAATAGCACTCTGAGTGGCGCGGGGTTCTGGGGAATCGTCGAGCGACGGGGAAAATGACCGGGGACTACTTGTCGAGGCGATTTCTCGATCAGCGTCTTGTTTTATTTTTTTTTCTTTTATTAACAAAAGAAAACTTGACGCGGAATTTGAGTGGCCACCATTTTCCTAAGAATCGATTCTTTCAAAATCGCCGCCAACGAGTGATAAAGGATAATCTTAAGAATATTCGCGCAGAATTTTATTGAAATCGGTCGAGTAGTCTCTGAGATATTGCACCGCAAATGCTGTAACTACGAAGAGGCCTTTGGGGAAGGGGCTGCTACGGCACCATTCCTTAAGATATCAAACTTTATTTTTTAAGAGAATCCAGCTTAATTTATACGCAGCAAGGTGTGTATCTCGATTTTTAAACGTGACGTCTCCTTGTATGAGAACAAAAATCATAAAGCTGGCCTTATTTTCCGACCTGTCAGGGGTATATGTAACCCCTTAACTTCGTGTAACCTCGGGCGGTGGTTACTCCGGGTGCTTTTTCGAGGAGATCGACGCGAGAGCTCGCCGAAAGCGTGCAGGAACGCGACGACGCCACTCAGAGTGATAGCGCGCCCGGCGGGAAGAGTCGCCCTCTGTTGCAGGAGAGTATCTCGGCGACGAATCTTTCTGCGGGGAGATCGGCCCAAGACCCCAGCCGTTAGGGGCGGGAACGGCTGAATTAGGTTGACGGCCGGTGATAGCTAGGTCGATAGATTAGAATCGATCCAAGCCCATTGTTCCGCGGTGAATGACAGCCGATCGTTTCGCTTGATGCACACAGAAACACCACTATGGCTGCTTCTCCAAATAGCGCCGATAAAGAACGAACGGGACCTGGTGGTCCTGTTCCTCCTCACCTTCCGGGACATCACTGCCCTGAAGCAGCCGATCGAGGCGGACGACACCAAGGGTGGCCTCTCCAAGTTCGCCAAGCTCGCCAGATCGGTCACCAGGTCCAGATCCGTTCTCGTCTCGCAGTTCAGCTCCCATCTGCCTGCCCTCAAGGATTCCGTGGTGCCCACCACCGGGAAACAGTCCCACTTAGCTCACGTAAGTCCGACGGTTTATCCCTTTCAGGTGTCAGTAGCCGACGCGTTTCCTGTCCCTTCACACGTTGGATCGTTGAGTAATGGCAGTGTGTTATTCGATGTTTGTGAATCCGAAATTGCAGTTGCAAGTGGGGGTCATCGATGATCCCTAGGCAACGTGTTCCTCACTCCTAGTTGAAACCAGGCGATTGGAGCAGACAAATCTTTTATTTGCTCCGCTCCGACATCAAAATGCTCGCTCCAGCTCCGCTCTTGCTTCGCTCCAATTGCTTTTTTTTTTTTAAATAAAAATTCTTTCGATACTTTCAAATAGCGATCTTTCATTTGCAACAAACCCCATCTTTCTAATCTTTCATTTTCATGTAGAAAAGAATTCATTAAGAATGCTTAATTCTCGGGCAAAGAAAGTAGTGTTTGTTAGAAACATTTAATTCATCTGCTCTTATAAAATGAAAGAAAATTCAAAGAATTGGAGCAGCGGAGCAGTAAAAATTTTCCGTTTTCCTCCGCACCTACTCCAGGCGAAACCCCATTGCTCCGCGCTTCAGCTCCGAGCCCAGCTCCAACGCTCTGGTTGAATCCCTAAAGGCCTCGTCCACGTTACACAAGCTTGTATTCCGACGCGAGTAAAGTTGAGTATGAACTGAACTGTCACGGGGCTGAAACGTGTACGTTGCGATTTAAAGGGGTGTTCTCGTCGAGGGCAGGCTGGTTGCTCTAAATCTGGGGGCTGGTGCGCGGCAGATAAATTCGTTTCGCGTGAATTCCAGCGGGATGTAGGCCCCGTCGAATTTGTTCCCGAGATATTCGGCAGGTTTCGCTGAAACAAGCGAGGGATTCGCGTTTGTGCATTCCAGAGATTGCTGGATTATCAGCGATGCCGGTGTTCGTTGGGCGGTTTGTAGATTTAAACGAAGGCGGCCAGTGGCTTCGATGGGAATAATTGGGGTTGTAAATGTTCGTGATCGATATACTGTTCAGATGATGTCCTTAAGCGGCGACGTGATGCCGCAGTACAGGCAAGAGGCGCCCAAGACACCGCCGCACATTTTGTTACATTACTGCGCGTTCAAGGCAATCTGGGATTGGATCATTTTGTGTTTGACCTTTTACACGGCCATCATGGTGCCCTACAACGTCGCCTTCAAGAACAAGACCAGCGAGGACGTCTCTCTGCTGGTCGTCGACAGCATCGTCGACGTCATATTCTTCATCGACATTGTCCTCAACTTTCACACGACATTCGTCGGGCCTGGCGGTGAAGTGGTGTCCGACCCGAAGGTAATAAACGAGCAACGAACTATTAGGCAGGTGTCGAATGAAACTGTTGAAAATTTTCAGTCAATTATGAAATACCTGTGATTCTATGACTATTATCGGAACTGTTACAAAATGCAGTCTATCAACTGAAACTTTTATTCCATACATTTCTCCGTAAATAAGAAACATTTATTTTCTTCAAAGCAGAGAAAACGTTCTAGCCGAACAGAAACGTTTCTTCTGCTCCGAAAAGAATTAAAATCGTGACAAGCGAATTTCCTGAGAAATTCCAGCTCGTCATTAAGGGGTTATATCTACCTAGTCGGGCGGCCGAAAAGAGGCGAATGTTTGTGAATTTTTTTCTGAAAAAAAAAACGGAAGCATATATTTGTACAGAACTTTTTGCACTTAAAAGAGCACCATTTAAAGAACATTTCGTAATTTTTTCGTAGAAAAATATTTACGTTTATAATAAAGTAACAACGACATCCAAGAAGCCTTTTTAAAAATTTATCTAAAATCAAAAAATTAATTAGTATATTAATCTATCCTCTGATTAACAGATGGAAATTCCGAAATAATAATTAAAGCAAAATGGCGGCTATTTAAACTTGAAATCTTGATTTTTCGTGCAAAAGTCACGCAAGAGAAATCAGGACTTCAAATTTAAATAGCCGCCATTTTGTTTTAAATGAATATTTCGGAAATTCCCTCCGTTAATCAGAGGATAAATTAATATACTAACGAAATCTTGTTTGTTCTTTTATTTGAGATAATTTGGTTCCGAATGGCAGTGCTCATAGCAAAAACAAATTTTTAAAAAGGCTTCTTGGATGTCGGTTGTTATTCTATTATAAACGTAAATATTTTTCTGCGAAACAATTACCAAATGTTCTTTAAACGTTGCCCTTTCAAGTGCAAAAAGTTTTGTACGAATATATGCTTTCGCTTTTTTACAAAAAATCACAAACATTCGCTTCTTTCCGGCCGCCTGACTACTTTGGTATAATCCCTTAACCTTTAGAGGGCCGGGATTTTTTTTTGGATCCAAATTCTGGCTAGTGGGGTGGGCCAAAATAGTGGCCAGCCAGCCGGGCCCTCTAAAAGTTAAGTGATAACATCATCCCAAGCAGACAGCTGAGCAGATGAGTTGACCTCTGATTGCAGGTGATCAGGATGAACTACCTAAAGTCCTGGTTCATTATCGACCTCCTCAGCTGCCTCCCCTACGACGTGTTCAACGCGTTCGACCACGACGAGGACGGCATAGGGAGCCTGTTCTCCGCCCTGAAGGTTGTCCGTCTGCTTCGCCTGGGCCGCGTGGTTCGCAAGCTAGACCGGTATCTGGAGTATGGAGCCGCGATGCTCATTCTTCTCCTCTGTTTCTACATGTTGGTTGCTCACTGGCTGGCCTGTGTCTGGTACGTCACTTTAAGGTGATTTTACCCTGCCCACACACAGAGAAAAGGTAACACAGCTGCGGCAGGATTGACGGCTACCCTCGACGTCATCACATCTACCAACGTAACGTCCCGTCCGACCGCGCACAGATCCACACACACAGAGACACGTACACACGGGAACACGCCGTGCCGCATGAGCAGCTCTCCACCCTCCTTCTCATCGGGGACGAAAGATTCTCGAACCTCCCTTTTTATTTAATCGATACACCGGGTCAAGCACACCCGTGCCGATTGAAAACTAATCCAAAGGCGTGCCACAGATCGAAAGGAGTTTAAAAGAAAAACCGCTCCGATGATCCCCGATACGAACGAGCCTGCTACAGCCTTTAGACAGCTTCCGGTTACCTAGCGAACGCAGCACGATGGCCGATAAATAATCTAGAGAGAAGCCGCGTATCCCCGAGCGCCAGGGGAGACGTTGCTATCCGAGGGCTCGCCTGGTCCTTTCACCGAGCTTCTTAATTATTTTCGCTTCTTCCATCCGGCGCGGCAGGAATGAAGCACCCGCTTGAAATTAACGCTAGCTCCGAGGGGGGCAAAAAGTTCCCCGGAGAGCGAGGAGAAGATAAATCCCCGGCAGTACGCGCTCAAGCCCCCACTCGTCCCGTCCCGGCAAACGGGCGTTCCTTCGTCGAACCCACGGTGGAACGTAACAACGCGGACCCCGCGCCTTTCCCTCGAACGCTATTATTTTAAGTTGGCAAACCTCCTCGTTCTCAAAAGAGCCATGCTTCGAGTGTTTGACTGCGATCCCTTTCCCGACCGGCCACGGGGCGGAGAGCCTTACCTCCGGGGATCCGAGGAGTGGTCTGCTAGAGGAACGGAAAAGAAGGGCTAGCCTGTTAACTGGGGGAGGACGAGCCCACTCGTCGCTTGAGAGTATCTTTGTGTTTGTAGACCACCGTGGACGTGATAGGTAATTGGTGAAAGCACCCAGTTAACAGACAGCCCCGAAGGGGATAGCAGTCAAGAAGAGACAGAGAGAGAAAGAGAGAGAGAGCGGTGGGGAAGCTTAACAATTAGCAATTAGCGAACAGAGAAAGCATGCCACGTGATTTTCCTTCACCGCGATCGCCCATCATCCTCCGACTCTCGTGGCTGTGCGTGCCCCATGCGTTCTACGCGAGTAAGAGGTGTCGTTGCCTTGAAGGTACTCGATAGGAAGATCGGACGCCGACAACGGAGTCCAGTACTCCTGGCTGTGGAAGCTGGCGAACGTCACCCAGTCGCCGTACAGTTACCTGTGGACCAACACCAGCACCGCGCCCGAGCTGATCGCGGGCCCGTCGAGGAGGACCATGTACGTCACCGCGCTTTACTTCACCATGACCTGCATGACCTCCGTCGGCTTCGGGAACGTCGCCGCTGAGACTGATAACGAGAAGATCTTCACCATCTGCATGATGATCATCGCCGGTACGATACGCTTAGACCGCCTACCATTACGCAACAGCAGTGGCGGTGCGTATCAAGTATTCGATCGTATGTCTATACAGCTCTACTGTACGCCACGATCTTCGGCCACGTCACCACCATCATCCAGCAAATGACCTCCGCCACCGCCAAGTACCACGACATGCTGAACAACGTGAGGGAGTTCATGAAGCTGCACGAGGTGCCGAAAGCGCTCAGCGAGAGGGTCATGGACTACGTCGTTAGCACCTGGGCGATGACGAAAGGCCTGGACACCGACAAAGTGCTCAACTACTGCCCCAAGGACATGAAGGCCGACATCTGCGTTCACCTGAACAGGAAGGTCTTCAACGAACACCCAGCGTTCAGGCAAGAAGCTTTCCATTCCAGAATTACAGCGTTCGAACTGTAGCCCCGGAATTTCAAAGGTCTCCTCTCGCGTCGATAACGCAAATACTCGGACTCCCTGAAACGAAAGCTAGCTTGTTAGAGCTAGCTCGCTAGTGGATGCTTCTCCCGAGATAAACGTCGTTCGATTCTCCAGGTTGGCCTCGGACGGTTGCCTGCGCGCGTTGGCGATGCACTTCACTATGTCGCACAGCGCTCCCGGCGATTTGCTGTATCACACGGGCGAGTCGATCGACTCCCTGTGCTTCATCGTGACCGGAAGCCTGGAGGTGATCCAGGACGACGAGGTGGTGGCGATCCTGGGCAAGGGCGACGTGTTCGGGGACAGCTTCTGGACGAACCCGTCCGTGGGGCAAAGCGCGGCCAACGTTCGAGCCCTGACCTACTGCGACCTTCACACCATCAAGAGGGACCGGTTGCTGGAGGTCCTGGATTTTTATCAGGCCTTCGCCAACTCGTTCGCCAGGAACCTCGTCCTAACGTACAACCTGAGCCATCGGGTGAGTGACTATCTTCCGAACGCTCGCTCTGTGTCTATTCTCTGTACCATAGTCGATGTCTTCTGGTTCTTTGTGTCGTCCGTTTGTCGCCGTGGAGATACCTACCTGTTTCGTGTAGATGAGTTTCATAGCGATTACAGTGTACCACTGATTAGACAGTGCGCAAGATATAGTTGGCGCAAAATTGAATGGCGATTCAGGGTCACTGAAGCCTAGCCCCCTTCCCCAGAGGCCGGCCGCCGCGCTTTAAGGGGTTATACCTAGTCAGGCGGCCGAAAAGGGGCGAATGTTTGTGAATTTTTTTTGAAAAAGGGGAAGCATTTATTTTTACAAAACTTTTTGCACATAAAAGAACAACATTTAAAGAACATTTGGTAATTTTTTCGTAGAAAAATATTTACGTTTATAATAAATATTTTGCTACGAAAAAATTACTAATTGTTTTTAAAAAGTTGTTCTTTTATGTGCAAAAAGTTTTGTAAAAATAAATGCTTCCCCTTTTTCAGAAAAAATTCACAAACATTCACCCCTTTTCGGCCGTCTGACTAGGTATAACCCCTTAAAAGGCCCCGCGACCTACGAAAAGCTCGTCGTAAATTTTTCGAGGTCCTATACAGATATTTATTATTACAAAATTTCTTTATAAGGCCCAGCGGCCCACGAAAATCTTACCGTAAATTTTGCGGGCCCTGTGCATAAATATGTATTATTACAAAATTTCCTTAAAAGGCCCCGCGGTCTACGAAAAGATCGTCTTAAATTTTTCGGGGTCCTATACAGATATTTATTATTACAAAATTTCTTTATAAGACCCAGCGGCCCACGAAAATCTTCCCGTAAATTTTGCGGGCCCTATGCATAGATATGTATTATTACAAAATTTCCTCAAAAGGCCCCGCGGCCCACGAAAAGCTCGTCGTAAATTTTTACATAAAGAATGCGTCATTTTGGTCCCGCACAATTTCGTAATCCGGCCCCGCAAAAGTACACGCGGACCCTGCACTTTACTACGGAATAAAGGTGGATGCTTTGTGCGGAGTGGTTTGCGGTGACCTTGAGTGATCCAATTAGTTCTGTTCCTATTGTAGTACGGTACCTACTTAGTGTCTGTTAATGAGATAGGTGAGAAACAGAGGGACACTGGCTAAGGTTTCAATTGTTTATTGAACTATCAACGCATCGAATAGCAGTGCAGTGTTCCGTTCTCTTTGGTTTCTGTTGTCAGGAGGAACAGAGTCGCAAGCGCGACGGTTCATACGCGCGTCAGACACACACACACACACAGTCTTATATAACAATAGTATTTGATACTGTTGTACAACGTTTGTCGATAGAATTCCCCATCAGCGTTACCGAGCGACGCCGATTAAAAATGATTGATGACTCACCCAGGCACTAGATAATAGGCATTCAAAAGACACAGCAGCTCGCATGGATACACTCTTTATTCTTCTTTTACGTATCGCGAAAATGGTGTTCGTAGGTAGCGTACGAGACATAAGAAAATTGTATAACATCGGACGATCGCGGGAATGAGTTTAGCAGGGGATAGATCAGGCCGTTACAGGGACGTCTTATTTCCTTTTTCATTCTTAAGGTTTGAACGATATCGAGTAGAAACGAACGTGTAGAAGCTTAGAAAACGACTTTCGTGTCACGGAACTCGTTTCGATAGTGTACCGACCCTTTCAGCGCGAGCTATGAAATAACGATACCGATAGTTATTATGTTTCCTTTTCACTGCGTTACCAGATGTCGTTTTACAATGATCCTTTGTTTCTAAAAAGCCATTACATTTTAAGCTGCCCGACAGAGACTAGTATCGTACCATGGTACCAGCAAATCTCACGCGTACCTTTTTTTTAATATCACAATTATTCCTTCTCCTCCCTGATTCCGTCACTGTGCATCTTGTACCCAGACATTTCCAGCATAATTTTAGAGGTAGGGTCCTGGTCCAGAATCGATTTCGCTTCCGGCGCGTCCTCCGGGTCAGGCAGAGGGCCCACGCCCCACACCTCGCAGTGTTTGATCTTAAAGTTCTCTTTGCCGCTGAGCTGCACGTAGTTCTGGAACGTCGTACACGATACGCTTGACTTGCCGGCTCCGTATTCGCAGTCCAGCCAGAGTCCAGGATAGTTGAGCTGCCCTCCCATGAGCAAGCCGTTAAGCATAGTCTGTTGACGAAGGTTCAAGTACTGATAGTGGCTGTTGTAGCCCGTGGCAGAGAACGTCAGTATCTCCGGATCCAGCTTGAACAGGAAGGAAGTTTGATTTCCTATGAAGTTCGGCCCGATCGCCCAGCTGTCCGAAGCGAAACCGCCGAACACGTGGTCGTCGGTGTCCTGGAGTATCATGATAGTAGATCCCTGCATCGTAATTCTTCCTAGCATAGTGGAGAAGGACTCCCCGTGCACTTGGCTCGAGAACAAGAATCTCCATTCGTTGCGAAGCTCGTGGGGCAAGCTTAGATTCAAGAACAGAACGTCGCCCAGTCCCAGGATACTTGGGAAGTGCGGTATGTTCTCCAGTCCCCTGCAGACGGGCAGCAGGTTCAAATCGTTTATTCTACTGCTCGTGTTCTTGTCCCCTTTCTTCTGCGAGACCAAGAAAAGGCACTGGAAGACGTGCGACTGGATCATTTTGAACGTAGCGGCCGCGGCGAACCAGTTCTCTATCTGATTGGTATTCAACGAGTCGCCGTATTTAACGATATCTTCGCACAAGCTTCTGGAGCGCATACCTATGCGTCTCGTGTTGACTGTGCAGCCTATGCTGCTCCAGGTCGAGTAGTGCGAGTTGCCGGAGTTCTTCTGCAGCCTCAGGTATGAGTTTATCGTGGCTTGAACGTATCGGAGGAACGTCGCGGTGGGTATCTCGTGCTTTTGTTCCTCTTCGGAGAAACCGTCGAAGATCAGGCTTGTTCTCTCTTCGGGGCTGCCGCGCACTGCGAACACGTATAGCCTCCCAAAGTTCTCTCCGTTTACAGCGGAGACCCTTTTCCCAGGTTCGTGGCACAGGAACTTTACTACGAATTGCAGTAGCACGTCGTCCAAGTGAGTCGACCAGTGCTTAAAAATATCCTCGCGTTTTATGGAGCCCGAGCTTCTGGACATCGACTTGAACAGATTCTCCACCAATGTTAGCTCGTCCGCGGAGAGAATATTCGCGGATGAAGCGGAACGGCTCGAAATATGACCCATCTGAAACAAGTTCGTCGTCATTTAACAAAAGCTGTTTACTCTATGGCTCGTCCGACTAGCGAACACTCGATCTACTTCCGCCGAACGTTTCCTTCTCGAATCGAAATAAACCTTCCCACCTCTCATTCTACTCGCACTCAATCGGAACGGAATAATAACTGAATATTGGAAGAAACAGGTGGCAGCAAACCTTTCGAACGCGAGGAGTTGTGTCCCCAGCAATCCATACACCTATTTCAGCTGTCCGGCTCAAGTGACTTCAGCGAAGAACGAAACCACGGCGTGATAGCACGCGCGAGGCCGCGCACTTTTCCTCAAAATCCGCCGCGACGCATCCGAGACGAAGTTCTGCGACGGGACGGTCCGAGACCTTTCCCGATCCGACGCGATAAATAAAATATTTTTAGGTTAGTCGGGGTGCGAGGCGGTCTGCTACGTGCGCGCCTATCGACTACAACCCAGGCGCACGCGCGACTCACGAGCGTGAGTGCACACTAGTGTACAGGCACTCACCCCCCCCCCCCCCCACCTATCGCGGTCTTTTCATCCAGGGCAAAAAACGAAACAATAGAGAAAGCGTCGTTTTTCCGGCGTTGAACGCTCAACTACCGAAAAAGATTTTTATCGACGATCCTACGGTACTCGCCGCTGCACAGTATTCTCAGCAAACAATGCCCGCGAGTGCATTAAATCGCCGAGATCCATCTCGTTCCCAGATACTATTAATGAAAAGGGAATCTCGTAGCAGAGAAAGTTGTTGAGTTTCGTATTTCGAGGTAGCAATATTGAATATCATTCCGGTGGTATCGCGCGAGGCTCTTTAACGCGGATAGTAGCCACCCTCGACGGGTAGAGTAGAGTTGCCGACTGTACTATAATATATAGTATTGCACTATATTTTTTTCTAATGTATTATGTACTGTTAACAAAAGATACAGTAAGTAAAACTACTATATTTCCGATATATCGATGAAATTCTACAATATTTACTTATTCTTCTTTTCTACGGCAACGTCAACACTTTAATTTGCCAGTTTAAAGTTTGAACTTCTGAAGGCGACTTGAAAATAGTGTTCATGATCTGTTTGTCAGAATTTATATAAATTAATTTGATAGTTTCTCGGGGTTCCCGCCACTTGAGCTTTTACAGAGAATATTTTTCTTCCGTGACGAATATAAAGTGGCAGCAGAGTCGAGCACTATGAGAATAAACTTTTATTAATAGTTATTAGTGAAGTACAATATATTTCCCTGAACGAAAGTTGGCAATTTCATTTCGAGACCGGCCGTTGAGGAACCGTTGCCATCGCATTCGTAATTCTCACTTCACTTCGCATTTCATCCCAGCCGATAAATTATTCTAATTTCCTTTCGATATAGGTTGAGGCCGGCGTGTCGGACCTGGCTTCGCGATACATTTCACGATTACGTATAATATCGACAATCTAGGTAATTATTATCGATGCTTAATAACCAACCCGAATAATCCCCACCGGCGCAGAGGACGGGGGAGCCGATAAAGGGTCTCCACCGTGCAGCACGGTTTAATAACAGCAGAGAGAAAACTCGAGCGCCTACATGATTATTCCGAGCTCCGTAAATAAACCGTGCCCGCTTGTTTACAATTTCGCCGTGGCCAGTCGCTCCGACTAATTCATCGGTATTTAAATGCGTGCCCACAACAAGTGGCCGTGCGTTATGATTAATAAGCGATTGATTAAATGAATGGTATCGTTGATTAACGCTGGCTACGAGCGTACGAGGGCAGAGGACCGCGGATGTAATCGGACTGACCCATTTTGTGCAGCTCATATTCCGGAAGGTGGCGGACGTCCGTCGAGAAAAAGAGCTGGCGGAGAGGAGGAAGAACGAGCCTCAGCTGGATCAAGCGCAAGATCACCTGGTGCGCAAAATTTTCTCGAGGTAGGGACAGATTTGTTGCCATCCATTTCGAATGGATACCATCGAGAATCCATTCCGTCCACAAACCGCCTATTCTCTCAACGGTCCTTCATCTGTCAGCGCCCGGATGAAATCGCGCGCGATTCTTTCGCCGAGTGGCCTCGTATACGGGAGAGATCGCGGCTAAATTTATCTTCGGCTCCGAGCTACTATAAAACCTGCGACCGTCGAAGCGTCGCTTCAACGGGAACGCCGTATCCATGACCCATGCCATCTGCGACTACTCGCGACGTTATAGGAATCGCGCGAGTCTCGCGGACGATTCCAGGCATCGGCGATCGAGTTACAAATCGGACCTGGACATTGTTCAAATAATTTTTCATAAGAATACATTTTTATTAAAAACTTACACGCCGGACACCGGTCAGCGTGTTCAGTCTAACAGAGAAAAAGGAGGGTGGGCCGTAGAGGGAGATGAAGGACTTTGAGCGAAGCATTGCAGGTTCCATCTCTGGGACCGATTTCTACCTTCTGCGCGCGCGTATTCCTGCCTTCTGTGGCGTTGTTGGTCCTTCAGCTTATTACTCGACAATTCTTTTCTAAAATAGAACACAGAGATCTTTGTTTAATCTTCCTTATTCAGAAATCAGCGCTAAACTTTTGTACCACCGCGCCGCATCTACCATCCGAACCAACCCCCCGCCCACCCCCCATACCATCATACTCATCTTCGATCGCCAACACACTTCCGATCGATTCTCTCACTCTCATGTCGACCCAGGACTCTACTAATTCTCTTGTTTGAAAGAGAACCTAGCTTCAGCCAGGGAAAAAGGAGGCTGTCGCGCAGATGGCGCAGGAGTACGCGCGCGCAAGCCTAATCAGGACGGGATTCAAGCGCGATTGCTAATCACTAAGTGACTGATAAGTACGAGAACGGTGGTGAATATAATGGAAAGCAAGAGCGTGTGCGAGTCAGAGCGAGAGGGAGAGAGCGAGAGGGAGAGAGCGAGAGGGACAGAGAGAGAGAGAGAGAGAGAATATGAGAGAGAGAGTGAGAGAGAGAGAGAGAGAGAGGGCGGAGAGCGTGTCGTCAGTCGTCAGCGGGCGATCACGTTTGATTAGTATCCTATCGTGTATCTCTGTGGTAAATTGTTGTTGATTGTTGATCCGTTGCTTGGCTGGCCTGTTGTCCGAAAAGGTTCAAGACCGACGGGGATGCCCAGATCGGCGTGACCAGGGCCGCAAACGGACGGTCCCAGCAGGATTCCGACGAGGAGCTCACCGTGAACGTCCTGCCGCCCTGGCCCAGTTTTAGGCAATTTCATTTCTTACGTATTTATTTATTCTTCTTCATTCTTTTTTATTGCCATCTTTGCTACTTCTTACGTACACAGATTGATTGATTGATTGATTGATTGATTGATTGGTTGGTTGATTGATTGATTGATTATCGATTAATTCATTGCCATATATATTGATTGATTCGATTATTGATTCTTCTTATCCTAATTATGATTATATTCTGAAACATCGTTATTTATTATTGTTGTGTACCGTTTATATTATTATTACTATCCGCTGTGATATTTTTCTCTCTTCCACATCAACATCTATTATTATATATAATATACACACGATCGTTATTATCACTATGTATATATTATATAATGTTAAGTGTATATTAGCAGACGCGTCGAGGTCGCCTATTAGATGCGTGACTTTTTTCGGCCGAAAGATTGAGAGAGAAAGAGAGAGAGAGAGAGAGAAAGAGAGAGAGAGAAAGAGTGAGAGAGAGATCTTGTAGATAAATCGAGAAGTTTTGCCGCCCGAATGTGCGCCGATCGCCGGTAGAGAGCGGCCCGTTTACGGCCAACGATCGAACGTCCGACGATGGCGGTCACGATGGACGGTGGAATATTTTTCTTCCTACTTTTTTTTCCTCTTAATTCTTTTTTTCTATTTTTTTTTTTTTTGGAAACCCACCAGCACGCTCGCGGCAGTTTTTCTCGCTCGTTTCATCCTTTGACGCGCGCGTCCGAGAAGCGACGATCTATCTAAACGCATCTCCAGATGAGATCCGCCACGTTCGAAGAGGGTATCACGGATGTGCAATCGCTGTACACACGCTTAAAAGAGAAACTGATATACTATATTCTCACAGCACGTCTACGATAATTGACCTGGACGAATCGAGCGTCGATTAACCGCGAGTCGAGTCCCGTTCGCAGTAAATAATAGCGACGACCGTTTTGTTGCGTCAGAAATTCTCGGTGACGGATTTAAGGCAGAAGGCTTCTCGGCACCCCATCTTGCGAAAGGGAAGAGATGATTTTATCAAAACGCGATATCTTTCTTTTTGTTCTGCATCATTCTCGCAGGTACCACGCGCGCGTAAATTTATTTTTTAATTCTATTATGTGTACAGGGTGGCCCCGAACGTTTGCCAACCTGGAGCTTTCCCCTTAATCCGCCACTGGGAATTAGGGTTCGCACAAAGAACCGGCTTTCAACAGTTTTACAAACTTTTAGAAACCGACAGACCCTACTGAAAATTGCAGAAGCTAACGCACGGGTTACGCGAATATCCCCGAATAGCGAACTATCGAATATTCGGCCGCTTTCTTTCGTCCCCTCCTTTTCTCTCGATCGAACAGACGATGATCCGTGGAACTCGATTCGCCCAGGACCTCGCGTCTCATCCCGAGACGCGTACACATCACCCCGGTGCCATTACAATCTTTGCCATATCTCTGGCGATCACTGCAGTTCTGACGAATGCTAGAGTGCTGTAAGATATACGGCTTTAGAGGGTTATGCGCATCTTTCTCCCACCATATATATATATAATTTTAGTGGAACCAGAATTGTATAGAGCGAACACGAGGGCTCCGTATCTCTTTCGTTTAATCCATCATTAGCCCCGATGTGGAATTGCGATCGAGGCGATCGGTAGGATAAGCTGTACTGTTCACTCACGACGAAACAGCACAGCGCAGCCGTGGAGCGAGCATCCCTTTTTGTATTATCGACATTGGGACAGGTGACACACGGTCGCAGCCAATTTCGAAAGCTCGCCGACGCGAAAGAAGTACCAGAGCCCTCATTGCGCCTGGAGCATCCGATCCTTTTACGATTTTATGCAACGCCGAATGCATGTGACGTACACACTCTAGGATTCAACTTTCTCTGTCACCTGTACTTATATATATATGCATATCTTTATACATATATACATACAATATACGTATATATATACTGGTGCCAAGTAGCTGCCTCGAGCAACCGCCAGATTGCCGGGGAGTCGTCGCGGGAACGATAACTCGCATTTTTTTTTGTCTTTTCTTTATTTCTTTGAGTAATAACAGACGATCGATAATAGTAATGGAAGCGTCGTTCGTTGGACGAGTGATTCGAGGGTTTTAGAGATGAGCTTTAGGAACCTCGATCGTGGCATGTTAAATGCATGATAGATTCTTAGAATGCCCCCTTAGATATTAACGATTTGCGATAGAATCGAGGGAGGAACGAGGTGGTTGAAAATTCTCCGGTACCCAGCCAAGTGTATTTGCAACGCTCCTCCTTTCCTTCGATAGACACGGATCCACCGATCGAATTATGTTATCGGTGTTCGAACGGCATTCCGAAAGTCGCTCAGGCAGCTAGTTACCATTAAAACTGTATCATCAAACGTTGCGTCGATGAACCCCAATCGTGGCCGGGCTGATCGATGGTGAACGGAGAGGATCGAGGGAATTCCATTATTGGCTCGTTTCACCTGAATTCGGTGTAGAGGGTGTTCGACGAGGTCGTTGCAAGCTTTCTTTTCGGGATATTTATTTATTTATTTATTTATTTATTCCAGCTTCCGGATAATCAAAGAATAAACGAGCAGAATTAATCTCCCGCACACTTTACATTTCTTAGCTACTAAAGCCCACTTAACGCTTGACTTCCTCCCGTACTTCACTTACTTTACATTTCCTCGTTCGTTAAAATGGAGTAATAGCTTGGCATAAAAGTTCCCCCAAGTTTTACGGCCGCACTGGCGCCAGAAATTACAGAAAGACTGAGCGCGCCAGTCGTGTCCAGATCATCGCGCGTCTGACCATATACGATCTACCATCACTTACGCTGCATTTCCCCCTTAATTTTACAATTCAGACTTTCTCTTGCATTTCTTGCTACATCTTCTCATAGCGCTTAATCTACACACTACCCTTAACAGCGTTTCAAACGAAAATTCCATTTCACTCACATAAATTCACGAACAATTCTATTCAAGGCTCTCACCCCCGACCTCCATCGTCCCAGTAGTAGCTTCAATCTACATCTACACTTTCAGTAACAGGGTCACCGGAACCAGAGTTGGGCAATATCGGAATAAATTTTTATTCGACTGATTTCGAACAATGTTTTATTGGAATTAATTTTTCAAAATACATTCGAATAAAATTCATACGAATAAAAACGTATTCGAATAAGAAATTATTCGTTATTCTCGAACAACTTCATTGTGTTCGAAATTTTTTATTCCCAGATTAGTCAAGTAAAAATTTATTCGAGTAATGCCCGACTCCGACAGGAAAACCCTGCACGCGTACAGAATACTCCACCGTCGCCCATTTATCCCGATTTGTTATTCTCCCCGCGGCTTCCCGGGAGTCCCCAGTACGCGACCGATAATTCAAACTTTGATGCCCCCTCGAGTGGACCGCGTAATTACAATCCGAGTCCGGAGTTCCCGAGTCTGAGTCAGTTCGGCCTGAAAAGTGCTCGCGACAACGTGTCCCGACTTTTTAATGGAGCAGCCGAGAGGGTTGCCCGATCGCGGAGGGTGGGAAGGCGAAAACGAGCCGTGTATAACGATCAGGACCGAAGCCTCCGTTGCAGAGAGGCAGTGGCACGCGTAGTAATACGAGAAGCAACTGTAAGTATCGAGCATGGTATCGCCACGATCGGTTCATCGACGCCACCCCGTTTTCCCGTATGTTTTATTCGGCATTCTATCACCACTGAGAATACTTTTCTTTCGAATCCCGTAGGCACACCAAAGTAGGTTGCTCGTGAACACACCGCTGGAGCTCTCTTCCCCTTTTTCTAGCCTCAGTAGTAAACGATACTTGACTTCATCTCTGCCCACCAGCAACCAAAACAAAACATCTCTTCACGCCTCGTCCAAAAAAAAAAAGATCTTAGCTAAATGCTGAACCTCACCCCACCCCCCAAAAAAAGAATGAAAAGCAAAAAAAAAATTATGCAGTCAAACGAGGCAGAACGAACAATATTGCTCGCTGATCAGAGACAAAAAAGAAGGGAAAAGTTTCACCCCCCCTCCTCCCCACACAGCCCTCAGAGTGAAACTTTTGGAACGTAACATCCCATCCACGATACTTTGTACACCATTGTATTTTATTATTAGCCCTTTACTTAATTATATCGCCTAGTGAAACTGGCCTTTTGACATACCCCCGTAATTGTAAATAGCCCCGACGGAGTCGCAGTCGGCCACTAAAGGCGAGCGTCCTCGCCCTCTACTTTTTCTACCCAGGTTCCGCAAGGAGCGACACACTGCCGACGTGGAGAAAGGGGACGGGAAGGACGGCAAGGAGGGCAAGGAGGGGGAGTCCTCGCACGCCAGGAAGCTCTCCGCCGCCGAGGACAGCACCGGCGGCAAAGGACGATCGGGGAAATGGGGACGATTGCTAGGTAACATCCCCGGCCGCGACGTATCCGTTAACGTTCTCGAACGCGGACGGCCTCTGTTTCGGCGTTGGGGGTGTGTGGCTGGGTCGGGACCAAGATGGGGCCTCGACGCGAGCCACGCACCCTCGTGGACGACGGTTAATAAAACCCGAGTCGCGTAGCTATCGACTGTGACTTGATATTGTTTGAGAAGAGAAGGTTTAGTAGGCGTGTAAATTAGTAGACTTGAGAACTTGCGACGACAAACTCTGAGAACTATGTCCTTAAGGGGACTAGGCAGTCGAAATAATCGATTTTTTATTGCATTTTTCGAAAGCACTATCTTTTCTGAATAAAATTCCGTTTCGTTTGTATTAATATTCGCAAAATTGTTGATTTGGCAGGTGAAAAGGTTAAGCTGCTACCTGCAGCGTCGCCTTTGCCCCAGAAACTTTAAACGCGGTTTTCTCGAATCTTTTTTCCTGTTGGTTTCGCCGTATCTGCGAATGAACGGAGGTTAAATCGACTTGAAAGAATTACAGGAGGTATAAAACATGTGTAATTTCTCGCGCAACCTATTATATGGTCCGTAAAAATTCAGGACTTTCATAAAAAATTAAAAAGTCGCGGAGTTTTTGTAACTCGCAAAACACGACCGAATTTTTCTCGAAACAATCGCAGTTTCTCGGCCGCCGATTTAACGATTCTGTTTTAATTTTAGTTTTCATTGGTTGCGCGGTAAACCACGGATGTAACGAACAAGAATCACACTTTGAAATTGGTTTCTGTCACATTTTAAGACCAATATTACTTGAAAGCTACAGAAGAACTCTTAAAATGTTTATCAGTCAGCACCGTCATTTTTAAGGCACACGTATATTTCATACAAACATTTTTTCAATCTCTACGACAATAATAAACATTTGGCGAAAGGATACATCCGTGTTTGCTTCCATTTTTGTACAAATACATTAGAACGAAAGTGTTCCTTTCACGGGAAACGACTGCCTCAGTCCCCTTACGGCTGGTTCAGGCACGCCCAGTGATTTAGTCGCCGGGCAGTTAGTGACGTAGTAATTCACCATTTATTTACTGAACTACTCGACTGAATTTTAGTGTCGGCACACGGTAAATTACTAAATTGGCTGAAAAGTTCGCCCACTGATCCTCGAAAACTGCTTGGACCGCGCAGGTAGCGCGAGCCTGGACTCGGGCAGCGAGGGTGGCACAGGCCAGGACACGTTCAAGCGGTCTCTGAGCGCGAGGGACGCGCGCCCCAGCTCGAGCACCGGCAGCAACAAGGTGTTCCCGAAGTTCGCGAAGCTGACGGGGACCATCGAGGAGTCCGGTGACGCGGAGACGACGAAGGAGATCCAACAGCTGCCGACCCCGGACTCGAAGCAGCTGCAGCTACGCCGTTTGGAGAGCTACGACGACGGGCTGATCACGACGCAGTCTAGCCACGACCGCGAGATCCTGGCCGCGGTGCTCGAGGTGAAGGTGGACCTGAAGCTGGAGGTGCAGCGAGTTAACCAGAGGCTGGCGAAGATCGAGGACATGCTTCAGGCGCTCGTTACCCGGCTGCCGGCTACGAGCCCGCAGCAGCAGAAGGGCAGTTTCGGGCCAGGTGGTAGCGGGCCTGGCCAGAGTCAGGGGACTGGTCAGTCGCAGGGCTCGCCCGGGTGCCAGCAGGGTTCCCAGGGGACGCAGACGACGGGGAGCAACGGGATGAGCGAGCAGAAGGTGTCGCTAGCTACCACGTCCACGTCGACGGGCGTGAGCGAGGGGTACAGGGAGCAGGGCACCACCGCGGAGCGGGTCTCGAAGTCGCAGGAGCATCATCATCACCACCATCATCACCACCAGTCCCAGCAGTCGGAGAGGCTGAAGGATCCCGATTACAAGAGCTCCTCGAGGGAGGTGAGCAAGGAGCTGCTGGAGAGGCTAGCCCAGGCTACCTCGTCCAGAACAGACGACTCCACGCCGCTGGGCCCGTTGATATTGAGGAAACGGCGCAGCAAGTCGAGGAACAAGGGGGCCGCGCCGCTGGCGCCGCTCGCCACCCAGCCCATCAGCCCGTCCGAGGCCACAGAGACCACGCAGATGCTCGAGTGCACCGACGACAGGGAGCAGGCAACAGGCACCGCGGACAGGAGCGACAGGAACGACAGGAAGAGGCCTCCGCCCAGGCCCAGAGAGTACTTGTGAAAGTTCTTGAGGATCCGGACGGTCGTCTCGTGGCTCCTGGCCTGAGGACGCTCGTTGGACCGCGACCCGCAAGTGTCTCTGGGAGACCCGGGCAGCCGGGCCAAGTGTCCGGAACCTTGGAACCAGAGGATTCGCCGAGTCGCCGAGCTCAGCTGGGTCTATGGGAAGCTGGAACCAGGAGCAACGGCACCTCGGGACCCTCTGGTAGCCCGGCACAGTGCTACGGAGAACGTTGCGCGGGGGTGAGTGAGCCGTGGAGGGGAAACACAGCCCGCAGGGACTTGGTGCTTTATTGCCGCGGAGCGTTCGGGATCACCAGTTGATGTCGCCCGCGGCTCAGACTGGGTTTTTATTGTTTCACCTGGGGACGTGTAGGCTCAGGTGAACTTGGAGCCACCGATTAGTTGGTAAGCCTTTGGCTCCAGCTCCGAGAAACTTCTACAAAATTTAGTGGCACGATCCTCGATCGTTATCGCCCTTTCGTAGAGCGAAGTCACGTTCGATCAAGCGCGACACGCAACGCCCCGGCGACGGAGCCCGGTGATCGCGGACGCTTTCTCCGGCCAAGGGAACCACGCGACGATCGCGAGCACGGATAACGCCCGCTCGGGGTGACACATCGAGCGGAGAGAGCGGCGGCCGGGAGTGTTTTGTACGAGTCCTCGAGCGGCCCGCTTGGCTGAACTCTATATTTCTTCTTCTTCTTTTTTTTTTTTTTTCAACGAACTCACGTGGACCCGATGGGAGGATGTAACGATAGCCGAGATGTAATTTTCTTGTAATTTCACCCGCGTACGTTTTTAAGGACGCTGCAATTTCTCGCTAAGCCGCTTCGCGATTGGTCTTCGGGCGAGCTTCGACACGAGGGTCGCGCTCGGTACACGCGAGCTGGACGAAGAAAAGCACTAGTAATTTATTTAATTAACGATACCGAATTGTAAAGGGGGGGCGACAAAGGCAGAGTAATTAAAAGGAGGGAGGGGACTTTCGCGCCGACGGGACGCTCCCGCTACTACGAGTTGGCATATTTTTGCATGGCCAAAAAGCAATAAGCAAACCAAAAGAGAAAAAAAAAGCGTTATTATCGAGTTAAACTGCTTGGCGACGGCTTCTTCGAAACATCGAACGTAAAGGGAGAGGGGGGAAAAAATCCAAAAAATAACGAGAGAATGAGAACTAGTCAGAATACTCGCGTTCTACGTAATGTAACATACACACATACATACATACATACACACACACACTGTATTCGTAGGTTTACACGCATCTTAGGGGATCTCAGCTAGACTCGTGGAGGCGCGCGATAGATTTTAAGCAACAGGAACCCACGGAAACGAGGGGAAGGGGAACGAAGAAGCAATAGGAAAGTGGACGGGAGAAATGGGACGTTTTCCTTTCAATGTTACTTCCTGCAGGGTACATGAAAAAAAGGGTTCAAGACTTGTAAGAAACTTATTGCTCGTTAAACTGGAATGAAAGACACTCGGTGCCCGATACGACGATTCGCGTTCAATTACGACAGGGTTACCATATTTCTTTTTCTAAAAAAAAAAAAAAAAAACAGACAGAACGAAGATTTTTTTGAGACAGAGAACTTCTATCGTGCTGGTTAAAAAGTGGCATGCAATGAGAAACAGTATAATAATTACAAGTACGGCAATATTAAATTTGGCAGCCAAGTCATATTTTTCTGTACATAAAACTTTCCTGAGAAATGTTTCGTTATTCTCAATTTCTTCGTAGAGTTCCGTCGAAAGTGAAAAAAAAAATTAAAATCCAGCGTGTATTTTGATAACCGGGCTGAATGGTAACTCTAATTTCCGCAAAAGATACTAAACAATTAATGAACAACATCTGGAACATCCTGGAACACATTTCCCAGCCATTCGAGTAATTGTAAGAAGAATTTAAACATCCCATCCTTGGTTTAACAACCACCATACATTGTCCGCCAAGTCCTGAACCTTTTTCTTTCTCTGTGCCCTGCAACCAGCTCGATGCGATGCAGAGACCACGATTTCGAAGGATCAAGAAAAATAAATCGGCACGAAAGACTCCCCAGCCGCCCCCTTCCACTAAAATCCGTAGCAAAGAATAAAACTGGTCTCTGCGATCGCTTCGAGCAGTTTACCGGGCGTTGGAAAATCGGCGGGTGCCAGAGTGGGGGCACGGAAACACGGCGTCGACTCCCCTCTGTTTTGGTTGCCGATCGGGATGGTCAGCCGACCTCGGTAGTTAAAGGAGAAAGGAGACAGGGGACGCGTCGGTCCTTTCTTCCACATCGGCTTCTCGTGGCTTTCCGAAGGGGGATCCGCGACCACGCGAACGATCATCGATATACCATTCCGACCCGTTCTATCTCACCGAGCCGCGCGCGATCGAATTCGGTAGTGACTGCGCGAAAAGCCTGAAAGCCATCGATGTTCTTCGCTTCGAGAAAGGATTCCGGCGAGGCTCGCCCTCGGAGGCTACGCTGCTTCCATTTCCTCAGGTTTCATTCGCGATTTCCTTTCGTTAAATCATTGTTTTAAACGATGCACATCGGGGTCCACTTCCCTCCTCCAGTGTTTAATATCTCCCCTACTTCTACATTTATTTATTGCATCGGGCAGTGCTCCCTCACTCCGTGCTACCGTGACTATTCTTTCGTTTACCTAGATGGCGACCGATTCTATATTTTCATCCTTTTCTAACACCTGTATGTATTTCATTAGGATGTTGAACACATTTGTATGGATCTTTAGTCCATTTTTCTACCACAGAATTGCGTGGCAAGGTGAAACAGAAAATTGGGGAATTTGTGCATCTCAATTTACGTTTAGCAGATGTTGATTGCCAGTTGTAACCAATCGGGTGGATGGCTTGAAGTTTTTTTTATTAATTTCACTTGGGCGTGGGAGCACTGTGCGGGAGAGTAGAAAAGACACTCGAGATCTTTAGACTTGTTTAGCAATTTGCACAGTTGGTTGTGTAATAATTTGGGGGGGTGAAACTTGAAGAGGGCACTGATGAATTTTTGCAAAGACAGACGAGGGTTGTGGAGCGAGGATTTCTCGCTTGGTGTCTTCAGCTTCTACCGTAGGATCTTTGGAATGAGTTAGACGAAGTCCTCCGGGGGCCAACTCTCGCCTCCCATTTTTATAAGCAAGTTAGTCTCCTGTCGGAAAGTATTCTCTCTGATCTCGAAGAGAACCCTAGCGCAGAGTGCTTCGGCAGATATTACCGACCTCGGGTGCCTCCAGAATCGTGAGAGCCGTGTAGAGATCTGACCCAACATCCAAAGAAGCCGCGAGAACCGTGGCCATTATTTTTCTAAACGCTACCATCGTTCGTTTGTCGTCGAAGCTGCGAGCACTCGAGCTCCCCGTGCGTGCCGAGCCACTCTGCGCGATAAATTATTCTTAAAAGTCAATTTGGCCACGCCTCGAGAGGCTGCATTCCACTTGGTGCACGCGTTTCGGAGCTCGCGGAAGCTCCGTCTCCGTTTTACACGCGCATTCGATCCAACGAAGTGTGGGCCACGGTCGGGATCTGGTATCTAAGCGACCCTTGAAGAACGAGCACTTGAATCACACGGAAAATAATTTGTAACAAATTCCCCCGAGGAATTAAGAAATTTCAAACTTGGAGATAGAGACTTAAGGGGAAAAAGGGACATTAGAATCACTTCAATTGGGCCAACTTATGCAGGAATCTACCAACCATGAATGATCTGACATTCAGTAAAAGTTTGAAGATTTTATTGTCATTAATAATAATTTCTCATTACATTTGTTATCTTAAATGTTGAAGAAAAGTAGCTTTATTTCTACTGCGTATATTTTATTTCTCGTTACTGTTTTACAATGTTTTTCAGGTGGGGTTATTTAATAGCCAGTAGTATAATTAATATTATTTTAAATTTTCTGCAGCTTTCGCTCCTTAAACCTAAAATGGACCTACGGCATGGTAGATTTAATACAATAATTGTATAATGTAAGAGACAGTAGCGCACTCAGGATTTAATTTTAATGGGAACCGAGTTAAATGGATAAAGATATTTTTAATGCAAATTCAATCAAATTCATTAGGTGATTACCTACAACAATTCATTTAAAGAATAATATTCAGTTTTCGTTTCTTTTTACAAAGCTCTTGAATTACTTCAATCGTGGTTACAGTAATCTTCTTTTTCCTTTTTCTTTCGGGGTGCGCCACTGTTTCAACTGTCGGTAATTTTTTGCAAAATAAAGATCAGAAAATGATGGGACCCGTACTGTGTTTCACTAATCTTCTTCTGCATAACTTGGCCGAATTGTGCCGCGCATATTTTCTTGCGGTATCTTGGGGGGGGGGGGCCTGTGTGTCTCGTTTCTCACGGATGATCCCGTGCGCCGACGGTCCCTACGCTTCGCCGCGTTGCGCGCCGATGACCTAATCCCGCGTGCACGGCGTTGACGAAAGCCGAACAGCAATATTAGGTGTATATATCTTGTAACTACGACGTGTACATATTCGTATGATCATGGCGCATGCCTCCGTGGCAGCGCGTTCGCGCCGATCGCCACACAATTTTCCCGCCGCCGCTCCTCGACCTCCGCCGCGGCGGACGTCCCGGCAGCGGGGCTAGGCCTCTAAACCGTAGCTCTGATCTCCGATTAGCTAGGCTAACGACGAGTCCATCTCTTTTGTTTTTCTATCGCCTTTTTATCGCACCGCCTCGATTCAGGGAGAGAAGCAAGTCGAAACAACCCTCGAAGGACAATCAAAGATGGAAAGTAGCGGTCTCGCGTTAGCAGGACACGTAACGATTAATCGAATAGGGCCGTAGGTATATTCCGTTAGCATAAGGCACAGGGCCTCGGGGCGAACCGCAAAGGGGAGCTTCAAGAAATATAGTTTTCCACAACGTGCGCAGTAGATTCGGGGGTGTGTGTGGGAGGGGGTGGTTGGGGGGGGAATCGCGTCGATCGATTATTAATCGGGGCGAACTGTTCTCGATCACTTGGGGGAGGTGCAGGGGAGGGAAGCTGTCGCATAATTTTGCATCTTTCTAGAGTGTGTAGGGGAGGAATTGACTCTATCCGAGCTCCAAGGATGAGAGCACCCTCTCCAGGGTTCCGACCCTGCGTCGAAAGTTTTATAGCTCTTTTATAGCTGCCGAGATCGCGCTCAGGCTGTCGTCGATCCGCGATCCCGGATCTCGGTTCATCGCCCCCGCCCTCGATATTCAGAGGAGGGCGACGAAGGTGAGAAGGGAAAATAGGGGGCGAACGCGCTGACAGGGACACCCGTGCGTGTAAATATTATAAATATACTCTAGGAGCGAGCGGAACGCTAAGAGTGGCGGGGAAAGATTGGCCGCGTGCGTGAGAGAGAGGTGTGAGTGTTGCGTCTACGCGAGACGGAGCGAGTAGTTCTAATTTCATGTTACACGGGAGGAGGAGAGCGCGGACGATTTATCGAACAGTCACGGGGACTTTGTTAATTAGGTTTTAGCGGCGGAGACGATATAGCTGGCTCTATTCGTAGTTTCTATACTTAACGAAAGCGCGAAAGTTTAACCATGCCGTTCGGCCGGTTTTTCTAGCAGCTCGATCAAGCCAACACCGCCTGTGTCGAGCGAGATCTCGAAGCGCTACGACTTGCTACCTTTTTCACGATAAAGGAGAACGTCTGCCTGCGATTCCAAGCTCCTTGCGATCGAATAGATTCTTCTAAATTTAGAGCCCATATTCTGGGGATAGTTAGTATTCATCGGCCCCTTGGAAAGTATTAAACAGCGACGGATTTGGAGATTTGGCGATCCTAGCGTCAGCCGCCTTCCCCGCGAAATATCACAAAATATTTTGATTCGAAAGGTATCTCCAAGAATTTTCGCTCCCAAAAATTTGCCGCCCTAGGTTACAGCCTACTTAACCTATACACAAATCCCGCACCTGGTATTAAACCTCTTCTGTTACCCATTCTCTTCCACAAACTAGTTAAAACTGTAATCGAGTTGCTTACAGTCTGACAAATTATATTCTGGTGGTGCATCAACTTTATCGAGAGACACTCTAACCTCTTTATTGCAAAAGATTTGGAATCGCACGGAGAATCCCTTCGCTTTGTTCGCTGCCCAAGAGCTTCTCTCTTCGCGCACGTTTCTTCGTCCTCGCCAAACGACTCGGTCAGTAACCATAAATCGAAAGTAAAGATCGCACTCCAACTTTCCACGGAAATACCCTTTTACATCTTACAGAACACGCGAGTAGGCTAAAGAATCCTACCAAGGGCGCCTTCGGCCTTTTACTCGCACCTCTATTCTGCAAACCCCACTTGGACTCGAAAGCTCCAAGGAATTTTTACGTCCCAAGATCCACGCGAAATTGTCGAAGCACCGAATGTTACGCAGTACGAGAAAAAGGAGCGAGGACGAGGGAATTCGATCGACGCGCTGTCTTCAGCAAATGCAACGACAAAAACACTTGGCGTTTCTCGTCGGCAGATGGCGGTGCATGCTCGTTGGAAAGGTTTGTAGAGCGTTTAGCGCTCGGATCGGCGTGGAAATGGGGACCGGGGGACCGCGCGACGGCTGACGGACAAGCTGCTTGTCGGCGGAGAGCGTGGTGGGTGCAGAGAGTGCACGCGAAAGGATCAAGGGGGAAGAGAGGGACAACACATGTGATATTACGATTTTTTATATCAGCTACTTTGCAATAATAAATTATCGCCGTGCTCGAAAGGAGAGCGCCGCGACACGTGTCGTCGTCCTCGATCCACCGAGACGCGTTGTTGGACGCGGAAAACTTGCCACCTTCCGCTCGTTTCTTTCTCGAGCCTCCGAGCAAAGTCGCCAGGAGAACCCTCTACGCGTAATAAAATGGGGAACACATAATATTTGTGTCGGTAACGCGGTGAAGTGCCACAATTCATCGCACGGCGTGCACAAGTCGTATTAGTGTATATATGGTATGTGACGTGACGCGTAGAGAGTTCTCCCGGCAACCCGGATTATTCTCCAGCGAACGAGAGGAGAAGCGGGAGAGGTCTATTCGAGGACCGCGTGACACACGTCACGACGACGACGACAGTGATCGCTGCGACGATCGAAGAAGCCGTGATCGTACCGATTATTTTGTGAGAATGATTAAGAGAGTCTATAGTAGCTATCTCGAGCGGAATAACAAAGAAATAAAGAAAATATATATATATATTACTATTATTATTAATATAATTAGAACTGGGGGTGGGGGAATTTTTGCTATAACTAAACACTTCGTCCATTTTTCTATATGGGCAACTCGTTGCACTGTAATCAGTCCTCGGCCTTGTAAATTCTGTCCTCGTCATTTCCGGAAACGCTCGCCGACGATCACGCGCCGCGGAGGATCCGTCCTCGAAAACGATCCGGGAATAAAGCTTCTCTTTCGATTTTCAACACGCCAAAGAAACGAGCAGATCCTTCGCCATTCCTCTCCACTTTCTCCCACTTTCGAAGGATCGAGACGATCCGGAGGATCCCCCGCGCGGCGCCCGGTGATCGACGAGCCGATCCCTTGCGAACTCTCCGTAAAGAACGATCCGGTCGTGCGATCTCGACGCGAGGCAGCGAACGGAACGCGACGAACGATAAGAAAAATGGTCCTACGCGTGATCTTCGCCGCGTTGTTGCTCTCTTGCCGTTGTGCTTCACATCGGTCCGAGCGATCGTCGACGGCTAGATCGATTCGCCGGCGGCTCAAGCTACCGATCCGTTGGAAATCTACGGATAAACAGGCGACGCAGGGTTGTCGAGCGTCTCTGTCTCAGCTTCGAAAGAGACCTCGAACGCGGAGCTGTAAGCGCGAGCGTTTTCATCGTAGAATATAAGCGCCCGACACCAAAGACGGAGGGAGCGACCCGAGAAATGAAATTCGGATTCTCTCGCTAGTCTTCCCAATTGCGTTTCCGAACTACAAGGCGAGATCGATGCGGTCGTAAAAGGATGCAAGGGAGCGTCGCGAATTGTCGTCGACGACCGCTCGGTAACGAGAACGAAAAAGCGAATAAAAAGTATCGAGTCGAGAGATCAAATTGTAGCATCGAACGAAGCCTGGCTAGAATACTCAAAAGAAAGCTGCTTTCGAACTTATAATAAAAAAAGGATTAAAACACGACGCCACGGTGTATCTCTCTCTCTCTCTCTCTCTCTCTCTCTCTCTCTCTATCTATCTATCTCTCTTTCTCTCTCTCTCTCTCTCTCTCTCTGTATATGTGGTGAATGAATCCTTCGACAACGCTCTTTTCGTTTCATAATATCCCTTTACTGTCATCTCTTCGAATTTACTTACAATTAAATCCGCGAACGATGGTCGCCATAGCATTTACGAAAAGTAGAAACACGGGGGAGCCGTGAAACGGCAACAGGGTCGAAAAGGTTCTTGTCGCGATACGTATACATGTATGAGAGAGCATATAAGATATAGTAACGCGCGACATAAATCCACGCCGGCGTACAAGACGATAAGATAGGAACGTACGAGCTTACAACGTGCATCATGAGGTACTTAGGTCACCGTCGGAGTCGAAACGCACTCCCCGAGCTCGCTTGGAGCTTGAAACCCTCTTTCGCGTGCCGTCGCAGACGGACTGGAATGACCCCGCTGGGATCACTGACGCGCAAAACGAACGATCCCCGAAAGCTGAACGTGGCCCAAGATTCTCGCGATCCATTTCTGCCTTAGGCAGGCTTCTCCATCAAGTGAATATAGAAGCCAGGAATTTTCACGTCCTCTAAACGCTTGAAGTCTGCGTAGATGGTGTGCTTGGCCCTGTAATGGAACGCCTCGTCCAGAATGTCCCTGAACACGTTCAACCGATGGGGATAGTAAGAGAGCCTGAACGCGTGCTCTTGATTATCGTCGCTGTCGCTGTGGTGCTCCTCGTCTCCGCTGTCCCGGGACATTATGTAATCCAGGGTGACGATGGCTGGCTTACCGGAGACGAACAGCACGGAGGTTTTGGTATTCGTCATGTGCGGGCTCTGAAATGCGGTGCAAGTGTGCCTTGCAGTATATCGAACCAGTGGTACCAACTTACCAAGCCTAGACGTATCTACTCACATTATAATATATGCACTTCGACGGTAGACTGCCCGTATCTACGATATGATCGTAATTCCTGTGGTCGATGAGCAACAAGCCACCGGGTTTCACGCAGCGCTCAAAATTCAGTAATGCTTGTCTGTGATTGAGAAAGGGAGTTAGAAAAATATCGAGCGTGCGAGAAGTCTGCGGAGGCTTGGAGGAACTATGTAGTATAGGATCTTTTGCTATACCTCTGCTCCCGTTGATCCCCGAACGTGTCTGGCATGTGGGCGAAACTGTTCCCCAGGCAGATCACGGCGTCGAATCCTTCCCCCATCACGTGGCTGATGTCCTCTGGCAGGGTCAACCAATTCGCTTCCTCGATCACTAGAAAGGAGATGACTGTTAGGCAAGTACTATATACTGGTAACGTTCATTTTCGCGATCCGTAGATGAACGTGGAAGACTCCAGGGGCAAGGCGATTGACCTCCGATAAGAAGCATCTGTCTCACGCTACCGTGGAACCGTTACTTTCGCGCGCGATAAGTGATAACGGCGAGCACTTTTACAGCAACCGTAAAAATATACAGAGTCTTTATCTGCTCGCGGTTTCACAATGATTTCGCTGCCCTCGCGAGAGAGGGCAGGGTTTCGCGGCGAACAGAAATCTTGAGCTTCGGATATCCACGTTTATTGCCTGAAGACAATAAGCGATCATGCTTGTATCGCTGTTTTAACTCTTCTGTGCTGATCCCGCGAGAAATTTCGCTACAACTTCAGATACAGCGAGGAAATTATCTCGCGATTATTGAAAAACGTACGGTGACAGAGGTCTCTAAAAATAATCCACGTCATCGCTTCTAACAAGATCTGGCAAGCCTTTGCAGACAACGTCTGGAATAAAATGTATCCAGGTGTTGTTGAAGAAATCATGGATCTTCGTGTACTGAGAAGCATAGAGCTCCGTATTCCAAAGTTTCGAGAGAAGGTCGAATCTTTTTCAAATAGTTCAGACACAAATCAGAAGATGAAGTTCAAGGGACTAACCCTCCGAGTAACTTATCACAGTAGCGCTTTTTAAATTCCCCGCTAGATGGCCATTCATCCCTTCCACGCACTTATCAGATAACTTGTTGCAATGCTGTTTCATACCCCCAAGTGATATTTACCCCAGTTATCGAAAGCTGGCTCCTTTCGACGCTGCCATCTAGCTTGAAGTGCGTATTTCAGCATCTTGTCCGAAGCGTCTGCGCTGACCACGTCGAAGCCCTCCTCGAGGAGCATCACCGAGTCGACACCAGTGCCGCAGGCCACGTCCAAGATCCTGCGGCACCCTTTAGCCCGAAGTAATCCAACCAGGAAGTCTCGATAATTCTGCGTCCTCTGCTTCCTGTCGCCGATGAAAACCTCCCATAGCTTAGCCGCCTTTCCATCGGCGTACTGATCACGGACACCTTCAGCAGCGGTGCCGAGAGACCGGGTACGAAACACCGAGTCCACCATTTCTTATCGTTCTGATCGAAACGAGCTAGAAATAATCAGGTTTGTAGGAAAATTTGCTTCCTGTCGAAGCTTACGTTGTGTGGCGCGGGATTAGGTGTTGAACCTAATAATTAGAATCGTGTCGAGTTCCGTTGGATTGTTTTCGAACGTTTCGATTTGGGAGAGGATTCATCATTCATTTTTTATTTCTCTGCAACAAAGTAGTCACCGCGTTCACCTTTTATTTACAGTGGCGATTCTTAAAGGAATCAAAATCGGATGTTACTCGAGTTTAATTTAGGATAATTGTCAACATGAAGAATGTTGGTATCAGCGTGTCTCTGAACGTACATTCGGGAAGCAGAATTTTCAGGGAATGTCGGCTGTCGTTGACGATACCTCGCGAATATAGTCAGCAGCTAATGATCTAAGAAAAGAAAACAATTCCACTATCATGTGCCCCTTCCCAGGTCAACCAATTCCGCGCAAACAAGTTCCTTGTATCTTGTGTAACCTAAAAATTAACTCGGTGCATGCATTCATCAAGATTCATCGCTCGCCACGATGAACCCCTCTTCTATCAATGTATCTCGCAAGCATGGTAGGTCAGAGAGAGATGCTGAAGGCTTCGTGGAATTTACGTTAAACATTCTTCGATTATCGTACAATCATTCGAACGCTGGCAAAACGTATCCGGCGTCCGTAAACACGCGCAGCGTTTGTTTTCGAACGGTCCAATGCATCGAAGATTCATCGAGTCGAAGTTGATACCGCTTTCGATGCGCAATTGAAAGTTCGTTGATGTAGGGGAATATCTTTTAAGACGATAATTTGGATTTATAGATATTGTTTTTCAATCCCCTTATCTGTTATTTAAATCAGTGGCAAGCGTTCGCGATTAGATTATCGCAGGTCATTACGAAATTCCCGTCAATTATCAAAGATGATCTAACGGGTCACTCTGATGTCACATGAGATTCGAAATAGTTTAGAGACGTTGCATCAAACGTAGATAACGATCTGATACACTTTCCTGATTATTAACGGAGTTCCCAACTGTACTCCGTCCGTCGTAACAAATTTGTCTGTTTTCCAAGTGAATCCCACTATGTATTTTGATATACCACCGCGATAAACTATTCCGATAGACCGCGTTGCTGAACGACCAATTCAATAATTACGTCGAAACAACAGGTTTAATTCAACATGCGACGATTTTAAGAAATACATATGCTCCCCTTCCTGTGTACATACCGCGTTTTCTACCAATTCCATATTGTATTAGCAAACGAATTGTTTGACCAAGATGAAAAGAGAGAAAGGTTACGATTCGTTTAAAAAGAGAAAAAGCGGGGTGCGATCCGTTTCCAAAATATTAGAGAATAAATTGTGTGCGTTGTACCTTCCGATAAAGTGAAACGTGGTTCGCTGCCTCGTAAGCCCCAGGAAAAGTTACGGTTAACTCTACTCGTTGCAAGAGACGACCGAGTACAGGACGTCACGGAACAGCCTCAATGAAAGTCACCGAGATACTCAATTTTGGATCGCTAAGGAAGCCAGATGAATCACAGGAAGCAAAAACCGGTGAATACTCTTCCACGGGCTGTACCGAATACACTGAGGCTGCCACAGACCCGTAGGTATATAAGGGCCTCGCGTTTGCGCTGTATGATGTAACTTTCGAGGCGGCCGATGCCGTTGACAAGCAATCGTGACGCGGCAAGAGCGAATAAAAATCCGCGGACTCGGAAATAGTGGTCGACACGTTCGTCGATCGCTGCCACGTGATACTCTTATCGCCGTGTTGATTTCTGCTTACTCTTTATCGTTATTGCGCGAGCACGTCGAACCATTAATAGCTAAGGATGAGGAAAAGGGGAGACAAGATTGCTTCGTAACGATGTAACATCGTATTTTCAAAATAGAGTTCCTACCCGAAATTCGAAGTTAAGGGTCTATAATACGATCGATTTTATAGAGATATCAGGGATCCTGACAGCGCGCCACGATTATGGACCGGTCGAAAATGATTCCGGGTGAATAAGAATATCGCCGGTTTGTGGTGTAAAATTCTATAATTACTTTATCCGAACAAATTACATAGTATGCATACTTATTTCTAAACTAAATACACGCTAGGAATTCCTATAAACCCCGTCAATAGTGAACACTGATCAATCCATCTGTAACATGAATATTTTTCTTGATCTTTCAAGTATACTTCGAAATACAGTGCGCACCGAGACATTCACGAGTACGCGAGGATACGATTCTTCGCTAAACGCTAGTACATGTACGGTATTGTGCAACGAGCTATCCATAGATTCTTTTCTGTGCACGAACGCAGATGTACAGAAACGAAGCTAAAGTATAAGAGAAATCAATGATGAAACTTCTGCGGACCGAGCTACGCGATACAATATTTCAGTCATTTAATATTCTCATTTAGTAGAGTAATTAACAGGGACATCGTAAAATGGCAGTTTCTTGCTCCTCGCACGTCTTCTCCGCTAAAACACGCAACTCGCTAAATGTTCAAAAACCACGTAACTTTAAACGAAATGCATTCGATCTAAATCCCAATGCGAGAACGTCCGAAGAAACAGCTATTTTTCTATTGTACCCTTGTATTGCTACGTTCTTTTTCTATTAATCTCGCTTCCATTAGTGTACGCGATCGGTATGCCCACTTATAGAAAAAACGAGGTAATCCGTACTGTTTCTACTGCCCTTGACGTTGAAGTACATACAAATACTTGGAATCTTTTTTTTGCTAAATCGATTAACTTTATTTCTTAGCAATGTACATACTCAAATCACTTTTATGCTCAACTGAGAACTCAGCGATCGTGAATTGGATGTGACACACCGGACATTATCGGAAAAGAAGTTAGACTGTTCGCCCCACGAGCACAAGTCATTGACAGTGTCGCAATAATTTCGGAACCGTGCACGACGATCCATTTCTTAACTGTGCAATGGTTCGTTTTAAACGCTAACAAGGTTCAATTTATAATTTCATTTAGGACTATATAGCGATCAGACGAGCTCTGAACTATATCACTTTTGTCGTTCGCGTTAATTTTCCTTCTCTGCTTCATCCCCCTGCTCCGCGCCCTCGTGGGAGATCGCACTATCATAGATTCTTTAAGTCCTCTGGTAACTCGTTCTTAGGATGTTTGTTCTCGAAGTGTTGCTTGTAAGTCTTTGGGTCTGGCATCTGCGCCTGTTAACAGATCACGCGTTACAAGCTTCTGCGAGTCGTAGAAGAGTTAGATGGTAGAGTATCGTGCAAGTTTACAAGCGGAGTCAGTGGCGCACACAGGGGGACCAGGCGGCCCCAGCCCCCCCCAAACTAAAAGAGAAACAATGGAAAAGGAACGGCGTTGTATCAGGCGCCCGAAAGAAGGAGCGAGACAAAGTATCAACGAGTCGCGCATCGTCTGTCTCGGTCCCCCCCGAAAATAAAATTCTGGGTGCGCCACTGAGCGGAGTCGAATGAATCGAAAGACAGGCTTACCTTGCAAATCGCGCACACGTGTACTAAAGCTTTCTGCGCAGCCTTTTTCTGATCATTGGCACTGTGTCCCTGCTGCTTCTTTACCTTTGCAGCTTTCTCCGCCGCCTTAGCTTGTGATTGGATCCTTTGTTGTCCACGAGCCATTCTAGAACAACCATAGCGTTACTCCACCGAACGTCGCGTACCATGCTCCTATAAACGACAGAGCCATCCCTGCACTTACGCAGGCCTAGAAACGTACGAGACGAATGTAAATACACTGAACATTGGAACTGCTATTTAGAAACATGATCTCCGTGCAGCTGAGATATTCACACGAACGTATTAACGGACGGTCTCATTCTATTATTTCGTCTGCTCGGTTAGTACGAGATCCACGTTGCTCGGCACGGAGCAACAGGACTGCATCCGACTAGCCAAAGTGATTGTATTTCGAAAGTGCTCACGGGCATCTGTGTCGTGCATCTTCGTTCGACCGCGGTGTCTTCGCTCCTTTCTCTTTAAACGAGACTATTATTACGTACTTTCTCTTCTGCCGAGATATTACTCCGCGACATTCTACCCAACCTGCAAAATAGGTGACCGAAAAGTGGCAAAGATCGCTCGGCAGAATCGTTGCCGCTTCGTCCCCCGATTGCCGCGTGCGTACCGAACGGGGAACGTATACGAGGGGGCGAGCGAGCTGGGAAGAAACGCCACGCAGGACAGCGAAGAGGCGAGCCCCCGAAAAGTAAACGGGCCGCGGGGCAATGGATCGCTCACCTGTCCGGGGATGAACGTGTTGGAACGCGTGATCCCGCTGCCACCTCGATGATCCGGGGCCCGATTCTCCTCAGTCACGAACCGAGCAATTTTATCTGCCTTGTGTTTCACTGCACGGTGAAGAATCGTTCGTGGCGGGCTCGCGTGGAGCAGGAGCGAGAGGAGTCAGCTGAACGGACAGTGCTCGGGGCACATCTGTGGAGGATGAGCGAGAACGGGCGAGCTTCGATCAGCCGCACGTGAAGCACTGCCTTTCCAACCAGAATCGTGTCGCGTACGAATCGAGGGAGCAGCTCCGCACCAGCGTGTAGAAAGCGCGATCATCATCGATCGCGGTAGGCTCTCCTCTTTTTCGACTGCGAGTTTATTGCACGGTCGGCGGGCGGGGTGGGGGAGGGGGTATGTGTGTTAAGGCTTTTAATCGATATTTAAATGTTGAGAGGCATATTCGGGTTCAGTGATCGCATTTTTGGACACGCGAGGAGCGTGTGCGAGTGTGTGCGAAGTTTCTTCCAATGGGAAATGTGCCTCCCGGTGGCTCTTTCACCGCATTGGCTCGGGATTGTTGCCAGGCTTTTGAATGTAATTAGGTGTTTCACGGGCACTGATGAGTTTCTGGGTTAATAGCACTCACTCGTTCTCTGGCGATTAAAGTGTTTTTGGTAATTATGTGGCAGGGAAAGAATCTGTTTGCGTGGTTGGTCTAGGGACATTTGAAACTGTCGTTAAGTGCGTCGGTTTTATCGAATTTAAGGCGAGCGGATTTGTAGGTGCGATAATGGGCGCGTTCCGATTCACGCATAATGCAGCATAATGTGCATGAAGTGCATAGAGTACGTGACATATCCTATGCAGTCTATGCGCAGTATGCGTGAATTGAAACACAGCCTATGTAACATATGGGGAAGGGAAGTAGTTTCATTCGTATTTACTGAATATTCGTAATTTTCGGTTTATAGTGGATAGAATTGTGGGGAATGGAAAGAAATTACAAGGCTTAGGGCCTCGGAATGTGAAAATGTTAATAAATAAAAACGTTTTTGTAATGTTCTACGTTACCAACGGCGAACTTACTATAGAGATATCACTACCAGATGACCGTAGCGTCTCTTTTGAGACTGATCTATCGCGGATCCTGCAGGGCACTTGTTTTATTAAAAAAAAAAATAATAATTATATCTGATAAACTGGCAAAGCCTTAATAAACTGTAAGAATTCTGTACGAAGACTAGAACCTTTCGATGCACGGACTAAAATTCTTAAATAAATTACGTATATTTTCTCCTATGAGCTTTGCAGCTAAATCACCTTCTTCAGAGAATTTGAATATCGTGGAAGATTAACGGGGTAGATTATGCATCCTAGGAGCTGCACCTGAATGTTCGAATTATCCGTGAAAATCAAGTGTCCAGTGACCACAAGTGTCACACAAAACATTTTAGATATTCGTAAAACATTTAAACTTTAAGACGTTTTAATAGACTCTATTCTATTCTTCATCTATGGTTCAAGTACGTTTTGATTCGAAAAGTCGCCTGACTTAACAGGAACATAGGATGTAGGTGGAGGTTGCATCACGGAGCTGTGCGAGAAAGAGAGAGAGAGAGAGCGCGTTAGCACGAGCGACAAGGATAGAGATAGGTGGCGTGTCACTAACTTTGATTATCCTGATACTTTGGAGCTCTGGTAGCAGGAGCATACGATGCAAGGAGTTAGCGATTCGAGTGAGAGTCGATTCAGTTTAGAAAATAACATAGATAGGCGGAACAGTAGATTTCTTTAACCACCTAGCCAGGGAACAGACACTTTCTCACGTTAGCCAAATATTTCCTAGCTGCTGCAGAAAATAGTCAAGGGTCCATATTTGCGATCGCAACGATAAAAGTGCATAATGCAATCGCAGGAAATCTATGACCTGTCGATTAATGAGAGCTTATGCTACAGAGAACTGTTAATCATTGTCAGAAAAAAAATCATAATACATTGGCGAACCTGAATACGCAATAGACAGTGTTGCGTTTGCGAGTTCGAGAATTCTTTGCAGCTAATTAAGTACAGAGAAATTAATGGGAAATATTTTATGGGAAAGTAATCACACGGCAAATGTGGATTCGTATCCAATAACTTTATTTACAAAGTAAATCTCATAATATGCGATCCACTATATGCGCAATACAATACGAGAGAGCCTGCAACCATATCCCCTACGTTGTTGCTGCCTGTTTTAATATTACATTAAAAAAAAAAAGGGAGACGACTACGCATGCTTCGAATGAGTAATTTCACGTGGATAACTCTACCGCGCATTGCCTAATTCGCTACCATCCCTAGAACCTGGAAAATGCGTACGATTGTTAAGTTACTTTATTGAATAATACGTGGAACACTTTATAAAACGGTTACCAGTGTCTAGATACATTGTTCGCTGCGTACTGCCCTTATCATTATTAATAGCGGGGGTTCGTAGCTTTTCAAGCGTATCAACGATTTGCCATTAAAATTAGTGTCTGCTACATGTGGTGCTATGAACTCTGCCGAAACCGGGTGTTACACTAGCCAAAGTGTCGCATATATAAAACTCGCCACCGCGGACCGGTGTAGAATGTCCCGTTTTTAATCAGTAATCGAGAAACGAAATGTACACAACATACCAACATCCAATATGTACAGGGAAATAAATAAATCTTTACACGCACGGCCGAAACGGATCACGCCGTTACGTTTCCAGAGTATCCATTTCGTAATCAAGCGACTCGCTCGCGCCGAGTTTCTCCGATTGCGCGAAAAGAACGCCCGGCGGAATTTCGAGCGAGGAGAACCGCAAACCAGGCATGTGCAATCAACAGGAGACCGTGAAACCGAACGATGGAATATTACCACGCACGTAGGACCACTTGCTCCTCCGCCGCACACAGTGATTCGTACGCAACAAGATCGAGAGAAGTTCGGACGTATACAATTACACATACTCTTTTCGCGTTACTAGTGCACGTCGACGCATCGTAGCGACCAGCTTCTCTCGAAGCCCGGAAGAAGACCGCGGGCTGATCGATAAGCTTTAATCAGCTTTGGCTCGCGGATTATTCGAGCCACGAAAGAATGTAGTCGCCACCGATGTCTCCTTGAATCGTATAAAATGCTCGAAATTAATACAGTGCAAGTTGATCAATGGGAAATTGATTTTCTCCGTTGATTAAAACGGAATTATCAAATTAATGTACATGTAAGTGTGACTATATATAGGCATTGTCGAAATCTATACAAAGAACTTATTACGTGGGAAGGATCACGCGATTTATACGCTACTTCTTACGATACCGTCTAGGTCCTGCGATTTTCTCTGATGAAGAACCGAAATCGAACGTTTTTACAATCGTGAGTGTTTGCTGAAGAGAAATAATGATGCTTAAATTATGCGCATCGAAAGTAACGCTCCTCTCCGTACGCTTTCCTGTGTATGCAACATTATTTTCTATTCCTACTTAACAGTGAAAACGCTTTTATACATTGTGTGATACCTATATGTGTATCGAAGCAATTTCAACTGGTTTTAAATACAAAATGGTGCGGGTATAGATAGAATCGTATAATCATCAAATAGCATTAAATTAACGTGAAATAAAATAAATTCGTATACGACGCTTTAAAGTCTTCCGAGCTATACACGCTACTTCGAATCTACGTCCAAGTACAAATATACATCGATAAAATCAACCGTCAACATGGGAAGTCAATATAAGCAGTATGTACTTTAAATTAGAAAAAAAAAGAAGTAACAGGGAAAGCTTACGCAAAATATTGTTCCCGCTTAAGTTAAATGCATGTTACGAATCATATTCCCTCTTCACAAACTAAGTTACACCATCAATGAAACGTGAACGATACTATTTCCAAAGCACTATATCACTGGGAAAAGGAAAGATAACAATCGATACTATATGTGTACTTAAAATTCGAGATTAAATACATATATCTATATCAAGTTTCCTACGATGAAGTTCGAAAGAAAATGAGGAAACCTCGGTATTAACAGAAAGTGTCATGCTTTTCGAAGTAGGCATTATGCAAGATCGTATTCACTGGTCCGATACTCTGGCAGTGTAAAGATAACAACTGACTATCATCTTCTTGCAACAATTCCAGAGAAACCATATACAGAAAGTAACGTTTAAAGCATATAATCGAAAGTGAACGTTAGCTAGAATTGCTCGTTCTGTAGCCAATAAATACGGTAAGAATGTTTAAGATGATAGATCTCAGGCTGCACCACATCTACCGAAGTTCCCGAACTCTTGAAAATCAATCGCGTTTACTCTCGATTATTCATTACGTTCGCATGCGAGCAAATTAAACTGACCTCTTTTCGGCAAGCTATTTATATAAGTATGAATGCCAACAGAGTCCCAATATTATTTGCTTCTATGTTTATTCGTATGCCCAGTACATCGGCAGGATTTAAGTGAACGTTTTTAGTTAAAGTCCGTGGAATATTTCAAGTTCGTTCTTTATACTCTTTGATGACGATACTCTACGAATATACACGACAACTAAACCGATGAACATGTAATAGTTCGCTAAGAGTGCAAGTAGATGTTATGAAAAATATATTTGGGTACAAAAACGAAACTACTTTACAAGTTCCACTGAAAGCAGGGTACGACTTAAAAAAGAATACATATAGAGTTGGATTAATAATATCATCGACAGGAAATAGCACAAAGAAGGAACGACCGATCAGCGTAGATCCGGGTTATCGTTAACTTGCTTTTTAATACGCAATAATACTGTCGTGTACCATTGATCCAATCGTGAGATTGAATCGTATTCCTTTACCGCCTCTGTGAAACCTTCGAGGTGTTGCTCCTCGAGGTGTTCTATTAGTGTCTGGAATAAGAATTAAAAGCGTCTACCGCATCAAAACGTAATGCCATGTTACTCTTTAGTACGTTCTGATTTCTGGCGAACATCTCTCCGTCTCTCGTTTCTAACGGTAACTAGAGAAAGATATTTATCTCGTACCTTTATCAGCTTGCACTCCCTGGAATCTTGGAACGCTGGATACTGTTCCTGATAGCGTTCGATCGCGTGTTGCGCGTTCAACACATCCACGCATAAGTGACACAGGGCTGCTCGAAAGAAGTACTCCTTCGAGCTGTATTTTAACAGAGAACTTTCTAAAGACGCGGAAGCAACCTGCGAACGTGGGAAAGCAAATTTACGTAACCATTTACTTTCGAGAAACAACACGGAGCTCTATCCACGGACAGCTACTTACCTGTTCATAAATTTGAATAGCCTTATCATAGTTTTCCAGTTGCGCGGCGTACTGCGCAACTTTCAAAAGACACTTATTGGCAGACGAATTGCTTTCCTCTCCACGAAAATAGTCAGCTGCCTGCTCGTAATGATGAACGGCTCTCTCAAGATCCACGGCATCGCTTTCGTACATCTCGGCTATGTTCTGATGATGCTTAGCTGCCATTGTAAACCGGCCCATGTCGGTATAAATTTCGATCGCCTTTAACAAGCAACTGATGGCCTCTGCGAACGAAACCGGAACCATGAAATCGTCGCCACCCGACTCTACCGAAAGCTAGCCTCGATCATTACCATTGATATTCGACTTCTTGAAGCAATTAGACGCGTCCACGTAACTGCTAGCCGCGTCATGGCGGCTACCTGCCTTCGTGTGCAGGTCCGCCGCTTCGTAGAAGGCGTTCCCAGCTGCGCTCCATTTCTTTGCCATTTTGAACATATTTGCGGCGCGTTGATAGCATTCTACGGCCTCCTCGACTTTCGACGACGATCCACTGCAACGTGACGGTTAAACACAGAAACAACTGTAACTGCGATTCCAAAGTCTGATGCATAACACAAAAAGCATGAGTCACTTGTTAGTCGGAAAGCGGGAGCGCAACTACCGAAATGAAAAATAGAGAACCGGAGTATGGAATTACCGCGAAATCACTAATGCGTAGATAATAAATGCTCGCGCGATTCCTCGCGACGCTTCCTAATTTAGTTCCGACGCGCTATATCGCGGCTCAATGGCAACTGTTACATATAGAGCACAGTGGTACGCGCATGTAGCGAACAGTCTGTTGAACAAGGCAGAAGTATCGCGCATACGGTAAATATGTTTCTATCGAGCCTGTAAAAACGCGGAAGCGATCCGATCGATCGACGAGCGTAAATGAATGATGGGACTGGGAGATGTGGCAGATTCACTGCCGGGCGAGTTCAAGTGAATGGATGCGGTAAACTTACCCGAACAGCGAGCCGAAGAAACCCTTCGAGTTCAGCTTTTTCTCGGCCTCGGCCAGCAATTGCATCGCCTTCTGCTCGTTGTCAGCCATTGCTCCTTAAGACCGTGACACGCGACAACTTTTAGAAAAAGCCCCAAATCATGAACCCCGTCGCGAAAAAGTTCACCTCCCACGAACCGACGTCACTAAAGTCAATGAAAGTGAATCAAGTGTCATCGCGTCAGGGTTGCCAACTTGAAGGCGCACGCGTAACTTAAGCCACGTTCGCAACGCGGCTACTTTGTGATATTGATTGCCGACGATCGGTCCTTTGCTAATTAACTCCAAATTCTTATTGCAATGTCAAGGGGCGAAATGCATTTCGCTTACGTTAACGAATATTTATCAGATATTCGAGAGCCGGGAAGAAGCTTATTCGATAAGAATGCATTAGAAAGGAGCACATATTCGATTTAGAATTGAGGTTTTGAATTCAAACGTGGCTGGAAAAGCGCGCGTAGAATCATTCTCCGGTTGTTGGAGGAACGGAGCGCTGGAAGTGGACGGTGCTCTCGATTCGGCGAAGAATTTACTGCACAGTTTAATTTAAAAGGAGAGTCTAACGATGTCGGGTGTCCACAGGCAGGCGTTGAGCTCTTTGCAGGCCGGCACGCAGAATGCGCTTGTAATCGGCATTGTCGTGAATAGCTTGAATATGAAATGCATCGATGCCACGAGAACGAGATGTACGGCTGGTTCTATAGGGAACGTTTAATTAACGTATACATCGTTTCAAAAGGTTCGAATGTCTGTTTTAGTTAATCACGGAGAACGGGGCGTATGGACGTTCACGTTACGCGATTCCGAGGAGGATTCTATAAACGTGACTGTGTGGGGCAGCGTGCAATTCGTGAAGAAATTGTCTTCGGAGTTGCATATTGGTAACGTGGGTTGGTATCGAGTTTCGAACGATTAATACAAATGTCTGTTAATCGTAAAATTTATCAAAATTGTGTATACGGGTTAAATTTAATTCGGCTTAGATTTAATAGCAGCAAATCAACTGAATCTCGCCCGTTACATCTTATCGTACAATTATTAGGCTCATACCACTGTAGAAGAACAGTGCGTTCTTATTTTTTATTTAAGGGGTACACCACTTTCGATTCAAAAATAGCAGCCATCTTTAAGATTTTTTTCTCAGAAAATGATAAAGAAAATTAAAAATCTATAACTACTTAAGCATTTATTATACAACTATTGAAGTACGCAAAAAAAAATTTGTTTGTTTCCTTCGAACAAAATGGCGTCGCTGTGGCCGATCGTCGAAACGATGATTTCACAATCAGTGGGCAGCCTAACGTCTACAATTTTCATCCGATTCGCTTGAAACTTTGAGAGGATCTTTTCAATTTAACAATGTAAAGAAAAATATGCAGCGGTTTCGCGATATATTAATATAATTTGTATTAATAAAAGATTTTCTTAATTTTCTTAATTTTCTTTAACATTTTCTCAATAAAAAAAGAAATCTTGAAGATAGCTGCTATCTTTCGAATCCAAAGTGCAACCCCTTAAATGAGGATTAAGGAATGTGATAATGATTTATTACTATTATATACAGTGTGACCTGGAAATAACTGATAGTTACACTTACAATTTGATAATTGATAAGATTTACAGACAGATTTCGATCTATACCTATCGAGTTCTATAAATTTCAACCACTAACGCTTTGAAAAAAAAAACATTGAACGACTCACAGTGGAGGTAATCAATCCGAAAGTGGTGGAGCGTCGTCCGGAGGACAGGAACGAACTCTTCGTCCCGTCGGTGTCCAGCCGGTGCAGCCTGACGGTGAACGAGGGCAACGCGCTGGTGCAGATTCACGACGCACCAACACGCGCAACATACGAACCGTTGCTGATGCTCCCGATTAAGAAGCTGACCGGGCTGCGAACTCTGAAAAGCATTTTTGAGAACCTGGAAGCGCTGCGCGATCAATATGTCGACGTCTTGGTCGTCGTTACCTTTGTACGGCTCTAATCTCGGGTCCAAGTATTTCTAGATAGGTGAAACGGTCACAGTAATAGGAGTTTCGAAATAGTAAACTAAGGGGAAGTTGAAATTGTAGGCAGGGTCGGCGGAGCAAATTTTTCCCGAGCGTGGAAGTTCGGGGGGAGGGGAGGGTTTAGTAGAAATTAACCGATGAAATTTCGATAACTTAAAAAGCAGTAGCACCTACGACAAACAGAAAATAAAGAATGGCCAAGTGCCTTCGAAATTCCCGAATGTAGAACTCCGCGCACAGCATAATTTCAAGTATTAAATACTCCACGCATTCCGCACGACTCGCGCCGGCCCCGATCGTAGATTTTCTAGAGAAACGTATGGCTGCCAAAGATTCACGTTTCGATAGGTCAGTGACATTCGTAACACGATGACGAAGGACGCTAGAAGCGTACGGTTTCGGAATTTCGAGGCAGCGGACGGATCGACGGACGAGGTGGCGTCAATGGTTCTGTGGGACGACGAATGGATCGACAGGGCCGCGCTATGGGAGCCTAAATCCACCGCGCTCTCTCTCACCGATGCCCGCGTTGCTTACGACAATTTCCGGAAGAAAATCGTCCTGTCTATAGGTCTTAGCTGAGAAACATAGTAGTCGCAGAAATGATAACGCAGCGACTTCATAGAACGCCTCGTGCTTGTAAATTTTCAGCCAAGAAGACTCTGATCACCGAGAACCCTAACGTACCGCAGACGATCGCCACGAGAAACTCCGTGAAATGCTTCGACTCCGATGTGATCTCCGAGAACGTCTTTGCCACGCCGAATCGTAAGAACAGGCTCCCGAGTTACTTGCCCGCGTATATGCCTGTAAATGGCGAAGGAAAATTCTTCCCATCCCTACCTTTGTTCTTCTTTCCAACCAGCGGACACTATTACGGCCGTGATGACCGTGCAGGATATCTCGAGCAAGCTAAACAAAAAGACGAAGCAGGGGGAGAGGCTACAATTCGCCTCGATCTTGAAAGGCTACGTGATGGACATAAACACGGAGAGCATAAGTCCCGGGATAATATCCAATAGATGGTTAATTTCTCTTGCTATTTCCTTCAATCAAGCCGGTAATCCATCGGGAAGCTAAGCTATGCTACGCGATGCTAAGTTTTAGCTTCGCTTTTGGTGGAAACGGTTCCATAAGAATGTATTGAAGCTAAATATTTTTTTTTTAAAACGTACCACGGCATAGCGTAGCTTCCCGGTGGATTGCCGGCTTTAAAGTAGACGTTTAGCTAAGTATCCCTTTTCGTTTCTCACAGCGCTGTGTGCAAGAAACATGTCGTCGACGGCAAAGACTCATGCATGGATCTCGAATGCCCCTGCGGGAACGGGACCCGCCCGCCTTTGAACTTAACAAGCCTTAATCTAAAAGTAAATCTCAAGGACGACACCGGCTATCTTATCGGCTGTCGATTATTCGGGGACGCGGCCGAACGCGTCCTCGGTTGCACGGCTGCACAGTTCCAGGTTCTTGAAATTATTATTACGAACCCGCGTGGTACATCGATCATGCGCCGCCGCGTAATTAATCGAGTTCGTGAAATTCAGGCTATGAAGTCACCCGAACGCGAAGGCCTGAAATGGAAATACGCGCTGGAGAAATGCGACATTCGTTTGCACATACTTGGGCCTACATCCGTATTCCCGAATGCCGTGTACAACATTCTATCGATCGTTCGAGACGAAGACGAAGACGACGCCACGCAGCCTCTCGACGAATGCGTCCGCATGGACGATTACTGAACACTGTTTATAGAAGCTGTTGAATTTTATAAACACTTAACGAAGCATTCCGTGACACTATGTCTTCGCGTTGATACATAAAACACAAACAGATGAATTGTAGAATTTCTGAAACCAACGACGAGAGAATAAATCAAACTTTTAAGTCGCATCCGTGTAGACTTCGATCAGCTGATTGCTAGACTCATGATTGGTCGCGGAGAATTAGTAAACACGACCATATGAAACGTCTCGTGTGAATCAACCGATGTATATTCGCTCGTTGTATTTGTCATAGTTTTTGTTGAGAATGGAAGTAGGCGATTCAACCAGGACAGACGCCGTCGAGATTATAAGGGAGAGCATTAGGAAGCTCACTTACGTGGAGAGGAAGGAGCACCGTACGAATGTGTTGACTAAGAAACGCGTGGCTTTGGATGGCATCTTCCCCGATTCGTCTTTCACAACGGAATTCGTTGTGGAAAAGGCGAAAGCTCTGAAAAAGAGAGCGTTACCAGTGCACGAGTACCAACAGCTGCAAATTGCTTTTCTACAGGTTACGATTAGAGAATTAGTCTCGCCAGAATGTCGAACGAATAGCAATGTTAATTATCATTCCTCGACAGAGCGAGGAGAACATCAATTCCTTTTTAAGGGTCGACAATGTGTTATTCTCTCTGGCCCGCGATTTCTCTGGCAACGATCCGACCTTGCAATTGTGCGCTATCAATTGCTGTTGCAACGTGGCGCTCGGGAATGCCAAAGCCTGCGCCGCATTGGCTAAAAGCATCGCGCCGTATCTCATTAATGAGCTAGATACCTTGAACTATCCGTTACTGGTGGGTTATTAGGAAAATGATATAGTAAATAAAGTACTTAAACGTGTAATATAATCGTTTATTGTTTTTATTACTAGGACACGTGTATATGGACGGTGGGAAACTTAGTAGCTGGAAGCGATAAAGCTTTCGAAATTCTTCACGCGCAAGGCTGTTTAAAGTATATAGTATCGTTATTGCACAATTGCGATAATACCATTCTACCTTCGGTAGTGTACACGGCTATGCACTACGTCCATATTGGCTTCGAACGTATTCCGTAGGAATGATCTTATATTATTTTCCACGATGGTTACGAAGTGTGTTACTAATTGTTTGAATACTTTTAGAGAGGATGATATCGTTGAACTAACCAAAGCTGTTAAAGAAAGGAATCTGTTGCTCGACAATTCAGACTTTCTCTGGTTGCTGGCTTTGTTATCCTCGCAAGAAGCCTGCAATGCTTATTTATACAATTTAGTGCCTTTAATAGTCGATCACTTGTATAAACGCATGGCGATCGACATCGGTGGTGTGTCGGAGGCATGTATCTTCCAACGCTTTTAATTTATGTTTACGCTGTACTGAAGATATTAAAGGTGCTTTTATTCCAGATTACCGCGTGTATAAGAATATTGGGTAATACAGTTTGCGAGAAATCTGGCCGACTGGCAATCTGTCTTTTGGAGAATCCGAAATACAGACGATCGGAGTTAGAATCGTTGTTGGACACGTTACTTTCATTACGGTTCAGACATATTAGAAAAGAGACTTTATGGTTGATAGGTAGTTGGAAAGATTTTTTTATTAAATCAATACGGTAATTTTAAAGGTATTAACAAATACTTTTTTCAGGTAATCTTTACAATCACGGTTGCGTGAACGTCAAACGAATTACGCAAGAGATCCTGCCTAAATTACCGTCTCTGAAGCAAGCGATTTTATCTACAACACAACAATTAACTCCAATAAATACAGATTCAAGCTGAACAGGTATACTATCCTCTGCGATGTATCAATTACAATATTTACATATTTATATAACAGTAACAATAATTACAAACAGTAAAGCCCCCTTTCCAGTTTCACACCCCAAGAAGCACAATAGTCTCGCTGGTATAAAAACATTAAAATTTACGTTGTAAAAAAAAGCAGCGTCCATTGCATTTGCAAGTAGTGACTAACAGCCCAACAGATTCGTCTTAGTAATTCATTTTAACTGGTATGAACTGTCGTTTTAGCCCTATGGAAGAGTGTCTGGCAATTGGTAGGTCCTCTATGCAGGGCACTCTCACCAGGTTGAAGTAGATGTGACCCATGATGTTCGCCGTTGGACTTTTGGCAGCCTTTAGACAGCGGTACAGCGCCTCGTCGCACACGCAGTGCGATCTGAAAGGGAAGTAAACGCGAGATCGATCGATTTCCACGGTGGTTCGCGAGCAATCTTGATTGAAATAAATCTGAATTTTTCATACTTTGTATACAAGGAGTAGTTGGTGATGTTGTATCGGGTTTGTTGAGCCCGAACTTTAACGGGGCAGAGGTCGTGTGTGCGGCAGCACCTGGAATAGAAAGGGAGCAGTAAAAAACAGAATACCGTTTAATTACGAAGGCAAAAGAGCACAGCTACAAACCTGTCTATGTCAGCCTCTGAACCCAAGTCGTGATAGTTCTCCGCGATGTCTCCGGTACCGCACCACTTGGTACCTACGGCGAGCACGATTCATCAGAATGCTACTTTAAAATTGCGCGTGGAATAAAAAGGCGATAGCAATCGGAGAAATTCACCTGGCAAGATGCCTGAAAACAGAGACAAGGAGTTACCGACCGCCTGGTTGCCTCTGCTCAGAGTATTCGACATCGAGCTGGAGGAAGCGTCGCGCTGTATCTTGTCCAGCAGCTCGCACTGCTGCATCAGCTTGGCCATTTCTCGGAAAGACACCAGTTGCGGTATGGTCGTTGCCGACAGATTCCTCAGGACTTCGTTCGCTTCCTCCGGCTTGCTGAAACAGCGATCAACTTTACGGTCTACCATCGAGTTCGTAGCTAACTAAAGAAGCTCCTTCGTGCTCGGTAGAAAGCACTCACTACACTTCGATCAGGTCGCAATTGTGCAGCTCGTTGTTGGTCCCGATGTCGGCCACCGCGATCGTCTGGTCGTAATAGTAGACCGCCGTTATCTCGCCCCTGTCGGGCAAGCTAATCCTTCGCGTGGCGCCGGTCCACCCCTTGAACGTGTTCTTGAAGAAGATCGGTTGCGTCACGCCAGTGGAGCTTATCGCCACCAGCAGAAACAGTATCCGTCCGTAGCAGCCCATGTCTATCATTCAGATCACGGCACGGCAGACTCCCTTGTCTCTCATTTGTGCGATTACCATATATACATGAATCGTTGGATCGCCGACGGGGCGAAGTCGGGGAAAACCACGGGGGGAATCACGTCCGCGCCGCGTCCGCTCGATCACAGGCGAGCGGTTCTCAGCACGATCGATCCCCGTCACCTTGAGCAATCTCTATCTCAGCCCTGACTTATTCAAACAATCGCCTCGTTACACGCCCGCCGGTGCAAAAGAACGCGATCGCCTTCGCGAGGCTCCGTTGCGCGCGTCCATGATCGCTCTGAAAAAAGTGCAGTCCTTTTTGCTTCACCAATCACTATTCCAGTCACCGTCTTAGAGCCGTGATTCATCTCCAAGACTGCGCCTAGCGAAGAGAGGCGAGCACCTCGGCCGAGTAGCTTCCCCTAGCAGGAAAAGAGAACGAGGACTGTAGAGGATGTGGCGCCGAAGAGGGGAAATCCCAGGAGGTAGCTGCGACGCTGTCGAACGTCTCATCCAGAGGGTACAGAAATTCCCCCGGACGTCATCCGTGGGATTCTACTTCGCGCAGAGGCGCGCGCTTTAACAGTACCCTACGAGATCGTGCCACGTGCCAGACGTACCTATCCAAGCGCCTCGTCCATTCGCGTTCCTCGCTTTCCTTTTGAAACCTTGCGACGCCGAACGTAAATCGCACCCGACACCGGCTCACTCGTTCCCGGTCGTTCTCGGCGACCGGTCGACACGATTATTACACTGTCTGTTCAGCGACAACCGCGAACCCCGCCACCGTTAAGTCACGTTATTGTTCACCGTGTCTGCGACGTTTCTGCTGAGCGGCGTAGCTCGCGTATCTATAATTCACGCGGCCACCGTGCCCAGGAACTTGGACGCCGGCTAGCACAGCCGATCGAATCAGGATGTATAGCTGGACAAGTCTCGGAAGACCCCCCCTGAAGGAGTGGCTCGATTGTGGTGGGACGAGCGGAGGGAAACGCGCGCTCTGTCTCTCTCTCTTTCTCGCCCTCTCCCCACCGCGGCGAACTTTTTGAAAGATATCGAAATATGTACAGGAGTCGAAGGTACACTCACACACCTATACGGGGGGGCCTCTCCGTTCTTTCTCGCTTTATCACGCCGTTACGAGGCATTACGATACGCGCCGTACGCATCGGGGGGACCCACATTCTCGGGGAGACTAGGACGAAGAAAGTGGGACGAAGAGTAGAGAGAATTATGCGACTAGTGCCATCGTTGGCTCGTCCGAATCTCGGGGGGGGGGGGGGGGCGACTAGAGAAAACGGGGACCGGGCTAATTCGCGCTGTTTCGGGAGAAAAGGTCGGCTTCGCTTTCGTTTGTATTTCGAAACGAAACGAGAGGCTCGCGCGGCGCACGCCCGAGGAAACGAAAGCTGTGGTCTTCTGACGTATTTATTGGCCCAGGGATTTTGTCGGTTTCACAGAGAAAACGGGAGCGGGGAATCGCTTGCCCTTCGCGGCAAGCGCTGTTTTACATAGCGTGTTTTTTTCTTCCTTTTTTTTTTTATAGCTCTAGTGTTCGACGCGATAGCGGGCCGCGCGGCGTGAATATTTTTAACGGCATAGAAACGTTGGTAATTTACGTGCACGACGTCAGTGGTGTCGCGATAAACGCGCCCGCGGAAGGTCGGTCGTTTTAGCCGCGTGTTTCGCTCGCTTCGTTAAGACTGGCTCGATTTCAGGGGCTGCTGTTCGTGGGACGAGGCGCTCGTCTTTGACGCGCCGTTCGTCGGGTACTGGCTACCGATCCGAGTCGTGCTAAGCGTGATGCTAATCGGCGTCGCGTTCGAAAGTTGCAGCCGGACTGGACACTGCCGGTAGCCTGGAACGGGAGACGCGAGAATGCCTCATTAGCGAGGGTTGCACTGGCAACTAACCGCGTAAGGATGTATCGGATCTATCTTCAAACTGCTACCAGGTTGATGAAAATTTGCGAGATTGCTCTTTTTAATCGTCCCGATAGGCTACAAAAATTTTAAACGAATTCACTAAACGGATGTTGAGTTATAACGATTTTAATTTTTACTGATTTTACACGTAGTCGTATGGAAAGAGGCGATCTTGACAGATAAAACCCGCTGAAAAAATGTTGGAAATATGGTACCAATGTTTTCAATTTTTTTTTTACGTGTAGTATATGGATAGATGAACATATCTGCCGAGTTTCAATTACTTTCACTACGCCGTTTTAAAGAAACAAATTATAGCTTGAGAAAATTGTGAATTCAGGGCATTTTCACTGCCAAAAGCTTAGCGAATAATGCTTAGAAAAAGAATTTGTAAAGTCAGAAATACCTTTTTAGGAGTAAAAATAAGACTCCAACTATCGTTCGAGTTCCTTACATCTAGATTTACCATGCGTAAGGCGTAGATATTTAAGTATTTCAATATTGTACGTCCGATACATCCTTAAGAGAGCCATGTTTAGGACGCTGGGAATAAGATGATTCTTGTGAATTTTTTTCTAAGAAACTGTTCAGCGGATCTTTTCCAAACTTTCAGGGTATTTTAGTTCACATTCAAAGAATAAGAATTAATTTTTACATTATAAAGTGTTCGGTAGAAATGAGGATATAACACGTTCGTTAGAACTCGCGCGCCGGAGTTGCAAATTTGCAATTGTAATGGTGGCCCCATTTCTTCCCTGCAATAAAAAAAACAAGGATTTTCTTATTTCTAGTATAATTACATTGTCGATGAACCTAACAAACGAAAAGAAAAGGTTAAAAGTTGGCAAATTGGTGGGACTTGAAAGAAAAAGTTACGGTCCAGCCCCAAGATATTTCGTACTATTTATGGAAAAAGAGTCGTTCAATTCAATTTATTTATCAATGTCTTAGGTTCATCGACAATGTAATTATACTAGAAATAAGAAACTCCTTGGTTTTTTATTTCAGGAAAGGAACGAGGCCACCATTACAGTCGCAAATTTGCAACTCCGGCGCGGGCAGTTCTAACGAACGTGTTATATCTTCATTTCTACCGAACATTTTGTAACGTAAAAATTAATGTTTATTGTTCGAACGTGAACTAAAATACCCTGAAAGTTTGGAAAAGATACGATCGACAGTTTCTTAGAAAAAAATTCCCAAGAATCACCTTATTCCTAGCGTCGTAAAGGAAGCTCCCCTCCTTGAATCTGCTGTTGTCTCGTTGGTAAATCCACGAAGATGGATAAGTAAACGCCCCGATAAATTCCATACCAGCGTGATGAGGGCCCGAACAGTGGCAGCAGATGGGATCGTTCCTCGGCCGCGGACAGAACTCTACGCTGTGTGGTTCCCCGCATCGAACGCAACGAGGCAAGTGCCTGCAATTGGCAGCCATGTGCCAGAAGCCCTGACACCTGTAGCACTGGAGAACCCCGTCGCCGGTTTGCAAGCCAGCCGCCTCGAGGAAGTTGCTGACCATCCCAGGGCCGGCCTGCGGTGGTCCACCGTTGCTTCCCGCACCCGCTCGCCACCAGCGCTCCGGAATCGCGCTGAATCGCGCGGCGCCAAAGAAGTCCAAGCCTTGACGCAGCAGCAGCTCGTAGTGGCCGGCGTCCAGCACCTGGCAGGAATATTTTAACGCCTCCGAGTCAGGGACCAAAAATGGTAGCCCGAGGAACTGTAAATCCCTGATACAGTAGGACCTCCGCTATCCGAATGCTCCGTGCTCTAACCGCGAAATACCAACATCTTACCGTCCAATTCCCGTTTATTCAAATGCGTTCGCGGCTATTCTCAATCGGCCGATTTAGCACTCGCGGCAAAAAGTCGCTCACCAGTCAGCCGATCGTTATCCGTGCCCGCTTTATCGGCGTTTCGTTAACGGTGAATTAACGGTTACCTCGACGCGGACGTATTGTCGCCAGCGCTCCACGCTCCCCGTCGCGATCCCCTGCTTCGCGAGGGCCGAGTTGATGTCCTGCAGGGGGATGGCCCAGGGCACGTCGCGCAGGAGCACCGCCTGCCGGTAGCGGGAGTCCTTCGCCGAGAATCGAGCCACCTGTCGCAACCGCGAATTTCGCCCAATTACATTCGCACGTTCTCCTTTTTTGCTCCGGTTCCGAGGGCGATCGCGAAAATATCGAGACTGTAGTTGGGCGCGGCAAAGGCATTCCGCGATGCATTTTCCCCGGGCAGCGCGAAATTCCAGCGGATCGTTGCGCAAGCCTGGTCGCCTCTGCCTTTCAACCCAAGCTTCTCGCGTATAATGCTGCGAATCCACGATGAGATTTCACACGAGACATTTCTATCGCGAGAGCGAAAAAACTCGGCGACGACTAAATGTGAATAACGGAAATAGTCGCGGGGCATGAGATTTTTGAAAATATATCGCGAAACTTGTGGGAGTGTAATTTCATGGAATTAATGAGAAAATAATTAAAAAAAAAAAGAATACCATAAACTGGGGTGACTTTGCCCACCCGGGGTGACATTGCCCACTTTTCGGAAAGACTTTATTTTATTTTATTGTGAAGTAAGTAGAACATATGGTGCTTTGTAATCGATAGCAATAATTTCTCCAAAGGCAACCGCAAAAAAAAATAGCGAATTCAATCATATGGTAATTTTTCAGTCAGAGTAAAAAAGTGGGCAATGTCACCCCGGCGGGTAAAGTCACCCCAGTTTACGGTAATTGAATAATTGTCCGATGAGATTAAAGTCTCCCGTGAGACACGATATGTTCGTCTCCTCGTGGATTTGCACCTAAAAAGAATGATGCCGTGCACAGGGTGTCCCTTCCGATATATCCGCCCCGACTATTTCAATGTAAAACGGACACCCCGCGAGCGAGTTTGTCAATGTTTACGGAGAGGAATACTTGTACAGGTCCTTCGAAGACCCGCGCCAGATCTCCGCGCTGCAGAAGCTTCTCGGCGTCAGCCTCGCGAGCGAACGCCGCGATAAGTCCGCACGGAGTCTCGGACACGTGCCAAGCTGCTAGGGTATCGGACGAGCGGATCACCTCCTCCAAGTTGCAGCGCAGCAGCTGGCCACCTGGCACGATCGGACACGGCTCGAGTTACATAATGCGACCGGGTCGTTATCGCGGATAAGAAAGTTGCGGGCGCGGTGGCGTGCGAGCTGGGCCGCTTACGCAATCGGTCGAATCGTTAAGTAAAGATCGCAGGCGATTTGCCACCTTCCGTTCCTTGCACTTGGCCTTGCGGGCCGACGGCACGCGATATGTAGAGGGAGCACGTGAACTCCTCCTGACCGGAAGCACGTGCCATAGTTTCAACGCAGGCATCGTCCGGCGAGGTCCTCGGCACCGCAACCACCGCCTGTATCGTCGCCTCCACGCTTCTATCATCCTGAGGGGCTCCCTCCTCCATCCTGTGCACCCGGCGCACCGTCGAGCGAGACCCTTCAAGGAGAAACGTAAATTTAAGGAATGCCTGCGAGCGGAAGTCTGACAACTCGGCTATTAATCGATTAACGGGATAGTAGCTGTCTGTTAGTAGACTCGATCGAACCGGTTAACTCGAGAGCGGTAGTGGAAACGCGTGCAACAAAAACGCGAGTTCGATAAACGCGTGTCTAATACACGCGTGTATAGATGCAATGTTACCGATGGACTTTGGCACGATCGCGATTCATGCGGAGGGAAAGTATTTAGCGAGCAAGAGGTTCCTGTACAGGCTACTTCGGTGCGTTATAATTATTTTAACAGAAGGTTAGGCGTGCCCCAGTATGCCGGATATCGAGGTTTATCCCATTCGTAACACCGATTTGACAATTCAAAACTTTCACGATCGGTTCGATTTCCCTTTCGCTAGCGCACGCGCGCGGATTACCGTTCTCCAGCCACTTTGTTTTGCGGCAGATATTACGAGGACGGGTAGAATCAGCTTAAACGTCTCCTCTGCGCGTCGTGTTTACGAGAACGGAAGCTCGGGGCCGAGAAAGACATGGCCCAAATCGGCCGCCATTCGTCGGCCTCTTTCACGATCGCAACAATACCGATTCGCATTTATTCCGAAGTGCCTGCACCTATCGTCGTGCCGTCTCGACTGTCGAAAATCTCCAAGCTTCTGCCAGGCAAACTACGATACGATTCGTTTCTCTATTATTCGAAAGTCCTTCGTAATCTGAATATGTTATAGGAGCTCTGTATCGCGAAATCTCGCTGCATTTCATTTGAATCCTAGCCGCCAATAGCGTTTTGAATAGGATCTCTCCTGAATCGATGTCGTTGCATTGCACCGCGAAACAACCAGGTGTGTCCCTCTGGTGTCGCTGGAGGGAAACGAGTTGGTTTACAACTGCGATTTGTAAATGAAACTGTGTTACCGACCCATAACTCGAGGACTGAATTTAGCGCCCTCTCTTCGTGAACAGCGTTCAACTCCAGAACCACAGCCAGGAGCTACTCTGAAATGTGTGAAATGCTGAAAGGTGCGCGCGTGCTTTTGTACGTGCTCGCTCGATGCTCTCGCTCTAAACAAGTCACACGTATACAAGCACTTACACAGCTTCCAGCTTTTAACACATTTCAGAATAGTTCCTCAGTTCGATGCTGTTCATGAGCAGAGGTCGCTAAATGCAGTTCTCAAATTATGGGTCGGTAACACAGTTTGAGTGGTGACACGAGTTCCATAAGGTTGCTAGGTCTATCCTATGCTTCGTCGATGGTCACATCGACGTGATCGTTGTCCAGGGGCTGACCAAATAGTGATTGCCGAGAGGGATGCGATGAAACATTTTCTGTGCCACTTGTTTTAGGTGGGGGGGAACACTTATAGGAGTGGTGGCAATGTGTGCGTGAGACGCCACGTGAGAGACGACCGACGCCATGGCCAACCAGCGCCACTGGGAAATATGTTGTCGACGCTGGTTGGCCCAGTGATGCCAGATCGAGACGGGTTCCCTCGAGAATTTCTCCCACCTCGCGCACACTACGTCGGAGCAGCGTGTCCGTGAGCTCGGCGCTTCGGAGTCAACTCACGGACACGCTGCTCCGCCGTAGTGTGCGCGAGGTGGGGGAAATTCTCGAGGGAACCCGTCCTCGATCTGGTATCACTGGGTTGGCCGCGGCGTCACTCGCTATATACTCTAAGCTCCGACTGATAAATCCACGATGGTCAGCTGGTGGTGATTGATTTCTCCTCGATCGCAGCTCGCGAAAACGAACTTCACCAGCCAACATATTTGATACCGACCTTAGTGGGAATTTACGAAGTTGTAAAGTGGGGGTTGTCGCTGGTGGTTGGATGGCAGAGGATCGCGGCAGCATATGCGCGCGGAGTAAGACGTGTAGACGTGACAGCGATTGTTGCGGCTGTGTGCGCGCCCGTTCGTGTGATTATCGAACGTCTCTAGGAAAATGGCCGAAGGATGCGAGCCACGGATGTTCTCTCCGAAAACACTCTACGAGTTGAGCGTGTCCGCGATAACCAGAAGGTTCCTGAAGTTTAAGAACTGTCTCTCCGATTTACCGAAGGACGTGTTCTTCGATCTCCATTACCAGGTAAACGTCAGAACGTCCCGTGGCGACAGCTCGACGCACGATCGTCACCGACGACTTGCGAGACGAACCTGCGAACTGTGCTTAGACTTTTTTTTTTTTAAATCCACTTCTGCTGACGATGCAGAGGAGGACACTCGGAACGATCTTATAGAGCAGCGAACGAGCGACTCTCTCCCGTTTTCGAGAGATAGGCTGTTAAGAATGTGAGAATTTCAATCGATGAATGTCGACCGTGCGAATTCAACTGCTACCGAAGCAGCGCAAGTAATAACGTATCTGGCTGCGAGGAATCTTTTATCTCCCTTATTTATCTTTTTCAGTATTAAAACACTCTTTCCTGTGCACAGGGATTTCTGAAAAATACTGACGATATTGAAATATTTGAGGTTCCCCTTGTTAGACGTAGATTTTCACCGCGGTTCGCGCGAGAACTTTGCTATTCCGTCGGGATCTTTCTACGAGGATAATTATATGCTTCCATTGGTTTTATTTCACAATTGAAATAAATGTGAAACGATGCTCCGTGCAAAATCAACGCGTTCGCGATTAATGGCAACGTCTAGATAGCCATCGCGCGAGGAACTGTTTATTGGGTTGACAGTCGGATACCTAACGTTCGCATGATCGATTCGATGGGCAAAAAGGGCTGCCACGGGGCCCCTTCGAATATTTGTAACTCTGTTCTGGAACAGACCGGTCCGCAAAGTGAAGTAATTGCTAAATCGGGATCTCCGTGACAGCTATGTCGCGTTTAACCTGTACGCTCGCCCCTCTGTCCTGCATTTTATTCACGCGCGAAATGTTAACGCGTAATCATTCGTAGGATGACAATAGGATTACTCAGCTGTTAGCGATTGTTTGGTCGTGAAACACGATCCGTTTACAACGCCAGCTTCATTTTTCGGTTCGCGTTTATTTCGAAACAGTGTTTCGAGAAGAGCGTGAAAATAAACGATCGACAACGCTGCACGATTATCGCGTCGATCACGGTGACTTTCTTCCGTTTCGATGATCGTAGAATATTAGTAAAAAATCTTATTTACTCGTTGATCGTTAATTATCTCCGTCTCTGTTTTTGCAGTTGTACAAAGAAAGGAGACTATGTTTATTAGGAGCAGAGCTGAGCAATTTGGAGACCTTCTCCAAGATGCTAAAGGTCACCAGTCGTCACATGCACTTGTTAGAGTGCTTCCAGGTAATAATTCACGCTTGGTAGGAGGGAAGAAATTCGTATATGCGATTTACGCTTTATCGTTTGTAATTATTTTCAAGATTCTTATGGATCACGGACAAAGGGTCTGGCAGGAATTGTCAGTGAGATACTTGTTGTGTTACGTCCTTGGTAGTAAAGACCCGTTCACTCAGGGAGAAATGATAAATATGGGTCTAAGAGTCGGAGGGTTTCTCAGCGAAGGCGGCTGGTACGCAGAAAGCGAGAGGGTGCTGTTTATTTGCAGCAAAGTGTGTCTTGCGAATAACTCCACGCCCGAGAATTGGTGTCGAACGTTAGAATGCTGTCGTAGGTAAACAGAACTTTGTATATTAATTCCCGCTCTGTTCGTGGGTTTATACTGATTAACAATAGTCCCTTGAATACACAGATTGTTGCACGTACAAGCAGCGTATTGCACGTTCAAGCACGCAGCCGACACGTATAAGCTTGCCATAGAAATGGTGAAACGATTAAAGACGGCAGGTTACGGGTGCAATCATGCTGCTCTATACGTTGAGTTCAGTATACTTCATTACATGAAAAGCGAATACGATCAGGCTTACAGGTATTCGATGTATTCCGCTCTTACGGAATAGCTTATTATTAAAGCTCCTTAATTTCGTTCGTTACTCTGATTAGGTGGAGTATAGAAGCGTTGAAGCAATTGAAGCCCACACAGCACGCGCGTGTTATTATCGATGTTTTAAAGCAGGCGGGAAAGTCGTGCGCGCTGAAACGCGAATTTCAGAAAGCCGATTTGTTGATCAGACAAGCTCTGTATCTTGCTAAAGAAGTATTTGGCACGAATCATCTAGTGTACAGTAATGTTCTTACAGATTATGCATTTTACTTGTTGAACTTTGATAGCATTAACAATAGCGTAACTATTTACAAGGTTAGCATAATTGCCTGGCGTGAACGCGTGCTTTCCAATCCGCTTGCTTTACTAATTCTTTACCGGCTGACGTTGATTCTCGTTTGCAGATGGCGTTGGACATTAGGCAAGCAGTATTTGGAAAAATAAATTTACACGTCGCGCTGTCCCACGAGAATTATGGCTATGCTCTCTATGTGATCGAATATACCTCTGGTAAATTTCAGGAAGCTGCGTAAGTGATTCTATGAGCTACCGCGCTTCAAGGTTTAGAAAAATCATGCAATCTTATTTCACATTGTATAAACAGTGTTCATGTTGGGAAAGCAATAGACATAATGGAACAGCTTTTACACAGAGATCATTTGTTGTTAGCAAACGCGAGAAGAGTAAAAGCATTGATTCTCGAGGAAATAGCGTTAGACAGCGGTTTAACGACGCTGTCGGAGCAAAATCTGTTGTTCGAGGCTGAATGCCTTCACTTGTCTACGTTGCAATTGATAAAGAAAGCGTACGGCGAGAAGAACGTGCAGACCGCCAAGCATTACGGGAACTTGGGCCGTCTGTATCAAAGCATGAGGAAGTACGAGGTAGGCGTTGGGCGTGAAATTTATATTACGTAAACGTATGACATTATTGCTGCATATCCGTTCTGTGTATTTCAGGCGGCCGAAGAAATGCATATAAAAGCTATACGAATCAAAGAGGAGCTATTAGGACCGGACGATTACGAAGTTGGCTTGAGCATAGGACACTTAGCTTCGTTATATAATTATCACATGAATCGGTACAGAGACGCCGAAGAGCTCTATTATCGCAGCATAGCGATCGGTAAATCTGCAATATACATAATGTAATTCTTGCCAGACGTTCGTGGTCATTCACATTTTAACATTAATGCCGTCAGGTTTAAAGCTGTTCGGAGAAAGTTACAGCGGCTTGGAATACGATTATCGGGGGCTTTTACATATCTTTGCGAAACTGAACAACCCCAACAAAGTGGAGGAATACGAAACCCTGTTGAATAACTGGAAGGTACTAAGAGACAAACATGTCGAATCGGAAGATCCGCCGATCGATTTCGAGAGATGTCCGCAGCCGGTCGGAGATGTAATCAAGACGTTCTTTTCTATGTAATATATATCTGTAAACTTACTGTTGAATGTTGATGTTCATTCACGCTGACCGGTCGATTCACATTAATTACCATTTTGTTTTCGTTGTTATAACTCGGGCCAAAGCATTACCGAAATCATGAATTATATCGCGATATATGATTAGCATCCCGTGAATCATATATAACACACAATATATGTATATTTTTGATCGTGTCGTCATCAAGATTACTCAACACTTTTTCAATTTATATTTCCGATACGTCACACGTGGATTTCAGACTTAGCAACACGAAATCCTTCATGTTCGTACTGTGTATCTCACCGTTTTTTTTTTTACGAATTAATTTTACAATTAGTTCTAGCGAAAGAGTTAAATGAATTCAGGCTCGAATGGTTTCTTTTGCGTTGAAATCGATTATTAACAGCATTTGGAACACGTCTCTTGAACCAGTACGTTTGTAATTAGTGTATAATATAAAATTTCTAAGCCACGATAAGGTAGAAAACGAAAGGCAATTTCTATTGTACGCAGTATGATATTATTGTGTTTTAATGGGGGGGGGGGGGGGGGGGTACAAGCAAATTGTTCATAGAATTCTCGAGCTACCGTTACGACCGTAATTATCAACAACGCATGGTGCACCTTCGCGTCGTCCTTAGGTGCTGCTTTTTTTAATCGATTTCCAAGATATTAAGGGGAAGAGGGAAATTGTCGCTTGAGGCCGAGGCTTTAGAGCTGTTACTTGGTAAAAAAAAAAACATTATTTATAGTATAGTAGCTATACTGAATCGATTATTTTTACACTTTTCGCTGATAAACCTTGTGAAATCAAGTATGTGATATGTAATGTTATTTTCTATTGAACATTTTTGTTCCTATATAAACATTGTAACAAATCGTGGCCGTTGATAACCACCCAGATCGGCAGCGCGTGCCTGACGCACGACAACCTAAAAGTTCGGGATGCCCTCGAAATGCCTAGCGGCGGCGAAAAGCCGATCTATAGATCGATATTTCGCGCGATGGCCGGTAAACGAATAAACGACGTGACGGACGAGGACAACAATTCTATTTCTCGCGCTAATTGCCGCCGTCAAGCGTCGCTCCTCGAGTTCCGAAGCTAGAGTGCCGAATTTAGTCTAGTCTTTTAAGCTAATTGTCAAATTGAATCGCGTAAGTTTAGCGTAGTACTTAAGCACAATGACTTAGGCTATTTAATAAAATTAAGTCTAGTTAAGGCAAATCATAGGTGTCCTGGACTTTGCGCGTCTTTCCCAATCACCGTAAGATGCGACAAATAGCGAGACTAGAACAAATTCGTTGCCCTTCGGAATGCTAGATCCGAGGAACCGCGCGGCAGGATTACGCGAAGGTTCGTGAAAGTAGACGAAGGGATAATGGATTTTTATATTAAAGTATTTATATATTAAAGAGAAGAAAGCTGTGGCAAATGAATGAAACTTCTGATATGCTCGTTCTACGCGAGGCTTATTTTTAATAACGTAGATAACAAGACTTTAGATAAATATTCACAAATTTTTGGATAACTCACATACATTCAAAAGCTTTAATCTTTTAAATTACAATAAACATTAAGTAGTACATAATTCGTATTTACACGATATTTATCTTATCACTCCAGTTGTCAGGTAATAGGAATCTTATCTAAATCCCTCTCGCGCTAGCAGCATGTCTACATCTTCCTGAAAGTAATGCAAACACATTGTATTTCGATTAATTCGACTGCAGATTTCGAGGTTCGCGTAGAGAAAGAGAGAGAGAGAAAGGCTAACGTCGGATCGATCTGCGCGGTAAATTACCAAATTTGATATTGCACATCTTGCTGGACTGACTTTACTTTAGAATATTTAATCAGGTGTGTGTGGTGGCTCTTGACTAAAGTACGGCGCTGTATCCTGCACCAACAACGTATGGCAAACATCACAGACTCTGGATGGTCTTTGTTTCGGCCCGCTCTTCACAACATGCGAAAGGCAGGACTGACAAAATATATGGCCACAATGACGGCAATGCACCTGTCGAAAGAGAATTCAGCCTGTTACCCTCGACAAACATCTCGCGCAACTGTTTACCGTAGCTTCATCGTTACCTTTTTCTTTGTAACCGTAAAAGCAGTGTGGCAACTAGGGCATTCTTCCACGTCCTCCTCGTGTTGCCATCTTACTTCGCTACCAGCTTGTCTAATTCTTTCTAATTGTACCTATTGGCAACGGTAGAACTTACGTGAACAACGCTTGAATGATCTTACACTACGGCAATTGTGTCGCTCGTCGTACCTGCAGTGATTGCGACAATCTAACAAAGTCTTTCTGAACCGCTTCGCTAGTGTCTAGCTCTTGCTGAAGACTAGTGACTCTTTGTCGTAATTCAGCTATTTTCAATTCAGACTCTTTATTCTCTTTCAAGACTAAGTCCAATTGCTTTTCTAAACGCTCAAGCTTCTCTTCCCGCTCGGCTAGCGATCGATGATCCCTCACGTATTTCTCCAGCTGCGTCCTGCGAAATATTATCACTAGAATCTCGGGAAACCGTGGTTAACGGACGGAAGAAACAGCGTTTATACCTTAGCCCACTGATTTCGTTTTTCAGTATCGAGATTTCTAGTTCCTTCACCCGGCTGTCTTGTTCCATTTGCTCTTGGAGCAAGGTCACCTCGTACCGCAGCGTCTCCTCCTTCTCTTGCGCAACCTCTTGCGCAACCTTAGCCGTGATCAAGTCCTCGCGCATTTTCAAAAGACTGACGTGCAACTCCTCCACATTATTCGGCATATTGATGCTCTCGCTCTGTAGCTGCTGGGAATGCTTGCTATGCTTGCCAACGAGATTCTCATTCTCCTTTTGCAGTCTGCAAAGATTCAACTAGATTTTCAATGAAATTTTGTCAGGAACGCCTCGACAAAACATCTTACTTTCATCGGCCGCGCTAAAATTGCTCAAGTCCGCGAAATAATAGGTCGGAATATTATTACAAGTTTTCTTACACGATCAGATGTCTTTGTACTTCTTCTCGGCCTCGCGTCAATTTAACAAGCTCTTCTTTCACATTCCTTTGAGTGTGCTCGAAACCTTTCTTTAATTCGATTAAAGTCTGCTGCACCGCCTGAGAAGTAACAGTGAGCTCGGCCACTTTGATTTTATGCTCCTCTTTCTTCTCGTTCCACTTCTCCTCCATCTCTTTACGAAACTCCACCTCCTTGGCTAAGTCGTCGTTCTGCACTTGAAGCATACGCTCGTTGTCTAGTATCTGCTTCTCTAAGTCTTTGGCAGCCGCTTGCATCTTAACTAATTGCGCCTCGTAATTCGCGCACATGTCGCAGACCGGCTCGGAGGAGCCAGACTCCCGCTGCCTTCTCTGCGACTGTGCTTCTTTACATTTCTGCAGCTCGTCGTCCGTCGCCCTCAGTTTCTCTTTCAAGGCTTTAATCTCCTCCTCGAGCGGCACTACCAACGAACGCAGAACTTCTGCATCTTCCTGCGCCTATAAACCAATACTTTCTAATATTCGCACACCTATGTGAAATTGATAAAAAGGAAAGAAAAAACAAGCAATAAAATAAACACCTCGTGATGATGTTTGAAATGATTCGTGAACAGTTTCTGAAACGCAGCGCCGTTCTATAAACTCATCGCAGAAAAGTTCAAAAACCACGTATCTTAAAGCTTACGTACATATCTTTTTACCTTCCTCATGCTCTCCTCGAGATTGTCGGCGCCCAAAGACAGAGCGTCCGCGCCCAGTTGCGAGGCCACCTTTCGGGCTATCGTTTTCCTCACCGTCGCCAGCGATATCTGCGGACCATCCGTAGGCGGCTCTCGAGGTACGTGCGATTTCAACGAGGCGTTCTCTTCTTGCAATTTAGAAAGGGTCATCTTCAACTTCGACACCTCTACGTCTAGCTGCTTGCGAGAGCACGAGGACTCCTCCACTGTATCGTGTATAACGCGTTGCAAGGACGCTATCTCCTCTTGAGCTTTCCTTCTCTCTATAAGCATATCGTTCTGAATCTTCAGATCGGCGATAACCATCTGACTCTTGGCCTCGTCTAATTCGTTCTTCAATCTGGCGTTCTCCTCTTGCAGGCACGTGTTGTCGTGTAATCTCCTCTTCAACTCTTCTGCGAATAACCACCGTAAGCGACCGAATTACTTCTACCCTACATTTTCAATCATTCGTGCTTACCTTCCTTCTGGAGAAACAGCTCCTTCAACTTGGCCCTCTGAACGTTAAACTCCTCCCGCATCTTGACATTCTCCGATTCTAATCTATTTACTTTCTCTTGTAGGTCCTCTGTGGCATAACAAGCGTACAGATAGTAAAATATAATCTCACACACATATGTATAAAGGCGATAATACCGCTAATCTCGGAAATAGGGAAAGGACTTTTCGACAGAGAGTGACAGGCTCTAATTTAACTATTCTTTACGGCTGCATAAAGGTAAACGAGTTATCGACGTGACGTCAAGAGAGATTTCGTAAAAGTATTAGCGCGTCGGACGTACCACTTCCGTTCATGTTGATCGTGTTATCCTGCGTATGGTTCTCCATTGTTCGGCGGTTTCGCGTAGGTAAATGGAAATTTGTTAGGGTGGGTCACTGCCTTTCGTGCAGCATAGAAGAATGTATTCTGAAGCTCTCCCCGACCGAGTCGTTCGGTGACATTATGGCACATGTGCCGTGACCGCCACTTTCAGATTCCACTGGCATTCATTCCAACGGCCGGACGTTGGTATCACGATCACGCGTAGACCATGCAGAACGTTGGCTACGTTTAACGAAACGAGAGAATCAAACCTCAACAATTCATCAGTCAGCCAGCGATGTATTATCAGCACTTCCTCATCAATCAGTATCGATATTTTGAACAAGTCCGTAGTTCGATAATCGAGTAATCGAGTCGTCGCAATCGACTACTCCGCAACCACCTCGCATTATGGCCATTTTGAAAAATGCCGCGGCAATGTTTAATACGATTCTCGCGCACAAACTGCTCTTTACTTCGACTGACCGGTAACAGATCTTTATTTTAATAGAAGCTTGTTTAAAGAATGCTGAATTTTAATAGTAGATACGATTATATTTATTTTAAAGATTATCGCCTCCTTAAACCGCTGAAAAATTTGGCACGGTATTCGTTTTAGTATTGCAAAATGTATCTTTCATTCAAATCGAGAAAAATTAAAAAACATTGATGATTAATACATCGCCTTCACGCCCCACAATTGCGACGTGAAAAAGCGAATTAGCAGCGTTGCGAATTGCAACATATTTCCTCACCCTACTCGCCTCCGACTACCTGCCCCCTCTCCCAACTAATCCTGCATCAAACTTAATCAATTTCTGCGCTCACCTTTCACAGAGCCGATAATTCACAGCAATAAGCCTCGTAATCATACATAACTGTACATAGACAGGTATCTTTTCGTAGCATTAGTGATGTTGAAAGTTGCGGTACTCGCTCTAGCGGCGTTTGACGCAAACTCTTATAGCGCGAAGTTTGAACAGGAAAAGAGTTAAGAATAAACTTTACTACATTAGAAATTGTCTACGCCTCCTTCCTTATCGCTCGAAAACAATTTATTTATAAAAAAAGAGGAACGTACGAAGAAGCCTGTTTCTTCGCCTCGCATTTGATTTCCGACGTTTGTTACGCTCTTGACGTGTCGCAATAAAATCCAACTCCGATCAATTTTAAAACATTTTCGTTCTGTCTCAACGTTAGACAATTTAATTCAGTTCAGTTTTATAAGTTTTATTGAGTTCGAAGTTAGGTATTCGTTACAAAACATTTCGTTCGCTTAACTTCACGCGTTCGCGAGCAGAGTCCTTCGGGGCTCCACGGACACCGGACCACACGAAAATCCCCTCAACCCATTAGAATTCCCAGCCGGCTCGCAACAGTGCGCAACAGCGAGACATTATCAGCGCCATAGGCGACTTAACTTCGAAGCTTGTCTCCGATTTTACTGGGAGTGCCCAGCTTCTGCTCGTAATCGTTCGTAATTGATTGATTACGATTGCAAGGAACGGAAATGTAGATGAAATAACGAGTGGCTTACCCTTGCAACACAGATAACAAACTATCGCAACGTTACAGGCGGCGGATGCGCAGCTGCTTCTATCGGCGATTCGTAATTTCCACGGGCGGGCAAAAAGCTTCGATGCGCATTCGTAAGCGGAAAAGAGAGCGCGGAATGTTAGCCTTGAAGTCGCTTTCGATCGCGGCTCGAGCGGCTTTCAAAGGGGTGCCTGTTGCAATCAGCGCATCGGCAGCTCGCGCTGTCAGTCGGCCGTGATGGAGCGTTGTTGACGACGAGCGTTCAACCGCCTTTTGGTCGGCCAGTCCAAAATTCCTTGCACCCTCTCCGCGAATCTTGGCCCCAGCGATCCCCGACCGTTATGCTGCGCGATTGCTTAAATGGTAGATCATTGAATCCCCGAAAGGTAAGCGTAAGACCGTCGCCATCTCGACTTGTCAATTTGCGCAGTTAGCCGGTGGCGGAGTCGCGCCCAATGTGTCATCTTTGTTTATTCTTTCTCATTTCCTTTTTCACAAGTCACGGGCAGCAGCCGTACGATCTATTGGCTCATTGATACTCCGCAGTTTGAACACCCCATCCCTTCTTTCACGTATGCACGCCGCAATTACTGCACTCCGACGCGGATCGTTCGACTGCGAGCGATGTAACGCCGACTGTAATTGACCGTACCTGGAGTTCGATGGTACCAGCCGATTCCGAGTTATGCTGAACGCTTAGCTGCGAAGGGAACTTTATGGGTGCACAGTGCGTACGTAAACAAGGGTCTATTAGATTTCAGAAGTAACGCCGTCAAGCTGCACCATGAACGCTTTATGGAGAGAGCGTAAATTCGAAGCCACCGGACCGGCGATCATGGAAAGCCTGGACAGTATGTGTATCTGTAACAGCGGCGAATCGCATTCCATCCACGACTCGGCTCCCGTAAACATAGCCTCTGAGAATCAACTGTGCGTGAAGTGTCAGTGCAACAAGCCTAACAGTTTCTTGCTGATAGACGGACAGGAGAATCTTAAGATCTCTAGTGCAGAACAGTTCGTAGAGAGATTGCGCTGCGACAGAACAGATCTGAAAGTAAAGGTGGTGTCGATCTTCGGAAACACTGGCGATGGCAAGAGCCATACGTTGAATCAGACATTCTTCAAGGGAGCGGAAATATTTAAAACCTCGAACGAGCAGAACTCTTGTACGTTGGGTGTTTGGGCGGCGTTCGATCCAGTCCTTAATGTAATCTGTTTGGATACAGAAGGTTTATTAGGTCCTAATGTCTCTATTTCTTCGTTGCGCACGTTCGTCGGAGAATTTCAAAATAATCGCGTGCGAATCATTCTGTTGTTTCTGCTTAGGTATTTCTACTTACGAGAACGAACGGACACGGCTGTTACTTAAAGTTCTCGCTGTGTCCGATATCGTGGTGTACAGGACACAGTCCGAGAGATTGAACAGGGATTTCTACATGTTTCTCGGCACTGCTTCTCGAACCTACAATCATCATTTCCAAGCTGCCTTGCAAGCGGTAGGACAGGGGGAAGGTGTTCTAAGCTCCTTAAGTGCACTGGGACCAAGCATTATAGTATTACACGAAACTAGATACACCAAACCTTTGAACAACAGTACATATTGCAATATTCTCAGATTGACAGTAATTTGAAAATAAGTGTTTGTTTTTTCCAAATTGAAAACTCCGGCTTCTCGATGAATATATCACTTTGACTTCTATCGCAGATGGACTGGAGAGCGCGGAGGAGCTTCTTAGAACGCGACTTGCTCAAATGAACCTGGAGACGGAGGCGTTTAGTTCGATAAAGTATGTCGGTCTGCAGACAGCGAACTCCACGGCCGATTACGAGCCCTTGCAGATTGCTATTAAGAAAGAATTGAATAACACGACCGTGAGATCCGCCAGAGAGCCGCGCTTAGTTTACAATACGCTGAAAGTTCTGAACGATAAGTTCTCCGGGAAGATCGAGAATGGCTCCAACGCTCTGTTCCCTGATCAATATTTCACGTGCCCTGTTAAGTGTCTCAGCTGCGGGTGCAGGTGTAGCAATAGCATGGGACATCTTCAAGAGGAAAAGCCACATGATAGCAATACAAGGTCAGCCTTGCGGCGAATGAAATTCACATTCGCGACGCGGCGAATAAGCGGCGGCCAATTATTTTATCGATTAATAACTCCGATAGGTGCCGATACCAACATCAGTATGAGAATCTAGTGTACACGTGTAAGAAATGTTACAGCAATGGAAACGAAGTACAAGTCACGAAACGTATTCAGACGCAGAACGACAATAGTTGGTATGGTTTAGCGAAGTACGCGTGGTCCGGGGACGTGATAGAGTGTCCACATTGCGGGGAGATATATAGAAGTCGTCAATATTGGTACGGCAATAGAAATCCGGAAGAGTTCGCTGTTCGTACGGAGATTACACACGTGTGGAACATGGTACGGTAATAAAGCGTCGTCTCGTATTCTTCCTTTCCAACCGAGTCATCCGTATTAAGAGTCGCGATTACTTATTTCCAGGAGAATCATTCGGCAACGTCGCAGAATACAGCGCAAAGGGTAATCGACGGTGTGTCGTATATCACCGAAGCTGTAACCAATGTCTCGCTGCAACCGACAAAAGTTCTCTCGGCATGGGTCGCCGACCAGGTAGCGCCGTCTTACTGGAGGCCCAATCACGAAATAAAACACTGCCATAAATGTAAAACGCCGTTCGCGCCGACGGACACGAAGCATCATTGCCGAGCGTGCGGCGAGGGTTTCTGCTCGCAATGCTCTGTCAGAACTAAGTGCGTGCCGTCTAGGAATTGGCACACGCCGGTGCGAGTGTGCGATCTGTGTTATAGCAAAGATACCACTTGCAACGATGAAACCACCGAGACCGCGGACGATGTGAACGCCAGAAAGGTATCGGAACAAGTGGTGTCCACTCTGAGCGCGGTTGGAACGGTTTTGAATTATTCGAAATGTAAGGAAATATATTAAGAATGATTAACTCCTCCCACGTATCTGGATCTTCTCGCACGTGTAACATTTTATTTCTCATTTATGCAGCATTCATAAAGGACACGGTCCGGCCATCCTATTGGATCCCAGATTCAGAGGTTGTAAATTGCTTCATATGCTATCAAAAGTTTTCTGACACACTCCCGCTGCATCACTGCAGAGACTGTGGACGCGGAGTGTGCCACGATTGCTCGCAGCATCGTAAACCTGTGCCGCACAGAGGATGGGACAAGCCAGTTCGTGTTTGCTACTCGTGCATGAAGCTCGATTGAGAAACGTTAGATAAAGAGATCTCGCGAAGAAACAATTTATTAGGAACGTCATTAACCCATCTGCACAATATACAGCGACGAATAAGACACCGCGGAAAACCTGCGTCGGGAAGCATTTTCTCCCTTCAGTTTCGTTTTGTAAGCTTGCAGCTCGCGCGTATTATAATTGACCGAATCTATGATCCGCGCTCGTACAAGTTTTTCATTTCTAAAACGGGACATTGAAATCCTTTCGCCATCGAGCGCACCGAAAGTGAATATTTTACTACATCGCTGTAAAGAATCTTTCCTATGAATTGTGCCATGAATGTATTTATCTTTTCTACGAAAACTGTGTTACAAAAAAAGAAAGAAAGAAAAAGTCATCGCTAAGATTATAACGCCATACGCATAGTAATAGGGTACAGTATATTATAGCGGTATTATTATAACAGTATGTTAAATGAGAGTAATAACGCGAGACGTTCTTGTTCCGACGAGAGAGGTCGACGTATCATCGATATACTGGTCCGCTGGGCTGTGATTGTCCTTAGATTCCAAAAAAGAGAAAGCATTTTCAGTATCTGTTACAGTTTTATATGATTTAATGGGTAAAAGGAAAACAGAGAAGTTACGTTCCGTTTTGAATTTCTGTAAGTCACTTGAGTTTAGAATAGGGAAGAAATAAACTATCGAAACTTAAACGGAAACGGCTCTTTATTTTCGTTGACGATCCCGCCGCAGCGACGAGCAACGGCCGGGTACAGATCTCTACTCTGTTCGCAGAATTCGTGTTTTCCCGGGTAAACGGTCAAACTGCGATACATCGATGTTCGAGATGCAATAGAAGATGTTTCGGCAACCACGTGATGACGTCAAAACATGGCGTCTCAATCAGCTGGGTGTTGTGTAGAGTGTGCTTGAGATGCCCGTCTTTAGAAAACCAACGAAGACTGCCGTCTGTCTACTCGAATACGTGAGTTTTTTTTCCAAAACATCGCGCCGTCTCGTTTCTCGCGTTCGCCGGTATTGTGACAGGGATTAAACCCCCGGCGCCCGACGTGCGCCAGGTTGAAATGCGGAAAGACGCAAAACGCTGTTTCATTTGTTAAACATTCCAATCGGGCTGCCGTCTAAAAGTTTGGGAAAATCGTGGACACGCTCGCCAGCGTTACGCCAGGGTGTTCGTGGACCCGGGGGGACGCGATCGCGAGGTTTTCGCCCCTAAAAATCTCGCGTCCCGAATGATGACGCGTACGTAAAAATACACGAGAAATATGGTTGGTAGCGGAGCTTTCTCGGTACGTTCGAATGCTTTTCACCGAATCTACGTGGAATATGCCTCGTCGTTTCGTTCGACGATTAGAAAAAGCTTGTCCTCCCTCGGGCATGATGTTGATACCGTGTGCAACCGATGCCGTGGCCATTTTCATGTTTGCTCCAGTTTCGTAATCATCGTCAACTCCATATTTGAATTCAACAAGTAACGCAGCGGGCATGTTTCGTCTGTTCTCGAATTCCTCTGTCGCTTCACGTGGTGTACGACTCCTATTGACAACGCGTTCCATCTCGATTCTTATCTATTTCCCCGACCCGCGAAAAGGCTCGCCTGTAAACGTGGATCCCTCTCGAGAATCGTACGTCCGCGAGAAAATCTGTTTATCGCGTTCTCCACGTATCGACAGACGATCCCTGCCCGAGCTCCCATTGCCGTGCGATTGCGAATGCAGAATCGAAGGAGGATTTTTCGGAACCGTCTCGCGAACAAGCTCCACGCCGTAGCGTTGTGCAGCCAAACATGGGGCGAGAAAACATGTTGGGAGAGCTCGGTGCGCCGAGGCCGACGCCATTTTTTCGAAAACGATTTAAAAGTGCACCGTCGCGACAGAGAATTGTGTGAAATTGGACACGCGTGTAATACTTGCACATACCGTCGGGACAGGCGGGGGATACCAGGGAAGGTACCGTGGAACGCGTCGATTCCTTTAAAACTTTATTTTAGATCGCAATGTGTTCCGAATGGCACGGCCATTTTGTCGCTTATTAGTGGATAAACAAATGACGATGTCGGTACTCTGGCTTTGAGGCTATAGGCGCGTCACATGCGCGGAAATTCAATTTCACTTGCTAACGCGACCCTTCCTTTAATTATAGTATTCCCATATGATACCAAAAATAGGAAACGAACGAACCGGACTTGCAACCACCGCTTTCCCCGCCTTTCGTTACGTTCTTTTATCCCGACGATCGTATTTCCCCCACCGTCGAAATCGCTATTTTGAATTGCGCGCTATACTAGGTTGCTCGTCGAATTTTGTAGCAAGGAATATTATATTTTGCGAAACATTCTGGCCTGTACACGTGACTGATAATGGTGCCACGTTTTTCCAACAGCGAGAGAAGTCCACTTCCATGAGAAGAGTATCTGCGACTAAATGTGTCGTTGACCGTGCTGCGAATCGTTTGCAAAGCGCCGTGCCAGTGCAGCACAGTGCAACGCGTGCGGCGAACAGCGGTGAATCCGTTCAGGTGTTCGTCGAAACATGGTTAACAATTTGCGGGCAATGTTACCGCACGCTGCGTACGTTGCGTGTCGAAATGTTAGCATCGAAGGGGTTAGAGCGAATCGAGGCGTCGGGGAAGCTAGGTGTGTAACCACGTTGCCAGGACTGCGACGAACCTGTCGCATGGCAACAGCATTTCTGCTTCGTTGCCGGCCGAATTATCGGCGCTTATCTATTTCTCACCGCTTCACAGATTAAACATCCTTTCTCCTTAAAAAAAAGAAAAGAATAACAATAAAACGCGAAAGAACACTTTTACGATCGGCGAGCGACCGCACTTCTTACACTACCTCGCATTTTTTGTCTTCCAAGATTTTATTCCCAACGAAACTTTATCGTAAATGCCGATAAAGAAAAAGATAGAATGATGGTTGAACGCGTGCCGTGGGATAATGCAATTTTACATGGGCGGTATTTTCTAATTTCGAAAGAATTTTATTAGGTACGATTTAAGATGCACAGCTTTGCTTTTTTTCTTCTTCTTTCAGTGACGAAGAAGATACTTTATTCGATATGCCTCCAGATAGACCAGACGCGTCAGGTGTAGAAACTGGGATAGGACTGAATAGTACTCAAGTTTTCAGTTTCGGCGAGACGGTATACATGATGAAGGAAAAAGAGAACGCAAGTGCTTTTGTTGAAAGTAATTCGAGCGACGAACTCCACGAAGAGATCTCTATGTCCGAGAAGTCCGTCGAGAAGAACGGTCAGCTGGATGACGATTTGACTTCCCTCAGCTGGCTGCACCAACAAAATCTGTTAAAGGGTTTGGACATTTCGAATCCCTCCAAAGACATTAAGAACGAGAATATCTTAAACAACAATGTCTGCGACGACATGGCAGACTTCTCCGAGAACACTAATTCCATTTCAAGTTTAGACGACGGTTACTGTCCAGGTAATTCTTATTTCTTCTTATTTTATTCTTAAGGCGCATAAAGGCATTAACGGGCTGTTACCATACTTCCCTTTCCCCTCTGTTACAGCAGATAATAATAGCAAGATAAATAATTCAACCTCCCACGGTCATAGTCAAAGCTTTCAACACTCGAATAAGAATGGCCAAAAGTCTATGCAGATCTTTCAGGAGTCGGCGAAGAATCACTACAATTCTTCGCAGAATAACCAGGCAAAGATTTCCCTGAGCAACAATAATCTGCCAGTTTCGAATCGGAACAAACACCCCACGCATATACCGTACGATCCTCACCTGCACAGAAACAGTAAACCACCATATTCATTTTCCTGTTTAATTTTCATGGCTATCGAGGATAGCCCTGTAAAAGCTCTACCAGTCAAGGAAGTGTACGCCTGGATATTGGATCACTTTCCGTATTTTAGGAATGCTCCCACTGGATGGAAAAATTCTGTTAGACATAATCTAAGCTTGAATAAGTGTTTTCGTAAAGTGGAGAAAGCTCCAGTAAGTATCCCTGGGGGGCGTTCGCGTTCGCTGCTCGAGCTTTGCGATCAGAGATCATTATTAACGATCGGTGTTTATTTCAGAACTTAGGTAAGGGCTCGTTATGGATGGTAGACGCCCAATATCGTCCGAATTTAATACAAGCGTTATCTCGCGCCCCGTTCCCCCCTCCAACTGCTCAAACTTTATCATCGCCAGAAAAGCCGCAAAGAAAGAACACAAGCACTCGACTTCCAGATCCCATTCTCTTCCCGTACCTCTCCAAAAGACTGGCGTCGAGCAACATCGCCGATAACGCGGAAACCGAAGTAGACAGTGACGTAGACGCAGCGGCTGCTGCCATGCTCTCCTTCAAGCACGGACCTATTATTTTAAATCATAATAAAGGTAGCGCCCTTTGTGATCTCTATGCCTGCGCGCTACAATCTGCCAGCTGCCCTCCCCCCCAGCGACTCATCCAAATTCTCTTGCAGATCGTAAGCGAAAAGTGCCAGAATCCGAGAAGTTGGTGCCAGTGATCACTAGGAGCTCCAGCGAGGACCATACTTATAGTTGTATTACCTCAGTGAAACCAGAAAGGTAGGGGCGCGGGCGCATTAGAGATCGCGAATGAGGCGGGGGTCGCTAGAATGCGAGTTACACACGTTCCCCGTATTTACTTCCTCAGCAAATATCCGAGCGAGGAAGCGAATCCGGACTTCGACGAGCAGCGGAAGATAGCGGAGGGCGCCGACGCGCTCCTGAATTTAGCGGGTGTCGCCACGGCGGTTAGTCATAGTAGGACACCTCACGCGCAAGGTATTAACTCAACACCAAAGTCCGAAGGTACGTCAAAGCCGAAGAAGCGCTCGCCTCCAAGCGATTACTCGAGCCCGCCCGAGAAACGACGCAAGCATTGGCCAAAGTGGAGTGAAGGGAAGCGGTATTTAAAGCAGATTATATAAAGGTCTCGGTTCGCGTCTATGTAACAGCACCGCAGACCTTTCCCCACTTTTCTTTCACGGTGTCGTACAAAACCAAACATTTTTCGAGACTATATATATATATATATACACACACATACATATATATTTTCACTATCGGTCATCGCGAACGACAGACTTAATCTTACATCGCTGACAATGAATCTATCGTCTTTCGAGCACGGCTAAAACTATTAGCGAGAGATTTGCATCGAAGTTTATTGCCATTTTTAGGCATGTAAGAAGAGGGAGTGCGAGGGGAGAAATGTGTTCGCGTCGCGTTGAAAGGAAACGGATCTGTCAGGTGCATTTCTATTTAACGAGGAGGAGACGGAAAACGAGGGGCGGGAAAGGGGGGAAAAAAGGAAAACAAATTTGGCGGTCGCTCAGGGTTTAGAACTCGCTATATGCCAAAATGAATTCAGTAGCACTAAGCAACAAGCAATAATAGAAGGGTAGTGTTAACAAGTTACTTTTTCAGCATGTTACTAAAACATGATACAACTAAGAGGTTCGTGGAATGTCAATGGAGGGAAACACTATCGCGTACTAAACTAAACGTAACGATAAACTTTTTAGACCTGTTGTGACGATTATACATATTAATTCATAGAGAGAGTTTAATTAATGATAATAGAGTTCTATATTAGGTTTTTGTAGATATGTATAGAGATATAATTGATATCTATTCGATAGAGAAATTGATAATATATTTAAAAAAAGATTATATATATATATACACACACGTACACATATATATATACACAACACATACATACACGCACGTTCATGTTCACCACGTGCTCATTCATTACACTTAAAAATACATCTGGTCATGTACGCAGCTGTATGTGTGCAAAAGAAAAGTCGTGCCGCGAGAACTATTCGCTAACGAGGGAAGAAGAGGGCACAGAAATGTAGGTGGTACGCCAGCATGGAATTCGAAATGACGAAGATATTATCATTTCATGCCTTTTTCTACTCTCTTCGTGGCTTTTGAGATGATTTTGAACAGTGCTGTACATAATGGTAGATCCTGTAATGTATGCACAGACCAGTTTCAAAATTTTGTTAAACGGATCAGTCGCGCGCCATGTCGGATTGGCGACACTGATCGGAGAGTACGGTATAAGAAGAGAGTAGTAATCCTATTTTTATAAAAAAAGAAAATTAAAAAAAAAATATAAATATAAATCCATTATATTAAGAACTTTTGCGAATACCTGATAAGCGGACGAGAGGATGTATAATACGCGGCGGAGCGCGGATATCGATCAGGACTGGTCTTGTATACATTAAATTGTGTAGTTCTATATAGAGAGAACGTATATATTTTTACAGGGCGCACTGCCCGCGTGATAAAAGCTCTTCCTAATAATTCGCTAAAAGAAACACAGTTCATTAGCTTAAAACCATTTACTAATTGTAATCGTAGTAACTCGCGCGACACTACAAGCACAGCATGGTAGCGCAGCCTGAACGATTTTCATGCTATTTCTTTCACGATCACAATGCCATATATAATTTTAAAAGGAAAAATTTCCCACGGATCACAAGTGTAACAATCTTTTCGGTTCGTTCCTGTAGCGAACGATGTGCGTGCGCCAGCCGAAGGTACTCGCTCGGGGAGAACTTGGGTTACCAATTTAAAATGTGCGAAATTTTAAATCGGAGACGGTTTCTAGTCTTACGACTATACGTGTACACGCGGAAGGGAAACAAAAGGAGGTATCGGTTGTTAGGTCGTAAATGATATTTAAGCGTCACAGTTGCAAATAATGATAAAAATCGTTACCTGTAATGTTATTATATGTTACTGCTGGCTCAGATCTATTCAGGCGCGAGACTCCTAGTTATTGCTTTTAAAGAAGGTGCAATTTAGTTTAACGTAATTAACGAGGTACGTTGTTCATCGTCCAGTGTTCAAATTGTGTCCGGTTACGTTTGACATTTTAAATTCGCCGCGTAGTAAATTAATCGAGCTGATCGCTGCGATCTTTTGCCCGCCGGGTCGAATGTAAAATCCGCTAGAGGAAGCGATATCGCACTCCGAGGGCCACGGTAATCCGAAATTCTTAGGTGTCCACGGGCGGGAAAGGTTATTGATTAATTTAGCGTAACGAATGGACGATTAAGAGTACGGTAAATTTAACGGACAATTTATTGACAGGGCGCGCTGCCAAAACTTTTTATGTGATTGTAGCTGGTCGGCTACAAAAGGAATGATCCGAGCTAAGGGTGCGAGGAAGAATGCCATGTTATATACGATGATGAAACTTGAAAATTTCTCTCAGAGGAATCTACACTCCTTTTGCGTAACGTAAAATTATGCTATTCACCGTGCATATATGTGTATTTATATGCTTTGGAGAAGCACGTGCTCAAGGCGGGGCACTATTTTTTTTTTTTTTTTCGAAATTTGTATGCAATCCAGCAGGACCAGTTTTTTCTTTTTAAACGCTTACGTTTTTCTATTGTCTGTGATATTATTGCAAAACTAAACACGCCTTGTTGTTGTTGTTGTTATACTTTGGTGAAACAGAAGTTTTAAGAGCTTTATATAAGTTTTATCGTTTAGAGGAAAAGTGGTGTTCATCGCACTTTTTGATATTATTAAATTGGCATTCTTGCTGACACCTTTTAACATTCTAATTTTAGGTAGGGAATCTGGCATCTTCAAATTAGTAATATATTATGTATTATACGTACATACATATATATATATATATATATATTGAAAGTAATACCACAGTTTTCACTATTTGTTGAAATTTTTTAGTCTAGCTTTTGTTTGCTACGACTGAAGATCTGTTCTTCCATGTAGTTTATTCTAATGTAATATCAATTAGGGGGTGGGATGCCATTTATAATAATAGTAACGTAGCTAATCGATCAATTACAAATTAGAATAATCGATTAGCAACACAACGTAAAGCAATACACCAGTAATTCCTGACACTTTGGCGAAATACTCTAGTCAGCCGGTCCTTGGAAGACATTTAATCTTTAAATACCGATGTAATGCTTGCACATAATAAACTAAGTACAAGGAAAGCTTGAATAACAGTAATTATGATACAAAATACATCACTCCGTCAAGGGTTTTCTTTTTTATGTGAATAAAAGTCCTTTTAAGGTCGGGTATAGTAACAGCATACTAGCTGCACCTCGCCTTTTACTGAAGTAATAAAGACGTTTAATGATAATAATAACAATAATAATTGCCACCGATAGCGCGCGTGCTTTAGAAACACCAAGCTCTTCGCGCGACCATTTAACGCATGCCAATTATTATTTAACTGGATGTTAAATCATTTATTCTATCCTGTTAAACGTGACCGGCTGACTCATAGACAAAAAGAGAAGTCATCGATAACACCAAAAAGACACTCGAGTGTACGAAGCAAAGCATGTTTCATTGTATCGCGACCTAGCCACGGACAATCAAAATGTATAACATGGTGTTTAATTTTGCTTCCATTTACATGACATCGTGCCAAACGCATAAATCATTTATTTCGAGGAACAGATGTTAATTTATATGTATATCTACGAGTTGTACATTGTACGAATTTTGTTGGCGTAATATGTAATATTATTATTATTATTATTATTACTTATATTATTATTAATATAATTATTATTCATTTTAAACAAAATACACTGTAAAATGTTTGTTAAGTTTTTGACCTTGCTTATATAATTGAGTAAAATATTTAATATTTTAGATTGTAACCGAGACAGAACTTTATTAATGAAAAGAATACGAAAAATCAAATGTGAGAGGAATCAATTATTTTAAATTAACCCTACGTGGTCACACCTTATAATCACAAATTGGTCACACGGCGTTTACTGCACCCCAGCGTCATTTTTCAATTACCATTTTTGTATTTTTCAATCTATACAATCGTGCTCTAACAGTCTTTTAACCATATTTTTTTTTTTAATTTATTTTTGCCATAAATCTGCTTTGGAAGTCGTAAAGGCGCGACATTTGAACTCGAAAATTGTTCTTGGGATGAGATACACCGCGCGTGTCCACGAAGGGTTAACAACCTTTTCGAAACACGCTTATCACGCGCACGTACGATCGTGAACGAAATGAAATCGAATGGAAAAAGAAAAGAAGTTTAAGAAAGGAAAGAATCGATTGTTATTGAGCGATGTTAATTTGAATACAATATATTCCTATATTTAAACTCTTAAATTATTTATGTCTATCAAACAACGCGCTCGGAAGAAAACGTTTCTTTCGAGGAATCATAATTGGCGCGTTTTCCGATTTCAAAAGCGGCTCCGTGCGCGGCAAATTTCCCGCGCGAAACATTCGTACGTATAAAGGAATAGTATATATATTACAATAAGGATTTAAGTGACCACGTGCGATGAAGTACACGCGGAATAAGAACTGCGAGCCATCCCTCGCAGATTTTCTGAATTTCAGGTGAAGCCTGGTGATCCGTTCACCGACTTCTATCTCCGCGATTCGAATGCAGCTCGGTCACGTGATCCTCCCCAGCGGTGTACCAACTTGCACGCGCGTATACCTAGAACGGAGCACACCTTGTTACTATACTTTATCGCGGTTCAAAACCTGTCGGTCTGCATTCCAGTGTGCTGGTGGACGCCAAGCGTCGTGTGCTATAGGAAATCGAACCGATCGAGGCGAGCAACGATCGCCGGATAAAAAATGAAGTGATTCACCGGCACGAAATACGACGAGCTGAACGATTTCCAGGCTCGAGGAGCATCGTGCCACGTTCACGGGAAACCCGAAGGATTTCGAACGGAAGGATCGTGCAGCCGGATCGAAGGAAAAAGGGTGAGTGTGTGCCTCGGGCACGATCACATTTCTTTCCTTCCTCTCTGTCGCCGTTCCCCGTCGTGCTTTTATTATCGTGCTTCGCGAGGCCCCGCTCCAAACGATTCCGAGCGAAATAATTTTAAGACGATCGCGAGTACATCGGTAATAGGTGCTGGATCACTGAAAAGGCTCGCTTGTGGTGTCGCCGTGCAGGATCACCTGCCGGAAGGGGTAAGCCGCCAGTGTTTTCGACGAGATTTCGAATGCACGATTATCGCGGCGGAATGCGTATCGCGAGCGGCGTCCGAGCTTTTCTCGTAATCGGCAAAATTCTCGTTCGGATAATACCGCGCTGCTTAATGCGCCTGCGTTCGAGTACATATACATGTTCGGTACGCTTTGATTAAAGCTTGTTAAAGGCTTTCGCGGTACGCGCAGTAATCCGGTCGAGCTGTCAACCTCCCGGCGATACGTTTTGAAATTTGCAACGCGTGCAGCAGAGGCAGAGGGATAGAGAAAGGGGGAGAGTTATCTGTTGCCGGTGTCACTTGATCCAGAGAAATGAAAGGGCATCGTCGAATCTCCAAGGTGTTCCCAAGTAAAAATGGGGCGTTGATGGTTGAATATAAGTGGCGACTATGGGAAGAAGATTAAAATAGCGTGTGACACGTATACGGCTAAATATTCGTCGCTCGTTTTATCTAAGCGATCGCCGTGCATACCGAGCAAGAGGATTAAGCTAGACGTGCTTTGGTCCTCGTATCGAGCTGTGAAACACGCCACGAAAGAGGAATGAACCGTTCACGTGATTAATCGCCGATCGCCGAAAGGGAGGATCCACTTCTCTCGAATCTGTTCGACCAACGGGAAATCCGATCTTCTTCCTGGTTCCTGTTTGTACACGTAACGAGACACGGCATTTCCCTTGCACAGAAAATTTCAAGCTTCACTTCCACGTAGGATTACAGATTCAGAACGATTACCAAATAGAGATCGTAAATCGATGCATGCTGCGTGGAATTAATTCCAACCTTAGAATCATTTAGCTTCTTATTTAGATTCTTCAACGTATTCTCGAGATAAAGATAAATAGTGAAAATACTCGACTTTCTCCTGTAAACTATAATTGCATGCGATCACTCGCTAGATCCACGCCGTTGCGTCCAACTCGATCTCCAATTCGATCGTACAGATCTGCGAACGTTTTGGTGGACATAACAGAGCAGCAGGTTGTGAAAGTGGAAGTCGATTCTTAATCCTCGAGGCCTCCGAGAGGATCGCGCCGCGTAAAAAAGATTTCGGAATTTGAGGTCCGGTCAACGACAGGTTGTAGAAACAAGACTAATTCTCGTTCAGCTGTCACGATTCTCCACACACAGGCACGCGCGCGTGTAGTATATCGCGTAACTCGGGTGGCATTGGTTCGCCTGTAAGGTTAGGTGCGCGAGAGGCATCGTTCGCGCGCGCGCGGGGTGGCGGGGGTTGACAACCACTGCTTTGGAATTCGAGTTCTTTATTTTTACGAGAGGCAACGTCGGAAACCAGCCTCTTTCGAGCCCTTCTCACCTGTTACATACCGCCGGCATTTATGCTACCATTTAACCAGAAGTTAAGAGTCCTCCTGTACATAAAACACGTTAAACTGCCTGGGCAACGGGCCAAACGTGTGCTTTTTGTACCGTGATTTCGACTCCGATGAAAAATGCCTCGCTTCCACGGCGAATCCTCGAAGTAAGCCAGCTCGTTTCCGCACAATGCACGCGAGCTGGTCGTGAGAGGATTCTCTTTTTCGCTTTCTCATAGGCGGCGAAATAAGGACAAAGGATAATGGGACTTGAATCGATTCTAGCTTATAATCGAGTCTAACCAAAAATAAAGCGAAATCCTTCGAAATGGAATAACCGGCACCGTTCGATCCCACGCGTGCCTCAACGTCGATGTAAAGGGAACAGTGCTTTTTCGAGGGGCTGAATATACTCGGTAGGTGAGCTTCGCGAGGAAAAGAAAAGAAAATGAGCCGATCGCTGTGTAAAAGTGTCGCGTAGGCGAGCGGCGCGGTGTGCCCCGTGAATGGATCTGCCTACATGTAGCGCGTGTTAGCCAACAAATAATTTCCATCGTTCCTGGACGTGTCGGTACGGTTTTCTGATTGTCACTTGCCGACGGCCAAGCGTCCGCACGTGGGTGGAAAGCGGTGCGCGCATTCAACGACGGTTTTCGTCACCGTATATGGTCATTTTCGTGTTGTCATTGTGGCACCTCTCCTCGGCTTTGTCACGCTACAATCACGGCCAAGCTGCCCTCGCCCCTTCGACGTATTTCCGATGGGATATTATGATTATGATCGGCGGACGATTCATCGCGCGCCGCGAAAAAATAACAGATCCGTCCACCCACGCCGAATCGACTGATTTTGCTTTTTAGGTACCGGAGGGGAGGAGCGTTTCGCGCGCGCGCGCACACTCATTAATATTTTATTAACGTACAGCTGGCTTTTTATCGCCGCATCATAAAGTATGATTACTATCGCCCTTTAAAACGCTATCAGAATTATTCTTGTTGACTGTTATGTCACGTTGCAACTGTGGGGTTGCACCGGAAGCACTCAGCTCTATGAATATTAGGTTAGGTTATATGTATTCGAAAATGATTAACCGCAAAGTCTTATGGAAATGGAGGGTATTCATTGCGAAATATATATAAACACAGTATTTTCAAACAATAGATTGAAGAAATATAAAGAATGGAGGTTAGGTGTAGTCTATAGGTATAATAATATTACGTTTTAGTACGCTTGCTTTCATTTATTAAATTCTACCTAATACAATTGATGCGGATGTTGTGTCATGCGTAAATATTATCGTTCAAAAATAATTCATATAGCCGGTGTTCCTGCGCACGATGCCCCTCCATCGTTCGCTTCTGGATCGCCTTGATTGGCGAAGTTGTTAGCGCGGGCAGCAGCTTTTGACACGAAAAATCGTTTATGATATGTCCGAGAACGGGGGCGATGATTTTACGCCTTGGTATTTGCAGCCGCGCATTAAAACTAGAGCGAAAATCCGTTCTATTTCCACGTGAACTCTCGCCGTTCTAAACTTAAACGGGCTTGCCGGGCATTAATTTTAGTGGGCTCTCGCTGGCGCCTCGATTCCCCGCGAGTTTTCGTCCCACCCTGAACCAGGTCGGAAAAACGACCATGCGGAGCAGAAATATCCGACTAACTCTCTTCCTTCATTGCAGAATGTGTCAAGATGCGACCAGTGCCTTCCCTATGTGGCCTCGTCACAGCCCTGCTCCACATCCTGGCCAGCTTCGCCCATGGTAAATCGCCTTTTACAATTCTAACTAACGTGAAAAGACGTTCCGGCTCTTTACGTACGAGACGAATAGTTGCGCTTACATTCTCATTCCACAGGACAAAGAGAAGAACTAGGCATGTCGTTCTCGCGACATCCTCAGCCTCTGGATGCACCTCTAGGAGACGACGTGAACTTTGAGTGCAACCTTAATCTAGCTGCAGAACGCTTCTCGTGGTGTCACAGGCCATTGGGTTCGGAGAAATGGTTGCCAGTTTTCCATACGGCCATCAATGGCAAGATCTCTCGATACGTAGTCAATTTCGATAACGAGACAAAAGCTGGGGATTATCGTTGCATAGCTTTTTATGGTAGGCACACCTGCGATCGCTCTGTTGCTTCGCGCGAACTTAGGATTTAAAATTCACCTTCCGAACTCCTTGTAGGTTCCAGTGGTTTGGCTTCCGACCCGGCACGACTGACGCTCGCTACGTTGCAGAAGTTCTCCGACAGGAGCAACGTCGTTATAAATGTCGCGGCAGGGAATACCGTGCCTATCACGTGCCCTGTGCCTTACTCGGCTCCAGAGGCCATAGTTCAATTCTATAAAGACAACAATCCTATACAGAACGTTAACAGCAAAACCATGATCATCGAGAGCGTTAAAGCGTCGGACAGTGGCTCCTATTTCTGCACCGCTAGTAATTACATAACCACTCAGATATACACCAGTAATCACAAGATCATCATGAACGTGCACACCAATCCTAGTTTCCAAAAGCCGTATTTCGTCAAGCAACCGCAGACTGAGTATAAAGTCCTGCGGGGCAAGAATGTGACTTTGGAATGCTTCGGCGCTGGTTATCCGGTACCTAACATCGCGTGGAGTAGATTGGGTAGCCCGTTGCCGTCGAACTCTGTGAGAACATCGATGGGCTTGATGATAACCAGCGTCCAGCCAGCTGACAGAGGGGAGTACGATTGCATGTGGATGAGCAACGGTGCGCACATCAAGTCTGTGATTATATTGAAAGTAATGGAGGCGCCGAAGGTGATCAGATCGCCGAAGGCGTCCACATTCTCCGAGGGTGGCGAGCTGGAGCTGTCGTGCATGGTAACTGGCGAGCCGCAACCGAAGATCGAGTGGTTGATCAACGGAGAGTCCATGTTGCCCAACGATAACGTGGAAGTTAAAGGCTCGATGCTACGCATATCCGAAGTGGAGAAGAAGCACGCTGGTATCGTACAATGCGTGGCAAGTAACGAGTACGGCTCTGACTCCGGCTACAATCTATTGAGAGTGAATCCGAAGCAACATGTCGGTACGACGGAATCGAGGCCGGATTATGGTATTCAAAGTTCACGGCACAAGCACACGAGAGGCGGAGGGAGACGGAGGAGCAAGGAGGGAAAGCGAAAAGGCACAGGTAATTAGATACTAACTAGGTGTAGATAATCTGGATCTGTCTAAACTTCTCTCGTGTTTTCAGCGGTGATGGTGCCGCCGAATCAGCCGAACGTCACAAGGCTCTCGGATGTGTCCGTGATGGTCAGGTGGTCTGTACCGAAGAACACTGGATTGCCGATTCAATTCTTCAAAGTTCAGTACCGGGAACTTGGCCAGAAGATGAACGGCAAGCAGGCGAAGTGGATGACCGCGAATTCGGAGATACCGAATCACATACGGTCGTTCGAAGTGACCGACTTGCAGCCGAACCACACGTATCGGTTCAGAATCGCCGCGGTCTATTCGAATAATGATAACAAGCCGAGCCCGAACTCCGTACGTTTCCATCTGATTAAAGACGGAGGATTCGAGAGGAACAAAATGCCGATACCCCTGCTGACGAACACCGAAGCCCTCGGGCCGCAAGAGGTGCTGCTCGTTTGGCAGAATCCGGATAAATCGGCGGACATCGATGGTTTCTATGTGTACCATCGGGCTTCCACTTCGGCCGGCGACTATATTAAGACTACGGTCGAGGGGAAGGATTCCTTCAACATAACTATATCTCACTTGCAACCTGACACGACGTACGAGTTCAAAGTGCAGAGCTTCTCCGTGGGCGCCGCGTCAGAATTCTCGCAGATACTCCGGCAGAAAACGAAGAAGCCCGTGATCGAGCACAACGATCACGACAACCGTAACGATCACGGTAGCAATCTAACGCTGGACAGTCGCGTGAGGCCAGCCGACGATAGAAACGCGAACATGTACGCCATAATCGGCGGCGTTCTCGGCGGATTGACGCTCCTGGGAGGATTAGCAGCGGTGGCAGTGGTGTACAAAAGGACTAAGCACAAACAGAGCCGAGAATCTTCTCAGAGCGAAGGTATTCGTGATTCTAAGCAACGGTGTAACTCGTAATCGCGACGCGCGAGCTTCATATTCTTCTGTTCGTAGGGAAACCGATAACAAACGGACGAGTAATGAACGGCGGGGTGACCGACTCCAAGATAAATATAACATCAAACCCGCTCGCTGGTCTCGATACGTCCGAGGATATAATACAGCCTAAGGTCGGTATTTGTAAGTAACAATATCATAGTACTTTCGCTCTGTCACAGAGGAAAAGAATGACTGATTTCGACGAAGCAAATATACCGTCTGCTCTGTTTCACGAGCATAAAAACAATTCCCTAAGGTCATTCAATTTTCCCCTTGAACTCAGAGGATTCACTTTGGCGAGAATGAACCGTAACATTAGTCGCGTACGTGCGCCACTTCGCGCGCCTCCGTTGTTTCCACTGCGATCGTTCGTACTGTTGCGTGTGTGTGTTCTGTTGAGTTGTAATCCCTAGGCGGAGTTTGTATCTGGGAATCATTATATTTCTCTGCACAGTTATCGGGAAGCCTCGAGCCAGCTTCCATATCGAGTCGGACGGCGAATTCCGCGTAGGGTTACAACGGTACGCCTCGAATTTTTGGCACGTTCACTTCTGGTGGATGACTCGGCTCGTTCTATTTTAAAGCGACTTGCATTTTATTTTATTTTTTTTTCTCCCCGCGCCCTATCGCCGCACGCGACTGCATCCTGTGTATTTACATTTGACTAACGTGTTTCTGCTTTCAGACTATTATCGATACATATTAAGGAAGACTAGTCTTTTCTAGCTTTAGCATTGGTCGCGTGTGCTGCTCTCTAATTCCTACTCGCACTCTCCGCAATCTCTCTCTGGAGCCGCTTTTCTTTCGTTTTACTTTCCGAACACCACACACGTACGTAACTGTAGCGCGTAGCTCATTTGTGATCTGAAAGAAGCGAACGAACACGCATGTTTCTAAACAGAGCGGACAACAGTCGCCGATGGAAATGGCCTCGTTTCTAAACGGGCAGAACAACAACAGCAACAACCATAACGGCAGCGACACAGCTGCCACTGACGTGAACGCGTCGCACACCGAGCCACCTCTGCACCAAGCATCACTGCCTATCGAGCAACCCCTGTGAACGTCCGTGTATTCCCAGGTCTTCGGTGTCGCGCCACAGCGACTCAGTTCCATTCTAGCAGAAGAAGCATGCGCGAAACGAACAACCGTTGCCCCGACGATGCTTCTTAGTGAGACTTGTAATCGTTACTTATAATAGACTTTAGTCACATCTCGGATCACAGCGAACGAAACTGTTGCTAGACATTTACAGGGTGTCCATGATACGTATGCTCAAATACTTGGATTAATTACTAGACAGGCGTTCGTCCACGTAATTGTATATGTTACGCATACAACTTTAAGTCTTTCTTCTCCGCGGGATAGTTTTCTTTTGAAAGCTCAAGATAGAATAAGAATTGTTAATTGGCCAGGAAGTGGGTACGTTGAAATTCCTGATGTACCTGCTCTCGACGAATCTTTCCTTCTTATTCAACGTCTCTGGCTGTGCCCACTTTATGGTCGATGATAGAACTTGAAGGATCACGTGAGCTCAAAACTGAATGATTTGTTTTTCTTCTGTGACATCTACTTTTTATCACATACGTGCAGCTTTATATTAATTTTATCCCCCCCAGGCAGCTTTTTACCGTTATCGCGTTTCCTAATTTAAATTAACTAGCGTCCATTATGTTACTTTGTAAATACGCGAAATAATTAGTAGTTACGTCGGATTAAGACGCGAATGAAATTGTGCCTGAAAGAACAGACAGCTGTGCTACGTGTTTTATATTATACAAACCTCTTAGGGTTGTCGATGGTATCGGAACGTTTAAATATTCTTCAATCATTCATATAACATTACTCTGAACGAATTGAGATCGTGTCATTATTGCACGCGTCTGCCGTACTATTTTTGGTACATCATCGTTATTGAAATTGGCAGCTCGGCCTTGATAAAAATCGTTACTAGAATAATAGCAGTAACGAACCGTATGTCGCTAACAGTATTTGTTACGTAATATCGCGAAGGTAACTTGTAATAACAGTATTTTTCCTAGCCTCGAGTTAAATGCAATAATTGTTTAGTGATCGATATTGTATTCCTAACGGTAATCAAGCTTTACGATAATTGCGCCTACCAATCTGACAAACGTACGAAAGTTCTGCGATCTTATTATGTTGGAATTTCGACACGAGAAAAAGACAGACAAATTTGTAAATAAGTATTTGTAAAATTTCTTCGGCGATACGTTATTTTATACATACACGCGTATCTTTAACGTAAACTTAATTATTTAAATCCTTTGTACTTTAGGAGAAAAATCAGCACAACGATCTGCTGTGTGGAAGGAACAATTTGTTAACGGAAGAACGAACAAATTTTGTATATATTAGAATGGTTTAGATTTTGTGAAGGAGCATATGTGCCTTAGATCTTGCCTATACAAAATACTGTTAAGATTAATTATTTATCTACACCTATGTATGTATATCGACATTTTATGTACTTAATTTTTTTTTAATAAACATTCTATAAACATATCACTATCGTCTTTATTCTTCCGTATATTAGAATACTAGCTTTACTATCCAGCTTCGCCTGGAATTTAGATTCTGATTTTATAAAAATAATTTTCTTTTCTCTCTTTTCTTTTCGTGAAAATAGCCACATTCATATGGATTAGCCAGGCACAAAGAGCTGAGGCAGATCGGAGTGGTGTTAGAGAGGTGTTGAAAGAACCGTAGTAATAATAATTCGAACAATGTGCGGAACAGAGTAAATGATTAAAGCGAACATTAGATAATGCTTAAAATTATTGGAAATAGCAGAATTCAATATAATAAATAGCATTTTAGATATTGCATTTTATCGGCGGAATTTCCAACGATGTGTCCCTTATTTATAAATTTTGTAGCTTTCAATTGTATGATTAAAAAGTAGTAGCTATATCTCCTATTCTCCTTGTCATATAAGAAGGAACCTGCTGCGCATTTTGGCGCTCATTGGCTATGGCACCAGCAATGCTCTTTCGGCTGCGCATCCGTTCTGCGCCGAAAGCGTTGACGTGGCGCCACTTTCGTATATACCGCGTGTTTCAACTTTTTTGTCGGATTTGATCGTCTCTTTTTAACTGAAAATTTCTAAAGAAATAGTTCATCAATCGTATTACTACATTATAATTACGATAGCATGGACATTACCGCACATTCCCCTATACAAAAAAAAAAAAAATAAGAAAGGAAAGATAAGCAACTGAATTATTATAAGCAACTGAAGTATTATAAGCAAGTGAAATATTATAAGGATTATATTAGCCTAAAAGGCCTGAGAAATGTATATACTTCAATTCAATGGGAAACATTTCTCTCACAGATAATTCACTCGGGACAAAGAAAGACCATCATCAATATTTATAATGAAAAGAAAGCTCAGTTTCCGGAAATGAGGTGACAAAGATATTATTAAATTAGTTGGAAATACATGCGGCGTGGGCTATCGTACCGTCGTCAATCAAAGAATTTAAAAGGACGGGGACCGTGACTTCTCCTTCGAAGAAGCGGGTAAAGCCCGATATAATGCAGAAGATGTCGGAAGTGGAAATTAGAGCAATACGGAAGCATGTGCACGCCTTTTGGGAACGAAGAGAACTACCGACACTTCCGAGAGTGTTTGTGGCTATCCGAAGAGACGAAAATTTACCGATTACATCGCCTCTGTAGGTGTTCCCCCTCCCAAAACAAGTGGCCACAGAAAATGTTGCTCGGCATCCTGTTAATCACCATCGAAATTGTAGTACACATACGATATTCAAATATGGAACTAATACGGACATAACCTCGTATATTCGACTTGCGGATATCGCTAAAAAATAGCCGCGGTGTAATAGACACCGTGGTTGTAGCAGAAGGGAAACTACAATCTTTCGTAAATTGTAAGAATTAACGCGATCGATACGAATGGAAAAATGTCTACGAATGCTGCTATAAAAGCATTCGCAAACATTATGGACTCCTTAAATACGCGTGACCGACAAGCCTTTTTATCATTTATCGCGGATAATTGGAAGGCAGAAGAGGCGAAATTGAAATCCCTGTCACAGAATTACATAGGTAGGTAAATGACATTTCAATTTTGTATAACAAATTATAGCATAAGAATTTAATAGAATCATCCCTGTTCGCAGATGATCGCCGCAAAGAAAGCGATTCAGAAAAGGAGCAAATGAGAAACATAAAGAAAATAATTATCGATATTAGAAGCAGAGTACCATTCAATGGTATACTTCCATCGGAGCGTATTGTTCCGCCAACAGTTGGAGAGGTCTGCTATTCGATCTTAAAAACAACTTCCAGACCTGTTTACCAGAATGGAGAAATATTATTAGTTCGATAACTCTGCAGAATTCTGATTGCGACGATACATCAACCAAGCATGTCGATGCATTTCTTTACGATAGTAACGAAGTTATTGACCTTATAGAAGAAGGAGGATTGAAGAATTTATATTGCGCTAATTGTGGGTCCAAGGATGTAAAAGAATATAGTAAGGGATTATTAAAAGTCTGTCCGTCTAAACTCTATAACTGGCCATTTAAGCTAAGCTTCGTTTCAGACATCATATCGCATTCCATGTCGGTGTCTACCATGCTATATATATTCCACAGCGTCTTACCATCTTTGGAAGGGAGAACTTTACTCGACATAGGATCCAGACTGGGCGCTGTTCTATTCGGGGTATTTCTTTCGACTCTCTCGAGGTTTATAATTCATCCAACAGCATGTGTCGTTACTTAGAAATACATTTCTAGGCACACATCTTCACGTCCGCTCGGAGAATCATTGGAGTCGAAATGAACAAGGACCTCTGTGCGTTACAATGCGAGATAACACGGAAATACAAGATGAACGATCGTGTCGAGATAGTAAATAAGAGAATCGAGGAATGCCCCGAGATTGTACAGAACAGCAACATTATTATTATGAACAATCCGTTTGAATTTTATGTCCCAGAATCTGTACACACGGACATATGGAGATATCTGAGGTGTAATATTCAAAAGGGAACGATTCTAGTCACCAGACCATCTATCGAAAGAATCTTCGCGGCTTTGAAAACTGGGATAGAGATCGAGGAGTGGGTCAAACTTTATGGGACAGAAGAGAATCTAAAAGAACATCGAGTGCTTGGATCGGAACCTGTAGATCCTGACGATCATGCCGACATTAATGTCTACGAAGTTCTATAAAGGACTGATTGAGGAGGAAGAAGATTCTGACATACATAGATGATGCGTAAAAAAAATTGAAATTTTTTTTATATGTGAATTGGAGAAATAAATATCTTTTAAAAGATCGTATCCGTGTTTTTTTATATCATCTAATCGATACTTTGCCGCTCCGATACATTCGAATGGAAAGTATGAAGTTCGCGGTAACTCATCGAATTTCCAGGGTCAAAACAGGAATCAAAACATCGGGTTTATGGCGTCACGCGGAACCCATCGGTACAGGTGTGCTATCGTAACCGCAACTCTCTTGCGTCAATCGTAGGTGGAAAGCTTCCCTACTAGGAGAGCCAATTTCAATGCAATCGATCCCCTCCTTTTATACAGGATCCCTTGTATAGGTAGTCACCGCGGAGTGGTCAAGTTCAAATCTCGAGTTCAGTCAGCCATCAGCCACCGATTGACGTACAATCATCGCACACATAGCTTCTTTCAGTTAGCGCGATTGTAAATTAACACCCGCGGACAGCGAGCAACGATGAACGTCGAGGACGCCCGGCCGAATTGCTTCGATCCCACTTACGAAAATCAGATTCTTTCGCGCCGTAAACGTGTCACGCGTTAACAATGACTATTTCCCTGCCATTCTATTTCCGCTCGAGCATCTTAATACCCGGTATCGAAATTGCTGGCCACTATTTTTGCGCCACCGATCGAGAATGAAACACAGAAACACGACATCCCGATGGACAGGTAAGAGCTTAAACGTGAATTTGAAAATCTAACAATACCTAACACGCTTTGTTATTTCGTCTCGAGCACAATGCGAGTCGCGCTGTGTTTTATTTTTAAGCGGACACTGTTACTAAGGCGACGCGATTGTAAATGAATTGATTGTTTACGACGGAAGGTTTGAAAAAGTTCTCCCGAGATGTTTGCTGAACATCGTCCACGTAGTAGATTTTAATATAAGCATGTTGCTTAGCATCACTTATCTGGAACATGAACGAGTCATTAGCCTTGGGCCGACATTGACCCGATTTCGTCAGAAATATGAGCCCGGTTAGTCGTCTAGCCTTCCTTTGCTCGTCTCTTCTTCGAATCCTCAAACCGAAGCGCTGCGAATTTGTTGAATTAAAAGTATCTGCTTCCTGCTCGCGCATTGTCAGTGCATCGGAGGAAGATGTTTGTAAACACCCTTATCTGCGTTTGCGTGATAGAAGATAACGTGAGGAAACAATATGAAAACTCGTTCGTCATTAGTACTGCAGGGCTACGGGGTTCCCAATTGCCTCCCGGCGCTGTCGCGTTATGCACATGAATTTTATTTAATCACAGTTCTCTGTCGATACAGGTCGGAGAATAAATTACAAGTACTTTCTCATACATTATCAGGCGTATAATACTTTTACATACGTATAACGAGCACAAGCGCGCCCACGTATCTCCGGCAACAACGTCCAAGATGAGTCGCTCGCCACTGGATTGAGAGCCTCTGCCCTAGACTTCTGTCGAATTCGCGTTGGTGTGTTCTATTTACCGCGTTACGTACCGTTCCCTCTGCGAAAACTACAGACCGGGGATCCAAGCGTCGGCAATCTCGTCTCCCCGCTGGCGTGACGTTCCGCCGCGTGCGATCAGGGACACTAGGTGGCTGCCGATGTAAAGTAACGCGTGGGCCACGTGAAAAAGAGGAGGAAAAAGGAAAGAGGAGAATTCGCAATTGCGCTTGCTGCGCCGCCACGGGTTATTTCGCTAATGAAACAGTGGAGCGAACGGTCGCAGGCACAGATAGGCTCAAGTGGCCAAGGGGCACTTGAACTGACGAGATAATGGACCGATTGTCGAGAAAGAGAAAGAATGAATGGTGCACAGGCCGAGAGCGGCGGGTACATACATACGTGGCCGCTGCAACCGACCGCGCCGTGCCGATCATTCAATCGCACTTTCTTGTTTCTTTGCCTCCGACAGCCTCCGATGACGCACTTGTGACGTCAATCGAAGAAGCAAGAAGCAACCCTGGCATACCTTCCATGCATCTCTCCCTCCGCATTTCTTCGACCCGGATACACGGTCCTTGACTCGTTCCTCCCACCGTTTCGCCAGAAACTGTCCCAAAAAGTGCGAAGCGGCCCGAAGGGAAGCGACTTCCAGTGGGATAAATCCAAGGAGCGCCGATTTAGGTTACCATTATCTCGCCCAGGCCAGGGAAGATCGAAATAATATCGCGGCGACTGGGTCACATGGGGAACGCGGCGCACAATTATGCAGTCCCAAGATTAGATAAGAGCCGGTATCGAAAGCGTTGATATTAGAAAAACTTGTGCCGCCAGCAAAGCAGTTCGGCATTGTACTTTTACATTGCGAGCCTCTACGTGAATATCCCGGCGTTGGTAAGATCGGCTCTCACAGACCCTAAAGATTTTAAATTCAGTATAACTTTTTAACAACATTACATAAGCTAGGAAGAGTATATTTTTGTTGAAAATTAAAGATGTTTAATTAGCTAAGTATTTTTGGGTAATAAAAATTTAATTAAATATATGGATTTATATAATACACTAAATTATTTGCGGGGTCTGTGGGACCCCACCTTACTACTTTTCTTACATTTCCCCACCTTACCAACGCCGGAATATATATATATATTTTTGGGTAATAAAAATTTAATTAAAGATATGGATTTATATAATACACTAAATTATTTGCGGGGTCTGTGGGACCCCACCTTACTACTTTTCTTACACTTCCCCACCTTACCAACGCCGGAATATACATATATATACACACACGTTATATAAGGAAAGGACACATATATATATATAACGTGCTTTGGAATTTCGACATTGCCTGCACAAAAAAGTGGGAGTAATCGTAGAAATTCAGGAAATATCACGTCGCGCTATTAACGTTCGTCCGAATCCTGATTTGGCGTTCGTGCTCTTTTTCTGGTTTCAGTCGAGCGTCTCCGTCGAACGACACCACTGCGGCGAGTCGGTCCCGAATCGGCAACGAGGGGGCCACGGGAAGGGACCCGCCGAAGCAGAGGGTGAATTCCAGCAGGGCCGTTAGCGTGACGTCCACATTAACGTCGAGCGCGGACGAGGCGCGGCAGCATCCGAGTCGAAACGATTGGAAAAGCAAAGTCGCCGATGATAAAGCGAAGGATCGTAACGGAAATCCTTTCGAATGGAACGGTGCCCGATGGTCGAAAGCGGGTCAGGCTTACGGGCCGCGTTTCCCGTCTAGTTCCCGCGTGGTCCACGGAATTCAAGATGGCGGCGTCCTCTACTACCACCGCGGCCGCGATTGGTTCAGGCTCGGTGCGCGATGCGTGGCCCGTATTTCAAATCGAACGGCAACCGAGGCAGCGTCCAGAGGACGATGCGCGTCCTCTCGGAGAGCTCGCGGTCGACGTGACAACGGTCGCCGCTCTATCTTGAAGCGCGTAGGAAGGCAGCCGCGGCCGAGTAAACAGCTGTTGCGACGACGCCGGGCGGCCAACCGGCAACTGGTGGCGGCCGTCGCTGAGGAGCGGTCGCGGAAACAGAACGCCGACGGGCCGCCCTCGAGCGTGCACAGCTCGCGGAAGCGGCGCGTCGGTATCGTGGAGAATCAGTACGTCGCCGAGAGCGACGGCGGTTCGTCTTCGGTATGCGAGCTGGTGCGCGGCCTGGAGCGGCTGTTCGGCGATAGAGAGAACGGCGACGCGGTGGCCGGGATGAGGTCGAAGAACCAGCAGAGCGCCGAAGAGGAAGCCGCCGTCGATCCGATAGAGGCGAACGAGAGCTACGACGAGTTCGACACGGTCAGGATGCCGGTGGTCCGGTCCCTGAGCAAGAGCCCGCAGAGCGACGAGGGCATCGAGACGGATCCCGAGAGGAGGAGGGGCCCGGTCGCCCGTTGCTGGAGCCTGGACTCCGCCGCGGCCAGCGACGAGGACGCCTCGCTCACCACGCACCAGCTTAAACGGCACAAACTACGGGTCACTAGATGCTGTAGCTCCGACAGCGCGGTGCTGAGCGACGAGGATCAAATAAAAGGTGAGGGGGATGGAGTTACGTGTCTGACCACCGGTTGCTTCGCTCCGCGGAGTGGGGGGCGAGCTCGTCGAGTACGCGATTCCCTGACCCACGCGTGCTGTGTCACTGACATCATCGTTCCCTTTGTTTTCTCTCTTTCTTCTTTTTTTTTTTCCACATGTCATTGTTCCGCTGACCCGACTCCTTTTGCCCCTGTGGCGGCATCATTGAAATTTTACGTGCGCACTATGCCGCAACGGAATTCGGCTGATTCCCAGCGACGATGGGTCGGTCCGCGGTACGCGTTCGCTGTAATTGCTTCGCGTGCTGATTAATCGTTGTCATGCCTAGATGATACACCGAGGAAGATTAGTCTTAGAAGTAGGTAAGAGGTTGGGGACATTCAATTCGTTCAGTTGCCACTAGAAACTCCGATGGAACCAGAAACACCCTCTGCACATATTTGAAAGCGAACAAATATAAACCTAATGGCGTGTTTACTGTTTTTCTACAATCGTGATCGAAACCGTTCGCAGGATGGGATAACTCGAACATGGTGGAAGGTAGCGAGTCCGAGCACAACGAGGGGAGACCCAGATACGGGAGAACCCCGAGCGTGGTCGTCAGCGACTATTCGGATTACTCTTATCTGGACGAGAAGCTCGAGAGGAACGACCTGGACCTTGAAAAGTACGATGGAACCAGTGGAACTCCGAGTCAAGCGAGCAGTTGCTCCTGCCTGGACTGCGACGAGATACGAGAATCTTTAGACAACCAGTTCCTACAAGTCTGCCGCAGCAGACGACATTCCGACTCCTGCTGTCTGTGCCTCGATTCCATGAATGCCGCCGCGACGAGGTAGCTACTTAATTTACGGAGACGCTGCAACTTTCTATCGTCTAAGGATATCTGAAGCCTGCTTCGCCCTCTTTTAGAACCTTCAACGAGGCTGGAACTCGGAGGAATTCCTGCTTGGACGCTACGAACTCCTATTACTCTAAGCTCGACTCGCAGTTTCTGCAATACGGCCAGGAGAACTCTGCGGAGGTGGAAGAGAAAACGAAGGTCGAACTTCTGGACATTCCGCCGGCGAGGAAGATCTCCGACTGCTCCACCTCCAGCCTCAGCGGAGACGAATCTGACGTCGCTGAACTTCAGCAAGTTAAACCGTCTAAGGTGAGTCCTACGTTAACATTATTCGCCTGTTATTTGTACGAAAAATCGTGGAAACTGGGGAGAAGCGATCCTCGCCGGTTGATCGTCGAACGCCGGAGTATTTTCTTTCAAGCAAACATGTTTACTAATACAGAGAGCCAGCCGGAGCTATCTTAAGCAGGAGGTGCCGTAAAAAAAGGAAAGAAAAAAAAGAACGGGCGAATAGATTTTACGTGGAGGTACCGAATGGCTTGCGCGATATTCTGACGCACTTCCATTCGAGGTGTATAAATATTTCAATGTTACATCGAAGGAGAAGCTATGTTTAGCGCACCACCGCCGGCACATTGTTGCTGCCGATCAACACGCGCGTAATCTATCTTACGCAACGTCACCCTTCTGCTCCAGTTTGCGGACAAATGAACCGTTCATTCGTCGAAAATGGAATTCCCCTGGCTATCTAGGGATGCTGAATGGAAGCGAGAGCATGCCCGCGCGCGGATAAGCTACGAGGCTTACGCTCCGCTGCGAGAAATCTGTATTTTCGTCTATCCCCCTTGGTCTCCTGAGCCTGCGGGTTTATAGAAAGGATCGACCGGTTTCTCGGAAACCATTAACCATTCAGGTCCAACGAAACCGTGGACGCTGGCCGAAAGAAGGCTGGTAATTTCGGACGGGTCAGAACTAATGTTGCCGTACGGTGGAGAAGCCGCGAATTCTGCACCACTCGCAGCTTGTTCTTCCTATTCAACGAGCTTCGCGTAAGAATGCAGCAGACCGGGGACAAGGTTTCTTACGCGGCTCTTGGAATCTGTTATGCATGCCTTTCTTTTGTACGTACAAACGCGCATACCTGTCTCTTTATCTGCATACTCGTTTACCATACCGATGTCAACGTGTTTACGAACCCGTCGCGCACGTGCGCGTCCTGGCGCATTCTTAGCGTGGGTTCAGCAGATGAGACGCTGCAGCGCGCGTGTGAATCGGATGCGCCCCTCGCGTCGCTACCGAGCTCCGACCGGCCGTGCGTAAAAGCTAAATAGACATCTCTCGGTGGATCGAGGTTGCAAAAGGCCGACGCGCGGATCGATCGCCGCGACGTACCGTCATCCTGCAAACACTAACTCTGACGCGGAGTGTCGTCCGAACAAAAAGGCGCTTCATAAACACAGCCGTGAATTCCACAATTCCTTGACGTCGTCAGTTGCCTCTCTTCCTTTTACTCTGCTCCCGACCGCGGCAGCCTGGACGCCGGGGGGACTCGCTCCGCGCCGTTGTATTTATAGGAGACTGATAACAATAAGCGGGCCTGCTCGGCTGAGAGTTCGACGGTTAATTCGGTGGATTCAACACCTGTTAGAGAGCCTCTAGGCCCTGAAACGCTTAAGGAGCATTGAACACAGCCGCGACGAAGGATTCCAGACCGGTAGAGTCTAGCTCTAGCCTTCGGAGAGGGGCGACGACTTTTACTTTCAAATGTCGCTCTATTATTCCACGCGAAGGAGTTCTAGAAGTTCAAGCAGAGGAGCCCCAGATGTGGGGCCAGCGAGCGGCTGGTTGGCAGCGTGGTAGCGGTTACGGTAGGTTTTCCTATACGCGACTGGACCGACCCGTCGCGGAGAATCTCGAAGCCGATTTTCTCGAGAACGAAGCGCAATATCAAGAAATTCTATTCGTTTTTCTCGACTTATTTACTTGTTAGAAGTCGAAAAGAAATAGTAACTTTTATCGCTGTCGCGCTTCATTTCGGAAAAAATCCAAGTTCCCGACGGTGCGTCCAGTCTCGCGTACAGGAGAATCTACCTTTGGTTGGTTTAGTATCAGTGATAGTGGTGGTCGAATCAGTCAGCGTGGCCAGTCCCCGTTCGTAACACCTTTCGGGGGATCTGGTCAGTCACTGTCAGCCTCGCTGCTCTCTCGCGTATCCACCGTCTGGCTCATTGTCATTGCCAGTAGTGCGCGGCGCGTAGTTTCATCCGGGGGGGGCTGAAACCTCCGCCGACTTATCTCGACCATACGGGGCTCGCCGAACCGTTCAAACGTTTCTAATTGCAGAGAGGAGAAGCGTTTGAACGCCCGACGATCGTTGGTGAAACGCGATCCTTGTGGATTTCCGAAAAGTGACGTCGATCCTCTCTCTAAATTCGACTACCTCCGCACCCCCGTCAGCTCCTCGCCTGGAGCTACCCGGCACGAGGGAAAATAGAATTCCAGTGAGAAGGGAGAGGATGTTTGTAGTCCTGGGTGAGTGCAAGAAGCGTCCGCGGAACCGCGCGTGGTTTAAATAAACCCAGGACCGCTTTGTCCCGCCTTCGAATGTATTTCCAACGCGCGGATATTCTCGTCGAAGCCTGGCAAGCCGAGCTATCCGTGCCTAGATCGCGCCGTCAAATTAGGGGATGGCCCTATGCGCCGCGAGGCGAACGAGGATCAATTTCTGCGCAGGCTCCCCCGGTAACCACAGAGATCCTCGAGGTCTCCCTGAAAACTAACGGAGTCTCGATCCTATCCGCCCGCAAGGCTCGCGCGCGTGCTCGGGGAACGATACACGGTGTTTCTGTTGAAATTTCAGAGGAGCTGCGCGATTGATTTAAGGCCACTCGGGCGGGGTAGCGCGCTAGGGATTTCGCGAGAGCGGCTACGATATAAGCAAGATAAGTTCGCCTATGCGCGATAACGAGCTACTCGAGAAAGATGCCCGAGCGGAGAAATGCCTCTCATTCACCGGGCGATCGGCAGTGCGCAGTTGGCGTTTCGCTGGCGCGGGACGATAAGGATCGCGTGCGATTTCCGAGAAGGAAGGCGCTCCGTCGCGTGCGCGGCTATTGTCCCCGTGGTCCGGAGCGTTTATCAAACGACATTGCCAGGCGATAATATGCATTCGCGGCGAGGGGATCGCGATTTCGGCCAGTGCCTCGTTCCGAACGTTCGGGACCAGGTATGCGAGAGGGTGAGGTGGCCCGCGACCCGTTACGAGCCACGATCCCGAGCTGGTGCTTTACCAGCCGCGAGGCGTCACAGAGAAGTTCAAGAACCTCCCCGCCGCGCCATGAAGCGTTCGCTTGGCCTGCTGGCGATCGACCTGGTCGCGGACAGGGATCTCGATCTGCACGGGATATTGGATAGGGATACCGAGAGCGACGCGTTCCTCTACAAGGTACTATTTAAATATCCAAACGCTTCTCGGAGCCGGAGCCGGGGCGGAGAGACTCGTGGTCCGTTACGAAACTTTCCAGACCCTCGAGCCAAAGTGTTTATTGATCGAGGCGATCGCCGAAATCCGCGCGCGACAACTTCTATCGGCCAGCGATATCGAGATAAGCGGCGCGCCACGGAGATTCCACGAAAGTTCGCCTAGTCTCAGCGGGCCTGTGTCGGCGTTTATCGGACGCGTTATGAATAAATCATTGCAGCGGCGTGTTTGAAAATAGTGTAGCGGCGCGCGCGTGGCCGGGCCCACAGTGGAACGACGTAAGGGCAATAACTGGGCATGGCAATTACTTGCAAACAGTCTGGACTTTCATTGTCAAAATTGGCACACACTCGATTCATGTTAAGTGGATCGACTGAGATTTAGAAAGAAAATTGCAACCCCTCTGGGTTTTCAACAAATAACGAGGGAACGTCCAGAAGCCGGAAATTCAAGAAATTCTCCTGGTTAAAACGCAATTTTCGTATGCTACCCAGATTCACTCTAAGGGCGTGTAATTCACCCCTGAAAATCCGGTTATTTCTCGATTTTGTGGTATAACTCGTGAACTGTAAAATAATTTTTTTTACCAAACGATAGATGTAATTAAAAGAAGTAACTTTTGCCGCGAAACTTTGTTTTTATCTATTACAGTTCGCGAGTTATAACAGAAAATCGGAAAATAGCCGATTTTTCGGTGGTTCATTTCACCCCCTTCGAATGAATTTGGGCAGCAAACAAAAATTCCGTTGTAATTAGGAGGAAACTCCCTGTATATTTAGAAAGTTTCAGAAGTTTTTGAACTTTCGGGTCCGGGATCTTACCTTGTACCAAAATTCTTAGGTATAAACTGAAATGTTTACATTAGATTGATTTTATCAATCGCAGCTAGTAACAGGCAATTTTTCTACTTTTGAAAACCTTACCATTAAGGGATTAAATTCAGGTATTCTAGACCTTGGGCAAAACTTTAAATCGCTAGTTGAGTTATTACAGTATTGAGTGCAAAGCATTTTTATTTTATACAGTTGTTTAGCGATGAAATCCCAGTTAATTCAGAATGTTTTTTGTACAAAATCATTAATAATAAAAAATACAGTAATATGTAAAATATTGAGAACTTATGAAGTAATAGGATTTAGGCAATAATTGTTTAAAGTGGCGGAACTGAAGGACAAAGACTGAAATTTTCATACAGGACAGATTCATATTCGATTGGATCAAACATAATGTGAATATAAAGTTTATTTCTTTGTGTTTTCTAATGACGAGCATATAAAGATTTAATGAAGCTATAGAACAGAATTTCGGCACTTCATATTTTGGCCGATGTCCAAATAAATAGAATATTCTCGTTCCACTGTGGGGCGTCGAGAACTACAGAGTTCGTTTTCGAAATTCGCTCGGGGTGGCGTGAAGAGGGCGATAGCTCGCTCTGCCTTTGATCTCTGCTCGCGCGTGTCCTCCTCGCTTTCGACGACGCCCTCCCTGTTCAGGGGAAGCGAATTCGCTGATTCGGGGTTCTAAGACTCTCTGGATTCACCTTACTCTATCTACTCACTTCGCACTCCTCGGGGACTTGTATTTCTAACAGCTCTCATCTGTAACTTCCACTTGCCACTCGCAGCCCTCTAGGCGCGCCAAAATCCTCGGTACACCGTCGGAAATTTACGACACAGAAACTAGAACAGCCGAGGTGTTGTTGTTGACAACAATAAATCCTCCGCTTGATAGACAGCGATACGGCTAACCAAGGCTGATAGCGAGTGTACTGATAAGGGCAGGTCGTTGTTATCCCGATGAAGATCTCGTATCAGCGATCGAAGCACTTGCCCCCTTTTTACCCGCCAGGCCACTGTAACGCTCCGAATTCGCTGGAAACGCCAGATAGGGCATGTCATCTCGATTAATCCCGCGCCCGTTAAATGGCGGCGAGCTTCCTTTAATGGCTCGGCCACGTTTCGAGCGTTTCTTTCGCGGTGCTTGGACCGTCCCAGGGCCGTCACCGCGAAGTTAACCGAGAGGACTCGACGGGAATATTTATCCAGCGCCCGTTTCGTCGCCCGTTCCTTATCCGTCGCCGTGGCCCGCCGAACGCGAAAGATCACGGGTCGATAAATGGAGGAAAATTGTTTACCCAGCGGCGACGAGGACGCCCGACCGTCGCCTTATTGATTACCCCGAACCGGTCGGATCGCCGATAGCGATTATTCCGGCGGGGAGGATCATCGACAGCGCGTCCTGCTCCATCTCGTTCGTCTGCGCTGGTGGAGCATCGGTCCAGGCGCCCACGATCCAAAGAGCAGAAAAGAGACAATGCTCCTTTAATGTAATTCCTCGCGGAGGCCGCGTTAAACGTGTCCCACTCGTTTCTTCGTCATTCCCAGTTCGGGTATGCAAATCCGCCGGCAAGGGTTGTGAAACATCGCAGTGGCCGGCGAGGCTGTCGAGGAAGCGGAGCTAAGGAGCTGGCAAGGCACCGCCGTTCGTCGCGCCGTAATCGGTAAATACGTTACGTCAATCAGCGGGGATCAAGTACTGGTCCATTATGCAAGCGGATGTAACCGGGCACCTTTTGTTCCCTGCGCCGCCGAGCGATCCGCGGGATCGAAACCGCGGATTCTACAGGGAAGCGTCTTAAGTAAAAGCGATCAGGCGCCTAGGCTAGGCGCTCCCGAAGGTCGGGCTTCTCCTTAGTAGTTCCCGGCGAGACGATCGGCAAGCGTGAACGGTACGAACGTCGAGATAGGCAGCGGAGGCAGGATTGTCACCTGGCTGCACGCGCATTAGGTATGCACGCGTCGCGCGCCGCATACGCGATAGATCGCCGAGTAATACGCGGCGGAGACTGGTAACAGGAAGCTCTCAATTCGGGTCAGTAGAGGAAAAGTGTGCAACCGGGCCTGCTGGAACCGGCGCTGGCCCCGACGCGCCATGTCCTCGCGGACGTTTCGCTGTTTCCTTGCCAAGGGCACCGGAATTAATCGGCGAAGGGAGCCGGCTAAACGCCGGATTAGCTCGACTCCGTAGCTGCTGCCTGGCGCTTCTAACGCGAAGCGTCGCGCGACTCGGATCCGAACGATATCGCGAGGCTGACTTACGCTCCCGCGAGATGAATTTCAAGACGTAGCTCCGCTGTTTACCAAGGTCCCGAGCCGGTAAACTGTCCCGGGGCCGCGGAACTTCGCGGAAATTGATCCTCCGCGGTTCCCGGCAATGTCGTAACCACGTTTCAACTTGCTCCGCGTGGGTGGTAAAGAGAAGAATGACGCGGCGTTAGTGGTCGAAACGGTGGGAGGAAGTTAGCGAGCAGCGGGAGCCGAGTGGAGCCGCTCGCCTGAAATGTGCCGATCCCAAGAACTGGCTCGTCATCGAAGGAGATCTCTGATAAGACCAGCCGCTTTCTTCGTTATCGAGGTAGCTCCGGAGGTATCGCCCCGACAAACAATTCTCCCTAACTGCAGATAATCAACGGTCCACTGCGAGGATCCATCGACCGCGGCTGCCGCCTGGACACCGGAGGATCCTCGAGGCGAGAAGCTGAGAGCTCAGGCGACCAGGGAGGCCGACAATCTGTCTAACAACAGCCCGAGAGAGGTAGCCAACACCGTACCGATCGCTCGGAGTCACCGGGAACAATGGAGCAGGATGAGAAACCTGGAAGCTCGTCGGCGACGCTGTCGACGCCTCCGACGTTGAACCTGATGGAGCAGCTGCTGCTGGCGAAGATGGAGAAGCAGAGCCTGCGCGAGGACCAAGGCGACAGTCGCGGCGGAAGGTCGCCGAGGAGTCTTCCTCTGAGGAGGGCCGACTCGATGGACAGCCAAGCGAGCGCCAGCACGTGCAACTCGGTGTGGTCGAGCGACTCCGCGGCCAGCAGCAATCTCTACTGCAAGTGCGACGATTGCCTGCTGGGGATCGTCGACGAGCACCAGCAGGCCCCGCCGTCGCTTGGACGGATAAAGGTAAACCTATCGACACTCCGTTTATCGAGACACAGAGCACCGATCTTCTCTTAAGCAATAACCACTGTGCAGGTTTTAATTGCCGAGGGATTAGCTAGCGTTGCTAAATCCCGACGACGGGATGCAATAGCCACGAGTTACCTGGAGGGACTAACCGCTCGTCCGTCTTCCTCGATCGGACCTATTCGCGGTGTTTCACGCTGCGCTCAGACTTTAGAGGAATATCGTCTTCCGCCGAGAGCCGCTGGACACTCGTACATTGTCGGGGAGCGTTTCGAAAGCCCGCGACACGTTTCACTTTCGTTTCGCCGCGGCGCGTGACAGTCGGACGGGCGCGTAATTAAATGCGCGGACGTCGACGGGCCGATGATTGATTAGAAGCTTATGATCGACGATTGCGCAAGCGGCTAGGAGCCCTAAATTCTTCGACGGTGTTCGCGCTGTCCCACGACCGGCGGCTTTTTCACTCGGCTCTGCGATCTCAATGGTCGGTCGCGGTGAAAAAGCCGCGGCTCCAAGGAACGCCGTCTAGGAACTGCGTTTGTGCAATTCCAGAGGCTTGGTTGGCGGTGCGACGGCCGGGGCGCTGCGGGCTCAATTAGAGGCCGTTTCTTTTTAGTTACGATTTCGTTGGCTAATCAGCTCGCTCGGGCCCAATTAGCCGAGCCGTTCCAGATTCTTTCAAAAGCGGAATGCCGCGGCGGAGAACGTCGGGTTCCTCTGTGAAAACGCTCGGGTGTCGCGTTAACAAGTGCGCTCCGAGTTAGGGTACGCTTACGTTGCAGCTGCCGTAGAAACTGCGACAGCCTCGATCTGCTTCAATTTACACCGGTTGCGTTACAAAACTGTAGAATGTATTTCCACGCTTCGCTCTTATCGCCGCACGCTGGGGCGAACTGCGCTTTCTTTTCTGTCGAAGTTGTAGAGCTTTTGATAGAAATAAGCTAGGGAGATTATTTTAGGTTCAAGCCAAGATGTTGCGGGATAAGGGAAAATTATTGAAAAACTATGACGAACAAGTTTTAACATTGAAAATCTATGTGAAAGATTCCCGAAGGGCAAGAGAAATTCTGCGGACGAATATTTATATTTAAATTTATATCGCGAGAAACCGCAATTTTCTTCAAAAATGTTAACTTTCACATAGATCTTCGCCGCCAAAACTTTATTTCCCATACTTTCTCAATATTTCTCTCTTATTCCGCAACGTCTTAGCTGTAACCTCGAGAGAGATTCATCTCTCTCTCTTATTTCTATCAAAAGTTCTACGATTTTTCCCCAATAAAGCGCAGTTTGCCCCGCCGCGCGCCGCTCTGACGCGTTTCTCGCAGCTCCAACGTAAACTCACCCTAAGGTCCGATCCGCAGCAGCGACTGAGCAGAAACTCATTGAATCCAACGTCACTCCGTTTGCCCATCCAATTGTCCACGCGGCGTGCACGCGCGTCCACCGTGATGGCTCTCGACTTTTCTTTTACCAGCCCGAGTGTTTTTTTCGCGACGCACCAGCCTTGGCGCGCATTATCGAATATTCCCTGGCCGAAAGGCATCTGGGTCAAGGGTTCCCGCCACCGTCTTGCCCTCTCTCCCTTTTCCTCGGCTTGGTCCCTCGAGTCCTCCGATACTTGATTTAAATCGGAGACAGAGACGACCGTTAATCGCGATAACCGCGCGCAGAACTCGCCGCTTCGCCCGCGGACGGAGAAAGTATTAAGGAGCACTTAACCCTGATAATGTAACCGCGCGCGGATTTATGGATATCGTAAAAGTTCCATAAACGACAAGCGCGAGACCGCGGGCCCAATTTCGGGCGGCCGTTGCGCAACGGACCGAGCCGGGCCTACTTACCGTCCAGCGCGTGAAATTAAATGATTAAACGGCCCCGTTCGATGTTATTTGTAGCCGTTTAATGCGATTGTAATGCGCGCCACGCGCGCGGGGCGGAGGGGGGACCACCGCTGGATGGCCATGAGTCCGCCGGTACAGCGTACCTGTCCGCGTCACTGCGCACTTTTACGAGCCACCGCGTGAATGAGGATTGACATCAGGGACAGATCGCCCCGCCGGCACGCTCGTGTCTCTTTTAAGCGCGCCAGCGAGAACGTCTCTCTCGCCGCGAGGATTCCAGCGTTCGGCTCTTCCCGATAATTCAATCAATTGCGCCGCGGACAGGTGGCCCCGCGAGTGACGCGGACGCCTCGCGAAATTCCGCTCCGAAGCTGCTCTGTCGACCGTTACCGTCGCTGCTCGACACTGCAAGGCTTTCAATCTTGGAACGTAGACTTCGAGAGGAAGCGAGTTAATGCTACCCTCTGCCTTCTCGCGTGGCTCTAATATTAGCAGCTTGACTCGAAGGCACTTTAAGGCAGACGCCTATGCGTACGGATCGTAGGAATTCGCGATGGAATTCGAAGCAGCCCACGTGCCTGGAGCAAGTGTACACAAGTGTGTTACGTATCAATGGACTACAGCTGATTACAGAGAAATCGAAAGCTGGCGACGCCATGGGAATGGCTCCGAGGCGTGGAGCAGGCTCCGATCACCCCAGCGTTCCGTCCACTCCTGATAATTCCGCTAATGACGGTCGCTGAGCGCTAGTTAATTAGTCGATGACGCAGTTCGATCGTCGACGCGACGGGACGGTTGCCGCCTGGTGCCCGCTAGCTCTGCGAGTTCGAGGCGCGGCTAGAGCGGAGGAAAAGTGGCGCTCGGGTATCCTTTGTCGACGGTGATTTTCCGATCATCTTTCGATTCTCTGTACCGTATCCCAGGGATCGTGGACAAAGGGCCTCTACTGTGCAGAAGATCGTCGCGGGATAACAGGCGGCGGGATCCGAGTTCACTGGCTGCCGAAGCGGAAGGCAATCCTGGAATCGGCAGAAGCGATCGCGGCCGCGTCGCATTTCCTCGCGAGAACAGCAACGTTATCAGCCGCGCGTCCCGCAGGAGGAAGTCCCGCGGATAATGTGCGAGCGGACGCCGGCGATAACGGCTCTTTTCGCTTCGGTAATCCTGCCCAGAGGTGGCCCCCGCGACGTTACGTAAGCCCGGAGGATCGTAGGAGAGGAGCCCGACGACTCGCGAGCCCGCGGTCAACTACGGAGCTGGATCCGAAACGGCCGGCGACGTACAGCCGGGAACGATTGATGTACACGCTGGCCGAGGAATCACTGGCCGCGTTGACGCAAACCGGTCAACAAGTGGAAAACAAATGTATCGCGGCTGGAGATCGTCACGTTCCCGAGGCCTGGCGATTACGTAACCGAGCGTGCAACGGGCGCGAGCTAAGGCGCCGGTTACTGGCAAGCCCGATAACCCGGCGGGACAGGTGGATCTCGCGGGGCTAGGATCGAGATCCCCAGCCACGATCCAGGTTCGCGCGAGTATCGAAACTGTAAACAGGCTATCGAAACTATAAACAGGCTCCTCGAGGATCTCTCGCGGCAGTCGGAGCTGCGGCGGCGAGCGCATCCTTTCAGCGGAATGCAATGATTAGCGCGCGATCGTGCGCGTAGCTGCTCGGAGCTTGTAGAGGTGTGGAACGGGGCTGTGAAGGAGTAGAGGCGTTAAAGACGTAACGAGCACTGCCGGGGGAAACTGGCTGATGCGAATGCAAGGTGGAAAGTAGTGTACGAGTACGTGGAGAGATCGGGGCTTGCTCGAAGCGGAAGCGGGGACAATGGAGAACGGGCAACCGTGGCCTATGACGGACTAAAGTCTCCGCGTGACCAGCATTAAAGGAACCGAGTAAACGAGCGTCATCGGGACTGACGTCATTCAAGTCCAGGGAGCAGAGACTGACGATAGAAAAGGTATTGGAGAAAGCGTGGCGGTGAATTCCAGATCGGCGAGAAGCCCGGGCTCGCGTTCAGGGTTCACCCGAGAGGCGTTCAATTGCAGAGCAAACAGAAATTCTGCGTAACGCGAAACCCCACTCCGGCGGAGCCGCGTCGGGCATCGTGGGACATCGTCGAACGAAAAGTGGCACGCAACGCCGTTCCACGGTCGAGGCAGGGCCCGAGGAAGAGGCTCGACGTGGGTGGAGGTGTCCAGTCGATCCAGGTGTCTCGGCTCGCTAGCACCTCGGCCATTAAGCTAATTGCAACGTCGCGGCCGATCATTAATTGGCTACCCTTGGTTCGTAGGAGCTTGAGCGCCGAGCGAGCCATGATCGCCGTCGCCGGACGGAGGATCGAGGCTGACCGAAGAGGAGAGCGTCGCTGCCAGCCGATCACGGCGATCCAGGGACCATTACTCCTCGCTCTGTCGTTTTCATCCAGCTGAGATCGCCGAGTGTTTCTCGCCGCTCGAAGCGATACTGAAGGTTGGGGAGCGGGTATCTCCGCGCTTAGAGGGATCTCGGGTCGCCCGGAGGTCGAAAGCGTTTCGTCAGAGCTGATAAAGCACGAGCGCCAGCCGCTGATAGCTACCGGCGAATTTCAAGAATCTCCATTGACTCCGAGCCTCGACTGGCGAAAGTGGGACGCGGTCACCTGCTGCCGTTCCAAAGGCCGTCGCTGCGAACCTTGTTGCCTTGATAATGTGTCAGAGGTCGCGGAGGCCAGCCGCGACCGATTCCGAGGTAGAAAGTCAGAGTGGACGTTGGTCCTGAGTCGAGAATCACCGGGGCCCCCTACCCCGACACCGGCGATTTCCGGTGCCCGAAAGTGAAGATCGAAGTGGTTGGTAATTCAAGTTGGCATCGATCACGAACGTGGCTTAAGCTAATCCAGATCGAAGATGCAGCAGAGGACTTACGAGAGGATAACGATACCAAAGATAGTGGTCTGCGCTAAGTCGACGGTGGAGGATTGCGCGGACGCGGCGGATTGCGACAAGAGGTCGCCGGCCCACAGGAAGATGGTCAGGTCTCGGAGCAGAAGGCACTCGAGGCGATTCTCCACGAACATCATCGATCGTCGATCGCCGTCTTCCTCGAGGAGCCCCTCGCCCTCTTTAATCAGGTCCCAGGACCAGGATCCAGAGGCTCGGATAGAACCGAACGACAAGGAGAACAGCGACGATCCGGACGTTAATGGTGAAAATGTTAAAGAGAATTCCGAGAAGGGGCCTGAGGAGGCGAACTCGAAAACCGAGAGAGACGACAAGACGGTGGAGAGGTTGCAGAATGGTTTACTCGAAGGCGAGACCGAGGAAGAGAGCACCGCGAAACCGGAGGATAACGTGGACGAAGTGAAGTCCAACGATAACACGGAACCTTGTAAGAGCAAGCAGCCGAAGTGCAGCAAGTGCACCAGAGCCCAGAACAACAAGGAGGAAGCTTGTTTGAATAATTGCTCGGGCTACCAGCAGTACCTCCGTCTGCTCGAGGTACCGCAGGCGAATCTTGAATGGGGAGAAGGTAGCGGTGACGATCTGAGCTCCGAGTGGGACTCCGACTACACGGATCGAACGAGCGAGCGAACCGCCGCGAAGGTAACGATCTTGTGGGAGATGGAAGAATTCTGGTCTTTGATGTCTTTCTGCTAATAAATACTACTTGACACCTACTTGTTCCACGGTTTTCTTGATCATGAAAGAGACTCGATGCAAGTTGAAAGGCGTGGACACGATGTTCTATGGTTTTCTGTTTTGTTTCAGTCTTCGGGGTGGAGGAAGCTAAGGAATATCGTCCACTGGACGCCGTTCTTCCAGACGTACAAGAAACAGCGATACCCATGGGTGAGCGTTTTGCTTCAATCCAGTGTTTTCCAACTTCTTTTCAGTCGCGATCCCCTTTTATAATATTCAAGTAACCTGCGACACCCGCTCCTGTATGAAGGAAAATTTCACAAGGCAAAGAAAACATACTAAAAATAGGTATTTCAGAATATAATTCTAATTTAATAGTATTTAAAAAAAAAAAACTGAAGATCCCCCCAGAAAACACTTTGCGACTCACCCGGTTGGGAATCACTCCTTCGAATCCACGATGAGATTTTACGAGACAAAAATCTCAACAACAGCTAAATGCAAATAAAGGAAATAGTCGCGAGAGAGGAGATTTTCGAAAATATATTACGAAACTTCTCACGAGACTCTAAGTAGTTTCATGAAACTAATGACAGAATAATTAAAAAATAATAAAATAATTCTCAGGAGAGATACGATATATTTTTGTCTCATCGTGGATTTGCACTTTCAAAATTCGTATACTACGGCAGTTCTGTTGCAGCCCCTCTACTTTCAAACTCTACTTCCACTTAAATTTCATTGTCAAACTTGTCGCATCACAAAGTCTACTCACGCCTTCAGGTGCAACTAGCAGGACACCAAGGGAACTTCCGAGCAGGCCCCACCCCAGGGACGATCCTGAAGAAACTCTGTCCCCAGGAGGAGGCCTGCTTTCGCTTACTAATGAACGACGTCTTGAGGCCGTACGTGCCGGAGTTCGAGGGCGTGTTGGACGTGAATGAAACGGAGGAAGGGAACGCCGAAGACGGCGAGGCGCGTGAAACGGCGCAGAAGGACGCGAGCGGAGACGGTGCGAGCAAAAGGACCGTGGTGTCCTCTTACTTGCAGCTGCAGGATCTTCTCGGCGACTTCGAGCACCCGTGCGTGATGGACTGCAAGGTTGGCGTCCGGACGTACTTGGAGTCCGAGCTGGCGAAGGCCAAGGAGAGACCTAAGGTACGGATAGCTACAGTTTCAATACTATGATCGAAAGTACAGACAGAGCTAGAGAATAGGACGGTAACCAGAGGTTCTTATGATTTGCTCCCCACAGCTAAGGAAAGACATGTACGAGAAGATGGTGCAGGTTGACCCTAGTGCGCCGAGCGCCGAGGAACGCCGAGTGCAGGGAATCACGAAGCCAAGGTACATGGTCTGGCGCGAAACGATATCCAGCACCGCCACTCTGGGCTTTCGCGTGGAAGGCATCAAGCTGGCTCATGGGGGCTCGTCGAAGGACTTCAAAACGACCAGGACTCGCGAACAGGTAAGCGATTGCACCTTGACGGTCCTGGCAGCTTACGCGTCTCTACGAGTAGCGTAAATTAAATGGCAACGCGTTTCGATTTCGGCTTCAGGTCACGGAGGCGCTGAGACGCTTCGTCGAAGGCTACCCGCACGCGGTGCCTAAGTATATACAACGCCTGAAGGCAATCAGAGCCACGCTGAAAGCGTCCCCGTTCTTCGCCTCGCACGAGGTCGTCGGGTCCAGCTTGTTATTCGTTCACGACGCGAAGAACGCCGGCATCTGGATGATAGACTTCGCGAAGACGCTACCTCTGCCGCAACACTTGCCGCGAATCCGCCACGACGCCGAGTGGCAAGTGGGGAACCACGAGGACGGATACTTGATAGGCGTGAACAATCTGATAGACATATTCAAAGACATACGGAACTCTGAAGCAACGTAACTCTGTGTCGTTCACCCTCCGAGGAGGGATCTCGTTTTTACGTGCACGTGGCGAAGAGGATAACGAGCGAGGGGTACAAGCTCCCGTAGTTCTGCGGCAGTATCGCGGATGGAAGGAATCCGGCGCAGAGTGTAGCCGTAGAAATTAGAGGCGACGCTTTTGTACAGTACTTGAACATTAACAGGGGATTGGAGACAGCGTTAATCCGGTAAAGAACGGCGAGAAAGGTATTCGACCGCTTCGACCTTCGGGTTATATGACTCTCAAGCGCCTCGAGTGCCTTAATCCTTCCACCCACGATCCGCGGACCTTTCTGGCTCGTGTAACCTTCGTTTTACTAGCGACGCCACGCGATATTATAATTTTGTACATAGATTCACACGGACGCTATTCTCTTAAGATGTTTCCACGACGATATCCTCGCAAGAAACGGACCAAAGACGCGGCAGCGACTCGCTGCCTAGGTATATATTCATAGTAACGATTCGCTCCCTGCGATGCACAACCGCGGAGATAAAAAAAAAAACCTTGTAAAAATAATTTAACGTTCTACCGTAATTACGTAAGATTTTATTTATACGTTATATGCGACGCTGCAGAATCTTCTTGATACAAGAGAGAAAGAGAGAACGGTGTTTTGTATTTAAAATCGTACCATGCATTTGTAAATAACTCGACACTTAATACAAAAAAGAAGGTCAACGACCACCTGCATTTTCATTTCACCAGCCGAACGCATCTTATATACTGGCACGGTGTCTCAGAACGATGGTCCTAGCTGGTTAACAGAACTCCTAGAAAGAAACAGTAGTAGCAGCAGCCATTCCTTTTAATAGATTTCAATCAAACAAACTCGGCCACCCACAGCTCTGAAACAACCTGTATGTACATTGATCCCGAACAGCGTGTCAACGGTTACAGACGATCTCCCTTCGCTTGCCGCGGCGAACTTACACGCAACCATTCCGCCTATTTTTTTTTTTTACACGCGAACCTCGTCCTAGCCTTTCACGAAATCCCAGAATCCTCCTACTCGCGATTAAACTAAACATAGAACGGACAATGGAAACGAAAATATAACGTACATCAATTCTGTCAGGGCGTGCTGTAAGAACTGTTTCTCGGCGGTTGGGTCTGAATCGTTTGCTGCTGGTTGGCTGTCGACTGTGCCGACGAGGTTATCGTCGTCGGTGCGATTACTCGAGCATAGACCGCGGCCCCGGTGGTCTTCAATCCAGCCGGAGTCGGTATCACCTTCAAGCCGTGCAGCGTTTTAATATTCAGCAACTGGCTCGGTAGGATAATAGGCTGCTGCTGCGTTTGCTGCTGCTGTTGCGACGCCTGTTGCTTGCCTAGTATCACGCTACCGGCGCTGCTCACTCCGACCCCGACATTCTTGTTCCCACTGGCTAGAACGATCGGCTTCCCGGCTAGCTGGGCCGTTACCATTCGCACGGTTTGCGTCTGCTGCGGCTGAGACTGCTGCTGCGTGCTGACGATGATCTTCGACTGGCCCGACGAAGACTGCGCCTGCGACACCACCTGCAAATCCCACGTAAGTTCAAAGAGTAAGAGGTAAATCGAATTTCACGCGGTTATACGAGCTCGAGGAAATGAATTTCGAACCTGATATTGGGCCTGGATGACTTGCTTCCCTTGTCGGTTAAGCTGAGCGGCGTGACCAGCCGTGGTAGCCAATTTCAAACCCTTCTGGGCGAGCAAACTCTCTACAGATATCAATTGACCGCCACCCGAACTGGTCAACACTTTCGCAAGTATCTTCTGCTGCTGTTGCTGCTGTTGGTGCGGTGATTGTTGTATTTGCACCGCAATCGGTTTCCCCCCGATCTGCGCGATTATACGCTGCATACCAGACGTCTGTATCGATTGCTGCTGATTAGCCACGACGCGTTGCTGCAGCTGTTGTTGTTGCTGCTGCTGTTGCTGTAATAAAGCAGGCATCTTGAGTCACGTTAACGGGAGACTGCGATGGGAGGATCGCTTAAGGGGAGCCCCATTTAGGACAGCTAGGAATAAATTCTTGGGAAGTTTTTTTCTAAAAAACTGTTGAGCGGATCTTTTCCAAACTTTCAGGGTGTTTTAGTTCACATTCAAACAATAAAAATTCATTATTATGTTACAAAGTGTTCGGTAAAAATGGAGATATATGAATACGGTTGTTGGGACTCGCGCGTCGGAGTTGCAAATTTGCGATTGTAATGGTGTCCCCAATTCTTCCCTGAAATAAAAAAAACCTAGGATTCTCTTATTTCTAGTGTAATTACATTGTCGATGAACTTAACAAATGGAAAAAAAGTTAAAAGTTGGCAAATTGGTGGGACCTGAAAGAGAAAGTTACGATTCTGCCCCAAGATATCTCGTACTATTTATGGAAGAAGAGTTGTTCAATTCAATTTATTTATCAATATCGTAGGTTCATCGACGATGTAATTATACTAAAAATAAGCAAATCCTTGGTTTTTTTTATTTCAGAGAAGAAATATGGCTACCATTACAATCGCCAATTTGCAACTCCGGCGCGCGAGTCGTAACGAATGTGTTCATATATCTCCATTCCTACCGAACACTTTTTAACGTAAAGATTGATTTTTATTATTTGAATGTGAATTAAAATACCCTGAAAGTTTAGAAAAGATCCGCTTAACAGTTTCTTAGAAAAAAATTCCCAAGAGAATTATTCCTAGCGTCCTAAATAGGGCTCCCCCCTTAAAGAGGCTTCATACTTTCAACTGTTGTTGTTGCAGCTGTTGCGGCTGGTTACCAGATGGCGAGGATTGTTTAATGAATATCGTTTGGCCTTGAAGGCCATGGCCAGTGAGCAGCGATTTAATTTGCCCCGAGCTGACCAATTTTATTTGAGAAGCTAGCAAAGTCTTTCCTGGCAGCACGTGCTGCTGCTGAGACTGCTGCTGCTTTATATTAGCCGTCTGTAAAATGCTCTTTCCTCCTTGGTTCGTCACTATCGTTTGCTGCTGCTGCTGTTGCTGTGGCTGTTGTTGCTGCTGTTGACTCTGCACCTTGGTAGGAGGGAATATCGTCGCCAGATTGGTGGTCACGTTCGCCGTGTTGCTTGACGCGCTACAGGTTGCAACCGACTGGGCGGAGTGCAGCACAGAGTGACCCGACAATCGAATGGTTTGCAGGCCCGCGGATGTCGACACTTGAATCTGATGATGAGGGAAATGCTGCTGATTCGATTGCAACAAGCTCTGAGCGTTCGTCTTCACGACGGCGACTGGTTTCCCGCCGATGTTTGCCACTTTCTTCGCTGGGGCCGTCGCGGTGATGTGTGGCTTCACTTCGCCGGCTGTTACGTCCTTCTCTACGGTCGCTGTACTGAGAGACGCAGAAGAGGTCGCGAGAGTCGTGACGGGAACGGTAGTGCCTGTTACAGCGAGGGCCGAAGTCGTCGCTGGGCTGATCGTGGTCACCACGTTCGTAGCAGCAGCAGGCTGCTCGGTCGACACGGAATGATCGTTAACGACAACCTTCTCCTCGCTCTTCTTCTGCTCTTTCCTGCGACCATAACGTGAAACCTTAATGCACCGTTCTAAGTTTTCGCTTAACCCTTCGTTCACACACCTATGTTTTTTTTATCAACTTTGACATACTGGGTGGCTCACACCCAAAGCAACTTTCGAACGACTGCCATTCTCAGCTAAAGAATCCAATCGTTATGAAAAAAATCATGGATCAATTTTAAGGTCCCTAGAATGTATTCCAATAATGTTTTGATCGAAATTTTATCGCTGTTTATGCAAAAAAAATCTATACTTCTATATGTCGAGAAAAGAAAAAATCTTTAAAAAAATTGTAACTCTTACAAATTTTAAGATTAGAAACTAAAAATTTACAGAGTTGTTTTTCAGATATAATATTTTCAGGAAAAAAGTAGTTTGTAAGTCGGCTTTGGAAAAACATATAGTTTGCATATATGTAGAAGGTAGGCTATTTCGGTAATTGAAAGAACAGAGATATTCCACGAATATCCAGGATAAAATCAGATTATGGGTGGCTGACAACCAGAGTGTCAACGAAGGGTTAAAGAAGGAGGAAGCTCGAGGCGTACCTCGATATAACCGGCTGCGAGACAGCTGCGGTCTTCCTTTCCTTCTTAGGCGTAGTTTCCTTGCTGCTGTTTGGAGACTGTTCCTTATTAACGCCCGATGGCTTCATAACTGGCGGCAACGCTTTGTTCCGCGACATGCTGCCGACATTCTTTTTGTTCTTCGCGACACCTTGCAGCTGCTGGTGGTACATTTCTATGAAAAGTGAGAGAGAGAGAGAGAGAGACGACATTATCCACTGAAACACAGAATGGAAACCAAACGACAGAATAAAACACGAACCAAACTCAGACTCGGAGCGAGCTCGATGAAGGTACAGCCACTCTTTGCGACGCGGGTAATACCGAACGCAAGGGTCTGTCTCGTAGTGCAATCTATCTAAAGCGCCAGAGACGACCGAGTGCAAGTATCCTTCCTTGTCGTCGCTGTCCGTTTGCTCTCGGATGTATTGAGAATCCTTCAACAGCTGGCAAATATCTGCGCGAGTCCCTTCACCGTTTGGAAGTCTCGCTGTAGCGTCTCTGACTAATGCCAAGATCGTTACGAAGTTCGGTCGATCGGCCACCAGCAACGAGTGTCCGCGAGCCTTGGTCAGTCCAGAAGCTGTTACAATAGAATTCAATACAGAATGAGATCAACGCTGTTCTGTAACGTCGACCTGCCTTGGCAAGTGAATCGTACAAACGTACGCACCGACATTATGCTGGTAAATTCCTTTCACTGGTCCCACTACTGACGTGTAACCGTGCATTCTATAAGTGAATGCTTTATGAGGTGCAGCGTAACGCATACGCTCTTGTCTCCTGAACTCCTCGCGCTCGTCCGCCGTCGACGGTCGAACTTTCCATTCGGTCGGGCACAGGGCACGAGGCGGCTCCCATTCCGCGACGGTGTTCACCGCTCCGCCGTCAACGCTGATCGATTCCACCGGGGGACTCACTCTGCCAGTTGAATTCGTGCTCCCGTTCCCGGGATTGCTAGTAACACTATTAGCGTTCGGTTGAACTATCTGGGATTGTTGCTTTACAGCCACTACGGCGCACGAAGCTGGGGACGTCGACGGTGGGCCTAACGAATCTCTGAAACGCAATTTATCAAGTTTCATTCAAAGAAGAACATCATCCAGCGCGCTCTGTTCCGTTACACGTACTTGCGCGCCAAGAATTTCTCGCACAAATCCGAGAGGCGCGAGTCCGAGTCTCGCCCTGCGCCGATCCACGCGTAAACTCCACTTCCCTTATTTTCTAAATAGGGAACGAGCTCTGGTTCGCGTTCCAGTCGCTCACCCAATTCCTGAGAATAAGTGAGCTCCCCAGCAAGGAATCCCAAAGCCAACGGAACCAACGCGGTCCAAGAAGAAGTCATAGAGTACCTAATGTAACAATAATACAAGATCACGAACACGTTTTCGATACGAAGCCAACTTTCACACGATATACGGACCAATCGTTCAACGGCGAAATAGGATTCCCTTGCCACTGCGTGACAGCGTCCTTCATTTCCACTGCGCTCATTCTGTACTCTCCTTTCGAGGTGAAGGCATCTCTCAGTAGAGAGAAGAAGCAGGCGTGGGTCTCCTGCATTAGTTCCGCACCGCTATTTATGTCGATAGCATCATCGCTCGCAGCAATATTCAATTCCTTATCCGGTATCGATATAACTCCTTCGTCTTCGCACCTAAAACAACGTTTCAAATATATATAACAATTCCACCAGTGTATTAAGACATCGAAGGGGAAGAGAACGTACTTCACGTCGTCCAATATGTCGATCCCATCGTCCAGCTGAATCGGTAGTTGCATCATATCGATGCTGTCTAGGTCAAGCTCTTTCTTCACGGCCTCCTCGTCTTCGTCTGCATCTGGAGAAACGTCTTCGTTTACTCCACTACTCAGCTCCGTTTTGATTTCGTCGTACTCCATGTCCTCCACTTCTTTCTTAATCTCCGGCACAGTTAACACGGCAGGTTTGCCAGCTTTCGGCGCAGCAGGACTCCTATAACACAGAAGGACACGAAGAATTAGTTACACCAATGCGAAGTTTCCTTAGAGAAGTCTCGTATTGGGAGAAGTATATTTACAATTTCTTCTTCGACAGTTGATGCATTTCGTACGTGTCCACGGGCTCCGTCTTGATCGGCGTCAGCATCCTCTGTTCTATGTCCAACGCACTGGAATGTCTATTGTCATCCGTCGTGTGGGAATAATCGCTATTATCGCTCTCGTGTTTTATCGAATTGGCGTTCATCATCCTCGGTGCCGGTGGACACAGCGGCGACTGTTCTAGCTTGATTCGTTTCTTAGCGGGTGTGGCACGCATCAGGGGACCGAACGACAGCTTGTGCTTCTGACCGATTTGCGCTCTCTGAGTGAGATCGGAAAGAGCTATACCTTGGGTGTTCAGTTCCGGATGAATCTGAAGCAATGCAAGTTATTAATGGAACAGATATCTTTACGCGAGTATCTTCGGGGGAAGAAGCATATTACGCACATCGCGGCGCGCTCTCCGCTTCTTATGCTGGAGTAGCATCTCGCGGTACGTTTCTTCCGTCTGCTCGCGAATGAACAACGACCTGTGCGCCGGGTATTCCGCCCGCTGAAGCGTGGAGAAAACGGGCCGTATTGTCTCGTCCTCGTGGTCCATTTGCAAGCCTCTGATGGATAAACCCTGCAAGCCCATGAGGGAACGCTTCTTCTTCTTTTGCGCCGCCCCGGATAGCTGGTAATGCGGATAGTTCTCCTCGTTCTCGGACGTCGTGTCCACCGCGAACTTGGCGCTCGCACCGAGCTCTGTCCTCAGGGCATTCAGCTCCTCCAAATAGCGCAGTTGCGTTTTCTCTTCAACTGTCGGTGCATTGCTTGTTAGTATTTCCCCTCGGAAGTTACTACATACTTCTCTGCCAAACGGCTGGAGCGTGGGGGGAAGTATAAACAGCCAGAAGATTTTTTACGGCGGTTCGCAGCAGTCGCTCGACTTACCCATGGCAGGCTTCGGTTTCCTCCACTGGACCTTCGACATCAGTCTCTGGGCCGGCTGGCAGAAGCCTTGCTTGTACGCGATCGACAATAAGCTCTCCCTGGACTTTAGTAACTGACTGGCGAGCCCGTAAGATCGCTTTCGCTCTTCGAATAGCAATCGCCTCTGTTGCGCCTTGCGCACTAAGCTACACATCCTTCTAATGTCTGGTCGATAGTGACCGGAGGACAGGTGACTGTGAAACGTATCCAGGGGTGCCACGCCGAATCTAAGATAAATGGGAACAAACGTAAACGGTACACGATCAAATCCGTCATCTTATTTCCAGACACCAGAACACCTACCTGTGGTTCTCAGAATTAAATAACATGCGCAGAGTCTTCTCTGTTTCTGCTTCGATGTCGCAATCTTTCGGGAAAGCTGGTAAGAAGCTGCATAGCGTGTCTCTTTGATTCTCCGTCAGGCATTCGTTCCAAATATAAGGATAGTCTAGAAACTCTTGGAAGACTTCAGAATGCTCGCAGAGATCCTGAGGTAATTTCAATTTGGTGTTTGCAACAATAACGGTCTCCCATTTCTGGAAACAGAGATTCCAACAGTAAAGATCCGATCGTGCGATCGCTCTGTACATAGAACAGCGCATTGTACCAAGGTGTTTGGACTCTCCGCTTTAAGAGAGTATTCCATATTCTCGTTCTCATCCTCGTCTTCCTCCCCGGAGCTATGAGTCTCGCTGCCGCTTGTGCCATGTTCCTCCCCACTTTCGTCCCCGCTATCAGTGGAAGTGCTACTCCCACTGATGCTGCTGCTACTGCTATTACTTCTAGACCCACGAGAGGACGCATCCTCTTCGTCCTCTTCTGCCCCGCTGTCTCCGCCAGCCGAGCATTCGTCTACCTGTAAACGTAACGAGTAAACCCTCGGTTATATAATACACAATCTTACTCCGAATAAAGACGGAAAGCCACACCGGTGCCTGGATAAACAAGCAAAACGTCGTTAATTATCAGAATGCATGGAACGCGGATATCAACAACATTTAGTTACCCGACGCAAAGCGGACTCCACTAGATCCTACGCGAAACGTCAGAGATGCATGTGCGTACTCCGCGAGTATACATCCAATTTGCTAATTATCCAATTACAGTAATGAAAGTAGCGGATGCGCGAGTAACGAGAATCGACGCGATCGGTTTCCGTGGTACCGTGACACGGGGTATGCACGACGCGCTTCTACCGTGCACAACGTTATCGATCGTGCGGGCATTTATTTCGAAATAATTAATCACGACCAACCTCCATTCTCCTGAGTTTCCCTGCGCTTGCTCTCCTCTCGTGCCGCGGGCTCTGCTGTCCGGACCAGAACGGCGAAACGTCGCCAGCTAACGTTAATTCACGAAAGTGGGAAAAGCCGAGGGACCGTGGAGATCTATCACGGTGTTTTACCGATACGCGAAACCCTTCTCCCGTATCGGGCGAATATTAAGTAATCTCGCCGTTCACCGTTTGACCTGTCACAGCTACTGCACTCCTACTCTTCCGACAAACTTTAGTCATGGCGTGGAACGCAGCGAAACAGAACCACGGTGTTTATATATTGAAGGATCTCGAGAGCGCGCACCTCCTTCACCGGTTCACAGCCGCGGCTGTTCAATGGCGGAGAGTTTAGGGCTGGTTCAAACACTGATTAAAGCGCGGACGATCGGCGGCGATTGATGCCAGCCAACCGAGGGCGAATCGTATATTTTTCCGTCTTAACATGATTATACATTTGTCGCGGCTGATTTTATGGGAAATACGGGAGCGAGGATTTCTTGAGCCGCGCGAAAACGTTTCTAGTGACATTTGTCCGACGTCCATGTTTGTTGGCAACTGGGAGGGAGGGAAATTTAATTGGAATCAAGCACCGGACGAGTGAATCTCGTTTGTTTCCACAGTTTGACTGGTACTAGGTATACAAGTGAATCTTTGGAATTTCAGGGCAAACCTTTTTTACGCCGGATATTTATTTTGTTCGAAATATAAGTTTCAACATTAAAAAAAAAGGTTTCCCCGAGGTGAAGTCCACATGAATTTCAATTCGTTAGGAAAGGAGGTTCTGCATCGCAACGATGCAGTTCTTGTTCCCCAGATTTCTACTTAGTACCGATGTTTGGTAAAAAATAGATTGTCTTGTATTATTTATTGAGATCGTTGTATTGTTTCGTAAATAAAGTTCCATAGCAGATGCTCCCAAACCCACACGATGCACCTCCCCTTTTCATGTTGCTTAGTTCTTTATTTGCAAAAAAGTGTTTTAACAAACAAAATATAGAAATATAAATGTCGAAGTAGGCATGTTAATAAACTGAAAAGTCACCTGTATAAAACTTCAGAAAACATTGGCTGTTTTCCCTCTGGGCAATGCGCGTACAGCGATAAAGCTGTATCGAATCAACTATCTACTGAATTATACAGGTATTTTAGTTACTAATACTTTAGTATAGTAGTTTGTACTATTATCGCTTAAGATATAAAGTATGACAGAAATATTCCTCGAATGCTGAACGTCGAACTTTCAAAGTTAGAATATATCCCCGGTATTCCTTCGAAGAATATCAATCTTAGGCATCAAGATTCTTCGGATAACCGGCCTTCCGCGTCATACATCTCCATACTTTTAACTACCAATGGTGCCAAAACGTATCATTGGATAATACTGTCGTTCACAACTTCAGTCTTACAATAAACCAAGCTATCCTTGTGAACGAATCTACGCGAACGTAGAATTGACTAATTAAACGTAGATTGTTGCACAAGCGCGTGAAACACTCCCCTAAGTATACTTTCTGTAGATGAGATCGTGGTCTGCAGAATCGCGCGATGCTTAAGACGACGGATTCTGACCGGCGTTTTGCGCTATACCGTTGCAAGTGGTTTCCGCCGGCACGGGCAGCACGGGTGCGTACTGCATGTAATGCGGTTGTCCAGCAACTGCATACCAGTGTTCCTGTATATTCTGAGGTGGTATATTATACGGAGCTGGCTGAGGGCACACATATGGCGGGCACAAGCCGGGATAAGCTTGCGCGTAATCTACGCCGGGGCACAGATGAGGTGCGAACGGTTGCACGGCGTTGCTATCGGGTATGTCGGAATGCGGCAAGCAAGGAACTGGGAAGAATCCTGGATTCGGAGGATAGTACGGATTCGCGAACGCCTCTGCTTCGTTCCCGTAATACGATAATCCGGGGTACACGCCTTGTTGCACGTAAGGTGCCTGATACGTGTTCACTGCGCCCATAGGAGGATGCATTTGCTGAGGCACTGAGCGCGTCTGGTGATAGTTTGCGCCGTCATTTTTCGCCTCTTGCGATCTGGAAGCTTTGGAATTCGATCCAGAACGTGGGTACTGATTATTCGGCTGTGCGAATTGTTGAGCAGAACGATGTCGGTCTGCAAGAAGAAGACACTCGTTAGTAACGCATTTATATAAACGATTATACTCGATAGGACGTTAGTGGTACATACTATCGAAATTCTTTTTAAATCGCGGCCCCATGCCGCTCCTACTTATCCGTGGAGGGTCTCTGCTATTAAACGACTCCTGTTCTTTTACTCTCTCACGCGGTGGATGCAACAAACCTTTTCCCTCCTCGACTTTTGCAACCTCCGTTTGTTGAACTTGGGCGTCTTTTATACCGTTCGCGTATTTATCACCGTTCTCTTGGTAAAGCGATTGAGTGGCAATTTCTTTGTAATCGTCGCTGTGCTCTACCCTTTGTTCCGTTAATGTGCAATTCTGCATCACGCCGTTCGTAATGTTTATAATCTCCTCCTCATTTTGAGGCGTACCCTGGTACCACTGTTCAAAACCAGGCGGTTGTCCGTTTGTCGAATAGTTCCAATTATTGTTCCCACGAAAGTACTGCGACAGAATTGAAAGTAAACTACTTGCTCGCGAAGTACTATGTAATTAAGCGTTATTTACTGTAATTAAGCGAGTCATACCTCTAATCCTAAATTATAAAAAAATCTCAATGTGAACGGATCTATAAAGAAATAAGTATTATTTGTGGATATAATTCATGCGTCGAGGGTATGTTTGAAAAACAATCCGCATTGTTACCTGATAGTGGCAGGTCACTGCCGTTTACGTCGACACTCTTCTGTACAGAACAGTTAATAGGACGTAGCATGTTGTCCATTTGATTGGTAGGAACGGGGTTTCCTAAATTTTTGGTTATCGAATTATTGACATTAAAAAAAGAAAACTATTCTTTTAATACATACCAGAATAAGGTGAATAATAAGTCTCCTTCTGCACTCCTTGCTTGGAGTATGAATTATACTCGGCATTGTTATCTGTGTTCAATGTACCATCAGATTTCGAACCGTTCATCAAGCTATTCTCAGAATTTTTATTCATATATGAATTCTTCTCCTTACGTCCTTTACCATTCTCCTGCCTAATAATGTCCACCGTGGAAGACTGAGTGTTATCGAGAATCACTTTCGTAGGAAACATTTCGGCAGAATTCTGCGAATTAAAAATGTCTTACAATATTCGACGCGCCCTTCGCTTTTATAATCGTTAAACGATTTAACTCACGTCAACCGAATATTTCGGACACTTCTCCATTGTATAATTTTCGTATACCTGTTGATGTTCCGTTTTTCTGCAATGGTAAATTACAATTTAATTACGAAATGAAGTATTGGTTCTACCTTAAATCGAAATTAGTTTATTCGAAACTAATCAATTTGTAGGAAAGCTTACATCGACTCTTCCTTCCACTGATAATTATTTTTGTTAACATCGTTAACGCTGTTCTCATTGTTCCCGTTTTTATCGTTATTGTTCGATAAAATATTCATGTTAGTAAGCGGCTGCTTAATCTTACGCGAAGGCGGACCACTTTGTTTCTTCCATTTCTGATCTATTAGAATATGAAATAAGAATTTTATAAGGAGGTATATGCATACGATGGAAATATAGCGCGGAAGTGTGCTTTCAACTAACTTGAATCTAAAAGTACGTTCCTCTTACACATTGGTAGCCAATTGTTCTGTTTACTTTTCCTTAGAGGCAATGGTTTAAGAGCGGAATGTGGCACAACTCTCTTCTCTCCTAATTCTTCTATAAAGACCAACACCGGGCCATGATTCTTGCTCATCTCTTGTATGTGACCGTAGTAAAACGCAGAGTCTTGCTTGGTTCTTTTCTGTAATGTCCTTGTATCGTTGCCGTTAGCATCTTTCTCAAAGGAAGACACGTAGACACTATTATTATTAGCTTTGTCAAATTCGTCCTCGTTAAAGTCCATTTGCACCAAACATTTGCCACCGACTTGAAGTTCGTGGCTATTGTGCCTAGTCCACCCTGCATTCTTCACCTCTGAAATATTTAAGCTTTCAGTAGTGTCTACCAATTTCCAACGCAGTCAGACTTTACCTCTCCTAATTTCATGCCATATATCGAAATCAGTGTTACGATAAATATTCGGATCAAGAGCCTTCGCGACTCGATAAGGGAAAGGTGGCGTGTTCTTCGCTACAGTCTGTGCATCGTCAAGCTCGCCGTTTCCATTGTCAACTCTACTATAAATTTCTGCAGCCAACTGACTAAACAAATACAGGTTGAACTTGCAGCTTCTTATTCGATATTAACGACACAAGTACCGATCGACTTACTCTCGTATTTCTAGATTGCCTTTAAGGAAGAACTTGTCGTGCCTGAACGTCGCGGTGCGGTCGTGTAACATCTTATGGACGGTAGATTCTATATTAACCATTTGAAAGACGTCCTTGTACAATGTTTGGTAAACGATAGCTGCGAACCAATTCGTAAACCACTATATATCTACGATCGCCGACAAACTCGAAAGAAAGAAGAGGAAGAAAGATACTAGAACATCGGGGAGCTCCTACATTGACAATAAGCAGCTGTTGCGACAAAATCTCTCGTGTAAATAGTCTCGTATTGTTTCTGCGGGGTGTGACATAAATACACTGCATCCTTGAAGCCGTTATCGGTAACAGAGCGGTGCGCTTGCTTCTGGCCATTAAATACAATAAATTCTCTCTTATAAAGCAACGACATCGCCTGAATTTCATTCGCGCCGCCCCATTCAGTAAAACAGGCCATTTGCTCGAGATAATCGTCAAATGGAATCGTAGTATTCTGGGGGAAAGATAATTTAATTTAAACAAAAGCGAGATCGCGGAGAAATTATACTCGACGGAAATTATCATTGACCGAAGAATATCGCACGAGATACATGAAGTCTACCTCTACGAACAAATGCTTCATCTTTCTCATAAACTCCACGCATTCCTGCCTAACTCTTATATGGTAGTGTTGAGTCATATAAACTTGCTCGCTGACTGCCCTAAACAAGCAGGTTGGATCTCTAGGTGCATGTTTCCTAAAATATCCTTCTGTCTGCAACCATTCGTCGACAGGTTCCTGCGCACGCTTCGACGGCTTTCTAGGAGATATTTCCATCTTTCTTGGGCTGAAATGAACAACGAAAACGAGCCTCGGTATTATCTCATATACCGATCGAATTACACGTACGATAGCATATTTCTGTAATCGTAGTTATTGCCGATTCAACGAATCGTCGCATACCGAAATTCTATATTTCCTGTAGAATCTAACATTTTGTCGGAGAACGTAGGGCCCGCCGTAATTACGCGATTATCGCGGGTCCGCCGACTCATTCACATTTACCAAGGATTCGGGATGCACGCAGGAACAACTTTCTTACGTTCGAAACACGTGAAGGTCATTGTTGTCTGTAGCTAATTGCGAGACAGTCAACTTGAAAGTAAAGAAAATAATAGAAATCACATTAGTACCTGTTTAGCGGGAAGTTCGATCGAGCCAGTTCGAGCAGAGATTGTCAGTGATAAAGGAGAGGCTTGACACCGTAGAAATTAACAATTACTTTGCACTCGTGGTAGGTAGCATGGCTACCAAAGGACTAGCAACAGGTCCTTCTTCGCGAAGTTGCTAGTAGATTTACACAACACCATTGGACGGAAACAACTCGTCGACCAATCGTAATTCATCGTTCTGTTGCTTATCGGTCGGTTTACGACCGAGAAGGACCTTTCCACTGACAATATTCTGGCTATTGATGTATTTCCTTTGTTTGTTTTCGCGCGCCAATTCAAACGGCACTCGTTCCCTTGGAGAACCGAGAAGGAAAGAGGATCTTCCATTAAACAGAGATATTAATTGAACTGTCAGTCTGAAAGACATTACACGAATCGTTGTATTGTTATTCCACGGAAATAGAGCGTAGAATGGGCGAAACGGAAGTTTCGCGTGTGTGAACATGGGCGTCCGGAGGGGGGGTGGGGTGCAAAAGGGGAAGTTGCTCCCCCTGGCTTTTGAAAAAAGATCGCTTATTTTTAAAAATTGATCTTTATCAAGTTTATACTAATGAAGTGAATATTTCTAAATTTCGGATTTAAAATTTTAATTAATTTGGCACTACTAAATGAGTTCAAAAAGCAAGCGGGTTACTCGTTATTTCATTACTATACATATTTTTCTTCACAGTCACCTCAAAGTTGCTCCCCCCCTTGAAAAAAAAAGTCTACGGACGCCCCTGTGTGTGAATCGTGTTGTGGAAAGGGGTTTCGGGCATCACAAGACCTTCTTACAAATTACTTTTTTATTCGTCGTAATTTTTATCGGAATGACAATGCGATGTGTACGAAATATTAAAAAAGTACAATAGCCCGTTATATAAAATATGATTTTTACAGAAATATAAGATCAACCGCTGTACCATTGCGATATATCTGTAACGCATGCAATGCTACCAATTTTGTTTTGCTATCGAAAATAACGTTTGCCTGCGCGCAGAGCTTTCTTAGTATAAAAATTACATCCATTGGCGAGTTAGTGTTCGGCAGCGACAGATGCTGGACGCACGCCCAAAGTTATTTAACGTGGTTAACGTTAGGAATCGAGGCGCGCCCGTTCATCTAGTTCTTTATTTTATTGCGTCTTAATTAAGTTTGGGCCCGAGTCCCCATCGTCGTCCCCCGTTGTTAATAGTATCGTGTAAAAGTCGACTTATGCGTCTCGCCGAAAGGAACGCTCATGGCGATAGGATAAGTATAATCATAAGATTACATTAACACAGTGTTTCGCATTCTCTCCTTGTTTTTTTTTCATGCCGGCAATGTATGAATAATTGTTATAAAATGTCATGATATAGAAAATGGAAGAAATGACGAGTCGCTGCTCCCTTTCTTTTTCGCTCTTTTTCCCCCCGTTCTCGAAAGCTTCGTTTAAGCAGCTACTTTCTCAGCATCGATCGCTGAAATATAAAAACAATTATTCCACTTAGGGGATCCACCCCCCCCCCCCCCCGTTTCTCGGTGGTCGGGCGACGATAGCTCCGGAGCTCTGCTTACCTTCTTTGGTTGGCAAGGGATTCTTCTCGAGCGTTTCCGCGTGTTTCAGTTTCGCAGGATCGAAATTTTCAATGCCAGAGATCAGCTGTTGCTTGCCCTTTTCCTGCTGGATCGCTGCGCGGAACAATTAAAATTCTTATTAACGTTCTCGTGTTCGCGTTTGGCACGTAGCAGCCTTTGTAAGGAGAAAAGTGCATCGCGGGCACGAAATCGGATACTGTACCATCCTTGTCAGGTAGCGGATTCTTTTCTTGGGTCTCGGTATGCTTCAGACTACTCGGGTCGAATTTCTCGATGCCGGCGATTAACGTTTGTTGATTCTTTTCCGCTGCTACGTCTACAATTCAATAAATCGGGGTCAAAGAACGACGAGGCGAGCGCGAAGAAAGCCGTGAGAATAGACCATAGAATCCCATGTGCCCGCGACCATAAAAGCTGCCTTCGAGAACAGCGCAGTGGCGTCACGTTTGTGTTCGGATTACAAACGCGAGAGAAACAAGCGACACGCATATTACTCAAGCGATAAGCGTACACACGCGTGTCGTTTATACTCTCCCTGACTAATAAAAGAAAGTCGAAGCTGTAACGTGTTGTTATTGCGATATTTCTGAAACGTTTATCATCGAAGCAGCTCGTAACATCGTGTCATTATCGGCAATAGTACGGAGTACGTGAACCATCGCGCATGCAAAACAATCCCCTGCTATGTTACTGGAAAAGCGAAAGAAGATTGCCTTTGTAGAACCGTGACTGTGCCATCTCGGAAACACCAGAAGCAACAGGAGTGCCCGGCGATTACCGGCAAAGGAGGATAGCCCGGCAATGCCTTTCCAGCTATCGATAAATTACTGTGATACCTTTGGCGTTGGGTAAAATAATCTTCTCTTTTGTGTCGGCATGTTTCAACTGATCTGGCTTAAATGACTCCACATCGTGGATTAGTTCAGAGTGCCGTCTCTCTTGTCGTACGTCTACATTATCAATAAACGGGTTATTTCTTTGCGCGAGAATTCTGCTAGCATTATACGGGTATCGTTCGGAACGCGAGGGGCGCTTCGCCGCGGCGACAACGGCTATTAGTAACGAGTAAAGCTATCTAACGGGTAACGTAATCTGCGGCGTACCTTCGGCGGAAGGTAAAACGTTCTTTTCAGCGGTCGCCGCTTTCTTCATGCAGCCATGGTTAAATCCCTCCAGCTCGCTTTTCAAGTCTAAGGCTACTTTTGGCAGGTCTTTCAACGACGGACTCGACATGGTGCTGTGTTGTACTGCTTAATCTACAACAGAAAACCATTCCTTATCGTTAGCGCAATTATCCCCATCGAATTATTCCAATTTACTTCGCTGCTCGTAGTTCCATCGCGATCCTGAATAACGACGAACCGTTTATAACCTCGACAAAATTATTCGTTAACAGCCGAGCGAACTATAACCGACCCTGCTAGGGCTCAAGCACTACGAGATATATTGTAATAAACTAAGTATGCATTCTGATATCGACTCAAAGGTAACCCCGTGCTCCCTTTATCCTTATACTTTGCAAACCGCGATTCTTCCGTTTTGGCCACCGGGATCCCCGAGAACAAGATCCTGACGCGAGGCAATTTCCAGTTACAGAAGTGACATCAACAACTTGAACCAAGCGATCTGAAATTCACCGTAGAATTTTTTTCTTCGCACGAACGCGATACGTTTCGATTTATCGCGTGGAACGTAACAAAGGAGCTATGGTGTCTGTAATACGATACGATTCTGTTCTTTCGTTATATCGTTGATTTTTATAAGTTCACTCGAGTATTTCGTCGCTTCTTCGTTTTGAACGGCTGTATATCGGGAATAGCGAAAGACGGGAATCTGTCGGTGTCAGCGAACGCGTCGGTGCATTATTATCGTGTTACAGAGGCTGAAACAAGGTTGCGTGTCAACGTAAAGCGCTTATGTGCGCACCTATCAGCACACGTACACCGATAGAGCAGCCCTCGCCACGCTTTTCAAACATATTGGCAGAAACGTCGGGACATTATCGTCCAGCACAGTGAAAACTGCTCGAGACGTGACCGATTCCCGCATTAAAATAATATATAAAATTCTGCTTAACGGGAGCTGTTCTATTTTTTTTTCTTCTTTAACACTGCTTCGCACAAACCAGCGAAAAATTACAACGAAGAATCCTTCTTTAATCTTGATGCGAAATGCAAGCGGCAGAAACGTAAGTGCCATAAATTCCAGACGAATAACGGTACCGTTTCTGGCAAATGCAAAGGCAGGCGAGCATTGCTCGTGCGTTTCCGGTCTCCTCGGTTTTTTGCAAGCAAAAATAACGGATTTGCCATAATTACGCCTACATATGCTCGCAAACGGTGAACCTCCTTAATATATGTATTTTTTGTGGCCATTCCAATTAACGAACGTAGTCTACCGAAGGCAAAATTCATCTTCACGATTCTCGTGCAACGGAGATACAATACTGTCGTTAAATTACGGTAGAAATTCTTTTTCTGGTTTATCTTTAAATTTCACTGACACAGACTGCCAAGTAACGCGTTACGAAGCGGAAGTAGCAAGAACCCGGCGCTTCCGGCCCGCGCCTCCTTGCATTTCGTTTCTTGTCACATATCCGTCTCGTATAATTTCCAAGTGAAACGTCGGGCACTTTTATGAAGCAGGATTCTGTTCACGGTTAAGCTCCGCGGGTTCTACTTCCCCAAACAGGAATTCCAGAGGAATCCCTTCGGCACAGCGCGTCGAAAGAAATAACAAAACATGGTCGACTAAAACTCTGAGGAAAATAATAGGAACTATTAATAAATCCCAGATAGGAATTCCAGGCACTCGTCATATGTCCCGGTGCATACATAAAGAATCCGGCATGTATTCGCAGCGCCTTTACGCTGTACGGTTGTTACGCCAGTGACGCGCAATCGACCACTTTTTTCGCATTTACGAAATCTCGACGAAATGTTCGAGGCAAAGTTTAATACGCTTTCGCGGGAAGAATTGATTGCGCCCGATGTGCGCGAGAGAAAAGTCGATTGTAATTTAACCGCAGCTGCGTATAAGTCGACGGAGTCGAGCATCGAAGGGACACGTAATTAAAAAAGTTTGTGCACCACTGGAGCCTAGAGTGACTCATGCTCGTCGAGCTCTCCCTACCATTTCTTCCTCTGTTTTCCTTACTCCGTTTTTGCCTCCACTTACATCGTTTATATTCGTTGCTCTCGACGTCTAGATGACTATTTTTAAAGAGGAATGGAAGCGGGCGAAAGAAGTCCCCGGCATTCCAGGCGAACTGAATCACTGGTTAAAAATCGTGCAACGCGTTATCAGGCTGACTGTGTCACACCTTCCACGAACCCGTTTTATCGTTCTATAGAAACGGAAACCAATATCGCCGCGATATTAATTGCCACTGTGAGCTGAATTATTCGAGAGTCAGCAAAGTGTTCTCGAAACCTATAATACTGTCGGAACCTTGTACGCCTGCGTGTAGTTCTGGCGTGTTGCGTTAAGAAGACTGGAGGAATGTATAAACGACGCGTAGATGTAAAATGGAAACTGGCTGGCATCGAAGAAATTGCGGGCTCGAAGCCGAGCGGCGGGCGAGCGAGGGAACGTGCAGCGGCGGCTCCAGGAGAGCGTTCCGAGGGATACGTGTTCCAACGGTGGGTCAGCATCGACAAGGCTGTGTATAGGTCCTTATATGGTAGCCGGTCGTATGGCTGTATATAGAGAGAGCTCGAAAGAGGCCGAATACGCAACCGTGGAGCACACTCGCGCGTCCTTTACGTATCCACCTCGCTGAATATTTCTTCTCTCCCTATCCCGGGCACGTGTGTAGGAGGTCCCCCTGCATTTTGCGCTCGCTCACACGTACGCAAGCCCAGCGTACGCTCGCGAAGTGCGCGTAACGGTAACAAAACGAAGACGGGAATGCCTCGATTAGTTTGTGTACGGTTAGCACGGTCGGGCGAAACGCGTCGTACACGCGAGCCGAACGCAACGTATACGCGTTTCGATTGGTCTCTTTTAAGGCTACCGTGCGTGGTCTCGGCCTCCATAATCGCCATGCGCCGTATTTAAATTCGAGCGTTATGTACAGCAGCTAACCTTGATCGCGTCGGCTAAGGAGGATGGTCCGAGTCGGCAGAGCAAAGCCGACTGCGAATTCGACGGATTCCTTCGCCGCGGCCGCAGCCTCCACACAGTCCCAGAGGGCGGAATGTCGCGCGGCGCGCTACAGCGTTAAGTCGGTCGATTTCACAGGAACCAGGAAACCGAGCGGTGGCTTCGCCGGAACGTTATATCTCGCCCGATTATCGCGATGACGGCGGAGAAATGAAAATGCCCGGCACGGCGCGGCGCCTGGAGAAATCACGATAAATCCTACTTGATCTCGCGAGGAGAAAAGAGGCCTGCCGAGTTAATAAGGAAACTAGGTTGCGAGGCACCGACGCGCTAGCCGGTTTGCGGGACGCGTCGGTGTATGCCACGCTTCGCACAGTCATACCCATCGCGACGGATTGAACGTCGCGGGCGATTCGCGCCTAACTGCATACCCTGCGGTTCACGGCGGTCGTCCGCGGAACAGCCTGAGAAACACAGAAACCATATGGCGACTCCATCGACGCGGAACAATACGAAATACTGCTAGACATGGAATTTTTAATACACGGCTTCCAGCCCCTAAAAAATTTCCTCCACGCTCTCCCACAGCCGTCTGTTTATCGAATGGATAAGAATAATGATTTTGTTAATCTCTTCGGTTCAACTACAATGCCTGTTGCACGAGCAATACATGCGATCACCTGAAAACATAACAAGCCCGTCATTCATTAACTTCCACGTATTCCGCCGAGTGGCTGAGGCCGATCGACTGTAAGTACATCCGGTCGCTCGATAACATCGGTCGGTAATCGTCCAGGGGTGTTCGCGGCATACATTGTCCCGGGCTATTGGCTAAGGAGAGATGATCTTGCTGCCGGCGGCTAACGAGTTCGCGCGGGCTGCCAATTAACTCGCAGCAATCGCGTTTAATTGAGAGCCTCGCCGGCGTATGCAGGCGGCTAGGTTCGGCGTGGAACGGCCGTTTTGTATTGACCGGTGGGCTGCACTTGGCCACCTACGTGCGCGCGGTAATGCCCACGTAAAACTGTGCCGGCGCGCGAGCTTGGGAAATGCGTGCTGCTGCCAGTGCTGCGACGATTCGGTGTCGCACTCCTGCCCGAGGCGAATGCGATATAGTTGCCCTCCCCCTCCTTGTCACTCGCTTGCGAGCGACCGTGACGGCTAACGAACCCTGGACGCGCGCGTATCGTATCGAGCGGTGGCGCGTACGCTCAGGGGCGTATTACGTGTTACTAAGCGGCCCGCGTCCGGGCCCATGGACCGGAGGCTACGCTCTTTTCCCTCTTCCATCCTGCCGTAGTCGCAATTCCACCTAGCTTCGCAGATATATCGAGCGTGATTCTACGGAGCCCTTCGAAATACTCAACGCGATCTAGTCGAGATTTATTAAAAAAAAAAAAATTACACCGAGGACGTAGAACGCAGTATTGCCTAACGTTACGATCGAATAACGAATATCTAATGCCGTTAAATAATCAGACATACGATTCAGGAGATTACTGCAAGGGGTTCCTCGTTGACGGTAGAGATTTCGTGAGGGAGTAAGCCAATGTACACACCGTGAATGAAGGGAGCCCTAAAACGAACCCTGTGACCCAATCTTTTAGATCGCAGATTGCTTTCGCCATTACGGGGCTACGCGACCAGCCGACATCCTGACCGCTGCACTTGACGGCGGGCAGGGTTGCGGTATAGTCGCCCGCAAAAGTTCAGCCGAGATAAAGGGCTGGGGAAAGTATTGAATTTTAATTCGGAGAAAATATGTCGAGAAAAAGACATGCAAGGCTTATTAATTTTTAAACCACATTGTTGATAACGTCTGAAACGAATTGGTAGAGCAGTCGAGCACTTAGTAAGCCGTGTCCTAGTTGCGGGTCGACCTTGAAGATGTTCCATGTATCAAGATATTCCTTTCGCGGAAGCTGAATGAAATACGCGCGCGCGTGTGTCTCGTCGACAAGGGGTTGCACCAGGGGAGAGGTCGACTGGTAGCAGACGGTTTCATCGATTGGCAATGCGGGGGTCGAAGAGTGGGGTTCCTGAACTCCACCGCTATCTATATATACCGCATAACGTATCGACGACCTCGGCTTTCATGGTCACGGCTAAAACGGCGATTTTTAATGCTCCGCGTAGGATCGATATCGATCCGCGTTCTTATCTCCCCGATGTACATCGCCGCCGAGACGATCGAAGGACAGAGATTAATATCTGTCAATCAACTAATCCACGTCACAGTGTTTGCAGAATCGATAGAATACTCGGCTCCCTGTCAACGTATATCCCTCCTATATACATTCCCGTTGCTGATTTCAACGTAAACAGACAGTCCGATATAATTCTCTGCGTGTAGTTTTCTCGATGTATCGCGAATCGATAAACAGAACTCCCGGCGTATTTATTCGAAAAGCCTTCTCGCTTACCTTGAAGCGAGCCAACTCGTCCCGGGACATGATAAGATGCAAATACTTTTGGATCTTCCCTTATAGAGGATAGAGCGTATAAAAATGCCCGAGTTTAATTGCAGAAATACGCCACTCGCGCTCTAACCTAGTTCAGAGTAAGTCACCTCGAACTTACCGAGCAGACGCCAAAGGGTAATTCTAACTGCACAGGTTCCTGCGAAAATTAGCCACGAGGAGGGGTCAAGGATCGTGCCGAACGTACGAAGCAAACGGGGAGCTCGACAGAAGGTTAACGTTTCTAGTAATCTGCGTCGCGTCGAAAGGCAGGAAGCTCTCGCGACCATAAGGGAGATGAGTGTCCTCGCCACTCGGCAACGAGAGACGCATTTGCGTGCCCGATGCGCAACGGAGTGCATCTGTCAAAACCACGCCCTTGTCCCATCCTATCGTACCCTAATGTCCTACACATGGAAGCCCGGCCGGTAAGTACGTGGCTTCCGAAACTTCACTGAGTCAGGCTTGTTTGTCCGGAGGCCCCTACTCCGATTTCCGTTTCGGAGTTCAACTGCGATATTTAATACACCGAAAGAATCATGGCAGGACGTAACGAAATGTACAAATCGAGGCAGCACAGCTGAAACTATCCGCGTTTCATTGATACCCTCGACATAATGAAATTATCGTTCGTGCTGTAAGCAATTAACGATTAGGTGGCTCTTAGGGTAAACTAGATACGGCAAAGGTATCGATACTCTTAAAGATCCTTTCTTCGTCGACTCGGATATCTACTCTGCCGGTTGCAACTCGGTTTTCGCTCCACCATATACGTTAAATTTACCACGACACAAAGAGTAGCGCCTAGGACACTGATTATTGCCAACGCGATTATTCTCAATAGAAATTAAATATCACGAACGGCTACCCCGAGGAAATGTAATAACGAGGGTATCCGTTGATACCGAGGCGAGATTCGTGATTCATAGAACGCGTACATACAAACATGTGACCACACCCCTGCATTTTCGATTGTCGAACAACGAAGCCGATCAATATCGAGAGGACAACGCGTGGTTAAGCCTGCGAGCAGCCTGCACGCCGAAAACGAAGAGGACAATGGGCTGGGTATCGATAACGATCGTCTACGTATAAACTTTTTGCAACGTTAAGGACACATACACACGTACACCTACACGTATACACACACACACACACACACACACACACGCCAAGCTACTGCCTTTCTTCGAGCGGACGAAGAGAGCCGGTCTCGTGCACTGGCGGTAAAACGTTCACTCGAAGAGAAATGCAATTGGCATGGAATTTGAACGTCCAGCAGATAGAATGTATATCGCGGCAAAGATCACTGACCTGTCAGTTGTCACTGCGAAGCGGTAGGCAAGCGCAAACGTACACCGTCCAGCCGAGCGTTCAAGGGCAGCAGGGAGACAGTACACTGACTGACCGGCTAGTGATGCCGCGGCACGTAACACCAGGTAACACCGGCGAGCCACTCTTCCACTCTTCCCTCTGTCGATCCTACGCTCGGCACGGCTCGCCAGTCCCACCACCGTCCTCCGACCCCGAGCGTTGGCCAATCGCAAGCCACCGCAAGCCTCCCCCTCCACCGTCCAATTCCCCCAACCATCCATCGAACGCTTCCTCCAATCGTCTCCTTGACCGTCATCGGAGGGTGGCTGACTCACCCTCCGCGGCCAGCATGATTTCTCATTCGAGGCACGAAAAAGAACTCTCGCGTTCTCTTCGCCAACGACTGCGCTTTTCCGTGCTTTATTATTTAGGCATCGGACCACATTTCTCCGATTATACGTATCGCGTAGATACATGCGCGTAGTTGAGTGGATTTTAGCGGGCTCTACATTTAGTAATTACAGCTTTCGGGCAGGAAATGCCACTGCTATTTCGGGCGCAACGGGGAGAGGGTGGGCTCGGAGGACTTTGAGGGGTTGGCGAGCTTCAATGACTCATCGCGGAGTTATCCCAGCTGCGCGTCATATGGCCGGTCCTGTTGGGTGTTTCCAAGGTCTCGGAATTGCACGATTCACCGGGATAAATCGGTTCGCTTGCAAAATCTATTGCAATCTTTAATATAGACCGATGTACTAATTATAGAAGCGCACAGAGTCGGACGTTTTCCTTCTAATAGATATAATTTACCCGAAGTTATTCGAGGCGTTCGGTGGCTTTCAAGTCCGTGACTGGTAGAAAATAGAAATCTTTGTGAAATAAAATTACAAAGACAAATTACTGCAGCTTGCTTGTTAAATTATGCGAAATTGTTTTAATTATAGAGCTAAGCCATGGAATTCGCAACAGTCGGTTATGCTAAATTACAGAGAGATATTTGGAAAGAACGATTTTTAGAAACGTTGCATAAATCGCGGAATGTGAAACACATTATTCTGGTAATTCTCAATGAATTCTTGAGCTGAGACTAAACAAAAGGAACAAAGTATAGAAATCAAGAGTAGCAAAAGAAGCAATTAGAACCCGACTCCATCGACTGTGCGGGTGGAAATTAGTAGAAACGACACGAAGAGCGTCTGCGTCAAAATTAGGCTACGTGCCTCCTTTCCTAAGCATACCATCGATGCACACGCGCAACATGGTCAAGTGTTTCGCAATATCATATTTAATGCGTTATCTTCCCAAATTTATAAAAAGAATCTTTATTTTCCTTATACTAGGCGTGTTATAATTAAGAGTCTATTTCTGTACAAAGTATCGGATACTTGAATGTCGCGATTCACTTTAATCGTTATCACTGAAAGGATTGCTGTTCCTCTTCTGGGCTCAGCGAGCACTCGACGCTTTGCTGAGCGACGAAAACGCTCTGAGTTTTTGCTGACATGTTTCCCTGCGAGAACATGATTATGGTTATTAATCCTGTATTACCAGACGCGTCGCTGCGTTATACACACCTGAGTTACCGTGGTAGTACCGTGGCTACTGCTGGACATACAGACGACCACTAATTTCGGCGCGCCACTTTGTACGTGGCCTTTCTGCTGGGCGACGTTGCTCTGGGATATTTTAACTTGCTGCTGCTGCGACTGTTGTTGCGGCTGTTGTTGGGTTTGTTGCTGTTGCTGCTGTATCGCGCTGTTGTTGATATTAGTAGCGGTCGGCGTCTGCGATCGCGATTGCAGAATGACGAATTTCTGCCCGCCACCGGGAGTAGGTCCGCCGGCGGCTCTACTCGTACCCAGCATTATCGTACGCCCTGCTTGTTGTCCAGGACTGGAACTCGTCACTTGAATGAGACATAAGAAAAAGAGATAAGTGAGAATCGAAAAAGATACGTGCTAGAAACGAATGTATGTTACAGGAATAAAATTACCGGCTTGCACGATAGTCTTTCCAGTACACGTGGGACCTTGCTGACTGGTTGTCAGAGCCGTTGTTGTTGACGCAGTTGTAGCTAACGTTGCCGGCTGTGTGCGAGCTTTCGCGACTGCCGCGCATAACGCGGGTCCTATGTAACCGTAATCTTGTTTGTAGTCTTCTACGTAATCTGGCGGTGATCGTAATGTCTTTAAAACGGGAGCCACCGCTTTCTGTAAAGTATTTTACAGTTTCGTAACGAATTCCATAATGAGACGCAATAAAACTGGAACTTCGTAAGACGCATTGTTTACCACAAGTAGGGTCTTTATATGACCCGCTCCATTTTTATCCACGCTCGATAAACCTGGCCCTTCGATGCACGATTCGATACGCTCGGAAATGGATTTGATTTTTGGGATAACTAGCGCTTTGATTACTTCGGTGCCTAACTCGCATAATCCTTCGATTGCGCCGTAAAGGGACGCCAACGGAGTCTGAAAAATATCTTACATATTACCGTGCCGCGGGTTTATTATATATTTTACTTGTCACTACTATACCTGGCTATTTTTCGCCAAAGCTTGACTGAACATTCTGGTCACTCTGGTCTGCACATTGTTCGTAGAGGTGTTGAAATTCTTACAAATCTGAGCCATCAGCCGCGAAGCGAAATCGCGAAGAGCCCAGTGATTGTCTACCTCCGGTCTCATACACAACTGCCGTGAAACTATGCACGTCGCGATAGACGGTATCAATTCGTGCAGCTGCAAGTGTGAAGTATAATATTAATGCAGAGAACTGAAATGTTCGTTGGTAGGTACGCACGACGAGAATACATACGTATTTTTCTAAGTAAAGACTGGGATTGTCCAAAAGAGCTTTAACCATGCGCATAAGATAAATGAGGAGCGCTAGATTATTTTGGACCACGTTCACGCGTACACCCTCCGCGATGAACGTGCACATACGCGCCAGCATTTCGTGTAGACCGGGATCAGCGGAGAGTGATTGAAGCGCCTCTGCCCTACGTGCTTCGTCAGATCCGACGCAGGCCTCGGTGATCTCCTTGTAATATAACTGCTGTTCAACGCTCAATTCGTGAGTCGCTAATTGCTTAACATGAACGGTCTCCACGTTACGTAATTTCTGACTCTTCCCTCCGCCGCCCGGCTTCCCGACACCGGTGTTCTGACTCTTGCTGGAGAGTTTGCTCGTTGGATCGACACTTTCCAGCTTCTGTACATCTGTCGTGTAATTGGCAGTGAGGTTAGCATCGCAGAATAAAAGCGTTCGCGCTACGATTGATATAGGTACCTTTAGAAACTGGAGGTGGGTTCTCCGGGATCGTAGGTTGAACACCATCTATGCAAAGCCAATGGGCGCGCAATGTAATTTCTAGAGGCAGCTTGGGCCATGTTTGTCCGCCAGACATAGATATAACTTCGTTGAGATCGATCTCCTTTTCTTCAACAAAGTGTAATTCTCTACCACCCCCCGAAGCAAAACGGAACGGTACGTGATCTTTGGCGAAGAACCCGTACGTTGGTTCGATATTTTTTATTTTCAATGCGTGATCTATGTCATGGGTCGTCATACGTTGACGTTTACCATGTCTCATGAACTTGGCAGCATCCTGGGAATCAAACGTTGGAATTACAAAAAAAGACACTCCATGTGGATGAAATGTAATTAAGATGTAGTCTCGATGTAAGAATACGCCTACCTGTATGATTTCTTTGAGCCTGTAGCTAACATCCTCGGCAAGATCTTTAGCAGCTTCGTCTGGAAAATTTCCAACGCCTATACTCTCCGCAATCACTTTTATCGATTCCTGGGATAACGTAGTCCCATATACGGACTCGCATTCATTCATTCTTAGAGTATTTTGGTCATCGCATTCCATATGATAAGCGTCGAATATTTGCCCTCTGTAAACGTACTTCGAGGTTTATTAGAATAGTACGCCTCGCGATTTGCGATTACAAATCTTGAGCGATTGTTTTCGCGCTATACTTAAGTTACAGCCCTCATCGCTGTTAGTATTAGAAGCCTAAACACTGACCTCAGCAAGGAAACTTTGCTATGAAACACAGCTATGATTTCCAGTAGCTGTGTGAGACACGCATAAAATTACTTTATATCTGAAATCTAACGATGTGAAATACTTAGTATAAAAATGTAATAATACGTGCAAACTTCAATTAACCTGTTTAAGATGTTAACCTCAACTTAAACTGTTGCAACGGCAGTGATTCCGAGTCGGTCCCATGCAGGGAGGCGGGGAAACTGACTCTGTGATGATCACAGCCTAGATGGCTTGGCTTGGCGCTGACGTCGGCGAATCTTCCATCAGTTTCATCTTGGCGTTGATTGGTTCGATGGTGCGTGGGTAAGTTATTTCCGCCTCACGCTGTCCGGTAACTTGTTTTAGGATTATTCGTGTAAAAAAAGAAGAAAACTAAGACTGAAATGTGTGCACATGAAACGATTTAGCGAAGATCGGCGAATATCCTTCATATCTTAGTGCTTTCCAGAACCATAAATTGGAACTTTAAGATGGATATTACGAAGTGTTTAATGAACTGGCCAATCTTAAATATGCTAGAGCCAGAATTTATTTCAACCATTCGTATGGTTGTTGTACATGGTAAAATTTATTTTTTAACTGCTGTTTTTTTTTTTAGTACTTCTCAGCAGAGGTTAATTTATATTTGTATAGATGGGAAAATAGTATTTCGGAATTTAAACAATAGATTCTAATGTTGAACTTCACTTCATAGGCAGTTCAGGTAACGAAGCTTTAATGGTGACGCGTGATGGAATGGTGTTTGCTCTAGGAAGTAACGAAGAGGGTTGTTCTGGAACTGGGGATACTCGCAGTTCACTGACTCCAATAATGGTTAATGGCTTATGCCATAAGAATATTAAAACTTTTGCACATGGCAGTGGCTCGCATGTGTTGGCTCTCACAAGTGAAGGAGAGGTATTTGAAGATTATGCGCAACAACATATAACAATTAATAGAGTTCTTAATATCACACCAATTAATAAATTGAATCATAAAAAAAGGTATATTCCTGGGGTAAAAATAATAAATTTCAATTAGGAAATACAACTTTCACAAAGCATTCTAATCCAACACCGACTCTTGTGCAAGCGAATCTAAGTACGACAGTTGTTGATATAGCTTGCGGCAAATTTCACTCTCTGGCACTCACAGCCCATGGTGAGGTAATGAGGTAAAACCTTGGACTTAAAAACGGCGTAATTCTCCGTAATGATCTGAAATAACATGTTTAGGTATATCAATGGGGTCAGAATAACTATGGAGGACAACAATACAGCGGTATCATTTACAGCACATATAACGATACAACAGATATATCACTACCCATGAAAGTGATGTCATTCGATGGGACAAAAATTGTTTGCATTAGCTGTGGAGACTCGTACAGCATCGCTGTCACTGATAATGGAGAGGTTTATGGTTGGGGCGATAACAGCCTTGGCCAATTAGGAATTGGAAATTATAATAATCAAAGACTGCCTTATAAAGTCACAGCACTTACTGGAATTCCGATAGGTAATATTCAATTTTTGTTAAAGGAAGTTCTACGAAAGTAGCGATAATATTTACTTGTATTCACAGAGAAAGTTGTCTGTGGTTATACGCATACACTAGCACTAAGCAAGACGGGGACACTGTATACTTGGGGAGCAAACAGTTATGGGCAACTAGGTCATGACTGTAGTATAGATACCAAAGTTTGCTGTCCAATAAAGGTAACTTTTGTACCGCACGCACCCTGATAATTTGCCCGATAATTAACCGGTGGAAGTGTTTCCAGTTGAAAATGCCCTTAATAGGGAAAGTATTGGATGTGGCAGCTACTCATTATAATCACATAAGCGTAGCTATGGGGGAAAACAATCGTGTATTTATCTGGGGCCACTGTCTACGACAATGTATCCAAATCCCAACGCTTACCCCGCACAGATGCTTGTACGATGCTTTCGCATGTTATGCAACACCCAATGTCATGCATAAACCATTCGAACTTTATGATACAAAAGCGACAGTTCTATCGGTTCTTATGAATGCAGCATTTAACGATTCAGTAGGTAGTTTTTGTATGTAACAATAAACATTAATTGAAGAGTTCTTGTAGAAAACACTGTAAGTGTTATAATTAGAAGAAAAAAATTTATTTACTATAACATAGAAGTATAGAATATAAAATATATATAGTATAGAATTTGATTTTTGGCACTTACAGTGTTTTCTACAAGAACTCTTCAATTTTTTTTTTATTCTGTGGAATTACATATATTATATATTACAGGCTACAAGTGATCTCACTATACAAGTGAAAGGAAAGCCTATTCATGTTCACAAGGCTATTTTGAAGATACGTTGTGAGTACTTCAGAACAATGTTCCAAGAACCCTGGGCAGAACATAATCAAAGGTAGGTCGGTTAATCGGATATATATATGAAGTTTGCTAATCAAGTATTGCTTGCAGCGTCATAGAACATAAACAATTTTCCTACGACGTATATAGAGCTTTTCTGGAATATTTGTACACAGATAAGATCAATGTACCTGTAAAAGATGCAGAAGGTAAATATTTAAGTGCATTTGTTATGATGTTCTGTAAGTATACAATGGGCGTAGCTAGGATTCCATTCGGAAGGGGCAAGCAATTAATAGTGAAACAATTATGGTTATTACAATTTACGTACGTAGGTAGGAACCAATATAACCGGGATCGTGTAATGCCGAATTACTTCACAACTTAATTTATTTTTATTTTGTAATAGACTAATTTAATTTTGGATGAACAATTAATTTTTTTTCTGTGTCGGGGGAAGGTGGGGGCGCTTACCCTTCACTACGCCCATGAAGTATACTGTTATAATATATCATGCAAAATATAATTTCTGTTTTTCGAAAGAATTCTTAGATTTAACGAACGCCTACTGTGAGAGCAAAATGCGGCGTCGGTGGATACGATTCATAAAAAAAGATGTTACTGTTAGCAACGTGATACCTTTATATAACGCAGCTATTAAATTCAACGCTAAAGTACGTAACATTTAAAGTTTGAGTACTACAGTAGTGTATGAGATATTATTGCGTTTCTAGGAATTGGAGGGCTACTGCTTTGAGTACGCCTTACGCCACATGACCGTGGTGGTGCAGACACCGCATTTTTCCGAACTAGATCCACTCACGATGAAGTCTTTCATAATTAAAGCTGCTGAAGCGGGTGCCTTTAAGACATAATTTATGACAACTATTGCGTAAAAAGCAACTCGGAACCAAACTAGTTCCACTTCCAAACATCGATACATTCTAGATAAGAAGCTACAAGAGTAGTAAGGATATTTTTTTACTGTAATTGTGATGTGTTTAGTTCCTTGCTGGGACACTTGTGATTAAAGAAACATATTTGTTTCGCATTGTAACTTTCCCAAAGCAGCACGCCCCCTCATTTCAATGGCCACTTCCTCGCGTTGTGGGCTTTTGCTATTAGAAGCTCCAAAGTATCAGTTTTGCATGACCCGAGTCAGGGGTGCCCGGAGACTTTTTTCCAGGGGGGTTGGGGGGGGGGGGTAACTTTGGGATGATGGTAAAGAAAAATATACCCCTCTTACTTTTTTAAACCCATTTTATAGTGCCAATTTAATTAAATATTTCAAATCGAAATTTAAAAACATTCCCTTTTTTTAGTATAAAATTAATAAGAATCAGTCCCGTGACCTAAGTTAATGGCATCATAGACATAAATATATAGACGGAGCGTGTCTGAGGGGGGTTGCAAGATTCGCGGTAAGGGGAGCGATACAGGCAAATCGGTAACGCAGCGGTTATGCATACCGAATGCTTCCGAAGTTAACCTATTGGCACAGACGAGGTATAGAATAGACCTATCACCTTATGGGACTTCGTGTCACCACCCAAACTGTGTTACCGACCCATAATTTGAGGACTGAATTTAGCGACCTCTGTTCATGAACAGCGCCCAACTCAAGAACTACTCTGAAATGTGTTGAAATACTAAAAGATGTGTGCGTGCTTGTATACGTGTGACTTGTTTAGAGCGAGAGTTTAACATAGAGGGCGGGTTTTCGCTAAGCTACCCTTTGGCTCGGTTTGTTGACTCACGCCGGATTTCTCTCTGAAAATCTATTTCGGAGATCAGGAGCCTAGGTATATGGCGTTGAAATATGTCACTTCTTGAGGACTTATACAAGCTATAAATTGCAAGATGAAATTGATTGTTAGTATTTTACGTGTAATGCAACATTTAACTAATATTTTCACGTGTCGTACGCCGAAAAATATTAAAAATTGACGCTATTACTGACATTCCCGCAAATCTCTGCACTTCGCGCGCACCGCGGTGCCTATCCTACGTCACGTAAAAATCATTGAAAATAATGAATTTAAACGTTTTTGTAAAATTTATATTCATAGTTTTTGGGATCTGAGACCCGTAAATCCCAACGTTTCATTACAAATTGATTGGCTCTGCCCTTTATAACTATTGAATGGATTTAAAAAGTATAAAAAACATCTACGATGTAAGTACACGTGGGTATATAGGTTTCGCTTACGTTAAGATCTGGGCACACATATCAGTTCCGTGTCAGTTCACGTAGAATTCACGTACTCTTCATTACTTTCCTCAATTATTTTACTCCAAGTACTTTCCATTACAGTCAATAAAAATAATCAGAATTATATCAAGTTTGGTGTCATTTTCATCAGAAAAAACACTAGTAATCCATTAGTGATACTTCTATGATAGAAATTGGCATACTCATTACTGAATGGCCTATTGCTGACTTTGTCCTTATGCCACTACTCTAGCGTTCATGACCCCCGAGCCGCGTCGTTCGGAAGCTTTTACCTAAGAACCCATCAGGGTCGTAAAAAAAGGTACGCGATACCGTTCAACCGATTTCAAGAGAGCGTACAGCGAAAAGGCCAGAATGTCGTGGCCATCGAATTTTAACTTTCTGAGTACGAATACAGTTCCGACACTGTAAGAAAAAGATGAATCAGTATAATGGTCTTGAAACGCTGCGGATTACTACATACATCTGAAGTATTCAGCAGTTATATTTCTTTGGGAAGGGGCTGGGTGAGGTGTATTTTGTGAAGAATCAAATCGATTGCAAATTGTTTCTCAATTTATTAATCTATTAATAAGAACAGCAATAAACAGAAGATGGATAAACATTTCTAACATAATCATTATCTATTCACTGCTCTATCATTTCGTTGCTTGAGATGAAATTTTTATGAAATAAATATATTGGAGAACGGTGACGCAACCACTTCTCCCATCATGCGCCCGAAACATGTAAATTGTTCATCCAAAATCAAATTAAATAGTTTTTTACGATTTTGGAATCCGAGGCTTCGTTCTCGAAATATTAGCGTGGAACTTTTAGGCCGTGTAGTGAAGCTGAAACATCTGAGCGTGGCGCAGTAAATGCTCTCACGCACACGCAGGAGGCACGCGTAGATGTAGACCCACACACACAGTAGAGCTGACCGTGCTGATGCAAAACGTGAAAATGGGTAGCGTGGGCTGCTCTACTGTGTGTGTGAACCGCCCGCTCAGCTGATTCGGCATTAAACTGCGGTCCAGAAGATCCACCGCATATGTATACAATTTATGTTAAGTTGAAATCTGACGGCACTTGGATCGGCGAGTTTGGGCGAGCCTGGAACGTTTTCATGGCTGGAAGTCCCCAATTTGGACGCTATTAACCGACCATTATAAAGCATTGTTACTGATCTTCGAAACAGGATCTCGGATTTGGGTCGGTTGTTTCAAACTAAGCATATTATGCTTTTATAAAGATGGAAAATTTAAAAAATTAACAATAGTAAAAGAAACGTACAGGATCATCATTTAATCTTGTAACTCGCGCTCGCGCGAACAGGTAAAATGGTAACAGCGCCTCACGGACACATTCCATTACAACACAGATGGACCAAAAATTTTTTGAAATAAAAATTTCGTACACAAATTTTTATTTCAAATAATTTTTTGCTCATCTCGGCACTACAACTATGCGCGGTACCGGCGTTCGGAAAGCTGCCAGCGACCACTGGACAGCAGTGATCCCCGAGCTTCGAAAATTTTGGGATGGTCGCTTTCAAATTCACGTGGCAGAGAGCTATTGGGAATTTCCCGGCCCAGGTAAGCGAGCCGCGCGCTTCGATTTTATTGTCGGTTTAGCACTCGCACCCCAGATTACTGTAATGAGGTTTGAAAACAATGTCGACCGGTCTCGTACCCGTCTCAATTTCAATATTTTTAGCTACAGCAGGGTTGACCGCGGCACTATACCCCTGTACGGAGAGACTTTTCGCCATCTGCGTGTAAAAACCACAATAATGGCGCATCGTTCCAAAGAATGGAAAATCAGAATTAAAACCGACATCAAAAAAATAAAAATGCACTAAAAAGTAAAAAATAATTTTGTTCCTTATTTACTCTACAACACTCAATTTCGTTTACATCGGCGTATCATCAGTTGCACTGTGTAAATCTGGCGTCCACTTAAAACAATTGAGTGTCGTAGATTAAATACGGAACAAAATTATTTTTTACTTTTTAGTGCATTTATATTTTTTTGAAGTCGAGAAAACCAGAACAGTAGATTCTGAGGTCTGCAAACGCATTGTTGGACGTGGCCGAAGCCGCGACGTCAAGCTCGTCGACATCGACAAAAGAACGAGACGATCGGCGGCCGACGAAGGTAGTCTCCTCAGGAGACTCTTCTGCAGCCGCTCGTATAGGACGGTCTTGTCGAGCACTTTATGTATTCCAAACCTTAAATATATTCACTTCTTGCATTCTAAATACCATACTCCCCCCTCCCCTATACTATTCAGTTTCCTCGATCAAATAAAAAAACTTTGATATGAAACATCTTTTTGCTTTTTCAACAGTTAGAAAAATAATAGCGTGTCAAAAATAATATACGAACAAATCGGGCACACTGTATAAACTTATTGAAACATCCGAACGTCAGTTAACATTAATCAGTTAACATCAGTTAGTATATAGTTTAAACAAATTAATTTTTCTAATAATTATGGAGGAGAATGAATTCCTTTTTCAAAAAATATGTATCCAATATTTTTGGCTACTCTAAAGAATTGCACAATTGCACCAAAATCGGTGTGTACGGGTTCGATATGTCCCTTTTAAATAATATAGTACAGTAGAAGGATATTATTATTATTATTATTGTCATTATTATTATATGTCTGTATTCTATCGTATAGACCATCATTAATGTATGCGCAAACACATGATGAATAGGTGATTTCAGCAACAGGTGCTCTTAAAAAACATTTAAGCACTCTTTTTACAAATTACGTTATTACAAGTGAATGAAATTTGTTTTGCGTTAAATAAACCGGAATAGGATAGCAAAGTTAAGAAGGCGAATGTGATATCGTTTTATTTTCATCCTTCTTTCTCTTCCGTTGAACGGAATATGTTCATAAGACGATTTTTAAATTGTTACTCTAACAGAAACATTTGTAAATCGCGGGCTTCGACTCTCAAAACATAACCTAGTTTTAGCCGTCCTGAATTCTAATTCCTACCACGCGTAGCGTTACAATCTGTTTCGAGGCTTCACCGGTAACGTTGCATGCGACACTAAAATGGTAAGGGGGTCCTAGGACCCCCCAAACCGGTGACAGAAAAATACATTGGTTGATAGGTCTATTCTATCATCGACGAAGTATAGAATAGACCTATCACCTTATGGGACTTCGTGTCACCACCCGAACTGTGTTACCGACCCATAATTTGAGGACTGAATTTAGCGGCCTCTGTTCATGAACAGCGTCCAACTCCGGAACTACTCTGAAATGTGTTGAAATGCTGAAAGGTGTGTGCGTGCTTGTATACATGTGACTTGTTTAGCGCGAGAGTTTCACATAGAGGGCAGACTTTTGCTACGCTATGCTTTGGCTCGGTTTGTCAGCGACTCACGTGGATTGACGTGGATTTTTCTCCGAAAATGTATTTCGGTGATATGGAAACTATATTTCGCCGAAACATGGCTCTTCTTGAAAGCTTATACAAGCTATAAATTGCAAGATAACATTGATTGTTAGTACTTTACGTGTAGTGGAACAGTTAACTAACATTTTCGCGTGTCGTATGTCGAAAAATATTAAAAATTGACGCTGTTACTGACATTCCTGCAAATCTCTGCACTCCGCGCATATCTAAATAGACGGTGCTCATCGTACGACACGAATAAATCATTGAGAACAAGGAATCCAAACGTTTTTGCAATATTTATATTTGTAGTTTTCGGGACCCTAGGACATTTTGCAATAGTTTATTTATTACTTGGGAACGGTAGATTAGTAGTTAAAACTCTACGTTTCGTTACAAACTGATTGGCCCTTTTCTTATTAACTATTGTATGGATTTAAAAATTGTAAAGAACATCTACGATGTAAGTACCCGAGCGTATCGCTTGCGTTAAGGTCTGTTTTCATTATTCCTAGAGTACATATGAGAAAAGTTATGGTATTTTTTAAAGCACAAGTAAAAAAAAGGTTCTGTTTTACGGACGTCGCGACTCGTGAGTGAGATAAAATTGGAGGGAAACGGCACGGAGGTCCTTTACACGACAAACGATCATTCTGGCAGCGGCAACAAAGTATGATACCTACATTGTCTTCTTGCGTTCTCCGTGCGCCTGATTTTTGCATGTCGATGTCGGCCCACGGACAAGCTATGTTCAAATGCCCGTACCTATTGAAGCAGATTTCATTTTTTTTCTATAAATTCTGCAAAAGTCGTAATCAGTAACTAAAAGCGGAAAACATGTATGTACACATGCTAAGCTAATTGTAAGATGAAATTTTTACATTCTCTGCTTATTTTTCGTCATTATTCGAGCATTTATGGCAAATTAGTGAGTTTTTTTTAATAATAGAAAATCAAACACGACGTCATTCGAGCAAGTTAAATTCTTTTTACATCAACATGCTCCACTCAATAAGAGAAAAAAGTTTTTAAAAAACCATATGCCGCACCGGTGCGAAGGAAGATATTGTTAAAGTTTACGCAAAAACTAAAGTGCTTATATCGTTTCCTTCTCGCCTTTACAAAAACAAAGGCGAAATGGTAATCTATATAATCGTAATCTATATAGTGATCCGGAGAAATATAGCTGGGCTTCGATGCGCTTATCAGTTCTAAACAAATTCTAACTTCGTTTTCTTGGGGTGAGTTCAAGTCCATGTTGCACGGTTTAACTTTTTCATTGGTTTTACTCTTTGAACCAATTTTTTATCATACGATTTAATTGTTTTTTTTTCAATGTACCTATATCAACAAAAAACATGCAGCCAAAGCAGAAATGTATTCTTGAGATACCGTTCTTACTAGTTTCCAACTATACTTTGAATTCCAAATTGTAAGTTATTTAAATAAATTTTCACATTATCACTTTATAGGACAAAGAGGAGGCGGAAGTATAAGCAACGGATTCATGCGCAATCGGAGTAATTGTAGGAAGGGCGTCGTGTTTGGCTTTCTTTTCATTTGGAAAATTTCAAACAATATGTTACAAATACCGTGATGGAAATAAAACAGAAAATATAAAAATTTCATTTTTCAATACTATAGATGATTTCATCTAACACGCGTTCCCACCTTTGGTTACTGATCGCTACCTGGCCACGCGAGCGAGCTGTGGCACGAATAATTTTTTTCGTATAAATAAGCGATCAGGCGTGGAAAGACGTAGCGAGACAAAGTATCAACGCATCGTCTGTTTCACGTTTGTCATCACTCAACCGATACACCAAACTCATCAGTACTTAGGAAATACATACATACATACACATGTACATACTTAAGAACGTTAGAGGCGGTGCAATTTCAATTGTTAACATCCTGTCAAGTCTTAGCCATTTACTTGCAAAAAGTGTTATTGGCATATTTGGCTTGACAAGTAGTACGAACTGGTAAAGATTCGTTAAGAGCAAACGCCGGATTTAGCGAGCTCTGCTTGCAACTCTTGCGAGACATTTCAAGTCGCATCGATTTTTGTTTTAAAAAAAAACGAACTTTTCGGGGGCCTTGACCTCAACAATCGATGAGAAAAAGACTGCACATCTACTGAACGTTCGCTAGCGTATTATTTGTTGGACTTTAAAAACATATGTTATGATATTACCTCTTTCTGTACCAATCTTTTGCCCTACCTTCCTCATACTATACTGCGTCGTAATTGGTTTCATTTTTGTACAAAAATCTGACATACAATACAGATGTTTGTATAATGATAAAAATATTAAAAAATTATTTTTCCATTAGAGGATACTGCATATTAATGCTCCTGTATTCCTTCCAAGCGCCAACCAACATGTTCTTATAAAGAGTCGGTAGCTTCTGAACAATTGTAGAAACCTATGTAAACCTGATACCTATGTTTCCATATTTAGAAGAGTGATAGGAACTAGAGCAAATACTGTATTGCGTTGTCTCAAGCATAAATGTAAAACGTTTATAAGACCGACTCGAAAAATCCGATCTTACCATATTTTATGGAAGAAAGAAAGTCAGAAAAGCATGTATTTAGCCGCGTAATATAACATTTTTAATAGTTTTCTTAGCAGGTTAGTCAATTGAATGCCAGGGTGACTTAAAGTAATTATTTAAACATTTAAAGACTGCAGTTCTTCGAAATATAAAAGAATTAATTATGGCTACAGGCCATATTGGCTAGTAATAATCCCACTAAATATAAAGAATTTAATGAAATAACTTTTCTCCCGCTTGGGACCACAAGTCAATTTTCCGCGTATCCAGGCTCAAAAATATCGTTCCAACCACCACTGATGTAGGGTGGGGAAAGTACTCCTTTCATGCGGTCGCCCAGGCTAGGGAAAATGCGCAGGCTGGATGCGCGTGATTATTATGTGGTCCCCTCCTCGAAGAGACAGAAAATATAACCTATATGCTACATGCCAATAAATGTTTATTGGCTATTTCGTTCTTTTACGATACATTTGTGAACTTTTTATAACTTAACATCCTTTCAAAATATTATTGTTACGCCGCAACGGTATATTTATGAAATTGGGTATAGCATATAGGTTATATTTTCTGTCACTTTGAGGTAGAGGTGTGACTATCGATAAATGTCGACAATATCGAAATGTTATCGATATTTTGATATATCGATAATATCGTTAAGATATTGAGGCGAATAGAAGCGGGCAGCGGCTGAGATACGTATCACAACGTATCTACAACGGACGTCCGTTCCGTCGTGGAACAGAGATAGAAAAAATGTTGATTTTCCTCGATTCTTGATTAGAAAATAATCGAGTTATCGAGAATCGATTCCTAGAATAATCGGTAAAATAATCGATTCTTCAGAAAGAGAATCGATCGATTCTAGAAGAATCGGGTAGAATCGCCCTTCCCTTGTGCTGGCTGGCACCGTCGCCGATGGTGCTCACTTTTCGAGCACCGTTCCCAACGGTGCTGACCTTTTTCTGTGCACAGGGATGTGAATTTAAGAATAGAAGCTAAAATTAGTTACAATCGAATGAAAATGAAATTGATGCCAAAACCTCATGAAGCATAGAAATCTGTAAACATGAAAATTGATGCTAAAATCAATTTGAGACTAATAAAACACATGAATTTAGCAAACATAAACAAATTAAGCTAAAACTTACTATTTCGATGAAATGTACTCAGAAAATGACGTTATTAATAATTACGCTCATCGACTTCATAAATATACCGTTGCAGCGTAATAATAATATTTGGGAAGGATGTTAAGTAATAAAAAGTTCACAAATGTAGCGTAAAAGAACGAAATTATCATGTAGCATATAGGTTAAGTATATTTTCTGTCACTTCGAGGCTACAGAAAATCCGCTCGTCGAAGTGACAGAAAATATAACCTAACTAAGAGACTGTACAAATGTTTATTACGCGGTTGCATTTATATAATATTTCTGATCGAAATTTATGGAAATAAGTGCAAATTATGCTTCTATCAAAATGTATTAGTAAACGGAATTATACAACATGTTTCTAGAAAGTAGTCGTAACGGTCAGGCTGTTTTAGATTTTAAATGTTTCCGATAAGATTTAATTTTAATTCCTACCACTCGTAGCATTGTAATCTTATTTTAGACTGAATCGATAACGTTGGGTGTGACACGAAAATGGTAAGGGGGCTCGCGAGCCCCCCGAGCATGTGACACAAAATTACATTGCGTGATAGGTCTATCCTATACTTCGTCGATGATTCTATACCTCGTCTGTGTCTATACCTCGTCTGTGCTATTGGGATTGGCAGTCGTGACGTTACCAAACGGTGGCGACCTACTCTGACAGGTTCTAATTTTTGCCACCAGGTATCGTAGCTTAGCCATTCCCAATTAACTAGGGTGAATTTCCGGATCTAAACGCATGTGAAGCGCCACAGACAAAATATATTTGTAAATAAGTACTAAGAGACCAATTCTTGCATTTCAGACATCTAATGAAAAAATCGTCGTCGATATGAACCATTTCTGTAACCTCGCTTGCGATAATTAACGAATGGTTCTTAAATAACTTCTGTGGCTATTATTCTCTCACAACATAACTTCAAGATGACTACGCGCAATTTGATGAAATGGAGAATTATAAGATCGCTAGAGTCAAAGTTCATTTCGGACATCCATATGGTTATTGTACATGGTAAGTGATGTCACTTTGTTAATTCTTCTTATTTCCTAGTTCTCTTTTTACGTTGTCCCTACTAATTCATTCTAATGCTAATTGCTCTGTATCACGATATAGGCAATTTAGGCTGTGCAGCTCTAATTGTAACAAAGGATGGAAGAGTGTATGCATTAGGAAGTAATGAATCTGGCTGCTCTGGAACTGGTGATACACGTAGCACTCTTCGTCCAACAGAAGTTACAGCATTGTATGGAAAAAATATCAAAACCTTTGCGTGTGCCGCAGATGAAGTTTCAGCCCTTACAGAGAAAGGAGAGGTATAATGTATATGTAATTAGCGCAAAAATTCTCAAAGTACTTTTCGACACTACCATAATTAATAAGGTGAATTGTATGAAAGGTATATTCATGGGGAAAACGCAATAGTATGTTAAACGGATATACACCAACTAGTCAAGACTTCACACCGACCCTTGTAGGAGGGATTCTAAGTAAAACATCTGTTTTTGATGTAGCCTGTGGGAAATATCACACTGTAGCGCTGACAAACGATGGGAGGGTAAAGAGAACACTTCAAATTAAGAGCAGTGCAGTTCTTGGTAACAATCGAAGACTACATGTTTAGGTATATGCATGGGGTCAGAATACGTGTGGACAAGTACATGGTAAGAATTCCCAGAATACAAGTGCACCTGTGGTTGTTAAGTCGAAGGGCATTAAATTTGTTAATGTCCGTTGCTGTTCTACATCGACTATGGCAGTCACAAACAGGGGAATAGTTTATGGTTGGGGTAATAACACCCGGGGTGAATTGGGATGTGGAAATTGTACCGGTGGAACGGGTATACGTAAAGTTATGATACCTACGAATGTTGTAATAGGTATTACTGAATATCTGTTTTGTCACATGCGTTCCAACTTGTCTCAAATATTAATAATGTACGCTTGCAGCAAAAATAGCCTGTGGCCAGTCGCACACTCTTGCACTGAGCACAGAGGGAGTCCTCTATGTCTGGGGTGACAACACTCACGGACAACTGGGCCTTGGCAATAAAGACAAGGCTTGCGTTCCAGTTAAGGTAAAATAATGCGTTGCAATTATAAACGAAGCAATTCGAAGTAATGAATGTGTTTTCAGCTAGAAGTGGTAGAAATGGGCAAGGTACTGGATGTGGCGGCTACCCCTTTCGATGACATAAGTGTCGCTATGTGCGAATACAATCAGATATTTATCTGGGGCCTGTGCCTAGAACAAAGCCTTGTAGTACCAACACGTACTCATTTTGACAATTTGCACGATGCTTTTGCGTATTCCTCGTCGTGTGCTGTCATGCATCAGCCGTTAATTGATTCCGACGAAGGACAAGAAGTGAGCTTAACGGATCACCTGAGACAAGCATTTGATGATGCGGTATGTATGTCTCGCGTATGATGGTATACGTATGTTTAGCTATTTTTATAGTTCATTTTGTCCGTCTGTTCAAGGCAAGTACTGATCTGATTATACGTGTGGGAGGCAAGTCTATTTATGTACATAAGGCTTTTTTGAAGATACGTTCCACGTACTTTAGAACCATGTTTAAAGAACACTGTGCAACGAATGATCAGAGGTAGGTTGGTTAATTAAATATATGTATACAGGGTGTTGCTCTACTGATAGCGAATATTCTAGAGCAGTGATGAGCCACCTGCAGCCCGCATTTGGCCTTCCAGCTACTGACCTGTAACTGTTTCAATTTCAATTGTAAATCTAAAGCAGAAATAAGAAATTGACCCCATAAATTAAAATTCTTTGATTAGTGTATTTATGTATTTAATATTGCGGCCCGCGTAGGGTATTAGGTTTCCACTTTTGGCCCCGGTAAAAGCTTTATTTTCTAGAAAATTAACTTCAAATTTCGGGGAAATGAAATCTTTACCGCAATTTCGTCACTTTTGATTTTCGTCTTATTTTCGCCTGTATAGTCACCCCCTGGAGTATTGACTACCAGCAGAGTAACACTCTGCACATAGCGTTTGCTGATCAAGTATTATTTCCAGTGTCATAGAACATGAACAATTTTCCTACGACGTGTATAGAGCATTTCTTGAATATTTGTACACAGATCAGATCAATCTACCTGCAGAGAATATCCGAGGTACTTATTTAATGGTGTTTTTCACAGTGTTATGAAACGTGTATTATAACGTGTATTTTGTTTTTTCAATAAGAACTTTTAGACTTGGCGATCACTTATTCCGACAGTATACTAACAGACCGTTGCATAGAGTTGATAAAAATGGAGATCGAAGTTGCAAACGTGGCTTTATTTTACAGTATTAGTATCGAACGTGAACTTAAAGTAAGTAACACTCCGCTTGATGTCTTCCAATGTTCGAGGATTGTTAAAATATCTGCAATGTTATACGATTCTAGGCGTTGGAGAAGTTCTGCTTCGATTTTATCGTGAATAACTTGACTGCAGTGGTGGAGACACCTGACTTTTCCAAACTAGATGAATCCACGATAAAGTCTTTGATAATAAAAGCTGGCAAAGCGAGTGCTTTTAAAACATAAGTTGTAATATAAAACGTATAGGCTAACTGATTCGTAACAGCTGTAAATATTCACCAGTTTCTCTGTAATCGTTAATGTGTGCGCATAACGCGCGTAATAACGCGCACCTCTCTATCTTCTCGCTAGTCGCGTCTTCAAGGTGCCTTTAAGTTTCTCATTCCCATTACAGTGCATTTATTCGTTAACGTATTACATTAAGTTAGACATAGTATGTAAAAACTTACTCATCCGTTTGATTCGACGACGAAGTTAAATTTCGTACTCGTTGCTTATCGGCCGATACGTTGCGTCTCCTTTTTTTATACACAGTTTCGAATAAAATTCTTTTAAATGCCCATGACTGCCTACTTCCGTTCACCTACCGACTGCTTCCTTGCCGAGGGGATATACGATCAACAGACTTTATAGCGCTATCGTTCGTACATTATTTTTATTACGATATTCTCAATATATACAAGCAGTAAATTTTTCTTGTTCGTATAATATGTCCGAAACTACTGATTAATAATAGTCAATAATGGTATTTAATAAATAATCATTATGCTTTATATTTATATTCATATGTATAGGTAATATTAAAGTATTCGGTTTGCCGTTCGGAAAGTTGTTATGTGTCTTTATTCCGCCGGTCGTTCGTGACTGCGGTGCCCGTTGCATTTCTCTCATCCCGGTCGATTCTCCTCTCTGCAGAATAATTCCTATCGGGATCGTAGCCTGGCGATCGCTCTGTCCGATACGTAATAACGGCCAAATTTCATTTACAGTTTACACCATTCCCTTGCGAGGAGAATTTCAACGAACGAAACAGGCCGCACTCGAGTCTCATTAAAGTTTCCGCGCCACTGCGAATTTCCGGCTGATACCATCCGAGACTTCCGTCCTCGCGTCGTCAGTGCTTCTCGGAAATATGTCTCGATCTTTCGGCAACACTGCCAGCTACCCGTCGTCGGAAGCCTCGGATAGTAATATTCTTGGAGTATCATAAGACACGGGGGCAGGGAAAGTAAAGTACATCGATTGCAATACCGGGCAGACGCAGCCCTTTGGCGACCGATTGCATCGAGAGTCGCTATCCAATACGACAGTGAACGAGAAAATGCGAGATGATGCCCCTTAGAGGATGTCGTATTGAATTCGATCAGCTATTCGGCTAGGATAATTAATTAGTTTCTCTCTCTATCTCTCTCTCTCTCTCACGCACGCACTCACGCTCTCTCTTTCTTTCTTTCTCTCTCTCTCTCTCTCTCTCTCGTAGTTAATTAGAGCGTATTTAGGCCTGCGGGCTACTTTTCCAGCGACTCGCTGTGAATCCCATTGACAGAAGTGAGATTTCTCTCGTCTCGACGAAGGAAGGAAAAAAGAAAACAATAATCTCGTCTCTCCGTTGCTTCTCTCGCAATCGGTAGCCGTCGGCCCTCCATCCTCCCCTTTCAAACGTACCCAGCGATCTTAACACCGCTCCCCTTTGCCCCCCTCATCTGGATACGGTGAGATCCTCTCTCCATGCGTAATGTCATTCTTTGAAACAAGATATGTACACGTGTTCGGGGCGCATGATATTTACACGAGTTCGTTGCACGCTGGGATATATCGATCGCTTCAAGCTTCCAACGATCCGCGGGATCGCGTCCTCTGTTGTCATCACGATTCCAGTTACGATTATCCTGTCCAACGACCGAGGGGGGGATTGAAGAACGGCAATGACCGCAAAGCGCCGACGAGCTTTCCTTCGCCTCGATGTTTCTTCTTCGTCGTCGTTCACAGATGAGCTACGGACGCAACGTGCACGATTGCGCGCGTTGTAGATACAGCGATCGGGGCCGTTTCTCGCGATGGTCGAGGGAGGACCGGCGTCAAACGCTTCGCCACGTTATTGTACATTACGTTGCATATTACATATAGTGCCACGGTTTGTATACTCGTGACGTGACCGCGGGTGTTCCCCTTCAACTCGAAACCTTAAACCCGCTTTACCGTCGCGCCTCGTCGCTATGTAGATTCCGCGAGGGAGAAGCATATCGACGACGATTCGTTCTTCTCTTTTTCTCCTTCTTTTTTCCCGTTTTGCTCTTCTGCTCGAATTCACCCCGGCGCCTGGCGCCGAGCTGGATGACCGTTTAGAGTCCTTTATACAGACTTCTAATAAATCGTTCTGGAACCTCTGCCTGCTACTCAGCATCGATCCCTCTCTCCGCGGCTGGCTTTATAGTTTTGATTCGCTGGTTCGATGATTCTAGAACCTAACCCAACTTTCAACGAGCCTCCCGAACCGCGTGCGGACCCTTCGAACATTCTCGGTCGCCCGTGGCGCTGTCGCGGCTGTGGGCCAGCGGTTCGGAAGTTAACCGAGACATTCGTTATCTAAATACAAAGTTATTTAAATAACGATTCGAGTAAAAGATGCTTTATCCTTATCTGTCGTCGATTAAAGATAACTCGAGTTATCTTTAGAGTAGCGAATAAAATCTTTATCTTTTATTCGAACTCAAAGTTTTTATTTAAATAAAACGTTGCCCATCTCCGGGCTGCGGCGTCGGTGACTGGGGGGGAGGGCAGGGAGAATCGGGAAGCCGATCGTTTTACAGAATACTACAGATCGCAGACCATTCCCTTGCCTGACAGCACAGCAGGGAAGAAAACGATCGGGAGGCGGACGAAGAAGAGAAGAGAACGTGCAGGATCCTGCGGCAAAGGGCAGTCGCCTATAGCGACGTTCGCTCGGCTGCATCGAGGCTGCCCAAGGATATGGGCTAAAAATCAATAAGAGACTAACGAGCTTCCTGGAAACGTTCCAGCCGACGCGATTCTTCGAGTTCCTCCTCTGTTATCTACCACCTATCCAGATAAATCTATCGAAGTTACTTCGCCGTGGACCCACTTGGAACTCGAGCGATCGCTGCCAAGCGAAATCGATGATAACGGGGGAGGGGGCTCGATGGCGTCGTAAAAAAGAATACTCGGGACACGTTGGCTCTGTTTGCCAACGACCGAGGTAACGTCTCTACCGTATATACCCCGTCGCTTTCTCTATTACCGAGGCGGCAAGAATCCTCCCGACGGTCCCGACGCGCTTCGGTAGCTTTTGGTCGTCGAGGCAGCGTTCGAGTCGAAAAAGGCCGCTTTAAGGCGATCGCGCGCGTTTTGGCGAGTCGAGGAAATTAATTAATTGTCGCCGCGCAATTTTTTATAAACTGTCCTCCTCTCGCGCTTCGCCAAAATCCGTCGACAGCCTAAAGCGACGAACGTTTTCAGGACGCACTGCCACCTGTCCGTCCCTTTGAGCACTTTTAATCGCTCCTCGTTCCGGAGTACACGCTCCTCGACGAGAAGAGAGGCGACAGTCGGTAGCTCAAAGGGTTTCTGTAATTCACCTTGATTCCGGATCGGTTCCGATCGCCTGACGCGACCCGTTTGTCGCGGGGAAAGAGGGTACGCGTCTCTGTGCTGTCCCGCGAATCCGGGTGGCGTCAGGATAATCCAACAGTCCGCCGAATCTCGATGGACAGGCTCGCGTTGTCGCTCCCTTCGTTTCGCGAGCCGCGGACACTCGCGCCTGACAAAGTATGTACAAACATACGACGGTACCGTCCCTAAAGTATATATATATATATATATCTATACACGCTACATATGTATATATTTATATGTATATATGCACGTATTTATATATGTATAGTATGTATAATGTTATTATACATAATGCATTGGAATCATCGCAGTGAGTTTTAACGCGGGCAAGGTGGACACACGTACACGCACGCACACGGTCCCCCATGCGTGCTTAGTACACCGCGCGCCAACCAGATGGCAGATCGATCCAATTACCATCGGCCGATCGTGGAGAAGCAATGCGTTACCAGCAAACCGCGATGGTAAGCCTTTCGTCGCATTGGACATCCGCCGTGTGCGGAAATCGTTCGCCGCGGCCTGTTAACCGTGGCCACCGAACGCCCATGGGCGTCCTCCGCCGGACCGAGTGCTCGCGAGCGCTCCCGCGGTACCGAGAGGGTTAATAGAGCTGGTCGTGGCCGAGAGTAATAAAAACCGAAGCAAGAAGCGCCGCTGGCGCGAGGCCAGGAGGCGCGAAGTCGATGGGAGGGGGGCGGGGGGAGAGGATTTGGACGATTGGACGACGACCAGCAGTCTCCCCCTTATTATCTGCAATCCTCTCAGAAGTGGCTATCCTTTCGTACGGGGTGACCGTAGCCGAGTAAATCCCGGCTGGATGTTCCCTTAAGAAAGAGGGCAGCGAAAGAAAGAGATGCTCGCGAGCGTAAATGCAGGAGCAATGCCCCGAGTATTAAACGGGTACAGATGGAAATCCTTTGAATCGAACGACCTACTTCAACGCCATCATCCGCTACGATTCACGCCGAGTCTCCCCCGACAACATTTCCCCGTTCGCGCCCGGGCTTAAACGAATATTCGGTCGATCTCGATCTCTTCGCGGAGAAACGCGCCAGACGTGTTCTCCCGTCCCCCGTTCGCGCGTGGATCGTAGAAGCTGATAACGTTTTACAAACTCGGACGTCGACGAGGATTCCTCGTTTCGTTACAAGTAGATGGAATTGGTTGGTTTCTACGATCTTTAGCCGGTAGCGTCTCGATTCAGGCGGAACCGAGTGGCGCGAACGGTAGCATCGAAAATATCCCCCATCGAGCGTTTTACGTAGGTGCGCGCAAAGGGGAAGTGCACGCGTATACGTGCGCGCACGCGTGGTCTTTCTACTTACAGTATTAGTTCCTATAAATCGTTAGCTTTTAGATTAATCTTAATTAACTTAGCCTGGGTTCGTGCACCCTTCCTTCTAGATTCTTGCGAGGAGAAGAGCGGAGGGCAGCGGGAGGGAGAGAGGAGCGTAGAGTCCCGTGATCCCCTTTCGCCTTCTCTCTGTCCTTATAGCGTGCACCTCCGCCGACCTCCCCGTCGATCGTGGCCCGACGAAGAGATCGACACCCGCGTCGTGGATCGTTCGTCCCGCTGGATCACGTGTGTCTTTCTTCAAATTCGCTGTTTCGTTCTGCGGCGACGCTGGTCCGGTTACCGGTCACGCCCTGACGGAGCCTCTTCTACCTTTTCCCTTCAGTTTCTTCGATTGCAAAGTCACGAGAGAGCACGCGCTTAATAACTCGCACCGAAGATGTTCGCGCGGAGGAAACGGTCCGATGAGGAGAACCGTCGTTAATTGTTGGAAGAACGGATACTACGACGCGTCCCTCGGTTCTGGGCACCGCGGGCCCAGAGAGGAGCGACTGCTCCGGGCGCAGAGGCAGAGTTGGGCATTGTTCGAATAAATTCTTATTTCTATTTTTTATTTTTATTCGAAAGGCTCTCCAATAGAAATCTAAATATATAAAGCAGAGAGTGTTTGCGTGTTTGTCTTTCGCCTAAAAACTTTCGAAACGGTAAACTCTGGGCTCGCGAAATCTGTCCCCCCTCGTTAAGCCTAGCTAATCCAGATGATTACTATTTTCACAAGAAAACAAACAAATGAGAAATATTATTCTATAAAATCAGAATCTAAATTTCAAGGGAAGTCGTGTAGTGCAAGGCTAGTTGCGAATACAACGAAGCTACTCGCTAATAACGAATACTTTTTTATTCCAACAATGCCCAACTCTGCGCAGAGGGCTCGCGTACGAAGGGTATAAGGTGCGACCTTCGACGACCAGGCTGGAAGAACGGACGCGTGTTCCGGGTGCAAAATCGATGAGGGTGCCGCGCGGAGAACAGAGCGCACGGGATCGCGCCTCCCTGAACGGATCCGTGGCGGTCGTTTCGTTTCGATCGAGCGGAACGTTTTAATACACACCTTCGGCCGGGCCTGCATTCGCCGTCGCGCCGTAAAACTTTACGGTCGCCGCTGCGAATCTGCGGGCCGTTCTCGCTGCACACGGCGGTACCAACGAAACTGACCCCCATCGACGCGATCGATCAACGCTGCCCGGCGAAACGTAGACGCGCCGCGGAGCTATCGTATAACTCAATCGCCGTGTAGCTTCGCGCTCTTCGACGAGGGAAAGGACAGCGGAGTGATACGCCGGGTGCCGCGGGATAAGAAGCGCACCGGACTTTGGAGAGTTTCGCCATTCTCTATCCAGCGAATCATCCGTGCGACCTGGCCGAGGGCGATTTTCAATTCTATCGAGGCTGGCCTCGCCTGAAAATTAATCCCCGAACCGGGTCAGCGTTTTCATTTTTCGACAGCGGCGATTCAACAGCTGGACGAGCGCGCTGGTGTACGATAAACCCGATCGCCAGCGCGACTGGCCTTCCGTAGGCGACGTCGCGCGGTTCCGACCTGACGATGGTCGTCACCGAGACTTCGTCCCGCAGCGACAATATCGGTTCGGCCGGATGGCCTAGCCCTCGGGCTACTCCACGGCGTTTAAGTCTCCGCAATCTGTACGAGTGCGATCGACGCTGCAGTGGCTGCACCGCATTACAAACATGCGCGCGTACAGCCGGCCGCAGAGCATATAGATCGAATTGCGGCTCGCGTTACTCTGCCTCTGTGCGTACAGGCAGCCGCGACTCCGATAACCGCGAGGCTCGATTAAGGGGACCCTCCGGTTAAAGTTTTTCAGGAAATCCATTTCTTTTTATATATATGTACTTTTTTAGCGTAATATCCCGAGAATACCCGGTGAAAGTTTCGCACCAAAATTCGTAGCGGTGTAGATTCTACAGCCACATAATTAATTCAAGCTCTAAATGCAGACGAGAACACTTTGAACATGTTTCTCTCGAAACACGATATTTCGAAACGGTAACCACGATTTTAGAAGAACTAACGAACCGATTCAAATAAATCTTGAGGCATTTAATTGGTAATTGAACTCGCTATCGCAGCACCTAATAATATAATTTTTTGAAACACAGGGTTCTTTTTTATCTTCATATTTCTCCGGAAAATTACCCCCTTTTTTGCGCTACTTCGTTCAAATGTGCAGCAACATTGTAGTTTTGGTCCTTTTCGCCACGAACAAGGGATGCTGATTGAGAGCTATTGAAACGAGTTTTAAGAAATCGTTTGAATTTTTGATTTCGGAGGATCCTGTGAGTAAATTTCGTGGTTACCGTTTTGTGGCTACTCTTTTTGGCAGCGGTGCGCTGAGCGCCCCCCTGGATAATGCATCAAGACCGAAAACACGAAATAAAATTATCCTTTGCATCCTAACAAGTGTATCGATAAATGCCAAAAACATTTTTCATGGTATGTCGTAGCCCGTGCTTGTAAAAAATTCTTAAAGATCACCTGCTTTTTGACCGGAGGGTCCGTTTAAAACGGAGATTTCCGTGTTCTCGGAAGAAAGGAAGGGAAAGTATCAGAGCTCCGATCGCGGACGGCTGCCGGGATCGATTTCAGAACTGGCGAAATTTCGCAACGACGAGTCGGCCGTGGAGGAACGTAGAGCGGGGCGGGCTGCGGCCGCCATGCAGGCCAGCCCGTGCCTCAGGAACAGAGGAGGATAACGGACGAGCGGATAATGGCCGTCCGTTTTATCAAATTTTCCAACGGCCCGGCCGAATTATCTTGTCGGGTATATCCAGGGGAGGAGTGCGTCCGGCGATAACGTCCGGGTCGACAGCGACCTCGCTCATAAAATAAAAGCTCCGATCCGGTGTGACCCACATTGCTCCGCGTTGCTAGTAAAAGGCCAGGGATGCTCGTGGCGAACGAGCCTTCCCCGGCTCTTCCGCCACGGGCAAAAACTTCGCCGTCCAAAATTTCTCTCGCGAACGGACGACCGATCTCTGCCGCCCGTCCACCCACCCTCTACGTCCGTCGGATCCAAATCCACTGGCTAGAGTTTGGGGCACGGGCGACAACGCGGAGGAGCAATCGACGCGGTTAAAGAATCCTTCGCCGCCGGGATTTCTCGGCCGATCGTTATCGCCGGCCGATTCGTTCCAATTAAGGCTGAATGGAGGGGAAAGGATGCGATAAGTGAAATTACAAACCGCGGCGGAAAGTGGAGTATTTACGACGCCGGTGTTACATCGGTCGCGTGAGTAGTCGCAGTCGGAGTAGGTCAGACGGTTTACGACGTCCATGCGATCGCGTTCAGATGATTGCGTTCCAGGGCGTCTTCGGGCGAGACGCGTAGGATGCCCGTGTCCCTCGAAGGGACACCTGGGCGATCCATCAGCGACACCCTCTTCTCTCGAGCGTATATATATATATATATATGTATGTATTCGTGTAATACGTTTCCTCAACCACGTGATTCTGCAAAGTTACCGATCATTCTCGTCCCCGTGCAACCCCCTGCCAGGTGCGGAGGCTCCGTGAGAGGTTCGCCATCCACAGCTCCTCGGATCGCCAGGACCCCGTCCGTCGGTCGCCACTCTCGTGAATCCCAGAACGGGAAGGAAAGAAAGATGAAGAGGGAAGAAAAGAGGGAGAAATAAAAGAGCACTTCTCGCTGACACGTCGGTCCAAGGGGATCCTCGAGTCGTCCACCTGTGCTGCACAGTTTCTACAGTCACCCCTCGAAGAGGTTCCCGTAGATCTGTCGATTCCAACGAAACCTCCCTCTCCACACCCTCTCTCTCTCTCTCTCTCTCTCTCTCTCTCTCTCTCTCTCTCTCTCTCTCTCTCTCACCACCGTAAGCAGAGGCTCGACGACCGCGCGTGGCCGATCGAGCGCACTCGTCTGCATTGATATGTCTGTTTTGCTTCTCGTACCGTCGCCACCCTTTACAAGACCGTCGCGTCGACCGTTCCGCTCCTCTGTGCACGACCGTTCCCCGCGTTTCGCTTCGGCCGACCCTGGCTTCCTCAACGATCGAGGACGGTCCGAACAGCCGGTCGCAGGAGCTAGACGAAGCCTCTGGCGTCGAAGATCGGCGGCACGCCGTCGGCCCAACCGACCGCGATCCTTTGGTTGAACAGGACACCGAGCAGCACCAGGCTCACCACCAGCAGCAGATGACCGCCGCCGTCCACGCTGCTTCCGCTGCACGTCTCCTTCGAGGCCAACTCCAGTTTCGCTGCAACAGAAACCGCAGGCACGTTTGGATTTACCGTTCACGAACACCTCCGTGAAATTCTGCATCTCCTTCTGCTTTTCAATTTTTTTTTTTTTAGTGTCTAAGCTCGAGCCGGAAGAGGCGCCCGTGCGTCGCGAGTGTTTAATGGGCTTTTGCTAGCAGCCGTGGGGGGGCCGTTTCGACGGGGACGTTTGGTAAAGCGCGCGGAACAATGGGAACGGCCAGGCTGACGGGGAACAATCAGCGCGAAACTCGCTCCTTTGACGCAGCGGCCAGATTAATCGGGCGGATATGAAAGTAATGAAAGGTGGATCCTGTTGTTCGACGGCCCGTGAGCACGCGGCCACGGTGAATAATTCGGAGCAGCGGAGGCGTGCCCCCGATGACGCGGATTACCGGCGACAAAGAATTAATCTGGCTTTGTGCGGAATGGCCGGTGCGTCGCGCGAAACCGGTCGCGGCCGGGAAATTCAATTAAAATTCACGGGATAATCGGTGATTACGACAGCTCTCGTCGAAATTGCCCGCCGAGTAATTAATAACCGCGGTCAAAGGATCGCGCCGACCTCTGCGCTCTTTGTAACATATTCGAGGGGTCCTCTCAGCTTCCCGGGATTAGATATTAACCGCAGAAGTGTCTCGCAGCAGGACTCGGACCCCCAGTCGGCTACCAAGCACCGTCAGCCGCTATGTTTCCTTCCCGATTCACTCGCAACAGAAAGTGTGAGAGTGGCCCAAAGGTGGCGTCCCTTAAGTAGAGTCCGGAATACAGAGATCTCAGGGGGGGTTGGTTTTGGCGGAATCGGTTAAGGGAGCATAGTACTTTCTTTGCCCGGAAATTAAGCATTCCTTATGATTTTTTTTCTATATGAAACTGAAAAGCTAGAAAGATGGGATTCGCGGGAAATGAAAGATCACTGCTTGAAAGTATTAAAAGAATTTTTATTAAAGAAAAACCACCTTCCCTCCCCTCGCTACAGTCGCTCGAAGTTGGTGTCTCGCGGGGTGAGAATTGCGGTGGCCTAAATTCAGTGTTGGGCAAAGTGTAATCTAATTACTAGTTACAAATTACGATTAAAATGTAATTATGTAATTGATTGCACATTATTTCCTGTAATCGTTAATTTAGGTAGTTCACCACAATTTTGTCGGATAAAATGGCGAACTGTCAAACTGTAGATATCGATTTTCGACATTGGAACCGTAGGTTTCACAGTCCGATATTTTATTTTAAATGCGAAATTTGAGCATCGGCTCGGTCAATGACAGCAAAATGTTATAAATTTTAAGGTCTCAATTTGTTTTTCTCTTCTAGATAAGTACGGAAGGCAGAATTCGTGGAAGCAACTTTGAGCGACTGTAGCAAAGAGAGGGAGGATGCTTTTTCTTTTAATAAAAATTCGTTTAATACTTTTAAACAGTGATCTTTCATTTGTAGCAAACCCTCCTCTTTGCACCTTTTTATTTTTATACAGAACAAAAATTTACAAAGAATGCTTTATTTTCAGGGAAAGAAAGTATTATGCCCGTTAAGGCGGCTGACCAGCTCGCAGTGGATCCGAAGATGGTGAGTTTGACAAGGGAACACCCCGAAGCCGGAAATTAAAAAAATTCTGAAATTTTGTGAATATGTAGGAAATTCCCTGCTGATTACAATGCAGTTTTTATTTGCTGCCCAAATTCACTCTAAAGGGGTGTAATTGACCCTTGAAAATCCGGTTATTTTCCGATTTCGAGTTATAACTCGTGAACTGCGAAATAATTTGTTTTTACCAAACGACAGATTTAACTAAAAGAAGTAAATTTTGTCCTGAAACATTTATTCTATCCCTTACAGTTCGCGAGTTATAACAGAAAATCGGTAAGTAGTCGAATTTTCAGTGGTTAATTTCACCCCCTCGAGTGACTACGAGCTGCAAACAAAGATTTCGTTGTAATCAGAAGGGAATCTCCTACATATTCCCAAAGTTTCAGAATTTTTTGAATTTCCGGTTTCGGGATCTTCCCTTATCTCCCACAATTCGGTGGAACAAATCGCCGCGGAGACTCTGAACGGTGGAGGTTCGCGAGCGAATAACGCGTCGCGACGCAACGGCCGCCAGGGCATCTCGATTGCCGGGCGACGGTTAAAGGGAAACGACACTGTTGCTGCTCTAATTGCGAGTAACTACCGGTCGCAAACTTTCCACGAGCCTGGCGCGCACGTGACTCGCACAATGCGGACGTCCCTGCGGCTGGCTGCTCCGTTCCGTCTCTCCCTATCCAGGCAAACAATATCCCCGATTTCTCCGCGATCCAAATCGATCTCTAGGATATTATACGAACGACGGTGGACCGTTCGCGAATCTCCGGTGCGCGAATCGGCGATCGTCGCGTACACGCGTGTTGTCGGGGCGCACACGTGTACAGGTGCACGCACACGTGCAGACGTGCGCACGTTTGCGCGCGCGGACGTGTCGCGGCGGCATCGATCCACCCTGCCGAGCGGCCAGTTCCAGCCCCGCACCCTCGTTTGCCCTGCTCGTCCGTTCGTTTCGTTCCTGGGTGCCACGATCAAAACCTACTCCCCTACGTGCCGTGCCCGCCCCTCCGTCGACCACCACCCCCGTGGCTTTATCAGTGTTTTTGTTGCCGAGGCGCGAGCGCCGATAAAGCTTCCCCGCCTAAACGAGCCACCCCCTTCTCCACCCTCGCCCCATTCTTCCAGGTTTTCTCAGGGGTCTCGAGTTCCTCTCCCTTCGCGACTATAAGACGGATAGGAGGACAGTTGGACAGTTAGACAGGAGGGTGTTTCGCTCTTCAGATATTGGTCGTTCAAGGTCGCGGAATGGCCATCCCACACACGCCCCAGGTTTATCCCTCGGCTATACCCTTGTCCAATTACGTCGGACCCCCCTCGGATCGAGGATAGCGGAGGTCGTGCCCGGTGCGATTCCTCCGAATCCTTTCGAGCGTCGAGCGCGTGGACCAGGATGGAGTATCTCACGGACGATGCACGTTTGAGGATGGAGGGGGTGGCCTCCCCCTGGTAAAAGGACGGAGAAGTTAGTATAACAAGGTCCTTCCTCGTTAGCATTACTCGGAGGGCTCGCGGGAGACCGCCTTTTTCCGTTCGCCTTCCTTTGCGGAGGGACGTTAACAAGGGGAGCACGCTACCCCCTCCCCCTCTCGCCGGAGATTTAAGGAACACCCTGCACGTCCTCGAGCGAGGGCTTCGCCAAAGGGGAACGCTGCCTTTAACGACATTATCGCTGCCAATACAAACAGTCGCTGGCTGGTTGTCTGAAGAGACGCGCAAGAAGATATCGGGCCTGGCTGTCGTCGATATCGCGAGGAGAGGGCCGGCGAACCGTTCCCCGGGGGGTGCGCTCGATTTCACGATCGATTGGAAAAGTTGGCCGGGAAGCTGCGAGGGGAGCCGTTAATCAAACTTGAGCCCTCTCCCTGGCAGCCGGGCGAACTTCTCTGACGACATATTTTCACTTAATTACTTTGCCGGGGCGGCTGTCGCCGGGTATCGCCGGGTTCTCCGCAACTTTCTCGGCGAAAGGAAGCTCGTGGACGTGGATAATCGCGGCGAGGACACTTTGCACGCTCACGCCTCGCGGAATGATCGACGACTCCGCTTTCCCGGCGGGGGCAACAGATCTTTAGAACAGGTAGCCTGACCCAAATAAGCGTCGCGCTACATTATCCTTATTGCCAGCCGACGGTTTATAATTATACAACCTGCCCGTAAATCCCCCGGCACTTTCCCGCCAAGCGCGAGTTGGGAGAGACCCTCCCCCGCAACATTAGCCCCGAGGTAAACGCGGAATAATTCACTCGGGGCTGTTGGAACCGAACCAAACAATTATCGCCGCCAACCGTATTGCGGCACGTCGGAACGAATTCAACCGGGAGTTAATTAAAAGAACGCCCGAGATCGCCGCTCTCCTCGAGAAGCAAGCGATATCCGCGTTATCGTTCTATAGGCATTTGGGGTTTGAGAACGATCCCTGTGGTCTGATCGGCACATAGGTGGCGCCCCAAAACTGGCGAATGTTCGTGAATTTTTTTTTGTTGAAAAAGCGGAAGCATACAGTTTCACAGATCTTTCTCCACTTAAAAGAGCAACATTTGAAGAACATTTGGTAATTTTTTTGTAGAAAAATATTTACGTTTATAATAAAATTACAAGCGACATCCAAGAATTTCCCAAGATTTTTCCGCGCAAATTCAGGACTTCAACTTTGAACAGTCGCCATTTTGTTTTAAATTAATATTTCGGAAATTCCCTTCGCGAATCAGAGGATACATTAGTATACTAACGAAATCTTTTTTGTTTTTTGATTTTAGATAATCTGGTCCCGAATGGAAGAGCTCACTCCAAAACAACTTTTTAAAAAGGCTTCTTGGATGTCGCTTGTAATTTTATTATAAACGTAGATATTTTTCAACAAGAAAATTACCAAATGTTCCTTAAGCGTTGCTCTTTTAAGTGCAACAAGTTCTGTAAAGATATACGCTTCCGTTTTTTCAAAAAAAATTCACAAGCATTCGCCTCTTTTCGGCCTCCTGACTAGGTGTAACCTCTTAAGGCTGGGCAGCGCGCTGTGAATCCAAAGATCCTGGGTTCGAGTCCCATCGCCCGAGGTCCCACTTTTCGTTTACAGTTTGTTGGTCTCGGTTATTTGTTTCCTCGCTAAGAGAAGAAGAATTGCACGGAACTATTTCGCTACAAACGAATGTCCGCCCACGTTGTGACGTTGTACGTTATCCCAGGACAATAAGGGCGGAAAGTTTCACGCGTCCGCGCCGCAATTAGTTTCCGCGAGGATTCGCGCATCGATGGTCGAGAGTCAATAACGACGTCACAGCCGGTCGTCGGCGGTAACCATTATCAGTGACGCCCCGTTTCCTCCTCGCCATAGCGGGCAATCAATCAGTATACATATTTAGAGAGGGTACGCGTGACATTGTTCCCGCGATCGAGCTTGGTGTACAGTAATTAATCGCGTGTCGCTCACCGCCGACCGCGCTTCTTCAAACATTCCGGGCAACTCCTCGAGCACGATCTAATCCCATCTTCGAGCTGCGTACCGAACAACTGCCCCGGCACGGAAATAGAATAACAGTTATTAGCGTTAGGAGCCGGCAGCTCGATACAACCCAGAGCCGAGGAGATCCACGGGGAATAGGAAGGAGCGGATCGGAGGCGGAAGCTCGCCGGCGAGGGCACGGATCAATCAATCTCATCGACGCTCGGCCGAGAACTGCCAGCTGGTCGCAGTGTAAATGATCATTAATTCGATTGACCCGACGAAAACGAGTTCGAGGCCCGAACGAAAAGGTTGCTCGGCGCGTTGCCTCGCGTACATCCAGGTGGGTATGTAACCGTCCGGCCGCGCCGACACAGGCGCACCCCTCGACATGGATTTCGCTTGATTGATTGCGAGTGGCTGTTCTTTATCGCTCTCGCCAGTCGCGATCCCACGGCTCCTCTTTGAAAGTGTGTCCCACCTGCAAATCCTCGGGTCCCGTTCTCTCTTCGAATCTACCGCGAGACTGACAGCCGCGCCACGTCACGCTTTAAAGCGGCCAAAACGCGGGATTCGCCAGGCGTCTAAGCTGACGCTTGTGGGCTCCCTGCCCCGGGCCACTAACGAGATCGCCCGCAGGCTAAAGACATCGCCATTAGCAGCGCGTTGATTGTTATTAGGGGTGCGCTCGATCGGCGAGGGCGCGGGTTTGGGAGGGTCGGGGCGAGAGCGGGCAGGATTTTGGACGGCAGTGGAATAGAGGGGCGGCGGCATAAATACAGTTTTACGGAGGGATCGTTAGGGAGGGATAACGGCGTTATCGTGACGCGTAATCGCAGTGACCGGCCGGTTTGCAATCGCTCGCGTCGGATCCCGCGCTGGGCGCCGTGTCAACGCTGGGCTCCGTTCCGCCTAGATTGCAACGGAGCACGTCCGATGCAAGGGTGCATTTAGCTGGGGTGACGTCACCGCTGCGATAGACACCGGTATCGGTCTCACGGTTGCCACGGACCGCCGTTACGCCAATGCCTCGAATTCGGATCGTTAGCGACGATGAAAATGACACCTCCGTCCGCTCCCGTGCGCCCATCGTCCGCGCGCCGCGCGCCGGCTCTCGCCTCAAAGCTCCCCTTGATTTTATCAACCCATAAATCCTTGTTAACGGACCGTCTGGAGCGTCGCCAGATATCTGAATCTGCTCTGTCCCGCCCGCCCTTCCCGTCCACCTACGCCGAGGCTTCAGCGAAATGGTAACTGGCGAGCGTCCGTCCCCGAGGATCCGATTCGCTCGAGGGATCATCCTCGAGGCGCCTCCCGTTCGGCGAAGTCGTTGGGAATCGTCGCGCGAGGTAGTCGGGCGGCTTATCGAACGCGGCAAAACCCTCGGCGTAGCGTATATGCGGTTACGCCAATGGTTCACCGTGTAAACGGGCCATTAGTGCTCGTGACAACGACGCGTCCCCGCGGCTCCGCCGTCTACCTTAACCGCCGTGCGGTTAACCTTTCCAAGCCCACCGGCGTAATTATAAAGCAATGCCGCGACGTCGTTGTTCTATTTAGAGGGTCGCTGCGCCAGATCAGGGAATCCGCATCTGCCGCATACGCGGGCATATTTTATTTAACAATCCACTCGTCCAAACTCCGTCGGCTCCCACCGCGGGCATCCCCGCCGGCTGGTTTCGACCGGTCGCTTCGAAACCGTCTATAGGTGATCTTCAATTCTCGAAAGTTCCCTTCTACCGTCCGGAGGGCGAAGCTTCCACGCGGAAGGGATCGGGCGAGCCAGAGCACCGAATACAGGCAGAAAGAATCTTCCCCGCGACAAAGAGCGAAACGCGGAGACTGTCGTCCTCGGTGACTGGGCTGACGAATCGGCTGAGAGTTCGGCTGGAAATGGCGTCGGTCTCTGGCAAACCGAAGGTAATACGGGACGCGTGCCCATAGGGGCAGATCTCCGATGGCTGCGCGAGTAGAGACCGAGATACCCGCCGCAGGCACAACGGATATCCGCTTGAAAGAGGAAAAGGAAAGACGAACGGAGGGGCTGGGGCGGAGGAGCCAGCTCCGCGATAGCAATTTTCCGCTGCACCGTCGCGTTTTATTCCGTCCTGACATCAAATCCCTCCACCCTCCCGCCGTCGAATCATCCACTGGCTGCTCCACGGCCACCTTTCTCCCTTTCCCGTCGCCTATCCTCGACCCTTCTCGCGCCGCACGAGCATCTTCGACTGGTTGACGGATCGTTTCTGAATCAATCTTCCCCCACAGAGGTAGCAAATCTGCCCCTGAATACGGCCTCCAGCGCGACATCTCGCTGGAAAAACGCGGTCGCCCTCGCTCGCGTTTATCCCAGTATTTTCCGTGTGAATTTATTTATGTGAATAGATTACAACGCGGAATTTCATTTTCCATGTCGCGAGACGGCGTCGCTGGAACGTCCCGCCCTTTGTCGACGATCGAATTATTCGGTAGGCGACGAATCCGGGGAGGATAATCGCGCGGTAGCCTTGGTAACGCGATGATAGATCGGAGATCGCACTGTTCGCGCAGGCAGGCTTCGCTTCTCAGGCGAAGTTTCGATGACCCAGTAATCGTTACCGGCTCTCGGGCCTCCGGAATTGAAGAATCGAGCGGAAAGTTCGAAGCGGACGGATCCGCGGGGGGCTTAAGGAAAGTTCCCGGGAAGCGGTTGAACGTGGTTGCCAATAAAAATTGGCTTGCCTTCGGTGCTCCCAAGGCTTTCATGCCGCGGAAGGAAGTTGGGTCGGCGGAGCGGCGTTGTTGCATCGGAGAGGGAGCAGAGAAGCGTTATTGTTCGAATAGGTATCCGGCTGGTTGGCTAGGGGCCATTTCTTCTCCGCGGGCTGGCTGGCCGGGGAGCGCGAGGAGGGTAAGCACCCTCGATTAATAGCCCACCTCCGAGTCAATGGGATGCGAAATTGCTTCCCGACGGAGAGGACTCGGTCGTCTCCAGGTCGCCGCTACCATCGCAGATTTAACTACAACCAGATCGCCCGATCGCGCGGAATTGATCGGTAAATAACTCGAGGGTTGAGCAAGCTCGCGATGAATGCGAGGAGATAATTCGTTTCGCTTGCTCGATACCGAGAAAGAAGAAGAAGAAGCAGGAACTCCAAGGTAAAACAGCTCGCGACTCAGAAAATCGTTGGTTTGGAGCGCGTTTGAGGACTCGACGCGGCGGGGCGATTACCGCTTCTCTCTCTCTCTCTCTCTCTCGTGGAGGAAAGAAGCTGGAACCGCAGCGGTATTGTGGGGCTCGCGTCCCTCTCGAGTTTACATCATTTATTCAGAGGCTCGTATCAAGTGCACCGTGCTCGGGAAGCGTTCCACTTAACGCTCGGAAACGGCTCCTTGATGACGAGGAATCCGTGAAGAAGACTCCGGGGCGAAAGCCGCGCTCCAGTCCAGCTGGAAGAGCTGTGCTCAAAGGGAGAGAAGTGCGCCGCAGAATCGGCGAACAGCACGGTTTCGCGCGCCTGCGATCTTCGGTGGGTAAAACGTACGGGGCTGTAGACGGTATTCGAAGGAGAGCCAGCCTGCCTGTTTCAGTGGACCCGTCGAACTACGACATTACGTTAGAAGGGGTAGCCTCGCGAGATATTTGAAGCACGATGAGCGAAATCTTTTGTCGCCGCTGCCACCGAGGATCTCGGCCAATAATCGGATCTGCATAATGGACGAATTGAATCCGAAGAAAGCGGATTAAGTCGACCCCCAGGCAGCGGACGGTGGTTGGCGGAATGGCGCGGCGCTAGCCGAGGCTCTCCCTCCGTCAGGAAGCCACGACTATCCCTATTAAATTCCTGCCGCGCATAATAACCTGCTGGCGATAGAATAATTTCATTCCACCGAACTCGCGAAGAAAGTTCCAAGCAGCCAGCCACCGGAAAGAGGATTAAAAAGGGAATCCTTGCAGGACTAGAAAAAGTACTACTCTGATAGAGTTTCCCTGCTCGATCACCCATCGTCGATTGGGTTACCGTCACCTTGTTCCTTTTAAGAAAACATTCTCGACGAACACTCTCCCCGACAGAGGAGCAAGCAGCAATTGCGCGGCTCGGAGACGTGGCTGGAACGAGAACGTCGAGGCAGCCAAGCGCCCGGGCACCTGTCGATCGCGGTTAGGCTCGATTAGCTTGAAACACAGCTGGAGCTCTGGACCGGAGCTTCGAAACCTGGTACAGGACCGGCGGGACTGCGTTATGCGACTCGCTTCTGATTGACCTCGCCGATCCAGTGCTTCCTGCTTGCAGCGGTTGAGGCAGCGATGAAAAGCTCGGGTGAAAAGTGGATTATCAACGTTCTGGGCGAGACGAGACAGGCGGGAACACGCTGCTGAACCCGTGCCTTCGGAAGGACGTTCCGGCACGTGCACCAGCGAAACGGCCATTCGGAGACGGGGCCATCGATCATCGCCCAGACACGAGCGCAAGTTCCCATCCTCTGGGAGAAATTGAAACGCTCCAGGGCCCGGTGGAGTGGAGAGCAAACGACGGCAGAGGCACGGTCGATGTTCCATCGAGACGATGGAGATCGTCGTGGGAGGGGTGGGGGGGGGGGGGGGGGCAAACGGTCCGAAAAAGGAGGATGAGAAAGGAACTGCAGGACGAAAAGTTGGAGGAGTTTTATTGGCCGCGTTTCCTCCCTCGCCTCTTTCCTTGAACCAAGTTCAACAGTGGCTGGAGAAAGGGGAGCAGTCGAGCAGCTGACGGGTTAACGTAGTTCATTTTGGAGCTTCCAGGAAACTCGACCTTCGAAATCTTCCACCATTCCTTCCACCATCGCGACTTCCTTTAGCCACTGCTGTGGATCTCAAGCTCCCAGCGCTACCACCCTTCTAACTCTGGCTCAATTCTCTCAACAGCGAAGCAGCCAATTAAGGTGTTTCCATCGGGCAAAGTAATCCCATCGATTGACTCGCCTTCGTCTCCAGCGACCGCCTCGATAACGGAACGTACTTTCTACTCAACAGGTGTCACAGAAGACGATCCGAGTGCCGTTCAAGGATTGAAAGTTTCGCTACGATGCGTTGGGCTCGCGATTGGAAGGGATTCGGGAGACCGGCTCGCGATGAAATTCGGTTGTGTCGCGTGGTTTTGCGCGTTCGTCCCAGCGGCGGTGAGTAGCGGCGTAGGACTCCGCCGGATCGATCAGATCGCGGGGAATTTATAGCGAGGGAAAATAAAAAGGGTACAACTATTTTAGCATGGGAGGATAGGCGCGATGTCTTGGTACTTCCCGCAAAACAGATACCGTTACTAATAATAGGCAGGCAATCGCGCGGCGCGGTGCATACGAAACGCAGCAGTAGGAAATTTAGAGCTCTTACTTTCTCACCCGTCGGCTACCCGTCTAACCGAAGCAACTTCAAGCCATTGAATGTGGTATTTGTTCGATCATTTTTGGCTAACATCAAACAATACCACAGACGATACAACATTCGATTGCTTGAAGTTGTTCCGGGTGCCCGACGGGTGAAAAAGTAACAGCTCTAGTGGGAATGGAGGAGGAAGATCACTCACATGTAGCGGCGAGAAGCTGGGGTAGGTACTTCTTCCAGAACGTGCACTGCCTCACTCTAGGCCCGCTGCCGATTTCGGAGCTGTTCGTGTCCAGGGTCAGGTACTCCTTCTTCGCGGCAGTGTGCGGCGGCCAGTAGGGTGGTGCTCGCGCCCCAGGGTCGCCCACGTTCGGGTCCCTAACGTCATCGGTAGCTGGTTAACTATTTCATTGGTCGAGGGAGACGACCACTCTTCCTCTGTGACCGGTGGCTACGTGCTTACCGATGGCACAGAGGAACCGTTTCGCCTTCGCTTAAGAGACTTACCCTGATTTCGCAAAGTTCGCCCAGTATCTCATCATCCTCTTGGACAGATTCACCTCCTCCTCTGTGTAGCCCCTCGAGGGGTCCAGCGGCTCCCCGAAGATGTAGCTGATCTCGTCCGCGTGCATCACGCCCGTCCACCTCGGCCAGGGATTGTTCGCGGACCTGCGTGGGACAGGCGGCGTGAGAAGGCAGAGTTCGTTAGGCGAAGCAAGAGCTTTCGAATCAGGAAACAGGGGTTTTAAGGGGTCATACCTAGTCAGGTGGCCGAAAGGAGGCGAATGTTTGTTAATTTTGTTTAAAAAGAGGAAGCCTATATTTTTACAGAACTTTTTGCGTTTAAAATAGCAACATTTAAAGAACATTTGGTAATTTTTTGTAGAAAAATATTTACGTTTATAATGAAATGATAAGCGACATCCAAGAATTTTCCAAGATTTGTCGCGCGAAAATCAGGACTTCAACTTTAAATAACCACCATTTTGTTTTAAATTAATATTTCGGAAATTCCCTTCGCGAATCAGAGGATACATTAATATACTAACGAAATCTTTTTTGTTTTTTGATTTTAAATAATCTGGTCCCGAATGGCAGAGCTCACTCCAAAACAACTTTTTAAAAAGGCTTCTTGGATGTCGCTTTTAATTTTATTATAAACGTAAATATTTTTCTATAAAAAAATTACCGAATGTTCTTTAAATGTTGCTCTTTTAAGTGGAAAAAGTTTTGTAAAAATACATGCTTCCACTGTTTAAAAAAAAATCACAAACGGTCGCCTCTGTTCGGCCTCCTGACTATTTAGGTATAACCCCTTAAAGGCCGTGTCGCATTTTGGCGAAGCGCGGCGATACAAAGAGAAAAGTTAATAAACAATTGACGACCGAAGCGCAATATCCATTAATTATTTATTATTAATTTCTTCGATTCGCCTCGCTTAGGTGTAAGCAGTCTACGTCTACTTTCCCATAAAGAAACAGCTTGTCGTGGGTGAATGGAACATGACGGCGTTACAAAAACAACAGGGAGAGCAATGAGCCGTGGAACCAGGGTGCGAGGAATCTGGCTACTCACCTGTGCTTGTAATAGTACATGTAAACGGTGTTGTTGCCGGTGTCGGCGTACCGGCCGGCGAACTCGTTCACGTTGCAAGTGAACTGATAGTCGCCTACGATCTTGTCCAGGGCGTCACGATTCACGTGTGGATCGTCCGGGTGCATCCAGTCGGTGTACTCGTAGATGATCGCGTGCCTGCCGATCTGGCTGACGTACGGGTTCAGCTCGGAGATGGCGCTGATGTATTGCTCCCGGCTGACCTTCACGTCCTCGGTGCCGTCGATGCGGAACAGCTCGGTGAGGTAGTAGATAATAAAGTAGAATCCCTCCTCGGTGTTGGAGCCCATCAGGATGTTGGCCTTCTTAAAGGACGTGGTGGCCAGCGAGCGCTGCGGCGTCTCGTCGAGGAACGCCCCGTCGATCACGGGTACGAACGGGAACTCGCAGATGCCCAGCGTGCCCCACTCGTTCTTCACCAGCTCGACCGGATCCTTGAGCAGCAGGCAATCGGTCACCTCCTGAAGATTGTCCCGGTCGTGCGGGCAGCCGACCGACTCCGCGAGCCTGATGCCGCGGACTATCGACTCCTCGCGCGAGATGATCGCCCACGGTGCCGTCGGCGAGCCGGACTGCATGATGGCTTGGCTGAATAGGTGCCTGAAACGCAGACGAGCGGCGTTGGGGTGGCTCTGCGAGCAGCGGCGCGCGTGCTTGCCTCGGAAAGTAAAAGCTCCATAGTTTTTTTATTTTTGATCTTTTTTTTTTTGCGAGCGGTAGCGTAGTAGATAGCGTCAGACACGATAATGCCAAAGCAGATTATGACTTATGACAAAAGGAGAAAAGGTATGCACCTTGACAGAGGCGAAAGTAGGTGCATAGAAACGGATACGGCGCCCGCGCTCTCTCCGAACAGGGTCACGTTCTCAGGATTTCCGCCGAACGCAGCGATATTGTCGCGGACCCACTGTAGGGCCATCATCTGATCGAACAGACCGGCGTTCCCAGGTACGTCCGACGTCCCGAAGTAGAGGAAACCCAGGCTGGCCACTCGATATTGCATCGAGACCAGAATCACGTTCTCCTCCGACACCAGGGTTTTGTGATCGTAAACGTCGAGGGTCGCCGATCCGGAGTAAAAGCCACCTACAAGGATGTCGCGCGATTCCATCTCTCTTCTCTCTTTCTCTCTCGTTCTCCCTCGAATGGAAAACCATCGCCACCCAAACAAGACTACACGGGGACAACCAACTACACACACACACACAATGCCCACCCCGTCTACGTTGCCCCGCCGAGAATGGCCGTTTCGGTTCTCGTTTTATGTTTCAATCAGCTCGCTTCGAAGGGGGATGTTTCAGCTCCTTTTCGAACGACGCTTATTTCGCTAACCTTCTCAAAGGAGTTTCACGGGCTCGTTGCAATTTGTGAAGTCAGTAGGCCAGGCGTGTCCAAGCGTTTGCTCTCGGAGTAAAGCCAACCAGGCGATCTCTTCTATCCCTAGACACTCACGCTACTATCGCCACCATTTCACGGCTGCTGCTCTCGCCGTTGCTCTCGCCTTCGCTCGGCAAGCACCGGGGTTGGACACGCCTGCGGTAGATGGAGGCGTCTGTGACGCTTCAAACTCACCCGACGCTTCATCGACCACCTGCTCGAGATCTCGCGACCAAAATCATTCGATTGAAACGACGAAACGTCAGCTTCTCTCGGGTGTTTCGAAATGCTAGATATGTAGGACATTTTAAGGATGTATCGGACCTATCTTCAAAATGGTACCAGGTTGATGAAAATTTGTGAGACTGTTCTTTCTGATCTTCCCGACGAACATTTTAAACGAGTTCACTAAACGGTTGCTGGCTTATAACGATTTTAATTTTCATTGATATTACACGTAATCTTATGGAAAAGAGACGTTCTTGACGGATAAAACAGCTAAAAAAATGTTGAAGAAATGGTACCAATGTTTTCAATGTTTGTCTACGCGTAGTATTTGGATAGATGAAAATATCTGCCGAGTTTCAATGACTTTTACAACACCGTTTTAAAGAAACAAATTATAACTGGTGAAAATTGCGAATTCGGGGCATTTTCATTGCCGAAAGTGTAGCAAATAATGCTCGAAAAAGCGTTTGTAAAGTGAAAAATAGCTGTCTAGAAGTAAAAATAAGACTCCAACTGTGGTTAGAGTTCCTTACATATAGAATTACTATGCGTCAGACGTAGATATTTAAGTACTTCAAATTTCATATACTTCTCTCTAATATTGTACGTCCGATACATCTTTAGCTAAGCAGGGCAGTGTGCGCGATAGAGCGCCGAGTAGTTTCTGACCGGGACCCACGTCCCCGTTGAGAATGCCTGAAAGTATCAGACCCCGCGGCGAAACCAAGCGTTCCTCGCTACCAGCGAGTAAGGGGGATAATCCTGCGAAAGATCGTGGTCCCGTGGCGACAAAGGGCTCAGCTCCGATTGCCACGGTAGTCTGCCTAGTCTAAGGATCGAAGGGAACAGGTGTCAGCTGGAACTCACCACCGAATATCCATACCATAACAGCGGCATTGGTAGGCCTAGGCCGTGGCGCGACCACGTTCACGTAAAGGCAATCCTCGCTGAGCGGCGTGTTCGGATTCCACATAGTCGCGCCGGCGAAATCCCCGAACACCGTGTCCAGAATCTGCACGCAGCTATTCGGCAGCGTGGTGGCGTTCAGTATCCCCGACCACCGTTCCGCCGGCCTCGGGTGCCGGAACCTCAGGGGTCCTGCAACAGAATCCCGCGTCCCGTTCGTCTCCTCCGCATGTACGCCACTTCCAAACGACTCCAGCTCAACCGGATAGCTTAGCCGGCGGCGAATCTAAGCGGCCGACGCTACCGAGCATCCGACGATTCGTCGAAGGGCGGGAGTATGGTTCGCGAATAAACAGATAAAGACACTTATGGGCGAGGAAGGATTAGAGAGTCGTGCGACGAACAATGTACTACACGTCTCTCTGCGTGAAGATGTTAATCGGTCGAGTCTGCGAATGCGGGTATAGACCGAGTAGGTGGAACCTACCGAGAGGTTTCTGCGCGTAAGGGATCCCGAACCAGGCGTCGACCTCCTTTCCCGTGGTGGCAGTCATGGTCTTACCCCTGACCTTGCCCTTCCTGGTATGAACCACCAGTGGATCGTCGTTTGAATTGAGGGCGGCCGGTCTTGGCAGCTCCTCGCTGGTTCTGAAAGCCTTCGCGTCCTCGTGCGACATGTCCGCGTGGTGCCTGCTCCGATGGGACGGCGAGCACCAGCAGGCCTGCAGCTGCAGCAACACCGTTAAGCTCACCACCGCCAGGGCCACGATTTTCGTCAAGGAACTTCGCTTTCTTGGCATCGTGTCCTCGCCTGAAACACCGTCACCGTTGCTGGATCCTTGCGCTAGCCTACTCCGCCACGAGACGGTCGCGGGGACGCGCTCGGCCCGAGGGGCCACCGGAAATTCTACGGGTCTACCGATCACCGGAGCGTGCAAATCGATCGCGACTAGCGGCTCTGCGCTTAAACGCGAGGCGTAAATTATCCGAGGATCCTTCAGAGGAGCGGGAGCGAAATGCACTCGGAGAATCGAGCCGATGTATCCCGAGTAAGAGCGCTTTAATGCTTCCCGCGTTAAACGGTCTCTCGTCGGCTCGTTCCGATGGAGAGCAGCCCTTTGTGCGGAGCAGATAGCTCGGAAACGATTGTTACTTTCTTGAGGCGAGGCTCGCCGAGGAGTCGATTCGGTATGCGATCGATTCGCGCCGCCGTTCGACTAATTGGAAACGGCGTTGGCCTTTGTTAGGGCGCGTGTACCGCGACGCGCGTTCACCTATCGCTTTCGACCGTCGCGTTTCCACCGTTTGCTCGACTAATTAACCTCGTCTGTCGCGGGTAGCGCGCGTCACAGAATCGATTCGCCCGAAATTCCCCTGGCTCCCGAACCGTTCGACGATTCTTCGCCGCGATTCAGAAGCTGGTGCCCTCCGCCGTGGACGGATCTGTCGTCGGTTTCCCTCGATTCCGACAAATCGTCTCGAGATCCGACCGGAACGCTCGCCAGTCGAAGGATTTTTCTCTCGGGGTAGGAGTGGGACAGAATCACCGGCGCTCCCCATCCCCCCCGCCCCCCCCCCCCACGCATTAGAAGGAAATATATCGCACAGTTCTACACGAAGGTCCGCGTTGATTGGTCATTTCCTTCTACGTGTTCCGTCTGTGTGGAGCGGTGGTCACGCGCGATTACGCGCAGCGTCGAGGTGTTACACGCGGAAGCGCTCGTGAGAGAACACAGCGTATTAGTGTCATCAGGAATGACAATTTATTGCCCAGCGCTCGCTGCCCCGGCTAATTAACTCTATGGGGAAGGAAATCACCTGGCCGTCACTAGCCTCCTCCTAACTCTACAGTCCACCGTGCCCCGCGAGACGATAGAAACCAAAATGCATCCGCAGTTTCTTCCCGCAGCTCTGCCGTTTCGGCAGGAGCATTAATAAACAAAAAAAAAAAAAGAAAAAGAAAAAACCCCGACACGATCGTTTACCGTTCGTTCTCCATCGCCGCGTCACTCACCGGAACTCTCAGGCGAACGGAACGTCGACGACGCCTCGCAGAAATCCCCGTTTCCAGCCTCGAATCGTTAAGACTCTGATCGGTCTCGCGCCACTTGCCAGATCACTGTCGCACTTTCCGCGGTCCCGGCGCGGGGAGCCAGGAAGGAGCTTGACGATACTCTACGCGAGCTGCCTTTGCGTCGAGGCATAGGCAGACACAGAGGCCGCGACGCGGAACCGTCGTAAAAAGTTAGTTGCCCCCCTCGTCGCGGTGGCAGCATCATGCAACGCATGATAACCCACGAGAGTTTCGATAACCGTCGCTCGAGCTCGTTACCCGAGCTGCCCGCTCTCTCCGTCCATCCACCTCCATCGAATTTTCCTTCGGCCTCTCTGCTTCGCTCTCTAACGCTATTTCCTCGATACCTAATCGAGAGATAAAAAGGCAACGGGGTCAGCGATATTTCGTGCCACTCTCGCGACGGCCACGAGTGCCGTTGGCCAATGAGACCGAACGGAAGGGACGGTAATTGTTTATCGAAAATTGTCGCGGACGTAGGACGCGGGGGAATCGGGAGCGGCCAACGGAGGAAGGCGACGCTGAACCGACTCGCCTCTGCCTAGAAATTCAATTAGCCCGCGGGTACTTTGACGAAGAAAATAGGGTGGAGGTTGTAAAGGAGGTGGAGGGACGGGCATCCCCTTTGCGGCTGTATCTCCTTTCCTTTTTTCCTTCGAGCTGCGCGCTCCTTCGGGACAACTGGACATCGAAGCTGGCAGCGACTACTCGTCCCAGAGACCCGTGGTTTATCCTGGCTCTGATCGATACAGCCGTACCCCTCTCTCTCTCTCTCTCTCTCTCTCTCCTTTATTTATGCTCTTTTGCCAGCCTCTTGCCGTGTTCCTGGGGATCCCCGTTCCGCTACTCGCGAGACCGTGTTCGGTTTGCGATACACTCGTCGGGAGTTCATCGAGCACACTCGACGCCGGTGTATCTCTCGCGGCAATCGAGGCCTCCTCTCGATCAGTCAGATCGAAGGAAAAGTGCTCGGATAGAGGCTCTGCCCCCGAATTGGTTTTCACCGTTGTTTTCCATACCGAATCGCGGTTTCGAGGAGTAGTTCCGAGGGACGACGGGCCAGTTTTTATGGTTTCGGATGACTTGGAACGATCGCGGAACGATTGTGGAGTGGACGAGTTGATCGCGGGGCACGGTCGCAGCTGGCGCCGGCATCCAGGAGAATCGGCGGGGAATCGAGAGCGAGGCAATAACGCGGCGCGCAGCGTACGTCGGTCAATAAACAGGGGCCCACTCGATTACGAACGCGCCCGTGTAACGAGTAATTCCCTCGAGCGTCCCGGAAAATGCAGCCCCCGTGCTGGCCGAGGCGCGTGCAAATCGAGTCGGTCGATTGAACGGGGAAAATTCGTCGGGGCTCGTCCCGATGGGATTCGCTCGACGAGAGATTTTGTTCCGCTTTGTCGCGCGACCCTAGCGACCTGACAGATACCCGGCTCGAAATTATCGATCCGTGGGATCGATCGCCGCGGAGATGGGGAAACGAGGGAGATCGAAAACGAAACGCGAGGAAATGTCCAGCATCTATGTAACTTACTTAAATCTACAAGCATGATCTTGGAATTTTCATTACAGGTCCAGATAGAAAAAGATTCAAAAGCAATCTTCCCTATTTCGACCAATAGCAATTTCTTTTCAAAACGACGAAACACCTCATCTAGGAAACTAATTCTTCTAGCTTCTCAAAAAAAAAAAAAAAATTCAAGTCGTTTGGACCAATTTTACAAAAGTTATTCTGTTTTAAACTAGGGCTGGGACTATTTGTCGAATTTTTCGATATTCGAATGCTTCAGTTGCTCTATTATTTGGCGATTATAATTCGGATATCCAAGAATACTATTCGAATACTTAAGTGTGAATTATAAATCAAGTTCTTTAGATTCATTTTTTTACAAGCTTTTATTAGTTTCAGTTGTGAGTTCGTTAGTTTGTCAGGTTGAAATCTCGTAAGCTAATAACATTATTTATAATTCACACCGTACTGATGTATTCCAATAATATTCGAATACTGAAATATTCGAATAGTATTCAAATACTTAAGTATTCGAATAGTATTGGAATACTTAAATATTCGAGTAATAACATTCGAATTCTCAAATATTCGGTTTATTCGTAGCATTCAAATACTTGTGAAATATTCGAATATTAAATTATTCGAATAGTCCCAGCCCTATTTTAAAGGGGGGGGTCTCAATACTTTTCTCCTCCACTGCAAATTCAATATTGCGTGGAGTATTAGGTTTCCGCTTTTGGCCCACTACGGACTCACCACTGTCCCAAAACACAGAGCTTCTTCAAATATACCACTCTTTCCAGATGTTAACTTTCACGACACAATATTGTAGGATCATGGAAAAAAGGAGAAGTCGCCTCAACGGGACTCGAAACCCGCGATCTCTAAGATTTGCGCGCTGGCCCAGCCGCCTTAACCACCTCGGCTACCGCCGACTTCCCCGATCTTCGCTATTCCGTGTCGTTTCTTATGGTGGGGGTTCCTGATCCCACAATATTGGAAATATGATCTTCGTTTAATAATCCTATATTGGGCAGCACACTTAGTACACATCGGTGCCTCATGTTCCTTACAATATCTTATCATGCACAACTTGATTTTTTCTCCGACTCAATAGATAAGATCCGTGCAAAGCTTTTACGTCTGTTGCGTCGAGTGTCTCGCATTGTATATTCATGCTTTTTTTTATATCTTTCTTTTTCTCTCTGTCTTTCTTTCTTCATATGTGTCCGTTTCTCTACCTCATTTTGTATTTAATTGTACCAAAGGGTTGTTAACCCGTTTATTGTAATTAAAAAAAAAAATATGCTAAACCGTGCACGGCCGTTCCGCTTTAGGCCGGCGTTGCATTCTTCAATGGGGATCAATGGGAACGGAGAGGTGCGATACTCGCCCCGTACGACCCTAAGCGACTGCCGCCCGTTTACCCCTCGGCGTTTTTTTTCCCCCAAGGCGATCGTCCCGTCCCTAATGTGCACGTTAACGCGTTGGCTAACCGTCCGCGACGTCTTGAATTTCACCAGCCACGTACGCAAACCGAGTGGAAGCGCAACAGTGAATTGGGTCGAGCCGATCCAGTCGTCACGGCAAACCGGTTTCGAGGGTGAAAACAAGGCTATTGAATGGAAATAATGGGAAACGAAGATTGGAGTCGTGCGCCGCGTAGTAGGTATCGCCACTCGTTCAAGTTTCTACCGATGCCATTGAATAGCGTAGCGGAACATTCAATTAGGGCGCTGTGGATGATTCCCCAGCTGTTTCTGCGCGGACCAGCGTGGTCGCTTAATTAAAACCGCCCAATTTACACGCGACTTCGCTGCACTCTCCGCCGGTGAGTATAAATAAAGAGGGGGAGAGGGGCGGCAGCGCCGTTTGCACGGCGATTATTTAAATTAACGTAAGGACGAAGAAACGCGTGCGAACGAATCACGGGCTCGGGCAGCCCGCGCCGACTGGCTCGGCTCGATAATTAATTACGCGTGTGCTGCGTCGACAGCGGGGAAAAGAAACCTCGTCCACCCCGACGGAGGGAAAACCGTTTCTCGCGTTTATGGTAATCGCGGAAATGAACGCCCCGCGCCGTAATTCTTCCCACGTAATGCGCGAGGGACTTTTCCGTGCGATCGCCCCCCCCCCCCCCCGGCTCGGGGCTAATCTGAGCCGTCACGACACCGCGCACGAGAACCTGTAATCGCGTTATCCCGATCGTCGTAGTGCGCATTTTCCTTCCGCCCGGAATGAACGCTCTAGCTGAGAAACCGAAAAGGTGGGCTCCTGGTACGAACCTACATTTGATTCTCGGCCATCAACGAAGAGGAAATGCACTCGGTGTAAGGTAAATGTACCAGTGCCATGCCCCAGTACCTGAACAGTAACGCGAATTTGATTTATTTCAAAGCTCGGTTTTTAATTCAATCGAAGCAGAAAAGTTAGCATCGTAATGCAAAAGTATTTAGCAATATCAATTAAAATCGATAGGTAGATATAATTATCTTTGTAACTCAAGCTTAAGCTTCCGTTAAGAAAATTTAGCTAATTCGTTAAGAAAATATTGACATCGTCTCTTTTTTCTTTATTATGCTAATACCTACATTAAGTATAATAGTAAATAGATTTAAATTTAGTTTGAGATGATTAAACTTGCAAGCGATTTAATTCTTCCCGCAACGAGTACTGGGACATCTGCGTATTTTCGTATTCTCGTTAATAAATACCCGCGTGTATTGTAATACATAAACTGTATTTTTAGTTTCCCACAGTATAATATTATCTTCCACATTTCAACATCTTTTTATTCCACGATGGTGTTACAAATCGAATTATGAGAAAAGTCCGCCACCATTCGTTCCACCCATTGAACGTCCAGGCTCTGGGTGCATTTACCTTACCGGCTGCGTCTCGACGGAGGAAGCATCGCGGGTATTTCCGTCGATAGGTCAGCGAAGGACCGCGTCAAAACAGAGAACTCCTATCGTCTTGCCGACGACCCACGCAAGGAGACGCGAGATTAATTGACTCCATCCCCTTGGCGGCGCGATGAATGGCCAACGGAGCGCAGCAATTAGACCGTCGGCCCGTGCAAGGGGCGAGCTTTGATTCGTAGCTGTTCGATTCGCTTGCCCCGACCAATTAGTTACCCGCTCTCCGCGGCTCTCGTCTCCCGGACGAATGCTAATTCGTTGCCACTCGGCTTCCCCGCGAGGCCTGGGGAAACTCGGAGGGAAACTCTGGGAAACCGGCGACGGAGCGAAACACCGGCGAAAAGAGCAATCGCCGGAATCGGCCGCCGCCTAAGTAACACCCTGGTACCGTCGCGAGTCCACAGATGTAGTCGGGGCGAATCGGGGACGAATCTAAGCGAGTCCTCGGCGCCGCAGAGGGCCGTCGCCCGCGTTCGTTACGGAACCTGTTCGTTACTCACAGTGTCCAAGCCGATGCGGAGGTTGAAGGCGCTCGAGGCTGATGTTGCGGCGAAGATGATGACGGAGGTGGAGGGAATGGCCCTTCCTTCGATGCTGCGAGGGGCAGATCCGCTTTCCCGGCCCTTCCGTCTACATTCCCAGTTCACGGATCATCGCGCGGCTGAAACAGCGGGAGTGGAAAATTGAGTCGGCAAGCGACGGCAATGATGGGTGAAAAATTCGATAGGTCGAGAGATCAGGACGGGCCGCCTAGCCACGGAGAATCAAGCCGCGTCCCATCGTTCATCTCGAAGGGGGACTTTCTCCCCCCAACATCTCGATTCGATCGTTTCTTTTTCTTTCTTGGCTTTCTGGGACAGAGTCAGCGGCGTACATAGTACGTGGCCCGAATTCCGCGGGAGATCGATGGGGGAGGGGAGGGAAGAATTGAATCTGGTATCGCAGTCGGGGATGCTGGAAGCGTCCGGGAAAAGCAAACGACGATAAAGAGGGGTGGTTTCCTCGGATGGAGTCTGCTCGAGAGACAAGACCTTTTCTATCCGCGTCGCCTTCAAGCCATTAGGAGGACTGTTATCCCCGTTCTCGGGAAGCCGCTCGTTCCCACAGAATATTCCCACCCCCCCCCCCAGAGATGTTTCCCGGGTATACATCGCGCGTCTCGACTCTCTAAGAAATTGAAAGGCTGCTCTCGTTTCGACTGTACCTCGGATATCGCCGACGAAACGGGAACAAACTTTTATGGATGCTGCGGACAATTATTTCTTATTTATGGACGGTCCTCTCGCAAAGCCCGGGGGAGAGGAATGAAAGGTAGTTGGCTGCAGGTTGGAGCCGAATAGCTTGCGAGCGAAGTCTTTATTGGCCCCGCTACTTAGGCTCGAAAGCATGGGCACACGTCGCTCGCGATTTTACGCCTCCGATCGACCTGAAACTACTCGAGAGAATCTCTCCCCGAGTCGGACATTAAATTCTTCCGAGATGCGAATCTTGAGGAGAACGAACGAGCTCGTAAACCGTGGGAACGCAGAATTTCGCCGGCCTCTAATGAAACCATACATCTGGTTCTTAAGCCGTTCGAGGGCAGCCCCTCGTTATCCGTCGCCCGCCCTCTGGTATTTCAGCCCCCAGCCTACCGCGCTGGTCCATCGGCCAGAGGCTCTCCCCCCCTCTCTCTCTCTCTCTCTCTATGGCCGAGAATTCCGCAGCCGGTCGACTTACAACCGTGCAAATAGAGCCGGGGGTACACACGTACGGCCGGGAGTAATCCAGGAATTTCTAATAAGCGTACGTCCCACTTTCGGAATTCATTTCGAGGCTGCCTCGCCTCGCCTCGCCCCGTCGGAACGCGGATAATGAATTTGGATCGCACAGGCAAGAGATATTCGGTCCAAGCCTCGCGTCTCCAGGCTTCTTCTGCCTGCAAGCTTGCTCGCTCGATAATTATTTCGTCGCTTCCGCTCGGCGTCAGATCGGCTAGAAACGGGCAGGGGAGGCTCCGAGTCGCGACAGGCCCCTGGACTCTCTCCGCCGCCACCCGCGCTTGTCGTTTCTGCAGGTGGAGGCAGAGAGGTGTAGATCGAAGGGGGACGTTTCCCTTTCATTGTTTTACCTTCGAGGGGAACCGTTGTCCTGCGTGTTACGTAGCAAAGGTGACGAGGCAATCTGTGCGGAGGGTGTTAGAGTCGAAGGTGGGACCGCGAAGGGGAAAATGAAGTGCGCGCTTCGTCTTTGGACTACTACTAAGACGAAACAGGAATCGTGATATAGTAACAAAATAACCCCGCGCTTCGCTTCGGGCCTAAGAGATATAACCACCTTAGGGGTTGATTAGGGCAAAATCCTGAAATGGCTTCGTAGGCATTTGTGTGGGTAACCTTTCGAAGTAAAAACCAAGTTGATATCTAATCGGGTCCAAGAGATTTTGAGGAATCCGTGAAAACACATCTCACCCCTTTCCACCCCCCCCCCCCCTCTTAGGGGTTGGTTGGGGAAAATCTTGAAATTGCTTTTTAGGCATTTGTATGGGCAATCTTTGAGAATAAGAACCAAGTTGATATCTAATCGGGCCTAAGAGATATTAGGAAGTCCGAAAAAATACGTTTTACCCCTTTTCAGTCCCTCTTGCGAAATTGATTTAGTAGCAATAATATATTCCAACAGGTTGTACTAATCATATAAAATAGGAAAATTTAATTCTTTTCAATGTGGATTACAGCAGATATGCTGAACCTCGCCCATTTGTCACATAATTTATGTAATTTGTGGTGAATAAAGTCGAATTATTATTATTATTATTATTATTATTATTATTATTATTATTAGACCTTTTTTCTCTCAACGCCTCGTATAGGAATCAGTAGTTGAGAGAACTTGTTATCCCCACAAATTCTATTCTTCTAGGATTATATGTTAATAGTTTAAAGCTACCCTATTATTATTATTATTATTATTATTATTATTATGATTATTATTTGTTCGAGAAATTCGGCATGTTTACGCCATCTCCCAGTCCCACCGGTAATTAGACAACGGTAACGGCCCGCTGACTCGTGTGGAGCGTCGATCACTGCCCCTTCCATCAACCTGCGATCGATGGAAGGGGTACTCTTCTTCCTTCCAGGAAATCACTGCCGATTTCCTGGAATTCAGACGCTCTTTGCTCGCGACACGTAACCCTTGCTAACGTAACTTTGCCTACGCCACTTGCTTGCGCTTTCTTGTCTAAACTACTTCTAATAGTTACGCGTTGCGACTTTGCTTCGCACGCTTCACTTAATTCTAACGCTTCCTTTGTAAATAACTAACCGAACGTGCTTGTATAAAATAGATATTTAATTATAGTGCGTGAACTGTAAATATACACTTTCAGACTCCGTTAATCACGGTAAATAAATCCTGTGCTTCGTATTAATCACGTTAATAGTTTTCGTTTGCGCCGATCCTTGATACTTGTAACATTATTATTATTATTATTATTATTATTATTAGACCTTTTTTCTCTCAACGCCTCGTATAGGAATCAGTAGTTGAGAGAACTTGTTATCCCCACAAATTCTATTCTTCTAGGATTATATGTTAATAGTTTAAAGCTACCCTCTCCCCATCGCGTATTTCCACTGACAAGAATCCTCGAGTGTCCCCATCGAACGCTAGCTCGCGAGATTTAGCCGCGACTCGGTTACCCATCTCGAGCACGCGTTAATATTAATCAGCTGGCTGAAGTCGTTTGATCCGCCAGTCAGCATCGAAGGATCCCCCGGTTTCACCATCGGCGGCGCACTTGGGGCAGCGTATCCGGATGAAAGGGAAGCGGAGAGCAAGGGTGCGGGTTGCAGGGCTCGAGAGAAAGAGGGCACAGAATTCCTCTCGTACGCGGAATTATCGACTCCGTGCACCCAATTTGCCTCCCCCCCCCCCCCCCACCCCCTCGGCGGAATCTGCTTACAGGGTTTGTTTGCCCGCGAACACAATGATCCTCGGGAATTTCTGACCGTCCATTCCGCTGGCTGTCCGGCCACCCCTTTCCCCGGTCCTCGTCGACGCCGCCAGGCAAATTAACACTGTTGACCGGGGAAACAATGGGCACTCGTGCTCCCGACGTTTCCCAGCCCTCCGGTATTTTCCGTCCCGAGCATTCTTCTCGCCCGCGGAAAGCAGCAGCGGGATTTTACAAGCGGCCGCGAGACTCGGGCCGCCCGGCTCCGACGGGACCGCGGGTCTCGCTTAAAAAACCGTGTCGGAAGTGACGCTCGACGGGGCCCGGGGAAACGACCACGCGTGTCGGTTGCCAGGGATCACGGGCAAAGATTTCCCCAGGGGCGAGATCCATTCTCACGGCTGCGAAGTGAATAGCTGCCTCCTAGCGGCCCGTTTCGCCCTCGCGAAGCCGTGCCGCGCCGCGAAACAGAAGAGACAGGCCACGAAGAAGAAAGAGACTCTCCCTCCCCCCCCCCCCACCCCCACCCCTCCCCTCCCCCGACAATTACAATCTCTCGGGGCACCTCCCTTCGTTGCGCTTTCCACCAGCCTCGGATAATAGCGAGCGCCGGGATTTCCAGAGGGAAAACCACTGGCGGAGAGGCAACGTTGGTAGGTCGAGTTGTTTTCGTGTCTCTCGGTTATCGAGCCGTTCGTCGAGTGCGTGAAATCAGTGCGACGCGCAACACCGTCGATAAGATTTACAAAAATAGTGATCCACCTGGCCTTTATCGTGACGGTGTTTCATTATTGACGGCAGACACTCGAGAAATGCTTTCCATTAATTTCGCGACTGTTTCGTCGGCGAGGCGCTGATTGGGGCCGCGATTAGTTGCTGCTGCCGCTGGCTGCGTCGGTCTATCGTTCGCCCATGCGTGCAGATAATACCGAGATAGTACGCAACGTGCGTTACGGCATCGATGCCGAACGATTGGAAGTGGACGGAGCGCGGCTGATGTTTCTATTTAAGGTGGAACTTGCAAGTGACTCTCGGCTACGTCAGGAGATCGAGGAGCGCGTCGATGGGAATAGCGGGCCGCTCCTCGGCGTCGATACTTCCAAGAGGAAAGGCTTTTCATCGCCGGGAACAATGCTGGTAAGGAGCGTTTGTGCGGGGAACGGGCCGCGATTCCGCGGCGCCCGCCGGCACAAAAGCGAGCAGCGTCGAAAAACGCGACGAAATTCGCGGTCCACCGCGTCTGCTCGACGGGAAACAATGCGGGCCGACCGAGATGGCCAGCTTTTAAATAAAACTGCAACCAGTAATGGGAATCATTGTCCCTGCCCCCGACGCCGGAACGCTGGTTATTGTACGGCCCCGTTTCTCGTCGAAAAAAAAACAAAACGTTTAAACGATACTGTTCCTCGATCGGCGTTACCCTGTCGGGCTCGAATAAATTTCCCTATTGCGAAAACCGATATTCAATGCGTCGCGGCCTGCTGCGGTATTATTATTATCATTCACTAAAGGGGCAGGGGTGAGCGTACACAAAACAGATAGAATAGTGTACGGATAAAGAGCATTTATATTATTTTATTATATAAATTTGAAGTTGCATACTTTGAAATTGCGTTTTCTCAATAAACGTTAACTGTACCCCACAAGTGTGCTACGTCACTTTGTTCGCCTTGGTAAGAGGAAGGCTTTAGCGGTTTTATTTTCTCTAAATAATATCTTAATTCCGCTACGTATATTTAATTATTGATCGCATCGCCACGATCAGATTCCTCTTAGCCCCTAGGTGCTCGCTAGGAAATCTTTTTAAAGACTCTCACCCCTTCTCCGAAATAATATATATATAACCTGGGCAACGCCGGGAACTTTAAGCTAGGCGTTTATAAATCCGCTGAGTTCCGTCGCGGGAATAATATTCTGAGAACAGGAAATGCAGCAGAAAGAAAATAAATAAAGTAATTACGGAATAGAAACTTATTGAATTTGACGCAGAGAAGAGAGAACCTCTCGAAACTCCCCAGTTTCATCGTGGACAATGTCCTCCATGTCCGAATCTCTATAGATCCGACAGTTTAGATATACAATACTCGATCCCTTGCACCGCCGACAGCTTGATACTTCGCACCAGGATTAATATAACACGAGGCTCGGCTGGCTGGATGGCGAGTCGCCACGAGAGAAGCTTTGAAATCGGAGGCGGTCGGCCATTTTTCGTAACCGTGCACGCGGTGGCCGCGTAATTAGAAGGGGTGTCGCGTCACGGCCGCTCGAAATACAACAAAGCCGCGAGACGCGAGCCGGGGGGGGATTCAATTTTTCAGTGAAAGAGTCCGGAGAAAGTCGAACTGGCAACGCGACCTCCCCGCCTCTAATTAGTTTCCCGCTATCTCTGGCGCCGACTGAAAAACCTCGAAGGATCCGACCTTCTTTCCTGCGCTGAATTCGTCGACAGGGGGGGCAGTGCGGGGGGAGGGGCGGGAAAGGGGACGCACTCGGCGAGAGTCTGGAAAGCCGGTGGGAGCCCGTGCGAATCGAGGGGCAGCTTCGAGGATCTAATAACGCGGGGGCGAGGGCTGTTGCGCGTCGCTGGACCATCGCGCAGATATAGCCCCGGGTGCGCCGCGCTGTTCCCGCAAACTTTCGTTGCGGAACTCTGCGGAACGAACGTCGTAAAGCCGTTTATGGACGCGGCTGTTTCGTTTACGTACGCCCCCCCCAGACGTGATCCTGTGCACGCGTCTTCCCTCCGCAACAAGCGTCGACCTACTTTCGCCCCTCGATTCCCCTGCCTCTTCACCGCCTTCTTATTTATCATCCGGTTCCTTTTACAGTCCTCAGACACTCGTTGCCATCTTATCTGTGCAGTCCCCCGATTCAGGATCCCTCTAGCAACGAGTTCCATAGTCGAGGGCGGTTGGAAGTAGCCAGGAATCGGTGGCTCCTCTTGTCCGCGGTTTTGAAGAGCCGCGAGTAACGCGGACAACTGTGACGACGATGATAACGGGACCCGGTGTGACGTGGCCCACGCGAAAGCTGGGAGGTGATGGGGGTGAAAGACGAGAGGGGTGGTTGGGGAGGTGGCGGTGACCTAGAGATGTCACCGAGTTAGCGTGCCCATGGGCCATCCATAACCCTGATACCGGTGATACACACTCGCTTTCGGCCTGTCATAGGCTGGCATGCGGCCCTGCAGATACACGGGCCGCCGCATCTACATACGAACCGCTCGCGTCCCACTTAACCGTTCTTCTGCATCCTAGGCCTGCACGCGAAGCTTGAACCCCTTCCAATTCGCAACAAACTATCCGGGGCTATGCGCGGAGGCTTGTTTGCGGATTCAGGCTTCGACTTTCCGGTGGAGATGAATTTTTAGGCTAACGAACACGCGAGGCAACGCCGTCGCGTCTGACCGTGGACGACCGGTTTCCCCTTGAGTCTGGCTCTCTGGCATACTGGGTCCCCAGAAAGGGCAAACATTCGATCGCCAGGCAAACGAGAATCGTTAGGAGCACGTAACGCTGAACGGAGAGAGGGCTCTGTCCTTCGATTAGTCTCCGTCGCCGAGTGATACCCCCGGTTGGCTCCGCTCTGCCACCGGGACATTCGTTAGCCTGCCGATAGGCGGTGACAGGTGAAAGAACGAGCTTGGTCACCGCCGAGCGAAAAAAGAACCGTGGCTCCTCGGCGTCGACGTGACCAGGCCGGGCAAGATCGATGAAGGAGGTACCAGTACCGTGGACTTCGGAGATCTCGTTCGATGTCGAGGCAGCGGGGACGTCGGAGCGTCCCATTTTCGCGGGATTACGAGGGGTTTCAAGGATCATCCGATCTCGGTCCCCCGCGACGTTTCGATGGCTTGCCTCTCCCTCTGTATCCTCGCCTCTTTACGATCTCACCGCCGTGTGATGTGTTTATAGAATAGCAGCTCGGAATCCCAATGAGATACACCTGGGCGAAGCGAGAACATTTGCTCGGAGCGGCGCGAGAATAGAATAACCTCCCCTGTTCCTTCCCTTCCCACCGGACATCGCCGGGCAGAAATTAATGGTCGATCACGGCGACGATTTAATCCTCCCCGTTCAGCGGACAAAATCCACCTACCCCGTAGTCGTTTACGCCGCCGCGGCCCATTAAACTTTACACGTCCGAGCTTTAATCCCATCGAAACGATATTAACGCAACCACCGGCCGAACCGGCGTCCCCAAATTCAATTTAGAACTCGAGGAACCCTACAGGTCTGCAGTCATATTTTATCGATTAATACCGGTGGGAGGGGGTGACCGGTTGAAAAGGGATATCAAAGTCGAGAGCGGTGATTGAAGCCGGGCGAGACGGAAGGGCGAGGAGGAACATAGGGAAACAGGAGAGCCGTTCATTATCTTAAGAGAGGCAGGGGGGGGGGGCGGAGCGGCGTGGTAATGAGAGAGGCAGGGAGGCCGGTTGGATGGGCACACCGAAATCCATTCATTCGTATTCACCGGGAAGTTTTATTAGCGCGACCGCGAGCGTGGCCCGCGTTTTTCCAGGCCCTGACGTTTCCCGTCATTTTAATCCCCTCCGCCCGTCCGGCCTCGTCGCCCGATCCGCAGAATGGAAACGGTGTCACGTGCTCGCCCGCTGAATACGCCTCGGCCGGCTACGCGCTGCGGAATATGAACTTGTCAGCGGAATTTCGAGCCTCGCCATGGACAACGGCGTAATGAGAAAATCGACCGCGATAAAGCCCCGCGACAAACAACCGGGCAGGGATTAATTTTCAATCTGCTGCCCGGAAAGAATCACCGCCGGTGATCATCCTGCTCTTCTTTGTCCCCTGTCCTTCTTTCGCCGTTAATCGCCTGGTATCGCGGCGAGAGCTGCCTGGCCCGCGCTCGCCCGCGTATCAGGAGCAAGTTCCCTGGTTCCGCGGGCGAGAAAGTTTCCCGATCGACGGTCCCGCGGCAGACAACGGCGAGACGTCGTCGATCACGTGCCCCGGCAAAAGTGACTCGAGTTAATCGAGCTCGCGAGGCGACGGCTGCGGAGCAGAGCGCGTCTAGGATGCATCGCCGGAAATAGACATCCGCCGGACGAAAGCGGCACCAGCGGCGGGGCTTATTTATTAGCCGGAGGGGAGAAAATAGGGATTTCGAAAATCGTTTAAAATTCGATATCGGGACACCGGGGGTATTTCCAGCCACGCGGAGGACTCATGAATAACTCGGGACTCGTGCGCTCGCTTTTCTCCGACAGCGGATCGTTGCTTTGGGAATGCTATGCGATCTAAGTGAGTCCCCCATGGTCCTGGGGATGAAGGCCGGTAATGAAACGGGTTTCGAGTGACGCGGAGGGGCCGCGTGACGAATAATCGAGGGAACGAGATGGTAAGCAATGTAAGTAGGTAGTGCTACCAGTGGCGCACTCAGGATTTAATCTTGGTGGGAGTAGAGTTGATCGGCTAAAGATGTTTTTAATGCAAATTCAATGAAACCCATTATTTTTCATTTCCTTCGAATCGATTATAGAGATATATTTAAAGAATAGAACACAGTTTTCTTTTCTTCCTACAAAGGCCCTTCATTGGGGGTGCCCAGGGCCCCTTAGACCCTCCTCTAGCTACGCCACTGGCTACTACTTGGCAAACAAATGAGAAGCTATTCTCTCGATGGAAAAAGAGTACCTACCTACCTGCTGGAATAATTTTGAAAATTCTCACCCCTGCCACTTATGTCATTCACCATTTCAACTGGCCAATTGGGCAATCGTATCCCACGATAAGAGCGCTTCCAGCGAGCCTTTTACATTCTGTCGCAACAACCCCTCAAAGATTCCTAAAAGCCCATCCCCCGCGCCACTTTCAACCAGCGGCCAAAGAAAATTCCTCGAAGCGACTGGCACGAAAGCCGGTGAAACAAAGGCCCGGAACGTCCGGGCATCATCTCGATTTCGGAGCGATTGCCGCGAAAGTGGAGCGATGCTGCGCGGGGCGGGGGGCTCCGCGAAGAAACGCGGGTGCACTACGTAGTCAGCGAGCATATCCCGTGTCACGTGTCGGAATAATCGGACAGCCGGGCGGGGTGGGCGGTGCCGGCCGTTGTTTCCCTCACAATGCCGAGGAAATTTTCGGTCGTTGCATGAATTTGGCAGGGACAATGTATCACGTTCGCCCCGGCGAGCGGGTAATAGGCAGAGGCCAGAACCGCAACGTATCTGCAGTACAAGCCACATTCGTAGCGCCGTGTACGCGGCGCAACACACCCATGGATTGGCGCGCGCACAAAGGCACACGGACGGCCCACAGGCCGCGTGCGTGTGGGTGGAGGGGCGAGGGGCGCGCGTGTGTGCATGCGCGAACCTGCGCACGTAAGGGCAGGAGAGAGCACGTGCAAATATACGCTCGCAAACACGGCTTGCCAGGCCAGCCGAGGACCGACGCGATTATCCCCGTGACGTCGATCCACTCTCCTGCGCCTGGATAACTTATAACCCTCTAATTTCGGACGAGACAATCGACGCCCGCAGGCGCCTCGAGGGCGAGTGAAACGGTGGTGGTTGGAGCCGTATTACGGGGGATTTTCTCTAAGTAAATACAGAGAGGCTGCGAGGGTGTGCTCGTGGCGTCTATTACACCTCCCGCTCTTCCTATTCGGGACGGTGGACGATAGAAAGTATGTAGGTGACGTTTGTCAAAGTGCTTCAACTCGCCTGTAGTAGCAAGGATCAGATGAAGCGCATCCCCAAGTTTTGTTTACTTATTTCCAATTTATAAAGATATTGCGCGAAGCCGGGAAGCTAAGCTAAGCTGCGCTTCCATAAGAATGTATCGAAGCTAATTTATTTTTTAAACGTAGCATGGCATAGCGTGGCTTAGCTTCCCGGTGGATTGCCGGCTTTATAATCATTACGTATCCTAGAAAAGATAGTTCGCTACGCGAGCTGATAGGTCTGCTATTCGGTAGGTTCTTTGGAAATATTTAAGTTCAAGGAGATTTTAAGAACTTGGTCCATCTGTATCGGAATATGGCGCATCTCTTTCTCGGTCTCTACCCGAATCGATAAAGAAGTACATTATCCTACTCGATCTAAGGGTTAACGCGGCGACCGAAGCTGTCCCGTGAGATCCGCGGGCTGCGTTTCTGGGAGGTTGCACATCGTTCCCTTGGAGTACGAGATACACAGGCGGACCTACCCCGTGCCGAGCACTTAACTGGATGAAATGCAGGCTCGACCGGGCGTCCTTCGATCGCGGTGCAGGGCTTATCGCTGCCAGCCACGAAATGGAGCTTGCTCCTCCGTCGGGCGCCCGTCTCCTTTGGCAGTGATTCTCTGGGCCGATGTCTGGCCGGGTTTGGATAGAAAGAAAGAAAAAAAGAAAAAAAATTCCACCCGCAAGGATCAGGACGACGCGGAGGCTCGGTGATCCTTGACCCGGTTACCGAGACCGCGCCGACCATCAACCTAACCTGGTGGCCAGGTCCGAAGCCTGCCTTTAGGAAGTCGTTAAAACGAAAGGTCCCCTCTCTTCTTAAACCGCGACACCGTTTCGCGGCTCGTTACTGTCGCGGCTCCGGCCACCTCTGGCATACATTAAAATAATAACGAGCCGGCAGGGTGTCTGCAGCCCCGTCCACCACCGTCGTATCGCAGCTCGGTGTCCGGGGACTTTCGGGTGGAACGGATCGAGAGGCGAAGTCGATTAGTTCGGTAGCCTTATTGCTCTTGAACCATCAACTGATCTCGACCGGCGATCTGGCGAAGACACCTGCAGAATACCTGCCAGCTAGAAGCTAAACAAGATCGGCAGAGTAGCTACCGCAGCTCTTAGCCGAGTGCATGCACCGTACGTGCACGCTGTGTACAGTTGCATTCGCAGCGTGGATGCTCTTGTCGGGTCTGTTTGCTCCGTGGTCGCAGCGGGGCTCCAATTTGTACGCGGCGGGCAAATAAATCATTTCGACCACGGGGAATTGCGCGCCGTTGCGAAAGGGATGCGGGGCTAACGGTCTAATGCAATCTCTCCTAAGGGGGTTACCGTATGGAGTAACTGGGCCTCTCGCCTCCGGCCTACGCCGTCGATTCGACGCAACGTTCGCGTACGCTTCGTTAAAAAATTGGGAATACTGTAATTGAAATATTACACCCTCTCGCAGGAATAGAGCATAGATGTCCGCTATTACTACCGCTTTATTTATTTTACTTTAATTTTAATTTCTTTCGCTAAAGGCTCCTGTGCAATAAATAAATCGTATTATTAAATTGGGGCTATTCTTAAAATAAATAAAGTGGTAGTAGCTAACAGGGGGACACTGGGAGTAATTGGGACATCTACCCTACTGCGCCAAACTTTCCAAAGGCTTCGTTAAAAAATTGCACGCTCGGTACCCCCCGGAGCAGTACGCGAGAATTCGAGCACTCCATGGTAAACAGTTCGAGGGGATGCAGAAGGGGGTGGCGTTCCACCGAAGCGACTGGCAGCGTCGACACGGTGTATTGGATTCTTTGGAAAATGGAGTCGACAGGTAAACGAAGAACGCAACCTCCGGCAACAACCCCCGTGGCGCTTCTCCTCGCGGCTGAATTTGCATCTGCGTCTTGACGCGAGGTAATAGTCAGTCCTTCCACCCCCGCCTAGCCTCGCGTGCACTTTCCACGCGCAAATATTTAGACTCCATTTAGGAGGAGTGCTCGCGGCCCCGGCAGCTGGATTCGCGCGTTATGCGCCGCGCTCCAACGTCCAACGATCGGCCGTTATCCCGCCTGACGTCTGTTCGCGACTGCACCGATCGACGACTTCTCCTCGTGAAAGGGCTGAACAGAATGCACCCCGCGAGACCGTCCCCGGATACTTGACCCAATGTTATTTACCGACTTCCGCGAGATATCGATTCAACCTCCGCAACCACTAATCTCGAGTTGTCTATTCTAAGGCCGAAGCGAGAAGAGGCCTGTCGAGCGAGACTTTTCGACACGGCTCCGCGTCGCTTGTTTACTGGAGGAATATTAACAGTGGACAGAGTGGAAGATCGAGCAGACTCTGCGCTTAAGGGAACTCTTAACTATTAATCGAGGAAATAATTTGATGGAAAAACGAGACACACGAGCCAGAATGCCATTTCAAGAAAATCGATTTCCAAGTTTTCATTATAGTATATAACTTAATAAAAAGTAATGCAATTAAATCCAATTCTTTTTAGGGATGTAGTTATCGCGTCCTTCAAATGTTCTGAAAACAGAAGTCATGATTTGAAAATGATACGTGCCTTTATTTATAAGTTTCAAGTAAGTGGGTCATGCGCCCTTTTTCCATAAATGTGGAAAAATCGTAACAAGACTGCCTCTCTGTTCAGTTATTTAAATATAATTTTGTTTACTTAATTCGTTACGCATTTCTTATACATTACTTAAGTAAAAAATACAAAATGAAGCACAAACATAATAATAAAAAAAAATGTAAGGTTTTAAGTATTAGCTTCTTCGATTTTTGCAGCAAGCTGTCTTCCAAATCAATTTTTTCTTTTCTAAATTAGCTTCTTTACTTGCGGATTCACCTTGCGGATTCGCCTGAGTTGATTCAAACGATTTAAGGAAAAAGGGCACACAGGCCTATGTGCCGTTCTTTTCCCATCAAATCCCTCGATTATATATAACCGAGATTAAAAGTGATTCGATAAAGATCTTCGAAGATAACGTATTATCATAGAATCTTATCGATTCCCTATCACCTTCTTTCACGCGAGATAGATGCTACGCTTCTTGGAACTCTGGAATGGCTGCACCAAGAAGGTAACCGTTATCAGGAATTGTAAACTTCCTTGCCAATTATTATCAATGGTCGCGGCGAATGTGAGTACAGCAAGGAGCCAAGTTCCTGCTGGAGTCACTGGTATTAGAATTTTTTCCCTGGTAGCGTGAAACGCTAAAAAGTTTCGAGCTGTAGCGCGGATACCAAAGTTCACGCGAGCCGCAGCCGAAAGCTGGCAATGGAAGCAAGTGCCAGCCGGAGCCAGACACGGAGACCTATTTTCCCGTTCGACTCCGTTTTTTACGATCCTCCCTTCGGCCGACCTCGAGGAAAGGACACGACAGCCAGTGTTTAATGGCTCGGAGGGCCCGGAGGCATCGACGATACGCCCCCGAACGGGAGAGGCATCCCCGGCGAGAGGAGTGGAGCAAATTTCGATAAGAAAATCGAGGCTCGAGAGCCCGTCGACTTTTTCCTCCCTCCGTAGTAGCGTTCCGCCGCCGAGTCTAGACGGTATCGATGGTTCTCGTACGAATTAAGCCCTCCGCCGAAGTAACCCCGCGACATCAAAGCGCCTCGCGGAAACCTCGAGCCCCTCTAGATTGAAAAGCTGTTGGAACACCGGGACTCGGATAAGTTGAGTGTTAATCGCCAGTCTCAAAGGAGCCCCGCCACCACTGGCCTCCTCTTCCCCCACCCCGGGAGTGCTTCTCGAGGGCCGAGAAACGTCGGCGCTCGGTACGTCAACGAGCTTGAAAAATTATTTCCCGCCCCTCGGGCCCGGGAACACGTGGCGCGGAGTCGCTTGGGCCAGCGAGTATCAAACGGATGGAAGAACGGGAGCGAAATTGCCCCGTCGATCGAGTCCACGGGGCTTCTCTGCCGGCGCGATGCTTTCCCCACGCTCCACCGGACGTTTCCTCTTCTGCTCGAGACGTCCGAAGATTCGAAATATTCCCTTCTCGCTGAACGCCAAGCGGCCGACCTATTTCTTATCACTCGTTCGATTCGAGACGCTCACCGGCGGCCAGCCGCGCCGACGCTCGCTTTGGTGAACAGCCAGAGAGCGTCCTTCTTCCCTTCTCTTTTTTTAACAATCCCCCGGCAATTGCAGTTTCGCGTGATCGATTCGCGGAACATCTCGCGGACCGCGTTCCGCTGCGCTTCGGGCGATCGGTGGACGGAGGGGAAGTTTCTCGCGATTGGCTTCGGGGGCGGACGACTCGCGAGGCCGAGAAAGTTGCCCGATCTGCTGGTCGATAATAAATTCATGGGACGGGACGGGTTTGACGCTGGAATTTTTATGCGGGAACCGTAGGGGGGGAGGGATTCGGTTGGTTCGGTCGGTTCGGCCCCATCGGGCACGACGCAGCCTTTCGACGCGAGTGCACGGTGGCAATGCGTCGGGAACTGCTGCAGCCGCAATGCAGCTCCGGCTGCAAGGAAAAATCGTTCGCGGCCGGATGCACTCGCTCCTGTCTTCCCCGATCATCCCGTCCGGCCGGTGGTCCGTCGGATCTGGTTCGATGTACGGGGGGAAATCGCGACGCTCCCGGCCGTCGGTCAACTTCCGCTCCGATCGACCGAACGATCTTAGCTCCCTACGCAGGTATCGCTTCTACCCTCGCGTCTCTCTAACGATTGTAGCTCGGCGGGGCTGAGCGCGAATGTTTTTACAGGCACAGAACACTCGGTGAATCGGGCAGCGTAGCTCCGAGTCCTTGCCGCTTAACGGAGTCACGTGACGCCGTAAGTCATGCATAAAAAAATTGGTAGCCAGTCAGATTTGACCGGATTAGATAGGGATCTGCGGCGGTGGCTGACGTAACGAGCGTAACGGGCGTCGCCGTAACAAATTGAGGGAAAGCTTGGGGCTGGCTACAGTCCCTCGTTCTACTTGCCGGCTGACTTTTCGCCCTCACCTTCCACTAGACCCGTTCCGCGAACCTTACGCGCGGCCGGGGGAGGCCGTAAGCGCGCCCCGGGGAGCGGAGATCGTTGACGGAAATGGAAAAGTGGCATCGAGCAAGGTGGAATGTCGCCGCAATGGGAGGCCCTCGTAGGAACCCTCGAAAGATGTAACAAAAGGGAGCTTCTGCCTCCACTCCAATGGAAATAATGGACAATCCTGCTGCTGAGTAGATAGTCTCGCGCGTGCTTCTAAATGTGTAATGGTGAAGCGGCATCTTCGGGGTACCTAGTCCCGAAACGGGGGCTCGGCTTCTGGTTTCCAAGCGTCAAGCGCACCCCATGGGCATCGCTAACGGGAAAGGGAGAGGGAGGGATCGTTTAATCTGGGAGGAGGAGGGTCTATCGGGAGGCAGATTTTCGCGGGGGAGCCCGATGCACCCGTCACGCGATGTGCGGGCCGGAATGGTATAAACAGTCGCTCGTGTCGGCTGACACAAAGGCCTAGAAAAGGGGCCGTAGATCGCCGGCAGGGTGGAGCGAGAGGGTTGCGGGGAGGAGTGGCGGGGAGGGGCCGGGCGAGTAAGTCGTAGGGGGATAGGAAAGGATAGATTAACCTGGTTAGATAGGGATCTGGGGAGAATGTGGCGGCATAATAGGGCCGCGAGGGTTAGGTACAGAGGCGAGGGCGAGGGCGAGGGCGACGGGAGATTGCAGTTGCAGGTGCTTTCTCTTCGAGCTGCACGGCCCCCTAATATCCTCGGGCCATTTCTGAAGTTACGCCTGCGTGCAGATAGCGACACGGCTATTCAATTTTCCCTCTCTCCCCGTCCCCGTCTCTGCCTCTCTGCCCGGACGTATATTTCGAATACCGTGGCTCCCGAGAATCTTCACGTGCCCCCCGCGCCCTCCGTCGAAAGCAACCTGACTTTTGGCTCGGGCGATTAGCTCCATCCCCCCCCCCCCCCCCCGCTCCCGCTTCGCCTTCTTTTCCGCGCCGTCCAATTTCTGGCCTGGCCTAGAAGGCTTATGAATATTGCACCGTGCCACGACCTTTTCGCTCCTCGTCGCCGCACCATCGTCCGCCACCTTTTCATTATTGACGACCGCTTTCTTTATACGCTTACGGCGAATTCCAGACGCCGCCCCTACCCGGCACCCACCCGGAAATTACTTTTTTCCCCAGCCTTTTCCCTCCGTCGTTAGCGTCCCGCCGACCCCACCCGCGATTCCTCCTTCCCTGGGAATCCGCTCGACGACTCTCTTTCCCCTTTGAAAGCGCGGCGAGCCATTAACGTTAGGGGCATAAATTTCCCTCCTCTCCCTCGCACTAGCGCGAGCGGCGCGAGCCATCCACCGCGTACTCGATAACCGAGACCAGGACCTTCGCCGTCCCTTCTTATCGCGCGGCGTCTCGATTCCGCCTGGCGGTCCGCTTTACGAACGATCCATTCTGCCCTACGTTCTCGCGCGGCGGAACAGCAAACGTGGCCATTCTTCCCGTTGCGAGCTACAAAGGGCACAGCGCGCCCGGGCTGTGCGACGAGGAGTCTCCGCTCGAGCCGGGCAGCTGGACAATTTGTCGCAACGTCCGCTCGGAGAGGGATGGAAAAAGGTCGATTCCGAGGGAAAGAAGCGGAGAAAACGGGCGAGCACTTCCGAGCGTCGTGCCTCCGCGGCCTCGGGATTGCAGACGCGCGCAGATACGCTGCGCGATAACTGTGCCGTGCGAATAAAGGCCAGCGTCCTTATCGGGCCGTTGATCTCGGGGCCACTTATCGGTATCGAGATGTGCTTCTTTTTTTTTCTTTTTTTTTTCCCGAGGGACCTTCGACAATCAGACTCCTATTCAGCCTCGGAACTACGCCTCATCCCGCGCCCTCTGCTACTCGATTCTCTCCCTCGGTCTCTGGGTCGAACCGTGATTGTCTCTCGATAACGACAATACATAATTCCTAGCCTCTGATAAATTATACTTATCCGGTGGATCGACAAACAGCCGATTCGAAATCTGCTAATCGTTTGCTAAAGTTCGGCCAGATCAACCACCAATATTTCAACGCGGTGTAACCTGTGCAGCTCCATCTTTACCAACTTCGAGTAAATTATTATTATTATAATTCATGGGCATCGCGCCCTTTAGTTTACAAAGATAGGAGCTGAGAAAGAATGATTACACATAGATGAAAGCTGAAACTGAAACTTAAGCAACAACTGAAGCTAGAATTAACAACAACCGCGTATAAAATTATTCCTTTGACGCAGTAAGTAGCAGTTACTGAGTCGATAAATATTCATTTCTATTTCTAGGGAATTTTTCAAGCCTGAAGCTGCCCGGAACAAAAATATTTGCACAAAACAAGTACTAGGCGCAGCTCCAAAAGTTGCAATAAATTGCTAGATTCCTTTTACAAATATTACACATTCAGAATTGAATAACTGAAGTTGCACCCCTCGTCCTGCAATTTCCTCGATTCGATCTACTATCACCTACAGTGTTTAGCAATCGGCTACGACTCGCGACTCGAGAGAACATCGCAAAAACTATTAAGAAGCGAGAGATAGGTACTCCCATTCAAACTTCCCTAGGCGAACAGCAATTTCACAGGCAGCGATCCAACGGACCCCACGTCCCGTCGCGTGATAACGTCTAAGGGAGCGTTAACAAGTGACGCGTCCAGCCCGGTTTAGCCTCGTCGCGGGAAATCAGAGGGCTGGCCTGCCGGCGAGCCCCGCGAGCATTAGCCGGAATCGTTAAGAGTTAATTAGCGGGCGAGCGTGACTTCGCAGCCGCGGCTCGGCGCGTTGGAGAGTGGAGGACGGCGGTCCAGGGCGCGGGAAACATCGCGGCCCTGCCGTTTATACGGGGCAAACCGGTGGTGCTCGCGAAGGCCACGGGATAAATGTTTAAGCGCGAGCGCGACCCGAGATATTTTGCCCGCCAAGCTGCGGCGCGCTGGCAAATACGCTTGAGAATTCCGCGCGGAGTTGGCGCGCTAGCTGGGCGGGGGGGGGGGGGGGGGGGTAAACGGGGAGGCGGGCACGGGGGACGGCGGGTAATAAGCTTAGGATAAAATCGGGCTTTGGATATTCAGTTTCCTCGACGGGACGCGGAGGGCTGATTTATTCCAGCCGCGGGAGACAGAGCCGCGGCGACTCTCTCGAAAAAGAGAAAAAGCATATCGACTCGACCCTGTTTCTTCCGCCCCTAACCCCCCCCCCCCCCCACCCCCTCCTCCTCCCGTTGCCCGCCTGAATTTCATCTCACTTTCAGCGAGGCGCGTGCACGCGCACCAGCACGCAGCCACACGCAGGGGGTGGACGGGGCCTCCCTGGATCGACGCCGCGCCGCACAGACGGGCGGCGTATCAACGGCTCGCATTGATTCGTCCGCGGGGGAGCGAAAAATAGTCGGACAACGGGAGGAAATGCATAATTGTGGAATCGAGCGTAGTTAGGTCACGGCTCCTATTTTTAGTCACCGGCGCTGATTGTGAGTTCAAACGAAAGCAAAGGCCACCCGTGTGTGTCCAACGTTTACTTTACGCCCGTCGCTTTACCGTCTACTGCCCCTGCTCGCCCTCCCTACGTTCCCTCCTCGGAGGAGCACACGGACGGGCACGCACACCGGCGTGCCGGTTGCAGAGCTTTCGACACGATCCTTGATCCGACAAAGCTTCGGCCCGCGAAGCCACGGGATGGAGAAATAAAACGGAGGCTCCGCGGGAGCGCCGTCGGCGCGCGTCAATTTTCCTTTTGTCACCTGTATATAACCTTGTGATTGTTTTTTTTTTTTTTTTTTTTTTTTTAATCGGCCCTCGACGACCACGAGAGGCTGCCGCACTTGCCCGAGTGCGCTGAATACGTTGCGGGTCGCGACGCGCGTTAAACCATGCTCCGGGCGGAGATAGAGAGGCGGAGGGGGGATCGCGGCTGGGGGCGAAATTCAATTCTTTCTGGGGCTGCTCTCTTCGATCGCTAGGGCGAGATTGATATTACCCTCGCGGCACTACCCTCCGACAATAAACTATCCCTGCGCTCGCTCGCCTCCGCGTTGCCCGAGTTACTCGGCTAGACATTCTATCGCCCGTTTATTTCTTTAGAAGATTCCTCCCCGAGGGGCGAGGAAGTATACCGTAGCGATGCTCGGCTGATTCGAACTCCGCGCGGGGGCTCAGGTGCCCCGAACGATAAAAGACCCCGGCTCCCCCGCGAGCCAGGAGCGATCGATGAATTTGCCACTCGAATCTTTTCAAGGACCCCGTCCTTCCACGAGCTACCATGCGAGCGCACGTCCCTTCCTCGCAGCCCCCGCGCGCCCTTCCCCCGTCGCCCTCGGCTGGTGTCGCGTAGCCAGCGGCAACTGCGCGGCGGAATATTAAAAGCCGCCTTTGCGGGAGCGCGCGAGGAGGGAAAGCCTCTCGGCGGGCCACGGGAAACGAACAAAAGGGGATCGGTCTTGCCGCGCCGGCAATAAATATAATAAATCGTCTGGAGATCGATCGGAGGGTACGCGGCTCCAAGAGCGACGGCCTTCACCGTGAGCAGCGCGGATTTATCGGCGACCTCGGCTGAGAAAATCCGATCCTCGATCTTGGGAGCAGCCAGCGTCGGCTTAAGCCTATCGAAATTTATCGTCCCCCCTCGCAGGCCTAGCTGCCGTTAATCCGCGCCACATATTCCTCGATATCCGTTCTGCCGATCTTATCGCTGATCCGCTAGCTTTGTCGCCGTAACTCTCGCGGGCTAATAGGACTACCACGAGCCAATCTTTGCGGCGAAATCGATCCTCTGCCTCCCTGGCCCCAGCGAGGCGTAGAGAAATCTCTTTCAAACACTTCGAACCGGAGCACACGCGAATACGGCAGGGTATTCAAAGAATTCTAACGTGGCATTGAAGCTCCAAGATTGATACGGTTTGTTACTAGGTACTGGTTATTAATACTGGTTGAAGTAATACTGTTTAACACGTCTCGCGCCACGTGGGCATCGGTGGCCCACGATATTCATCAGCGGCGGAAGTTTCATTCAAAGGGGAAAGGTAGTTTTTCCGATTTAAAATATTCTATATTCTATAGCTTGTATTCTGAAATAATAAATGAACACTTAAGGCTAATGAACGAACACTGTTATAAAATTATGTTTGCAGCGCGATTGATTCCACGTGCTACAAAAATTATTTGGATACGAGGGCAAGAAACTAAAAGCAGTCTTTAATTAATTAGTTGCTTATTTTAATAACTTATTTTCCTAATTTTAATAATAAATGCCCATTCACCGGTACGTGTTCAGTTATTGTCACATCCGCCCTATTCTTATTTTCTCTAAGGAGAGCTGAAATTATGGAGAATATTACACAGCTACCTATTATTATTTCTGCAACGGAACATCGTAATTTAGCTTTATCATCTGAAGATCTGAGTATCCATCTGGGCGCGCGTTAACTGCCAAATCTTGGCGCTACGCTGTCACCAGTGTGACTGAGTAGAATACGCTAGCGACGTTAAAGTAGAAAGAGGGCCAAGTGACGGCTAAAAATTGCGTTTCAGCGAGAAATTCGCGGCGTGACAGTGACGCCGTCTCGTTCGAAAATAATTGCCCGACGATCGTCCCTATTAACCCCTTTTCCACAACCACCCCCTCCCCCCATCGACGCGGCAGTAACCGCACGCCGAAACAACACAAACCGTGTCCGCAGCAGATTCTGCTGCACGACGGTCAGGCGCCACCGTCATGGACCTTCGCTGCGATTCTACCCGAAGCGTCCACGAGGAGAACGGTATCGGTGAACGCATCGCGAGCGACGCTAACCGAGTGACCCCTACATTTCCAAACAATAGAACGCATAAAAGGCGGACAGGACCCGATCGACTGGACGGTGGACGGCAGAGAAACGCGTAACGCGATCGATCTTTTCGAAGCAGAAGCATCTGTAACACAAACGATCCTGCGGCGAGGCTCTCCGCGAGGAAACATCCACCTGGTAATTCACGCCGGCCGGAAGTGACGCGTGCCGGATTGCGCGATCCCGTTCGATCCTTCGCGACGTGTCCGAGCTTCCACGCCACCGAAAACCGCGGACAACGTCCGCCGTGGCCCCTGTCCACCCGGGTTACGCTGGAGTCGGACGAATCCCGGGGTCTCGCGTGTACGGGAGAGACGGATTCGATCGCGGAGCGTCGGCGATGGGGGAATCGATCCCCCGGAACAATGGGCCGCAAACAAGACACTTACGAATTTCCAAGAGAACGAGCACCGTCGCCACCTCTCGCGCCCCTGTGCCCTTGTTCGACGAGCTACCGCCGCGACCACCGCCGGTTAGCTTCAGCGGGAAGCGTGCTCCGTTTCCCGGTGGCAGGGACTCTCCTGGTGTATGTTCCCCTCTGGCCTTCCCTCGAGGCTGCCCTGGCCCCTGGCTCCCGTTGTCCACCTCCGTTGTTCAACGGCTCCTCATCGGCGGTACCGGCGGCTTCTAGGCTCTGGCTGTCGAGGTGCACGAGCACCGACGGAGGGCTCTTCCTCTCCGGCAGCAGGCTCCGCGGACTCGGCTGTTCTGGCGCGATCGCGAGCGCGACCGCGACGACAAAGGGCGACGACAAAGACCTCGACGGCGGATATCACGAGAACGAGTGGACTCGCGGCCGAGCGTGCGAAATAGAAGTAGGCCGGTTAACCGTTCAGGCCGCACTGACGAGTCGAGCCGCGGCTAGTAAGGGTGAACTGGCCTGGCATCCCCTCTCGGCTTCGCCCCACTACACCCTCCACCGAACCCCCCGTGGCGCGAGCGCTCCCCCCCCCCCTCCCCGTTCCCCTCCCACAGCCCAGCCCTCCTCTCACCTTCTGTCGCTCCATCTTCCTTTTCGCGCTATCATCTGCCAACGCTCGCCTCCTTTATCCCCCGACTTCTTTCCGCCCCGACCACCACCGTTTCTTCTTGCTCCGCGACCAAAGCCCTGGCTAGAGTCGACGGACCCCTTTTACCTCGTCCTGCCTTCCACCCACCCCCTCCCCTCCCCGCACCCCCCGAACTCCTTCCCCGAAGTGTCCTCGCGACAGATATTTGCGAGTATTCTTGAACGAGGGGGGGGGGGGGGTGTGTGGAGCGGCGGCGACGGTGGTTTCGAAAACAAAAAAATCCAATTTCCGATATCCCGGAGGTACGCGGACTTATTTTCGTGCGGCTTCGTTTCGCGTACCGAGGATCGCGAGATTCTTTCCTTTCGGCTGGTTCTACGAGGATGCATCTGGCTGCGGTTCGAGTGGGTTCAACGGGGAGCACGCGAGGATTTACCCCAACGTCCTTAGATATTTCTCCGCCGGTGTGCCCGATCGGACAGCGTCGAATTCACTCCCGTGCTTTATGCCCGATCACGCGGCCGCTCGTACGCGGCAAATCTCCGGGCGGTTTTTCTTCGTTTCCGCCGGGATTTACTACGTTATCGATAGTTTATTCGCCGGCTCACCGGCTCCGCCGTACCTTCGTCCTCGTTGCTCCGATTTCAGGCTTCCAATGACCGAGTATTTACGCCGCCGCGATCGATACCCGCCGCGAATTTCATGGCCACCTAAAATAGCCTTTTCGGATTTAGGGAAACTCACGGCTCGCTCGCGCCCGGCTAATTAGGCGGGCGTCTTCCGCGGTAGCCAGCTCTCGGAGGAGGCTCCTCTCGCGCGGTTGCATCGCGAATCTATCCGGCGGATTGCGGGGGAAATGATCGGTGAACGAAATCTGCCGGAGGCCGCAAGGGGAACCAGGCGATCGGTGTCAGATTTTAATACCAGATGGGAAAAATACAAGCAGTATTTTAACCAATCATCTCCCCGCGCAACAATTAACGGCACAGTCGTAATTCGAAGTCCATTTCGCGGAGACTGCTGCGAGTACGTTCGATAAACGAATCGACAGCCGCAGCGATCCGAGTACGTTTATTTCTCGCACCAGCGATTAACCAGCGGACGGGTAAACGTGGTCGCGAGATATTCTCGAGCAGGTGGCGCGGCCGATTTAGATGAAGATTCGCAGGTGCTGGGAGCAGGTATGCACGGAACGGCAACGTAACTCCGCGGCCTTGGCTACCGATGATACTTTGTTCCGTCCATCGGACGATCGAGTGTCCCAGATAACGGGAGAACCGATAACAGATCTTCGAGCACAGGTGGACGATACCAGCTTTACTATATAAGAGAGGATTATTAGCCTAGGCCAGTACTCACGGGAGCATTGCACGCGTTGCCTATCGAAATCGTGAGTACCTATCGCTACAGATCCTCCGTTCAGCTTTCGCGATCTCGTATATTTCCAGCGAATCCGTTCGTTCGCTGCTGCGGGAACCGAAGTGTAACGTTCGTAGAAGAATTCTATTTCAGAATAGAGCCTGTCCACGGCTCTCTTATCCGCGACGACTGCGCAAGTGATAAATCAAAGTCTACAACGCGATCTGATCGGCTGCTTCTCGCAGCGAATATGTCTCTGAAGGCAATAGGGAACTTAATTACACCTAAAGCTCGTGAAAGAGCTTCCCGCGCGATTAACCGCGGCGCGCTCGTCGAAACGCTAGTCTCCCGAGAAAGCTGCCTCGCGGCTCCGAGGATTTTTAATCGAATCACGAGTGCCGTGGCAACGGTAAATGGAAGCTCCGCGAAGCGAGGGAATCGGTACCGATCGGTCGCGCGGGACGACGTTAATTTCGCTGAAATTTAGCTTGAGCGTGGTTCGGAGGCGATCGCCGTTTCGCGGCGGCGGTCCCCGAGCCCCCGGTGGACGGGAAAAAGGAGGCGGGTAGCTCGTTAATTAACGTCTCCCGTTTCATTGGGAACGAGTCCGAGGAAATTAGAGGATCACCAGTGCCCAGACGCTGCGTGCTTTGTTCGGTGCGACGCGACAATAACGCGACCGGCTGGAAAAAGAGGAGCCCCAACCGTCAGCGACGCGGCCTAGTAATGAAATAAATGTAGAGCTCCCGTGACGGCTAGCCGATATCGCGGCGTATCGACCTCACCAGACGCTAGCTTAAAAAAAGAGAACGAGCTTGGCGCGTAACGAGGATTCGCGTTCGAGGGGAACGATTTTTATGTTCGGCTCGCGGGTCGCATAGAACGGCTGCATCTTCGAGATCGATGCTGAGAAGAGTTCCTCACGGCAGTGTCTCCACCTTGCTTTCAGAAAGATGCATCTGTCCGTAGCGGTGATAGCCGCGATCCTGGTGGCCTGCCATGCCGCTGTGCCTCCGATGCACGTGGGACGTAAGTGATATCTTTCCGTCGAACGTTTACGTCGATATACTGGGAGGACATTTCGATGTCTTTCGAACGTTTCGCTATATAATATAAAAATCAAACTTTACATTTGCTTTAAGTATCCTGTCTTAATATATCGATCAAATAGCTTCTATACGTCCGCGCGTTTGTCTGACGCGTAAAAACTTTCCAACGATAAACTCTGGGATCTGAAAATGTGCCTCAGCTCATTATGCCTGACTAATCCAGATGAATGTGACCATTTTCACAAAAGAAAATAAGAAGATTTCTTTTTACAAAATCGAAATCTAAATTTCGGGCGAAGCCGAGTAGTAAAGCTAGTCCTATCATAAAATTGCATCTTTTTATGAATTTACTACAAGTGTAAGAATGAATAAAACTGTTATCCTCGTCCTTCTTTAATACGCGTTAATTAGCTGCCAATGTTGTCCCTTAGTGCCCAGTTTACGGTAGCAATTCTAGTAAGAGCGACGCGTGTCTTCCTTCTATTACAGAGCCCATGGAGATCGCGGAGGTCCTTGCCGCAGATGGCATGTTGGTGAAGATGCTGGAGAAGTTCAGGGCTATAATCAAAAACGGAAACGCCACTCTAGGTATCCCCGCCCTCGATCCGCTCAAAATGGAACACGTCGACTTGAATGTGAAGGAGGGAGGATTAATTGAGTACGCACGTCGAAAGCTAAACCATAACGACCAAAGTCAAAAGAGATTAACGATTATTTTTCTTTTGCTCGGCAGACTCCACGGCGCCCTGGACGATCTAAGAGCTCATGGCCTGTCCACGTACATCATAAACAAGGGGGATTTAGCGATCGTTGGACTCCTCGCGAATGTCAGTCTCACGTGGGACGAGATCGACCTTATGACCAACTATAAGGTCACGAGTGGGAAGATCGCTGATATGGATGTCTACGGATCTGGAACTCTCACGTGAGTGTCTTTAAATCAATGTTTCCCAACTGTTTTTCAGGTAAATCCATTAAGGTAAAGAAGACGCGTTAAAAACAGATATTTCAGAATATAATTCTAACTTAATAATATTAAAAAACAAAAATAATAAGACACGGCGACTGCTCAGAAAACACTTCGGTCAATTGGGAATCGCGGCTTTCAATATTTACATATCTACTTTAAGTCGGGAACAATATCGAGTGTGATATGGAGAGAAGAAGAAATGCAGGGTCGGTTGTGGAGATCGAGATCGGGCTCATTGATACATTCCCGCGAAAAATTCGCGAGCCCTTGAAAGGACCAGCGTTCCGCAGCGGTAGCTTCACCTCTGAACGAAACGGCGAAGCCTGAGTGCGGGAATGGCGTTGCAGAATCAGAAGGGAACTTTTCGATCCACCGAGGCGTCGCCGGTCGGTTCTGTAGCTCTCTGGCGCCGGTAAAGCAGCGTTACCGAAACCCAGTATTATCGTTCTCTACCCTAGATACCCTGTATCGCGCGATTGAAACTGATACCGCGATTATCAAGCAGGAACTTGATTACAAACAAACATTGATTCCCTTGGAAATTCAACTGCACTATTTGCGATCGCGACTGGTCTCGATCTAATTACAAAGAGGGAGGAGGCTTCGAGGTAATAGCAAAGCGAGCGGGGTAGATAATATCTTCTTTGATTTCCAGGGCCGTGATTAAGGGCCTGACCGTGACGGTAGACATGAAAATCGGCATAAAGGACGGCGGGCTGTACGCGAAGACATTAATCCTGCACGTCCATCTCAAGGGCTTAAGCGTAAGTCCTCGGAATGCTTCCTTAATCACTGTACAGAGCAGTACTCAAATACTTGGAGGCTGAGCGAGAGGTTCACTTACGTTTCGATTTCACAGTTCGAGATCACTGGACTGTACGACGACGCGGAGATGTCCAAGCTGATGAGCAGCATCATTAGCGACATAACCCCTAAGCTGATCGAAGACTACCAGGATAAACTTTCCCAGATGGGTAGCCCTATCGTTCTCAAGCTCTTGAACAAGGTGTTGAAAAACATATCTCTCTCGTCAATTTTGGGCTGAGCGAACTGTCACTTTATTACGCAAAAGACTAGAAGTACGATTAAGGAAATACATTCGAATATCGCGTACATACTTTCTGTCTACCACCTAGTATTCCTGTACCCGTGATTCAAGGATCCTCCAAAATTTAAAAACCCCACGAAGGCACGCGCCCCGAGTCCTCCCCTTCGTTGGCGTTTGTTTCCAAGCCTGATGGGGGAACGAATGAAGTTTAGAGCGCTCGAGTGGAAGAAGGCTTTCCTCGAGCGATCGGTATTTCGCCGGAGATACGTTGCAGGGGCACCGGGGAGCGAGGGAGAGAGAGAGAGAGAGCAGGCGATTCGAAATTCGGGATAAGCGACCGATAAATTCTCGGATTTTCTTGTCCGCCATTCCGGTCCATCTGTTACGCTATCCCGTTGCTTTCCTCGACTAATTCACCCGGGCTCCTCTAAATCCGCGGGCCACTTTTAGCCGGGGGTAATTAGTGGGAAATCGATGGGGAACCGATTCACTAGAGGAGACAGAATCGTTACTCAGGCACCGGGGCCGCGATAAATTCTTATCTCGCCGCCTTATCTTCCCTGTATCTGGCGGCATTAAACACGACGAAATTGCCCGAAGAATGGTGAAAAACTCGAGGAGTAGTTCGTTGAGCTTGTTCCGTAGCCAGTGGAGAAGTAATAGCAATCGCGCGGATGATGGAGAGAAGCCCTGCCGCGGGATGGATAATTGACTTGGGGGACTCAATTAGCTGGTTCCTTTGGCAAACAAACCGCATCTGGCTTCCTGGTGATTTGCACGTTCGCTTTGATAGAAGCTTGCGGTAATAAAATGAGACGCGGCAATTGAATAGGACGGTGGGTCGGGCAATTTTCGATTTGGTAAGCGTAAATATGTGACCGTGGAGTAAGTACTGTTCGAACATTAGACGGCGAACTGTGTCTACCGACTATGCTTCTATCTGCTTTGACAAGAGCAACAAGTGTCTGCGTGCTGGACACTGCTCGAAACGATCGGCGAACCATTGGATGTTAGATAATATCGCGCTTCCGAAGTTTCGACCGATTCGACGCGTTCTGAATAGTGGGAAGCATCGTTAAATCTGTTCGTTCCGCGATTTCCCGCGGCGACGAGGTCGTTATAGGCTCGAATCGTATTCTCGATCAATTTTTCCGAGAAACGCGATGATGTAACGCGATTAGCGTAACGCCGCGCTATCAGTGCCAGCGCGCACGCCGGCGATATAGCGGCAGAGTACCGCACGCACGATTCGCACGGCAATAAACGATTCCCACTGGCGAATCATTTTTCCCTCGGGTCGCCAGTGCCGCCGACGGGTTTAAATAAATAAACGAGTAGCGAGCTTTGTAACACTCCCAGGAAACACGTGCTTCAAGTCGAAGCTTCGTAGGCAGAGTTAATAATAGAGAAATTTCAGAGCGCGCGCTAACAGACTCGTATCCTTGTTCACCTTGGCGAGCAGTTTAAAATTCGCGAGGTTTAACCGGGTCTGACGGCTCGCAGATTCAAAGCAAAACAACTTCCGCGTCGCATAAACAATTTCAATGTAGCGAAGAGGAGCAAAATAATATTCAGACTATCTTAGACGCTTGCTCTGTTCTAGAACTCTATAGGCACGTTGCAAGCTGATATTTTCTACGGAGCATCATCGAAAGTACTGGCCGAGACACCGCGAACGTTCACTTTGTAAACAAACCAAGCAAGGTTTCTACGCTTCCGTACAAAACTTTCACTGCAACGGTGCCCGCTTAGAAAGTCCTGATCAACTGAACCCTAGAAAGACACTTTGGAATCCGATAATTTTAATGATCCACTTCGATTTTCTTAAGAAAAGAGGGTAAACGAAAATCATGTGCTGTAATTAATGAGGACCTTGCTCCATTCAATGTGCCAGCGTCTCAGCAGGGGTGGATTTGGAGATCTGGCGCTCCTAGGCTAATATGTGTCTGCTGTCCTTCCCGTGAAGTATCTTCAAATATTTAGTTTAAATTAAAATTTAATAGAGCTGAGAAAAGTTAAGGTTAATTCAATATGATAACTCACACAGGTACGAGTTATTGCTAATTCATTATATGAAAAAGAAGTGAATTGGTTTTAAAGTTGTCTCGAGCCTCTGTGTTTAAACATTTCCCAATTTCTTACGTTCAAAATTTGCCGCTCCCCAAAAATTGTAGCTCCCTAAAATTTGCCGGCCCCCAAAATTGATCACTCCACAAAATTTCTCGCTGCCCAAAATCTGTCGCACCCAAAAATCTGTGGCTCCCCAAAATTAATCACCCCCGAAAATTGCCCACTCCCCAAAATTTCTCGCTGCCCAAAATCTGTGGCTCCCCAAAATTAATCACTCCCGAAAATTTGCCACCTTCCCAAAATTTATCACCCCCCAAAATTTGTCACTCCCCAAAATTTGCCGCTCCCCAAAATTAATCACTCCCCAAAATTTCTCGCTGCCCAAAATCCGTCGCACCCGAAAATCTGTGGTTCCCCAAAATTAATCACCCCCGAAAATTTTACTCCCCAAAATTTCTCGCTGCCCAAAATCTGTCTCTCCCCAAAATTAATCACTCCCGAAAATTTGCCACTTCCCAAAATTTATCCCCCCCAAAATTTGTCACTCCCCAAAGTTTGCCGCTCCCCAAAATTAATCACTCCCGAAAATTTCTCGCTGCCCAAAATCTGTGGCTCCCCAAAATTAATCACTCCCAAAAATTTGCCACTCCCCAAAATCTGTCGCTCCCCAAAATTTCTGGCCCTCGGCTGCAGCCTACATAACCTATCCACAAATCCGCCCCTGCGTGCCAAGATCGGGGGCCAAACTGTTGCCAAAAAAAAAAAAAGAAACGTCTCGCTGTGGGAACACGAGGCATCCTAGAAAAATGGCGCGTTTCTCTCTGGAACCGGTCGAGTAGGAGCGCGAAATAAACGGCGGGGCTGACGATTACAGCGGTGGAATAAGCGTAAACAGCTTCCTCCGAGGGACACCTGTGAATCCCGCGAAAGTAAAAACGACCCGCGCCGTCTAAGGACTAATCTCGTAACGGCGGCCTGTTTTTTCAGCGGCGTTCGGGCCGCTTGACACCCGGTATGTGCAGGCCGGGTGAACGCTTGTAAGTGGCGAGTGTTTGCCGTGTAATTACGGATTCTCGGTAAAGCGAGGAAAACGGCCGGCATACCGCCCAGGCGTTTCTCATTTCCGTTGAAACGTCGATATCGCCGCTGACGGAGATAGGTACAGAGGGAACGGCGCTCGTCGGCCTACCACCAGCGAAAAAAGACAAGTTCCCCCGTTGCCGCGACGCGGAACTCGGAAACCTTTCAGCGCCAGCCGAGTGGTTAAATATGAAGGGCAGAATGTGTAATTGACGGTCGGATGGACGGTGAAACGAAGTTGGGTATAAATATCGCCGGAAAAACAGGGGAGTATTTGGAGGTGAAAGGTTCGGATTCTTGCAGCGAAGTTCAAGATGTGAAATAGGTACTTTTAGAGTGGCGGAACTTAGATTTGCATACTAAATTTGGAATCCACACGCTGAAAGCTGGAATAATTTACAAACGTATCACGGAGTTTATGAGTGGAAAGAAGAGATACAGCCTCTATGCTGTTAATAGCACAAGATTTCAATAAAGTGTTGCCGGTCATACGCTCCTTTCCCGGCTCTTTCGATGTCCCTTCTAAGAAAGCGTATCGTCGTCTTAATCAGGAAACTCGTACTGCCTCCGCGGCTGGATGCGCCTTAACGCCATTAATTAAGGGGAGATTAATTTCGTTACGTGCACCGTGATCTCGGAAGTCTAATTGATAACAGGACCGTTCTGTGAAGCCCGTGCCGAGGGATGACTCGGCGATAAGCGTGCGCGAATTCTCCAATTCCGTTCCGTTCGGTCGCCCATCGAAGCAATATCGTAACGGTGCGTGTCGCGGTTCGACGGTTCGGGCCAAAAGAGTCGTCGAACTGGACGGTGTAGTAATTAAAAGGGAATACGATAACGGGCCAGCGTCGAGAATTTCGTCTTAACGAGGTGCCAAGGGGGATGGCGATCAATCAATCCTGGCCGGATTGATTCCTGGGGACGACTAGGGGCAAGATACATCGACTCGCGTGGAAAGCAGCTGCGCAGAAACTGCTTGGATAAAGCGCGACAGAAATTCCTGGAGTTTATAAACAAACGGAGCGAAGTTAAAAATTTCGTTGGTCCTTACGCTTCGCGGGTAAACATTAAAGATTCAGCTAAATGCGGTGGTAACGAAAGCGATAGCGATAAGCCGTTATTGCGATTCAATTTACTCGAAGCTGTGCGACGGTGGCGCTGTTAATTAACACCCGGCGCAGTGGATTTCATCGGGATATAATGCCGGTCGCGTGGTAATAAATAAACGAGAGGTGAGCTCGCATTGGCGAAGCTGAGGCTCGTCATCGACTGGCATAAACCTCGCCTCCGCCATGCATCGCGAGCGCGTGCACGTAAATAAAGGTCCCAGGCTACGATCATCCGGCGTAATCGTTGCCACACGACACGAAACGACTGACCGCATACTCGAATTCCCAGAATGCGAGTCAGCGTCGGGCTGTGTGCGAGACCGGCAGCGAATACGCGAAAGAACGCCCGTGCTGTTTGGCGCCGAATCGCGGACGGTGGTCGAGCGAGCGCGGCCGAGGAACGCTCGAAACTGGATAACGAGAGCGGCATGATTTCCGAGGAATCGAGCTCTGATAACTCGAAATAACATCGCCGAGAATGGAGGGAGGCAAGCGTTGCTCCACGGTGAGAACGAAAGAGAGGCAAGCGTTTCCGCCGCGGGGCAGAGAGGGAAAGGCAATACGGGGAACAAGAGAGAAAGAAAGCAAAAGGAAAAGAACCTCCCGCAGACGATTACAAGGGCAGTAAAACCACAGAGGCGAAAATAGAGTCTGGCTAATACCGTCAAGGAAATTAGCGCCAGATAGAAATACTAATTTTAGGCGCTGGTCGAGGTAAACTCGTTCGTTTTAAGCATTAGGGGATCTCCTTTATCGCGGATAATCTTCTCCCTCGAGTCGAGTAACAAGCTTGAACGAAACACGTTACTACGAACTGTTAAGATACCTATTCTCTTCATCCGACCTAATTATCCATGGTTGATCAAGAGATGCCCACTACGATCAATTATACTTACGGCTTAACGCTTAATTGATTTTATTTTACGTAGATTCGACGCCGGCCGAGAAACGCCGATGGGCGTCAAATCTACATGGCGAAGGAATAGAGCTACGACTATTCAGCACGCGACGCGCGCTCAAGGTCTAAACGTGTAAATATCGAGAGACTCAGCGAACTGTATCTCTGTTTTACTTTACAAAAAGATGCAGCCTTTTTATCTAAAGCAACGAATTCCGTGAATAATGTTGGACGATTACAGTAGCCTTGAACGCGGCCTTATCCGCCAAAGTTATCTGTCCGCGGCGTCATCGAACACAAGCTCGAAATTTATCGCGCTCACAGAAATGTACGCGGGGTTTAATCGGATTTCTTACGAAGTCTAGTCTGTATCGCAGCGACGCTTTGGACGAGCTGAAGGGGAAACAACGGTCACGCGTCGGCTTGGTCAATACGTGTTCCCGAGCATCTCGTTATGTTACGTCGAAAAACACGGATATTCCTCGGCTATTTGTTTTCCTTCGTGTACACGCGCTCGCCGCTGGAATTGTTTACCTTGGAGCGTCGAGTAAAAGCAAAGCCAATAACGCGACCCGCCTCGCTCCCTATTCCCTTACGAAAATTCCGCTCGCACGAGACAAAGGGAAACACAATAGACCCACGGCTCCAAGCACCTTCGAGAAACAACGCTTAGCATGCTATTCGGACACGTAGGGGTCACTCGAATCTTCCGCAGTTTTCAAGTATCCGCGTAATATATGAAATTAACGGCCGACTCACCAATATACGACTTCAGGGCCCACATCTGGCGAATGCTCTCCCTCGTTCTGGTTTACCACGAGACATCCACAATGTCGTTAAAATATAAGGTAATAATTACGTATTCGTTACATTCCCATCTGCGTACAATTAACGAAAATAGAAACAGTGCCAGAGTGATATGAGCCTAATTGTACGATGAGATGTAATGGGCGAGATTCAGCCAATTTGCTGCTATTAAATCTAACCTAGTTTATCGTTTACCCACATCCAGTTTGCATCGTTTTCGAAAGCATTGTACTAGACGCTACTCTGCTTCGTGTACATTTCAGACGATAATCGTCGGATCAGTGAGTTTTGAAGGTTACGGGGCACGCGTAGGGTAAAGGCAGGTAATATGGAACGGCTTGTAATATGGAAATTCGTGAAATTTTGATAAAGAAATAACGAACTGTTCAGGCAATCGGGTATAATGGATCACTAGACACAATAGACGACGATACTGACAATTGAGCATCAGTCGGGCATCCATCATTGAAAGTGAAACGTTTATATTTTTCGTGGGGTGTAAAAGTTTCTGAAAACTGTATCAAACAGTTAAATATTGTAGCGAAGGTATGTTACAAAGTATTATTTTTATGCGAAATGCTTATTTCACGATGGTATATTTGTATTTACTTAATAAATCTTCATTTTTAATTAAAAAAAAAATGTAAAGATAGAAGCCTAGGTGTTCCATATTAGGAACAATTTTTTTCAACGGCCGATTTTCACTCTTTTCAGTTTTATTTATTATAATTGCAAAATAATTTGATTTTTTTGCATTTGACTATGTAAATATGATTATGCATTAGTTTCTTCGTCCCGTCATGTGAGTTTTATTAAAAAAAAAAAATTCCCCTACTTTTGACAAGCTTTTGAAATCAGATGTTCCACGTTACCTACCTTTACCCTACCCTAATAATCGTCGATCTCGACGCACCGCTTCGTTCCCGCGACGTCTCTCGTCGCGACGAAGGGCCCGTCGTTCGCGCAACATCTGGGTGGCACATAGTCGCGGGAATTCACTGAACGATCCGGCGAAAAGTGAAGGGAAAAAAAGGGGACGGGTGTCCTTTGGGACGTTGCACGAAAAGTCGCGGGCACACGCGTGACTGCGCCAGGAGCGTCGTCGCCGTGGAGGGGCGACCGCGGCCGAAGGCGGCCGAGCGCGCACGAGGCAACAGGCGGCTCGTTTCAAACCCGTGGCCTACGGACGAGTCCTGGAAACGGTCGGCTGACAGTAAGCTGCCGACCTTCGTAGCGGGCGCGCGTTAGGTGTAATTGTCGAGCAACAGTCACGGTTTCTCGCGTTCGACCCGATTGTTCCCTCGAGTGTGATGTTCGTTCGTCTCTTGGAGAAGCGACGTTCAATTTTTCCGATCCGTTGCCCAGTGCTATTCGCGAGCCAGCATTGTGTTGCGCGAGTGGCGCTGACGCTTATCAGTACCGAAACTCGTCGGTGCCGTACGTTCAGAGAAATATCGTTTAAGGTGATTCTTTAGGAGGACGACTTTGGACGAAGGTGACCCGAACGATCGTGCTAAACGGTTCGCACGTAAAAGACACGCTGTATGCGAGGAACCGTTCGAAGTCCCCGAGTAAACAGGCAGTCTCCTAGCCGGGACAAAGTCGTCGGTGTTTGTCGACAAATATCACCTACACAGTGCCCCGCGTGTCTGTTTGGCAAGTGAACAGCGAGGAGCGTTGGAGATCGGCCTGTGTTTGCGGAAAGTTCGGCGCACGATCTCTATCGTCGGGGCACGGTGATGGGGGTGCTAGGGTCCGAAAAGCGCGTGGTTTGAGACGGTTCCCCGCGGTGTCCTGTTGAATCGAGGCTTCCGATGAAATCCGAGAAGATGATACCGGTGGAAGGTGGACTGCTGGTTATGTTCCTGGCCGCGATCTGCCAGGCCAACGAACTCAAGGACTACTGTTCGATGCACAAGTTCGACAATTTGCCAGGCGGCCTGAGGTTCACGAAGGAGGTGGTTACGACGGAATACGCGAACATCGGGGCGTTCAAAGCAGTGCACTGCTGCCTCAGAGGCTACAGGAGCATCGAATGGTAAGGTTCATAAAGCTTTTCTCCCTCGCGACATCGGCTTACCTTGACTCCGTCCCTTGGACCGTAACGCCGCGTCCGTTCGAGCTTTTTTCTACCAACTTTTGCTGACTGAAACGCGGCCCGTTCGTTCTCAAGAGAGACGAGCGAAGGTCGGCCCCTTCGTGCACGAACTTTAGCTTTACACGGGAAAGGAATTTCTCGCTATACTCTGATCCTGTCTGGTGCTCAATTATATGAAATGGTTCAACGTCGGCTACTATCAATCGAAGGGGAAAATGTATCGCGTTTGAAAATTCTGCTAGGAATAATATTCGCCCGAAAGTTGCACACGTGAATGGGTCGGTGCGTTAGTCGATCGAGGACAGTGTTTTGACTGCCGGATCTTTGGACGCGTCGCCGTCTAGTCGACGGGACGTCGCGTCGCGGAATTTCCCCCGGTTTTATTTCGATCTCTTGAGTCACGATCGCTTCGAGGACCGATTGGAGCGGCTTGCCCGACATTCTCGCCCAGGCCGATGCAATTTCGCGCCACATGTTTTTGCGAATACCTGGAAACCTACGTTCCCGCTGCCACGGAACTAATCCGTTTACGGAACAGTCTTTTTTTCCTCGGCGTAGCTGGAGGAATACGTTAAACCGGTTATTAGTCCGCCCATACGACGCTCCTCGACGCTACCGAGAGCACGCTTTCCAGCAAAGTATGCGCGGTCGGCGGAAAGTTAGCAGAACTCGGCGAGGAAACGCGCGACCGGGTCGTCGGCAACTAATTGTAAGGAATTTTTCCACGGTCCAGCTCGAGGAAAGGTCGCCTGAGTCTGTAAATTCTCGCGGGCAAGGTTTTTTCCACGCTTTCCGAGAACAAGATAAACGGTCGTCGCCGGAGCGTGGCGAACGAGGGAGGCCGATCGCCAGCCGATATTCCAAAAAAAGATGCCTCCGAATAACGCGCACCCTCGTTTTCAGCCGTTCGGGCGATCTCGTCGATTCTCAAGGCCTGGGTGCCTATGGAAATCTTTATAGGAAGCCCAGATAACGGAAGCAGGATTTTTCTATCGTGTCCCCTGAATTCCATACGCATCGTGCGTCCCCCAAGTGCATCGCCTTGCGAGCGTTCGCTCGGTACGTCACGATCTGTCTCGCGTAGAATTCTTCTAGAAACCTCGAAGCAGCGAGTTAAAGCACCTCGTGCCAACGTCTCCGGCTCGGTCCGCGCTTTCTACAGGATCCCGGCGAATCTAGAATCGAACCCCTTCCGATCGGCTCTCGGCAGCCGTGCCATCCCATTTTCCCCGCTCGGCCGCGTACGTTTCCGCGAAACGCTTGTTTATTCCGCGATAAATCTCGAAGGTAGCTCGCGGCGGTGAAGCACGAGAGATGGAAATCGCAGTAGGGGGTCGCATTTCGTTAAGACGCTTGTTCGGTTGCCCCAACGCGACCGCAGGCCGCGCCGGCCAACAAAGAAACTCTTCTGGGAAGCGCGTTCTCGGGGGCCCCCGGCCTATGCCGATTTGCCCGAATCCCTTCCGCGCCCTGCCACTTTATTATTCGTGGGACAAAGTGGGACCTCGTCGTCGCCCCCCTCTCTCTCTCCCCGGCCCTCATTGTGCTTGTCCAGGTGTCAAACGGTATACTTGTTCCGCGTATTCACCGGTCGAGAGGCTAGCAGGCCCGCGTCCGCTTCTCGAAAACTCCGAGGGTAACGGACTTTCGGCCCGTCCACACCTGTTACGTCTCTATCGAGCGTGTCCATCTTCGGGGAACGCGAAATTATGCGCACGGCGCGGCTAACTTTAGTATCCGCTCGTCGATACCAAGCGTCCCCGATTCGAAAATCCGCTCGGCCTCTATTTCGTTTTGCAAATCCACCGGGTTGGTGATCTAATGGCGGGTCTTGAGATATCAGGGGGGGGGGGTGGAATTCTGCGGACGTCGAAGCGTGGTTAACTCAGTTCTGGATTTCGGGGGCGTGCGAAGGCGAGCAGCAAAAGTTGTTAAAAGTTGTTGCGATATTGATAAGTGTATTTCGAGTTTGGATACTGGAGAAAGGTTGTTCCTTAGGTCTCGAGCATCTAGCGGCTGGAGGAGGGAACTTAGGAGCTGTTTCGAGATACATATTTGAAAGGACCAGCGACAGGCTGATGCGTTCGATATGTATTTTTAAACGCTCCAGGGCTGGCTCGGTCCTTTACCTGGGATTTCCCAGCGCCCCAGGCCACGCCGAGCAACCATTCGAATGCTGCGGAGCGTAAAAAGTGTGGAAAGATCCCGGGTAGCATTGTACACGCGGTTCTGGCGAAAACGGTAGCACGCTCTGTTAAGTGTGGAATTTTTATTCCGCGACACGTGACAGGGTAATGCAGTCCCTCCCATTCGGAGTCCGCGAAATGGGGCCTGAAAGCTATCGTTTCCCGCCCGACTGCTCAAACGTGACGCAATAATATTCTCATTCCCAGTATTTATTAGAGCCACGGCAGAAACGGTTCGGCAGAGCCGCGGCAGGCATTTTTCAACGGACCACGACAGCGATCCTCGTCGAGTCTCTCCCCCTCTTTTTTTTTTCTTCCGAACCTCTGCCGCGTTCACCTCGGCTTATCCGTCGAATAAATGACTCGCATCCGCGGCGTGGACATTTTTTTTCCACCCACCGTTTTTCCTCGTAAGCGATTTTTCCCCACCCCCCTCTTCCGGCCCGCGGCCCGATGACGACGGTTCCGAGAAAAAGTAGCGCGAGGGTTCGCCGGTAGAGAACAAAGGGCGGAACCGTCGATGCGCGAACGTCCGAGAGAGCGATGCTTTTTATTAGCGGCCGAATTCATCCGCGGAACAAAGGGTACGCGGAAGGCATAAATTAAACGGCGATCCGTAGCTTTTCTCGTTACTCGTTACCCGCTCCTCGCTCGCCGTCGCGATTCACTGATAGCGTTCTCCATCTCCTCCCCCTCCCTTCGTTTCCACCCCCCTTCCTATCCCCACCACCACCACCGCCACTAGCTATTTCGCGATCATTGTGCTCGGACGTACAGGCTTCGAAAGTCCCGTGCTTCGATACGAACGCGCGTCGCGTAGCACTTACGTCAGAGTGTAAATCCTCGGTTTTTAGAAAATCATATATTCTGAAAGGGTTGTGCACTCTGCAGTAATCGATAGGCGTACGAAGTTCGTTCGTACTAGGCAGGATTCCACGAAAGTGAAAGGCGGCTGCAGGTATATGCACGCGTTTCTTCTGCACGACGTCCCGTCATTGTCATCGGCTATTTATACATCATACGGGCGCCCAATGATGTAACGATAATGGCGCGATTGGACATGGACAGCAGCGGTGCGCGGTGTAAGGCGTGACGCGCGGAAGGAGAGTTGAAGAAGAGCATTCGGGAAAGCGGTTGGTCGCCAACCTTTTTCGGGGCAATATAGTACTTTACGCCCGAATCGGACAGAAGTGCCCAGGTGGCAAACGTTCCGAGGGGCCATTTGTGGGGGGAAATGAAGAGGTAGTTTACTAAACACAGGTTAAGTGAAGTAATACGAGAGAAAGTAGTGCTCGGATAGGTATACCCAATCATAATTTTTTGTGAGGGATGCAACTGCTCATCAGCCGCCCTGTTAAGGGATCATGCCTACCTGCGGGGTCTGAGAAATCATGTATATTCGGGAATTTTTGGGTGAAAAACTTGAAGGCTTTTTTAATCGAACTTTTATGTATTCGAAAGTGTACATTTTAAACTATTTGTAGTAAGTTTTGCGATGGGAAATATAAATAAATAAAAGAAACATCAGCGGTCTTACCGCAGCGTTTTTTTTTCAGTAGTTTGTGGTGACCACTCTAATTTTAATCTGGTTCATTCGAAATAAAAAATTCGCCGGGATTTAGTTAGTATATTAGATCATTTAGTCCTTCAGCGTTTGTTATCTCGAACAATTAATTTGCTACAAAATGACGGCTTCTCATAGTAAAAATATCGATTTTCCCCGCGGAATGCTTTCTCATTCTTCATCGTTTTTCATCTGTAAAATAAAAACTACGTAACGGAAATGAAAACGTCACGATTAAGGACTAGATAATCTAATGTACTAACTAAAATAGGTGGATTCTTTTATTTCTGCTTAAACACCTCAACGCTACAATTGTCGCCGTAAAGTACTTAAATAAAAAAAAAACTACAAGAAACTACAAGATTTTTGAAATATATATTTTCGAGTATACAAGCGTTTATTGAAAAACGTCTTCAAGTTTAAAAAAAATCTCAAAAATCCGCCACTGGTACATTGTGTACAAATATTGTACTTCTTCAGAGGAAAATGGTAAAAAAGCAAGCTACCTTAAAACATCTTATTTAAATGCATATTTTTATACGCATTTTACGATCATTAATTAATTTTTTATCTTCCACAAACATGTCAATGATTTGATTGCACCGAGTGTCCAAATTAATGTTTTAATGTAGCCACAGAATAAAGAAATAAGTAAAAATTGTAGAATTTTATCGATTATACACTAGCGAAAAATATAGTACAATACTATATATTATTTTACGCTTGGCAACCCGAGATGGAAGCGTGGTCGAGGTAGATAGAAGAGTTATAAACTACCCAGCAAGTCGTCCTGCAAACTTTTGAATTATACCGAATTATTCTTTGCTTACGAAGTTGAGAGCTGGTCTGATTTCGTTTGCATCGTTCGGTAACCCAGTTCGCAGGCGGCAAGGTTATCGAAAACAATTGAGGGGTTGGGGGGGGGGGGCGGTCCAGAGACAGGGTTGCAGTGGCGTGCGCGCCTCGACGGGCGGTACCGTAAAGAACAAAAGATGAAATTCGAGCGAAATCGTTGACACGCGAACACCAGCTCTCGCCCGAACGATGCACGGTCGCTCGTGGAAAGTGGCGCTGCAACATCCGGCTACATTCATTGTGCGCCTCTGGAGCGTGCCTGATCATACAGGACGTTCCGAAGCACGCTACATCCCAGCCCGCCGAAAATGGTCCCTCCAAAAGTCCAAAAAGGTTCGCTCGAAACCGCACGCTACATTTGATTGGAGCTGCCGTTCCTCGCGAAACACCCTGTATATGTTCCCGTATCATCGTTTGCTTCATTTAAACTTAGTTCTCGTTCTTTCATCCTCTCGCGGTTTCCTATGTAATTGGCTTATTCTTATTCTTATCTTATTCTTAGTTTATTTTATCTTATTTTATTGTATTTTATTTTATCTTATCTTATGTTATTGTATTTTATTTTATTTTATCTTATTTTATTGTATTTTATTTTAGCTTATTTTATTGTATTTTATTTTATCTAATTTTATTGTATTTTATTTTATCTTATTTTATTGTATTTTGTTTTCTTTTCTTTCCTTTTCTTACCTCTCATCGGCTTTTTAGATTAGGTTGTAGAGCAGCAGTTAATGCTGAACCTCGCCTACTCGCCATTGTAATTCAATTGTAATGGTGCAATAAAGTCATTTAATAATAATAATAATAACAATACACCAGGATGCACGAGCTCTGGGAAAGTCGCTGGAAAGCTGGAAACGCTGCAGCGTTAATCCGCCGCTTTTTTTCGCCTAACGAATGCAATTGCACACGCCCGCCACTCGTCGAGCGTAAAAATGTTCGCGCAGATTGTTTATCCGCGAGAGTTGCCGAACCACGGCAGAACCTTCTATGAAACACGTCGAGGAGGCTGCCGGGACGGAAGGTACGCGAATGCCAGGTGAAATTCAGCGTTTGCTTTTTAACTGTGTTCCGTTGTTCCGTGGATAAGTGAAACCCTTGTGACCGATTTCTTTCTCGCAGCTCCTTAAAACGCAAACATTTGCTTGAGAATGAAACTCCCGGCTCCGTTGTTTCGTACTCGCCGCGTTACGCGTTCAGTTTCACTCGGAACGCTCGATTTGCTTTGTTTAATTTAAGAGTTCCCTTGCAACGGTTCTACCCTAGTAGCACAAAATATTGAATGCACATACATCCAATATTAAAAAGAGGTTCAATCTCTTTTTGATATTTAAACATACATATAATATTTATTCTAGATTAAGAAGCAAATATATTTTCCAAACATGCTGGAAATATTCATTTTATATTATGAAAAAAATATTCTTTTTTCAAATATAAAGTAAATACTTATTTACTGTTTGAAACAAGACATTTCTTCCGAATGATCGGGAAATATTCATTTTATATTATGAAAAAAGCATTCTTCTTCAAATATAAAGTAAATATTTATTGAATGGTGGAAAGAAAACATTTTTTCCCGAATGTTTCATATTTTCTAAACCTTTATTTCACATTTTCAGTATGTGTATATAATATTTGGAATCAACATTTTTTTCATATTAAAAAGTGTGGCTAAAAAAATATTTTCTTAATATTTGGAAAAAATATTTAATCAATATTTTGTGCTACTAGGGTAGCGATCGTTGAAATTCCGGTTGTCTAGCCGTGCGTTCGGTGGGTCGCGAAACGAAGGAATCGGCGTGCGAGCGAGCCGGTTAACGATGATCAGTCGGCCAGTCGAAGCAGAGAAGCCGGCGTAACGAAAAATCGTCCGGAGGCTGGCGTCGTGAGCGCGGTTTTTAGCGCTGGTCGTTTTGTTCCGTTCGAACGACACGCCTGCCGCGTCGTTAGAGATAATGATGCTGGCGTGTGGAACGCGAACGTGGATCGGGACAACGCTTTCTATGCGCCGGAAGTCGGTAATCGTTTTGCGGAAAGTCGTTTCCCAGTCGTCGATGACGACCCTCCTGCCGCGTTTTCCGTCACGCCACCGTTTTGTCATTCCCGATACATCCGAGCCGCACTCGTTCCGCGCGACAGAAGACGAAACGTTCGCGAGGGTCCGCGACAGTGCGAAGGAAACAGTGCCGCGCCGCTGATGGATCGCGATTGATACGAGTTGCCGTTGTTCGCCGGTTTAAAAACGTTGGGAATATTCGTCTTCAACCTTGCGGGCGCTATCTGTTCTTTCGGGAATAAGGATTCCGCTTAAAACTCTCCAGGCTTTGAAATTAATGTACAGATATTTCAATGGGCCATTTTAAATTGCTCTTGGAGACGAAGGCACCTAACGATCATGGTTTGATACGAATTGCCACTATTCCTCGGAAGCTCGAACACGTTCGTTTGAAGCATGCAGCTCGGCGCGTCACATTGGCTAGGAGTATAAAATTTCAAAAGTCTCCGCCGTGACTGTGCGAGCTGAGGGCGACTGAAGAAGGAAATAGGAGAAAATGGAAGAGGCGAAGGTAGCGGTGGCAACCGGGGCGAAGGGAACTCTGAAGCGAAAGGAGACGCGCTCGCACGGCCGTCGTCGCGTCCTTCTGGAAAGTTGCGGGACACGTAGAGACGCGTGTCTGCGCTGGCGGAGGGCCCGGGGGCTGGATAATGACAAGTCAGAGAAACAGAACCGTAATTTCGCGTCGGGGAAAAGGACGTGCCACTCCGACTGGCTCCTCGGCTCCCTCCGTCCGTTCGCGGAATGCGTTACGACGATTTTTCAAAGGGGGGAAGGGGAGCGATTCCTAGGAGGGCCCTGGCCTCGATGCATCGCGGCGAAATTGACGACCGCTCCGTCTTCCCTTGATTAGGGTTCTCCGGAGAATTGAATGCAAACGCGAGCGGCTCGGTTGCCCCATCGCCTAGGCGCGTCTCACGCGGTCTTCGCTCGCTGTGTGTCCAACCAGCTCGCATCGCGCGCAACAATCTTGAATAGAAACGCTCCGCGGAGAAGAAAATTGCGCGCCGTGCGTGTCGAGCGCGATCCAAAGTATCCTCCTATCCCTTATCACCTTATTCGCGAAGAAGAGTGTTGCCGCGAAAAGACAAAAAAAGAAACGGCACAATCGCACACGCTTCGCAGCATCCGATCTCGTTTCATGAAAAACTGCCTTCGTTACCTTCCGCGAATCCACGCATAAAACATCGCTCGAGGTTCCCAATGGCCCCGAGCACGCGTCGCCGACTACCCCTCCGATCCCCCCAGGGCTGCTTTCCCAGCGGGACGCCTAAATTTCCCCCGAAGGCACCGGCGCCGCCAAAAGTTTCTCCATCCCTCGACCACGCGCCCCCCTCCGCCCGCCCCGTTTGCCAGCGGCGACTTTCCACCGCGATTTCCACGAGATCGCGAGTCAGCCTCCGCGACGAATTCTCCCTCGGCTTCTCCGGCTGGTTCCGCGTTACGCGATACGCGCACGTGCGCGTCGCGGCGGCACGTGAACGCGGTAGCAATGCGATTGAATTTAAAGAAAAGTGCGATGCGAAAACCGGGGGGTTGGGCGTGCGGGGCGAGGGCGCCGGGACCCGGTTTCCGAGCGTCGCCGATGGAAATTGCGATTCGCGCGGAACGGAGTCGCGGGAGGAAAGGTCGTCTTTATTTTCCCGATGCCAGCCGGCGGGGAAGAAGTTCGCGATGGGAAAAGCGAGGCGCGGAGAAGCCGGGCTCTCCGCGCCTTCCTTCTCGCTCGTTCTCGCGGTTCGGGAGCAACGACTCGGTCGCGCGTGAAACTCCCTGCGGTTCGGCGAACAATGGGGGGAGCGGTTGCGAAACAGCCTGCCCTTTTCAGCGCCGGCTTTCTTGCGAAACGTAGCTCGCTAAAAAAGAAAGAAGAAAAAAAAAATTGAAATCCTTGCGAAACGCCGTTGATTCGCCGAGGAATTGAGATCGTTGCGAAACCGCGTGTCTAAACCGCCCGGGCGTTAATTTGCCGTGTTTAGCGAAGCGGTGGACTCGTTTCCACCGCGATCGAGGCTTCGCGGAATAATACCTCACCTTGGCGGGCATCCGTCGCGATTTACGGCCGCGCTCTCCGTCTCCGTTACGGGGAAACGCGCGTCAAACGTTACGGTGCAAGCTTCTCGGAACGCGTGGGCGAGCCCTCGTAGCCTCGAATTTCATTCCCGCCCGGTGAGAATCGGCCGGCTCGGTGTCAGGCCCCACGGGAATCTCGTTACGAAGCCTTCGTTTACGACCTTTCCCGTTCAGATTCTCCTGCGCGCGCACTATTAAACGGGCCTGCCAGCTGCGCTTCAACTGGCTCGATCATCGAAACAACTATTCCACTTGCATCGCGAAACGCCAGTTCTTTAATGGCCAGGAGTTGCCATTTCTTTACGAGATTTCGTATGCACGAATTGCATCGCAGGCAGTGAAATATATATATATATATATACATATGCGTCAGAGTGCGTCGAGGAGGGAGAGAGAAGTCTGTGCCCGACGTAAATTAATTACGTCCAGGCATTCCCGTTTCGTAACGCGAGGCCGCGTGTATATTTTTACCTCAGCGACCAACTGTCTCCACCTCTCGTTCATAAGCCTCCACTATATTTACCGGTTGCGTGTGCCACCGAGCCTATTACACAAATTTCCATCGGGTGGCATCATTTCCCAGGCGCGGTGTAATCGCCGGTTTTCCCAGCGGCGAGGACGCGCCGCTCTCGCGCACACGCGTGATTCATTTATCGCAACCGCGTCGGATTCGACCGCCGTACCGATCTTTTCCTGCCTCTCCCGGCAGGCCGCGATTAACCTTGGGCCGTCAGAGCGCGGCTCCTCTCCTCGTTTTACACGAATTCCCGTCGCGGGACAGGAATCTGATAGCGCGGTTCGCGGAACATCCAAGGAGGAAGTATCCCTGACGAAACGATCGTTCCCCAGTTTCGGCGAGCGTCAGCGCGACGGTGGGAACTGGCACGAAACGCTGCGGAACGGAGCGGAGTGGAGGAAGTTCGGGTCTCGAGGCTCGCACGGAACAGTTAAAACGACGCTGGTTCTAGGAAAGCACGAAACTCACGGAGAATTTGCGTTCGAGGCAGCTCGGCGCGACCGCGTGTTCCCCCCCCTACCCCCCCCCCCCCCTCCCGGAAATCCAACGACAGCGGAGAAACCGTGAGAAAGTCTCGGATGGCACGGCGATGACGAGTACAATGATGCTCGTGACGGGGGCAGGAACACACGGTCGGAGCTCCGCGAAGATAAACGAGCGGGTCAGAGAATGTAGTGGTTGGTTCATACGGGGCCGAGGTGGAAGAGACACTGGAAGACCGATGGGTAGAAATCGCGAGAACGAGGATACGTTTTCATCTGGCTGCGAGGCTTACCTCCATTCCGGGGAATTCTTCCTTTTCGAGGAAAGAAGTCGGCGGAAGCGTGGCTCCCGGGGCGCGACTCGGAGTCTCCCGGCCTCGCCGCAGGATGGAATCCCGCGAATTTATCGCTGGAGAACGGTTTGCATTTCCAGGGGAGCTCTGGCTTCCTATCGAATTCGACGGAACGGTGCCTGGGACGGGCTCGCTGGCGCGACGCAACCGTCGAAACAGGAGCGAGGGAAGCCTCGATGGCGATTTGAAGAAAGCGGAGAGACGGATGATTAGGCGTGTTTGGTTAGGACCCCGGGAAACGTGGTCTCTAAATAACGAGATGTGCCCATCGCCGCAGATATTCGAAGGGGCCGCGTGTATTTTCTCCCTGCGAATACCACTTCCCTGTCTGCGCTCGACCGTGTCACCAGTCTCGATTCCACCGATTCACGTCTCAGCGAAACACTCGACCGTGCGTCACGGTTTACTAATTGCATCGCCTGCGGACGAGTCGCGAGACCGCTGGACGAGAGGAAACCCGACCGAACCGATCGCGACGGGAAGCTCGTCGAATCGATAGGAATCTGGCCTCGATTAAATTCATCGAAGAGGAAATTGCGCGCTCGCCGCCAACCGTCCTCGAATACATTTCGAGCCGTCCGAAGGAGGAACGTCTTATCCGTCCTTTGAAACCGACCGGTGGGAAGCGACGGGCACGAAGGACCGGCTTCCCCGAAGAATCTTTCTCCCCTCCGATCGTTCACGACCCACGACAAAAATCCAAGGGACATAATTGCGTTAAACGTTCGCGGTCCTGGAATCGCGACAAAACCAATGACCGCCTACGTTGGTCGGCAGATTTTCGCGTCCCAGCGGGGCTCCGTTTCAAAACTTGGCGCCGATGTATTTGCATAGCAGGCCAGGAGGTGTATACTCGGTCGGGTGGCGCAATTTGCATCGGGAACGTTTCACGGAGGGGGAAAGGTAGCGTCTTCCGAGAAGCCGATAATGCGGTCTCCTCCCCTGGGCGCAGCAGCGTCTGCTCTCGATACGTCGCGAATTTGATCGCGCGCCCTTTCAGCGTGCCCGTCGTTCCTGCGCGCGTAATTTCTCTGTCTCGGGGGAGGGGGGGGGGGGGCAGAAGAGGGAGGACGCCTCCGGGGTATCGAGAACGCGCGGTGTGTTTGGCGTATGTTGCCCGTTTACAGGGGCCACGCACGCAGGGGCGCAGGTGCAGCCGAGGACATGTGCGCACAACTGCCGGTCGAGCCACTTTCTTCTTCCCTTCTATACGCGATAAATTTCCATCCCGCCGACCCGCGTCCCCATTCTTCTACCCCCTCTCGTTCCATTTCCCCCTCCCCTCCCCCGACTTCCGCGAGCCTGTCTCCCCTCGCGCTCGCTCTTCGTTCCGTCCGCGGAAAGCCCGGTGAAATTTCATTCACGGACGGGGGGGGGGGGGGGGGGGTGGTGGTGACACCCCGCGGGGGAGAAATTGCCGTGACGCGCCTCTGAGAGGATCTGGGACGCTTTTAGAGGCCATCATCGTTTCGAATGTCGCCGCTCGGCTGTTGGATAACCTTCCTTTTTGGAGCCGCCGAGGGGAAGGACTCGGGTTCGGCTGGGGGGGTTCGTTTGTTTCGCCGGTGGATTTCCACGCAATCGACACTTTGCTGGCAACCAGCCAGCAGGGTAACCGGCCGAGATCGCGACGCGCTCGAGGTATGCGCGTTACTCGCGAGCCTTTGCGATCTATAAATAGCGGCCGCGAATAGCCGGCGACGCGAATCGACGCTAATGACGCGATCCTCTCGGGCGCCTCGACTGCCGGACGCGATCGATTTTCCCCTCGCCCTTGGCTCGATCCCCTCGGCCGAGAAAGTCAGCAGGGATACCCAGCTGCGCCGTTCCCTTCGCTCGAAAACAGCCTCGGAGGAGTTGGCGGGGAGTTAGAGGGCGGAACGGGGAGGACGATGGTAGATTAACGCTTCGTAAGACGGGTCCTGTCGAGTACCCGCGAGACGAATGGTCGCGAGCACGCAGAGCTTGTCCCTTTTGCGTGAGTCATCCCTTTGTTTCACTTAGCGTCTGCCCATTGTTTGCACGTTGCGTATTCCGCGAACGCGTTCATGGAAATTCCCTTCGCCCCGGTAGGCGGAGTTGCCGGTGGATTGTTATTGTAATTAGCGTTGATTCCGCTATCCCGGCGGGGTCGACAGCGTTCTGCCGCGTCGTGGCCCTTCCGGCCTCCACCGTCCCTGGAACGCCAGATCCGCGACGAATATTTGCCAGGAAGGTAAGGGAAAACTTCTGCGAATGCCGGAGCGAGTAACGGTGAAGCGGAATCAAACGTGTCTTCGCTGTAGCGTCATTACAGTGCCAGAGGAATTCCGGGGCGCATCGCGCAACCGTCGCCGCGCAATAAAAACTCGGCACGCCGAATAACGACGGGCGAGAGTACACGCCGTTAACGAAACGCAAAGAATCATCCTCCCCCTTTCCACTCCCCCACCCCCTTCCCGGCTCCTTCACTTGCCGCTACAAAAGAACGAGTCCCTTTGTGCCCGTGTCTCCGCGCCCGCCAACCCCCGGCCGGATTTTTCGCGCCGGCCCGGGCGCGTATTAATTCGAGCCCCCGTTAATGGAGCTTTCTCTTTAAACAAAACGCCGCCCGGTAATTAAAGAGTGTCCCGCGGTAAGAGGATATTTTTTCAACCGCCCCTCTCCGCCCGCCCTTAGGATCGCTCCGCTGCCGAGGCTCGTTTAGAAAATTAAAACTGCAGCGAACGAACGTCCCCCAGATATGCCCGTTAGCGGAGAAATTCCACGGTTGCTGCGGGGTGAAATAAGAAAATTCGGCGACACCGATGTGGAACGGGGTGGAATTCACGGATAGGCGATACCGTCCAGGATGGAGCAAGCGACTTGGCGAACCGTGCTCCCCCGATGGCGGTTGCATTCCGGGGGTTCGGTGGAGGCTGGGGGGTGGGGTGGGGTGGAATAATTGGGACTGGAGGTCCGGTTAATCGGCCCGTGGCGATTTCCAGCGTGTATCGGGGAAAAAGGGGCGGCTGGGGTGGGAGGAATTTGGAAATTCCGCTGGCGGAGTTGGGGCTTCGGATACTCTTTGCTGGGGGAGGGGGGAGGCGGAGATCTAATCAGGGGCATTCGACGGAGCGAGTAAGCTCGCGGAAATCGACCGAACCGTTGTCTAGATAGCCGCGCGATTCGAGGGAGGATCCCGCATTCTTCCGGTACTCTGGCTGGAACATCGGCTTTGTGCCTCGGCCGAGAAGCACTCGGGCGATTCGGGGCTGCAAATGCCTGGCTCTCCCGTCTTCCCTGCCGAACCTCGGCCGGTCGATGTTCCTTGTAAATTGCTTCGGACTGCCGCTCATCCCTCGGGCGGCCAGAGACCGCACGATTATTTCACTGGCCAGCGAAGTCGTCCTCGCTTGGGATAAGCGGACCGTTCAGACATCGATCCAGACGTAATATGAAATTCTGTTAACCGGTCGCGCTGGGAGAATCCGCTTGGAAAATGCGAAATTTTATTCGATTGCGTCGCCCGTGTGCCGATCGAACCACGGGACCTTCGCGAACGCTGAATCTACGCTAACGGAATCGAGGATTTGTCGTAGATACTTGGAGGAGTGTGTAACAAGGTGTCTACAAGCTCGATCCCTATGCAAACAGTCTCCGTCTCCGTCGGCGAATTCGACCTGGCTAGGTTGCCCGTGGCATTGTCATCGTTAATAGTTGGCTTGCGGAAAGCTATACAGCATCTCTCACCCGTACCTACACGTTTTAACCCGATTAACAGACCTTGTCCGGAGTCCCTTTACGCTTCCAGGCAGAACTCGGCGGACTCGCGAGTTTCGGGGTCAGTTCCTCGCGAACACCTGGGAGACCGGCCGCTAGAAATCTGAGCGAAATGATTCAAGAGCCCGGGGCTACGCTCCCCTCCCACGGGACACAGACTCCGAGACGTTTAAATATTCCAGTCTGCCCTCCCCCCGCCCCCCCTCTAGTCCTCGCCGTGGATCAAATCGTCCGTTCAGATTCATTTCCCTCGCTGCGCCCAGGCGCAAGCTGAATGCACGGGGGCGTGCAATTACTCCGCGCATTTTGAACGCGTTATTTAGTTTCCCCATTATGAGGCTCGACTAATGGATTTTCGATTGCCCGCGGATGTCGCGGCCGTCGCCTCCGCCCCGCTGCGAAATGCATACAGGAATTTCGGCTCGCTCGCAACGTTGCGGATGTTAAACAATAGCTGGGGTTAATAGCTCGAGGCTCCGCGATATCAGGCGAGCTGTCGCCGACAGCTAGGGGCGAGCTCCGCGAAGAATTGAGGGTAGCAAGTAGATCTTTATTAGGGGAGCTTTCTAAGAAATAGTCTCGCGCTCTATAAGAAGTAACATTAAATCAATCACCTCAGCTTCGCACACGCGACTGAAACGTGGCGAAACCTAACTGGAGGGCCGAGATTCATAATGGTGTAAATGTTTTGCATTTAGTACTGTTGTAAAAATCTTTACACATACATACATTGCAGTTGCGGGAAAACATGTGAAGGCTGAAAGTACTACCACAATAAATATGTACCTATAGATATACTTGAAAATTTAACAAAATATAATTTTTCATTCTTTCCTTTATTTTTTCACTTGTCACCGCACCGCATAAACAGCATCCAATCAGCACCCGCGCATTCGTTATATTAATTTATACTGTTCACGCGTTGTGCTGATAAGAGCGACACTACGTGGCGTTTCGCGTACCAGAGATACAGCTAACGTTCTTTATTCCCTACAGCCTACAGCTACCCACGAATTCTTATCACTGCCCTATACCGTCGCTCCCCTCCCCTACATCCATCTCCTCCAATTAACTTCACCTTCGCAAATTCGATTCACCGAAGCTAGTTACCCCCAACGATCAAATGTAACACAAAAGTCGAGCATACCCTAATAAATTCCTGCTACTCCGCGCGCGTACCGCAACTGGCTGTTAATCATCAGCGACAGGCCAAGCGAGACCGCGTGAGTGCCGGGTAAAAGTGTGGATCGATCGGCGGCCCGGTGGGGGACTGAGATAATTGATAAGGCTGCCGGCTACTAAGACTAATTACATCGAAGCCCCTGAAAATTTATGGCGGTCGTTGCCAGTGCGCCAACTGCTTTACGTGGAAGCGCGGCGGGCAACAGGGTGGCTGGCCCGGCGCATACGCGACCGAGGCGTGTGTTCCCCGGTTGCAGCTGCACGGGCCGTGCAGCCGATGTATGCGCGATACTGCACCGGCCCCAGAATCAGCAGTTTTAGGCGGGCAGCCTTATTGGCTAGGCGCGAGTTACGATACTGGCGAGTAGTTAGCGGAACTACCTGCTCCCAGCGATTGGCCCGCCGTCATTGGCGGTCTTCCCCGCAGGCTGGCGTTTTTCAAATTGCTATTCCGGCGAGCGAAGGGGCGGCCCCGGCCCGGGATCGCTTACGGGAAACGTTTAATAGAAACCGTTTCCGGCCGCGAGTTACGCGGCAAAGCGTCCGCGGTGCGCGTTTCGGGGGGCTGCAGAAATTTTAGGAATTCCCGGTCGCGAGCATCGGGGTCCAGTGCGCGCTCGTTGCCGCGCACGTGATTTAGAACGTTTGGGATTTGTAGGGGCCGGTGATTCCGGGCTGATTATTAGACGACCACGGACGGGCAGTATTAGGGGCACAGATGCGACGTTCTCACGGGGGTGTGTTAGAGAGAGAGAGAGAGAGAGAGAGAGAGGAGAGAGAGGGAGGCTTTTGGGAGGCGTCCTGTATCTACGCGTATTTCTTTCGAGGGGCAAGCTCATTTGGGCCTTGGAAGTTTGATAGGTAGGTGTTGGAAGCTTAAAATGTTCATGATATCCGGAAGGAACCGGGAAGTACCTAGGGGAACATTGGCAGTCACTTAAAATGAATTAAAGAAGGGAAAGATTGTAAAACCTTATGCATTTTCACACTCGTAGAATCAGAAATGACGCGATGTTATAATAGATTCTCTAGAAGCCAAACGGTTGAACGAATGGCGTCATTTAACCTCTTTTATCAAACAGAATAGAATTCTGAACATATCATGTTTATTCTGATAAAAGAAATAACAACAGTGCTAGCTTTGTCAGCAATTTTGTGTTAGGTGAACCGACAGCCCCGGACTTACCCCACTTAAAGCATACGCAGAAATGTGAATTTTTATATTATATAAAAAAGAAATGTTACAAAAACACGCGAATGCTCCCCCAGTTTGCGATATCTCTGAAACTCGAAATTATCGATGCCAAACCTGCGCACAGACCCGCGAACTATGAAGTTTCGTTAATCCACTCTTCGAAGCTGCAACTCTTGCGTGAATAAATTTTAAACAGACTCCGCCCGCTTCCACATGAATTGGGCCTACCATTCCCTATTCACGCTCGAGTGTTGCAGCCGCGAGAGTTTCATCGACTAGCCGAAAATCGATTACGCGAAATAGAATGAGCGAGCATTCATGATTCAAATGGTGATCAATCACAGTCAATCTTAGCCGCGGTTAATTCCCGGTGGGAGGGGGAGGGGGCCGGTCGAAACGCGGGCCAGATTTATGCAGCTGAGTTTATGAGCCGCTGGAAACCAGTGGATGGCAAACGCCGCGGGAAATCCGAGTTGACGCGGGCGAGATTGAAAAAGCAAAGGCGCAATAACCGCGGGGATGTCTTGGGCTTAGGCTGCTTCGGGATCGTAATATCCTGCCCGGTGGATCCGAGTCTTCTAGGCCAGCATTAATCATTCCACGTTGCTGGGGCAGGGGAACGAGCCTCGGCCGTTAATGGCCACCGAACCCGAGCATAATCTCCGGGAACTTGTGTCTTAGTATACGTACAACTATTTCCACTAATTCCCTCGAGGAGCTGCGACTGGCTCCTCGGATGGAATCGTCGCTAAGCATCCGCCCGGACAGCTCGCGTCTGGTGGCATCCATTTCCTGTGCGAAGTACACTTTCTCTCGCTTACGTTACTGGACACGCGTAAACGCTCTAAACAGTCCACCGGCTGGATTCATGGAGACAGTAGGATTCTCGCTGCTTGCAACTCTGTTTCCGCGTGGTCTACGGCTGAGGAGCTTGCGCAAGGAGCGGCCTGATTGCACGAAGACAGAAGAATGTGAGCTTGAGGCAGGATCCCTGGATATTCTGTTGAAATGCGGCGTTTAGGAGCGGCCTACGCCGCGATTGGCAAGTGGAGCTCGGAAGGGAGTAGTTTCGGAAAGTAGGCTTTTGGGGAATCGGTTAAGGCGGCCGCCCAGCGAGCACAGTGGTCCCGAAGACCGTGGGTTCGATTCCCACCGCCTGAATCCTCCCCTTTTTCTCTTACGATGTTCAGCGATATTATGGATCTGAGGAGCCAGCACGACTCCGGAGGGTCGTTAGCCCCGAGACGGGGGAGGTTTGTCAGCGGTGGAGATCTCGAAGAGAAGCTGGTGGAACAGGGAGACGCGGCCACGCGGCCGAGCGAAACAATAAAGCTGGGAACGATCTCTCTGCGGTTTCAGACGTGCCAGAAGACGCCTCTCGTGGGGTCCCGTCGTAATCTCGCGTGACACGCCACGAACCCAGCGGTAAATGGCCTTTCTGGCCCCCCCCCCTCTCCGCTAGAAAGGGGAACCTTTATCTCGATGCTGGAAGCTGGCGCGAGAAAGAGCGTACAGCACGAACCGAATCTCTCGCTGGAACGTCCGACGGCGCGCCAGACGGCTCTCCTTCGACCTTCCTCGAGCTGTGGCCGACAAATAGGAGGGCCAGTTCCCCTAACCAGCCACGGATCCCTCGTACTTTACGCGCAGCCCGACGACAGGCTCGTTAAAAAGGCGGAATCGGTGGCCCCGTGTCTGGGTTAGCTTGTAGGACAAGTGGAAACAATTGGACGTTCCACGCGAGCCGAGTGACTCTCACGGAGGGGGGGAACGGAGGGGGGAACTGGTTCGTGCCCGTCGGTGGACTCGTTCGGAGGTTACGAAGATCCTGTTGGACGTTAAAGCCCGTTAATTGGCGCGTATTTGGCCCCCGTGCGCATCGCGATCGCTCGGGTCCCGGCCGGTGAGAGCTGGACGGCCGCGGAGGGCGGGTGCGTGTTCCGTGACTCGATCGCGTGCAACGGGGATAATAAAAGCTCGCTACCTCGGCGGAACATAAATATATCGTTAGCCCAGATTGATAGAGGATGGGGGTCACGAGCGTCAAGTTCCTTGTGTCGAAGGTTCACCGGCGGAGAAGCCGACACGAAGGGAACTGGCTCCTCGATTGGGGTTACGAGGCGATGCGCTCTTCACGGTACTATGTAAAGAAAGGGTCATTCGGTAAGGGGGCTCGATCTTTGAAATTGAATAAAAAGAGGTGTACGGCGGAAGTCTTTATTGCGGATTAAAGTACATTCTCGATGCCATTAGGTTTTAAAAATAACATTGTTTAAATGGGCTCCGCGGCTTTGATTGCTGGAGGCGATCCGAGAGAGCCAATTTCGAATGACGTTGTTCTCTGAGTCGTGGGATTGTTGCTGGATTATTGGGATACGCTAGAGACTTCCCTAGTAGCATTTCTGGTTGGCCCACAGTAGCCCCAACTTGGGAATTAGTTGGCCAACAAAATGCCAGCAATAAATGCTACTAGGGTAACGTAACCCCAAAGAAAAATCTCCAAGGGCGTTAAAGCGCACGATATTGGCGGCCAGTTGACACCACCTGTTCTCAAAACACTTAACATTGAAATAAAAATTGGGTGGGTTAAAAATAAAAGAAATAAAGAAGAAATGTACCTAGGTAGGCTAGATGTCCCTATTATTGTCGGTGTCCCTATTACTGCCACTTTATCTATTTCGCTTAATAAAAATGTAACGTATAAAGATTAGTGTACAAAAATAATATTATTATTAAATTGCGACTGTTCTTATTATTATTAATATTATTGTTGCACACTATTCTTTATACGTTACATTTTTATTAAGCAAAGTAAAGAAAGTGGCAGTAATAGGGACACCACTGGCAGTAATAGGGACGTCTACCCTATCTAGAATAATTTTTTTCCATCTCTCGTACCATCCTTTCGACCGCACCCGTGTATAGCACAGCTCTGCTCGTAAGCCACTTTGAGAAAAGCGATCAATTTCCGCGAGCGACCACATCTTCCAGAATTCGCGGGCGCTGAAAGAAGCTCCGGTTCAGAAGTGGATGAGTTGGCGATCGCTCCGGTTACCGCTCCGTCCATCAATGGGCTGGCCAACGAGCAGGCGTCGGTGAAAGAGCTCGAAGCTGCTGGAAATCTTGCCCGGCGATTGCCCCCTCCCCCTGCACGCTCGCCGGGCAAGTTGGCGCCCCAAGATTATTAAGCAAAAGCACGGCAAACTGCCGCGGCGAATGAGCGCAATTAAACGATCCGTGGAAACTCGCGCAATCACCGGCAGATAGATTCTGTATACCGCGGCCGAACTTTCCGACGGCTGATTGCACGTACGCGTGCGCGTGCAAGTTATCCAACTTCTCTCGCCTGGGAGAGCCGGCCTGTGTATTTAGCTGTCGTGTACGCGAGAAAGCCTGCGATTCGATAAACACTGGCCGCCGAAAGGATCGGCAAACAGTGCTGATCAATCGCCGGGAAACGCTGAATTATCTTTCCACGAGCTTGCAGCAGGATGTTTCGCCCCGTCGAGGATCGATCGCTGGCTCGGTAGTTGTCCACGAGTTCGGTAGAGAGTTTCCGAAGTCTCGGCTCCGGCGAGCCAGGACCTAGGAACTTGCGCGGCCAAGGAAGCTTATCGAATGCGACTAGGCCCGCGACTCGGGCCGCTCGCCAGATTGCAAATCCCGCGAGTTTATCGTCGCGATTACGAACTCGAGGGGGGTGAAAATCGGTCGAATGGACGGGACGAATGGCAGGCCGGTTTGTAAGCGCTGGCCGTTAGAGGAGGAAGATCGGAGGGACGTTGATTTTCATGCGCCGAAACGCCCGTCGGACGTTTCTGCATCGCGAGCGGACAAAGGGGGATCGCGATTATGCACTCGTCACGTACTCTCCTCCGTGCTTGTCTCTCGGGAATGATAAATTCCCCGCGCCATTGTCCCGTACCTGGAAGCTCGTTTTTTTTTCTTCTTCTTCCGCGAACGCCTCAAAGGAGCCGAATCGAGGTGTTGGCCGATGGGCCGATCCTCCAGCCGAGATAATTAATAGTCCTTTCGGCGACGGGGATAAAATTCTGTACGCCTGTCCTCCTCGAGACGCGGGACACCTTTTGATAGGGGACACCTCGAGCAGCAGCTCGAACGGGGAAGGATATCGACGGCTACGGGCCGCGGAATCGATCACCCCGTGCCGCACGATGAAAAATTCATTTCACGGCTCCGGCCTCCTTTGTAAATGTGCTGCGAAACACTGGCAGCTGACAAGCTTCGAATTACGCGTCTCTGGCTTCGATGGAAACGCTTGAGCCAGTAGAGGGGGAGTGCTCGTAGATCGCTTGGTTAACGAGGCCCTCCGCTTTCCAACGTACCCAAATAGACGGCACGTTTGGCTCCGCATAGACACCCCCGGAGGCATCGAAATTGAGAGCGGAACTGGAAGAGGGTCGGTCCAGTTTCCTATTCGACTTTCCAATCCGCCCCCTTGGAAATTACAGGGCTCCCGGCGAAGATCCGAGGAACAATAACGCGCTCCTCGCGCCGCGCGTTAATTAAAAACACTTGCCGGGGGCCGTGCCCGTGAGTGGAAGCCTCTGCTGTCTGCGGACGAGTGGCGATGAGCTCGCAGTTGACGCGCAAAGATCCTCCCTCGGAGGCTGCCGAAATCCCAGGGGAACGGCGCTCGATATCCCGCGAATCTCCGCTCGCATTGGCCGCGTCTGGCTCGCGATTGCCGGGGGCCTGGTTAATTAAACCGTCGTTGATTAGTAGCTGGCGGAAGTAAACCGTGACAAGGGACGGTTAGGTGGACGGCGCAGCTATTATTAGCACCTGTTGTCTGCGCCGTATCGCGTCAGCCAGCTTGGGCTTAGCCCCATCGCGATATTATTCCACCCGCAAACTCGTATCGACGGGCTATATAAGCTTCGCTGGGTCTGGGCAGCGTTCGAATCGAGTGCGCCAACCGACGAGAAGAAATCGCGGCAGCGTAGAGTTACGAGCGTGGTCCTCGATTCTACGAGCAGCTACAAAGGTGTCCCGCTACGTCGCGAGGCTCCTTCGCGGACAATTCAACCCGCTTTGAGGCATTCGGGGCTTTCGCGCAGCTGGTCGACACGGCTCGAGGGCTCACGGTGTAAGCCCTTTTGGAAGAGCGTTCGAAGGCGCGCCTAGACCAGATTCATCCCTTTCCCGGGGGACGGGTAAGCCACTTGGAGACTTCAAGGTGGCTGTGTCTAGTCGCCGCGCTCCCGTCACGTTTCTGACCCCCCGCAGCCACGAGTCGCGCCGCTGAAGGACACACTGCCAGACGAGGAATTCAGAAGCAATAGAGAGAAGCCTCTAGGCCTGAGGGGGGCAGCTAGGATTTGGTGAATTGGCCTGAGAAAACTAGCGATGTTGAGCAGAGTCCAGAAAGGAACGGCATCATCGGAGGACCAAGCATTCTCCATCCAGAGGGATCTCCTTCGGTTGCTTTCAGAGGGGATCGCCAGCTTCAGGCCCCCCCTCTGGTCGCCACTGGGCCCCGAAAGGTAATTCGTGCTCGAAGATCGGAGCCACTTATTCCGTCGATTCTTTCCCTTTTTCGAGGGGAGGCCGGAGCGTACGAATCTCGGGCTGGAAGTGGCTCGGCGGGTTCTTCGAGGGGGACGCAGAAAAACCGAGCGGCTCCGGAGCTGCGCGTCGAATTCGCGAAAGTACGCTGGCGACGCAGCTTTGGTAACGATGCACTTTTTAAACGACGCCGCAGCCACGCTTAGACGCGTTATCGAGGACAGCGTTTCCAGGAAGCCGCGCGATGGCCCCTCGGAGGTATCTGGACCTCGAAGCTTTCGGCTCGAGAGTCCACACCCCCGCAGCGTTTCTCGAGCGAGTTCACACGTGGCCCCGGAGTGCTCTCTCACGCAGAGCTCGGAACGGAACGGCGCGCGAGCCGCTTATTATCCTCCGCTCGCCTTCTCCCGTCCTCCTTCCTCCTCCTCGCTCCTCTTTAATCTTCTCCTCCGTGCCTCGTGCTTCGTCTACCCTCGCCTCTCGTCCTTTTTGCGTCGCCGATGATCCTCTCCGGCCGCCGTACTCCCGAAACGCGACCCGCCACGAGCATGTTTCGAGAGTCAGGTAAAACGCGCTTCAGGAATGTCCCGGGCTTGAATGGGACGAGGCAAACGGGCGAAGGGGGGGGTAGAAAAAGGAGCGCCAGGAGGGACCGAAAGGGCTCGACCACCGCGGTCCTCCATTCCGTTTCGATTTCTTTTGCCTCGTCTCGGGGCCCGCGATCGTGAGAACCTGCACGTGAACGGAACTTTGGGCCCCGTCCCTTTTCTCCAGCTACCGATCTGAGCTCCACTATCTGGCTACCGATGATAATTATCGCGGAAACTTTGCTCGGGCAGGTACAGCTATCGTCGGGTGGAGAGCCGTCCGTTTAAGAAGTACTGCACAGTTTCTCGGTAGCAGAAGAATAATAAAGAGTAGGTATCGCGGGAGGAAGAAGTATAGCGAGGTAGCTATATACAAGGCAGGGCGAGGATTCCACGAAAAGAGGTTTGCTTTCAGCTCGCGGCTCGGATCGATCGGCAGGGAGGTGTTTCGCGAAATTTTTCCCACCTCGTAACACGCGCTCCCTCGGCCGTTTCCCGCTAACTCGTTTACATCGATCAAAGTTTTACGGGGAATACGGCCGGGGGGCTGTCGATGGATCGAGGGTGGAACACAATCGGGATGCTGCCGCTGAAGGCGTCTTTACGAGATGAACGCTGGATAAGGGTGGCCGTAAAAATACCGAACTGGTACCCCCGGTGTGCCCGGGGTCGTTACGCAAAAATCCTCGGTTCTTCCCTCGGCGGGAGCGTCGCAGGATTGTGTTACTCGATTATTTCGAGCACGGGGTAGTCACCCAGCGTAGCCTTTGTTGTTAGTTATCAATTCCTTGAAAGGGGCAGGACTTTTTCGGTCGCGCAGCAATCTGAAACGGCCGAATCCGTCTGTTCAAAGGATTGATAACCCCGCGACAGCGGGGACGGGGCGGTTCATTAGCGAAATAAAATCCCGAGCCACGAAATAATCCAATTTCCGTCGCGAGGGGAAACTTCCGCGCCGTAAACATCGTTACTGGAGGAGCCTTAAACACGATCCTGGGGGGGGGGGGGGGGTGGCAGGGCCCCTAAGTCGTTTGCATCGAGAGCAAACTTTTACGCGAGGGGCGGCGACCTGGCAGGTTTAACCTGGTTATATCCGTGACGCTTTTATCGGGCAGCCTCTGGAAGAAATATTGCGTTCCAAGTGCTCGACCACAGGCAGCCGGAAGAATAGCAGCGAGCTGGCCAGCCGACTCGAGGATGAAACGTTTCTGGTTTCGGCTTACCCAGCCTGCGGTGCTGATTCTCTCGCGGCCTAGAATTCGTGGGTCTACTTGCTCTGTACTTGAATACCTACACGCGATGTCAAACAGCCGTAGAATCGTCGCAGGGATACGCAATGGAAGCTGAACGAAAGTTTAGAGTGGCTATAGTAGTATTCTGCGACTGAGGAGTTGAAACGCAAGTGATGCCTGCGTACCTAGCTCTCAGAAGTGAAAATTTTCAGTATTTTCTTTTCAACCACGGCGACGTTGGTAGATACTTACGACCACAGTCCTGGGGACTGAAATAAATTATTCTACCACTTACAGCGTCTTCTACCTTCGTCGCTAAAAGAATCATTTTTTATTTCTTTGGCACTACCATCCTTTACCATTTCAATTCCTTAGCTGGCTTCTACTGCATTGAGAAGATCCTTTGATTCACGTGTAGTTATTTATTACGCGGGCCCTGGTTTCCCGAAAAACATCGACGAGCCGGCCGGTGCACCGTCTGCTTTCGCAGGGGCCCAGGTCGTTGAGCCAGCGAAAAAGAAAACAGACCGAGAATGTCCGGTTTTAATGGACTCGCGTTATCGGTCCGCTGGCCACCCTCGCTCAGTACCCGCGTATCTCGATCTATGACGACCATCGTCGCTCACAGGGCACAGCCACGTCTTCAGAGGCTCGATGCCTCGGGAGCCGCGATAAGCTTCGCCCCACAGCCTTTGGGAATCGTGCAGACTCCTTTCAGAGGGATCGGAAATATCGATGGCAGACCTGGAGTGGAATACTCGATACAATATTCTAAAATTCGTAAAACTGGGCTCGGTATTTTGCACAGAGAGTCCATTAGCCCTATCACATTTTGGGGAAGCGAAGGGAATTAAAGAAATTAATAATACTGATTAATTGTCGGCGCGGTTCGGGAGGGAAGGAGACCCTGGCAGCCCCCAAAGAAGAGGCTTTATAAAAACGAAAAGAAATCCAGATATTTATTCTTCAAAATTAACTTTTATAAATCACCTAAAGAATTTTATTGAATTCGCGTTAAAAATATTTTTATCCCTTCTACTCTGCTCCCCGCCCCAAGATTAAATCCCCGCGTGCGCCATTGAATACTATCAAACAAGTTGAAACTCGAAGGAAGCTGCTCCCCCAGTCAGTTTTCAACGTGGCCTGATATTTCTGATCCCTGGAGGCCCTCTTTGGCTTGGCGGGTGCCTGCGCGTGTCCCGGGGAGACGAGCTAGCCAGAGTAACGTCGCGGAAGAAGGTTAAAGCGGCGCTGTTGGTCGACATTATACTTAAGACAGCGGAGCCCTCGCGATGCCGATGAACCGGTCTAGCGGGGAGTTTTTGCGGAAGCTGGCAGGTTCAGGGCTGCTGGCTGGGCGATCCTTGCAGCCAGGATCCGCGCGAATCTCCCAGATCCTCTGGAAACTTTTCTCCACGTTGATAGCGAGTTTAAGTTAAACTCGACGGGCAGGGGGGGGGGATTCTTTGTCTCGCGCGAAACGAGGAAAGTTAAGCCTGCCTGAGCGTTTCTCCTCGATACAAGTTCCCCGACGTTTCCTCCTCGCGCTATACGTCGCGCGTAATCCTAGCAGCCGGGCCCCGGCAAAATGCCATTGCGCTCCGTCTGATGCCGGATGGATATTCACGCCGCGACGCGAGCTTCTCTCCCGGAGACCCGCGCTCCCGTATTCGCGTGCAAACAGCCGAGGCAGTGCTGGGTAGGTAGGTACCTGTTGTTTGGAAAGGACTCGATTTACACCCCGTTACCTTCGAACAGACGCGCCCCTCCGAGATTCCAGTGGATCGTGCCAGTGGCTGAAACTTGCCGCCGAGACCCGCGAAACGTTCTCCGAGATGAAGGCAGCTCGCGGTGTCATCGAGGAAGAAGGATCGAAGAGAGAGAGAGAGAGAGATAGAGAGGGGGATCCCCGTCCCGGGCGCTCGTTTATTTCGAGAGGCAGCCTCCCTCCCCCTTCTCCGTCGATTTACGGCGTACTTCCGATTCTCGAAAGCTTTTCCTCCGGCAAGTCCAGCTCGAACTTGCCCGAGCGATCCGAATACAATGGCACGTCGTTCACAATGCTCCCTCGTTTCCACTCGGGCGGGCCTCGAAACGCTCAACATCCCTTGTAGCGAACTTACCGGGGATAAAGACGGATCGTTTGACTGGCGCGAGGAGTATGGGGGGAGGGGGAGGGGGGACAGATAGAGAGTGGAAGAAGAAAGCGGTCCAATCGAGAATTTGTAATGCGTCTCGCGTTTTCCAGCCGGCTCCCTCTTTCTTCGCCAGCGTTCCACTCTTACGGCCCCTAGATCACGAATCGACGGCGGGCTTCCTCTTGATATTTGCGAACGCCGCGTCGCGAGCTCCCCGTGTAAATAAATCATCGCGCCGTCGATTTCTCGCTGCTCCTTTCCGGGAGGAACTGGGGGTCTCCACTCGTCCTCCCATTCTCTCGGCCGAAGGAACCGCTCCTTCGTTTCAGAGAGCGTCCGGACATCTTTCCCACTCGAAGGAAAGCTCGCGAGGAGAGGCCGAGCGCCGAGAGAGGGAAACCTGCGGGACTGAGATTTTCTAGGAAGCGACTTGGAACGATTAACGAACGACTGGGCCAGATCGCGGTAAGAGATCCCTTCTAATGCGCGACGGTTAATTACTTGATTACTCGAGGGTGTGATCGAGCTCTTTACTAATTTACATTCTCTAGCTTATCTGAAGATGCTGGCAAAATCGAATACCCTTGGGGAGGAAAAGTAGGTATCGGTTGTGTGGTTGCCTGTGGCGTGGGATGCAATTTTATGGTCACTCGCAGGCTTGTTCACGAAGAGTAATAAATGTAGCGCAACAATTTTCGCAGTTAATTCTTTTTATTTATGCGAGGCAGGTGGCACAGCCAGAGGGGGCCCAAGGGGCCCTGGTACCCCCTGAGAAGGGACTTTCTAAAAAGAAAAGAGAACTAGATTCTACTCTTTAAATAAATTCTTATAATCACCTAATAAATTTTATTGAATTTGCACTGGAAATATTTTTGTCTTTCAACTCTGCTCCCACAGAAATTCAATCCCGAGTGCGCCACTGATTTGAAGGAACCAAGTTGGTCGAGTTGAAAGTCGGGGAGATGTCGCTGGAAATTGTTTCACTGGGCATTGCGCGAGCTGTTGACGCTCGAAATTCGTGCAGCTAGATCGAGCATCGTGGTGCTGAAGGGTTGGAGAACGGTTGCCGAAGGTCCTAGTGGCGGACCAACCAGCAGCGTCGCAGCTGCCTGTTGCTTCCGCGAGGTGACAAATTTTTCCACGTTCACAGGGGTCCAGCTGACTCGTGACAGGCCTTGCTGCTGACGTTTTCGCGACACCGCGGATTTGTACGTTAAAACGGCGTGCACGTGGAGTGAATGCGTCGCGCGAGACGCAGGCCGGTCCGCAGCGAGGCCTGCGGTGGACGTTGCCTTATTATTCGCGAAAATTTCCACGGGGATATCTGTCGCGTTTCATATTCCACGTTTTCTGTGGAAAAAATGTATTATCCACGATGGAAGAAAAAAAAGAACAAATATTGCACTGGAAACTTTCGTCAACAGAAGTCGATGCTTAGCGAGGAGCTCCGTGAATTTCTATTATTCTCTCTTCGAAAATCGGATCGTCGCTCGGTTGCCCAAGGAACCAGCTCCAGCGACGAGTTGTCGGAAATTTTTCTGCAGCGTTGTGGAGCGTTGATTTAACGCTGGCCGTGGAAAATGGTGGGAAACGCGTTAGTAGGGCTTCGAACGAAACCATTAAATTACGTTGATCGGTGATCCTGTTTGTGACGAGCGGCTGGTCGCCCCGCAAATTCGATGATATTGTTTAACGCGCGTAATACGCTCGGCTCATTTGCACTCCGCCCCTCCACCTGCGCAAATACACCGGTCAAAGCGAGCGTATCGGCAATTTGCGATATTTATCGCGGTCATATTATGCTCCATCGTTGGCGATTTTACTCCCAGCCGGCTGATTGTCAATGGGACTCAAATTAAATGTTTAAATATTCCTGTTTCGCTTTGATCGACCGCCTGGATGGAGGCTTGTTTTCCAGGCCCGGGATAAATTCGAATTGCTCGGCGCTACATTGGCAATTCGATTTTGCTAATTAGAGATTGGAACGTGTGCCTCGTGTCCAACTATTGTTTTAATCGCATTCGCGCTACTTGGATGCGTAATTCGCTTAATTGTCAGATACTGGATCATTCGGATAACAGGAGAGCACTGCTCCTTCTGTCACTTGCTCAAAATCGCTATCTTTCTTTTTACCGATCGGTTAAAAGGAGCCGCATGTATCCTATTCGAATAACGAGGGCTCAGCAGCCAGTGGCACACTGGGGATTTAATCTTAACGGAAGCCGAATTGAACGGCTAGAAATATCTCGACGAAAAATTTATTTAATGCAATTCCATTCGATACAGATTCAATAAAATTTATCAAGCGATTATAAAGCCTTATTTAAAGAATAAAATCAAGCTTTATACTCTTTTTATAAAGCCCCCTCTGCTGTATTACGAATTGTGCCCCGCGATGCTGGACAATTCGTAACGATTATTTCACCGTTATAATTCGAGTTGGCGGGCGATTGCGTAAGCGCCCGTAACCGGAGAATCTCGCGCTGACGAAGATCGAGAGGTGAGAGTTCTGGATCCAGAAGCGTCGATTCGAGAGGCCTGAGACGGGGGCGTAGGTGTCGGCGACGAGGGGGGAGCGTAACCACCTGTCTATAAAAAGCGTGACCGGATGTCCCGGACGGAATATGCCGTTTCCTGTAGGAGGAGAGGCCGTAGGTGGGCACCGGTTCGCGTCCGCGAGCTTACACGCGTTGCACGGCCAAGTGCGCTTTGGAAAAACACAAACGAATCGGTGCTGTCTGCCTCGCCGCGTCCTGTGCGCGGCTCGCTAACAGATTTTCAAGTGTGCGGGGCGGAATCAGCTTTCAAAGCCAGTCGGCATCACGGCACCCGTGATTCGACCGGACAGCCTTTGACAATCGATCCAGTTAAAATCATTCGCAATATTACGCGGGAGCGTGAACTTCATCCTGTTGCACAGCTTCCGATAGCTTTCGATGCTCGTGGAAAACAGGCGGTAGAATCGAAGAGTCCTCGTAAAAAACACAATGCGGCCAAACATTTAAAAGTAAACGGTTTATTCTCATTGGAAAATGTTCCATTTGATTCTCGGCACTTGCAGTGTTTTCTACAAGGACCCCTCAATCGATCTAATCGAAAGAATTCGAGTTGCCCGAAGCCACGTCGCGCAGGAAGTCCTCATGCTCGGAGAAATATCGTTAGAAGATCGTCTCGTATCGTGAACTCAGCTTTATTCGACGTCCGTAACGAAGTCCGCGGATAATCGGGCAGCCTCGGCCGGGGATCACCTGGCCGGCCGATTTCTGCTCCGCGCGCTGCCCGAACGCTCGAGCTCTGTGCTCCTCGCGGCCAGGGGGGGGAAAAAGGAATGGCAGAACGGCAGAGGGGAAGGTGGAGAGCGAACGGGACGAAAGGAGAGGCAGACACTAGCTCGGGAGAGTGGATCGGCGAGTTGGAACAAAGGGAACTCATAACCGCTATTCACCGGCTGCTCCACGGCCCTCTGCGATCTGCCTCGGCTGATTATTCCGCGAACGGAGAACGGCAATTGGTCGGGCCAGCCAGGGGGAAGAACGATGCTCTCGCCGCTCGAGGGCCACGGGCCTGACTTTTCGATAATAATTGTTGCATCGGCTTGCCCCGGGTGGTGGGGGCGTGTGCACCGATTACAAGCGCCGGTATCGATTTCACCCTCTTTCTTCTCTCCCCTTTCGATTGATCCACCGGGGGCTGCCTGAGCGTGTTATACCCGGGCCTCCTCCGCGCGCCGAGCCCTCGTAAGTTTTCCCACTTCGTTCGGTAGTCGCGCTACGAACGGTTTCAAGAGCCGCGTCACTTGCCACTCCTCGGCTCAATTACCGTGAAATCCACGTCGCCGGGAGTCGTCGAACGGTTCCGCCAGCAATCTGGCCGCTTTGATCCGCCTATATTTCTCAGCCCGCGCAGACAGGCTTCTCTCCGAGACGGTAGAATGAAAATTCTGCCCGTCGCCTGGCCCCTCCAGCTTTCTTATCCTTATTGCGTTTCCTCGTCGAGGCTCCCCCCCCCCCCCCCCCCCGGAACGTCCCCTGCTCGATATCCGGCCGTTGGCCGCGGCTGAAACGGACCCCGTCGGTCGTTGATTCCCGGCGAGCTGGACGAAGGATCCCTGCAACCTCGGAGAATCGTGCAGGCGTGAGTCCGCCAGATCCGCTCCCGTCCCTCCTCTCTCTCTCTCTCTCTCTCTCTCTCTCTCTCTCTCTCTCTCCTCTGGCAGCCACGAGCCGGCCTCGGGAGCGCGCATTAGTCATCGTCAGAGAAAGCGAGCCAGCGACCTGGCAGCGCGCGGGGCGGTGGAGGGGGCGGGGGGCAAAAAGGGGGATAACGGGGCAAGCCTCTTATCGTCATCGACGGAAAACGAACGAACAGGATCGTCCGGGTCGATAAATCGTCGGGAATCAAAAGCGACGTCTTCGGGAACCTGCTCTCCCATTAAACGAGCCAGAAAACTCGAAAAAGAACTGTGAAAAACGTCTGGCCGGCGGGACGAGGCCGTGAAAGGAGTCAGCGACGATCGTGTTTCAGAGCTCGGGGGTCCGGTCTGCTCCAGCGATATTAGTTTCAGAGAGGGTAGGCTGGATGCGTTTTTCAAGATCGTTATCCCGATGAGATCACCGCGTTCCCGTCCGCCTTTAAAACCGAACCCGGCCGTCCACGCTTTTGTTTTCCACGCGGGCCGGGGACGAGAGTTCCTATTAAAATCAGATGTCTAGAGTTTCGTATCTCTATCTGCGGCTACCACGGACAGGTATAAATCTCCCGGCGACCGAGATACCGCTGCTGCGCTCTCTCGACCTATTCCCCCCATTTCCCGTGGAACGGAAAACCTCTCGGCACCCTGTCCTTCGTCGCGGTCAGCTGTTTAGTGGAAAAGTAACTGCGCTGACCGAGCTTCGAGAGAAATCACTGCGAGCTTGATGGCTGGTTCCAAATCCTTTTGTTACTCTAGCTCCGTTCTCAGCGAGCCATTGTCTCGCTATTTTCCAGTATGCGCTTCAATAGCTTTCGGCTGTTTTGAGGTGGCTCGGAACAATTGGTACCAGCACATTCGAGGTTGAAAATACGGAACGCGTCGTTTCGCGAGGGGGTGGAGCACAATTGGCTGGCTGGCTCGAGGGGGTCGACTCTCCGCAGCGGGATTTTCCTTTCGCCGTCGAGTGGTTCCAGCTCAGGCTTTGTCTCCGCACCGAGGGGCGGTCTCCCGCTTATTTTCGCTGGCTCTCGCCTCTCCTTCTCGCCACTTTCTCGCGAACGATTTCGCGCCAGGCCGACAATGCACCTCGAAGCAACAAGTACTCGAACCGCTTTAACGAAACGGGACGGAGAACGCTTCGAGGCGAGAAGCCTTGCGCTGGGTGGTTTGCTGTTACCTCCTGGCCGTTCGGGCGCGCCCCGGTTCTCGTGGTATTCAAATAACGCCCGAGAACACCGGACCGAGGTGGATGGGAAGATCGAAAGGGTCGATCCCATCTAGACGTGGAAGCGGATAGATGGGACGCCCGAGCGTGTAGAACAGGGCAGCTTAGACGGGAACTGACGTAACTCGCAGTTCGATCCGGAGTTCCCGTTAAATTACACCTCCTCCCGGTCGAGTACACGGGTAGCTACATACGCGGAGGACTCGTCGACACGAGAGGTACGAGTACCGATAGTCCGGGCACCGGGAATCGCCCTATAAGTAATCTTGTCCGAGAGTAACAGTCCGTTCCGTGGACACGCGCGCCTTTAACAGCGCCCTGTCCTGATGGATTATTCAAGAAGAATGCGCGACTAGTGGCGTATCACTGGGACGGAAATAGAGCAAGATGATTGCGCGATATTTCCAGGGGGAGACTGAATCCTCTATAAGCTCCGTGGAGCCTAAGTAGGGCAGAGCGAATCCTTGCGAAGCGAATCGAAGGTGGCCCCAAGGTGTTCGGCGAACGGAAGGCGACCTTAACCCTTGACTGGGCGGAGAAGTGCCAAATCGAACTTGGAAATTGAAAGTGAAGACTCTCTATTTACGGAGGGTTAACCAGGGGGCTGTTCCAATTGCGAGGACCCGATCGACCTGCGGTGGGCGTGTCGTAAATCCAATAAATATATAAAATCCACATTTTAGTTACTACTTAACGTAGAACATATAGAAATAGAGTGGCCCTTTGCTATAGTAAGTGTAGAGACTACAAAATGTGTCCGAAGGAAGTGAGAGCGCAGAAACTCTTGTTGGCGGAAAATAAATCGCGCTCCTCGCGGTAGCGAGTACCTGTGTCTGATTGGTCGCGTCACAGTGGCCAATCTCGAACATCCTGGTTACCCTGGTTAAACCTGGTTACCCTGGTTAAACCTGGTTACCATGGTTAAACCTGGTTACCATGGTTAAACCTGGTTACCATGGTTAAACCTGGTTACCATGGTTAAACCTGGTTACCATGGTTAAACCTGGTTACCATGGTTAAACCTGGTTACCCTGGTTAAACCGGGTTACCCTTCATTTCTATCCAAGCTTGTATGTTCCCTTCATTTCTATCTAAGCCTGTGCGTCCCCTTCATTTTTATCCAAGCCTGTGCGCCCCCTTCATTTCTATCCAAGCCCGTGCGTCCCCCTCATTTTTATCCAAGCCTGTGCGCCCCCTTCATTTCTATCCAAGCCCGTGCGTCCCCTTCAATTTTATCCAAGCCCGCGCGTCCCCTTTATTTCTATAAGCTTTACTTAAAACCTCTAAAACAAAAATAGTTTGCTGGTATAAAAACAATATATTATTTTGTAGAAAGTTCCCCTCCGTTTCTATAAGCTCTACATAAATAGTTTATTCAAAATTTCTTCCGACTTACCTTGTTAATTGAGACAATAATTCAGTGTTCTGTATGGCGTGAAAACTCGTGACATTTAAACAATTTGGACAAGTTTCCTTATTTGACACTTTGGAGGTTATGATTGTTTGACACTAGCTAGGTCACGTTTACCTCGACAGATGTGCCCTCTGTCTGGCTGTCACGTGACGACAATTTGTTACGCGATTGGCCGAAACCTTCATCCAACGTGCATATTGGAGACATTTCCTCACCCTTTCATTCTCCCCTCTTGCCTACACTTGACGGAGAAAAATATCTTAACATAAAATTCGGCAAGTTGCAACTTTACATCGAAATATCTCGGCTCATAAGGCACGTAGGAACAAAACGAAGACACGTGTCTTATGTAAATCAAAGCCAGACTATCCATTAAGACCATTCAAAATCTAATCCCGATCAGCCGTTATCGAGACTCGGTAATCTCAGGGTTCTTGATAGCGGGTCGCGGCGTAATGCAGACACTGTGCGTCTCGCGCTGCGCATATACCTATATGTACTTGGCCCGAGACACTACCGTCCCTCTTGATTTCCCCGATACTATCGAGGCTGACCTCGAAGACACGGTCTCTCGAATCGCGTTAACCCTGGCGGCGCGAACGAACCGGCCTTTGCCATCGTCGGGTTTCTTTCGAGCGGCTCGCCGAAGATTGATCGCCGTCCTCCGCGTACGCGGGACGGTTCTTGCGACCTCGCCACGTCCGTTCGGGACATTTATTGGCCGTTCTTGCGCCGCTCCAGCCCTGGGCGTAGGTGTTGCTGGACACGCGGCGATACCGCGATAAATTTCGCATTTTTACCACGTCGATACACTTCCGCCCCTCGTTCACCCTGTACCTAGCTCGCGAAGCCCCACTTTGAACACCTATCGCGCCACTTAGTAGAGCAGATTAAAATACAAATAATTGCATCTTGAATTTCGAGGTAAAGATGAATTCTGAGGCACCTCTTTTTCACCCGTATGTGCATCATCTGTATATATAAAAGAAGAAGTCCTGATTCACTGATCAAGGCCCGGCTCGAACCGTCTAACTGGGGAACGTAAAATTTCGAAGGTAGGAATTATCCAAAAATAATCACAAAATCAAACGAACTGAATACCTAACAGTAAAAATCATTGATAAATAAAATATAATTATAATAAATAAATTCATAGATCTAACTAAAAAATATTAAAAAATTAAACGTTTAGAATAAAATCCAGATAAAAAAGGAACTCCACATAAACAAAATAAAGAAATAACTATAGCAATACTCTTCGAGTACATTGTTTTCATGACGTAGGCACCCACTAAGGAAGGATTTTTGGAAATTCCATCCCCAAGTGGATGAAAAGACGAGAAATGTATTCTCTGGGACTTGCTAATATCTCTCAGGCCCGATTAGATATCAACTTGGTTCTTATTCACAAAGATTACCCACACAAATGCCTCGAAAGCAATTTCAGGATTTTTCCCTAATCGCAACTCCTAAGGGTTGTGAGAAAGGGGTGAAATATATTTTCTCGGGGTCCTTAATATCTGTTAGCCCCGAAGCGAGGCGCCGAGGGTATTTTGCTAGTGGCGTATAATTTTTGTTGCACTCCGCGCATCGAGAGGCGTCGAAGATTCGACGGTTGAATTTATGTCGCCGAGCTGCGCACCGTTGCCGAACATTTTCCTCGAGTCCAGCCGACACGAGGAGCCTCCGCTGTATGGAATCGCGATTCGTCTTCCCCCTATCTCGCCCGTGATCTATTCAACTTACACACCGCGAGGAAGGAGCGCGCGTTAGTCATCGGACGGTCGCGAGAGGTCGAGCGAGGGGACACGGAATTGAATGTTCGCGGCACGTGTGGACGTGGAAGTTTCCTCGAAGGATAACGCTAACCTCGCAGCTCGACCCCCTCCTGACCCCGCCCCCCCCCCCACCCCCGCGCAAATAACTCGATCGAGAATTCCGGCGCAACTTTCTTCGAGAGCCTCGCCCGCAGTCCCAGCGAATTCTGTCGGGAACGGCTGTCGAGGACTGTTAGCAGCGGCTCGATTAGTTAACGGGCTCCGTAACGGATTAGCAAGTTCGCGGTACTATTAAGGATCAACGAGTTTTCCGGCTGGATTCCAGTCCGGGCGGGAAAATCTGCTAATGTCGCGGCCACGGGGGCGGCAGCCAGCCGGCTGAGCTTTCGTTTCAGAATTCTCGGAGTTCGCCGCGCAACGTAGCACCGGGATATTCGAGGAATCTCGAGGCCCCTGGTCGCCTCTCCTCGCACCCTGCTTTGCGTAATCGCGCGCTTTGCGAATTGGATCGATATTTCTGTAATTACACGGCGGTTGGAGGCGCCCGGCGACTTTCCCATCCGTGCACCAGTGAGTTGGAAGAAACAGTGGACCCGGAATTGAAGTGGGAATTGCGCGCCCGTCGGATAGACAGTGGAGCGTGATTTTTAGGTGTTCGAGGAGTGTTAGATCCCTCGAATCCGGCGCGCTGTACAAAGAGCATTTCCACTCGCCGGGCAATATCGCGATCTAGGCTGCTCCGGGGCCGAAACGATCCATCTCTCGGAGGCAAAAGGGCTCTGCCTATCCCTTCGCCCCTCCCTCGGGTAAACGAGAAAGCGCCGCGAGGAAAATACCATGCAAATCCTGTAGCTATTTTATCAAGCCCGCCTCGTATCCAGAGGCAAAGAAGAATGCGGTCTCGCGCTACTTCTCTTCCCGCCCCGAGTTTCTTTTATTTTTCCCCCGTGCAGCCACCCACCCACCCCCCTCGCGGCTCCTTCTCGCCGCAGCCTGACCCGCAAATGCAAATTTCCCATCGCATTTGTTCGAACTGCAGACCTTTCGCCCTTCCCTCCCGGTTCCTGCTCTTTGTTCCCCTATTTGCCCCTCGCTCCCCGACCGAAACACCCACGCGACCCCCTTTCCCTTCCATCTGCCCCACTGCACCCGATCCCCAGCAGCCTCCGGTTTCTTTGGGCTAGGGATAAACGATCTCTCTCTTTCGGGCTTCTGGGTAAATTCTCGATCGTCGGCGAGGTCGCATCTAGAAACACACCGCGAACAAATAGTTGACTTTATGAGCAACGGGGCCAGGCTTTGGCTACCTGCCCCGAGTGCTGCCTGCGAGTAATTAATTCTTTGGGGATGCAGTTTTCCGAGCGGGAGGACCTCCTTCTAGGTATCCCAGTGGATGCAAATGTTCCCCAGGTTACGAGCGCGGTTTACGAGCCTCGTCGAAATGATCGTGACTCTGGAGCGGGATCGACCGGACGGGTAAAAGAGGGGGCGGCACTCCTGGCGCCGTTCGAGTGGCAGTGCAACTTCGCAGATAGATCGCGGGAATACTAGGCGTTGGTTATCGCTACTGATTTATTACCGGTCTTCATTCCCCGTAGACGGGGAGAAGAAAATCTTATCCGGTCTCTTAACCGCGGCTGGATAAAAATTGCTGGATGATCGATCCAGGCATCCATCCAAAAACCAAGGCACGCGCTCCGAAGGGCTCTGTATCGCGATTTACCGGGCACGTTCCCCCGGATCCGTAGCTACTCCGAGAACGCGTTGCTCCGTAATCCACTTTATCAGCGTTTTCGAGGATCGCGGAGCCGCTTTCCTCGCCACGTACGCGCCGGCACGACAATTAATAGCGATTAGCTCCTGATGAGGATAAGTGGCTGTGCCTCTCGCGCACGTGGAGCAGGAGGATCGATCATGTTTACTCGAAACACGGGGCCCTTTCCAGAAACCCCCGCCGGAATAATTTACCTTCGCCTGGCCCCGTATTCTCTTTGACGCTCCCCTGGAGACGCGGTGCGCGCTCGGCCAGTGACACGCGGTTGGCCCAGCCTCTCTCCAATAAATGTGCAGGTGAATTGTGTAAAGACCGACGAACCATCGCTTCACTCTTTAGATGCCGAGTGCTACCTAATAATAAAATAGTCCTACCGGTTTAAATTGTGATTCTAGTGGGGGCAAACTTATCTTTGCCATTACTTCTTCCTGTATTTACTCGTTTATTATTTTTCAAGCTTTTTCTACTTTATTTATGAGTATTTTTGCTCGCTTCTGCGTGCAAGTAAAAATACAGGTGTTCTTAGTAAAAGTTAATATCTCCAGATTATAGTTATTCCCTTAAAAAAAAAAGAATCGAATTCTCAGTAACCTGCAAAAACCAGCTTAATAAATTCCAAAAAGATTTCTTTCGTTATACGTTGTATTTGTTGAAGAAAAAAATCTTTAAACGTAGCTTTATTTTACGGCCGATCGAAGTAGAATTACCCCTTAAATTCTATCACTAATGTATTTATCAAAGTACCGGAGAAACTAAATATTACACCACTTCCCGAAGCTTCAGACTACGTACATTTTTGATTTTTGCTGAAATACTAATCTGTTTATTATCTGTAATCTCGAGGGTTCGAGTCCCATCCGCCGAGGATCCCCTTTCTCCTCCCACGCTAATCTATTTCAAATCTCCCCTCCGCTTTCCAACGAACCTCGCGAACGTTCGCCACCGTCGAAGCAGCCCCTAAATTCCAAGCCTCTCCGTTCGCATCTCGCCTCTCGTTTGCACGATACCTCGAGAAGAATCGCCCCGCAGTTCGGCGTTTGGTTTGCACCAGACGTCTCGCTGCCTCGTTTCTCGCGCGATGCTGCTTCGAGGAGCCTGGGAGCAACTGAACCGCTGGCAAACAATTCCGCGCTGCAATTACGCCACCGTCACGATCCTCGCGCCGTCTGTCTGGTCCCTCGCGATCCTTGCTCCTCGACCACTTCGTCTCGCGCGTACCCGTCGTCGTCGAGGATCCAATTCCCAGGGACGGAGGGCGTCGCTGCCCTCCGGCATTTCCTGGGGGGCTTGTGGGCGCAGGGGTGGCAAAAAGGAGACGCCAGGAAAGTCGCGGAAAGTCGTTGCAGCCGGGCCTGATGGCTGCAATCGTTTTCTTATGCGTCGCGACGTGTCGCGGAATTGCCTCGCCCCTCTTCTCCCCCGCCGCGTCCCCTTGGGTCGCAGGGCATATTTCACGGAGGTAATGAAAATTTGCCCGTATTTCGCGCCGTTGCTGTTTACCTGCGGACTTGGACCTTTGGAATATTACGTAGGTATGATTCCGAGCTCTGAACACGCAGCTGGGAGCCCCGAGTACGATGGACGGTGGACTCTGAATTCCAATTACAATGGATATTACCGAAGATGACTCTTATTCGCATCGATAGGTGAGATACCCAGGTGTGATCCACTTAGAAGCGATCGAGACAGAGGAGTCGGGGTATAGCTGTATCGAGAATTGGAATTGGACTGCATTATCCCGAATTTCCATAAATTATTCCTTAATCTTGGTGGGCAAATGACCGCCGTCCGTTCCGGGGAATCGTGACGGCGCGTCCCGATGGGATCCGCGTGCGAATCGTCCGTCGGAGCGGACCGACGAGGGAGAAGGCGAGAGGGCAGAATCACGGCGAGCACACGGGCAATTCCCCGTGTGACGTACAAGGAAAGTCAGTTGAGCGATCGTGACGGGGTGCACAGTCCTCCCGCTCCGCTGTCTCCGAGCAGTCTCTCCTGGCGAACGACTGTTCACGGCTCCGGCGAGATCGCGCCGGGCCAGTCATAAAGCGATTTATAGTCGGCGGCCGAGAGCCGGTCAACTTTCCTCGCGCGGGCAGCCTCTCGCGTCGCGACATTGTTTGCAAGTTACGTTCAGCTGGACATGGAGTACCGTATTTATTAGAGCGTGCGCAGCTTGGGATTAGAGTTTATTAGCTGACGCCCCGGCTGGGATTGAAATTTATCGGGTGGCTAAGACTTTCACCATTGCTGTCCTCGAGGCAGATCGCGCTTATTCGAATCCTCGGGCAGATTTACCGTGCGAACTTTGGACGCGACACCAGCGGCTAATCGTTTCTATTCATCCCTCTCCCAGTAAACCGTGTCTCGCGGAAGAGCCGAGGGGAGCGCGTCGCGCCCAGTTATCGAATTTCGCGAGCGAAACTGGTGAAACGGACGAAACCGGGGAACGATGGGATTCTAGGGGCTAGCGCGACGGTCCCGTTTTCACCGCTCCGAATAAATTGCCCGACCGCGCCAATGAAATTCCCGCATACGATAAATTCGCCAGCCGCGGTAATTGCGGCTCGGCCGCGTCGCAGAAATAGCGCGGATAATCCCGCTCGTCGGCCGAAAGAACGATCATTGCGCGTTATGAAATTGTCGCTGAACCAACAGCGCTGGGGTGGGTTAGTTTAAACCATCCCCCTCGCCCTCCGCGCCTCGACCAAAACAACCCCAGGCCCCGATCGCGATTCTAGACTCGCCGAATCGGGAGGAGCAAACGTGTACAGTCGAGTTGGCGCTTTTCCGGCGACCCGGGAGGGGCTGGTGGAATCGAGTGGATGGTGTGGACCGGCCACGAAAACTCGAGATTAGAGGAGCGCGGGAAACTTTTTCCATCCCCTGGCTCGAATTCGATCTGGCCCTCGCAATATCCGGCCGCAGGCGCGGGCTTTTGCATAACGAACGGCGACGTCGATGTAACCGGCGAGTCCTTGGGCACCGTGCATTCCAATCGGCGTTCGGCATTCGTAGAACGCAGAACGGGGCATTCCGGAAGCGCCGGGCGAGTCACCGCGACCGCGTCCTGCCCCTCTGACCGCGTCTAGTCGACGGGGAAAGCGGTATTTCGCGATTTATCCGCCAACTTTTTCCGCGCCCGTGAAACGCCACGCGCCCGGTATTCGCTGGGAGGATCCACCTCGCCGATCCACCGGAGGAGGATATTCTACGGCAAACGGGAAGGCGACCGGCAGTGTCCCTGGAGCAGCCGGACCATCCCGCCGTTTACGACTATCGCCCGATGCAAATGAGTAGATCGACAAATGCCGCGTCTGGTCGGCGCGACAGCGGCTCCGGGGGGCTTTAATCCTCGACAGCTGTAGGACAGCTTGTCGAACGCCGCAGTGGCGTATTAGCATCGTGTAATCACGCGGCCCCTTGGATCCCGGCCCGGCGGAAAGGCGGCGACAATTTCGTGGCGGGACCGCGCGTCGTCGCGACGCTCCTCGCCGCGGCGGAGCCTCGATCTAATCGGATCGATCCCCGCCGCGTGTAAACGGTATCCGATAATTTGACGCCGGTAATCCGTTTACGCCGGGCGCGCTATCTCGGCGACTGGCGTAACTCGATATAATCAGCCGACGAGGTAATTAACCGGGCGTCGATTAATAGCGACGACGACCGGCGTCCCTTGCTTTTTTTCCCCTCCCCGCGGAAGCTGCGGACCGCGACGCCTGTAAACACACCCTCACGTTCCTGCCAGCCATTTGCATAATTGCGCGCGCGCCCGCTCCTTGCCCGTAACCAGCGCCCACGCTCGCGATAACTGTATCTCGCGGCAAACTGCCACGGTTCGTTGTAGTTGGCAGGCCGCGGCTGGGCCCTCCACCCTTCCAGCGATTTCCGTATTTCACCTGGAAATTGGGCTGTCCTCGGTTTCCGCCTCGATTCCTCGATCCCTTCGTCGATTTTACTCCAAAGCAGGGATTTCTGAATCCGATTTGCGCAAGTGTGATCGCTTGAGATTCCTTTTCTTTTTTTCATAGAAATTCGCGGGCGATTCTATCGAAGGAATGCAAGTCTTTTATTATCGTTATCATTGTTATTTTTAGTATAATACAAGTGATTTCGGCGCACTGGTTCGGTCAATTAACAAACTAAAAACTATTTAATTATATAAAGCAATTTAATTATATACGCTTTCAACGTTTCAATCTAGGTTTAGATCATCTTCAGGAAAAGTTTAGAAAAAATATAAATTATTGCTTACGCTATTAAATTGAGTCACAGTGCTCTGGCACTATGTGTGACCTGCGAGTCGGTTGGAATAAGGTTATTTTTAGTCATTCACGCGCTCAGCTCGGTATTTTACAGATGTACAGCGTACTTGTTATCAAGCTGTGATCCTCGACTATTATGCTTATTATTATTATCGCGCGGTTAATTACAGAGAATACAGAGAAATGTAAAAAGAATACCGAAGGTAGAATAATTCGGTCCGAGGAACTTATGCTCTAAACGCACCCACGCAGGCGCGTCAATGTCGGCTCAGGGAGTATTTTTCAGTTTGGTTAGTCGAAAAGTCCAACCGGCCAGCATTGATTATTCGCAGCGAGCTATGACGCGCCATCAAATGTCTCCCGCTGTATTCCAGGTATTTCGTTTCTCCCCTGTCCATCTAACCCTCGCTGTCCCGTTTGTAATCGAGTTTCAATTGAACGGGAATTTAATTTTCCGTCCGGCAACATCGAACGTCCCACGGTTAAATAGTTCCGGTCTGTTTGCCTCGGGAATCACGAACGTCGAGATTCCCATTTCGATCTCCTCCTCCCTTTGCTGGCCACCCGTTCCGCGGACCTGGCCAGCCCTGGCACTCGCGGCGCAGCGTCCCCGATGTGCGTCTGCCCGTCCGTAATTGAGCACATCTCATAACGAGGCGGACAAAGCCCTTCGGTGCCAACGATGTCCTTCGGGGGATGCCAAAAAGTTCGCGAGAACTCTGCTCCGATGACGAGCCTTCTAAGAAGACCCTCTCCCGTTGGCGCGATGTATCGATCCAGTGTAACGACCCCGGTACCCCGCAAACCGCCGCCACGCCGGGGTATTAGATATGCAGAAACAGTGCAGCCAGAGAGCGCCCTGCATTACGAGCCGCCGGCTGAATTAATGGATTAATAAATCGCAAGGAACACGGGCGCACGGAAGTATTAACGGTTCGAAGCGACCCCTTGGCGAACGGCAATAAAATCCGTGGCGGTCGCGCGGGGGTGCGAAACATTGTATGCAGCGGTCCCGTAATCCAGGACACATGCGCGCCCCGTTATTTACGCCTCTGTCCCCCCGAATTCTCGGAATACTCGGGATTCCTCGAGCAGCGTTATATCGCCGGCCCGGCGAATAATAGACAGCTCCGTTCTCCATACTCGATCGAGAAAAAAAACAAACAAACAAACAGCTGTTTTCACGGCTGTTGGCGGGCCAGGTTGTATTGTTTCACGGGGGGGGGGGGGGGGGGGAAACAGAGCTGGAAGAGCGGTGTGTCCCGCCTAGAGAAACTTTCTCCGGGCAGGAAAGCGTGGAAAGGCGAGGAACTGCCACGGGCGAGACTCGGCTCCGGGTGATTTCGGTTTCGCGAGATTGCCAGAGGTCGAGGCTGTCCCCGAGGGAGCCGGACGCGCCTCCAAACAACTCCGACAGATCGTTGAATCGTTGCTCGGCCGCGGCTCGCAATGCTCGACCACTGTCGATCCCCTGCTGTTCGTTTGCAAGAAAAGGGGCCGGAATAACCGGTTGCCCCGGCGTTCTGCGCCAAGCTGGAGATTGACGGAAACCGGGTCTCTCGATTCGAGAACAACGAAACACGGTGAATGAAGGAGCGAAAACGCTCGAGGAGGGAGGGGGAGACGTGACGCGCGGCGGGGCCCGGCGTCGCGGGTTTGTGTGCGGAGGAAGCGTTTCCGCGAAGAGTATTAACAAACGAATCGTTTCCATTCGCGGCGCTCCGGGAAGCTTTGTAATCCGCGGCAGGAAGGCGAGCGAGATAATGTCGAGCGCGTCCCTCCAGCTCTGTACGCGCTCCCCTTAATTAATTAAAACCAACGAGTCGCTTTGTTGCCTCTCCGTGGGCCCGTTTACTAATCTTAAACGATTATTAAGCAGACGGGCAAATAATTACATATTCCTCGCGGCCCGCGCTGTCGAGGAGGGTCCGGGTCCCGGCGCTTATAATATCGCTCGCGTGTGTCGCGCGAGGGAATCTGAATTTTAAAAGCACGCGCGGTTCAGCGAAAGAGGAAGATGGCGTGAAGGATGGCGCCGAGAGTGAGAGAGCATGATGCTGGGCGATTATAGAGAAAGTGTGCGAGGTGAAAGGAGTGTTTCAATGAAATAAGCTAAATTCAAAATTTAAAAGCCCCCTACGCAAAAGGAAAATTTTGAAAAGTATCAAATAGGTGTTATTTATTTCATATTTATTTCTCTGTTACGAGTAGTACCTATAGTCCCGATATATTATATTTAGTATTCTGATTTCATACACCTAGTAATGAACTTCTACGATTGTAACTCAGCTATTTTATAATCTTTATTTTAAGTTCTTACAATATTAAGTTGTTCTTAAATTTTCTTATGTTTGCAAAAATATATCAATAGGGTTACACCGCATTAATAATAATAATAATAAAATAAAAATTAAAAAGGTACATACCAATCCTTCTGTTTGTGTGGGAGTTTAAAAAATTAACTCTTGAGTCAATTACCAAAATCAATTGTGTTTTCTTTTCTCTCTCGAAATCCCCGTTCCTCCGTCTAATTACTCTAGTTTCCCGTTGGCCAGAGGCGACACGGAGAGGGAGCAGAATGCCCCAGAGAGTGAGACGATCGAAGACGCGTGTCGCCTCTGTCCGATAGCATCGAGCAGCGTGTCCTCCGTTCTGTAAAGCAACGAAATTAGCGAGGAAAAGGGGAGCCGGGCCGCCTCGACAACTTCATCGGACACAGAAACAACTTGTAACGTTCCGCGAACGCAGGTAACAGGCCTTAAAAAAAAAGGGGGGGAAACATCGGGCAAAAGGAACGGTGGAAGGAACGGGGCCCTCTCCGGGTACAAATCTATGGAATCTGTCGAAAGAGAGCCGCTACCTGAAGAAGCAGGGGCCCGTGGCCACGGCGACGGGACCAAGGGCGGACACGGGGGCCCGGAACAAGTGGAACGTTCGTGCGGATTTGCGGGTTCGATATTCGAATTGAAAACTCGCGACGTCTCTCGTTTCCATTAACCCGGCGCTCGCAAGGTGAGATCTCACAAACCCCCAAAGATTTTAAATTCAGTATAACTTTTCAGCAACGCGTGACAGTGAGTCGTTATTTATTTCGTTAATTACATAAGCTAGGGAGAGTACATTTTTGTTGAAAATTAAAGATGTTTAATCGGTCAAGTATTTTAGAGTAATAAAAATTTAATTTCGCGTATCTGCGACTTTGTTACGTAAAATTTCACGCCACTGTGTAATCTCATATTGATTAAAGATATGGTTTTCTATAATACGCTAAATTATTCGCGGGGTCTGTGTGACCCCACCTTACCAACGCTGGCTCCAGCAATGGCTTATTAATATCTTTTGTCGATCGATAACACAGGCTCTTTAAACGGGGCACGATTGTTAAACGATATATAGTGCCGGACGTCCATAGGACGTCAACCTCCGAATAGCTGGCATTGCCGAAACGATTATTCGTTAGCGTCCATTGAAACGAAAAGCCACGAGGCCGAGGTTAGCAAGGGGGCCGACGTGCAGAATCGCGCGTTAAATTGCTCGAAAACTCGCGAGGTGGCAGGGAATCGAGTGGGCATCGACTCGAGCGAGGGAAAGAAAGGGTCTCGGGCTGGGCAGGAGGGAAAAGGAAGCAAAAAGAGGGCGTAGGAGAGACGGGGTAGGCGGATCCTGTCTGGACCTGCTGAAATTCCAGCATGTACCGGGTGCTCGGGAACAGAGGCACCGAGGGCGCGCGAAACGCTATGGAAATTAGAGGGCCTACCGTCCGCGTTAATTAATCCCGCGGCCTGCGCACGACAACGTCCCACCCTCGCGCTTTCTATGCTAAGTGGATCTCGGGGATGACGAATGAAACGGGGCTCGGTCGGCGCCTCGAGTCGCCGGGAGAGACCAACTTTCCTGCGTCGCGATAAATTCACTTCGCAGCTCGGGTACTGGCTTGCCAACGCGGAACGCCTTCTCCTAGCGCGGGCAGTACGCGCCACTGGAGAGCCGCGAAACGGCTCCAGGAAGAGTCGACCACCGTGGGAGCCTGCGGTGGAGGGTTCGGGCCTCGCCCAGTGACGTTTCAGGCTGCTGAGTCCGATGGTTCTCGGAGAAGGATTTTAGGCGCTGCTCGGTGGAGACCCGCCGGGTCTTGAGAGACCCTTGCATCGCGGTTAAGATTAGAGCTGCCCGATGCTGCAATTTAATCGTTCCTCGCGGGAAGGGCAACGTTCCTCTCCCTGAGTTGTGCGATCTTCTCCGCTGCCTGTTCATTTTTCCACTCGACTCCCCGTTTCCTGCGCGTTCGAGGGTTACGGCCAGCGGCCGTCTCGTTGCGCTCGCGAGTCGAAGCCAGGACAAAGTAGCCCTACTCCCAGCTGGTGCGCCGAGGTCCTCTTTACTTCAGTGGCCCTCGACCGCTCGAGAGCTCGAATGAGCGTGCAGATGGGCACGGGGGATCCGCTCGGAGGCGGGGTGGCCCTAGCGATATTCCCCTCCTCGAGATTCATATTCGTGGCAGGCACCTCGATTCCTTTGGATTCCCTCGTTGAAGAGTGGAAGCTCGCGTAAGAACGTGGTGCACGTGCTGGCGGCTGATGGCCGTGGCGTATCGACCCGTCGAGGCTCCGCTCGAAAAACTTGCCTCGTAGCGGCGCGAACGAATGAAACTTCCGTAACGAGCTAATAATTACAATTTAACAGGCCGCAGGGCCCCCCCGATGGAAGTTTATTAAAGTTCCCGGGGCGGCGGAGTTCTCAGCGACTCATTTACAATTTCTTAGCGTAACCGAGTCTCCCGTAATTCCCCCGTCGCCCCTCCCCCAGATCGATAGATTCCGGATCGGGGATTCCGTCTGGGCCCCATTATCGTTCGAGTAGCACGATTTTAGGGACGAGGCCTTGGATAGGGATCCGGATCGTTGCTTGGGCAGAGGCGAAGGAAAAGCCAGCACGTCTCAGGGTTCCCCTTGCTTGCCACGCGACGCCAGGTAATTTCCGTCCCCGAAATAGCTCGCAGGGCCACGGAGGGAAGCCGGAAGCAGCTGTCCCTGGGAACGCGAGCCGCCTCTCAATTGCCCCCGGCCGGCTCGAAAAGTCCGCGGGCAGGGATGCAAATGCAATTAAATTAACTCGTTGGCCGACTTGACCCAATTCCAGCCTAGCGACCCTCGTCCCTCCTCCCTCCCAGGTCTTGTTTCTCGTTCTCGTCCACGAAAATCCTACGGTAAATACCTAACAAACGGGGAGTTCAAGACCTCCGTCTGAGCGCGGTCGAAAGAATCCCTCTGTGCGAGCCCTAACTTCTTGGGACGCGATTAACTTGCTGGAATAGCGTCTCGAGCGCCGAGTTTCGGTTCTGCTTCGCCGGCGGACCGAGGAAACGTATTCAGAGGGGCACTGGAGCCTTCGGACGGGCTCCCGTGGATTGTTGCCCCAACTGCGGGGCTTAATCCTTTAACCTAACTGGGCTGGTGGCGCGGGGAAGGGTTGCCTCGTGCACGATGGAACGTGAGAGTAGTGCTTCGAGCTTTCCGCCGGGCTGTGCTTCTTTTGTTTTATGAAAATAGCTGCGAGGGGGAAGGGGGTCGGTAGACAAGCTATCGATAATCCGCTGTCTGTCGCGCGGAAATCCTGTTAGATAGTTGGTTAAGGAGGGTGTGGAGCAGGAGGCAGATAGAGGACGCGGGTGGATCGGCGTGACGAGGGGCAGCGCGTTCCCCCAGTTTCCTCGCGACGGCTGTCGGAACGACGGGCCCCGACGTAGCCGCGTCGATGCTTCCCGTCCCGTGGTCGTTCCGCTGACGTAAAAGGCCGTGGATCCCGACCGCCTTCAGGAAATTTCATCACGTGTGCCGGGCGTCGGAACGACCGGTGTCGTCTGCATACAAACCATCCTCGAGGCTCCGTGTCGGCTCGCTCCTCTGCCCGTCAGGCCCATTATTACCTGTCCTTTGAAAACAAACTGCTCGACCTCTTTCCTCGTGGTCCTTCGCCCCGCCGAGCCCCTTCCCCGCTTTCTCATTTGCTGATAATAATCCACGCGCGCGACCCCGAGCACCCGTTCCTCCCTCCGCTCCCCTCTGTCCCCTTATATAATTCTTGGCTTACTCTCGGCTTATCTGCCCCCGAGCCTCTCCTCTCCTCGCGGATACCCCGATGGTCGATACCAACCCGTGCCACCCTTTCCCGATCTCGCGTCTAACATTCAATTAGACTCGGAGCAATTCGCTTTGCCGAGTTGGAACAGCCACGATCTGTCCCAGTTTCTGGAAGCCGCCGCTCTGGCTAAATATTCCATCATCCTCTTACCGCTGGCCGAGTTAATAGCTGTTCTTTCGGGACAGCTTTGAATCAGCGGGTCGCGCGACGCGCACTCGCTGGAATGAGAGCGGCGCAATTTTTAATTAAGTCAAAGGACCCCGTGGCGAGCGTCGAAAGCAGTCAGTCTGACGTAGCCGGGGGAGAGGGCGCGCGTTTGAAAGATCGCTTTGACGAGGAACGGCTCGCGAAAGGGGCCGACGGCCTAATTTCGCGGAGCCGCTCACCGAGACGGCGCGAGCCGAACTGTCCGCGATGGACAAACCGTTCCTTCGCTCGCGACAACGTAGCCTCTTTTTCTGTTGCAGGTGAGTGATACCCTCTCTTCTAAAGGTACTCGTGCAACGGGCTCGCGTAGGTGAGTCTCTCCGTTTCACCCTCCTCCCCCCATTCATGAATCAAAGGGATCGCACATTTCATCCGTACCGACAGGGCGGCCCGACAAGGGGATATCCCCCGTGTACGCGGGAGTGGATGGAACGGAACCGAACAGCGTAATCTAGCGAAAGAAACGCAAATGTTTGCGCTCCCCATCGAACTCCATCTCCGCAATTCGACGAGGCAACGGGGTCTCTCGTTTACTCCAGCTCGAGATTTTCCTGCGAACTAATTACCATCGCGTTATCAAGAACGTTTGTCCTCGGGACACGGTGAATTCAGGGAGGAAGAGCTAGCTTTTTCCAGCGTCGGGAACGACCAGCGCCAGCAACTCTGTGAAACGGATGGAAGACGAAGGAAAGACGGATCGCTGTCGTCCGACGGCGCGTCGGGTGCGAAGGGGATGGGGAGTGGGTTGAAATGTGTTCCCTGTCCCGAAAGGAACACCATTTGTCCGTCCCGCGGTTAGGAATCGAAGGGACATGAGAAATGACGCCAGCCGCCTGGACGAATGGCGGGGACACTTCCTAATTTCGAATTCCCGGCGACCGTGTTCTTCAGCCTCACCTCGTGGCAGGGGTTGGACGGGTCCCCGAGACTAGTTCGGGGGTTGAAGGAGGGGGGAGATTCGTGGCGGACGCGTCGGGACGCCGCGGAGGAAGCCGCTGGAATCATTTAGCACGCGATTCTTCGGATCGGTTGCGGTCTATCTAGGAGGGATGAAAGCTTCTACGGGGTGTGTGTGTCGCGCTGCGAAGAGGACGATAGAGGATTCGGGCGAAGTCCGGGCCTTTGCAGACTACGCAGCGCCGAGTTTTAATACGCAACTTCTCCGAGAAATTCCTCTCGAAACCCGAACACCCGTGGAAGATTTGCCGAAAGATGCAGCGGCGCGACGGGATGGAAAGCGTCGCTCGGAAAGCTCGATATTGTCGGGAACTGGTATAAAGGCTGCCATTGTGCGTCGCAGATCGAAAGGAAATAAGTATGGCGACGCGTCCTCGGTGGCTTCGGATCAAAATTGCCTTCGAACTCCCCTCGGACGGCGGACAATCCGCGCGATGGGGGGAACGAGCGGGGTGGTTGGTTGGTTGCGGAGTTACGGTAGATTCAGCCGTCTGATTTTTCAGGTCGTCCCGGCTCTCGGAGGAAACGTATCGTTCTGCTTCTCAGCGGAACGGAAATCCTTCTTTCAAGCAACTGCAACGACGGTGAAGAATGGCGCCGGAGCTTTCGGGGCTTACAGCCGCGCGGCGTCCTTCGGGCCCTCCTCGAGGATTCCCCTTCGCCTTCCTCCACGCGGATTTGAAGAACTCGTAGCCCTCGGAATCCCTGCACGCGATCTTTCCACGCGGCAGCGATCTGTTGATCGCACGGCAACGCGATAACCATGCCTCCGTCGCGGGACCTGTCGTCGTCTCAACGATTCGAACGATTCCCCAGCATCCGGCAAAGCCTGGAGGACCCGGAACGAAAGAGAATGGCGCCAACCGGTAGTGGAAATAAATGAGGAGGACGGCTCGTCGAGAATATCCTCGGTTCGTTTGGCGCGAAACGAGGCGAGCTCGGACGCGAAAAGCGCGTGGCGAACGAGGAGCCCCTGCCCCTGTGTCCCGGTTGCGCCAGCCGTTTCTATCGCTTGCTCATAAATTCACGGGAGGAACTGCCTTTCCCCGGGCCGCGTTGGCTCTCGTCGTGGTCGGCGCCCCCCTCGGTTTCGACGCCGCGTAAACGACACCGAGCCACTTGTAAACGATCCTTTAAAGAGCGGGTAACCGAGTTTCCTGAACGGCTCGTAAACCCCGCTGCCCGATCCTCTTTTCCCCCTCCCCTCGGCTGGATTATTGAGATCCCCATCGCCTCGTGAATAATAATCGACCGGCTTCCTCGCAATGCGTTTCGGTCATCCGAATCTTTCTTCGGTAGAGTCTACCGAGCTTCTGACTCTTGCCAACCGACAGAGACTCTTGCCTTTCATAATGCTCTGGGACGAAAGCGAAAGCACCTACTGTAAACGATGCCCAGCTGGACGCTCGAAAGGCCTCCCAAGCAACGACTTATTTCCCCACTCGATCACAGCACGACGCTGTTGTGTCTCGGAGCGGAAAGTGTCGACAGCGACAGAGTGCCACGGGTATCTTCGAACGACCGCCAGTCGATTAATTCGAGCCCCAGGCGATCTCTCCAGGAAGCGCTGCCGCGGTTAGAACGAAATCAACCGCCCTCCCCCCAAGGACTCTTACCTTCCCAGCAGCTTATCATTTCGAGGAACGGAGTATCTGCAAGCTTGCGCCGCGGCTGAATCAGCCAGTTGAGCGAGGAGAACGACGCCGAGCGTGGCTGGTAGCGGAGAATGGGGGCGTGCGATAGATCGTGCTGGGTAGGTGAAAGCGCGCGAAGGCCTAGGCGCGTCTACCATCGATTTCCCATAAGGACTTCCGTGAAATAGCGTGACGGAGCCGCGTTCCTCGGAAACGCTCGGCCACGTGGCCCGCCGGGGCAATCGATCGCTTTATCGTTCGCTCTGCCGCGAATTTATCGCGCGGCCACCTCGAAACTCTATAAGCCCGGCTCCCTGGAAGCGATTACGCTGCCCGTCGATTAGCGCGACGGTACGAAAAAAAATCCGCTCCTCCAGTTACGTCGATTCCCTTCTGCGAATGTAAATACGTGCGCGAGTGGTATGCCCGGGGCGAGAGAGAGAGAGAGAGAGAGAGAGAGAGAGAGAGAGAGAGAGGCGCCTCGTGTCCCATTTCTCGTCGAACAGCGGGAACGCGTCGCGACGGAATTTCACGCGCCACGATACACGTACGCCCCCTTCTGTGCATTGCGCATCTCCTCCCGGCCGATATTCGCCCCGCTGCACCGAGTTTCCCGCGGAAACGATCCCTCCAGCGGTAACGAGAAACGACTTCTTTCCCTCGGCCCCAGCTCCGCCCGGAACAACGGCCGACGGTCGCGCGCGGCCGTGGAGCCTGCACCTTTCGATGGAAAAACCTCCCCCGTCCGCGGGGAACGTTCGACGGCGTCGAAGTAAAAACGATACGGAACCCGATTAAATCGGCCGCTGGTCTCGAACGGGAAACGGAGCCGTCCTGTTTACAGAGAGCTCGCTGCACGGGGAAACTTCACCGTCCCTCCCCAATTTCCCGGGCTGGCTAATTTGTTTCGGTGAACAAAAGTTGGGGCAAACGGAATAAATTACCGTGCCAGGGCCTCTCCTTCGTCGCTGTTCTCCTTCCGTCGGTTCCCTCGTCGAAATTGCTTTTTTGGTGGGAGTTACGGGACTCGTCGATCGGCGGAGAGGACGAGATTGCTTCTCGCCTCTGGCGCAACAATTTCCAAAGCAACTGCTCCCGGCGGGGCCAGCCAGCGAGTGGACGGCCCATTAACGCACGCATCTCCAGCATTTCCCCTCCCAGCTGGAAGACCAGACGCGATCGGCGCGGAAATCTTGCCGACCTGCCAACCCAGTGATCGACGCTGACCTACCTGCAGGCGTCGCGTGCTCGCGGCCTATAGACTGGAAAGTTCGCCGCGACCCCTATCGCTCCGGAGGAATTTATCATACTTTCGACAACTTTCCGGGGTGCCGTGTCTCAGCTTTCTTATCGAGTTCGACTCGAGCTGCAGCGCTTCGGGGGCTCGCGCGGAACTCCTCGCGTAGCCGAGAGGAAGTATCGATCGAAATAGGGTAAGGGGGTAGGTACGGTGAAAGCGAGGGAAGATAGCGCGGGACGGAAAGGCGGTTCGCGTTATCGGAGCACTTTCCCGCCAATTACACGGCTCATTCGATTAGTATAAGTAAGTTAAGCCGCGGATTTCGCAGCGGTAACGGCTGGGAAGGACACGGGGCTCGTGGCCGTAAACGAACTCAGCGACGAAAGTTGGGAACGCGAGCCGCCGCCGCGTTTAGGACCGTTAGCCCCGACAAAGGGAAGTTCGCCTGAAAAATTCGAGGCGTTGATAAGGCCGAAAAACAGCGTTTCCCGCCTACCGCGAAAGCTTTTCCGCCCACTGTGCAATTAGAGGATTATTTAGTTGCCGCCGCGTGGATGGCTGACGCGGATTTGCTCGTCCCACGGGGGCGAAAGTTTGCTCGTTAAAAAGGCACACGTCCGTGCTTCTCCGGGGGGACATTCTTTCGCGGAGAGAGAGAGAGAGAGAGAGAGAGGGTCCCGGAGAAATCCATTTACGTCGCGTATTCGGCGAGCTGGAACGATGAAATAAAACTAGGGGGGAAGGGGGTGCGGTGACGAGTGGCCGAGAGCCGAAAGCGTCCATCGGAGGGTGCATTGTCCTCCGGGAGTGGCGTTTTTTGCCAAAGGACGGGGACGACCCGGTCGGGAGAGTCTTGTGTAGTTTTATTGGGGATGCTGGGCGGCAGCCGTGGACGGGTACAAATGGAGCAACAACACTGGCGGAAAGTAGTGGGCGCGATGGCGAATTAGCAGCTGGTATCGCGGTGTCGGTTGAACGCGACTCTTTCGTGTGGCCTGGCAAAGGGAGCCGGCCCCCTCTTATCAAAGGAACAGAGTTCGTACATCAGGTCTCAGGTCGCGGATGTTGTCTCTTTCGCGCTGGCCGGGACCGGTCCCCGGACGACGTGTCCTGGCCCCGTTGTTCCTCGGCCACGCAATTAGCACGGGCCGCGACGATAGCGTCGCGGGGGCCAATGGATGGACACGGTCATTAGGACCGATCCCCAGCTCCCCCTCTCTCTCTCGTCTTCTATCCTCGCTTCGACGGCAGTTTCTCCGCGGGGATCCGAAAGAATGCGCGCCCACTTAACGGCGAGGGATCAGCTGGCCGCCTCGAGGAACCCGATCGTGTGGGAAGACGCTTTTAATGCCCGGGACCTGAGTGCTCGATCGAACCGTCCAGGGACGAGCCTGTCTTCGATCATAATGCACGCATAATTGGCCAAGCTAACCGCAGACCCGAACGTCCGGTTAAGAATCCCAGGCCCGGGCTGTCTAATAAAACAGAAGTCTATCGTATCATTACCGCTGCATCGATCCGAGATCGAATAATGCCTCGGTAATGGCCGGAGGAGAGTATCGTGCCTCGGAGGGGTTCGACTTTCCGGTGGGGCGAGGGAGATCAGGCGGACAAGCTAGGCGGGATGGGTATCGACGGTCGAGTCGCGTGTCCCTCGGAAAGTAAAGCGTGTCACGGCTGAGTTTTACGGCGCGGCGTGCAGAAGACACGGGTTCGCAGCTGGCGGAAAGGTGGCATCGGTATTCGTGGCCGGGTCTCCTTTTCAAGCCCCTGGGATAATTGGATCGGCGCAATCTCGCCCGGGCCCCGAGGATGATCCGTTCCTTTTCTCCCGTCGAATTGCTCCGAGACGGGATCAAATTGCTAGCCAGCGGGCCGCCTCTAATTGCGTCTAGCTTGTCCACCGGGATATCGGGCTAGACGAACCGCCGGATATCTGTCTGCTCTCTTTTCCTCCCCGTCTCTGGCGGCGAAATCGAGAGTCCTCGAGTTCCCCCCCCCCCCCCCCCCCCGGTGCCTCGTTAATATTCCCTCTGCTGTTCGTTCGGCGGAACCTAGGCGATGCCTGCCTCGCCAATGGATCAGACGTCGCCCGTACTCGTTCAGGCAACGGCCAAGTTGGCGTCTACGTCCCAACAACGAAGCGATAATAAAACGCGGGAGTCATCCAGGCCCGGGCGACGTGTCCCTGGCAGTTCCCCTTTTAATATTCTCCCGCTCTCTCCAGCGGCGAGATGAAGAAAGTTGGAAGCCACCGGGAAGTTGCCGCTGGCCCGTGACACGTTCCTGTTGCTCCATTCCCGCGGGAGCCTCGTCGACCGAGGCGAGAAATAATAAACCCCGGGGACCGCTCGAAGGAACGGTTGAATCGCTAATGCGGTCGGAGCTCTCGCGACGAACGACCCCCAGCTGCAGCGGGACGAGCGTGAATTTCAGAATACGTCGCCCGGCTGCGAACTCTCCGGGTACAGGGCCCGCCGACACTTCCGAATTACTTGATTACTGCTAACGGTGTAAACGGGAACTCGGGAGTAACCGTACTCGGGGCCAGTCTCGCCTTCGAACCCCGGAAAGAGTTGCTTCCTGGAGCACGCTAGACGTCGCCCGAGATCGTAGAAGATTTCACTGCCGCGTTACACGGAAAGATAGGGCTCGCCGTAAAAAGTTATCGCGGATCAAGCTTAACCGGGGACGGCGAAAGAAGCGTTCCCCGGGGAACTGGACCGGCCACCGAGGGGCGCCGCTTTAAATAATAACGAGGTCGAGTTAATTGCACTCGCGAGCGAAAGGCTGGGCCGGTCGGTCCCTCGGATTGAATTTCCAGGAGCCGATTTCTTTAATCGGCCTCCGTTGCCGATTATTCGACGAAATTACGCCCCGCGTCCCTCGGCAATTTCGTCCTCGCTTTACGTACACTCTGCAATTACTCTGGCTCTCCTCCCCTGGAAGCGCGCAGCCAGTGGACGGTGGAAGACGGGGCAGGAAGAATACAGAGGACGGGGCGTCATTATTTCGATCCTCTCGCTGGATTTGGCCCCGCCATTACGGTCGAGACGCCGGGGACCAGCGGGATTTCCAGATCCACCCCGGGGCGCCCGGCTTATTCCACCGACACGTGACTCGAAGTTCCCCCTCCCCTGCCCTTCGAATTAATCGGTCCCTCGGTCATTTAGCCGAGCTCTATCGTCCCCTCTCGCGTCACGCGGTCTCGGCGACACTTTTGTGGCCGCACCTCCCGCATTCGCCGCCAACAGACCTCCGTCACGAGTCCCCCGTTGCCCACAGCCTCCAGCCATCGATCCTCTCGGAACAGGTCGCCCGCCCCAATATTGTCCCAGCCCCGATTCCCCGCGTGCGGAAACACGAGGTCTCGAGAGCTCCCGGCGAAACAGACTCTAGTCGCATCCGTCGTAGGAGGCTTGAAGGGTCGTTGGCCGAGCGACGAGATGCGCGCGAGAAAGTGTATCTGATTCGGAAGATGCTGATTAAAATGACGGCGTCGGAATAGGAGAGTGTATCGAGCCGTGTTAATTTCGGTGCTCGCCTGAATCGACGATAGGTCTTCTCGAGCCACCGTTTATTTGGACGGCCCCCGGTTTTCCTATCGATTCGACCTTAATTCATGGCCCGTGCGCGGGCGAGGTACTTGAGAGGCCGACAGACGGAGATGGACGATCCACCTGGCCCTTTATCTGCTCCCGAATACCTCGGGGGGGGGGGGGTCTCTCCGTCGCGCGTCCACCGGCCCTGTCGATCGGCGACTCCTCCGCCACGGCGCCCCCTCCCGTTTTCCAAATCCCCGATAATTGACTCGTTCTCGGGCGTCGTTGAAACGCCATCGACGTTTCCCGTCTCGTAAAACACGTTGATAGACGAGTCTCCCGGCGCCGATCGATCTCCCCTCGCCCCGGGAAATAACTCGACAGAACGTCGCTTCTATTTCGCGCAACCCGGAGGCGCGATCGACTCGACCTACCCTTCCTTAATTATGAATCTAAAGGTTGCATCACCCACTGCGCCGTGCAGCTAGTTCAAACTTCAAACTGTGTACGTATAAAGTTTTCACCGCCGAGAGAGGGAGAGAGAGAGAGAGAGAGAGAGGACTTTGCTCGATTTCGCCCATTAACACCCTCTCGCGAGCAACGAGGAGAAGAACTTGCCGAAAGGTAATCCAGCGAACTGCGAGCTCTCCCACACGCACGGCGACAGAATCGCGCGTCTCGCCCACCGGTGAGGGTTCGTTGCCTGACGAAAACGAGTCTCTGGTATCGATCGGAGCGCGGATGCAGGCCGCCCGCGAGACAGGGCCGCCGTTTCAGCACGACGGGGCTTCCTGGGCCGGCCTTTGATCACCGCGCGAGGCCGCGGAGATAGTGGATTTACGTGGCCGCGGGAAATCGAGTCGCGCTAAAGATTTCCTTTCTTTACCCCCCCCCCCCCCCCCCCGGGGGAGATTCCTCGGTGGCGATCGTGGCGTTGGCGCGGCAGGACACCACTGACCAGCCAGACTAGGAAAAGCGGCGTAGATGATCCTGCGCGCGGAGGGGGGCACGATGGGATCCCTTTGATCCGGGCCGAGGGGGTGGAGGATAGCCGGACCGGCCACCAGAAAGCCCCCCCTTTACAGGAACTCTCTTATCCGCTGTATCGCGGATTACTTTATTCCGCCTCGGCGCGTGGAGGCACGACGAGAGGCGGAGAGGACAGCTTCGCCTCCGATGCGTGGAACGGGGGTGTGTCTCGGACTTGGATCGATGGATCTGACAATCTTGGCGAGCCGTGGGTTGGAGTACGGTTATTTCGGGAAGAATCGAGTCGAAGACACTTGTTTCGCTTTTACGCCAAGTGAATTGAATTGTCTGCTCGGAGAGCAAAAGATAAGAGGGACGATTGTCCCGTGTCGGTTGATTTTCTCGAGGCTGCGATAGGTTCGCGTTGAATTCCACGAGGGTGCAGGCGTCGAGTTCCGTTCGGCTATCGTCTCGACCACCGGCGCGCTCGCCGCAAGAAAGCGATCGTTTGCCTCCTATCAGGAATTCCTTTATTAAAGCCCCGCGCGCGGCCACCTTGTTTTACGAGCTTTTGTTACGGCCAGACTTTGAATAAGAATTTTTAATAAAGACGGAACGCCGACTGCTCGGGCGCTTCCCTCCGCGGAACATCATTCAAACGCGGCGCCGAGGAAACGATACCGGGACTGAATTCACCCCCTCGAAAAGAAAAAAAAATTCTTAGGTGTACTCTCCGCGTAAACTCGAGGCTCTGAATTTTCCTCGATCACGGAGTCCCGCCGAACTTAGCCCCGGGCCGTGCGAGCGGCGCGAGGAACAGCAGCAAGGTCGATCGGTATTCTGTACAAAGTTGAAGGGATGGAAATTTGCGAGACAGCGTACGCGAAACGAGGCAGCGCGAAGCCAGCTGTTCGATTAATGGGCTTGCCGCGTGTCCCTTAATTTCTACACTACCCGGGCATTTTAATTACCGAGAGCGGTTTTAATTACCTTGGTCCGCGGTTGTTCCAGCCGCGCGCAATCTCCCATCCGCGATTTTGTGTTTCGCCGGGCGTTATCCGATCAACTTTCGCCGGGCATAATTGCCGGCTTAGCCACCTCGAATTGCGCGCCCCTCTGGCCCCCTGTCAGACGTCGTTCCAGGCCCCCCCTGGATATAATTATAAGCCTGGTGGGTCGTAAATCCTCGACCCAACGACCAGGGAAGAGAAGCAACGACAATAATAGCCCGTCGAGGGGTTTCTTTTTTTTTTCTCCCCCCCGCGATTCCAGTGAACGCTGCTCGTTTATTCATCGAGTTTCGGTAATTCCCCTCGTCACTTTTGCCCCTCCGCGTAGAAAGGAAGTTATTTCTCCGATTCCCTCGATCGGCCGTAAAGTTTAATCGGGACCCGGGGGTCCCCTGGCTGCACCACTGCTATCGATTCTCGATGCGGCGTGCTCCGGACAGATTAACGGGACGCTTATTTGGCTCGGCATGGTTATGGGAATTGCGAAAGATGAGGCGTAGAGCTCGAGACTGGAATTAAGTTGGCCGAACCCTATCGCGACGAAGCATCCCGATGGAATTAGAATCGATCTACAGTCGATGCGTCTTTAAACCCTCTGGAGTTCCGTCGCGCTTGCCGGTGTTTAAATAAAACGATTCGCAATTAGTAGCTTCCTTGTCAGGAATTTTAACTTCGCGTTAATATAGTGCGGCAGTATATTCTCTAACACTATTAATTTTCATACTTTTATTAAATTTTTGTGTTTTTCTAGTGTTTTAGCTTTAAGTTTTAAGCTAATTCTTAGTTTAGCGTATTCTTAACGTTCGTTATGTTTGTTGTTGTTGTCTTAATTTTAGTTTAGTTTATAGTACGCGGTTAGGCTTCATAACAGTGTTACCACTGCAGCCTCGCCTTTACTCTCATTGTCTTTACTCTTGTTGTAAATATTCAAGTTTCTTCTTTTTCTTTGAGTAATACAGACGTTTAATAATAATAATAATAATAATATCGCAAGCAGGGCTGACGCGAGCCGCGAAAGCTCATCGTAAATTTTTGGCGAGACTCTATGCATAGATATTTATTATTATAAAATTTAGAAGTAGTTGCATACATGTGAATGCTAATTTTTTGGCATCGCACAATTTTGGAATGCCGCCCCCAAAAGTTTACACCTTGCCTGATCGCAAGCCAGAGTCCGAGGAAAAGTATTTCCCACGATCGGTGCTACTACCTCATTCACCTCCGGCACGCTTCAGCTTCTAACCCGATTTTACCTAGCGCCACGAGCAACGTAGACTTCGAGCCTGTCTTCCATACCCGGGGAGAAGCGAAGTCCCCATAAATTCGCGGGTCCCTCCGTGCGTCTGACAACAGATACAACAAGGGGTGAAGTTACAGGAGACGACGATCGTAGTCCCCAGCGAAGCTGTTGCTCGAAACGGGTGGCGCGCGGCGGTTCAGCACCGAGCCGCGTGTTAACCGTGAAATAATGTCGTTCCGCGAACTCCCTCTCCAACATCCACGATTCGGGGAACCGTTTCGAGCCGGTGGAGCGGATCCATCGATCGCACCTGCCTCCCACGCCTTATTATGCTCGTACGGGAACTCCCCCAGTCACCCCCTTTCGCCGCCTGGTCCGTGGGCGAGTTAGAAATTAATTGGAAATTCGGCGACCGCTCGTTGGATCACTCCACCCCTCAAGGGGATGAACGGACTTAGTTTAATTCCACGACACAGAGCGGATGTGCCGATGGTAGCTCGAAGCGTTGCGATTTAAAGGGCGAGGGGAGAGTCAAATGTTGCCCCTGCGGGGGACGAGAGCCCTCCGGTGGAATTTCTGTTGGAAACGGTGAAACTGCAGCGGGATTCCACGAACGTAAATATTATTTCGAGGCGAACAGGGGGCGGTAACACGGTTATCCGGTTACCCTCGTTCTGCCAGAGAAGAGAGCGAATAGTAAAAAGAGAAAGGGGGTGGACGATCGGGTCGATTCGCCAAGAGAATCTCTGGAATTATTGACAAGCCTTGCCCCCGTAGCTCGGATCCAGAGCAAATTTACGGCCGGACCGTCGAACGAGCCGTGCAACCAGGAAACTCCTCTTTATATCTATCGACCCCTCGGTACTCGGGTTTTTCAGGCTGTTCGCAGTTTCGTTACCGCTCCACTTCCTTCTGCACCCTCGCGCCTGCGAGCAACAAGCCGCGCTCCGACAAAATTCCAGGGTAGCTCGGACCCGAGGATTACTTTCCCCCTTCGACGCGACTCGTTGTATCCAAAGCGAAAGGTAGGGGGCGAGGATCGATCTCGATAGCCGTCGAACAAAAGGGACCGAATCACAGAGGAATCCTGATTAATATTGGTCTTCCCGGGGCTATGAACTAACGATTCCTTTCGAGACCAGTCGGATCTCTCAATTCCACGCTCCGAATCCCGAGGACCTCGCTACGTCTCCACGTCCTCGACGGGTCGTTCGAGGGTCTCGGAATAATAGAGCACGATTCCCTCCTCCCCCGTGCCGAACCGAGCGGCGAGGAAACGAATCGCGGCGAAGGCACCGTCGATCGTAAATTCCAAGTGGAACGAAGCAACCGTTCCAGCCGAGATGTAAGAAACCCGCGACATATTCCAGTCGTCCAGCTCCGAAAGGATCCCAGACCCTCTGGAAACGTGACGAGCCAACAGTACCCACCCGTCGAGTTCCCGCGTCAGAAGGAGCAGAGGCCTCCCGTTGCGGTAAACAGCCCAGATCGCCGATCGAAATTACACGCGCAGAGTCCGCGCGTTGCCCGCGTACCCGCGAGAATCGCGAAACGACTGGCCAACGGACAGATTACACCGGGGGAACACAAGAAACGCGCGCGCTAGGCGTACGTGGACTCGGATCGGGCAGCTCGATGATTTCCATAATCAGGAGATAAATTCTATGGGTAATGACGGGGGCCGTTGGAGCCGTCAGAAGTATTTCCACGGGTAGCCACTCTGTCGATCAGCCGTACCGTGTAATTTCCTCTGTCCCGGCTGGAAATCCCGTCCTCGGAATATCGTAGGCGCTGGCGCGCTCCACTGGGATCGAGCGGAGATTTAATATCCCAGCGCGTTCACCTGACAGGCCCCCGACACGCCGCTCTCCGCGGCGCTGGTTCACGCGAGGATCCCAGCCTGTTCCCGCGTGTTTAAGTAGAGGTTAACTACCTGGCTGCTTCAGAATTTTCCAAGCTGCCGGTGGAACTCGGTCGCGCCGTTTCCAGGAACGACGCGACGGCCGCGGTTGCGTCACGTCGAGGATTGCCGTCATCTCGCGGTCTTTCTGGGAAAATTGCCCCGTCGCGTGTCCAAAAGCGAGGTGATACGCCGCGCCAGGAACGCGCCGATTGCCCGCGGATGTTTGTACCGGACTCGATACGTCGGGGAGCATCTAGCGTGGAATCGGACGCGCGCGCGCGCGCGCGCGATTTCCGAGAACGGCCGTTCGTTGCGTAATCGGTTATCAAGGAGCTCGCGTTACTCGCGGTAAAGCACCGGCGGGAATTTACGCTTCTGCGGTGCATCTTTGGCTGGCGAGGCTGGTCGCCTTGTCGATTAAAGCTAGGTTGATCGGTAAACAGCGCAGTTTTCCTGGTTCGCACGTGGAAGGTTCCAGCTCTCTGCTGGTTGTTAAAACGCGCCACTAATTCGGGAAAGTTTGAACGTGGCTGCGAGAAGTTTGGATTAAAAGGTCTCGATCGCAAACGAAATCGTTTGAAAATCCGGGGCGTCTGAATGGTAGCTAGGCTCTCGTTACGCCGTGGCTCCGTTTCAGTCTTCTCGAAATATATTTATTTTGAGGGAGAGAGGCGAGGCGTGGTACGAGTGGATGCAATGCCGCGAAACGAAACGCTCGGGGGCTATGTTGCGTAGAAACCTACCGAGCCTCAAAATTTAAAAAAAATTAGCTAACAATTAAGCAGAGTGCGGATACCATAATTTTGTGATCTTGATTTCGCAAAAAGTTACCAACCCGCGGAACAACTATTCCATCCCGCCATTATTAAAACTACCAAAACTACAGAAAATTGAAAATAATATTAATCACGCTACTCACTATTAAATAACACACTGAAAAGCCAAAAGAAATACCCAATAGAAATAAAGCTACTTTTCTTTAACAATTAAAATCTTCAAACTGAACCTGAACTTCGGATCAATGAGGGTTGGTAGATAGCTTTCCGCGTAACTTGGCCCAATGAAGTATCACTCGCGTCGGGCGAGCTGAACACGCTTCAGGCAGAGCAGAGCAGAGCAAAACATGGGATTAAAAGGAAAGAAATCTCTAAGCGACACCCTACCTCTGCGGTGGCCCTGATTTTGAATTTAAATCAAAATCAGGGAAATCGAGCACCAAGGGGGCACAGAGTTCTCCGTCGATCGCGTCGCCGGTAGAATCGACTTGGAAGAGGGGCGAACGGGGTCATGGCAGGGGATCGTGGACGGTCGTTCGTTACAACGAGAAACGAAATCGCGTTGGTCAGCTCTGCTGGTCCCCCCGTCGGCCCTGTTCTCCATGGAAACGGTTTTTCCAGATAGTCGGCGAATAATTTCGCGCTCGCTATTGATCTCGCGGGGAATGAAAGTCGCGGAATCGACGGGGGAAGGGGGGGAAGGGGGGCCGCCACGGTAATTTCATTCGGTCGGCGTGGAATCGACGTTGAAACGGGGGTTATTAAAATCGCCGGTCGCCGGTGTGTCCGATATCGAGCCACGCCTAACTACGGCGAACGGAGCACATACACCGGCGCAGAGAAAGAAAGCCGTGGAGGGCGAGACCGGCGAGAACTATTCGCATTTGCGGCTGGATTTTCGCGCGACTCGCCCCGTTGCCTGGATTAATTTCCTCGGCCAGTTCCGGGGTCCAGTTCCGACGGGAGCTCTCGCGGTCGTTCCCCCCCGTGGGAAACCTCGAATTCCGTCAGACGGGAAATTACCGCGACCGCCGGCCGCGAAAATTCGGGGCCCGCAAATTTTCGGCCGCTGTCCCGTGGCCCATAAACCAGGCCACCCACCGGCCGCGGACCGTCGATCGCGCAATTTCTGGCCCGCCGTTTGTCCCGGTTGACGCGAACCCGCCCCCGATCTGCCGCGGATGGCCATCGCGATAAATACGCAGCCCAGCAGCCAGCGCCAGTGGAGGTTCGGCCGATTTATTCCCGTTTCGAGCTCGCCCCATAGCTCCAGTACCGGAGAAGCCCAGTGTCTCTGGCGCCGCGACGATGCTCCCGGCAATTTTCCTCGCCGGCGAGGGGGCCTCGCTCCGACCAAAAGAAACTAATTAAAAGCAATGAAAAGTCGGACCTGGATGTTTACAAGCTGCCAGGGGGTCCGAGGCGATCGTCTATTTGCTGCCGTAGCGGCCGTTCCAGGTGCTCGGCGTTAATTAAAGCCGATAAGCAATCAAGGCGCCTAGCCTGCTCGCTTGTTCGCGCGCGCGCGCGAAAATCTCTCGCGCCGCTGGAGCAGCTGGCACGTTACAAAACCGTCGAGAGGCCCGTCGTTTTTCTCGTCCCCGGCCCTTGTCAATGAACGCCCCCGCGGCCGCCGCGCGCCGCGCCGCTATCTAAATGGTCGTCATTAAGGCTCATTCTCCTCGGCTGCCCCGAGAGCAGCCACGCTTTTCCTGGAATCCCTTCTTTTCCTCGGCAGTTGGCCAGAATTTCGCGGGCCGTAACAATAGCGGTAACAATTATTATTATTAGGGATTCAGCGGCGGCCGGGAACGACGCCGCGATAACGCCAGCAACGTGTGGGAGGTGGTGTAGGGAGCTTTCCCTCGTTTCCCCCGGCCTGTCCTAGCGGCGGCGGCGGCGTCGGAATCGATGCTCGTTCGAGGGGGGAAAAAAGGTTTCTGGGACGACGCCGCGTTTTCCCAGAAGCGACCGCGGCACGAGATGCAGTTGCAACACGCACGGCCGTCCTTCGAATCGCCTCTCTCCTGGAATCGGCGTCCATTCGTCGAAATCCAACCAGCGAAAGTGCCCCGGATCGGTGAATTTCCGTTCTCCGTGCCCCAGTTTACCATCCCCCCCTACCACCCCCCGTGTCCTCTGCCTCGAGGACCCGCGCCGTGCTACGCCCAAGTCCCCTCGAGTCGCAATTCCAAGCGATCCTCGCCAACAGAAGAGCCTGCGATCGCCGGCGGTCGGGGAAAATCGGGAAACTCGGGGATTCGCCGAAAATCGAAGAACGCTTAGGGAAGCGGACGACCATTTGGACGAAAGAAATTTTTCAAAGGCTTCGAGAAACTGTGGCGCGGGACAACGAGCCCGGTGAAAGCCCGGCCCGGAAAGTGGAAGGCGGCTTGAACGAGGAAAGCCTGCGGAGAGCGGGGGAAAAAAAAAGAGGGAAGGTATTATCCTTACTCCGTCGTTTTAATATCCTCCGGGACGAATAGCTGGGACGGGGGAGGACGAAGGAGAGAGAGGGGTAGAGAGTAGGTAAAGAGGAGCACTAGTCAGCGCTGGTCTTCGAGCAGCGAAAGGATTTACTCCTTTCCGCCTCCTCTCGTCTCTGCTGATCATGTTTTCAGCGAGAAATCGAGTCTACGGACGATCAGCTGATTCTCTTACCTCTCCGAGCTCTTAAAGCGCCCTCGGTCTCCTCTTAAAAATTCCTCGAGCTCCCATTCTCGTTCCTCTACCAGCGTGGCAACGGCAGGAATGACAGAGCGATGCGCGTCACGTTTGTCGACGACACCGCTGCGAAATCGAATAGTCGTAGCCCATTAATTCCCGGCGATTAATTCTCCCAGGGAACGCGATATCCCGCGCCGACCCGGGGGGCGACGACGCGGGGAGGGCGGAGCGTAATTAATTCCCAGTCGCAGTCGATTAAGGAAACGCTGGCTGCGAAGGCAGCCCACCGGCGCCAGTAATCAGCTGGAACAAATGTAAACCATTAAGCACGACACCCTGCCGGCGATGATTTTCGCAAATTGTTTCGCGAGGGCGGCGGGTGCGTTCCATCAGAGACCTGGAATTATCTCTGCGCTCGCCGCGGCTGCTACGCGGCCCCCGGGTCTGCTCGAAGACGAAGCAGAGCGATCCGTCGATATATTCTGACTGGCTGGATCCTCCGCGATCACCGATTCACAGTTTACCGATCCTCCAAGGCCGACGCCGGGCGCATCAATCCCGGCAGGCAGGCGTCTCGATAAAGGAAAATGGAAAATCTCTTCCCCCCCCCCCTGCCCCCTCGTACTGGAATTCCCGTTGATTCCAGAGGCATTTTGCGTTGAAAAATCAAGGGAGGATTTGCAAAGGGCACTCGAGACGCGGGAGTTTATTTGCTTGATAGGGGATGAACGATGCAGGAGAGTGGAATCGAGTAGCGAGCGTAGGATTTGAAAAGAGGAGACAAAGCGCTGAAGGATCGATGGCGGGGTGGCGGCGGGCGAGGAACGTTCCAGGAAGAGAGCCCGGCGTACGCGTCGCGGCGCCCCCGCGGTGCACGCAGCCCGACGACGTCCGTGGAAATGTCGCGCGTACCGTATTTTCCCCGTGTAATTGGTTCCGCGAACAGGGAAAAGTGGAAGATTGCTTCGGCTGGAAATCGATCCGAGTCCCATGCGTAATCGCCGTATCCTGTCTGCCGTTTCCCACCCCGCAAATTGCCAGGTAAAAAGCCGGTTCCCGTGGGCTGCGCTGAAAAATAACTCGCCGGTCTCGACCGTGACGAACTGTCGCGGAACAGGTGCTCCGTTAGCATCGTTTCGACATCCTCCAATCACTGTCATTTCGAGTGGGGGGGAGAGAGAGAGAGAGGGAGAGAGGGGTGGGCTTTTTGTAGATGAGAGCGAAGAATCTCCTTCCCCCTCTGATTTCCCCCTGAATCAGGAAGGATGAATGAAGAATGACGGAAGACCCACGGCAACAGGATTTAATGAAAGCCGTTGTTTTGAATAAAAATATTGCCCCGTCCTCTCCGGGGATGGTTTCTCAGAAAACAGAGTTAAACGACGGAACCACCGTGGGCCAATAGAAATCGATGAAAGCGAGAAACTGCTGGCTCCTCCCCCGGATAAACACCGGCTGTATTTCTTTTCTCCCGAATCTGGTTAACGTTTAATTATCGTAACGAGAGGCAAAGATTCGAGTGAAAGATTTTGGAACGAAGATTCCTGTTGGAGATCAAATCTATTTTCCTTTGTAAGACACCGGGGAATCGGACGTTTCCTCTCGGCGAAGCTTCGGATTGTCTGTTGCGAGCGGGAATCGCGGAGAATGAAAGTAAATGAGAAAACGGTGCGCTCGGAATTGGAAGAGCGTACCTATAACCAGCGCGCGCGCGTTTAGCGATGCTATCACACCTGCCAGCCAAAGAATCAGATCCATTCAATTAACAATCACAGGCGTTAAGAGCCTCGTTCTCGTCGCGAGCGTCGATTAAGGGGGCGCGGAACCTTGGCCGTTTTTCCGTCCAAGGAACTCCGCGGGGAAACTCGATTAAAGTTGGCTGAAACGTCGGGGCAAAGAAAACGCGGAGGGGTGGGCTCGATTATCGGCGCGTTTTTCCTTTTCCCCTGCTCATTGCCAGCCTTTTAAAAACTGGTTGGTTGAAAGGGGCTTCTCGAATGCAATCGTCGTTGCCAGAAATGAGATGCGTCCAGAGCGCGCGCCGAGATGATGCCGCGAAATAAGAATGGCCACTGCAATTTGCCACCACCGGCGCGCTTTATTAAATTCTTTTAACGAGTTCACGAGTCCCCGAGTTCTCGAAACTCGTCCGCGAAGAATCCTTCTCGCGGATCGCGAGGATTCCAATCGGACTTCTTCGAGAGCCGTTTGGTTGAAGTCGAACGTCGTTGAAAAGAATTGGGACCGTTTATGGAGGCCGGTGGGGAAGGTCTCTTCGGCGTCGGGCTGGGTACGAAGGAGAAGTCGCTCGATTTGAGAAATCTCTGCTCGACGGCGGACGAGGGTGGGAAGAGCCAACGAGGCGTGACGGATGCAACGGGCGGTATGGCAGATGTCGAAGACGCCACGGGACGTGACTGGCCGTTGGATGGCGGCGGACAAAAGCGCGGACGGAGACAATGCTGTCGGTTGTAATCTGTTCCGCGTAACATACGCGTACGGTCGCGGCGGGTCGCCCCGTGCTGTTGAACGCAAATAAAGGTTTCTCGGAAGACAGGTGAAGGAGCCGCGGGGCAAACGAACGCCGCGCCGCGTCCTCGTGGAACAGGGAGCGGCCCAAGAAAAGGGGGGCCCTTCTGCTGCTGGCAGACGAGAAAAGCAAAACGAAAGCGAAGGGAAAGCAACGGAACGCAAAGAGGGAGAGAGAGAGAGAGAGAGAGAGGAGAGTCGCGTTTGAAAAGTGCTTTTCGATTGCGAGTCGTGAAATACGGACGCCCCTTTGTGCCTCGGACGAGCTGCAAGAAGACATCCATCGAGTGGAAAGAAGCGGACGCGAGCTGCCTGCTACCTTCTTCTCCCTTCTCCTCTCTTCTGCATGGAAAACTCCCGCGAGTGGCTGTCGGCGGGAATAAATCACGAGGATGCCGTGCTCGGCGGGGAAAAGGATCTCGCGGTAACCGCATCGTTCAGCGCTCTTATTTGTTTGTTTCTTGTTCGACCAGGGATATTAGGTTTTTGGCTGACGGGGACGAACGGGTTCTCCGGATCGAGCGTGAACCCCGGGAAATTAATAGCTGGAAAGCTCTTGCTTCGATATGAAGGAGTTTTAAGCCGGTAGCTATTATAAATCGTAGAGAAACGGTGCTGCAGAAATGCTGCAAACGAGACTTGTCCGCTATTAGTTCATCCTTATCCCGTTTCCGAGCATTTGGCGCTTAGCAATGGTGCGATTTGCGCATAGGTGGCGCCCCTTAAGTAGAGTCTGCTACATAGAGATTATTATTATTATTACTATTACCATTACTATTAAACAGATCTTGTGGAGTCGGTTAAGAGGTGTTATCCACTCAGGCGATCGAAAAGAGCCGAATGTTTGCGATTTTTTTTCTAAAAAGCGAAAGCATATATTTCTACAGAACTTTTTGCACTTAAAACGGCAACGTTTAAAGAACATTTGGTATTTTTTTCGTAGAAAAATATTCACGTTTATAATAAAATTACAACCGATAACCAAGGAAGCTTTTTAAAAAATTTGGTTTTGCGACGGGCACTGCTATTCGACGCCAGATTATCTGACCTGGAGAAAGAAAAGAAAAAAGATATCCTTAAGTAGTATATTAATGTATCCTCCGATTAACGGAGGGAATTTCCGAAATATTAATTGTAATCATAACGGCGGCTATTTAAACTCGAAGTTCTGATTTTCTCGTGGAAAAGTCACGCGACTGAGACGAAAGAAGTAAGACGGTGGTAGCTGACAGTTGGTTTTCCTTTGTGGTGTTGCAGGTACAAGGACAACAGGGCTTATCCTTGGCCAGGTGGCGAGAGCCACTTCATCCTGTACCCGGAGAGCGCGAACCAGACGATCTACGCGCAAAAGGTGAGGGCCTCGGACGCGGGACGGTATTCCTGTCGTGCCCGGAACGACACCACCATCCTCGAAGGGGACATCACACTAGCGGTGCTCGGTGAGTCCAGTTTCTTCGTCCCCTCGAGCGGAAAACCGTTTCCGACCGGATTAGAGAAAACGCTGCTGCGACAGATCCGAGGGGCGTCGAATATCCCGATCCGGGGGCAATTACCAGAATACGCGAACAAGATCCGTTGGCATTGTTTGCGCGAATATTCGGTCATCGGGCACATTTAATGGCGCGAGTCGTTCTCACCTCGCGTCGGTGCACTAGTGTCTACTAACTCCTTCGAATAGCAAGCAAATAAATAAATAAATAAATAGACAGTAAAATATCACGGTGTGTGTGTGTGTGACGTTTAGAGAGAATAGAGAGGGGTTCATCCAAGCCGTAGGATACCCGTCCGCTGATCCACGTGACGCGACAGGCGAGTTGGAAGCAAGCAGAGGTCGATTGTCATTTCCAACTGACAATACCGTGCCGATACGGTTTCTTGCACCGCGCCGCGGAGATGGCTCGATTTATTCCAGCTTTCGCAATCTCTTATTGTTTGCTTCGCTCCGGGCCCCGGATTGGATCTCTCGCAGACGAGCCTCGGCGATCGATCGGAAGGCAGAGAAGAGGAGAGAGAAAGACCGGCCTGTTACACCTACCTCCGATGGAACGAGTGACGGACTTCTCGATACGGGGAGAAGAAGGAGCGGCATTTTAACGGAACCGCGACTAGAGATTATTTCCCTCTGGGATCCGCGAGACCTAACGTCTCGTTAACGATGCACCACGCGTTCGTCGACCCGTCGGGCATTCGCGCGAGCGCCCAAGCTAGCTCGCTGGTATGTTGGGCAACAGGGTTCCCTCTGGCCGAGTATTTTCGCGTGCCGGATCGATAGGCAGGGCGAAAATTGGCTTCGTCCTCGGTTATTTACGCTCGTCTTTCCGTTCACGGGCCGCCACGGTTCCAGGGATGATTTACGTTCAGCCAGCGGGGAGAGGAGGCGATCGGTTCGAGGGAACCAGCGCCGGAGTCGATCGATGCGTCACGGCTCGCGTAGGTGGTGCCTTCCAGGAGGCGCGAATCGATTCTTTTTCCTGGAAATTAGAGCCGTCGCGACTACGGGGGCGGCGAAGAAAGACAGCCGGGGTTACGGGCCGGCGGGAAGGGGAAGAGAGAGAGAGAGAGAGAGAGAGGGGACAGTTTGCGGAGGCGCCATGTAATAGTTATCGGTCGGATGCGCGCAGCTCGGAGGGACGACAAGTCGGCGCAGTGGTACCGCGGCGTGGCCTATCTCGACGCCTTAGTTTTCGAGGAATCTCGATTAGACGTTTTCCTCGAACGAGTTTCCGTCGACGGAGCTGCAACGGTATCTCGCGTGTTCTTCCGCGCAACGACTAATTGCGGTCTCACGCTCGTCCCACTTTCCACCGACCGCTCCCCCCCCGCCGCGCAACTTTTCCACGATCGCGCCTCGGCTGTTGTAATCACCGGCGATTCTCAGCTTCCGCTGCATACGCTTTCTACCTATCTCGAATCGCGCTCGAAACTTTCCCCGCCTCCCACGGACCGATTCCTCCCCCCCCCCCCCCGTCGCCCTAGTCTTCCCGTCACCTCCGCTCCAATTACGGAAATAGCTCAGCTTCAAATCGATTACTATAGATCAGTGTAGCGAGTCAGTTCTAAATCTCTCCTGCCTCCGGACCCCCGTGCAGTTGCTAGCGAAAAAGTTTGCTTTCGCGAGACGTTCGTCCGTCGCGGATGTTCTCTCCTCAACACCCACCCTCCCGTCGTCCCGTTCCGCGCAATAACCAGGATGAAAAGCTATCAGCGTTTAGCCGCGGTTTCCAGCGACAACATCGCCCGGAGGGTTCCGCGCGATCAGCTTAGCCCGCTTAATGTCAGCGACGGCCCGCCCAGGCTCGTTCTATTTCCTACATTTTTCGTCCGTCCCGATTTCTATCCTCGTTCGCTGGCTCTGCCTCGCCTTCTCGCCTCTCGCCACGGGCATCTGTCTCTGTCGCCCGGCGACAGCCTCGTTTCCCCGCAATTCCCATCGGCTTCCGGGGGCGGACTTCATCCGCGGGACCCCGGGCATCATTCTTGCCGGCGTTACCGGCGGGGACGGCTTTCTTTCGGCTTAACGAAACTAGCCCCGCGCGTGGAAACGTATTTCACGCGGCTCGCGCGGGTACCAAGGACCTTCTGAACGCGTAACGAGCCCGGCTTGCTAATTGATAGCGGCTCCGCGTTGAATGGACCAAACAAGACGTCCAGCGTGTCTCCATTAACGTCTGCGTCGCGTTCAGGTATTCCAGTTAGGTGAATCGAGTCAAAGGAGGCGATGTTGTCATTGGTCGCATTCGCAGCCCCGGGAATAATTCCACCGTGATTTCCCCTCGAAAATCGCCGACGGGGGTAGCAGGCTCGCTCGTCGAGCGACTGCCAGGCCACCGCTTCAAACCGTTTACATCGAAGGGGTTGAGGCCACGCCGCTTTAACCGGAGCCCATATTACGTCGTAAAAAAAGGGAGCGTAGCTGCGGGGTGAATGGATAAATAAATCGGATCGGGTGCATACGGTGGCTCTCCCTTGGACTCGCCAGTGGAAACGATTTCGGAGTTTACTATGGGGCCGCGAAGGGGTTTCGCGGTTGTAAAGCTTGGTGGGGAACAGGTAGGACCCTCTGAAGCACGAGCGGCTCGTAAATCGAGCGACAAAGGGGCGGGGGGGCTCTCGGTGGCATAGATCGAGCGTGAAATCGCGTCGACGACTGTGCAGGCCTAAGTTTGAGAGGCCTCAGCTTCCTGGCCCCCTCCGTCGTCCACGTGAACAGGTGACCAAAGGTTTTCGGCTGTAAATCCTCCGCGATTCGACTGGTCGAGGGGCGAAGCAGACTTGTCCCGCCACGGAACCGTAACGATTCCATTAGCACGGGGAGACGGCACAGAACCACCGATCCTGTTCGACGGACCCCGCGACGCGTTTCTTCCTCGTCGGTCGACAATCAACGGGCAAAGTGAACACGGAAGGAAAAACAGAGGGGGGGCGAGGCGGGGTGAAAGGGGGGTCCGCCCCGGCGGAACGAAATTAATTTCCGAGCGAGTAACCCCTTGAAACTCGGCCCGTATAAATATGCATACACATTTAGCGGGAACGGGGCGGCGGCGCAGGAGGAGAGAGAATTATGAGCCAATACCTCAGGGCTAAGTGCACCGAGTGGTTGTGTGCCACGTACATTAAGTAAATGCGTATGATCTCGCAACGCGAGAGCGGCAGAGAACGAGAGAGAGAGAAGGGGGAGGGAGGGCCTCGCCGATGATGCTGCTGCCGGTAATGCAATTAGCTGCTGCACCGTGCGCTATCTCTCCCGGCTATTTCTGCTCGTCGAACCAGCCTCTCTGGCCCACTCTCTCTCTCTCTCTCTCTCTCTCTCTCTCTCTCTCTCTCTCTCTCTCTCTCTCTCTCTCTCTCTCTCTCTCTCTCCCCCACCTTCTCCCCTTTCTCCCGCGACCTCGTCCCGCGTTTTACGGGAAGTCGAAACGTTGAAAAAAGGAGTCATCCTCCAATAACGCGCACCGCTGGCAGAGCCAATGGATTCCGAGCCTCGTAGCTGCACTCTGCCTCGGAGAGCCCCGTCGTGGGAGCGGAATTTACGCGTGCTGTCAGCTCCCTTCCGCTCGATCGAGCACGGGGTTGCGAGCCGGTGAAACCTGGAGACGAACGACGCGACGTCGCCCTTCCTTCCCTCGCCACCCACGATCTCTTCGGGCTGGCGACGCTTATCTGTATTTACAGCGACGTAGCTCACAGGGGAGGCGCATAACGCCTTATCGGTCGGCCCCGCGCATCCTGGAATGCATATGCATGCTCATGAACCCCGAGGATTATCCGCGCAGCTGCGCTGCCTCCGAACACGCCGAGGAACTCCGGGAAGCCTCCACGATTTCGGCACTTCCTTCGACGCCCACGATAAGGGGGCTGCGCGTTCTCCTCCGCTGTGTACACACGTACCGGAAGGTAGATGCATGCGCGCGTTGGAACGTAATTTTCAACCACCGGGAGATTGTTTTTTTTCTTTCTTTTTTCCATTCGGGAATGCAAGAACTACGGGGTGAGATCGAGGGCAAGGTGGCGAACTTTCGTCGACGCCCGTAATACCGAGGCGAGGGGACGGCCATTAGCGAGCCGATGGGGTCGCTCGGAAGCGGAAGAAATGATTTTCCCCGGGATTAATGGAAATCTTGAAACGTCGGAGCGGCTGGGGCTCGCGCCGCTTTTCATTGCAGATGGAGAGAACGAGCGTGGCACCCGAAGTTATTACATCCCGAAGGCCGCGCTGGTCCCCTACCCTCCGCCCCGGCTCCTCGAGGATCCTGCCTCGAGATATCGAGCCCCGTATCCATCGATTCTCCCTCTCGCACCGCCACGGTAAACAGAGGGAGAAGCGGCGAGTATTTGAATAAAGCTGCCCACGCTCGCTTCCGAGAAGCCCTCTTAAAACCGCGAGTGGAATCGTGCGCGCCCTTTCCTCGCCGCGGTAACCGGGATTCTTGGAAGTGTTTCTCCAACCTCTTCGCGCGCTGCTATCTCGTGGTTGGCTAAGCTCCGACTCTCGTAGCCTCGCAAACGGTACGGTAAGCTTCGAGCGCTGCCTTCGAGACTGTACCCGTAAATGGCTTAACTTATCAGTCGAGCCGAATACCGAACACTTCGGCCGTTCGAATTCAGCTTGCCGAGGTGCTGAAGTTCCGATTGGATGTCTCCGGGCTCGGATCTCGACACAGATTCCGCGGAGAATAAGCGCCGAGAGCCAGCTGGCTGGGTGTAGCTGCACGCTCTCGTAGGATTCCGGGTTCCTCTCGCTTGGTTCCGCCAGCTTTCCTGCGGGGGAAGTCCTCCGCCGGGGTCGACGGAGCAGTTCCATCGCGAAAAGAAAAGATCCTGGGAGACGTTAAAGCGCGACAGGGGGAGATGGGCGACGCCAGGCAGTGCCAACAGAGGGCGGGGTGAGGCAGAGAGCACGAAGCACGACGAGGATTCCGTCCCGTCGAGCAGACGCCGCGAAACGAAGTGGCTTTTCCCCGCGCGGGCACCGAGGTCTCTTCCAGGTCTCGATCGAAAACTTTTCCCCGCCGGCCGTTCCGCTTAACGGCTTCGCAGCCCCGGCTCCGGCCAACCCACGTTCCACGTGGGACCACGTAAACTGTCCAACAAAACGACGAACAATCTGGAGTTTCGAGGAGTAAAACCGTGAAGCAGCGTCCACAGGCGTAACCACGTCTCATTACGGGGGCGGGAAACTTGCTCTACTACCCCCAAAAGATTCACTGGCTGGAGACTCTGCTTTCTTCCCCTCCGCGCTCTCTTTCCGTTTGTCCTCTCTTTCTAGCATTCTCGTTCCTCGATGTTGGTTCAAGCTGCTCGAATAGATTCTCGAACGGTTTATCAGGAGCGGAAAGTTAAAGGGAGTGAAAACTATCATTGCTATCATTTCTAGTTAAGCCTAAAGGCGCTACCCCACTAGCACTGTTCGCAAACGATGCTCGCAAGTTGTTCGCAAACTTTTTATAACCATTGCAGGTATAACGATGCGTCCTCAATAACGAACAGTTCGCGAACAGATGATTCCTAGGAGATTTAATTCCCATACTGTTCGCGAACAGTTCGCGAACGCTGGTGGAGACGCACCTTTACCGATCAGAGTCTACTAACCCTTTCGCTACGGGCAGGTTCTCCGCCGCGGTATTCCCACTGAACGGGGCAATACCGCGCGCCGCGACATCACTGTACGGGGCAATGCCGCGCGCCGCGACATCACTGTACGGTAGGTACGCGACGCCGATCGTCAGCAGGAGTACCGCGGCGGAGAACCCAAACTGCTGAATGTTATTCGAACGAAAGAATTTTTCTTCAAAGGGTATTTATAAATAAAGGGTATTCCAGGGAGACTTTATTCGCTACAAACAATCGAACAAATTACTCGAGGCTGATTCTTGAGGAATTTGGGTTGCTAAGCATTTAGTTATTTCGGTTGTGAGAAACAAATGATGCAAAATAAAATATTGTCAATGGTCGTCGGCCAGGGGCTAGTCGTCCGTAGTATCTCAGTGGCACCGTACGGGGAGCCACTATAGTCGCCCGTAGTATCTCAGTGGCACCGTATGGGGAGCCACTATAGTCGCCCGTCGTACCTCAGTGGCACCGTATGTAGTGCCACTATAGTCGCCCGTCGTACCTCAGTGGCACCGTATGGAGTGCCACTATAGTCGCCCGTCGTACCTCAGTGGCACCGTATGGAGTGCCACTATAGTCGCCCGTCGTAGCGAAAGGGCTAACAGCCCCGGGACGAAACGCACCTTCCCTTCTTCTCCTGTATTATCTACAACCACGCTTCAACGCCCGCCAAACAAACAAATTACTGACGCTGAAAGAAAGAGACCGGCACTGACCCCTCACAAACGCTGACGAGTGTGAATGCCCCCTTAGCGATCCGTTTCCGAGCGCAGCGACAAGAGGATTTTTACGATTGGAACGCGCGCGTCGCGGTGAACTACGCCGACCGCCCCGACCAACCGCAAAATTTCGATACGTATGCAGGACGCGAGGCGGTGTGCACGCGCGTCGCTGACACGTGAGCCACGTGAGCCACGCGTGCCTCCGCTGTGTCAAGGAACAGGCTGGTATTTCTTTCGGAGCTGTTGGAGCGTGGGACGAGCAGTTCTGCTCGTCGCGAGCCGTGAGCTGCGTCATGAATAACCGCGGAGGGATCGATGAATGGAACAGGAAGCTCTACGCCTTCCCACCGTCCACGATTCCCAAATCTGGGACGATACGTATGTGAGCTTTTCCATTCGGAGGGAGCCCATAGGCGCTGCGAGCTTGTTTAATCGAAGCTGATCGAATCGATCGAAGCCAGGACCGCGAGTTCGGTGGCGATTGTCATTAGCAAGGCGAGCCGGGCGACCCCACTCGATCCATCCTCTGTTACCGAGCTGGGCGCACAGGATCTGTGGATGACGTGCACACATCCCTGCACCAGCGTCAATTCCATGCCTCGGCGAGCGCGTGCACACAGCTAAGGCGTATGCACCGGCTGTACACGTGACGCGCCGCTGCACACGTACGCGGCTGTATGCGCACCTGCTCTTGCGACCCCGTCCAGCGATGCATCCTGGATATTGCACGTGGACGTGTAATATGCGGCGAGAATCCTCGCGAGAAGCCCAGCCAGCTACTGCAGCAACGAAGACAAATTGGGAGACCGATCGCCCTCTGGATCTCCACGCTGATCCCGATCGATTCGGTGCTTATGGCCATCGAGCTGACACGGGATACGTTCCGGCAACCATCCGCTGAATGGAGTCGGCTGATGAAACAGTAATCTCTAATTGGGAGGGCCGTTGTTGCCCCGTATAGGATACTCGTGCGAAATCCCGGCTCAAGTAGCTTGTGTTTTTTGATCTACCGAAATTGGGCTCAAGCCAAAATCGCGACCGAGTGTGTCGGTAGCTGTTTGCAGTTGAAGGGAACGCGCTTGGAGTATCGGTTGCCCGGCAGCCCGCGCCATTCCGTTCGCATTGGAATAGTTGGGAAGCATAAGGTAAATGTCCCCATTAGCGACCGTTTAAGAGTGTTATTCGTTCGAAATAGTAATTTTCTCACTAATATACGACAATGTTTGAGTAAAGTATGGATCATTGTATTTTTCGAAGTCTCTAGTTTCTTAATCAAATTAGTTTTAGAGTGATGTTTGACTATTTGCACAAAAATTATGGTGAAAATTATATTGGACCTGATGTCCCCTTTATTGACCAACTTGTACCATCTATCGCTTCTCTGCTACGATAATGAAAGAAAATGGATATTTTCTTTTTATTTTATAATTCTGTATATATTTCTTGTTAATTTGAGTAAGTCGCTGCATGGATCCATGTATTTTTATTGTAAAATTTGCGAGTTTAATGATACCTGTAGTATAACCTCGCGTTATTAAAATCTGTCAACTTTCATGTCAATGACCAAGTCCTAATTTACATGTGAGTTTACTTAAAGATGAATGTACGGCTACATAAATAACGTATGAAACTATAAATGAAACACACCTAATTATAATTACTGAACTTTCTGATTGATAGTTTGCTTTCTGTGTTGTAATAAACAATATAAATGAATAATTTGGTCACTAATGGGGACGCGGTCCGTAATGGGGACATCTACCTTAGTTTCCACAGAGAAACGATCGCGCTCGATCGAAGGCTAGAGCCGCACAGTGGAACGACGTAAGGACAATAACTGGACGTGGCAAATACTTCCAAACGGTTTGGACTTTCATTGTGAAAATTTGCACACTTTCAATTCGTGTTAAGTAGAGTAACTGAGATTTAGGAAAAAAAAATCCTTATTGCAATCCTTCCGGGCTTCGTACAAATAACGAGGGAACATCCCGAAGCCGAAAATTCAAAAAATTCTGAAACTCTGTAAATATGTAGGGTATTTCCGTCTGATTACAACGCAATTTTTGTCTGCTACCCAAATTCACTCTAACGGCGTGTAATTCACCCCTGAAAATCCGGTTATTTTCCGATTTTGCGTTATAACTCGTGGACTGTAAAATAGATTTAATCTATTAATCGCGGCTAGTAGCAGGTAATTTTTCTATTTTTTTAAAACCTTACCATTAAAGGATTATATTCAGGTACTTTAGACCTTGGGCGACTTTCAGCAAAACTTTAAATCGCTAGTTGAGTTATTACAGTATTGAGTGCAAAGCATTTTTATTTTATACAATTGTTTAGCGATGAAATCCCAGTTAATTCAGAATGTTTTTTGTACAAAATCATTAACAATAAAAAATACAGTAATATGTCAAATATCGAGAACTTATGAAGTAATAGGATTTAGGCAATAATTGTTTAAAGTGGCGCAACCGAAGGACAAAAATACTGAAATTTTCATACAGGACAGATTCATATTCGATTGGATCAAACCTAATGCGAATATAAAGTTGATCTCTTTTGTGTTTTCAAATGTTACGAGCACTTAATAAAACTTTAATGAAACCATAGAACAGAATCTCGACACTTCAAATTTTGGCCGATGCCCAAATAAATCAGGCATTCTCGTCCCACTCTGAGCCGGTGGGTGAAATCGAGGCTACTTTTGAGAAACCGACACTTGGACCGGCGATCTCGACCTGCCGAGACGAATTCCTCCGGCAGCAAAAGGACAAAGCGGCCCGGTACTCGGTTACGGCGATCCGATTAATCTCGTTACGTTATACGTGGCTCGCGTCGATCGTTGATCATCTAAGAGACTCGCTGGATCGTAACCGGGGGAAAATTAACGCGCGGCGAGCTGCGTTGGCCGCGGCAGCCACGGAGTAACGATCCTCCGTTGCGCGCCTCGCAACCGGCGATTCGATGCACCCAGCCAGATTAAATCCCTTCGAAGGGTTCGATGAACCGTTCTTACGCTCCTTCCGCATTTACGATTCGCGCCCGGCCGCCCGTGATCATTCGTGGAAACTGCCGGTGAAAACGGGGTTATTGTGAGTGTACTTTGGAGCTGGCACTCGAGCATTCAGAGGATTGCGGGTTCTCTGATGGGTTTTAAGTAGTGGGGAAATTCGAAGAGACCTCCGTCACTTTCTCCCACAGTTCCAAAGGGAAACACGTAGCTGTGCCCGGCGCACAGCGGTCCTCGAGTTTTATTCCCAAAATTGAACTTTCTCCATTCATCTCGCAGCGCGCGTCGACTTTGTCCCGGTCGAAACATGGAGCCAGCGAGCCCCGCGCGGTCGTTTCTTTGTCTGTCGGCGAGGGAAAGGAGAAGTTCGGCGGTGACCGTGCGCGCGGATAATTTGCGGGATCCCGCGAGGGAAATGAAATTTCGTAATTATTCCCACGAACGCGCGATGACGGGCTGTAGCGGCCATTGGGGGGAGGCGAGGACGGGGGGAGCGACCGTGAGCAAGAATGAATCGCCAGGGAAATGAAAATCACTTTAATAACGCCACTTTCGCGTAAGTGTAATTCACCGCCATTATGAATAGTCGGCATTTCCATGAAATACTTTCCAGCAGCGGGGTTATGAAAAGCTCTCCGGTGTCTTCGCCGGACGATTACGAGTCGCGAAAGCGGGGGGCGAGGCGTACCGCGTCGATTAAGAGACGAAGGATAGAGAAGGTACACGGTTGAAACGAAAGTTCCGGGCTTCCCCGTTCCCCCTCGGGGGATCCGCTGCCTCGAAAGCTTCTTCAAACTTCCGAGCTGAGTCTGCCGCCCGCTCCCACGGAGTTCTTTGTTTAGGCCGCCGAGCCCGCAGCACGCACCTTTTAATAAATAACAGCACTGTACTAGATTAGGTAGCTCGAGGAAATCCAGCACCGCCGAGCCGAAGCTTCCGCGATCCCCCGACTTCCTCCTGCCGTGGAACCTTTGATTCCCGGCTCCGAAGGATCCCGAAGCTGATCTAATCCGCCGGCACGAGTGCCGTGGACCATGAAGATCCGCGCGATCTCTCCGTCAGATTCTTAACGGGATCTCCCCCTGCCCTCCCCCCGCTCTGCCTCTTGCGCGCCGAGTTGGCTAACTCGCCGAATATCCCCGAAAGATTCTTGCCGCCCTTAGCGGGCAATAAAGTGCCGAACAAGGCGCGGCCGCTTTGAAAAGTTCCGCCGTAGAGGGAGCGAAACAGGGGCGATGGAATTCCTACGTGCCCTTTACCGGCGCCCTTTGAAACGTCCGCGCGTTTCCCAGACGCATTCCTGCTCGGCTTTCGCGAGCACGGACGGACGTGGACGCGGCGGGAACGCTCGCTCCGGAAAGTTGCGCCCCGCGTCGGCCGACGGAGGCCGGGGCTGGCGACGCGGAACCCGGATGGGAAACAGGAAACGGATAATGCAACGTAAACGGATTCGCGCGATGGGGTTCGTTCGGGGTAAATATCAGTCTGCTAGGAGCCCCTCGGAAACGCGTAGGAACGCGTGGAGGGGGGGGATTCCCGTATCCCCTCGCCGCGATTAAACGTACACGGGCGTGTATTTTTCCTGGCCGCGGTTTTGTTATTATTGCCATTGTTGATCCGCGAACGGAAGCCGTACGTGCTACGGCAATTGGCGGGGTTTCTGCCCGGATGCCGGGGGGGTGGGTGGAGGGTGGAAGCTGCCAGCCACGAGACGCGATTCACCGTCCGCGATTCCCTGCAGATCTCGATCTGGAAAATATTTTATAACCCGGCCATTACGCTTTCAGGGGAGAAATCCGGCGGATACACGGGCAAGCCTCTGCCAACGTACAGACCTGCCTCGCAATTGGTCCCCCTGGGAGGAGCGGCCAGATTGTTTTGCGAAGCTTATCTGGGAAAGGTCGAGCTGCCGGACGCGAAAAACTCGGTGACGTGGTCGAAGAGCGACAGCAACGTCACGCTGCCGAATCACGGCAGGATCGCCCAGCACAGAGTGTCCAGGTGAGTCCTCCCTTCGCCCACCCCTCCACCCCCCGGGGGGTGGGGGAGGTCGGCTTGAAACCAATTCCGTGTCGCTTTACCGGAGAAAAGGGGGCGGTCAGGCGGCGCTGCCGGTCCACCGAGCGCGACACCAGGTCCGCGATTCTTTATTAAACACGAACGATCGCTGAACTAGGGGCGAACGGCGGATTATTTTTAACGAGTCAGGGGCGGGGGAAGGGGGAAGCTAACGAAAGGGCAGCGTTTGCCTTTTGACTCGGGATCTTCTTTGCAACGGTCCGCTCCGTTCTATGGGGAGTTGGGTCTGTCCAGCGAAACACTGGGTCGAAACGGCGAGACCCATCGGAATCAAACGGTCCACGGGGGAAATTAGAGGGATGGCTAGCTACCCCCCCGATGGCGAGGGCGGCTAGTATCAAGCCGTTAATTAAGGGACACGCTCGGCCCGATAGCATCGGAATTTCTCTTTGATCCGAAGTCGCGCGCATCCTGCTTCCGGGGCGGTCGGAACGCGCAGAATGCGTGCATCCCCGAATCGGTTAATAGGCGCGCGGCTAACGAGGGATGCCTAATGAAATCCCCGCGCGCTCATTATCAACGGAACCTGGGATTTCCTGCTTTTTAACCGACATCAAACCAAAAAGAGAGACTGTGTATCGTTCGATGTGTATGTATGTGGGTATGCTAGTGTGTATTACGTATGCTCGCGGGGTTCTGTGTAACTAGTGGACCCGATTTACGTGAATCTTATTGCATTTAGTTTAGCTTTAATCGATTTAGATCGTGGAGAAAGAATTATCAAAATCGGTTAAAATTTTGTTATTTTTTTTCTTTTTAGTTACCGTAAACGGGGGTGACTTTGCCCGCCGGGGTGACATTGCCCACTTTTTTACTCTGACTGAAAAATTACCATATGATTGAATTCGCTAATTTTTTTTCCGTTTGACCTTGGAGAAATTATTACTATCAATTACAAAACACTAAATGTTCTGATTACTTTACAATAAAATAAAATAAAGCCTTTCCGAAAAGTGGGCAATGTCACCCCAGTTTACGGTACCGTAAACTGGGGGAATATTGGCATGTTTTTGGAACATTTTGCTATAAAAATTAACATTTTTACATTTGTTTCAAGTATCCTGTCATAACATTACATCTTTTGTGAATGCACTACAAGTGTCAAAGTGTATAAAATTTTTCTCCGTAACCTTCTTTAATACATGTTACCCCGCAACCGGGTAACATTAGCGCATCATATATAAATAACACTAAAAAGTTAAAGTTTTGCCACATCTGAGCTTACACTGACACTTAAATTTGTTTATTTTTATGTTCAATGCACTCTATTTTTTTCCTTCAATTTTTTTATCTTTTTATTTTTTTAATTAACATTTTTAAATTTCGTTTAGGTATCCTATTGCATTGTTTGCGATTGTACTACAAGTGTGAAAATGCATAAAATTTGTTTCCCTTTTCTTTTTAATAGATGTTAAGTAGATGCCAATGTTACCCCGTGCTGCCAATGTTCCCCAGTTTTCGATACTTAAGTTATATAACTACATTTTTTTATCGAAGTTAATAACCACATTTATTTAAATAATGAAGTCGGTTAATGAAACAGATTTATTATTTTTCGTGTAACTTCAAAACTACTTAAGGAGGCATTGCGCCTTGTTGGGTCGAAAAATATGTAATTACCTATTCCCCTATTTAACTTGAATACCTAAAAAGTAAGAAAAAATAAAATTTAAAACAAAACCGACTTCAAAGAAATACAATTCCGCTAAAAAGTAAAAAATAATGTTGTTCCTTATTTAGTCTACGCTTCTCAGTGGAAATTATGAGGTGCCGGCATAAAGGAATCGAGAGTCGTAGATTAACCAAGGAACAAAATTATTTTTTACTTTTCAGCGCAGCTTTATTTCTTTGAAGCAGGTTTTAATCTTCTTTAATTTCGTTCTTCGTTTCATCTCCTTTGACGGTTAAGCTGGGCGAGGTTCGTCGCGGTTGAACAGCGATTTCGGGGAAGCTCTGGCTTCCCGCCGGTAAACAGAGTTGGGAATTAATGCAATCGACGTAGGTATCGGATCTAAGAGGAACGTCCCCGTGTACGCGCGTAACGCTGGAAGCGCGCAAACGATGGGATTAATTCCGTAAACTATGGTCCGCACGAGCAGCGGGCGTGGAGGGTGGGCGCCGTTGCATAATCGGAGGAGACCCTCCCCCCCCCCCCGCCCTTGTTGTCCGTGGTTTCCGCGAATGCAAATGCTTTCGCGTTCAACCGTGTGTCTCGCGGGTAAATTTCGAAATTGTGCTGCAAACCTGTCCTCCAATTAGTGACCGCATCCGCCGCCACGGTAATGGGACCGCACACTGTGCGGGGACGAGGCGGGAAGCTGCGCCGCACCGTTTTCCACGCTCGTGCCGCTGGCCCCGGAGACGAACACTCGCGCATTAATTCTCAGAACGCATACCTGCGCCGTTCCAGGCTGCCCGTGACTAGGGAAGAGAAAAGTTCTCGTGGCCTGATCGACCGTCGATCTCGAAGAATCTGACACCAGTCGTACACTGAAAATGGTGCAGTTCTCTTCGAAACAATTCCAACTCGCTCGATCGTCGCGGGCTGTGCCGATTGCGAGGCTCGCCCGCGGAAAGCGGAGTTACGTAAAGGGTTTCCGCGAACGGGCTTTCTCCTGGCGGTCTCGGAGGGGAGTAGCGCGCGTGCAGTCTCCGCCGAGCGATTCCGATCCCGGACAAAAGCCGCGCGCAATTTCGCGCTGGAATCGGCCGTGGTTCCGCGAACGCGCGCCGCTCTCCGCCGGAACGTTACCGCGGCGCGAGGAGAGGAGAAGCGAGAGAGGCTTTGGTCAGGGTCGACGAGCGCGCGCGATCGCCAGGTCCAGTGATTAGGGTTTTTGCGGCGAGCCTCTCGGGGCATTATAGACGTAATAACGTCGGGACAAACGTCGACGGAGTACGAGGAACGGGCACGAAATCCGTTCTTCCACGGAAGGGAGTCGTGGAGAGGGTTGAGGGGGAGAGAGAGAAAGAGAGAGAAAGAGGTGGGTAAGAAATTCCAAGGAATCTCTGGCTTTCTTCTCTCCCTCCCCCAGCGTGCACCGCGAGGTCCCCCTACGTCTGCTCCGAGCTCCGTCATTACACTAATGATACCCTGGTCTCTTTCCTCGGTGAATCGCCCCCTTTTTCGTGTGCGTCCCCCTCCGTTGCACCGGTTGCCGATTCCACCGGCCTCCTGGCAGGCCGCCGATCTTGCTCGAAACTCGGCGACCAGACGGAGAGGAAGCAGAAAAATGTCGGCTGGTAATCGTCCGTCTGTCCGTGAGCATCCGCCGCCACGATCCGTGCCCGTCTGTTCTCGATTTCTTGCGACCTTCCCGAGCGAATCGTCCGCCGTCCCGTGGCTCGCTGCTCACCTCGCGGCCACCGTCCAACGAAACGATCGCAACGGCACCGAGGCGAATTAACTCGGCGTGGCTTCCAAATCGAGAGTGGAAAAGGCATACGTTGAAGCAGAGAGACCTTTCCATCTGTCGATCACGGTCTAATTCCTATACAGGGCTCTGCTATCCCTTCGGGCTGGAGTCCCGTTCCCGCGGTGGAGAATTATCTTTCAGGATCCCGTGCAGCCGAGTTGCCTGTCGATTAGAGGCGCGCCCGCGTCGGTTCGCCCCGTCCGCCCGTCAGATTTCAACGGGCCGGGCAGTCGATCATGCCCTTCCGACGTGTATTCGCGGGCCCGTGAATCCTATCCGCCAATCCCCGGTATCCTTGCAGATATCTGCCTATCACCCTTGAATGCCCGATGCTCCAGCTTTGGAGATACGATCGACAGAGCCCGGTGAATGCGGAGTCAACCGACCGACCCCGCTCGTCGAATATCCGCCGAGCAACCCCTCCGAACGAGGCTGCATCGAGATCAAAGAGAATCGAAGGCACGGGGACGCCGGATGAATTAACGCGACCCTCGAGGTGACGCGCAACCACTCGTCGGTCCAATTAAACGGAAGGGCCACGGCGCGACGGCATCGGTAGGCAGAAGTTGGAGCTTGAGCTTCCCAGGGGGACGAAAGTGCGAGGATGAAGTCGGGACGGAAGAGAGGAAGAACCGGGTCGAGGAGACCGGAATGAAACGGAGCCAGGGTCACAGGCCCCTGGCCGGTTCCCCCGGCCTTTTTTTTTGCCTGTCGTTTTGTCGCCGAGCTCTCTCTCTCGATCATCGTGGCGAGATAGCGAGCTCTCTGGGCCGGGCCATGGGTGGTCCCCGTCGGGCTTCTCATATTCTAAGCGTCGCGTCGCCAGCCTCTCGGTCAGGATTAAACGAGATCGTCGATACCCGGGAGCGGCCGCTCACGAGCTACCCCCTCCGCCGGCCTTCAATTTATATTCCCTTCGCTTTTAATCGAGCCTCCATTACGCGCACGGGGATCCAGTTAATACGATCCGCGGCTGGTCGGACGCACGGCCAGGAGCCGTGCCCCTTCGCGATCGCCACCTCGCGATTGGAAGTGACGTTCAAACAGCCGTGGCCGCCTACGCTTCCGGCATCTCCTCCGCTTTCAAATAGCTCATTCCTCGCCCCCGTGCGTCTCCGTTCCGGGTATCCGTCCCGTGACCCGCCGCCTCTAAGCGCTCCTCTGTTCCTCCTCGCGGGCCTCGAGCCGTCCACCGGCAAACCTCTGTCGGCCGAATCGGCCGCCGGCCGAGAAGTCGGATAGCATCTATTTCCACGTGGCGATATTCCTCCGACGCGGAGGGAGGCCGTCCTCTCGTCGCGACAAATGGTGGTGGCTCGGGACTACCCCTCCACAGACGCGTCTTTCGTACGGCGGAAACTCGCCTGACGCGCTCGCGGAATTGCAAGCTCTCTCGACCTCGCGGTCCCTGGGACAAGAAACGGCGCTCCCAGCTGACCTGGAGAGAGAGAGAGAGAGAGAGTCGGTCATCTGTCTCTTAAGCTCTCGGTGGGAACGAGCCCGACTGTAAGCTCGCTGGCGTAATGAAACCGTACGAGCCGGGCCGCGCCAAGAGGGCAGTTTTGAAAAATAACCCGACACTGATTGCGAAGGGGGAAAGCTCTGAAGAGCGGGGCAGGCGCGAGGACTGTTGTTTCGGAGGGGGGTGGCCCATGAAATCTTGGCCCCTCGTGTCGGTGGGGCATCGGGAAAGTTTCGGGAGACCGAGACCGGGGCATCTTCGCCGGCGAGGTGGGAAACTTCGGCACTCGGCGCGCGCGGCAGAAGTCGCTGGCGAGAAGTTTCAACCAAGAGTAATGAAATATGTGAGGGGGAGCGAGTTCTACTTCGTTTCTCCGCTTCTACTCGCTCGTAGGTCTACGGTGGAGGTGTGATAGGACAAGATGGAGGTTCCCTCGAAAGCGAACTGCGCGCACAGATGTTAGAATTGAAGACGGTACGGAGGAATTCGCCGTTCAGGAGACTAGGCAGTCGAGAAACCGAGCTTTTCATTGCATTTTTCGAAATTACTATCTTTTCTGAATAAAATGCCGCTTGGTTTATATTAAAATTCGCAAAATTGTTGATTTGGCAGGTAAAAAGGTCGAGCTGTAACTTATAGCGTCGCCTAGGGTAAAGGACCCAATTACTGTCACCCTAAGCTGTTTTACGTAAAAGAACGAATAAATCTTAGAAAATTATGCATAAAAAACATTTAGCATACAATTCAAACTTTTACTTATACGATACAGAAAACAGTACTTAATTTTTTCTTCGTTAATTCGAATAAAACGATAACAAATCTTAAGCGAATATTAGGAGAATGGAAACGATCACTTCCCCTTACTAGCGAAAGAGAAAACAAGGCGTTAAAGAATATGCTGCAATTGTAATATTTAAGCTATTAACGTAACAAAATATCATGTTTTAAATAATATAAGCATCGTAGAAAGTAATAAAGATTCGAATTCAACGATTCGTTAAGTCTTTTTACTTATTAACTGGGTGACAGTGATTGGCACAAACGTTTCAAGCATTTTCGTATTACTGTCATAGCAGTAGTTAAAATAACATAAACAGTATGAGGTTAGCTGGCAGTAATTGGGGTGTCAGTAATTCAGTAAAATGCATTAAAGGTTGGCAGTAATAGATCCCCAAATATATTTTTGAAATTGATGAATTTATAAATAAAGATCGAAGTTTTAAGATCCATCAAATTTTGTTCATCAAGTAAACATAGTAAACAATAATAAATAACAAGAACAACTTTTAGTCTATAAGTACATAACTATAAGATACTGTCAGTAATTGGGTCCTTTACTCTAGTCGCGAATGAACAGAGGTTCAGATCGATTTGAAAAAACTACAGAATCCGTAAAACATGTGCCATTTCCCGCCAAACCTCTGATATGGTCAGTAAAAGATCGAGATTTTCATAAAAAAAAAAAAAGAAAAAATTCAAAAGTTGCGGATTTTTAGTAGCGCACAAACACGACCGAATTTTTCTTGAAATTTAATAATTCTGTTTTATATTTTAGTTTTCGTTGGTTCATCGAGAAACTGCGGTTTTAACAAATAAGAATCACACCTTGAAATTGGATTACGTCACTTGTCGAGACTAATATTACCTGAAAACTACGGAAGTACGTTAAAATGTGTTTACCAGTCAGCACCGCCATTTTTAAAGCGCACGTACATTTCATACCGACTTCTTTTCAATCTCTACGATAATAATAAACATCGGGCGAAAGGATACATCTGGATTTGCTTTCATTTATTTACAAATACATTAGAAAGGAAGCGTTCCTTCCACGGGAAACGACCGCCTAAGTAGTCCCCTTAATTCACGAGATTGGCCCGTTCCACGAGCCTCTCACTATTCTCGAGCACTGGAGAGCCCGATAGCCCCAGCGATGCGTCGACCTGTAACGCGGGCGGCGATCGATCCACCGAATCACCAGGTGTAACGAACGGATCCGGGCCGATCGAGGGGCGGACTCTGGTCCTCGTAAATCTTGACCGACCGAGGGACTAATAGAGACGAATTACACGCGTCGGCCACCACCGACGCGGATCTATTAACGTTCATTACGTTCGAATGCAGATCGCGCTAGCCCGTCGCGAGACTCCTCCGCTCCTCCGTCCACTTTTGCACGCCTCGATCGCCGGTAATTGCCCGTGGACACGGAGAGAAAGCGACCGCCCGCGCTCTTCCCAGGATTATAGCGCGCCGATCGCCGTGCCGGAGCATGGAAGCTCTTCTAAACAGTGGAACCGAGGGGTTTCCCTGTTCTCGGCCCTCGAGCCCAGACACCGCTCTTCCTATCCGCCGGGCGAGTTTATCGGCGTCCGGACGTGCCGCCAGCTTCTAACGGACGGTCCCCTCGCATTCAGAATTTTCGCAAAGGGCACGGATTTCGCGTCAGGGTCGAATGCGCGGATGAGCAGCTCCGGCGAATAGAAGGAATCGCCGAAAGTATCGAGGGGACGAGTCGGGATAGCAACGAGAAGCAAAGTAGTCGAATAAATGGATCCTATCCGAGTCCGGGGGAGGGAGGGGGTGGAAACGGGTTGGCAGCGCGGCGGAGAGGGCGGGTACAAAGACCGCTGAAATATTGAAAAGAGTCGAGGCGGAAAAAAGAGAAGCAAAAGGGATCGGTGTACGCGTCGGAATGGGCTTGGCGGCGGGGGGGGGGGGGGGGAAATGAAGAGGACGAGGGGACACGGTGGAAAGTAGGAAAAAGTAGGAACAAAAAGTGGACGTCGGCCGGAGACAAGGATGTAGCCGGGCAAAAAGGGCCGGGGGCAAAAACGATATTCGATGAAGCCGAGTCGACAGTGTCGTCGATGAATGCGACGCAATTACCCGGAGGTCGAGAGACCCACTTTCCTGCGGCGCATTAATTGTAATGCCCCGGCGAGGAAGGGGGAATTTTCCGGGGCAGAAAAAGGCAGCGCGGACCTCCGGCGAACGGCGAGAGGAGGGGGGGAGGGGCGGGGGTGCGGGGAAAAATGCCGGTGGTAGGAACGCGTAGCACGGGTACGAACAAGCGACGAGGACGACGTCGACGTTTCCATCCCTCCGGTTTAATTTCATTTTCGTAACAATTTCTTGCAGAATTACCTCGGCTTGCCGGGGCACTCCCTTGGAAACGAAACCCGCCCCCATTAAGGAGATCTCAAGCTCAACCTCGTTCCCCCCCCCCCCCCCCCCATCTACCCCTCTTCTTTTTGCGAACAGACTACATTCGTTTCGTCGCGGGGACGGCCTGTCGCATTTCTGAGGCATCCGAAACGGTATGCAACGCGTAGCTCGTCCTCGCGAGACGCCAGGAGCTCTGGATACTTGGAACGTTCCCTCGCGACACCGTAGATGAGCGTCTAGTAAAAAGAAAAAAAAACTGTTCCGTGTTAAATCCACCGCACGATCCGCGCAATCCCCCTGGACTCGTCGAATTAATCGGCACCCGTGGCGCCGAATTAATATTAATGGCCAGGCGATGTAATGGCCGGTCGGGTAACTCAATTCCGACCCGTTTCGCTCGAATAATACCTACCCCGTTGCCCGGGCGTGATGCGGGGAGGAAACCTAACACCGCGATCGATTAACGCCCGGGGTACATACCAACTACCCCGAAGGGCTGGAGTGATCATTTTTTCATAGCCCTGCACGGGAAATTCTTTAGCTTGGCGAGTGGACGGAGGGTGGGGGGGGCCGTTTTAACCGAGCTCGCTGCGAAATTCCATCGCGCGTAATCCCCTTCGCGGCCAACCCCCCAACCTCCCCCGCCCTTTCACGGAGCTAAGTTCGCGGGTGCTGAAGTCCATTGAAAGGACCGCGAACGCGGCCGTGCAGCCAATCGGCTTTTGTTCGACGCTGCTCCATTGTCCAGCGTCGCGCGCGGTGTAATACAGTCTGGGCTGGATATCGATAGCCTTATCGGGCGGTGTTCGCCGGCTTGTCCTCCTCTATCGTTTCCCCCTCCCGATTATAATCGAGCCTCGGCCCCGGGAACGGGGAAGCCCGACTGGAAACGGATACGCGAACGTTTCGCCAGAGAAGAAACAGAGGGGTGGGGAGGGGGGGGGGACGATGAAGTTTTGACGCTGGGAGGGAGGGTAATGAAAATGGGGTGGAAACGGCGGGGTAGGGGTGAGGCACGAAGGGACACCGGACGAGATACGAGAAAGGTGGACCTTGTAATTTGGGAACGGAAATGGGACAGTGACGGCGGCTTAATGGGGGGAGGGGGAGGAGCGGAGAACGGCGGAACGAATGCGAAATAGAGTGTAATAAATGCTGGACATTGGAAAGGTTCTGCTGTGCTTTCTCCGGGGTTAGTATACTGGCCGGTAACTTGACCGAATAAATCCGACTGATAGCTGGTAGATTCGAAGTGGCTGAGAAACTGGAAATAGAGGCAGCCGGGTTCGAAGAATTCAAGGAGCGTGCCGCGCGAAATGGTATCGAACGCGAGAAGGGGACCGGCGTGTTATTCGCCCGATCGTTACGTTAGCCCCGCGACAAACTGATTAATTAACATTTGACCGTATCGCTAATTCGATTTCGCGATCGATGGAAGCGCGAGGGCGCGTGCCGCGTCCAATTTGCTCGATTAAATTAGCGTGTTATCGGCCTTTCCAATCGGTTCCGGCACGCAGTGCTCGGTATTTCGAACCTCCTGGCTTGCGGGATTCGAGCGATTGTCGCGAAATCGCCATCCACCACGGGAAGAAAAAACCGATCAACCGTTACGCCGCCCTTCGCATTCTTCACTTCCAATTACGTGTGCAGATAGAACGCGTCGAAGAGTCTAGTAATCCTCTCTCGAAGTGAACTGCTTCTGCCAGTTGTGGGAGACGGTGGGATCGGTATTCGGGGATCGGGCAGCCCTCGTTGCACGTGAAACGTAGAGAAATCGCGGTCGCGGACACTTAATCCCGGCTGACCCCGTGGCTACGCACGCGAAACTGTCTCTCCTCGGTGGAAACTTAATCTGGCCTGATTCAGCCGGCTGGAATTTGACAGACGAGTCCCGTCTGCCGGGACAACGGGGACTGTCATCGCGGATTACAATGTGCCGTTTAATTATTCCGACCCGCCACGGCCAGGACCGACAGGAAATTACGTCACGCGCATTGTCCTCTCCATCGCGTACCAGCTCCGTCCTTGATTCCAGAGAACCTACGACCCACTTTCCAAACTGAGAACCACCATTTTTCCCTGTCGACGCCCCGACGATTCCCGCGTTTCTAAATGCTTCTGGCTCCCCGTCTCGGGGTTCCTTCGGTAAAGACAAAAACTTCGGGACCGAATATTAACTTTCTCTCGGCTCGTCTTCATTACCTCGTCGCTTAGAACGAGGGAGACTTATTATCTGTGTTGTCATTTGTCGCGGCAATAACAGAAGCAGTGGGACAGAGCTGCTCGAGTACTCGGAACAAGCGAGCCGGGATACACTCGGTTCGAATAACCGAGCCGAGCCGAGCGGTTCGATTAAAGCGAGCGGTTCGATTAAAAAAAGCGAGAGGCTCGATTAAAAAGCGAGTAGATTGCATAGTGAAGGTAGCGATTCGTGCCACCCGATTGTTTCCAGCCGCTCGCCTGCGTTCGAGTACTCGGCTCGGCTCGGAAACCGAGTCCCGGCTCGACTCGAATTTCGAGCTACTCGAATATTCGAGTACTCGAACAGCTCTACTGAGTAGGAAGGCATACCGATCACCTTGTTTCGAGATAGAACACCCCGTCCTTCTTTCGTTCCTATACATATCGCGCTGCAACCGCGAGTTTCCTCGCGTTGCCACAGTGCAAACGAATGGGGAAAGGGCGCAGGACGCGCCCTGGAACCGGAAGCCGTTGGACGCGCTCCAAGAAATCCAGAACGGCGACAGAGTGAATTCGTAGGTCGTGCTGTTGAACAATGCACAGGGGCGTGCCTGTATCGCGTCAGGTATCGATTCAACGCGCCGTTTCGTGCCCCCCTCGCAAATTCCCCGTGTCTACCGTAGAACCCAGCTGATAATTCTCAGAAAATCGTCCGATTCGGACGTCCGCGCTGAACTTCACCGAGCGCTGGCCCGTCGCGAAGAAAATCGCATAACCGCCGCACTAAACCGTTTCCACGGATCGCCGCTTGATATTTGCGATTGCACGCTCCCTGTTGCAACGAAAGATTAAAATGGGAGCCTCGAACGTGACGTCGGCCGGATTCCCACCGGCGGCCACGGAAAATCCGTCGATTTCCAAGCGAATTCAGCGTCGAGTTTTATCGGTGTCGGATGTTAACGGCGATTTCATCCGCGGGGCCGAATGCGATTTGCATCGAGCGGAGGGCGAGATGCATATGCGTTGGTATTCGAGTAGGTACGACGAGGCCGTGATCGATTGATCGTTCAGTGGTGTCGATTTGAGTCGCGGCAGCCCCGAAGATGGCGAACGAAGGGGAAAGGAGGATCGTCCAGGTTTAATTAAGCCTCGACCGGAAAACTGCGCTCGAATCCAGACCAGTGTTACCACGCAGAGTAGCGAGTTTATTGGTTTCTGTTAATTAAGCAGGATCGAACGGACGCGAGATGTTGATGCGCCCGAGAGATAGGGGTTGTGGGGGGTGGGGGTGATGGCGTAGAGAAATGATCGGAGCAATCGATTTTCCGTCAGCTTTAACGAGAATAAGGTCTATCCGTAGCCGTGATCGTAACGCGTTTCTGCGAACACTCTATAAATTCCAAGCCGTTAAGTCCATTTAAACTATTTCAATTGATGGGATACTTCGAAGCTTTACAGCCTGTTCTATGAACTGCCGTTAGAGGCGACCCATCAATCTTCATTCCTGTCGATTGATCCCGAAGATGCGCGCGATCACGGGCCGGTCGGGCGGTTAATGGAAAAAAAATCAGGCGGTAAATCGTTCCCAGTAATCGATCGGCCCCCTCTGCTCAGCGAAAATTCGAGCGCTCGGCGACGCGGACAAGCTGCACTCTATGCCGACGCCGTCAAACCGTGCTCCAGCTCGCTTCCGTAATTACACTGATCGATACGGGCCTCTCTTAACGGGGAATTTCAACGGGCCTCTATAAAAGCTTGCCGAACAGAAAAGCCCAGGGCAGCGTCGATCGCGATTCGCGCGGTAGCACTGGGAGTGATTTAAAATTCCCCGGTTGTTGCTGGCGGTCAACTATTCTATAACGAACAGGCCGGTGTATTGTAGTTTCAGCGGCTTGGATCGCGTGGAATTATCAGCCATCGACGATTACGTTAAACAGAGCCCCGCGGGAGAGCGAACCATTGAATCGAGCGGGGCGCGTTTTCGAAACGAAAACACGCCCGAATTTCCCTGGAACTCGTTTAGCGATAGAGCAGTAATCCGGCCGGTGGAAAAAAAAATATCAATGATAGGATCCAATTTCAAGGAGTGGCGCGTTGGACGAGCGTGGTCTCGCGCGGAGAGCGCGGTTTACAGTTTCCAAGTTCGCTGCACTCGAAACGCCGGTCGTCATTGTTACTCGAAGACGCCCCGAGATCTTATTTATAATGTCCCTTTCCGCTGAGTCTCCACTTTCAATCGTAATCTGCCGGTACTTTCTTCTTGCCTCGCGACTCCGGGCCGGCGAACTCGCTAGCTCCGATCGGGCGAGCGTAGGCAAGCGACCCAGTTTAGGGGCGGGGGGAGGGGGGGGGGGGCTGTGAATTTCGGATGGAACGGGGACGCGCGCGCTAGGTGCGCTGAAAATCGCGGGTGGCGATAAGAAGCGATAAGCGGCGTCGCGTCGCGGATAGAGGTTCCGAGAAAAAAGGGACGGCTGGCCTCGATCGGGCCGAGCGATTAGTTTACCGCGAGGGGGACGCGTCCAGGAGCGATACCCGGGCAGAAGTAGCAGACGCGGCAGGCGTACCAGACGTACGCGGACAGCTGACGGCTCTATAAGCTTAATAAGCCGCGATACTCTGCCCCGAGATCGCGGGAGCCCCGATGAAAGAAGCACGGGGGAACACGCGGCCGCTCGGCCCCGACTGATTTATGGCCGTTCACGTCCCTCGATCGCCGATCCTTTCGCTCTCCACGAGAAATCGTCGATCGAGGGAACGCGAAACTCCGCTCGGCTATGTTCCCCGATGTTTTGCCACTCCTCGGCCGCGGTTCTTCGAGTTCGACCGAAGTTAATAAAACGGAGGGCGCTGGGGGGTGAATCGAGCTTCAACGACGGGGTGCGTAATTGTTTCCAGGATGCACCGGTGAATTTCCAAGGGTCAGGAAAATTGCAAGATCACCGTGCGATTAATGCTATGGCATTCATTTTCATGATGATACAGAATGACATGAATGCTATAGCATTCAAATCTTAAAGTCAATTATTTTGAATTTAATTGTATATTATAACCAGTTGAAAAATCTGTCGCGGATGCTATAGCATTCACCGTATATAACGATTAAAATATGATAATCTGACTACTCTTATAAAATGTGTTTAATCAAAGTTCGGATATCACGACCAATTTCAAAATACAATTACTGTCAATTTTTGCACCTCGCTGAAACTTTTACTGTCCGCGAACGTGTCGAGCACGTCACCAAAGTGACTGCATCCAGACTTCGGTGGTATTTTCTCAAAATTAGGGGAAACTGTACTAATGTTGGCACTGCACTAATCATTGGCATTCCTGATTAAAAAGTCAAATATTAAGAAGTACAAGCTTAGAAAGTACCTTCTTGCAATTTCTTACTTTTCTCTCACTACCAACACTGCAAAACCCAGTAGTTAAACAACGCATTTTACATCTGGCAACACCACAAAGTGGGACAAAGAGCTTTTTAGGCGTTTTCTTAAAATTTTGATAAGGGGTAGGTAAATATACTTTGCCGCCTTATAACTAAGTAACGGATTGAAATACAGATTTACTAAGTATTGTATTATTTAATAGCGACTGAAATAATCTGTTTAAACAGTCTAAATTTCGCTTTTAACTAGATATGTTTTTCTATACAACCTGAAACTTTAGGGTGCCAATGATTGTAATTCTACGCCTATTTTTGTTTTTGGTTGAATATTGTTAAAATAAAAGACTTGATAGGCACTCAAGATGTTTTATTTTAATAAGAAATCCATAAACATTGTTAATAACTGAAAGTTAAGACCATACAAAAACTTCAGAAAAAATTACAAACATTCCAATTGGGATTTCGGCTTAGGGTGGCAATCATTCTACAGTTTACCCTACGCGACGGGGGTGTCCAGCTGGCAGATTTACACCCCTGGACACACTCCCTCATTTCCCGTTTCACTTTCTTTATCAGAGAACTCCTCTGTGGCGACGCGGATACTTCGAGCGCGGAGTATCGAACCCGCACTTTTACTTGACCAACGATTAAACTGGTTTCAGAGAGAACAATCAGATCGTTGGATCTTATTTGGAGATCGAGGACATCACGCTGGAAGATTACGGGGAGTACAAGTGCGAAGTTAGCAACGGCGTGGACGAGGAGATCACGTTACCCGCTCACGTTTATCGACAAGGTGAGTAACCAGGCCTTCTAATCTGCCTCGCCGTTCAGGCTCGGTACCGCGCCAAGTGTTTATCTCCCGCTTGTACCACCCTCCCTTCTCCGCCCCGTGTTCGCGGAAACCGAGAAAGCTTCTGCGCCAAAGTCTTCGTTTCAGCTCGAATGCGCGGTGAAAAAGAGGGAGGGAGGGAAACTCGCGTAGCCAACGGCGAAAAGGTGCCGCGAGGGCGGAGGGGTGGGCTAATTAACGAGTCCCGATGCGCTTTAAATCGACGCGTCCCGTGCCCGATTTCAATCGGATCCGATTTAATTCGCCGCTCGTTACTGTCCCCGACAGCCGTGGCCCAATTAATTCCAGCCAATTAACCGAAATTCATACGCTCGCCGCGCCGTCGATCGTTGGTTGAGCGCGAGGGGGGAGGGTGGCGTCACCGCTTCGATCGCGGTCCGGTTTCGCGATTTACGACCCCGGGCATTTCTTTCCCAGCGTAAAGCTGCCGCGCGCGAGCTTCGCAGCGACTTATCGCGAAATATCCGGTGTTCCTGGTGTTGCAGAGCCGCAGTTCGCGCTGGGGCTGCAGAATGGATCTTGGAGGAAGTCGTTCCTGGTGGGCATGCTGGTCCTGGTCCTGCTGATCTCCGCCGGCGCCTTTTACGCCCGCTGCTGGTTACCCATGGTGCTCCTCTGCCGCGATAAGTTCGCGCCCCTCGAGGAGAACGGTAATTAAAGTTAGCTCTCGCTAAGGAAGCATGTTCCTCGATCATCGACGAATATCCTCGTGCCTCCGTTTCTCCCTCGGCGAATCCTTGCCGCTCCTTGCGAACGCGGGCGCTCGTTCGAAGCCACTTTAACCTGCACCTTTAGCCAGCGCGACCCTCGACATATCGAATTCCCGTTCCGTGAGTCTTCGCGTATTCTTTGGACGGCGGCTCGGTGCTCGTTGGCTTGCTCGAAGGCGGGCACGTTCCCCCATTGAATCACCGCTAATGTCCCCGACTCCGCGAGAAAATCGGGTGCTCGGAGTCGATGGCCACGCCGCTGGTTTACTTAATCTTCGTGTAATCCCGGCCGGGGAAAAAGAGCCGCTAGGCCGCGCGTTAACCACTCGCCCGTTCAAGCTTTTTCGTCGCGGAAGCCGATGGACGGGCGAGCTTAACGCCCTCGATCCGTTACGAAATAATTCGGGCAGATCGGTGCTCGCGAGTGAAGCCAGAAATCAGGCGATCACCGAGGATTCGAGGGCCGAAACGGGAATTACCAGGCTACCGTAAGAGTGATCCGATTCCAACGAGCTGCCCGAAGCGGCAACAGATTCTCCGCCGCTCGGCAGAACCACGCGGTGCCTCGGACGAGGATCACGAAGAATGCCGGAATCGTTGGAACCGGCCGACGATAAATCGCTGCCGCGTGGCCGAGGCTCGCGAGTGCTCGCCGGTTACACGTGTAAGCACGCAGCCTGTTACAGAACGAGATATCCCGTCTCGCGGACGAGATCGCGTTCCCGTGGAGAACGGGGGTTGGGACACCGGAGTGTCCGCCGCGCCGCCAGTGGGCCCCGTATACGGAAAGTAGAAAATTACCGCGATTACGGTGCTTCTCGGAACCACCGCGGCGACATCGTCCCCCATTAACGTTTCACGGAGATCGTTTTCTCTTTGTTAACCCGGCTGGGAACTGTCGCTGGCCGGTCGCCCGCGAATTAGACGATTGTTAGCGCGGCCACGCTCCCCGCCGTAACTCCGGCCGCTGTAGTAACGTCGATAAATGCCCTCCTCCTAGCCTAATAATTAGACGTTGTCCCGCCGCGAAAGTGTTTCCCTCGCCCATCGTTTGGGGCTCGAACGTCCGGGCTACCTGAATCGCGCGATATCGATCCCCGCGTGCCATTCTGCCAGCGTTTGATTTTCGAACCTGCTCGCGAGAGGAACTGCTTCGTTTCCGAAAAGTACGGAGAAAGGGGGAAGGGGAACGCTTTTTCTGCCGGTGAAAATCGCGGGCATTCGACGGGCGATGCGTGGCCAAAGGTTTCGAATCGATCGCCGAAGGGGTTTATCGAGATTTTTAGCCCCCCTCGGGGGCGTCGTTTCTACGCGGGATACGTGCACGCACGCCTCACGGATCCTTGCATACTATCATCGTAGCCGAGCGCAAGTCCGCCGCGCTGCAATTTTATCGTCGCTCATTGCCCATTGTTCGAACCTGTCGCGTCCCGAGACATCGTTCCGCGTCTCTCCCCGGCCGGGGAATAAAGAAAATCCGCTCTTAGCTCCCGCGAGGGGATTCAGCGGGAAGATCGGTAGTCGCTAAGGCTCGCAAAGATCGCGAAATAACGACGCGACCGCGGCTGGTGGGATTCTTTAAACTTTAAAGGCTCGCGGGTGGCTGGAAGCCCGCGCGACGTCGTTTCGCTCGTGACTGACTCTCCTTATTCGCGCTGCGGCCGGATCGTTCCACGAACAATCCACCACTTTCACTCGCGCCTCCTGTTCGCCGCAGAATTCGCGATAGATATCGTTTAAGCGCTGTCGTAAACACGGCTGCAAGGAGGGACCGCCGGGCGGCCGAGAATCGGGGATAAAATTCGCGATCGAGGCCACGGAGGATCTTAGCTACTCCGGCGTGGATAGTACAAGTATACTTCAGCCTTTCGTAAATAGAATACGTAATGTTTATCAGCTGTTCGCTGTAACGATGACTCGCCCTCCCTTATCGCGTCCCTGCCTCTTCCCCGTTTCCACAAACGCGGGTTATCGCTTTTCTGTGAATCCCTATTCCCTTCAACCGCCCACGCGACCTGCCTTCCAATTCCCATAAAATAATCTGGACTCATACGCAGAGATTTGCCATCTTCGTTTACATCCCCCTGGAATCCTACCATTTTCCTGCGCGGAATGCTTCTCCCTCGGGCGTGCGAGTTCGTCCGAGCGAGAAGCGATTCGATGGCCGAGAGGGCACACGTCGGATCGACGGTGCGCGCTCGCTGCTCGTCTATCGCGATCAGAAGGTGCACCGGGGAACGGCGCTACAGCCGGAAGCGAAATTTTCTTAGACACCGGTACACCTTCTGATTGCAAAGCGACGTTAACCGTGTACGAGGCGAGCTGCGCCCACGTACTCACCACGGTCACGAACACGAATTGCAGACGGCAAGGAATGCGACGCTCTGGTCTGCTACCACGAGAAGGACTCGAGCCTGGTCATCGGTATCGTGATGCCCACCCTCGAGTCGAGGCATCGATACAAGTGCACGCCGCTCGAGCTCACCCACCTCAATCAGAATTGTAAGTATCGGCCTTTAATTAAACTCGAGAGCCACTTCCTCTGCGGCGGAGCCCCCTCCCTTCCCCCCCCCCCCCCCTCGTTAATAGCGTAACTAAGCTCGCCTTGGTAAGGGCTTTCGGAGTGGACCGTCTCACGCGAACATTCCATGAAATTAGAGGCCAAGCGGGTGATAATAATTCGGTCGAGCCGAAAGAAGAGATAGAAGCCGCCCGGAGGGTTGTAATCTCCGATAGAGAAAGGGAGGGAAACGTAAATCATTACGCGGACGGGATCGAGCGTACAAAGAGCAGCGAAGCGGGGTCGCGATCGCCGCCAAACAAAGTCAGGGAAAAGTCGGCGGGCTGTTTATAAGCGGGGTGGGTCTAGTTTCACCCCCCTCCCGCCCCTGCATCTCATGAATATCAACGTGGCTATGGGCGAGCAGGGCGCAGCGTGATAACGGCCGCCGGGCGAAAAATATTCAGGCACTAATTTCCTTCTAATTGGCAGGGCAGAATTGGGCCGTGAACGCGCGCCTGCGCCCTATAACCGCGATTTTATTCATGCAAATTGTTGCACGCCTGCCCGGCCTCGGAACCACTGACGCGAAGTAACCTATACGTAAATTCCATTCCGCGCGCGTCTCCCTTTCCTCGCTCATTTACACCCGCCTTCAGCTTTTTTTTATCGCCGCTGGGAACAGCGCGCCTGGGCCGGCCGCGAATTTTCACCGGACCCCGTAGGTTTATTTATCGCCAGCATCCAAATCCTACTTCGCTCCCCCGTTACTCTGTATCGCCTAGAGGGACCCTCCCCGCGATCCGTTCCCTACCTACCGGTCGTCCGTTCGAATTATCGCGGGAGCGTTTAGTTTGCCCGACGGAGCGGGGGCTCGCGGGACCGTGGCCGTATTCAGAGGCGGCCACGGAAATCTCGTTTCGCATGCGCGCGGCAGATAACTGGAAGATAACTGGGGATCCTTGAGGATCACGGAATCACGCCGTTGAACTTGGCAAATTGAATTGGAAAGTTGGCCGCTTTCTCGGACGTCGAGTGTGTCTCGTTTGTTTCGCGGAGACAGACACTCCTCCCCCCCCCCCTACCTCCCCCCGCCGCCGCGGTTTCCAAATTAGCCGCGCGCAAGGCTGATTCCTCCGGCCTGCCGACGCCGCGTTTTCACTCAGGCAACTCCTGATAACGCGCCGAAACCGAGAAACTGTTCCACGTCCCAACTATCCCGGCGATATTTCCTGCGTCGCGAATGTACGTACTTCCTCCCCCTGGATCCTCTAATTCGGCGAAGTTGCCAGCCGCGGCCGGAATTCCCGCTTGCTTTTCCGGCATCGAGGAATTCGGGAGGGGTGGTTAGAAGAAAGAGCGATACAAGGAACGACGGCTACGGTAGATAACCGGTAAGCGAATTCTTACCGCTCGGTGGCTAAATTTCCTAATATCGGCGACAGTTGAAAGAAGCGGGTCCAACGTAATTATCCACGGTAAAAGAGAGCTGTAAACTAGTGATGCGCGATATTTATCGATAACTGTACATACCTTTTGTCGATATTTTAAAGACTAATTGTTACAGGTATCGATTACTTTGTTCAAAATATCGATAATTGGTGCTGCACTTTCTTTCGTTCAAGCCAATTTAAACTAATTTTCAAATTACTGCATCTAAGTAAAATTCAGTAATTCTTTTTTCATGTTGAACGATGCCCATGATGTTTCTTATTAAAATATCAATTCTAGTTTGCTTTATAAATATGCTTTGGAAAGTAAATTACTTGTATCGATTTCGATACTTTTGAATCTTAACTTAAATCAAATAATTTCTTAATGGCACTATATGAAAATTGTTATGTTAGAAAACTCTTTGTAATCCAAAATGATATTCTCGTGAATATATGTAGTTTATTTATTGTTAAAAAATGTAATGATATTTAATTAAAAAGAAATACTAGACAAAAACCATGTTTTCCAACGTTCGACGTTAAAAAGTATCGGGGCAATTTTAAGGTACATATAACTTGCAGCGACAAAGTTTTTCCTTAATATCCTCTTCTACAATTATTTATTAATCAGTGTGAAAATTGGTGAAAATGTTCCTTGTATATTAAGGAAAAACTGTGTCGCTGCCAGTTATATGTACCTCAAAATTGCCTCGATACTTTTTAACGGCGAACGTTGAAAAACATGGGTTATGCCCAGTATTTCTTTTTAATTAAATATTATCACATTATTTAACACAAGGGTTTCGTGCATACGTTTCACGGCTTCGCTAGGGTTTTCTGAAGCTATGTTTTAAGTCTCATAACGATCCCTTAATATTTACTCAAGTTGTCTCAATTTATGTTTAAAGAAATAATGCTTTTGGACGATGAAAAATTTTTTGTTTATAATTTTTAGCTGGAATAGTAATGATTCGATAAACAAACTGTAACTAGAAAAAATGTGTGTCGTGACGAGCTTTACAACACTATTATATTTTTTTGAAATACAGTTCAACAACTTTTAATTTTCCAATATTTCTTAGCGTTTCGACAACACTTTTTCCCATTTTCGCTTGTCCCCTTTTTGCATCCGAGCCTTCAATTCCAGAATAAAGTAGCAAACAATAGATCGGTACATAAGCTGCAGCGCGACTGAAAGCTGCGAGAATAAGTTCAAGCGACCGGCCATCTGGTGGCGGATACTCGAACTACCGCGATGTAAATGGATACAACGACTACGACTGAATTAATCGAATTTTAATAAAAGAAAGTGATCACTTTTACCATTGCAGGGAGCCTGGAGATAGGTCCACACGCAGTTTCCAGCCGAAGGGTGGTCGTGGTGCTGAGTCCTGAGGCTCTAGGGAACATCTGGAACGAGACCAGCGTGGGAGCTGTGCTGAAGCAGGTGTCCTCGCTGGCCACACGGATTATAGTAATCGCCACGAAGGATATGCCGAGCGTGATGACGATCGCAAAACGATCCAGTCGAGGCTGCAACGACGCCGGCGATCTTTCCCTCGACCGTTTGAAAATCTTAACATGGGAGGGGGCCGGTGGCAACACTGGCAAATCCGCTAACAAGAAGTTCTGGTATCAGCTTCGCCTGGCCATGCCTCCTGTCCGACCGATTGGCAACGACACTGGCTGCCAGTCGGTCGCTATGATAGTCCAGGCGAACGGGAAATGCGGGCAGCAGAAGGCACGGTCGCGCGAAAGTCTCGAGGTTCTCGTTTAAGCTAGCGAAAGAACGAGCCGACTTCTTTGCCTCCGCCACTGCCACGGGCCCCCCTCGTTCTCCTTTGCCACGCTTGTTGTGCCGACGAACCACGCGAGAACACGGCGATCGAACGCGCGCGAGACTGAGGAACTCGCTACCGACAACTAAGCTCGCGATCTTAACGAATTCCCCAACGTTTCTTGGGAGACGTGCGCCGAAACAGCGACCCCACTTTGCCAAATGGTCGGCGTCGTTAGTGGGAAACCGAGAACTGAGAGCTCTCGTTCGAGAATCGCAGGCGTAGCTGATCGAGAATTTCGAGAATCGCAAGCAACAGTTACAGAGCGATGGCGGCGCAACGTGTACCGTCTTTCGATGTCGTCGCACCGTTACGTGAAATTTTAACGGTTCAATTGACTTGCACCGATATAACATAGTGGTCGATCGAGAGAGGGGGGCGCAGAGTCACCGCCCGAGAACCCAGCGCTCGGGGTTTTCATAACCTCTTGTAATGTTTGCGTGAAAACGCGAGCTGGCTTACTCACGCGCGACCGTTTTGTCAGACTGATGACGTCACAGTCGTGGGCTTCGCGATCGCTGGGATCTCGTTCGAGAATCGAAAGCATAGTTGACTGGACAATTGGAGAATCGCAAGCAACAGTGACAAAGCGATGGCCAACCGTCGCGTTACCCCTCTTTCGAAGCCACCGAGTCCTGTCGCGAAGTATCCTTAAGTAAGTCGACATTAATCGCGGAAAGTGCAAGCGTGTGTTCTGTTGGTGTTGTGCGACGGCTTAGCGACCGTGTATGAAACTTTCCTACATCGAAATGGATATATTCGGGACGAAACGATCAATGGGTATTCCGACTCGAAGCCCACTTGTTTGAGAAGGGAGTCCCGCGCGAGAGTCGACAGTCTGAGCATCGATGTAAGTGTTCAAACCAAGCGAGATTCCATTTCCTAATTATGTTCGAGAGACGCCCTCTCTCGGATAACGACAGAAAGAATATATTCGGCGCGAATGCCCTGGAGTCCCTCACTCCTCGAAACTGAATCGTTCTGGCGAGCCCAGCTTCTGGGAAACTTACAGTAGGAAAATGGACGTTTATTCGAATCAGACGTCGAGTTGGGGCTTTAAGGTTCCGTGGAAAGTCTCGAGGTTTACTTTAAATCGCCGTCGAAATTCACGGTATCGTGTCGAATCGCAAACGTACCGGCTCAGGTGCGCACGCATCGCGTTTCATTTGAACATTGACGACCCGCCTTTGCGCGACGAACACGTTAAAACTCGTCCGTTGTAGCATAATAAACAGGCGCGACACTATAGTCGTTTCCTCTTCGAATTCCGCAGGATCTTTCTCTTAGGCGCGATTTCTGGCGGGTGACGACCGTTCTTCTCAAATTTCAGGTACAGTCTGTCTAGAAGCTTTTGCTCTATAATTCTCTGGTGCTGGAGAAATCAGTAGCACATTTTAATACGTATATTTTCTTAAACAGACAGGTATTGGGGGATACTTTTGACGCTCCTCGGTGCTCGTACACGGGGGAAAGGTATTATATATACGTTGCACAAATTACGAAATGAGTTTTATTCGCGAAGAGATCTACTTTTTGGGACAGCCTGTACTCTCTGTCGGTAACCATGGGAACGGTCGGTTACCGTATCAGGTTACATTTTTATCGCGATAGCCCGCCAGATGCATACGTGTAATATTGTTCGACGTGCATTACCTCTGTCGCGCGTATGCAGTTAATATTCCCTCTAATTTACTCGTTAAACGCGCGGGATTCGAAGGCGAAACGATGAAACGCGCAGTCTTCCTTCCCGCGGGCACAACGTTTTAGAACACGAGTCCACAGGTGGCGCCACCCGCTCTTCTGTAGCTCCCTCTGATCGCCATATTTTGTACTAAGCCCATGTACGGGGTGTCGGAAAATTCCTCGACGCCGAAAGATGGTGGGGGAATTCACAAATTCCTAGAACGATCCTGCACGAGCGTTCGCGCGGGTTATGAAAAAGTGAGCGCAGGAGCGAGGGGAAGCTTCGCGGGACTGTTTTAAAGCGCGGCGAACCGAAGGGAAAAGATAAGACAAGAAGACAGAGCGAATCTCGTTGCTCGCATTGCGCAATCGCTCACGTCGCGTACACCTCATACTTCTTTTCTGTGTTTGTATATATTGGATACATCGGTGCTCCTTTATTTATTTAGCTAGCCGCATTTTATTTATATCCGTTTAGACTTTAGTGTGCGTCCCGGTTTTCGAAATACGCCGGGACAACAAGGGCCCGCGTATATATCTGGGCACACTTTTCTAAACGGATTTCGCGCGATAGAGTAACGAGAACGCATCGAGTATTTTATACTGTTTTGTATATACATGTACAAGGGGAAGAGGATATATACATATTATACATACACATACAGATATATATATACACATACATATATATATATATATATAGGTCAGTTTTTATACTGTTCTCTGATGAATTATTATACTGTCGTCGTGCGACTACGGAAGACTTAGAAATCTGTTAACGATAATCCCGTAATTCTAATACTAGGGTAATCATTACCTATAAAACTATACAGAGTGGTCCGTTTTAATCCACGAGTTCATTTATCTTGGAAAGCGAATCGAACGTGAAAGTATCAAGAATACTTAATTTGTTCATTTCTCGGTTTATTATTATATAGAACGTTGATGATGCCCATTATTACTATAACACTTCGCGACCCGTTCCGTCGAAATTCTTTAAGACCCGTGCCGTACAGTTTTTCGTTTGCATTCCAAGATAAAAAGACCTCGTTTGCAGAGCGAAACGGCTCAGCCCTATATATCATAGCGTGTAGCTGTCGTTCGCGTAATTGTGTATTTTAGGCGTCGCAGAGGACCGATCCGCGGGAGGTGTGTGTGAGCTTAATTTTAAACATCGCACTGTAATCTCTTTACTGTCAGTATTACGATACACTAGTGTACTTGTCTCGCGGGGAGACGCTCGAGCGGATTCCGCGACGCGGGCGATCATTGCGAGCCGAGTACGAGCAGAGTATAGACGTAGCAGTTATTACACTCGTTTGTTCGTTTAGCGATAGAAGAACAGACACGAAGAACTAGCGCGTGCACGTCTCTCCTATAAGGGATGACACGCGCTCTTCTCGTCCTTTCTAATCTCTTTTCTTTCTTTGTTTTTATACTATACCAATACCTGGTCACGAAACCGTGACAATCCCCCCACCACCCCGCTCTCTTAACATTTCTTAAGGTGCGTCCCGACGTTGCGAGGCTTCCTCGCGAGGCAAGTCTCGCGAAGTGAATTTTCCGTTCCTCCTCGCTTTGCACAATGTGATCATGGTCGAGGTAGCCTCGCCAAGTCGATACGTAGCTTTAGGGATTAGAACGAGAGGGGAAACTGCTCTGTATCTACACGTTCGCTTTACTTTTCCGTTGCATCGCGTACGAGTAGCGTCGTCGATGTAGTAACGATAGGATATACGTACCAAAAAACGCAAGGGTCTGTTTCTCTTCGAACCAGAGATTTGTTGTTCGTGAATGCCGATAAATAAACAAGAATATTTATATTTCCAGAAACCTTCGGGTTGTTATTCTATTTCTTCGCTGAAACCACTGCTGTTTTTATTTTCCAACAATATAGGAACATCGTTATGAGACTGTAGGCGCTTGCAGGCCTGAGTTTGGGACACCATAGAAAAACAGACGTATGGTTCAAATACATAAATAATTCTCTCCACCTGTATTTTGCACTTGTTGTACTTACATTACACAGACAGTTGCACGTAAAGCCACTATCTTCGCCGAATAGTACAATATACGCTTAGTGATACGACGACCAAGAATGGTAGCGCGTTATAATGTAATAGATATGCAAGGAGCGATTATCTTAGGATACTCGCGATAGGCAGGACCTGTACTATTCTTCGGCACATGGCAAAGTGGCAGAGTTTAATTCAGTTGCACCGATAACGATACGATTATCATTAGTAATTATTCGCGTTTTGAACTTGCGATACGATGGCAAGGGCATCGTGACGGTGAACGCTGACTCTACGATTCTTCTTTCGACGATTATATACAGTAGGTATAATCCAGTTACGCATATCTTCAGGGTTTCGATAAAAAAAAAAAGGACGAACTGTTTCCTAATACATGCATCGCTGAACGTATATTCTACCCCGCATATTCTATCTTAGAAAGTATAGACACATGCCTCCTTCTCGACATACACAGCATTTGTACCTGGCTACCACCCTCGTAAGGGCGAGAGAAAACGAATGTTCCATGTAAACTTCTTCGTAGACAGGGGTAGGCAGAAAAAAGTGGCGGGAGGGGAGGTGCTATGATTTGTAACGTGTACAGCAACGACGGTACACCGCGAGTGTTTAAGTATATATATCACTGGTCACGTGTATCGGATTTGTTCTTCGCTATAAAAGGACATCAAGCTGTTTACAAAACAGATCTATACAATAATACTGTATCCGGCCGCAGAGGAATTCCAAAAACAATGGGTCATGGTATCGCTTCGCGCCAACGATCCTAGCAGTCGATCACGGCACCGTGTGGAACGTTGCTTCTCTAACTAAACGATTCTCAGATAGACATATTCGTACAAAAAGTCTACCCAATAGAAACATTAAATATAGCATCAATTAATATAATAACGGCCCAGATATTAACAAATGGCAGTCGTCGTACGATTCTGGTAACGCTCCCTTGCTAATTCCTTCAAGGCTTCGGCCATTGCGGACCCAGTTTCGTTCACCATGCTACTCAACGCCCCCGTGATGTTCTGCAGCAGCACGTAAGGAGCGTCGAACTCCTGCGATCGGGAAAATGTCCATTAATCTCCATGATACACTGATTCTGAGCGACGCAATGAGATGGAAAGATGAACAGTAACTTACCAAGGCGGTGCCGGCGTCCATCAGCAAAATACGATCGCTGTCCATGACGGTGTTGAGTCGATGCGCGATCGTCAGCACAGTGCACCTCTCGAATTTTCTGCGAATCGTCATCTGAATGAGTTCGTCTGTTCGTGGGTCGACATTCGCCGTGGCCTCGTCGAGCACCAGGATAGGGTTGTTCCTGACGATAGCGCGCGCCAGACAGACCAGCTGCCGTTGGCCTACGCTCAGGTTCGAGCCTCCTTCGTTGATGTGAGCCTCCAGACCCATCTCCTTGAGTTCAACTTCCTCCAGCGCCTGCCACAGCACATTGTCCTCGTAACTGTCGAATGGGTCCAGGTTCTTTCTCAACGAACCGGAGAACAGGAACGGTTCCTGGGGGATTATGCTGATCTTGGATCGTAAATCGTGGAGTCCAATCTCGTTGGTATTCACGCCATCTATCTCGATAGCGCCCTCGAGGTTCGCCAAACGGAAGAGAGCAGAGATCAGGGACGATTTCCCAGCGCCTGTTCTTCCCACGATTCCAACTTTCTCGCGAGGGTAAATGACGAAGTTCAGATTCTTGAGTACTGGTGGTTCCGCAGGGTTGTATCTCATCGTCACGTTTTTGAATTCGATCCTCCCCTCTTCTGGCCAGCTTTCCCTGGGCTTCTTGTCCGGCGTACTTTCCAGCGGTGGTTCGCTCTCTACACGGCTGAAATAAAGAGATTCGTTTAAACAGATGACTCCATAGTCATACTCGATTAGGTAATTCGATGTCAACGCCCACCTGTATTCCAGTACACGCTCGACAGAAGTCATTTGATTCTCGAGCTCGGCGCTCTGACGCATTCCCCACTGGACCGTCCCCGTTAAAGTGAGACTCTGCGTGATGGCCAGGCCAACGCTGCCGCCAAGCGTAGAGCCAGCAGTATTGTCGAACAGCAGCAAAAAGCTGTACGTGACCAGGAGGATATACAGGACGCAGAAGATGTCCAGCCAGAAGCCAAATGCTCTCGAGGTTCCTATAAATAGGAACCACGCCGACGAGTGCAGGTCTTGGTGCTGATCGAACTCCTTCGTCAGGATTGCCTCAGCTTCGAACGCTCGTATGGTAGGCAACCCTTGCAGAGTCGCGCTCAGATGGCCAAACACAGGGGATCGGGCTGTGTTAATGTGTGTTTCCAATTAAAATCGAACGTTAGAAAGTTCCAGCTCTCGCGCATCAGAAACGACAGAATGTACTTCCGCTATTCAAAGAAGAATATGACGAAACTAATGACATTGAAAAGAAGTAGAGACTCACTGACTCCTTCAAGACGTTTGACGCTGCGACTGGTTTCCAGGTAGTAGACGCGAATGTAGAAGAAAATTACCCCGTTAACCGCTGTGGGTATGAGCAGCCATGGGTTGGCTATTGCGATTACCACTATGATGCCAAGAAGGGATAGGCCGATTTGCATGCAGTCCATTAGCGCAGCGGGCAACAGCTCGTCTGTGGCACCCACGTCCTTCGAGAACCTATTGAGGATACGTCCGGACATGTTCGTGTTGAAGAAAAGCATCGTCGCGCGACTGATGCTCTGGAACATGCGATCGTGCAGTCGGACGGAAGCTTTCATGCAGGTTGTGAGGAAGGCGAACGAACGCGTCAGAGTGACCACTATCGTGAGAAGGAGGATCACACTGCAAATGTACACGCAGTTATCCCGACTTATTGAACCCTGCCAGTTCTCCACTAAACCTTCTGGTGTTTCAGTCACCTTTAAAAGAACGGATCAAAGGGTTACAGTGGACTCCCATCAGTATGAGAAGGAACAAGACTGTAGGACCTGTACTTACGTATTTCTCTTCCATGTTCACCCACAGGGATATGAGGAAATCACCACCACTAGCCAATGCTTGCGCTAAAACGCACAGCAAAAAAACTGTAATCGCGACATACAAAGGTCCAGCCGCGCGGAGATACCCTGAGTACACAGTACCGGAAATCTTGTCTTTACTACGCGTCTCAGCCACCTAAAGGTTCCATCGTCATATAGATTCATGCAGTTTACGTTGAAGTCTGTATCTTATGGTCTCTGGTATACCTACCTCCACGGGCACTTGCGTCTCAGTAACGGTGCTCTTGAATGAACTTAAAGACGTAATACTGGCGGTCCTAGAGTTTTTCCTGCTGGGAGGAGCAGAGGTCGATTTCGTCTCCTCCGCGGGCATTTGGCGCTCCAACAGCCTTCCAAAATCTACTCCCATCGTAGCCAGCTCGTCGTATGCACTGCAATACAAGGTTGTTAATAGACGATTAGTCCCTTGGCTAAATAAATAGTCTGCGAATGAAGGATCGTTCGAGCGTACCCCTCGGCCTGAATTTCCCCATCTTTCAACACGATTATCCTGTCGACATTTCTTAAGTACTGCAATTGGTGAGTGACGAGGATCCTAGTCTTCCCTCTTAAGTACTTCTGGATACATTCCTCGAACATATGTTTGCCAACATGAGCGTCCACGGCGCTCAGAGGGTCATCCAATAAGTACATGTCCGACTCGGAGTACACCGCTCTGGCCAGGTTGATCCTGTACAGTAAAGAATCGGTAGGTGAACCGTTCCTGATTCTTGCGGTACGTAAATGGCAAGCATTGCCGATTATAATCACCAACCTTGCGCGTTGGCCACCCGACAAACTGATACCCCTTTCACCTACGATCGTTTTATCGCCATACGGCAACAGGCTGAAGTCCCTCTTCAATTGGCACACTTTCGTCACGTGATCGTAACGGAACTGATTCATCTTCCTGCCGAATAGAATATTTTGCCTGACAGAGCCGGCGAACAGCCACGGTTCTTGGCTGGCGTACGCCAAGCTCGCATTTACCTGTAGAAGAGAACGATCACATTGGGGCTATAGAATATTCGTAGCAGGATAATGTATGTAGTTGCCCAAAGGGTAATGCAAACCTGTATAAAACCATTCTGCAGGGGTAATTCCTTGATTATCACATTAAGTAAACTACTTTTACCGGCACCGACTTGGCCAACGACGGCAATCAGATCACCTTGCTTCACATTAATACTAATGTTCTTTAAAGTCTCTTCCTTATCGTAAGGCAACCACTTAGCGTAAACGTTTTCCAAGCTAAGTGGGTTGTCGTTTTCACAGACATTCGTCTGGAATTTATCATACTTGGCGCCGTTCGTATCCTTCGTTATGCTGTTGATATCGCCCTTGTTGTTCTCTGAATTCCTTGGTTCCACTTTCTCGTTATTGTCCTTCTCTTTGGTCTCGTCCATTTCCTCGTACAACATGAATCGTTGCAAACGTTTTATAGAAACGAGTGCCTCGGCCACTTGCGTTACCCCTGTAAGGTATATCCTCCCGTTAACTCTTTAATCGATTCTCATGAATATACACCGGATCGAATTGTACTTGCCAAGGGCGAAGTAGACAGTCATATTCTGGCGTAGTATAATATAATACGCCGTTAACATATATACTTTCTCGGCAGTTATCTTGTGACCGTACAAAACATATGCTAATATGGTGATAAACAGAGACATCCTCGTGCTGAATAAAATGAAAGACAGTGTGACGCCTCTAATTAGAGAGGAGGATCGGACAACGTTGATTTCCCTCCTGCATAAAAAGAATGTACATTACGTATTTAATAACGTGCGCTTAAAGGAATTCTAATCGCGCAAAGGAGCACTTTACTTTCTCGCTCTTTCCACTACAGCGCTAAACGGTTTCTCCCATGTGTACATCTTAATTGCCTGAATGCCGCTAATGATTTCGTTTGTCAATCGAACCCTCTCATCCGTTCTCAGGGCAGTTTTTATTCTGAATGTCGAGGACTTCTTCCCCAAATACCCTGCACAGTTTCAAAATAGTTGTGACACACACAGTTCCTTGTAACGTGGCTTCTTTACTGTAATATACAGTTTTCAGTACCTTGCAATGGAATGAACATTAGAAGCGTTGCGACTCCAATGATAGCAGATATTTGCACCTCTTGATACATGAAATATGTGATGATGAGGGTCTCGAGCGGGCCAATCCACATGTAATGTAAAAACATAATTGCCATGTCGAATCTATTGACGTCGTTGGACAAGAGATTGACCGCCTGTCCTACTGTTGTTTCGCCCAGAGCTGTTCTCGAGAGTTTCAGTGATTTTCTGTATATTAAGGAACAACACGCTACGCGCATCTTCATCCCCATGTGGAGTATAGCCATCATGTTTGTATTGAAAAAGAACACTACCAGGGCTGAGCATAATACTACACCGGTTGCGTATAAGTAGGCATCTTCCTTCGGTACTTTGTCAGTGCTGAAGTATTGTAATAGTCGACCAAGGAGTATTGGTTGCATTATCCTGTATGTGGAATAATAAAAAGTTAGCATGGGTATTTAACTGCAAGCCATGAGAACAGCATGCCCAAAATTCAACTACGTTCATTAGCACTGCAATCTAACTAGAAAATCCTACATTAATACCGAATAAAATGTAAAATATACACCTAGCATTATTAGATTTCAAAAACGTAAATGTTATAAGAGTCAAGCTCTTGAGAAATCAAGTAGTATTAGTAGATACAGGAAGCAACAAACTTAGGGACTTAACGTTCTTGTCAGGTCTTCATTTTCATGAACTTGCGAATCGGACAAATTTTGGGATATGGGCAGTAGATATGTTATGTACTGGTATACGTAGAAATTTCGTGTGATCGCAGTAACGAATCAGAAGACTATGAAACTGGGGCTGTAGTGATCTGAACAAGTAATAGAGAAACTTTAAGAACTTATAAGGCGCCTTAAGATCTTTCATGGCAATAGTAATCATTCATGACATAGAGAAACGCATCATACTCCTGTTACATACCTGAGTACTATCTCCCCGATAGCTAGAAATATTCCATACAACCCTAACTTTAAGCCGAAACATCTTAGAAGAGCTTTTGTTAAACTAGGCCCCTTTACTGTTTTCTTCGCATCGTACTTCTTTCTACCGCTTTCTTTTTCGTCGCTAAGTAATATGCGCTTTTTGTACGCTTGGCATTCCTTCTCCCATGCATTCTGTAGCTTTGTGCCCAAAATGCTGCTTGTGTGCTCTGTGAGGGGCCTGCATAAATCGCTCACTTCTAAGTCTTTCTTGTAACCAAGCCAGAACGTAGGCAGGACCCATCTGTTAACGCAAGCCAATAATGGTGATTACCATGTATAATTCAGTTACATTTATTTTTAGTACCAGACATAAGTTATTTTAGTCATCAATTCCATGTGCTACTAGCTTTGAATCACTGATTGCAACAAGTATTCCAAGGCAGAACAATTATTATAGTTTTTAAGCATTTAATACCAATAGTAACTGATCGAAGGTAAGTGAAACCTTCTACCCAGGACTACTAATTGATAACAACAAACAGATAAAAAAATCCACTTATTTGCGGAGCAAAGGAATTCAAGATAATTCCTACCTTGTTTCCACAAGGCTTATTTATAAACTAGCTTTTTAGCCTGTCATCGCCAGGCATTACTGTCGTATATAATAAGACACTTAAGATAACCACAATTTCTGTTGGAAATTTCCTAGAAACAATTTTCGCTGCGAAATACGAAATTTTACAATTGTTGGGTACCAAAAGAGTACTTGTAAGGTATTTCGAATGGCCTAAGTCCAGACTCACTGCCGGTGACATTTGACCTCCCCCGCCCCTGCGTTTCAGAAACGAAATTATTCCTGATGATATTACAACAACTAATGTGTAACAAAGACTCCGAATCAAAAATTTTGTGGAGCATATTCACTCATACAACAGAGCTTTCTCGTTTGCCTCCACGAGAGCCCAAATAAAAGGCCATAAATGGCGCATTTCGATTCTCCCTCCACTGACAAGTTTGGCTTCCACTGGCTAGTTCGGTGATTCCGCTAATTAATTTATTACAGCAAGAAATGGAACAAGCGGGACTGTCAACTGATGTGTGATTGTCTGTCCAAAAAGAATTATTAAAAGGAATTAAGGACAGATTGGAACCCCTTGAACAGAATATTTTTTTTCACAAAAGCGACAATTTTGGATCCTCGCTTTAAAAAAATACATTTTAATTCAGCAATGGCTGTTGCTAATGTAATATTGGAGCTATCGAAAAATATTAGTATGAGGCATAAGCTAAAGAGGAAATATTTCACCCGAAGTTGGGATATCTCCATCCACGGCGGAAAATTTTAACAATTCATCACCGTCACTTTGGACTAGACACGAAATAATGATAATGCAAAATATGCCCAATCAAGATGTTCGTAATTTTGGCACAAGGCCAACAGAATTGAAATAATTAAAGTTTTGAATAGACAGTCGACATTTCATACCCGTACTTTCGAAAATTAGCCAAAAATGTTTAATTTCACCTGCATCATCTGTTGCATCTGAAAGGGTTGCATCGACAATTAATATTGTGATTACCAATAATCGTAGTAGGTTGACAGGAGAGCACACAAAACAAAGAGTTTTCTTAAAAACTATTCCTGAAAAATGCTGGTTTAATTAATTTTTGTATTTTTTTCAGTACCTACTTAATTTTTGTATTTTTTCAGTACGTACTTAATTTTTGTACTTTTATATTTTGTATATTAATTAATAAACGTAATTAAAATAACATATAATTTGTTTAAGTTCTATCTCAATAATTTAGAAAAAGAATCCATATATCAATATTTCGATAGTTTTTTCTCTCGATATATCAAGGTGCGATATTGATATATTTGAAAAATATCGATACCATACATGCATCGATACTTCGAAAAATATCAACATCCCTATGCTAAATCTGAACCTTGTAAGAGTCATCAGGAAGTATGACAGAAAAGCCTCTGGGCAGATTTTGCTAACAAATGAACATTCACCTTGAGCGTCTTATTACATAGGATTATATGTATAGGATGATAATGTATACTTTTATGCCAATGCTCATTTACTCTGATTGTACCTTGGTTCGGTGTTTTTATTAGTAGACCATGACAAGGAAAAAAAAGGTGAGAGTCATTGTATTTTGTAAAACTTACGTAAATGTTAAAGCACTAAGAGGATTTACACCCTCCCGTGGATTCTTCTTTCTTTCGGCCTTTACTTCCCCGTCCATGATAATTTTGCATTTATGTACTTATTTATCCTGTAAAATTTTATTTAAACATAACGCGATGCCTCGCACCGATGATGTAATCATGATTATTAAACTCCAGACAATGTAATCAACAAATAAATGATGAAAGACATATATATTTTCTTTGTTAGGCTGACAATATAATAATGATTCTGCGATACATCCTGCAGTAGCTTTACTACTCGGCTCCGTCTGAAATTTAGATTCTGATTTTATAAAAAAAAATTATTTATTTACTTTTTTTTTTGTGGAAATAGTAACATTCTGCTGGGGCACATTCTATTACGTTCTTCCACAATTAAACGGGCTTTTGTGAAGTATAATAAATATTCGCGCGCGAGCGTTTTAGAAGCGTTGAAAATAAAATCACGCGATTAGCATTTAATCCTAGAATATTTCGTAACAAGTTTTCATTTCCTGTTATTGAATTATTTTCGAAAATGGGAACGCGCTTTCGAGCTGCCTTACCTATAATTGTCGGTACTATCAGGAGCCGGTTTAGTCCTCCTTTATTGAATTAGTAAGTTGCATTTATAATCATTGTCTACCATCGAAATCGATCGAAGCCCTCCCCCCTTCGCCGCTACATGCTCGATCAGAAATTGCAGCGAAAGGCGGCGAAACGATAGGGGAGACGATTCCGCTATTCGGCGCTTCGTGGTGCACTTACGATCAACGAGAATTAATCCTGTCTAGTTGCCAGCACGTGAATGTTCCATTACTTTTCGATTGACTAACGATTTGTCAGATGACAACCGACGACATCCACAGACATCCACTTAAGTATAAGGCCGTTACTTGACTGACGTTCAAGTAGCCGACGATTGCATGTGTCATTCGGTGATTCGGTAACCTTAAACTGCTTTAACAGACACGTGGTCAGAAGCGCCGACCGTGGGTGGATACCTCTGGATTCTCTGGTGGGCGAGGGTATTTCTGCTTCGTGCTTCCCCAGTCGGGGAAAGGCGACGGAAACGGGGGAGTTATCGTAAGATACACCACTGATTATATACTTACGGGCAAAAAACATCCTAATCCAGATAACGTAATTGGTAAATACAGTGTTACGAGTTAATGAAATACCGTGACAGGTAACGGATGTTAATATGGAAAAAATAGAAGGCTTAGGCTGTTTGTCCAGGCAGCGTGGCATCATAGACGCGCATGGGTAGCGCATTGACGAGACCAATCGTACGACGCATCTGTCGATTATTGATCTGCATATCATTGATCTCGTGAATACGCTTAGCGTACGCTTTTATGACGCGACGCTGCATGGACGGATGACCTTACAGTTTTCGATGCTTTTGGTGTGGAATTTCCATCTAACCGTGAGTCGAGCGCCACCTAAGGTTCGTGCTATGAAGTAATCAACGCGTAAGAGTAGCTGATACATTCGATTTCTGGGAATCATCCTTATCATCTAAGCAATCGTTTATCATCCGTGGATTTGTCATATTCTGTCGATTCATTGTAGATAAAACAGTAGAGATGTTTCTGAATAAAACGAATTGGACGTAGGTATAAGATTTTATTTCATGGAATCCATCGGAACTCTCGATAAAATCTTTTTGTACAACGTGTAACAATGGGGAATCAAGTACAACAGCGTTAGAATACTGTTTTATGTACATATCGCTTGGCAGAATGATCGTTTCGCTTTTCACAGATCTGGTCTTGTATAAGTGTATATATTTTATTCATAAAGTATTTAATTATGAGTATAAAAATATTTGATTTATAAAAATATTTAAAGTAGGTATTTATAAAATTATCTATAGATTTTTAAAAATAGAGAAAAAGAAGTAAATGTATTTTTAAAAATTTATATATAAATTAAAGTAATTAATTTGATTTTTTATTAGAAATTTATTTCATTTACACTATGTATTTCGCTGTGGATTGCAAAAGATTCAAGGTGAGAATACTAACGCGATAAAAAAATTAATTAAAATAATTTACTACCTATATAATTTTAGGCACGACTTGCGAATCGCGACCAGAATAGTAACAAATTGTCTTACCAATTTCTCATGAAATTATGAATTCTGAGTGCCCGTATTTCTATCTTTCCCGTCATTGGGTTGATCGTACGTTTGAGAGAAATTCTCTCCCTCGAGATTCGGCCGAGAGAAAACTGACCTCGCTCGTCGCTCATCAGTTTTAGTCGACCGGACGGCAAATGCCATATCGGTGGCCTCACTGACCGCGACCGCAACCGAAATTATATCGGTCTAGACTCCCTGCTTCTCCGTTGCATCGCGTACGAGTAGCGTCGATGATATAGTAACGATAGGATATCCTACGTACCAAAAACACAAGGATCTGTTTCTCTTCGAACCAGAGATTTGTTGTTCGTGAATGCCGATAAACAAGAATCTTTATATTTCCAGAAACCTTAGGGATGTTACTCTACTTCATTGCTGAAACCACTGTTGTTTTTATTTTCCAACAATATGGGAATATCGTTATGAGATTGTAGGCACTTGCAGGCCTGACGTTAGGACACCATTAAAAAATAGACGTATGGTTAACATAAATAATTCTCTCCACCTATATTTTGCACTTGTTGTACTTAAATTACATAGGCACTTGCACGTAAAGCCACTATTTTCGTCGAATAGTACAATATACGCTTAGTCGTACGACGAACAAGAATAGTAGCGCGTTATAAAGTAACAAGTATGCATGGAGCGATTATCTTGCGATGCTCGCGATAGGAAGGACCTACACTATTCATCGGCTTAGTTTAATTGTACCGATAACAACACGATTGTCGTCAGTAATTATTCGCGTTTTGAACTTGTGATACGATAGCAAGGACATCGTGGCGATGACCTCGATGAACGCTGACTCCACGATTCTTCTTTCGACAATTACATTTGATATAATCCAGTTACACATATCTACAGGGTTTCGATAAAAAAAAACTTTCATAATACATGCATCACTGAACGTATATTCTATCTTCGAAAATAAAGAAACACGTCTTCTTCTCGACATGCACAGCAATTGTACTTGGCTAGCACCATCTTAAGGACGAAAGAAATCGAATGATCCATGTAAACGTCTTCAGAGACAGAGATAGGCAGAAAAAGGCGGCGGGGGGGGCGTGCTATGCTTTGTAACATGTACAGCAACAACGGTACACCGCGAGTGTTTAAGTACATAAGTACATTAAGTACATAATTGGTCTCATGTAACGGCTTCGTTTTCCGCTGTAAAAGGACAGCAAGCTGTTTACAAAAAAGTTCTATGCAATAATACTGTATCCAGGAACGCGACTGTATCGGCCGCAAAGGAATTCCAAAAACGGTGGATCGTGGTATCGTTTCGCGCCAACGATCCTTGCAGTCGGTCACAGCACCGTGTGGTAAGTTGTTTCGGTAACTAAAGGATTCTCAGAGGGGCATATTCGTACAAAAAGTCTACCCAGTAGAAACATCAAATACAGCATCAATTAATATAATAACGACCCAGATATTATCAAAGGGCAGTCGTCGTACGATTCTGGTAACTCTCCCTTGCTACTTCCTTCAAGGCTTCGGCCATTGCGGACCCAGTTTCGTTCACCATGCTACTCAACGCCCCCGTGATGTTCTGCAGCAGCACGTAAGGAGCGTCGAACTCCTGCGATCGGGAAAATGTCGATTAATCTCCATGATACACTGATTCTGAGCGACGCAATGAGATGGAAAGATGAACAGAAACTTACCAAGGCGGTGCCGGCGTCCATCAGCAAAATACGATCGCTGTCCATGACGGTGTTGAGTCGATGCGCGATCGTCAGCACAGTGCACCTCTCGAATTTTCTGCGAATCGTCATCTGAATGAGTTCGTCTGTTCGTGGGTCGACATTCGCCGTGGCCTCGTCGAGCACCAGGATAGGGTTGTTCCTGACGATAGCGCGCGCCAGACAGACCAGCTGCCGTTGGCCTACGCTCAGGTTCGAGCCTCCTTCGTTGATGTGAGCCTCCAGACCCATCTCCTTGAGTTCAACTTCCTCCAGCGCCTGCCACAGCACATTGTCCTCGTAACTGTCGAATGGGTCCAGGTTCTTTCTCAACGAACCGGAGAACAGGAACGGTTCCTGGGGGATTATGCTGATCTTGGATCGTAAGTCGTGGAGGCCAATCTCGTTGGTATTCACGCCATCTATCTCGATAGCGCCCTCGAGGTTCGCCAAACGGAAGAGAGCAGAGATCAGGGACGATTTCCCAGCGCCTGTTCTTCCCACGATTCCAACTTTCTCGCGAGGGGAAATGACGAAGCTCAGATTCTTGAGTACTGGTGGTTCCGCAGGGTCGTATCTCATCATCACGTTTTTGAATTCGACCCTCCCCTCTTCAGGCCAGCTTTCCCTGGGCTTCTTGTCCGGCGTACTTTCCAGCGGTGGTTCGCTCTCCACATGGCTGAAACACAGAGATTCGTTTAAACAGATGACTCCATAGTCGTACTCGCTTAGGTTCGATGCCAAAGCTCACCTGTATTCCAGTACACGCTCGACAGAAGTCATTTGATTCTCCAACTCGGCACTCTGCCGCATTCCCCACTGGAACATCCCCGTTAAACCAATACTTTGCGTGATGGCCAGGCCGACGCTGCCGCCAAGCATAGAACCAGCAGTATTGTCGAACAGCAGCAAGAAGCTGTACGTGACCAGGATGATATATACGACGCAGAAGACGTCTAGCCAGAAGCCAAATGCCCTCGAGGTTCCTATGAACAGGAACCACGCCGACGAGTGCAGGTCTTGGTGTTGATCGAACTCCTTCGTCAGAATTTCCCCAGCTTCGAACGCTCGTATGGTAGGCAACCCTTGCAAAGTCGCGCTCAGATGGCCAAACACAGGGGATCGGGCTGTGGATCGTTTCCCATTAAAATCGAACGTTAGAAAGTTCCAACTCTCGCGTATCAGAAGCTACAGAGTATACTTCCGCCATTCAAAGAGGAATATGGCGAGAGTAATGCTATTGGAGAGAAGTACTCACTGATTCCTTCGAGGCGTTTGATGCTGCGACTAGTTTCCAAGTAGTAGAGGCGAATGAAATAGAAAAGTACCCCGATAACCACTGTGGGTATGAGCAGCCACTGGTTGGCTATTGCGACTACCACTATGATACCAAGAAGGGCTAGACCGATTTGTATGCAGTCGATCATCGCAGCGGGCAGCAGCTCGTCTGTGGCGCCCATGTCCTTCGAAAACCTATTCAGGATACGTCCCGACATGTTTGTGTTGAAGAAAAGCATCGTCGCGCGACTGATGCTCTGGAACATGCGATCGTGCAGTCGGACGGAAGCTTTCATGCAGGTCGTGAAGAAGGCGAACGAACGCGTCAGAGTGATCACTATCGTGAGAACGGTAATCACACTGTAAATATACACGCAGGCATTTCGACTTACTGGACCCTGCCAGTCCTCCACCAAACCATTTGATGTTTCATTCACCTATAAACAAACAGATCGAAGGGTTACAGTGGACTCCCAACAGTTTCAGACGAAACAAGACCGTGAGACCTGTACTTACGTATTTTTCTTCCATGTTCACCCACTGGGATATGAAGAAATCACCACCACTAGCCAATGCTTGCGCGACAACGCACAGCAAAAAAACTGTGATTGCGACACACATAGGTCCAGCCGCGCGGAAGTACCCTGAATATACGGCACCGGAAATCTTGCCTCTGGTGCGTGCTTCAGCCACCTAAACGTTTCACCGTCGTATAGATTCGTGCAGGTTACGTTGAAGTCTGTATCTTATAGTATACCTACCTCCGCGGGCTCTTGTGTCTCAGTAACAGTGCTCAGGAATGAACTTAAGGACGTAATACTGGCGGTCCTAGAATTGCTCCTGCTTGGAGGAGCAGAGGTCGATTTCTTCTCCTCCGCGGGCGATTGGGTCTCCAACAGCCTTCCAAAATCTATTCCCATCGTAGCCAGCTCGTCGTATGCACTGCAAAACAAGGTTGTTAATAGACGATTAGTCCCTTGGCTAAGTAAATAGTCTGCGAATGAAGGATCGTTCGAGCGTACCCCTCGGCCTGGATTTCCCCATCTTTCAACACGATTATCCTATCGACGTTTCTTAAGTACTGCAATTGATGAGTGACGAGGATCCTAGTCTTCCCTCTTAAGTATTTCTCGATACATTCCTCGAACATGTGCTTACCGACATGAGCGTCCACGGCGCTCAGAGGGTCATCCAATAAGTACATGTCCGACTCGGAGTACACCGCTCTGGCCAGGTTGATCCTGTACAGTAAAGAATCAGTAGGTGAACCGTTCCTGATTCTTATGGTACGTAAATGGTAAGCATTGCCGATTATAATCACCAACCTTGCGCGTTGGCCACCCGACAAACTGATACCCCTTTCACCTACGACCGTTTTATCGCCATACGGCAACAGGCTGAAGTCCCTCTTCAATTGGCACACTTTCGTCACGCGATCGTAACGGAACTGATCCATCTTCCTGCCGAACAGAATATTTTGCCTGACAGAGCCGGCGAACAGCCACGGTTCTTGGCTGGCGTACGCCAAGCTCGTGGTTACCTGTAAAAGAGAACGATCACATTAGGGCTATAGAATATTCGTAACAGGATAGCGTATGTAGTTGCGCGAAGCACAATGCAAACCTGTATGGAACCATTCTGCAGGGGTAATTCCTTGAGTATCACATTAAGTAAACTACTTTTACCCGCGCCGACTTGGCCAACGATGGCTATAAGCTCGCCTGGCTTCACTTTAATGTTAATGTTCTTTAAAGTCTCTTCTTTATCGTAAGGCAGCCACTTAGCGCAAGCGTTTTTCAAGCTAAGTGGGCTGTCGTCTTTAAAGTCGTTCCTCTCAATTTTATCATACTTGGCGTCGCTCGTCTCCTTCGTTATGCTGTTGATATCGCCTTTGTTGCTCTCGAAATCCTTTGGTTTCACTTTCTCGCCTTTGTCCTTCTGTGTGATCTCGTCAATTTCCTCGTACAACATGAATCGTTGCAAACGATTTATAGAAACGAATGCCTCGGCCACTTGCGTTATCCCTGTAAGGTATAATCCTCCCGTTAACTCTTTAATCGATTCTCATGAATATATACCGGATCGACTTGTACTTACCTTGTGGGAAGTAGACAGTCATAGTCTGGCGTAATATATTATAGTATGCCGTTAACATAAATACTTTCTCGGCAGTTATCTTGTGACCGTACAAAATATATGCTAATATGGTGATGAATAGGGACATCCTCGTGCTGAACATAATGAAAGACATGGTGACACCTCTAATTAGAGACGTGGCTCGGAGAACATTGATTTCCCTCCTGCATCAAAAGGAAATACATTACGTATTTAATAACGTGCACTTGGAGGAATTCTAATCCCGCGAAGGAGAACATTACCTTCTCGCTCTTTCAACTAGAGCGCTAAACGGTTTCTCCCATGTGTACATCTTAATTGCCTGAATACCGCTAATGATTTCGTTCGTCAATCGAACCCTCTCGTCCGTTCTCATGGCAGTTTTCAGTCTGAATATCGAGGACTTCTTCCCCAAGTACCCTGCACAGTTTCAATATTGTTGTGACACAGACAGTTCCTTGTAACGTGGCTCCTGTATTGTAATATACAGTTTTCAGTACCTTGCAAGGGAATGAACATTAGAAGAGTTGCGACTCCAATGATAGCAGATATTTCCACCTCTCGGTACATGAAATATATGATGATGATGGTCTCGAGCGGGCCAATCCACAAGTAATGTAAAAATATAATTGCCATGTCGAATCTATTGACGTCATTGGACAAGAGATTGACCGCCTGCCCTACTGTTGTTTCGCCCAGAGCTGTTCTCGAGAGTCTCAGTGATTTCCTGTATATTAAGGAACAACACGCCACGCGCATCTTCATCCCCATGTGGAGTATAGCCATCATGTATGGATGGAAAAATAAAACTACCAGGGCTGAGCATAATACTACACCAGTTGCGTATAAATAGGCATCTCCCTCCGATACTTCATCAGAGTTGAAGTATTTTAATAGTCGACCCAGGAATATTGGTTGCAATATCCTGTATGTGGAAAAATGAAAAGTTAGCGTGGGTATTTAACTGCAAGCCACGAGAACAGCATGCCCAAAATTCAACTAAGTTCATTAGCACTGCTATCTAAACTAACGTAGCATTTACTGCAGTCTAACTAGAAAATCCTACATTAATACTGAATGTAACGTAAAATATGCGTCCAGCATTGTTAGATTTCTAAAACGTAAACGTTATAAGAGTCAAGCTCTTGAGAAATCAAGATGATAAGAGTCTTAGTAGATACAGGATAGAAGGGGCTTAGGGACTTAACGATCTCGTCGCGTCTTCATTTTCATGAACTTGCGAGTCAGAAGAATTGTGTGATCTGGGCAGTGATACGTTATGTGCAGGTACACGTGGAAATTTCGTATGATCGTAGTAACGAATCAGAAGACCAAGAAACTGGGGCTGTAGTGATCTGAATAAGTAATAGAAAAACTTTAAGAACTTACACACGGCGCCTTAAGATCTTCCATTGCAATAGTAATCGTACATAACATAGAGAAACGCATCATACTCCTGTTACATACCTGACTACAATCTCCCCGACAGCTAGAAATATTCCATACACCCCTAACTTTAAGCCGAAACATCTTAGAAGAGCTTTCGTTAAACTGGGCCCCTTCACTTTCTTCTTCACATCATATTTCTTGCTACCGCTATCTTTTTCTTCGCGAAGTAATTTGCGCCTTTCGTACGCTTGGCATTCCTTCTCCCACGCATTCGCCAGCTTTGTGCCCAAAATACTACTTGTGTGCTCATCGAGGGGCCTGTATAAATCGTTCACTTCTAAGTCTTTTTTATAACCAAGCCAGAATGTAGGCAGGACCCATCTGTTAACGGAAGCCAACAATGGCGATTACCACGTATAATTCGGTTACATTTATTTTTAGTATCAGGCATAAGTTATTTTAGTCATCAATTCCATGTACTACTATCTTTAAATCACTGATTGCAACGAATATTCCAAGGCAGAGCGATTATCTCTGTTGTTAAGACTATAATACCAATGGTAATTGATCAAAGGTAACTGAAAACTTCTACCCAGGACTACTAATCGATAACAATAAACAGATCAAAAAGTCTACTTATTTGCAGAGCGAAGGAATTCAAGATAGTTCCTACCTTGTTTGCACAAGGCTTATTTGTACATGATAACGGTATACTTTTATGCCAATACTCATTTACCTTGATTTTACCTTGGTTCTGTGTTTTAATTAGCAGACCATGACAAGGAGAAAAAAAGATAAGTCATTTTATTTTGTAAAACTTACGTAAATGTTAAAGCACTAAGAGGATTTACCCCTTCCCGTGGATTCTTCTTTCTTTCAGCCTTTAATTTCCCATCCATGATAATTTTGCATTTATACGCTTATCTTTCCTGTAAAATTTTAATTGAACATAACGCAATGTTTGGCAGCAATGATATAATCATAATTAAATTCCAAACAATTTAATCAACAAATACGTAAATGCCCATAACATTGAATGGAATTTTACTGAAAATAAAATGATGAATGATACTTATCCATTGTTAGAGTGATAATAATGACTGTGCGATATATCTTGCATTATTCGCGATCAAGACAGATTTAGTTATCTTTCTTTGATAGTCTTTGCATGGCCATTCGTTCGCAAGGTACAAATATTAGGGAAGAAAGTATAAAAATAATCAGCAATTATAAGAATTTTACGAGGAGCAAGGTGTCATTGACACCGGCAAAAATGCAACCATCATTGTTTTGTAAAGCATCAAGTAAACAGATGAGTGTCAACTTGAATGGAGATTCTTATCACGAAAAATAACGTGGAAACAGATAAGTTGGCTAGGTAAACATGGAATATATTCTAGAATCATCGATAGAATGATGTTTGCCAATGAATTTCAATGTAGTATCAATTTCATTTTCTACCTGCGCGTGGAGGAACATGACCTTGCATATTTTTTTTTATTTAAGTTTCTCGTATCTACGTATGATGACTACGTACGGCAACATTGCATAATAATACAGGGTAGTTGCGATACAATGGAAGGCAGCAATTAAGCATTTTATATTAGTTTCGGATAGTTTTACACATGTTAATCGCACATGACTATTATTTCACATTGTCATGCTGAACTTTACTCGTTACTTAATGTCCTCATAGGGTGTTGACACAAATGATATGTAATCACAGTGTGGTAAGGCAAAGAGCTAATGCAAAGGCACTACAAATTCCTTGATATCAAACACTACACAGATAAATCTTTAATACTAAATAAAACTTTCTGTGATTTTTTGGAACTTTCCTTGATACAGACTTGCTCTCAAAACGGGTTCCTTTTTTACAGACAAAAAAAAAGCAGAATATTGCAGGTATACACTCTTCCTTCGACCTTTTCAAAAGAAAGCATCTTCTAGCATTCCATCAAAATGTATAGGGTGTTTGGGAACTCGGGCATAGGCTCAAAATAGAATTCGCGGAAACGGACAGAATGGTATAAGGTTTAAGTAAACATAAACCAGTAGTATAAACCTATTTCAATGTAGCCAATGTCACGAATCATTAATAAAGAGCACTTTGTATGTACATTTACAAGTGCCACAGAGAGATAACATTGACTTCCAAGTACAAAGTCGAGTCTCGCGAGAACTAAAGGGAATTTAATTGACGCAGGTTTTACAATTACGGATTGTAACGATACTGGTGATTCATAAAAGCTGTACATTCTATTATATCCTTCCGCAATTACAGGGGCTGTTGCGAAGTGTAATAAATATTCGCGCTCGGGCGTTTTAGAAGTGTTAAAAATAAAACCATGCTATCAGCATTTAATTTTCGTAAGAATCCATTTCCTGTTATTGAATTATCTTAACAAATGGTGACTTGCTTTCGAGCTGCCTTACTTATAATTGTCAGCATTATCAGTAGCCTATTTAATCCCTATTTTTCAAATTATTAAATTACATTCATAATCATTGTCTACCATCGAAATCGATCGAACCGCTTTCCCGCTTCGCCGATACGTGTTCGATCTAATCTAGCCATTGTTTCGACGATAATCGTCATTTCGCAAAAATGAGTCGGGTCCGTGCACGCGGGGTTCTCGCAAGAGCCCGTGAAAGAAATCTTCCACGAAGAAAGCGAAGTTTAACCGTGCTCGGATTACATAACGATAAAAGCCAATCTAAAGCATCGAAATTTTGCAGCCACGACCTCATGACGCCTGTCCCTGAACCATTAACCATTCGTGGAAGCGCGCCTAGATCGAAACCTGCCCTATCCTACTTATATATATATATATGTATATATGTACTTTATGTGTTTCTCTTGAACGGTGGTTTCGACCGAACCCAGCGATCCGCGTCGCGACTGAAAATGAAAATGCAGCGAAAGGCTGCGAAAGGTGAAACGATGGGGGGAGACGATTCGCTATTCGGCGTTTCGTGGTGCACTTACGATCAACGATAATTAATCCTGTCTAGTTGCCAGTACGTGAATGTCCCATTACTTTTCGATTGACTAACGATTTGTCGGACGGCAACATCCACAGACATCCACTTAAGTAGAAGACCGTTACTCGACTGACTGCGGCTGACGATCCAGTGGCCGACGCTAGCATGTGTCATTCGTTAACCTTAAACTGACACGTGATCAGAAGCAGCGGCCGTGGGTGGATATCTCTGGTGGGCCAGGGCATTTCTGCCTCGCGCTTTCCGATTCTATCCCCATGCCGTCGCCGTGATCAACACGGCATCTCTCGCTACGGCGACGGAAACGGAGGACTTATCGGACGGTACATCACGGGTAATGTACGAGCAAACAACACCGTCATCCAGATAACGTAATCGGTAAATACGATGCTACGAATTACGACAGCTCAAATACGTGACAGGTAACGGATAATGATACGGAAAGAAAAGGAGGCTTACAGTTTTCGATACTTTTACATGGGAATTTACAACCTACAGCGACTCGACCGCCACCTAGGGACCACGCTATCAAGCAACCAACACGTAGGAGTCGTTGATACTGCGATTCATCCTTATCATATAAGCAATCCTTTATCATCCGTGGATTTGTCATATTCTGTCGTCGATTAATCGTAGGTAAAACAGTGGAGGGCTTTCCGAATAAGACTAGTTTGAAGTAGGTTTAAGATTTTATTTCATGGAATCCATCGGAACTCTCGGTAACATCTTTTTGTACAACGTGTGTGTGTGTGTATATATATATATATATATATATATATATATATATATAAGTACATTTCGACGCGTTAAAAACGGTAAGAATGGGAAAATCAAGTAGAACAGCGTTAGAATACAGTCTTAAGTACACATCGCGCACGCATACGAAGAACTTTCATCGGTTGGCAGAGGGATCGTCTCGCTTTTCAAAGATCTGGGTTTTGTATAAGTGTATATATATATGTGCGTTGAGGGCCTGTTTCAGTGGACAAGCACCCTACCTTCAGGCGTCTTTTATCCTCGGTTTCTCTTAAAACTTACAAAAGAACAGCCCTGAGCATTTTTGAAATATCATTATTCCCATCGGTACCGCGAAACGTTACACCGAACGGCTCAGTTTCGTCTTCGAATTTCAACTAAAATCTGCCCAGCGGCTGTTTAAGTACCGCAGATGACTGCTGTTCCCCGCAAAAACGACTTAAGAAAAATGTTGGCGAAAAGATCGTAGAAGTATTAGGAACTAAATAGTGCCTGGTTTCTCTGGCCGTTAAACCGCTTCGTTCTTTCACTTCCCTTTACACCGTTCATCACGTCTTCGTCCAGCTTCAGTTTCTGCGTATAGCGCACGCTCAACGGGAACTGAGGAGGCTCGCGTTCAAGCCTCGAAACTAGCCGATCGCGTTCGGCACCTTTCGCAAGAATGCACGGTGTTTCGTTAGATTCTTCATCGAAACAAGTACGCACTCCCCTGTTTAAAAAAATAGAAACGAAACGGGAGAAACAAAACAAAAAACGGCAAGATCTGTTGCCACGAACGGAGAAGTAACGTAGACTTGTCTCTCATTAAATAGAAATAAATACGATAATAATTAATACATATATGTATGTATACATCTGTATATGTATATGTATATATGTTAGAATATATATCTACAACATAGTTTCGCTTAACGTAAAAAGAGAGAGAGAGAGAGAGAGAGAGAGAGAGAGAGAGAGAGAGAGAGAGAGAGAAGAATAGCAAGCCCTCGCGTCGACTGAAATTCTATCGGATTTAATCGGAACGCGAGGATCGTTTGGCCAACATACCGCGAACATTCGTGCGCGTTCAATCGACGGCGCTCGCGCGATTATAATACGACAAGAATGGCGCGAGCTTGAAATTGGCTAGATTACGGGTGTGGGTGACGAAGTAAAACGGATATCGGGGGGCCCTCGGTTTCATCGATCCGCGAGCCTAGATCGAGAATCGAGTTCGCTGATCAACGATGAACCCCAGCCCCACGATCGTAGCCCGAAATCGCGGGGATTATTTTCTCAGTGGACACAGATATTTGGCCGCAATTTTATTTGATATCGATGCTCTCCTGGTCCTTCTTCCTCCTGCCTCTCGCGTCACATCCTGCGGAACACGCCGCGGTTCCGCGAAGTCTTCTAGAAATTTGCCCGAGACAAGCCTGCTTTGCGCCTGGAAATATAAGACCACCATCAGCCAACCACCTCTTGGCGAGCTCGCGAAGCCTCTGTGCATAAGTGGTCCAGTGAAATTAGACGGAAATATGGCCAATCTCCATATATTGGAATAATTCTCAGCAAGCTACATAGAGATTTTGTAAGGGGCGTTTGTTTCGTCGTTTTAATCAATATGTCAGAAGTCCCCGTCGACGTGACAGTCGCCAAAAAATTGTACAAAGGGTCGAAAGGTATAAACAAATATTTTTCGCGAATACCTATCTTCGTTAGCGAACAGTTTGGCGACAGAAATAGTTATTATAAAATTTGTCGCTAATGTCGCTGGATTAAAGACACTTTAACCAATGGCACACCGTAGTGGAGAAAGAAGGTTAATCTACCTGGCAAGGCGCTATCAACCACGACAGATCCAAGTAAAATCGTACCTGATATACTGTACCTGACGATCCACTTGGACCAGGCAGCGAAGCGCGATCGCTCAGGTGTTCTCCGGCCGGCTGAGGTTGCTGTTGAGCAGCTCGGTGTTGGCGTTGTTGGCGTTCAGCCGCTGCTCCTCCTTCAGCTTCTTCTTCCGCCGCTTGTTCCGGTTGTGCACGCAGAACAGGCCGACGAACAGGCAGAAGAGGAAGACGGAGATGCAGCTGGCGACTAGTATCCACGTGGTCCTCGCCTTCTCAGTCTCTATCCGCAGCCGAAGGATGCTGGTGCAGCGTTCGTAGAGCTCGGACGTTCGGTTGCTCATCTCGAGCTTCGGCGAGCAGCCCTTCTCGAGCTCCTCGGTGCAGTTGAACTGAGGCAGAGCGCGGATCCCGCGAGCGTCTAACCAGGCGTTCAACGCGTGGCACTCGCAGGCGTCCGAGTTGAACTTGACGGGGTTCCTGGAGAGGTCCAGGGTCTTTAGAGAGCAGAACGGGGCCAGCTCCTCCGGCGAGACCGCGGCGATGAAGTTGTCGGAGAGGTTCAGGTGGGCCAGATTGGGCACCGGGTCCAGCCGGGGGATCTTTAACAGCCGGTTCTTGGCCAGCTGAAGGAAGTTCAGAGGGGACTTGACGTCTAGGCGGCCGAAGAGGTCGTCGGTGAGCTTGTTGCCGCACAGGTAAAGCTTGCGCAGGTAGGGCAGCTGGAAGAGGCTCCTGGGCAGGTCGTCGCAGCCGTTCGTCGAGAGGTCCAGCACCTCCAGGTATCGCAGGCCCGTGAACGCTGCCTCCTCGATGTACTGGATGAAATTGTCGCCTAGGTAGAGGAACGCGAGGTTCTTGTACGGGGACAAGCTGTCGTTCCTCAGCTCCCGCAGTCTGTTCACCGACACGTCCAGGATCTACGGGAAGGGGACGATCGTTAATCGAGTTAACCGCGGGGATCCCTTCTCGCCTACGGTCATTGCCAGCGAGCCCAACCTGAATGTCGGTCTTCAAAGTGGTGGGGATCTCTCTCAAGTCCAGGTTCGAGCAGCGAACTTGGAGCATCGAGTACGGCCTGCTGTAGCGGCAGGTCCTCGAGGGGATGTCCTGCTCCATGACCAGCGTCGGACCAGAAGAGCCGAGCACCATCGCGTCGGGCACGGTGGCCACGACTAGGCCCAGCATCAGCAGCCCGTTCACGAACAACGCGCCCATGTCTGCAACAAAGAAAAGGAATTGTTCACGCGGAGACCGGAGGCTGAATGGTATCTCGAGAGATCATCGACCATGTCTCGAGGATCGTCGACTTCTCGGCTATCCGGGGAGCAACGTCAGAACGATCGTTCGATATATCTTCGAGAAGCTGGCTGCCCGCGTTTACTTTGTTTCTGCCCGCTAAAGCCAACCTCGTTAACTCGCGCGGGGGGAGGGGGGCACAACTTTCGTCCTTTAATCTTCCCCCATCGCTTAGGAAGGCGCAAAGTTCCCCCAGAGTTCGCAACCCGCAGTTCCCTTAAAAAAAAAAGACCGTGACGAGCTGTTTTACCGTCGATGCTCGTCGATCATCGCGCTCCAGGCCACTGAAGCAACAATCCGCGCGAGTGGACGGAGCAACGGAAGAGGGTTAAAGCTAGGAATTCGCGGACACACGCGTGGCGGAAATCGGTTTACCAATTCGGACTACACAGCCGGAGCTCTGAACGAAGAAGACCCGAGCTTCGGTGTTTATTATCCCGGGCTCTGATGAACTACAGAGGCAGGCGGCAGCCCATAGCCCGAGCCAACTTAGCTCTCGCCCTAGCCAGAGGGCTTCGCACACTTTCCGCGCGGCCACTAAAAATTCTAATCTCCCAGCCGCGATGCCCTCTGCCCCATCCCGTCGCGAGACTCGCTCGCCCGGCGTTAATTCGGATCCAATCGAAATGGAGCGGATGATTCCGCTGAATAACGGCTGGGGCTGTCGATGCGCGGGCAAATCTTTAGCCCGATACGCTGGAGTCGCAATCGGGGCTGGCCTCCTGGATCGGATTTCGCCTGGATCGAGCCTGCAACGGCGAAACCATCCGAATCTCTCGGCAGAGGATACGTCGATAGCCGTTTCAGAGGCCCTGCTGGCTGAACAGGCGAACCGAAATAGACTGTGTTATCACGAAGGTGCATGCGTTACGCAGAGCAACAGGTCTGCGAAATGTAACAGAGGAGCTTGGCAGCGCGATTGCTGTTTATTGTGCTCGGCCACGTGTGCCAAAGCGAGCCGCCCCTCCCCCGTGTCTTCCTATCGATCCCCCGTCCAGATTCATCCCCTTCTTCGGGGGATCTTCACAATTTTCCCATCAACCTACGCGACTTTCTTTCCTCGTAACTACCACGCCTGGATATTCCAGCCGCAACGGGGCTTCAAACAACTCGTCAATCAAACCCATCGAGTCCACGCAGCCGCGCGCTCCTTCGCCGACTGCTCGGAAAGCCTCGCTGCTATTCACTTGTTTTCACCCCCGTCACGTTTTTCAGCTTCAATTTGCGGCGCGTGCGTTTCGCGAGAACAGCCAGAGGCAATCACGCGTAACAGTCCAGATCCAGTGCAGCGAGAACAAAAAATATACACGGCGAGGCAGGCCGAGCGTTCAGGAGGTAGTAATTTTTTTTTTCCACGAAAGGGCAGTCGATAAACATCTTCCGAAACCCCTTAATGTTCCTGGCTCGAGGACGTATCGTTACAATCGTACAGCTCTCAAAGCACATTTCAGTCGGACCGTTTACAAGTCGGGTAAATATTCCCCCGCGCGGGTTCTCCACCAGCAAGCGATTATATCTTGAGCAAAGGCGGTCGGAGCGACTTTCAGGTTCTACGACCGATCGCGAGCCTTTTTCACCGAGGATTTCGTGCTCCCTTCTCTTCCGCTCGGTACGGTGAACAGTGGATGCACTTTAGGAGGCGCATCGATTGCACGTTGCACCTTTTTTTCTCTCTCACTTTTCTTTTTCGCACCCCGCTTCTCCCATCGTACGATTTCGCCGAATAATTCCGGGCTTTTATCGAGCCCCTCTACGAGGAAGTCCAGCCGGGTCTTTATGAAAACGGAATAGCGAGGGGCACAGGGCGAGTGTTCGTTTCCCGGCTACTATGCGCGCCTCGAACACCGCGAATCAACGGCGAGCCATTCAATGGGGCACGTCCGTTGGAAAGCGCGTTTGTCGCTGGCATTTCGTCTCCTTTTTCCCCCCCCGCGGAAACTACACGCGACCGCCTATCGCGTGCGCGCGAGTTCGATCGGATGATCGCGAGAGCCGGGCATTACGAGTCCTTTGTCTCGGCCGGACCGTGGAAAGTGCATCCGAACGACTGGCCCAAGTTGAAAAGTATAGGGATCCAGCGTCGCGACGATACCGGCGGGTACGCTGTTTGACAGCAGATGTCGTCGAATCGCAGCCGATACAATGGAATCAGAGGGAGGCGAAATGAGGAAAGTTCCAGTCATCTTCGTGGAAGAAACTCTCCTCGCACAGATTACAAGTCCATTATCGTGACTATACACTCGGTTCCTCCTTTGATAACGGGCTATCTGCAGCTTGTTTGCCTCCAGTTTCAACATAATCCCGAGTGTGGACTGAAACGTCACGGGGGTTTCGCGGGATACAATGATCCGTCGCGACGTAGCTCGTAAATCACCGTTCAAAGCTGTTGATACACTTCTCCCGGCAATCTGCTTGCGCACAAGGCCCCGGCGACACGCAATCCTGTTTGGAATCAATGTTTGCGCTGTCTCTTTGCGCCAGGCAATCGGCAATTACCGCTAATGCCTGATAAGGAGGCATTTCGAATTGTTCGCGCTCGACGAGAGGCATCGGGAATCAGCTGACTGAGCACCGTTTAATTAAGTATTCAAGGATCCCAGTGAACCTGCGAGCCCCGAGTACCAATATTAATTTCCAGCTTATCGGGCAGCCAATACCTGTCGTTTCTACGCTTCAAAAGAACGGGCTTCCCGGTTATTAAGGATTAGGAAACATAATCGAAAGGAGTATTGAGCCCGGTGCGCCAGCAGGCGAACGAAATCAGCTTTTTCGACTCTCCATCTCTCTCTCTCTCTCTCTCTCTCTCTCTCTCTCTCTCTCTTTCTCTCTCTCTCCCTCTCTCGTCGGCCATAGAATATTCGATTCGCCGCGTATTAGATCGTCTCGGGGAGGATCCCACCCATCCGCGAAAGCACGGCGATAGTAATAATACTAATGATTTAATTACCAAGGAGCTTGCCGCGCGAGAGGAAAACTTCCAAGGGATTCGCCTACGAACGTAACGAACGCGAGCTCTCGTTACAACTAGATGAACTCGACAGAGAGAGAGAGAGAGAGAGAGAGCAGGGAAATATCGATTCGCGACGGGAAACACCGCGATATTATTTCGCGACTACTAATAATAGATCCCCAAGCTACACCGGCTATTGGCAGTGTAAACAAGATTGCTGACGGCAGAGTTCCCTCTGGTACTCGGCGACGAAGTGATCTCGATAGATTCCCGACGAAAAATCGAGGCACTCGCGCGCCAGCGGCGTGCAATTTTAGCGCGCGTCCCAAGTGCACGCTGCTACCCGTGGCTGCATCTGGAAATAAAGCGGCCCGTCCCGAGGAGAAAACCGCCGAAAATAACGGCGCAACGAGGCGTCCCGCGACGGAAACGAAAGCAGCCGGGCGAAGGAGGACGCCCCTTGAACGAGCCCTTTGTAGCCCCGCGAGGGAATTCAGCGAGCGAGAGGCGTGTCGCGGAAACCGCCGCTGGCTTTCGCGCGCCGCAGCTGGAGATTCGCGACCCCATTGAAACATAACGCCGCGAGGATCAGTTTCCATGATATTTGTTTAATAATCGTGCTGGATACCGCTACCAAACAGCCGTGCAATTTCCATTAGCAAACAACGCGCTGTGTTCCAGCCCGATTCGATCCGAAAGAATCGAGCTGATGGCGGGGGGGGGGGAGGAGTAGGGGGGGAAAAAGCTCCGGAGTTTGTTTATTAACGCGACGCCCTATTGATTTAGTATTTCGTTAATACCTCATTTCCCAGCCGATCGACCGTTCAATTTCCCGTGAAATTCATTTCGGCCAGCGTTGATTCGTTCCGCACGCGGAACACCGCGGCTGTATTTTGTTTAACGACTTTCCAAGCGCCCAACCCGGTCGCCCGAATTTTTCGCGACTGTCTGCCTGCTGGTGCGCCCGATGCTCGCCGTGTTCCATTCGATTCGGTTGCGCGCATTGAATTATATCTCGGGGGGGGGTATGTATCGAACGTCCGTCTCGCGAATAGTATCGACACATCTTGTTGACTATGCGCTGGCCAGGCGACGGGGGCTGGGGATGAAACTGGGCTCCTGGGCCAGCGCCTGGGCGAGGGATGTACAATGGGGAGAAATCACAAAGACAACCGGAGGCACTCGGGCAGGTATTAATAAAAGGTCGCCGGCTGGCTGTCCACTCCGGCCGAAAAGTCGCGAATCCAAAGCGGAAGAGTAGCGGAGGGTAAACACGTCCGCGGGACGCTTGAATCGGGTGTTTCGTTAAAAATTCAGCCCCCCCGACTCGTCGTCGTTGCAAGCAAACATCGGGAGCTGATATTATCCCGAGCGAACGGTCGTAGCTCTCGCGACTCCCATTAACGGCGGCCCCCAGCCACCAGTTCCCGGGGAAAATAAATTAAACGAGGGCGGGAGCACAGGCTGTCGCGTGACGTTGATGCTCACCGTGGAGACGGGAGCCTGGCCGACGATAGCGAGCCCCTTACACCGGCCGAGCGTGCACCCCCTTGAATTTCCGCGATCCTCGAGCCCCAACGTAACTCGGATATTTTCGCCTGCGTTCACGGCCGTCACGTCCCGTCGTTTATTGCGCGCCGAGGGACAGGGAGTGGTCGTGTAAGGTCGCAATTCGTGGCCCCCTGTCAGGTGTTACCCGTGTTCCCCGGCCACGGACACCTGGAATGTTAGCGCGACGCTCGTTTCCTGCTTTCCCCGTGGCCGAGCATCGATTTCCGTTAACGAACGGTCAACCGGTGGATCGTCCCCCCGGGGACGGCTTGCCTCGAAGGCGATCGCTGGCCGCGGCTCCTACAACCGCCACTGCGCCCTTGGACGAGGGATGGGCGACGGAGGGGCGCTAATAGAGTTCGAAACGAGCGAATAATTATGAGGCGCGACGAGAGACGCTCGGGACTAAAGGGCGATCGAGGAGCGGAAAATAACGAGTCCCGCCATCGCCGTCGGAGGGAAAAATACCAGCCGCGGGAACTTGCCGCGTAGCGATAATTAAGAGGTGGGATTCCCGCCTCCCCCTTATCGAAATTTCTGCGAATCGGTCGCGCGGATCAAATCGTACGCCAAGTTTCCTCGTAGTCGAAGCAACGGCGGCTGAACTTTCACCTCGCTCGAGATTGTTCCATCCCGGCCTCGCTTCCATGCCTCGTTATCCCGCGAACGAGGAAAAACTCCCGCGAGAAAGCAGCCGGCCTGATAAACAGTCAAACTTGCCGGGGCGCGCGTTCCCGCGGATACCTGCGAGGCGCCAGTTACCGCGAAGCCCGGGGGGCGTCGATTAAATCGCGCTTCCCCCGGGCGAACAAGCCAAACTCTTCTCCTGCCCCGCCGATACCCAGGCGAGTCCGCGCTCCCGCCGTGGGCGAGTAAACCGGATCCAATTGCCTTCGCGGCCTGATTGGGAGCGGAGCTCTGACCGTCCGCGGAACGCTGCGGAGAAAGTCGTAGGTTGAAAGGGAAGAGGCGCTGCTCGACGGGGATCACCGCCGTAAAAACACCGGAACCCTAGGCTGCGAACTAATTGTATGGACGGAGACGTGATTAACACCCGAGGCAACGACGTTAGCAACCTTCCCCGACCGAGCTTTGTTCCGTGTCCAGGATGTAGCGAGAGGCACAACTACGGGGCGATGACTTACGGATAATTTAATTTGCCAGAGTAGAATGGCTGAAAACGGAACAATGGCAGTGCCGGTTGACGGCGGGAGTAGCTATCTAGTGGAGAGAGGCGTTCGTCGCGTGGCTTGGAATTCACTAGGCTTTTCAAGCGAGGAGAGAAGACTCTCGCATCGAGGGAACAATGAGGATTTTTCAATTCTGAAACCGTTGGAGGGATATGATTTTTCCGGACGATCTGAACGTCCGGCAGAAGGAGGAACGGGGAGACTTGACGGGAAAAGCGACCTACCACGTTTCCTGCCCCCGGGTCGTCGTTCGTCACGAGACATCGACACCGGTCGCTTCGTCGCCGCGACGCACGTTCTGGCCGTACGTTCTCGGAACCGGTCGCGATAAACAGCCCGAAAACGTCCTCCAATAAGACGTATGCGCCAGCTGCCCGGCGGGGGATTTAATATCCGCGATACTTTATTACACCGCGATCGTTGTTGGACCGATCTAAAGCGACTGTTCATCATCCACGGGGTTGAAGTCCTCCCGACCCACAGATAATCTCGAGGAAATTGCTCGCGTTTATCGGCTGCGTCGATGGAGAAGACGCTCGGAGGCGACGACGCCGACTCGTGCCCGTTCAACAGGTTAAATTCGCGGTGCCTCTCGAACGGGGGAGGGAAAACACAGGGGCGTCCCTCGAATTCCGCGGCTCATCCACGCGTTTCGGATCCGTTCCGGCTGGGCGAGACGCTCGAGGACGCGCGGGGGGCCGATAAATCGTGAGCAGATTAAGCGCGACTGTAACCTCGAAAACAGGCCGATACCGGTCTGTTTGCTCCTGATCCGTCGCCGCGTTCCGTTGAATATTTATGAAGCCGATCGATGGAGCGTCGGCGCCGATGCCCACGCGACGGCTCGCGTCTCGCAACTCTCGAACCTCGCTTAATTATTTCCCTCTCGCTATCGACACCGAGTCGCGCGCAAATTCCAATTCAACGCCCGGGGCTGATCAACTGGAGAGCTCTTCGATTCAATATCGCCACCGCGGACGATTGAGTCGGCGAGGATTTTCGGGGGGGGAATCGGGGGAGGAACGGCGCGAAAGCCGGGGAACCGTTTATCGGGAAGAAACGCGCGGCGGTGGAATTTCGAGGCGGCGAATAATAGGGCGCCAGGGACAAAGGGGGCCCAGGCTCTCCTTTTTCTCAGAGAGTTGCGAACGGCAGCGCGAAGCTGGTGGGGAGCGCGGGAGATCCGCGGGAACGGAGGGAAACGCAGCCGCGCTCCTTCTGCAGCCGAAGCAAACGAGTTAATGGGCAGTTATAAACTTTCTTCATCTAAGTTTCGAGGAGTTTTTTGCGTATAAATTGAAATTTTTATCGGGCATTCCGGGCCCCTTAACGAGCGTCTCTTGCCGCCTTCCTTCGGCGAAGTTTCGCGATCCGCGCAATCTCCGGGCCCCGTAACGCGCGAATTTCGCCGGCGGAAGGCGGAAATTTGACGCGACCGCCCGCGCTTCTGCCTGCTTTTACAACTCGTCCTACTCGATCGTCGGATTCCTGAGAAATATAGAGACTCTCGGACCATAGACTCTGCAAGTCAATGATGCCTCCAGGGCTGCTTTGATATTTTAGAGTTTAACTCGAAAATGAAGGATCCACGGGACATTCGAAATTTCTTTCGCCCCCTTGGTTCGTCCGAACTGCGAGGGTAGCAGAGTAGAGTGGAACAAGAGTAAAATCTCTAAAATCCTTGGTATTATTATTTCAACTTTATTACCCTGTAAACGTGACAAAAAGAAGATGTGGGACATACTTAGAAAGAAAAAGCGAGTAAAGACGAGGCCGCAGTATAAACTGATAGTGTTTGATATTTCGCGTCTGCCACGAGTGCGCGAAGGTCAAAATTGAAGGAACGGTCTAACAGCAGACACTGCGTTGCGGTTTATTGTTTAATAAACTTAAGAGGTTCCTCTTGCTGATTAGGCCGAACGGGCACCGATATTCTTTCTCTTGGCTCTCGTCGGAGTCATTCGTTCTTTGCAACTCGAGTGTAAAAGACTTTCATTCCAACACCTCTCTTAATAAAAGCCTTGAATTTTACTTATAAAAAGTATTAGTTTTATTAAAATCACCTACCCAACAACCAACGGATAGTCAAATCATTGTGCAGGGAATAACTACTATCCCTTGTGTAGTGGTGCAGAGAAAAAAAAAATATAACGTTTGGATAAAATCATAATTTTCTTTTTTATTTTGAAGATGGGGCCCTGTCGTAACAGTTCAATTTCACGCTTACTACATTTCCCTCGTCAAGAAATCCGGCGGGAAGTCGCTCTCCTTTGTCCCGCTTCAAAGTCCCGCGTGCTTTTTCCCGCCGATCGAAGCCACCCACGCGAGACAGCTCCCCGGAAACGAAACACACGGCCGAGGAGCGTGCCCGCTCCGCGTATCTCTCACTAAAAATAACAACCACTTCTGCCGTTACTCGCTCGGCGCTGGATTTCGATTTTATTTATCCGATGCGAGAGACATCCGAGCGTCGAGACGTCGACGGGCTTCACCCTCGAAATTACTGAAAACTCCGCTGGCAAACTCGATTGCCCCCGTCATTCCACTATTTCCACCCCAAAGAGCTCGCCTTTACCTCCGCCTCTCCCTAGCGATTTTTAACTCGACTGCGTCGATTGTTCGCCGAGCTCTCTCTCTCTCTCTCTCTCTCTCTATCTCGTTCCCTCGTCGCTCCGCAGTCAGCTACGTGCCTTTTCTTCGGCGGCATCGATAGGCACCGACGGGTTCCTGTTTTGTAAATTGCAACGATTCACCGTTCGCGAGGGGCTGCTCGCGCGCGAAGAAAAGCCCCGCGTCACGGGAGAAACGGCGGGAATAATGGCTCGCGCTTTTCAGGGCGTACGGCAAGGATTACGCGCGATTAATCACCGCGAGCGTCGAGAAACAGACGGACGAGAGAGGCGGGGGATAAAAAGAGGAGGATCGGCCGCGTCCTCGGTGATTCCAGCGGAGGAGCGCAGCCTCGACCTGTCCCGGAATCGTTAGGCGGAATTTATGGACCATCTAGCCCTGCTGGCCCAGAAAACAACGCCGAACCGCGAAAATAGAGGAGGCTCCCACCTCTTTTGCCACTCTTCTCCACTGTCGTGTAATTTCGTAAGACAGCCCGCGCGACAGGGGCCACCTCCGTCTCGCCTCCCTTCCTTCCTTCCATCCTTCGGGTAGGTTATTAGAGAACCAGGGGAACGGGCTGGTATTTCAAGAGTGGGTCAAGTTTACCGGTTCACGCACCCACGACCGCGTGACTCCGTAAATTCGTGAATCTGTCCTCGACTCCCTTCCCTCGTTTTATTCTATCGTATTATTGGAGGGGCCGCGACAGGCTTTGGGACACAAGTGGCTGCCCGAAGATCGCGGACCTTCGTGGAATAAAGTATCGCCTTGCGCAAGGTTTCCCAGCAGGGCTTGGAGGTTGTCGAATAGGAGCAAGGTCTAGAAAAGATTAGATCTTCTTTTAATGTATTATTTAAGGGATCGATCTACTTTTATCGGCCGAAAAATGAAGCTATATTTAAAGTTTTTCTCGCAATAAATACATCATACAATGAAGTAAATCGGTTTGGAATTTATTAAGCTACTTTTATATTATACAAAAAAATTACAAATAATTTGTAAATTTGTTTTAGGGTAAACCATCCAGTAATTGACCAGTGAATAACCATTAGGCAAAGAAATGTCAATTATCAATTTAAAAATATTTTATGTTGATGCACTTTTAATATCCCATATTTTCAGTTACGAGTATTAAGCAAACATTAATAAGTACAATTCTTATTAAAAGTATGCGGTCATTTATTACCGCTTTTTTTTTTAAATTACCATAAGAATAAGTAATTATTTTTATAGAAATTTCAAGAAAAATAAATTTAAGTGCCATTTCAACAGCTGTTTTGTTGTTATACATAAATATAATCAAGTATTAATCTCAAAGGTCCATGAATTCAACAATTAACAATTTTTGTCGTAAAATAATTGAAATTCTTCTCGAGGAACATTGGAGAAAACACCCTTTCGAGTGTTTTGTCAAACTTTCTCTTTCAAAACGGCGCCATTTTGTTATTTCCCAACAAAAATTGTTAATTAAGCTACGAACGATAGCAACACTCACGCAGATTAAGAATCTTTTCGAAGTTTTCGTTTCAGACAAGTAAGCCTGAGCCAGCAAATCACCTGTTGCCACGAACATACCTTTTTTTCTTAAAGCTGTCACATTGGCGCTATAAAAAAATATTTGAAACAAATTAAAAAAATCCTTTAAAATGTCTTTCGTATAATATAAAAGTAGCTTAAAATATTCCAAAAAGATCGATTTCTTTATATGCTGTGTTAAGTGAGAAAAAAAAGATCTTTAAAAATAGCCTCATTTTTCGGTCGATCGAAGTAAAATGACCCCTTAAACACACGGAATTTTTTTACACAATATTGCGATTTCCACCGTTCCCCTAGCTCTAGTAGTTTCCAATAAATCCAACCAAACACGTTTCTCACCCCCAACTTTGAGACCCGCTTTCATCCCTTCGACACGAATGTCAGCCAATAAAAGAAGATACGTGTAAAATATCTTCCCGAATAAAATCGACGATCGTCACTTCGATACGGCCCCTATTAAGCAAGCTCCCGTAGCTTTGGCACGGGAAGCTCGGTGGAATTTAATTGCCGCTACGGCGAATCCGCCCGCGAAATTCATGCCTGTACACTGCCTCCACCTCTAAAGACATCTCCGTTCCCGAAAAGTTCGCGGGCGCTGATTTACTCAAAGGCGTGCCCCGTGGGGAGCAGACGGGAGAGCAAACGCTGCGCGCGGGCTCGTCGAGAAGGGATTTAATTCCGTCAAAGTGTTGCCGAACGAGGTGATTCCGCCAGCAACGAAATCTTCCGCGTGCCGAACGCGCCGCGCGGAACGCTGCCGCGCGCCTGGGATTCGTCTTTCCTCAAAAGCGAGCGGGGAGGTGGGAGAAGCCGACGGGATCGGCCCCATGTTGCTAGCACCCTTAAACTAGACAATATAGGTAGCTAGCTGCGTGCACGGGGTGTCCCGGCTGGAGGCAGCGTTAACGCGCGATGAAAAATGTACTCGCTTGTAAGGGAAGTTCGCTGAAAGAACAGATAGCCAACTCCGGCCCCGGAAGTTTGAAAGAAGCCAGCTATGTAACAGCGAGGCATCGGGGGTCGCGTGCGAGAAGATGGAAGACATTTTCAGCAAGTTTCCGCTGGGGTAGGGTGGAGGGTCAGACGAACTCCCATTGTTTCGAATCAACCTGTGACCCAGATCGCCCACGAGCGCCACCGATAAACGGCGTTCAATTGTCCCTCGGTCCACGTACCGTTCTTACCAGAAATCGAGATTCGAGGGCCGCCTGTTTATCAACGTTTAACTTATCGAGTGGAAGCATCGATGAGGAATCGCCGGCCGGCCTTCCTCCACCAGCTAAACGCTCCGAGGTCAGCTTTCCCGGTAATACCCTTTCCAAAGGATTAGTAGTACGTACCCACAGGGTTTCGCGGGTATTCGTCGAACTGGACGTTCGATACGTTACCTCTGCCGGCAGGAATCCTTCCCGGGCTCAAAGCGTCGTCCCGTCGTCTCGATACACCGCTCACAAAGGTCGGCGGCGGCCCGGCCCTTGCGAATATACACGCCGTATATCGCGCGTAATATCGCAAGCCGCGCAATATTCGCCCCGCGGATCGAGTTTCCCACCGGCGAAACGTTGGCGCACAATGGCGAGAGCCGCGGCGCCTGGATCCTCCCCGCCATAGGGGCTGGAATTTGCGAAGCAGCTTGCCGGATATTTAGTTGCAGCCAGCGTAACCCTCGCAGAATTCCCTGGTACATTCGCGATCTCGCGCGGAATGCGCGGTGGGGGACCTGCCCCCGGCACCATCGCCCGTGGCATCCGCTACTTCGCGGTCCCCGGACGCGTTGGCTCTGCTGCACCAAGCGAATCGTCTGCCCGGTTTTCAGTAGACGCGCGAGGGAACGGTCCCCCGGCCGGCGGGGACAGTGCTCTCTTCGCCCCAGTTATCGAGAAGACGAGCCGTTTCATCGGCCGGCTTTCGTGACCTGGAACCGCTGGCCGCGCGGCCTCCTTCTCGCGCACCGATACACTCCGCCCGAAACGACGCCGTCCTCGCGGGGAAAGTTACCCGGCAGCGCGCCGTTGCTCCTGAATTTTAACCAATTTCGGGTAATTGAATCTACTACCCGCGCGAGTCGCGGCTTTGGGAACCGAGCCCGGTGGCGCGATGCATTCTCCGGGGTCAATGGGGTAACTAATCCATCCTGGTCATCTCGCGAACCTTGGTACTCCCAGCATCGTAGGAAAAACCAGCCGTCCCGCGAACAATGACAGAACACGCGAATCCTGCCGCGCGAGATAGGGTAACGAACGGCGATAAATCAGAGGAAGGCGTCGCGACGCGTTACCCCGGGACTCGGGCAGCCCTCCGTAGTGAATAAAGGGTCGCGTCGGTGCGACGGTTGATCCTCGCGGGATTTATACCGTCGCCGGGGAACGAATCGTGGATTCCTCGTGCCTCCGCCCTTTTCCTGCAGCATTGTTCCGGCCGTCGGGATCGTGGCGTAATCGCGAGCGATAACGGGCATCGTTACAGGCAGACGAGGCGAGCAGGTATCGGTATAACCGTGGACGGGGATCGTCGGGGGTTGCTACGGGTGCCTGGCAGAATTCTATCGGGCCGCGATAAATTAATGATTCGAGGCCCGTGCAGCCGGGAGTTGTCTCCGCGATCGGACATTTGTATTGTGCTCGCACGCGTAGCGGCGTCGTTAGTTGGACGCGGGGTAGGACAAAGGATCGGCCGGGGGATCTCTGCAGCGTCCCCGATAGGAACCGGTGTAACTAAAATAGCTCAGGGTTTACTGGAGGAAAATCGAAGACCTAAATTCCCTCCGCTAGTCCCTTCACGGTACAGCGAAGTACAGAGGTGGTTCTTTTACGAGGCCACCGGGGCCCGCGTGTCCCCGTTTCCACGGAACCGGGCGAGTCGCGATGCTCCGGTAGATCGCGCCTTGGCTGGAGGATCGAGCGCGCTGTTTACTCCGCTCTGGTGAGTTATCGCGCGATCGGTAGATTCTCGGTGGCTCGGCGGGCAACGAAATCCGTGTACGAGGAACCGGCTGGCCTGTAACGAGATCGGCCGGCGATTCCCTCCGGCCGGAGGCACACACCCGTGTATACTTATCGGTCTCTCTGACACTGACTTTCATATCGATTACGTAACAATTAGCTGGCGATTCTGCGGCGAACGAGTTTCCTGGCGCGGCTAACGAGAACAGGCGGCTGTCCTCGGGCAGAGAAATCCAAGACGCCCGATACGATCTAGCTTCGGTGCCGCCTTCCACTCCGCCTGGCGAGCTTCGAAAGCTGATCGATCGCTCTATCTTATCTAACTCTCGGAGCTCTATCTACGCCGCGCTCTCACAATGCCCTGTACGCGGCCGCGTCGTATTGCGCTCCTATTATTTCTACTTAAGCGAGCCTATCGCGCTACGTGTCGCGTTCCCTCGGAAGACTGCGAATTTTTGCGGTTTGCGGCACGCGGCCTGAGCTGCTATGCGGATAGAATGAATCACAGCTTGGATCTTGTCTAGAACCTGATGTATCAGTTGTTCAGGGTCACTTGTCGATGGCCTACGGGATCACCGGTTATTCTGAGACCGATTAGACTTCGATTCCTTAATGCCCGATTCGATATAGGTGGCCTCTGTTTAATTAGTCGCCGGAATTCCCGTCTCGGGAACGAGTAGATCCAAGTGTGCTCGGCCAGGGGATATCTTATCGCTCTATAATCTCTCGTAATAACTGCTCCTCCAAGGCAGCCGAGCTTCTAAAGTCCAGCGTGAAGTCTCCCACGGTTTCTCGAGTTTCCAGTTGGCCGCTGCGCCTCCCCTCCCCCGGATCAGGCTTCATTTCCGCGACGATTTTCCAGCGGGTTCTCGCGCGGGAACGCCGTCGACAGCGTCTCTATCCCGCGAGACCTCCCCTTATCGCGGTACAGAAAATCCCATTATCAGAAAAGGCTGCTTGCCAGCAGCTGCGGGAGGAGGAAGCGAGTCGACGCGCCATCCCGAGGCGAGCTACTTGGACGGAAATAATGTGGAAACGGCAAATATTATTTCAAGCCTCGATTTATAGAGTGGGCCCGTCACTCTGACGAGAACCAAGCATTGTTACTCCCGGCTATTCCGCGCCCGCCGTTTCCTCTTCCCCAACCCGCTAATTATAAACTCAGGGGTTGAAAACGGGGATGACACCGGTTTCGGTTCTTGAAACAGTTGTAGGGTAAACCCGGGAGACGCGGTCGGGCCGGAGAGTTGGTCGGGTCGCTGTATTTCAGGGTCTGTGCGTAAAAATGCGTTAAAGTGCAGAGCAATTGCTTCTCTAGAAGCCGAACAGTTGAATGAATAGCGTCGTTTCGCTTCCTTCTGTGTTCTTCTGGACTTATAGGCTTTAAAAGGTGAATTCAGGTTACATTTAACATCTTTTGTCAAACAGCGGTTGTGCAAAATAGTATTTAAAATATACTTCTAAGTTTATTTTCATTTAATGTTTGGGATAATAAGATAGTAGAGATATTGAGGGACAATGCAGCCAAAGTATTTGGCTATATTAACTTTTCCTCTCAAAACCAACGAGAAGACCCATCTCTCGCTGCAGAAAGGAGAGATGGTCGAGTTATGATTTTTTTTTACTATTTTCGTTAATTTTTTTATTTTTTATTATTATTTTCTTATTATTTTTGTTCATTTAGTTTGTTTATTCACTGTTGCAGTTATTATGCTCTGATAATCGCCAGTAGGTAATTCATTTTGTATTTGATGTGTTCTTTACTTTTTTAGCGTAAATAAATTAAATATCAATGAATCTCTAGTTGTATTCACTCATAAATAATTTTGCTTTAACCTTTGTTAATTTTCCATGAATAATTATGTGAGTGGTCTCTTTCAACGACGAAAATCATCTCTCCCGTCACCTCGGGAGAGGTGGTCAGATGTCATGACTTCAGTTTTCAACCCGATTTACAGTAAATATTGTCTTAAAGTGAATATCGACCAGTTTCTCCGAATCAGCATAAAATTCTGAACGTACAGATTTGTTCTGATAAAATAAATAATCTCTATATTAGTTTTAATAGCCACTTTATATTAGGTCGACCGCGTCTCCCGGATTCACCCTAAGGGGCGAAATAATCCGGAAACACTTACGAGTGAGAAAGGTCCTGGTCCTATATCGGTTTCGGTTCTACAGAATCGATATTACGTCGGTTCCAAAACAAATTATTTATCGATTATACTACAGTAAACTCTAGGAACAGATACGCAGATACGTATTTTAGGTATATTATAAAACTGATATACCTAAAACTGTTACGGAACCGATGTAATATCGATGTAACCGAAATCGATACAGTCAGAAATTTCGGTTCCTTGTAACAGTTACACCATTCGGATTATCGGTCCTCGATAACTGTTTCAGTCAGAACCGATGTATAACAGTTTGGACCAGTTATTTTCGGAACCGTTTCCACCCCTGTTATAAACACCATCGCCATCACGGCGTTCCCGCGAAATCTGCCCGTCCACCGTCGCCGATCTCCCTTCGAATCGATCCCCTTTTCGGCGGCACGACCGTTGCAGTTTCGAGGCACGTACCCTTCGCCGCTGGAAACACGGTTATTTTTTCCCCCCAAAAGAGAGTTTCACCTCGCGTGAAAATAACACCGCGAGCAGAGGCTGGGGAAAAGGGGGGGAGGTGGGCGATCGAATCCTTTAACGAAACGGGTCGCATAAAATCTGCATAAAGCACGCGCGCTTTGTAACGGTTGTAATTCATCGGTGTACACGGAAGACGAATAATAATTCATTCTATCTCGTAAATTTCGCGGTGTCGTTTCCCCGATTTTCATTCAGCGATATTCCTCGGCCGGGTGCCGGGTGGACAGAGGATTTTATCCGGCTCCTCGACGCCTCGATTAAATAAAAGTTCCAGCGGGATCGCGGGCTCTCTGATCGCCGGTACGCAAGAAGTGGCCGCCGAGTCGCGCCGGGAATTAATAAGAATCACCGAGGGGAGCTGAATAACGCTACAAACTTGGATCCTCGAAAGTTTGAAAGCCACGCGGAAGAAAAAGAGCGCGCGGAGGAGTACCGAGGAGCTGGAGGAAGTTTCCCGGTGGCGCGGTCCTCGCTGCCGCTGCGAGAGTGTTTCGGTCCTACGTGGATCCCGAGAGTGATTCCAGGATCGGGCGCATCCTCCACGATGGAGTGGATGGCCAGGCTCCCGGCAGGCATTCTCACGGATTAATAAACCGTCCAAGCGGAACGGAATAACGAGCAATTATTATTATTATTAGATTTATTTAACGGCCCAGAGGTCAGTACGTAAATGAGAGTAAACATTATTAGTAGGTAGAGCAATGACGGTGCAGAGTGCAGTTATTGCGAGATATTCCTGCTTCTTTTCATCTCTAACGCTTGTTACCGTATCCTATTGCACAATACATTTACGTTGGGAATTTTTTGAAGGAGGGTAGCGGACCGGTGGAAAAGCCAAAATTATCAGAGTACCTACACTTACCGGTTAGCAGGGGAAACAATACACGGTTCGTGGGATCGCGAACACATTAATTGCTCCTACGCATAGAACAATAAAATTATCCTAAGGGGTCGTCCTTAAATTATGTAAGGCTTGGGGGGAGGGGGGTCGCGAATTTCTTACGTTTTCTTACGAGGGGGGGGAGAGTGAGTCACGTAAGGTAGCGTCTTATGTAATATCTTTTAATTGTCCGCGCGAAACCGAGTTAAATGGATTATATAAATCTTTAAAAGAATTATTATAACTGAAAAAAATACGTAAGGGATGGAATATAAGATCTTACGAACTCTTATACGTGGGGAAGGAGGGGGTAAGAAATCGCCAAAATTACCAACACGTAATTTAAGGGGGCATTCCACTGCGAAGTCCCCCAAAAAAATTGTAATTTTTTGGGATTTATCTTTTAGTAAACGCAATGTCCAAGGTAAATAATATTTTGTCTACTTATTAATACACTTATTGACGGTATAAAAAAAATCTATTTTAAATTTTTAACAGTCTTCTTAAATGTATATCGCTCCGATGTGAACGGCTTGGAAAAGCGATGTAGCGCAGGTGCACGTGATTCCGGGAAAACGACGCGTGTAAAACCAGAAATTCAAAGTGTTTTGTAGTAATTATGAGCGTGGTTATCGTTGGGGGCAGAATTATTTTGACTGACAAAAAATTAACAAGATGGCGGAGGTTTGATGTTTAAATGTCGAAATACGGTGAATTTGTCAGTCATTTTCCCTGGTAAAAAGTATAAGATTGTTAATCGAAAAAGGTCTCCGAGGTCCCCGCGAAAGCCACTGATGTGCCGAATAACGTGTAAAAAATTCAGACTGATCGGTCAAACAGTTTATTCGCAATCAGCTGCACCAGTTGGAAAAAAACTGTCGTTTTTAGATAATCGCGTTTAAGTGAAGTTGTCAGCGGGCACCGCCTTCTCTGCACCCTTCAGCCATAGCAGCCAAACGAAAGCGAATCAGACCACCAAAACTTTACCAGAGAGCACACTCCTCGATATACGTACTTTCGAAAAATAGAAATAGAAAAAATCGACTTTTTCAAACCGCTTAAGGGCGGCCCTTAATTCGGTCTCTCGACGATCTACGAATCCCCCGCACCGATCACAAACACGGAACTCGTCTGAGGATAATTTGGAAAGCGCGAAAGCACGAAGGGTCCGCGAGTATCCAAGAAACTGGTCATTTAATTGGCGGATTATCGAAACGGTTCCCCTCCCGTCCCAGCGAATGCGCGGGGGGGAATAAAAATCTTTACGCCAATCGAACGTGCCCCTACGCGGATACCTGTTTCTCCTTTACGTTTCGAAACTGCCGGCCGCCGAACGATCTAATAAGCGCCTCTTCTTTACTGCTCTCATTCCACCTGCAAAATTGCTTCTGACGGCGGCTGCGACGCTGTCCGAGTAGCGATTTAATTTTTCTTACGAGCGTTTCCATTCCCCGGGGAAAAACTGCGACACGGTCGCCTGTGTGTCGGCCGTAATAATTGCGATATTACGGCGCGGCGTAGCTCGAGAGCCCGGTGGGGGGGGGGGGGGGGGTGGGGGGAGGGGGACAAAGATAAACGATGGTAAGAAACGTTTCTCCTGCTCGATGGCCCCCTTTTCCGCGCGGTTCTTCACCGCTGTACCGAGCAATTGTGCGCCCATCGAGCTGTCCGCGCTTTTTATCCATCCCGCGTAACACGTTCCCGAGCTGGCTCGCGATCACGCGTACGAATGCGAGATAAGATTGAATTCCAAGGCTTGCCGCGGCCGCGGGCGAGCATCGCGACGACCGGAACGAAATCCAAGCGGTTCCGTCGAGTCATAGGTGTCCAGTTTCAAGAAACCCGCGGTCCATTTGCTTCTCCCCGCCGGCGGACACCTCGAATCGGTTTGTACGCGTCAAGGCAGGCCGGGTAGATCGTCGATCCTGGCGGTGGCGCCGAGCCCCTGGCACTTACTCGAGCAGGTTCGGCTCGAGAGAGAGTGGGTACATAAATAGAGCCGTCGGCTCGTAGCCGCGATCGTTCCCGTCCGGAAGTGTGTATATACACCCTCTTGCACGGAAGCGTTTCTTTCGGCGAGCGAAGGAAATGGTCGGGAGCGAAATGTTCGATCGGGACAGTAATTTCGGGCGAGACCGGCGGTGAGGGCTCGTCGCCGACGCTTCAAAGAGGGGAATATTATCTGTGCCGCGAAGCGGGTTACAGGGCTCCCCGGGCCCCGTTTCCCGTATCTGCGGCAGACTCTTCTTGACCCTGCACGTCAGAATCGCGCGGCATCCAGCGGATACGTAGCCCCCGGCGAGGTACATCATTACGGCATGACGAAACAACGTCCCTGAAGAGCGTTTGACGTGTTCCCGATGAACCCGCCCGGTCTCTGCCTCACAGAGGATCACAAAGCTCTCCGCGAGCGGTTTCTCGTTCATCCTCGGCGAAGCCTTCATAAATATTCGCGAGCTCCCCGTGGATATTGTGCGCGGTGTATCCATTACCGTGGGCTCCACCGACTTGGACAAATGAACCCCGCTGAATTCCCGCCACGACAGCCGCCCCCCTCCTCCACTCCTCTAGCACCCCATTCTCCTTTGCCCTCCTTGCACGCATCAGCCGATGGGAAAAACCACCCCCCACCCCCTCTCAGACTCGCCTCTCCGAATTCATTCGACGCGTCAGCATAGACGATCCGCGTGGGACATTGGGGACGCATATCGATATGCCTCCGGGACTCGAGTTCGCTTCCCGCTCGGCTGGTGAAAGCCGCGGCTTCCGTAAGAGGAATCTCAAGTGTCCCGTAGTACCGTGTAAATTTAAATAGTTTCGAGTGCAGCGGCAAAACTCTGCTTTGGTCGGTACTGAATTACGGGAAAGGGGGTGGTCGGTTAGTCGGGTACTCGCGGTTCGTACCGGGAAAACGCGTGGAAAATTGATCCGCGCGACACGGGCCGGCGGGATTTATGGGAGCAGAGGAGACTAGGCGCGGCCACTTTTAATTACGCTGAATTATGGACGAGTTGTTACCGCTTCCTCGGCTCTCACCCGTATATACCCGACGGCCACCGTGGATTCGTAGCTAATGTAACGGCCCGAGGAACTAGAGAGTTCCCCGGGGTTAATCAGCTGGATCGTAATCGAAGATGTAAAAGAAGATCGTTCCTCCAACTATCGGGATAACCCAGTTCGGCTGGAAGGAAAACGGGGCTGCGATCGAAGGTCTTTTCCTCCGCGGCGCTAATAATAACGCCGGCATTAATAGAGGACCTCCCCCCTAATTTCCGCGAGAAATCTCATTTAAACCCCCGAGACCCGGGACGCTCGAGTAGAAAAAAAAGGAAAGGGGCCGCATCAAAGCGTAATATATTTCGTGGCAGGTGAAACGCCCGGCGAGAGCAGTCTCCTCCAGAGGCCGCGAAAAGTCTCTCCTAGCCTGCCCCCCCGGGGAATCTCATCAAATTCCTTTGATGCCTCTGCTTCCCTCCTTTCTTCGGGAATCGTTGCGCGCGATATTCCATGTGACAAATAAAGTGCGCCTCGCCGCCGGATAAGTCGCGGAACGGGAAGACTCGACGAGGGACGCGGAGACACGCGACACCGCGATGCCCCGACATTCGATATTAATAATGTAACGTATTCCGCGTCGGAGTAGAATCAATCGGATCGGATGGACGAAGAGACGGAAGGCGAGGTTCTGCGCGTCGCCCTCCCCTCCACAGCCAGGGCGGTGGGATCGATATTTCTTCGAAATTGCACGGAACGTGCCGAGCTATACCGTTTTTCCCTATCAGATACCGTTAACGATTAATAGGCGGATCTCTATCGCCCTGGGAGCGCACGGAATTGGCTCGCCGGGCCGAACAGACGATACTCGGAGATATACGCGCTGGCATAAAGATATTTTCCAACAACATTCACCAGGAGCCATTGAATACGCTCCCCGAGGAAGCGCGGCTCCCGATACAGGCCCTAAAACACATAGCCCAAAGCGCGCAATATTGGTTAAGTACTCAAACATTTCCCACCCCCGGCCTGGCCGGCGCACCCCGCTCCTCCGTATCCCCCCTCCGCTCCGCCGAAAACTTGCGAATTCATGGACCGTATTAAATATTCCGCCATCCCCTGTCTCTACGCCGCCGGTAGCTCTGCCGTGGAATTACGACGAGAGCGGCGCGAGAGGCGTAGGAAAATTCTCATGGATCCCGTGTTCTTGTGTGAGACGAGGCGGCGAGTCGGGGAGAGCGGCGCGAACTCGATCGACGACAATAGGCCGCAGCCTTTCGAGCGTCGGTTTCGGTTAAGAGGACAAGTCTCGGAAGGAAGTAACGAGATTGCCTCGTCTTTTTTCAACGGGCCATTAATAATTGCCCCTCGCCGCGGCGGATGGAGACGCTTTTGGGTCAAGAAGAAGGGATTAAATTGAAGGGCGCTCATAGGCTAAATTTAGGCAGGCGGGAAGAAATCGGGGTGGCTTGTTCTTCCGCTTATATCGCCCGCACAGCCCTACCGCCACTTCGTGAAACGCGGATTTCTCTCGATTTGATTTATACCACCGGCTCGCGGAGGCTGGGTCGTCCAGCCCGTCTCGCCTCTGTTTTCGATCGGGTAAACCGATTTAAATCGAAGAAGTCCGCCGGCCAGGCGTGCCGCGAGGCGGTCCAGCGATCGGGGACGCCGGAGGTGGGCAAGGTTATCCGAGTTACGACTCGCGCGGTGCAAAAAAAGAGAAGTGCGCGGATTATGGGCATCGATTACAAGAGTTTAGCAAACACCGCGATACCGCGCGTATCCTCGGCCGTTTTCCAAGCTGTATAACCGTTGGCCAGACCTCGGCGGAGCTGAATCCACCGAACTTTAGAAACGCAGAGGATTCCTGACACTTCCTCTCAGCTTTTCCGATGATAAAACCCCGGTAACAGAGCTCGCGGTTGGAATTAAAATCCGACATCACCGGTCGTGGAATTACCCTCGAGCTGCAGCGAGATCTGAAATTACAGTCCTAGAATTACCCCGCGGAAGCCAGCGCCCGCGGGCCGACCGAGACGATCGCCGATCCAATCTGATAACAATTCACGGCGAAACTTCATTACTTTCGTAAAAGGGGCGATAATCTTAAAAAAAAAAAAGAAAAAAGTAAGTGGAGAGAGGAGCCCTCGAATCGTCGGCCTGGGGAAAAAGGAAGCGGAGGACAATTTCGAGAGCCGAGGAGTTAGTTCCCTTCACCGCGAACTCCGGATTAAGTCGCTATCTTAATAAATCGATGGAGATTGTCGCGAACGAATATTTCGCGATTCCCCCGCGAAGCCAGTCGGTGGCTCGGCTCGGCGACTGTCTACCTTGTAGCCGATAATTAGACAGCTGGCGAAAATGAGTCCGACCGGCAGGTGCGCCGGTTCCTCTTTCGCCGTGGACGGGGATCGACTTACTTGCCACGGTTTCACGTCCGCGAATCAGCGGGCGCGCTTGCATGGGTGCACCGATAGCCTTGAAACGCGCAATCAGGTATTCATCCCGGCGAGGATGTAGCCCACTGGAGACGCAGTTAGGCGAATCGAAAGAAACGATCATTTCCCTGACGGAAGTCACCGCGCTCGGTTCGTCCGATCTCTCTGATTGGCAGTCGCGTGTGCTCGTCTCTCCCCGATCCCCGGGGTTCGCGCCCGGAGCGGCTGTTCCAACGAGCGAAACAGGCGTAAAATCCATTTCCGCCACGGGGGCTTGATATTTATGCCGATAAAATAATATCGCGCGCTACAGTCGCGCCTCGCGTTCGCCAGACACTCTGGGATTCCTTGCCGAAGCAGCCGAGACTCGAGCCCCATCCGAGTCTATCAGAGGCACGGATCAGAAGAAATTGTATCGGTGGGTACGTGGAAACGCGGTTACGCGACTCGCGTTTCTTCCAGGTATTCAAACCCCTCGAACCTTCGGAACGACGGAGAATCGCATCAAGCACTGCTGCAGCCGACTACAATGATATAGAAATCGGTACAGTCCTCGGACCGAGGTTCATTGCGCGCTCTTGAAACAGCGTAGGAAATACCTACACCTTTCTCAATGAAAAGTTTAATAAAATTCTACAATTCTTTCGGAGAGCTTGGATACATCCCCCCCCCCCCCCCCACACACACACACACACATACCCCTCGACACTGAATCGCCGAGCTGGAGTGGTATCCAGCTCGGGGGTCCGATAAAGCCACTTCCCCTCGTTTCAAATTTCGAGCAGTTGGGTGGTTTCGAGTGCTCGAGCGTCGCTGGAAACATCGTCGGAGCCGTTTTGTTCGCGGCGTATCACGGCCAATCAGCGTCACGTTCGATCGCGACGCGAATAAAAATCGCCCCGCTCCACGGTGACAACCGGGAGGTGGGGGTGGGGGGAGGGGGACCGGCGCCCGATCCGATCGAAGGAAATCTGTAACGACCCGCGTCCCCGTTCCGCCCCGGCTAACTCGATACAGGGCTTGTTACCTGCGGCGCCCGTACACAACTTCCTCGACGATATTCCCCACTAATTTCAGGACGAACAGAGCACAGGTCCCGCGCTCTCCGGCCGACGGGGGACTACGTAATTATTCCTTCGGCCCTGTCCGACTTCCAGCCGCGCTCCCTCCTCTATTTTTCCGCTCTTTTCGCCCTTGTTTGCCCCCCCCACCCCCACCCCTCCCTCGCCCCCTCCGCCGCCCATTAACGCTCATTAACATGCCGTGTGCAGTTTTAACTGGAACATCGATTCCGCGCCGCGCCAGCTACGACGCCTTCCTATCTCGATGCTCCTAAACGGGGAACGACTAGCGGAACGGTCGCCGCATCGGGCTTAATCCCCGGGATTCATCCCCTGCGAGTCTTATCGGCGGACATTTTCGCGTGGCTTTTTGCAGAGAAGCCCGTAGACAGACAGACCTTTGCCCCGTTAGTGTAGCAAATTCGGACGGAGATACATTCTCGTTCCAACCATCTGCGAATCGTTCCGAGATCGTGGATCGTTAAATTATCTCTGGGCGCCAGCCACGGTAGACTCCGCGAATGTCTTAAAAATCTAGGAGGTAACAGACACTCGTCTGGTCGTAATCCCTCGGTGGCAGAGACAAAGGCAGCTCGTTCGAGAAATACGGTTACGTACCATCAATGCCGGCAACATCGGCCCGTAAAGATACACTCGAGCTGGCAGATTTCTGACCGTTGTTAAGACCGTTAAGCTCCCCCCCCCCCCCCCCTCCATCCCTCCCTCTAAAGGGGTTTCCTAACGATAAACAATGGCGGCGCGGCGTGGCGGCGCACCGTGCCAGCAACAGCTTAATTCTCGCGCGTTCGAGCATTCGGGACCGTCGAATTTACGGCTTTCCCCCGAAATCCTCGGCGCGCGCTCGCCTCGCGAGGCCAGCCCTCATTACAGGTTGCCCGGTTTAACGACACCGGCCGGTTATAATGGCGGCAAACTCGTTTATCGCCTAAATATACGCCCTGTACCTTGGCTGACGGAATTAACGCTGCGAGCTAACGTCCCTGTGATAAGTGGAACGCACTTTGCCGTCCATCGAGGAGCCGGCCGTGATTGTGAAATAATAACCGCCGGTCGATTTCAATCCCGACCGGTTAATCGCGATAATTAATCATATCGAAAGGGCGGGCCGCCGTTACGAAATTAATGGCCAGTAATTATCGAAACGGTCCATCGTCTGGATGCTATAACCAAGCGCCCGCGTAAACAAATATTTCTCCGTTTATGCGAAGGGACCGGACTCGGAACGCGAGTGTAAAACGGGGACGAAAGCAGAGGAACTAGGTATCCGGGGATTTTCGAAATAACCGATCGTCCAATGAATTCTATAAATTTCGCGGCGATCTGCCCGCGATAATATATCTACGTACTGTTCAATGCTCTCTGGATAAAAGTCATATTTGTTTGACGAACCGAATGCATTTCCGCGCTGAAACCATAGCTCTCGCCGGTTCTTTAATCGAATTTTAATGGACCGAACATACTGTTGGCAGTTAATCTGAATATTTATACCTGACGCTATTGTGTTGCTCTGGAGTAATGGTACATAACGGGGTGTCTCGTTTTAATTTCACTTTGCCTCTCATTCCACGAAGTTTCACTTTGGCAGACCCGGTGCATCGGTCTAGCCTTAGATTTAGAGAAGGAAAGGTAGGCAGTTGAGCGAGAAAAACGGCAGCCTTCGAGCTCCGATCACGTTAATAAGCCTCTGGGAAGAGCGAACATGATCCAACGATTAGATTACAAATGGGACACCCCGTAGGTGATCGGCGACCTTAATCCGAGAGAAGGGAATTTTGAACGTTAAAACGTATCCGCCAATATTTAAATAATCTACGCTCCCGATTCGATGATCCCCCGCGTTCAATATTTGAACGTTAAATATCGGCGATAAAAGAGCGATCAAAGACTGGATTTTACGGCAACAATGGCTCGGACTGCGGCAAATTGTACGGGGCTCTGCCCTATCGATTGCTCGTCGACGAACGCAACGAGCAGCTAGCGATACGCAATTATCAATAATAATCTTCATCAGACGACAAGCCGGGCGAGCAGAAAACGCGGGACAGGTGTATTTCCGTCTGCTACCCCCTCCGAACAAAGTCGCTGATTGTTCCTGTTTTTCTCCAGATACGATACAATTTAACGACGGCCTCTGACGCGCGAGAGACAACTCGCCCGGACAGGGCAACTGAGTTCCGCGACTCCTCACGGTAGATAGAATCCGTTGAAATTCAGTTATTTATTTGCTCACGGTCGCGGAGAGTAGGCTGCCCTTCCGTTGCCACGTTCCCACTCCCTTTCCTCCTTAAAAGACCGTCTGTCTCTAACGATTCAAACTTGCGCTCGTCGAAAATGCCAAGATGCCCACTGAAGCCTCGTTAGTAACCGCGTCAACGGATTCCAACGACATCCACGAGACGGAAAAGAAAAAAAAAGAAACGTGGCGTTATATAAACCCTGGTCTGGTTAAAAGACTGCTGCGTCGGTGAACGGAGAGGCTCTAAGAACACCTGGTTAAACCTGACCCTAATGCAGACAGATTCATCACGTTTCGCAAGGGGACACCGTGGAGGCATCGACTTCGTACGCGGAGAATGGATTCCGAAGGCTTCTCCGAATGACCAGCCAGCGGCTCGGATCGCGGCGCTCGGTTTAAGCCAGAAACGGTGTTCCAAGTAGAAAAGTGTGCCTTCCGGTAGTTGGGCACGCGAGGAGACAAAGGGAGGCCCCCCTCCGATTCGAGAGCGCGCCGCGCCGATCGCGTTGCACAATGAAACAAAAGTATGCGATTATTCCCTGGCGCTCTCCGCGAATGGGAGAGCGTCCGATGCCCAAGGATCGTTGCATTTATCCGTGATGCAACGTTGTTTAATTATGCATTTGAATACGTGAACGAGGACTGGCCGCGGTGCGTGCCGCGCGTCGCGATCGCCCGATGATTAGCGGTCCAAAGTAATCGAACCATTCGAGTGGTTACTCGGAAACACGTTCTTACCAAGCTCCTCAAATATAACAGCAGACGCTGTTGAATTTGATCCATTGCGATCTATATATTCGGAATGGTCTGCGGTACCTAAAAGAAGAAAGCCAAACAAAGCGAGGAACCGTCTTCTGGCTGGAAAGAAGATTAGCATACCAGCGCGCTGCTGTTCCTCGACTGGAACGCCCGAAAGGGGCCAAGCAACTAAGAGAAACGGGGGAAACTTTTGCCTCGTTATACCGCGTAAACGGCGTGAAAAACCGTTCCCGGTTTTTGTCGCGAGAGCGAAACATAAATCGTGTAATTTTCGAAACGCGGTGCCTAGCCGTTGCTTTTGAAATTCTAGCGCTGCCAGGTTCTCGTCCCCGTGTGGATGGATGGAACGAGGCGGGAGTGGGCCCAGGATGGATAAAACTCAACGAATCCTCCCCGCCGAGCCCCGCGACTTTAATATTTAATACGCGGAAAAGGGATGCTCACGGTTCGGCCGAATTCAAAGCGATGGAGATTTTAATTTGCGCGAATGAATAAATGGATTGGTATGGGGACGCGAGCGCACCGCTCGCCAACGCGATTAATGGGAGAATATTATTTTAATTAAACGTTCAACCGGTGTTCTCTGCTGCCGGTACGAGCGAACGGTAGTCGCTGGGAGATTTGAGAAGACGAATGCCAGAGCTTCCTCGACGGCTGGCCACGACTTTTATCGCCGCCGGTTTATATTCGCCACCGAAGCCTGTCCACGAAACAACCGTGTTTATATAACAAACGGCTGTAAGACAACGGTTGTCGCCCGCTAGCGACGACGCTTAGAAAAAAAGCGTCGGCGAGAGCGCGATTTATCAACAGTCACGACCGAGCAAAGATTAGCTCTCATCGGGCGGCGATAACACGGGAACGCTCGCTCCGCTGTCCCCGTTCCCAAGGAAAGGTAATTCAAAGCCGCGCTTAATTCGATATCGCGACGCTGCCCGTGCAAAAATCCATTCCGCGAAACGGTTCCGCTGCAACGAGCGGGCGATGGCTGCCCCTTCTGCGATGGTGGGCCTGGAACGCTTTGGTCCGAAGCAACCGCACCTCCGCCGACTGATGGAAAGCACGAGTAACTTTTCATCGAGCAGAATAGGCAATGGTTAATTGCGCGCTCCTGGCTGAAACGCTCAAGAACTCGGCGTCCTTGGGCCGAAAATATCGGCCGACATTTGCACATCCACGCGCTTAAACGAGTTTTTATCGAAGTCGGAGGAGGACTCGATCGAAAATGAAGAAGAAAAAAGAAAGAAAATCGTGCGTGGAAGCAGGAGATACTTGGGAGACAGGCGGTTGCTAACGATTGCGAAACACGCCGCATCTTCGCGGGAAGACAGGCGACGGAGGACGCGATCGATTTTACTCGAAACGAGTCGCAATACCTTTTGCGTCGTCGGAAAACGCTTCGTCCCGGAGCCTAGCGGGAACGCAGCGGCGGATCTTTCCATGAAGCGGCTGAATACGAAGTGGCGAGATCTTAATCGCGCCAGCGTTCGAACACGGTCGAAAAGACAGGAAATCATTTTTGCGTCTCACTTACCCATTCTGTTACGGTGGCATACTTCGGAGACGGCCCAAAAGCGCCGCATGGTCCGTGGAGCGCTCTGCTTCGGCCACGATCGAGCAACTCTCTTTCTCACTCTTGCCAGTCCAGTATAATCGCCTTACAGAGACGCCTCGCTGGCGGAATCACGAAACCGTGGAATCTTCGAGCACTCTGTCATGCCGCGCCGTTCGCAGGATCGGCAAATGCACATCGTTTCGTAAACGAGAGACCGAAAGGACGATCGTCAGTGCGTCACTCGTGCCCTTACTCGCGGCCAGGAGCAAGTCTCGCTACATCGTTATTACCATTTCCGAGAAACTGCTGTGCCAGAGTTCCTGTCCGTGCGCTTTTTACCGTTCCCACATGACTAACAGGTTGACCGTGAACGCTAAACCGATGCTTTCGTCCATACACTATATGTATAACACGCGTACTGTGTGTGCACTCGACGCTGCGTAACTACTCTCTTTCTCCGTACTGGGAAAGGGTGACGGAGGGAAAACAACGTGGCTACGTAGACTCCAAGGACTTGTTGCGGTGCAGCCGCCACGCGTTCTTTTTTTTTTTTGTTTCAATAACTTGGGAGGGAATTCAAGGGAATCCTGTTGCCTCGTTGCCCGTCCTCTGGCTCGCCAAGATGCTCACTGCGTGTCCTTTTGCAGCCGAAGGAACGATGCCGAGACACAGACGCGCTCGGGAAGCGGCCCCTCGGGCCTTTCGCGCGACGAACTCCCGCGTAACTACGCGTACCTCGATTTTCCCGTGGATTTCGACCGTTTCACAAGTCTGTGGATAGTTTAGAGTGGGGTCGTTATTGGGGATCCGACGGGAAAGGCGTAGAAAGGGAAAGAATCGAGGAGAAATTCGAAACGAAAGGATCGCGACGCGGAAAGGCGATGCTACTGCGGCGACGTCTCGCGCTCGACTGCGAGGCCGCTTCGTCCGGACCGAAGGCCGATTTAAAGCTCCACCATGGAGTGTCGAGACGGGTATCTCGGCCTGGGCCGATTTTCCTGCCAGTTTCCCCCGTGATTGGGGCTGAAATTGAAGGGACACGTCCTAGACTACGGATAAGAGCTGACAGGTAATTAACCTGCCGGGCGACGGTGCGCCGGAGCTGGTCGAAATTAAAATCGGAGATGACGATTTCGAACGCCACTTCGAGCCTTTAAACGTCTTTATTAACCGACGAATACGCGAACACGCACTTGTCGCGATATAAAAATGCGAGGTTACAACCACTAGCTTGCCGTGTAACGACACTCTACATTTAAACAAAAGCTAAATGAGGATAATTGAGGAAAGCGGCCACATTTCGGTCGCGGTAGAGGGCTGTCGACGTCATTGGCAGAGTGGATTGTTGATTCTAAGGGAACAACAAGATCGTATTTCCAAAACCGTCCTTACCGTGAAACGAAGTTGCCGTTCTATTCGAAGTAACGCTTCGAGCAACGTCATTTTGAACTGCCCTGGTCTACTGTACAGTCCCAGACAAAATGTGACCGTTGTCCCCGTCAGGGATCATCGTTAGGATCCCCCGGCCGGCGGATAACTTTTGAAAGCGAAGGATCGGCGCCGGGATTGGTCGGAAGGACCCTCAGGTATAAGCATGGGGAGCGGAGATGAATAGCAGAATCGATAAATTCCGCTTTCGTTCGACCGGATCTGCCGTACCGGCGCGGCGGTACGGGAAACGTTTTAAGATCCGTTAGCGGTCGAGTGCCTGCCCTCCTAAGTGCTCCTATCTGTAGAGAACAGAGATTATACCTATGTCCTTCCGTGTTTAGTGATCGATAACTCATCGGTCTCGCAACGGCAATTATTTCTAGCGATATCTTGCTTTCTTTTACATCCACGACCCGACCTTCGAGCCACGTAACCGTCTCGGGTTTTACAAAGAAACATCGGTCGACAATTTTATCGGAAGAGAACCGTCATTTCGATACACTATCTCCTCTTCTATGAAAGTTTTAAACGGCGTATCTAGAAACGCCGGGATTAATCGCAGCTTCGAATTTCTGGCTGTGACGCTCGCTCGGAATTTATATTCGGAGGGATTGCTCCCAATCTAGCTGAACCGATGCGGCTTCAAAATTTCCACGGGATTTAGAAAAACCATTCGTCAGTGCATCGACACGGAATCCCTCTCCCTCTCTCTCTCTGTCTCTCTCGCGCCTATGCGTACGCTGATACCGACTTAGAATCCTACCCCTGTCCCGTTGCATCCTTTCCTCTAGAAAGGGGTAAACACCCGTACGATTTTCGCGCGACGTTTTAATTAATCCCGTGATAATCGCTTAACTCCGCCTCTTTTTTTTATCAGCATTTCTGATGAAAAAAAAAACGTACGTATGTGTATACCCGTGCCGCCCTTTATGCTCCACGGTTCAAAGGCCTGCTGTCCCCCTCGGCAGCCTATTGTTCGTTATCTCCGTCTACGCATAGGGGACGATCTTATATATTTTCGAGGGGTTCAGAGGTATAATGGCGTGAAAACAAAGAGCATCGCGCCCGTCCGGAACACCTGGAGCTCCTTTTCCTTTTAACTGGCTCTCTCTCTCTCCCTCTCTCTCTCTCTCTCCCTCCCACTCCGTTGCGCGGGCGTTACGCGCGGAATTTACCTGACACAGTGAGAATTTCGGTACGCGGAGGCGCATGCCGGGAATATTGGAAGTGCCGAGGAAAATGAATAGCGGAAATACGTTTCTCGCGAGGAAGAAAATAAGAATTCCCGCGTAGCGCGCGGGATATTTCTTTTTCTACGGATGAACACTGACAGGCAAAGAACCCTCGGCCCGTTTCGCTTTGGCCGTCTATGAACGCGAAATAATATTCTTCCCGACAGAACTACCTCGCAGTTATTAATTTTTCATTCTGCGAGCCGTTTTGTTCCGAATATCCGCCTACCGGAAGTGCACGGACCTCCTGGCGTAACCGGGCGCTCTCAAAGGACGATCCTCGTCGCAATAACGGATTATGAGATATATGAGACACGAGATACCCTTTGAAACGATCCGCGCAACGCTCGGGAACCGTTTATTTCCTTCAACGAGAGCGCGAGATCTTCATATGTTGTTAGATACTACAGGATGGTAAAAATATATTCACGCCAGCTCGCTTTAATTCGTCCGCGTCAGCATCGTAATAGATGAATTATAAGTATAGTGGATAGAAGCGGTGTAGCGTACGCAGAACAATATATATTCAATTCGAGAGCTCGGTACGCGCCTTTCCAACGTCTACAATTCTGTATGGGATTGGCGATTGGAAATGTGCTCGCTGCAGGCCACGGTGCATTACAGACACAGCATTGAAACAATTACGGAACTGTGTATTTCATATATTATTTACATGTTTTATACCAAATTCGCTACAATGATACACTGTACTTTATGAGAAATATAGCTTAGCTGTCAGGAATGTTCTCCAAACCCTGTAAAAATGCGAAAACCTTGTCGAATGCGTGTCTTTGAGGAGTGACTAGAGTTTTAAACAGCACGGTACAGCATGCTGCGGAACTGTACAATCACTTACCGCCGTCTTCCAAACTGCACCAGTTAGTCTGTGGTCCCTCTCCAGCATTACGCAATCCCAATTCTCTTGCAGATTTCTACGCATTGGCTGCAACGATAAAAGCATGAGGGAACTTGCTTTGGGAGCTAGAGGTTTTGCATCGAGGCAACTTCAAAACGTGCAACGAAATTGCAGTAACGCTGCACCGCGTGATCTCGGGAATTTGTTCGGGCCGGATATAGTTTCATACGACAAAGAAAAAGTACTGATGTAGCAGATCGTGTACACTGTGTACTATAAACTTGAGGACTTATTACGCAAACAGACGAGCGTATAGGTTAGGATATGAAATCTACTTACGTTCCCAAGGGTCCACTTATTTATGAAATACGCAATATGCTGTGGTAACATTAAACATGTTCCCATTATAGCAACGCAGGGAATTATTTCGTACCACATTTCGAACGAACTTCTTTTCTCTTTCAAATTCCCGAATACCGTCCTCTTCTTAAAGATGTCGACGCGACCGATTTACTATATATACGAAGTTTCGATCGCGCGTTTACAAGTTTCTTCCTGGAGCATCTGGTTTTGAAAAGCATTATTTCTCGCTTATACCTTAACGCGTCGGAATATTTAATAGCAATAAAGCTATGGGATGCAAAAGAACATGGAAGTAAGCCTTTTTCGTCGACAACGATCATTTAATTTTGAGCATCTTTTTTACAATAAATAAGACGCGCTGTGTGTTGACAGTTGTCGGTACAATAGAGTGGAATATCTAGCAAGTATTAAACGTTAACAATTTCTTAATTCGTATTTATAAAACACCTATTTCCCCTATAACAGAAAAATTTCGTCCGATTTTTAAACGTGTGTGTGAAAAGCAAAATGTATGATCTTAAAAAGTGATAAGCGACGAACGGCGACGTCGTTCGTTCAAATATTTTCGCAATGTCACACACGTGCGGAAAGAACAACAAAGTCAGTTGGTTTGGAAAGTCGTTGCTTGATCGTATGGTACGTGTCGGACAATTTAACGATATCTTTTATATTTGTACAATACATTTGCGCTCGTTGATTTCGATGCAAGACATCGGTCCGACGCGATAGAAATTTTGAATAACTTCCCCCCGCTGTGGTGTGATACGTTATCATAAAGTTCACGACGTTACTTGATACAAGGTATATATATGTCGATTAAATAACAGTCCCTCTCACGCGCTTAATTGATTCAAATTGCCTCGTACCACGATCGGGTTTGCGTTTACACCTAGTTATCCTTTATTCAGAAAAATGGTGAGTGTTGTGTAGAAAATGTGTACGTTTCACAGAAACACGGATCTTTAGCAAGTTGAAAACTATTCTATATCGGCGTTGAATCAGATCCTCCGTCGCGAAATTAGAGATTAGATTACCATGAATCTCCGAGCCCGTGACACGTTTCTTCGTGGCCACCGAAAATCAGTTTGACATTTTATAAAAGTGAACGGGAATTTGAATTTTAGGAGAGCCTGAAAAGGAGCTTCCGGCCACCAAAAATGCTAATAAAATTTTATTCCATTTTCATCCTGATGCTGGACGTGGCGACACTTCTAATCGGAATTTTCTTTGCTATACTGATCGCATTGTACAGAACATTTAGGCCTCCGCCTTTGAAGAGTCTTCGTGGAGAAGTCGCGATGGTAATAGAGTTATTTAATGCGATTTAGGAATAATTTGTTTACAAGATATTTCTACCCGGGCTTAGGTTGTCGGCGCAGGACGGGGGATAGGCAGAGAGTTAGCTATTCACTTGTGTCAGTTAGGCGTCAGCGTTGCTTGCGTCGACATTAACGTTAGAGATTGCGATGCTACCGTGCGAAGGGCTTCGCAATCTGTAGGAATAGCTAAAATGTTCATCTGCAATGTAACAGATAAAGAAGAGGTAAGTATAATATCGCTCGTAAACGTTGCGTTTAGAACGGTGTGAGAGGTTTAATCGCGAATCGTACGGAACCAGGTAGCTCGTACAGTGAACGTTATTCGATCGGAGCTGGGAGAAGTGACGATGCTTCTCCATTGCTGCAGTATACCTAGCCCTAGGGCGTTGATCGACGATACGCCCAAGATACGGCATACAATTGACTTAACAGTTATTAGTCATTTCTGGGTAGGTGTTTATTTCTTAAGTGTGTATAAATTTATGTAATAAGATCCGCTTTTAGTTATTGGAAACAGTTTTACCATCGATGGAGCGCGCTGGTAGAGGGCACATAGTGGTTCTGTCCTCTGTGGCCGGCCTGTCCGGCGGTGCTACCGGAGCGAGCAGGGTTCCTTTGTCTACAGCACAGTTTGCGGTTCAAGGATTAGCTGAATCGTTGCACACCGAATTAAGGCATACTAATAGTAATATTATGATCACCTTGGTCCACGTTTATCCATTCATTGTAGGCGCAGAGGTAGAGAGAGATATCCGTTTGCGGTGAGTAATGAAAATCCACCTCGTTCCTACGGAAACTTATTCATTTACGTTTCGCGCAGAATACCGAGTTATTTCGGCACGATGCCCGCCGCGGAAGCGGCTAAGCAAATTTTGAACGGTGTTCGTCGAAATTACACGGAGTTCAGTGTGCCTGGATACTTACTTTATCTAGGACACGTACTCAGGTAGTTCCAACTTCGCTAGCTAGGTAAAGGAAGAAGTCGGCTGTAACTAATACTTTACACTTTCAGGATACTTCCGAAGAAGGCGTCCTTTATGCTGCGCGATCTTTTAGACACAGGCGTTGATTTTGGATGATATTTATAGTCTCTCTAATCGAGCACAGAGGAATGATATTTCTGCGTAGCTCGATCCTTCAAGTGCCTTCCAAATGTCTTCCAACGATCATTAAACTTTTTGTAACTTCTGTTTAGTGTAATTACGAGTAATCTACTGAATGATCTGTGACTTGATGCAACAAGCAATTCATGCACATCTGCGTAAAACATGGCAAATGCATTTCCGTCACTTAACATTTAGGTAGAAGGTATTTTCAATACTTACTGTTCAAAGTTCATTAGCTCTGTAAGGATGAAACTGAACATTTTTTGTATGCAATATATCTCGTATGTATTTTGTGAAACAAATAGAAAATATTATCACATCTCACATTGAAGAATGGACTATGTACAGGATATCGTGATAGTCTAACGTGGCAAAATACCTATGTCGCGGCTTCGATAAACTATACTTTTGGACTCGATCTTCAATATTGTGTACAATCGTGTATGCACAAATCTGTGATTTGCGTATCATATTCCGGTGTTCTCATCAAAACAATTCTTGTGTACACGTCACGAAATGTGCAAAGTATTAATAAATATATTTTTTATAAACATAGACCTTTGTTGTGAATGATAATCTTGTTCGATCTGTCTTGAAGTGAAGCAAGCGTACGCAGATCAGCGTCCACTGTTTCGAACAGCGTTTCTCGATCAGCGTCGGTTGTGTATTAAGGATTGTGTATACTGCGACACGTAATTGACATACGCGTGTATATACATTCAGCCCTGAGTAAACTTCTATTTACAAAACCAGAGATAGATGGATTTGTCGAAAGTGTAAGATCGACCGAGTCTTTCGGCGAGATTGTAAATAAAGGATATATCTACAGTCTGCGATGGACTCGATGAATTCATGAATCTAACGTTTCAGATTCTCGCGTAACATAAGCGAGAGAATAGATCTGCGATTTACAATGTGAATTCGTTAAAGTTGGGGCAATTTGTAGATGATGATTCAGATCCCAACACCGGAATAAGTTTATGCTAATCTAAACCAGGCGGGGCTGGCTCTGAAACATCAATTTCCATTGTATCTGGTTTTTGTTCAATCGGATAATCACCGGGCGGTGCCTGCAAGAAATTCACGGAAAAGCTGTTTGGATCAGTTCATATATTTATTTAATTTTTACGATAATATAAAAAATCGACTCTTTATATACAAGTATTTTTACTCACAATATCAAATTCATCATGCATGTCGCAAGGCGATTTACCCTGAATAACATCCATTATCGATTGCGGAATGTGCGCTTTCTGAAATGCAGCACGACGATGTTTCGCATGAATAGTTTGCCCTTTCTCGTTAGCAAAGTGATATCGCTGATGTTATATTATTATGCGAATAAAGTTACCTGATTCTCAGCGAAGGCTTCGACGTGCGCCAGCAAAGGGCCTCGTAGATTGCTGGCCATCTTTAGCGCTTCGGCCAGTTGCGCCGAGGGAAGCTGTAGAATAACTGCGAAACTCTGTGGCTGCGTGCGCTCGCAGCATTTTACAAAGCCCTCCCAGACTTTCGGCTGTTTCCATACTTGCTTGAGGATCAACCGTTGAAGTATATTCATGACGAATCCGCTTAACCTCGGGTACAGGGCCAGACTTTGTATTACTGTACGCATTAGCAATGTGGGCAGCGGCGTCATCTCCATGAGATGCTGCATCACCACGGCCACGGTTTCCTGGGTGTACACTTGCTTCTCCGCGAAACACAGAGACGTAGCTACGAATCGATATAATTAACAGGCCACCGTGTAAAGAAACTCTATAGAACTGTTCCATAAGCTAAGGTGTACCATACCTTTTATAATTGTCTTCAGTTCTGCTTTACTTGAATCTATATTATGTAGGGCTATTAACAATTCAGCGGGTGTAATAGGAGACGTGTGAGGCACACCAGTTTCGTTATTATGAGTACCTAGTAGCCTATTGAATACCTGCGAGGGAATCATTTAAATGAGCGCTGAACTTGTCATAAGACTGACCAGTCCTTAGGGTGCACTTACCTCTTTAACAACGATAGGATTTAACTTTATAAGTTTCGGGAGGGCGCCAACGACTTCCTTCTTCGTTAAACCGTTTAGAACGGGTATTAAGAATCGAACGTCGGAGACCCTGGTCTGATAAAGTTCTCGTACACGCGCTACCAATTCCGCACTCGGTGCAGCTAAGTATGAAACATTCTGTTAGATGTGGCGAGAATGGCGAGTGTTTCGAATAGAAAATGGTAGGTTTGCGTACATTTTTCTGTGAGAATATGAATGATTCTCGTAACCAGTGTCTCCGCTCCTTTCGGACAGTTTTCAACCAGGGCTAGTAGCTGCGGGCTACCCATTCCTAGAGACCTTACAGGCCCTTCGACTAATCTAAGAACCATGCGTTTCACGTCCGCTCCCATCGATGTGTACACTCTCGCCAATCTGGGAAAAGATCGCGGAATAGTAGCTCGCCCTTCGTTTCCAATACATCTACTAAAAAGAACAACTCACTCGTGGATTAGATCTTGGTGCTCGCTCAACAGAGCGAGGTACAACCCGAGACAAGCTCTCGTCGTAGACTCATTCCACAGAGTTTCCGCTTGTGGTCTGCCTCGATCTTGTCCAAAGACGATCTCGGGCGGAGTATGGAGACGTAAGAAGCCTAAATAAAGAACCGCGTACTCCTCTATGAGTTTACTTAACTCCGGACGACCATATAGCTGGCAAACCAACTGTATGGCAGCTTCCCTGATCTATATTTAAACAGGCAATTAGCATGTAGGCGAACTCCTGTAGACTTACCTTTCGATGTGTTGCGGATGTTAATACGACGTTGTTGCTTACCGTGTTGTTCTCGTGACCAGTGTGACACAATAATACATTTAGAAAAACTAGCTGCTTCGTCGGCCTGCGAATGACCATCTCTTTTAACAATTGTAGCGGTGCTAACCCTCTTGTCTCGTCAGAAGACACCATTTTTAATGCCTCGACGGCATCTTCCGTGATTAAAGGGGCTTCCAAGTATAGCCTAGTCCATAGTACGTACACGGTTAATACTGTTTCTCTCAACATTGAGAACTTTATTGAATCTAATTGTACCTGGACAGTAGAGTGTCGCGATCTTTCCCTTGGATCAGATCTATTGCCGACACTAAAGTACATAGTAGGAAATTGTAAGCTTGATGCGGAGCTTCGTGAGGCTTCGTGCACAGCGTGGTTCGTCTCTGGAAACCCTGAAGCAACGCGTACTCTTCGTATAACCAGCCCAAAGCCAAGTCCAAACGATTCCTCATATCGTCAGTAATGTAACGTAATACTGCCTCTTTAATGTACGGGTTGAACGTCGCGGCTAGCGTCGTTAAAATTTTTGATCTACAAGAAAACGACGAGAAAGTAAGTCTCGGTTAATGATATTCCCGATTAGGGCTGGGACTATTTGTCGAATTTTTCTGTATTCGAATATTCGAATACTTCAGTTGCTCGATTAGTTGGCGAATATTTTACAAGCTTTTATTTAGTTTCAGTTCTGAGTTCGTTAATTTATCAGGGTGAAATCTCGTAAGCTAATACTATGATTTATCATTCACACCATACTATTCGAATACTCAAATATTCCAGTAGAAATATTCGAATAGTATTCGAATACTCAAATATTCGAAGTTTATTCATAGCATTCGAATATTTGTAAACTATTCAAATATTAAATTATTCGAATAGTCCCAGCCCTACTCTCGATCGAATTAGCGATTTTCGAGCATAATCACCTGACGGCTGCCACGCCACCAAACACAGCTGTTTTCTCGGCAAGCAAGATTCTATTGACCGCCATCAGTAACATTTTCTCCTTCGCATCTTTCGTTAGCGGTTTCGTAACTTCGGACAATTTCAGAGCCTTCAAACGATTCCTTGCTTTCGCAAGTGATTTCTCATGAGCCTCCAACGACGCCTTCGCTTCTTTCTCTTTCTCTCTGTCCTTCTCACGTTTTCGTTCACGCTTCGCCTCGGCCACGCTGATGGTCGGATTCTTCACCAAATCCTCCATCACAGCGTCTTCATCTTTAGCATCTTTTTTCTTCTTCGCCTTAGCTTGTTTTATTTGCGTCGCCAGCAGCTTAGAAATTGTTTGCCGTTGAACGTTGATATCTGTCGTCGAACTCGGCTGATATTCCCTTTGGAAGATCGTCGTCATTGTGTCCGGGACCCATGCCTATCAACGGAATACATTTAATTGGAAAATCTGGAGTGATAGTAATAAAATGCTATTGCGCCATCGCGTACCATGCTATCCATTACTAAATCAGTCGCGATCTCCACGCTCAATCTATCAGAGATGAAGCTTTCCGAGAGTTCAAGTAGCTCCGGCAATTTCGGAGGAGGTACTGGACTAGGTGCAATCTCTGGTTCGTCCGGTATTAAAGGAGTATCGATTTTAAGGCGTTTCGCAGCAGAAGCAGCAGCTGCTTCCTAAAAATTATACGAATTGCTAATAAATAATGTTATCGTCGATATTTATAATTCATAATAATTACACATTTACTTGTTGCCGCTTCTTCATACGCCGAATATCTTCCGGCTTCGGATAAGCCTTAATTATCTCTTGTTCTTTTGCTCCAAGCTGCGTCAGCTGCTTAGCTATGGTGGACGCGAATTCTATGCTAGCTGGATGTTTCATGAGTCCTAGCAGAGTCAATTTCAGTTGCTTTTGCACGCTAGTTACTTGTGAGTCTGACAATGTCGGCGGCAAATCGTGTTGCAGCCTTTGCAAAGCTGTGAATTGAAATCTTTGGGTTACAAGTTCAGCAGAAGTAAGCTTCCGTAAGTATTACGCACCTTGTATTACACCCGACATAAACTGAGGCCTTGTTTTAGCGATCAATGCCAGCGACCCCATGCAAGTCATTAAATTCACGCTGCTAACATGTGGGGAGCCGTGAAATTTAATTAACAAATCCATCACGTCGTTAGCTTCTTCTTCCAATTTCCGTCTGCGAGCTATTTTCAACGTTAAGGGAATATCTTCCAACGAAAAGTCGTCCGGCTTTTTTGCGGAATCTGGGTCGGGGTACGTTTGTATCAAAACTACACCCTCTAGAAATTTCACAGCTTGCGTCCGAATCCTGAAACAGAGAAGCATTCGGTAACACCAAGCTAACTTATGCGCGCGACAAAGAGCAATTAGGATAACTTCGTTACCCGTCATTATCGCTGTCGATCATATTAATGATCTGAATTTTCAGAGTACTGAGTTGGCTCCACGCCACTTCCATCTCTGGGGTGACAGTGGTGGCACTGGCTATCCATTTCAACGCGGATCTCAGTATCCTGCCGCTAGCTCTCAGTGCTCTTTTAGCCACAGCTGATGATTCGTCAGAAACTAATCTTAAGAGTACTTGAACTACGCGTGGAATTATTTCTGGTTGTTTTACTCTGCAAGTAAAGTAAGACTGATAAGTTTATAACAAAAGAACTAGCGCAATGCGTGGCGGGCTAAGTTTTACGAGGGTCATTACCCTGCTTCTTCTATAAAACTGGTAACAGTTTTCTTAACTTCGGCATTTCTATCCAAAGAGAACTGCAATGCCTCGTCTAAATACAGTGGAAGCAATTGCGGCTCTTTGTTTATCAAGATCTCTTGTACTTTACATAAATTCGTGACTTTCACGTCTTCCGCTTGACTCAAGGAAGCCTCGTTCAACCATTCGACTACCTGTAAGATTCGATACAAGGGAAAATGCCTAGTTATTCTCGATTCCTCTCATTTCTATGAAACTTCAGTTAACCGTCTGTTTATTTTCCAAGTCGATTGTAAGTAATCGAGTAGTAATCGCGAAATCAAGTTATGTTTGCCAAGTTACTGATATCTATTTTTAATCAGAAAGAACGTGAGAAATATGATAATCCGAAATCATGAAGGTTATAACACTGACCAAATCGCCCGGTCCCTTTTCCTGTTCTGCCCTCCTATGTATTCGAGGATCCATTGTTATAGTTTATAATAAAGGACCCACCGCTAAGTGCAATTGAATATTATTGAAAAAAAAAAGGCGGCCGGACAATCGTGCGTCGGAGGCTCCGATATGCTAGATCCACGGACTTAGGCATTTGTAGCCATTGAAGCAAGTGGAAGTAAGTGTAAGAAGTAATATCAGTACAATAAAAATGCCTACATGTAGCCATCTTGGCATTCTTCAGCATTCTTCGCTATCCGCTAAGCGCTGCGATCGTTTTATTTTTAAGTAGCGGCAACTTTGACACCGTCTAATCTCTTCCATTAGCATTCCCACTAAAAATATTATCATATAATCGCGAATTAATTCTTAGACTCGAATAGTAAAGCAAGTTACTAGAGTCTGTGTTCGGGTACGCGTTCTATGCGACAGTAACATCTTCAAACAGATTCATCCATTTTTATTCATTTCGTTCTGTAAGTCGATGTAACTTTCATTGTTTATATTGGAACGACGAAGTAATAGCGTAACGCGTGTGCCTCGATTTAAGCTTCAACTCGTCATCCAGCTGCTGATAAGTTAGATTGTCGCTGTTTTTGGCAGAAAAGGTATGCAGTGGGTTTAAAAGTTATCAATGTGACTCTATCCTAAGTGTTAAAGGTCGAGTAGACAGTTGAAAAAATATATGGACGTTAATGTAATCTAGCCGATAAAACGAGAGGAGATTTATAAACGAAACGGAATTACGCGATGCGTTATCGGAACTTGAAATGTCCACGGTGCGTTTAAACATTGATCGATTAGAAGCCCGCTGTCCGTCGCGTCGTAGAAACGTAATGTGACTTGCGCGGCCTAGGCAACAAGTGATATGATTTCAAGTTTCTACGAAAAGATCGTCGGTGCTTCTTCCACAACCGAGCCGAACCAGCGGACGATCCTTTGCGTGGGGCTGACTTGTTTGGACATCGTGCAAACCTGCAAGAAATATCCCGCGGAGGATTCTGACCAAAGGTGAAACCATTTTCTGCGATTGCGCAATGTCATCGTTCACTGCTCTGTTTACGTTAATCAGCTGATAAGGACGAGCGAAGCGGACGTAAACAGAATGCTCGATGTTAACAACCATCTGCAGATCGCCCTTCCACTGCTTTGATAAATGTAAATAGTAATTCGTAGATCTTCGTGCATCTCTAACCATCTACGTCACTTTTATTTGATTAACATACAGATCCGTGGAACAGAGATGGCAAAGAGGAGGCAATGCGTCCAACACCTGCACCGTCCTGTCCCTCCTGGGCAGCCCTTGCGAGTTCCTCGGCACCTTGAGCACAGAGGAACACCTGAACTTTCTGCAGAGTGACATGAGAAGATACAATATCAATTTCTCTCACTGCCCCATGGTGGCTGGCATCGGCTGCCCGATATCTACCGTCATCTTGAGCCTGAGTTCCGGCTCTCGTACGATCCTCCATCACAATCCATGCCTGCCCGAATTGACGTTGAAGGACTTCGAACAGCTGCGTCTGGGGGATTACAGTTGGATCCACTTCGAGGGCAGGAATTTCAACGAAGTATTGTCCATGATGCAGTGCGTGGAGAACTACAATAACATGCTGAACTACAGCCAGGATTCCAGCAACAAAGAAGCCGATATACATCAGACGCCGATCACGATCAGCGTCGAGCTGGAGCGTCCGAGGCAAGAACTGCTGGATTTGCTCCCTTACGTCGACGTGGCGTTTATATCGAAGGACTTCGCTCAAAGCAGAGGATACGACAATATGAGCGAGACGTTGAAGAATATTAGCGACGATGCTAAATCTGGGTATGCATGCGAACGACGACGTGCTTCTGAATTACATGCGTCGTGTAAAACGTGTTGTGAAATTTCTTTCTCTCCAGAGCAACTCTGATCTGCGCTTGGGGAGATCGAGGTGCGATGGCACGAACCCCGGACAACGTCACTGTACAGTCGCCTGCCTTCCCGCCGCAGAGGGTCGTCGATACGCTGGGCGCGGGAGATACTTTTAACGCAGCGGTGTTGTACATTTTGAATAAAGCAAAGTTGGATCGCATCGAACTGAGAAAGTCAGAGTCGGCGGATGGGAATGTTTTCCTGAAAGACGAGGAGCACAAACGCAATATAAAGAAGAATTATAATATCGAGAGCGTGGAATGCAGCCACACGGAATTTATTACTCAGAACATTTTACAGACGGCTGTGACTTTTGGCTGCCAGGTGGCTGGCGCCAAAGTTGGTCTGAAGGGCTATGATAAATTGGATGAAATGTTTAAAAACACTTTGGGATGTTAGTATCGGAAAGCTGTCTTTCAGGATTTGTAAATATTCTACAGTTTAAAAACGTTTCTGATATTTATAGAGATAGAACTTTGATATAAACGTTATTTGTATGTTTATGGATCCGGGTGAGGTAGAATATAGTTCAAAACACCTTGTAAATTACAATTAAACATCCGTTTATTATCGATGATGAAAAGAAAGCACGCTGGTACATAAAAATTCTTTACATACACATCATACCTTTTTAATTTACAATTCGAATATTTCACGAGTTGTTGCTTTCATTATTGCGTTACTTTTCACCGAGGTATCAGCGACAAATAATAGAGAACTGTGAATGACGAAATTATCTACTGTACTTGCACCAATTATAAACACATGACGAATGAGCAAAAGCATGCCCTTCGACATTCCCGTGGATGGATCGTATGAAACATCAGGCGTTCATTAACTGTCCGCCTCAACGCCAGAGTCTAGGAAGTTTGCTGTGGCACGTATAGCTGTTTCGGGGATACATCTGTAACGGGCAAGAAAAATTCGTACCGCATACTCGAGATATTCCGAACTGGTGGGTATTCCACGTTACGCGTACCTCAGAAAGGCGTTGACGTAAGACCAGCACACGGGAATGGACATATCCGTGATGTTCCGTCGCTGAGCCTTGATTATTTCGACAGCCGCTGCTTGCGGTGGAACCAGCCCCATGAGATTTGGGAATCTGAATAAAATTAACAAAGGATTATCGATGATTCGCGTGGCAATCTCTCCTTTGCTTTCAGCTCAATCTTTCATCATTTACTATTTCTTTCTGTATTCTACTTTATTAAGTCTCTTCCGACAGTGTCCTCACCTTTGGTCCTATAGTCAAGTCTGCATGCAAGCACAAGCGAATGATATTTAGCGATTAATCCCGCGTATTTTGCCAAGTCAACGACAATAATACTCATTTAACAGCTATACAACTGCCACAATCATCTACCAATCTAACCCGTTCTGAATTGCATTTTACCTCATCTTCGGCTTCTTGCAGAGACCCGTATCCACCATGTACGGGTAGATCGTGGTGAAGTGGATGTTCGATGCCTTGTCTTTGGTCATTACCCGCACCTCCTCATTCAGAGCCTCCATCAATCCTGTAATTATAAAACGGAACCGTTAGACATATAGGTACATAGAAGCAGTGGGGGCCCATTTTTCGGGAAAATGAAGAGCTACTTTACCAAAAATATAGTTCTTGAATAAAATCATAATGTATTTTTGAAGACAGGGCGCTAGGGAGGCCTTCTGAGCAGGGGCCCATTTTTCGGGAAAATAAAGCGGTAGTTTACTAAAACCGGGCACAGTGTGATAATACAGAAAAAATATAGTTTGGATAAAATCATATTTTTTTTTAACTATGGAGCCCTGGGGGTCCTTCTGGGTAAGGGCCCGGGTGGCAACTGCTCATCGGCCGCCCTGTTAAATCTGACACTGCATAGAAGAAGCCTGCTTGGCAGAGGTAGTCGGGTGAAAGAAACGCGACGCTTACCTCTCACTGCAAACTTCGAGGCACAGTAGGGGACCAAGTTAGCAAGACCGACGAATCCGGCCATCGACGAAAGGGCGACGATGTGGCCGTGATTCCTCTGGATCATGCTGGGCAGGAAAGCTTGCGTAGTCTGCGGGGAAATTAATCTTCAGCAGCCGAACAGGAGAAGTAAAGCGAGAGGATTATCTCGATAGAACGGTTGGCCTTTCGAAGATGCTCACCCAAAAGTGCGCCAACACGTTGATGTCGAATATTCGTTTAATTTCCTCGGGTGTATGGTTCATGATACTACGGCAGGGCATTATCCCTGCATTGTTGATCAAGATCGTCACGTGGCCCACTTCCTCCCTGACCTTATCAGCCACCTTGAACACCTCCTCCCTGTTGGACACGTCGCACCTGCGAAACGCCACAGATTGGAACACACAGCCCCAAAGCGCGGGGCATAGCATGCTTCAACGTACTTGTAACCGTGCGCTTTCGCGGTGCCCATCTGTTTAATCTCCTCCACGGTCTCATCGTTGCCCTGCTGATTCAAGTCCCAGCAGACAACGGTGGCACCCAGCGATGCATACTTCAACGCCAATTCTTTGCCGATACCGTGACCCGCGCCTGTGACCTGAGCGGACAAAAGGTGTCGTAAAATTCGATCGCCACGACGAGTCGTGATTGTTCCGCGAGCCTTTGTCTGGGAGTAATCGCGAACGAGCCGGATCGATGGTCGTGAATAGTAATTACACCAAGGTCCCGTGAGAAGTAATTTGTACAAACAGGAAATTCGCAATTCACGCTGATTTTCCTGACAAATTGTGGACTTTGTATTCTTGCGCCGATACCGCCGAAATGTACGTGTGCCGAGAAAGTTACTCTTCCTACCAGGACAATCTCTCCAGCGACGCTCTTCTCCTCGACCGGGACGAACAGCCTGTATATTCCCTCGCCGATGTAATAAAGGACCTTCACGAGGAGGAGCAGGAAATCAGCTAGGATCAGCACACCCCCGTACGCCTTAACCATGATTTCTTTCACTACTGCCCTGAAAGGTGAAAGTTTCCGTTTCAATTCCTCTAATACTGTTTCGCTCGAGCACATTCTAGTTATCCGGAATTCTTGCGCACTGGAATGCCCGGACGTGGCATCCAGCGTTTAATATAAAAATGAATGTATAATAAAATTGCGGCCGACTTTGTATCTATGATTAATAATATTTAAGCTTTCATACTAATTGTAAGTGTAAATATATGCTACGTCGAGTTATATTTCGATTATAGCTGTCGGGAGTTTCGAAGGAGAGTAAGGTAGCTTTTGCTTGGTAAATGGACGATCGAACTGAGCGACGGCGATAACGCGAGGCATTTCCGGAGAACCTGGAAGTAACGTGCAAACGCGACGGGCGGATTGATTGTTTTCCTACTACGCGGACGTGGGGTGCATCCGAATTGGCGCACGAGACAAGCCGCGCGAAGAAAGGGGATTATGTAAAATTTTCGATGGTAGCAGCGGGCAACAAGTCGCCTTTCAATTTCACCGTTTGCGAAATGCTGCGCGTTCGTCAACAGCCGATAAATCGCAGCGACCCAATTGCCGCTTTTAAACTTGCACCGACGGTTTTTCGCGTCGAAAGAAACCGAGAGCGTCTCGGAGTCTCAGATTATCCTGACGAACAGTCGATACTGCCTGGAGCTTGTGGTAAAAAATTTATTACCTTTTTAAAATCATCTCTGACATGTTTATTACCTGTGATAAAGTGCGTGAAATGTGGCGACGCAACAATTAATGACTGATCAGCAGGTTTTTGCTACAGTTTTTCTAAGACGATTTCTCGTTAAACCAGTCATTATAATTTGCATATCAAGCGTTAAAGCTATTTGCATAGAAAATACTGCAAAAACGTTTAACAAAGTATCTTTTTTCAGCGTTTTACAGCACCAAGATGTCAATTCCGAAAGGTGTTAGCCTGACACGCAGTTGCGACCCGCAATTAACTGCTATGACTGGGACGATTGACCCAAGGGGGTCAGATTCAATTTGTGATCAATCGTCGTCAATTATAGTTAATCTTGCCGTGATGTCGAAAACATCGCCACTCACGCGTGACGTTAATTTGCGACTAATTGTTGCGCCCCAGCAGGAAAAGAATTATCCTTGAACGTAAATATAGAAAACACGCGGTTGGACGTAGGATACTTTTTAACTAGAGTGGCCAACTCAAGGAAAGCTTAACAACCGCTATAATAAATATCTATGGATAATTTCCACTGTCGTCGGAGTGCAATGCAGTTAATCATTTCCCAAGAGAATGCTCGTTAAGAATAGTAGCGGTGGGGAGTAGAGGAGCGTGCTGTTGTATACCAACGTCATTTAAATTTCTTTTTCCATATAATGTAATTATTTTACGCAATTGTTAACTTTCCGTTGAACAATTTTATGGCGGAAGGTGCTGTATACCAACGTTATTCAAATTTCTTTCTCTATACATAGTATTAGTCATCACGTTACTTTCCAGATAGCAATAGCAAACAGCCCAAATCCTTTCTTCTATGACCTCATCTGTTCCTTATTACTCATCCTTGAATCTTAATCTCCATGTCTCATCCCTTATCGACCGTTAAAACTTAGGACAACCCCCACTTTCCAGTTTACTGAAACCATACCTATATATTACACGCAATTCTTTCCTAACTCAGCACTTCAGTCAGAACAGTCTGGACACGATAATCTAGTTCTGAGTCTATCATAAGTAATTCTGTAAATCGTCTAGTTTCCGTAAATTGTATTTAAGTTGTTATTAAATAAAATAAAAAGAAATACCAAGATACGGAATACAACAGTACAAGAGCGAACGAAAGCAGCGAAACGTCACCCTAACAACGTATTAAACGAAAAAGAAGTCCGAGTTGAGATAATTGAACGATGCTCTTGCCAATTAGTATCGTGGATAATGTGCACCCGCGTTCGGCGAACAGACGAGCCGCATTCTCAAAGCGACGATAAGAAATTTCTCACTTATCTGGGCGTACGAAGTATTCCGTCAAGTTCAGAGTAATTGGGGCCATCTTACCGCTGAGCTTCTCGATTTTCAGAAACGAAGACGAAAGCGAAATCCACTGGAGCAAGGATCCACGGGATTCATCCGAAGAAGACCACCGAGCTCCCCCCGATCGATCAGGCGGAAAAACGTTGCGACGGTGCGAACCGTTTCTATTCGTGTTCGGCTCGCGACTAAACCGTCTGGCTATAACGCTTCTCCAGCCGCTACCAGGGAGTATCTTCGCACCGTCGTCCACTGACTGTTCGACCATAGGAGGATCCCGAGTATCGGCTGAAATAGCAGCCGGTAGCGCGAGTGGTGGTGCCGCAGCCGCTTCCAGAGCCGCGCCACCAATTTTCAGAGGAAATCGTTGCGAAAACCAATGGGCATTCAGGTGGCGATTCTATCGGAATGAACTAGCAGGCCTGCCAGAAAGAAGTAACCGCGAAGCACCTTCTCCAATTGCTTTGATCCCGCGGCGTGTCGCCTTTCAATGACCGCGGAAGGTCGTCAGAGGGGACGAGGCGCGCACACGAAAGCCGACGCTTCGTAAAAACCAGTCCCCGCTACGATTAAGAAGACGCATTGTTCGCGGATCGTTGTTTCCAGATAGCAGCTCCTCCTTTCGCCGGGCGCCAGTCGATTTCGGTGGTGTCTGGGTTATCGCTGTCCTTCGGTCGATTCATCGGTTAGCCGCGCGAACGTTCACGGTGACCCCAGTCCTAGACCCCAGATAAGAATCTACGACGCGGAGCCCGACCACTGTTCACCGAGCGAGGAAAGGGGGACCGGCGTACGAAAATATAACGACGACACGTGCGTCACTTTCGCCCTGGTGACAGCAGCATCTCTCGCGTGAAACTGCGCGCAGTTCTCTCTCCTTTGTACGCTGCAACTCGCTCGCGATACCGGCTTTCATGCGTCGTCTTATGTAATCACTTTCGTTTCGCAATATAATCCGCCAGGCCAGCCGGCATCGATAGACGGTAAACGACTTCGCTTCTCCATAAAAACTTCTACCGAGCGGCTCGTCGAATATACATATATCTGCCCTTCAGGACGGCGAGACTCTTCTGCACGCATTCTCAGCTGCTAATACTACTGCTTTCCTGATATCCAGTTTCTGTGTTGTCAGCATTCTTCTGACGATGTTTTGCGTCAGTCAGCCAATCGTGTTTGTTTTGAAGTCCGACTCCGGAAAGAACGTAATTGAGGCTCTTCCCTGTTGCATTTGCATTGTGCATTGGATCCAGAATCTCGATACAGGTTGCGTGCGCGATACAAGTGTGGCAGTAACGATATACGTTAGTCGCGCTATCATCCCTAGTATTTATCCGCACATTGTACCTATGTACCGTGTACTAACAATAAATGTCATACATACCATGTAACTGATCCGTCCATCGCGGTGAATTGCTGTTGTTGATTGACAGCGGATCGCGTGCTTTGGCAAGTTATATAAACGAATCCAGCTTTGCGAGCAGCGATAATGGATACGTGGCTCTTGAACGATAAGAGGAAAGCATTCGATGTGGATGATAAAGAGAGAGAGAGGGGGAAAAAGATATTGGCGCAGAATTAAGGGTAGGTATGTATCTGCTGTTGGAGATCTGTTTGGCTATCGTGAACGAGCTCGCTTTCGAGCACTTCACCTTGTTTCTTTAGATATACATAGTTAGTCGAAAGCGCGGGACTGACCTTGACCTTCGTTACACTCACCCGAAGCAAGCCGATGAGGGCGCGAAGCGTTGCTTCGGGTTTTCGGCAACGGCTGCCTGTCTGTAGGGCCCTTGGGATCAGTTGGGTTTTAGCTGGAGTCAGAAACACAGTGTCTAAACACTCTAAACAGTTGTAAAGCTCGTTTACTTTCGCTGTAAGACTCCATGCACTGGAATTAAGAGTTATTCATTTTTTAATGAATTTTTATCGTGTAAGTTTGACGAGTGTCTAAATTCTTGGTGCACAACACTGGTACGTGAGCTGAACTATGCTTTGTTGCGCGACAACAGAGAAAACAGGTTTAGACATAAGAAGTTATGCATTGCCCCGGGCGTTTTTAATAAACAGAGAATAATTCTCTGCTTCGAGCACGGCTTTTCGCCCTGAGGCTTCGATCTTGCAATCGAGAGCCTGCCGTTAGAGAGACTATAGACGGCCGTGGGTCAATGCACCAATTTATCGATTGTCCATCTGTACACGGGACATCTGTCCGGCGGACAGGTGAAGATTCAATTCTGACTAACGTTTCAGACGGGCGGCGTGCCACGATTCCGCGACTCCTCGCGGCGGAGAACCCCTGGGATTTATTTTAACGGTCGCGGGCAGCCTGATCGACAATACTTACAACGGTTTTCGAGGAAGACCACGACGAAAATGCTTCACTGTTCGGCCTGTTGTTGCCTCGTCTCGAAGAATCGCCTCTTTACATTTTAGTAATTACACTCCGTTCACAGGGTACAAGATTTTCCTCCGGGACGAGAAATGCTCCAGGTAATTTGCGCTTTTAATTCTAGTTCTAGAGCGGACGAGTAAAACTCAGCCTCGCCGCTGGCAATGAGTAACGGAACAGGTCGGGAGTCGGAGACAGGTAAACACAGAAGTGAGGAAATAATTCAGGAATCTGTCCATGTCGTATTTACAACAGCCGCGATACATAATTGAAGCGCATAATTACCATTCGTAACACTGGGAACGTATGCGTAGTGTTAGTTAGTCACACACATCATATATTTTTCGTCATCTAGTATACCTCAAGAGCGCAGGTATAGGGTAGACTGTAACTTTCACTTCATTATTTTCGTGGATACGGTCCCCAAGGACCTCAGCTTTTTCCCACACCTCTGCAGTTAGGACTTTCCTCAACCGTAGCGAGAGGTCACTTCTCATTCCGACTGGTAAACGAAAACATTTCCTCGATACTATATACATCCAGTTAATTTTATACAATAAACCAGAATTTAAGCGAAGGTTTCGAGGAGTCGTTGTTTTGCGTGTTTTATTTTGTCTAGAACACGCGGAGTGCTCCATCGGGGGTCCGCCGACGAATTGCTCGAAATTTTCAAAACTCCTTCACATTCCAAGCACGTTCGCTCGCTGAGGACTTCGCAAAGTTCATGGCTTTACGCAAGCGGCAAACGCGGGGAACATACGGAACGATTAATTCAAGTGGCCCTCGGGAGGGAAGAGAACTTGCAAGTCCCCTGTCGAGCGTGAAATTAGCTCGTGGCTCTTCAGATCTCTGCCCGTTTCGCCGGCGAACCTTTCAATCGCGATATATACCACTATTGTTAGATCGCCCGATGTATACGCGTAAAAGACGGCAGTCCATTGACCGTTCCTCATTGCCTCTAGGAATAGTGAGATCGATAGAGGGTTCACGAACTTGCCTCCGCGAAGAAAAGAACGCTCGGAATAACGAAGAATGCAACCGCGGGGAAAGAGGACGGCCGCATAAGTGGAGAGGCTTTTACGAGAATGTCACTTTTATTTAAAAGCACTCTGGTCGCACGATAGGATCTACCCTATCAAGATATAGATTAGGTGGATCGGCTTATGTCAGTGAATATTGAGGATGACAGTTTCTAATATGCTGACGTTAAAAGATTTGATTGACGGCGATTAATTGTTTTTTTTTAGGAAATACACTTCGTTAAGGTTTATAGAATGAGTGGAAGAATGTGTATAACGAAGCAGGATTCAGTGTGGCCCATTAGCTCAGTTGGTTTAGAGCGTCGTGCTAATAACGCGAAGGTCGCGGGTTCGATCCCCTCATGGGCCAAATCTTACTTTTGCATATTGCGAAATCAAAATTTCATGTACAAGTAAATTCTGCGGAAAACTATGTGGAAAGAAAGAAGACCCATTCGGCCTATTAGCTCAGCTGGTTAGAGCGTCGTGCTAATAACGCGAAGGTCGCGGGTTCGATCCCCCCATGGGCCAATTTTTTTTTTATTAATTTTAGTAAGTATTTTCCCAAACTCATGTCTTCCAAACGTTTCTTCTATCAATAATACAAAGAAATGTAATTTGCAAATCGAGTTGTAATATCGCTCCAATTTGAATCAATAGCATACACACAATGGATTATAAATTTTGTGAAAATGTACTTTTACAACTTTGTCTGAAAATACAGTAACAACTTTTACTGAACTTCTGTGTGTATTTCGTTCAAAGAATTTCATTCAGAATTCATCCATTATGCAATAATTCATGGATGGTACAAACAAATTCGAACCGACGAGATTTGTTTATTTATTATATGCAAAGGTATCAAAACATGTTTATGTTGATGTTGTTTTTATATAGATTCTAGATTCTAGAGAGATATCATTAGACAATTATGATATGACGAAAACATTCGTAATTTATTGTTTAGAAGCACTTCAAACAGTTATTGCATTTACCGACCGCATTGGTAACTAAGTGGTTCGAGTCGGTTTTTATTCGAAAAGATGTAAGAGATAGACGACAGATGGAGCGTGCGAGACACACACGCACACACAGAGAGAGAGAGAGAGAGAGAGAGAGCGCGCGCTAGTGTGTGCGATAAGGATAGAGACAGTTGGCGTGCCACTAACTTTGGTTATGTGATCCTGCTCCTGTATCAGGGACACATAACCAAAGTTAAAGACACGCCATCTATCTCTGCTTGTCGCACACACAGGCTCCCTCTTTCTCTCTCGCACAGCTGCGTCGTGCAACCTCCACCTACATCGTACGTTCCTATTAACTAGGGCGAATTCCGGATCCAAAACTACTTACGTGAAATGTCCAGTTACTGGTCGGCATTGGATCGATGTCCCTATTACTGCTCTTTGACGCGGACTTGCTCACGAATGAATTAATTACTGACTTCCCTTAGTTTAATTTTGCTGTGTGAAAATTTATATTGGCTTTTTGAACTTTTCTCGTTACTAATGCATTTTCTTCAAGATAAAAATGTTAATTTTTCAAATCTTTTTAATTCAAATTAAAATACATGTTTTTGTCTCAATTATGGTGCCCGGAAAAGTGCGTTATCCGTAATGCGGTGTTCTTTTTTTAATAGATAACTCTTTGGAGTTGAACTGTTCGAAACATTTTTTTCTCTACGAGAGGTGTTTTTATGTAATTGTAATATGACCTTTCCATTACAAATACAGAATTGGTAAATATAAATTTCTGTTCACACGTTCTGAGAACAAATTCAAAACTAGTAAAATGGCTGTATTTCCTTCCTCCTAATTTTAAGTAGAACAATTTGATTAAAATGCTTGGGGTTTTCTGGCGAAACGCTGCTTAAGTTTCAGCCCGCACCATAGACAAGTCACATGCATTTCCACACACACTTTCCCTTTTCTTTCAATACTACTTCCGGAAATAGTTGTTCAACCGACCACCGTCCATGAATAGAGGACACTACGATCAGTCTCGAATTTTTAGACCGGTAAGGCAGTTCAAGTTGAGCCGCGAAAATCCACAAGATGTCACGTCTATGAATTTGTGTCACCACCCAAACTGCGTTACCGACTCATAATTCGAGGATTGAATTCAGCGGCCCCTGTTCACGAACACCGTCCAATTCAGCAACTACTCTAAAATGCATTGAAACACCGATGGGTGTGCGCCTTGTATACGCGTGACTTGTTTAGAGTGAGCAGATGCCATGTAACTAATCGTACATACTGTAACTGGAGCGATTGTCAATCGTGTATATTTCTGCTTTACAGGTAAGGAATTTTTACATAAAAGGCGTTAAATGCAATCACCGGCTGTACTTTCGACTGTGTTCATCGATACGAAAATTGCACAAGATACTGTTTCACCCGAATTATTGAATTACATTCTTAAGATTTCATTGTATTGCATTTCACTTATTTGAATAAAATACAGCTAAGTGATAAAACAGAATTATTATTTAATGAGCCTCTCATCCACTTCTTACTCCTTTCTAAATCCAAATCATATATAAAAGATATGCTAAAAAGAACACCTAACATGATCCTTCCACACTGAGCTGCTTTTAAAAATCTTCGCATTAATCCACTATTTTAAACATGCCATTCGCTACTCTCAAACTTTATCGATTTTCGTTCGAAGCTTCTACTTCGCTTTGCATCAAACAGTCCTCTAAGTCGCTCTCCAGAGACGTTATAAGATTTCATTCTAATTCCTACCACTCGAAGCATTGTAATCTTATTTTAGACTGAGTCGATAACGTTGGGTGTGACACAAAAATGGTAAGGGGTGACACGAAAATGGTAAGGGATCTCACGAGCCCCTCGACCGTGTGACACAAAATTACATTGGAGGATAAGTCTATCCTATACCCGGTCTGTGGTAATATCTTCATTCCCGATTACTTGACTTATCATTTGTAGTATCGCAATTTGCGTATCGAAAGTCAATCAATCACACAGAACATGTTTCTTCTGTGCACTTATTAACCAACTGCTATATCGATTTTTTTAGTAATCTGCTTTGTACATAGAGGGTCACCACTGCAATTTCTGGAAAACAGAACGAGCAAATTCCTCACCAAGTCCTTGACTATATTATTACTACAGAACTTTATAAATAACTCCATACAATAAAGACTTTCCGAGTCAATTGTTTATACATAAAACTGACAAATGGAAATAAATAATTCATACGTTCAAAATTTGCGAGTTTGCTACTACAGTAATGTTTAATTCGAGGCAATAATTATCTATAAGAGAAGGCAACAGATACGCCATAATTTGTGACCCTTTCTGGCCATAGCAATGTCGTAGATATTACGAAGCATTTTTTTTATGTATCCTAGTGCCTATCGTTCGTCTATCTTAAGTAGCAAGGCTATCGATACGGTTAGCATGGGTCAAGCGATAAGGGTCCACAGCGTTAGTACATAGATTATCCATTTTACAGGACACTAAATCTAGATACATGTTTAATGTCTATTATATAATATAATAAGGAGTCTATCCTTAACATTATACCCTCGTCATATTTATTTTTCACTACTATAAAATTCCACATACTCTCCTGAAACAACGCACGTCTACCACGGATGGTATCGCAAGTCGTGAACTGAAACCGCTTGTCAGATTCGATTACCGACCCCGTCCCCTCGCGGAAGAATCTTGCTAGAGACAAAGATGATCGCCAGACACCTGTGTGTCGCAATTAAAATGGAAACATCCAGATGGAGTTCGCTTCGGGCAGCGTGGTCGATGGGGCTGGTTACCAGGCAGCGTTTCTCTGCCGACGTTGGCCATTCGACTCGAAGCGTTTCCTCGAACGGAAATCGAGCGCAAACGCTTGCAAATCGGCATGCGAATGTGGCGTAAAGTTCGGCGGGGTCATCGAGTCGTCGCGACGTCAGCGGATACGGGGACCCTCGACGTGTTGAACTGTGACAATATTTACATGTGCAGAGCGATATATTCGCGGTCGGCGTATCAGCTCGACGGGACTTTCTCCTCGTTTGCTACCGGGACCGTTCTAGGAACGAGCTTAGACGAATAAGAAGCGATTAGTCGCTCTTGCAACCTCTTTAGCTTCCTGTTAAATGTTTGTGGCGCATATACGGATTAGGAGACGTGACAGGAGTTTAATTTATAATTCTCTCAGGGCTTAGGTTCTGTGGAAGTTTGTGTATACGTAGAGTGGCGTTCAGAGTTTTGTGTTTCGGTTAGTCGAGCGGATAGAGGGAGCGAAGGTGGAGCGACATAAATGTGGATGTCTGCCGGTTCTTTCGATGACCCGTGGTCCACTCTGATCCTGTTCAGTTAGCACTCCCCTCGGTTGACTCGGGAACGAAAGAAAAAAGAAACGATAACCCCAGATACCGTGGCGGACACATATGTACATACATGCGTGCCCGTTATCATTCTCGTAATAGTCGAACGATCGTGTTGCTAACCGAGTACTCGGGTTATCTGGCCTGTCCGTGCTTCGTATAATTTTGTAACGTTCACTCGCGTTTTTCCTCGTTCGGCTTCTCCGACGTCAGGATCGGTTATTAATTCCATCGGTTACGACTATAATTCAACGACGATTGTAGTAACCTTACTCGTTCCCCGGTGAATAAACGAAATGAAGAGACTGGCTCGGCTGTACCGCGACACTATGCATCTATTTATTAAACGCAGCGTTCGAACACACCTTGGATTCTCGTAAATTTCTGCGTGAAGTTTAACCGTTTCACGCGAGACTTCGCTCGGAGCATGTTTGCGGGAAAGAGTCTCTTAATTAGGGTGCAGACGAAGCCCCACGCGAGGTGAATAACGAAGATCATACGTACAAAAAACTATTTCGGTACACCTTGGGCCGCGTGTATCCGTTGAAACGGGAGTTCGTATATATTTTTAATGCGCCCATCGTGTCTGCGCCACTGCCAACGAGAAATAACTGGCAACACGTTGAACCCGCCACGTGGAAATTCTATTCCATTCGCTACTTAATGACACCCTCAAGCTCCCACTCGTCCATTTGCAAAAACTCCCCTTAACCCTACAGTAACGTAAATAAAAATTACCCCATTGCACGCGTTGAAATCTTTGAATCTAGAAATGAATCGAAATTTTGAGAAAAAATGTATTTTTAAACCGCACGCAATTTATTGCACTCAATCATTATTAAGAAAAAATTTAATAACAAATTGAAATACTGAACAAATATATATTTAACAATACGAGTTATCACTATGTAAATCTTTTTAAATGACTTTACTTAGCTTCGATCCTCTGTATGTTTGGTGTATGGTGCGAATCTGGCAACTCAATTTTCATCCACTCCCACCAATACAATTGTTCCGAAACTTTGCATGCGTGCGTAGGTTGGATGACAATACAATTAAAAAAAGTCAAAAATAAAAAAATATAAAATGAAATGTATAAAAAATCCACAAACACTAAAACCCAGAAAATAAAAAAAATATATAAAAAGAAATTAGGTTAAACGATTTTACTAAAAATGCACTAAAACCTAAACAATAATTTTTTTCTTGTGCTACTATTTCGATGATATTCTGTTATTCTCTTACGCCGCGCCGCGATATTATTTAAAGTGAGAAAACCCCATCAAAATTGTAGTACACGAAAAGAATTATTTTTTAGTTTTCAGTCCATTTTCAGTCAAATCGTTTAACCTACAATTTTTTTTTATATATTTCTGTTCAATGCCAGGAGAACCTAAAGCGATCATTATTCATACTCCGTACTACCCACACTTCACGAACGATGAATTCAATTTGTTAATCGCGAATCAATTCCCCCGAGAGATACTCGTGACACGATAGCGCAACGGAGGGCCATTTTAATTACCGTTAATAAGGGCTTCGTGCTATCGGAACGACTTCCGTCACAGTTCACAAAAACGGGTCCGGCTATAGGCATAGGTACAGGTAGTAGTGATGCCTGTAAAAGGGACATTTATTGGTCGCGGAGGCACGCCGGGGCTGTATCTTCGGGGTTCTGAACGGTTTCGATCGTTTCCGTCGCGAGCACGGTTACAGAGGAGCAGTGTAACAATGGGGGCGTATGTGGTTGACAAACATGGGAGCGGCGTATATCGGGTCGATGGTGAAAAAAAAAAAAGGAAAGGACAGTAGACCGTGGATGGAAGAGAGCATACCCTGACTCGACCTTTCCTACCCATAGCAGTTATTGCATGTGTACCTCGCTCTCCGTGTTTGTACCTAGGCGTGGCCTATGTGTTCCTTCGCCTCCGAACTATATCGCGCTTCCGGTATAATCCATCCAGGAAACGATCGCGCGGGGACGAATTACTAATTCGATTGCAATAGACGAAACGCTTTACCGTATACCGTACAATCTCCATCCTCCTAGCTAACGGGGAGGCAAGCTTGCGTTCGGATGATGGAACATGCCGAGGAGCCTGCGTAATCGAGGAACTTCGGAACCAACATGCTCGAAGCGAAAAATATCCTGCGCAAACAAGGGAACAGCTCTGCGAACACCTAGGCGCGCGGTATTTTCTGAATGACCGATCGGTTCGTGGTCATTTAGAAGATATTCGACTTTCTCTCGATAGCGATCGGTAAAAGCTTTTGCCTGCCCGTTAACGAGCTCGGGACAGGTAGGAATGCGACGCGCAGCCTGTTGGCGAGGCTCTGACGAAAGCCAGGAAGTTCGAAACACGGTGCGCCGTGGGACATTTGGTAGTAATTCGTGGATCCTCTGTGTTTCATAAATCGGCGTAGCCTGCGCCCGGATCTGTTTGAAATATCAGTGGGGTGAGTCAGGCGAGTCGAGCGAGTCCTAAAAGGCAGAGCGAAGAGGAAGGGAAGGAGGCGGTCGGGTTGAGCGTGACTCCTCCAGGATGGGTCGCCCGTTTTCGCGGCCGTTACGAAAGAATTCGAGGCATCGTTGGCTGTCGCGCACCGGGCTTCCTAAATGCGTCTCTCTGAAATGCGTGCCGGCTAAGACCATCCTCTAAATGCGACTTTAACGAGCGTCGCGCGGAACGAGGGGAACGGGGGAACGGAGCGCGGCGCGGATTCGGGCGCGGTCAATGCCGTGTAGATACTCGCTATTACTATCCGGACTGCCCGGTATTTTCGTCATGGCCTACTAATACACTCCGCAAATTCTCGCCCCTACCACGGGCAACCGTTCGACGATGACGTGGGCCGGGGAAATATGCCGATCGAGGGCCTGTGTCCACTGGCCGTGGTGGCCAATTTCTTCGGCCTTTTCCCCTTTTTCTTCTGTCGCCCGTTGAGAGCAGGCCAAGCCGAGCACGCCGAGTCCGCGCCGATCGGAACGGAGGATTGGCAAAAGGGAAAACGAGAATCGGCAAAGTTTCTACTCGATTTAGGTTGCCCGTTTAGAATACCTCCTGTATTTTTTTTCCCCCTCTTACACGCATAGTTACATCTTTTAGAAATTCAGAGGTGAAACCGCGCGGAATAAATTCCTAGCTAAAAAGATGCAGGCTCGCCGGTTCGGCTAGACAGACGTGAAAGTGTCCTTTATTTGTTCTCTCCTCGAAGGACCTCGAATTTTCTACGACGACGCGTAACGAGGAAACCGGCATACTAATGCCCGTTTAGCGTATGCTCGGGAAAGAGGAAGAAGGAGAGGACAATGGACGCGGGTAAATATATTCGAGGAGCTCGGGCTTCCATATATTCATGACGTACCTCTTAGTAGAAGAAGAAAAGGAAAATGAATTAGCATATACTACACATAGAATATGCCACACGTAGAATTGAAATGTCCTACTTCTAAAACAGCAGGCCGAGTAATTAATCGTAGGTTTTTTTCCGCCCGGGGATAAAGTTATCTACCCTGGGAGGCTTCGTTTCCCATCCGAAAACGAAAGTGAGTTTTTTCGTCCCGCGCGAGACGCGATGCGTCTACCGTGGTTAACGAGAGCGAAGACGAAACGGGACGGTGATGCAATATATCCAACGTATCCGTCCAGTTTCTACGGCGGATCGGCGGCATTATCTGCTCGACTTATTTATCGGCAGAGCGACGCTCGGCCTATTTCGTAAGCGGTGATCGGGAGCGACGGCTATTCAGCGCGATAAAATTTTTTGAATTCGGGACACGAGAAAACACCGGGTCGTCGGGTCGTCCGAGAACCGATAAGATACCGCCGACGAGGCGTACTGGTGCACTGGTTACGTAAACGGGTAACGGGGTGAGATTTCACCGAGGCGACGAGCACACGTTACAGGGCGATCGTAAATCATCGTTGCAGAGCCGTAGCGTCTCGTTTCCAGGCACACATTCAATGGGCAATCGATACAGATAAAGCTCGGTGTCGCAATCCCGGCGATACGACCGATAATTAAGCCTCCCTCGACTCGCTCCTCATTTTCCGTTCCAGAATACCAAATCCGACGAGGAGTTCAGAAGGTACGTAGATAAATACCGCAGACACGCACTGTGTAACGAAACGTTATCTCAACCCGCGCGCCTTAAACTCGGTGACGAAGCATTCCGCCTGGCTATACCTACAAGTACATTTGCAACTGTTACGCAGCCTTTGAATGTATAATAAATTCGATAGATTCGTGCCAGTTAGCGGGCGGGTTATATTTCTCGTCAGGCAGAAGCCTGCGCGAAATGATAAAAAGCACTCTGTTAACGAGGTGAAGATAGCAATGAGCGTCGTAGCCGTCGTTATAGGGACATTAAAATATTGTTCAAGTTTCAATTACGATGGAGTATTTGAACCGGTAATGGAGGTGTAGCAGCGGCTAAAGAGTTAATTAAGAGGACGGTAGCGATGCGCTGGCGCAGTGATCTGGTCCGTGGCCACCACCGCCGCCACCTGCGTCATTCACAGGGTGCGTTCGGCCACATCCCCGCTCCTGGTATCGCGCTAACCCTAACCATAACCCCACCGCGCCACGTTTCCGTCGCCCGGTGGAACGAACGCACTCTCACGCGCGTCGAGTCGCTCCGCTCCCCCTCCCCCCCCCCCCTCCAACGGCCGGCGCGTTGGAAACGCGCACTCATGACTGGCGGAGCTTCTCGTCAGCCTCCGCGCAGCTCAGTTCGCGTCGTTAGTTCCTTCGGTTCGGAGTTCCTTCGATCGTGCCTAATGTGGTTCCGAGCGGGCACCGGCGTTCATTACGCTCTTACCACTGAACGTGGCTCGCCGCGCGCTCCGCAGTCAGTTGAATTCTCGTGGGAAGCGAAGTTTCTGTTACGCGATCGATGCTTCGCCGGGAAGCAAAAAGCAATCACGCTCCGCGACGATGGAACGCCTGCTCGCGGTACACGTTAAGCCGTTAAGCAAGAGAGGAAGGAAGTCGTCCCATCGTGCCCCCTCCCCCTCGGTTTTCCTCGCTTCTCTTTTTTTTTGCTCGCCCTCGGAGGCTATTCTCTCCAGCGTCCTCCCTCGCCGCCGCACCGCGCCGTTTCGCGAACCGTACGAATCGTGTGCCACGCTACCGGCTGACAGTGCGGTTCTCCGGGCAACGCGACTCTTTCTTTTTTTTCCGGGGGGTTACATCCTTCCGTCTCTCCCTGTGCGATTCGAGAGTGATCCGCGAACCTGCTGCTTCTCCCCGTCTGCGGTTTCTCGAGGCACGCGGGAGGCAAAAGGCGGCGCCGCGAGTCATCGTGCACTTTGCTCGAGAGAGTGCGTCACGTCTGGTATCTAGAGTGGTGCACTGGTTCTTCCTCGCCGCCCTCTTGGCTGCCTCCTTGCCGAGGAGTCGATCGACCGGAGGGGCCCGCAGGACTTGCTCGGGTAGCCGCAATGCCGACACGTCCGACGATGCTACGAGACCCCGTCCAGACTCATCTTCCGATCGGTGAGTGAGAATTTTCAGTTTCCTTTTTTTTTTGCCTCTTGCTTTGCTCCTCGTGCTTCAAGCGCATCTCTGTGCGAGATTCAAGGGGGCCAGATGCTCTTGTTAGATTCATTTTTCGAAGTAATCTGGTATTGAGAGGGGCGATTAAGGATTACTCGCGAGGTCGATTTATCGATGGCGACGCCGTGCGATCGAAACGTTCGGTCCGTCCGTTACGTAACCGCGCGTAATTTGAACATGGACGCCACGTGTTCTAGCCTTGCTATTTTTGTATTTCGTGTTTCCTTTTTCCCCAAGCAAGTCGCGTGTAGTGTAACAGCGTCCCCACGTGTTGAGTTGAGGTCGAAGTATCGAGCGAGATCTCGTGGTGACGCATCGTAGCCTATCTTTTCCGAGAATTTCTCGAAAACATAGTTGTCCCGGGCGTCGACTTCAGCCGCGTACACGAGGGGAACGCTGGAAACGGGTAGGCGGGTGTCGTTAGACACGCCCATTGGTCGAGCCTGATCGTGGTCGGTGCGTTTCTGCGAGGGCTAATTAAATTAACCGCTTTGTGTAGTGGTTTTCTAAGGTCGTGCCCGGTGTCGCGCCATATTTGGCCGTCCGACGAGCACGTTTCGACCTCCGGCTGCTCGGATCCTCGGGCCCTCCATATTCTTCCCGCTGTTTCCTTCTTTCTCTCTCAATTACTCGAGGATTATCTGGTCCGGCTATTATTAGATTCGCTTCCGGAAGAGGGGGGCGGCATTATCGAGAGGACACAGTGGTTCGAATTTAATCGCATGTGTGGTGCGCAGTGGTCAACTCTCGCGAGAAATATTCAGCCACGACAGATTCTCGCGTTTCAAGGAAGAATTTAAAGATGTTAACAAAGGAAACTCCAGAAATTTTCGATATCTCGGACATATTAACATTTGGGAACGTTTCAACACATTGAAATATATCCTCGTGAGAGTAGGTTGATCGAAAATTAACAAGGTAGAGAAAAGAAGGTGGGAGAGAGGTTGAGGGGAGACAGGAAGAGAGAAAGAGAGATGGAGGGGCCGTTGCTAGTTGCTCTCTCGCGCGCTTGTCGAATGAAGCGGACGTTCGACGCCAGAGCGCGTTGCGTCTTGTATAGCAACGCGTGTAATATGCAACGGTGCATGCGAACGCGTGTGCGAATAGTCTGGCGCCAGCAGGTGCAGTTAAATATAGCTTATGCAACGGGTATCCTCCTCCTTTCTCTCTCTCTCTCTCTCTCTCTCTCTCTCTCTCTCTCTCTCTCTCTCTCTAGCTCTCCTTCTTTCTCTTCCCTCCACCCACCCACCGACCCTTCCTCCGCCACTCTTTCTCGAAAACACCGCGTAAACAAATACAGAGGGCGGGGAAAAAAAATATATTTTACCCCTGCGATGGAATTCCGCGACGCTTCTAGACAAATATGTCAGCAGCGTGCGCAGCAGATTAATGCGACCGTCTTGTTTACACCCATCCGCGTAGAGATACCGCGTTACACGGGCCTTCATAATAAGTCGCCTCATCACTCTGTTTTTGCGTTTCCTGCGACCAGCGGAATCGAAGTTTCTCGAGAGGGAAACCAGGAGAATCGAACAGTCGTGTGTGCTCTCTCTCTGCGCGCGCGCGTTCATGTCTATAGAGCCGAGATGAGGGCTTCATTTCTTTAAACCTCTTCGAGTAACACGCCACGCAACGACCGCGTTCTTCTTCGTTCATTTCTCGGCGATTTCAAAGAATTTCAGCCAGTGTGCGTGCTTTATATTTATTTATTTAACGACGTCTCGAGTACGAATCCAATGGAATCAAGTAGAATTTATGCGGGAGAATTTACATTCCCGGGAGCACCAATTAAATTTTACGCCGTTCCGTGAAATTACTCCGCGGTACCTGCTTGGAGTAACGTGTATCGAGAATCTTCTCCGTCCTCCCGTCCTTTTCTGCGCGTCGGGATACGAGACGCGTCGTGTTTCCTAGTGGACGTCGGGACCGGAGATGTCGGCCATCTTTGAAGGCAAAATAAAAAGCAGATTAATGCTCATTATGGATATTAGCCTTCGGCCATTTGCATAAAGGCGGAGACGTTGATACAACTGGTCGGTGCGATAACGAGCGACGGATGGCATGACTGGTTGCGAGAACCTTTCTTTCGTGCGTTTCTTTTTTTCCATGCCCATTCGTTCGCGCGCGCGCGCGCTTGGCGAACTGAATCCTCACGAATTCTTCTATGTTTCACTACAACTTGAAACTTCTCCTTTCCAAGAGTCCACACATTTTTCCTGCAACTTTCCAAAGAACAAAGTCACTTCTGCTTTAATATTTAGCAATTCCACAATTTTCGATGTCACGCGAGCTCTTTATTCAGGAGTCGAGCGCCGTTATTCGTGCACCGAAACTATCGTCAGGTCGCTTCGCATCTTCCCGTAGCGAACGGGGAGGGGGGACGGTGCCTCGTAGAAGAAAAAGAGCTCCTACTTAAATTGCAAGCCGCGAGTCGCTTCATAAAACCGGTTAGCCGATACACGGAAATGTAAATTCAGCGGAGAAGGCTCCTTATACCGTGAAAAAAGAAACTCCTTGCCTACGTCGGAGTGAGTGCCGCAGCCCCTGCGCGCGCGCGCGAACCCGGGCGATAATTGTCGGGACTAGTTTCTGTACTGCAAGGGAAACGCGTCTGTTTCGCTTCGTTTCGCCAATGGGGCACGGAGGGCATAAAGATCCAGCGACACTGGGCGTGCGAACATTCGACCTCGGCTTGGCGGACCTCCACGCTGTAGTGTTTATAAGAATCGACGTAGTATTAATTCGAGAGAGCGTAAGATGAATGGAGAGAGTAAGAGGAATGGTAAAGAGCCGCAGCGAAGAATAGAAGAAAAATAGAAGCGCGCGCGCATGGGCGTCGCCGGTTGCAAATAAACCACACTCGTGTCGCAGTTTAACTTTCAACTATATTAGCTTAAATATTCCTACTTGTATTCCAAGAAGCAACGCCACGAGCGCCCGTAAATTCTTTTCACAAAAGATCACGGTTCGAAGCTCAGAAATTTCGGTTCCTCGTGACGGGCGAGGAGCGCGCGCGACGCCAATGCGCGCGGCGAGAGGGTGGAGAGCCAGAGAGGGGAGGGTAAGGGGCAGACGAAGGCACACAGCGAGATGCCTCAGGATCGAGTCTCTCCCTGACGGCGTTTATTTATTGCCAGTATTAATACCGAGCCCCGCAGAGTCGGTTGGTGATTACATAAAACTTGCTTTGCCCCTCCCACCATCGGGGGCAACCCCCTCGTCTCCACCCTGCTCGCCTTCTATACGAACGATGCTATCTGCCGGTGGTAATGGGGCCCGGCGAACGAATCTATTCGGTAAAAAAAAAAGAAAAAACAAGGGGGGAAAGGAGGAACCCGTTTCCTCGACGGCGTATCTCCGACCGTTTCTTCTCGCTCGTAGAAAAAAAGGCGCGACCGGGATCGCGTAGTTGGAATTCTTTTAATCAGCGGGCTCTGCGCGGCCGGGCTTGACCCGTCGTTGAAACGCAATTAGGAGGTTGCACGGGTTAATCGCGCAGGTACACTTCGCGGATGTCGCGCAGCTGTCGCGGTCCTGTCGCTTCTCTCGGATTCCCTTTGTGCGCATGCTTCCTTCAAACCTAGCGTCGTGTCCCCTCTCGCTCTCTCCGATCTTCTCTCCCGTTTGTCCCGTCCGCTTTCGCTAATTCATCCTCGCCCGAGAATCCCGACGAATCCGCGAGTTCTGTATCCTCGACGCCCCCTGAAAAAGTTGCCTTTCCGCGTCACCGAGCCCCCTCGAGTCGCTGAAAGATAAGCCACTCGGAGGATGCCGGCAAATTACTTCGCGTCGAACGCGACGTGTCCAGCAAATTGCGCAGGCTCGCTGTACCACCCTCATCGTGTACCCCGTCCTTTTTCCACCTGCGCTCGGCGATACCTCCGCTCTCCCATCCCGCGTGACTAATCGACTGCACGGGAACAAACGCGCTTGCGCCTTTTTCTGTCGCCCGTGCCTTCTCCTCTTTCTATCCCGCAGTCCACCACCTGCATCTTTGTCCTCCGCTGTCTACCAGCCTTCGCGCATCGGGCGTGCATTCTTTCCGAGCTCGATGGGCACGTTCCGGGAACCACATTCGCGACGCTCGCCTTTTTATCGAACGACCCGAACGATCGTTCGGAGGCTTCGGAAGGGGTACGGCCCACTTGGTAACGGGAAACGGAACCGCTTCCCGAGAAAGAGAAACGAGGCGCGTGGATGCAGAGAGAGAGAGAGAGAGAGAGTGAGAGTGAGAACGAGAGAGCGAAGCCTGAGAAGGAAGGAGGCGCTCGCGGAGGCCGAAGCGAGTGGACAACCGGGAAAAAAGGCACGGGACGAGCGAGGCTGTTGGATTAAAGGTGACAATCATCGGACGGAGTATCTGTTCACATCTTACCGGGCAGCATTGGATTGAAGTTGGACCTTCTAATACTGTCAGGTAAAGATGTCGTCAGGATTCCGAAATCAACGACATTACATGGCCTGGGAGGAAGCGCTCCGGTGCGGTCCCCGACCGAGGGGGGCCCAGAGACCTGTGCCAATACGAATGTGCAGTGGCTCGAGCGATTATAGGCTCCAAGTGACTACGTTCGATATCGGTGCAGACGGTCCCCTTCGTCGAGTGGAACCTCTGGAATACGATAAAGGATCAAGGTTAATTATGTCGTGTATGCGCGTGTGTGTATCAGCGAAACGGGAGGACCGTTCAAATTTATTCTCGATCCCCTGGAAGCTTCTAGGTGATGGTCGACACTATTTTAAGATCGTGATTCTATTTCGCGAACTTCTAAAAACTTTCCAGCGGCTGATCGAATAGTCGAACGCTTCTCGTGTTTCGTCGGGTGTGAAAGCATGAGTTATGAAGCTTGCGCGGGGTTAACGAAATTACTTAGTAAGCAGTGGCGGATTTAAGGAAAATGGCCCAGGTGGCAAACATTCTGGGACACCCAGTGTACACGACAGAATTGCAAATAAATTTACGCGCTTGTGGTATGAAAATTATAGGAGACTAAATAATGGAGGGTTCGGATGAAATTATATACTTTTTGGAAGATGGTGACCTGGGGGAGGGGGGGTTAAATCCGCCACTGTGAATAAGGAATCCACGATATAGTAATCAGTGGTTGGATGTATATTTATATAATCGTAAGTTAATCATGTAATTATTGTGACGCGTGAGCGGCTGAAACTCGTCAGAGATGAGTAGAAATATGAATAGATTCGAATGGCCGAGTGAATGGGTAGCGTGCCGAAATACTTTCTGGCTGTGCCTCGCCCAGAGCGCTGGAATTCCGAGATCCGTCCAGTCGACGTGTATTTTCGTGGCTTGCGTGATTCGTAGGCGAGTAGTGGGAGGATTTCGACTTCACGGCGATTCGAAGAGAAACGATGAACAACGCGCGTCCACGTATTTCGGCATTTGCAACTACGCAATAAAGTAGACTATCCAAAATTCCGCTTCAACCACCCGCCTCCTCCAAAGTCGCTTATCCCGAAAAACCGTGGCTATCAGAAATAGAAGCTCCATTACCCATTTTCGCTTCGACGCTCCATGAAGCATCGCGTCCCATGGTGTGTCCTCCTAGAGAACGCGCATCGCCGTCGTTCCCGGGGCGAAAAATTACCGACTTGCTCCGCGTGGTCGGCGAGAATATCGCTTCGGAGTCACGTGAGGCGAGCCGAGGGGGTTTAATAATTTTCCATTGGTGAAATTATGCGGTGCGTGCGGCACATACATAAATCGAATGCACGTGCACACGTGACGCGAGGTATATGCATGTCGCCTGCGTGTGTGTGTGTGTGTGTATGTGTGTGGGAGAGAGCATCGATTCGGACCAACGCGTGTACCGAGAGAGAGAGTGCGAGAGAGAGAGAGAGAGAGAGAGCAGTCGTTGCGTGGTGTCGGTAGGAGGTAGAAAACGAAGCTTCTAAAAGTCGCGGACCACGGTGCCCCGGAGCGAGAGAGTGTGTAGGCGCGTCAGGAATGTAATGCCTCGAAAACGGTGCCGTGATCGTAAAGCATCGCGTGGGTCTTTTCGTGGACCGTGCGGCCGCGAGGGGTTGCGAGGCTCTGGGAGGAAATAAATCCGTTCGCTTGGAAACGCTCCTTACCCCCGCCGATCCTCGAACAAGACGTCCGCAAAGCCTCGCAAGCCTGCGATCTGTGAGTCACTGTAGGCGGCTGACAATGAGTGGTGACGAGTAGGGGATCGTTTCTTGGCCTTTCGAGCCTATGAGCAATTCTAATAGCTGCTTCTTTTTAACACTACTATATAGATGAGAAATATTAATTCTGTTTAATAATGGATCTAGAGTTGCGAATTGGTAGTACCGTCAAATGGGATAACATTCGACACAAAATAACTTAAGTAGATTTTAAAACAGAAGGTATTATTCCCGGGCAAAATGCATCTTGAAGCAGGCAATTGAAGCTATCCATAAATATTTTGTCTGATAATATATATATAACACCTGTTCCACGATAGATGCTAGAGGAATTTCTTTCTAAATCTAGTTTAATGGTCAAAGTTACCCCATTCGACGGTATTATCCTTTTTTTTTTTAGCGTCGCGGTGTCCTCTGCTTTGCGTGCCGTAATTTTTTAACAGACCGTTAGAAAGAAGCGGATCAGTCATGAACCTTGGTATACCCGGCGCGCAAAGTGTAGTCGCCGGTGATTGGACGACGCCCGAGAGCCGGACTTTATCCAGCCTGTTCGGTTTCAAGTCGATATTCATTATTCCCCGGCTGGCGTGCGGGTTATTTCGCGCGAAAAGCAAGAAATCCGGTTCTTGATGGTCGAACGGGATCGTAATAGCGCGCATGACTGGCAATTCGTGCGCGTTTTACATAGAGCCGACGATAAAAAAGGAGCCTGTCCTTGCGGAGCGAGCCGAGGCATAGGAAAAGCATAAGTAATTGAAATAATCGCGCAACGAATGCGCATCTTAAGTAGCTGTCGCAATACCGGCGCGCAAAGAGCCCCCTGCCATAACCGCGAGCGGTCGCGCGAGAGTCTTTATTCATGTACACGCGCCTCTCGGCCGAGGATCGTCCATTGTTTACGCGTACGGTGCGCCACGATTGGCTATTAGTCATAAAAGACGAGCCGAAGCACGAGTACGGGTTCTTTAGGAAAATACGAGTGGAAAAGTTCTTTACGGTTCCTCGATACGTTGCCTCGTTCCCAAGATACGGGCGTTCAGAATTTTCGTCCGCCGCGGCGCACGCGCCACGGGAATTTGGGCGCCAAAACTTTGCAGGCTTGTATCTTGGAAACGGAGCCTCGTATCGAAGAACGGTAAAGGACTTTTCGGGACTTTTTCTCGCGCAGGCTTTCCCCGCCTCGTGTCCCCACTTCCAATTTCGAGGGACACGAATGACTTTTAATCCTTCCTTATCCAGTTAGTTACTTGTCTTTAATGGCTTCGATTTAATAAATGTAAAGTGAAATAGGGGCAGGGAAGACCAGTGACTTCTTGCCGGAATCGTGCTCCACGCGGCCCTTGGATACCGTTTGACGCGCTCGAAGCATTTTGGCCCCGGGCCAGATCCGTTTTAGAAAGATATCCGACGAGATCGCCCCGCACGGCCGAGGAAGCGTTGCCACCGATGCCTCTCGAAACAACGGCTGGCTGTCTCGCCGCGGTTCATTCTGGGAAGCAACAATATCAGTCAATAGCGTGTATTGTGTTGCGCGAGGGTCGCGATAAAATTACGGGCACCTAGGCGCAGTAATTAATACCGTCGTACTGGAGAGAGAAGGCATGGCTCTATAAATATGTAAATGCCTGTCGATCGATATTAATCCGAGATCGTTACGTAATTGCGCGCATAAATCGCTTGCGAATCGCCGTCTGTCGAATGAAACTTGCTGTGGGTGCAGTAATCATAATAATTCTAAGAACAAGCGACGAGTCCATAGCAAAGATTGCACGTGAAATTAGTCAAGAATATGTGTCGCGAAGCAACGATCCCCCGAATTCCTGTTAAAATTCACGGTGGTACGACGTCGCGAGTAAATTCTCACAATTAAAATCTCAACGTGATAAGATTGCTTCCATTTCACGGGAAGCCTGGTCTCCCTCGCGCGGTCGCGCGGCACGACTGCGAATCGATAACGTATGGAATTTACGTCGAATGATCGAGGGATTCAGTGGGGGACTCGTGACCGAGCAGTTTCTTACGTCTTTTTCGTTCATGTTGTAATTGCGCCTCTCGTATCCGATTGGTCTCAGAAGTAGGGCAATTGTGTACTAATCGGGGACAGAAGGTATCATCTTACAAATTTGATCCCTTATCGTTTTATTAAGCCAGATAAAAGAAGAATACAACAGGACTACCTGCAATTAATAATCGTGTGTTTTCTTTCGTTTCCCTCGACACACTTTGCAAGGTTCTCTGCTAATCCTCCCTTTGTGAAAACTCGCGATACTTCCAGTTGGAATTTTAATACTTTGTGAAAAAGCGTTGGGGGGGGATCAGGTTTTATGGACGTCGAGGCTCTTCCCGTCGTAAACGCTTCCCACATCGTCGCGCCATCATCTGGTTAGCCCGACGCATTAATAATTGCCCGATTGTGTAATAATCAAAGGCGAGAGGGACGGTATCATACTCAATCGAGGATGATATAACGATCGTTCGAGGAATAAGCCTCGATCCTCGTGTCGTTATCGCGTCTCTTTTGCGATCCTCTGCGCGCTGAAACGGGAAGCTCTCGCAGGAATTCGATTAAATTTCAACCCCCGCGGGGAGGACTTTCTATAAGAAACACTTGTCGCGAGGCTTTCACGAGGCTCGGGCCACTTTCGAGGCAAGAGAACCCGAGTGCACCCGTAAGAAAAATAAATTCACGGCTGGCGTGGCAGCGGTATGCGGGGGAACCAGGCATGAAAGTCTGGAAAACACTAATGTTTTCGCGCGGGAGAGACGGGCTTCTGGTAGACGGGCGCAAGTTGCGGAAAAAAGATGGGTAAAAATAGAAGATCGGGAGCTGGGAAATATTTGGGGGGGGACACATAATTCTTACCCAGGGGTGTTTCTTTTATTTTACAATGAACATCGCGTGGTATTTCGGAGAGAAATATTATCAATCAAGAGGGGCGAATTTATGTCCACCATGTGTTCGTTGCGAGAGAAATCGCGATTATTTATTATTCACCTTCGTTTCTTTCTTTTTTCACCTCGAAGAACACGTGGCCCGATTCGTTTCGACCAAATAAATAAAATACGCGCGGTAACCTTTCCCGCGCGCGCCTTTGTTTGCGAGCTAGGTAATTGACTCTGCGTGCGCACAAATTTGTAGCTGATTATCAGAAGAGCTTCTAAATCCACTAATTGTAAGTAGATTTCGTCTGGAATTTCGTTTGTCAGAATCAAAGGTGAACCTCGATCGTCCGTCGTTGCACACGATGTAAGGAAGTGGTCATCGTGACGTTGTACTTATCGAGGTGAAGAAAGGAGTTATGGTGGCAGGGGCAGCTGTTTTGACAGTTTTCGGCGCCGCAGCGTCGAGTCGTGGCCCCCGCCATTCGTTTATCACCACGATCCATCGGCACGCCGAGCCGCAGGTCCAATCACGCCTCTGATAAGATAAGGGACCGCGCGACGCGGCCGAAACGGCCCCCGAGCCGTGTACGTACACGCGCGGACAGTAAGCAATCTCGCTTTATCTACGAACTACCGTCGGCCACCATACGCGAGCCCACCTACCGCTTATCGCTCCTCACACGGACGTGAAAATTTTCGAGCAAACAGGGAAGTGATTCCCTCCAGGCTTTATTCCTCTTTAGGATCCTTCATGCAGCGCCGTGATAATCAGCGTTTTCGGCGGTCAAGATTCAGCATGACTCTCATTTACGCGGGTTTATATGTTGGATCACTTTTGGAGGATTAAATACACACTTTCAGTGGCTTCGATATTAGAAACGAAACTCCAGCTGATCTGTTTTTAATCATTTAATCATTCTGATTAGTTGGATATTTCGATTATACTGAATTTCGTCTGAATAAGCTTGAACGTTTCAGCTATTCCTAGTGAAAAAATGGTGTGCCCCTCCGATCCGAATTTTATCATCGCGCCGATGAGGGATACACGTGCTCGGGGCGTCGTGCCTCTTATCAGTGCGTTATCTCGCCCAGCTCGACGAATCTGTTGAAAAAGCAGTCGCGCCCCCCCCCCCCCCCCCCCGCCAAGGAACAATTGTGGACGCCAGAGTCAACGATGTTTGTTAGAATCTACGAAATTACACCCAATAAAGCAATCGTGCCGGAGATAGTGGGCGATAAAGGTGTACGTATTAATTTTCTCGCGCCGATTGGAATACGTACTGTATTTCGAAGGGGAACCCGCGGCCCTGAAGTTCATTCCTTCGGCTTGTTTCGCGTCCCTGAGCGCGAGGCAGACGCATCATGCCACGACGACGTAGACGTTAAGTTACACGCCACGAATGTTAATCCCCCCCTCATCGTGTCTCCTCCATCCCCCTTTCCCGTCGTAGATCCGCACCACGATCTCTCCGTGTCGAATATTCCAACGTATACCGGGTGACGAATACCACTCGACAGATTTCCTCCTTCAAAACGGAGGATTCAGTCAAAAAAAAAAAAGAAAGAAATAAAACCATTCGATTTTCGTGCTGTAGAAATAAAAAAGAACCTACGATTTATTTCTTCTAATAAATGCGTAGACAACAATGGCTCGGTAGATTGAAGAATATACCGGGTGACATGAATATTTCCCGGGGTATTTTCTACTGTAAGATTGAGTTTCGCTTTGCCCCGAAGTTCCTTGGAAATTGTTTCGCCGAGATTAGCGGTCGTAAATCTTGGCGGATTCGTCGGGGCCTTGGGGTGAGTCTCACCTGAAGTTTGAGTATCGGAATTGAGGGAATTAGAGGCCGTGCGATGTTAGTACTCCTCGATGGGTCTGATGTGGGCTATTAATGATCAGGGTAATCGATAATATGTTTTCAGTCTTGCCTTCGATTCATCCACCGTGGTTTAGAATTCCCAGTATCTGAAAGCAGGCCGAGCAGGGGACTAGGCTCGCGAAATACTCGAGGAAACTTTTCAGTGAGCGACTATTGAGTTTATAGACGAGTCTGCGGAGGACAGAGTTCGCGGGCTGAGAATTCATGGAATAAATGTAGGCATGCCATCCAGTCTCTATTCCTGTATCGAGTTGCCAGCGTCCGGGCGGCTGAAAAGAGCGCCACGCGATAAATCCGCCTAGGTATTCTCATTAATTTCGAGGGTTAATTCGGCCGAGGATCCAGCGCCGTCGCGTTTCTCATCGAATCCCGGGCTCGTCCAGCGTAAAGTCCTGAAAATAACGAGGCAGCTGCTCTCGTATCCTGCCGAGCCTCGTCCTGAGGGCTATATCACATGTTTCTGCTCTTTCCCTCCTCCTCCCTTCCTCGCCCCCCTTTATAACAGGTCTTTTCTTTTTCTTGCCCTTCTTGTTCCCTCTGTCCCTCTGCCTGTCCCTCCTCGGCCACTCTCTTTGTCCTCTTTTTTCCCCCCGCCTCGAGACTTCTTGCAGCTTCCCCTGTCGCTTCCTCGCCGTTCCTCCTCCTCCTACTCCACTCCCTGCCCTCTTCTTATTCTCTGCGATCTTTCTTGGATCGCTGTTTCCCTTCGGCCTTCCTCTTCCTGCCGGTCCCTGCTCTTTTCATCCGTCCCTCTCGGATGTTCTGCATCTAATTTCGCCGAGATAGATCCTTTTGCTTGATCTCTCGTGGGCGCACAGCGATGGCCCATAGAATTAGTGCCGCGCGAAGGGGGTCGATGGCTGGGTACCGATTTTTCCATCTTCTGCATCGGGCTTGCTTTTCTTCCCCTTCGCATCCTGTGCCCTTCGAGGATAATACCCCCCCCCCCCTCGCTTCGCTTCCCCCGACGACCCGTACCCTTTTCCCTTCTAGCCAGTTTCCGTGCCGAAGCCACCTGATCGTTGCTCCCTCTCCCCTCGATTTTCTCCCCGGACTGTCCGAGCAACTTTCGAGGCGAGAGCAATTATGCTAACGAGTTTATTAAAATTATATTACCGGCCCCGGTGTAATCGGACGTCTCGATCGGAATCGACGATCCGGGGGCTTGCTCCCCACCTCCCTCCCCCTTCTCGCTCTTCCTGTGCACGGTGGCTCCGAAAACGAGCAGGTTGCTGGCAGATACACGCTTTCGAAGATTGCGCAACGCGCGCGCGCGAGCCACTTTCGAAAAGCGTCGCCGGGCAGAAATTTATCTCCGTGGAAAAAGTGGCGGGGAGACTGGCGCGGCGCGTTTATTCCGAATCAAAGAGGATTTTCGTAAGAGGAGGACAGATTTATGAGGGAATTTATGCGGTCGGTGTTGCAAACGCCGCTCTTTCTTCGCTAGTTTACGCGCCTCCCGGACTTTTACGAGAGAAATAGTACAAGAGCCAAGTGGACGAGGAGTATAAAAAGTGAAACGACACGCGGAGTGGACGGGGGGGGGGGCACGTTGGGACACTGCGATCCTCTTGACGATCGCGCCTCGTTAATCTCGGGTCACCTCTGTGAGTGCGGGAGCAGCGGATTGATTTAAGCAGACACGACGGATGCGAGAAGTCAAAGGGAATTAGATACCTACGTTTTGTAGAGAATCGATTTTTATTCGCTGCTCGTTTTGAATACAGAGAACGCGAGGCGTCGGCCGGGAGACTAGGCTCGACCGGTAATCCAATGACGGTTGGGAAATCCTCGGCAACCGACGTATCGTAATTGGACTCTGATGCGCGAAAGGTACACCTACATTTGTGGCTCGTGTGTGACTAACGGGGCCCATCGGCGGTCGCTAGGATTTCCCACGTGGTCACGCTCCGTTTCGAGTAAATTTAGTCGGTCGAGTTAGCTTGCGACCAGATGAAACACTCTCGGTTGCCGCAACCGGCCGTTTCTCAAGTCCCGAGTCTCTTTCGATCCTTGGAAAAAAAAAACAGAAGAGAAAAAAATCAACGGCGCATACTCGCAGCCCTATTCGAACGAAGCTGCCCGCGCGATCGTTTCCAGAGGATTTTATAGAAGATTTCTTCGCGGTCTCGTGGGGCCTGGATCGAGAGGAGCTGTTCCGCAGCGAGGCAAAAGCGTGTCCCGCCGTATCGTACACTCCGATCGAGCACATGCAGCGTTCCCTATCGGGAATTCCAGAGGATGGAACGTCGAATCCGAACGATTCCGCCCGATAATCGAGCACTCGAGGCGGAATCGCTGGCGAACGATCGGGGCGGTCTCTCGAGCTCTCGAGAGTGGGTTGGTTTGACGAGGGAATATGGCGGGGCGCAGGAAGGGGGCCCTGCTCCGTTATCGCGAGATCGCCCGATAAATTATTGCTAATTAAAGAAAAAGCGATCTCGCCTCGATTTACACCGGTTCGTGGCGCTCGCGCACGTGCAAACCTTGCCTCGCCTCGGTTTAATTAGCACCTGCCGTTCTTCACTCGCGGCCCTGTCCTTCTCCCGGCAGCTTGTCTCTCCTCTGGCGTTACCGAGTTCCCTGTTCGCGGCCGCGGAACGCCACGTGCATGGGCCCGGTACAAAGGATTCGTCAAATCATTTCTAAACGAAGACGTATTATCGACCACCGCCCATCGAAGCCGGTCGCCGAGCGTTAATTAAATCGGCGGCCACGGGGCGCGTACGAGTACGCCGAGGTGGCTGCGGCGCGAGCTAGAGGTTTAAAACTACGAAGGAACCGGCGCGGGATGAGGAATTACCACTTCTCTGTTACGCGCAGTCGAATATAATTACAGGCTTTCGCGGCTCGTCCCTCGCTAACGGCTCGTCCCTCGCTAACGGCTCGTCCCTCGCTAACGGCTCGTCCCTCGCTAACGACTCGCTCGCCCAAAGTACCGCGAAACGGCGGACTTAATGGCGCTAGACAAAAATTACGGTATTCCCGGGGAGTCTTAAAGGTGTTGGGACGCGCCAGCACTTCGACAAGCGTCTTCTCCGCAAGGGCAGACGAAGGGGGAGGGGAAAATGGGCGAGGTTGAAGCTCTTACCCGGTCATCCCCGGTATCAGGCGAATCGCGCGCGACCAAGCAATTTATATACAACGGGCCAGAGTCGCGAGAGCCTGGTGTGCCTAAAGGTCGTTCCACACGGCAGATCGCGATACCACCGCGCACGTAAGCGACCGGCGACTCCGCTCCCGCTCCAGATCCAGCTGATATACATTTTAGACAGCAATAATATTAATCGTCCCCGAGTACGAGAGCGCGTGGAAAAATCGAGCCGGACAACGAATACTCGGCGGACTCACTCGTAAATCACCGGCCTTCGTCTTCCTTCCAGGAGTCTGCCCGGCTACGCGTATACCGGCACTAAAATTGATCGTCGTAGGCTCTGAATCGCCCCTCCGTACTCGCTCGAGAGATTCGCTATCGCGCGGGTGAGTAGCTCTCGCTTGAGTTCCAGATTGAAAAGCTAGCGAGACTCTGGGAATACCGGGGATCCCGGATCGGTTACTCGAACGCCTGGGACTTAATGGCGCAACGCTGACTCGTTAGAGTACGATTGTTGGTTGCTGGAGATTCGAGGTGCTGCCTGCCGGGTGGTGTGGACTCTGCTTAAGAGACTCACGGCGGTCCCCGGGGCCGGAATATTGCCGGTTGTACGTTACGTAGGTACCAGCGTGCAACCTGCGGTGCAACTTGTCAGCCAACATCATTATCGATGCCGGCTCGGCTCGGCGCAGCCCCGCGCGTTTATTGCGACTTCGTTATTTATATCTCGCTCCGCTTGGCAATAACTAATAGAGATCCTTCGGCCTCCTCTTCCCCGTGCTAGTCAATATCCACGGTTCGGATTGCGCTTCGGCGGCCATCTTGCCACGCGCATGCCGCACTTCCTCCGTGGCCAGCTCCGTGTCCAGTTTTCCACCCGACGCCGTCCAAGGAGCTACTGCCTCGAATATATACTTTTTCCCCCGCGCGCTTCTACGTTTCGCCGCTCTTCTCGCTCACGGTTGACAGCGTGGTCACGCCGAATGGGGGAAATTGGAGGGTTGTGATCGGACGAGGCAGCCGACACGCCTGGCGACTGGTTCTACGCTATCTCATCCGTCTTCCTCTCCTCTCTTGCGTAACAGTTTGCCTCTGGTCTCGCGAGCTGCATCTTGAAGGAGTACCCAGTCTGCTGCGCGATGCAGCGCAGCTTCCAGATCGAATGGGGGAATGTAATCCGCGAGCGAAATTCATCCAAATCGATTCCTCCTCGAGCTCCGCAGAAGGCTGCTCAGTAGACACTCGGGAGTAGGTTGGCTGCATACCTAGAGGACTTGGAGTAGAAGCGAAGGGAGAAGGAAGCCGGCAGAGGGTAGAGACCCCCGGAGCGAGTAAACATGTGGTTCGCACGTGTTCCTCGGCCGCGCATTCCCTCTCCCCTCGCCCTCTGGCGTGCAGGGCAAAAAAACGCGAAACGTGCCTCCTCCCCGGTGCATCCGCGGAGCGCACACCCTGGACGCAGGGCCATATGCAACGACCACGGGGCACCAGACAATGTTCTCTAATTGCACGTTCCGAGACACCGTATACCCAGCCAGGGATTTTTCGCGTGGCTGGCACAAGCCCCCGCGGTCCCCGCAAAAACGTTGTTCCGTCTCCGGCGAGCGGCCGTCCCTTTCGAGCCGGTCGACTGGCCACTTCCTCTTCCTTTTCGGGAGCCAGACACGCCTTCTGTATCGAGCCTCCCCTCCGCCGCTGCCAGCTCCGACCGCGAACCGGGGTTCTTTTTATATTTCAATATTCCTACGCGCCTCGTTTCTCCGATTTTTCTCTTCGAACGACCCAGCTGACTAACTGATACGACTCCGCGTATGAAACACGCGCGGGGGTGGCTCGTACTTTGGTAGAAAGTGTGGTACCGAAGGTCCTAGCTGTTCTGGATGAAGGAGGCTTGTTTAGAAATCATTCCGACGTTCTGGTCTCCTAGGAACTGGCAGTTAGCAGCGCAAGTAACTGTGCTCGATATCTACTCTAATGTCCCATCTGTTTATCTTCTCCGAGTGACTCTCAGAGCTTCCGGCGATCGAGAAAGCGTGAGCAACGGTGGAAAGTAGCTCGATGGGTGGGGGGTGTCTGTCGTCTCAGAGGGAAGATAACGGATACGTGGACGAGGCCCAGGGCCCCACCGCCGGTGCCCGGGACGGGTTCCGCTGGTTCTTTTTCGCGCGGAAATTGGGTTGCGCTTGCGGTTTGCGGTAGCGGTGAAAAAGGTCGTTGTACAGGCCCCGCGATACCTGTGCACGCGTGCACATTTCGGGGAGGCGTGTGCAGGCGAGTCGCGTGTGATACGGGTGACGAGACCGGGAAAGAGGTCGATCAGTCTGCATCAGAAGCGAAGTCCGATGAATCATCCTCCTCCGTGGTGCTCGCTTTCACACGGTGTCTCTGCTGCGTTGAAGAAAACGTAGCCTTCGGACTGATACGCTTGGGAGAGCTTATTCATTACTGAAAAGGTAGCGATTAAGTCCCTGCGAATAGTTAAGCGATCAGTCATCTGGCTCTATCAAGATCCACTTACTCTCGCTCATTAGGAAGCGATAGGTCAGTTCAGCGCGTAGAACCCTGAAGATTAGAGAAACTAGAGATCCTTCTAATAATTTCAATTAGAATATTCCTAATTGAAATCGCGCAGTGCGAGCACGATCCCCTCGGCTCATTTCTTTCCCTGCCAGCGCAAAATGCTTCCCCATGAACGAGACTTTATATGGCATTGACCTTGCGCGTTAACTCCCAAGTAGCGATGGCTTCGAATCGATTTGGTGCCGTACAACTGTCCCGTATAGCAAGTACAAACTTCTGTAATTTGATTCTATTTTAAAATTACCTAGGCTGTTTAACGCCTCGCAGATTTATAGCTGATTTAAAAAGCCACGTAATATTCGGTGGAACTGTGCAGGGCGAAGTTGCTCGAGAACTCGCGCGGCAGGATATCCATCGCTGCCCCCGGGGCTCGCGTGTGCACTTGTTTCTTGTTGCCCCTGTTCTTCTTTCTCCCGCTGTTCCACCGATCCGTCTTAATATTCGATCCAACGTCTCGTATCCCAGGGGCTGACGGTCTGAGGCCGCGGGGCTCGCGCGCCTCGCGAAATTTATACGGGCAGGCTGTTAATTAACGTCACCGGGACGGTGGCGTCGCGGCAGCGCGATAAAAAAGCGGCGAATCGTGGCGGACTGCCGCGAGCTACGGGGATCGCGAGATGTATCGATAACGTCACGGGCCGTTTCGCCAATCTGCGTCGGCTCATCTCGAGAGGATGCGTTCGATTTCTACGCCCCCGAGATCAAGTTTCTTTGCGCGCGATGACGAAGCGAGGCTGGGGATCTCGGGCTACTAGGCAACGGCTGAGAATCGAAGACTTTGCTGCACAAAGGAGGCAGCTCTCATAATTTGTTGGAACCGAGTTATAGATTGGTTATTAACCTTTAGAGGAGCAGCTGTTTTTATTTAAAAAAAAAATAGTGGTTTTCAGTTTCCAAAAATTTATATATATATTTTCTGCAGAATTAAAGGACTTGCACAGAGCTCCGAAAGGGGCTTAAAATTTTTAACATTTTTTTAATTTAAAAAATACCGTATGTCTGGGGTTTTTTATACTGTTGATTACGAACCTGAAGTCCGGATTGTAAAAATATTTGATCTGAATATTTTATGGCAGTTTCACTGACCTAAACGAATGAACACATATAAAAATTCGGAGATCTTTCTTTTAGCGTTACTCAGAGCTAACGACGTAGACGTAGAAAGTTTTTGTCTCATCCTTTCATTTTTGTTTTTTTCCGCTTCTTTCCGTGTTTTTATTTCTTATTTTTGGTACGTTTCTGTTGTTTCAGAAATTATTTTATTTTGTCATATCTTTTGTGTTCTTTTATGTTTTTTATATACTTCGTTTTTAGCATTGTTATTTCTCTCTATATTAACAGTCTGAATAGATGGGCTATTAATTTATTCGTTTAGAGCTGCCCCCTTCAATTATTGACAGCGGATAGCTACAGTTCTGTAGTCCCAGTAACCACCAACAAAGTATACTACTTATAAATCGCAAAATCACGAAAAATGGGCATTCCTCGTTTCCCGCCCTCGCCGTTCACATTCTTTATCCGTCGTTGGGAGAGATTATTGAACGTTGAAGATTAGAATGTTGATGGAGGGCGAGGTTGCCGGTGGCTGTAAGCGCGAGCGCGACAAGATGTCTCATTATTTGCGCCACGGAGGAATCAGTTGTCGGGACACGTATTAGCCGCGCGTACGTGGCGACATCCGCTAATCAAATACAAGTGTTCGCCAGCCGCGTCATTATAGAGACGTAGACGTGGCTGAGACTCTCGGACCCCTGATACCCCGATAAATACGCATTAAACGCTCTATAATTGTCGCCGCGTGCGTCGCATCGCCGAGCAACCGGAGCCTCTGCTGGAAAACGCGAAAGTAAGATCTTCCCGATCACCGCGGGGTAATCGAGCGTTTGGTAATCGAACAATGAAGAGCATGGACGAGTGACAACTTCTAAGAGTCGTCAACTCCAGAAACATAACCCCTCCTAGATCTTCAAATCCACTAACGCGCCCTACCCAAGATCCACTCTCCTTTTTTTTTTATTAGAACATTCATCGACGCTAGGGGTAACGAAGTACTGAAGCTAACACGGATGCCGGCCACCGTTGAAATTGGGCCAGATCGATTTCCACAAAGATCGGTCACCGTATACGATCCGGCCGGATCAATTTATTCTCCTAGTCAGGTGCACGCGCATCGGCCTAGTTGCATCACTAGTGGCTACCATCCCGAGCGAGTGATTGCAACCAAGTGGATTTTTCACGCTCAGCCGGTTATGGGATCCCCACGGCATGCGAGGTACTGTTACAACGGTCCGTCCAGCCGACCCGACGACCATCCATGGGCCCACGATCGGCCTGGCTCGCGAGCAGTGCCGTATGCAGACGGTATTTTTCAGGGTCCCGTGAAATAGCCTCCCCGGAGACACAGGCTCCGTGACGCAACCGGCGATCGCGACGGTCGATTTCACACGTGCCGCGCCATGGATACCTACTTACTCCTCCGATCCAGCCGAAGCAGAACTTGTAAATAGAGAGGCTGGCTCACCTGGGCATTTGAATATCTTAATTAAGTGGAGCGATTGTCGAGCCAGCCGACCGTGTATAATTCATCACGTGCCAGGCATCGATCGGGCCGAGTGTTCGAACTGGTCCCCGGTGTTGCTTTCATCGCGCGGGCACCGTGTTTCTGAGACAGTATCGAGAGCTTTGCCCCTGTTCGGGCTGTCAGTAGTTGTCGAGTCCAATGTTCGTCCAAGTGTTTGAATAGTAGCCTAAGCGTTTGAACGGTGGGTGCAGGCTTTCGGGCTGGTATAGTTGGTAGCCGATGGTTGGAAAAGTTGAGGACTGTGGGGCCCAAGGAAACCGAATTTGGAAAGCGTTGCTAAGGAGGCAAGGAAAGGAGGACGCGTGGAGAGGGTTTCTTCCTTCGTAGCAGCTGGTCAAACAACTCCCAAGCCTGTTCGGTATTCGGGGCCGGATCCTCTACAGATCTAAAGGCTGGTCGGCACGTACGAGGCCCCTGGAATCGCCTCAGCCCCTTCTCGCCGCCGATCTCGAAGGTTTAATTACTCCACGGGGTATCATCCCCCTGCTCGGCGAGCTCCTGGGGTCATCGTACCGATTCGCTGCAAGAAACCGGCAAAAAGATCTTGAGAAAGGTCTCTCGCTCTGTAGAAGAATCTGTCGAAGAGTATCAGCACTGTCGGTCTACTAGATTCTGAATTCATCAGCCGTTAGTCTACTAGACTTTGAATTCTCCCTCTATGAATCTAACTTTACACTTGGTTTGCACATTCTCGAGTAACATCTCGTACTCGCCTTTCCACTCGTTGCAAGAGGACTCTCTCTCTCTAACCCTCCGAATTAGGGTGAGAAGTCAGTTTTCTCGCTACCTCCAGGGCCCTTCGGAATTCCTGCAACTCGAAGGGGATCTACCTGCGACCGGGACCTCCCATTATCCCCCCGAGGTGACTCGCTCACCTACGCGAACGCTTTGCCCCGCAATTACGCAGCTTTTACAGCCGGAAAGCCAGGAAAGCGTGCGCGAGGGGGGCAAGCCAGCGTTAAAGATGAGTCAACAGCCGAGGTGCTAACGAGCCCCCATGGCCGTTCACAAATTAAACACGCCCACGATCGTCTCGCGCCAAGCATCTGGCTCACGGTCGATCTAGGTGATCCAGTGAATCACCTGGACGCCTCTGGGGATCGCGCGACTTGTAAACAGCGGAGACCGGGCACGATCTTCTCAACCCCACAATCTTGGATGCCCATTTATGTTCTCCAAGGTGTGCACTGAAAATGAACTTCGATCCTCCGTCGAGGTTAGACTTCGTGATCTGGATTTGAAATCGCGGTGGATGGGGAACAGGGGACTGGAATCAGCTTGGAATAAGTCCGGAGGGACCGAGATCATCGCCTGGGATAGCTAGCCCCTCCGACAGTGGCTTTATTAATTCACGATTTTACAAGAAGTTCGCGTTCCCCGGCCCTCAATCTCGATCTTGCATCAGCCAGTTTCGCCACTTCTCGGCTGGCTCTCCCTCGTTGGCCGAGGCTCGTAGGCTGGGCCAAGGGTGCCAGGCGGGGGTAGGTCGTTTAATGCGCCGCTATCACACTATGTGGCGTGACGGTCCACCACCACCCTCGCATCCACCTATAACGTCGCCATCGCCACCGCCACCCTTTCGTTCAAGCTGGTCTGGCTATCGCTGCCCACCCTCCTTCCACCCTTCTGGCCTCTGGCTGGCGTAGTGTAGGTAGGAGTCTAACCACGCTCTCTCCTGTAGGTCGCCAGTTTTCCCTTGGTCTGGCGGTTTCTACGAAAGGGTAAGCGCCAAGAACGAGATCGAACTATATAATTCACTCGTCTCCCCTATTTCGCGATAGAAGGTAGCTTTTAATTCCGAGTACAGGGAAGGTTTTGACGAATTAAATGGTCCAATCATACTCGATTTGCATAAATGAATGAGAAACGGAGTAGCGAAGGTAGTCGGGCAATATGAATCTTGATCTCGTTGAAAATAATAGCCCAACGGTGGATTTAGACCTCGAGTACATCGCTACCGCGCGCTAACACTCTGGCAGGGCGCGGCTCAATCAATTACTACGACCAGGGCGCGGTCGTTGCTGCGCCAGTACCACCCCCTCGCGGCGACAACCCTCGACTTCCCCGCGGAAAGCACCGATCTTCGCGTGTGCTCTTTTTTTTTCACCCTTTGACTGTCGCCGCGCGAACAAACGGTCCTTTCGAAACACAACTCCTTCCACACGGAGAGTGAAAAATGGGCGTAAAGATCGCCCCCGATTTCTCGAGCAAGAACGAGGGTGATAATTGAAAGGGCAGATGCTACTTCTTGGCGTTTTAAGTTAGGGCGCGAATCGGACCAATTCGGATTGTTCGTCGAATGCACCCCGTTAACGGATAAAGAAAGGGGGCCTGAAAAAGGTGGTTCCTTTTGGATGCTCACTCGGATGATACACTGGCAAGGGACAACGGAATCGGACCCTGACGACGCCACGTCTAAATATACCCAGCCGTGACACTTGTTTCGTGTAAATCAAGCCCCGCGGACGACGAAAAAGCGGGGAAACGCGGGCGATGCTGGAAGAAACCGGCGGACCAGCTCCGAGAACCAAGCTGATCGGCTTCTGGAACGTTTAAACGATCTTGGTCCCCTATTTTAACGTCGCCTTGCCATCGCCCGCCACTTCTAACTCGTTGCCCCCAAGTTTCTTTGAATTCTGCTGATTCTCTTTTCCCGAGGGACATTTCTTGGCACTTCCTGCAACATTATCCGTGGAATCTTTTGACTATGCTGTTCTGTTTAAACAACTAGAACAACGATCCCAAATTGAAATTTTAATATCCGAGAATTGATTTAACATTTCCAAAAGATTCTTTTGTATTTCTTTTGTAGGTATCTTTAGGGAAGACATTCGCGCGATGAGTTTTAACGGCAAGAAACTGGAGAGGGAGTGAAAGCTTGGTATTCCAGGGTGAAGGTCGCTGACGAGTGAAAAAATGTACTCCGCGACTGATTTCGCGAAGTCGCGCTGCGTCGGGGAGATTACACCCGAACACCGGCAGGATTTTTGCAGACCGAAGACAAGGTGGAAGGGGAAATAAGAGAACGGACGTAAGAAGCCCGCGAAGAGGCGTGGAACTCGCCGATAAATTATATTTGTCGCGTGAATCACTTCGCCACGGGGACACTCACCTATATATCACTCCTGTCTCCGAGCCTCGCCGAGACTTCACCTCGCTACGTGCACCCTTTGCAGGGACACCTTCGCGCGACCCCGGGGCGGGCTAATGGCAAATTATCGCTGCTTTCTGCTGTCCAGCTCGCGTCTTGCAAGCTGCTTCCCCAGCCGAGCTTCGAGCCTACGTTCTTCCTTTTCAAATACCGACACCGGCAAGCTGTAACTATCCCCATCGTTATTATCGTGACGCGCGAAACAAACACTCGCTATCTAGTCACCAAGGGGCATCCTTCCTTCGCCGTTAAAGCAAACCGAAGAATCCCATTCCAATGGCAATGCACACTGTCCTCCGAGCCCTGAGATCTTCCAATCTCATGTTCCACAAACAGGCATGTTTGCTATTTGCCCGGCGACTGGTTAGCCCTGGGATATTTGTGTCCACCGTTGGTTAAGAATATCGGACACACTTCGTGGAAAGGAATTTCCGAGGAATAGACAAAGGGGCGCAAGGGGAGGTAAGAAGGGGCCAGAGCCTGCGGAGCCGCTCTCCTTCGAAATGCTTATCTTCACGGAGTTGTTTCGCAAATACCGGTGGATGGGACTGTGATAGCCGCTCGGACAAGATACCGGGAAGGTCGGCCGTGAGTTTAGGGCCCTGATCGATGATCCACGTCCTCCAGAGTCAACAGACCATCGACGCTAAACTACGCAGTTTTCGTCCGCAGATAACGCCGCAGAAACTCCGGGACGTGGGAAAGCATCGACGCGTTTCCTCCGTCTTCTCGTTCCTTTATCTTGTTTGCCGTTCGATACTCGCCCTTGAAGTAGACCGTAGGATCCTCAATCCACGGAGGCCGTCAGCCATGCGTCATTTGTTGCTGCGGTCTCAGTGAAATTCGTCTGAACAAACGGGGGTGGGGGGAGCACATGTTTGAACCGGACACTTAACCTAACGCCTTGGCTCGTCGGACGGTCGATAAGCTTCTTTAGATTACTGAATACCAAGCAGAAGAATTAATTATACACTCCGGTGGACCGTTCGTTCCAAAGTCGTTCGTTAAATCCATCATCCCCCCCCCTATTTTTAGCTGTCCCCTTTGTACGGATCCTCTCTTCTAATATTCCACGCATAACCGTCCCAGAAGGCATCAGTCACGCATAATTTCGTAACTGGATGAATCTGTCGCGACGGTCCCGCTCTCCTCCTCCCTTATCCTTCTTTATTTTTGGACGACCAAAGTTATCGGCGATCGGGTCGAAAGATCGGCGGTCGAAAGCCGCGCGCGTCTCCACGATATATCTCGATCGCAGATGCTGGCTCCGGTATTCATGAAAACGAGAGGCTGCTGCAGCCCCCCCCCCCCCCTCCCGATCGCCACGAAGGCAAGTTACATAATGTATCAGAGGCAACGGAACCGTCTAACCGATCGCTTATGTATCACGCGGGACCAGTTGATCGATTATAGATCGCCTGGATCCTGTCGAGATGCACGTAGCCGCGATGGTCGCCGAGCGTAATTTCGAAACCGTTTCCTGCCACGGGAAGCCGACGAAATACGACTCCCCCCCCCCCCCTTTTTTTTGATCGATTTCGAGCCAGCGCTAAAAAATCGAGAAGATCGCGCGCCTTTTGCGCCACCCGTCGAAAGTGCGGCCGTCAGGAAAGCGCTCGATAAGTCGCGTCCGCCGTATGGATATGGAAATGCGACACCGGCAGGCACCGGAATGATTTATGGGCTACGATACGAGACGAAGGAGCGCGGCGAGCGAGTCGGGGAACCGTAAGTCGAAGAAGCGCGTAGCGATGGCCTCGAGACGTCGCGGTCGGGCTCCGAACGTAGCTACAAACCGTGCCAATCGATTCCACGCGAAAAAATACGTGGGAAATGTAGAAAGAATTTTCTTCCTACGATCTTCCGTTGCCGAGATAATCGACTGTAAAGAAACGATATTGCAACCCAGCCCTCGCACTTACCGCGCTTTTTGAAGTCGATTTATCATAGAAACGAAGGGTCGCATGGGAAATATACCGTCCACCTTTTCGATGTATTTTTTATCGCAGATTCGTTTAGGCTCGTTAGGTTTCCTCGATTGCCCGAAATTTTCCATGAAAAACCGGAATAAGATAGGAAATTCGAGTACAGCTCGTTTCTTTGGAACCCCTCGAAATTCCTACCGACGTTTCACGCGATTAGGGCCGAGCTGCCATCGCTACCGAAAGCGCGGGGACACCGTCCCCTGCCTTTGGCGAGGCACAAGTGCCTGTTGCAGCGTGTCCCGGTGCTTTTTTGCCCACCCGTAATGAAGTGCACGGACTGTTCGGGACCCTCGTCTCTCATCGAATCGGCTTGTTCCCTTCGCGTTCCCTCTGTCGCTCTCGCGCGACACGCACAACTTTTACGACCCACCATTTATAACCAGCTGTCCGCGGGAGAAAGAGCGCGAGGGGGGCCCCGGGGTAACGAGCCACGGCCCTGGGCCCTCCCGATACGTCTTTTCAGGGTAATTACGCCGAGGATCGGCCTGAAATTCTAGGCCACTTGCCCCCTGCCTCGACCGCCCGTGGTCTACGCATCAAACCTCGTCGGCGAACTGGCAAATTCTACTCCTTAAAACAAACTCCTCGTAGGGCTTACGCAATGGCAATAAAAGGCAGCTTGAAAGGGAGGAAGAGTGAACTGCACCTCTGTTTAAGTCGAATGGAATCAGGGAATCCTCGGAACAGATCTGTGATACCAATTCGACGAATACTGTGCCGTCGATACTTATGCGCGGAATGTCCCACAGCGGAGGGCCCTCGAGGCGCAACTATGCGCCGTTTGAACGATCCAGAAGCCTATCTTGAAACTCTTACGCCGGAACATCAGCGATTTATCGTTCCAGGAGCCTGGGCAATTCCTACCGTCGTCCGCGGCGAATGGCAAGCCATGGGAATAATTGCAAGCTCTCAGTCTGGCTACCGCGATCGTTACCGTTACGATTGCCCGTTAGTATAACGTGTCCGCGAGCAATTAAACGGAGGGACGGGCAATTAGCGACGCCCTTATCGTACATCGACTCGCTGCGATCGAAGCCTCGATCGGCGGTGGCCATCGAGATAACGCCGCCGGGCTTATCTACGCCGATCTCGAGCGTACCTCGTGGAAAATTGATCGAGGCCGACGATCAATTTTGCTGTCGCGAAACTGTTGTAGAAGCTAAGCTCCTCTGTGTATCTAGCGTTCGGTAGATCCTCTATCGCGCTCTGTTAGACAGCTTTATCTGACCACGAGGTTGCCGGATTCGCCTGTCCGCGGCCGTTTCCACTAGATTTCGGCTGGGCTCGCAGCAAACAAACAGCTAGATCGTGGACGATAAATAACTGTGGGATAGCGTGAAGAGGCTCGAAGTGGTCATGGGCACGACGCTGAAGGTTCCACCGGCGTCCACTTCTTCGGAGGGCTCCTTATCGCCGATCTTTCGGGTACCAGAGCCCCCCTGACGATCGTACCTCACGCTGCCCGTCTTCGGGACATTGATTTTCCATAAATACAGATGCGATGCTAATTAGCTGCCAGTTGCACTTGGCGTGCTCGTTTCTTAGGTCCCGGGTCTTTCGCTGGCAGGTCCAGTTTTTAGAATAAACGCCGGTGGTGTGGAGCTAGGGACTCTGGACCCTGGCAATCGGCTTCCGCGTGCCACGATAGCGCGGGACCTCTCGAAATTCTGCGGCTATGCGCGATACAATGCCGTGGGAAGAGGGAGGCTGTTTTTGTAATTCCTGCTATAAAAATCATTTGGATCATTCTGTAGGTTTTCCTTGGTTAATCAAAAGTGACATAGTATAGAGGTGTTTTTTTTAGAATTATTGTAGGTTCGAAGGTTGCGTTACAAGCTTGAGAGGGGGCTGTGCAAATCGGTTTGACCTTTGGTAGGGCCTCGAGTGCGGTGTGCACGGGCCACGAGGATCGATAAGTCGCCACCTCGAAGTGGCGGCGATTCCTGGCTATCTCCTCCAGAAAACTTGCTTATCCACTTCGGAAGAGTTAACAGCGGAGTTCGGGATATACATCTATCCCCGCACGAAGTGATTTTTATCGAGGTCCTCCAGGAGGCAGCTCCGCGAAAATGGTCCCTCGGGAAGCCTCGCAACCGCGTGAGAGATCTCGCAGATAGCCCCGGGTCCGAGAAGAGAGTCGCAGGGTAAGAGCAATGGAAATTCGATCCTAGAGAGCGTGACGAATGTGGAGGAGAGTCCTTCGGAGAAATCCTTATCCGACCCTGAGCCGTCCGAACTGGCTCGTAAATATCGGTAGAATTAATTATTTATGTCCCCAGGCTTTCTCTGGAGAAACCAAAACAGGGAGGGCAGAGGAGCAACGGGACCAAAAGGCGAGGGAAACTCGAGACAAAGTGCGGGCCAGTAGCTGGGTAACACCGAGATGGAACCCATTGGAATAAATCAAGGATTTTCCATGGGTTCTTCCAGGGAACGGCTGAAACTCGACCTCGGGAAATGGCACCCCTATGGGACCGAGCAGGCGTGGTCCAAGGGAGCCTCTCTAAACTTCGTGGCTTCTTATTCCAAGCCACTTTGCGGGGAGGCAATTGTTAATACCCTGCTCGGACGCTTGAATGAATGACTATCGTGGGATATTGATGCGTGAACGATATCGCGAGTCCACCACGCGACGCGTCTATTTATAGAGGAAACGTGCGAGGGCAACGGAAAGCGTGTGCACAGGTCGACCTGGAAGAACGGCCGTGTGCGGCTCCAATGTAGATCCTCGGCATAGGTGAAAAAAATCGCAGAAACGGTGGCGCAGGTCGCGCGCTATCTTCTTCGCCTATTTATAACCGCGGACGTATCGCGACAATGACTGGTATGCTTGGTGATAGCGAGTGACTAGCAATAGTGTACCAAGCGCAATGCTTTCCCGGAGTTCCCGAGATCGAATTCCACCGAATGCTACTTTAGGTGATCGAAGATTGCTGAGCAGGCAATGAAGACTATCGAAGGCTGTTACGAGCTCTGAGGGGCTATTGAAGACCGGCGAAGTCGGTCGCAGACTCGGGGGCGACCGTGAAGAGTAGCGAGGAGTAGCGAGGACGAGTGTGGGCCAGGACCGAGGTCGCAGCAGGCCATGGAAGTGCGCGGTGCGCCGAAAAAGAGCAGCGCGTCGGCGGATTAAGCGGTCGATGGGACGCCGTGCACTTAGGGCTACAAGGGATAAAGCTCCGGCACTGTCAGTGGGCAGGGTGGGACGAAGGGTGGACCAACCGGTCCTTGGTCCGAGGTTGCCTCGGCTTATTCAGTCAACGAACTCTGCGGGCCCACGGCGTGACACTGACCCCTCCAGGGTAAACGTCCCTGGCCGCTCGGTTTATCAATGTAAACGCGACGATCGCTGGCTGGAAATAAATGGAAAAGTGTGCGAGCCTGCGGGTACCGAGACGTCGGGCCCCTCCCGATCAAGGCCGCCATTCTAGTGGAAACGATTCGTACTCGGCAGGGATATCGACTGATAACCGGCCACTTAACTCTGCATCTGGAGGCAAGCTGATGGTCCTCAGCGCGACCGGTAGCCTCGAGGCATTCGCCGATCGCGAGGCTGATTTCTCGTTCTTCGGGAAGGAGAGTTAATTCCTCGCGAATCGTATTTATCCCCCTACTGTTCCTCCGAGGGCTCGCGTGGGTGTGCAGGAATGGTAGGATTCCTCAGAGCGTACACCGAGGGCTTTTCCGCAGGCCGTTTCGCTTCGATAGGACGAAATCTTTATTCATTTCGTGAAATTGGTAAAGCGGCTGGGACCGCGAGGGGGGAAGAACTGGTCGAGGCTGTGGGCAGTTTAAACGGAAGAAAAATGAAGGTAGAAAATAAAGTGGACTCGGCTGACGCGAGGATAGCTGTCCACGTGGAAACCAGGAACCAACGGACTCTCCGCTTATCGTTTATACACTCGTCCAGAGAATATGGCTGGGTTAGCATCGTCGCTGGCGTACCTACTTCCTCGTACGACGCTGATAAACGGCGTAGAACCGGGGGGACGGCAATAAACAGGATAATGGTTGCAAAGGGGAGGCAATGGGAATAGTGAGTTGTCAGAAAGAATAGAATTCTTCGAGCGAGTCTCTCGGGTAGGTGTGCTTTAAAATCAGAATAGCCCTTGCAACGGAAACTTGACCAAGCACCGATTAGAGATCAAATATAAATCCCATGTTCCCTGACCTCTAAGCTGATCTCGAGCCTACCTCCATCCCAATTCACAGAGCGCTCTCTCAATCGCAGCCTCGTAAGAGCGATCGCCGTCGCAGGAAGCGTAACGAGGAAATCACAGCGATCAATTTGCATCTGACCGGATAGGTAGCCGCGGTCGAATCGTCGCGCACAGATATCCCTGACGAGGAAGACTCAAGCGTAGGAGGGCCGTGATCGCGGGGAGCAAGGTTGGCCGTCGCTGATTCATTAATTCGTCGAGCTGCCGCGAGCAACGGCGCAAAAACCGTTCGCGACGAGGCAGAAAGCTGCAGGAAGCGGCTGGTAATCGACGATTCCTCATAACGCCGGCCCCCGTACCTTTTATTCCCGCGACGTTCAATCGAATTCTTTCGCCGTTCGCAACTGATTCGCCACTCTTCATCGCCTCCTCTTCGACGCGATTCCATTGCCCCGGGGCTAGGGACCGGTGAAGCTCCAGCTACACTTCGCCCGCAGTGAATTCAGCAGGGCGTGCGTAGTAATTTGCGACGATAAACGATCGAGTTAACCGCCGTGGCTGCGAGGAGCGTCGGTGTACAGAGAAAACCGTCTAACGTCTAATTCGACGCGGTTAATGGCAAGCTTTTAGTCGCGATCACGGGAGGAAGGCGACCTCGGGCTACTTCGTTCAATGGCGCTCGGTTGATTCAATCCTCTCCCGGCTACCGAGGATAAACGGCTCCTATTTAGTGGGACTTAATTGGACGCCGGGCAAATTAAAAGAAACCACCGCGTCTCGAGCACCGTGCGCTACAAATTGGACTCTCGGTACTGCGGACGCGTTCTCTGTACAATAAAACATATCACGCACCCCATCCGGAAGGATGCCCTTCGAGTCGCGCGAGCTTCGCCCAAAGGAACTTGCTAAACTCTATTTCTGCGGGAATACTCGCGCAATTTTGGCCACAATTCGTCGAGGAGATTGGAGGAGCCGGGATCCTCAGCAAGTAGCTCGGTGGAAGGCTGACGAAGATACCGGGAGAGGAAGAGAGAATTGAATGGCCATCGGTGGCGGTCGCACCTATGGCCCCGCGCTCGATTAAGTCGATTGGATAAAGAGCCAGTTAGAGGTAGAAAGAGGGCTAACCTCTCTTTAGGTGATCTCGTTGCTCATGGTGGCCCCGATGGGCCCGCACGTAATCGAGCTCCACGGTCATAGGCGCGAGTATCGCCGCAAACGAGGGCCGAGGCGTCGCTGACTCGTTGGAACGACTTTGCCCCGCCGTCTCTGGCATTCCTTTCTAAGCCTGTCCCCGTCCTGTCTCCGTCGACGACTGCAGCCTCGATCCAGGAATCTCCCCCCTTCTCCCCCCGCTTCGTAATTCATCGAAGCCAGCTCTGGTCCGTGTTCGGGGCGACGGGAATACCTGCATCGACGATGGTGCGGGGAAAACGTAGGATGCCGAGATGTCGGGAGCGTTTCCAGGGTTCCGATAGAGCAGCTCCTCGGCGAGCGGTTCAGTGGATCTCGGTTCGAGATGGAATTAGGTGCCCGCAGCGCCCCGCGGTGGTTCCCTGGTCCCATAAACGACGCCGTGACGGATGGAGCCCGGCGGTCGCTTAGGCAGCAGAGCGATGCAGTTTCTAGCTCGCAATGAAAGTGAGGAATAGCTTGTAAGGTAACACTGCGAGCTGCGAGCGGCGTGGAAAGTCGAAGGAGGTACGGGACTTGGCACGCGGTCCGATCCTGGCGTCACGCGGCAACACGTGTTGCATCGAAAAGGCGCTCTCCCCGCGCAACGTTCGCGCACTCTGAGTGCAGGAATCTGGCGGCGCTATTGGTATCTGAGGCGTGGAGCGGCCACCTATCTCCGGCCAGGTCAAGGCACCGCGATATTCGACACGAGGCGCATTCGCCACGGCCGATCTCGGCGATCTTGCGCGGCGGGCGCGGCGCCGGGACGTGGAGCAATCTGCGACAGGTAGCAGGATCTAACGAAATCGCGCGCAACTGGCGGGCAAACGTTGAAAAATACGGCCCGCTATTAATACACCCCGACTGGCCGAGCAACATTCTAAGCGGGCAGAGCCCGTTGTTTCGCGCCCGACGCCCGCCACGCCGAGCAGAACGAGGAATTTTAACGCTCCTCCGTCTCCTTTTCCCGCACCTGCCGCTCAGGCATTCAGGCAGGGACACGCAATTACCCGGCGTTTTTCTCGCCGGCCGATTAATAACGCGACACACTCTGCAATTACCGGCTGGGGTAGCGCGGGACCGGCGATTAAACGGTCGCTTCTAGTGATCGAGCCGAGGATCGAGACGCCTTGCCGATCCTCCAGCAAGAATACGGGCACCTGGACAGCTGGGCAGATCTCTCCCTTGCGCGCTGCTGTCAGCTTTTGCAGTGGCTGGCCGAAGGAGACGATGGGTGTGGTTTAACAGGGCTCGCGGTGTCTGACCGGTGTCGCCAGGAGGGAAGAAGTTATTTGTGTTTCACGCTATTCAATGAAAGGAAGTCACTTGGCGTAGCCAATGTTCGCTCGGTAGGCACCCGTTGTCGCTCCCGAACAGTTTCCTACTCCCGATATATATCCGGGTGATCCATGAAACAGAACCTACCGTCGCGCCAGCGACGTCGAGGATATTGCGCAACGGAGGCAGCGGCTCCTGCGGCACGCGGCCTCGGCAGCAAGAAATCTGAAACAGCGGGTCGAAGGTTCCGATAGGTTCGCACTTTGCTTCGTGATCGTAAACACGTAACGACGCGTGTTATGTCGTCGCCGGCATCTCGCGTTCACGCGCACCACGTCGGATCTCACGTCTATTATTAGCCCCCATAGCTGCATGCATTCGCGAGTAATCTCAATATCGACGGCTGGCCGTCCTTTGTGCCTTCGCGCCTCGTCGTACCTACCCGATCAGCCATTCCCGACGTTACCTCAACGGAGAGCGGAGCTGTTACCCCTCGGGGATTCAAAGTTCTCGGATCCTCGCGATCTCTAGCCTCTCCTCAGACTCTGTCGCAAGCGAGCTCCGAGCAATTACCTCGACAGCCCCGACTATTTTGTCAGCCGTTGCGAACTGTTTGGGATTACACGGCGCAAGAGCGACGTTGCTGGGCTTAGCTGATACCCGGTCGGCCGTGTACTTTGTCGTCTAACAGCAAACGCTACGAGCCACGTCCTCCTGCCGGTCTATCTTTAAACTTCTCCGCGTTGAAAATAACTCGACGACTTTTGCCCAGCATCGCCGTATCCGCGAACGACGCGGTTCTTCCTCCTCGTGGGCGTAAGCGGGCCGAAGGAATGCGCATAAAATTACGGTAAAAGTCTTCTTTTCCTGCGCACGCTTCCGTCGAACCATCCAGCCGCTCTGCCCGACGCGTGCTACGCTTCTCAAGCGTCCTGTCCTGGCACCAGGTTCCGAGTGACTTTCATCCTCCGGCAGATGTAGATTCTAGATAACCTAGGATCTATCAAAACCGACACCACCGCATTCCTCTGCATTCCCCTGCTCCTCACTTTCAAGCTAAACACCATTCAGCCCCTGTTTTCCGCGCGCATACTTCCCAAGGAAGCGACTCATTCCAAGCTGCACGCGCTCCTCTACTTGGCCAGGAACGCGACGGTCCCCGGATGCCGAGGACGAAACTCGCATCGCGCTGGGCCGCTATTTTCGCTGGTTGGCCACGTACGAGGCATCCAGCGAGTCCGCTTCATAACTATCTCCTCCGGAGGGATATATCGAGGCGATAAGTTGCCCCGTCCTATGCATTATTCAGGGAAGAAATTCGCATTTAAATGTCCGCCGCTTAAAAACGCTTAGTGACCGCTTTATCGCATTCTACAACCTCGAGCCCGGAGACCGCCGTTAAATCAGCTCGCGCAACGTTTGCCCCCGGCTAGCTTCGAGCGATGCCTAGCTTAAAGTTCATTACGACGTTAATTAATCTCCCTATGGGATTTCATTCTCTTGCCTACCCGCGGGGGAGCGCGAAGGAAGAATCGAAGGAGCGCACGCGATGCCGCGCTAGATAAAAGGTTAATCGGTATCCGCGTTATCGATTCATCTGTGTGCACGCTCATTGAATGGCGATGTGCACGCGCGCGCGCGCGTGCGTGTCGCTGCCGGAGGATACGCGTATGGAGACGCGAGGTCGAGGGCCAACCTACATATTCATTGACAGCGAGCCACTTGCTTCCGCCGTCGCCGTACGCTTCTTACTTTCAAATCACATTTAATGGCTGGCCATCGCAGCGACGTTTTCCTTGGCTCGTATTCCATTACCGAGCCGCCAACTTCGTCGCGGAGGTGACCAGAGGTGATTTCCTCCGGGACCTTTACGGATCCCATCGGCTGCCGTTACCGCTTCCGGTTAGACGCAATCGACCGCTCGATGGCTGGGAGCGGACTGTTCCTGGGCAACCTTTGCGCAACATTTTCTGGCGGATTAAACGGAGGTGGAGGCGTTAAGCGATGGGGCCTGGTGGGAATCGTGCCTTCCTTTATCTTAAGGCTACCCGGAGCTGGAGATTAACAGAGCTCGGCGCTGCCAGGGCCAGCCGCTGGGGTGAATAGAAGCCCACGACTGTCTGGGAAGCAACAAAGCTCGGATTTCAAGTACGGCACGTAGTGGATCTCGCTGAGCCGCTCGCTGCTAATCGCCGAGATATGTACGTACACGCGTCAACAACTGGCCTCCCCCGAGTGTGCAATCGTCTTTCTGGCATAGCAACCAGAGCTCGACACATTCAAAGGAGGTGGCCGAGCGGAGGATGCGGATAAATGAATCAGGCTTATAAATACACGGGCACTGGCAGAAAGTCCGTAGGATCGGGGAGACGATTCGCAGGGGTTATCACTGGCTCTCCGGCGATCGAAGCGGAGCCAGGGTGTCACGGTTCGCCGCGAAACACCGCGTAAACACCCTATCTCCCTGGCATTAACGGCTCGATAACACGTGGAAAGCTTTACCCAACTGCTGCTGCTCGACCGTGGCGGGCAGTCGACGCCGTAGACAGTGGCTACGAAATATGGGAATACAATCAGGGCTGTTTTCTGCACTCCAAAAATCCCGAGATATCATATAACTAATCCCGAGAATTTTCGGATTCTTTGAAAATCTGAACTACTTTATGAACAACTGAAAAATAAACAGAATAAATGAACATAGTCGTTGTATAGTAATGGCAATAATAATTATGTATTTAAATAATAATATTGGGTATTGGGAATAAAAGAAGGAGTCGGATATTTATTCAGACTTTATTCTTCTTCATTTTTCCACTGTGTTTATTGTCGAAAATGAGTTTAGTTTATGTTTGAGACTAATCATAGAAAGTAAGATTGTTTACTTTAAATAGAGAATAACGCGCTCCTTTTTGAAGTCGGTTAATTAAACATTTAGAATTTTAACACATAATAAATCATTTCTTAACCGACTTCAAAAAGCGATTGGGCCCATATGTTTTTTTTATGTTTGTTCTCTCATAACTCCTCAGCATATGGGCCAATTTTGGTGTTCTTTTTTCTTGTTCAAAAGAGGGCGATGCCTTCTAAGTTCAGGTTAATAATAAAGGCTATTGTCACCTAATTATTATTGTTTTATGTACGTACGCGCATATCTCCTCAGCATGTTGTGTCAATATATATAAAACTAAAAAGTTAAAAAATAATATTAAAAAAATTAAAACCGACTTCAAAAAATAAAATTGCACCGAAAAGTAAAAAATAATTTCTTTCCCTTATTTAATCTACCACTCTCATATTTTTTAAGTCGGTGCTTCACCATTTGCGCTGTGTAAATCTGGCGCCGACTTAAAAAATATGGGAGTCGTAGATTAAACAAGGGGGAAAAATTATTTTTCCTTTTTAGTGCAATTTTATTCTTTTGTAGTCGGTTTGAATTTTTGTTTAAAATTGTTTTATTATTGAAAGTTTCTGTTACCCATTCCCGAGATTATTCCCGGAATCCGGAGATAGTCTTTAAAAAATCCCGCAATCCCGAGATAGTAAATAATGACCGAGATTGTGTTCCGTAGTACGGGAATATTCCTCGTGCACTTTCTTTTCGCGCCAGCAACGACTCCTCGCGCCTCAGCGAAGTGAAATTGCTGTTGATAGAGAGCTGCAACATAGATATCCATCTTCAACGAAGCATATTCCAAAGTCTCGAAGTAATTTCAATGAAACCTTATTCCCCTCGCGCGCTTCTCGAGCCCCGAGGACCGTAAATCAACGCTCCATGGCGTGTGTTCGTTTCCTGCTCCCCGTTGTCTTCGTGATTCACGCGGTTCGGCCTGCCAAGCTCAAAAACGGCGCATCTGGGTCGTCGCGAAGGGCACGGCCAGGCCTTAGAGTCAGGTGCAATGAGAAAATCGAAGTGCCGCCGAGCAACGATCAGCACGCGGCGAATTTGCCTGATACGAAGGATAAGGAGAAACACTGGGAATGTCCATTTTTCGAGTTTTAAGGAAATACAGAATGTCCCCGCTCTTTGCCAAAACAAGAAATTATTCAAGAAGAGAGTTATGTAAGAAAATTAAATTCTTTGAACCTTGTTTCTCTACCGGTGGACGCAAGTAATGAAACTTAATTATTCTCGATAAAGCTGGCTCGTCACATTCCCGGTTTTTCTCTGTGCGAAAGACATTTCCGTAGACCTAACATCAGCCAGCAGTGCCCGAGCGAGCTTTTGCATCGATTATTCGCGAGGTTTTAATGAAACAGGTGAAGGCAGGTTTTTGCGGCCGGCTTCCTGGCAGAAATTTCCGCCCCGTCCGAAATTACGCCCCCTTGCAGCCGGGGAGAGCCGGAATTTGCACGAGCTTCCTTGGAGACGCGACAGAGAAAACGAGTCCACGGGAATGATGAACGGTCCCGGTTCGCGTTAATCATCGCTAGGGAAGTGCAACAGGTTCCAGAGGCACCGCGATTACGATCAATTTATATACGAGCAGCTCCGCTCGAGCGTATAATGAACAGTGTCGCCCGATGCGCCCCGCGCCAGAGATCGCTTTGCGAATTTTCTGGGAATCGCCGCGACCGACAGATTCCACGGCCAAGCTGTTCCGCCGTTCGAGTTCGATTCGCATCCCCAGCGATTCCCTAGATTCTATTTAGAAGCTTCGTTCTACTCGCCTAGCTCTTAATCCCCCGAGCTCACGCTACACCTTTTCGATCCACCAGGTGGAAGTCTGGATCGTAGTGGCGATTAGGACTCGGAGGCGATCGAGAGGCTAGCCGATAGTTCTGAAGCAGGCTGTATCGGCCCCGTAGAGGCATTCGCGGAGCTACCTACACTCGCAGGCCCCGAGGGACCGACCGGTCTGGCCATATTAGTCCACGGAGGCCACGAGGAGGCTGACGTCAGCAAGGGTTGCGTTCTCCTGCCGCGGCGACTGAACGTCCTAGACAGGTTCGCCTCGTCTACGGAACGCCGTCCACGCTGGCGTATCCCTTCGAGTATCGGCTCGGTTTAGCGGCGATGGGAAACGTGTCGCCTTCCATTAATCGCTAGAATTGCTTGCCGACTCCTCGAGGATACTCCCGAGTGTGGAGGGTTACTCAAGGCGACTCCAGTAATGTTGCGCGTTCATCGTGACGTTGTAACAGCTCTTACCGCGGCACAGTTGATAAGGGGGGTAGGTAGTTAGCAAGGTCGATGACAGAAAAATCGAACAGAAGACCGAACGTTCTAGCAAGGGAACGAGCCTCGGCCCGAGGAATTCCTCCGCCGACTTCCGGCTGCTTGCAACAAAGTTTACGCAGACGTGACCAGCCGATTAAAATCTACACCGAACCCTCGGACTACCTACGGTGAAGGGTTCTACGCGTCTCTCCCTCTAACGAGCCACATTGTTGCGCACTATTGAATCCTCACACGCGCGCCTCTTCAGGTACGGACGAGTCTAAGGGCACTGCGCAAAATGTGGTAGCAATCTTTCGGTGGTATCATTCAGCTTCCCGTGGTTAGACGTTCGCCCCACCAGAGTTGCATGCCAACTAAGTAGCCTCTCGACTAAGTAGCGGCTGAGTTCTTCTAATCCCCAGCGGAGCTAAACAGATATGAAGGCAGCAGTCTCAATCTCGTTTCCCCACTCGGGATGCCTGGCGGATTAGATGTCAGCCTTCAGCAATATACAGAGCAGCCGCTTTTGCGCGCGCCTGACTGCAAGGCTGCCGCAGCGGCGCGCACGTGCAGCTGGCCCTGGATGAAATGCCACGGGGAGTCGTGTACGGATTAATTGTTTAAAGAACCGTGTCGCGCGGAGGTGTCGTAAAGCCTGGCGTTCCCTTGAAAACCGAGGGGCGCGGGGAGGGACGGGGAGGAGGCGAGGGGCGGCGAGGAACGGCGGGCACCGGTGTGTTGGTTCATAGAGAACCTCTTGACCTTTCGGAAGGTGTCGCGTAACCTCGCATTCAAACGCACCGGTACGAATCTAATTTCCATTCGGTCGGGCCGGCGCAACGAGGCTTGCATTACGCTGCAAAAACAGACGCGCTCTTTATTATATTCGAGCGGAATACGGTCGTCCAGAGGGATTTCCATTTCCTTTGTCACGCCGTTCCCTCTTATTTCTTTTTCCAATTTAAATTTTCCTCGCGCCCGCGCTGCCTGGCAACCGCCAGGTGTGTATGTGTGTGTATTGTCTTTTAAGTAGGGAAGAGGATAGAGGCGGAGGTAGGAAGGTGTAACAGGAACGAAGCGGTGGAAATAAAAGTGAGCCACGCCGAGGGAGAAAACGATATCATTAATATTAATGGGGCAGACGGTACGCGCCAATCAAATTATGTATACGAGCTGTATGGACTTGTTTACTCTCGGACGTGTCTAACGAATCGATTCGTTAGCTCTCGGAGCGTACCCGTTCCCCGTGAAAGACGGGCTAAACGATACTCGGTGGACAGGCGAGCCTCCGCGATTATTCTACCCCGGGCGTGTCAGTTACCTGCGAGGGTATTGATTTTGCTGTTGTCTCGTAGGAGCTTTTGCTTTCGGAGGAACACTTCCTTTGCAGCTGCGATTCTAACGTGTCGTCGCTTCTACTTAGCTACCATTCACCTCTAGAGCCCTCACCGTACCCAGTAATTCCAGTTTCCAGCTTCTTGATCTACTATACCGAGCTTAATTCGGTAAAGCTCATCGGCCGCACGGTTCCCCGAAACAGAGACCGGGCCCCTTAAAAGAGTGGCGACCGGGCAAGTCGTAACTCCGCGTATCGCTGTTATTAATTCCTTAGGAACGTCCATATCTCATGTCAATGAAAGTGGATCGACAAAAAGGAAGGAAAACGAAGGCGTTCGCTGGCCAAACTACCGGTTCAACGAGTCGAAGAAGCCGCTGCAGAACGAAGGCCCCGAGGCTTCTGGAACGCGTCGGCGCGGCCACCGATCTCCGGCCGCGAAATCTTCCTGCGAACCGGGACCTGACGATAACGTGGTAGAGATCATCGAGTCGGTACACTCTTTGGTACGTCAGCTGAATCCTCTGTGTCGCAGTTCGGTAATCGGGAAAATAGAGGCTCGAACGAAGCAGAGAAATTCCGCCATTTTCCGCGGCAGGGGGTTGGTCTATGGGGGATGCTGCGCCGGGATACATGCGATCTGTACAGAGGGAGAACGGCGTCCCTATTGGAGCAGCATCCCCTACGAAGAGGGCTGGCGGCGTCCCTTCTCACATCTTACCGCGGAAGTATGGCTAAGCCTCCATTTTCCAAATCTGCGGGGTAATATCGAATGTTCGCAGCTAATTCTACGAACCTCTAATTATTCCGACGGATTATAATCCCCGTCGAAGGAGAATTAAATAGTGTTCCTTCGCATCGCAAAAGTTTCTCCGTTAGAACAATAGAACCGGCTGGAATCCGTCTGCGCAGCGGCGAAAGAAGTGCTGGCTAGCAACCCCTCCCACGTAAGGAATGCCCGGGGACAGGGTAAATCGGGAGGGTAGGAATTGATCGTCGGAGCCTGACTGGGGCTCGAGTCAGTAGACGCATAGAGATCCAGCGACGACTGCGCAGGATTCCTCTCTCGCTGCGGTGTGTCGCGGTGGTCGGCGTCGGCCAACCCCCAGTCGGGGGGTGGTCGAGGGTGGCCGAGGGTGCGGCCTTCCTGCTTGTAATCAATACCTGCGCCGGCTGGCTCGCCTCCTCCACGCGAAATCCTGCAGACACGGGTGCCCACCGTCGCCGCGAATTTTTCCTCTTGTCGTCACCCTTATCGGCTTTCGTCGTCGCGTCGCTGGCGTGACCGCCTCGCCCCCAGGCCCTCGCAAATTTCGAATCGTCGCCCGTGAACGGGCCGTCTACGACCCCCTGGATAAGCCGCCTCGTTTCGTTAACCCCGCGCTCCGTCAGACGTCCCTCCAGCCCCTTCGCGACGTGGTCGTTGCCTCGAAAGAGACGGAAGGCGGAGGGCAAAGCCAAGCCTCCGCCGTGATTGTTTCATTTTCGTCGAGGCTTCCGCAGCCGCGGGCAGACGGCCTATCTCCGATCAAAGTCGGATTGTTCGACCGTCCATATCGTTAGGCATGCTGCGAGACAGACCAGCCGCAACGGTGCATCGCTGTTCCTCGAAGACACGCTTCCTCGAAAGCCCGGCCCCGGTAATTGCATAAATGATTCTCACGGGATGATTGTAATTACGCGCCGCGCATTCCTTGGCCACGGCTCGGGGCGGCCGGCGTAAACGTAGATGCGTGAGAGTCGCGTACACGCGAAACTCGGCCGGCGTGTTGCTTAAATCATTAATTAGTGCCGCACGCGCGCTACGCCGCGCCGCTGGAAACTAGGGTTTCGCACGGGCGCCGTATAAATATATCCGCGGTGATTAACAGCTGAATAATCGCGCGATTCCGCGGCCCGTTGCGAGGCCCGCTTGGAAACCGTGAGCTTTTATGGAGACCGTAGTCATCGTTGCATCTCTAGTTTCTGGTCTGCACGCGAACCTTTCGTCGATTCACGGGAGAACAGTCTCGAGCCGAGGCGACTGGTCCCTTGAACGTGCGAAACGATTTATCGCAGGTCTTTGAAGTGAGGTGAACATTTCTGGCGATCCTCGACAGGTCTAAAGCCTTTGTTCTCATTAGTCAAGTTTGTGGTTTGGTAGTGTCAGCTGCCTTCGAGGCTACTTTTAAGGTTACTCGAAGCAAGTAGATTTTAGTAGATATCTAAAATGGTGTCAAATGAGGTGGTCCTCTGCGTTATTGCATAAAATATCATTATTTCTCATATATTTCTAAGAATTTAGTACTCTTGTCATTACTCCATCAATTCTTAGTCACTGTTTTATGATTATAACCTCACTTTCCAAAAGCAATAGACAGCTTGACTCAGGTGTCTTCGAACTTCACACTTGTACCTAAGTTCACACTGTTCCAGCTGTATTTCAAGGCAAGTAAAAGTTGAAAGACTCTCTACTTAGCTTGAAACTTGGAAGAAACTTGAAGGGATATTTCAAGTGAAGTGAATAACAAGTGCAAGTTAGTCTGCACTCGACAGACTTCTTTCTTTCTCTGCCCCTAAACACGTATTCCGTTTATTCCTTGCGAGTAGGAGTTAATTTTATTGTAAACAAGCTGACAGTGAAATATGCAGCCCGCAGCGTTGGCAAATAAACGGCAGCGCCCACGAAAACGCTCGAAACCCGCGCCAAGCCGTTCGGCCAGGAGTGGAAGAAACGACACGTCGCGACTCCGGGGCCCAGCTTCTGGGTATTTTCGATGTAGCCTCGGGGAACGCTGCTCTCCAAAGTTTCGGAATACTTCGCGGCGGTGGCGAAACTACGCTGCTACTTTGTTGCCAACGGCGCGATGAGTGCTTTAGCCGTTCCCATGAATCATACTACATATGTAGATAGTGGCAGCGTTCTTAGCCTGCGCTGCGTTAGGTAGCAACGAATTCCTCTTTTTATTCAGCTTAATTTTAGAATTTTCTCTCGTCAGTTTGCATTGACGACGCTTTCAAGGCGTTCCGTGTTGACATTCTAATGCACTTCGCATCGCGTGCGACGCATCTCCGCTGCTACTTCGACGCAGCGGCTCCATCGCCCTCGGTTGATATTGTGCAATCTACTGGCGCCTACCGTCAACAGAATACCGGGACGATGAGAGTGCAGCCCTGCAATTTTATTCACTGTCCAAGCTGATTGTGGAGAAGGATTCCTTCCTCGAACCTTCGATCTCGTTTCTGACCGACTAATGATAACGTAAGAAACCAGCACCTCGGTTACCATACGCGGATAAAGTCATCCCCGCGATTCCTGCAATACCGATGCTGGGTAAAGAGGTGTGAAAGTGATGGGAGAAAGTCGATAGATGGCGGGCAGGTTCGAATGATTCTCGCGGCACTTAGGATCCATTGAAACAGTTTTTATCTCGTGTGCTCTGCGATCGAACGAGCAGAGGGATCGAAATGTCAGCTCTTGGACGTGGATTTTCGATCGTGTGTAATGTTAGCCACAAGTGACCAATCTGCGCTTCTCGCAGCGCGTTCTACACGCCGAACGATGCCAAGGGGATAAATTATGCCTCGAAAGGAGAACACGTAAGTGTCCACCAGTTATCATTCTAACCTCCCCGTCGAAGGGAAGGATTTACCTTCGCGTGGATGAAAATAAACGTGCTCGCTGCCGCGTCGAGTTCCCCTCGACTAGGAGCACAGCCATGGCTAACGTGAACGTATTCCCAGCAAAGCGAAAACATGGGAGCGAGACAGAAGAAAACGTATGAACACATACTTCAAAACCCTGGCGGATCTGCTGCCGCCCACGCAAGAGGGCCGCAAACGCAACAAGGTCGACATCCTGGTTCACGCCTCGAAGTACGTCAAAGACCTCCATAGCCGTATGGAGGAGTTGTTCTCCACGCACGCTTCGGAAGCGCACAGTAAGAAAGCCCGTATAACACTGTCTTTAAGGACGCAAGCCATTCCGCCTCTTCACCTTTCCATTTTTGCTTGCATGCAGAGGAAGAATTAACCCGTCTGAAAAAACTTGTAACTCAGCTCTTCTCGCGCACGCAGTTGCTATCCACGCTACTGCGAGAGGCTGGAATCACTGTGCCAGCGGAGCCGGCTCTTGAAAAGATATCTCCCTTAAAGTGGTCGAATAAGATTAACGGAGACGATACAGAGCCGTATTTCAGCTCGACGGAAGAAAGTAAGGATGGCGGGGACTGGAGCGATAGAGGGAGGAGATTCTTCTGTATTTAAATGGTGTTTGGTTTCAGTAAAAAATTCTGAGAACAAGAGGGAAAAGTCTGTGGAGCGTAAAGTGCCTTCTAAGAGGAAATCCGTAGCTTCTCCTCAGTCGTCCACCAAAAAGTTGGTAGAGAATAATGAGATTCCTAAAGATGTGGATAGCTTGATCGAGAATCAGGAGAATCAAGCGAATTGTGCGAATAGCAAGGATGACAATTCAGATACGATAAGCAATACATCGGAAACTGGGTCGAAGGAAGCAGAAAGTCACCAAACGGACACGAGTAAATATTCCTTCCGAGTTATTGTCCTGCTTCGTACGTATAACAAGGATTCGGTATGTGACTTGCAATTCTGTTAATTAGGTCCTGAGGTGGCAGTCACGTGCCCATTAAATAGCAAAACAAATAGTGGTAGGTATTTGTAAACCTTAAATAAGATTATAGACTGGTGTAGACCAAGTCTTTGCATTTAATATCTTACTTTTAGCATTACAGAAATTGGATTCTCAGAAAAAGGTAAAGAAAAAAGTAAAGAAAAGGGATGGGAAAAAGTCGGCGACACCATGTATAAATAATTCTGTGCCTAATTTGACTCCGAGCACTCTGATACTGTCTGGTGGTAAATTAATGCCTTTGGTAACTCCTATGACATCGAATATAATTGTAAATGCCCAACAGCAACCAGCGAATCCTATAATTCTTAGCAACTCCCAGCAGAATCAAATGATCGTCATGCAACCTTTAACGAACCGTGTACAAAACTCTGTCGTCTCCATCTGCAATCAGGCTTTAATTAACACGGTACAAAAAGTTACGCTGAACACGGTCCCGAGTATCCGCGCGAACGTGGTCATGGATTCGCAGAATTGGGCGTCGAACGTCAAGAATATAATTAACGCGACGAAAATCGGTGGTCACAAAAGTATTCTACCCAAAGGTAAAGAGGTCACGAAAACTACGATGACGTACAAAGTTCCTATCCCGGCTGTTCACAAGGAGAAGCTAGAAAAGACTAAAGAACAGGCGTGTAAAAAAGACGCGGAAGTTAAGTCGAAAGTTAGCAAAAGTCAGGCAAAGAGTGGCAAAAATCAACAACCCGTGGAAGTAGTAGAAGAGAAAAATGAGAAAGAGAGAAGCGTGGAAAGTGTCGAGGATGCGAGTTCGCCTCAGAAAGGATCGCTCAAGCGATCTTCAAGCGCGGAAGCTAGATCTGCCGACAAACCTGCTGATAAGAAACGGAAGATAAACGAAAGTAACGAAAATACCGTTAAGGTAACTTCGGTGCCTGCCTCGAGCGCGGACTTTGCTGCGACGTACAAGTCCATTGAAAATTTGAAGCAGGTGATTGAGAAGATAGGGGAGGGTGCGGACGAAGATCAAGACGGGGGTGACACTCTTACTCGATCAAACGACAAGGAACCCTGCGCTGAATCAAATGTAGAAACTTCAGCCCCGTTATATACCACTAATGTTAACCACGAGGATGTCTCCGATTCTTCGAAGTTAATTGAACCTTCAGTCTTGAAATCGGACAGCGCGCAATGCGAAACGAAAAAAGATCAGGACCCCCCGATTTCAGATACGGTATCGCCAGTCACCTTTTCAGAGGAGCATTTAAAACCTGTTGACGAAGTAGTGACAGTTTCTCCCGACGCCGAGTTCGATATTCCTGTAGACAATGCGCTAGAGAAGCCGGGTAACGATGTAGATCGCCCCGCTTCAAAATCACCTCTGATGGAAGTCGAAGAAGCTGTTCAAGAGTCTGTGGGGTCTAAGAAGATAAAAGAAGTAATGAATTTAGGCACGGAATTCGACAATCTGTTACAAGTGACTTCCAAAGAGCCAGAAGCCATTGAAAGTACTGCGAACATAGAAAGCAATAAGATCATTCTGAATCTTGACACCAACACCACGACTACGTTGAAACCAGAATCCGGTAGGGTAGCTCAGGTATCGGACAGTATGGCACAATCGTCGTCATCGTTGCTTCCAGTCAGCATAGTCGAGGACGAGTCGAAGTTAACGAAGACGCCGAAGGACGAGATTTCCAAAGCACCGTTGTCGTACAACACGGAGAACTCCTTCGTACCCATCGGCAACCGAGCCGACGGCCTTCACTCGGACCTCTCGAACGATATATTCGCATCCCTCCAAGTTCCCTCCAGCTCGCACAACCCCGAGTCGATATCCCCTACCGCGGCTTTCCTGATGGCGTTCCCGCTGGTGTCCTCGCTGAACGGCAAAACCGAAGTTCTTGATGAGGAGATGAAGGAGGACTTCAAGTATCATAGTCAGACACCGCCGATGCTTTTGCAGATCGGAGCAATGGAGCCCAACAGTTTCAAGATAAAGACATCGTCCCCTTCGCATATAATTGCAGAGAAACGTTTGAAAGTGGCCTGCGAGGAGAAGAAGAGCATAAATCCGCCCGTAAGCGAGCCAGCGAGCTCGGAGATCATCGTTCCCGTGGAATGTAGCTCGACCGCCAAGGCTCTGCCTAAGGTGGTGAACGAGGAACCTCTAAGGGAGCCTTACAAGATAGTGCAAAGCGTGTTGACTTCCTCTTTGGAAAAGTCCACTCCTCCGAACTCCTTCTCTCACGCAGCTTTGTACTCTGTGGCAAGTGTGTCGGATACCGCCTCCATCAGTACTAACACAGAAGCACCAGAGAATCGCCAAGGCCTCGCGAGTTTGCGAAACGCGATCGCCAGTACTACCACTGAAAACGCGATCGCCTCGCAGATTGGGACTGTTTCTATCTCGAATAAGACAAGCCAGAACAGCTGTCCAATTCAGTCTTCAAGCTGTGACACCAGCGTCCGCTACTCCACGTCTCAGGACTTTCTGTCCAATTACTCGACCGTTGTCGATAACAGCCTCACCACTTTGCAACAGAGCTCGGCGGTTTGTAATAGTGGAACGATCCAGGAGACGAGTGCGCCGGTATTAGCGCAGAATGTAGCACCCAATGCGTCTCAGGCATCTTTGGTTTCTCACTTAGGTAACACTACGACGACTACGAACACTTCGTCGTTGCCTCTGCAGTCCATGCAGATGGATTACACGGCGCAGATGAAGGATAAAGACTCCCATAACTCTCGTGTCGCTTACGGGGTTCATAGTAAAGATCCTCTAGTTGATTCCAATATCGTAGCTAACAATCGACTCAATTATACTGGCCACGTAGACAGGATTCTTCCTACATCGTCTCAAAGCATACAGCAGGATTACTCCATGCAGTCTAAGGATGTATCTCTTCCTATTCTTTCTTCCCAGGGTATGCAGACCGTTTACGATTCGCAGCCCAAAGACACCCATGTTCTGACTACGCAACAGAACAGTCACCAGACTTACACGGTCCACGAGAAAGAGCACATTGCTCAGAACTCCCACAATGACTACTCTGTCGATCAGAGTAAGAGCTTGTCTCGAAAAGACGCTGTGTCGTATCCGACGGGAGCTGGGAATGCTTCCAACAGAAATCAGAGCTACCCTTCGAAGGACCCAATAGCGAACTCGTCCGAGAATCACTTCCAACGCAGCTACCCAAAGATGAACAAGGATACCGACTCTACTACCAGTAACATCGTAGATCCGGATGGGAAATTGAGCGATGGTTTGAGAGCGAAGCCTCAGGAATCGCAGGATCACAGGCGAGACACGAGTTACGCGACAACGAAGAAGATCGATGTGGATCCCTTCGCTCAGACATTCTCGTACGAAGTGAAAGAGTCCATGAGCACGCAAGTTGAGCAGAATGTACTGAGCCAGAGCGCTGATAGTATGTTTCAAGGGAAGCGAGACGATACTCAGAGTTATAATTCATATTCTAACAAGGACATGAAGAAGATTAACGCGAGCTCCTCGACTAGCATGAACAGTAAACCTTTGATTCAAAGTGTCCCGGTTTCGCGGTACTCCCAACAGCCAACGTCTTTCGTTGCCACATCCAACTATGAGCAGAGCACCGTCACTGACAATCACGCGAAGTCAACGACCACCGTTGCTCACAACTCTTCCAACTTCAGTATTTTATCCTGGACCACGTTCTCACCCGTCGGCGGCAGTGGGAATAACAATGTGGTACAGTTTGAGCAGGGCCCCAGTCAGACGGACAATACGGAGACAAAAACCATCTGCGAGAATTACAGCTACGTTCCTCTGCACAAGGAGAATGCAAACTTCTCTAACGTGTTAACGAACGACGTCTATTCGGCGAATTCGACAGTGGCTAATATAGATAAATCGAGGATGAAATCTGGAATGGAGCAGAAGCAAGCCTTCGTTGATCCCTCCAAAGCAAGAACCATTCAGGCAAATGTGCCTCCGTCTGGTAAGCAGAGTCGCATGCAAAGTCAGAGTCAAGCTTCGTCCGGCACTAATGACTACAACAAGTTTAGCACGGAGAATAAAAACAAATCCAAGTACGGAATGGAGTCAGAGTACATTCAGAACGAGTACCCCGCAATGGACCCGCAGCAGCAGCATGCGCCAAAGAGCCATCAGCCTATGCCCGCGAAACAGGACAAGGCTGTGTACCCAATGTCCACCTACGATTCCCAAGTGAACTTCGATCTACCCGAAGTTAGTAGTCAAATGAAGTACTCTGTAGAGACCTATGCCAGCTCGAACTTCAAGTACCCAGACAAATCGCAGCAACAGAATCAGAACAAGTATCAGCCGTTGATTCAGGGGCAGGTTCCTCCTCTCCAACACGACAGTGTTACGTATAACAACGACGGGAAGCACGGGCAACAGCATAATACAGCAAAGTCAAAAGTTAATCAGCAACAGCATGCTATCAGGGCACCCGTGAACTGGATGATGACGCCAGAGATCAAACATAACGCAAACATTGCCGACATCATCCTACCGCCTATTGGTAAGGAGCACGAATTCTGCCAGAACAACTTATTCACTCAGACCCCTTCGTACAACCAAGGAACGCCGAATCAATTTTACAACAACTACGACGTCGCGGCTCACACTTTCCCTAATTTACCAGTTCTGCAAAGCGACCCGAAGAGGACTTCAGAGGTGTTTTACTCCGAGGAACAGCCGTTCCCCTGGTCCCCCACGAAAACCAGCGTTCATGTCGAGCAGACGCAGACGGTTAAGGGTATAGATCAGCACATCGTTCCCTCCAGTCTTCCAACTCTGGTCGGTGACCTGGACCTAGGCACTAATATACCTGAGAAGCAGAATTTCTTGTTCGGTCAGGTACCGTCCAGAGTTCCATCCGATCCGAGCAAAGATCCTATCAAGGATAAAGAGGGAACTGTTACGGGGCGTGATTTTCACACTGTGCTGAATAACCAAACTGTTCAGCATCCGGGGGCAGGGCCCTCGTTCCTCTCTGTGAGCCAGCTGGTAGAGCACGAGAAGGCTGAGAAGTCGCATCAACAGCACCATCAGCAACATCATCATCATCACCATCACCACCATCATGCTCATCAGCATCAACAGCAGCAACAGCAACAACAACAGCAGCAGGCTAGGAAACACCAAAGGAAGAGTAACACTAGCCCCAGAGGAAATAGCAAACGGCAGATGGATATTCGAAAGCAAGCGTCAGGCAATGATCAGTTGCACCAGAGGCACGAAGAGCAGAAATCATCTGCACACACTTTCCCAGAACAGGGTTATCAGCAGCAGCAACAGCAGCAACAGCAACAACAGAAGTATCAACAGAATAATGTCCATTGGAGGAGCAGGAATTGCAAGAGCAATTACACCGCGGAAGCATTGATAGGAACGAATAACAGTGTCCATGATACGAATCAGGACAAGCACGCCTCTATAAAGTTCACCACTAACTATCCTCAGAACAAATTTCAGACTAGCTTGCCCACCGCAGACCCGGTCATGCCCATCAATTACTTCTCGAACACGGATGACGGAAGCGGCTATGGGCAAATGGTCAATCAGAACTTCAACTCGTATACGTATTCTTCCAACACAAACATCTATCCTACTTCTAACTTTATAACCAGCATATCAAACACTCCAACCAGCTATATGATGCCGCTACATGATAATACCGATTACATGGAAGCAAACGCCTTCCTCTTATCAAACGTGGCAGCCTCCTCAGCTGCCGCTTCGTCCACCACGTCCACAGTGACAACTTCAACTTCCAATGTAAATACTAACACGAAGAATCATCAGCACTATGGGAAGCACCAGAATTGCGACAAGAGGACTTACTCCACGAACGCGAAGAAAGGGAAGAGAAAGGGTCTGGATGGAGCAATGCAGAATCTAGAGTTTCCTCTTTCGGGTATTAATTCACCCCTGGAGGATTACCATCATTCTACATTTCTGCCACCGCCCCCGCCGCCGCACGCCAGCCCCCTTTATCAGAATCATCCTCAGGCAAACGTGTACACGAAAGCTGTGAACGGCTTACCGCCACCGCCAGTGGCTGGCCCTCAAAGTATACCCACGGTAGCATCGGCTGGTTTCCCCATGAATCCTAACATGCCAAGAGGGGGAATAGTCTCGAGCAACCCCATGACCATGAGTCATCATCCCTCGGGCACTAGTCTCACCAACTTCAACTTGAGCACTATATTCCCCGAGATGAACGATAAAGTACGTAGATCATCCGATTACTCTACCCGTTCTGTACTCGTATCGTCTGTAATGTAGATCGTTGGGTAATCATTGGACCTGTTCATTAGGTTACGGGATACAAACCGCCGAATGGTATAGCCCCCGGCTTATCACAGCCAACGAACCAGACCACGGCTTATGCACAGAGAACCAATTATCCGACGAACCCTCTCTGCCATTTGCCACAGGTTTGTTTCACGGAGAAAGAAATTAATGTCGACCTTAAGTTGATATTAAAGAACAAATACCATCTTCAGGTGTCGGAAGGAAGTCAATTTGGCAATAGCGTTCCTCCTCCCCCTCCGCCTCCTCCTGGCGTAATACATTACAAGAATGTATGATAAAGTAAGTACAAATGAGGGGACGCCTCATTGGCCAATCGAGAATTGTACATATGTAAATAGCGCCTGTGTAATTGATTAAATTAAAGGAGACGTTGGAAGTGAATTAACGGTAACGCATGGCAATATATATCCTAGTCTTTATTATGTACTTTCGTTATTAATTTCAGACAACTTCATTAAGTTCTATAAAAAAAAAAAACAGACATAGACAAATATATTATTATTAATCGTCACTAAATCTGGCGAGATTTATCTTAATTCGCTCATGCACGAGGAGCACGTATATCACAGCACATATTTTCTATTTAACATCTCTGGAGACCGAGTTACCTCAATTCTTTGATAGGCGGTTTCAACGGAATCTTGCCAAAGATGAACCTCTCGGACAAATACATGCTCTTTTCATCGTCCGTTAGTTGACCCTCTATCGAGTAAACACTGTCATCGATGACAGCCACTGTCATAATGGAACTGAACGGCGATTTTCCAAACGGTCCGCCCGAGGACACTGTGACTGTATTGGCCACCTGGGTTTGCGCGAAATTACCAAACGGCGAGGTAGTCTGCTGAGCCCTTGGCGCGAACGGGTTCGCAGTTGTGGTCGTGGCCGTGGTGCTCGTGGTAGCGAACGGTGCCCCTTTCGCGTCGCTGAACGTAGACGCGGCGAACGGTGTTGTCGTAGCGGTAGGTGTCCCAAAAGTCATTCCTGCACTCGTGGTGCCGAATGGCATACCAGAAGATGTGACAGTAGTACCAAACGTTTCGCCGCTGGTCCCCGTCGTTATTCCGAAGGTGGGTCTCGCGAACGGACCGGCAGTCGAGGGGGTGGCTTCGAACTGTGATGTTGCAGTGGCGAACGGGCCGCTAGTCGTAGGCGTGGCTGTGCCAAATAGAGGTGCGTTGGACGTCGATATAGTGGGTGCGGTGCTCTGGCCAGTTCCAAATATGTTGACATTGGGCGCGGGTACGTTAACGCCGAATGCATTTGCCGGTTGGACAGCAGCGGAACTGAAAGTGGGTGTCGTGGCGTTGGGTCCGCCAAAGATGTTGCCGGGGCCCCCGAACGTCGGTTGCTCGCCGAATATCGATCCCTGCGCGTTTCCAAAGTTCGCTCCGCCGCCGAAAACGGGCGCTCCTCCAAAAGCAGGCACTGTCTTCGACTGAGAGAATATCCCCGAACTGAATGTTCCCGGTGCCGGCGTTGCTCCGAAGATCGGGTTCGTGGTCTGTAAAGTCGTGGAACCACCGAACGGATTAGCGGTGGACGTTTTAGCTCCCCCGAATAATGATGTATTAGATTGAGCAGTAGAACCGCCGCTAAATAACGAAGGGGCAGGCGTTGCCCCGCTATTAAATACTGATGTCGTCGATTGCGATGTTTGAGGCCTGGCGAACACATTATTCACTTGGGCGTTCGTCGCAAACACGCTGGGCTGGCCGAACACGGATTGCGGCGATCCTCCTCCGAAAATCGAGCTACCCGTCCCGAAAGTCTGTGCACTTTGCCCTGTATTGAACGTAGAAGTATTAGAATTAGTGGCGCCAAATATAGAGCTAGTGCTCGTCGCGCTGCCAAAGCTCCCTAAATTGCTGGCAAAATTGGGGGTCCCACCAAATACAGGATTGGAACCGCTGGCGGGCCTTCCGAATATCGAAGCGTTACTCTGAGATGCGAAACCTCCGCTGAACGGGTGGCTTTGGTTTCCGAACGTTTTATTCCCGAACACATTGGAGGCCGAGGTACTGACAGGGTGCCCTAGTTGGGGAGTTGCAAATGAAAAATTGGATGTTTTCCGAGTTGTATTTCCAGCCGTAGTTATTTTACCTTTCTGACTTGCTCCCTGAAGTTCTTTCTGAAAAAAAAAAGGTAATCAATTTACGACCAGGTTCTCGCAAAGCCGAACGAACAATCATCGCTATGGTCCACTTACAAGCATCGCTATCGTTTCATGAGTAGGATTCTTCAAGGCATCGCGTTTCGCCTTCATATCTTGGCACAGCTGTTGAAAATGTACTTTCTGGACAGAAGCGAGAAGGATAAGTTAGTTCGCATGCGTTCACAAGTTAGTGTAAAGTAACAGTCAAGTATACAGACTGCTTGCTCGACCATCCCGTTCTTCTGAGCTTGATACATCTCCCATCGAACTTCCTCCGGAGATAGATCGTCCATTCCAGGGATGCATGGCCTCTGCTTGAGCGGTGCGAAACATGACAACAACCACTGTCCACCTCTTTCAGCGCTGAGTACTTCCTTCGCCACAGCAACCCTTGTTTCGGTATATAAAAATTAACTACCTAAAATCCGAAGGAAAACAGTTTCGTAGCGTCGCAATACTTACGCCGTGTATTCCTCCTCATTGTAAGACTCAACCTTAGCACTGGGTCCTACAAATTGAACAGTTTTAACATAAAGAACAAACGTATCATTGAAAATTCTTTGACACCATAGATTTGTATCTAACCGAAAGTATTTATATGCTCGAACTGGCAATATTGTCCAAAGCGGCAATTGCCTTGTCGATAATATTTACAAATAACCATCGCACATGTAAGTAATCACGTCCGCGGGTGTTGCGAAACTGCACGAAACTGCATTTCGTGGTAAATAACCGTACGAAGAAATACTGACGTGTCGCTTCCTGTGAGTCGCACCAGAGTGCGCGACGATGTAGAACATTTTCAAATTACGCGCTACAACTGAAAGAAGACGGTTGCTTTCGACAGAGCGAATAGAGAGAGAGAGAGAGAGAGCGTGAAATTAAAGTTCCTTAAAAAAGTTCTTAGAGAATCGACTTAAAACCTGCGCGATTACTGCCAATTTGTACTTAGCAGGGCCCAGACTTCACCAATTTCGCCGTAAGTTCTTATTACCAACAATACCAGTTATAAGTGAAAGCCTATTAAGACACTTCAGTCTACGTCCTCGAATATTGGTGCTGAATTACGATTCTACTTCTTCTCCAACATCTTTTATAAAGTATTTCGCGGTTTTCTTTGGCAAACAGTAGGAGTCCTCCTTTTATAACGCAATTCACGTATCCTCGCGATAAATGGCACGTAATTATATTTAAAAGGAACATTCCTTTTTGGTCTAGTGCCTCGGGCAAGCGTCACGTGATAGTTCAGCAGATTTCAATTTGCAAATTTATATCTCCCGTAGAAAGGAACGATAGACGGTGATTAATAAAGAGCGGAAATTCCCGTGAGAATTAAACGGCGATACCGTTTCTCGTGGTTAGTTAGCGAAGATTTCTCCTCGCTCCCGTAGAACGGAATTTGCCAATCGCGGCGGTTTAATTCATTTCGTTACGCACGCTGCTGGAATGCAGACGTAAAGGGACAGATCCGCGATCATTTTCTCGCAGGATGCGTTCCGACTTCGTTCAGATCCGTTGACGATCGTTGTCCGTTCCTATCAGTTGCTGTGCATCGAAAAGAGAGAGGAACGAACGGTCCTCGTTATCAGTGAACTCCGGAACACGCCCCACGCCGTCGAAATTAAACCGGCCGAACCCAACCCTCCTTTGATATGCACAGAACGTAATGTGTCATTCCTCACGTGTCCCCGTGAACATTTCGTAGAGAGATCGAACCGTCGGAAGGAGCACGACGCTGCTGGGTTTCGACAGGGACGAGAGATTTTTCGTAGCATTCTCGCAAAATGGTAAGCACCTCTTATCCCTCCGCGAGATATAGGTTATGGTGGGTCGTTTCCTCCGAGACGAACCAATTCCTTATCAGTCAGACAGGCTGCTCGTGCAACGAGTCTCTATCTACCATTTCGTATTTCGTTTCTCCGCGTGTTTCTACGATTTCAGTGGTGGCGAGGTAATGATCGGTCAGAACGAATTGTGAGTTCGAACTGTTCTTCTTTCAGTCGGGCACGTTGAAGCCTTATCTGACAGCGGTAAGGCGAACGCTTACCGCTGCACTGTGCCTGGAGAACTTCTGGTCCCAGATAGTCGAGAAGCACAACAAGCCCGAGGTGGAAGTGACAGCCAGTAAGGAGCTCCTTCTGACGCCGATATTGATAAGTAGGAACGACAAGGAGAAGGTGCTGATCGAGTCCAGTATAAACAGTATAAGAATAAGCATCGCCGTCAAACAGGCGGACGATCTGGAGAAAATTCTGTGTCACAATTTCACGAGATTCATGACCGTCAGAGCGGAACACTTCATCATTCTCAGGAGGAAGCCGGTGGAGGTATAAGTCCTTTGAGTTTACAGGAGTATAGTCGGGAGAGGCGAACTGTATTATTAATATCGGAATTGTTCCACAGGGTTACGATATTAGTTTCCTAATCACAAACATCCACGTAGAACAAATGTACAAACACAAAATCGTAGACTTTATCATCCATTTCATGGAAGAGATCGACAGAGAGATCAGCGAGATGAAACTGTCTGTGAACGCCAGGGCTCGCATATGCGCGGAAGAATTTTTGAAAAGGGTTAGTATATATAAAATACATCGCGTTGACGTTAAAGTCGCGAAAGATATTTGAACAAGAATTCTCGTTTCAGTTTTAATTCCTGGGACACAGGGTGTTACCAACATAGCAATAATTGCAAACGCCAGGTCGCTAACAGTGCCCGTAAACTAAGCTGGCTGACGCAGTTAGAATTATTTCACGGATAACTTCCTACCTTAACCGAAACCGGCCCTCTGTCCGAACGCCAATCCCTGCTGTTCTCCGGCTACGAAATCCATTAAATAAAGTTCTCCATTAATCGGTGTTACCTCCAGCTGTCTAACGAATAACAAGTCTGACGTACAAGTAAGTACCATATGGTATTCATTTAACTCATCGCCGTGAACCATTCTGGATGCTAGGGTCGGAAGGTTCGTCCCTTTCTCGCAAAGGAGGAAACTAGTCGCGAACTGGCATCTATTCAAAAAGCGTCGTTCTAAAACTAATTTTAATGTTCCGAAGTCTGGGGTATAAATATCGAATATGACGAAACTGTGAAAACCACTTTATAAACTTTACACGCGACGATGTTAGTTCTCTGGTAGGGATATCGCTGTCGAGGTAGACCCCTTCGAGTCTGAACAGACTTTTTCGATCATGCAGTCGTACGAATTTTACATAATCTGCCCATAGCGTACATTTTTTACGATCACACCACTAACGATACAGATTTTTCTAAGCGAATGGTACTTCACTGATTCGTTGAACGATACTTATTATTTAACGATACCAGCTCGCACCGTCGCATCTAAGCTCGACAGAAGAGTTGAGCGAGGATGCGGCACGAGGCGGGTTAATAGGAATGATGATTTTGTCGGCTACTGGGGATCTTTCAGGGACATTCCTAATCGCGAAGCCATCGGTTACATTGTGCATTGTTATCAACACTAGTAACTAAACCGCAATTGACGTCCACCGACACTGGTATATATTCTAACGTGTTGAACAACTGCCAAACACTATTTAGCGTAGCGGAGCGATCGAGGGACTGTAATTACGATTGTCTTAATCACTACGGATAGCGCTAAGAAGTTCCGAGGTAATCTTTATTGTAGTTGCGAGGGAAGTTGTATCTTTATTGCGGCATCGTATATTTATGGTGGACAGCGCGTCGGGCGTGGACCACTTTGTTCGAATTTCTCAACGATTCCCATCGAGGCTCAGGTTTTTAGAACACGACGGGATGTTTTTACACCGCGATTTCTCTGGTTTACAGTTTCGATAGGTAACGTTGCGTTCGCGTGGCTCCCCTTTTAACACGGTCGTTTTGGCAGACACTCTGCGGCGTCCCGCGCTTAGACCAGCCGCGGCCAGTGAGAGACGGTGGTGTGTATGCGCGAAGCGTGCAATTTCTTTTGCATTTATTAAAGTTCTATTTATCTTACGAATCATTGTAACCATATGATTTAATACTAATGTAAATATAAATAAACGAGAAGAATCATCGACAGGGCACGGCTCTACCTTTCGAATCCTCGAGTTGGTGTCCTATGGAGTGTTTGATCGAGGAATGCTTTTAGTTGTGTGCGATAGTTTTAAGGTCTTAGATACTACATCGTTGGAGTACAGAAGAATTCCTTTTCTTTCGAAGGTGGCACCAAGTTTTAGTTTAGCTTTCTCAAACAAACCTGTTATTATTCCAATGATTGCGTTACCCAAGTATGGAGATACTTCTTAGCTAGCTACAAATCCGATTTCAGATCTCCAATGCCCAAGATTCCCGCATTCCCTTATAATCCACTCCCTGGAGCGCCTTTACACCTGCAACACGCAAAGCGCAAAGGCCGCCTCGAATCACGGGTAACCGTCACGTTCGTGATTCCTCTTTCCATCGGAGAAGGGTAGCCTGACAGAGGCCAGTCGCTCGGCGATTCGCGATGCCATTCACCAGTGGCAGTTCGCGAGTTTTCCCAGCCACGAGGCGTCGCGACGGCTCTCGCGTGCTGCGATCGGTTCGCTCGTGTCCCGGTGCAGTTTCCACCGAAAGCAGTCAACCTCTCCGTCGCGCAAAGTGGATCCGAAGATATTCTAGAAATTAACGATACACATACGCATCCGCCGATAGAAATAGTTCTAGTAATCTGTAATTCCGGTAGATCGTTGAATCCTAAGGATTCCGCGTCTGGGATCGCGAAAAGCTCCCTAGGAATCCCCCGGCAAAAGGGTTACACCGCGAAGAACGAGGGGAGCAGGCAGGGGGCAGAAACAGCGAGCGGAATCCTCGCAGAGAAAGTTTTAAGCTCGTCGTCTCGCGGCCAGTTACCAACTTTCCGCGGGTTAGCCCCTCCACGGGAGGGTGGGTAGCTTTAAGGGGTCCGCGTAATCTCGTTTGCGCCGCTCGAGATTTCGAGATTACCGCGACCCGGCGCGCGCCATTTTCGAGGGAAAAGCTCGCGGGGAAGATTGTTGACAAACTTCGGCGGCGAGGGGGCGTCGTTTCTCCGCCCCTGTCGGAGGCTGCTCGTAACAGGGGGATTTTAGCGTCGCTGATCCGCCGAGAAACGTCATCCCCGCCGGTGGAAAGGGAGAAACTCGGCTGTTAGCGCTGGCCTTTGGAGGCCCATAGAGCTAATTCCTAACGAGCGACCAAAAATACACGGGCAGAGAGGGACTGGCTGTAGATAGCCGACGAGGAAGAGGCAGGTAGACAGCAACGAGCCGGATAAATGGAAGCTTACGATTAGCGCGCGAGTTTTCCTTGCTTCCACTGCTCTTTCTTCTTTACCACCCCCCCCCCCTCTCCGCTTTGAATTCACCCTTACCCGTGTTTTTATATGATTTACTCTGCCTCTGAATTTATTGCGAATTTGAAAATCAACTTCGGCGATCGTTTCTTTATTATAAAGAATCACGAGGGGTTGCGATTCGATCGTCGATCTCCTGATTCTCTTCCCTCCCCTATTTCTTTCTCTACTCTCTCGTCCCCTCTCCCGATTCTCTTTCTATTTATCTCAGCGCGCTCTAATTGCTCTTGTTTTATTTTTTTCGCTACTCCCCTCCGTCCCGCCGTCCTCGTCCCTCTCGAAGAGAGCATCCCGCCTCTCTGGATCTCTGCCCTTGTCCCTCCCGAGAGGAAAGCCTCGCAACTCCACCCTTCCATCCCCCGCGTTGCCCTGTCCTCGTCGATCTTTTTCAGCCGTTACTTCCTCCCTCTCTGTGCCTCCCCGTGGCGTCCCAGCGGCGCGCTCCCGCGGCGGGCTTGCGCGACGCCGCGTGCTTTTTACGCCGACGCCGACGCCGACGCAGCGGCCGTCGCTCGGAGTCGGCGTAGTCTGGGGCCTGGCGTCTCCCGATCGGGAACGGGAAAGCAGCTACGGGGGAACCGAGAGGCAGCAAGCACCCGGTGCGTGTTCCTCGCGCTCTCGACGCCGTGCTGGTCGTCGCCGCCGCCGTTCTCGTCGTCGTTATCAATCGGGACGCGACCCGTTTCCGCCGGAGAACGGAGCCGCTGTTCTCCCTGCCGCGGTGAGGATCGCCGACGGGGCACGCTTTCGTGGGGGTAGAAAACAAAAGGGGGCTAGTGAGACGGGGAACTCGGGGGGATAATAGAAGCGCGGAGAGACGAGGAGTCGAAGCGGGACGGAGAGATTTAAAGCGCGCAGAGGGACGAAAGGGAGAGAGTAAGAGAGACACTGGGAACTCGTGTGCAAGGGTTAGCCGGTCGCGAGGGAAGGGAGAGCGGAGAGAGAGAGAGAGAGAGGGAGAGGGAGCGAGGCTGCGAGCAGAGGGAGAAGGGGTTGGGCGGGGGAGGTAGAAAGAGGGGCAAGGAGGCCCGAAGGGGAAGAGATAGAGAGAGAGAGAGTGCGAGCGAGAGGGGGAGAGAGATAGACAGCGAGCAAAAGCCGTCTTGCGTGCCACGAGAGAGCACCAGAGAGGGCCTAAAGTCGAGAGTTAGGAGTTGTGGCTCGTGGTTGTTAGATAGGATGCGTGTGCCTGGGTGCGGTGTTCCGCCACCACCCGACAGCCGACGGTTCACCAGCCAGACCAGCGCCAGCAGCATCGTCAGCGACGGCCGTTACGCGGAAAGCAGCGAGCGACCTTGCACGGCAACCCCGAGGAACGGCTACGCGGTAGGGTGCGCGATCGCGCCCGATCAGGGGAGGAGAAGAACACCTCGTGGTGGTTGCTGGACAGTTTGGCGATCGGCCTCTACCAGCCGCCCGGAGGAGCACCGTCCTATAGAGACCAGGGCTACGTCGAACAGGCGTTTGGCGCGCGAGCAACGAAGGGACAGCAGGTCGCACGAGGACAACGTAGCCTGGACCGGGCCCCTGATCGCCGGTTCCGTGCCCGCCCCGAGATCCTCCCTGAGCCGCTGGTCCAGCTGCTGGTCCGCTCGGTGCAGCGGGTAGTCGTGCCAGGAGGCCTGCCGATCGCTGGTCCGCCACCAGCTGGAGCGGCGTTCTCCAATCCCCGTCGTGAACGCGGGCGTCCAAGGACGTCAAGACGACGCTGTCGGCGGGCACACGCTCGCTGGACGACCGTCAGCGCGGTGCAAGCCGGCTTCAGCCTGTACCACGGCCGACGTCCCAGCTACTCATGTTCATCCCGGACACACTGAGGAGCTGTATGGTGGAACCGGATGTCTCGACTTACCTGCAGGCCCCTTCCGTAGGACAGGTGCCGCTCGATCACAATTCCCTTTTCAATTTCTTCTTTCTTTCATCTCTTTTTCCGCGACGAACGCCTTTTCTTTTCTTCTTCCTTTCCATCACGCATCTCGCAGAGCAGTGCTTCGTAGTTTAACCAGCAGCTTCGCTAGCCGCTTTTTAGCACGCTAACCGATCGGAGTGGTGTTGTTGTTTCTGTGCGCCGCGCCACGCCGTCGCATTCCGGAGCGCTTCCACGCGCCACGATTGCCGCTTCCGAGGGACGATTGTCACGGCTTCGGGGTAGACGTAGGGGTGTTTATTTGGGCATCTGTCGCGTTAGGAAACTGTTGCATCGAGATCGCTAGTATTTCCGCAGGAAATTGAATCGCGTCAGGTGTCAATCTTTGGTGAAACTTTCACGTGGAATTTCTACACTATTTCCCCCGCTCCCCGCAAATCTATCACCTCCTTTCTCTAAAACTTCGCCTTTCCCTTTCCTCGAAGATTATCTGCTTCGCCGAGCTCCGGCTTCTCCCCTAAAACACTTTGGTATCGACTTCACCGATGCACCAGGGAGTCGCAATCTCGTCCGTCACTTGCTCTCCGTTTTGGGAAACTTCTCAGCCCACTTTCCCCGCGTTTCTCGCCAATTCGGGTGAATTATGAGTCAGGGAGGACGAAGACGTCGCGGGAGCACGTGCGACTCGCGTGCACCGAGCGTCTTCGACGTTCCCCAGCCGGCGATTATCGCGACGCATCCGGTAAACACCGTTGTTTTGAAGCCGCGTGCTCGCGGATGGGAATGGAACCGTTTCCAGCGATGACTTTCGTGGAACCCCGTCCAGCCAGTGATTCACCGTGCACCGTGCTCTTCTTTCTTTTACGTAGCTGGAGATCGAGTTTCCCTTGATTGCGCGGCATTTCAAAGATTCTCCGTGAAGCGCGACTGGAAGAATACCTACCCCTCGTCCCCCGCGGAATTTCCAAAACGCGGAGAATCGCTTGTCCGACGCGGCTGATCAGAAAATTACGTAATCGTCCGAAAGCCAATCGCTAGGGCTACCCCGTGCTACCTTCGCCTAAAAATGCAAGGCTACGCTCAAACAATTATTCTCCCACCTTGCAAATGCATTTGGGGGCTCGCTACTCGATAGGCTACCGGTCACGAGCAACGGAAACAATATACTAAGGGTACTTCTATGTTGGAGCTGCGATAAACGACCAGAGCGACGCATCGAAATACATGTTATTGTTTTATAATCGAAGTGTTTATATCGGAGCAACGAGCAGATCTGCGTTTTCTAAAAGATGACCAACGATAAGAGTGCCCGATCCACGCTCTTATAGTTTCTTTCCTAGCTCGAACATAAACGTACCCTTGTAGACACAAGGAAGAAAGAATTAGAGTCCAGTCGAAAGAGGCTCAGCGAGCGCGGGGTGTGATTATTACGCGACGGGAGGGTGTCGGCTGTCGGAGGGGGTGGGTGGCGCGAATGCAACGCGATCAGTAACGTTGCACTTGGAGGCGGTGCAGCGGCGGCGCCCCGCGTGTAAATACCGATGCACGTATAAACACCGTGCCCCGTAGTATATTGGCGGGCTGCACGCGAACCTGCCCGTGATTGTTCCGCGTGCTTGTCATATACCGATCGTCCATTCTCCGATTCCCCGCTCGTCAGCTGATCTCCAGCAATGCGGCTCTCGTTCACGCGCGCCCGCGCGCCCCCCCCTCGACGGTTCGCAGGCCCTCGAGCGCGCGTGCACGCGTGCATGCACGTAATTATGTAAGGAAACACGACTATTTATATCGATAATCATGAATGTTACGTAAGGAACGGTGGCGGGGCCGCGTCACATGCCTCAATCTAATTTTTTATATTTAGATCGCGCTTGTTCCCGCGTCCGCGTGCTCCACAATCGGCGCCCTTCGATATCGACTTGGAGTTAGTCGACGGCTTCCTCGGCTGTCCTTCGATCCGTGGTCCACAGCGGCGACGTGACGTCGGCTTTGCTTGTACAGACCGCGTTGTTTGCTTTCCTATAGCTGCCCGATGAATCGGGCAAGAGTTAGTAGATGGGGATTACGACAGATTTCATTCGGTGTGATATTTGTTAACTGGGTTACCTGGTTCCTCGCGAGTTCCTCTACCCGTCCCTGGTCACAGTTTCTGGTTGGAATTTCAGTAAGGAAGATACCTTAATCTTTCAAGGGATCGGGACTAAACCTGCGCGCAGACTAAAGGTCTACGTACCGGCTCATTCGTGAGCAGCTTTTTTTCCTGCTAACCTCCGGACGCTGTTGGGAGCAGCTTGTGGAGGAGCAACGCGGGGAAGGAGTACCGGGGACATTTCGCCGCGACAATCGGAATTTCGTAGCCCACTTAGACGGCGAAAATGTCGCGTGGATATAGCCGGGGAAGGTTCGTTGTCCCCGGGGAAACGGCGTCCTCGCCTCCAGCAAACTTAGAACAGTCATTAGCGCGGCGAATACGGTATTTACTCTGGGTGGTGCGCCCCGATACGTCGGACGCGTGCATTACCACCCGTGATTCCCGCGTGTCCCTGGGATCCTCGATCACCGACGGGGGGTGTGTGCAATCGCCCGTCACGCGACGAACGTTCAGTTTCCCTCATCCGCGATCCTTCTGAAAAATTAACGTCGCGCGTGGAAGACTGAAAGAACCGGCGCCACTTACGCGGCGACCCTTCGACTCCTCGGCTCCTCGGGATTTCGGTGCATTAACAATATTAATGTCGATGAAACTTCTAACGACCCTGGCTCCCCAGTCCGCCTTACTAACTCGCGGGAACTCCGGCTCTAATGCGCGGAAACTTCCCTCGGCTCTCGCTAACAGAGACTCGGGCAACCTGTTCGGAAGCTCTCCCTAGCTTCCTGTCACCAAAAACCCTTAAACGAACTACCAGTAATCCACTCGAACCCGTCACCATCTTCCCTCCAAGTTCCTCGATGATACCACCTCTGCCCTCATCCACGAGCAGCCTCTTTTTCATATCGCAGCGTGTTCCCCCCTCCGTTCGCGGAACTGCCACGGCCAATCTGTCTTATCTCCCCTGTATAAAATATCGGCTGCCGGTCCGAGGGTGGGCGAGAAAGAGGCGGGGGGGGGGGGGGGCTCGTATCAAAAATTGCGAGCGTATCCGCACGCCAGGGCCCCCATGCATAACGCGCCTCTATCTAGGAGTCTATGTCAGTGTCTATCTTAGGGCAGACGTAGAGGAGTTTGGCTATCGATCGTCTTCGCCAGCGGCGGCCGCGTGCTCGCCACCCTCGCCCCTCGTCTTTTTCTTCGTGTTCCATCGCCGCCGCCGCTTCTTCTCGCCCTCTTCTTCCTCTTCCTCCACACCCCCCCCCCCCCGCCTCCGTCGCCGGTCCAGCGACGGAACACGCGGACCGTCCCGCAAAACACGCTTCCACGGCCGTCCGACATTCGCCCGTCCGCTTCTTACTGCGGACTCCGTCGTTGCTCGCCCATCCTCCTCCCCCCCCCCCCTCTTCTCCCTCGTTTCCTCGGCGCTGTCCACTTTGTTTCCCGGGGGCAGAGTCGGGTCTTTGGAACGCTTAACCCCGCGACACAGGATCGCGAGCATCCCCGAGAATTTATGGGGTGGGCAGTTGAGTTTTGGGCTCGTGAATTTCGCTGCGTTCGGAACGTTCCGGGGGTTGGCCTTCTGGCCCTCGTTGGCGGGCGGGGGCGTTCATTCGTTACGCGAACGATGGCTCGGACTGGTGGCAAGTTCGCGACGGAGCGAGGTGTAATTCGTAGACGTAAGATAGCTTTTCTATTTCGTTGGGATTAGCGACCAGTCTCGTTGCCAAGCCGAAGCATTCACGGCGAGGTGTCCGTCCATCCTTTCAACGCGTAGAGGGGGATGTTTTTCCCCGTTTATCGGTCCTCCAACGATCCGACTGGTTTCCCGGTACTCGCAACGCAGACACAACGGCCGTGTTTTTCAGCCTCTACAGAATCAACCGTTGATTCACGGCGCAACTCTATTTTTAGCGTTTCGAAAAGTCGGTGTTCCATTGCTTTTTCCGCGGGTTTATTGACGCGGAACGAGGCGCGCAGGACAGCAGCCTCCGCGGGGAATTAAAACGTGGGAAGAATCAATTGTAACCCCCGGTCCCCCTTCCTCGAGGCTCGCGCAATTTGCTGATCGCTCTCCTGGGGGGCGGGCGTGAAATGTCGCAGCGTGTGTGAATTTCGCACGACACTCGCCCGTACAGCGACTCTTAGAAGCACTTCAGGAACAGCGGAATAAAGACTCGATTGAAAACGAATTCACCGGACTCCTGCCACCCATCCATTGAATCTCGAAACACTGAGAAAGACCGATTCTCAAAATGCTTCCATGCGAAAAGATTTAAATCCCTACCGCACCTTTGAAGTCGATTTGAAGCCTCTTGAAGACCCATCGCTACTCGAGGATCCACGAGGAAGGACCGCGAACCTGGGGACTTATCTCGTCGCGAGGCGGAGGCGTCGAGGTGGAAGAAGTCGAAGGAGTCGAAGAAGCAGGGCGTAGAGAGAAAGAGAGAGAGAGAGAGAGAGGGACAAGTTGCGTCGGTTCGAGGGCAAATCTAGTAAGCTAGGACAGGGGCTATTAATAACTGTTTGGGGTGCCGTACCTGGCCGCAGCGCGGTGCCTTCGCCGCGCGTCTAGCTACGCGCGTCTCGTCGGCCGGCGTCTCAGTGTCGTCGCGACGACCGACGTCGTACCCGTCGCTCCGACGCCCGACGGTCCTTCTGCCGGGCTTTCTCTGCCCCGCACCGCGCTCCTCGGTCTCGCCATTCGCGCTACCCTTCGGCCTCTGCTCCATAGCCTTCGTTCATCGCGGAACCACGAACAGAGAGATCGAAACGGGAACTCGAGCTGTGCAACGGCATCCAGCGCGCTCTGTCGATCGAGAACCCGATTGCCGTCAGGCTCTCGGGATCCAGTGGATCAGTGTCGAGGCTCGCCTCTGTGAATCGTCGGATCAGTGACCGAGGGACAGGCCGTCGGATAGACGAGCCTAAGGGGAGCAAGCTTAGTCCGACCCTTGGAAGGACTCGCTGGGTGCAGGCCCTCCCGAGCCTGGGAGCATCAGCTGATTGCGCGTGTCGGAGTGCTCGATCGTCGCGGCTTACTTTCTGGGCAATTTGCAAACGTTTCCATAGCTTTGTCGTTTGGGATACACGTTAATCGCGATTAAACTGATAGTAAGTAGTTGAAGGGTTGGACAGAGATCGGTGGTCGAGCAATGTCGCGATTCTTGCGAGTTTCTCGCTGGCTCCCGCGACTATTTTCCCGAGGGGAAGTTTGATCGTGGCTGGCGAGTGGAGAGTAATTATGTAATTGGTCGAACGATCGCGAAAGAGTGTCTTCTGTGGAAGTAGAGGTTGGCGGTATCGATGTTTCGTCGGATTCAAGGGAACTCGAGGTGTTCTCCGTCGAGGCAAACCGATAAACAAGCTCCGTCGCGCAGAATCCGCGTCGATTTATCGCCGACAACTACGCACCAAAAAATCCGCTTTGCGAATAGAAGCGACACGTGCGCTCGGTGGTGGCCCTCTTCACCTTCGAAACCTACCTCCCTAGTATCTTTCAACGACAGAAATGCTCGCTGCGCTAAGTGCCGCAAGAGCGATAATTATTTCTCTCAATATAGACTTCCGACGGTTTATCTACTCCCTGGATTATAATTTATTTCTAGAAGCTTCTCTGCTTTCGAAAGCTTCTATACACTGCGCGATCTTCGAGCACCTCCCGCGCCAACAGTGAAACGCTGTGTCTGAATTAAAAAAAATCTTCATCCGCTCCAAAGGAATTTTCGTAAATCAATATATCCGCCGGCAAGATAAATCGTCCTTCGACACTCTCGCGCTCCAAAGAGCATTCTTTCAAGGGCCAAGACGAATGTTCTGGGTAGTAATGCTTGCCGAAAATTTATTTCCCCGGGCAGCCATGTGCCGGTTCATCCACCCCGGGAATATCGAGAGGAACCTGGCGGAATCGTCCCTGGAGCCCCTCCCCCGTCCTCCGCGTCCTTGCCTTCCCCCCCTGGTCTTTTCCGCGATGACGACGGTCGCGGCGTCACCGTGCTCCTTCTTAATGCCTTTGATTTTCGTCGGCCGTCCGAAAATAACGGCGCGCCGTATAGGCACATGCGCACACGAGCGCAGAACTCGCGTGTACGCGCGAACCGTAGCGGATCCCGGTGACAAAGCGAGCGAACGGCTCGACTGGCGGCTTGAGAATCATCCTTCCTCTCTGCTCGCCCGGTCAGCAATTTCGGATAATCCCAGGGCAGCTTCCTCTCGCGTGGACCCCGCGTATAGTTGCCTGGCGAAATCGCGAAATCTGCTCTGCCTCGAGGGATGCCGATCGAGTTCAGCGGTGGGGGGAGGAATCAGTGCTGAAAAAGCTCGCAGCGCGATCTGTGCGGACCCGCGATCTGGATAAAGAACTCCCGAACCAGCCAGCGGAGGAGTCCACGATCAAATTTCCCCATTGTTCGCGGCGACCACCTCGGTAGTCTCGCGCTGGTAGCACAGTCGATCGGCAAACAGACAACGTCCGTTTTTCTCGCAACAGAAGCCACAGCATCGGAAGATCTAAGCGGTCGTCGCCAACCTGATAGTTCCTCGAGCGTACGCAGCGTTCTCCAGAGAACTCGAAGGGAATCAGGGAAAGCCTGCGCTACTCTCTGCCTGCCGCGCTTTGTTGTCCGAGGCGCGCTGAGGAGAGACGAGGATCGGGCCGGATCTGGGAGATCGAAGAGACTTTACGCGGGGAACGGGGGCTTCCCGGAGCGACCGAGGTCGGCTCGTTGGTTCTTAGTGGAATAAAAGGGCGAGGGAAGGGGCAGGAGGATAGACAGAGGTGGTGCAGATGAGGCCACGATCAATCTGCGACAGGGTGGCGGAGGAGTGTTGCGACCCTGACGGTTGTTACTGCGAGAATCGGTGCTTCTGACAGCCGGACGGCAGGAGGGACAGACAGACGGTAGTGTGCCACAGCAGCCGCAGTGCTTGCGAATACTCGATGGTTCGTGTCGTTTGACGCTTGTTCACAGGCCACCCCCGTGTTCTTCCACCGTACCCCTTCGCTCACCTTCGCTTCATCCTGCTCCTAGCTCTCGCCTCCCCGTCCGTGAATTCGTAATTGGCGATTGGGGTAATTGGGCAGGGCCTCGAGGAGGTTCTCCGGAACGTCGTAGATCGTAAAGGGTCGATGCTCTGAAATCAAATGCTCCTGGTATCTTTGCAGTGGAACTTTCTCCGTGGAAACGGGGAGAAGGTGTCTCGGTAATGCTTATTTCCCGACCCCTCAACGTGTCCCGATCACGGGTCATTTACCATGCACTCGTCCACTCGAAGCTCCTCCGATGAAAAGCGCATCGCGTCGCGATTCAATGGTTTTCTCTCGCGGGCCGAACGGGGCGAGTGAACGGGGGATGATACTGCGCGTTCGTTATTGTTCCACCGATGAATATTCCTCGAGCAGGGAGGTGAGGGTTGATTTTGATAGGAGAGAGAGAGAGAGAGAGAGAGAGAGAGAGCTTTCCCATAGAGAAAGTCACCCTAAAATTGATCCTCCGTGAAATGGTGTTTACATCCCCCGTTCCGTCTTCCGTGACCGCCGGTATTTGCCTCACAAAGGGACGATCGCTGCAGAAGCTCGATCCCTCCGCGCACCCTTTCGTTTCTCCTCACCCTACCCCACCTTCGCTCGCGCTGCGACCGGAAAGAGAGATTCATCGACGTTTCGATCCGCCGGAAGAGTTCGACGCTGCGATAAGGATGGAGTTTCCTTTTCCCCGACGTCTGCGACCTTTTTTTCTCCCCCTGGTCCACTCGGGGGAAATCGACTCTCTCGTTGGAAACGAGATTTCGACTCGTTTCACCCTCCACGTCGAGAGAGACTCGATATCCTGCCGGTTCGACCCTCGTAAACGGAGATTGACTTCCTGCATTGTCCGCCAGTGGTTTGCTTTCAGTTCGAGCCGCTCATTTCGCCGGAATTAAATCAATTAAGACAAAGCATCGGCTGAGCTGCTGGGGTTAGATCGCGGTGCTTCGAGTCGGGGGGGGGGGATGAGGATCTTGCATAATGATGGCTCAAGGGATGAATCGTTTATCTATACTGAGGGGTATATTAGTAAATATTATCCAATAGACTGTACTGTCATTTTTGCGAAGGTTTCCTTAGGGTTTCGCGGGGGTTTTAGGAACTTGTAAACCCACGCTTCCTCCGATCCATCTCCAAATAATCGAATAAAAATCCACACTAGCGCGGAGAACCTAATCGAACTGCATGAAGCTAACCGGTAGACTTGCACAATTAACGCATGCTAATATTGGAGAAATAAGATAGAAACTTTCATCCCTTCGAGGACGAGAAGATCATATATTCAACCCTGCCTTTAACATTCTTATTGCTAGAATTCTAGATCCCTATCCTACATTAAAAATAGATCATGCGATACGGGGAAACCCTCTGTCGAGTCTGCGAGTTGCGAAGAAATCGTTAAACGCCCCCTCTCGCGTAAATTCAGGGAGCCCGGGTAATTTCCCTCTATCGAAATAACATTCCTTCGTCCCGACAGCGGGCGACGGAAACATTGGCCGGGGGTTTCGACGGGGATTGTTGATAGCGGGGAGGGTTCCGTCTCGTTCTCGACGGGTGCGAATCGGCCGTTGGCCGCGACATTTAATCAGCTTGCGTTATCGTGTGCTCGCAGGATGAGTTCCACCCATTCATTGAGGCCCTCCTACCATTCGTGAAGTCTTTTTCGTACACGTGGTTCAACCTACAAGCCGCCAAGAGGCGATACTACAAGAAGCACGAGAAGCGGATGAGTCTCGAAGAGGAACGTCAGTGTAAGGAGGAGCTCCAGGTGAGTGATCATTCGCTATTATATTATTAACAATGATCCCTGCGAGTCTCACAGACGCGAAGGAATATTCTTCAATGTACAGTTTGAGTTTAACAGAACTGTAAAGCAAAGACACCTGAACTCGTAATATTTAATATTAAATCTGGGTATACGAAGCAAATGAATCTTTGCAGACTTAACAGTTTATAATCGTGATGCCAGTGCTTCTTCTTTTTTTTTTTATAATTATCAGCCACCCTGAAGGGTTTGAAATTTATACTCAGCCGCGCGTGGTAGAGTTCGATACTTTTAATCAAGATCAATACTTTAATGGCGAGGTTCCGTGGCTCGAGGCAGCCGCGTTTCGTTAGCCACGGCGGAGTAAATGCCAGACGATTGCACGAGAGTCCAAGCCGAGGCTCGCTCGCTAATTTCATGGTTAGGAATAAAAATAATGAGGTTTGAGACTATTTCGGGCGCAAAGCGTCCCCGGTGACGTGCGCTATCGCTCAGCCTCAAAGCCAGCAGTTCTCAATCGTCCTATAACGATCGCGCATCGGCTCGTTTTTATTAATAGAACAATCCGCGCGAAACGGAGGATATCAGCGAAGCTGCGTGGAATTTGAAAAATCGTCGAGCCGGACCGAGCGGCCCGAGCTGCTTAATTTTCGGACTGCGGAATCTCTTGCGAAATACGCGACTAATGGGATTCGTGACAGAGTCGTTAATGACATGGATCTAGAGGATCCATATTTCCACTATTATTTCTGAAGATAGAACCAGAGGCAATGACGCGTGCCTTTACCAGAATTCCTCGAGAATATTCTTCATTCTGACAAGAAGTGGCATAAAGTCCCAATAGTCGTTGAATAGCTTGCATCGTTGGGTCGAGGTTTTCAAAAAATTTCTCTCGAAAGGTAGCCGCAATCGGGGAAAGTGGAAGGATCTGAAGTTTCCCGAGCAATCCTCCGAGAGCTTGCTCTTCTAATAAAGTGTCGCCGGTAAGAGGAAACTGTGCTCCTCGAAGGGTAACCGGAAGTCGGCGAGGGAAGTAAGAAAACAGTCGGTCTAGTGTAATCGAAACTTGGGGGTAACTTTTCCTGAAAGCTCGGCGGAGACTTATGCTCGCGATTAAAGTCCCCGCGGAAACTTTCCCCGGTGTCTTCGAGCCCACAGCTTCCGGTCTCGGCGTTGCACGTTAATCGGTTTAAGTTTCAATTAAGCGAAATGTTCAAACGTTACGTCGCCTCGCGATCAGTTTGCCCGCTCGTCGAGATTAACCCCCCGACGATCGCTTGCGAAAGTTCAGCCAGTCTATTATTATTATCATTATCAACGGGAAAACCCTTTAGAATAATAATTTATTAATTCTTAAAACCGTTTATTTGTTGAACGCTGCGGAGGAATTAAAATGAAGTAAAATAATTTCATCTTCACTTGCCAAGGGGTTCGAAAAGGGAAATAGAATTCAGAGACGTGAATCGCAAGCTTGATACTCGTTGCGATTAAGTTCCATCCCTCTTCACTCTTCCACCATTCGCAGAGGCTGGATGAGAAATAAAGGGAGGGAAAGGCTAACAAAAGTCGACGAACTCTCGATATCGAACTAAGTTGGCGTCGGCTCGGTTCGACCAGTCATTGACATTCGAATTTTCGACTGGACCGCAATCTTTTTCCTTCCCTTTCTTTTTTCTTTCCCATCGGTGGCCCCTCGTCCACCCCTCCCTCCCCCCCCCCCCCTGTCGGTTCAGGCTCGTCCGCAGGAAACATCCAGGGGGGTGGTTTCTCTGCTCTCCGCCGCAATTCGTATTCTCCCTCGCGACGCCGTTCGATCAATATTTTAATTTCGCGATGCTGCGGTATTTAGCGGACGAAAGAACGGACGGACGTACGCGGATGGTAGCCGATGCGGCCGTGAAAGGGTTCCTTCCAGGATCGATGTATCGCGGAGTTTAGAGAAAATCGTCGGCCACTGGGATGAATTTTTTTTTCCGCCTGCGCCTCGCTCGTCCCCCGGCTCCTCGTTTATCCAGCGGCCAGTGAAAGGGCTGCAGATCGAGGGAAAACGTTGCCGCGGCCGTGCCGAGGGGCCCCGATCTCCCCCTGCTTCTTGGCTCTGTTCTCCTCGATTAGATTTTATAGTAACAGCCCGCTGTTAAAAGTCCCTTATTGAAACCTCGCATGTAAATTGAAACGGCCCTCTAATCCCGTAACTCTCCGCGAGCATCTTTGCTCCCGTACCTCCGGAGTCCATTATGCACGCTCGAAGGAAATAAGAATCGGTCGCAGTGGGGCGGGAGGGGGAGGGCGCGCGGGGCTGATGGAACTTCTCTAAAAACGCAAGTATCCTCGGGGCAGCGGCGCGGGTCACGTTGAATTTTACATGAAGCGCATTTAATCTGCGTCGCACGAAGCCCTGCAGGGTCGGTCGAGCCCTCCGCCATTTATAGACGGGCTTTATGAAATTGCGAGCGCAGAGGACAGGCCGCTTACCATCATCGACGATTCCGTTCGCAAAGTTGATCGAAGCTGCCGCTTGCTAACAACAATTCCGACGGAATTAAAATTGCAATTAAAATCACGGAATTGTGGCAGCTCCGCCGTCGACGCCCGATAATCGATCGCCTTCCGATTTCCATATGTAAAACGTTTCCCAATTTTTTTCTTCTTTTTTTTTTTTAATCGAGAGAACGATTGCCACCGGACGCAAGATCAACGCCAGCGAAATAACAGCGCGAGGCAAACGCTCTTGTTCGATAAGCCTGTCGAGGCCGCTCGACGGGAGATACACCGGCGGTGGGGGCGGTGGAAAGCTCGTTGAATTTTCACCGGCCCCGACCTATCGTTCTGTTCTTTTTTCTCCACGCAAACGAATCGATCTTCCGTTGTCGTCCGCGAGGTGCGTCGACCCGAAAACCAACGTTTGTCCACTTTCTCGTCGTTCGACACGCCGTCCACGTACCTGCATATACGCGGATGCTTTCCAGAAAGAGCCAGAAAAACGATACACTTTATGCCGCGTTTACGCGAAACGGGCAAAGCACGGGGCGGGGATGGGGAGGGAATAAAGGCGGAACGAAAACAGGCTCGTTGACATGCGACGCTCGTCCTGGAAAATTGGAATGGACGGTTCTCGAGCTGGACGTCGACAGGCCTTCTTTCTAATCGCGATCTTTGAAAGCCGTGGAACGCGATCGCTCGAATGGGCACGCTTCGAACTCGAGCCACTTTCTCGAGCCGTTTGCTCGACTTTTGTGGATTTCAAGTACTCCTTGCTTGACGCGAACCGTTCCCAAATCATCCGGCGATCTATCGCGCGGGAATATTCGTCGAAATTTATTTTAGGATGTTGCTTGTCTCGTTAGATGTTTCACTGACTATTAAGTGGGAACTTGTGGAAAAGATGGACATGGATGTATCAGGAGCGTGTTCGTGGGAAAGAGGGGTTTTGTAAGGCGATCTATCGCGTAACAGGGGAAGTAAGAAGGGGCAGTTTGTAGTCTAGGAACAATCTGGTTAGGAGGGGAATGCGATTTGTCCTTTGGAATCTTTCATAGAGCCAGCGAAATGGCAATTTGCAGTCTAAGGTCTGTCACGTTAAGGGAAGAAGGTACTCTGTAGTCCGGAGTCCCTCGCACGGTTAGGAAAGAAGTACTGTGTGGTTCAGACTCTCGCATATAATCAGGGGAATGTGCTGTAAAGTCTATCACATAACTAGAAGAACGGCGGTTTGTTACCGAAAGCCTATCGCATAACAAAGAACGAGGCAGTTTGTAGTCCAGTGGCTATTAAATAAGTGGGAGCAGGTGATTCGTAGTCGAGAGTCTATCATACCCGCCAGGGAAACCGCAATTCGTAGTCCGAAGTCTGTCAGACAATTAGGACAAACTCGAATAAAACGCGAACGGCCACTTTGTAGTCCGAAGTCTGTCGCACAAGGAAAAAGGCGATTCGCAGTCCGCCGCCCGAACAATGGCGTCAAGACTCATACTTCATTCGAACGAGGATTCCTTCGTGCGCGTTAAAGTCTGTTTTCCGCTATTCCGATTCCTGGAAGTCTATTTCTAACGCCCTAGACTCGGGAGTCAGTTATCTGTCCGCCGCAATCCCTATCCCCACGCTTAATTTATCTTACGATCTAACGAGATTTATCGCGCGAAATAATGCTTCGGTATCCAGAAACTCCTATTTCTAAGTAGGACAGCGTAGAAGCTTGCGGGCGAGGGGGGAAAGAGGAATAGGGAAATTTGATAAAAGTTTCCTCGACCCTCTGGCAATTAAAGAGGGGCTGTATAATAGTGCGGATCTCCAAGGGGATCGCGAAGAGAGCGCGTCATATATCGCTGCAACTCGCGTGGCGCGAAACAATTTCGCATCCCACCAGAATTAAGGCCTGCCAGTCCACGAATCGAATTTTCTTCGATACCTACTTTGCCACCCTCCGGTAATTGCTTGCAAATCCAGTTTCCAGTTCTCAAAAAAAAAAAAAAAAAAAAAAAAAACAACGATTCTCCAATTCCCATTTATCATTACTACAAGCCCTGCGAGTTCCATCGATCACTGGCAAATTACCGTCCAAATCAGCCCCCTCGGTCAAAACCCACCCCAGCTGTGTTTACGTTCCCAAAACGGCCAATAATCGGTCCCCCGTTGGAACCCGATTAACCCCTTCCGCGAAGGGTTCTCGTTGCGCGGAAAAGCACTCTCGAAAAAGTCCACCCCCCCCCCCCGCCTGGAGGGGGAGGATTCAACGTCCGGTGGGAGGAGGGAAAGCGAGAAAGCCCGTGGAGAGCGCGGCGCTCGACGGCAGTATGGAACCGGGTGAAAAAAAGGAGCGCGGCAGGCGGGGGGGGCCTAGAAATTGCCGGAGCAACGGCGGTGTGGTGGCGGGGAGGGCGGAAGGGTAAAGAGAGACAGAAAGGGAGCAAGAAAAATTCTTGCCTCGGCCGGTTTCGGGTGGGGGTGTCCGAGTCGGTCGTTTTCTCTTAATTTCGAGACAGGCCGCAGGACGATATCGACTACTTCAATTCCGTTGCACGGGCCACGGGAGGAGGAGGAGGGGGGGGGGAGGGAGGGCGAGGAAGAGCGAAAGGGGTGGCGAGAGAGGATCAGAAGGAAGAGGGAACGCTTCTAGCCGGCGAGAGGGAGACGGAGGACCGGGACGAGGAGACAAAACCAGACGCGCGGAATTCGAGAAACAGAGACAGTGACCGGCGAGGGGTGCGGGGGAGGGGAGGGGTGGGTGCAGGGGGGGAAAAGGCGGAAGATGGGGCCAAACGGAGACAGGGACATTGTAGGACGCGGAGGAACGTGTACGAGCGCTATCACGCGAGAAGAGGGCGGCAGACGACGAAGGGCGGACGTGGTGGTGCAAAGTGCGCGGGCGGGCAAGCGGGGTGTGTGTGCGGAGAGTGCACCCACCAACACCCGCAAGAAGTATCCGAGTACACGGGTATACACACGAGGTTTTCGGGCACGTCGAAAGGGTCTGTGGGGGGCGCGCGGGGGTGGGGATCGGGGCATGGCCGGTCGGCGAGAGGGTTGGCGCGGGGGGGGGGGGGGCAGCGGGGGCCGTGGAACGAGGGTGGCAGAGAGCGTAGACATGTAGCGCATACGCCGTCGCGACGGAGGCTGCGGCTACGCGGCGCCTACCAACCACCATCTATAATCTCTATGCGGATATCGATTTTCCACCCTGTATTTCCTAAATTTATGCAAACTAGCAGCCCCGTCCTCCGCCGCCCCGCGGCCCACCCCACACACCGCCCCCCCACGGTCTGCCCTTCGGCCCGACCACCACAACCCTCGTGTTCTGTCCTACACCCGCCCATCCACCTATAAACCCACCCCCTTTGTTCCTGTGTCGTTGTTTCCCTCTCTGTCCCCCTCGCGCTCGACCGTTGTCTCCTCTCTCTCTCTCTCTCTCTCTCTCTTTCTACCCTCCACCCCCGTGTCGGTCGGTTCCAGTGTTGTGCCCGGTATGTGTGTCGGCCCCATTCATCTAACGAGCTCAAGCGGGCTATCGCATCACGATGCACCTCGCACCTCCTCGTCACCGAGGAGGTGGTGTATTCCGGTTTACGCCGGGCTCGAACCAGAAGGGGAGGGCGGGGGGATGGGGTCGGAGGGCGAGAACCGGTGCGTGCCGAGGGGGCAGGTTGTTAATGTTGGATTATGTTTCGGCTTTCGGAGGAGGTGGGGGGTTGGTGGTGGAGGGGGGTTATTAATTATCGATGCAGCCGGCCACCCTGGATTACGCGGTTCTTCGGCCGGGGCGGCCTTTTTTCCTGTCGCGCCGCGGCGACCGGTGGGGGGAGGGGTGGACTCCGGTAACAGGGGTTTAACGAGGCCGATTTATCGCGCGCCGCGATGCGAATCGATGAGTGGGTAAACAGGCCGGGCGAGTTTCGAGGAGCTGCGGGGGTGGTTTTCGTAGCGTTGCTCGACGAAGAACGGGGGTACCGTGTACGTTACACGACAGATTCAACCCTCCGTACGGAATCAGACATTCTCGTCCCGCCCCTGGTAGCAGTCGCATGCTAACGGCGGATAACAGCGACAACAGAGCCACCTATACACACACGTTCCCACCGTGCTGGCTAACGCGGCACGAAGAAAAGAAAACGGTCGGACACAGTGGGGGCCGAATGTTCCATTGAATCGCCAGGGGGGGAGAGGGGCCGGAAGTCGCGATGCTCGTGCAGATTCCTGGCCCATAAAACCGGCAGAGAGGAACATCGGCGATGCCGCCGACGGTAGGGATATGTGGGCGATGGCACGGAGCGAGAAAGCAGGCCGTTCCGAAAATTTTATTGCCATTGTTTCCGGCGTTTCCGCGGAGGAGCGCGGGCCGCCGACTCGTTTCTCCCGCAGGGATATTCGCGCGATACCGAAACGCCGACGGGACGGGGAGAAGGGGAAGACGCGCGAAAGGGTTCCTCCTCGAGACATATGCGATATGCCTCTCCTTGGCAATAAAACGCGAATAGAGGGCCAGAGAGGGGGGCGAGAGCGAGGGCGAGACGCGGAAGCAGATTATTTCGCGTCTGAACGATACGGCCGTCGTCTCGCGGGTCTCTGCTTCTTGGGAGGGGCAGGGGGGGAGGTTCCGTCGAGGATTCGTCTTTCCAGAATCGTTTATTTTCGGAGCTTCTCACTTCCGGGACCGGGGGCCGCCGTAGGGGGGGGGGGAGACGGCGTAAAAAGTCTCACGCGCGATCGAGCTCGTTTCATTGAATCGACGGGGAAAAATTGGAGGATGTTGCACGGTTCGTTGGGAATCTCTTTCCCTCGCGCTTCCTCGGGGCGCAGTTGCAGATTTTTCTATGCAATTGTGCTTCTTTTTTTTGGCGGGATCGACCAGTGGAACGGGGCTGAAAACTGTTTGAAGTCTCGTAAAGCTGACTGGGAGATTTTCTGTACCGTCTTCTGACTTGGGAAAGAGTGTTTCACTTAGAAATCTTGTCCCAGTTACATCGTCAGGTCACACTGTACAGTGATTAATGCTTCGAAAGATTCCGTGCGCAATTCTTTTCCTCGCGATCGACCATTTTCTACCGTTCCACCGGAGCCGAAGGAATTTCGAGGTCGCCCTCGATTGGCCGCGGCCTCGAGTGCGCGAACAGGCAATTTGATTTGGCGAATTGATTGTTGGGTACACGAGGAACGGCTCTGGATTAAGGACCGAAGGCGAGGGTGGCGAGGAACTGCGAAATTCATCGCGGCTCGATAAGTCGATTGGATTCGTTAGGTCCCCCACTTTGGCCCAATTCCGGCAGTTCGACTTTTAAACGGGGGTTTAATCGATATCTCGGCCGCCGCCGCGTTGTTTTCTAGCCGAATAAGTAAGTAGACTCTTTTGTAATCGAACCTGCTGAATGCCCGAGGCGATCAGTCTGCAATGCTCCCTCGGACGATTAACGTTCGCACATTCGTTCCTTCCTTCCTTCGCGAGCAGCATAAAGCTGGAATATAATCGAGAACTATGCGTCTCGTTTACCGCGAGCACGGCTCGCCATATAATTAAAGTACCGGCCCTGAATCACCATTGTCACGGTATAACGGCGGAGAATGGTGGAAATATCGCCGCGGAACGATCGTTCCTCGGTAAATAAATCTGTCCACGGAATTCCATTCCATAGCGAAAGAAAGAGACTACCGGCGCAAATAAAAAGGGTTGGAGGGGCGCGGTTGGATTGAAGCGAGCCCCCAAGAAGACGCGAATGAATTATGCTTCCCCTACCACCCTGGCCTATCATCTCGCAGCACGAGCTCTCAGATTAGAAAACTCGCGAGCCCCTCATCCCGACGCGTATCAGACCCTGGGATCGTCCTGGTCTCGCGGTTTCCACTCGATCTTTCCTCCCGAGGAGAATCTCTCTCGCCGATCTCGTTAGAGAGATTGCATTTTTCTTTCTCTCTGAAAAAATGGAACCTGCTCCTTTTCATTTATCCTCGGCCGAGAGCCTTTAACTTCGTTTCCCCGCGCTCGTGGTTCAAGCGACGCGAGGGTTCCCGCGAGAAACGTCACTCGAAAACCGGGATTCCCCCGAGGGCCACAACAATCCGCGAAGCTCCGAGTGTGCCCGACCCGTCAAAGCGAAAGAACCGAGAGACTCGAGTCGCGTTCAAGGAGTCGAGACCCGAGGAAACCGTATAACGCGAAACCCGCGGCGGTTTCTCGATAATTTCGCCTGGAAAGGCGGTTCCAGCCCCCGAAGACGAGGCTCAAAGGGCGCGGATTGAAGCGCCCAAGGGGGGGGGGGGTGGCACGAGGCAGCCGAGGGTAACGCACCCCCCGCGGGGTTAGGGCGGCGGGTGTGCTAGGTTAAACGGGGGTGGCTGGTGATAGCCGAGCCTTGCTAGGGGTCGGGCGATATTTACAACGCTCTATGCAGAGGCCGGAATTGCCTATAAAGAAATCGCGGAGTCGCTTTGTTCGCGTCATAACGTAGTAACGTAAGGGGCCAGCAGCTATACAGCCGGGAAGCATGCCAAATTAATAAATATATTCCAGTCTATCCCAGCTACGAGCCTCTTCCTACCGAGGATCCTACCGAGCCATCGTCGTCCAGCGATGGGGGTGGGTGTTCGGGTCCAACCCCCTTGGAACCAGAGCCCGCCGCCACCACCTACGGGCCCCCCATAAATTTTCCATCCACGCAAAACCCACCCGTTCCCGCCGCCGATCCACCTTTTTCGCTCGGCGTACATGTTTAAGGGAGGAATCTGCTACTCCGGAGCTCTCGAGGACGCGGCTCCGGATTTATGGGGGAGCTTCCGAAGCTTCTTTCCGCGGCTAATTTATGTAACCTAGTCGCGGACTGGGTTCTCCTCGGTTGTAGATTTCCCTCGACGCGTGCCAATTGTTATGTACAAAAATCATTGATAGAATCTTTGCGAGAAGCGAGAGAGGCATGGATAAATCGTACGATGGGAGGTCCTCGACGGCAGGGGGTCGGTGAAATTGTTCGGCAAGAAGGTTCCCAGCGATGCCGAGGATTCTCACGGCTCGATGGTACCAAGCGAAAGTGTTTCCTGCAACGGACACGTGAGATTCTTCGAGAGGGTACTCCGGTAACTTTTCCCGAAGCGCCGACGATCGCCGGACTCCGCGGGCGACGGCTCTCGATCCCCCTTCGCTCGGCGGTGGAAAATTTCCGCGTCACGGAGGCCTCGTTTCCCCGGCTAATTCCCGCGACACGCGTCGCACCGCCTGTGCACGATTTCGATAGGATAAGCGCGCGTAAACACGGGGCCAAACAGAGTCGCGACAGGAGGAGAGCGGCGAAACGAGGCGGCCTGGCAGCCGAAAAACCGAATCGATAGGCGCATAGCCACCGATGCACACACGTGTGCACGGGACCATCCTCCCCCGTTGCACGTGCACGGCGTTGTACGTGTCTGCGAGGGAAATCGCTATAGATCACACATACAGCTCTGTACACTTACGGGGTTGGCCTGAATTTAACCTCTCCGCCGCCGCACCACCCTCACCCCGCACCCCCTCCCCCGCCGACCGCCTCCAACCCCTTTGAATGCTAGAAGCAATGGAAGAGGGAACGTTCTATCAAAGACATTTTTCCAAGCGCAATCTGTCTTCGACGGGGAGGGAACAGACGGCGAAGAGTCTGGGGCCAATTGTCGATTACGTAGCGCGCCCGCGGAATTGCGTTTCATTCTCTTTACCGTTCTCTCGGTGCTCCCCCGAACGGTTCTGCCGTTATTTTATCGTAATCCGGCGAGGGGCTGAGGAGTGAGCTTGTACAGGCGCGCCTTGAGGTGTGTACGGTTTGTGCTGGATTTTGTTGGCGGTGTCTGGAGCTCGAGGCAGTGGCCCTTTCCGGGGGATTTGGGGTGGTCGAGTTTTCGATTCGCGGGATTTCGGGGCGTCCAGGGTTCTCGAGTGTCTAGGGTTTCGTTCGGCGGACTTTTCATCTGAGATCTCTTGAATCTCGTTGAATTTCTCGCGGTCGATAAGGCTAAAGGCTGGGAACTGAAAATTTTTCGACCCCCTCGACACTCTCCGCTCGGACGGACGCTCGATTTCATTCCCTTTCCGTATCGGAAATTACCGGGATTGTTAGATCGATGTATACCCGGCTAAGGGATACTGGACGCGATTTCCGGTTGTTTATAATATTCGGGTGGGCGATAATATTCGGCGGGCGAAATGCTGGCGATTCTACGCGGAACAGCACGTGGCACGGGAAGTCGCGTGCACATGGCCGACCCAACCTTGGTCCGTCGGCTGCCAAAGATTCGTAAACCCGTAATTCGGTACGTAGGGGGCTAACCTTGTTGATTTGGCGTACGCCAAGAAGCCTGGCCACGTGCTCACTCTCTCCCTCTCTCTCTCTCTCTCTCTCTTCGTATCCTAACACAAACGCGCCTCCTTTTGCGCGCCGTCTTCGAGTACCACGCGCCAGGAATCTTCGACGCGGAGAACAATTTATCGGAGCGCCTCGCGTACGTACGCGTGTTCTCCAGCGATTCGCGAAATTATTCGCTGCTTCTGGCGATCCCTTTCTTTGCCCGTGTAGCAATTCCGTTAAGAGCTCGCGAGTTGATGATACTTTACATGGGCCGGGCGGTCCTCCACCATGAATGAAGATATTTCACGTAGAATTCACGTGTAAAGGATTTCCTGTACCACTGTATCGGGTTGTCGGTTTCGCGCAGACCGTGAGGCTTTTTAATTCTCACATCCCGATCAGAGATTCTTCCCACGGAGCTGAAGCAATTGAATTCGAAGGCACGACCGAGAAATTCATTAAGCCCCTCCATGGAAAGACCGTTAGAGTTAGTTGCACGGCGCCCCTCTAATTGTCAATTTCAAGGGTGCAACAGACACTCCCACCCTCCCGGGGAAAAGTCGCCCTCCACGCAAATCGTTGCTCGTGTCTCCAATAACAATAAATTTCGCGAAGTAAGCACCCCGAAAAACGGCTCTCGAGGCGTCCATTAGGTCGCGATATAACGCGTCTCACCCCTCGCGGCCTTTCTTTCACCCTCTGCCACCCTCGCCCGCACCCACCCGCGTTCCCTTCGCGGTCCAGCAGGCTGCGACAATTTGCCGCATAACGATGCCTTCTTTCTTTTCGTAATTGAATCTAAATATTAAACCCCCCCCCCCCCGCCGGTCGGCTTTGGCGCCGGCATCCTTGATTTTTAGTTCCTTAACGCACCCTCGGCACCCCCTCAGCCACCTTCCTCACCCTCCCGGAGCAGTGTCTGCCCCAAACCACCGCGGAAAAGTTTCGAGACTCGACGGCCAGCGTCCTCGTTGCCCCTGGAATATCGTTTAGAGCCGAAATTACACCGTAACGCGTGTTAAAGGGCTGAGCTCGTTCAAAAACTTCCCCGCGGACTCGCCCCCTTCGTTTTTATGACCTCTGCGTCGTTACCGGAGAAGGGGAATTGTTGGAATTGTTGGACGACCGCTGGGCACACCCTGTTCTCTGTGTTGGTATAAAAAATTCTTCACGGACTTTGTGCATAGTAAATCGATTTTCAAGGGTAGTATTACACTGGCAGTATCTACAAGGATAATCCTCTTTGAATGGATCCCCTCGGTAGAAGGGATTTCTTTCTTACAGGGGAAGATCCCGAATCCAGAAATTCTAAAAAAATTTCAAACTGTGTATATGTTTGAGATTTCCTTCTGGTTACTTCGCAATTTTTGTTTGCTGCCCCAATTCACTCTGAAAGGTTTTATTGACCCCTGAAAATCCGGTTACTTTCCGATTTCGTGTTATAACTTGTGAACTGTAAAATAATTTGTTTACCAAATGATAGATCTAATCGAAAGAGGTAACTATTATGTTAAAACTTTTTTCTATCCCTTACAGTTCGCGAGTTATAATACAAAATCGGAAAATAGTCGAATTTTCAGGGGTTAATTTCACCCCCTTCGAGTGCATTTATGCTGCAAACAAAAATTACGTTGCAATCAGAACGGAATCTTCTGCGTGTTCACAAAGCTTTAGAATTTTTTTTGAATTTCCGGCTTCGGGGATCTTCCCTTGTTAGACTCTTGTGCTTCCTGTTCCGTCGACGATTGGAAGTGACGATATAACCGAACTAAAGGGTTGTTATTAATTTATTAAACAGAAAGGAAGCTTCACGCGTACAGTTTAATCTAGATTCAAGCCGAGAGCACCCGCTGAAAAGAGAATCGAAGGAAAAGTCCACACCCCGCGTCGATCGCAGGCCTCTCAATTACGCAACCCCAATTAACCCCCTCCGAGCTTAGACACGGAGCCTGCCCCCCCCCCTTCGTCCTTCCCACCCCACCCCCGCTGGTGGAAAGGCGAAAACGAGCTGACCGTCGGCCGTTAGGCTAAAAATGCGGTCTGCGCTTTATTTCCCGCGCTTGAAAATAGCCCGTGAGCCTCTTGCTGCGGCGTCGGGAGGAGTGGTGGGTGGCAGAGTAGGGGGTGGGGGGGGGAGGGCGACAGGAGAGACGGTGCCGAGCATTTTGGGAGTGGGGTCAGACCCCCACCTTCCGGCCGAGGGTGGGTAGAGGGTGGAGTGCATTTACGGTCGACACAGTCGCGCATAGAGACACGTACACACAGGTGCGCGCGTGTGCGGGAGGATGCACGCGGGGATTTTATACAGGGTGGCTCGATTCCATGTCTGCGTGATCGAGTTTTACCGTGGTCGTTGATTGGGGACGCTTTTAAGCTTCGAGAGGGGCGAATTGTTTCGCGATTGGTATCGAATGTGTTTTGGCGTGTTAAGGGGTATTACCGAGTCTTTCGCAAAGCTGGGGGATCTTTGATATAGGCACTGTCGAGTGCCCTCTTTCCATTTGTCTCAGACACGGCACTGTTATTTCTTTTAGCATATAAGTAGTTTGGGTAACAGTTAATTCCCTTCTGCTTCTTTAAATAGAAGAGGCGTTTTCAACAAATTCACTTTACCCAAAAGCTTTCTATTCTGGCCCCGATTTCCTGAACTCACCTTCGTCTGGCTTTTTAGCCGACTTCCTCGATGAACAGTGATTTTCCGAGATAAAGGGTGGAGGGTGGTAATTAGACGAGTGGAGGTTGCGGAAGTTGGAGGAGCGCTCGGAGGGTGGGTCCGAGTTATCGGTGGATCTGAATTGCGATAGGGCCAAGAATTTAGATAAAGAGAGATGTCCGTGGCTCGCAAGAAGTTTCAAAGACCATTCGAATGCTCGAGAATTTGGGAATAAATTCGCGGCCTCTTTTATCTAAATAGCGATGGCTTTTGTTAAATCATTAAGGGAAGCGTTTAGAACTGCCATTAAGATCCTCAACTCGAATGATCATCGTTGAAAAAGCGAGGGAGACTGGACCACCCTATACGCGGCGCATGCACGCGTTCGCTAAATTCATTCCCGGGAAGAACCGACCGTAATACGTAATTTCGGTGCGCGCGAATTCGACGATGCGTTTAATGCAGCGAGCACACGTACGAGCACGAACACGCGCGCCGTTGCTGGCGGAATTTTAAAAGGGCGCGCAAGCAAGGAAATGAAAAAGGAAACGGGGGCGGAAAAATTGCGGAATAATATTCAGGTTGGGTGGAGAGAAATGTTTTATGCTTCATACGTTTCGCGGGGCATCCAGCGCGCAGAGGATTCTTTGACGCGGCAGCAATTAAGTCGTCCAGGTCGCGATCGTCTATTCGAAGCGACTGATTGCCGCGAGTCCGTGGATGTAGCCGATCCACGTAGAGGCGAGGCCGCGAATAAACATTTCGCGGGACTCGCTGGCGATGGAGAGGGATCGGGAAAGCTTGAGTTCGATTTCACTGGGATCTATGCTCTTCCAAAAGTATCTTAACGCTCTCCTTGCGCGGCCCCTCCACCATATCCCGCGTCAGGTATGCGTCGTGTCACACGGCGTGTCATATATTCGCGGCACCCAAGCAAAACCGAAATAAATCGCCGGCAGCTGTTGCCTCGGTGTTTCGGCGGCGCAGAGGTGTGCCTCCTCTCTCAGTCGCTCCTCTGGATACGAAACGCGCGGGTTCCGGGGAGCGGGGGTTGAAAATAAGCGTGGAATCGGACATCAAAGGGCTGGGCTTGAAGTGTGAGGCACTCTCGGCTCTCGATTCTTTCTTCTATTGATAGCTTCGTACGCAAAACTCGAGGCGCGCCGCGCAGCTCCGCGAGCAGTCGCGAGCGCGAAAGTTGGAGATGCCGAGTTCTCGAAGTGTTCGGGGAAATTCGGAGGTTAAAAACTCTCCGCCTCCCCCGCAACACCGTTCCACCGCGCGAAACCCAGGAACCAGCGTCAGAAGCGATCTCAAAGCGATTGTTCCGCGGCCGGAGGAGGCATCCAAGCAGGGCCTGTGGAAATAAAAAGTTTCCTTCGGCGGCAGGCGACAACCTGTTTCGCTTTGTTCCGGCCCCGGGTTTCCTGGCTCCTCTGGCCCTGCCGTCCCGTGGGCGGACGGCAAGGGCTCGGCAGCTAGATGCAGAACGGAAATAGAAACGGCCGAGGCATCGATGCTCTTCCGCGTTCCAACAATCGCCCCGCGGTAGGACCAACTTCTTCCCTTCTCCCCGTTTTCTTTCTCCTCTCGCTCGCCGAGGACCGCGATGGAGGAGCGCGGGCTTTGTTTCTCGCGGATATTGCGATTGAGGACCTCCCCCTTCACTTCCTCGGGATTAGCCACGGGCCGGTGGCCCCCTTTTTAAGCCACTCCGCGCGCCACTTCCGTTTCGACGTCGTCCCCGCATTCTCGGAATGTTTGTGCCCGAAATAGCTGCAAGCTTTTGTGAATCTGCTTCTCCTGGATCCTCCGCCCCCCCCCACCCCCGATCCTCTCCCCCTGTCTCCCTTTCCCGGATCTTTCAAGGCTCCGATATCGTCGGGCGGCGTTTCTGGAGAATTTACCTCGCGCGCTCCTTTTCCTGGTGACGGAGCTCCGTCGAGGAATCAATTCGGAGCTTACCCAGGGGGGACTCCGAGGGTTGGATTTAGCGAGCGAGCCCCGTCGAGGAGGTGAGGAGGATTTAGGATTTAGGAGGAATAGAGATACACTCATAGTTTGCGTCTTAATCAATCCACAACCGCCCAGGAATTCCCTTCCAGGACGATTATTTTAACGAGCTTTCGGGAGAGTGGGTCGACTATTCTCGCATAATCACGCGGGACCCGACAAATTGTCCAGGGCCAGCGCCTTTCCTCCACGGTATTTACGTTCAATTTCACCGACCGTGTGTAACGAGAGCTCGTTGGCTCGAAGTGAGACGAATTCGATTACTCTGGCCGGCCGGAGAACCGCGATAGAGGGAGGAGACGATCGAACGGCCTGTACGTGGATGTCGTACAGAAAGAAAAGCATAAAAATGAAGTGCCCCGCCGAGATTTATTTACCTGGAGAAACTTACGGCTTTTATTCAATACCCGAGCCGGGGCTCGGGGGATTCCTTCGCTGATGGTAATCGGCGATCCAGGGTGAACGGAAACGGCGTCGACCGTCCATTTGTCTTTAAGCAGGTCGCTGCCTCGCGCGGAAATATATGTATATTCAAATCGAATCTAGTCAAGCCTCGAACACTCGGGCGTCTGAATCCTCGGATCTTCGAATAGCCAACTCGGCCACTCGAATTCATAACCACACGGGCACTGTTCCCGAAGTGCTGCGCCGGTTCCCCGGCACGTTTCTAGCAACGTTTCCCTCGGTGGAACTCTGGGCATGATTCTGATCCTAGAAAAGGTTCACCGAGAGCACGTAGCCGCGGCCAGGCGCGAATAGCATCGCGAGAAATCGTCGCCGTGAACGAGGTAAACTGCCGCGCCTAGGTGTACACTGTACATACGCATGTCACGATACACGGTGGCCGGTGCGCTCGCGGGGGCCCTCCTTCACACTCGGCATACTTGATCGGGTTTATGCAGGATGCACCGTAACTGTAGAACTCGGGGTCTCTCCCACAGTATGGGTCGCGTGACATTTCTGTGCGTGAGAGAGTGGTACGTACGTGCCTGAAATTCTCTCGCACGCGAAAAACTCGCGCACGGTGCGCGCGAGACCATGGCCGAGCGCTGGGTATCGTTAGAGGGCAGCATTCTCAGGGGAAACAATAGGAAGAAACAGGGAAATCTGCCGAGGATCTCCTAACAGCTGCTGAACTCATTGTCGGTAAATCAATCAGCGCGGATGCAGCTGTTCGAATTAAAACTATGAAGCCCCGATCGCTTATTCCGATTGAGATTCGAGCGACAAGAAGCTGCTTTCAGACCTGCAGGATTTATCGACAGGAATGGGTGGAGCATTCGCCTCGGTCGGAGCTCCTAGAATCGCGGGCGATTCCCGTGCACGCCCGTGATTCCCGCTCCGTGGTCTCGCGCGCAAGAGCTTCGCGGAGCAGTCGCACGTGCGTGTCGGAAAGGGGCTAGGCGGGATAGATCGGCCCGGTGTCGCGTCGCAGGCCGATGCATTCCGCGCGCTTTCGATGCATTTCTCAGGGACCTTATGCACCCGTGCATTTGCTATTCCACGGGTGACGAGGGCCGCGGTCGTGCGCTGCATAACCCGCCTCCTGATGCGCTCCACTGAGGTCGTCGTCTTCGTCGCTGCTCCGCCCCGAGCTGCCTCGCGAGATTTCCACGCTGACAGGAAGAACGAGCGCTGGCCGGTTTCTGTGACCCCGCGATGCCCATTCGGGATGCATTGATTTTCGTTTAGATAGGTACTTCAGAACCGAGGCAAATTAATTGACGATTAATAGCTTTATTTACTAGGATCTTTATTTCATTGCGAATTACATATTGTTACGTTTCGTGCTTGGCATAACGAAGCTTTAATGTAACAGGGAAAGAACGGAGCATAAACGATAACAAATGAAAGGAATGTAATCTCTAATGTACAGCAATCGGGTAATTTCGATACGTCTATTCGCTATGGCGGTTGATTCTCTAATGACAGCTTGACAGGCGAAACGATCCGATCGCTTTCTCCTCGCCGTCGTCTTGTCTCGCTCGCGAGCACCAGTGGGCCCCGGATTTCTATCCATAGGGTGCTCGCAACGATATTTTGCAGAACTAGAGGTTCCATGGTGGTATTTAAAGCTTCGTTGTTCAAAAGTTGCCCACTTTCTCCGGCGAGACTCCCCCCTCTCTCTCTCTCTCTCTCGCTAATTCGCCAAGACCGCCGCACCAGATACAGGAAATTTCGAAAGCAGGTCGCTCCACTTCCGCCGAGCCAGAATATCGGTTATGCAGACGCGCGCGGTTCTGATTAAAAAGCGCGAGGGGACACGTAGAACGCGCGAGGGAAGGTCAAGATATCAGGCAGAAGGCGAGGAGGGAGCGGGATGGGGAGGTGGGTGGGTGGGACACGTTGTCGCGCATCGTCGGGGACGTGATCCCGCATATCGTTTCGAATAGTTTGAGGTCGTCGGTTGCTTTGGTCCCGAGCCATCGACCAGGGAGTTTGTAAACTCGACGGGAACTTTCTGGATCAACAGCTGCCGCGGGACATCGATATGGGAAACTTGGGAATATGCTTTCTGTACCATTTATGATGCATCGTGTAGTTTCCTTCCCTCCCCGTTCGGTTCTTCTTTCCCCCAAGACGAACTCGCGCCCCGCGAAGTTCCCCGGCTCGCCTCTTGGACGGTTGACTCTGCGCCCCGCCGGCGAACTGTGCGAGCCACCGAAAGGGAATTCCTGCGACTTTTTCCCCGCACGTTCTTCCCAGTAATCCGTCGAACAGTTGTCACATAGACGCGAACGATTTCTCTGTTACAGAACGAGAAGCTGGAGGTGAAACAGAAATGGGCCTCGCGGCTTCTGGGGAAATTACGAAAGGATATCACGCAGGAGTACCGGGAGGACTTCGTGCTGAGTATCACGGGGAAGAGGCCAGCCATGTGCGTCCTCAGTAACCCCGATCAGAAGGGTAAAATGCGTCGGATCGATTGCCTCCGTCAGGCTGACAAGGTACGTCTGACCAATCGCATTCCTAATCTACTAGCGCAGACCTATCGCCTTATTTCTTGCCTTAGAGAAGCTCGTACTTCCTAGCCTTAGAGAAAGCACTACGGAATCGTTACCAAAAAGACACCCCTTATGCGATCATACACCACGGGCATCGATCCTCCGTGAAATTATTTAGACTTCCGTAGTTTCGACCTGGCTGGCCAATAAACGGCAGTTCCATCGTTTGTGTCGGCAGGTATGGAGGCTGGACCTGGTAATGGTGATCCTGTTCAAGGCAATTCCGTTGGAGTCGACGGACGGGGAACGGCTGGAGAAGACTGCGGAATGTGCTCAGCCGGGCCTCTGCGTCAACCCCTATCACATCAACGTCTCCGTCCGGGAACTCGATCTCTACCTCGCCAATTTTATCACCAGCCACGGTAAGCGATAACGACGATAACCATTCGATCCATCGTAACCGGCAACTTTCGCCCCCCCCCCCCCCCGAATTCCACCCTTGCTCTCTTCTTCGAGTGATCCCTGCGCCCTTCAGCTCCGCAGCTGTATTCCCGTTCAATTTTTGAAGAATTGGAGGACCTGTAGCTATCGGGCTGTTAAATAATCGAGTGAAGCTGTTGTAAATAAGTGGAGGTAGCTTCGATCGAGGATCTGACATCTTATAGCGCTAGCAGAACACTTAATCTACCTCCTAAATGACTACTTGGATCCCATTATCGCGATCCCACCACTTGGTCAGAGATCGTTCCCCAGCTGACTGCTCGGCTCGACCAAAGCAGAGACTATCCAAGCAGGTCGACGTCTCGCATCAGTTTCGTCCGACAGAAGCGACGGACGCCCGTTCATTCACTCGCACATCCGTCCATTCAAAGTGTCCACGCCGCTCGGCTTCGATTCAAAGTTTCTTGGAACGCTCTGCCAATTTCACCCGGCCGGCCCCCATACAACGGGGCTGGTGCGCCGCGTCTCATGGCGCTGGTTCCCGCGCGCGTCAACCATTCATCGCTGGCACCGCCAACAGGGGACAAAGGCCCCGAACCAAGGAGCCCAGCCGTTTCGCGGCCGGCTCGATCTATAACGATCCCGGCTCTCGATTGGCAACACCTTCGCGACCGCCTCCAAGGATCGGCTTCGACGATAGTGGATCTTGTCCACCGTCCGAGGTGCCCATCAGCCGCGGCGAATTTAAACCCCCCATCGAGGATCCCGCGATCGATTCTAGCTCTACCGGACCGTAAAGGGAGCCGCGTTTCACTGCCATAGGACTTCTCGGTTGAGGATAAAAAGTGGGTGGCTTTAGAATCTTGAGGAACTACTTGGAAGTTCGGAGATCCTTCTGGAGCTACGAGTAGAGTCCTCGGGTTTTCCGAGTCACCCAGAAACCTTGTCATTCTACTCGTCGAGAGCCTAAAGGAGACTCCGCATACTCGCCGCGTCGTGTACTGAGCGAAGCAGAGTTGGTCCCGCGAGGAAGCCAGCTGAGAATGAAAGTAGGAGCCGGAGCACGTGTCCCAGCGACGGTTCATCGACGGTCCGATCGATCAGCTGCCAGAAAAGCCCGCGACTGGCAGCCTGGCTGGTTCTTTCATTCGGGGTTTCATCGAACTCACTGACTCAGTCGGGGAACACGTAATTTCCGTGCAGCGCGTCCTGGCACAACCCGTGTCCGCTGCGCGTTGTTCCGCTGGCTCGCAGGCTACGAACCCGTAGCACGCCTTGGCAGCCGGCTTTCTAATGTTTACAGCCGGTTGACGCAAAAATTGGCGAGGCCTACCGCGGCCACCTACGAGAAAGAGAAAAAAAAACGCGCGGCTGCCAAGACATGGGGTAGGTTAGGAACTCTCCAGACCGTGCGTCGCCTCGCCGTCCCTCTCGTTCTTCATCCCGCTCGATGACACCCTCGATCCGCTCCGTCGGGCGCGGTATCAACTTTCCTTGAATTCTCATTGAAGCTGGTCTTGGTAAATTGGGATGCCGAGCGGAGTAACGACGCGAGAGTCGTCGAAGCAGTACTGGACAAAGGAGGAATCAGGTGGCCCTGTTACTCAACCGAACTAATTTTCAGAAGAATTCGTTCATTCCTCCCTATACTTAATTATCGTGTGATTCAGAGTTTGGCGAATTTTCCGAAGCGACTCTTCGTGGTCGATCTCCTTTTAAATTGTAAGTCCAGAAATTTGGTGGCTAGAGTAGTCAGGGATAGCTCTTTCGGTTAATTCGCGGGGTGAATTTGAAGAAGGAATACCGTCCGTCTTGCGAGCGAGGAAGCGCGGAGACGAACGATCAACATCATAAAAATTCCTGGCCCTCTGTAAATATACACAGGCACCACAATAATATAAACTCGGTGGCTGCCAAGGCGTGCCGGATAGTCGAAGGCTTCGCTACTTGGGACCCTTTCGGATTATCCGCCGCGTCGACGTATGCTAAAAGTAGACACTTGCTCCGTTCGTTTCGACTGACCTAATAGACGGTATTATTATAGAAGGGAAGTACCGCAGAGACACGGACCAGGGATGCCTAATATTTCAATCCAACTTCCGACCGGGTTATTCCTTCCCTTCTAACATCGCTATCCCGTCTGACAACTAATCGAACAACGTCTTCCACATCTGTTCAACCACCTCCCTCTAAAACAGTCGAACAGATCCCTGCGTCATTTGTCTAGATCATTTTCTGGGTCAATATTGCATCTTTCACACAATTCTCCTAACTTTGCCACTGGGATATCTAGCATTTTCTCTGCAGCCCTGCTTCTAATAAGCACAGATGGACTTGCTCCAATTAGTATTCTCGAAACCTAGATGACTTTCTTCCCCCATCATTCTGATAATAAAAAAGAGGCTGCCATTCGGTATAATCAGTAAAATAGATGGACCCTCTAATCTTTATAGTTAAACGGAGAGGATTATTTCTCTATGAGAATCAGAGAGAGAGAGAGAGAGAGAGGGAGAGAGAGAGAAGTGGGAATAGTCGTTAGTGTTTAGCTGCGAGAAACGGGGCTCTGCGTATTCGCCCTAAGAGCTAAATATCGCCCGGTTGCGTAAGTATCATCGTCTCTTATGAAAGTGTTAGAGAGAGGACAGGTGCCTGCACGCATGTCGTTCTCGGACACATCGCATTTTCGCGATGCCACCGCTCGCCTGCGAACCGGCGGAGCTCCATTTTAGTCGGCCGCTTCGAAAACTCATCGAGAAAAGCCGCCTCGGATAATCCGACCCTAGCCGGAATAGAACTGACGGGAGAGGAGACGTTGGGCCGCGTTTCCAACGCGTCGACAGGCCACGTGGGCTTCTCCACTTCTATTCCTTCGCTTTTTCGAGAAACCGTTCGGTCATATTTTCCGACTGCCCGTTCGTTAATGAAAGCGGAGGTCTCTCGGATCTGAAAGCAACGACAGTGCCTAGCCTGAATTTCTTCGTCTTCTTTTCGCTCCTCGCCTCGCCGTATTTCAGCCCCCGCGCCACTATTATATTATTTCACCAAACAATAGAAGTGCCGCCGTATAAATAAATAAACTCGGTCCGAAGGCTCGCGCGGAACGATTCGAGCGGGCTTTTCGTGGACGGCCGAGGAAAACGCGCGCCTCGTCGTCGGTGTGGCGTGCACGCGAGCATGTGACCATGCGTGCCGATGTGTGCTCGCTCTATAAATAAATAGGCGACGGACATCTTGTACCGAAGCTTCTCTCTCTCTCTCTCTCTCTCTCTCTCTCTCTCTCTCTCTCTCTCTCTCTTTTCTCTCGTTCAGACACCGTGCTCGCTCGCTTGCATGCTCGATTTTCATTCGTGCCATCGCGAATACCTGAAATGAATATTCTTGTACCTGCGATTAATTCTCCCCCCTCCCTTCTTTTTTCACACCCCAGGATCGTTCGCCCGGTTAAAAAGAGCACCTAGGTTCCCCGAGCGCAAAGCTCTTCCCGTCTGACAGAGGAGCTTGAGCAGAACTTTTCATTCCTTCAATTCGGCCACTCGAGCGGAGTCTCGCGGAACGAGTTAGAGGATTCGGCAGAGTTTCCTGCGGTTGTTGATTCTGCCTTCAGGTATCAGCAATCTTCTCGGACGGTCCGGCCTCCTCCCGCTCTCGAAATGTTCTATTTACGAAGGGGTAGTAAGATCTGTTTAAGATTCCGGTTTTACGGCACGGCCGGTTAGAGCGGAGAAGCGTTGCCGAAATGCCTGTAAAACGCACGCGTTAAAACTGCGGATCACCGTCCTTGACGAACCTGCCGGTGGCGTCGCGGAACTCGCGCGCCGCTCATGGATCACAAAGCGTCAACAGATCCGCGCTCTATTATTGTTCCAAGATCGCTGGCTGCGGTATCTATCGGCCTCCGAAAATTTCTGCGTCGCAGCGCACACCTGTCGACCACCGGCCAGGCTAATTTCGCTGCCCGACCAGCAGCAACACCTTCGGCTGCCGGTGTCGCAATTAATCTAGCGAGTGCGATCGTCGGCGACCCGTCGATCTCGCCAGGCACCCGAGGCTCCGCTTCTATCGCTGGATCAAGGCGAATACGAACCGTCTCCCGCCCGAAGGGGGCCGCGTAGCGTAAACGGCGACATAAGCTTGAGTCGCAATTAAAAATAACCGCCGCCGGTGAACGTGCACGTTTGTTAACGGCTATTTATAGAGGGACGGTTGGTGTTTGCGACGGGCACTCGCAGGTTGCTGTTCGACAGACGGTGGCAGGGGGAGGGTCGAGGGGCGATTGCGAAAACGAATCTCCTACGAATTTCCATCCGCGTCGAATAAATCCCGTCCACCCTCCGCCCCTCCGCCAGGTGGAGCGAGCGCGCTCGCGCGCGCAAACCCTCGTGAGGAACTCGAGCACACCGTTCCGGGCTCCCGTGTATTTCGGTGATATGTTGCGTAATGAGATTTGCGTAAGGTGCCCGCGATATAAAACACCGTGCGACAGCGAAGGTGAGATAGGATGCGCTCGAGGATTCCGTTCCTCGAATTCGAGCCCCTCGGCTGGTCTAGGAGCTCCCGGAATCTCGAGCTCGGGAAACTCTGGTCTTCGTAGAATCGGCTTGTGTTTCCCGGGGGAAGCTTTCGAGCGGGGGCCATCAGGCGATCATTTCATACTGGGGTAAGCTTGCGCGTGGTCAGTGGAAAGGAAGCTCTAGATCGAAAGGGAACACAGGGATCTCCTAATAAATTATACTGCATCCGTTGGCTATCCCACCGTCTGATTCGTGTATCACCCTTTATTGTTACAGAGGTCCTAAACGGCATCTGCAACGCGAGCAAGGAGGAAGAAAGGCGGCGAAAAGGTAACAAAGTTTCCTTAACTCTTCTCAAGGATCTCGTTCGAACGAAGCCGAATAGTAATCGAGAGAATATCGACGCCAGTAACTTTAGACAGACCTGACGAGCCCTTGCGCGCCATTTCATGAACGTACTTTACTCTCCCGTTGGAATTCGAGGGGCGACGCTCTCTCGAGTTCCACCACGGATATGCACGATTAAACATGGTCGACTGGGTTCTGTTCCCAGGCACAGGCTACCACGAACTATATAACGGTGTTGTCTGCAATGACACGATCCTTGCGACAGGTGTCTTCAGCTCCAAGGAGCTCTGGATGCTTTCAAAAGGTACGACGATCTATTTATCTCAATCACGTTCGGGCGATCGTTGCTTCTTGCATGGACGCGACTCGCGGATGATTCCAGGATATCGAAAGTCTCCAGTCTCTCTCTTTCTCTCTCTCTCTCTCTCTCTCTCTCTCTCTCTCTCTCTCTCTATCTATCTATCTATCTGTCTATTTATCATCCACTAAAGAACAGAGAATTGTTCGCATTTTGGAAAATTCTTTCACGGATGCTTTCGAAAGGTAATCAGTAAATCGACATCTAGAAAACCTTTTGAAAGCATCCTTTCACTAATAACGTTCCACCACGGCGATACTTGCGAATAGAGGGGTGCACGAACGAGGGGGCTCCGCCGCCACGGAAGTGGGAGAATCGTTTCCGTTATCGAGGGCGTTGTTGCCCCGGTTATCGATAGTATTTTATCGCCAGGAATGTCGACGGTAAACGAACCAAGTGTATTTTTAGTGGCGGAATGCGATTCGCGGCTTCCACTTGACGGTTATCCTTTCGACGTGCCTGAGACCACTTCACTGCCTCTTTCAGTATCAAGGACCCGACGAACGCTTCGACGCGCTCTGCCCTCGCAAAATCTCGTAGAGAACTCGCCCGATCCTACGATCCACGTTTCCAAAAGGATACCATTTCGAAATGGGTAGGACGATTAATTCTGCGCTCCGGTGGCTTTTCCCAGCCACGGTTCGACTATTTCGATTCCTCTACTCTTCTAGACCGCTCGCCACCGATAGCCAAGATAGACAACTCGAAGACTAGCCAAAACTTCGTCGTTAGCTCTTCGCAGGTTCTTCAATGAAATATCTCTACGCCAACTCTTCAGCTCCAAAGGGGTGGGACCACTTCTTTCCGATCAATCCCTAATAAGGAACAGCGGCCTGGGTTAAGGCACCTGTGCCCCCGAGCTCTTCATTTCGGCGTATCGAAGGTTCCTCGCTGGGGTGCGCGCGTACAGGTAAAGAGGAATGAGATTTGAATGGTTGTTCTGCGACGAAAGGAGCATCGTGGCACGCGTGCACCGCCACTAAATGGAATAATAGGGCAGGGGAGCGCGTATCGAGAAGCGGCGCAAGCCTCGAAACGCCTCGGCGTATGCATCTGCACGCTCTTCCCCTTTCCCCCCCCCCCCCACCCCCCTCCCCCGCCCCTCCGGCTCCTTTTGCAGTTCCCCTCCCGCCTTTCTCCTCCGCGCGTCACCGTGGCAGGAGATTAGTATGCAACCCGGTGTATTAATAGACGGGGAACAATGCTCACGGCCTCAGAGGCTCTGCTGAGAGTGCCTCCGTTGCCTCTCTTTCTCTCGGCCCTCTTGCTGTCTCTGCCCCTCTCCTCCCTCTGCCCTCCCCTCGCTCGCGGGGTGACTGAATCCTCCCGGTGGCTTCTGTCGATCTTCCCGACTCGATCGACCGTCTTCCCCACCCCACCCCCCGAAATCTACCCTCGCCGAAACGAGGGAAACTCCGGGCGTCCCCCGTAATTATTTGTAATAACGATGATTCTCCGTCTCCCTCGCGACCGACACATTCCCAATGTCCTTCGGCCTCGTTCGCCATTCACCGTCTCCGATATCACGATCTCTCCCTGCGAGCAACGAGAACGCCCCCTATAGAGGGTTAACCATCCGACCGGCGCTCCCCCTCCCATCGACCCCCTCCCGGCAGCCGTGTCTCCGGGAGATTTTTTCGAAGTTCGCCCGCTGCTGGCGGAAAAAAAAAACGCCAGTGAATCACGGCCCCGGCGCCGTGCGCGATTTTCGACGAATTTTTTCCAACCCCTATCCCCGCGGCCCGCGCCACCCTCGCCCGGATACGTCGCTCCTTTTTCGTCAACAATGCGGCCCTGCACGTACGCGGGGGCGCATGTGTGCCGGTGGAATCGACGGAAAAGGGTAGGCCCGCAGGGTGGTGACGGTATTTTCCAGGGGCTTTTTTTTCCGCCGATGTCGGAGGGATAGAAAGGGGCGCAATTTCCGCGGCGGGGGGTGGGACGGTCGGGTGGATGATGTGAAATAGAGAAGAATATCCTGTCGGTGGTGTGTGACGGGACGTGTAAGATCGGGGGTATAATAGAAACACGCTACCTCCGGAGGGAGGGGGGAGGAGGTGGCGATTGTCGCGGCGGATTTTAGTTACGGAATTCGAGGGGCTTGAAAAACGGCTAAACACGGGGGAATATTGGAATACAGGGGATATGAGTATCCGGGGAGGGGGCGGAAAGGGTTTGAAATTGGACGTTGGTCTACTCGCTGTTGGTTTAAAAGCCAGCGATAGTGTGTCGCTGAGACGTTTGTTCGGCGAAGCGTTATTTTAGCAGAGGAATGAAATTCTAGGACTGTCTCAGTTGAAAGACAAATTAACTCGTTTCGCCCGTTTCTGGGGCTAACAGGGTAATAAAACTTGCCGACGATATGCCACCCCTGCACGTGCACCTGAAACCGTACAGAGGGCGTTTGTAATTGGTGCCCGAATATTCGGGGCTGTTCTCTGTGTATCAGAATAACGGGAGAGAAAACGCGAAACGGTGCTTTCGCGGACAGCCCTTTCTTTTTCAGGGACGTGATTCCATTTGTATAGGTGACAAACGCGGGAGCTTAATATTCTTCTGCGCTCTGAAAGACGCCAATTGATCAACCATTTCGAAACGCCAGCCTCGTCGGAAGGAATGGCAATCAGGGGAATCCTGTCAGGGCCGTTTTCGATGTGTGGAGGGTGGATCCGTTGGAGCGGAAGCGAAAAAGTGGAGGACGCGTTACAGAGGCGGGGGAGAGAGAGGAAAACAAAACGTGAATGGTTCGGGGCCCACCTGTACCGCGATAGATCCACGTCAGCACACATGAACCAGTTAGAAATTTGTCGAGCCGAATAAATGTCCGCTCTTCGAGGCTCTGCTTTTGAACTAATTTTGTAATTAGCGTCCTCTTTAGAAGCGACAGGTCATTGGGAGTCGTTGGGACCTCGTCTCGAGAACAGATCTTTCCTCTAGAAATCTTTTAACGATACCGATCGTCTCGTTTATTCTACACGGTAGCTTTCGAACATTTGAGGACAAAGGATCTCGATAGATACTTTATTCTTTGAGGGTGCTCGTTGCCTTAGTTCCTCTTAGTTAATTTTACTTACAAATCACCGACATTGTCAGAAGCTCTCGTTCTTGCGATCAGCCCACAGTTCTCAGACTTCCCTGAATCCTCGAAGGGAAGAATTACTGGTCGAGAATCTCCAAGTTTTTCCCTCCGGTAGCCGTTGGCAACCCTTTATTCACAGCGCCGCGCGCCTCATAGAATTTAAATCGCGCGTCACAGGGGCGCAATGGCCTGCCCCATTCCTGGCAATAAAATTACTAGACCCAGAAGAGATACAATCGCCGGTGTCGCGTAAATTACGCGGGCCAAAGAAGTCCGGAAGATATTCCCTCGCGGCCCGATGGCGGCGGCGGCGGCGGCAGTGGCAGTGGCGTTGGGCACGGGCGGATGGGTGGTGGACACCCCCGTTGAAGTCGCGATACCCGTACTGTCTCTAGCAGAGAGGGGCGCAGCTTTACGAGCGAGTTGCTTACACGGGATGCAAATTCCAGCGGCACTAGCTCAACCTAATTGGTCGTTGACCGTCGTGCACGGGGATCCCTATATTTACGCGTCGCCGACTGCGACAAACCGGAATCCTATTATTTTACGGTCCCGCTGATTCAGCGCAACGTGTAACTGGAGCGTATTCTAATGGCCGGGCGACGATTAATTAACCAACCCCCCGTCCCCCGCCCGAGACCAGCCTGTTCGCGCCGCCGTTTTCCCCGAGACTGGAGTCTGCTTTCGATTTCTTGGTACGGGATGCGACTGATCGATCGTTTGCAACTCGACGAAATTCCATTCCCGGTGCTGGACCGCGATGGGCGAAGAACACTCGAATGCTTTATACTTGTTTCATTTCAGCACTGCGCGTTCAGGTCTGTAACGAGCCAACGAACGAATCAGTCGCATCGCGTGCAACTTTCTTACTTAAGCGTAGTCAATAACGTACGCGTTACGTACCATGGAGGATCGCGATTTACCTGACCGCTTCGATGCATCGACACAACGATGAAACGCGATTTTTATTCCCCGAGCGAAGAATTCGCGCAACGCCGGGCCGCCAGAAATTTTCCAAGATCACTGTAGATGCATCGAATCGAAATCCCGCGAACTGCGCTCCCGAGAGACCCACATTCCTCCCCCGCGGCTCGAGCGGTGCTGAAAGACGCGGGCGGCGAGGAGGGTGGGGGGGGGGGGGGGGGGTGCGCGTGTGCGTGTCAAGCTTCTCGAAGGGAAGCGCGCGGAAGTGCGGTTTCCACGCGAGAATCGGGAGCGCGAGAAGACGACGAAGACGACGAAGACGACGACGACGGCGACGACTACGACGACGACCGCGAAGGGGACGGCGAGGAGGAGCGGATGACGTACGAACGCGCGAGGATCCGTAACCGCTAATGTGTGTCTGGTTTCAGCGTCCATACTGCATGACCTCAGCGACATGCAGCCTCAAATAAACGCGATCAAAATAGAGCACCCGCCGTACTACTGCAGCAGCTATACCCCTCCGTCCGCAGCCACGGCCGCGGATCATGCTCAGCCAGCGGCTAGCTTCAGTGAGTTTCAAAACCTCTACGTTTCGCCCTTATTTTTAGTGGACGCGCGAGCGCGCGCGCGCTGTCACGCGGTTCCGCGCGAAATCTCCGTGCAGCTTGCGGCCGGACGCGAGGCGTCGCGACCAGTCGCCGATCCGAGGATCGAGGTGGCGCGTCGCGAACGCATCCGTGACACGGCGCGTTAAGAGACCGCGCGCGCCTATAATACTATCGTAATAGATGGAGACGCGCGGGGAGGGCGATGATGCTAAGCGCCGTGAATTCGTGCGACGCGATTCGAAGCGCCGCGGGCTAAAGCGTTTATTCGCTGGAGATATAGCCACGCGAAATGCACCGCGGACCGTTGCGGAGGCCAGGCGTCACGGCGCGATGCACCTCGACGGGATACTCGCCCACTGTCGTTGCGCGCAGACCTTGTTTACCGGCCGCCGTTTGCGAAACCGTGATTTTACGATATTTTTATCGTTTTTCCGCGCGCCCACTAAAATTAAACCGTTCGAGGACGCTCGCTACTATGCGGAATCGCGGTCTACGACAGTGGCGCGTCGTTCTGCGTGCACCGGAGGAGCGCGGCAGGCTCTCTCTCTCTCTCTCTCTCTCTCTCTCTCTCTCTCTCTCTCGCAGTCGACTTTATTAGCCGACGATAGCTTGCTTTCGTACATTCTCTGACGTTCGCCTTTAAGCCTTCCTTTCATGCTCCGTGTTTCCTGGAATCCATGCTTTGTTAGCAACATTTATCCCTCGCGATTCAAAGGACGACCCGTCGATTTCGCTCGATAGAAACCGCGACAATTGGACCGGTGTAACGCGCGTAGCTCGGAATAATTTGTCAAGCAGATAAGCGGATGCTGCCAGGGATCGAATTGGGCGCAGCGGTTCGAGTTTAAGTAACAAATTTGCGGCGGTCAGGGGTCGGTGGTTTTTTTGCTACCCCCAGTTCAATCTCATCCGGCGGCTTATCGGGGCGTCCTTTTGTTATCGGGATCTACTTTGCTCAGCGTTCTATAGATCATTTTCCCTATATTTCTCCCTTTCCGTTCTCTATTTTCTTTCTATTCTCCGTCGGCCTCCCTTTATCACTCCCACCCCAGCGCGAGCCTCCCCCCGCTGCTCTTTCCCTCCGCCACGCTCGCCCCCTCTTAACTCTTTCATCGATCAAACGATAACCCCTCTCCGGAACGGAAGTCCGTGGATGGAGATGAAAAAGAGGAATAACTTCCGGGCGCAGGCTTTTTTTTCAGAAAAAAAAAGAAAAAAGATAGAGACCGGCCGAAGAATAGGGAGCCACGAATATCTCGCAAAGTGTTTCTCGCGCTAATTTAGCGATGGTAAAAGAGTCAGGCCGCTTTCGGGAAAATTCCCTTTGCCAAGCTACGCTGACAGAACTCTTCGCCCTAACGTTCTCTTATTTTCCTGCGCCTATCGATTGCGAATACAGAACCGCGAATGCTCGACGATCCCTTCCCCGAAGATTGTTGGACACCGAACCGGGTGTTTCGTGAAGGGGTGCCCGTCCACTTGTCAAACGTCGAGAACGATCGCGCGATTCCGGCGGGCAAATATTCGCGAGGCAAACAGCGCCGCGTAAGAAGATAAACAGACGGCGGGGAGGGGTTGGTCGAAGGGGTTGAAGTAAGTCGAAAGTTTGGACTTTTACGCAACGAGGGGGAGGGTTCGCCGGGATAGAGGGAATTTACGGACGGGATAAAATGACCACTTTCTCAGGCAAAATATACACACGGCGGAGAAAAATTCCGGCAATAAGCATACCTGGACCGTGGCCAACCGCATTCTACGGCTCTGCTCCCTTTTTATCATACATACGTTCCCTTTACGGCGGCGACGCCGGGACACTTGATCGACTGTATTGTCGTTAAATTAACGGCCGCGCGTAAATATCCCTCGGCCGCTCAACTGAACCTAATTTTATTGCCGCGAAACGACGATTTCCAGCTTCCCCAGCAGCTTTGCGCGCATGTAGATTCGGTTGCCCAGGACCCTAGGCGGTTTCTTGCGCGGCCCTGTCACTGGGACGAACTCGCCCGAGACGCGCGGCTGCCCGGGCGTCTCCTCAGCCGCAGGATGGTAATAACGTTGCCCGTTGTTCCTCGCAGGCCCACCGCCGGTGCACCAGCTCATCAGGAACGACAAGACTGAAAAGCCCCCGACGGTTTCCGTTTCCAGCGCGCCAACCTTCTCGCCGGTCCTCAGGCCCGAGGACGGTCATCGTGGAATGGACTCTCCACACTCACAGACGGGTATGTGCCGATGGAAAGCGTTGCCGTGTCGAATTTTTATCACACATAAGCTCGCGATAACGTTTCAGACCGTAACGCCGTTGTTTGGGAACCACGCGGTGCGAATGGTCCCCGCGACACGCCTTTCGACGGAGGATCTCGTTGCTCTTTGGCAGGCTTAAGACCTTCTAATTTCTAATGTCCTAATCTTTTGATTTTATATTCGACAAAGAAACTTGGGAATGTCGGTGGAGAAAGTCAATTTGAATTTTCGGATCTCTCCGCGAAAAGGAACGAGATCCTTCGTCAGCCAAAATTTGACAGCCAGCGTTAACTGGCAGTATCTTGACACGTGGACGTCTCTCGGGGAGTGCGAGGGATAGAGGAGCTGTTAGAATGACAGTCCCATTTGATCTTATTCTCGAGTTACTATCACTTTGCGTCGAGCCGAGCTTTGATATATTTATCGATAGAAAGGAACCCGAAGTTTCAGTGGAAGGCTGTGGGGTGCCATGCTTTGGTTAAGAGGACTAATTATTTATCGGAAGTAGTTCAAGAACACGTAGGATTACTCGACGCAAAGGCGACCACAGTGACTCGAAAACAAGGCCAAACGGGACACTCGTTCATACGAGCTCTCTTTATCGTCCTTCTGCCCTGGTTTCGCCCCCCCCCCCCCCTCCCCGAAGCGACTCCCACGCGTCACGATACACCCTCCATAGCCACCTCGAATTAAACCCACAAATTAAAGGGAACCCTCCCGTCCCCCTAAAAAAAAAAGAAAGAAGAAAGTGACGGAGAGGCGTGTTTTCTTTCGACGTAGCGATTTAATTATTTGGAGAACTGTAAGTACTCTGCATATCGGAATGCGTTCTCGCTAGCATAACAGAGGCGAAAACCTTCGACGACCAAGTGCACAGTGATCACAGTCGACGTGTCCGCCGACGGGGGATCGCGTCCATGATTCCAGCGATCTCCCGGTTAATCATCCCCCTTCGACCCCTTTCTTTCTGCTCTCTTTGCTCGCGAATCCCGAGAAAGATCCCCCGAGAGAAAGCAGCAGGTGTCGAGGTTGAGATCGAGCTTGAACTCGCGACAGTGCCGTGCGCTCCACCAATACCCGCTTTTGCCTGACGATTTTCACTAACAAACCGCCTAACGTCCGACGCCAGCGAGAAAAGAATCTCGACGCTGCTGGTCCCCCGGGAGCGACGTCCGCCCGGGCCCGACAGATCGACGAAACCGGCAATAGACTCCGCGTACGAGGCGTCGCTTCCCGTCCACCGTTTCTCCCTCGTTCTCGCTGGCTCGCATCGACGGTCACCGACGACTGATCGATCACCTTCCGTCGATCAACCACGCCGAGCGTTGCCCCTCGACGATCGAACTCGACGGCACGGGGGCGCGGGGCGCTCCGGGCACTCGATTTCAAATCCACACCGTCCGTGGAGGGCTTGCCAGACTCTTCGCGGATGCTGTGCAATTCTTCATACCAGAGAATCTTTCGTCTCGGAGAGGTTGGATGTTTGCGAGACCAGTGGATGCTCCTGTAACGTGGCAGCATTAAACGGCAATTGCGCCCCTTTCGCCCGAGGCGAAGGGATGACGCGTTTTTAACGGGCAGCCTCGTTGCACCGTGCACCGAGTTCGAGCTCGTCGTCGGCGATCCGGCGCCTCGAATGTGTCCAGTGTGCGATAGACCCAAACCGAGCTCAGCCAGGCATTCATGTAAGTAAAATATCGATCCTGGATCTCGATCTCTGTGAACGATCGAGCGAACGGACTAAGCAAGGGTGGTAGAGAGAGAGAAGCCGCGAATCGAGCGAAGAGACGCGTAGTTTAAACTCTGGCGTCTTAACCCGCGCCATGGCTCGCTGACCCAGTTCTGCGGAACCAACATACAGATATCTCGAAAATAGAAAGTCGAAGTGAAATGAAGAAGCTGGCGATACGTGATACAAGTTCCTGGAGGCTCGCTGAATGATCTAAGCCGCCGTAGGACCGCGGTGCTTAGGCAGAAGGATCGGGGACGGAAGCTGAGTTCAACCAGTTCAATGCAAATGCGCTAAATTAACGACGGTGCCCGGCTGGAAGTAGGTTAGTGGGGCTTGCCGCGATTTTTCCACTGGCGGAACGAAAGCGAAGGACGTCCAAGAAATTAAACCACTGCCCCTCAAGGACCAGCATCCTTCAGGCTGCGCAGCAACTATCCCAATGCTTTCGTTCAGAGATCGCTGTTTTCCCGGCAGCGTAACTTTCCGAACTTCGGTCTCTGGCTCGATTCAAGGCGACTCCGCGTAGAGGAAACAGTGCTTCGAAGCTCGATAATAGCGCGGGGATCGGGACCAGGAGATCCGTATCACCGACGCGCGGGGTAGGCTTCGCGCGATCTACGGGACCGATGATCGTTGGCTGCGTGCAGCTGCAACCGCGATCAACCCTTGATGTCGCGTGAAAATGACGCCGTGATGATCTCTGTTTCAGTCTGAGCCCGAGCGTAGAGAGAAGCTCGCTAACTCGACTTAAAAGGTACTTTGTGACTGGTTATTGACTGTTCTATATATATATACATATCTATATATATACCTCTATATATGTATATATATTTATTATACGTATATATACATACGTACGAATTGTACATACGTGTATACGCGTACACGCGGCGGACGCGTGCCGTGCGCGCGGGATTCCGTTTCTACGCGAACGTGTTATTCGCACCTGCGTACGTGGATCATTCGATGGATCGCGGCAGGGCCGAGGTTACAAGCTCTTAACTAACCCTACCGGACTCTACTCTCTTCGCCGTTCTCGACGGAGAATCAATTACCACGCCGTTACCACATTTGTGCAAGTTAAAAGAAAATATAGAATAGGAAAGCATGGGGGATTGAAAACGAATGAAACAGAGTCGATAAGTCCAAGTCAGAAGAATTGAGGAGTCCTTGTAGAGAAACACTAAGGGCCGAAATTAAGAAAAAGAATTTGTCGGAAAGTATTCTACGGGCCCAATGGTGATACTAAGGCATAAGATTTGAGTTTTGGCGATAACAGTGTTTTCTATCAAGACACTTCAATTCAGACTTAAAGATTCTATGGAAATTTTCGAAACTTGTGCTCTTTCCACGCAAAACAAGGATTTCCTAAATAGATGGTACTGGCAAGAAAATCGAAGAAGGTCCAATCCTTGACCAACCAGGTTTACCGATCAAGTGCCGTAGATCGTAGATAATCAATCGGGACACGTACGCAGGTGAATGCACGCGATCGCGAAGATATCGTTGCCTGGGTGACGTGACGAACGCTATTGAGTGTCGGTGGCTCGGTCCTCCGACGGGAACCACCCTCTTGTCGAGGCAGAACACCCCGAGGCTCGTGCCACGTGTCCGTGCACGCGTGTATGTATACACCATGCATCACGATGTCGTATACGCTCGAATATTTTCCTCTATTGCTGTCACGTTTGTCAATTTCTTTTCCTCCTTTCCACATCGTTACTTTCTCTCACTCTTATACGTGTCTCTCCTTCTCCTTTCTCTCTTCTTTCTCTCTGTTACAGCGGAGACACGTGCAATCGCGCGCGCGCGCACACTCACACACACGCACACACATACGCCGTGCACAAGCGCAAGCCACTTTGCAGAAGTATTCAATTTTTATATCACGAAACACACTGGCCCCGTAGAATATGCTCGATTTCTCTCTCTCTCTCTTTCTCCTTTTTATTGTATATTGTCACCGTTGGGAGTCGAGGCCGACGATTCGCGTCTCGAAGCTCCATTGCGATCGATTTCGCGAGTCTCGCGAGAAAATTGCGCGAGTTTTAGAAGGGCAGGCTTTAGATGGGGTGATTTAGTAGGCGGGCGAAGAGGGGGAAACGTCTTGGATAGGATTTCTCGGAGACTTGGAAGTTCCAAGTACCGTTCCGATTTAGGGACTGCTCAATTTCAGAGATTCACAGGGGGGGGGGGCTGCGGGATTGATGTGTTTTTCCATTTTCGGGGTTTGGAAATTCGGGGTTTCTTGGGAGCGGAGCTCTGTAACTTGAAATTTCGAAATTCGGTACGCTTGGAGCTCGAGGGGATTGATAGCGAGTTGATTCGCTATCAATTCATTCGCAGACTTCAAAGAAAAGCATTTCCTTCGGCGAAAGACAATCGGAACTTGCGAGTTACTTTACGAAAATCACGGAGAGGGATCGCAGGAGGGGAGGGAAGATAAAATAAAGATCGTCTTGCGAAATCGCGAGCGACGAGGACGCGAATCGTCAATGCGGCTCGAAATTGCACAATCAGCCCCCGCTCTACTCCACCCCCTCGTAGCAGCACTTTATATTTCTCCGAGTGTGTATCGGTGTCTCCGCAAGCGTCACAGCACACTGGCTTTTTCTGCGCGGCAGGCCCCAGCCCCCTGCAACACGAACACACGTACACGCCAGCGACACGTTCGATTCTAAGGGTATCTTCGATGCAGCTGGGAAACAAATTTTCCTCTGCCCCTCTCTCGAAGCGCCATGAAATCTTCCCCTTTATCGTTCGGTTATTTATGAGAGGAGAGATCGATCCCCGGCATCGACCTCGGAGAGGGGCGCGCAAGCTCTGCCAGCGAGGAAACTCGAAGATACCTGGCAGGCCGAGGGGGAGCCTCGGCGAAATGAAAAGGGACACGCTTGGAACGGTGAGAAAATTGAGAGAAACGCAGGAGGTTTGTTCGTTTCTTCGCGGCATGCACCGTCGAGCAATCCTCTCGAATGCCTTCGCTATCGATCTCCACGATGTTTCGGCTCTTCTCCGACCTTATCTGTTATGTTCCCCTCGATTCAAATAGATCTACTCCCAATCGCGCTAAGTGCAGTGCTTAATTTACAGAGAGCCCGGGCCCCGCGGAGCCTTCAAAACAATCGCGAGCGACTGATTTATCGCCGGCTGGATCTCGATGGGGGCATCCCCGCCCCGTGGAAATTCGATGATCGACGAGTACCCGCGGGGAATTCCCAGCGGAAAAATCGCGAATTAAGCACTGCCCTTTACGCCGATCGAATGCAATGTATTAAGAAAACTGGCACTCTATTTGTTCCTTGTTTCTGTTCTCCTTTCTGTTCGCGAGCTCTCTAGTCTCGACGCTCTTGTTATGGTAGTTGTTGCACCGTGTTGACTTCATCATTGATATATAGGCACACGTATATATATACACCGGTTTGATGGCAGTCCGTTTGGAAGTGCTTGCGATGCTCACGCGCGATAAACGTTGCTGCATTCCTTGCATACATAGAGAATTGTACATCGATATGTCAGTACCTCTGGAGCGCGTACTCGTCAATTCCCTCGTCTTTCTTTCGCTTCGTCCTCCTTTTCTTTCTTAACCGTCGCGCGAACAGCCGCCTCTCGCTACCGCAGAAGCCTGTCGAGCTCCCGAAGCTTCAAACTGCCTGGATTCAAAGTTCTCAGAGCCTCGAGAAGTCGAGTTCCCTCAGATTCTTTCTCGCACTCAACGCGCCCACTCGTCGGAATATAAAATTTCAACAAAATCGATTTCACGAAAATCTCGAAGCATCGACTCAGAGTCCGAACTCGGAGCTAAATTATCCGCGACGTATGAACCGATGGAGCTTGGAACTAGAGCAAATATAAATCTCTGGAGCCACTGAAGTCATCAATGGATTACAGTAGCATTTAATAGAGGGAATTCTTTGGAACAGGCAGCTATTGTTCGTCGGAGTAAAAAAAGAATGTCGCCTAGGTTTCCCTGGACAACAAGGCGACCTAAATCTCAGGATCACTCGGGCAATTCAACTTCCTCTTTCGAAGTCAAGCTAATAACCTCCCGCGATGCGTGGGAATCGTCGCGCGGATTCCGGGCGATAGAAATCCGTTCCAAAGAATCTCCTTGCCCTCTCGCGGATCTGATCCTCTGCCCCTCGATCCGAGAGATCCGCGGATCTCGAGGCGAGAGAGAGAGAGAGAGAGAGAGGGTGGCGCGAGAGAAAGGGAGGAGAGGGACGAAAGGGGCGGCAGAAGGAAGTGGATTAATCCGACGGTCGTTCTGTCCACCACAGGGGGATCACCGAGAAATCCGCCTGACGTCTGATTGCGATACGGTAAACCGCTACGAGTCACGAGCAACTCGAAGAAAGCGAGGACGCTCTGTACATACATACACACGTATACGTGTTAGCCGTTAATGAGACGTTTGTGTGTAGCTCGGTGTTGCATCTCTATATATACACACATACACGCGTGCGTAACGATCATTATAAATAGCCGTGCGCGCGTATATTTGGCGGTAATTACGTCGGTGATAATTATAACGATTAAGTAGACGCGCGTGTGGGTGTTTATGATAATCGTTGCTGGTTTTGTGTAGCCGCCTGCAGCTGTGTGCACGATTGTTGGCGCAATGCTGTCGTTGGTAGGCGAGCCGAGATTTTCTTCTTCTTTTTCTGCCCCACCCTTCCGTCCCATTCCCTCCCCCGTCTCTCCTTCTGTTTTTTTTCTTTTCGATTCCTGGTTTTCTCTCACGGAGATCGAGGCGAAAGGGCCGCCTTTTCGTTGCGCTCCTGATGGATACAGGTGATTCAATTCCTGATCCCCGAAAGCGGAGTATTGAAACGGGAGCGACGACGGGACCGTTAATTTTCCGGGGACAGATTTAGCGCGCGCGCGCGCGAAGGGTTCGAGGAATTGAATCAACCGATTATTCACCGTAGCTTCGAACAAGAGGCTCGAAAGACATAGACACTTGCGTTCCGTTCCCCTCGCATCAATTTTATCTTTTCGTTATCATCGTCCGTGTACTTCGGACGATCGACGAAGCTTGGCGCTTTCAAGCATACGATACACATAGTCGAGATCGATTTAGTGAGGGAGAAGTTGCTCGTAGGATCGCGATTTTATTTACCCCGCTCCCTTGGCGATGAAAGGCTTATAGATACCCTGGATTTTTTTTGGGGGGTAACACCCTGACGAACAAGCTCGCGGAAAGTCTTCCAGCCCCGTCTTGGAAGGCTTTCTCCCCTTCGCTCGTTAACTGGAAGCTTGCATTAAAGATGCGGCCGACGGATTGAATATCGCGCCACTCGGGGGACATAGAGATCGATAAATACATTTGCGCATTAGAATCACGGAAGTAGAGGCGGACGACCGGAGTCAGACCGACGCGGGAGTACAATGCGTTCCTCTGTCTGACTATCGACTCGTTTCTTCTACTTAATCCTCGGTGCCCCAATAATCGAGTTTCTCCACCTGTCCTACGGTGACGTCCGCTGAACCAATTAACCTCCGCCCCCGACTTACGCTGCGTTTCACCCCTTCGGAATGAATTCTACACCGAGAAGAGCTGGGGAAGCTCTTCCTCCCGAGGCTTTCACTCTGAACCGATAAGTGCCTCGAGGATGAAACGATCGTCGACACCTCGCGCTACTTCTTCCCCATCTCGAATCGCGTGCCCTTAGACACCAGAGAGTTAAACGCGAAACAGGACGCTTGTAGCATTTTCTTTTCTTTCAACGGCCGGTAAGTGTCGGGCGCGAAGCTTAAACGCCGCCCCGCGACGAAACCAGCCGAACGAACCACTCAATCTCATCGAAATTCTCGTATCTTTGTGCGCCTCTTTATGGAAAGTATACTTATACTCTGCGAACCGTTCCTGTTCACCTGTGTATGTATAGTACTATATGTGTATATCTATATATATATATATATATATATATTTTCTAACGCCCCCGTTTGCCTGTCCGTCTGACTGACCTGTCTGTTGCCCAACGAAAAGAACAAAAAAAAGAGAGAGAAACGGAAAAAAGAAGGGGAAAGAGACTGACAACGTTCGAAAGTTAGTCGGCCAGAGCCCTGTCCACCGACAGTCGAAGCGATTCGAACGGGGATTGTCGAGAGATCAGTGGAGAACAAGCGCCCCCCTCCCCCCCGGTAACGGTAACGAATATATTCGTTCGGGGCTTGGGAACGGACAGACAGACAGACGGACGGCATTTCTTGCTAACTGCGTAGTACCGGTCTACCTGGTAAGCTAGCTGTCGCTGTCTATCTGTCTGTCTGTTCGTCTGTCTGTTTGTCTGTCTGTCTGTCTGTCTGCCCACCCTGTTACACCCACCTGTTCACGTATTACTATTTTTAAGGGTACGGCCTCGCGTCGGAGGGTGGCCCCGACGGTTCCACGGGGTTGCAGTGGAAAACTCGAGAAATTCGAGTCATTAGCAGGTCGCTTCGCGGTCCCAAGAACTCGGTGTCCACCCCCTTTTTTTCTTTTTTTTTTCTTTTTGAGAAATTCGTAGGCTGTGAAATCGAGGAGGAATAGAGTGTTAACGGTGAACTTTTGAAATCTCTGTGAAGAGTTCCGGGAGCTCGATAATGCCGTGGACGTGTAAATTTCGAATAGACCCTAATTTCCACTAACGCCCTGGGATCCATGGGATCGGAGGATCGAGACCGTACCCTCGTCTGAACCGTGCACACCAATAACTATCTCTGTCTCTCACTCACTGTCACACGGCCAATGCTCTGGGTATGTCGTATGCTGGATGAATATATATTAATTACATTGACTTAATTGATACCTTGATTGATTGATTGATTCGATTAATTTGGATACCTTGATTGAACTATTGTTTAATGCTAATACACACAGTCTGTCTGTCTGTCTGTCTATCTATCTACTCTATCTCTCTTTCTCTCTGTCTCTCTCCGTACGATACTACCTTACTATATTATTACTCTATTGTTGTTGCGATGTTGGTGTTGTTGTTTATACCATATACATATATATATATACATGCATACATGCGTAACATATATATATCACGTATATATGTATATCATTGTATTATTGATGTTGATGTTGTTGTTATCCTTGATGTTTCTTGATGTGTTGTTTAATCGTTGTTATCTTGCTGTTTGATGTTTGTTGTCGCACTATATATATCTATATATATCTCTATCTGTCTACATACCATATATATATATACATAATCTATATGTATATATATACATACATGTATATATCCACATGCGCGTGATATACGCGACCACGCGCGCGCGAGTACCTTGCAGTAGCAATCAGCAATGCTCCCGGTTTTGACAATGCAAATTGTTCGCTCGTCCGCGCAGCTGACACAAGTTTAATAACCTTAAAGATTTAACAACGCATCTCTGGCGCATCTGCGCGCGCGCGCGCTCGCGCACACACGCGTATATAAATACATGTACATTTCAGCCAGCCAGCCTCACGCTTGGAGTGCCTTATATATATATATACTTAACACGATCGTTATAGTTGGTCGCCCCCCCCCCCCTTGCCCCAACCCCCTGAAACACCACTAAAACCACCCCCTAACAGACTTACAGCGGCAATCGTTACCTCTGTTTGCTCCCTCTTCTACTAAAACTCTCTCGCGACGAGATTCGAGCGGCTAACTTTCCAGCTTCGTTAACGTTCCTCGTCTTAACAATTATTAACATTATCCGCGGGCCGTGCTCCCGCTAAAGTTGCCAACTCTCGATCGATCCGGACGGCCCACGTAATCCAGGAGAAATGTACGTAGGTATCATCTCCGGCGGCGTGTGTGCCTCGCAAACATTTGGGAGTCGAGGTGTGCGGGAGGAGGATCGTTTCGATGAAATTTGTTTGATGTGCGGAATTAAAGAGTGGTCGAGAGACTTGTCGGAGAGGTTTTAGGGGGCGAGCAATGAGGAGGTTGTCGAGGCGAGAGGGATTGGTCTGCGAAGGGGTTGCTATACGGAGCCGATTTCCAGGAAGGTCGTCGGGCTTAGGGGGTGGTTATAGGTGGCACCCCGGGCGAACGGCGGCCAGTCGATGACAGCGGTGAATTGTGTTTCAGGATTGCACTCCCCTCACGAAGGACTGGCCGGTGGTTCTGGTCAGAGTATGTCCGGCCTCGCTTACTACCAACCGGAGCACCCTGTGTCCGCGGGGGTGGTGAAATACCCCGAGAACGGTCACGACACCCTCTCGGATTTCGTGACGTTCGTCTGCCAGGAGGCCGAGAATACACAGCAGCTGCCTCAGGTAGCTCCCGGATCCTTTAAAGCCGCCACGTTGCTGTCCTTCGTTAAAGAAACCCTCGCTCCGCTGTACCTTCGTTGACGTTTCGTATTTGAAATATTTCCTTAAACACTCGCTATACGTGACTGTCGCGAAGGAGCCGGGCGAAGCTTTCAGTAGTACGAACGGAAACAACGGAGGCGGTTCAATCCGACCTGTGGTCATCCGTGTTCCAATCGCCCTGGATTTTTCCCTCCATTTAAGGATGAGAATTGACGTAGAAATTCGAACAGCAACCCCCTCGTTTGCGATGCAAATCATCTGTAGAGACGCTGTTAGCAGCCATTCCACTTAGCCTGCCCTATGTGTCCCTTGTTGCAAGCGAGGGGTTGCGGGCAAAAATTAAATTAAATTGATCCCGGCACAGAGGGAAGAGGATAGTAGATTGAACGAACTAGGAATCGGTGAAAGTATTTAGAAAACAGGGTGAATGGATCACGCACGGGTCGACGACGTTGATCGGTGGGTGTGTGGTATTTCCAGGCGCAGCTAGCCGGACCCCGCACTGGCATACAAAAGTTCTCACAGTATTATCCGAGTTCGATGCTTCCACCGCCGCCGCCGGCTCCTATGGCCAGGCCCGTCGCTATCATCAGGTCAACGGGCGAGCTGACGGCAGCGAGCGCGAACTCGCCCCCAACATCGTCCACCTCGCCCACGGACCCAGCGGAGATGGCGTCGAATCAGGACCAAATGGCAGCCGCGGCTGCCGTGGGCCTGGTCGGCTCTGGGTGCCAGAGCTCCGTTGATCCTGCTGGAAGGAAAAGCCCTGCCAGGATCCTCGTCACCGCGCCTCACACCAGCCGGGAGTACACCTTCGCCCATTTCCACTCCCAACCTGGACAGGTGGGTTCCACAGCTAATGCCAGATTGGGCATTAGATGGATTGTTAGATAATATTATTTGAGGTTCGAGGGGTGTGTTTCTGAAGGGTTTGAGCTTTGAGGTACCACAGGACAGCTATTAAAGAACTTTGCTTGAGAATGTTGTGTGTAGTATTTACTGCTCCAACTTCTAACAGGAACCGAAAAAGTTCTGGATGTATTATTTTTAAAAAAAATTCTGTTAGAACTTGTATGTTTCGTTTAAGAAAATGTCTGTTCCTGTGGAATTTTTATTGAAAGAAATGTTAACCTTGGGAACTTCTTTAGAAAATGTTCTCATGGAGCAGGTATTTTAGAAACTATGTAATGAAAGTTCCATGGAAACAGTTATATTAGAACATTTATTAAAAAAGATTCCATAAGATAAAGAAAAGTACTGAAATATTACAGATACTAGTTTTATTTAATAATATAATATATTCTTTGTGGTTATTTAATAAAATATATGAAAATCGTAACATAAGTAATTAATAGTTTTATAAGAAGTATTGAACAGAAAAGAGAACTTGTCAAGAATAATACCTAAATAATACTTTTTTTTATAACTTACATGAACCAAAGTACACAAAAATTCTATCATATCATATATATAAATAAATAACACATTCAGAATATCAATTCTACTGTAATAATTATGTATTATTGTTGTAGTACTATTCGTCGAATAGTAGTCAGTATTTGTTACAACGATTGAGAACTTTTTCAATATCGCTGAACAAAATATCTGTTCCTGTTATACAGAAATTTTTATTTTTATATTTTAGAAGCTCGATTCCAGCTAGAACTTTTAGTTTATCAGTTCTCATGGGAACTCATAATGTGAGAACATTTTTAAAAAAAAGTTCCACGGTCCTTGTTTCAAATAGAACCTATCGAAAAGTTCCAGAACTCTTTCGAACCCTGATTTCTTTCTAAGTATCCTGTTTGGCGAAATAGCACTACATTAATAACGGTTTGAAACCTATTTTCTGTTCCATACAGCAAATATTCACGTATCCCACCATCAGCTCAATGTCAGGAGTCATCTCCCCGACGAACCTATCCCTGTTTTCATCGCCCGTTTCAGTGACAAGGCCAGTGGCCACTCAGAGATCAGTCTCCAACGTGCCTCCCCGCTGGAACACAGCACCTTTCATCAATTTGGAAGACGATTACAACATGATCGCGCCGATCATCACGGGGACCGCCAGTGAACCCCCTTCTGCCATGGATGAAGGTTTGTAATGATATTTAGACCGAAAAGAAAACTAAGATCAACGTGACAAATTCTTCCTCGCCGCGTTCGCTCATCCCGGGAGCACCGCCCAGCTAACTGGAAACCCTGTTAAATATCTCCAGATCGATACTTTCACCCGGTGCACACGAGCAGCGTGGTGGACAAGAGCGGCCCCGGGAGCCTGATGGGCGCCGACCTGGGCGTAGGGGCGGACCCAACGTCGCACCACCACCAGCAGCAACAATCCCAGCAAGCACCCCAACCTCCCCAGCAAGCGACCCAACAGCAGCAAGCCTCGCAGCAGCAGCAAGTAATGCAGGACAAGAGCGGCCGACCGAAGTCTCCCCCGTGACACTGGAGCCAACGACCGGAAAGTCTCGAGAAGCTCGCATGTTCCACGGGGTCGTTGATCACCACCGCGTACGATAATTGCCCCGAAGCGGATGGGAATCGCCAGGATTGCTCGTGCCGTGTTCAGCTTCGCGACCACAGCCCGCGGAGAATCGAGTGCCTGAGAGTCTGATCGTAGTTTAAGCGGACGCGCCGAGGAAACGTGGGACTTCCGGCGGACAGGAGGCCCGGGGGAGCCTCCAGGCCGTTTCACGGGCGAAACTGAAGCCGGTCGAACGCAAGGCGAAGTCCCGTGGTGCCGCGGGGCAATTCTTTAACCCTCTGAGGATGCACCTAGGGACGTTCCTAGCTCTCGATACTCTCCGCTGGGAAACACACGGGGCCGTCGAGCTTCGCTTCCCGCAGAGCAGGCCCGCGACAGGTTGGAGAGTGTCCGGCGGTTGGTTTCAGTTCAGATTTCAGGGGGCCCTGCATCGGGCGAACGGAAGCGAGGCGCGACGCCCCGCGAAGGATCTGCCTCCGTCCTCAGAGGGTCAACGTTTCGGTCAATTATTACTCTGCTCGCGTTTTGGGTCGGCGCGAGGGCCTCCCAGCCACACCGGAAGCTTTCTTCTCCTCTTTCGGCGCAGTACAATTCGTAATTCTCATTCTCTCTTTTCTCTCTCCCTGCCTCTTAAGCGTCCTCGAAGGACGCTACTAAGGGCACCTCGTTTCATCTCCTACGCATAAACGTCTGCCGATCGTCGTCGATCGGCTCCCGTCCACCGGGAACGCAACGAAAGCTGAGGGACAAACTTTAGGGGCTCGTCGATCGTTCCTTCGTCGTTTCCGCAACCGGACTTCCGATTCTTCCTGCTTCGGGAGCCCTTCCGGGAGCGTTTTTGTACATACACCAGGCGACTCCGGCGAAGGCAGGGCCGTCGCATCGAGACGGCGGGCGTCGCCGCGGTATTTTGTAAAATTTTAGAGGACTTTAGAGTAGACTGGGGGGGGGGGTGGATGTACACGCGGATTCTGTACTCTTCGTGGAAAGGGTTAGCGACGGGAGCGTAACTGAAGGACAAAAAAAGAAGAGGGAAAATTTCTAGTGCCAATCGAGTAGCTTATAAATATTATAACGAAATTATAATTTTCTATTATATTTTTTTATAATATTTATGAAGGGACACACACATACACGCTTGTTTAGACGCGACACAGTGGCGGAAGGGTGCTTCCCTTCGACGAAAACCGTGAAAGGAGTCGAGAATAGAAAGCACGGGGGTTGGAGGGGGTTGTGAGAGGTCGAGGGGATCCGATCGACGACGAGTCGGATAGAGGCCAGTCCACGAACCACGGATAATAATAATGATAATTAATGACTAATAAGTTTATAAATTGTATCGTTAATAATCACCTAAATGCTCTGGCTAGTGCTGACGCTAGTGAGACACAGAGAGAAACACAGAGAAGAAAAGACTAGTGCGGGCTAGTCCACCAGAGGCTGTTAGTTAGAGAACAAAGTGAATATTTAAGTATTGATTACCTGGTAATGCGCGTTGAGCGGAGGATGAAGAGGACGCTGGGCGAAGGGGAGACGGAGGAGGAAGAGGAGGAGGAAGCGAAAGGGGATACTTGGCGAGCGATGGAGGGACGCGAAGAAGAATTCGAGATAGTGAGAGATCTATATAGTTATTAATTAAATAGGGAAACACTAGTGTACGTCGCGCGGAGGAGGATTACATACGTTAACGCATCGAACTCGGCGACAACGAACGAGCGTGTTCCAAACTATTGTCCAAAGTGCTTTCCGTCGACTGTGTACATTGAAGAGAGGTGTCTCGACGATGAGGGACGAGCTGCAATTTCGGATCGAACGCTTCCGCTGCCAGGCTCCAATACAGCCCAGGGGAATATTGCGAAAGACTACTAATCAATCCCTTAATGTAGTTCCCTTGGAACGCCAGGATAGCCTCCGAGCTGGTATATACCAAAGGAAGTACCTACGAGGCTCCAGAGATCGTAGATACAGAATTTCATGGAATTAATGGAGGCAAAGGGACGTGGCGTCGAATGGCTGGCAGCCGAAGGGGCGAGAGCAAGCACGAGGGGCGACCTGTCCAGTTTGTAACTCCTAAGATACCCAAGCTCTCGAGGAACCCCCGATTAAAATGCGCTTAATGTACTCGCTAGACGACCAGGTAGTTTTCGAGGTGGTTCTTATTGGGTTTGTAAAGTCACTTCCCTGTTATTTCTCTCTTCGAGTGATGTTGAAAGGGTGCGATCACCCCTCTTGCCCATTATCGCTGAATATATATGATAGAGGTAATTAGATGATTCGCTCCCCTTTCTGGACCAATGTCTGTTTCGTCACTCGCCACTCTCAAGATCGTTTTCTGTAGCTTTAGTTCGGTCCGCATCGTTTTGCAGCAATTTCGTCGAGTCCTCCGATCCTAGGAGCTTCTACCTTTCGTCTGAATTTTGATTTAGAATCGCAGAATCGGGAAGATTCTCGAAGAAATAGCAGAAAGGAGCGTGGAAAGGGGACCATGGTCCAGGGTGGAGGTAGCACAACGTAATGGGAGGACGGGTGGCACCCCGTCAATCGGTTCGTAGTGATAGTACAAAGATCGAGACTAGCAATATCGGTAATAGCAATAACAAGGTCGGATAAGGGTTGATATGGCGATAAGACGCCGCTATTCCTATAAAAGAAGAGACGAAAATGCTTGTACCGCTATTAAACGCCACGCGAGGCGACGTAACGCTGCGACTATTGTTAATACTACGAGGTGACTACTACTATTATTTACTACTGTACCACCACCACCGTCACCACCATCAGCACCGCCACTGAAAAAAGAAACCACTCACCACCACCACTCTACTACCACTAACTACTACTACTACTACTACTACTACAACTACTACTACCACTACTACTACCACTACTACTACTACTACTACTACCACTACTACTACTACTACTACTACTACTACTACTACTACTACTACTACTACTACCACTACTACTACTACTACTACTACTAATTAACTACCAGCGCTATTATAAACTATTACTACTACTACTACTACTACTACTGCTACAACTACTATTACCGCTACTCTACTATTAATTGTAAAAGGGAGACACTGCAACATACAGTTGTTACTATTACACCGCCTATTCACTATTAAAACGAGTACACCAATTACTACGGAGGAGAAGGAAGGAGGGACGCTATTATCGCTGACTACTACTACTAATACTACTACTAATTAACTACTAATCGCTTTGCGACACTACGGTTACTACGGGAGAGAATGATTATTATCTGTAAATATTCTTATGCGAGGCGTTAGGGTATATTGACTCGTGTACGGGGGCGAGCCACCCTTGGCGCTCCAATAACAAGTATTTCTATCTCTACAGCGAGACCTAGCTCAAACCACATCATCTATAGGATACCTATATGATTCTTTTTAATTGAACTTTACCGATAGTTTAATAGATTTCCCATACAAAGTGACTAAAGTGGCTCACCCCCATGTATAGTTATTATCACGCACAGTGGCAGAGAGACACGCGAACGAACCTAGATCCTAGATCCGGCGATCTGGGGAGAGGCCTAGATACCCGTAGATCAAGCATTTCCACCCCTTCGCCGTCCACTGTCGAGCTTTCGTTTCCTAGAGGAAGGATCGATCTCTCGAATGCCTAAGTGATCCTCCATCTTCTACCCTGAGTTCAAGGATTAAGGGAGGGATGAAAGTGGAGGTCGACGGGGTGGAGAAGCGATCGTGATAGATGCGTAAGGAATTTTAATATACTTTCCTCGATGCCAATAGGGATTGCCGCGAGGCACCTCGTGCTGTTATTTTGTTAAAGGCGCCGGCAGAATTCACGGGCGAACCATGACGAAACGAAACCAGGGTGGTTCGGGATACGCACTTACTGCGAACGTTCTTTTGTCACCGATTATCCGTTGGCTCGTCGCACGGCGCAGAGTGAAAATCAAACTACGATTATATCGGCGTACGATTCTAATAAGGGTAGGGATATAGGGTAGAGTGCCAATTAGGGTAGATGACGTTTAGGCTAAACTAGCTTTAGGTCTTCCTCGCTGGGGGAATTCGACAAGGTGCTTTTAGGAAGGGGACTCGTAGATGGAAATCGTTCCTTCGACCGCTTCGCGATCGTATCTCCGATTTATTTGGGCGGCGAGGCCGCTTGGGCCCACCCTGCCACCAGGTTTCTGCTCAAGGCGAAATTCCATTCGCGATTTGTCACGTTCGAATTTCGCGTCACGGTGTCTTCTCCTCGGGGCATCCACGGAGCAAACGTTTTGTATACAGCGTCTCGAGCTGCCTTGAACCGAAAGTGCATTAAAAAATCGTCCGCACAAGGGCTGAGCCGCTGGGAGCCGCGCGGCTGGGATCGCTTTCCGAATTATCCGGTCTCAGTATAAATTATCCGCCGCTAAACCTCGATAGTAACTAAATATGGCTTCAACATTTAAAACAGCACATTTACAATTCCGCTTACCTGTCGATTCTACAAACAGCGATTCGCAGCTGACTGACACTCGACTTCTTCGAATTCACCACTTCATTTCTTTCCGATTAAATGAGTTCATAGGGGGTGCGTTAGGAAGGTATGTTTAAAAGGGGGTAGCGCGAGGAAAGCGGTCCCGAGCCGCTCGCGGAAGTTCCCGCGGTCGCGGCAGTGCGCGCGAGGACTTTTTCTACGTAAGATAGATTCTTCTGTAGTAGACTCGTGGAGTGGCAAAGGGCGTGGGGCAATTACAGGCGGGAGGGGGGCGACTTAATTACGCAATAGTCGCGCGTCTCGATCGGGTTCGAGGGTGAAACACTCGATATCCCGGGCCACCCGCGCTAAAACCGGGCAGGTGATCGAATCACTGAGAACAAACAGCCGGCTCTCCCTTCGTGAGAAATTCCGCGTGCGAGCTGTAGACCCCCAGCCGACCCGAACCCGAGGGGTGGGGGGGGGGGGTTGGAAATCGAGACGTCGGTGAGCGTGCAATTAAGTAGAAAGGAAATAGTAGGATAGGTGGAAGAGGCGAGAGAAACTTGCTAGGGGATTAAGCTTGCCAGGGACTGAACGATTTACAATTGTAAATCACTCATTCACACACGTAGCCAACGAGCGATTAGTTAATAAAGGAGGGAGTTTGAAAATTATAGCGGGGAGGGGAGGGGTCGATTAAGCGTTCCCGTCTTTTTGTTTCGGGGGGGAGGGGAGCGTTTGCGCGAGGGTTAAATAGGGATATAGTGTGCACGAGCATGCGTGGCGCAAGTTCAGCTACGAGAATAACGATAATAATAATTATATAAATATAATGTTATTTAATGATACCGATAATTGTAATGGTTAAAACGAGAGCGACTACGGCGATGATAATATAGTGCGATTATTATTACTATTACTACGGCAATACGATGATATACATATATATATATATATATATATTATTATAATGAAATACAATGAATATATTTATCGAATATTTATTGAGCAAACGAAATAGCACACTCTGTGTAGTTATGGTTGTACAAAGTAGGCGACGAGGCGAAACGGCGCGAGCGATTGTTCATTCTTTTTTGTCTTCGTTTCTCAACGTGAAGTTTGAGGGCGCCATGGGGTGCCGTTGGGGGTTGCGCCTATCAGTAAAAAATTCGCTCAGAGCTTTCTTCACTCTCTCCGCGTTCTCCTTCGTTGCTACTGTCGACGTTCTTTTCACTAGAATTACCGAATCTCCTCCTTGCATTCGCTGTTACCATTTTCTGGTGCCTTTTGCATCGCGGTCTACAAGTTTCTTCCTAAAAAAAAATAAACGCACAATGCCCCTCTAGACTCCAGAAAACACTGTTCTCGTCGGCGTGGAGCGTTGCTGCCCCTCTTGCTTTCGCGCGCAGATAAAAGAAAAACAACAGAATAGACAAGTGAAACGAACCCCTGAGTTGACGAGGCGCTCTGACGCAACCCCCAGCGTCCTCGGTGGCGCGCCCCCAAAACGAAGAGACCGACGAGCGATCGCGTGGACGAAAAAGGCGATCAGAGAGCACGAAAGACACGGCGAAGTAGAGAAGCTGAGGTGTATTTTCGTCTCACGATCCTTTTTTTACGATTGTGAACGAGGTTCATGTTATATATCAGGGATTAGACTAAATAGTATAATATATATGAATATATTAACGCTGCGAGGGGAGGTGGCAAGAAAAAAAAAACACGAGAGATAAAGAGGAAGAAAGGAACGTCGAGGGGTGGTTGGCCTTTTGGGGGAGGGGGAGGCGGGGTCGAGGGGGTAGAGAGCTGTGACAAAGGTGGTGATAGTGGTAACCGGAGGGGGGTGAGGCGCGCAACGGTGTCCCTGCAGAAAGAGCCGCGAGAAGAAGCCAGTCGGACGAAAATAGAATTTGCCCCTCTCTCGAAAAGAGAGAAACGAGAGGGATCGTTACTGAAACCGAACCGGTGGACACTTACCAGTTACAGTCACGGTAATTGTTGATGATTATCTGCTGAATCGGGGCGCTCTTTCTACGGGGGCGCGTGATTGCCGATCGTCGAGACTTAATGCTTAAGGGAAACTTCTTGTGATAAGCGTGGAAAGGGGCTCCACCCGCTGTTCGGGGCTGTAGAAAACCAAATAACGAAGAGGGGGGAGGAGAAATCCGCGCGATGAAGAAGGGGGAGAGAAAGGGGAGGAAAGGAAAGGAGATCTCGAGGGTGTAAATCGACGACGTTGATATCCGCGTATGGAGCTGGCAACCCTCCGACGAAGGGACGCTGACAAGGGAGAGGCTTCTTTGTCACCTTACCGCGCCAATTATACGTTGTGTCCATACTGTCTCAATTAATATAATGTATTATATTATATATATAATATATATATTATATATATATATCCGACAATATTGATTATTAAAAACTCTTAATATATAAAAGGAAAGAAAAGCGAATGGATCTTGGCCACGACTGTGTTTACCCTCCCTCATCACACCGGTGTCCATTTTATAGGTAAAGGTAGGATATCAAAGTTACCCTTCTTTCAGGTATTTCAGTCGCTTCGTTGTTTATATTTAGGCTCGGTATCGAGTCGACACTATTCCGGGGCTCCTGTTCGATTTAAGAGATTGTGATTCGGTTTGGGGACGGTCGAGGGAGTGAGGTCGGGGGATTTCAACCAGACACTCGGTGAAAAAGTGAAGTACAATTTATTATTCATGCGCAGCCACGTTGACATTCGGTGCACCATTGCGAAAATAAATTCGAAATACAATCGATACGCTACGACCACGCCGGAAGTAACGTCCATCCCATTCTCTCTTTTCTTCTATAAATACGTCGTAATTAAAATATAGGTGTATATATATATACATATATATATATACATATTTATATGCACGTGGTGTGTAATCTGTACAACCTGGACATACGCTTCGCTACAAAATAATCTCTACCTAAACGCTAATTTCGTCGAGTCTGTCGGTCGGTTGAACAAAGGGTACGGTCGTCGGACCTCCGACGATCTAGCCGGATGTAAAAAAACAAAAGAAAGAAACGGACGTACAAGAAATGCTATTGGACGAAATTCTGGGGACACCAGCGGCTCGTCTGATTATTATTCTTCCCCTGCGATATGTCAGCCGTTGAATGCCGGAAGCGCAAAGTGGGTCGCAGCAAAACAGCCCAACAGGATCCATCAAAGAGAAAATCGATGGCGAGAGAAGCAAAGAAAAATCTGGAATTCTGACGAGAACTTCTTTTCCATTGCAAATGCACGCTTGCTCTCGATGATTTTCCTTTGACGCGTCCACTTCGTGCCTGTCGATCAAGGGGCGTGCCTCGCCCTTCGAAGGGCCACAGGGGGCGCAAGAAAGCGGAAAACCAAGGACGGAAACTGCTCGAAGCTCCTCTCGACGCGAACGCAACAGACTAGAAACGGAGGCTTGCTAGCGAGCGTTGCTGCTCTGAGAATCTCCATTCATCGTTCGCGTCTTCTCTCTCAAATGAATCGTTCAACGGGAAGGAATCTTTGCGACAACTGTGGAGCCTCCTTTTTCAAACGGGAAGCGAGGGATCTGGAGGCGTCGCGCGCGCGGAACGATCCCTTCTCGCGGACCCAAAGCTCCAAGATGAATAAATAGCTGGAAATACTTGTGGTAAAGTAAATGCCGCTCGGTTCATCCCCCGCCCTCCCCCTCGCGATACTCTGTTTAATCTAAGTTTAAGCTCTTGCTGCCACTTCTCTGGTGCGTTTAAAAATCAGCTCGTTTCGAGAAAATACTTGTCTTTTTACGCGCAGCTGCGCCGTGTTAGGCGCCCTAAGGAAAATATCTCTAGTCTAGTGCTAGCGAAGACGAAACGTTTGCTTGCCCTCCGTGCCACCAGGGTGGTCAGTGTATTTCTCGAACTGTTCCTAATTTAGCCATTCAAACCAACTGGGAATCGGATAATTAAGTATCCTTGCTTTACGTCTCAATATTTTTTCAAGCTCGAACTCGTCTGCAAGCTCATTGGCCACTCTGATGCATCGGGGAACTGAAGGATGTATCGGACCTATCTTCAAACTGATACTAAGTTGATGAAAATTTGTGAGATTTTGCTTCATAATGTTCACGATGTGCTCCAAAAATTTTAAACGAATTCGATAAACTGTTGCCGAGTTATAACGATTATAATTTTCACTGATTTTACACGTGCTCTTATGGAAAGAGACGATCTTGATAGATAAAACAGCTGGAAAAATGTTGAAGGAATGGTACCAATGTGTTGATTCTTTTTTTACATGTAGTATATGAGTGGACGAAAATATCTGCAGAGTTTCAATCGTATTCACTACACCGTTTTAAAGAAATAAATTATAAGTTGAGAAAATTGTGAATTCAGCGAATAACTTTAGCGAATAATGCTTGTAAAAGCATTTGTAAAGTGAAAAATAGCTTTCTAGGAATAAGAGTAAGACTCCAACTGTCGTTCGAGTTCCTTACATCTAGATTTGCTATGCGTAAGACGTAGATATTCAAGTATTTAAAATTTCATATACTTTTGTCTAATATTGTACGTCCGATACATCCTTTAAAGCAACACTTACCTACTCTCCTCACAACATCGTTCTTCGTTTACATAATAAGCTACGATCATCCCGATCATGTTTCATAAATTTTCATCGTTTGTCCGTCGGATCAAACTGCACGTTCTATCGAATGTAACTCAAGTGCCCTAATGGTAATATCCTCAAGTAACGTCGTACAATAAAGGGTCCGTCTGTGCACCGAACCTACAGCAATCGAGTGTTTAATATTAAGTACGAAAAAGGCGCGATCAGGTGCGGCAAACGTTGGAAACGGGAGCGCGGAAAAAGCCGCTCGCATTTGTACAAAATTACGTAAGTACGTACCCTCTAGCAGCCGAGCCGCGAGTTTCAAAGCATTCGCGGCGGAATGTCGGACGATTGTTGACCACAATCTGCGATGCAAAGGTATGAGCGAACGAAAAAAAGGGGGGAATCCACTGGTGTCAGCGAAATGCTCCGAGGTACACTGAAAGTGGTGTTTAAGGGGCAACGGGGTTTCGGGATTCGTGGGGCTCCGAGACGGAAATTCTTCAACTTCCCGCTTCTCTGAATTTCCAGCTTGCGAAAGCTCGGCGAGCTCTCGAGCCACTGACAAGTGAATCAGCATCTCTAGGAGACACCATCGTGCACGAATCCCAAGGTTCAATTGCCGCGCGAACAATAGCATTGTTCGCGATTTGCCGCGTGGCACGCGGTGATATCACGATAATGAATAAAGTGGGGCAAGTCGAAGGATCTATGGGATTATCGATGCCATCGTATCCCTGTGGAAACGCGCGGTAGTCGTTCTCTGTTGCTCGACATGGGTGCGTCGATATCGCCTCGAAACTAGCATACACAGGTCTGCTCGTGTACCGGCTCTTGACACCGTCTCGTGAACACGTTCAGTAGCTGGCAGTGCACCCTGTGAACCAATTGCATCGCCTGACTTACATGGTTCATTCGAAAATAATCAGATTATGAGGTAGATTCCAAAGACTACGTAGGAGGCGATATTATCTCAAATACCCTCTCCCAAGTTTTAGGGACAACCTTCCAATAGCACTTCAGAATTTGCTGAGGATTAAGGTAAGCTCTCGCTACACCTCGCCTCGCCTCGCCACGACCGCAATTTCTTTTCTTACTTTCTCTCAAATTGTCAAATTGTCGAACTGCGTAAGAAAAGCTTAGGAAGGATAAAGTGAGCCGAGACGAGGCCTGGCGCGGCGAGTGTGTACCTTCGGTCATTTACGTTGGTCAAGAATCAGAGCACACGTAGACGCGTTTTAACGGGAAAGAGAAAAGAAGGAGTGGCTATCAGGGAGAGGATTGTTTACCTGATTTTCACGTTGGAGGTATCGATCACTTCGCCGTCGCAGTTCCACACGCTCAGGCTGGAGTTATAGCGCCTGCTGTTGATCTCGTTCTCGGAGTGCATGTGCAACGTGGGCATGGCCCGGAATGTGAACTCCCTCGCTCTGTACACCTCGACGAACGGTAGGTCGTACTTTAGAAGACAAACAGAGGGTATGAACCGTCTTCGTTACAGAGGTAATCGCGAAGGGAATGCCGTTCAGCAGCCCTGCGATTCCCCAGAGGGCTGCTTAACTGTATCACTCCGGAGCTCTCCGAAATTCCCAATTTCAGACACTCTAGTATACCTATCTCTAGTGGGCGGGCAAACGAGCATAAGTCGAATTTTATCTCAAGCTTGAACAGTTTCGTTTTTCTTCATTTTTCTGAATCGAAGTTGAAAGTAAAAGTTTCTTTCAACGCATCGATGGCTTAGTGCATAAATATTGTACGTCCCTTTTTTTTTTGTGAAATTTGAGTTTCTATATGCAACAAATAGTTCTTGACTGCTTCTTTATGCTGTATAAAATTCACATTTATATCTACGTATTTCATGAATTTGTAAAAAATAATGTACTTAGGTACCATTATACGTTTAAACCTGTTTTTCTGGAAAACACTAAAAGTAGATATGCGATATTTGTACACTAAGCTGACTAAGCCATCGATATATGTTAACAACGTTCACGTCCAAAATTTAACACCCGATCTTGCATAGCACTTCAAATATTCTACGCAAGTGTCTTCTTGCAAAACTAATAATTCTGACTTACACTCGTTTGCCCGCCCACCAGAGATATCCCGAGTCTTTTAAGTCTGGGAATTTCCCAATGTCCAGCATGTTCCTGAACTCGAGCCACAGAAGTTCCCACTTCTAGAATCTTCATTCTCCACCATTGGTAACTAAATTCCAATGGTCCTGCAGATATTAAAAGCGTGCAAAAGCTCGCACGTACCACGTTCTTCTCTTTGCTGGACAACCTGAGCAGCATCCTGATGTTGTTGAGTAGCGACGTGTGCCGAACCAGGATCACGTCGACGCAACCATCCCCTACGTGACAGTGGGGGCTGAAGCCCATGGGACTCCTGGAGCACGCACAGGCCAAATTAGCGCCGTTCACCATGAAGAATTTCCCCCTGACGGTCACCCATCCTGGAAACAGCGGATCGCGTGGAAAATTGAAGCTGCAGTGGCCAAGCGTAATCAGTCGGAAGCGGAGCGGAAGACTCACTGGAGATCTCCTTGTCAGGGACGCTGTTGTGCATGTGCTGCAAGCACCTGGTGCAGTTTTTCGTGCACCTCGTGCTGGTTGCTGGGTTGCAGGGATCGGACAGAAGCTGTATCTCCCCTTCGTAGCCTTTGTTCGCGATGATCTTCTTGAAACCTGCGACAGGGTAAGTGTCTCACTGCACCCATTTTCTGGGGTATTTCGTATCGTTTTGCATAGGTAATTGTTTCGATTATGTGGTCTTCTTCTGTGCAGGTGTAAGTTAATGGGAAATGTCGGTGGAACGAAGGACATCGATGGAGAAGAGAATGTGAAGTGTGTACAAATAAATGCGATAAGATTAAGCGTGTGTTTGAGCTTTTGAGTACTTTCAATTCACATTCTTCAATAGTGGGGATAAGTAAACTCATTTAAACTGTAACTCGTTGAGTATATATTTGCCAAAGGTACTTGATGTTACCTTTTGCGAAATGTTCAGCCTCGCATCGTTTGTAATAAGAAGGTCATTTGAAAGGATTCGAGATATTCTGACGAGAGGATGGAAAGGGAGATGCAAGCGAAATGAAATACAGTCGTTTCGCTCAATACCTTCTGTCTTTATTTCCGCTTCTTTGTAATTACATTGTAAGATATATAAATTACGATGTAAAGGACTTTGAATTTGAAAATAAAAACAATTTTTCGACCAATATTGCATCTGTTTATTTCTTATCTTACATTTGCTTCCCTTGCAATTACAGGTGCAGCGCGAAAATCTGCCTTTCTTGCAGGTACAGCAACTCAAAAACGCCTAGTTGCACCTGCAAGAGAGGCAGAATTTCGCGCTGCACCTGTAAAAACGAAAATATCCCCACATCGCACGACCCACAAATTCTGGTTTTGCGTAAAAAGCAAAATTTCGTCCGCGCAAGCTTCTCTTGCAGGTGCAGCGCGAAAATCTGCTTCTCTTGCAGGTGCAGCCCTTCAAAAAATGGCTTGTTCCGAATTACTTTGCACGATTCTTGCACCTGCAAGAGAAGCAGATTTTCGCGCTGCACCTGCAAGAGATGGTTTGATGCTGCACGAGAAGCAAATTTTTCACTTTCAACTTTGTTGCATGGACTAGAGAAGGCAAGGTATGTATTTGCAATGTTTTGCGACTTCATTTGACGACTATAATCGATTCGAACCATTGCTCAGGGCACGTAAGTAGAGTGGATAGAGGTATAGTAGTGTCGTGGGAAATATGTAGAAGTGTATGTGGGAGAGATATAGAAGTGTATGTGGGAGAGATGTCGAAGTGTTTGTGGGAGACGTGTTGAAATGCTGTTCAAATGGTATTGGAGAGGTATAGGATTTAGCAACAATACAGGAATTTCGAATTATTTTGAGGCATAGAAATGATGTACAGAATATGATTTTAATAAACACCAATAATTTTATTAAAATCCTATATACAATTATAACAAATACATATCTAATATATGGAAATAGACACTGACACTGCATCGTTGAACTTGCTACTGTACTGCATTCCACTTGCACAATTCGTCCTGCTAAGAGAAATACAAGAATTCATTAAAAACTCATGAAATAAACATAAACCTGGCCACGACTGTCCTACATATTCCATCATTTCAAGTCTACACTAATTTCTAACTTCACCACTGTAGTTACTAATGCAATCGGAGCAATTATCATCGCATACCCGAGAAAATACATTTCTCAAAACTCAACAAAGATTGGGACACGACCAGAAACATAATTCACCAGACTTACCTGCTCAAGCCATCCAATTCCCTCGAGTCTCTCAATAGTCCATAAACTCAATAATCCTCGCGAAAGAAAACACTTCAAACCACTCTCAAATTCCTGCACGATCACTTTCTTCAAACCCGACTCTCCTCGCCACTTTGATCCACTTAAAAAAATCACGAACATTCACGATCCATGGACCAGAAATCCACGATTTAAAAACACCTCGAGGAAAGATAGAACCCCATCACTTCAATTCAAAACGCTCGCGCGAGACTAATCTATCAAAAAATGCACTCATAAAACTACTTCAACGAGCAGCCTACTCAATCTACTCGCGATAATAAATAATCCGACGCCCGATCGATTGAATATACTCAGCAACTATATATAGCTCATTCGCTACTCCGCTCGCGCGAGTCGTCAACATATTCTAAACTTAAATCACTCAGCCTACTTAATGCGTCGCAATCTATCAAACAATCTACTCAGTCGACTCACCAGAGTACTCGTATCTCTGTGGACCCATCCACCTGAACCTCTCGCTGTCCCTGATCACGTCCCCCAGGTATCCGTAGCTGAGAGCGCTGGCGTACAGCCTGAGCAGCCTGCGCTCGGTGTGCACGGACGAGATATCGAGGCCGGTGCTGTCCCCGAAGATGATATGTATCGCGGCTGTCTGTACGTCGGTCGTCCCATGAAGACTGTACGCGACAGTGTCGGTGCTCCCGCTGGGTATCACGCCAATGGGCAACGGGGGGGTTGGCAGACTGACGTCGGGGTCGTTCGGATCGATCTGTCTGTCCTTCGAGGTCCTCAAGACGAGGCCGTTGATCACTTCCGCCAGGGTCCCGTCTCCTCCGATGCACACGATTGCCTGAATAAAATATATTCATAGAAGGCAGCGAAAAACCTGCGGCGTGGTGTCCAGGCATCGAAACATCGCGAAAATAGAATAGCCCTCGAGTTCTTGCAAATGTAACGATAATAAAAACGATAGATAACGCGAAGAAGGTGTTCTATTCGAATTCAGAGGCGCACTCGGGATTTAATCTTGGGCGGAGCGGAGTTGACGGGATAAAAATATTTCTAATGCAAATTCAATAATATTCTTTTGGTGATTAGAAAAAATTTATGTAACGAATAAAATGAAGTTTTCTTTTCCGTTTATAAAGCCCCTTCTTCTTTGGCGATTTCAGGGCCCCTTGGCCCTCCCCCTGGCTGCGTCACTGATTCCACTGAATTATTAAGATTTAAGTGCTATGATTGTACTATAAGGTTGCGTAGGGGGATCTTACATGGAAATCGCTTAGATCGGCGGTGAAAAGTGTGTCGCGAGCATGGCCCACCCTTTCCGTGACCAACATCTTCGTCTCGATGCCAGCGATGGTCATCAGAGGCTGCACGTCCTTCTCCCAGATCTTCAAGCCCCTCTTCTTGCCGCCGAAGGGGTTCACGAACAACAGTATTTTCCTGGGCCGATGGGCTAGGCCTGGTTAATTAAAAGAAACCTTATGGCAACGGCGAAGGGACTTTTCCGAAGGAGCGGTGCGACGTGGCTCTAGTTAGCGCGTTAAGTCGATGGAAAAGTGGAAAAGTAGGTCGAGATGGATGTTTCATAGGGGATCGAAGCACTTCCGCGGGATGGTACGGTTTTTCGAAGGAATTCAACGCGACGAGCCTGAACCCAGATCAATACTCTAACCAGCCGCTCGCCCAACGGGGTGGTAGTTTAGAAGGCGATCATGTTACATCCACGCCGAACAGCCGCCCCCGCTGTTTTCCCGCTCGACAACGCTTCCCTCGAGGCGAGAATGATTGAACGGCGGCGACGGCGATTCGACTCGCTCCTGAGATCGATAAGTTCCCTTAGCGACACTTGGGAATATTGCGAATCGAAGACTCGTGGGACGTCCTTAGGCTTCTAGGAGCTCCGAGAATCCCAAAGCTCCTTCGATTTCTAAAGATTCTAGGACCACCAGTTTGCCAACTTCTCTCCAAGTCAGAACGAGCTTGAGAGTGGTTTTTACTCGGTGCCCGCGTTCACCGAACTTTTCGCGGCTTTCCAAACGTTTCGCGTGACACGGTGCAGCTGACCCGCGGTGAAAGTGTCCCCGCCGGCTGGTAATCCATTTCGGGACTAAAACCGGCCTATTTTTACCCTCCAGCACCCCAAGCTGCTCGCTACGACGCACATATTTGCGGCACCCGTATCCGAAACAGCGGCACAGAAGACGTGACGTCACACGCTCGCAGATTTCTGCGACGATGGGGGAATTTTATTGGAAAGTTTCCTCTGAAAGATTCCACCAGTCCTCGGGATACTTGGAGCGTGTGTAACCTGAAGATCGCAGTGTTTAAGCGAATCGACACCGCCGCGAACTGGTCTTTAATGTCGAGGCCTGACAATAAGGCGGAAACTTTGAGGAATCGACCGCGACCTTGGCTTTGGAACGCTTGAATCGTGAAGAATTCATCGACGCGGCGCGACGGCGGCACCGATTCGCCAGGGAGTGATTCTGGTGTTCGTGTGATTGCTTTCGGAAGTAATTACAGCCATTACGTCGTCGGTATTGCGAGGGGACGCACGTTTACTTAAGAGGAGTGTATCGCGTTGGAACGCTTTATTGCTGTTCAAATAGTGGATAAAGATTATGCATTGGGATAGTCTTCAGGTATTTTATTACAGAATCGCGTGAATAGCAAAAAGGCAGCGCTGAAAGGTGCTAGACCGGAAAAACACCTTATTCGGGGGACAGGTGACGGTGCAAGTGCGCAGAGACACGAGCGCTTTCGAGGGCCTTTACTCTCCGCGGTGAATGACGATGACGCAAAGCCGCTCGCCTCAGGTGCACACCGAAAGAAAGAGCCTACGCGCGGATAAAGAAGTTCTGCAAGGTAAACCGGTGCTCCCTACTTGCGGGCCGCTGATCGATACGGTATGTAAATTCGCGTCTCGAGTTCCTAATCGCAGCCGCGGCTTCCTATTCGCTTAACGTGCCGATTAGTTATGAATATTTCACGCGCCACAGTTGCTGAAGAGTTGGAAATATAAATTCGACGCAACTCGCCGAGGTGTCGAGAGTGCGAGGTCGATAAGAGCTGTCTGTACGGCGATAACATTGCTATAAACGTTCTACGATGTCCCCATTTTTAGTAGAACATGTAGAAACTGGAAAGTCGAATCACTTCGCAATTTTTCCGAACCCTATCGGTTATTTAAATATTACAAGCAGACCCAGCTTTATTTGTTACACATTTATTTGAGATTTTCTTATGATCTTACTCTGAATTTTGATTCGTAGCTTAAAACATTTGCAGTACAACTTGTAATATTTCATTTAAAACTGTGTTCTTAAGAAATGCCCACAATGAAAAGCCAGCTTTATCTGGTCGCAAGTGGTAATCGCACCTTACCCTAAATTCTAAATCAACACCGGGGGATTGTAAAGTAATAGAAGAATTTAACGACTCCACCTTCGCTGTAACGTAATTCCTTTTTTACGGGGCATTAAAAAAGGTATCTCAAGTTAAACAGCCTTGATCCGTAACCAACGACCCAGTTCCACCATGCGCTATGATTAATCCTTTCCACTCGTTCCCGTGAAACAGTAGGCAGTTAATAAAGCAAGTATCGAATAACAGAATGGGAAACCAAGCACCGAGAAAGTAATGTGTCTCAGTGGCTGAAAGTAGTAAGCGCTGTTCGTGCTGTTTCGCCGGGCTGCTCGCGCGACTAATCAGAATCGTTAGACTTGGTCGATTGTACCGAGCATAGGTTGGCTTTGTAACGAGAGACTTCAATGATCGATGCACGGTCAATTATTCAAGCAACCGCCATTATTCCGTCGGAAATAGAAGGGAAAATAGTAGCGTGTGTACTGCAGATTCAACTTTCACCTACTTCTCCCTTATCGCGCACATTTACCACCGCTATTTTTAGACGCCAACTCTGCCTTACACCTTCGCCATTGATTTGGCTTCGTTCCGGTGCAAATGGCAGGGAAATGGAGGGGGACATTAAAGACCAACGATCTTTCCGTAAATGCAATTTCATTTCGCCGAGTGCGAGAAGTAAACAGGCATCTACCTATGTACTACGCTAGTAAAAATGGACACTGTTTTTAATCGGCAAAAGTGAAACTGTTCGGTAGAGGAACGGATTACGCGAGTACCGACTCTGAGAGATACAGAAGAAAATATTATTTCAATACTGCTCTCGAGGAAATAGAATAGAAATCTCAGCTTTTCCCTTTTTATTGTGTTCCCTTTTTTTTCCCTTTTGCCCGAGTTCGTCGGATCTCCACAGTTGAATCGTGGCGTGTGAATAGAGTTATGGATCGCTGGGCGTCCAGCAGACAATCAGAAGGGACAAATACACTCACCCATGAGGTAATTGCGAATGGTCTTGACCCAGGAGGCCACCTGCCTGGGGTCGGTGTGGCTCATGGTCACGCTGTGATGGCTCCATTTGTTCTTTGGTCCACGCACAGCGTAGTGCAGGATGAAATTCGTCGGGCAGACAGTAGGCGACGTCGGCGACGTCGGTGGCTGTTTCTCCTTAACGTTCACCCCTGGAATCCAATCATCCCCGTAGCGCACGGCGAGCACGTCTGTCATAGGCAGCGTCCATCTTGCTGGAAACGAATATTTCTCGCGTTAATCGTGGAGGAGCCTACAGAAGCTTACGAAAGCCTTTCTCCTCGTTGAGCGTGGCTTTGTCGCGTCTTTCACTTTCGATAACGGCAAGATAATAGACATCGACGACCGGATCGCTGAGAAACGGGACCAACAGATCGATCGATAATCCACGAGACCGATAAGGAATCGCGGCTGCAAGCGTGAAGAACGATAAGGCAGACATTCGTCACTTTCATTGCTGGATCGACGGAGTCTTTATAAAGAATTAACGCAAACTCGAGTTCCTACGGCGTGAGAAATTTTTAGGGAAAGCTTCGAGGAGTATTCAGAAATTTCTTAGACACTGCAATAAGTCTTATTAATTCTCTAAAAGATCTAACGGCCGCCATTCTCAGCCTTGGTGAAAGAATTTCCGCGCCAGTTCCAGGAATACCTATTCCGTATGCTGAGCGATAAAAATTTTGCTGCCGTTGTATGGAAACCAGGTACCTACACGTTACGCAGGACGTTTAAGACAGGGACCGATCGAGAACGAGAGAGATAGCAGGCTTGGATCAGCGCGAGGCAGACAGATAACGGGTTTACGTAATAGATAAGGAAGGAATTGCGGGTGCAGCTGTCCCCAGGTAAGTTTTCACAGAGGCGGGGCAAGTGTTTACACAGCTCGTTCTTGAGCACGCACGGCTCGCAAGTGCGATTGTCCGAAACTGGCCGGGCCGGTCCCTGCGAGAGGTCTCCGGGATCGCGTGTCACGATCGTGTAGCTACACTTCACGCATCCACGGCACGTGACCGAAATAACGAGGATCCCGAGCCTGGTGTGTGTCCAATTCGTCCGCGGAGGCGGGCGATTCCGCACGCCGGCGGTCAAAATCGATGCTTTTCCTTCCCGATGTCGCCTTAATTGCCCCGTTCTCGCTTCGGGCCGGCCAGGATGGGCTATCGCGTGCTTGTATGGGGAACGACAGGCTCTAGCGGAGGCAAATCGCATTGTCAACAGCGACGTTAAACCCCCCCCCCCCCCCCCCAGGCGACGATCGAGATTGAGAAACATTTGATGTCACCGTACGGAATTGGAAGCAGCTTTTCAGCAGGCCCCCTTTCGCGTCGCTATCGGCGATGCGAGTCGTGACGATCGTTAATCGTTGTCGCGAGCCCGCACACGCGCCTGCAAACACGAATCGCTGCTAAATATTTATATTGCGCGCACATGGCCTGGGCGCGGAACGATCGCGACCGCTCGCGTACGTAGCTCTACTAGCTTACGATTACAGCTATTTAATTTCTGATTAAAATGCGGCGATGCTTTTATAAGTAGACTGGGCTCTAGGATTTCCTCCTATTCGAAGTCAGAGAAATCTACTGGACCACGTTCCTGGGATCTTGTTATTATATTGTTATTTCGTGCAGTTTGATGGAACTTCAGCTCGGCGTTTCGAAGATATTATTATTATAGACGGGAAAATCCCATAGTTTACAGAAATGAACAACCAATCGAACTAACGCAGTCCGACAAATTATCTTAAATTTTAAATTTAAACTAAATCTAAGCTAAATCATGAAGCATGAATCAAGGTTCCAGGCTCATGACTCATGACCCCGCGAGCGACCAGATTGCCTATAAACCATTGCCCGGAACGATTCCAAAGACCCAACAAACAGGTCGATACCGTTAAAATGCTGATAGGCAAAAGCCATGGCGCGATTCATGGGGTCAACCGGGTAGTGGCGATGACGGGGTGTACTCGAGACGAACAATGGCCTAGGTCGCAATACGGCGCGATAAAGGAAACGGAGGCTTCCAAATCGGGACAGTCAAAGTGACAATTTAAGACCTTGAATAGGAACAACATATCCGCGCTTTGTCTCCGTTCCGCGAGAGTAGCAATGTTCAATGAAGCCATTATCTGGCCGTAATCATGGTCGACAGGATCCATAGGACGACACCCCAAAGATATACAGCGGACTTATTTGATTAAGCTGTGATCTTCAGCTATTTGTAAGATGAAGCGGCTAAACGTTGGAGAAACTCGCTGACTGAATAAACGTTTATACATTTAATTCGATGTCGAACAAGGAATAACTCTGGTAGGCCTTTCGCGATTCGTGGTCTGGAGAAGACTGCCTGTTCTGGAATCGGCAGTCCTTACAATAATGCTATCGTACATTCCTTAAGCCCTATCTAATTACGATGGGGCCTGACATCACGCTGTCCGGACTCGGCGTCGCCGTGCTCGCCTTTTTATAAACATTCGCACTCGGCTGCGTCTTGTCCGTTGAACGGCATCTCAATTTTCCTAACATATTATCCATCGTTCGGGGTGGTGTCGCTGAGAAATTTTTTTTCGTCAGTGAGCGGGTGTTGTCTACGAGAACTGATTTTTGCACTTTATTATTATTATTATTATTTATTATATTTGATAATAATATTATCCCTATTGTAGGAAATAGGTTTCGTAATTCTTGTATATTCGGGAGCCACGGGAAAAAAGGGGGGGATTCGGGCGGCAGGAGTCGAACCCACGATCTTCGGGTCCACTGCGGTACTGGCCAGCCACCAGTGTCGTGAAAGCCAACCCTCCGAGATTCCGGGCTCCCTCTTATCGGGTTCCTGATCCCAGATTATAATTACTATTATTACAAACGGGAATCCCAATAGTAAACAAAATTATATAAAAACTACGAAAAGCAACGCAAAGCTCACAGAGTCTGAGACTTAATAATTAATCCCAAATTATAATCCTAATGGTATAGAAAATTATATAAAGGGTTCTCCCGTCGAAATAATAATAATAATAATAATAATAATAAAACAATGAAATGCAATGCAACGCTTACAGACGCTGAGACTTAATAATTAATTGTCTACACACGTGTATCTAAGTAGATGATCAACCTTATTAGAAATCGTTGCCCTCCTTTAGATTTCCCCTGTTTCAACGAACTGCAATTTTAACCGTTCAATTCGCTACTTTGCCAAATACAGATTCAGCTGGCTCGCCAAGGCTCCACGAGCGAAGGAAATCAGCTTCGAGGAGAAAGGACGAATGCCTTCGCCAAGATTCATTGTCGGCTCGCAGCGAGGAAATGGATTAAGCGAAAACGATCGGAAATTACGATTACGAAAGCCGAGGGTCTCTGACGCTGCAACTATCGGCGTCGCAATTTGTCACGAAGCTTGCATTTCGTAACGCAGCGCGCGCGCGGATCGAAAGAAGACATCGCCTCGCGCATCCATCTGCGTCATCGCATGCACGCGAGATCCCCGGTCTCGATTTTCGCGTGCGACATATCTCGTGCCTCGCGATTTCGGGGTCACGTTTCTCGACGTCAGCTCGCATCTCCTTCGTTGTCCACGTGTCGTGGAATATTCGCACAGAGAGGAGCGCCGGCTGTTACGTTTCTTTCTGGGACGCAGTTGCACTCGCGAAACCAATATTCCCCTGAACGGCTGATCCTCTCGCCAGACGTGGGCGGGAATGCAAATTTCGGGGCACTGCGGGGGCAGCAGGTCGTGTATTCGTTTCGCAACTTTCGCTGACCGCGGCGTACGACTCCTCCGACAGTTCGAATCGCTTCGAAGCAACGCAGCGAGACAATTAATTAGCCAGCGGGACAATTAACACGTCCGCGAGACGTTTCTCAGCTAGCTGATCATCCTGACACGACCCTGCCACCGTGTTTGAGCGGAACGTTTAACCACGGAATAAATTTGATCACGGAATTGCCTCGCAAAGTCAAGCGAACGGCGGTGGACGTTCACGAAAATAAGTGTGACCAAGCCGAAGGCCGACCGGTGGGCAGGTTTCGAGGCGGAGCGCTAATAGCCGAAGCCACCTTTTCATTTGCATTTCGCTTCTCGCGTGCATTCACTTTTTTTTTCTCCACCAGTCCCGACCAGGCAAAGTCCCAGGGACAAGACGAAACTCCGCCAAAGAGAACACTCCGATATCTGGGTAAAAGGAACGGATTGTCGGTTAAGGCACTACCGTCGCGTCCAAGAATCCTCGCGTCAGCATTGAGCGGCGGGGAGAAAAAAAGGAGAACACGGACAACAAGGCGAACCGTAATCGCGACGCATAAAGAGTGAACGGAGGAGCGAAGGTGAACCCGTTCGTGAAATCCCAGTGACCTTGCTCAGCGTCTAGTTGCCTCCGTCCTATCGCGAAGGCCCGTCGGAGATCGGCTCGTGTGAACGACCTGGCCGCGGCACGGCGACGCCCGCTAAGTTTACCTGAAGAGATTCAGGCTGCAGTTAGTGGACGGGCCAGAGAGCAGGAATCACGGACGCGCGACTGCAATCAAGGCTCGAGCGTGAGTAAGCGGCTTCGGACTGGTGTCGTGCCGGTAATACGAATGCTGACCCTCGCCTTGGCCCACGCCGTGTAATTTTCTTTTGTGACTGGATTTTCCGGCGTCTCCTCTCCTTGACGCTTCCGTCGCTCGTGTCGCTACATTGAATGATTGCGCGCTGAAATTCAGCGGGCTCCCATTAACGAATAGAAGTTAAACGGCGATGGGGACTCGAAGGTCTCGTAAGGGTCGAATTGGTATCTAGGCTTAGAGCTGCAGAGCGCGAGTGCTGATGTTCCAGAATGGTGCCCGAATGGTTCGTTAGGGTGCATTTAGAGTAGGGCTGGGACTATTCGAATAATTGAATATTCGAATATTCTACGAGTATTCGAATGCTACGAATAAACTTCGAATATTTGAATATTCGAATACTACTCGAATATTTAAGTATTCGAATATTTAAGTTTTCGAATACTACTCGAATATTTAAGTATTCGAATACTACTCGAATATTTAAGTATTCGAATACTACTCGAATATTTAAGTATTCGAATGCTATTCGAATATTTCAGTAATCAAATATTTATATTCTAATTTTGGCCGAAAATTTACTTACAAGATTTCGTCTAATTTTGGCCGAAAATTTACTTACAAGATTTCATCTAATTTTGGCCGAAAATTTACTTACAAGATTTCATCTAATTTTGGCCCAAAATTTACTTACAAGAGTATTATTATTATTACAAAATTTACTTAAAGAACTTGATTTATAATTCACGCCATACTATTCGAATACTTAAATATTCGAATACTTAAATATTCGAATAGTACTCGAATACTTAAATATTCGAATAGTACTCGAATACTTAAATATTCGAATAGTACTCGAATACTTGGATATTGGAATTAAATTCGCCAAATAATTGAGCAACTGAAGTATTCGAATACTCGAATACCGAAACATTCGACAAATAGTCCCAGCCTTAGTTCGGGCTACATGTACAGAGGCGTCTACTCGTAGATAGAACTCGGTATAAACGGGCACGGATTTTGTCGAAGTGAGGTGGGCGAACCAGAATCAAGGCGCACAAACACCTGATGCCAGCGCAATTACCGGCGCAAAAAGAGGATTGGTGCGAAAGGAACTGGTACGACACATTGCTGTCGCGTAATTATACCTGAATGCGGCGGAACGTGAGAAAAAATGGCGCCAAACTACGGTCCACTGCGCGATCTTTTAATTAACGTGTTTCGCAATCAACGCGGGCTACTTGTGTCCGGCGGGGTGCAACTTGTGCTCCACGCGGTTTACGTAAGCGACAGCGCGAAACTAACGTCAATGTAGGAAACGTGACGGACGCTTTTCTTTATCCCACGCTGTTTTGTGTCGCGGCGGGAGGCAAGGCTCCGTGGACTCGGGACGTATCTTGATAAGCGAGTTACTCGTTCGATAAACGCTCCACGGAGGCCCGTTTAGATATCATGCACCGTTCATTTTCTAAATGAGCGTGACCTACAATTGGCCCAGCCTAGCTGCTCCTTCGCGCCGCGCGCTTTGCCCTCTCAATGATCAATAGCGCGGGGAAGAATGAAGAGAAGCGAACAGGCACACGGAAGGAAGCGTGCGGGCTCCAGGGCAACGATCAGGCGGGCGTTGCAGGTAGGCGACACGGTATGCGCAGCCACGTCATAGAGATAATCGGGACGCGTGCCAAAGTGTCGTTGGTTCTCCGATAAGGCTGACAGGACACCGAAACAACGGGTCCGCGAAGCAATAACAATGGACGAGGTCGACCTCGTCGCTCGCGCTTCTCCAGGGGCCGTCCTTAAATTACGTAACGATAATTTTCCCGATTTCTTACCCCCCTCCCTCCCCCAGTACAAGAATTCGTAAGATTCGATATTGCAACCTCCTTAATTCTTACTTTTTGAAATTATTAAAATTCTTTTAAAGGTTCGTATAATTCATTCGACTCGGTTTCGGGAAATTTAAACTAAAACAACTTTTCTGCAGCGTTAATGATAGAATTTGTGTTTATTGAAAATTAGGTTAAAAAATAATACGCAAGACGCTACTTGACTCTCCCCCTTGTAAGAAACCGTAAGAAATTCGCGACCCCCTTCCCCCCTAAAAGACCTTACGTAATTTAAGGACGAACCTCCACCGCCTGGAAAACTGCCCCGATCGGCCAGGGGGAATTACGTAAATGGGGCCACGCGCATGAATTACGATAAACTGCATGTACGATATGCAGCAACTTGCAAGTTTCACTTCTGCGTGCGCTCGCCTTACGTAATCGCCAGTGCGTGATCCTGCGATGCGGGCAAACCGAAGGGAATCGCAAATAGCAAACCGATCGAAGGAGCGTTGGCGAAGAAGGAGAAAGAACGAGGAAGAAAGAGGAAGAACGACGTGTTAGACATTGCTCCCTGGTTCTCCGTTACGTAATGCTGCCTGGGAGCGAGGCTGGATCGAGGTGCGTGGCTTGCGACGCCGGTGATTAAAATCCAATTGGCGACGGTCGACCCCGCGGTATCAAAGCATGCTTTAATGCGCGAGTGGATGGTTAAGCTGGACGTGGAAACTAGGGATGGCATCGATATGTAATCATGAATCCGAGTCAATTCTAATACGAAAGTCTCACTTCGTGGGATTCGAATGCTACTCTTAAAAAGTGACGTTTCGCATTCTATGCACTCACTAAAGTACCCGAAGGGTTCGAGAATGTTGTTCGATAACTCTAAAAGATAAAAGACGAATCTCACAATTGCGCGGGACAGAAAGGCTCCTTGTTAATTATACTCGAAGATTATACTTATAGAGATTTCGAATCTACCTCGTCGAGGTTCGAGTCTACTTAAAAGTATCGTTCTTCTTTTTCGAACTACTGACGAACCGTGTTAGAAACTATCCAGTCAGATTCGAAGCTATTTGCAATATGTACTTCGTCCCATCGCTAGACTGGAAACAACGGGCACACCGTGGGAGTCGTTCGATCGGTCCTTTTTCCGCTCCGGCGAGTAGGCGAAGATGACAGCGACAGACAGCAGTGGAAGGGGACTGCCGCGCTTCGGGGGCGAGTAGAATAAGGGCGGTGTTTGGTCAGGCGAGGACGGGTGACGGGTGGAATTAGTACGGGCTCGACGAGATTCGGAGCGGTGCGATTCGGGATTGTGAGTCGGGCTGGGTGAAAAGGACTAATTGCTGGATCAGTGGGGGGGGCTCGAGGGAGCTGGTGCGAACTAAATTGGGAGTAATCGAACCGCGGGCGACTGAATTAAACGGGATTGGATCGAAAGGGAATTGAACTGACACCCGGCTGAATCGAGACGGGAGCGAACAGCGTCGCAGCGAAGACGGACCGGAGGAAGAGATAATAGTAATCGTATGGAAATGAGAAGCACTCCACGGCAGCATCGCTCCACGAACCTAGCATACAGATGTAAAAAAAAAAAACACCGCGGAGAGTATGTAATGGAAATGTATGTATTCCTTCTTCGTCCCGTTCTCTCGAATTCAACTCGAACGCGACCACACGCAGGCTCGACCAAAGCTCCGTCACTTATCTTCCTCCAATTAGATACATTCCTCGAAATTATCGATACATACACTGGTGAATTCTGCGTTTTCAGAATGAAAAATATCCGAGCGTCCAAGAAGTAATTACGTAACGGAAAAAGCCGGCACTGTTTAATCGTTCGGCACGATAAAAAGCGCAATAATTACACCGAGGGAAGTGACTAAGGCTTTCGGGTTTGCTAAGTTCAAGTGCGCCGCTGTTGATCGAGCGTAAGAAGGAAGAAAACAGAACGGTATGCTAAGGTGGCTGAAGGACGAGCCAGGCTACGTGGGTTCCCACCTTTTCGCGTCACTCGATCGCCGAAAACTCATCGGTATTCTAAACAGGGGAACAGCGAACATCGGCACACATAGTGGACGGTACCGTAGGCTTCTCTGATCTTTTGTCTGCTCTGAATGGGGGTGGATTCTACTCGGACTCTGTTCCCTTGCGCGGGTCGTTCTTTGCCCTTGCATTTCGAATTCATCGCGGAACGAGCTTTCGTAAAGCGAGCGCGGCTGATTTAATTCCACTTATCGATCTCCCGCATATCGCCGCGAGAATTTCGGGGGAGAAGAAGTGCAGGGAGCCTTCGAGCCATGTCGTCCACGCCGTGGTGGAATTTAGAGACCAGGGTCCAGAATTAGAAACCGAAATTAGCCCCGCAGGAATTCACTAAAGCTCACGGGCGACTAATCTTCTTCCCCCCGAGCCGACGACGTTGTCCCCGCGTTCGAAATAGTTGGAACGAAGTCGCCTCGAGCGACCAGCTACCAAAGGCCCCAGGAAGACGATGTCGAAAGGAGCAGGAAATAGGCGTGTTAACCGTGGTATCGATTCCTTTCCGCAAACATCGGTGGACGGTCGACAGCTTAGGACGACGGTATCTGCTAGATCTGCGGACACTTTGAACCGCTTATCCCGACAACAATGGCAGCCACGATATTCCATCCAGATAGCGATAACGACGAGAGGCGCGCGGGCAACGTTTATTGAAAAATAATTATTGCACGCGTACTGGGCAATGATAACGCTGTCGGAATGTTTAAGTGCACCAATCTGGAGGAGATAGCTTTCTTCGATAGGAAGCAAAGCAGGGCTTCTGACACCGCGGGAATTAAGTTAAAGAAAGGAAGTTCAGATAGACAGAATTTTCGACGAAGGAAACCAAGGACAATACCCCTGAGCGAATGTAAATAATAATAATAATAATCCGACTTTATTCACCACAAATTACATAAATTATGTAAAAAATGGACGAGGGCGATAAGGAAGTTCGAGTGCGAAGAGTCTACAGGAACTAACGAGCAATTCTTTTCGAACGTAGAACAAATAACGAAGACAGAAAGAAGAAGGTGGCCAAAGAGACAGTAAGGGTCCTTCGACTTTGTGTAGCCTTTGCTTTTAATTACAATATCGAAAAGAAAACGAGAATAGTACCACAGAACGGAACCAGCTTCGCATCCCAAATAACGCCATTTTGCTTGCCTGCTTCACGACCTAAGAAGGTGTAAATAATGGCGAAAGGAGAGGACTCCGCACAGGCAACTCGAAATAAAAAAGAAACAACATCAAGAAACAATAATAAAGAAGTCCTCGATACGTGCCGTTCGTCTCGATAGCAAGAAACACGAGAGTCTCGGTCCGATAGTGATAACATTGAAACGCCCCTTGATAAAATATTCTATCGACGATAGATACACTTGTCCCCAAGTCGAGAATAATTCAATGATCCTCCCATTGCGCTCTGGGGTCCCAGTCGTATGCATCCTCTCCCAAAATAAGTGCGGTGGCCCCGATTTTGGAGCACCTGGTTCTTTGACACCGCGCCTCTGCAACGTTGTTAGGTTCAAATCGAACGCCTCTACTTTTTATACACAGGTCAAATTCCAAAGCGTGCCACTGCACCCGCTGATACGTATATTTAGTGGTTCGATTGAAACGGTCGTGAAAGTTGTGCCTTTTCAACGACCTGCCAGGAAAGTCCGACTATTTATACATTCCGAAGCGCGTTCGATAAGAGACGCTTCCATCAGCAGGAAAATCCTTGGAAAATAACGGACCGGTAATTTCCAAGTAAGTGATTACCTAACCGTGTTTCCACGTGTGCGACGCGCGAAACGGAATTTAATTGCTTTATTAAGCAATCATAAGAGCTCTGCCTTCGAAGCGTCACATTTTCATACGCCTCGAATAAGTTCCTCTGTCCACGAGTTGGGCACGTGGGAGCGTGGCTTAAGACGCGACGATCCTTCCCGAAGGGGCGAAGTGGTCGCTTCCTTCGTTGTACTTCGTCGCGGCATGAGAATCGGCTCGGATCGCGAAGTACGCGATAAGGCGCGTGATAACTTCCGCAAAGATCCGATGAGCCTGCGGTGACGGAAGCTTGGCAATTTCCTGCGTCGTCCGCAGGAATCGCCAGGCGATATAACGACGCGTTGAATCGACGATAATCGCATTAGAGTACGCGGAAATGAATGTCGGGCTCGGCGACGGACAGTCTGTTGGTCCTGGGCGTCGAAGGGTGAAGGACGAATGACTGCTGTTTATTATATTTGCGGCGAGTCCTGTCTGCTGGAACTTAAAGGCTAGGGAAACGGTCCGGTTTGGTAATCGGGGCACGCGACGCGAGCAGCCTGGGTAACTTCGTCAATTGAATTTCTTGGCAGAGCCGGAGGAAAGCTTTTGCATAAGATTCTAGCGACAAGAGCCTCAAACTTTGTAATAAATGCGATTTAGCGGGACACTGAAGATGAGACATCGCCGAGGTGATCGTTGGACTTACGCGTTTTATTATTATTCTCTAGGATCGAATCGATAAGTCAAGCCCCGAGATCCTACTTAGAAACTTCAGCTAATCTACCGTCAACAAAGTGAATTCCGAAGCTGTTAATATTCATAGAAGAAGGATATACAGGCGGTGCATGCAGCTTCCAAGCCTTTCATCTAAGGAACAGTAGCTTTTCGAGAGGAATAGTGCAGATAGTAAACAATAACAGTACCCCCGTTTCGAGGCAACATATATGATGCTCCACCTCCCTGATCACGCCGATATTTAATCTTAAAATTCAACCAAAAAAAAGGGTGCATAAAGGTCTGACACCTAACCTAAATAAAGCTGTGTTTACGCTCTAGTTCCTATTTCTTCTTCTTTCATTTCGTAGAAGAGATAATGAAACGCAAACAAACCAGCAACCCATGCCCAGTGCGTCCCACCCCGCGAACAACAAAGCCAAGCTAAAAACTAAGTATGCACACCAGACGCTACGCTTGCTAGAGTGTAGAGATGCTTCTTTGTTTGCAATCGACGAGAAACACGAAAGTCGCGATTGATCTTCGTCGCGAGCGTCCTAACACACCCTAATCAAACCCTTTTCCTTCACCTAGCGGCATTGCGAAACGATGTCTGTGGTACTTACTGTACGGCGGTTTCTCCGTTTCCCATATTAGCGTGCCACGATGAAAGTAGACCCTGCACCGTTTCTTCTTCACCACGAACGTATTCAGGAGCACCGTCCTGGAGGATTGGTCCGTGATCTCCTGCATCATCCTGCCGGTCCACTGTTTTCCAACGGGAGTCGATAATCCTTCAATGCGGATGCCACTGGCACGTCATCTCAGTGCCGATCGATCGGCGATATGGGGGAAAATCGTCAAGGGGATCGGGAAACAACGATCGCGAAAACTTAAACGCACTCCCGCCACAACGTTGCACGCTCTCAGACCCGCGCACGACTGCGATACGCGATCGACTCACGAGGCAATCGTGTCAAACCGTGGCCGCTCGGCTCTCCATACGACTCCCTCCGAACTTTCCCGACAGAGGGCGACGAACGTCAGTCGATTCTCCTAAGCCCTAAGCCATCTGTATCTGCAGCATTTCTTTTACTTTTAATAGATGGATAATGATGTTATTTAGACAATTATGAGTAATTGGTAGATGCGAGATGCTGGAGGCTATTGGAACGAGTAAAGCACCCCGTAGGATTATTAAAGAAATTAATTGAATACAGATCTAGTTGAAATGTTGCGATTTTTGGTTTCGAATTTAGAAACTTTAAATTCTTGTATTTTCTTGTCTGCAGTTCTTCGACCCTTTCGTGTTATATAAATAATTGCAAACGCCTATGCTAATTTCACGGTGGAAAGAGCTTTCAGGTAAGGTGCTCCTCCGAGCGTGGAAACAAAGTGCTAGGTCGTCGACTCCTTTCCCTTTCCAAGACCATGCGAATAGCGCTGCATACTCGCCGCAACGAAAGCTGGGTTTTTGTAGTTCGGAGCTAGGACCGGATTATTGCATCATTTCTACTTGAATATCTTGCAGCAATCGAATTTCCCAGAGTCTGAATAAATTCTGTACCTTACTGAGTACTGAGTTTATTGGTTGGTGATTGTTCATTCAGAAAAGGATGATTGAAAAAAGTTGTAGTGCATCCTTCGAGGAACTATATTATCTACTACTGTTACAGAAACATAAAGTGATCTTTGCATTTGGATAATTCAGGATTGCGATTTTATCGACATCCGGCTGACGACGCCTGCCACCTGGCGACCATCTGATGAGCTCGCATAAACGGTAACATAGTTACATGGGTAACTGGAAACGCGTTTTCAGAAGATTAAAAACATTTCCACGTAACTCTACTGCACTATACTCTACCTGAAATAGTTTTACTTTCGAGACAAACTAACTAAACGTTAAATTGCTTCCTCGAACGCTCTACAAAGAATTACCAATACTTGGCGAACCCAGAGTTATTAAGATTTGCGCGGGAAACGAGCAGAGGTGCTCACTGTCGCCCCAAAAAACGTATATCCCAAAATAATCACGTATTTTATAACATTAAGTGTTTGCGCTGTCCAATCCAGCTGAAACCTGACGAAAAAGTCTCTTTAATTCTAAATCCAGAATAACATTTCCCCAACTCCAAATTAGTACTAATCACAGAAAAGCATCATTTATCCAAATTGCCCCCACCATCGTCATTTATCTTCGCCGCTCCATTACACTTGCTAACGTACGAATCAAATTTTTAATTTATACTAGAAAACATTATTCAATTACCGATTCTATTCGATCTGAAGCGAAACAAACACGATATTATCTAACCCCTCGAACGATTACAGAGCATCACGAATGAATCGCGAAACGGAGAAGTATTGCCGCTCCTCGCTAGAACTTATCGGGAGCAAAGCGTATGTGCGGCACAAAGGCACACTTGTAGCGTCGGCTTCCTGGCGACAAAGCTACAGGGACGCCAATATACAAACGCGGGCGATACGGTGCCGCAACGACGTACCTGAGAGGTAGCCTGGAAGTGCGCGTGCGTAGATTCGAAAGGGCCAATCAGAGGATAACAGCGCCACGGTAGGGACATTGGGGGGACTCTTGGTGGCCTTGCGCGTTCTTCCGATTCTGTAAAAGCTGGAGGCGCGGCCATTTTGTCAGCACATACGATCCCGGGCAGTCGACGCCGGTGCAAAGTATAATTCCCGTTCGCGACGAGTTCGTGTACCGTGCCCAGTGGCTGTCTGTCGGCGGCGTTCACGGTTACGGTATCACGGCCGCCAGTGTGAGAACCTGCTACGCTCGTGGATATCGCGCAGGAATCGTCGGGAAGCCGTCGTAGGAGAGCCGTTGGTCGCCAGGGCCGCGAGACGCGTACCGTACCCGCGTCGTCGGTTTTTGTGTCGGGTCCCGTAATAATAGTTTAGCTTTTAGCGAGACATGGCGGAGCTACAGGGAACCCCAGTCAACCAGGACGCCCTGGCCGTGGCCCAGCTAGAGCTCGGTGGGAATCCGAACGCCTTGGCGTTGCGTAGGCCATTCGACCCCGTGGCACATGATCTAGACGCGACCTTCCGTCTTACGCGGTTCGCCGACTTAAAAGGATGAGGGTGTAAAGTCCCTCAGGAGGTTCTTGGGAAACTCCTCGAGGGACTACAGGCAGACGATGGTAGCGCACAAGATCATGAGCATGCCCACTTTATGCACATGGCCATACCACGTATCGGTGAGTTATACATTCTGGACTTTATCGCGCGCGTACACCTTAATATGCGCCGACATGTTTGATTTTTATACCGCGTCTTGCCGCTCTTCACGTGTTCGTCGGATTTTATGCACGATGCAGATATGAACATTCAAATTTTTTTCCGCTGCTGGCTCTTTCGAGGTTTCGAGAATTTTAATCCGTGCAACGCGAGAAATACGGTTCGAAATTATATTACCCGATTGTAAAATATTGCTTCTTATCATTTCTCGTGGCTAATGACACTTTATAGCATTTCTGTACGCATAATGGGAAGAACTGTCGTTTACTATAAACATTTTTGGTTGAAACGAATAATTTTTTGCCTCGCGAGGCCCCGGGCGCGAACATCACGATGGACGGCCCTGCCGTACTAACCGCCATATTGTCTCCCGCCTGATTTCTCCCACGCCACCGGAAATACGAGTGTTCTCAACTTCTCCGAAGCCAATTGAAGTTTGTCGCACCACGCGATGTATATAAAATATAAAAGTCAATTTCTCTGGAATAAGACTTCCGAGAACATGTACCGAAATATGAAATATTGAATTTTAAATACTAATCGAAAATTTCCTTTTTATGCTTCAGGCATTGGCATGGATTCCTCCGTGACTCCGCTGAGGCATGGCGGGCTCAGTTTGGTGCAGACTACAGACTTCTTCTACCCACTAGTCGATGACCCTTACATGATGGGTAAGATACAAGATAGTATCATACGTTAATAAAAGCATTCTGTTGTATCAGTTGCGGTATTCCTCTTAAGTTCGCAACAGAATTGTGCCATCCAAGTAATGGCTACTAATTTCAATCGATATAAATCTTCCTGTACGGCATCCTGTTTGACCACTGCTATTGGAGTACTTTTCCAGGTAAAATTGCGTGCGCGAATGTTATCAGCGATTTGTACGCGATGGGTGTCACAGAGTGCGACAATATGTTAATGTTGCTGGGAGTCAGTACAAAAATGACCGAAAAGGAGCGGGACGTTGTTGTTCCTTTGATCATGAGAGGGTTCAAAGATTCTGCCTTGGAAGCTGGCACAACAGTGACAGGAGGTCAAACAGTTGTTAATCCTTGGTGCACAATAGGTGGTGTTGCTTCTACTGTCTGCCAGCCGAACGAGTACATTGTGTATGCGTCTTTGTACGAGTTGTATCACAAGCGCGTCCACGTACAGCGGGGTAACGATAGTTTTTTAACGCAGGCCAGACAATGCAGTGGTCGGCGACGTTCTTGTCCTGACGAAGCCTCTCGGGACCCAAGTCGCCGTTAACGCCCATCAGTGGTTAGACCAACCAGACCGCTGGAACAGAATAAAGCTCGTCGTTAGCGAGGATGATGTGAGAAAAGCCTATCAAAGAGCGATGGACAGCATGGCCAGGCTTAACAGAATAGGCAGGTGTTTAATCCCGTGTAAAGTAAACGAGAGGTAAAGGGGGTAAGGTAAAAAAATCAGCGATTAATTTTCCGTTCATTTTATAGCGGCCAGATTAATGCATAAATACAATGCGCACGGAGCGACAGACGTGACTGGTTTCGGCCTGCTGGGACACGCACAAAATCTGGCCAAGCACCAGAAGAATGAAGTTTCCTTCGTTATTCATAATTTACCTGTTATCGCTAAAATGGCAGCTGTTGCGAAGGCGTGTGGTAACATGTTCCAACTCCTCCAAGGTCACTCGGCAGAAACCAGCGGAGGATTGCTTATTTGCCTACCAAGGGAACAGGTGTGTGTGTAATGATCTATCCATCAACTTATCACGTAAGCCCCTGCTAATACAGTAGAGTACACTGAATATTATAGAATACTCTAAAGAATGGCAGGGAGAGAAACAGAGACTTCCATGCCGATTTGCAGTTTTTTTAGCATTTCGGTGCTGTCAAATCTCTTACACTTTCTTTTTATACCGCTTCTAATATCCTCTGCTGGCGAAGTTCGTCGTTCATCGGATCTTCTTGCCTTCCAGGCCGCAGCGTATTGTAAGGACATCGAGAAGCAGGAAGGATATCAGGCGTGGATTATCGGTATCGTAGAGAAAGGGAATCGCACAGCAAGAATAATCGATAAGCCACGAGTTATAGAAGTTCCGGCTAAAGAGAAAGACGGAGAGCTCTGGTAAAAAGGCGTGGAAGATTTTCTTTTGCTCTTTGATTTACATTCATGTATCTAGAAAGTACCACACGCAACACGCATTTACACGTGCGGATTCAGGGCACCTACATGTGCACGCTATAATGCCAAGAGCTGAGGGAGTTTTAAGTCTGGCTCGCTAGATGAAACATCCGTAATACAATTCACAGCAGTTTCGATTATATTTTTGTTCCATAGGTTAAAGACGTGATGTATAACGATAACAGCTCGTATTATATGTTATCTTTACTGAAGTTTAATCTCGAGTTTAAGCCTAGGAAGGTAAAAAAGAAAGGTCTCTCTCTTTTATTCTTATCTGTGACAAAAATTGAGACTGTTACGATGTCGCGTCTGTAAAATGTTCTTAGTAGTCTTCGGGACAGCTATGAACTCTGATTCGGAACTATTTGATGGAAAAGTATGGGGGAGCAATGAAAATGTGAGTTTAAGTAGTCTGTCTAAGGAATATGACTAAACAAAAATAAGTGTAAGTGTAGCCCAGTGGTAGCACTAGGCTCGGGCTAAGCTTTTCAACTGCATTTGATCAAACTTGCAATACGTTGGGAGACATTTCGGGTGCTTAGTGTTAATGAAGATTGTTAATTAAGGAACGGAAATGGATAGCTCGTGATCACAAAGAATCTATAAATATATTTTAAGGGGGGGTATAGTCACTTCACGAAAGGTTTTAAACGATATAATGTACATTACATTAATCCGGGGATTTGTTAAAGAAAAAAAATCATACGAGTCCTAGTTCTATAGATGAAAATTTGTAAACAGAAAAATTACTGCCCCGTAGTAATGCGACGAGTAAGCCTTCCGATAGGCCGACGGGGATTTTCACGAATTTGTAATTTCGATCTACTGTTACATAGAGCGCGTAAGATGTCCAAATGAGAAAGATAAAGGCCTTCTCTAGTTCTCTCGTTACATACGCTTTCGACAAGTGATGATAAAAAGAAAGAAAGAAAATACAAGAAAACGAGCACAGGCCCTAACGTTGTATTACTTTTTCATATAAATAAAGTGCTACTTTGTCAATAAAATTAGAGTACAGTTATTGCCACTATATACCCCTCGCTGCGCTTTTCTTGGAACGAACTTGTTTACGCGAAATATTTCGAGCGAACAACCGTTTGGCGGCGGTTCATCTAAAATTGCGAAATGCAACGGCCGGCTTGCGTCATTGGTGTATGCACATCCGGCTGTACAAGCTTCGCCCAAGGCAGCCAACAGATTAATGACTAAAATAACTAGACACTTTCATGCATTGGTCGTTCGCTTGTCGGGCGACTCGGTAACTGGTCGTGCAATCGCGGTTCACAGGTCACCCACTATAGATCGGCCGATATATTTTCCCTCCCCGGTCATAGCCGTCACGGCATTCCCGCGTTAAAGCTGGTCGTAGTAGGGAAAAGTATCGGGAGAGAAGAGTCTGCCGAGCTCGACCCGACCGTGCCTCTCGCATAGTGGTTTCTCCATTCGGGTTTTCAAAGTGACGATTTAATGGTAGCGCTGTCCACGTGGTGTGCCAAGGCTGCGGCCTTCAGGGCCGTGATGCTGGGTGCCCCTGCATCCGGCAAGGGCACCATGTCGTCTCGAGTTGTCGAACATTTTAAAGTGACTCACATATCTAGCGGTGACAAGTTGCGTCTTCACATGACCAGTGGCACCGGTACGTGTATCAACCATAAACCATCATTTGCCCGTCATCGACAGTACTTCAATGTACCTTATCTCTCCTAACTGGACTTTAGACCGCCATTGCCCCCCCCCCGCCGCCCCCCCACCTTTCCTTTCCGTGAAACCAACATTGTCAAACACATTTTTGGGTTTTAGGTGTATTGATGGTATATAAAATGCGCTTCGAGCCCGAATGCCATCTTCGGGACGCTTTGTTTCCCGAACACACAAAATGAAGAACGCTCGTTTCTTCGAAGTTCCTTAACCAGGTTACGATTGTCCTTGCTTCCTGGCTTTTCTTGCACGTTTTAGAATTGACTTCCTACAAGCCACGCTGGTTTCTCTGTCCTCTCTGTCTCTCTCGGTCTTTGTTGTCGCTTCGAGTTACGCACACATGCGCGATACGTTGTCGATGTATGCACGCATGAGGAATTAATTTGACGCACTTAATAATTTCCCTTCGACACTTTAATTGAGGCGATATGCCTGTGACTGCTGTCGAAGTCGCCTCGAATAATACGCGTGCCCCAGTTATCTACATCGGTCCCTTCAACAATGGCCTAACGATTTCTTCACTTAAAAGTATCGCACAGACACGTGTTCTTTGTAAGAATAAAACGTACGTAGATCACCTTGAAAGTTAAACGAAGAAGGCGCGGACGAAATTCGTTTAGATCGCCGATAAATTAAAATATCCTTTAGAGAAGCCTTGCCATTGTGGTGGCGGCTAACTGGACGCGATTAGATTGTCCCCTACTCTCGCAATTCTGATATAATTGCGAAGGATATCCTTATCAATTCATTCGGCCGACCACCCTATTTATAAACAATGCGAAAAATGGCCGTTACATGAAATATGTAAACAAACTTCGTCCAATTACGAGGCACGATTTTGATTGGAATTTTGGTAAAAATCTTAACCGCACTTGTCACGACGGATTTAATAAACTTTCAAAGACAAACACGTCCCCGTGCTACTTTTAACTTATAGACGAAATTGTTATCGGCCGTTTCAAAGTCCGTCGCAACGTTAATTGGCAGAGAAACAGTTACGCCATAAACGGGCCGACGGACGTTCGCGACAGAAGCTTAAAAGGTTGTTTTAAAAATATAGAACTGGGCAAAGCTGTAGCGAGTTACGTGTTATCTGGCAAATTCGTCCCCGACGACGTGATGATCTCGATGATCAATAAAGAGATCGAGGCGGTCGGGGATAAAAATTGGCTGTTGGACGGTGAGTGACGGTATAAAATAGAAACACCAATATTCCTAGCGTTGGCCGTGAACGTGCGACGGCGACGCGCTCGCGACTAAATTCGATTAAAATGTTGGCATCGGTACAGGATTCCCGAGAACGTTGCAGCAGGCGGAAAAGCTGCAGAAAGCCCACTCCGTGAACCTCGTCCTCTACCTCGACGTGCCCGTTTCCGTGATCTTGAACCGCGTGAAAAACAGGTGGGTTCATCTGCCCAGCGGGAGAGTTTACAACATCGGGTTCAACAGTCCGAAAGTGCCGGTAAGTCGAAGCCGAGAGCTCGATTCTCATCGAATCCTAATACCGCCGTCGGCATTCTGCCAACTAAGTAGAATCTCCGAATTAGATTTCGGTCTTCCATTCCACTTGGTCGCGCGAAGTATCGATCTGTGCGTTTTTTAACAGGGCAAAGACGACGTGACTGGGGAACCTCTGAGCAAAAGGGACGACGACAAGGTTGAGATCGTGCAAAAGAGGCTGGATAGGTATTCCAAGGAAAACGAACCCATTTTAGAGTACTACCAGAAGTTGGGGATACTGGAAACTTTCCATGGCGACACCACCAACGAGCTGTGGCCTCGTGTGCAGGGCACTATAGCAAAATTCTTGTCATCGTAGCTTGTATAAATTGCTAGGTGAATTAGTTGAAACTTCAGACGGTCCATAGTGATCGTATGCTTCCAATAGTTTTAGTGTTAATTTCTGTAAGCGCGCATATCGACGAATCGAACGAATGTATATGAAAAACGAGAGAGGTTTATAATATATTTTTCTGTAATTTTTATACGCGAGATGATTGCAACCTAATTTTACATCGGTATAGTACAAAGCTTTTTAATCTGTAAATATGTACAATTCCCGCTTGTTTCGTGAAAGTTTCATTGAATTTGATACTGTATCTTAACTTTTGTATCTAGATGTGCCATGTATGATAATATCGTCATATCGGATTTGCTGGAAGGATTATTTCCTGATCAGGAGGAAGCGAATACTTGTACAATAATCCACCTAGAAGTTTCTAATTGTAGATACACTGATTTGTATATGTTGGCAAGTTCGATTTATCATCGTTTTATATGAGATCGTTTATAAGAGCAGAATATTGTATAGCACTATACAGAGAGGCATCGGAGAAGCTGATACTGATTCCAAGGTGGTGGGAAATGTTTGTAAGGCTTATGTAACTTCGATACACGAAAACACGTTATATATTCCGTTAAATTGTTATCGATCGAATGAAATGTACTTGCAAACCATAAACGGGAAATAAATAGGATATTTGAAACGATAATTTTTATAGCTCTCACCATGTTTATTTTTAACTGTACCGATTAACGCTTTAACAATTTTCCGCTGTGTACAGACTTTTAACAATATGAGTATAATATACATTATATATATACCATGCTCACATCTTTTTGAAAAATTAAGTCGTTCTTCGGTAATAACAGTAGCTTAATAATATATACGTCTGTTAATAGCATGTTTCATTTCCATAACATAAAACGTTATGTCGAGCGCAGTGATATGGCGCGCTGACGCGCGGAAACTTAGCATAAGTTCAGTATAGTCGTCTGTGGCGAGAAAATTAGCACATGAAATAAATAAATAACTTAGGGTATCGTTGCCAAAAGCTTAACGTAACTCAGGCTTAGATGTTATAAGGTAGATACGGTTCGATTAGACGACGAAATGAAATCTGGTCATGTTACGCCTCGCGAGGAATATCTAACGTAGCTGCGTTACGAAATAAGTTACCGTCAGGAACATTTCCACGAGGAATTCAGAAATGTTTATACAAAATTACTCTTCGTAGCAAAATCGTCAGCTTACGGTCTACGCAAGTCCCGACGCGTATCGTCGATGGAGAACGCATCGAACGAAGAATACGCATCCTCGAAACGATAATTATAACTCTACGGTGTACGCTAAATTAATACCTAGGGATTACTAGAAGCAAGAATTTTTTTTTTTGAGATCAAGAAACAAGGTAAGAGATGTTGCGCAATAACGTGCTCGAATATAAAAGCCGCATTAAATTATGATCACAGTATTACGTATTGACGATAACGCTTTTAAAGTCTATAGCCTGTTTTTATCGCGATTGGAAAATATTTGACATGCTAATCCATGCCGTTTAGCGGGCACGCTCGAGATCTCGAAAGTTCGTTCAGCGGCACAAAATCGTCTGATAAAATAATATTCAACTGGTCTAACGTAATGCGAAGTTGCGTCTACTATAGTCATAAATTGGATTTCTTCCTTGTACGTGTGTGGACGAATGAGCGGAGAATTATGATGAACGTAATATTAGTCATCATTCTCCAAAGACTATCGATGAATGTCTTTAAGTACGCTATATTTAAATGTCCGTGGCGGACGTCTCACTGAACCAGTTCGAACTCCTCGCACTCGTCAAGATCATCGTCGTAAGATTCATTACCTGCGAAAGAGGTAGCAGAAGGAACTATGCTCTCGACAATTTCAATCTTTTGATGGAGATCCTTTCCGCTCCCGTCGCAGAATAAAAACATCGGATAGTCGACCTTCTCATCCTCCGGCACCAAGTACTGCAACACAAATGAGATAATCGTTAGAAGTCTGATAATAAACTGCACGTTCCCGTTTTCGGGTACAGCGATACGTACAGAGGGAGCGACCTCCATAAAGTTCGTGAACTGCGTTTTGTTGTGAAAATAGAACCCCACGCAACAGCTGGGATCCATTTTCGAGATCAACATCTTTCTCGGCGAGGTGCAATGAAAGCTCGTCAGAGGGAAATTGTCTTTTAATACGTCGACGGTCTCTTGGCAATAATGCGGATCTAGATTGATCAATTTGTCTTCCTGGAAACCAATGAAATAAAGCGAATGCCTAGGTCGACCACCGGTAACTCCGATGCAAGTGTCTAACGTAAGTAAATGCGTCAAGCAGGATGCGTAGACAGGATTTAACTTGTCAGCACCGAGTCTTAAAGGTACAAAAAGTATAAGAGATTTCCATTTGCCGTCTGGCGTCTGACACACGTGTTCTACATCCTGCAGATAAACTGTAAGAACACGTTAGAAATTAAGACCAGAAATATAATTCTATTTAGCTGGGATATAAGTAGCTTAGCTGTTGTATCACCTGCGCAGTCTTGAGCAACATAAACAGCCAAGTTACTGAATACTGAATGATGTTCCGCCGCACGCTCTACCGCTTGGCATAAGAGATGAGCGACGGAGGAAGGCCCGTACCAATCTCCTGCACGCTTTCCCCATAGCGCGCCCAAAGATACAAGTGCGTGTATAGAGAACGGGGATATACGTTCGGGTAGATCGCCGAACGACTTTATAATTAATCTGTGATTATATTCGTCCAGCTTCTGTTGCTCCGTTTTCATCGGCTGATCCGGCTGCCACCGCCATTCTGCAGGGGAAATGCCTCGTTGTAGGAGAATGCACAGTGATAATCGATACTAAGGTACCGATGAGCCACGGTAAATATAATAACTATGTACTCTGCACGTTTATTTACAGTTATTATATTAGAATTTACTGCTAAAGTCTGTAAAGAAAATATATGCCTCGCCCAAGAAAATGGCAGACTAGTGCCTGTGCCAACATCATCTGACCACTGCGCAGCATACAGCCCCAGCCGCAGTCAGTGGTGAACGTCGATCCATTTAAACTAGGAAACTCTCTTCTATACGTCAGCCAAAGACGCGACGCGAAGTCTCTCTTAAATTCTTCTATACTATCTTCGAAACTAATAGCATCCATCGCTAAAGATATCTCGCTTCCGGTGTCTAACGTTTTATCCGCTTCAGAAGCCTTCTCCAGAAACTCCTCCGGCTTCTTGCGATACATCTTGCCGAGCAGGCACACCGGAGATTCTTTCGAGAAGTTCGGTTTCACCATCTTAATGGTCCAGCCTTGGAATAAATTAAACGTCGATGAAGCTTACCGCTGCGCGAACAGCTGCGCCCGCATGCCTATATATTCCTATTACACTAACCATACTTGACGTTGTTCCACATAGACAATAGCTTTGTCTTCACTTTACTGTCAACCTCTGTGGCGACGTTAGAATCGTCCATGGGTAATCCATTGTTCAGCTGTATGTTGGGAACACGATCCGTGGCAATCATTCCAGAGAACAATCCTATCGTGCTGTTACTAAAACCCCCTGGTAATCAAAGCGATCCTTAATACGCAGGCCTAAGCGGTGCTTCCGAAGACCCGTAAGCCTGCAGCCGAACACGCGAAGGGGGTATTTCGTTCGCGTCAACCGAGCCGAACACAAAGAGCCGAATACGATCGCGGTGCGATGACTTAAACTTGAGTATCGAGGTCGGTATGACTAACAGAAACGAGTCATTGGTCGTTCCACGCGATCGTAAGCAACGGAATTCGGGGGAAAAAAGGGAAGCGGTTTCTCGGTAATCCTCGTGCGGGCGGATTTGGCTCCGCGTTAAGTACGACACTCACCTAACCTCTCCCTGGAGGGCTGCACCTGCCCATTCATGCCCAACAAGTAAATCTTAGAAAGCATGCACTCCGAGACATTTAAGTACCGCCGACGGGGTACGGCAATCACATTTCACGCCCGCGTACGCGCGCACGGTTACGCTGGCATCGCAGCTGGCCGCCCTCCTATTGCATCCCGCCCCAGCGACCGATTTCCTAATTCACGTAGAACGATCCAACGCGATTATGCATCGGCCGATGCACGCGCTCGCGGTCTCCGCGCAAGCCACCACCATCAGCAGCCCCGCTGTCAACACAGTCAGCGGTTCATTTCAAGCACTCCCAAGTGAAATACCAGCTCCGTAAGACACTCTAAATATGGTTTGTCGTCGGGAGGACGCGAGACGCCTCGGTAAGCGGAGAACCGGGGACAGGCGACGCGACGACTGGAGAGCAAACGATCGAAAATAGGTTTAAAGAGTGGACGCGTAGACGCTCGAGCCGCCGACACGAAAGGACGCGTGTTTACAATGAGGCGTCGCGTGAAATTTAAAGCGCTGGTTTCATGCCGCCACCGCCACGCCGCGGCCGATCGGTGAACCGCGCGAGTGCACGCCAGCTCTCGCCTGACTGGCATGCACGGATTTCGCTGATCAGATCTGATTTCGAAACGATCTTATCTTATCGATGTTTACACGCGATCGAACAGCTTTTAATTGCACGGATGAACAGCGGAAACGAATAATCGATTCCCTTCGATTTTTCTCCTCGGTCGACGCGCGATAATTCTGTTGCATTTTTCCCTGTCGCCTTTTGTTCGCGTTCTCGATATACATATACTTTCTTCGCGTACGTACATACGTTCCTCCCGCGAGCTGGTGCCCCCGATAAGAGAGATACTAGACGTTCCTTTCGCGATATTCTTTATCTGCGGGAAGGAAATGCATCCAGGAATTTTTCAGATTAAACTAATACAATCGCCGACAGATCGAGGAATATAATGCGTCACGGTATTACGAGCAGTACTCGAACGCTTCCCAAAGCGGCACGCCATTCCGTTAATTAACACTCCACAACTGTCGAGAGGCTGACAAACGCTGCGCCGCTTTCATCCGGAATTAAAACTCCCAATGAGCGGTTCGCTCTGCGGGCAAGCGAGGGAGGTAGTGCCAGCCGCGTTTAACTTATTCGAAGAGTTATTAATTAAAAAGTTCGCCTCGGTCGAAGTCGTCCCCAGCGACGGCACCGTATCCTTGGAAGGCGAAATTTACCCAACACCGTTGCCGCGGAGGTGGGCCCCGCGATCCCCCCCCAGCCCCGACTGTCCGGTCCTAATTGATTATTATCCGGAGACGGAATAAAAATTCACCGGCCACGGCGCGCGCCGTGGCAGGGAGCGGGATTAACGGAGGGACAAGGGGCCGCGACCGGTGGCTACATTATCCCCTTTTGTCGCGGCGTAATAATGCAGTTTTATCGCGGTAAGGGCGGGGAGTGGGGAGACGGTCAGAAAGGGAAAAGGCGTCGGGAACCAGATGGGAACGGAGATGGGCAACGGGGAGAGCTCGGGCACGAGAAAGAGGGGCGCACAGAGGGACTGTCATGCGCGTCTCGCCGCGGAATAACCAATGAGGTACGCGTATCCCGGCTTACCTCATTGATTACCACGTTCGCGCTCCGTTCTAAATTTCGCATTGTGCCCGTTGTCGTCGTCCCGCTAGTCGCTGGGAAATATGAATCGGCGGTGGCGTGGCGTCATCGTGCCCCGGCGGAGGAAGATTGATGGAAAGGAAATGGAACGGCCTGCCTGTCAGGACAATAATCTCTCTCCTGGCCGTGTTGCATTAACAATAGCCCCCGGGCAAGTGCATTGAAAAGCTTCGGGGTAAATCTCTGAGGGGGCGAGAGGGGCTGAGGGAGATCGGCAGAAGGGGAGGATGGGGGAGGGGGAGGCAGAAGGGCAGGGGATGCCTGACAGGGAGCTGGGGGGGGGGGGGCGAGGATATTTCCCTAAAGCTGTCTGGCTTCAGGTACGCGCGTATACACCTGTGCACGCTGTTAATAAAAGGCTTTGCCGACGATAGCCGGAGAGCGAACAAAGGGACACGCTTAGCCTAGGTTCATTATTTTCGTGCAATAAGTGTAACTCGCCGTTGTGCCCATGGGTGGAGGCAGCGGGTGGTAGGCGGCGTAGGACGGAAATTAGGTCATGCAAGAGTATCGACGGACCGGCGTAATCACAGTCCACGAATAAGGATATTAACGAGTCGCGCGGTTGTTCCCCCGAGATCCTTCTTCTGCCCCCGGCGCGTTGGCAACCGGAGGGGTTGCTGTCGCTCGGGCAATCGACGCGCCATCTTCTGACGTAATCGTCAAACCGACGGGATTGGCATAATGCGAAAGATTAACGGAAATTGGCCGATTAACCCTCGGTTATCCTTTCGAGAACGCGTTACGGGTGCATTGCAGTGTTTTAGACCGTTCGATATCTCGGGGGCTTTCGGGCGTAAATGGGGCTAATGCTTTAGACACCATCCACGACTATTCGGCGAACGCGAAGGGAGTCGAACGGATAGCAGGCCGGAATCAAACGACTCGCCGGATCGCCGGTACAGCGCTCGCGCGAGGATCGTTATTGCGCGGCTGATAATTCCTATCAGGAGGAGACTCATTAGCCGGAGCGCGGCTTGAGCAACCGTGCAAATATGCACGGCTCGCCAGACGCGGAAACGCTGGCAGCTTCGCGCGATATTAGCCCGCGGGATCGATAAATCGACCCCGGCATATCCGGCCGCGAGGCGCGTTCACGCGGGACAGCGAATTAAAAGTCTGTCGCGTACCCGCGATCTCTCGGGGCTCGATCCGATCAGTTCAATCGGTAGAGGGGAGGGGGGTGGATAAAGCGTCTATTCCAACGTGACCCAGTTGGCCGCTTCTTCTCGATCCCACTGATTATTCAAAATCGCCGAGTCTCGCGACCGAGCGGTGAATATTCCCGGCCACTGTCCGTCGCGAACGGAGAGGGAAATAAATCGTCGGCGAAACACGCGGCCCGGGATCTCGAGCGGAGAGCTGGGAGCTTCGGTATGCGCGGATAAGTGCGGCTAAGTTAAAGCAAACTCGCGAAAGCTCGCGGAGTTTGCAGGGAGAAAGGGGACGGGAGCAGGGACGATTGATTAATGCCCGAGCGCAGCTGTTCCGCGCGCTGAAAAAGCGCCGCCGCGAAAGAAGCAGAGAAGAGATTGGCAAAGTTCGCGGTGGTGAAACGAGATCTCGAAAAAGGGAAACTCTCGGGCGGCCTGCGGCCGGGGTTGCGCGGCGCGGCGGCGAGAATGAGAATTTAATATCCACGCTGAACTGTAGGCTGCCGAGGTAGCTCGACTGGCGCCGAATTCTTGCCAATCCGCGCGTAACCGATGATCGAATTTCAGCCGCTGCATCGGCCCTCCCCTGGGACGCAGCCACGCTTCGTTATTGCGGGAACACCGGTCCACGGGCACGCTGGATGATTCGTCCCCTCCCCGTTTCTGGGCCACTTGACGTTGGATCCTGAAATGCCTCGCGACAAGGTGACGCGGGGATCTGGAAGACGGAGAGGCAATTCTCGGCGGGCGTTCTGGTAATCGGCGGCGGTGGCTTCTCTAAAACGTGAGCCGGCTTCTCCGAGCTAGACGAACTGGACGCTCGTGGATGTCGTATATAAATTGGTCATTTCTGGATAGTTCGGGAAAGTCCATTATCGTTCGGTGATTTTTACATAATTCAGAGGCAGCCACTCGGCGGACGTTGGACAACGGGGCCGGTCAGATCCGTGGAATTAGAGACCCGTCCCGAGGATTTCGCTTTAATTAATGCGCGCCGTCGCCCGGACTTTCTGATGGCCCGTGGAAACTGTGCCGCGTTTAAGGATATTATTTCCCTAGCCGAGTATATCCCCGGGCAGAGTAAATCCTGCAGGGCAGGCCGCTCGCAGTTCCGACTATGTAACGTTGTTAAGCTTATCGCGCGTGCAAACGCGCGAGCACTCGCCAGCAGGCACGAGCGGGGACAGAATCCTAGATGGCCCCTTTTGTGCGCCGCGTCCCTCTTGAAAAAGGGACGAGAGCGCGCGCCGAGCGTTACAAATGTACCGGTAACATTTGTCACCCCCGTGTCCCTGAGACGGCACGGCGCTATCAATCAGACCGACGCCCCTCTCGGGGGGGGGGGGGGATGTGTTCCTCTTCATCAACGACGACCCATGCGGTTCACCCGCGAGTCTACCCTTCAGGGAGGAAAAGAATCGCTCCACCAGGCATCTGGACCAGGCTTCGAAGCCTGATCCTTCATCCGCTGGAAGGTTGTTCTAATTAATTGAGCTATCTAGGTCGCCCCGCGAATTCTGTCTCCCTGAATTTAATATTCGAGGTAGCTGCTGTCTTGCAACTCCATTTGTTCGACCGTGTTTGAACGGTACTTCTTGCGGCAACCGGAAGGGTTAGGGGAATCCAGTTGTTTGGCCTGTAGAATCTCCGGGTTTCGGTCCTCCAGACTTCCGATGCCAGGGTTCTGGAGCCACGACTGCGGCCACGCAACCAGAGGCAGAACAATTTGAACGTATTTAATTAATAAGGTTCGCGCGGTGCGTCGTTTTGCCGCTAGTTAAATAGCGAGACGGCAATCGGAGAAAGGGGGACTTAGCCTTGCAGGTGGGGGAGCAATTAACCTTCCAGGCAACGGCGATTAATCGATCCCGCTGTTTGCTCGTGATCGGGGCATAAATTCCAAGCGGCCCCGTGAATTACGATGCCGCCACAATTTACAAGGTAGCGGGCGCACGTGACGCCATCGTGTCAACGGCGATTGTTGTAATATTGTTACAACGGCGAGTTAACACGGTCCCCAAACACGCGGCACCGCCGGGCGACAGGTGTTTAATTTGCAGAATCAATTATGTATCGCTGGCGCGGTGGGCGCGCGCGCGCGCGCCGCGAACGTGTTCCCAATGTAAACGCGGCGTTCTTTACGTTTGAAACGACTGTGCAAAGTCGATTCTACGAAGGATCATCGGCGGAGCTGTGCGCGGAAAGGAGAACATTTAGCACACCCTTGCAAACAGGCTGAATCGTTAGAACGGTTGAAGGAATCTCTATGAAACAGCCATTCCAGCTCCTTCGATCCCTTTGAATCCCTCGAATCTTCTCGGTGCAGTGCTCGGGATTATAAAAAAAAAAAAGAAAAAAATTAACAGCGAGGAAATAGGGAGAAACTGTTAGCTCGACAAGTATCCTCGATATCGTACCTGCAATTTGGGAACTCGCTCAGACCACAATCCTCTTTACTACCACATATCAATCACCCTGGACGCGCGCCGAGGCTCCCTCGCACTGCACTCGCCCTTCCTCCCGCGCGACTCACACCTAACTAAATTCACGCATCGAAGCCGTCCAAGCTCCGCCAAGAAATCTCTCCCCTCCCGCTAATCACAAGCGTGGCCATGGCCAATGACATTAAAATTCCTCCCGCGGGTATCCGAATGTTCGCGGGAAAATCGGGACGCAGGGCGACGAGAGCGCGACCCGGAGGAGCGAGGAGGACAGAGGCGAAGGGTAGCGTCGCGGGGGTGGTGGTAGTCGGACGGCAGCGGTGGGAGCCGCGTCGTCGGGGAGGGTGGAAGCAGGATGGAGGGGGAGGGCGCCGAACGGGAGGGAGACGCGCGCAAGAGTGAAAGAGGAGAGAGATACAGGGCGAACAGCAGAGAGGGTGGATTCGGCCGGCCGGCCAGTCGTGCTGTGGCGGCAACCACGACGCGTAGTCGTTTCACGTTCACCGCGATGTTGTCAAACAACCCCCTCGAGCGTCCGTTCGGGGACCGGTTCGCGAAGGGGATGCACTGAGGAGGGACGTAGATCGGCTTGGACTGGGCGGATCGTGTAGCGATGCACACGGACCTATCGAGCTCGAGCCCCTCGCCCTTGGGCCCGCTTCCTCCGGTCCACGCCTAATATCTGGCCGTCGCTGCGATCCGCTGGCGTGTCAGTGGGATCGTCCTGGGGCTATCCGGTCGTTCGAAGCACGGCGATCGCGGGGCGTCCGGTACCCGAGTACTCCTCGAGGCATCCCACCGTCCACGGTAAACAAAGGAGGATCCACAACAGAGAGGGGCTGGCCAGTGTTAGGGTAGGGGGGAGGGTGACTTTCGAAACGCTTCGGGAGCACGTGCAAGGGGGTGGCCTCTGGTTCGCGAATCGATTCCGCGGGCACAAGTGGTTTTTCCGTACGGCTCCTGTCCCGAGAACGGGAGATCGCGGCGCAGCCGACCACGGGCGATCGCAGAGATCCTCCCCCCCTTCACCCCTCCCCGCGCCGGGGGCCGAGGATCATCCAAAGGTGGTAAGTACGAGGGGATCACCGTGGCGGAAGAGGAGCTTCCGTAACGTCCATCAAGGACAAGACGTTCGATCGTCGACGTTCTACACACAGCTGATCCTTGCCCCTCGCCCGAGATAACCTTGGTTTATCTAAGTCTCTAGGTCAGACGCCAACTGTCGCGAGCTCGTAATTAACGAGGACCTTCCCCTACGCGTTTAGACCTCTCTTTCTCACTTACTGTCGCGCGATTTAGGGGCGAATAGCCTGCGCGCGAGCGCGGATCCATGGGTTGGTCAAGGCTGACTGGGATCGATAAATCTTCGATATCGATCGGCTCGAATGATTATCCCGAGGTGTACCTGTCGGAGAAGCCCGGGCCGGGGTGCGTGATCCAGCGATCAACGATCTCCCAACACGCTGATCGAGCGGAAACGCGGCCTAGGGGATGATCGGGGATTGAGGCGGCGATTTAGGGGTGGCGAACGCGTCGACCGTTCCCGCCAGCGGGTGCTATCGATTCGATACGCATCATATTCGTACGCGACCAGCGCTCCGGGGCTAATTATCTTGCACGGAGAGGGAAAGGTGGACCCTCCTCCACCCCTCGGGCGTCGCGGTCGTCGGGCTGGCAGCCGTTTTTCCCGCGACGGCCGCGATGAATGAAGCACGGAGATCGTTATTTAGGTCAGCCGGCAATTTTCGTACCCGGGGCTTTTAAGCGTCCATCCTCTAAAGGGTTTTCAGACCGAGCTGAAAGAGAGGAGAGTGGACGCGATAACGCTAACCCCACGAGTTTAACCCTAGAACGACTTTCGGGATGGTCTCCACCGACCTCGCGAATATCTCGATTATTCCTCACTCATTTAGCTTCCGTCGACCCCTCTCTGCGGCGAATCCCACGGGCAGCATAGTTCCCCGTCTTCCCACGAGGATAATCGCGGCCGCGGAAAGCGGACAGAATTCGTACAGGTTCGGCGAGGGAGTTCTAGCCACGCCGGAGGCCGAACCGAGGCGTAGACATTGAAGTTAAAAAGCTGTCCGGTTGCAGTAACCGGTGCGCCAGGGCGGTGGAGGGTCGCTTGAATTTTAGCACTTGGTTAGGTCGGCGAGGTCGAGCCCTCGAGAGATCCTTGGAGGATAGGTGTAAGCGGTGATTGCTCCTCCGAGCTGAGATCCGAAGAAGTCGATTCTCAGACGGGTTTCGGCCGCCCACCGAGGTGGGTATGGGGAAAAAGTGCTCGAGCGGGGCGACGGTTCGCGCCCCTCGCCGGAACTGGCCCGACGGCAACTTTCCTCGGGCGTGATTAACGCGGAGGGGAGCTCCGAGAGTGCATCGAACGCGGGCGATCCCTGAAAGTTAGCTGACTTTCGAGCTTTCGGATTAATTAGGGCATGAATGGTAATTGCATTCCGCGCGCTTTCGCTGGCTTCCCGTTCGGCTGATTGTGAGCAAGGACGATCCTCCGGCAACCGAAGGGGCAGCTGCTGCCGAGGATCGGGCGTTACTTCGTGCTCATATCACGCTTTACTTAACAAAATATACACTGCTTCGAATTGCCCATCCTGTGTACCGATCGTCGCACAAAATACCGAGTAGACGAAAGGGGAACAGTAGACAAAGAGCTGCGAGACTGTATCACTTTCGGTGCAAACCGTTCCCCTCGACAGATAAGAGCGGCAAGTAGAAATGCTCGATACGCGGTCAGACGTGGGTCAACGATCACGCTGCGTTCAGACATACAATGCTCCACTGTGGACTCGGTTGCTATTCAACCATATCACTGTTTAAGGGGACCTTCCGGCCAAAACCCTTAAAAAATAAGCGATCTTTAATTTTTTTACTAGAAGAGGTTATAACGTATCGTAAAAAATATTTTTCACATTTATCGATACACTCGTGAGGTTGCAAAAAATTTTTTGTTCCATGTTTTCGATCTTGATGCAGGAGCGCTGCCAAAAATAGACGCCAAAACAGTAACCACGAAATTGACCCACGGGATCGCGCGAAATCAAAAATTCAAAGAATTTCTTCAAATTCATTTCACTAGCTCTCGATCAGCATCCCTTGTTGGGGGCAAAAAGGACCAAAACTACGATGTTGGTGCAGATTTCAACGAAGTAGTGCAAAAGAAGCGGGTAATTTTCCGCGCAAATATGGAGATAAAAAACCCGTGTTTCAAAAAATTAATGTTACAGAGCGCTGCAAGTTCAATTAGGAATCGAAGGTTTCTTTGAACCCGTTCATTAGTTCTCCTGAAATCGTGATTACCGTTTCGAAGTGTCGTGTCTCGAGAAAAACGCGTTCGAAGTGTCCTCGGCTCATAGCTGCGTTCGGAGCTTGAATTTATACGACTGTAGAGCCTATACCGTTACGAATTTTGGTGTTAAACTTTCACAGGGTATTCTCGGGACATTACGCCAAAAAGAAATATAGAAAAAAATCGATTTCCTGCAAAATTTTAACCGGAGGATCCCCTTAATACAACAAAGAATATCTATTCCCTCGGAAAATTAATAAAGCAGTGGAAATAATTGATACCAGGTGGACGGAACTAACGATAAATAAAACAAAAGAAGCAGCTGCTCCCCAGTGGGAACAACTCCCGACGAAACACCAAGGGGGACCACCACCCGAGGAATATTCCTCAGCATTCCCGGCCATAGACACCCCCACGTGCCACGTGCTCGGTGCAGAAATAGCACCCAGCGTCGCCTATTTCTCTACAGCCTGTTTCTTCAGGAATCTGATCGATCACCGGCCAGCCTAATGAGCTCCTCCCGAGGACAATAAGAGACGTCCACCCGGGTCCGTCGATGCGAGAAATCATAGGAAACAGAGGGAAACAGGAAAGGAGAAGGATAGAGGCACAAAGACGAGCATAGAGGGGAGTGGAATAGGAAGGGCTGCCCGGATGACGCACGTCGAGGCGAACCATTAAAACGGCGACCGTAGTCGACGACAGAGGGGTAGGGACGGCCTCGAGGATACGGAATCGTTTTCACGGGCGGCAAACAGAGATCTTGGGAGCGTTAGAGGACCGGCGGTAGCAAGTGGCGCGACGGAGCGGAGCGCAATTTCGAGGGGCACAGGAGGACGCCGAGCGTCGGCGGAAAAATAATCTCGGGCGTGCGTACACAAGGGGGCAGAGGCGCACAGGGGCCAAAGGGGGTGGGGGGGGGGGGGGTTGGAAAAATAAGTAACCAGAGCGGGACAACATCGGCGGCGGAGGAGGCTAGAAAGGGGGTGGGTATATTGATTTGTTTTTCTTGCCGGCGGACACGCGATAGCCGAATGTGTGTCAGAAGCCAGCCAGCGAACGAAATTTCCCCGGGGCGATCCTGAGAGGGCGACGGGAGCAACGGAGACGGTGAAGCAGACACAACAGGGGTAAAAGAGCAAGGGCCATCGTTGTGCCAGGTACAATTATCAACGGTGAAACGGCAACGGGGGTCGTCCGTGTCGAAGACACGGCTGGCCGAATATAACGAGAGCCGTGGGAGATAGGGCGACGGGATATCGTCGCTATTGATTCGCTATCGCAAAGCAAACAGACGGGACGGGGGATGATCCGTCTGTGGACCGTCGCGACCTTTCCAGCTGCACAGCCGCCCGGAATCTCGTCGGCTGGATTAACCGCGTTCCAGCAATCGCGATTCTAACGATGTTACCGGGTAGCGGGGCACAGCCTGGATCCCCGTAGCCGCGGCTGAGATCGCGGCTTCCGGCCCCTGGACCGGCTTTTAATATCGACGAGCCCCGCGCAACCAACAGGGATCCCGTCCCCTTTCCTGTTCCACTTCGCCGCCTGGCGACGTCCCGAGATCGAAATAACCCGCGACGAGTCTAACCCGCGTCACGGAAATCGGTCGCCGCGGTATCGATCGGCTGCCAGGGCGGCCGTCTCGATCGGGAAACTCGAGAAACACCGATCGGGGGGAAGGAACGTCTTGGTCATCGTTTCCACGATCGCCTCTTCCCCATCGGTAGTTCAGCTTCGCGATGGCTTCTGCGAATCTTACGGAACGGGGTGAGCTCACGAACGAACGGCAGGAAGCGAGTGAAGCGAGTGCCTCGGAGTAGGTCCCCCAGGTCCCCCGTCGGCGATCCCCGAGCACCGGAAACGCCGTACCGTGCAATTACACGGAGGCGGTGCGCTGCTTTTCCAGGCAATTCTCCTTTTCAGAGGCAGCCCCTCGGGCTGAAAGGAGATCCGATTCATTCGAAGGGGGGGAGGGCGCGATGTAGTTGCGCTGCGAGAATTCGGTGGACGCGGACAAACGACGGGGTGGAGATCTAGGGGAACGATTGCGGACGGTGGAAAGGCGTCTTCGCTCGAATTGGATGAACGCGAATAGAGGTACACGGGCGAGGACGCGATTCGATAGACGAGCCAGCGAGGACGGGAAGCGCCGCGAAGCGCGAAAGAAAGGTGTGCTGGCTCGGTGGACGTTGCAGAGCCACTAAATGAACAACAGCGGCGGCGCGTTCACCGAGAAGTGGAAGAAACGGCGACGTTGAGTAGCGGAGCGACTTCAAAGGAGGGCGAAGCGAGGCGCAAGGGGGTTGGGGCGAAGGGCTAGCGAGGGGAGGGCGGGAGCAAGGAACGTGGCATGAATTAGAACTCATTTGGTAAAGTGTTGCGCGTGTAGCGAGTTTTGAAGAGGTCGTCGGGGGTGGTTCGACGTCGAGTCAGAGGGGTGGAGAAAGGGAGGGGCGCGGAGGGCTGAGTGCAGCGGAACTAAAAGCGAAAACGAGGATGGGCGAGGAACGGCGAGCGCGATATGAGAAAAAGAGGAGGCTGCTGGCTGGCGCCTGAGGGGGGCGAGAGAGCAAGAGGGCTGGCGATGGACCGTATCGTGGGAACTCGAATCCTCTGGCAACTTGAGGAGAGGAAAGAAAGAGCGAGACGGTGGCGCGCGGTCGAGTGAAAAGGTGAGAAGGCAAGGGCGAAGGGGTTGTCGAGGGAACGGAGGAATACCACTTTGCCGGTTCTCGCTTCGTTCAAAGAAAACGGGTCGACCCGTCGACGTTGTACCGCCGCCAGGGTGAGTAACACCCTTTAATCAACGGGCAGGAGAAGGAACGCGGCGTAAGTTTACGCTTAGGATCGGCTAACGGTCGCGAAACTGCGAGGAGCGCGCGGGGAGAGGGGGAGAGAAGACGCCCGGAGTGGTTGCCTTTCGTCGAAAGGGCGAGAGAAGGTGTTTGAAAGGGGAGCAAGATCCTGCCGGGGTAGTTCTCGACGACGTCATTGACTGGATGTATCTGTCTCATCATTATCGAGCAATGACTCGCCGGTACCGGTTCGCACGCGCCCCGTCGTGACGCGGCGTGAATCGCAAAGTGGGGAGTCGAGAGGGTGGCGGCGAACGGGAGGAACTTTTCACTGTATTTACCCTCCGATATCGAATTTCTCAGTCACGTAATCTTCTCCGAGTGACAGATGATCCCGTAGACGCTGGAGGCGCCAGTTTCAACGGACCTAAAGAATGGACGCCCGAGGCAACGGTGACGTCTCTCTAAAGATCCCTGCTCGCTCGAATATTTCCGAGAAACTATTTCACGCAGCTCGTACCTACGTGAAAATAAATTTGCATCCCCGCGGACTGAGTCGCCGCTACCTGCCAGCGATGTCGGGTCAAAGCGGTGCTCGACGGCACGATCGGGAATCGCGCAGCCTCCCGTCGCAAAATCGAAAGCACGCGTTTCAAGTACGACGGATCCGCGGGAAAAATACGCTCCAGAGATGGGAGGGAAGCGTTTTTTCCGCGCAAAGGGAGCTTCTGAAAGCAGCGACGCTCGAGCGGCAACGAGCTGCGTAACCGCCATCGAGACTCAGACAGGGAAATTTATTCAAGAGTATTATACATATCCCTCCCCGCGAAATCGTCGCGATGGAGAGCACGGGAATATTTTCAATCGCAAGAACAAAGGGCCGGTGCGCCGCCTTTCACGCGATGATGCTTCGATCTTCAGCTCGGTCGTACTTGAACAACGACGAGCCGCGGCACGGCAATTTACCGAAAGGGACGCGACTCCGTGAATCGACGGTGAATAAAAGCGGAGGCGAACTCCTCTCGGGCGAGTTAACAGGTGTTCTCCTCGAAGCACCGAAAGCGACGTAGCTGGAAACGATGGGGAAAGGAAACTATTTCGTCCGGTATTCTTCTCGCTGAACACCGTCGAAACTTCCCTCGTTCGAGCGTCCAGGTTTGAAAAGTCGGCGAGAATACACTCGAGTCGATCTAAAATTGAACGGAGAATTTCCGCGGCGCGAGGTCTGGTCTTCGTGGTGCCTGGAACTTGTTGAACGCCACTCTGAGAGCTGCTAGGCGATCGTTCGCTGAGCTACGAGATGTTCCGGGCCATATTCCACGGTTTGAAAACTGACCGACTGCGAACTACTCGCTCCGGCGGCAGACTTTGCGCGGCAGAATTGCTATATAGTTTTTCCTCGCCTTTGGGGGCCACGGAGCGTGCCTGGTAAAGTTCGCGGCACCCACTTAGGTGCGCTCCGTGTACGGTATCGGCTCCGTGTGTATCCGGTCTTTCGGACTAATAATTTTGCGGCCAACTTCCGGCCCGTGATTGGCCAGGAAACTGCTAATGCGCGCACGTCCTACATACGAGAGGGCTGCGGGGGTGAATCGGACGTTTCCAAAGTCGAGACGGGGGAATATACACGCGCGGCACCGTCGAGATTGCTTCCCGCGGCGGATCCTCCTCCGGACGCCATTCCCACCGTGGAAAAGAACAGCTGGGCCCCTTCTCCGATAGGAACGGGGATCGTTGAGAAATTCGCCAGGGAAAATAATGGACAGCGAGTGTCTGATGGAAGATACTGGTCACGGAACGGCATTCGTAGTTAATTGAATACCTCTGACGTTTCTCATGGACCCCGATGATCTTCCATAATGGAACGAACGGTAAAGGATTCTCTCTGAAGAAACGAGCGAACCACATCCAACAAATTTTCCTCGCGCGGGTGTTGGTTCGTGAGAAAATCGTGCTTGAAGTACACGCGGCCGCGACAAAACTCATAACTTTCGAACCAAATCAGTTTTCGTCTCAAGTACCCTAATACTTTTTTTAAAGAGAATATGAAACTGCATCGATTGGTGTATAAAAAGAATATACAGTTCCATTAAAAAAATTGAGGCGATCTTGATTTTTCAGTGAATAAAAAGTTTGCTTTAATTAATATTTACTTTTGCAATTCGTTGTCAACTGAATACAGACTAACTTTTGTTCGAAACATTTCTTTATCAAATTATTTTTATCTCGTGTATCGCGGTTGATTGGTATTTTAAAACTGAAGACAGCATTCGGGATGGAAAAGTCATGGTAGGTATCGTATAAACAATTGGAAAAAGCATATCAGATGCGTAGATTAACATAAGTGTTTCGTGCCTTCGCGGGACGCAGGAGAGAAGCCCCTTCGGGCAGTTGAAATTGACGTTAATATAAAATTTAATGATCCCTAAATTAATATACAAAAAATCACGGAGGTATTTTTTGTCAAAAGTCCCATCGAAGTTGATAAACATTTAACATAAAGAATTAGTAAAAATTGTTAGTATTGTAAAAAACTGACTCGGCAGTTTCGAAGGTACGACAGTATTGAACAGAACTTGTAAAAACCAAATGAAAAGCATAACCATTCTGCCAATGGCACGTGTTTGAAAAAATGCACCGAAATTTCTAATGAATTTCTAGTACCTATCACTTTCGACAACAAATTAGTAAATTCAGCAGAAGTTATGGGTAACATTGAAGCCTAGGTACTGCTACTTTGTTAACACTTTAAGATACAAGAATTTCTCTATTAAACACTTCGGATTCTTGACTTTTCTTCATTAAGCGCAACAAAAACTCGGGGGAACGCTGGAGGTTCGAAATTCTCGCGAACGAAGCGCTGCGCCAAAAAATCATACTCCGCAGGTTCAACAAAGTTTTCCATGTGGGATTAGAATCCTGAATTTCGTTGGCGCGGCTTGAACAGGTAGCCGTAAGGAAGCATCGAGAGTGGAGTGACCGTGGTCGATTCTCGCGGAGGATGAAGGTCCGTCGGGTTCGATGGGGACGGGAAATGGATGTATCCAAATTGAAAGGACCGATTATCGGAGGCTGCCGGAATCGCTGGAAAAGCTCCGGGTAAATATCCAGAGTGGTTGCGAGCTGCACCTGGGCACGGTCGATACGAGCGCGGAAAACAGCAAGATACCCCTTTCTATTTAAAGCAAGAGAGGCGCAGAGAGAAAGCGAGAGAAATGCACAGGTTCCGCGCGAAGGGAAAGTACATCGAGCGAGCCGGCTGCGAAAACACGCGTGTGAATATTCAGCCCCCCCCCCCCGGGGGTGGGGGAGGTGGGATATTCCAGCGGCGGCCCCGGAAAACGAGAGGGTGTATTTCGATCGACGGGGATTGAAAATTTGCGAGACCTCGCCTGGATCCATCTCGATTGAAGCTCGGCTCGCGGCGCCCGGAATGGGCCAGAATTCAGCAGCGCGAGTGGGGGGAAAAAAAAGGGCGGATCCTCTTTGTTCGGCTAAATTGAAACGGGCCAGCGAAGGAAATCGCTCTGAAAATTGATTGAATCGAAGTCAGCCAGGCGGGGACGGAGGAGCGCGGACGCGAGGAGCCGTGTCCGCAGGCGGCCCGTTCCACCGTCAGACAAATGGCCCCGGTTGTAGCGCGCTCGGTCCCCGAATGAAAATCCTGGACAAATTCTTCTAAACGTCGCGCGTTTGTCGCGGACGCGTGACAGAAGTGGGCCGAGAGGGTGGACGGCTAACAAAAGAGCGGTGCCTCGAAGGAAACTGGGGGCGGCAAACGGCCGGGGGCTGCTGGCACGTTTGCATAAAATCCCCATTTGCTTTGTGGGATTTCGTAACGCCCGCTCGCGACGTGACAAATTTTCGATACGCTGCCCTCCATTCCCACGTCCATCCCTCTCGGGGCTGAGAGTCTATTTTCCCTCATCTTTTCTTTTTTTTTTTTCGACCGGGGGACACTGTACAGTGCTACCTATCGGATATCTCTGTCCGCGGGTTACGTGAAACTCGAATAGCGACGGGATCGGTGATAGAGATCTGAGCGATAGGAATGGCCAGAGCGACGGGTAGAGGACGATAACGGTTCGTGGACGAGATGTTGACGATCGCTCGGCCGGTAATTTCGCCCGCGTAGGAGCCTCGAGAACGGACGGACAATTTGGCGGGAGAGTTGAAACAATCGCCTAACCGTGCCGTCGGACGGCGATCTAAGGCCTCGAGGGCGAAGACGAGGGGAGAAAAAAGGCGGAGTACCCTCGAATTCGAAGCTGCAGCCGCGGTGCGACGGTTGTTAGAGTTCCGTGAAATTAAGTCCGCTTAACGAGTACGAGCCGGGAAATTTAACGAGCCCACCGAGTGGGCAACCTCGAGGATTTCTCCGTCGTTTAGACGCTCGCAACTGCGCCCCGACCCGGCGTCGCGGTCGCGGCTCTCTTCTCCCTTCTGGTTTGCAGGGGGGGAGGAAAAGAAAAAGCAAAAGTGATATCGTCCTAGATAGCGGCCGAGTCGGTCGCGCCGAGTTAAATCGGACGGAACGGGGCGCGGGGAGCCGGAGGTGGTAGAAAAAAATCGTTGAGCGGAAAAGAAACGCTGAGCGTGTCGGCGGTCGGCTCGCTCTTTTTTCCAGCTACCCGGGGACAGTTTCGCGTGGCCGTGTAATCGAATTTCGAATTACAGGCGGCGGGGATCGATGCCGGGGCTCCGGCAGAACGTCGAGCACGATATTGTCGGGTTTATCGTCGAGGTTTCCGCGTTTCTTTTCCACCAACCAGCCGCGCATCGAGTTATTAATACTTTTACCGCCTGCCCCGCTCGCGAATTCGAAGGGAGATTAAGGGAGAAGTTGGTGGGAAGAAGCTCGGGGCTCCTTCGAAACTTGCCATCTTCCCGCAACTCCTTCGTCTGCTCCGTCGACTTCCCTCGCTCTCTACAGGCTGTGCGGAAAAGTTGCTTCCCCGAACTTTCCGCGCGTTTAGTGCTCGTTGCGACGAGGGGGGTAGTTCGGAGGGTACGGAGGTCGAAAAATTCGAGTGTAATTGCGGGTAGCTTTGTAGAGTGCAAGCTAGCTGAGAGGTTGCACATTGCGCGGCCACCGAATGATTATTTAACGAATAGCGAGGTTTATTATATAATAGAATATAACCGTTCTGTTTGCACTTTCGGTCACGTAGATTTCGCAGGCGGTGGCGAATCCACATCTTCCATTGTTTCACTTGAGATATCTGAAACTACGATCGGCTTATAGGCCTAGGCTCGTCAAGACCCCCCTCGTTTCCGTTTTCAAACTTCTGTCCTGCAGAGAAGTTTGAAGCTGCAATTCTGAAACACCCTTTACAATCTGAAACTTCAGATCAAACCCAACAACTTTTGCTGCAACGACTGTTGGAGATAATGCGTCCGCCGGAAGTTACGACTCGTCGAAATAGCTGGAGATAACGTCCCCGGATAGCCCTCCATAAAGGATGGTACTTGGACCGGTCGTAACTCTTAACGGACGCTTTAAAAAATCTCGCGAGCAAAGTTTGTTCGATTTGATACGAGCTCTCGGATCCTTTGCCGGACGTGGCCGCCTCGGCCTCCACAAATCACCTTTCCCGGAATTCCCGAGGTCCCTACTCGCGGGCCCCACGCGTCCCCCAAGTTCGCCAGAAGTAACCGTTTCCTTTTTACGGTGCGGTACGCGAGTTCCCTTTCGCGCCGGAGACCGGAAGCGGCGCTGGTAGACGGAAATCGCGGAAGCCGTGGAAATGCTGGCAGCGGGCGCGAAGGGATCGACGAGGGGGGTGGTTTTGCAGATCGAGTGGCGAGGAAATAACGCGCTTCCGGTCGCGGTGGCGAGTTTCTTTCCGCGTTTCGATCGATAAAACACCCGGGACGGTAATCCTCTCCGCCTTCCTCCTGCATCCTGACGCATTAATATATCGAGATTGCTCGCACGAACCGGCTGCGGCGAGAGATCTAGAACGATAAACTCGCTTTTCTACCAGATACGTCGGGGAGCAGCTCGAGAACTCGATGACCGGAGGGCAGCGGAGGGGACGCGGGCCCCAGCTGAGACACGGAGGACTTTGGTCGTCGGAAATCCACTGGATGGACACGCGGAGACGGAGAGATAACTTTCGTCTCGTCTGCTCCAGTGTGCTGGCTGGCTCGATACTCGAGAACTGCGGTTGGAAATGGCAGAACCTGGCTCCCGTGAATTATTACTGACTCCGCCGATGGCCAGGCCTCCCCGGGGACTTTGAAACGAGTGGAAATCGAAGCGGCCGAAGTATGTAGTCGAATGAAATAATACAGAGGGCTTAACCATCGGCCACCTGACGCAGGTGGACGCGAGCTTTTTTAACGATCCTGCGATCTATCCTCGCTGAATCTCCAGCGAGGTCCTTAAGGGCTATCGCGGATTAGCTCGGGCCAGCACAGTCGACTGGTCGACTTTAAACGGAGTCCCGCTTTACTGTATACTCGCCTAATTGAAGGACGGTCGGAGCGAAAAGACCGTGAAATCGAAGGCAGGATCGCAGCTTGGTGCGAGGAGGCATAAAATGCGATCTTCCTGGCTGACCAACTCGCGAAGCTAGGCAGCTGCCCCTCCAACTGGCTAAAATGAGCCACCATCTCGCCTGGATGCTGGTCCTGCTGGTAACGCTCCGTCAGCTGCCGATCGCGAGCCAGTCGAAGGCGAACACCGAGCGCGAGGCAGTCCTGATACCCGGCGACATCGTTCTGGGCGGTCTGTTCCCTGTGCACGAGAAGGGTGGCGCCTCCTGCGGGCCGAACGTCTACAATCGGGGCGTGCAGCGGCTGGAGGCGATGCTGTTCGCCGTCGATCAGATCAACAGGGACAAGAGGATACTACCGGGTATAACCATCGGCGTGCACATCCTCGACACGTGCGGCAGGGACACCTACGCGCTAAACCAGAGCCTGCACTTCGTGAGAGCGTCGCTGTCCAACTTGGACATCAGCGTGCTGGAATGCGGGGACAAGTCGGTGCCCAGGGTGAAGAAGACCGCTACCGCTGGCCCGATCTTCGGGGTGATCGGTGGCTCCTACAGCTCCGTGTCCCTCCAGGTGGCCAACCTGTTGAGGCTCTTTCACATACCGCAGATTTCGCCAGCCTCCACCGCCAAGGCCCTCAGCGACAAGACCAGGTTCCCTTGAATTCTTCACTCTCTCATTTGTCTGCGGTGTGCCCGAGACACGGGTGGGTTAAATTATTTATCAGAGGCTTCTAGATCCTCGCCACCCGTGTCTAGGACACCCCGGCGCTATTCCCAAGGGTCGATATTTCTCACTACCATCTCGGTAAGTCTGGACGAATCGAGAGTGAAGGTAGTAAGAGTATCGGCCCCGACTAGCCAGAATATTTCGCAAATATTCTACCGTGGCCTGGCATACCACCCAATTACACTTCCGAGGCCAACATTCTGAACCCCTCCTCCCCCGATCAGGTTCGACTACTTCGCGAGAACGGTGCCCCCAGACACGTTCCAATCGATCGCCCTGGTGGACGTGGTGAAGAGCGCCAACTGGTCCTACGTCTCGACCGTGTACTCGGAGGGCAGCTACGGCGAGTACGGGATAGAGGTGTTCACTCGAGAGGCGACCGAGAGGAACGTGTGCATCGCGGCGGCGGTGAAGGTGCCCGGGGCGGCGGACGACCGGGTGTTCGACGACATCATACAGAGGCTGAGCAAGAAATCGAACGCTAGGGCGGTGGTGTTGTTCACCAGGGCGGAGGACGCCAGGGGCATCCTGGAGGCGGCAAGCAGGTTCAACCTGAGCCAGCCGTTCCAGTGGCTGGCCAGCGACGGCTGGGGCCGCCAGGGTAAGCTGGTCGAGGGCCTGGAAGAAGAGGCCGAGGGCGCCATCACCGTCGAGCTCCAGTCCGAGAACATCCCGGACTTCGACGAGTACATGGCCTCCCTCACGCCGGACACCAATCGACGCGACCCCTGGTTCAGCGAGTACTGGGAGGAGGTGTTCGGCTGCGTCCTGAGGAAGACCACGCCCGGCACGGTGATACAGAACGCGACGGTCTGCTCCCCGAAGCTCAGGCTGACCACCGCGACCGGATACGAGCAGGAATCGAAGGTCCAGTTCGTGGTGGACGCTGTGTACGCGTTCGCGCTAGCCCTCCACAATCTTCAGCGCGATGCGTGCACGAAAACGGTGGGACTGTGCTCCTCGATGGCCAACTATGATCGCGGGGCCTTCTACAGGAACTATCTGCTGAACGTGTCCTTTACAGGTGAGTCGAATTACTCGCGGCGTATGGAGATTGGAAGGCTGCGCCCCTAAAAGCGGAATTCAATACTCCCCCCCCCCCATTCGCTCGTCGCCCATTCCGCGGGCATTCAATGGGCGCTCGGGATATTCGGGAATCGACTGGCTCCCCTATGAAATTTTTAGCCACCCCCTCCAACCCTCCCGCAGAACCGTGGCCTGGCATGCAATAAACGCGCGTTATGACGCGGGCGATAGTATCGTCGGGGGTGACGATAAACGCTATGAAACGGAGACATTCGCCGAGTATCGAAGGCATGGTAGGGCGATATGAAATTTTACAAGCCCGTCGGATCTAGGTATCGGGGGCGCTTTAAACGCGGGGATAATTCACGGATAACGCTGCTTCGAAGTTATTCTCGACGGTGATACGTGATACGTACCTACTTCAGTGTCCGTTGGGTTTCTGCCACTAGGTTCGTGGTGGGTGGTTTATGTAATAGAAGTGGCAGAGTATTTTTGCCACCCTTAAGGGGACTGGGCAGTCGGATCGCTCGAAGATCAAGCATTTCTTTGGGAATTAATTAGAAAGAGAATTTTTCTCCGCTTTTACCCTGACGGCGAAGAAACTGAAGTTCCGATCCACTTTAAATTTTTACAGCATGGTCAAAATACATTCATGGGCGTCCGGAGGGGGGTGCAAAAGGGGTAGTTACCCCGTGGCTTTTGAGAAAGAATCGCTTATTCTTCAAAACCGATCTTTATTAAGTTTATACTTACTAAAAAGGGGAATATTTTTAAATTTCTTTTTAATTAAATTGGCACTATAAAATGGGTTTAAAAAGCCAAGAGAGGTATATTTTTCTTTACAATCATCCCAAAGTTGCCCTCCCCCCTGGAAAAGAGTCTGCGGACGCCACTGAATACATTCCTTTCTCTAGATGCCGAGATAAAAAAAACATCTGAGCACCGCGAAAATCGACATTTATCGTACAAATCGCCTTCTCCTAGTCGCTGTTTTAATAATTTTGGGTCTGGGAGAAACGTATTCCAAGAAAACATGAGAATAATCTTTGTTTCTGTCTCTCAATTCTAATTTTTCTGTTTCTGCTTTTCTTCTCTAGTTATAGTTTAGTTTTATGTTAGTTATTTAGTTACGGTTAGGCTTCTAACAGTATTGTACTGCAGCCTCGCCATTTACTTCGCTTGTCTTTATGTATTATTTCTTTTTCTGTATGTTTCAAGTAATAAAGACGAATAATAATAATAATAATAATAATATCAGGGAAAGAATCAAAGACCCTTTTTCTAAACCATCGTAGGTATAACCAACCTCCTATGACGCCATTTGTAAAACAGATATATAGACAAAGAAAATATTTTTTCACCCTACGTGATAGCAACAAAGTTTGTTTAAAAGTAGAAGTCTGTGCTTGCTCTTCATCTCCTTGTAATTAATTCGCAAAAAATATTTGATTCTCAAGCGATCTGACGCCCAAGTAGGTAGTCTCTTTAACAAGATAGTCGGTAGTTCCGAGAAACTTGACTTCCCGCCCGACAAGTAACCTAATCGCCAGGTTAATAATTTAGAAGCGCGTAGACGACGTGCCAGCGAATGCCTGCAAATGGAAATGTTCCGAAAACCAGCGCGAAGCCCCCGCGGAAACAGATAGGAGCGTCCGTACCCGCATCACCGGAGATCCCCCGAGCCCGGGCGCAAACGAATTCTCGTCTGTCGGCTGAAAAGCGCCGAGAGATGTAGAGTCCGGTTCTCCGGTTGAAAAAGCAACGATCCCTCTGGCCAGTCGAGCCTGAAACGAACGAGCTAGCGAGCGAGCGAAACACAGACCGCGGCGCGCGTTTTTATCCGCGTACTCCAGCGCGATAAAGGCAGACCCGTTAAAAAGGGTTGAGGTAGAACTACTCGTCCGAGGCCAGGCTAGGCACTCCGTCACTCCTACGGAGGAGGGCGGAGATCGCTGGAGGGCGTGGGATCGCTGGGAGAACGCGGAGAACGTGGAAAATCCGAGAAAAGAGACGAGGGGGGATCGTGCCGTATCGATCCAAAATGCGTGCAGTCCGATGACATTGTTTTTTGTACACTCTGCTGATGCGTTAGGGCGAGTGGTGTACGCGAGGCATAACGCGGGAATCGTCAGCGGAAAGCGAGCCACCCCTGCGTTTCCCGCCACCTGCCTTTCTTCCGCGGCGACCGGACGACCTTCCAGCTTCTATCACCGGATCGAATCGGACGTGTCCGCCGTTATCGATTACGTTCGGTTGACGCGCGTCGGCTGGGTGATTCCCGCGAAATGACCGGGAAATAATGGGGCTGGTTTCGGTGACTCGGCGGGCTTAGATCGATGCCCGGGGTCGAGGTTCCGCGAGACCGTAAATCGGATCGGATGGGATTTCCTCGGCGATATCAGTTCCCCCTCTCGGGAATCGCGCGCCACCGTCGCGCCGATTCATCGGCTCGATGCAACGCCGGACACGGCATTGTTTCTAACGGCGATTGTTCGCCGCTGGATCCGCGGGGCTAATACGAATCGTTGCACGAACGCCGGCACGCTCGGGGGCTGATCTTTTTTTTTATGCCACGAAGAAGGATGCGTGCGGCTAGCGTTACGCCGCGCTCTGACCTAATCAGATACGCGCTTATGTTACCGCTTCCCACTGGCAACGAAGGAAAGTACCAGGCATCGTGCAACTGGTTACCGTGTATTACTTCCACCCGAGTGGATCAAACGGCGGAATGGCCGAGTGCGCCTGCACCGGAACGAAGGACACGGATATATGTGGGTAATGCGCAGCGTGGCCACCGTTCCCTTTTAACTCCGTGACTCGGTTGATTCGAGCTTGAACGCGATCACGTAACAGTTTCTTATTCCTCGATGTAAGATTTTTCCCTTTAGAGAAGCTCGCTCGACGATCTACCCAGACACTAGTTCAAGTAACACCCTCGAATTATGAAGCGTTTGGACGCCGAACGTTGCTCGCGTGCACGAGTCATATCGCGGTAGGAAATGCGGGGAATAGAAATCGCGCCAGCGTGTATAGACCCGTTCGATGTCGATCAGCTGAATCGAGAGTTATCGAAACGATTTCGGGAATCCGCCTATCTGCCCGGGCACTTGGCTAGCGGCGCGTGTTGTCGATCGCATTAAAAACAAAGTGGAATATAATTTTCGCCGCGGATCGAGTTATTCCGCAGCAGGAATCGCGGCCGAGCCCGGGCCACGATCGCGTGTCAATTACGCCCGGCGGAAGAGCGATAATTAAAAGCTATATTGCCCGGGATCGGACGCCCTCGGACGTATATCTATTAAAACCGAAGCTCGCGCGCGTAATAAGTAAACGCGAGTGCCTCGAGCCGGCGGGCATAGATTCGCCGTGTAAATTTAACGAATCGCTTCCCCTCCACCTCCCCACTTCCCCGAAAATGAAACGCGGGCACTCCTATAATCGAATGCGGCGAAAAATCGTGGAGGGGTGGCGACGAGCGACGCGGATCTCTCAAAGCTGCTGGTGCATTATGACCGTAACGAGGCAAAATTGATTTGCACGACGATGAAAGGGCAGAGACACCTTCCGCGAGCAGAATTTCGCCGCGCGATGGCAATTACGTTTCGTAACCTGAGTGCACGCCCGGCTGCCTTTAATTCGAATTATGCAGCGTAAAAATTCTAACGATCAAAGTGGCGTTGCCTGCGGAAGCACGGTGTTCGAAGATTCTGCGCCGCTCGGTGATCTAATAGCAGCTGGGTTTATTGGATTTGTTGGACGTCAGCGACGATCAGTCGACAGTAGAATAGGCGACGATTGGTCGGACGCCTTCGACTTTAGAGAATCAATTCGATGAACGGGGTTGATCTCGATTCGCGAATGTTGTTGTTTCGCTCGATAGTGTCGCGTTCGTTAGTTTCTGGATCGAGCGTGGTAAGGATTAAAGTATACAAGCGATCTTTCAGACGCTGCTGGCAGCGAGGTGAAGTTCGACGAGCACGGTGACGGCCTGGCGCGGTACGAGATCCTCAACTTCCGGAAATCGGAGCAGAACGGCACTAATGGATACCACTATCGGGCAAGTGAAAGTACTTTCGACTTATCCCCACCCTCCTCGATTAATTAGAACTTTTTCCAAATACGGCCTTTCTTCTCTTTCTCCCACCACTCTCGGTCACCCGAACTTTTAACGGGCCGCTGCTTTCGGCACTTTTAACCGCTCGCTCCGGTGAATTAATATCGAAATTCAAGTTATCTGCCATTGAAGTCGGCGGCTTTCAACGGCCCGGAGAGATAATTATCCTTTGGGTGAACTCGGAGGAAACGTGACCCTTTGAACGCGCCCCTGCTGACAAACTCGAATCAGTACCTTCTTTCTCGAATTAAAGAGTCGAATATATAGATGTATTCCTCCGTGAGAATATTAACGCGAGATAATCCTCTCTGAAATGTGGAAATGTAAATAGAAAAGCAGGGAGGAGGAAACGAGACTAGTTTCTTACCCTCTACGCTCGCGTCATCCAATTAACGATTGTTTTTCGATAACAAACGTATAATCAAGGGAGAGTCGAGTGAAGTGCTACATCTCGAACGATAAAGTAGCAAGGGGAGGACATAAATTGCAACGTGACCTTCGTTGCGTCCGCCAGCCTACGTTACGTGCAACTTACACGATGAAATATAACATTCGCTTCCCGGAGCAGCTAACGTTAAATCGTCAAAATGCGCGGGTTTTATAGGCCCCGACTGAGGCATTAATAAAAAAAAAAAGCTGCCGCCGTACATTCGCTGATAACGGATAGAATAAAATCCTTTTCGACTCTGCGCCGCTCGTATCTCAGTTTCCACGCGGGAAGCGTATGGCAACTCGTTATCAAAATGGACTATCTAAGGAACGATGAATTTCAAGAGGTGGAATATCCAAGAAAATAATTCATCCCGGAGGGGGAATAGGGGAGGGGCAGTGGCGAGCAGCGTTGAAACGGGTAGAATAATTCAATTCTCCCCTGTTCGATAGCAGACGTTTGAATTTTACAAGTATCCCTATCGAAAACTAATTCGGAGGAGAGGGTGCGTGTAGCGGATATCGAGTGCCGCCTAAAAGTGGAGCAGAGTATCGTGCCGACGGGTTCTCGTCCGAATATTTGGCCAATCGTATTCGAGCGTTTCAACGTCAATCAGTGGAGCTGCCGAAACGTTGAGTTTCCGCTCAGCTTTTATTTCTATGAAAATTTCCGTCGCGACACGTCGCCACGAGCAACCCGGGACCGTCGATACTCTCTCCTGTCTCGACGAATTAACAGAACAGAAAATATGTCCATCGGGGAGAGAGCGACGGTTGCTAAGGAAAGGGGACGACGGTTAACGATGCGAAATCCCGCGGCAGGTGGTGGGCAAGTGGTTCAACTCGCTGGACATCCGGACGGAGGAGATGGTCTGGGCCCGGGGCACGAAGGACATACCGATGTCCGCGTGCTCGCTGCCCTGCAAGCCAGGTATGATAAAGAAGCAACAGGGTGACACTTGTTGCTGGGTGTGCGACCAGTGCGAGGAGTACGAGTTCGTCTACGACGAGTACACCTGCGTGGACTGCGGCCCGGGTCACTGGCCGCACGAGGACAAGAGGGGCTGCTACCAGCTGCCGATCAACCACATCAGGTGGAGTAGCGCGTTCGCGATCGTTCCAGCGGTGATTTCGTGCCTTGGCATCGCGGCCACCCTCGCGGTCGCCTGCCTACTATTCCATCACCGGAACACGCCGGTGGTGAGGGCGTCCGGTCGCGAGCTCACGATCATTCTGCTGGCCGGTGTGCTGGTTTGCTACCTGAACACCTTCCTGCTCCTCGCCACGCCCACCACCGTCACCTGCATCCTGCAGAGGTTCGGCGTGGGTGTGAGCTTCAGCGCGGTCTACGGCGCACTGCTGACAAAGACCAACAGGATCGCCAGGATCTTCGACTCCGCCTCTAGATCGGCCGTTAGACCCAGGTACATCAGCCCGGCTTCCCAGGTCTGCATCGCTGCCGCCCTGATCGCGCTGCAGGTAAGACGCTTGCTAGAATTACGAAGTAACTGTCACCGATGGATCTGTGCAGATCGGCGTTCATCCTCCGTTTCCTGGGCATATATCTCGCGATGGTGAATTGTATCTCTCGCTCGCCAGGTGGTCCTGACCCTGGTGTGGATGATCATCGAGCCACCCGGCACTCGCTTCTCCTATCCAGATCGCAAGCAAGTGATACTCAAATGTAATATACAGGACATGAGCTTCCTGTTCTCCCAGCTGTACAACGCGCTGCTGATCCTCATCGCCACCCTCTACGCGGTGAAGACGCGCAAGATACCGGAGAACTTCAACGAGAGCAAGTTCATAGGTTTCACGATGTACACGACGTGCATCATCTGGCTGGCGTTCGTGCCGATCTACTTCGGTACCGGGAACGCCCACGAGACCCAAATTACCACGCTCTGCGTGGCGATCAGCCTGAGCGCCTCGGTGACCCTGGTCTGCCTCTACTCGCCCAAGATCTACATCATCGTCTTCCAGCCGGACAAGAACATCCGCAGGAAGGTGACGATGGGCGACAAGTTCAAGAAGCAGGGCAGCAGCGCCGGCACCTCTTCCATCACCAAGTGTAAGTAATCCCGTAAGACCCGTCCTGCGCTAGAAAACCCAACCTCCTCCGATTCCTCCGCGAATCTCCTGTCAGTCGCTGGACGATCCTGCTTTCCCTCCACGTCTCGCAGAAATCGGCCCCCGCCGGCAACATCCCCGCGGCCTGATCCCTTTATTAAACGACCAACGGGCAACCGCCTCGCGTCTCATCAAGTCGAACGCGAGAAGAAGTTTAAAGACCCTCGCCCGGCGAGAAGGAGCCCCAGCGCGACGTTCCATTTTAAAACGAAGACGCTTCCTCGTCTCCGCTCGTCGCGGGGAACGGTGTCCAATAATGCCCCCGGAATACGCTGACTCGGTCGCAAATCACGAAGCCCCCCGCGTCCCCTGCCACGAAACACGCCGGTGAACTCGGCTCGCTGCCAAACACTTTGTATCGCGCGACTCCACTTCCCGCGCTACCGTATTTTCTTCGCGGTGCCCGCACTTCACCGCGACACGAAGCCGACCAATTTGCACGTCATTAACGTGGAGAACAAGGGGAGACAAACTTTCCATCCGCCTCCAAATTGATTCGCTAGGGTTGCCAGTGAGGCCGGCTGCCGCGCTACCCCCTTTAACCGAGACAAAAGCCGGCGAGTAACGAATTAGGAACTTTATAATCTCGAATTCCTATGTTGTAACCCTCTCGTTTCTTATTCTTATCCTCATTACGGGTCTCCTTAGTCTCGCCCGCCCCTCTCGCCCCAGGCACCCTCGGAATACTGCGAGCTGTTCTCCGCGAGACAAAAGCTCGCTGAACACGGGCAAAGGGACTCGCAAACGATCGGTGCTCGATACTAATTGCCCTCATTTCTTGTTATTCTTCTCGTTCTACCGCCCTCTCCCCCGAAATCAGCTTCAGCCTTCCACCGGAGGGCTGCAAATTTGAGGAACGCGCAGAGCTACACGGTCGCCCTTCACTCGTTTCTTTGGCCCCGGAGTCTCTGAAAATTCCTAATTAGGTAGTTCACGCAGCAATGTTCGCACTGCGAATTAACTTTCGGAAAATTTCACGGTCGATCCTCCCTGGAAGGAACCGTCTCTCTGCCATGGGGATGTTTGAAGTTACGCGGGCCGCGTAACGCGGTTATACTTTCCCGTGGATAATACTTAACGTGGATTCGATTGTTGCCAGAGGCATCGGCACCCGTCCAATTTCCGTATGGAAATCGATTCCCGCCCATTTACCACTGTCTATTGTAATTACGGGGCTGGTTACACGACTGGGCACCGTGCAATCACCGGGAATTACGCTGCGAACGATTATGGCCAGAATTGTTCTTGCCGGGGCAAAGTTATTAAGTTAATTCTTGGATCTGGTGGGTCGCGTCCATTTATCTCTCCGCCACCCCCCAGCGACGAGAGCTTTAGGGCGTTCCGCGGAGCCAGCCCGTATCCCCCCGCGGGTATTTTGGCAGGGCAGATATGAAAGTTTCGCAGGGCCTGGCCTTGGTACCTGGACAGCCATCGGTCGATCTTCGGAAGTTAAATGGAAGCCCCCTCTTTAATCTCCCGGAATCGAGCAAAGAAACTCAATCCGCTTCGCGTAATAATATCATTGATCTACCATCCGCATGAAATTGGCGTTGAAATTGTCGGAGGACTGTAGCGCGGAGCGAGTTAAAAATTCACGGAGTTCGATTTTCCAAGGGAGATATATCCGCTATACTTCGATGGGGTGTTTCGCCCTCGCGACAACCGAGCCCTTGGAGAACGACGGATAGACGAGTTTTCTCTGGCTCCGGTAACCCAAAATCAAGGTTGCCTGGCGGCGATCGATCGGCCGGAATGTATTATTAACCGCGTACTAATTATCCGTTCGTTATCAGAGGAGCCGAAACACGCAGTTAATATTGCACGAGATGAAATACGCCATTGGCGCGATCGAACCTCTTAACGCTAATTACAATCGACATTTTTCAACCCCCGAGGGAGGGCCGGGAACTCGTCCTTGTTCGCGCCGTCAGCCACCGGAATAAACTACAGTTCTTTTTTTTTCTTTCTCGCGCCTCGGGCGCTTTCTTAACCCTTTTACCAGGGGACAATCGATACGTCGACGTCGCCCCGGTGAAATCATTGCGCGTCGATATGTCCTTCGTTTCGCCGGCATTCTTTTCTCGCCTACCTTTCCCGGCCATTCTCCCCTCCGACGTCCCATCAATCGTCAACGGTCTCACCCCCGACGATCACGCTTTATCGCGCCTCGCCGCGTACCCAGGCTCTCGCCTACCACGAGTATGATTCTACGGATGGAAATACGAGCGCCGTATGGCCGATGCTTGCACGTTTCAGACACCGGCGGCGAGCTGACCAGCGAGAGCATGCCGCTCCAGAGCGCGCTGACGGCCGCGGTCCAGACGTCCGTGGGCGTGACGGAGATCTCCCTGACGTCCAACGCATCGGCCAAAGCTAATAGCGAGCAAGTGGCCCAGCTATAGAGCTACTTTCGCGGCCCATAATTCAGATTTCAGAGCGGGCTGGTGCCCTGGCGGCCGGCCAACCGATAAGACAGGCCGGAACGGCCGCGAGTGAATAGTGCGAATGTGCGCTAATAAAAGAGAGAAAAAAAAAAGAAAAGAGAGAAAACGGGAAAGCAAAGGATTCTGCGGCCTTGCTAGGCCCCCCGAAAGAAACGTTGTGCATATAATCCGGGGTGGGGAAGGGGTGTGTGTGCGTGTGTGTGAATGGGGGCGAGCGACGCTGATAAGGGAGCGGTTACTGGCGAACCGTGTCAGGCGGGTAAACGGGGCGCCGTCTTTCACGTGGCGTTTCCTACGCGACCACTTTGAATCCCCCCCCCCCCCCGACGGACGGGGGTGGTTTGGCAAGCCAGGCGCTATTTACGTGGACTCGACGGATGGCTAAACTCCCCCGAGGAGGGCCCGCGGTGCGCGTGGACGGGAATGTGAGCGCGTACAGGCGCTTCGCTAAGCGTGAACCGACGGTCAGATCGGTCGGGGAGGGATTAGAGGGCGCACGAAATAAGAGAACTATACGAGTCGTATCGATGAATACGAACATGCCTACGTTGCCTATTGTCTATTAACGACGCCGATTACATCTCCATTGACGTCCGCGTTCACTCATCGCGCCTGTGTAATCGAGACCACTCGTATCGCGATCTCATTGTTGTCGTTATTGTTACTGTTAACGTTAACCTTCGTAAATTATATATGAATGATATACACGCATATTCACGCATATATATATATACACACATGTATATCTATATATATATATATATATATATTGGTATTGTACACGGGAACTGGCGGTGGCACGAGCCCGAGGGGCCGTTTCGGTACCCGGCTACTGAATAATTCACCGAGGTGCGCGACGGAGGAGCGGAGGACGAACTCGGGGGCAAATGAATTTTTGCAACGTTTGTATCGTTTAATGGCTTAACGAACCGGCTGATTCGCAGAGATTAAAGTCGCGCGTCGGGAGTTGAATTCGATCGGGATTTAATAAAAACGCTCGATAGGCGTTTACTCTCGGCCGCTCGAATTCGAGACGGGCCGCGATTTGGCCGGGAACGGTTCGCTCGCGCGAATGTAATTAGCCCGGCCGGAGTGATCGACGTTCCCATTGTCCATTCCTCCCGCGTGGACCGTTGACGGGGCGAGCGGAGAAAATATTCGCGTTCCACGGGACGTGCGGAGATAGACGCCCCACCTACCGTGCACAGGGGACGGTGCGTCGTCGCACCAGACCCTCGTGCTACCTCGACGGCACACAATTACTTAAGTCGTTAATTTCATTCGCGAGTCCCCCGAGACCGAGTCCCCGGGCGAATTAACTAGAGATAAATATCTGTTACCATTCTGGGGGGGGGGGGGAGCCTCGACTTGGATATCTCAATCGATTCCCTGACGAAGTCACTTTGCAATTCCACGGCTCCGGCTCGAAAGAGGAGCCCCATCCAGCTCGATATCGTTACTTTCTTCCCATCCTCGCGAACGTTTCGGCGGGATACGACCGGGTCTGGCGGAGGAGAGATCCTCGCCCCGAAAACATCCGGATATGTAGCCCTGAACCGTCCCCTAACTGATCGCCGTGTTGATTCTCGCGAGTAATTAGAGTCTTACGGAGTGTGAAAGATTTATTTGCGTCGTTTTTAGCTCAGATGTTTATCGTACGTTAACGGGAGGCGGTGATTCCGAGCGCAAATATCGGGCGGCGTATTTTCGACCTTGGACGGAAATCGTTCGCGGACTGCGTTTTCGCCAGCAGCCGACGGAGGTGTAGGGAAGCAGCGCGACTCGACGGATCGCCACGCGACGCTCGAGAACAATGAGCGAAACCCGAGAGCACGAGCGCAATGGGCGAGATAGGGAGCGAGATTGCAGCGGGAAGAAAATTTGAAACTAGGCCGACGGCGGGCAACGTGCAAATTCGATACACTTCTTCCTCCACGAACGGTAGACAATAAATAAATCGCTTTTAAAGGCGAACTCCAACCGGGCCCGACCAATATCGCGATTTACACTCGACCTGTTCAATTACGTCACTTCGATCCCGTTGCCTGAGGCGGCCGACGATATTTAGCTTTTAGTTGAGGACGCGTGAAAGGAACGATCGCAACGTCAAATATGTTTGTAGAGCGTTGAATTGTTAGCTGATCGAAATAAGTTCCAGGGCGAGAACAGTGGCGTGCTTCGAAGATTGCAATTCCGAAGGCAGGCGACCGATTTGGTGAAAAGGGAAGCTAGATTAGATTAGGGTATATCGAATTATAAATTCATACGAAAGAATTGCGATCGTCGACGAAGATTCTCGGGCTACGCACGAGAATGACTCGGGTAGCTGTTCGCGAGTGCCTCGCAGAATTCTGTGTTTCTCGGGAACGAGTGTATAATGACTGTTAACGCGATAGGGGAATGAGCATACATATTTTGACGCGAAGCCGTAAACCCGAAGCATCGTACAAAAGATAACTTTGTATCTTTTATTATAACACTGAGCATTGAAATAGATCTGCCCCGTCAAAACGAACGTTTGCATTTATTAAATTAACCTTTCTGCCTTCGTCCCTTCCCACAGACATCAGAGCCAATAAATGATTCACAGCATCCCGTTCGAAATGTATCATAAATCCAATACCTAAACGATAAAGATACACACCACGAATAAAATACCTAGTGTTAATAAAACGTAAAACCTGTCTGGACTCCAAGCCCTGCAGCCTTAAAATTAATTTATCCCTCAGTCGAATCTCTAATGCCACGAAAATGAGGATCTGCGTCGGGAACACCATCTCCGAGATTCCAGTTCCAGGCATTATCTCGAAATATCCCGTGTAAATAATTCTATGGTCCGCGATCGCGCAGGATCCATATATAGGATCCGATGACGCAAGCAAGCGTCACGTTTGCTTCATGACTTATGGAAATGTAACCCGATTTCGGCGGCCGATAAATTAGCAGCGGGGCGAGAATCAAATTAACCGGAGCTTTCGACTCCGCGTCCTCGGATATAACCGATTGGATATCGGGAGTAAGCCTGCTTTTAATATCCTCCAAGATAGGTTTGCAGTTCGAACGCCGAATGACCGTCTGGAGAAGCGCGTGATAGAAAAATCGTTAGCAAAATTATAGACGAGATCTTGCTTCAGTCAAAGAACATCATTTCGCATCTGACTTCGTGGAAACTCAATGAATGCGATAAACTGTACGTTCAGGAACAACGATGAAAGATGGTGAAGTCAGTAAAGTGGTATTTTTTCCGGATTTCTTGCGTCATTCCAGCCAGAGGCGAGAACCGGTGAAGGTGAGTTGGAGTTTGAATAATGGTATGAAACACAGAAAGTATAATACAGATAAATTGCAAGTTGTTAATTATGGGAAACTGTAACTGTAATGCCTAGAAAAATGACAAATTAAAAATTTCAATCTATGTGCACGATACAGTGCATATTATTATATAGCGTTTGACAGGACTTTGCTATAATGCACCCATTATCTAGAACACTTTTTCAATCAGATATCCCAGTGATACAGATGCGTGTGAAAAGTGCAGGGTGCATAGTTGCATCGCTACATAAATTTAATCCGAGCTTTGAAAAATTGTAACTTGTCTGGGAAACGATCGGGCTCGAAAATTGCCTCCAGCAAACGTTAAAACATTGAAGGACGACGGACTCGCGCATTGAGTTCCCAACCGCGAGAGTAATCGGTCGGATAAACGGGTTAGGGTGCTACGGTGCATTCTGATTCTCGATATCTCGACTCCTTCAATCCCTTCGATTCGACTATCTGGAATATTTAACAAGCTTCCACTGCTGCATATCTATTATCTGTAAGGCTTATTGAGAAGCACTTAGCCCTCGTCCTATCACACCCCCTCGTCACTGAAAGATGATTAGAATGCACGGAGTACATAGCTGCAGTTGCGAATCGAGTAAATTCAGCAATCTGTATCGCTACATAAAATTATTTAAGGCCTTGAGAAATTCTAGCTTGTCTCGGGAACGATCGAGCGCGACAACAACATCTGTCAAAGTCAAAACAATGAAATGCAATACGTTACGACTTGGCAGTCAGTTCCCAAACGCGATCGTGATCGGACGTGAACTAGTTAAAGTGCCACGGTGCATCTTAACTCGCGATATCTCGCTTCGTGCATTAATTCCATCTGTTACTGGACTATGTGGGAGGCCTTTAAGGGGTCATGCTCAGTCAGGAGGCCGAAAAAGGGTGGCCTTTGGAAATTTTTTACTCGAAAGTTATAGCATATATCTGAAAAAATCTTGTTTCCTTTTAAGGATTGCATCTAGTACCGTGTATCGTAATTTTTTTATTTAAAAATATTTATCAATAACTAAGTTATTGTCCATCACTCGAAGGTTCTCTGAAAAAAAGGCTCCTGCGGTGACCACTGCTGCTCGAAAGTCGATCATCTAAAATAAAAAGTTCAAAAGAATTTACTTATTATATTGTATTATCTAGTATTTGAACGAAGGATTTTTCTAAATATTGATTTGGGAAAAGATGGCTGATGTTTAAAGTAAAAGTTTCAATTTTTATCATAAATCGTGCCTGATTTTCGTCAATTAAAAGAAAACTAAGCATCGGATAAAAAAATCCTTCGTTATAGCTTTTGAGTAAAAAATTTCCAAAGGCCACCCCTTTTTTCGGCCTCCTGACTGATTATGACCCCTTAAACAGGATTTCACTGTGATATACCCTTCGTCTAGAAGACTTTTCGGAAAACTCTTTCCACGAGTCTGCACACATCCTCGAACGCGCGAAGAATGCACGGGGTGCGTGGGTGCAAATGCGACGAGAGCAAGCCGCACAGCCTGCATTGCGAAATAAAGTTCTTTCGGGCCTTGAGAAATTTGAACATCGCAGGGAAACAAACGAGCCAGGCAACAACCCCTACCAATGTCGCAACATTGGAATACAGTGTGACCTGTCAGTCAGACTTTAACCGCGTCAGCGATCGGATCCGTGAAGTGTGCGCGTGCTGCAGTACATATTATTTCGTGATTTCTCATCCCGTGCATCGATCTCATGGATTACTGGACTATGTGGGAAGCGCTTTAACAAGACTCCACTGTGATATACCGCGGTCACCTAGAAGACTTGTTCAGAAACATTTCGTTACTGCTGAGGGACGTTTGAAAACACATTGTGCTTTTGTAATCGCGCGCGACGCGATCACAGAGTCAGTGCTTGTTTTTTTTCTTTTTATGATAAAGTGTTTTATGGAGCACCGTGGCTCTGAGTGTTAGTAATGTGAACGCGTGTGTACAGTCCGTGTTTTTACGGATCTAGAACTAATTCAGAGCACCGGTGGTCTAATTGCTTTTTGATCGCGAAATTAAAGTGACATTTGCGCCGGTGGATCCGGGGGCTACTGCTAAAGAGGTGCACTTGACTGTGCGGATAGCAGTGAGACTGTTCTCAACGAACGGTGAGTGGTACTTTTAAACCTTTCAATCATTCTATTGAGTAAAATGATTACTGTAGCGAGCGTAGTGACCACGAATACTTATTGTTAGTAATCGTGAATAGCGACATTAATGCGTGAATAAATAAATTTTAAAATCCGAACAGAAGCTTTCATATCGTGCCTTTAAGATTCGAAACTATTCCTTTTTTTAATTTCACGATCATCCGGGATGCTTGATGTATTAAATACGAGCTACATTTCTGAAGTTGAACCCTTTCGCGTGAGTTCTTTCAAATCTTCTCTCTTAACACGTTGACCGCCGACTACACCGATCGGCGTGTTTTTTCTTCTGTGACCGACGCCGACTACACCGAACGGAGCGATCGGAGCGTGTACGGACTCGTAAACAAAAAATTTTCGGCGTCGAGTAGGTATAGCGCCTCCAGATTTCGTGGGCAGTCAACGTGTTAACAGTAATTACATTCGAGCGATTAGAAATCGAGATATTTGAAATTGCATGGGAAACAGTTCGGGTCGACGGCAACCTCTACCAATGTGACAACATTGACGAAAGGTCTGAGCTATCAGTTCGACTTTATCCGCGATAGTGATCGGATCGGTGAATATCCGTGAACGTTACAGTGCATAGTATTTCCTGTTTTCTCGACTCCTGGATCAATTCGTTCGACTACTGGACTAAATAGAAAACCGCTTAACAAGATTTCACTGGAATATACCTATTATTTAGAAGACTTTTTGATAAGCAGTTTGATAACATATCACAGTGATAAACAATACGCTTGGAAGGTGCGGGGTGCAGAACCGCAGTTGCGAAAAGTGGAAATTTTGCAATGGACATTCCTATATAAAATTATTTCTGGCCTCAACGAATTTCAAGTTAGCTGGGAGTCGTTGGGACGAGACAGAACGTCAACAACCTCTACCAAAGTCGCAACATCGCCGAACGATGTGACCTGCCAGTTGAACTTTAACTGCGACAGTGATCGGATCCCAGTGAACGCGTGAGCATATTGTTTCGTGATATTTCGATTCCTGGATTAATTTCATCGATTCCTGGACTATGTGCGAGGTCGCTTAACAAGATTCTACTACAATTCATCCAGTATCTAGAAGATTTCGTGTGCAATACTTTTCTCGAGGAGCTGGGAGTCGTTGGAGCGAGACGGAACGTCAACAACCTCTACCAAAGTCGCAACACCGCCGAACGATGTGACCTGCCAGTTGAACTTTAACTGCGACAGTGATCGGATCCCAATGAACGCGTGAGCATATTGTTTCGTGATATTTCGATTCCTGGATTAATTTCATCGATTCCTGGACTATGTGGGAGATCGCTTAACAAGATTCTACTACAATTCATCCAGTATCTAGAAGATTTCGTGAGCGATACTTTTCTCGAGGAGCTGGGAGTCGTTGGAGCGAGACGGAACGTCAACAACCTCTACCAAAGTCGTGATCTGCCAGTTGAACTTTACCTGCGACAGTGATCGGATCTCAGTCGGTGCGTGTTAGTAGTGTCAACGCGAGTGTAGAGTCAGTGTTTTTATTCATGTAGAACTATTTAAGGCTAAGCACCGGTGCTCAAATCGCTTTTTGATCGTGAAATTAAAGTGACATATCTGTGTATGTGACAAATCTGTGTAACTCGCTGAAGATGCTGCCTGTTTGGATGGATAGCAGTGAAACCGTGTTCAACGATCGGTAAGTGGTGCATTTTAATTTTTCTCAATTTTTCTGCATGCTATTGAACAAATGTTTCCAGTAGCGAGAACATTTACCATGAATACATACTTAGGACTCGTGAACAGTAAGATTAGCGCGAGTGCTTCCAAATGTTTAATACATACAAAAGCAATAAATATTCCAAATTATTTTTCTTGAATTTTATATCAACGCTTGATGCTTCGAATACGAGTTACACTTCTCAAGTTTAATTACATTCGAGTCATTAGATTCTCTTAATAAAATGTGAATGGAAAGAATTAATTTATTATGGATTTTCAATTATATAAGTGGAAGCTCTTTCTCATATAAATAATAATAACTGAGAATGACAGTTGATATTGGTACTACTTGGTCACTACGCTCGCTACTTCTACTTTTCTCTCCCCTTACAATATTAAAATCAGCCTAGCAATAAGTCTTAGTTTAAGAACGTTAGTCGTAAGACTTTTTCCAAATTTTTCAAAATGCACGAAGCATTGGTCGAACATGGACCAGAAATATTTCGTAGAAATGGGTCACTTTCGTAGGTACCTCCGCGTTGGTGTGCTCGGCTCCTTGGTAACGTTTCCCAAGCATTGCGACTTGCGAAACGGAATCAAGCTAAAGCCTACGATCTAGGTTAAGGGCCCAGATCGAGCCAAACTTACCTTCTGTAAGTTTGGTTCGGTCTCGACAACTAATCAGAATTTTATTCTGTTTCAGACAGGTATTTCGCCGATGATTTTACGTAATTTCTTCTGTTTCATATATTTCGTCTATGGATTCGCATGATTTATTTTATTTCGTGTCCTGTATTTTATTATGTTTATTTAATTTCCTTCCATGTTGGTCTCACTATTACTAATATAACATAGTTAATTGTTTCAGCTTTCCAGGTTCAGCCTTTCGCGGCGAAAGAACTTATTAAAATAATATAATTAAAAATAAAAGTGAGTGTGAAAAATAACAGTGAAACGTGATAGTGAAAAGTGATAGTGACAGAAGACATCTAAGGAAGCCTAGGCTAAGTTATTATAGCATGAAGTATTTAAGGCCCCATGTAAAACTGCCAAGTAGTCACTGAATAACTAGCTTTGTTGCTCTTGCACTGGCTCCTCATCTCCGATGAGGAGGTCGCCGCTACTTCCGTTTCCGGAAGCAAGCGACTGACCATGGAATTGGTATGGGTAGATCAGTTTCATCCCCTGGTGTTCTTGTCGAAAGGGAAAAGTTTCGGGCGTAGGGGGTGTACCGCTTGGTACACTGCCTGCGTAAGTCTCCTGGTCCGGTTACCCAATCTCCGTGTTAGACGGCTTGAGTCAGGTCACACCTAGTGTCGCTCCTGACGAGTCGCATCGGTGCAACAGGAATCGCCTGGGAGACGCCGAGCGCTTTTCCCTTTCGACTCGGACATTAGGGTGGTAGGAACTGCGCCATTCAATACTCTTTTCACGCTCACCCGTAGTCTTTCCTTCCTTGCCGAATTTATTTCAATCGAGTGATTGCTTGGCAGTTCCCTAGATTCGATATCTAAATCGAAGGGATAGATGGAACTTTGTTTCCATCCATCTCTTTGGTTTAGTAGGCTAAGGTTTTCATGTACAGGGAGATCGACGGAACATTGATTCCTTCTATCTCTCTACGGGTCTCCAAGCGCAGCAACCTCCTCGCGGTGAGACCTGGTAATCGGTGGGGACCACCGAGCCGATAGCTGTGATTGTCAAATATTCTAATTAGATATAATATTTGCTTTAGTTGTAAGAATTTTTCCAAATTTTTCAAAGTGCACAAAGCATTGGTCGAACATGGACCAGAAATATTTCGTAGATATGGGTCACTTTCGTAGGTACCTCCGCGTCGGTGTGCCTGGCTCCTTGGTAACGTTTCCCAAGCATTGCGACTTGCGAAACGGAATCAAGCTAAAGCCTACGATCTAGGTTAAGGGCCCAGATCGAGCCAAACTTACATTCAGTGAGCTTGGTTCGGTCTCGGCAGCTAATCAGAATTTTATTCTTTTTCAGATAGGTATTTGGTCGACGATTTTGCCTAATTTGTTCTATTTCATGTATTTCGTCTATAGTTTAGCATGCTTTATTTTATTTCATCTCCTGTATTTCATTGTGTTTATTTTATTTCATGTCCTGTATTTCATTGTGTTTATTTTATTTCATGTCCTGTATTTTATTGTGTTCATTTAATTTCCTTCCATGCTGGTCTCGCTATTACTATCATAACGTAGTTGATTGTTTCAGCGTTTCAGGTTCACCGTTTCGCGGGGAGAGCAGTCAATAAAATAATATATTTAACAAGAAAAGTGATAGTGAAACGTGTTAGTGAAAAGTGATAGTGACAGAAGACATCTAAGGAAGCCTAGGCTAAGTTACTATAGCATGAAGTATTTAAGGCCCCATGTAAAACTGCCAAGTATTCACTGAATCATTAGCTTCGTTGCACTTTCGTTGGCTCCTCATCTCCGATGAGGAGGTCGCCGCTACTTCCGTTTCCGGAAGCAAGCGACTGACCATGGAATTGGTATGGGTGGATCAGTTTCATCCCCTGGCGTTCTTGTCGAAAGGGAAAAGTTTCGGGCGTAGGGGGTGTACCTCTTGGTACACTGCCTGCGTAAGTCTCCTGGTCCGGTTACCCAATCTCCGTGTTAGACGGCTTGAGTCAGGTCACACCTAGTGTCGCTCCTGACGAGTCGCATCGGTGCAACAGGAATCGCCTGGGAGACGCCGAGCGCTTTTCCCTTTCGACTCGGACATTAGGGTGGTAGGAACTGCGCCATTCAATACTCTTTTCACGCTCACCCGTTGTCTTTCCTTCTTTGCCGAATTTATACCAATCGAGTGATTGCTTGGCAGTTCCCCAGATTCGATATCTAAATCGAAGGGATTGATGGAACTTTGTTTCCATCCATCTCTTTGGTTTAGTAGGCTAAGGGTTTTATGTACAGGGAGATCGACGGAACTTTGATTCCATCTATCTCTCTACGGGTCTCGAAACGCAGCAACCTCCTCGCGGTGGGACCTGGTAATCGGTGAGAACCGAGCTGATGGCTGCGATTGTCAAATATTCTAATTAAATATAAGAATTTCTTTAACTTACAATACTTTTATAGAATGTAAAAATAAATGCAACTTGAAGTGTTTGTATAAATCCTTTCTTGCCATTCTTCTACACGTGTATGTGAAGTAAAGATACGTGAAATTACCAAGTGTTGTCCGATTATTCCTACCCCGGAATTTGGTGGTTTACCAGGATCTAGAGCATCCCAGCGGTATGACAAAAATTTATATAATAAGTTAAGTCTATCCTTAAGTTAGCCGTCTCGAAACAGAGGGCCACGTGTTCCTAATTGGATCTCAATTTAACGACAGACTGTAATAATATAGGGAAGAATACGGAAGAACTCCGTTGCGACACGTCCAATCTCAATTAACTTGTCCAACTACATCGGTCTGAAGTGGAGTCTTCCTTTTTTACACTCTTCTCGGTAAATTAGAACGTGGGCGTTTCTAGGTTTTGACCGAAGGTATATCGAATCCTTAATAGACCGTTGTCGACTATCTTTTTTTGGAGGAAGTGGTAGAACCATTACTCAATTCAGTGACGCACGAAACGAATACGAAAAAGAATTACGAGCGCGTAACAGAAACAGGGGGTTTCAAATCGCTGATTCTGGCGCACCGAGGCCCCCCGATTGAGCGCGTGTTGCACGCATACCTACGTCAGCCCCCATTCCGCTGAAGTTGATTCAAGCGCAATCTTATTAGCAGACGACCTGTATAAGAATATTCGTGACCCGTATCCCGCGCGTAGCCCAATTTCCGCGGACACTGGGAAAGCTTGGAAAATATTCTGGGTCGACCCGTAAACCCGATGTTCCGTTTTAGGGTTAACAAACGCCAGGCGGAAGAGCGTGAAAACGCGAGCACCGCCCGACCGAGTACACAGCTCCGTTTAACAATAATCGTTGCCTACGGCTGTCCTCTCCAATTTATATGGAAATTCGATGTGCATTAAATTTAAATGCAATTACGTTCGCGTGCTGGGGCACAGATAAACGTCATTCCACGGTTACGGCCGCCTCCGGCGATACAGCCTGATAAGACGTTGTCGAATTCTCGTTCTCGAAAGAAGCTTGTAATTAGCCGACGGTTGATAATCATTCAGAAGGTTTGATCGGTATCCGGTGTTCGGTCGATGCGCGAGATTGCTAGCATTTAATGTTTTCAATGAGTGCCACTGGTAAGTTGCATAACCCCTGACACGCAAATAAGCAAATATTTCGATAACAGTGAACGCGTATGATAACCAAACGAGCTTCGTTAAAAGTTGTACGCTATCCTGTACGGTCACCGCGATCATCTATCATTTCGCAGAAGTTTCGTCGTTACTGCGAGAAGGAAAGTCGAGGAAACGATTCTCCCTATGGCATTAGCCTGGCGACTCACGGCCCTGGCGCATCTGGTAAGGCTACAACGTGAAAGAGCGATCGCATTTCGAGAAATAAATATGTATTATCGTTTCGGGCCCCATAGAAATGACAGCGAAGGAGCGTCGTACGATCTCGGCTACCCTCGGACATCTTCGCCGCTTGTGTTTACCCACACGATACTCGGGCGCACGCGATTGTAGCTACCGAAAGAATCGGCGGCGTTGTTTATTGCGTATCGTAACGAGCAAGCAAATGCTGGCTATCGAGAATGTGTGCGGGGAACGCAGCGAAGTGCAAACATTCCGCGCGGCAACTTGCTATTCAGCTGTGTTTAATCGCCGTGACATGGGATTGGCCGGCAGCCTTGTTATATTCCGTTTATGTCGAGAGTCTGGTTAACCTTTACGGTGGCAATACGCTTTGCGAGCAAGTGCGAGGCTCTCGCGATACCGGTCCATTTTGCGGTGGCAAGCAAATTATACGGCAGAGAAACTACCGAAGCTATAAATACTTGTCGCGGCGTAGAAATGAAATTAACACGCGACGTGCTCGATCGGTCAAAGCTCGATAAAAGCGTACACGTTTTACACGTGGTACTTGATGGCTGTCGAATTAACGTCGATTCTACTTCCACGTCGGGTGATTAGACACTATACGCATGATAGAATCGCTCGCAGCAGCCTACGCGTTGAAAGAAAGAGGTAGATGGATACGTAAGACGCGTTCCTATTGGATAATCTCACGGAATAAAAAGTTCTGGGGTAATGTCATTGGGTAATGTCTAAAGACGCCTATGGGGGGTATAAGAATCTATGCGACAACCGATTGTGCCATCCGAATGTTTGTAACATTTACAGAGATCGAAGTAGTCGAATCTATTGCACGCATTGTGATATTATTTTTCGAATATGATACCGTAAAAAATATGACAAGTTTATTAGATCCGTTAGTCGCTCACCGATGCAGTTGATTCTGTTGGCCCTGTCGAGTTGCCGGCACCATTGCGATTAGCGTCTGCCTTGTAACCTGAGAAGTTACCGATGAATGAACGACTTCGTCGGTTTAGATTGTCGAGAAGTAGTTACAATTACTCTAGCCCCTGCTTTTTTAATGATCATTCTTGGGTAATTATGCACTGAACCACTGTTTATCACTGCACTCGCGACGCGCCCACATAAGTCAAATTCTAAATCAAACATGGCTGCCAGCTGCACAATTGTATCGAGCCTACTATCGAACGATAGATCGTTGCAATTGTTACGTTTATTTGAATAATTTTAAATGGTTACTTGCTTCTGCAATCGCGATATATGTTTGTCGTAGCTCATATAAATGAATATATTCAAATTTGAAGGGTAATAGAATATCTGCTGGTAATTCGAATGTGATCGATTGCAAATCGATAGCCATTCTACTTGCACGTTGCAACCTCGACGCGCCAGATTTAAAATACTCAACGGTTTATAATTCGCATTCAATTAGAACACTTGATATGCAATTTACTAACTTCGATGCGTTCTATACAAAATTCAGAATAAAATATGCGCGCAATTACTGAAATAAAATCGAGGATCCCAAGATACATGGCTGACGAGTACACAAAGAAATGCATGTTTATTTAGGGTAGGAACGTGCGCGATCAAAAACGTCGATTCCTCTACGTAAGCTGCTTTCGGTGCGGAACCGTCGTCCCCTTCAAACTATCGGATATCGGAGAAGGAATTCGAGATGTCACGATAAAAGAATGGTGAGCGAAACAACGAATTGTTCCGTTAAACCGTCATAACCCACGCTTTAACCGTGGCAATTGCCAAGAAAAGTTAAAAAAAAAAGGCGTGCCGCAATATCCGCGAGGGGGGGCTGAACTTTGCTCGATGCATTTGTGTTCACAGGTTCGTGAAGCCAGGCGAGCGAGTGTCTCAATTCGATTCCATTTGCGAGGTCCAGAGCGACAAAGCGTCCGTGACGATTACCAGCCGTTACGATGGATTAATTAAAGCCTTGCACTACAAGGTGGACGACGTGGCTCTGGTCGGAGATTCGTTGCTGGACATCGAACTAGATGATGAGAATGGGAAAGCACATGCCGAAACAGCGGGCGCTAAGCCCGAGGCGGTGGCGAGAACCGAGCACGGAAACGACTCTACGGACGCTAACGTAAAACACGTGGCGGAAAGTGGGGTAGAAAAAACGCTGGCGACACCAGCGGTCAGGCGGATCGCCATGGAGACGAATATTAACCTAAAGGACGTCCCTCCTTCAGGAAAAGGCGGGAGAGTGCTGAAGGAGGATATATTAGCCCATTTGGACAGAATTTCAGCTGGTTCCGCGGAAAAGAGGCTGGAGGGAAAACCAACGGCAGGGAAGCCGGTGCCCATAAAAGGCTACGCCAAGCATATGTGGAAAACGATGACGCGATCCCTAGTAAGTTGGATTTCCTGCTAGAGAAACGTAACTTTCTTAACTTGCAGCGTACATTTTGCAGCATCAACTCCCTCGAAAACGGGAGGCTGCTCGGTCGGGAACGTGACGGGGCGCGTCGCGATATTAATAAACCGTGAGCGGCTTAAAACGCGGACCACGTGTGAATCGCGAGATTAGCGGAATTTCGCGTATCGCGTCCCACGTGGTCGCTGAATAAACGGCCGGTTAATCGTTATAAAACAATGCGCGGCGAGGCGCGAGCTAATGACGCGACGATCAAACCCGTTACGGCGATTAAACGACCCGTGGCGTAATGGGCATTTTAGCTTGCGGCGAGCCCCCCCCCCCCCCCCCCGCCGCCATGGGCGAGAAGAAATTCGTAATTTAATATCGCGCGGCGGATCACGGTAGGCTTTCCACGGGAATTTTGCGTAGCCCGTTGGCGTTTGGAACGAGCCGGAGTCACGACAAACCGATAATAGAAGTGCCTTGTCTAAAACTGACGTTGACACACGGGATTGATAGCGATCGATTCGCCAGCCGAGCACTCGGCCGAATTTCCTGTCGACGTTGACAGACCAGATACGATTAAAGCGTTGCTGAAAATACCAGCGGTTTCGCTCCCGTTTTTCCCCTTTTTATTTATTTTTTTTTCAACGCTCAAATATCTCGCGTATTTTCCCTCGTTAATTGCGCGCTTTGAATATACGTTCGATTAACAGCAGATCGTCATGGAACATGTACACACGAAATTTTTGCAGACCATACCGCACTTCGTGTACAGCGACGAGTGTACCGTCGGCAAATTGATGGATTACAGGAACGAAGTGAAAGACTCTCTCAAAGGGCAAGGTATCTCTTTGAGTCTGATGCCTTTCCTTATCAAAGCGGCTTCGAGAGCGCTGGAGAAAGTGCCACAATTGAACGCGTGGCTCGACGAAGAGAATCAAACGGTACGGATCGTAGAGAGCCATAACATTGGCATCGCTATGGACACCGCAGAGGGGTTGGTGGTGCCGTGTATCAAAAACGTTCAAGCATTGAGCATCGTGCAGATCGCGAGAGAATTGAATAGGCTTCAGGAGCTGGGAAAGACAGCTTCGATACCACTGAACGACCTGACGGATACTACGTTCTCGTTATCAAACATCGGCGTCGTAAGTTCCATTTTTTTTAACAATATACTAGTCACGCCGCGACTGTGAATTGCCGTAGTCGAAACGTTTCGAAGGGGATAAACGATTATCGAAATATACATCGAAATTATGACTGTTTAACATAGAGATGGTAATTCCAACCGTTTTCAACGAGAGCTTTCGATCGAAAACTGAATTAAGCGATTTAAATTTGGTAAGCTGTCGAAATGAGTCCCGAAACCACTTCAATTTTAATTCGAACTTAATGAAAACGGTCGTTATTTCACCGTAGCCAGCGTTATCGATGTCGAGCTTGTTAGTGCCGATTTATTGGCCACGTGCCGTCGGCCAGCCTCGTCATTTGAACTGCGTAATTGTTGAATTGTTTATAGGTCGGCGGTACTTATACGAAACCAGTGATCCTGCCACCGCAAATTGTGATCGGCGCTTTTGGAAGAGTGCAGAGAGTGCCGCGATTCGACGAGGTGGGAAATGTAGTAGCCGCGGACGTGATATCGATCAGCTGGGCCGCTGATCATCGAGTAGTGGACGGCGTCACCATGGCAAAGTACTCGAATCTCTGGAAGCACTACGTCGAGAATCCTGCGTACCTTTTGATAGGGTCGTGAACACGTCCACGTGCCCCGACGAGGTATCTCAGAGATATCTCATTTCTCCAATACGATATTTCTCTATAAACGAATCTGAATTCTCGCGAACTCCGCGGAGACGGACTTCAATCGAAGGCTGGCCGAAATTGTAGACGGTAATAAAGCTGTAATCGCACTTGTTACGTAAATATTAATTTATTTATTGCTGCACAACCAACTAGGACTTTTCAATAAAGGTAAAATATCTTCTCCCTAACATATTCAAAGTATTACTATACGGTAGTTATTATATGGTGACCAGTCGGACAACTGTGAGCATTTTTGTACATTAATCTGTTACACATTGCCTTATAAATTATTCGAACGGATGATATACCGAAAAAGTATCTTAAAGAAGTGGTTGCACGTATCAATGCCTTTTGTGCAGCGACGCGATCTTTGCGAAAGATCGCCGTCTCTCTGAAATTATAGAGGAAGAGACGTTACTGAGAAACTCACAACTGAAATGGAAATCCTCGCGAGTACAACCACTTGTACATTTATGTATCTGTAATTTGTATGTACACAGTTCAATGCTTCGCACTCTCAATCACGCATCCTCCCACGCAGTCATTCCGTCCCCTTAAATGCCACTTAAATATTTACTCGAAAAGTAGTCAGTCTGTTTAGTAGTAGAGTAGTAGAAAAGATTGTATATGTGTGCTCATGGTCCAAAATTTTTTCGTGATAATCAAAGTGTCGGCTCGCCTTTCCAGAGGCTCTAACGCAACATCGTAGACGACGGCTTAAGGTAATGTTTCGAAAGTAGATATCCGAACCTGTTAAGAAACTTAACGCAACGCGCGGAGGCTCGGGTTGCCCGCTTACTATTAGTAAATGCATAAAAATATCTGTTTAAACGTAAGTGCATACATAAATATACCATTCTTTTTTTTCGGTCATAGCTCTTATAGGTAAAACTCAGAGAAAAGAAGAAGATGCACCGAATATTAATAGAAATACAGAAGTAATTAAGTGAAAGCTCATGCTCAACCATGCTCCCCTATTTTCCAATATGACTAGGTATACAGATTATTCCTGGTAATGTAGTTAGAGTGTAAATACGAAGCTGCTTTTTATATAATAGAACTACGTACATTTGCGAAGATGATGAAAATAACATCATGCTTGTTATAATATCAGTGTTCTTATTATTTTTTTTTTCGTCGATATAGCTTAAATTAGAAGTACTCGAAATCACGTACAACTTTCGCAAAGAATACTTCGCGATCGAGTATATAGTCGTCCAAAATTACTTTCGCGAAGTACACAAGTAAAAGCGAGGATCAAAAATAATCTGTTCTTTTCTCAGTTCGCATTGAAAATACATCGAACTGTAAGCTCTACATATTTCCCATAGAAAGAGCAACTTTTACTTCACTGCGATAGAGTTTTTACTTGAGGGAAATCTTTCTGAAAATATACACTTTCTGTCGCGAGCTTCAATTCTGGAGGTTCTAAGCTTCGTCGCACTTTTAAATAACACATCCAACGATCCGAAGCTTAGACAGTTATAGAGTAGAGTAGTCTATGTACATTTGAAATCATGCTCGGCACATACATTCGTACATAAATGTCCATTAATAGCTACCACGTTGTAACTGTAACCGTAACGATGTTAGTATAATGAAATCGCTAATGAAACAAAGCGCAGGGGGTCTGTGCTCGGATCAACGTTAACAATCGCTTCAAATCTACGTTGAAAGACAATCGGAAGAAAAACAAAACGTGTCATTCAAATGCATTACCCGTGAAATGCATTTTCTGTGCGCTCTTATAGTTAGCAAAGCTAATTAAAAGTGAAATTGAATTCGCAAAAAGGAAAAGACACGTAGATAAAGTGAACGTGCATTGTGATTGCTCTGTATGCGAGGTAAAGTGAAGTACAATATCGTTATCTTGCTGTAAAAGTTCTGGGATACAAATAGTGTGTACCGGTTATAGCTCGTATCTTGACACGAACAGTTCGCTTGTGCTATACATCATTGTACAACCTTTCTAAACATTTATCTCACAGCTCTACTCCATTTACATGAATAACTTTCATTTTCCAATATAGCTCCACTAACATAGAAAAGTAGTGTTCTTTATCTTACGTTTCGGCAACGGTATGCCGTATTAATAACTGCCGTTGATAACAGTTTCTACAAGGTACATACATCTGTTCCTTTAGCATAGAATGAATCAAATATCGTAATAACTCATAACCACAACAATAACGCTTCCATTTTCTCGAAGACCTGTCGTATGAATTTACGATTAATAATATTAAAAAAAAATGAGATTACTAAAATATATTTTAGTCTTTCACGAAGTAAACGTATCACGAATCAATGGCAAGCAAAAACATACAAAATTGCCCTAAACGAAACGTTCGGTGAACTAATATAATTCTTACAATTAACGTGTTGTACGAAAAAATACATATAAAAATTCGAAAAAGCTTCAACTCCCGATTAATCGTAGTTTCCAGGTGCCAATAACGATAAGACAATTATAAACGTTAGGAATAAAATTACGGCACATAGAAGAATATCCTTTTTCTCTCTTGCTACTGCAACAAGATTCTCACAGATATGTTTTTAAACAAAATCAAAATGTGCCATATATAAAACACAGACTCGTAAAAATCACAGAACACTGTGTGCTTTTGAAGTCTGTATATCAATATATATATATATATAAATATTAAAAGAAAATAATAATAAAAAAAAACCGTCTGTAAGAATCCCGTTCAATTGTTAGAGATAATTTTCATATATAATATATATGCATAATATATATATTCATTTTGTATGTATAGGAGTAATAAATAGTATTTTGTTTCTGGCACGTTTTCAGCTCTCCGCGAAGAGAGCAAGTGAGTCGACACAAATACAACCAACACCGTAAAACAACATAAGCATATGTGTTGGGCATAGAAATTTTGAGAAGAAACTTATCGTCTTTAATTGTCCGCTGAACAGTAACCAGCTTATGCTACTTACGTGGGCAAATAATACAAGTGAGCTGCGAATTGGCCCGTGAAGAAATTCACCTTAAAAATAATTCTCTTGTATATCACATTTCAAACTTCATTTTCTTCCGTAATTGTGCAAGGGAACAATGTTTTCTAATCTACGATACAACCTAACGATCGAGTCTCTGCCGTAAGAGCCTCTTACTATTTCTGTCGAATCAGAGGCATAGTGTTTACGGGTCGCGACCACTGGAAGCCAGAATGTTTTTGTTTCGCTCGGATAAGTGCCCCCGCTCTCACCTTTGGTAACGCTGCTTCAGTCGTATAAGTCACTCGGTAGCGTCGGAGAGAGTACAATCTACTACCGCGAAAACAAGCGCTCGAAGCACAGAAAATCGAATCTCTACGTTCTCGTGGGTGTTAGTCAGTGCTCGTCAACGTCGGTTACAAAGGAAATATACCACTAACAAAACTTACGTAAAATGTAGTCAGTCTGAGTCGCTTAAATCGATCTTGCGTTATAAGAGAAGGTGTTCCCGTCGACTTGATGTCATTGATGTCGACTAATCATCATGGATACCACTGCGCCGGTAGCACGAAGAACAGCCACAGCATTGTTGTGGTCGGACTTGGTGAAGTCTATACCGTCCACCTCCAGTATCTTATCCCCTGGCCGAAGCGTACCTTGAGCTGGACCGTCTGGATTCACTTTTGTTACAATTATTCCCTGAGGTGAGACGCTCCGTTAACAAACGACAAAATTCATTCTTCCCCTCTCGCGATTTGATAACTTACTGTTTCTGCACCCGCCACTCCGCCAGCTATACTGAAACCGAGGCCTGGGTTCTTTCTAATTTGAACAGGCAACTGTAACGAAATAGTTAACGATTAATAATACTGGAATATACGATAAGAGCGTTGAGTAAATCTTCATGGCGGAAAGAAACGTACTACGTTAGCATTTTTATGTGGACCAAACATCCATTTGAATCTTGGCTTTCTTTCCAGGTTGAACGATTCATTCATTGCGGCAGCTTTGTACTTGTCGATGTTCGAATTGTTCAGCTCGTTCGAAGATTTATTGTTAATCGAAACTGGCGTGCTCCGACCAGAATTAGCTTCGTTCTTTATATTAACAGGGCTGTGCGTCGTCGTGTCGTTCGACGTGCTGTTCGAAGTTGTATCTTGACATTCCGTATTCAAATTTGCAATTAAATTCGAATTCGCCGTATTTAATGACGTCAAACTATCGAACGAAGTGTTATTGTTCGAAACGGATCCATTCATCACTTTCTTCGATCGATCCGAGAGTTTCGACTGCATGGAAAGCGGACTTCGATACTTCTTTCCAGTTATCGGCGACGTTGGTATGGACGACGTATTTAACGCTTTTAGACTCTCATAATCCTCAATGGAAGAATTGGTACATTTACTCGATAGATCGTTATTGGAAATGGAATTTGTGGCCTCCAAGTGCTTCGTCTTTAAAATCGGAATTCTGCTTGGCTTTAACGAGCGATCCCCTTCGAACGATTGTTCCGAATCGTTTGGTTCCGTTGATACATTAGTCTGATCTGGAGTATTCGAAGAACTCGTTTTTCCATTGTCAATAGAGACGTTTGTCGAGTCGGTATTAACTGACAAAAATTTCTCGTTGCACAGACGCACGTATTCTTCGGCTTTAAATGACTCGCCGTTCTCGTCGTAATTTTGTACTCGAATCTCCTCAGCCATTCTCGTATTTGGTGTTTTAATATCGGTTTGCGGGGTAACGATTGTTGACGAGTCCAACTGGCCTGCTGAAGTAACAGAACATAGACCTTGAATATATCACACGTGGATTGACTTGAAAATAATTACGGAGAACGGTGACGTACGTTGGTTTAACTGTTGAAAAAGCGCAGCTTTCTTCGAGAACGCTGCAGCGATGTGATACGGTGGCGGCACGGGTGGGACTTCGTTTATTTTTGGCGGGTGAATGTGCATTTGGTCCGTAGTACTATTGCCCACGGTAAACTTCTCGGATTCTACGATTTTCGCTGTGTTCGCCTTGGAATATTCGTCTGGCTTCCAAGTGGAATTCACGTAATCCGCCACTGTCGGGGACTTGGAAAGATACTCGGATGTGGGATTACGAATATACTTTGCTTCTCGGATATCTGGACTCTTCTCCTTCGCGAGCACCGTCTTATTTGCTTCGTCGGAAGATTCTTCTGACACGGACTGCTCTGTCCCAACATCCGTGGAGCTACCGTTCCTGTACGCGTTTGACGCGTGACGTTCGGTAGACGATAGCGGAGAATGTGAATCCTAAAGAACAGAATTTCTTTAATCATTCACAATTTTTACATCTTAGTAACGGGTGGCAATTCCCTGGTAAATTCTGTCCTACGCTGCCGAAAGTTTATGTTGCTCCCGACTTCGCGCGCAATCATTTACATTTTAGAATATCCGATCCACACGTTCTTTAGGCTTTTAGTGTGGTCGATAGTTACCCTGGATATCTAATGAGCTGCCCTATCGTTTTCATAATTCTCTTATTAATACCTTATTAAACAAAGTTTGCGGAATACAGGTCCCAGTTTTTGAGGCAAGGTCCAGAGTAGCAGTAGCTTTTGCAATAATAGCTTCTTTGATCATAGTCTCCTGTTCTAAATGCATCTGCAAGTTCCAATTGGCAATCTTCCTGTATTCTCGATTTTCACAAAAATAGAAAGACACGCGCGAGAAAGAATATAAAAAAGTATCGATAACAATTGCGTCCTTCTTATTCTGAAGTTTTCGAATTGTGTTTTATCGTTCAATATAATTATATACGAGCACAGTAAGCGACGTATGGAGGAAAGTGAGAGACGTACAAGCTATTAAACGATACTTACTCTTTGATCGTGGGTTGTTTGATGCTGTAAATTACGGGCATGCCTAGCAAGGTTGCGCAGCTCTTTAGGGTAAGGAGTTGGTGCTCGATGAAGTTGTCTAGGGATTTCGGATTCTACCTCGGCAGCGAAACATATTCTTTTCCCAGTACCAACGATTGAACTCGATATCAGTCCTACAGCCGGCGTTATTTCTACATACAACAGACACAAAGTTCTAAATGTGCATTTGCTCGCGTCAGAAGGTGCGTAGTACTATCATCACCGCCTTTCTTCTAGTCTCCACTTTACCATTTCATTCCTCCTCTTCCTCCTCATCCACTAGCAGCATTAACGTGTCATACATATATAGTTATTACAGGTTTGTAAAATTTAATACGATCCGCGATATCTCAAGATTACAGAGACGCAGATGTATAAAAGTACTTACGCTCCAGTTCCTGCCGCGGCTTCTGCGGGAGCATGAAACAGCTTAACACCATCATCTCCTCTTCGCAATTGAATTCCTGTTGCAGTGGCACTAACGGTTGACTTTGATTGTCGCTCAGCCATAATGCTTTCAAGTTGTTCAAATTCAGCATAGAGACGGGCAAGAATTTAATGCAATTGTTCACGAGATTGAGTACCGTTAACGAGGACAGGTGACCCAGTTCGGGCGGTACCCGAGTCAGATTGTTCGACCGCAATGAGAGCAATGATAACGCAGTGCAGCTTCCGATTTCCGGTGGAAGGCATCTCAAATAGTTATTGTCCGCGTTCAAGCAGTGCAGCTTCCGCAAAAGTCCTATAGACGGTGGTAAATATTCAAGGAAGTTCTTAGTAACTATAAGCTCCTCCAAGCTTGACATCTGACCAATGTCGTTTGGCAGTGCGTTCAATTGATTGTCATCGACTTTGAGGGTCACGATTGTACGTAGATAGCAAAGGGAGTCCGGCAGCTGATAGATCTCGTTCGAGGAAAGATGCATGATCGAAATGTCCCTCCAACCGTCCACTTCCGACGGTATAACGTGAATAGCATTCATCGTGCAGTCGAAATGATTTAAACGATAAAGCTGATTGATGTTGATCGGTATACGTCTAATGTCGTTACCGTCTATCCACAACTCGGTGAGATTGATAAGATCCCCAACAACCTCGGGCTAGAAGAACGCAGCGAATCAGCGAACAGTTTAATAAATCGCGAAGCTGCGACTAAAGGGAACCTACCAATTCAGTGAAATCGTTATTACCAATGTCGAGTCTCTGCAAATTTACTAAACGGCTCATACTCTTTGGCAATGTCATCATATTATTCTCCCTGAGCTCCAACGTCCTCAGAGCTGAGAGTCTTCCGAAGTTTGCTGGTAGATACTCTATATACGCATCGTTTATATATAATTCTTGTAACCCAACAATGTGTGTAATAGCATCGGGGAAACGTTCAAACGGATTAACACTGATATCTATAGAACGAAGGTTTTTACACTCTTTTATACTGTCTGGTAATTCTTTAATACCTACGGAAAGAAAAATAAATCGCGACGTTAATAAGAATTAAGTCTAAGCGTTTAACAGAAACAGCTTTCTGCACGCACTATTTTTACTCAGGTTTAAATATTCCAGATTGATTAACGACGCTATGGCGGGTGGTAACGTGGCGACTTCATTATCACTAAGGGAGAGTACTCGCAATTCATGGCACTGAAACAGTGGCCTCGGAAGATCTTTTATCTGTAATAAAATAGATTATCAACGCCCCATTGTAGTTGAAAATGTACGAACTTCTGACGTTCGTACTTACTCTATTGGCATCCAGATAGAGCTTCTCCAATGTTCTTTCGTAAATGAACACGTCGGGTGGTACATCGTATAGATTACAATGATTCAACTGCAGCTCGCAAATGTCTTCTTCTTGTGCTCTCAAACATGCGGCGCACTGCCACCAAGCACTACCCATTTCATGTATAACTGTAAGCAGAGTGTCTTCCTAAAAATGTTCCCAGGAACGCGCGGCGTAAAAGCTATATTAATCCGCATCGATCTTAATGGTAATCGCAGCTGCAGCGGCTCTGATAATTACTGATCGTCACCTATGATACTTCAAGAATGATTCCCCAAGAACATCTATGCGTATCTATGGCAAGCAGAGATAAATCCGTGGACAGTACGAAACTCGCTAAAATACTACTGTTCGACGGGACTCTTGCAAAATCATTCGGCAATCGGCGCGTCGACGTCCCGTTTCTTTCGTGCCGGTTTCGCCAGGTTTATTTCCTGCCGTATCATCGCGAACGCTACGATACGCGGACGCACTATCGGTGAAGCTGTTCCCTCGGGCAGCGCGGCGGTAACGCACGGATCGTAACGATACGCCGATATCGACACAGAGTAGATGTCAAGAGATGCAGGTTATTTGATAGGTTTCTTCAAGGGTTTCTCTCATCAACATATCTCACTGTTCACTCGTCCCGCATTCTAATCTCTCGCAGCGTCGGTGGACCGATGATAGATCACGATCCATCGAGTAGCAGAGGCTGTCCCAGGGGGTGACACCATGGACATAGGAATATAGGGACGGAGGAATAATTGCGACTTTAGGCGAGGGGAGTGATATGCATTCCAGGGGGGGGGGGCGGGAGCAGCTTCATCTGCCTGGATTTGATTGGTTGCATTATACGCATGCTCCGTACCGCTAATTATGAAAAAGTGTTTGCTACAGATTAGTACATACAGACGTCTAATTGTAAGTATATACTAACGAAGTGATTATTTACGAATATAAATTGTAAAAATAATGAAAATTGAGGAGACATATGCATCTATAATTATTCAAATATACGAGGTGAATACCGCACTACGAGGAACCCTTCAAAAATGTTTTCATCGCGTATTATGTAAAGCATCATGTTAATTTTAGTTTTATATGTAGTCATAAAGACAGTATGTGTGATATATTATTTACTAATATTATTTAATATTCTATTTATAATTTTTGCAAAATTCGAAACAAGGCAGTATCAAACAAATGAATATAACAAAATATGTTGAAGTATGTTTACAATAAGTTTACTTTGTTCAATTTTCTTTCCCTTGAAAATAATTGACTGAGATACAATTTCTGTTTTACAGTGCACACTTTTAAATTGTATACAGAATGCTTACAAGATAATTGTGTGCAGTCATACAGAAATTGTATCTTAGTCACTTCTTCAGTTCAATTAATTTAAGTAAGGGGAACCGAACACATGTTTCAAATTTGCCGCCCTCGATTAGTTTCCGTGGTCAGCACCATCTACTGGTTCATCTTTCAACTCATTTGCATACAGCGCTGTCTACAAAGATGGAGAAGAACTAAACGGTGGTTATATTTCAAGCCTCTATGAATGTCACCCCCCCCCCCCCTGGGCGCAACTGTTCGGCTGTGTGCGTGTTACATAAATATCAGAATTTGTGTCTTATTAAAAATACAGTTGATTTACTGATATCGTAATAAAATGTTACGTGTAATATCAAATGAAATTTTGGCACAAGTACGTATAAAAGTTATTCAAGATATCTGTCACCAAAGAAATATCTTGGTTACGTTAGTTTTATCCTTAATAACTTGCTACCATTCGAAATATTTTGATAAAGATGAAACAAATGATTTCAGAAAGGAAGTTTAGCAATGACACAATCTCTGTGTACAAAAGCAAAGTCAACAAAAACACGCAAACAATCGGTCAATCAGTCTACGAGCACAGATGTTAAAGGACTTACTGAAAAATGCGTTAATGTTCCAAGCGGGCGTAAGTCGTGAAATTGTTCAGCGTTTTATAATTGTGTATTTGTTTTGTTTCGTGATCTGTCTGCAATGTATTAAAGGTTTATTTACACACATCGGTGATGTGTCCATTTGGTTTCGAACATGTTCTGTTCAGTACAGTCTTTTGTACTGCAGCCAATTAGCATTGATGCTCTATTTGGACTGTTTATCATTTTTTTTTTATAGATAAATGACTGATGAACAACTCAAAGAATTAGTGCGTTGATACCCAATTCTCCAATTGTGATTTGAACAGTAGATTATACAAAGTGAAGCGTTTTCTGTCGGTTAACAATAGCTTGGAAATAGAAATATATGATTAGAAGTAAAAGAATATTAATTTTGTAGTTTTGAAAATTTCTTTTCCACTGTTTTCAGCGACAGATATGTTAGTGCTGTCAAAATAAATAAGATTACTTCCTATATAAATGTATAAGTGTAGTTAATTGAAAATAACATATTACAATCTTATATTAGACAATTACCCTTTATCATTTTAGACACGATTGACGATAGTGACAATTTTATTAAATTTTATTTTTCAGCTGTAGGAGGTCCTGGTGCCGCCAAAGATAAAGAATATAAAAATCCAGAATATTTCTGCTATCACATAGATTCTTTCGGAGAAGCAGAAGTGGAGTTAGAAAAATATAGATTACCAGCTCCTTCTAATAAAGTTCCTTTCAATCGATAAATGCTTCTTACCTTCATTCGTTTGTAAAGAATTATGTAATAGGCAATACAATATAGCTGATATAATAAATTATGTTAAAAAATAAAGAATGTACAAATTTTTAACTGTCTAAGAATAAAGAGCAACCAAAGTCCACGTGACTTTCAGCGTCAACTGATAAAGCTAAACCGAGTTTATTTGAACGTACCGATTAAAACCGTTTACTTTGAATGTACAAAAACATTGTTAGCTGACATTTTAAGAAGTACAAGATTGTAGAACTGTACCAAATGTAGCAAGTGAAATTGCTGAGAGGTAGGAAATCGAAGAGGAAGACACGGTAATATTTCATATGATACACAAGGAGAACGTGACAATGAAGCGAATAGTACAGTATCAGGTATTGATTATTACATATTACAAACGAACACGAACTTATCCGCGAAGAAAATAGTACTAATTTGTAAATAGTTGTTTGTTCATTTCATAGTTATGTCGATGTGCAGTGACTCCCGAAAATATTCGGACACTCTAAAATCGTATAACTTTTTTAAAATTACTCCAAACGACTTGAGTTTTTTTGAGAAGCTAGAAGAATTAGTTTGCTAAGTGTCATATTTCGTCGTTTTGGAAAAAAAATTGCAATTGATCGGAGTAGCGATGAAAATAGTGAAGGTCGTTTTTTAACCTTTTTTTGTGAGCCTCCAATGAAAATTCAAAAAACCAATTTGTAGATTTAAGTAAGATCTATACATGCTGAAAATTTCATCAAAATCGGGTAACGCTGCGTTGAGCTACAAACGTTTAAAGATCGCAGAATAAGGTGGAAAATCGCTGATTTCGGAAATTATTCTGCGATCTTTAAATGTTTGTAGCTCAGAGCAGCGTTATTAATCAGTGTGAAAATCTTCCTTGTATATTAAGGACAAATTTTGTCGCTGCAAATTATATGTAACTCAAAATTGCCTAGATAATTTTTATCGGCGAACGTTGAAAAACATGGGTTGTCACCGACGCTTTTATTTTCTACGAACGTCTGCCACGTGACTTGTCTTTGACGTTCAAAAGTCAAAACGAGCGCGACGCAGAAAGTCACGTCGGCCAATCACGTGACTGATTTTGACGCTCCAAAATGAGCGTCGAGCGTCACATGTGGCCACATGAAACTGCACCTTACTACTTCGCGTTTGCGCGCGTTTTCTGCTTCTCTACTTGGAATACAAACCTCGCGTTTATACTCGCGTAAGATTTCTCATGAACATTCTTATCACACGCAACGTCCGTGGTATAGCGTACGAGCGGATACGCACCGATAAATATTCGTTGTTCTACAAAGAGGTTAAAGACAAATCGTTCTGTTAGACAGTATATCTGTAAAAATGTCGGCTTTACAAAAACACGCCCTGTCGTTGTTCCAACGAAATGTGCTACGAAATCTTATCAGTTCCGCGCATATTAAAAATAATACTCAGAGGAAATTTCACGAACTGTCCAGGGCCAATACACTCTCCTTGGAATATCTTAGGTAAGTGAAATTAATGACAAAGCGCGGGTTGAGTATAGTTGCGAAAATGTCGAGAAACGTAAAGAAATAATAAACACCGCTTAAATATTTTAAGAAAGTATAATAAATGAATGCTACTTAAGTCAGTGTAGTAGACTCTTGACATCTAAATAAATTGATGCCCAATGATGTGTCAGCTCTTTCGCCGATGCTAGGCAAATTCCATCTTAAAAATGTTCTATTTTGTTGGTTGCATTTCTGTAACAAAATGCTCTGTCACAAATGAGCAGAAACGTGGCTGTGAGATCTTGAACCATTCTAAAGACAGAATGAACGTAGCATGATATCCAACTCACAGCAGTAAAAGGATTAATAATATGTCCTTGCTTTTGTGTACATGTGCACACGATTAAAAATCTATTCTGATATCATATTGGCAATGATTTGACAATATTCGAGTCGAAAAGTATAATTGGCGTCAAATGAATGTGTGTTTCGATGGCGAATCCATTAGATAGGATCAACATTCATGTAAATCTCTGTACAATGCGAATGAAATTAATATAATTTTGGAGATCCATGAATCAAATTATGTATAAGCGTGAAACTTATGTCAGTTTTGTAGTTAATAAGTGTAGAGAATAAAGGACGTATGAAACAATATTCAGCGATAAGAACATAAATTTGAACTTCCTAATTGAATAAGGGAGCAATCTGGTAATGCGGTCGAGAAATTGGGTAATCTTTATGAATTTTTTATCCGACGAATAATAAATATAGAGTATATTAAACATATTTTTTGATAAGTTTTTAATTGTTTTGTTTTTCATACAAAATTGTGCTTTGAAGAAGATACACCTCGGTGACAGGTCCGGTTTCGGCTCATAGACTTATCTAAAACAGCATTCTAAAGCGATTCTTAATCTGTATAAGTGCCGCTATCGCAGGGAACACAGTTAGTCGCTTATCTCAGAATTCAACAAACTGGCGGAAGCTCAAAGTTTGATTATGAGAAATGAACATGTTTTTGCAATTTCAACTCTTTCGCTGTGTATTTAAATTTTTTGAGGATTCTTAAAAAGTGTCAAGTAATAACAGTAAATGCAAAAGTTTTTAATTTTCAACTTTTTTTTGCATTTTACATGTTTATCACAATACAAGAGTATACATTTTTTTAATGCGTAGACTATAGTCGAAATCCGCATCGAACGGGAATGTAGCGGCGTTCGACTATAGTCGAAAAACGCGGCGAAAGGGTTAAAGTGAAAGAAAAGCATGAATTTTTCATTAAAACAAATCGATTAAGAAAATCGATCCGCTCTCCGCGATAGCTAATGGTTTGTAGAATAACCTAAAATAAGCTATGGTTTGCTATAATAAGCTATAAAATAGCCAATGGTTTGTAGAATAACCTGAAACACATTGGATAATTTTTCAGTTATATAAGTCAATTTATACAAAAACGATTTTGCAAGTACCTGATAAACCGTGTGTACTTTATCGTTAAAAAAAATTCATATTGGATTGAATAATTTTATAAAATCTTGAAAATTCATAGTCCTTACAATGGCCCAATACTTGGACAGTTTAACTAAACAGTACAGGGATGCCAGATTGGGCGGAATTCCGCCATTTGGGCTACGTTTCCAAAGTTTGGAGTTCAAACCAACTGGCGCTCAAAAATTGAAGTTAGCGGTTGGCGCCTGAATTAGGCTACATTTACTACAATATCGACCATGGTTGCTTTGGCCGAAATTTCGGCATTTGGGCTGCGCAAGACCAAACAGAAAGTCCTCTTGAGAATTAGAATTCACACAACTAATAACTCTTATTGCTGTAGAAACTTTAATATTACGAAAAACATGATCTCTAATTTTGAATCTGATATTATTTATAATACTTATATAATAGAAAATGATACCGAAGAAGTGTTAGAAGTTTTTGGTCAATTTAACAACGATTCTAGTATCTTCTAAGATTTTTATTTTATAAAATAGTTTATCATTGTTGTGTTAAAATGGCAATTTTAATTTTCACATCAGTTTTATTTAAATTTTTGTTGAAATAAAGTTCATTTGTTGTATCTAAAAGAAATAAAGAAAACAGTTTCAGAAAATATAAAAGCGCCAGAATTTTGGCGCTTTTGGGCTACTTTTCCTACGTGACTTGGCTGCTCGACATTAAAACCATCTGGCAACCCTGAACTATACTACATTCCACTTAAGAGTAGACTCGTTCCGCGCAGGGATATATTGTTGATTGGTAGAAAACTGGCGGGTAAAGCGCTACGACCAATCGCGTGTGTCAGATCCGTGGGAGCTGCGCAGATCGGTCGCAAATCGGTAGGGACGTAGGTATACTCTTAGGTCGAATGCTATATAGTATGTCCCTGTGTTCCGATTTTACTGTCCCATTACATGGACATATGTGGAAAAATCAGCAATTTGGATGTTTACTAGGGAAATTAAATAAAAAAAAAAAACAACACATTAGTTTTATCTTTTCGGCACATTTATTCTGTATAAATAATTTCTTCAAGTCAGCAAACAAATTTCAGTAAAAAGAATCCATTATTCAATGACTAATTTTAAGGTTATGTGTATTCATGTATGACAGGAATTTTACACATGAATTAAATATTATCATTAAAATAAAATATTAATTATTTAAAGTAAGGTATTAAGTAATTATTGCATTATTCTGTCAACAATAACGCGTACTTACTTTACAGTTTGCACACGTGGTAAAGTTTAGGGCCGTTCTGGAATTTCACTATACCAGTAGATAGACGCGCGAATAAAAAACTAATACGAACTTTTAATCTTCCCAATCAAGAGATAATACTACAAGGTACCATTTTTCTAAAAATTTCAACAATTTCAGCGTGTCATAAATTATTAACAGTTTTACCAAGGCAAGTGTATAGAAACACTAAATTTGTAGTAAAAATGTGGAAAGAAATTGCATAGAGTGTAGAAGAGTCTTTTTTTATACAGTGCGTATAGAGGTGTTAAATTACTTTGAAAATTAGACTTAATTTTGTAAATTATAGACTTTAATAAAATAAATTTAGTGAATACACATAACATATAATAAAATGTGCGATAATGAATAAAAAAATATATTAAAATTATTATTATCAATAAAGTTTTTGATAAAAAGTTCATATATACATATATTAATAAATGAAATTGCAGTAACATACGTGGAACGTGTACCTTATTTTCGTTATGCTCAAACTCGTAAGTAGCAATGATAATACAGGCGGCAGTCGGCTTGATCAACAACGTTTATCAGTTGTTGATAATTGCATCAATGCAAAGTAGGTGGTAAGAATTTCAGCACACACAGTATCAGTGAATACGTTTACGAATACACGTTTTTAATTATACGCATGTCGTTACAAGAAGTCATTACTATGTACATATGTATTTCATGGACAAGAACCAGGTACAGTGACTCACAGCTACAATCGTACACTCTTTAAAATCGCATAACTTTTTTAGAATAGGTCCAAACGACTTGAGTTTTTTTTTAGAAGTTAGAAGGTTTAGCTTGCTAACTGATGTGTTTCGTCGTTTAAAAAAAATGCAATTGGTCGGAATAGCGAAAAAAATAGTAAAGGTCGCTTTTTAAACTTCTTTTTGTGAGCTTGTAATGAAAATTCCAAAAACCAGTTTGTAGATTGAGGTAAGTTGTATACAAGCCTAAAATTTCATAAAAATCGCTTAACATAGCTCCGAGCTATAAACGCCTAAAGATCGCAGAATAAGGTAAAAAATCACGAAATTCCCAAAATCAGCAATTTTCAACCTTATTCTGCGATCTTTAGGCGTTTATAGCTCAGAGCAACGTTAACCGATTTTGATGAAATTTTCAGCATGTATACAACTTACTTCAATCTACAAACGGGTTTTTTTTTGAATTTTCATTACAAGCTCACAAAAAGAAGTTTAAAAAACGACCTTTACTATTTTTTTCGCTATTCCGACCAATTGCATTTTTTTTAAAAACGACGAACACATCAGTTGGCAAACTAATCCTTCTAGCTTCTAAAAAAACTCAAGTCGTTTGGACAAATTCTAAAAAAGTTATGCGATTTTGAAGAATGTACGATACGATTATGGCTGTAAGTCACTGTATATTTCCAAGTTTGAATTTGCCTGTGCTGTCTCTGCACGTTAGTGTGTAAAAACGATGATGTAATAATAATGTTATCATATAGATGCCTTATTCAAAAAATATTTACTACAATCGGTGCATTTAAAGCAAACAGCTTTGAATGATGAGGTGGTGAATACAGATATTACGCATTACCGTTAGTTTCGTTAAAACAAGTTTCGATTAAAAGGAAATGTTTTCATTGCGTTAAATAGCTCGCATAAATTTATATTCACTGGGAAACAACTCTATCTCCGTTACCTTAGATTTTAAATGAAATAAAATGCGCGACAGGTACTCTAAATATACATATGGCAAATAAACAGGGATCTCGCGTAGCACGCGGTTCGTGCGACATTATTTGTTCATATCTTTGTGTTAATAATCCGATCGATGAAATTCTCTTTGGCCTCGTCTGGGTCGCATTGTATTGTCGTCTGCGTTCCGCGGTGTGTTATCGCTTTTAGAATCACTGTAATGGATTTACTTATTTCTGAGCCCAATTCTTCTTCGTCATGCTATGAGTTTAAGCAGGATCTTAGGTAGGAAACTAGACAGACGTCGGGTTAACGATTACAGCCCGCACCGGTTTTATCAGTTTTTTAATAGAGTCAATTAATGTACATATTTGTACACGTGACGTACTTGCGAAATATCACTTGGCTCTGCTTCCAATACGGTCCCTTCTTCGACCGACGACATGTTGTAAATTGAATTGTGTTATCGTATCAGAAGAAATGACTTATTTAAGGCTATGGTTACAGTGGGCGCGTTTTTTCCCGAACTGAACATCGCGCGAATCAGGCGATATCGTGCGAACATTTGTTTTTCAGAAATACGAGGCTGTAATAGATATTTTTACTCATATATGACGATAGCCGAAATAGATTTATCGATGTTTAGAGGTATGTACTTGTCCATTATCGGGACGCCACTGTTACCCCTAAATTAATGGGTGGAGAGTTGAAGAAATTGAAAGTAAATGAAAAAAAAACGATTTATCCATTTTTCAGTTGGTTTAGGTTTTGATCAGGGTTGACTAACTGGTGGCTCCTCCGCCTTGCTGCCACACTGAACAGCCCCCTTCCATACCGACCAGACTCTGACGATCGCAGTCGATCCTGCTTCTTTCCTTCTCTTTTCGACTGCGATCGTCAGAGTCTGATAGGTATGGAGGGGGTCGTTCAGCGTGGCAGTAAGGCGGAGAGGCCCACCGGTGGCTCGCGAGCCACCAGTTAGTCAACCCTGGTTTAGATTAACGATGTTTGTTGAACAAACCAAGCAATTTATCTGAATATTTTAGAATGTCCCCAGACACATTCTATTATATTTTTAGCGGTCTATACTAAACTTAGATATATTTGCAAAGTGCAATTTTCGTGACTGCATTTCGCCAGAAGAATGACTTGCCATTACATTTTTAGCTAAGTGCACACTTTATTTTTTTGTTCATTTGTGTTTGTATTTTAAAAATACGAACCTTGATTAATTGAATAGTTTGATTACTATTATTTCATTTGCTGCAAAAAATTTAGATGTACACGTAAATCTCAACCACGAGCCATGTATGTGTTTTATGAGCAGGTAAAGCATGCGTAATCCAACGTTGGACTATGTAGTTGAATATAAACCATTGCTTTGAGTAATAAACGTTTTTACCATCTAAAATGACAGATGACCTTTTGCACGACTATGGAATGTAGCTTTTCATCTTCGAAATTAATTCATAGTTTCTCATAAATCTTGTTTATCAAGATGAAGTGTAGGGTTCACAAGTATCAAGCTTAAGTAATGGCCAGAAACATAGAGGTAAGAGGTGAAATTCAAGCGGTAATAGCTATTTCGCGGAGAGTAGGAATGTCAGTTGAAGAAATATCAAAATAATTGAAAATTATTTTGAAAAAAAGGTTGAAAAATTGCCGAATATTATATGATTATGTAAAGGCACAGTTTGCAAAAATTCGAGCAGAGTTGAATAAAACAAGGGAGAATTCTGCTGTCATAAGTACAGCAAAACAGAAATACATAATACAGTACTGCTTGCACACAGGCTCGGCGGGGCAAATTTTTCCCGATTGTGGATTTGGTGGTGTGGGGAGTATAAAATTAATAGATAAAATTTTTGGAATTGTATACACAGTAAAATCTCGAGTGTGGAATATTCCACACATTCCACGCAACTCACGTCGGCTCTGCCTGCACAAGTGATACGATTCGCGATTCCACGAATGATAATCTGCTATCCCCACAAACTGCCTGGTCCCGGGCATTTTTATCGCGGTGTTACTACTGTATAATATCTTTACGATCTTTGCTGCAGTATGTGCAGTGTGTATACCAAATATGTTGAATCAAAATGTAGATTTAAGTAGGCAGGTTGTACACATGCTGAACAATTCATAAAAATTGATTAACGTTGCTCCGACCAGTATCACAATAAAATCAGTCAGTAACAGTTTTTCGGAAAGAATTTTGAAAACATTCTTCTTAGCGAAAAAGATTTCTGACACTTATTTTTAGTGCAATTTATTGCTTCCTTCGAAGGATCTTTCTATCAATTTATAATGAACACACTGTATACTGTTTTCGTATGTTTTCTTCACACGTGCATGGTTCGAAAATTGTACGTATGTATAATAAATAGACGTGTCGAGATGGGGTTAAGAGATTTGAATTTAAGAATATGTTTACCATGAATGCATGTATCTACAATACATATGCACATTCAGTTTAGGGTCGTAGTTATAACTGATATGTAAAGCAGGTTTTTTTTATGATAAATATAAGTTGCAAATAGGATATGCAAATTAATGTATTCTTCGTAAGAAGATGTAAGAAGCATTCCAATATCCGTAGGCATATCTTAGCCGCGCGGGTACATTGAAAACATGACTTATGATATAGGTAGACCCGAGTATGTATCCATTTGAGAATATACTACTCGACACTATTTTTTGCCGAGTATATGATTATGTACACATGTAACAGAAGATGATTGTATTAGAAATGTCTCCTATAGGCAGATTTCAATGTATTATGCCGAAACTTTTTTTTATTAATATCTCCGGAAGTAACAGATACCCGAAGCTAAAATTTGATATTAAGGGTCCTCTTTCCCTCCCTCCCAATCCCTCAAAATTTCGATTCATTATGATGGTTGGGTCATACCGTAGTATGTATATCGGCAAACTATAGTTCTAGTTAAGGAAGTTTTATTTTGAGTTGCGGAGGTGTTTACAGTGAAGTGGAAGGGAATGAAGCCGTATGAATGGTAAATAAATTACAGTTAATAGGTATCGTATCGATTTCGTCCATTGAAATTTCTGTTTAGAGATAGCTTTCGTAGAATGTGATATTGTTTACTTAAAAAACGTCCATTCTTTTAACATACGAGTTGTATTTCCATACAAATTGTACATACTACTCTTTGTCCAGGGACGATAGACGTTAAGATGGAGGTGGGACTATCCGGTTATCGATATTCTATCGATACCTGATTAATATTTCACGATATACATATCGATAATATCGTTAAGATATTGTTAAAGGCCGGCGGTCACTAGCGCAAATTGCGGCGACCACGCATGACGCATATGACAGAACAGCACCGACGAACAATTCGCTTCGATCGTCGCGCTTGGGCCAGGTCTGTGAAGTTGGCACTCCCACATGCGAATTTTTGGTAAAAATCGATGGCATTCGTTTGCCCATCGTTTACCCACGTTTGTTCAACAAAAAATTTTGTTTGTCCTCCCTTTAAAAAAAAGTTATGGGCGAGACAACAATTTTTCACCAGCACCCCCATGAAAACTTTTTAATGATTTGTCAGTGGGAAATGATTGTCCACGATTTATCCACGTTTGTCTACCCGAAACTTTCGTTTCTCCACCCTCCAGAATCGAATTATTAATAAAAATCGCGAGAAACGAAAGGTACTGCTGAACCGATCACGTTTAAGTTCGATTTCCTTCAAATAAATTATCAAAATCGTTTGTCCAACGATGGACTTCATTAGTCCATGTAGATCAGGGGGTGTCGAACTAGCAGTTCGCGAGCCGCAATGGCTCCTCTTCGCCTGCTCCCAGACTGGGAGTCCCAGACTGGGACTCCCAGTGTTTGGAGGGATCGGCTGCACTGATAGAGGGGGAAACATCTGCAGGAGCGGTGGTAATAGTGCGTGAACTGACGCCAGCGCCAAGCCAGCCAAGTGGCCCCAACGGGAAGCCAACCACAACCAACCAGCGTCGACAATCTAGTTCCCCGTGACGCTAGTTGGCCGTGGTTGGCTTCGAACGCAATCGTATTTTCATCGAGTAAAAGTGAATCAGAACCCATGATCAGAACCAGATGGAACCAGGGTGAAAGACAGAACCAATCACCATTGCGGCACCAGATGCTCCCCAATATTCTTAAGCATTTGCTTAAGAATAAGTAGCAACTATGAATACAGGCCTTAGTCCCCGTCCCTATATTCCTATGTCCTTGGGATCTACATACTTCCCTCTCTCGCACGATGGTGGCGACAGGTTCGAGCTCTCAATGAGATCTCCATGTATATATGCTCTTAAGGGATAAACGTGGACAAAAGATGGAGAAACGAATGCCGTTGATTTTTTCCAAAAATTCCTGTCCGTCACAATTCACGTCAGTCTCTCACATCAGTAGAGATAGGTACAAACGAGATTGACAATACGGAAGTCGCGATTTTCGTCTATACTGCACTTTGGATTTTTAAATGTGTAAACGAAAATGAAACTGTTCGAGTACGAACTCAAAAGTCTTCTACTTAACGATATCTTAACGATATTATCGATGTATCGAATTATCAGGGAGGGAAATAAATGTTAATTAGTATCGTGATAGATCAATATCTCTATAGATACTGAATTCCATCCAAGAGTAGACTCGTTCCGCGCAGGGATATAACTGTTGATTGGTAGAAAACTGGCGGGTAAAGCGCTGCGACCAATCGCGCGTGTCAGATCCGTGGGAGCTGCGAAGATCGGTCGCAAATCGATAGGTCTACATTTAGGTGGAATTCTAGATAGTCAGCAAAAATATGAAATATACAGAGTAGTATGAAACTGGTAGTACATCCTCCAAAAGGGGTGATTCTTCGGGTGAAAATTAATCTCAAATGTAAAACAAAATCTTTTCTACGCGCTTACTAATTTTGTATAAAATCGATTTTGGGGAGAGAATCGATTCTTATTGTTAGTCAGATAGAGATCAATCTTTATCGAAAAGGAAAGTTGATGCTTCATGAGAGTTATGCCATCTCCAGTTCTACCCGAGTAATCCCCCCAAATCCAAAATTTTATGTCTCACTTAGTTGTCGAGATACTGCGTTATAACGAATGTAGTTACACCTTATACATATGTAAATAGACGGTATATATAGGTTGTCCTGTCACTCAAATCGCACACTCTATATCAGACTAGGTATACGGTGGTTCCGCGAAACTTCACGCTAGTAAAATGAATTCGAAGTACGTATCGTTCCGAAAGAAATTGTAAACCTTTGTGACAAGTAATACGCGTATAAACATAATTTGCAAATATTCTAAAATCGAGAAGAATAAGTGAAAGCGCTAATGGAGAAGCTATTAGCATAAAATTTTATAAAACATACCAACAGCAGATAAAGAAAATTTAAACTGAAGATTAACAATCGGAATTCATGTTTAATTTAAGTTGCTTGAGAACTGTGTATGATTAAATTATTTCAAAACGAATCTAATACGTTGTGGCAATCGAAAAAGTCTTGAAACTGAGCCCGTGGCTTCCATTTTGATCGTATCATTTAGTTTATTGGTAGGTTTAGGTAAGGAAGGGTGCGATCGAAGATAATGAGTGTCGCAAAAATTGTTCATTTTTCAGATCGACGAGTTCGGGCGCACGAACCTTATATTCCGCCAGTCAGCCCCAGATCGTAACGACCAAAGATGAGACTCGTGAATTGATGGCTGTGTGGCCCGATATTGTTCGGGATCTCACGGACGCTGGTCGCCATCTTGACATTCCGGATGTTACTAAATGGATGGCAAAGGTAAAATTTTATTGCAAATTGAAAATTCTGAAATAACACGTTCAGTAAACGCACACAGCTTGTATATGGCTCAGGGGTTTCCGCATGTGGTGTACGCTAAACGTTTGATTTTACGGATTTAAAGGGTTGAGACCTTATACGCGCAGTGTAGGCAGGCAGGGGACACATTTTTCGACCAGACTCGATTATATTCCAAGAAATTATATTTTTTTTACGATTTTTTGTGCAATAATTATAGTCTTGCGCAATGCACGTACGTCAGTTTAGTGGTCGTAGTTGGAGAACATTAATTCAGGTCACGATCGGAAGAAAAACAATTGCAACTGTGCAACCACGTGTAATGCTACTGCTCCATGCTATTTGTTTATTATTATTTGAAGAGATATTCAACTACTTACCTAGTCGGGACACGTGCACTTGATGGATTTTCAAAACAGATTTTTACTTTTTTATTTTACGAGGTCGGTCGATATTCTTAAATGGGGAGTAGGATTTTTAAATGCAAATCACTTTGGATGCACCACATAAATATGGATTTGTGGGTTTATTTTTTATTTTGTAATGTTGACGGAACGCACGTGCCGCTGGACAAATAAATAAATAATGGGATTATTTATAACAAATGTACGTTGTTCTCCATCTGCAGGTACTGCAATATAATGTTCCTGGAGGGAAAAAGAGTAGAGCGTTGGCAGTTGTTCACGCATTCAAGGCATTGGCTCCGCGTGAACAAATAACGGAAGAGAATCTTCGGTTGGCGCGAATTCTAGGCTGGTGTACAGAATTGGTATGCAAGTATTTTATTATGCTTTATGCAACTAATGATATTAATAAATGTTCCATTCGTCGAGTTCAACTACGTTGATACATCGTACATTATACTAAATACAGTAAATCCTTGTTACCAGACCGTTTGTACCATGCGTTAGAAGCCCGGCGACTATCCCCACCATTTCTTGGAATCCTTCGGACGAGAGTGGGGGAACCCGGGAATGAACGAGAGGCACTCTTTCGTTTCCTCTCGCTTGTTCTTGGATTTTCTCACTCGCGCCATTGGCCGCGCGAAGTAGTGTCCACAACGCGTTACGAGCTCGTCGCCAGCCCAGTTTGTCGGGCTGGTAACGAGGATTTACTGTATATGTAGATATCTATAGAAAGTATTATACGAATTTTATTATCGCAAACTTGTGAATATACTGGCCTGCATGCTTTATTCATTATTATTGTACAGTAATATACTTCCACATAAGTATGAACGGATTTATGGTAATTGTCCATAAAAAGGTACACCTCGCCGATTTTGATAAAATATTTCGTAAAAGTCAACAGTCTGAACAATTTTTCCTTGTTCATACAACTGTCGCTCGACTTTAGTTTTCGAGATATTTGCGATAAACTGTTACTACTATTACCAGCGGCGGATTTAAGGACAAAGGCCGAGGTGGCAAACGTTCTAAGGGGCCCATATTTTCGGTGAAATGAAGAGGCAGTTCATTAAAAATGGGCTAAGTGTAGTAGTACAGAAATAAATATAGTGTTTGGATAAAATCATAATTTCTTTTGAATATCGGGCCTTGAAACCGCCACTGACTATTGCAATGAATTCTGCGTATAGGTATGTAAGCACCTACACTACCTACGTGTTCGTGACAGCATGGGACTACCGCTTATCTACCGTTTCTATAAATACATCGCGACGGTTGAAAACAAAACAAATGATTAAGCTGATGAAGTTTCCGAGATGTTTCTAAAAAACTTTAATCGGTAGTTGGTTTAGCGGGTCTTCTAACCGGGGAATATTGAAGGTTAGAAAAGGTAGAAAAATAATGGTTTAATTAGGATAATAGAAATACACAGTTTAATGATTTGATGGAATGATTTGTAGATGATTGAATAATACCAGTTTGGCTAATTTTCTATTTTACTTCTATACTTTGACTGCACGCATGCCGTCTACGTTAAAGCCTAGGAAGTTCTAATGTACCGGAAGGATTCACCGTTATGGCGGAAGCGCGAGGCTTGCGCCTCTCGCGTACCCGCGATTAGTTAGTCTCGTTTGAAATTACTTTCAATAGGGAACATACTACATATACTGAACTACTCTATTACAATATTGGTATCTCGCTTTATTTTAAGTTACCATTTTCATATTTTTGGATATTATAACTTTTCAGTGATAATTTTACATTCGTAATACTCGTACAATCATGCTGTAATAGTCTTTCTATAATGTAAATTTTAATATATTTAAATTTGTATTTGAAAAAATAGTTGTGGTTTAAACTTCCAAAGCTAATTTTTTTTATTAAAATTCATATTCGGGGGTGCGATACACTCCGCGTGACCACGAAGGGCGAACTAATATTCTTTGCGAATATCTCGGAAACTAAAGCCGAACGACGGTAAACATGTATAGGAAAAAATTTCCGGAATCATGCCCGCGACAACATATTTCGAGGTCATCGAAATCGGCGAGGTGTACCTTTTTATGCACAATTGCCACATTTATTGCAAAAAAGAATTTTGAAACTATGGAATATTTCCTAATAATACGTAATATCTTTTTCTATTGATCTGATACTCTATCAGCTCTGTTACATATTTCAATAATCCACAGAGTGAAAAATCAACTTTGTACATTTTTACGTTTACATGCGTACATATTTACAGCTTCAAGCATTCTTCCTGGTAATCGATGATATTGAAGATGGGTCGCTAACACGGCGTAATCAACAATGCTGGTATTTACATAACGATATTGGATTGGCAGCAATTAATGACGGTATAATTTTGGAAATGGCTATATACGAACTCCTCAGAACACATTTTAAATCGAAAGATTGTTATATAGGCCTCACGGAATTATTTTTGAACGTAAGTAACACTTATGCTACATCTAACATAGGTAGAATGTAGACTGGTTATTATTGAGTGACAGACATAAGTAGAATTCTTGAATAATTATTTAACGGGTCACTTGGTGTTGAAAAAAATACCATTTATGAAATATCGTGCTGCGAAATCTTAAATCTATCGCGTAAAAAAAAAAATTCAATCGAAATTCCGGCGTAATTTGTTTATAACGGAAATAGTTCGGGCTCGTGGTATATGTGTGGTAAACTTGATCGTAATGATTTAATATTAATTGCAGACTACATTAAAAACAACCATGGGTCAATGTCTAGATTTGTTATCAACAAATCATGGGAAAAAGCCAAATTTAGATCTTTTTACAATGGATCGATATAATTCTATCGTAAAATACAAAACCGCATATTATACTTTTGTACAACCAATCAGCGCAGCCATGCATTTGGTAAGTTGAATCGCGCTGATATCGCAATTGGATTTACTTTAATTAAGATTTGTAAAGAAGATGTATATTTCTTCGATTTCGCTTGCGTAATATTAATCTTTTATCGGCCGGCCTTCTTACAGGCCGGTGTAAAAGATCCAGAAATATATAGACAGGCGAAGACCATTCTATTAGAAATGGGTCACTTTTTCCAAGTACAAGATGACTATTTAGATTGTTATGGCGATCCAAAAACTATTGGAAAGATTGGCACAGACATAGAGGCGGGGAAATGTTCGTGGCTCGTTGTTGTTGCTTTGCAACGCGTTACGCAACAGCAAAGGAAGATCTTGGAGGTAAATAAACCTCGAATAAAATCACGTATTTGCCTATTAAGTAATAAGGTACGCGGGTCCAATAATTTTTAATAACACACAGGAATGTTACGGAGAGTCAGATCCGGAGAAGGTAAGGCGCGTGAAGCAGCTTTACAATGAACTGGGCTTATCAAATACTTATTCCGTTTACGAAGAAGAAACGTACAATTTGTTAAACACGCACATACAACAAATATCGCGTGGGCTTCCACACGAAATCTTCTTAAAATTACTTTCGAAGACGTATCGCAGGGTGGCTTAAAAATGTTAGCTACAGGTTACACACGGTAGACTAATTTACTACTAATCTAGGAAAGGATATACATAAAATGTGCTTCTTCCATTCTGTGACTTTAGTTGAAACGAAAGGAAGAACCAGTAGCGATTACATTTTATTTTTATCAAATATAAACTTGTCGCGTAACATTGTTAAATTTGAAAAAAAAAAGAAAGACAATAATGGGTTATAAGCGGAAATGGAAATAACTGTCTGACAGAAATAACTGTCTCGAATTGTTATATAATAGGGTTTTGGGAAAACAGGTGCGATAAACTAAAGTGATTTCGCAATCGTAACTATTATGAACGGAAATTGTTCTGGAATGTACTGATTCTGGTTCTAATTTTATATCACTTCTTCAATCTGTTTCATCGGTTTAGTATGAAAAGAAACTGTTGAATGTGTGTAGCATGTGCGCGTTACGTGGAGTACAGTATATAAGTGGTAATTTATATGAAACTGTTGCATGTAGTTGCTTCCTCCGATAGTATTTGAAACACCTTGTTGATTCCACTGAAGTATTTCACAGTTTGCTTCTGTATGGAAATGATGGTAGGCCAGATAAAGAACCAATATCAGAGTTTTAGTCCAAACATATATATTTATTAATCTAGATTTTTTCTGACAGCTATTCCCAATAACGAGCTTTTGAAGCTGTTTCAAGAATCGAAGTCGATTCATTTTAACATCCTGGTCGCAAGTCAACGGTAGCTAAATAATTCATGCACAGCGGCCGAGGAACGTTAGTCAATAAAGTGATAAATGATATTCCATATTCAGCGAGAAAGATATTTTATATTTTATATAGCAGACATATATTGTATACATTTTCATACGAAATTTAATATCTACTATACAAAAACATGTGTATGAATTCGATTTACATGTTTATATTTTTGAAAGATTAATGAGAATAGTTGAATAAATCTATTAAGAAAATCTGTTCATTTTCTTCTTCCTGCCCCATGGTTCGCTATTTCTCTCGTTTCTACGAATTTTCGAACGAACAATTTGCTTTAATTCCCGCCTGAGATTTTTAAACTCGTCATCTGGCACGGATTCCTTGGAAAAAAATTTCACTGTCTCTGAAATTGATTAAATAACGAAGTTTTTTAACAACACCACGTTGGGTTATTGCTATTTATAATTTCTTATAATTACATACCATTAAAGCGTGTATCGTTAGAATCGAAGAAGAAATTATTCGTCTCCTTAAATACATCGCTTGTTGTTTGCTCATTCTTCGTTGTGCTTCTTCCTTTATCATTGTCATTCTCGTCATCAGACGAGTCATATTTAAATGAATTCTTTCCACCAAAAGTAAATTCAAATTTTTTCTGCTTCGCGGATTCTGTGGCAGTTGTACTGTAATCATTATCTCCTAAAAGTATATAGAAACATAAGAATAACAGTCGTAGTAAAATGTTTTCAAATGTAATGCGCATAGAGGCAAACCCTTTTCAACGTTCTCCTCTTTTCCATATGTTCTTAACAGACTAAATTGCCCTCCTTCCTTCAAGCTCTTCGATAATGATTCCGATACCGAAAAGTAAACATCTTTCGACACTTCAACCTGGTTATTTTCAGCATCTTCAACAATGTCTTTTGCTTTCTTCTTTGTTTTAACTTTCTTGGTATTCGCCTCGGATTTCTCTGGGACAATTTCATATTCTTTATGATTGCTTTCTGTAGGATCGTACCTAATCATCTCTTTCCTAAAAGATTGAAAAGCATGTAACGTAAGGATACATACAGGAAAGATTTATGCAACTTTCCTTCGTGCATACTTTGCAAATTTTGAATCCTTGTTGACCTCCTTAGTTTTCGAAGTAATTGGCACTCCCAAAATATTTTCCAAAATGTCTAATTGCCATTCTTTTTCTTTATGCAAGTCCGATACATCATTGTTTTCCTCCGTAACGCTTTCACCTGATACATGGTCATTTTCCACGAATCGTTCGTCGATCTTAAATCGTTCATCGTTTCCTAAAGTGCGACTGTGTTCGCAATGCTAAAATTATTAATTAATGGGTACTGGCTACTTGTATCGAAACTAAAGTATACTTGTGACGAGATACCTACCTTGCTACATTCTTTTTCATTCCAAATTTATTAACATCCAACAGCGATTCGCCATTATCGTCGTTATAATTGTCATCATCCTCGTCAAACAAATCGTGCTTCCTCTTCTCTGGTTTTTTCTTAACTTTTGGTTGTTCTGCTTTGTAAACATCGTCATTAAATATTATTTTATTTGTACTTGTTTTGCTATCCTGTAGAATTAAATACAGAATTATGTTACGCGAAGAAAGAAAAAGATTCAAGCTACGATAAATTGGAGCGCGACGTATACCAAATTCTTCAATGCATTTTTCACTGCCAATTCTTTAGCTCTAAACGCTTCCTTCTGCCGCTTCAATGACTCCAATCGCTTTTTCTCAGATTCACTGATTTCTTGCATTGCTACTTTGTTATGCTCACGTTTCTGACTATCACTAACTATCGAGTTTCATCGTTTCCTCGAATTTTTTAGGTTATGTTTACTGGTAATTTAATGGTGCTTAATCTGTACGGTTTTGTGCTACTATGTTGTCTGCCTGCATGAGTGGTTTGCGCACGGTTTTACAAGTTTAAACACCTTCCCCTTTTAATCTAGCTGCTCCGTTCGAGTTTCTTTAACGCAATAACGAAAACGCTTGTGAAAACGTTACTTGTGAAAGGTGTGCTGTATAATTAATATATATTTATACATCATTGTAACTTGGAATACCTCGCCTTGGTAAAAAATTGGTAAAGGTTATAAAGAAGGCTGGAGACAAGTTCCTAGCACGTGTGGCGTTACCATCCGTTTCGATACTTTGCCGGTAACGTCGCGTGTGACCCTAAAATGGTAAGAGAGGGGTCCTGGGACTCCCCGAACCCTGGACAGAAATATCCAGTGCATGGTTAAAAACCGCTGACATTTTTGTTGTAAGTAATAGTGTTTCGTCTCTAGATGATGACACCGTACACTTCGAGTCGATAATTCATTGGTGCGATCATTAATTATTGTAACGATATTTCGGTGCGATTAATGAATGTTTTAATATTACGTAATGAGGAGGAATGTTCGTGATAAATACCGTTTAACTTTATGGGACGACAGGCAGATACTTTAGGAAAACAGTAACAATATACACATCTGTATATGATTTAAAATTTAAACGTATGGATATGGAATTATGGAATTTAATAATCCATATGAATATTCTTGTATAATACTTTGTTCCTGTTCTCTTTTACTTCCACCGAAAAGAGAGATGGAACGGCGTTTAACATATCAACTAGAATCTCAGCACTCAATGAACCCTGCCTCTTCATTGACCCGCGCCCCTTCTTCAAGTTCGCGGCAGTCCTGGCGACGAGATGCACTTCGCGCGGCATTATGCAAAAACATGTACGCCCGTTACGCGAATAAATATGTATTCCGTAACAGCCACCCCTTTGTCCCTTGCCCTTCGCCCATCGTTCGTCACCCTCCGCCATCGGCTTTCATAAATTATTTATTCCCGAGGGAAACCTGTGCGCTCCCATTGCTAAGACGATTACTTTAATTAATGTCGATCGTTATCGGCGACGTTGAAAGCCAGAAGGGCAGGAGTCACGTCAACGAGACGCTTTTAAATTCTAATACGTCGACGCGACGATCGCACCCCCATCTGTCCCCCGCCGATGGCAACCGTGCCGGGACGCGGTGCTTCTCGTTCGTTTCTCTAAAGTAAATTCATAACCCGGGCCAATCGTTCAGCTGGTTTCCGATGCGTTTTAAGGAGACGCGCGATGTATGTGCCTATCCTAAAATGGAAGTAGCCAAGGACTTCGCGTGGGGAAAAGGTTTCGGGGCTGGATATCGAGCACGATTCGCGGGTCGCAAGTTAACCGAGCACCGCCTTTAATTTAATGGAGGCCAAGGGATACGCGTGTGGGTGTATACTGCGATTTCACGTTGAGCTTTCTGCGGCAGGAGGCTGGTCTTTCTGGAAATCTGCACTTACAGTCGACCACATTTGCGGTATTACGGCTTACTGCAAACGGAAAGCCGTGAATGCCATTTGGAAATCATTGCCGATCGAAGAGCTGCAAGCGGTTGTAATGCTCTTAGGAGTACGATACAAAGTGAAAGGATCCTCGTTCGGAATGTCCGTGTCCCTATACTTTCCTCGTTTTCTTCATCAGGTCTGAAATATTCCGGGCAATCGTACATCCAGACATCGCAGCCTTCGCCCATGGCTGGTATTATTAGTAAACGTGTTTTTTTAATTGAAAAGTAATTGAAGCAGGGTCCCTTGTAAGTCCTCGTTGTACAGGACTCACAAAGTAACGCAACTTAGTGGGTTTATACAGTGACCGAAGACAAGAACAACGGTATGTTTCATGCCTGCCCAATCGCGCTTTAAGGTTATGGAAACTAACCTCAAAGTCAAGTAGGCACCCCCACCTTTTTCCGTATAACTTCTAAAGTAGAAGAGACAGAAAAAAATGTTTCAAGCAAAAGTTTAATGACACAGCAAGCGCTGCAAACGTGCGTTAACAAAATTTTGAAAAGGGTTTAAAAAGAAAATACTTGACGAGAAAAATTTTTTTTTCAAAAATTTCGTTGACGCAAGTTTGCAGCGCTTACTGCACCATTAAACTTTTGTTTGAAACATATTTTTCTGGCTCTTCTACTTTAGAAGTTACACGAGAAAAAGAGGGAGTGCCCATTTGATTTTGAGGTTAGTTTACACTACCTTAAAGCGGGATTAGGCAGGAATAAAATATACCGTTGTTCTTGTCTTGAGTCACTCTATAAATCGACAAAGTTGCGTTCCAATCGGTAAGCGCGGGTTCCCGGTATTCCGTTGCCCGATGCAGAAATATTGAAAGTGTCGCAGAAGATGGCAGAACCTGGTTCAGCTCTGAAGCAGCATCCTCAAATCTATTCGATTCCAGGGAAACGTCCACTATTAAGCCCTGAGTGCTTATTAACATTGTACTTGGGAGCCGTTTTTGCGGGTCTTCTATGACACCAGTTCTGCCGATCATCCGCTGCAACTTAAGTATTATTCAGCGGTAAAAAGATGACGGGCGGAGTAGCGAGGAGGCTAGCTCGAGGAGGTAAAAGCGTTTCCATTTAATTACAATCGATCGAAGCGGCGGAATCGCCTTCGGTGGTATCGGCGCGGCCGAGGGCTGGCGGTTTTATAGCAGGTCAGCCGCGGTGGTTCATAGAGCGGCGTTAAAACCACCACTCAAATTTGCAGAACTTTTTTATTCCCAACCACTCGAAGCCTTCCCGCCAGCCCGCTATCTCTGTTCCTTGTTCGATGGGTTTTAAAATTGCACGGCTTTACCCTCCTCCTCTTCTTTTTTTCTCACATCATTTGGTTAAAAGATTTCTTCCTTCTTCCGCCGACCTACCCTCCCCATTCTATCTTCCGCCGGAAACCAACACAAATGTTTGATCTACTTGATGCACCTACCTTTAACCACCTCCGCTTCATCGTCCCTGGCTTCGAATGCCTCTTCATCTACTTCTGCCCGCATCAGCCTGAAATCCCGCGTTCCTTTGTGTCTCATCCTCTATTCCTTTATGAGACAGCGCCCGCTGAGACGCGCATAGAACGATATTCCTGAAAATCTCCGCCCCCCCCCTCCCCACCGGCGAGGCTGGCAATCCTTTTAGAACAATCTCGCCAAGGTATCCGGGCTTGTGACGTTTGTCAACGGAATTATCGAGTTTGCAGGCAACGGATTCGACATCGAGCGTTCTGTTGCGCCGGTAAATTGTAAGTCGCTTGTTGGGAATTTGAATTTAATTCGCGGAGGGGCACGCGCCGGTTCCCCCCGTTTCTTTACTTTCTCTCTTTCAAGGAATTTGAGTAACTTGTAGATAAATAACGATTCAGGGATTTGTTCTCGCGGTAGTTCAAGCCACTACCAACCCCCAAGCGTGGCGCGCAATATCGTTAGAATTCGCGTTACGCTCGTCATCCTGGGATCTGTTATTTTCTACTGCAACTGGGGATCTCGACGCAGGCTACTTGTCCCTCATATTTCGTGCCTGGCCCGCGATGGCCATTTGTCACTTCTCCGAGCAAAGTTCATTGCTTTTCGGGCCATTGGACGTGCGCTATAAAAAATGTAAAAAAAGAGGGTAGAAAGCGGAGAGGAGTCGTGGGTGGAGCTGGGGTTGGCGGGCGGGCTCGGGCGAAGGAGAAACACTTCGAGGCAGAGCGAAAGTTTCGAGTTGGCGTTATTGATGTCTTCGGTGGATGTGTGCTGGCGGCGGGGTGGGTGAAAGGGGGTGGGTTTCTAGGTGGTGGTCGGAGGGGGTAATCCTGAGAGCAGCCTCAAAGGCCAAATGAGAAATACTTTCCGATCGGGGGCAGCAACCCCGAAGACTCCGCTGCGAGGCTTAAAGGACTTCATATAACGCTTCTGAGCCGTGAGATCTTAGACTCGCGTCGAGATTTCGACGCTTTTATTATGTAACTATGTGTGCGGGGCTCGTTCGTGTTGGTTCCGCGATTTTTCCCCCTCAGCCCCCACCCCCCGATCCCCTTCGTCCCGCAGCCGGCAAACTTTCGTAATTACGAGTTGCTGCCTTTAAAATGACGACTTGAAATTAATCCCCGAGGAGCGATATCTCCGTATACCGTCTGCCACTTCTAGTTTCAATTCTTTCCCTCATCGTTGGGGGTGATTCGAAATTCCCGGCGTGGTGAGAAGCATTACTACCTGGTCGAAAATCAGCGGAGGATCCGGAACACACTAACCGCGGAGATTCCCCTAAAAAATTATAATTCCCTGCCGGGGAAATCCCCGAAATCCTGCCTGAAGGCAGAAAAACTATGGTTGCTGCTTCGATGAGCATCCTGTACCCGCCCAAGGGGTGTAAAATTGCAGGCTGAACAGTCGGGAATAATTACGTTTCTCGACGAATGAGCAGCATCTCGTTAACTGCTTATACCGCCGAGGAGCCTGGCCGATCCTTACGTTCCCCGCACGATAAACGCAAGGAGACGAGGAACAAGGCGCCCGGGGGTGGCAAAAAAAAAAAAAGAGACGAGGAATTAATTGAAAACACGGGCAACGAGGTGCAGCGTCGTTTAACTGGATGCCCGGCGTCCCGAACGCCGGGGGGAACGAAAATCTCGTAGGCGGTAATAATAAAGTAGGCGATAAATAACCGCGTTTAAGTGGTAACGTAATTTCAGTTTGCGCCCTTACCAGGGACCATTAAGGCCATTATTGCGAATCTCTTAATTTGGGAAAAACAGTGTTTCCTCAAGGGGCCGTAGCAGAACGCCGCTTACAGAGGGGCGCTAAGTGGCGACCAGGGTGGGCGAGATTGTGTTCCTGCACCTGTTGGGGTATTATTCATTTCAACTGGAAGGTCGTTGACACCGTTTTTCAAGGCACTTTCCGTACTCTATATCGCCGTCCCCGCTTTCAGACCGCAAACAAGCTGTTTTAGGTACATCAACCGCAGGCTGACTCCTCCCCGAGACGCCTACGAAGGCAACGATGGAATATCTCCTCGAGCAACGGCCATCGTCTGGGAATAGAATTCTAATGAAGGTCCTAGTACGTATCTTTAAATAATCGAACCGTTGAATTCGTTGCGAATCGGGTAATATATAATTAAATTTGAAGGCAGCGTGATCGTCGACTTAGAATTAAGGGGTTATGTACACCTAGGACCGTGAAAAGAGGGGCCTTCTTACAATCTTTTTGACCTACAAGTAATTTTGTTAATCAAAAATTGCAATATGTACTTGAAAGCTTATAATTTAAAGAATATCCCTCCCCTCCAAAAATGACAATAATTTGTCTTGTTCGCCGTGTTGCTGGTGTTGAACAGACCATGGTTGTCGCGTAAGGAGTTTGCGATGCGAAAAATATCTCCCCCGGGTGTCGTCCAAAAGAAAAATGTCCCTCAAAGCATGTAAAAGAAACTAGTGTTCATCATATGCTATTTTTAAAATTTTCATCGTTAAAAAAAATACGAGTCTTTGAACTTTAATTCAATCCCGTAATACAATTGCTCGGGCAAATTTCAGCAGTTTTTTTTAACGATTAAAACCAAACTATGACTATCACAACAAATTACGCATGATAAAGATAAGATACCGATGTCAGAAATAATACTACCAAGTTTCATTCAAATCGGTTCAGTAGCTTTTGAAATGTCATTGACAATGATTTGAAAAATGTTGTTTCCAGAAAACGGCGTCTAAAGCTTAAGGTACAGGTTAAAGTGAGATAATTTTTTCGTTTGAATTTACCATCGATGTTGCAGCTTCTGCGAATTCTTTATTGAAAAAATCGATTGTTTCGACCATTCTAGGCGCATATATCCCCTTAATCCACCCCTCTGACACAGATATTACTATTACCATTGCGTCTTTATTATATACATTCGCATTGTGTACAGGATGCAAAGAATAAAAGGAAGAGAAACAGATGCAAAACAGCGAAAATATCGATAGGAGCTGGCTCGCGGGAATGATCCGGCAGAAACAGCGGCAAGTTATTACATTCATCTTCCCTGGCCGTTCATTTTTGTATACGTAACAACTTGTTAACTCTCCTCGGTTCAACGTGAATTTTTCACCGCGCTTTTTCACAACCCGCGACTCCGCCCCATCCCCCCTCACCCCCACCCCTCCCGCACCACCCTGTAAATGATTCCGTGGTACAAAACGCCGTCCACTCCCACCCCTTTACGCTCGTTCCCGTCTCTATCTTTTCCCAGCCACCTAGTAACCCCCGGCCTGTTAATTATGATTAATCATGTCTCGGAAATTAAAGCGATTAATCTTCCCGTTGTGACGACCGGCGAGCGTGTTCCACGGCCCTACACAAGCGCGGCGCCGCGCGGAAAACGCCCGCGTATCCGTGTGCTCGATGCCTCTGTTCCCCGCGGGCTGGCGGTTTTCTCAATTAGTTCGGCCGCTAATCGTTTTTCCTGACTTATGCGCGTTTTCGGGCGACGGGGCGGGCGCACGTTCAAGCGACAATTAGGAGATTCGCGAATTTTATGGCCGCTACGAGGCGTTCCACGGTAAACCGGCGAGTTTAACGGGATCGCTATTAAAGGATAAAATGATCGAATTGGAAATCGGATATCGGGGCGAATAGATAACGTGTTCGTCTATCTCTCTCGTTAATTACTCGAGCTCAGTTATTATCTTACAAGGAAAGATCCTCAACCCGGAAGTTCAAGAAATTATGAATCCTTGGGGATTTCTGGAGGGTATATAGATATGTGTTACAAAATTTTTGTTGCTGGACAAATTCACTCCGACGGGGTGAAATTGGCCGCTGAAAGTTCGGCTATTTTCTGATTTTGTGTTATAGGGGGAAATGTGTAAATATAGACCGGAGTTGTAATTAGGGATGGACTGATTTTTGGATTCCAAACATCCCGGAGATTTGATGTAACTAATCCCGCCAAAATTTCGGGACTTTTTAATAATATGAGTTACTTTATGAACACCCCAAAAATATAAAAATAAACAGATTAAATAAATATAGTCATTTCACAATAATAATGATTTATTTGAATAATAACACTAAGTCGCTTATAACTAAACTATATTTATTTCTACAATGATATTCTCACTTCCCGCTATTTCGAAATCGCTTGAGTTGCAAATCGCAACTTATTATAATCATTATTCCCTCGTTATAAGAGAACAGATAGACACGTCGGGGAAATTTATTCGTACAATGAGCTTTCCTTTCAGGGATTATGCAGCTTTAGAAGTTGGATTATTCGCCATTTGAAGATATGTCTCCACTTTTTATAGCCTTCAGGTATCACGTTTGCCATCTAGCGCTTCTAAGGAGACAGCTCGTGTCCAGTCTCTCGAGGCTTCAAGCAGCTCCAGGAATTTCTGTTTCGTGTACGGGTGTAGAGAAGCATCAGAGGGTCGTGTTCCTTATCGCCAGATGCGAGCGGTGTGCCCTCTGTGGGGCAGGGGGGGGGGGGGGCGGGGGGCGAAGAAAGGCCGTGGATATAGCGTCGTAAATCGTAGAAAGTAGGAACTATCGCGAATAAATAACCGATTGAGAGTGGCTGGGTGAGGTCTGGCGCGAAAGGGTGAGCGGGCGTTGAAGAGGGGCGAAATGAATGCGTGCCACGTAGAGGAACCGAGCTGGCCGACGTTGAATGGAAGTGTCAGAACGGAAGGAGAGACGGAGAGGCGGGAAGGAAGGGGGAGAGCCGGGCGAGGGTGGCGGTTTGGTTCGAGGGCGTGAAAATGCGGGGGTTGCACCTCTTGTAAAAGAGAAATATATAAACTCGAAAGGCCGATAAAGTCAGTACCCGCTGTTACGACAAACTCGCTTCCTTTTACCCCGGATTCACCTCTCCTCTTTGTTTCTCTTGTTCCTCCATCCCCTAGGGGGTGGAAGGCTCGAGCGGGCAGGAGAATAATGCTCGTGCCGTGACCTCTGTCACGCGCAAGACTCCGTTACTGGGTCGCTTTTGGATGCGCGATCAACGCCTCTTTCCTGCCACCCCCCCCCCCCCCCGCGCCCTCTACCCCTTCGCCCCGTAGATCGCGCGCCGTGTCCCGGTGAAATCGAGCACCGTTAATTTCTACAGGGATCTTACCTAGCGTAAACATGCACCTTCCATTCCCGTTCTCACCGAGGCCGCAAGACCTCCTATAATTCCCGAGTCTCGAGCAGGCGTCGCGGCGCAAAGCGGCAGCTCTCCCGCCGGCAGGTTGCTAAAGTACGCACGCGGAAACGCAGGGCCCGGCGAGTTCTTTCCTGGATGGGTCGTAAACTTATCGCGAAATATGTTTCTTCATCGTCGAGCGTTCCCCTCGTCGGAACGGCGCGTCGTACGTTCGTTTCGGAAAAGTCTGGCGACGTAGAACCGGGGGTAGGTGGGAAGAAGGCAAAGGAGGGGAAAAAGGCACAAAAGGAAAGTGGCGAAAAGGGGAGCGCGAGTGAAAGGCGTAAAAATCGCAGGAACCGCGCACGCTTGGAGGTACATAAACTCGAGAGCCCGATAAACTTCGCAGCTACCGGCTGCAACCTACCCTCTGCGTCCCACCCCCTCCCTTCCCTTTCCTCCGATTTTTTTTTCACCCCCCTACTCCAGCCCCCTTGTCGGCTCCCTATTTCTTCTTTCCTCTTCGCCTGGCAAAATTGGCCAGCGCTAGTTCGCGACGCGGGTCACGTGCAAATCGCTAAGTAGTAAAGTCAGACGATGGCCAGACCGGGCGGTGGAATTCAAAACGACGCCTGCACAGCGTTCCTTCGGAACCGTTTCGTTTGTTGGGGGATGAACGCGAAAAGGGGTACGAACAGGGGTCTCCTGGCTTACGCGAGAAGTGGCCACGATCCGGCGCTCCTGGCATTCTCGCGGTGGAGTAGAAATCGACCTGCTTCTTTGTTCTCTCTCTTCAGTTAGCCGCTAAGGCTAGACACCCGCAAGAGAGGTTAAGCCACCCGGAGATTCAGAAAATTACGTATGCAACTTTGTGCGCAAGTAGAGTAGAGGCAAATCTATTTTTTGTTGGTGCCATAGTTCGGCTTTTAGGGGTGAAATCACCCTTTGAAGGAGTGTAGAATTTTCTTTCTCGTCCAATATTTCGAGAACGGTGAGGGATATCGAAAAGAAGTTTAACCAAAAGTTGCATCTTTTTTTATGTCTACAAAACTGTGTAAAAATAATTATCGAAAAATCTATACTTTTCAAATTAACCCCGTCACCGACTCTTAATTCGATAATTATTTTTACACAGTTTTGCAGATATAAAAGGAGAAGCAACTTTTTGTCAATCTTCTTTTCGATATCCCTCACAGTTCTCGAAATATTCTACCCTTCGAAACCGGATCATGACACCAACAAAAAATAGGTTTGTCTTACACATGAACTATTCTATTTGCTTACAAAGTTGCATCATTTTCTGAATTTCCGGGTGGTCTAACATCCCTTGCCAGTGACGCGCGCAGACTGCGAAGGGGATCCGAAGGGAGGATTACAAATGATGGCCCGAATTCTTCGTAAGAAGTAGCGTACGCATCGTTATCCTACCTTACGCTCCCACAAATACTCGTATTCTATCCTCGTTTCAAGATTGAGGTAACTGCAAGGGTCTGTTGGCTTTGTAGATAAATATATTATACTAGCAAAAGACACCCGCGCTTCGCTTCGGCTCTAACAGATATGTATTAAGGACTCCATGAAAACACATTTCATCCCTTTTCACCACCTCTTTAGGGGTTGATTAAGGCAAAATCCTGCAATTGGTTTTTAGACATCTTAGGTAATCTTTGTGAGTAATAACCAAGTTAATATCTAATCGAGCCTGAGCGATTTTGAGGAATTCGTGAAAATACATTTATTACACTTTTTTAAACCATTTGGGAATAGAATTTCCAAAAATCCTTCCTCGGTTGGTACCTACCTACCTTCCAAATTTCACGTTCCTGAGTTAAACGGTTTGAGCTAGCCGTTGATGAGTCAGTCAGTCAGTCAGTCAGGACTTAGTCTTTTATAAATATAGATAGATTAGAAAGCTTCTTTTTCTTTTCTTAAGTGAAATTTCTGCAAACACCTCGCGATTAATTTAGATTCGGTAAGAATGACGTAATGTAAATGCAAGGGGAAATGGAAACAGAGATGGGATTCAGTTTGAAACCGTATTTTTCAGTTCCGTCAGTGTTCTCGAACGTGAATAATAGGAGCACCCTGTACATCGGTCGGCCATGCGCGTGAAATATACGTAAGTAGCGGGCGCACGGTGTGGAATTTGATCGAGGCCATAACTCACACTATCAAATATTCATTCTGTATTGACTAATAGATGCAGTATCTGTCGGGCCGGTAGTGGCCCAACACGTGCAGAAAATATATACACGGACACGTACCACGATCGCTTCGGATGGACCGCTATCGGTTTAAAATGTCGGTTCGGTCGAGGAGAGATGGAATAATCATTGACGTTCGCTAACTGTTTCTTCATTCGGTACATGGATAAGAAACAAATTGGATTAAACAACGATGAAGCCTTCGTGTTAATTTAAAAAAAAGTGCTGCTATATGTCGCAGTAAAATACGCGATAGGGTAAATTCGGGGCTGTTGGTACACTTACCATAAAATAGCTATTAAAACTGACACTGATGTTATTTATTTTATCGGAACAAACATAATATGTTCAGAATTTTATACTGGTTGATACGCCGAGAGATGGTCCGCCATTTTTGGGAGAGATGACCTACATAATTATTCATAAAAAAATAACAAAAAAAGAAAGCAAAATTATTTACAACTATAGATTTACTGACATTTTATTTGTTCACGCTAAAGAAGTAAAGAACGCAGTAAACAAAAATTGAACTACCTACTGGCGATTAACAAAGTAGATGAATACTAGAGTGAACGAATAAAATAAATAAACAAATATAAGGAAAAATAATCCCTCGCAGTACATGTATTGTAAATTTAACTGACAATATAAAAGTTTAGAAAGTGCTCACCTACAATTTAAAAGTGAATCATTTATTCCAATAATGACTGTACCAACTCTCCTTTCTGTAGGGACGGGTGGTCCTCTCGTTAGGTTTGAAAGGAACAATTCATATGGCGAAATACTTTCGCTGCATTGTCCCTCAATACCTTTACTCTCTTATTATCCAAAACATTAATCGAAAATTAACTAAGATGCATATTTTATATATGGTAAAACAGGTTAAATGTAACCTCAGTCTACTTTTCACAGCCTATAAATCCCGAAAGCACAGAAGGAAGCGAAATGACGCTATTCATTTAACTGTTTAGCTTCTGGAGAAGCAATTGGTCTGCACTTTAACGCGTTTTTACGTACAGATTTTGCAATCTAGGGACCGCACCAACTCCCCTGCCGTACCGACAGCCCCGGGATTTACCCCACGTATTTGTTTACATTTTCGCTGAATGTCATAAGCGTCGCTCTCCCATTAAAGTGTAACATACTATTGCAACCGTGGAGTACACGTAGCGCTAACCGAAATGTGACCTTTACATTTGTCATGCAAATGCGGTGGGGTTGGAATCGAATCGACAGCCAACCCTCGTCAAATTCTCCGCCAGAGATATTACATCACGGCGAGCATCGAACAGCGAAAAACAAGGACGAGGGGGTGGGGGTGGAAAAGTGGGCTTATCCCGTTATTTCTTTATCGTCGCCCGGGGAATACGACGCGCACTCGAGCCGTTAATACCGAGTGTCCGAGAGTAATTATTCAAATTGATTATCCGGGAGGGCATTTGCACGTTCAATTGGGACGACGATACGATCTCTCTTTTTTTTTTTTGCGGCCCGGCTCTTTTTTCCACCCGTTGCAGAACGATCCTTCCGCGTATGACGCATTCGATCGATCGACGGCTCTGCCAAACAGCGTGATACTTTCCTATAAATCCGCGCACCAAATTTTAATACCCAACGACTCGACTAGAAATTGCAGGCCGGAAAAGATTTGCTTGTTGCCCTGCTCTCTTTTAACCTTCGGTTCCCGGTGAATTATTCAGAGACGCGGGGAGGTTATCGATCCTGACGGTTTTCATTCATTATTCCCAAGAGGATATCCGAAGGATTCCCCAAGGAGCCAGCCGGTTGTGTTTCTTTTTTTATCAATCATGAATCCTCTCGATAATCGTTTCGTTATCGGGTTCCCATGACGTTACTGGCTCCCAAGTAGCCCCTACACCTGGCAGTTATGCTTCTCCTTTCGGGAACCTTTTTTTTTATCTTCCAAATATTCCTCCGAACCTCAGGGTAGTCATTTCCGCGGTAATCGATAACACGAAACTCTCTTCCTTGTTTCTGCCGCCGGGTAGCCTCGCCAAACATCAATTCGCTTCAAAAGAAGCACAAGTAGGAGTGATACACGCGCGGAAGAAAGGGTCGTCGGAAACGGGCTCCGCAGAAATCGCGAAGGGTGTACCCGTAAAAAGGGATTGGAGGGTTTATTTCGCGTGTGCTAACGCTGAACAACTTCTCCCGCTGAATTCCTATGAACCGTCAACAATTTATTGAACGTTGCACGAGCGTATCAGTGACGTTTATTCGAGCCGGAACCGTTTTCGTCCCCGCAGCTGGCCGGCTCGTTCTTTTTCGTCAGTCGTCGATGTAACCCTTCCCTCTTTTTCTCGCGTGTCACTCTTTTTCCCTCTGCCCGTTGCCGCTTCCCCATCCCCCCGTCTCTCTCTTTCCTGCTCTTTCCTTTTTTCTCCCTTTTTTTTTTAATTTTCGGTAACCAGCACGCTCGGTGCGGTCTGTCGGCGGCGAAATTGTCGAAATCGATCGACCGTTCTCGACGTACCAGTCCCACGAGTGTGTCCGCGCGAAATCCACTTAAATACACTGGCCCATTTTTACTCACGCCGTAGCACGCGAATTGAAACACGATTCTTTCGGGCCACGATGGGCGGGAAAAAAAAAGTCGACAGCGACGAATGAAAACCGCTCGCTGGCGTCCTGAAATATTAATAAAGTCACGCGAGTTTCCGAGTGGCAACTGATGCCTATCGAGCTTCTTTGCGAGCTACATTCTTCCCGAACTTTTCTCCGCGATATTGTAGTTTTTTTAGCGTTAATATTCGCGAGACTGATCAGGGGATGCGAAATTCTTTACCTTTCTTTTTTTTTTAAACGATTAAATGAGTTTCTATGCATAGGTTATATTGGGAGAGTAGCGGAGAGGTGGGATGAAAGGGACGCTGCACTTATGTGAAAGATAAAGGATTTGGGAATGACGAAAGTATTTTTGTTTTGTAGCAACACTGTTCTGAGCAGAGCGTCGCCTTTTTCGGGAGCTCCTAAATCTCCGACGACGCAATGTCACTTTCTGTATGGTGGTTTAAGACCGCAAGAATTCAATGATCGAGGGATGATGCGATAGGGGAAAGGTGCTATAATAAGGACAGGATTTGAATAGGACAAATCATATTTTCAAAATTCTAAACACATACAAATTATTTTTCTGTTTAAAGCAACACTAGTGCCTGGTCGTTTGACGTAAACTTCACCGCGGTCTCATTCGCAACAGATCAGTAATCCGCGGTTGACGTTCTTCTGATGTAAAAGTAAAAGTTTGTTTAGTCTTCTGGGGCGGTTTGTGAGATAAAGTTATATACTAAGTGTGACAGTCTTATATCATTAAAAGTGCTCGATTCCAGAAACGAGTGCTGCGTCTGTAGAGAAAATTTTGCAAACGGCCTATTCAGTTTCTTTTTTCTATGTACCATTAATGATATTTTAACAATTGATCTCATTTTTGTTCCAATTTTGTTTATTTTCATGGACGTGTCCATTTCGTGACGTCTAATGTCCCATTTAAGCGGACGGGCCGTTTATTTGTTATCTAAATCGTATACTATGAAACGAACGCTACTCAATTAACACGTTGACTGCCCACGAAATCTGGAGGTGCTATACTCGACGCCGAAAATTTTTTGTTTACGAGCCCGTGCACGGTCCGATCGCTCCGATCGGTGCGGTCGGCGTCGGTCACAGAACAAAAAACACGCCGATCGGTGTAGTCGGCAGTCAACGTGTTAACAAAAACTAAATGTTAATCCATAAAAACATAAAAAAAAAAGTGGATCCGTCCAAGGAGTCCTGCCTGCGTCTGACTATATACCGAGCGCTACTACTTGCTCAGCTTTCCTCGTAAGGAAACAGTTCGCGAGGGGAGCAGAGAAACAGGCTTTTTCCTAGCTTCTAGTTTTTACTCACTTTCTTTCGCGAAGAGATCGTAGTAGAGGAAATTTTCTCTTCATTGAAGGAGGAATCGTGCGGCACCTGTTCGTTTCTACAGTTTCCTCTGCGAATCCCTCGGTCGTGCTTCTGATCCAGTCGAAGATAACTCAACGAAACGGATTGACATTACAAGCGGAATATCGGGGCTGAAAGGGACGAGTCGCAGAGAGAATGGAGGGCAGCGTAGCGTGACGGGAATGAAATAAACACGATCGTCACGCGTAATTATGGTGAACGCCGTCAGTCGATGGATTCGCCTCTCTTTCTATTCCTCCCGTGCCGTCCCTCCCCTATAATGGAATTGTCTGGTCCCTTCGGCCGGCAGTAACATTTTATTCCGACAAATAACGGCCGCGTTTATCCGTGGAAACAATACGACACCAAATATGTACACATCGCAGCGATTAAAAGATATATCGAACCAAGTGCAGAATGAAAAGCCCGACCGTAACAGAATTATCACCGGCGAGAAAGTGTTCGTTCTGGTTCACCGAAAGGTTCATTAATTTTTATTATCTGCGTTTCGATTTGATCGATCCGGCTTGTTAGTTCGCTCGTTTTTATCAGAGCGTCTCGCGTGCCGCGGGATCTCGTTCGAATATTTAAATTCCTCCGGCGGTGGTGAAAAATTTGGCGAATTCCATCGAAACGTTAATCGACGGGCTAGCGATAATTCTCGGAAGATTTAACCGAATTCTAAATCGAAATAGAATGTACCCCCCCGGCTGGCCGGTTATGAAAAATTAATATCGCGTTCGTCGGTGTAAAACGAGCGCAGGGTAGAGCGTGGCTTCGTTCATGACAGCCACCATTATGAAAATTTGACGTGCCGGTACGTGACATACATGTATTTTAGCCTGCTTCGTTGGTCACATATTTTGATCCCTCCACCTGCCCTTCACTCGATGATGGTCACTATTTAAACCTCGCGCCGCAGCGTCACTAGACGCTGATTTATCGATGGTACTTAAAGGGCCTCCCTTGGCGGACGAAAAATGATGCGAACTTCGGGAATTATTTAAAACAAAACCATTAAATATATTTACTTCCAGATTTCTGGCTTCATTTGTCAATCTTTAGAGAATATGGGAAACAAATTCTATGCAAAAATACTGGTTTTATCCGGAGTTATGGTTCTTCAAATAGAGCGGCTTACAAAAATCATATGCGCGTTGCTAGCATAAAATTAACATTCAGAATTTAGCTAGCATTTAAAATTTTGTGTAATTTGTACGAGTGTGGCTATGCCTGAACTAGATTAAATGAGAAATACTGAAAATTAAAAATAAAAATGGCAGCGCCTCATGGCAAATTCTCTGGTTTCTTAAGTCGCAAAATTCTAATTTCGCACAAACCGACTTAGTTTCAATACCAGCGAGAATGGGACAGCTACTGAAGGTTTAAGCCAAGTTTGAAGTAAATCGGGTAATTGGTTTTTGAGATATCATGCTAACCACTTCGAAAAACATGGTTTCGAGAAAAACGCATTTACAGTTTTGGGTACCTAGTGTTTCTCTTAATTGAATTTTCTTTTAAAATAATAATAATAATAATAATTCGACTTTATTCGCCACAAATGTGGTCTAAATATGTATAAATATAGGCATAAAGTTTCTCTTAAAAAAAATCCCAAGTATCGCATTCTTTTCGGGCCGTGAAGGTAAGGAGACCCTTTAAATCTGACTCGCTACGGGGGCGAATCGATAGTGCGAAGACGTTGATATAAATTCCACGGGGTGGATATATAACCACGTTAGGACACTATTTAAATAATCGCCTACCCCAAACCTGCCGTTCCAAGCCCCCTCCCTTTCAATTCGCTTCGCGGCGAGGAGGATCCTTCAGGCATCGCGAAGTCAGTGGAAAAGAGCTACCCTCCCGAGAGAAGCCATCTGCGCCACATAATACCGTCGTAAAATAGAAGTCATTCGCGATCCTTAGAAACGGGGCACGCCTTGCGAGTAACGGTCCAAGGGAACAATAAGGGCACCTCGTGAAAGGGAGTGCCTTCCGCGCGCATAGCTATAGCGTCCAGAAACCGAGCCCCGCGCGAAACTGAATTCGAAAAAGCCGTATATTGCTGACCAGTCAAAGGACTCGACCAAACCAAAAGATGATGACGCGGGCCCAGCTGAGGCTGTATAACTCCGAACCTGGTAAATCTCATCGCCCAACGACTGCCAGGGTGAATAAATAGTCGGCTACCCCATCTTCGCCGCCCGCCTTCGGTGCGAACCACGGATTATCCGGTCGGTGGAGAGACGCCGCGAGATTGAATATTGTATTCTTTCCAGCGTGAAAGGGTGAGTGGCGCGGGGGGGGTGAGTGGGTTCGCTGGAGGCAGAGTCGACAACAGTACGTAACAGCTGACGCCATCAACTCCGGGCGCAGCTACCCCTTCCTCCCCCTCCGTATTTTCTCCCCTGGAACGAGCACCGTCGCCCTTCGCGGTGCTTGGATAGTACTTGAATACAGAGCTTTCGCACTTCAATCCATCTGTCTACTCCTGTTAAGAGTCCAACGTCCTATTGGTCGGCGTCCCGAACACACGCGAGGACGCGGGGGCGAGGAGTGGGGGAGGGGGTCGCAGATTAAAACCGATGGAAAATGAAGTCTTCGGATCGGCTGGATAGAAGACGCCCCGGGGCCAGGGCGGTAGAATTTAACGGAGGAGGGAATTCCGGATGCTTGCGGAAAGCTGCGGATTGCGATTCTTTTTTTCCTATCATTTTTCGTTGCTTTTCTTGGGAAGGGGCCGCGGGATGAGATCGGTCTGAAGTGTTTCACAGGGAGTTGTTGATGCGGGCGCAATGATGGGAATGCACTTCACGGAACCGTCGAGGGTCGCGGCTGTTGGGAGGATTTCTATTTTGTCGCAGATGGCGGGTTCGTTTAGCTGATGGATCGAGGAAGCGGGGGAAAGTTTCCTGTTAAGTCTCGATTATGAATTCATTGAACGGTCCGTCGAGTAATTGTGAAATAAGTGGAAAGGTTCGTGTTTGCGAGAGCGTCTAATAAAAGTATTCAAGTACCACGTTAGGGTGGCCCTTATTTTCTTTGGTTCTCACCTCCGAATATGGTTGCATTTGATAAAAAAAAAATAGTCCTTGAAAAAGATTATTGCAAATCGCATGTTGAAATAAGGGCCACCCTAGTGCCATTTGGTATCTAATCAATTTCACTCTGTGTTGCCATTCCTTCGAAGAGACCGCGACCAACGGGATTTGCCTCTGTATCGTTTTGCTTTTTCTCCCCACTCCTCGCCGCGGGAACAACGGCCACGGCCAAAAACCATAACTAATTGCCGATGCAAACAGTTCGTTCTTGTTGTCGCTGTCGGGGATTTCGCGACCGGCGAATAACTGCGTTTCGCGTGTTTGCGTAACGGGGAATATTGCCGGGTGGTCCGCGCTGATCCGTTCGCGATACGTATCTGTATGTATTGTAAAACCGCGGCCTTTTTAACCGTGAACATTCAATTTCTGTTTTCCGCCTGCCCGCCGGCCGGCCGCGATCACGCAGGCCCCGACGTGAATTATTAAATATCGATTATGGGAAATTGCGGTCTGTTAATGGAAAAATGCAATATTCAACCGCGACAAAGCGACGTCGCCGTCCACGAGTGAATAAATTAATTACGAATCGCGGATGACTTGACGCTGCAACGGGCAATTCGCAGCGAAGCAGAAAGATACCTCCGCTCCTCTACTATTCCTCCCCTTCCTTTAATTCCATCTACAACCATTGAAATTCTAAACTCGTGATCCCCGATTTAAGGTTTCGTCCGCGCGAAAGATGACCGCGGCAAGGATGATCCGCAATTTTTTATCAAATTCTTTCTCGAGTGACCGTATCGGGACAGAGTTACATAGAAATGCCAGCTTGGCGAACTATTAATTGGAATAATCAGGGGGCCGGTAGATTTCCGGCAGAGTATTTTAAATTTTCAGCAGGAAATTAACAAATTCCTGGATATCTCGCGTTCATGCAGCATCGTGTAATTTATGTTTCGCCGTTGTTGGGCGTGTGAATAATTAATTATTAAATCGAGGGGTTGCTGCGTCGATTCCCATCGACTCGTGTATCGCGCGTTAAACATTGTTCCGTCAATATGGAAATACGGTCGGCCCCGGTTGTTGAAGATGTTATAACGTTGATGAAGTATACGTCACTCTTTCAATCATGCCGGGGAAATTATTTACTTCGATCGCGGTAATCCGAGGCTTTCGATCGAAGGGGGTGCATTTAATTTACGGGCTGCGCCGCACCCCCTTTATTTCTAGTGTTTTCCACGGCGCAGATTCGACGGACGTTCATATTTAATCGATTAGGAAGATTGGGTAGAAGGGCCGAAGGTAAAGGGGGTAATAAAGGGAGCAACCCTTCCTCGATCGTTTGACCCTCGTTGAACAACGAGTTCGCTGGCAAGTTTGATTTAGATGCTAGGGGATGGAATGTGTGGCGTGATATTCTATCGTTCCACTACGTTCAGCGGTTTCGTCATTCTCCTCTTCGTACATTGGTTAGACGAAGTTTTAGGTGTAAGGGACAGGTGCTGACAGAGAATTCAGGAGTGGACAAAGATTTGATTAAACCGACGAGGGAAATTACTTAAATTCAACGTCTTCAAATAGCCGCGGCAAATATCCTTAATTGAAAGTATTAAGATTCAAAGTGTTGGTGGAGGTAAGTTTTGGAACTGCTCGGGGGATTTGCTTGAAATTCATAAAGCAGAGCAGTCGCGGGCAAAGTAAAGATAAAACAGACGCAGCAGGCACAAAAAGGTTGGTACAAAACTGTGTAGTAATTAAGAGGATAATGATGGAGTCGATGGTACCTTCAGTCTCCTTTATGAAAGTGCTGGGTTTTCGACTTTCTTTGTTAAGCGTAGCACAAAGTGAGGCGCATTAAATAAAGGAGCTGGACCACTTCAAGTCGATTAAATTCAGGTCAGTAAGCTGTACTTCGCCTTGTATATAGTTCACCTTCCCAGCAGCGAATAATTACAGGTAACTGGGAGACGTTCATTTGTTCGTCGGAGAAAAGACTGCAGGCTGGTCCGTTGCCTCATGGGAAATTTTTCTTTGTATTCGTTGTTGATCTCCACAAGCCTGTTTTTGTTTCTTAAGGGGTTACATGGGTATTAGACAGATAAAATAAACGGTTTCTTTTGGGATAGATCGTAGAGCCCGTAATAACTCAAACCATTTCCTCTTTTAACAATTCCTTCTTCAGGATTCATGACGTGCTTTCAAATAAGAATGTTTACAAAATATTAAAAAATAATTAATATAGAAGACATCAAAATTAGTGCTTGCGTAATGCGCACCTCCATGTGGTGAATACGATTCCGATTCACCGACTCGTCTAAAAATAAAATCGCTGTATATGACTATCCTTTAACTCAAAATCTACAAGGTGGCGTTTGGTCGAAAAGAAATTGAATAAAAATACACGGAGTTATACAACAAATATCAACTTTTCACGATTTTCCAGAAATAATTCTCTGACAAATGTTACCTTAAATGTTGTTAAAGTTATGCGACCTTAGCAAGCTAGTGCCACCTTGTGGAGAAAAGTGTTTTATAGCTTCAGTTAAAATTCAACAAAAAACATCGATCCATTCTCGAGTTACGATGCTCACCGTCTTGAGAAACATAGTTTTGAGAAAAACGGCTTTAAAGCCCACCGCGGCGCGTTTACCTGCATGGCCCGGCCCTTACTTCATACGCCGTAACTCTCGCAATTTTTCAAATTTTACAATGAGCTCTTTTTTAAAATATTTCTAAGACTTGTGGCTATCATAAACAATTTTTTTTTATTTTTTACCCCCTCAATTTTTTATGGGCAATCAAAGTAAGTGTAGTACACATCGTATGCACTGTTATGGAGATATCATGGCAGCTATTTTGCAGCATCATGGCAAAACGCACAATCTTCACGTCTTCATACAGGTATGTCATACTAATTTTTCCCCGACAAAAAAATTTGTAAATGTAGTTAAAGGGACGATTAAGATTTTAGAACAAAAAAAACTTCGCGTACTACGCTTACTTTGCTTGCCCATAAAAATTCCACTATTTCCACCATCGGCTCAGCCAGGAATAAACATCGATGCGTTCCGAACGCGTTCCCCATAATCGATATTCCCGTGTGGTAAAAACTTGTCGCGTGCCGGGCTGCCGACGGTTCCGCCGGCGAGCCACTGTTCCCCGACGATCTTTCCACGTGTTAGGCTCGTTCTCCACGGTGCCCATGGGCCGAGGAATAGTTTCCCGGCGCGGCCTGTGCGGAGGGGCTGGGAGAGGGCCAGCGTGATAAATAAATAGGGGTCGATGGTGTTGTAAACGTCCGGCGTAAAGTGATTTAGCCACTTCATTGGCTCATAGAGAGTTAAGTGCAGACGCGGGCTACATAAACGCCAGCCGAGAGATTCACCGTGCCCCATCCTGTTCGTTTCTTTGGCCTCGTCTTTGCGCCACCCCTTAGCCACCGTCCACCCCGACCCCCCAACGCCGTCACGTCCATCCTCGGACGCGTAAATCCCGGGGTCTACACAGCTCCCAAGCATCGCCAGCGTTCCACGGTTTACTCCCCTACGAGCGTAAAATGTGCCTTTATTTTTACGTCGGATTTAACCGCGGACTTCCAGAACGATCCCCCTCGCGGGCCACCCTCTCGCTTCTCCCCCCCTCCCCCGCCACCCCCTGTGTCAATAACTGGGATCCACTCGGGCGGCTTTACGGATCCGCTGCTTATTTTCACGGTGGGTTACGCGGCGGGATTGTTAATTTCACTGGACGAATCACAGAGGACGGTTTACTTTTCGAGGGGAGATTTTAGAACGGTTGCTAGGACGGTTTGAACCTGCCGCGTCATTACACGGTCAACTTTTCTCTCCGGCTCCTCGTCGTCATTCCGCGCGCGAGCAAGCAAGCTGTTAATAAGCAATCGAGCACGCTTAGGTACTCGATTATTACCGATTCTCGCGTGACGAACTAATTCGCAGAGGTTACATTCACCTATTTCATTGGGTTTGAATTGACGATCAGTGGAGGTTGAAGCTTTAATAGTTGCTCTTCGTATGATATTCCGTGGAATTTCCGAGATCGGTATCGCGGAGTCGAAGGTTCGTCCGTTGCCATTTGTTTCGATCTAACGAAACGGCCGCGAGTTTATCGTAACGACAGACGATAGAATTAGAGTATTAGGGGATTCCCGTGACGCGACACCGAGATTACTGGCTCCACGGGATCGAGGAGCGTACCTTTTAATCCCCCTCGGCCCCCCGGGGGCCACTTCCGGCCGATTTCAGAGCACAGTGGCGAGAAAAAAAATCGCCGGATAAGCGGTCAGATTACTGAGAAAACGGGGGCGTTATCATCGGATCGGGGTAGATGGAACAACTTGAACCGGGGTGGCCCACTCTCTCTCTCTCTCTCTCTCTCCCTCTATCTCTCTCTGTCCCTCCGGGTCCCATGGTCCGGAGCGAAGCGATGCCTGACTCTGATTGAGCCTGTTTTACTCGAAATGGACTCGGGCAAAAACCATCCCTGATTATGCTCCTATCGGGATCATCTAATTGCCACTAACTTTCCCCGGTGCAATGAGTAAAGACCGACGAACAATCCCTCTCGGCCTGGATTAACGGAGTCGCATCGGTCGGATCCTTATCGCGGCCGTTCCGGTACGCCCGTTCTGCGTATGGTGTTCGAGTTCTGTTCATTGAAACGATGAAGCGTTCGATCTCTGGGCTGCATCTTTTAGATCGCTCTTCTCTTCTCCCTTGTCGAGTGAGAACAAGTGCTCTTTGTGCCAGGCGATGTATGACTTTAACTAAGGTAAGGTAGGAGTAATAAGCCCCAGCAGCTATTACCTAAGGCGCAGCCTTCATTTTTTTCCAGTTAGGTCAATCTACAACACTGGTAGCGCTGTAAAATAACAAAATGGTTTGGAAAAAAAAGTTTGACGAGACACCGTTTCTCTTCTTCTTATCAATCACTTTCGAAGTTTTTTCCACTCGACGCAAACCCGCCGTTCCATCGTTTACCAAAATTCGAGTAGATACGTCGCGAAGCGTTTGAAATCAGAGCGAACGAACCCTTCGACGATACAACCCCCGAAAGGAATACAGATTCGACCGAACCCCCTGTGAATATAAAGCCGGGCGAGATTAATACAGAGCCAAGGATCGCTCGTGTATGAAAATACTCGCGACACGGTTTCCTCCCCATTGTGGCAGCAACAGAAATCGTCGGGTTTACGCGAGTAGGGGTTGAAGGAGGGTTCGCGAGACGTCAGTACAGAGGCTGATCCGTCGGGGGAGACGTTCTCAACGGTAAGAGGGCATGGAAATCGTACAAAGACGATGAAGACGTCGGGCCGCTTTTCCAGGAAGTACCCGATGCTTAATCGAGTAGATAAATCGGGCTAAGGTACACGCCGCGGAACGATGCTCAATAAGAGTCCTCTTCTATCGAGGCCGGCGGAGCGTAGACGCGGCGAAGAGGCTGGCGGGGGGTAAGTGGAGAGGAAAAGCTTATGCCGCCGCAAAAATATTTGTTTGCTCGGGAGTTGCGGGGAACAACGGGAGAATTTCGTTTCGCGGGTGGATCGCGCGGATACTGAACGCCCGCTATCGTAAAAGTAAGGACGGTGTTCGCTCCTTTGATATCGATACTTACGCCGCTAGTATTCTTATACCGCAGCTCCAGCTTTTGTCAACCGTAGCCGGAATATCTTTCGCGGGGAATGTAAATAGGATGCAGATCCCCTGACTTTTTCCTCGTCTCTCGCTGTTCCCGTAATGTTTACGCGGGACAAAAGGGAAAAGATATTCGGAAAGGATTCGCGTGAACGACGATCGAGAGCACCGCGGAGATTTAACGATCGCGATCGACGAGCGATGCCGTTGGGAACAGCGCGTAGTCGTCAAACATGGAATGGATGTGTGTATCCTTCGACGACTTTGTTAAGGTGCAAATCCGCGAGACAAAAATATCGCGTCTCACTCGAGTCTTGTGTCTCGCTAATCTCACGAGGCAATTATTTCATTATTTTTTAATTATTTTGCCATTAGTTTCGCGAGATTCGATTCTCGCGAGATAAGCTTTATGATATAGTTTCAAAAGTCTCATCTCTCGTGAAAATTTCCATTACTTACATTTTGTTATTGCTGAGATTTTTGTATCGCGATAGAAAAGTCTCGTGTAAAATCTTATCGTGGATTCGCACCTTCGCGAATGTTCTATGGACTCGAGTGAGTAGTTCCATTTGTGGTGTCCCAGGTTGCGGGTTTACTCGACTTAATTTTAATTTCACCGCAAACACCGCCGTGGAAGATTTATGTAGAAATATTCATTATCGGTGTACGGGGCTCGTCCCGGGCCCACTTCGTAGGGAAGTTCGAAGTATAGTTGCGCGACGATGTAATTGGAGTTCGAAAGTTTGGATTCATTAGTGCCGAAGCGGCCTTATCTTGAGATCTAATTCGTGATACTTGTAGGATAGGCCGAGAGGCCGCCTGTTACTTTCAAGGACTTCCAAAGTATCCTTCGTTTGCCTTCGGTTCACGTACGCGGCCCCAATCCCTCGAACGGTTTCTAACGAGCGACTGCAATGCCAGCGGCGACTAAAAATTCCTCGGCTTATCGATCATCATTCTCGCCCGCCGCTTTTTTCATCGTTTACTGATCGAGCATACTTCGTCAAACATAAAGCTACCAGTCTCCAGAGAGCCACAAAGTGCTTTCAAAATATTTCGCGCGTTACAGCTTTCGCTACGCGCCCCTTTTCCAAAATGGCTCGGACCTGTTCAGCGTTATGGATCGAACGGCGAAAAGAGTCGCTCGCCGTTTTCCCGTCGACTCCCCGCCAATTACAACTCGAACAAAGGACGTTTACGCGAATAATCGCGTTGCCGTTTAACGGACCGGACTAATTACCCGTTCCTCCCGAGCAAGGAACGCATAATTCTCCGGCGGAAACGACAGCCAGCAGATTGGAAACTCCTTGAATCCAGCTCAGCAATGATTCGCCTGGCACGCGCCTCGCTTACACGGCCAGGTGAAATGGATTAGTTTCGCAAATACACAAATACCTTTGGAGGAAGCGTGTTTCGTGGCCGTTACGCCTAATTTAACCAGTGTTTCTGCGCTGCCGGAAGTCGATGGCGCCCTCGAAGTCAGACGGATCGCGTCGATTCCCATCGATCCCCCGATCGCACCGCGGAGGCTGCAAACTTGCCGATCGTTTCGATTATTCTGAAACGATATTTGCTTCTTGTAGCTCTTTGGTATCTGGGACAATGTTTGAGAGGAAATATAGAAATCTTTTTAGGCGGAAGTCTCTCGAAGATAGTTTATAAATATGGCACGATAGTAATTTGTTTTCCTATTATTTATTCATCTGCACTCAAAAGTCGTGTAATACCCGGGGGCTAAAGTACTACGTCGCGCTATTGGGACTGGCAGTCGCGACGTCCCGAGACAAATATGAACGGAGAGAGTAGGCCGATTGTAGCTTAAAGAGTATTTTTTATTAAAGGAATAATAATGAAGCTTTCTATAGACGACATGTGTGATTTTACAAATTCAACACTCTTCATGCCGCAATTTTGTTGAAGTTGAAAGAGTTTTGAATGCAGATCATATTATATTTTGCGGCAGGCAAAGTGCCAGTAATGACTGTATTTATTTCGTTACATTTTATTTGCAAACGCCGAGTTTAAAAAGTAATCGTCGAGAGATTACTGGATCGATTTTTGCTCCTGGATAAATAAATTGAATTGAACAACTCTTTTTCCATAAATAGTACGAAATATCTTGGGACAGAATCGTGACTTTTTCTTTCAAGTCCCACCAATTTCTCAACTTTTAACTTTTTTTTTCGTTTGTTAGGTTCATCGATAATGTAATTATACTAGAATTAAGAAAATCTATGCTTTTTTATTTCAGGAAAGAATTGGGACTATCATTACAATCGCAAATTTGCAATTCTGACGCGCGAGTCCTAACGAACGTGTTCGTATATCTCCATTTCTACCAAACACTTTGGAACGAAAAAATTAATTTGTATTGTTCGAATGTGAACTAAAATACCCTGAAAGTTTGGGAAACACCCGCTTAACAGTTTCTTAGAAACAAATTCCCAAGAATCACCTTATTCGTAGCGTCCTAAATAGGGTTGTCCCTTTAATCTCAGAAGAGGATAATAATATTTTAGAAATAAATAATAATTATAAAATGGAAGCTATCTTAGGAAAAAAAGTGGTGTACAGAATTTTTACAGTCACTGAAAGTAGACTCTAAGCAACTTGATTATAGTAGAGAAATTTATACACAAAAATTTTACCACCAACACGAAATGTAAATTTTAAATTAATTATTTACACACTTTCTATAGGCAACCGCAGCCAGCGACCTACTCTTTCAGGTTCTGATTTTCGGCCCCCAGTAGCGTATCGTATTTTAGCCGATCCCAATATCGGGATCCCATTATAATTCATATCCAATCACTTTGAGTGGATTTATCGATGGCAGGAAGTGGTCCGCGCCTTCTTTCCTGACATCCTTTTGCCTCAGAGCTTGCCATCAATCTCTGATAAGTAAATGCTAGTCCACGCGTCTGTTATTCCTAAGTGAAAAAAAATGATTCTCCGTACAGGACCGTAGCTTCGCACGTTTTATCTTTTATTGTTAGGTAGAGGAAAAACGGGTGCTATGTATTCGAAATTATAATAAATCCCCTTAGTGCTCTCTGGCGAATTGGCTGGGGGGACGAGGCAGAAGCAAAGTTAAGTGAATAATCATTAATGACAAGCCGAAGTGCCGATGGGGAGCTAGTGGAAAAACGACGCCCGAACGGACAGTGTCGAATCGAGCCTTGAACGACGTTGATTTTCCGGGAAACTTCTTGGGGAAAGAGGTACGGGAATGTCGGTGGATTCTCAAGTACTTGGCCAGAAATCGGATGGAGGGCTCTTTTTGCGGAGGATAGAACGCGATCACAGCGGCCAGAGGCTGGTTCCACTCTCGGCTGACCCTAATCGGACCAACCCACTGCTAAGTCTGACTAGAACTGGGCGTAACCACTGCGAGGAATCCAGTTATCCGCAACGTTCCTCGATATCCTCTTTTTATTGCTCGCGCTTTGGATGTGTCGCGACGAGAGTTTCGGTTCCTCGAGGTACTTGACGGGCATTCGGCTCGATCCCTTGGCGAAAGACTCTCGAGGACGTCGAAGATTAAAACACCCTCGCGCGATGGAAGCTGCAGCACTTTTTACTCGCGGAAGAGCGTGAAATTAAAGAATTACCTTTCACCAATCGAAACGCCTTGAAATAAATACAGGAGACTATTAAAGACTGCTCTACGTTAAGAGGAGGTTCCGATATTTAGGAATTAATTAAAGGAAAACTACCATAGATAATTTAATGGGACTTGTTACGTTGTATTAAGAATGTCTTAAGCTATAGAAATATATTTTTGTTTCTGTAATTAATCATTGTAAATGGCATTGGGGGATTCGTGGAAGTGGAGGTGTAAAAAAATTCATCCAAAAAGACTTGTAGCACCTAAGGCAGTGGTCTGAAATAAGAAACAGTGCCAGATTATTAAAGGGCACGAAATTCCCTAGTGGACATAGGTTTGAAAATTATTTTTTGCCGGATATACACGGATTTTACCCACGCATTCACCGCTACCCAAATGCCTCTCGCCCTTCTCTCCTTATTCAACGCGTACAAAATTCCTGTTTGCATTTTTCTTTTTGTGTTCCCAAGTTCAATCACATCTCCCACCTATACGTCGAAACGTCCTGGTTAGAAATGTCCCAACGCTGGATTTTCCATTTATGTTGTCTCGTTTGCAAAATACTTTCATCTCACGTTCCGCCTTATCTCTAAAAAATTCTTCGCAACGATCTTTCGTACCGTGTGTCTAATTCTCTTCCTACTCGGCACCAAAATCTTCTTTCGGTCCCCGCACACTCGACATCCAAATTTGAATAGGAATATTTGCGCCCATATAAAGTGCCGTTGGGTTTTGTGTTAATAATTGCGTAGAATTGCAAAAGCACAGGAGAATTTCCATTACACTTCCGCTCAACTTTAAACGCTTATTTCGCCGGACGATAATAAAAGGAACGAGCCGAAAAGCGTAGTGTTATAAATCATTATAAAAATAAGGGAGAGGGTATTGAACGAAGAAAAAAGAAAAAGAAGCAAACACCGCAAATACCGTTTAATCCCCAGCAGCGGGGGAGACTCGCGACAGGGGTGGTACTAGGGGAACCGGCTCGCCAACCGCCGGAAATTACGAGGAGCAGAATTATTTTTCCATATTGGCGTCGTTCGAATCCGATGCACGCGGCGCACGTTATGTCGCGATGGCAGGGGCGATGGTTATTTTCCATCTGGAAAGAAAACATTTGCCAACAGCGTCTCGCTTCCACCCCGCGTCGCGGGATGGATCGTTTTACGGCGGGAAATTCGAACTGCGCCCTCCTATATCGGATTGACTTCTGAGGTGGGACTAGCGGGCGAGGGCGGGGACGGCGGGTTTCCGGTTACACATCAGACAAGTGATGGATCGCGAATAAATGGGGAATATCGGCTGGAAATATTAGAGATATTAAAAAGGAGACGCCCCCTTTGCTCGTCATCCGCATCCTTTTAGAAAAGCCCCGCGCGCCGCTCCTTGCTCGTCATATCCGTCATCTCGACAGATTGAAATCCGACGCTACCAAATTATTCTTATCGAACCGACCGGCCCTCGACGGTAAGCTTTGCCGGGGCTTCGGGGTTCCTTCTTTTCCCTCCCCGCTGCTCAGCCAAAATATCTCGGCGGCGCCGTCGCTGAATGGGGCACTGAAATCAACATTGCCTTCTAATACGAGACCTCCCAGATCAGCAGACACTTCTGCGACCGTCCGCGCGCCACCAGCAAATCGTTAATAAAATGGCCACGCTGGTCATCAAGCACGCCCGTTTCCTCCACCCTCCGAGTACGTGGAGTGGAATTTTATTACGCAAAAGCGGCGATCAAAGGGCCCGTAAAGGTCCAAGAAAACCAGTTAATTAATGGCGGCCGACCGAACAGATGCTCCAACGGCGACAGGCTCGTAAGTTTCGGCTTAATTTCGGCCGGATTTCTAAGACCCTCGGCTCCTCCTTTTCCCTTTTATGGCATCCACCGGAGGCTCGTTTCGCACAACGGAAACGTCGAAGGGATAAGGGGGAGGGCGAAAGGGAAGGTGAGGGAGGAGGGGAAGAAGAAGGAGAGGAAAAAAAGGGAAACGGGAAAACAGCCAAGTCGAGCGAGATTGCCTGTTTTCTAATTTACAACTAGGCAGGGCCTGGCCTTAACAATTTACGCTGCTTCTTACAAGGCCGCCATCCAAGGCTCTCCGCGTGCATCCTCCCGACCCTCTCTCGGTCCAGATTCCGAACGTGGGTGGAGGGCGAAAGAGGCGTCGCGACGCCGTATTGCACCGAGGAGAACACTTTCGCCCAAGCTTCCCACTTCCAGCGTCGTCGTTCGAGAGGAAGAATTACTACCTCGTTAACGGGGCGATTGATTCCGATTATAGCCGGCGTCCTCGATCCTCCAACGGCTGGCACCCGCGTTATTGCCTTCTGGGGAGAAATGATGTAATCTTCTTTCTGCTTGCAGTCCATTGACGGCCGTCGAAAATCCTTCGACGAGAACTTCCCCGGCGCCCAGCGCTGGCGGTTAAACGTTATTTCGCATTTAGAAGGATTATTGAGGGACGAAGCGGGGGAAAAGTGGATGGTTCCTGGGGACGTTCGACTTTAATGCCTTTCTTTCGTTTCTACTTTGCTGCTGGAGCTAGAGGGAAGCGTGACGTTTTTCAATTAGACAACGGATGACCACCGCGGTATATTGGCGGGTATTTAGGGAAAAGGTTTTAGCGCAGTGCCGAGAGCTCGCTGTACTTTTAGCCCGCCTAACGCACCCCGACCCTTTGACCATCTCAATGAACGCAATTTTAAAATTCTGCCACGGTAGCGGCAAGTAATTTTTTAAACTCTAAAGCACTGGCTTGCGCTTTGCCACAGCCTGCGAGGCTTCCCTTTGTAAGGGAGAAACGCGTGTTCGTTGCACGAAGTGCAATATACATTTATGTTTCGCGAAGGGCAGTTGTTGAACTTTTCATCATCGTCCAGAAAAATATTCGCCTTTTTTTAAACAAAAAAGTAAGCCCGGCTCCCTTTCGCGGGCCGAAATTATTTTTACCAAAGTGGAAGAGCTTACGTTAGCGAAAGGCAGCAATTAAAATGCTTCGTTTCGGGATGAATTTTATGTTTGCCCGGACAGCTTGAAATCGGGAAATGAACAGTGAATTCTACTAAAATTCGACCGGGGCTTATTCCGCGTCCCGGATCGTTAGAAAACAGGAACGGCTGCCTCTCAGACCGGCGAATTTGCATTAAACGAAACGGCGCATTGTGATGAATTCGATTAAAACTTTGTTAATAGAGACCTTTGCACACTTACGGGTGGAAGTTTGAACAGTCGCTGTGCGTAAACAGCAACAGAAAGTTAGATATGAAAACCGCAAACTTGCTTACAGTCTAATCTAGTCAGTCGAGTTTCATAAATTTTAAAAGTCAAACACGTTTCCGGATTATCTAACGCTGTAACCGGGGGGAAACTTCCGCCGGTTTCACCCTCGAAACTTGCCGCCCCCCCCCCCCTCCCCGGAATAAGCAGTCGGGGCGGTGGATTAATTTTAACGAAACGAACGAACAATATCCCCGCGGGATTCGAATTAAGTTGCATTTCCCGAAAAGCGGGGAGAAAACTCTCATCGATTCCACGATCATGTAATTTCGATGTTGCGAATCAATTAATTTCTCGTCAGGATCATTCGATAATTCTGCCTCGGTGGAGTAATCTCTTTCTGAGCGTGAAATACCGTTTGCTACAGAAGATGATGTAACGGGCACACAGATAACGAGCTTCGGATTTCCATTAAGCAACTTACAGTGAAAGCAACTTGGTAGTTCGTAATAATCGAGGCCCTATTTTACGGCTGAAAGTTGCACAATGCGTAGACGCGAGGAGTTCTGAAACCGCGAAAAACTCATAAAATATCAACGGATGATCCACCAACCGGTTCCCCCACAATGCACTTTGTTTAAAACCAGAAGCTTAAAGTATTCGCTCCTCGATGGAGTCTTCTTAGCGTGATCAATTTTTTAAGAGCTTCTAGCACCTTGGCGGAAAAATATCCCGCGAGTCTTTAAGGGGGTACTCCAGTGTAGATGGTAGAAAAAAAAACAATTTTTTTCATTATCTCGTAGGTTGTTATATGACAACTTTTTCTGCGAAGTGATTTTTTGGAATTCGAGATATTAGCACAGATGTAGAGGTCCAAAGCTAGTGCTTCCGGTACGGCCAATTGTCTGTAAAAACTTTAAACGCGCTTCCTTTCGAAGCAGGATTTTTCAAGACGGGCGTTTGCATACGTCGAAATAACTGGGCCGATCTAGTGGCTCTTTTATGTACGCGGTAATAACATAACAGGCTACGGTTGGAGGCTCGGGCGAGTTTCTATCTTGTGAAAGATTAATATTACAGAAGGAGAACAGCCGAATTTTTCGTGAAAGTCGATCAGTTTTACTAAAAATCCTGCCATTCGGCAAATTTTTATTTTTGGAAGGCCTCCGTGTTTCCAACCATAGAGGCATCTATAATAAATAAAATAAACCTCAGTTTCTCCATTTCAGATGATCCAGAACAGTTTCCACACTAACGGCCATCGAAGAAGAACTTTTTGCCCAAGCTTGCGCCACCAACTATATCTATGTATATATGCGATAAAAAAAATAAAAAAGGTCCGAGTGTTACTTCAAGCATACAAATCAACAATTTCTTTTGGGTTGGATTGCTTGGACAGCCAATAATCACTATACCGGCACTCTTCACACTTTTTTATGCACGCTTTTACGAGTAATTTAATAAATTCAAATTATCAGAATGTTGAAAATTATTTAAGCTATTAAACGCTAAAAATGGTCCTGCGTAGCGGGCAGCTGTAGTCCCTGTACATAATCCCGGGTGCACCAATCATCTAAAAGCAAAATGCTTTGGGGTGAGTAGTTTCTACATTAAAAACTACGGTTTCGGACTTTCCCCACTTTTTTCACCATATCACTTTGTTCCCCATATTTTAACGAAAAAAAATCGTCTTTAATCCAATACAGTTACAGTTGGCGATACCAATACAGTTCCATCAACTTCGGTAATACGTTTTAATCTTTGATTCGATAAACTATCGACAGAGAAGCTATCTGTCCCCCTGCTTCCTTAATCGAATGAATTCTAACTTCAACGAAGCAACGGTAAACTAAAGTTCGTCCCGCGTGACGATTATCAGACACGACGAAGCAGGTTAACAGTATCTTCGTGATACATTTCACGTAATTACTCCACGCTCCGGGGCTTCTTTTTCTATTTCGCATCTACTTCGTAAAAGCGTAGCTGCCGATATTCGATATTACATTCGCTTGCACGATGGTTCGCGGCAGGTGAGTTTATAACGACGAAACCTTAGGAATCTTCCTTAAGGGTTTAACGATAACGCGCTGCAATTAATGGCCCGGCGAGATTTTCCGGTCGAAGCTTCCCCTCGAAAATTTCTGAAACAAGCGATTCCTCCACGGCGCCGCGGCTGAACTTTCCGTCCGCGGACGGAGCCGTGAACGTTGCTGCGTAACCCGACGCGTTGTTAAACTTATTTCATTAAATTTCCTAGCCAAGTGTCTCGCAGCCAGCGTGAACGTTGAACTCCGCGTTCCAATCCGCGAGGCACTACTAAGAAAATGAAATTTGCAATTCAGATGGCTAAGAAAAGCTACGGCTCTCGGCCGCGGGATTGACGCTCGCCGCTTTTCCGATGAACAAGCGGAGAATTCGAGCTGCCGAGAATACGAGTGACTAATCCCGGCCTGCGCGAATTAGATAATAACGCATTACGGTGCCCCTTAAAACACAAAGTCACAGCGATCGCTCGGAGAGAAACAATAACGGAGATTTAGCCGGAAAAATCGTTGTAACGAACAACAGCGTAATTTCTGATACGGGGGCAGAAACGGCGCATCCCTCGCTAGATTCATCTTCCTAATGGAGCGACGCGTGTGATTTCATTTTCGTTTATTAATTTCGTTAATGGCATAATCTTCGGTCTGTATCCGATTGCTGTCGGCAAGACTGCAGCGTTCCGAATCAATTTTCCAAGTAAGGGAGAATCTGCGCATCCTCTCTTCCCCGCCCGTCCCCCCTCTTCGCCCCCTTCTATCCCCACGGCTTCGGGAGTGCCTGTAAAAAATTAATTTTCTTAATGCAACACTATCTGCGAAGTGAGGTGAGCGCCGAGATTGCGAAATAATTAGTGTTTCCCGGGCTTGTCCGGGGAACGCGCTTAAGGAGAATTCTCCACGTCTCGAGCATAAGTTTTGTAAGGCTCTGGCTTGGGCCACCTTTCGAACATCCCTCTCCCCTCCCCCCTCCTCGATCCACTACCTTAAACGAGATGACCGTTTGCCACTGGTAAAATGGGATCCAACGAGCAGTGTTTCTAAACTGAACATCGTCGAATCGCTTCGTGATTGAATTATGCAAAAGATTCTGCAATTAAAGATCTCTTTACGGAGAAACGGGGAGCGTTAAATATCTTCCGTGAAAATTTTCGCACAGTATGGGGGATGGTATGCGATGGATGTTCAATCACGTAATGGCTATCGAAGCTGAAAGAAAGGTTGCGCGATTTAATCCCCACAGATGACGCTGCTTCACCACCTTTAAAATACTCTAGCACTGCTTCACCCCTTATTCTCTCCTCCACTTGCCACGAAACCTTTCGATCCCAGCACGAGTCCATACAACTATGTTTTATTTATAAAAATCTTGGAGCGCAGCCCCGCCTATAGTCACAGAGACGCGGGCGGCATGCTCGTCGGCAATAAAAGCAAAATTCGATGAATTTATCTGGTCCGTCTCGGGAATTTCCAAGTCAATCCCTCCCTCGTCCCTGTCCCTGTAACCCTGTCGCTATCCAACGTTTCGAATCCACGAAGGGGAGACGGAAGTTAATTGACTGCGGAATTCGACAAACATTTATTATACACGAAACATACGACGCGAGAATTAGGGCACTTCCGGTAGAGATGGGGCAGGTTTTTAAAATCGTTTCAAAGTTAAACGTTTCCAAAGTAATGAATGTTAGGCTTATCGGTTCGTGTAGTGAAGTAGCTTTTCTAGGATATGTAACGATCATAACACAATACCTTTATAAATAGCTGCGGGAATAAGTAAATACAATTTGGGGATGTGCTCCATCTCGTCCTTACTATTACGGGTAAGTTGGACCACTTCGATAAAAGTTATTGGTATTTCTTCATTGAATTTAGTTGTAGCAATTATTTTTATCGGAAAAATTGTTTCAGTAAAGAAGACAAGATTAATTCTATTCCTAATATTATTATTATTATTAATTTTTTGTTTTTCTCCCACAATAATCGCACGTGTTTTCAATCCAGTCTTCATTCGTTTTCAGAGAACCCTTGCAGTACTTTCCGTCACCGCCAGGACCACCCGATTATTTTCCAACACGTTCAGTCAGCACTCTGTATCTGCCATGTTTACTTTATCACTGTCACACAAAAATTCAGGACAACAGTTCGAGATACAATAAAACAGTCTGCTAAACCTCAAATCAATTTGTCGAACCGTTTCTGTGCAAAAAATTCACAAAGAGTAACCTATTCTTCGGCCCAACGAGGCGCAGTTCCTCCTTCGCTACTCCGTCTCTCCCGGCTGTCCATCTCTACCGGAATTACCCCACAGAGGGATCGCCGAAAGTCTATCTTATTTAACCACGACGATGCATCAGCGCGCCTTAAATCGCATAGTTTCCCTATCCACCCTGCCGTCGCCAATCATTTCCTTATTTACCAAGATGAAAGCATTAAAAGTCAACTCAGCCACGAGCATCCCCCCCGGCTGCTATCCACTGTCGCGTACAAGCAAAACCCAACCCCGCGATCGAGGCCGGATCGTCGCATTCAACAACGATCAATGGGCCTAACGAAATCGGTATGCAGCCGACGGGGGCGCGGGGGCCAAATAATTTTCTACCCTCCCTGGAAAGACTCCTGCCGTTTCGGGGCGAGTGAGGGGTGGGGGGTGTATTGCCGGGAAGCCGTCCGCCCTCGCAAGCTCAACGATTCCGTTCCGCGTTCCGATCGAAATATGTGCGGCACGTTCGCGTAAGGTAAACTCGAAAGGGTACGGGGGTGCCGGCGGTATTTGTCAAGGCTCGAGAGACGTGCCCGTCGGTATCCCAGCGATATTATTCAAGATAGGGGATGGAGGAGCCAGCCAAGACCGAAAATGGCCACTTGGACAGTTGGACAGTTGGACAGTCGGCGGTCGCGGGCGTAGACGTAACGTCGTCGTCGTGCATCCACCCTCCTCGCGCGCATCCAGCCAGGTACGGTGGCGTGACGAGCGGAAAGAGGCTGGCGCGGGAGGAGAATCGGCGCTGTCACAGGGAGTTCCTTCGGTGTCGGGCGGACGTCTCTATCGAGTTACGGCTTTGTTTTTGGGTCGATCGACTCCATCGGCACTCTCCGGTCCCCGGACTTTCTTTGACCCCCTTTGATGTCGTTTCCTGGCGCGGGGGGGGGGGGGGGGGGAGAACGGCGGACGGAGAGAGCGAACGATAAGCGCGATACCCTGCCGCCGCCGCCTAGGAAAATTGATTTCCCAAACATTTTGCGGACTGGACAGTCCACCGGGCCGCAGGGACGTCCAAGTTTCCGGCCTGTGTGCAACCGGCCTCGTAATAATACTTTGTCCCGAGTAGAAATCGATTTCCGGAGTTTTACATGCCAAAGGAGCTCGAGCCGGCAAGTTTTTCCGCGGTGATCGGCTATTCGAGGGTGATACTCTTTACGGTAGCGGAAAAATTGTGGGCTCATTATTAACGGAGCTCCTTAACGAGGGGCTGTACGAACTTTGGGAATGCGAGAGTCCGCGGAAGCTTGTTGCGCTTGTGCAAAATTCATGAGGGTGCACGCTGAGGCACACCCGTTCGATTTCGCATTGTTTAAAACGTCCGAGAGGTCGTTAATAACGGGAGAGAGGGAACGTGACCGCCACATCGATATACAGGTGGTGGGCGAAGGAGCAAGATAGAATCGTTCGTGATTGGAATCGTGGCCAAATCTATCCGAGTACTCCCGTAACGCTGCCCGATTCGTGTTTCTACTGAAAACAAGTATCGTTACAAAAATGCCAGGCAAGGAATATCGATGGCCCGCAACGATTTCCAGACGAAAATCACTGTTAAACTAAATTAGGGAACATCGGATTAATACTATATCTACCTATGTGATCAGTGGCGGATTTAATCGGCCCATGAGCAGTTGCCGCCTGGGCCCCAGTTCAAAAGGCCCACAGGGCCCCGTTTAAAAAAAGAAAAGAAACAAAAATTATCCAAACATTAAATTTTCTTTCTGTACTAATACGCTTACAATTAGTCTGTTTCTAGTAAACTACCTCTTCATTTCCCCGAAAAATAGGCCCCTCGGAACGTTTGCCACCTGGACCTTTTCCCTTAAATCTGCCACTGTAGGTAGATGGTATTAGCATTGTTGACGTGACGGAAGAAGATTGTATGATAATGAATAGATTGGAATTGTATATTACTTTGAATGTGTACACACCTACCTCGATTTAATCCTTTACACCCTTTCAGGCATCAGAAATTCTCGTGGCAAAGGGGAACGACCTTTCTCCACCCCCGAGGGATTCGATTAGGCGCGTTCATTGTATAAAGGTTACAGCAGCGAAACCATCGTCGGCTCGTTTCAGTGCACGGGCGGAATTCCTCTCTCTGGTTTGGGGAACGAGGGCCTCGAACTCTCTGGTAACCAATAACGAGGAAGAAAGCTTTCTTTATCTAGGTTGCAAAATCAAATTGTCGCCCTTTCGCCTCGCGAGCTCTTCCCGGCTCGCAGATTCGCGCGCCTTTCTTCCCGCCCGACGATGGAAGTTCGTGAAAACATTTCGTCGAAAGGCCCGACCGCCTCGTCTGCCATTCAACATCCCCGCAGGAGTTAAGGACTCGTTGATCAAGCGAATCGAATATTCCACCGAGGAAATCGTTCGACGATGCCGGGCTGAAACGTAGATGCACGGAACGAAGAAGGAAAGCTACGGAAATATTAATTTACCCTCGTATCTCTCCTCAGATATGCGACCATGCTAAAATAAAACCTGAGAATTTAAATACGAAGTAATTCCACTTAGATGTTAAATTATATTTAATTCCCTTGATTTTATTTAATTATATTAATTATACGAAAGGAGCCATTCGCATAATAAAGTAAAATAAAAAATAAAAATAAAATACATTGGTATCCTGTAATTTGATTTTGACTTAGTTTTAGTTTCAGTATGATTCTACTTATTGTTAGTACAAGTGACGTTCGAATTTGTAATTTACTCCGTTCGTCACGTGACACTTACAGAGGCGAAGTTATACGAAATTCATTGGATTCAGATGAATTCAATGGAACCCCGTGTTCGCGAAAATGAATTTTACTTTCATGATGCCTCCTCAAACTGTAGGGAAAACAGGGGCGAATTGTATGAAATATTTGCGTGGAACGTTCGAAAGTTTACGGAACGTTTAAGGAACTTTCCATTTTTACGATATTCCTCGAACTTGTTCGGGGGTGGAAGAAAGCAAACCCCTGGAGATAGCGAATTCGTTTGAGAGAAGAAATAGAAAATCCGGTCCGATGGGGGTCAATGGCTCAATGTCTCCTTCTAATTTAACTGCTCATTGTTTTCTTCGTTACTTCAACCAACTCTGGGCCGGTAAACGATAGCCTTCCAGCGAGCCCTCGTCGGTGGCGTCCAGTTAACACAGAGAGAGGTCGAACGAGGGTCGGGCTGACTAGAATGGCGAGGAGAGAAGGGTCGAGGGCAACTTAAACAGCGGGTAACAAGAAGTAGCAAGTAATAATTGAGTCAGGCAAGTATGCCGCGGACCATGCCTCGCAAGCTGGGGAACACCGATGTGGATGTACCTGACCGGAATTCGAAAACAGAAAGGGGTGGAGGGTAATTCTGGCGACTTCCCCGATGGGGAATGTCTTCCTGCGACCTCAACGATCGGATAGAATTTAGATGTTTCTTGGAATATTAACGTGGACCTGCAATCACGGTCACTGAGAATCGTTCTGCAATTAAGAAACCGCTGACCCCCTTTTTCAGGCGTTGGCGTGGAAAATCATTTAAAAAATCCTATTTGATATTCGTGCGGTTCTAGACTAATTAAGGGGGGCAATCCTATTTTATGGGCTAAGAACATAGCAAAATTTAGGAATTTTTTCTAAGAAATTACCATTTCGGTTCGTCAGAAATTTGGACCATCTTTTTATGTATCCTTGAAGGAGTTGAAGTTTCTCTTATTCATTTTTAATATTAAATATAGGAGTTATGCATCACGCCGCGCAAAACTCTACTTATATGTACCTTCAATTCGATGAACCAGAATAACGCAAAGTTCTATACCTTTTTATTACATAAGAAAATTGGCGCAAAATTGGATTGCAAAAATTAAAGTTTTCATACCTTTCAGTTCGAAAACTCTCCACACTGCTCAATAAATTTTTGTCTTTTACAGGTTCATGAATTTCAAACTACATATGTATAAAATAAAACGCAGTTTCATTTTTTTGTTTCAGATTATTTAGTAGATAAATATCGTGACGGACGATCATGCATAACTACTATTTTTATGGTTAAACATTAATAAAAAAAATAACCTACAACTTCTTCAAAGATGAATCAAAGCATGGTTCAAATTGTAGATGAATCGAATCGCTGATTTGTAAAAAAATATCCCCAATTTTGCAATGACTTTAGACTAGGCAGTCGAAAAGTCTATTTTTTATTGCATTTTCCAAAGGCACTATTTTTCTGAATAATATGCCGCTTGGTTGATATTAAAATTCGCGAAATTGTTGATATGGCAGCTAAAAACGTCGAGCGGCAACCTATCGTCTTTGCCCAGAAACTTTAAACGCGTTTTTCTCGAATTCTTTTTTCTCTTGGTTTCTTCTTAATTGCGAACGAATTGAGGTTCAGATCGACTTGAAAAAATTGCAGGATGTATAAAACGTGTGCCGTTTTCCTCGCAGCCTATTATATAGTCCGTAAAAATTCTAGATTTTCATAAAAAAATTAAAAAGTCATAGATTTTTAGTAGCCCACAAACAAGAATGAACTATTCTCGGAAAACTCGCCGTCTTTCAGCCACCAATCGCATAATTCTTATTTCAATTTTTGTTTTTAAAGGCTCCACTGGAAACTATGAATCAAACAAATAAGAATCACACCATTGAAATCGAATTACGTCACATTTTAAGGCCGATATTAAGGCAAAACCACAGAAAAACGTTAAAATGTTTACCAGTCTGCAACGCCATTTTTAACCAATTATTTTTCAATGTGTATGGTTGTCATAAACATTGGGTAAAAGCATACATCTGGATTTGCTTTCATGTTTTACAAATAAATAAAGGACAGAGTCTCTTTCTCACGAAAAAGGACTGCCTATGTAGTCCCCTTCAGGAGCTACGCGCGGAACAGGAAGATGGACGAAAAGAGAACAGACATCAGCAACTGTCATTCTCTTTCATCTTGAATTTTCAAGAAACCGTTTAAAATTTTATAGCCCACGACATACCATCAAGTTTTCTTCTTCGTTCCATAAAACTTCAAGATTTCAAAACCCACAGACCGAGAGATACAAAGTTCCCCTTTCAATTCCCACAAATGTAATTAATAATTGCAGTGGGTGTTTCCAGTAAATTTGACGAAATATATAAAAATTTCCACGCCCCTGAATCGAAGCCACAAGTTATTTTCCACCCTCCCCTGCTCGCGCCGTGAATTCCAAAAATTTCAGCAAGCGGAGGTGAAAGGTTATAAGGGCTTCCGTCGCGAATGGCACGGACCTGCGTGACGCGTTTCCGAAATCGTCCGTAGGGCGGCGATATTCGTCAAACCGATTTGGGACCGTCCCGAACGATTCCTCGTTAGCGATCGATGCGAATCAGGCTGCGAGACGTCCACGTGGAAAGTGGCTCGGTTCCGGAGGTGGCACGGTCCCCGACAAGAAATGTCCCAGAATAACCTGCTGCAAGGATACAACTGTGAGTACCATCACGCGGATCAGGGAAACGGATCGCCGATCCGTCCTCTGCCCGATCATTCCTCCGCTATTCCCCATTCTTTTCGCCGATCCGCCGTGAATTCGGCTCACGTTGTCGCGCCGGATAGTCCCTGGCCGATCTGTCGCTCGTCCCCCGGTCGTGAAAAATGAGCCGTGATAATGGCGGCTTTCGTTTATTTGCCAGCCAAACAGCTGTGGAAAAAGGCGAGGAACGAGGATGTCGGGAGTTCTGCCGATCGCGAACCGCTACGCTAGCCTCGTTGATCCTCCGCTGCTCTGACAGTCTTTTCTCTCCTCCTTTCCGGTCGCTCGACGGCATCTCGCGAAACGCCCGGCGGTCTGACGGCAATGGCTACCTATTCTCTCGTTAATTTCAAACGAAATACAGTGAAATACGGTAGATCGGCGAACCGTGCGCGACGATCGTGGAGCGCGCGTCCCGCGTGCTCTAGAACTCGGGACGATGATTCATTTCCCACGGGAGAGGATCGGTAGGAGCTCCTGCACGACCGTGCATGACTTTTATTCTTAGCGTGTCGTCGTGCGTTCACTGGCGAAGAGGACTCGCGATGGCGTGGTGTAAGTAGATTATTAGCTGCGTAGAGGGGCTCTTTTCACATTTACAAGAATTTTTCTACATTTTATGCCACTGTCGTGGATTCTGGCGTTTTAGCGGCGAACTGTTTTCGTGAACATATTTGCTGGTGGTTTTGTTGAGTCGAGCTTGCGTTATGGCCGAGAGTTACAGTGCTACCAACTCTGCATGATTGTGGACTGATAAATCGTCATTTCAATTCAGGATTAGGAAGTGTCGGGTGCGATATATTCTTCAGTTTTTAACAGAGTTGGGCAAAATGTAATGTAATTACAAATTACAAATTACGATTAAAATGTAATTGTGTAATTGATTATTCATTATTTTCTGTAATGGATAATTTAGGTAGTAGACCACAATTTTGTAATCGTTAATTTAGGTAGTTGACTACAATTTTGTCGTTAATTTAGGTAGTTGACCACAATTTTGTCAACTACCTAAATTAACGATTACAGAAAATAATGTGCAATCAATCACACAATTACATTTTAATCGTAATTTGTAATCAGATTACAGTTTGCCCAACTCTGTTTTTTAATTGAACGTAGTAATTTCTTACGTCCCCGTATAACATTTCAGCCATTTATTGGGAAACGTGTTTGAGCAGTTTTGTCCCGAGATTTATATAAATTTAAGGCGTTGGTTGCGTCTGGTGATCAGTGTAGACTAAACAATTTGGTTGAACGAGAATTCCAGCGCTTCGATACGACATTGTCTCGGTATCCTCGAAGAATGCACGCGACGAGGAGGATACATTGTATGCAACGGCACCTGTGTCGCCAATTCCATCCATTTAAATCAGTGTCTCTCAATCAATGGCTCGCCTAAAATGTGTCATTGAGAAAATGACTCGTTTATACAGAATTCGACCACATTTTTAAATCAACGAGGTCTCATAAATCATATTTTGAATATTATCACTCCTAAAGGAGTATCATCTAAAGTACTAACAATAAGTAAACCTACCATTTTTCCGACAAATGAATAATTCATAATTGTCCATTACCATTTTGCCTAAAATATATGGTCGACATATTCACACGGAGCATAGAAGAGAGGATAAATGTGTCACTTGGAATTTCGGGCTTTTAATCAATATGAAACGACTGATACAATTTATTCATTCCATCACGTTATAAATTCTTTTAGCTGGGCACGATCGAATTTCGCAGAGAGCATACAAAATCCGCCAAAGTAACAGCTTCAGCGGGCAATGCATTATTAAATAGAATAGTAAAAAAGAGGGAAAAGGGATTATTTTGTCGCGAGCGGTATTAGGGAACAGGAATTCATTTTCTACGAATCTAAAACGCTTTCTATTTAAATCGTGCCACTTCACTTTTCTCTCAGACTTAAAGAGTTCACAAAGAAAGATGCGGCCTTTTGAATATAATGGTTTAACAGTATTCCTCGTTAGGAAGTTTTCGCTTTGTACAGATTCATCTTATAACAAAGCTGCAGCGTTTCGATCGCTTCCTTCGCCGATTCTTTGCGAAGAATCGCGCCTGTAAGAAACCGTATGGTTAGCCTAGACGTTTGAATAAATTTATTATTTTCTGAGGCGAGGAATTTTCACGAGAAGCTATTGAATTTTGTAGGGGAGACCCAGTACGAAGATCCGCAGGTGCAGTTCCCTCGCCCCATTCCGGACGAGGTAATCAGGTGAGCTTAAAACATTAACATGCATCAGGGTTACACCGTAACCAGCCCCCCCATTCCTGACTTTAATCCACAATTTTTTACCATTTCGTGGAAGATGCTCCAAAAATTTGAAGGTAACGGGGTAAAATGCTTTGCGGGACAACATAACGATTTTATGCACACGAATCGGCTGGATTAGGGTCTTGCGTTTGTGTTTAATTAAACGAGCGCGCGCGGAATAATAGAACGATTTTTATTTCATTTTTATGCCAGCCCGGAGCTGCCGAAATTTTATGATAGGTATCTCTCAAGGCAAAACTGACACGATGAATAGCAATATTCAGGATACGAAGTTCGTTTACATGGTTTGTTGTTTCTATCCCGATTTCGGCCAGTGAAAAAGTTGGGGGATGAACGAATGCAAAATGTTCGTGTAGTTTTTATCGGTGATTTTTCGGAACACTCGTGTTTCGAAAGAAATTAATTCCTACATTTCTCTGTAAATTTAATTACGACCGAGCGACTGAGAATTCCCTTTTCCCCTTCGATTTACGAATTCAAATAAGAGAAAACAGTTTTCTTCTCGCATCTTTAGTGTATACGAAGTTTACGTGAAGGAAGAGACCACAGGTGCTGAAGGAAGAAACGATGTCACTGTTGTACCTGGACTGACGTCCACCAATGACCATCAGCTAATTCAAGTAATAACTAACATTATGTAACTACAGAATTTATAGTTTCGATCTTTCAATATAAATTCTATATTATACGGAAGTTGAATTCAATTTTCGTTTCTTAGAATGACTGCATGAACCTGGACGTTGCCATAGATTCCGAAGTGATCAACATCGATGGCAGTATAACGAAATTTCTCGGGAAAGATGCTTTCAAGTACAAGGTAAAGGACCAGCCTCGCGCGTCATTTTCATTAATTTCAAAATCCCTAATGAACTTCCAGATACTGGATCAGAATGTCAGCACACCCGAGGACAACGTTATGGTGTACACGCACCCGGTTGTCGAAGGACCCTCCTCGTCCTCCACTCGCCTGATCGACAAGGACGATCCAAGATCGAAGCTTCATTTCGTCAAGTACCTGAAACGCGACGGAAAGACGCTGAAGATTTGGGAGTGTGGGATTTGTGAGTAACGCGAAAGCGCGCCGCACCGTTTAAGATAATATTCTTGCCTTGGAAAAACTCGCCGTAATTGATGTTCCAGGCTCGAAGGAGTTCAGGCACCAGTACACCCTGATGAGACACTTGCCCACTCACACCGACGAAAGGAACTTCAAATGCGAGGCTTGCGGCAAAGCCTTCCGCCAGTTATCGACGTTGAGCCAGCACAAGGCGATACACAGCGACGCGAGGCCGTACGTTTGCGAATTTTGCAAGAAAACTTTCAACAGGTCAGCGCCGCGAATCGATACGCAATTTCATCACACCCCTCTCTGTTCTGAGTCGATCTCCCGTAGCCTTTGATCGCGCATCGTGACGAAAACACCCTCTTATTCCACGCGCAAGCTCCCACGTTTAAGCCTCGCTTGCAGCGTTTCTGTGAATAATGTGCAGGAGAAATTTAAATTACGATCCCCCTCGAAAAAGAAAGGCAAAATAATTACTTTAGATACGAGCACGCGCGGGTCGTTAGCGTTTTGAATCGCGGCAACAAGGAAATTTTAACGAGCACGAAATTTCTGTTAATAAAGCCCAGTCTTGTTTTTATAATCATCTATTCTCGTTACGGCGACGAGTTGATCCGGGTGACACGAGGATCATTGTAAAGGAAGCAATTAAATCGATGGTGAATCGGTGTTTTCGAAATCTTAGCGGACGTTAGTTTCTATTTCGTTCGTCTTGTTTTAAACGATTTTCTGCCATGTCGATACACGGGCATCTTTGAAAATTGTTAAAATGAAATGTTAGAAAATTTATTCGTGACACAGGCTGTTTGATATTTGTAATTGTGCAGGGTGTCTACGTTGATCTCCCACCGGAAGACACACTCGGAGCACAAACCACACAAGTGTCAGGTGTGTGGGAAGGGATTCCATCAGAAAGGTGACTATGGATTCTCAAAATTCCACTGCTAAACTCGAGTGCGCCTCGCGGAGGCCCTTTTCCACCAAACGGCTGTTCAATTGGAACAGAGTTCACAGAAACTGGATAAACGCTTGAGGGGTTACCCGCAGTTAAGAGGTAGAAAAAGGACGATTATTTGGGAATTTATTTCAGAAAGCACATGTATATTTTTATGCAAAGGTTTTTGTATTCAAATGAGGGACAAATTAACAGGTTACTATGTTATGTTTTGGTGTAAAAGTATTTAGTTATTGTAAAATTACAACTGATTTTGCGGCAGCTGTTTTTAGAAATACGTTTCGCGGTGACCAACATTATTCGGAACTAGGTTATCTGAAATTAAATAACGAAGAAGATTTAGTTAGTACGATAGTTCGTCCAGTTTTTAATCGTTCCGTTTTATAAAATTTTAATCTGGGATGAAATGCGGATGTTAATGTGAAATGATCGACTTTCGTAGAAAGAACAAACACTCATTTTTCATCCATAAAATAAGAACTATGCATTGGAAAATCAAATACTCCGATTAAAGACTAGATTTGAATGTCTAGAAGAAACCTACGAAGTTTCAGAAAGATTGGTGAATCAGTTTTTGAGAAATCGTGGTCACCACAATGAAAAAACCCATGTCGAGAAATCAGTTGTAATTTTGCAATAAATACATACTTTTACATCAAAACATAATATAATAACCTGTTAAAGTGTTCCTCGTCTGAATACAAAAACCATTACATGAAAATATCCATGTACACTTTCTGAAATAAATTCCTAAAGAGTCCTTCTTCTTCTACCTCCAGTCTAAGAGTAACCCCTTAGGGTGGAAATTGTATTTTTTGGGCTTAAAATATAGCAAAAGGGGGGATTTTTTGAAAATAAATTAGGGATTCCATTTATCTGAAATTTGGACCATGTTTTTATGCATCTTCGAAGAAGGTGCAGTATTTTTTATTAGTTTTTAATAATAAATATAGGAATTATGCGCGATGCACCAACACGCCTCGCAAAGTTTGTCGTCCGCTGGTGTCCAATCAGACACAGAAAATTGAAACTGCGTTTTATTTTATACATATGTAGCTTCAGTTTGGTGAACCAATATAAAACAAAAATATATATTGAGGAGAGCGGTGAGTTCTCAAACTGAAAGTTCTGAACCTATAATTTTCGCTATGCCGTTTTGCGCCAATTCTCTTACGTAACGAATGAAGCATATAACTTATCTGTATTATGGTTCATCAAATTGAAGCTACATATGTACAAAGTAAAATGCCGTTTCATTTTTCTGTTTCAGATTACCCGGGAAGATAAATATCATACACACCAGCGAACGACGAGTTTTGCGCGGCGTGCTGGTCGATCGTGCATAACTCCCATATTTATTATTAAAAATTTCTGCATAAAGATGCATAAAAGCATATTCCAGATTTCAGATGAATCGAATCGCCAGTTTCTTCGATAGAAATTCACAAATTTTGCTACGATCCTAGCCAAACAGATAGGATCCCCCCTGTGAACGTATATATTTTTAGAAATCCCTCGACTTTCTCGTCGCAGGTGATTTATATTCTGTTTAAAGTTATCAGAGTCGCTCCGCGAGCCGCGCGCGACGGTCACAAGCGCTAATGGTTCCGTACCTGTTCCATTGTCAGGCAATTTGAGAAACCACGTGTTTACTCATACGAACGAGAGGCCGTACAAGTGCGAGCTGTGCGGCAAAGGCTTCAATCAGATGTCGAATTTGGTCTGCCACAAGGTCAAAGCGCATGCACACGCGGAGAAAATGCAGTACGTGTGCGGAATCTGTGGCAAAGAGTTTCCGCGTCGATTCTCTTTGAGATCGCACGAGGAGTACAAGCACGGCATAAAGTATCGACATCCCACCGCCGCCTCTCAGCCAGGAATGAACGATCCGACCGTCATAAGGAAGTAGGTAGACGTGACGGAACGAATGACGGTTAATTCGCCCCCGGACAGACAGCCTTCTCGAACGTGAACGCGGCCTGAATGTTCATCCCTCAGTCAGCGCGGCGAACAGGCGTTTCAGAGCTTTCCTTCGCCCCTTTCTGCCTGTAAACTCGTTACAGCCAGCATCTGTAATTGGTAGCCGTACGTCGACGATTCAAGTAGCAATGACTCGAGTCGATCCCCGTTCCTCGCGCTGAGCCGATTCCGGTCGCGATCGCTCTTGAATGATTACAGGCGAGCTCTTTCGCCTCGTTGAAGATGAGGAAGCTTATTAATCGTCCGACATCTACTTACAGCAAGAATGTCAGGATCGTCCAGCTGCCCAGCGGCGACCGTAATCAGACTATCGAAGCGAGGGACAAGGATCCATTGATCGCGGTTAGTAACCCGCCCAAGGTGATGCCACGTTTCATTAAAATTTTCATACCTTTAATATCGCAATCTTTAACATTCGTATCGCCTCCGCTCGAGTGAGAGAATAGTAAAAGGAGGATAACTGACGCAAGAAGTCCCGGAAAGAAATATAATAACAAAGCTTCTAAACTGTATTTCTTGAAAGCCGGACGTGATGGAGTCCGTGGTGATAGATAAGATCGATACGAAGGCGATGGAGATGGCACTGCTCGAAGGGCAAACCCCGTTCGCCCTGTTCAAGTCTGCCAAGGGGATCCCCGTTCTCGTGAAAGTCTCGCCGACCGGAACTCACAAAAATGTAAAACCCATTTTGCACAGCTTACGTTGTAGGGCGTGACCCAGCAAGCAAGGGCCTTCGCACATCTAATTATCAGTTTCTGTCTACGAATACCATCGATTATTCAGATCCTTACCCCTGCGACGGCCGAGGACCTGCGAATGGCTGGAAAGATGACGGTGAGCCCAACGATCCCGGCGGATCTAGACAGGATTAAAGCGGTCCAGATCAAGGTGCCCGTTGTGGCCACTGTCATCCAGAACGTGGATCCCGATGGGAAGATCAATTTCATCGTGGAGCCGCCTGGGCCTGAGAACGAGCACGGTGAGAGCTCTGTTGTCGTCTCAATGAACGCTTCCAAACTTCTGTCTTGCATCGTCAGTCGTATCGACAACCTCGGTGATATAATCATTTTACGATACGCTGTTAGCTCTATAGTTCGCGTGGCAACGTTCGGACATCGTTGCACGCCTATAATTGGCTCGTTAACGCCGCGCAGTTTTTCACAATGTCGCGGCAACGTGGTGTTTATACGGTGCGTTGTCGACAGAGAGCCTGGTCACGGCATTGGATTCCCAGTTCACGTACAACATGCCCGCCAGGAACGAGCCGGATCGCCAGAATGGCCCGGCTGTATCCTCGGCGATGGAGGATTGCAACGAGTTGCTGGAACTGGCTGCCCAGGGTGGCATACAGTTCGTCCGTGCCACCGAAGATGGCCGTTACGAGGTGACGAACCCGATTAGCTGACTCCATGATTCCTGGACTCGGTTCCAAGCGGAGTTGGGAATCGTTTACCTTGTCGCGTTGAACAACCCGTGAAATGATAGAGATAGGAATATGCGCGTTTGGCAGTTCTTCATTGCTGATTTCGTTGGACGCAGGTGATGACGAACAGCGAAGCCCGGGACCTGATGGCCCAGAACTCGCACGACGTGACGATCCTCGACGGCGAGGAAGCGGACGCGATCAACGCGGTGAACATGCGCGGCAACGGGGAGGTCATCATCGGGGATTCCGATAATCAGATCATGGTGCTCGACTCTGGGTCCGCGCAGAAATCCATGCCGATTGACAGCATCGAGATTTTGGAGGACAAAGACATCAGGATCCTCGACGGCAAGAGCCTGGACGATCGTTTCGTAGACAGCATTAGCTTCCTCTCACAACCGAAAATCGACGACCTGATCCTGGGCTCTAAACCTTTGGCCATGGACAGTGGAGTTGCTGTGGGCGAGCACGAGGACGAAGGTAGGAGTTTTAACGTGCCCTCGACTATTTGAACCACGACTCTCGTTGAATTTTACCATAGGCATGGGGCTACCGTCAAGTCAGCAAGAGTTGGCGAACATCCTTAGCCATCGAAGCGATATATCGACGCTGTCCACCACGACTCAGCCCTCGATATCCCTGCTGCTGAAGAATCATCCGTCACTCTCGATTCTACACGAATCGCTTCCGTATCTGAAGAGCAACAACAGCTTGGCAGAGGATCTTAATATTCTCAGCTCTACCATGGAGGATCATCATTCGGTGTACGAATCCAAGATGAGATTACCTTCCGTTTTTGACGACAGCGAGTCAGACGCCGGCTTAATAGCCATCAGCCAAGCGGACATGAAGATCCTTGGATCGGGCCATCCGAACGCGAAGGTAGTAATTAAGAGCTTTCGTTACTTTTTCATCGAATAGAGGCATCGCGAAACGATGGTGCTCGTTGGCTAATAATTGTTTCACTCGCACATTGGAATTCCACCCGAAGATTCTGGGCAGCAAGGTTAACTGTCCACCTTCGTCGAAGCTGTTCTCTGGCTTGGGCGAGGTGAAGATCCTTGGCCCGAAGAATCACGGCCAAGAGATCATGACGCCCCAGTATCAAGACATGAAGTTGCTCAGTCCGTACGAGCAGTTCTTGAAGAGCACAGCTGCCAACACGAACGGCTGTGACACCAGTATTGTGAGCAGTACCGGCGGGTGCAGGAAGGAAGTGAAGATCCTGGGGAAGAAGTTGGGAACGGGCATCATCACAAGCACCGAGGATGGGAACGTCGTGGAGGTTGTCGAAGAGAAAACCAAACTGGTGAGAAATTCTGTGGTCGTTGAATCAGCTTCTTCGCCTGCCAATCGCACTCTTCTTTCCCACGTACTTATGCGTGTCGAATTCATTCCCGAAGATGATGGACAGCGACGGGGGATTCTGCAACAGCGCGGACAGCGCTGTGATCTCGTCGCCCCGCTTGGAGAGACAGATCACGGAGAACGGTGGGCCGGACAGCTTCTTGCTCCAAGTAAAGACACAACAGAATAACCATTGCTCGCAGACCACTGAAACAGAGAATCTTTTTCCCGATCTATGCAGGCCTGTAGTCCGTGCGGCTCGGACTTTCTGAATTTCGATAACCGCCTGAAAGACACCTCGCCCGGCAGCCACTTCGAGCGAGCCCAAAAGGACTCCAGAGACAGCTTTAGCTCCGCCACTGGACTCCCCGATCTCGATTGATGAAGACCCCGATTCCCGCCCCCTTTAGTCCTGCTTTCCTCTCCCCCCCCCCCCCCACGACAGAGTTCCGAGCGACGGGGGGAAAGTTCGCCGTGGCCGTAGAAATCTTTCCACGGCTGTGAGGGATTCAATTAGAGCACTTCGTACGTGCGAACCACTCGCACGCGGAAGGACACTCCCGGCTCAAGCTCGGTCGCTCCCTCCGGTTGTGTGATTCGGAGGGACACGTGCGATTAGAAAAAAAAAAGATGTTTATAGTCTAGGACCCGAGTGCTACTTGGAATTATTGTGCTTCTTGTACCGAACATCGTTTAAGATATCCATGGGGAAATTCGTTCGCTTCTCTGAACTTCGTTTTAGAATTTTTGGATGACAATAAACATAAATTTTCTCGACAGACTATCGAGACGAAGTGCGGAGTCCTAAGGGGAGCATAGCAATCTTCGGGCTTTCGAAACGAATTTTAATATAAATTCAGAATAGATAGGATAGAGTTAGAACAATTTTCTCTTTTTAGCTTGGAATTTTGAATATCGAATGGCATTTCATTCGAGATGAAGAAGGAAACGTTTATAGGGATCGTCGACGAATGTGTATTATACCATGCATCGAGAATTCAAATGTGGTTAGTAATTCGAGCGTATACTAATGATTTTATTCATCGGTGGAAAAAGTGTTTTTGCATGGCCACCGGCGATGGCTTGTAAATTTCAATTATTGCGCGCAGGTGCACGCTTCCCTGTGTTCAACTATGCATTGTTTATTTTCCGAGTTTTTTATTTTAACATGGCCGATTACATTGTATAAATTCGCATAGTACGATATTTTATATATTTGAATTCTGAGGTTGGAGAATAAATTGTATGCGCAAAATTGCCCGTCTCTCGACTTTATTCAATTCGGTTACGTGGACGTTATATTTTAATGTTCGTTTAATCTTCCATTCGTAGTCGCTTTATTTTGTAGCCGTTCTAACAAATTAAGAACGCAAGTGGTGGAGATTTCAATGCGTACCCAGCCTATAGCAAATATTTTAAATTCACATGTTAATTGTTGATCTAGATGTTTAAATATCCATTGAATAACAGCTACTGAACGCGACATTGCTAATATTATAAAGTTTTTAAAGGATGAAGTCACCCATCGTCCCCTTTGTCGATCAGTTCCTTCATTTCTCTAAAAACAGCGACAAGTAAATAAGCTATCTTGTTAAAAATGGATGTTAGAAACGTTTTATGCATAATATCAATGATAATTTGATTTGAGTATAGATTCAGCCTCTAATCAACCGTAAGTGTATAGATAGAAATCCATTTATCCTACTTACGGGAATTCACTTAAGAAGCTGATTAATGTGAACACAATTTTTAATAGAGTCACTTTGTCAAAATTCATAAAACACTTGGAAAATCGATATAATTTGAAAGCTTAGAAGGTCGATGTTCCTTTCTGTATCAATCAACACGCATTTTTGTTTAATAACCACTGTCCAATACGTCCGCTAATTGGGTTATTTACTTTATACAGTTTTAAATAGGTGCGTGCTTTCCTGCTGCTTAGTTCGAAACTTTCGCGCCTGCCTGCGGATACGTTTTAGGCAGCAGACGGTTTTCTCGACGCGTTCCTCGGCCACGATAACCGCGCGTGTCGAAATCGGAGATGTATTTGAATGTTTTTACCCGCGATTCTGCTAGTAATCGCAGCAAATATGCAAGAGATATTCGTTAAACAATTCGCAACAATAAATCTTCGTAATCGGAAGATTTTTCTGCCTCGATCTTTTGCAACATTTATAGTTGGATCCAAGCTTTTACTCGGTGGTTGGTCCTGGTGTTTCAAGTAATACGCGTGGTTGTCACTAGTAGAACTTCGCGATACACAGCCCAGTTTTTCTGTCCCCGTTTCTCAAAGCTAAGGGATCAGCGAATTCGATAGAATTTGCTCAACAGGAGGTAACGGGCTTGTGTTTGCCACGCGAACTTCCTTCTACCTTCATTCCCTGCTGTGCCCCGTTCTTTCTCACCCGTTCTCTCGTACACGATCTACCAAGCGGGCTTGAATCAAGTCGGGTCAGGCCAGGTTCATGCTTCACGCCCTTCGAGACAAAAGGAAGCGTCGCGGGCAAATTTCTCTCAGCCGGGCTTTCTTCTTTATATCGTTGCTCTCGTCGCCGCTGCCCCAATAAATAATCTCTAAGCATAGAGAATCCAATTTCGGTAGTCACGGTGAATCACCATTTTATTCTAAGAATGGTATGATTATCGGCTAGAATTCTCCGATAGACTTCCCCATTCAGATTGACGCGTCCGCCTGGAACTGGAGAGGGGGGTCTAACCCCGCTCGGGGGACTTCATTCGAAAAACTTTTATCCACCGAAATTGCGTCAACGATTTGACGTAATGCCATTGACTTCTTCGTTTCGCCTTACTTCCCGTCGTCGAGGTACGCGGAGACGCTCGCATCCCACGGTGCACGGACGGAGATCGAATTTGCGAAATGGCTGTGTACGAGGGTTGAATTTCTGACGAGGTAATTCGCGGGGCTGGGGGGGGGGCAGAGGCCTCAGACTGACGTCCCGCGCAGGGTAAAAGGGAAAAAGTTGTAAAGGGCGAAATTCAAAGTGAATCTCCCTAAAATAGGCACCCCACCGTTTCACCGCGTTACGGGTGACAACTTACCAGGCCTTTTTTCGACGAACCGTCATTTTCCATTGAATGAAAAATGCTTTTCGCTATTCCTTGGCGGAGTTGCATCCGATATAGGGGTGAGTGGGGATAGTTGAACCATGGGGATATCTCGATTTCTTCTAGTAATTTTCGGTTGTCGTGTTAAATATAGTTAGGTCTATGCACAACCTAACTTCAGATACGTTCGTAGAGCCGCTGAGTGTCCGTAACTTCTTATACTTGTCCTAAACACTTTTGCGTGACCTAAACCGCTGTATTTCTCACCTCTTCATTTGTCGAAAAAAATTTGTCGTCATTGGTAACTGGTTCTAAATTACATCTAAATTATTTTTACCGCAAGTACATTCATATTTGTGGCATTTGCATACTAACGTTTTCGATTCAAACTATGTTTTATTATTTTGGGAACATTCGTAATTTGTTCATGATCCGTGGGGCTGAATGAACTACAGAGAAAAAACGAAGAAGAAGGGTTTGAAAAAAACCTTGCCAAAAATTTGTTTGGAATGAAAAATGAAACAAAAACAATAAAAAAGTAAATAAAATTCTCATATTGGTTTTCATTGTGATTACACGGCACGATTTGTTCAGGGTAATATAGTTATATTTTTTAATTCGAAAATGATTATTTATTATATGTAATTGTAGACTTTTTAGCTGCCACATATGTATAAGAATATATTGTTCTTTTTAAATATTAATCACAATATCCCCACAGGTGGGGATAAAGCGATTTTGAAAATGATAAAGAAATGTTGAATTTTTCATTTTATTAAAAAAAAAAAAAACGTAACTAATAAAACAATTTCATAGAGAAATAACGGTAAACGAAAAAAGTGGCGCAACTATTCCCATTCTCCCCTACAGGCTGTTCTATTTTAATGCGTAATGGGGTGCAATCGAACGTTGGTAGTATTTGTTAGTATGACAGTAACGGTAATTGGTGTTACTGTCGCGATCCTTTAATGATTGACGGGCCACTGGAAAAACGAAGCCATGCTGCCGATAGGAGCGATGTTAATATCCCGCGTACCCGGAATTTTACCCGATACGAATTAAATAGAGCTGCAACGGGAACGCAATTACCGAAATTTAATTACGAAACCCAGCCCCCGATGCAAATTGCTTTTGCACGACATTTGCGGCCGTTACGCTCGCTTTTCGAAGTCTGAACTCGTCACGGAGCTGAAATGACGCGCATTTAACATCGCAGAATGTAATACTAGACCCAACCGTATTTAAAAACTAGATTTCGATCTTCGGCTGGCCTCGCGTTTACCAACCCCCGAAAACAATGATGGAAACCGATCTTCCCGTGTTTGTATTTCAGGCTCACGCCTGGTATTTGATCCGAGTCCGCGATGCGTGTCACTTTAATCAGGTTACATGCATTAAGTGGCCCTCGATTATTTAAAATTCATTGGCTGATCGATTGACCTTGTTTCTGGCTGCCCGTAGTGTCACTCGCTGGTCTCATTAACACGCTTTGCCAGCAATATTCATAAATAGCTCGATATCCTTCTTCGACTGAATAAAATCAATGAAGTGGACTTTGCTTAACGCTTGGCCTATTACCACCATCCTCGATCCAAAACCACCCTCAAAATATTAATGACCAAGCTGCAGACAAAGGCTGGGAAACGATTAGATATGGAAATAGGGGCGGGAGGAAGGGACAGGAGCGTCGGGGTTTTCTTTCGCGGGAAAAAAAAGAGGGGTTGGAGCAGCGGGTAAGAAACTCGGGCGCTAATTAAGGCTGTTTCATCAGAGATTCCCTTTTTCGAGGGGCCGGGGCTCCGGCTTTTAAATAAATTATACCGCGTTAAAAGCCTCTTCGCACTTCCTCGGATAATCCGTGGGTCCGTTTCGCCTCTGGAAGTTACACTCGGGGGAGAATTCCCGCGGATGGAGAACGTCGTAAGCCTTCTGGTTATAGGTACACCGTAACGCACCTTACGATGTCCCGGTGAATTACTTTCCCCGCTTCAATTAAGTGGCGCGGCTGGAATAGTCGTTCGAGGGAAAGGTTTCGCGGAATGCATTCTTTTCCCCAAGTTTCTGATTAAGCGGTGAGCCAAACAGGGACAGAAGATTTTAGGGCAATATTAATTCATCTGAGATTCGTTTAAATTATACATGATTGCAGCCTCGTCTATTTCAAAACCGTTGCAATTAAAAATCAATATTCTCGGGGCTCGCTTAGCTGGTTAAGATCCTTCGAGGAAGCCTGCTAAGTAAATGTTTCTTAGCACGTCGGGGGGATTTTTAAATAATTTGGTGGAAAGTGGAGAAGGAAAGGCGCGAGTAACACGAATTCGCGGCGAGGGGAGGGACTAAAAACCAAGGTTCGAAAGAGTTCTGGAACTTTTCAATAGGTTCTATTTGAAACATCGACCGTGGAACTTTTTTAAAAATGTTCTCACATTATAAGTTCCCATGAGAACTGATAAAGTAAAAGTTTCAGTTAGAATGGAACTTGTAAAATGTAAGAATAAAAATTTCTCTAAAGCAGGAACAGATACTTTGTTCATCAATGTTAAAATAGTTCTCAATCGTTGTAACAAATACCGAATACTATTCAATGAATAGTACTACGATAATAATAAATAATTATTACACTTAAATTGATATTCTAAATGTGTTATTTATTTGTAACATTTACCTACGGAAATAATTTCTACACAGATATCGTAGAATTTTCGTGTATTTTGGGGCATGTAAGTTATAAAAAAAATAAGAGTCCCAGAATTTTTTCGGTTCATTCTAGAAACGTCGCTTTCGCGAGTCTTTCAAGAAATATTCAAATGCTTCCAACTCTGTTTTCTTTCTTAATACATTTACCGAGTGCAGTGCATCAACATCTCTGTAATCGATCATTATGTTACACATTTATACGATTCCAGTCGTTTGATTAAAAAAGCCCCCGTTTCTGGCCGGATTAGAATTCATTCGTTTATGCGAATACATCTCGAGTGGGAGATAGTAGAGAACACCTCGCAGGCCAGCGTGTAGATGAGAAAAACAAAGAGCATACAGAATGATACTGCTGCAGAATGTGTCTCGGAATTGTAGATTTCTTTGACGATTCACGAGCCGCTGCTGGTTACACGTACAGAAGCAGTCAGAGTTACTGCCGACCGTTCTCTTTCTACATAAATATAAAGCAAGTCCTTCGTACTGGAGTCGACTATCAAGTAGTAAAGATGGATCTCCATTCGATCGACGAAATATTGCTCCGTACACCAGATCCCGCGTTGCGAATAAATTTAAGCGCCTTGCATTCTATTATTCGAGCCTCGCGATAAATACGTCTCCCCTTCGCACTCGAGTTCTCCCCTTCTTTGTAAAATATAATTCCAATCTTTACGCACGCGCAAACTGCCGGGCCAAAGAAAGCATCTTCCAAACGACCAAATAGAAACAAGTTCCATCGGCAAGCAATCTAAACGAAAACTAACACAATTTCATCACCGACACCGAAGTGGAATATCAATCTCGAAAATTCCACCCGGAGTAATCGAGCTTCGTAAACAGACCAACCGGACAAAAATATAGAAAAATCGTTAGTTACCGAGCTAGCAGCAACGCGCTATTTCACGCAATCCTTGTCAGTTACAGTGCCCCCTTCGTTACGTTTCATTTTCCAACGGAATCGCTTGCTATCAATTTCGTTCCACTCTACCAATCGACAGGCGGCCGCGTTAATTCGATGGTTTTTAATCGGAGCAACAGAATATAAGGCACCAGTACGCGGGGACCCGCGAACGGCGCGCAAGTAGTAAAAGTCAACGATCGCGCAACGATCGCGAGCCACCCCCCCCCCCCCCTATTTTTCTAATAAATATGAAGATAGCGCGGAGCCGCCAGGCCTCTGTGGGAAGGTTATTTAGATTTATTCGTGAATCCTCGACCCGGCGATATTTTCTCCGAGTGCATGTGCCAATACCAATAGGCGGAGTGGTTAATACCGTCTGCCCTGGCATCCATCCTCGCTACTTGATAGTCAGCTTCCATTCGAAAGCTTCGTCTTATGCCACCGCCTATACAGTAATCCTAACTCTCATCCAATTTTTTTCCCCTCGATCCTTCTATCGCGCTTCGGATTCGTCTACCACCTCGGGGAAGGCTGACAAATGTTAGTGGAATTCGAGGAATTCCCTGGGAAATTCCTTCCAACCGACAACGCGAGCATCCAAGGCGCTGGGCTTTCGCGAGTCTGCAATTGTAAACGGGCGAGCGCGGTAAAGATAATTTGTTGGAAGAATATTCAGGTCGAGAACGTCTTTCAGCGAGATTTTTAGAGGAGAGTAGACGATCATTTGCCGAGCGCCGTGAGCTCGTTGGAAGCGAAGGGGACTGATATACAGGGCCGGCAGTTTCTTTGGCGCGCTCGGCGTTTAATATTCATATCCCAACCACGATGGAACTTCCATTCCGCGCAAAGTTTCTTCGCTGATCCCAGTTCGGCTGACCACAGGAATTTCTTGTTGCGCCGGCGAATTCGCGGCGAGCCCCCGCCGACGACAGCCAGCTCGATTTTGCGGGATATCCCGATATTCGGGGGTTTTATTGACGCAGCCCCTTCGCGATTGCAGAAGTTAGACAATTTTCCACCGCGCTAACCGGCAATAACAGGAATTCGAGCTCGGGGTAACGTTCGCGTGGACGATAGTTTATCGCAGGGAATTTGAATTTTCCTCTCCCCCAGCCACCCCTTCTTACAGGCTTCCATTAAATTATTATTCGTTCGAGGATCTTGATTACTCGACCGGCTAGTTGCTCTTGAATATCTGGACAGCCAGGAAGCCTGGTAAGCTTTGCAACTTTCGGCATCCTTTTGTCAGAGACACCAGATATATCAGGATCATGCTCAGCGAGCACGGTTTTACGAGCGGTGCAAAAAATTTATAACCCCAAGATGGAATTGAATTTCCGCTCGGTGCTGGCCGAATACTGATTACGCCGCACTTTATACACCTTGATTCCCCCCCGTTTCTGCTGTCCTCTCTACTACCCTAATCGCGTAGTACGATGTTCTGATTACGAGTCTTGGCCAAGTCGGTTCTAAGACTTCTGGCCTCTCCCGTTTGCCCTTTCTGTTATCGAAGAGGGCCTTGGCGACAATGGTTCTGCATATATAACACCCTACTCGTCTCGTTTCCCTTATACTTTGTATAGGGGAGACCGGGGACAAGCATAACGGCCTCATGAAAGTAACGCGCCTTCTCCCCCTTCCACAAACATTTGCAAAACGTTTGTTTTATACAGTTAAATCTGTATAGTGACTCTTTTGCTGTATTGCGCGACGGAGTGGAGTAACACGAATCGTATACTGTGGGCAAGCTGAATTTGTTATTTAGTTTATTCAGGTAAGTTTCTCCTGTTTTGGTCTATTTTGTAAATATTCTTCAGGATAGGAATTCTTCAGATGATAATGAGTATCAATGTCTGGTTTGTTTGGATCTTTTCAGTGGAGGCTGTTCGAAAGAGAAATGGATCTAATGTCTAGATTCTAAGGGCTGGTCCCACGAAGACTGTACATGGGTGATCTTCACTAGGGATGTCGTAATTGTAATTCGGAGTAGGTAAAATTTAACACCTATCATTGCATTTAAATGGATAAGACCAAAGAAATATTCGAAGCTGGTTATGCTTTCTACCTTTCGTTATTTAAAGTTTATTAGTTTTTATCGTTATTTAAAATATGTTTATTTAAATGTTTCGTTTTTTATAATGAAAAATCCTATTTTCCGTTGGCAGAAGTGTTTTTACTCTAATCTCCTAAAATAATTAGTGTTACTTTCGTCCCCACGGTCTGTTACTTTCGTCCTACCCCTGCAGGATTTGTCCTGCCCGTAACAATGTAACAATCCAAAAGTAACAATGACAGTCGCCGAGGAAAAGTGCCATAACTCTGACTACTTATCGCGTAAGGCTGAATCTGGGGTCGAATAATAGACCAAGAAACATACTATCTTAAGGCATAATTTTCATTTTTATATCTATAAAAGTAATACTTTTGTCCCCCTACTTCTTTCTAACATCCCCTTACCGAGCACACCAAAGTGGCAGCAAAGCTCCGTCACGCGAATCGCTTCTATCGCGAAAACTCCTCCTTTTACCTTATTAAAAACCTGTCCGTGGCTTGCAATAATTTCCTACCCCTCGACGGAGCGATCAACGTCGAGATAAGGGGCTGATGGACTGGTATAAAAGTGGATGTTCATTATTAAGTATCGGGCTTAACTCGAGGAATTATTATTTAATGGGTCGCTAATGAAAAATTCCAAATTATTCCTCGACGATTATAGCCGGGCCTTAATGTTCCGCCACTATCTTTCGATATCATCGCGATTGCAACGATGCTGCCTGAGCGTTATGTCGAGCCAGCTGTAAAATCAACGGGCTGGCATTAATGTCAAAAGCGGGGTCGCCCCTCTTGGCCCAATTACCAATTAGTTAATGAACAAAGTATTGCATTAATTACTACCCAGCCACGGAGGCGCGAGCTGCTTAGCAAGTAGGTGGCGCCCTCGGGACGTATCGCTTTGCTGGAATTCAACGATCGATGATATTGTGGCCGGTGCCAATAATCGAGATCCTTGGTCGGCTATTGCACGGCGAAATTGACCGATATCGGTAGTCGCATCGTCGATTCGCGGACTCGTTGGTATTTTATCGCGGATCGCAGCCATGATGAAAATTGCGTCGCCCGCTAATGACGAACTATGGAGGCCCTCGGATCTGCTGAAAGGGTCTTTAAAGGGGCGGCTATTAATTGCGCGCATGGGAAACGGCGACGTTGAAAAAGCCACGTGATATTGGCCCGCAATGGACAGACGTGGGAAACATTGATGCCAAGCGAGCACCTAATTATAGGAGTTTCATTGGTGATCCGGTCTCTGATGTTTCAAGGCGTTTAACGATGATCCGGGTACGCGATACCCAACACGGTAACGAGCAGGGCTGGATTAAGTGCCATTTTGATCGAAGTCACTTTAAAATATGGTCTGTTTAAAAGGTCCAAAGTTAACGAACGAAGCGTCCAGGCGTCTAGAAAGGATTCCGCGTACAGGAAGGGAATGTGCCAAACGATTTCGCAGCTGTTCCGACACCGACTCGTAGAAAATTGCTGATATAATATTCAAAATCCTCGGGCATCGCGCGAGCGGCACGGCCGCCCCTCTTAATCCAATTTAATTTGACTTATTAAACTCACCATCTGGCGGTCTACACGCGCACCCCAGATTATCGCCATTAATTATATCCCCGAGTTTGTTTAAACGTGACGTATATATACATCGTAGAGGGGGCTTGAGCGGACTAATATTTTCTTTAGGCGAGGGAAACTTCTAACTTGCTGTACCTCAGAGATATCGGCATTAATTACGAGGCGCATATGTCACGGCGAACGTACTTAATCCCGCCATTTTACAAAATCTCGGGGCACGTGGGGGGATTCAAATGGCCCTTCCACACGTTCACTCGTGACTTTCTAAATACGTACTCGCGGCGAAGGTTCCGATTAGGTTGCAGTTTGTTCCAAGTACAGTTAGGTCTATGTTGTCCTTAGGTGACCGGGCAAAAGTTACTTCAGGCCCGCGTCAGGTCCACAGAACCATCTGTCAGTCGGCAATCCAATTGCCATTTCCTCCCTTTTCCCTTTGCCATCGCGACTCGGTCCTCGGCTCCCCCTGATTCCGACTTGTTCAATTTCATAGCGCTTCTGCATGTTCCCACTGCTCCCCTACTTACAGTTTTAAATTCTTCGCCCATTGTGCCGGTGCCCGTCATCTGCTCCCCGATCTTCCGCCCCCGTGCACCAGCAACGCGACCATCTTCTCACCGTCGAGGATCTCTAATGCTCCCTCGAACTTCTTCATCCAGTCGCATCGCGTCCTCATCGATACCCTCTGCTCCCTCGGCTTCCCGCCCTCATCGACTTGGACATATTTCCCCCTGCGCCCGACTCCTCGCCCCCCTTCCACGGCCTCTGCTACGTCACTTTGTTTCTAAAGCGTATCAAACTTTTCCACGAAGCTCCCACTCGGATCGTCACACGGTTTCACATCCTCGTCCCGTTAACTTCCGCCGTTCTTGTTTCCCTGTCCGCTTCTCGCCCTTACATCTCAGACGCGGCGCCTCTCACCGTCTCTATCCTGTTTCAATTCTACCAAACGGATACCTGCGTACAATTCGGTGTTGCCAATCTAGCGTAGGGTAGGAATTCCCAGTGAAAAATTTCACTGACGGCACAGTAAAGTCTGCGCGAAACGGAGGGTTGGTTTTTCTTTCTTGTTTAAGCTGCGCCGAAATGCAGTACACGGCTGGAATGGCGGGAATAACTTGGCAGTTTATCGTTCTATCGGAGGATGGATCGCTCATCGGCCACGTATTGAGTAGCTGAGCGAAAGAGTTATGGATCTGATCAGATTCCGCTCCATTTCGCTGGCTTCCGCGCGGTATTCTGTCTCCCCGATGCCAGCGTATGGTAATGTTATTCGTAATGCGGGGGCTCGGTCAGGCGAATCCTGTTACGGGCCGCATTTCGACGCCGAGTCCCGGGCAGAAAGATTTGTAGAAGTCGTAGTATTCGATCCGATCTGATTTTTGCCGGGTCGTTCGTCCGTCCCCGCGTTGTCCCTTCGACGCACGAACATTTAATCTGCCAGTCTTGCAATCGCGAGTCAATGAAAGCTTCACAGAATATTCTTGTAATCGTTCGCATCGCTGCTCTTTGATTCGGCAGCGTGGTTATAAGGAAATTTCCGTTTCTCATCGCTGGAATCGCGACACGAAACTTCGAACCAGCAATCTCGAGAGAATCTCGTCATTCCTAATTCATTGCACGCGATTTTCTTTTCATCCGCCATTAGCGCCCCCTCCGGCACCCGTTCGCCGTCGAAAGCGGAACTTGCGAATCGCGAGAGCTGCGGGAGAGGGGAAGTGGTCCCTGAATTCTTCAGGACCCGAAGCAAGTTATAACAACACGGGGGAATAAAATATTTCTATCGCTGTCGCCTCTCGCGATCGAGAAATTATTGAGGAGTCGAACGCCGCCCAGGGTAAAAAGTGAGAAGTAGGAACGACGGGGGAAAAGTAAAAATAAGAAGGGCCAAGTGAAAAGGTGGGTAAAGCACGATGCAGGGGGAAGCGACGGGCGGGTGGCAGAAGCCGGGGAGGGTTGGAACGAGGGAACAAGGTCTGCTCGGTACACCACGCGCATCGGATAAATTTTCAATCGGACAAATTCTGAAGGAGAGGTCTACCTTTACTCTTCCTACACGCGGGCGAACAAATTTAAAAATCGATGCTGTCTCGACGAACCTTCCTCCTTCCTACCACTCTCCCCGCACCCTGGCTCCTCTGGACACGAGGGGGTGGCGAGCGTGCATATTAGCCGATAACGTGCGACGGAATCGGTAACGATCCCAAAACAGCGTCCGCGAGCCTCCAGTTCGTTCGACATTTCTCTCTCGTCTTAAATCCCTCGTCCACCCTTCGAATTACCCGTTTTACAAGGGGATGGAGATACTTGTCCGTGATCGGCTGCAATGGAAAAGGTAAGAAAGGAAACGTTGGAAGTAGAGGGCCGGCCCGAGTAGCGTGAACGGTGGAGAACTCGCGTGGTGGATGTGCCGCGGAGGGGGTTGCGAAGGGGAGAACACCGAGGGGGGTTCCTGATGCGAATTGAATCATGGGGGCGTTTTAGCGTGTACGTGGGCCGAATTCGAAATTTTCAGGCGGCGAACCGTTCGGGATCGCCTCGCTCCACGGAAATAAGATTTACGCGGGAGGGAAAAAAAACCCGAGGCAGCTTTTAATTTAATGCTGTTACTCTGAACGACAGTAGTTGCCGGGCTTACCTCACACCCTCTCAACTGTTCCGACATACAGACACCGCTGACAATCGTCCTTCCGAGCTATGAGGAAGCACCGAGTGCTGTTTCGAAATTTCCTCGCGCTCTCGATACATTTCGACGCGCAACATTTAAAGAGCAATGTTGCGAGAAATATTATTTGTCTCCGAGTCGTTCGTCATTCTTCTATATATTTGCGGTATACATATATATCTCCTATATGTAGCTTGCACGCCGTTATTTCGTTAAATATTTTATTAAACTTGCGCCGGTTCCGAGGCAGATCCTTGCTCGTCGTAACTTCCAAGGGGGGGAAGGAATCTTTAACTGGAACTAGTTGCCCGGCAACTTTATTAACATCAACGAAATTTACTCGCGACTCTGTCAGCGGAAAATAAATTCGATCCCGCGTTTCAGCGGAGGGCCTCGAAAGTTTACCTTTTCACCTATCGGGCCATGGCCTCGATATTCCACCGCGAGCGGACACCATCCGAGAACCGTGCCCGGGATTGCGAGCTTTACGGCGCCTCTTCTTTTGAAGGCCGCCAAACAGATAGAGACCCGCTCTGCTTTCACGCGGAAGCACACACACACGAAACTCTACCTTTCACCGGCAATCGAATTCTGAAAGCTGTTCTTCCATCCGCCTCTGTCGGCGCACGGCCGCTCGCGATGGATTCAGAAACACGAGATACATTCAGAAATAAGCGCGTCAACGCTGTTTAATTCTTCTGAGTCGCGACGCGAAAAGGGGATACGCGGCCGTACGGTTGGCCTTTTCAAGTATCCCGAAACCGCGATTCACGGGGGGGGGGAAAGGGCTGGGAACGTTGACGGAAAAGAGGTTGGCGGGGCGAAAGGGTGAAAGGGGAGAAGGAATCACAGCCCGAGCTGGGGCTGAAAAGTTTGCGTTTCATCCTTTTCACGAGATCCGCGGGCTTTTCACTCGCTCCGGGAATCAATTCGAATCAGCCCTCGTTGCTTCTCACCCTTCCGTCCCCGGCTAAAGCACGAAACGCCCTGGATACTCAGCCGCAAAGCAGCAGCCTCTGTTTCTAACCGGCTCTCTTTATCGCCCTGATATTAATAACTTCATCCGCTCGTGGCCCTCTGATACGCTCGCCTCCCCTGCCCCCGTCGCCGCGATTTTCCTTGGAATAAAGGTCGTTGAAAGTATCGAAGTGGTTCTCCCAGAAACCTCGAACGTTCGCGAGAGGCTTGTTACCGTGGAAAATGGAAATAAGGGGGAAATAGATACTTTCCTACTCGAGCACGATTTAAACGTAACTTGGCCGGCGGAGTAAGTATCGGGCAGCAAATGAAACGAACCTTAAGTTGGAATTAATTTGAGTGGAGCTACTTTAGTTTGAAGCGTGTTGGCGATTTCTCCCGGCTCCGTTTCAAACACTACTCCTCGGCGATGATCGCAGGAAGTTCTTCTGAAAATCTACGTAATCCCGAATGTAACAGAGAATGCCGTAATAAATCGCTGTAATTCCCACTCGCCAGCTACTCAGAGATACGCAAGCTACTCGGGAGTAGTCGAAAGACAGCCGGCGAAAGCAACCGTCTTGTCGCCCAAGGCCCGCCAAATAATTGATCGACGTTTACACGGTCGTACGATTTCCTGGGAAAACACGAACGTTTGCGTGTCGCGCTCGCACGAAACAACGCCGGCAGCTGCTCATCAGCGTAGTTGATTCGGCTTTGCATAGCACAAGTGATTCGGCCCCGGTTGCCGAGGAATTTCGGTTTCAAGCCTGTGATCATTAGGGCGACGTGCGCAGACACGCCGTGTCTTTGACGGCGGCACCGCGAGGCGACCGTAAGTCGGCACAAACGATCGTCCTAATCTTACACGGAACTTTGGAATTCTAGGATGCACAAAGATAACGCGGCGGCGCGCCAACATCTCTGTTCTGATCGAAGTTTCGGGCTGCCTGCTCGCTGGCATCCTCGCTCGTTTGTCGGGCAGTAACTTTCATTCGGGGCTAGACAGCAATTGATGGGGCGAAACACTGAATGATAACGTTGCGATAATCCGGCTGGGTACGAGCTTGAGGTAAAAGCTCCGGCGAATCTTCGGGATAGTACGGACCGGTCGATTGGAACTTGAGATTTTAATGGGCACGTGGCCAGGTTAAATTGGATGGTCATATTTGCAAGCATCGTGACATCGATCGGCCGATACGCGTTGCTTGGCACGGCACGGAGGGACGAGATGTTACCGCGAAACAGAATGGAACACGAGCGGGCAAGTTGCACAGGGCCGTGTGATGGGTCACGATTTCGGAACAGCATTACCAGCGGAGTATATTGTAACCCGCTGTAACTAGTAATTCGAGGCGGGCTACAGTCAATCACGATCCCGTTGCGTATAGGTCACGGTAAATTGAAGCGATTCTACGGGATACTCCGGTCGTCGTGGTTCCATTTCTTCCTCCCTGCTATAGGGCATTGGAGATCCAATCGTTTGATAGTCGCTGGGGACATAAGACACGCGAGGCTGCACTGAAATTACTGACAAACCTATCGCGGCCGTTGCTAATTAAATGGGGGATGAATACAGTTGGCTAAGAATAGGGGCCGACACCAGGGGGCCTTAAACGTTTCGAGCCTTGGTGCATTTTTTTTTCTTTTTTTTCCTGGTAAATAATACTCGAACGTTAGCTACTAATGGCAGTTCAATTTGGAAATTCTTTACCTTAAAATTGGCGCCTATTCAGCCTGTGCCTTCCCCTTTAATTAGAGGATTCATTATCGTCCACTTGGCCTATCACGTGCGTGAACAATTCACGAACAGTTGCCAGCAACACAGTGCCGCGGTGGAATGGCGGGGCGTATTTTAAACGCAACGATAACTCACGGAATGTCCCCGACATCCCTGATTTCGCGGGAACGGTGAAAGGGTAACGAGCAACGGCGGCACCGAACGAGGTTAATCGTGGTAAGTTTCCGTTAGCAACTTTATGCCAGCCTCTGCTAGTCGTATAGTAGACTGTTCTCCTCCGCACTATATCGCCGCAAATAGCCTGATTTATCGGCAATTATGGATCGACGACAAATGCCAGCCGTTTGCCGCGCGGCTGCGGTAACCCTGCTACAAAGTAATAATTACTCGGAAGATCTACGAGGGCGAGCCATTCTCCTTCTTCGCGGGGACGCTTCAACCTTGCTCCAGAAACTTCCTGGCGCGGTGTTCTCGTTAAGATGTTAATTCGAAGGGGGGAGGTGGGTGGGGGGGGACGTAAAGTGGCATCGTGACGTCTGTGTCATCCGTGTCGCCTGTGACGGGTTGTTTGCAAGCGTCTCCCACTTAAACCATCAGCGTAGCGTTTAAAACTACAGGATCAGGCCTACTTTTTCAAGCTTCTTTCAATATCTGTTTACCGGATCCTTGCGAATCTCCGTAACTAATATCTCAAACTACCCGTCGTTTCGTTGCCCTCGTCGAGGGTGCTCCGAACGTTGAGCAGCAGTCTTTCAAGTTCTTTGGTCACAAATCGTTACGTGTGGCCAGCGTCGTCCTTTTCAATACCATCGAGTGGACCAATGGGTCGACCCACCGGGCAGACAGGTACGTGTGCGTCCCGGCGCACGTGCAGCGGCTGCGAACGTGGGGACCAGGCTTAATAACGGTCGGAGCTCGCGGCCTAACATTCCAACGTGACCGCCGGCATACGCGGTTAGCACACCTGAGGGATTTTGAGTTATGGCCGGAAGCGGCAGTAGGAGGTTGAGCCGGTGGCGGCGGTGAAATGGAAGGAGGCTGGTCCGGGTGGGTTCGCGGGGAGGGTGAGAGGGTTGCGAGGGTGAGCGCGGAGGTAGGGTCAGCTAATGTGGTAACGCGTAACGTTCGTCTCGTTCCCAAAGCCGCATTAATTATTTCATATCCAAAACTCAATTTTCCACGTACAGCCCCGGCTAAGCCAGCTGCCCCTCAGCTCCTCCGCCCTCTTTCGCTGTCCTTTCCTCGCAATTACCAGGCTATTCAGCTAGTTTTCAGCGTGTATTACGAGTCAGGCCTCTGCGCGCCACTCCGATTGACGCGCGAATATTAGGCCTCTTTCACGCTGCCGGTATCTCTCTCGCTGGATAGAGAGTCGGGAAACTCGGGGGGAGCGGAATCGCTGGAGAACGATGATTGGATATTTGGCTAAATGGGAAATCGTTCTCTGTAAATAATTTGGCTCGCTTATGCGTGGAACAGGTGCTGGCTGAGCCGAGTTTCCGGATTTCACTGTCTGAGGGCTTTGAGCTGTGTCGGTGACTTTTTCGATTCTTGAAGCAGTGTACTTGTTTAATCACAGAAACAAGGAGGACGGAAGAATAATCTTGAGGAACTTGACATATAGATTTACAGTTTGGGAGATTAATTATTTGATTGATTAGCTACAGCGGTGGTTGATCAATTCGAGGGTAGGAGGGAAAAACGATTTTGCGATTTATAGCGTATTTTGTTGGTGCCGACTGGGATTACAGAACTGTAGAATCACAAAGTGTTATAGAGTTCAAATTCCCACGTAAGAGAACGTTACAGTTTTCGTATACGTACTGGTTAATAACAGGTAATGTCCACTCCGCGCTGTAGCAAAACACTTAATTTTCTCGATAAAGCTGTTTTGTGACATTCCCCTATTTTCCCCTTGCAGTTCAATTGACTTGATAAAGTAGAATTGAAAAAGCTGATGAATATTTTTCTAAGTACTCCTCTCTGTCTACCATCCAGCAGGCAGATCGATTACCAGTTAGCCACACGGTCGTTGCATCTGTTTCTTCAATAAATGCAATGTTTAACTTGGAGGAGCTTATCTTCGGCGTAGCTACATGTTTTCGCAGAATGAAATCAACGGGCATAAAACGCGACGAATACATAATTATGCAAATAAGGCGCCGCACGGCAGTCACTACTTTGGCTTTCGCGCTCATAATTAAAACATTTACTTTGCCAACAATAATAAGCGTGAACGTAGACGGCGAGGCATAAAGGGTGTACGCGCCAAGTACCTACCTGCGTTTAATAAATCAACATTGGCTCTAAGCAGCCACCGGATAAATAAAGAATGAATGCAAATAGATGTAAGTTGTGCAGACATACGCCTGCAATTATTAGAAGGCACCGCTGGCTTTTCAGCATATAGTTTTTATAATAGGAGTCTCTAAGGAGGGCTACTGTTCGGAATATTAGCACTTCTCTCTCTCTCTCTCTCTTCTGTGGGTATCAAAGCCTCCACTCAGGGTTCCATTCACTATTCTAGGGGCGAGATGCTATAAAACGGACAATTTTATTTAGCGTCCACTTTTGATAATGTCATGATAGGTATTTAAAGCACAAGTCCATAATAGGAAGTATGTTTATTGACCTTGGCAGTTCAAAGATTGTTCTGGCTGTGAGCCACCCAGGTATGTGAAAGTTGATCGGAAAAAGAGGTGCGTCAACGAAGGGTTAAATTTAAGAGAGCCTGAAATGTCCTTCATACAGAAATCCACAGGCAAAGCTCCGAACTCCCATCAAACGTAACTTACAACACCATCTTCGACGTCTTCTATTTCGCACAGTGTCTGACCAACCGCGGACTCGTTTCACTAGCACACGATTTCGTCCATGCAGAGCGGTATCCACGGCCGCGAAGAATCACGAAAATGATGCGGGCAGAACTGTAACGGTGTACATTCGCCAACTCGCCGACGTTTAATTAAGAGTAATTGATAAATCTTGCGTGAAGGAGTCGCGAAAGTTTCGATAGCAAAAAGCAGGGTGTCTCTGTGTTAGCGCGGAGAGGGACACACAGGGACGGCGAAAGCTCTGCGAAGCTTTTTTGCGAGTGGAGCCAATTTGTCGGACCCGATTCCGACAAGTCGCCGCAAGAAAACATTTGACAAACGTCTGGATATTCCTGCGAAAGGACCGCTGGGTCAGCTTGGTTTTCCGAGGGAAAACCCTCAGCCTTGTGTCCTGCTCCGCTAAAGGGATCCTTGCGGAACTTTCGGGGCATCTCTAATAACTTACGTGTTATTTGCGATCGACGTCGGTTTATAACTGCTGATATATGGGAAGTTTCGCGACGAGTGTTAGAGGAATGGGCAGTGAACTTCAGAAGGAGTATTCTTCGTCGTCTCTTAGTTGGAATTCATAGGTTGCTGAAGGAGAGATTGCTCTCTGGTTTCGGGCATCGAATAGTAGGAGGGAATAAATTCACTGAGGCCCGTGCATAGTGATTTTTAATTCACTTGTTTGTGGAGATAAACTTTTTAGAGACTCTGGACGAGTGCTTTTTAAGGTAGTTTTACGTGTAGGGGAGACCGGGGCTGGTCGACTAATTCCCTTTAATTGTTGTAGTACAGAAGAAAAAAGTTTAAAAATATCGGCGGGAAGTAAATATTTTTGTTTTCACTATTTATGAATTTTTGTCCACTAAAAACATACCGGTTGATATTTTTTTCATGAATGTTTTGTTGAAAATGTGCGCGGAGGTTTTGCATCTACGTACTGCCCTTAACATGTTAACAATATCGGATGGGGTTATTTGACTAAGTAAGCACAGGAACACCACTAAAAATTACATCTCTTATTTTCAAGTTTCAGTCGAGGCAAAGAGTTTAGCTGCTCAAGTTCACTTCTCCCACCAGAAAATCCCTCCAAATTCATTTACCCCTACCACTTTCACGCCCTATCCTTCCTTCAAACTCCCAGGCCTTCCAAATATATTATAACAAATCAGTACAGAATAATTGCAGCATCTAACACCATGATAGTTAATAAAAAAGATAGCAGTGTGATGGAATGAAAAAAATAAAAACATTGATTGTTCGTATACCTAAGTAACACTACCTACATTCATGGGGCTGGCAGAGTATGTCTATACACACGCCATTCACAGTCAAAGGTGTAAAACTGAAAAGTAAATGTCAAGTCAACTAATCCCGTCATATATGTCAACTAATCCCACAACCGGGGTTTGTTGCCTTATTTCTCTGACTAATCTAAATGTAATAAAACCTACAATCTGGTATCAATTAACAGGATTTTCAAAATTAACCCTATATACCTAGTCAAATTTGTAATCTTTTGGTATGCAACAAGTCAACAGAATACCACTGGTCGATTTATAAAAATTAGTCAACTAGCCCCGGTCTCTTCTACTACAGGAATCCCGAGACCTGAATGGCGTTTCTTTTAACACTCTTTCGAAAATCGGCCAGTTATGCAAAAACGAAACACACAGGCCGGTATATTTTATTTAACGTGGTTTGGAAAAATGGCAGCCACCATCGTCGATGAATAAATTTACTACGAGGGGCTGAAAAAAAAAACTATAAACGTTGGCGAGCACACTCGTTTTTTCTAGTTTTAACGAAATTTGCTGTTAAATTTTGAGGAAGCACCAATCGTGTAAACGCTCGCTGGTTTAAACGGTGGTTACATTTTACGGTACCAGGAATAAATCAAATTTAACGATGCAGTAACGGGATTAGACCGCGTGTAACGGCGCTTGTTCAATATTTAATCGATGTCTGATGTAATGCTTCCGGCTCTCACTAATATTTGACGACGCGGACGGTCTTTCTACGTGTAATTCTGTATCGTTGCGGTCCAATGACGCAATTACCATTGCATTAGTGCCATTCCCACGCGCCACTCTATATTAAATATAATAATACCGCCAGCCATACGAAGTTGCTAGCTGAAGTTCCCATCGGTGGGCAGAAAAACCCAATCCCATATCTATCCTTGCCCATTCATAAGTCTCAATTGCGAAACGACAGCAAACATTTCCCAGATAACCCTCCGCGTCTGTACCTACCACTTCTGAAATCCAAAATACTCCAATTACCTGGATTAATCCGTTCTAATGGAAGTTTACATCCCTACGGGAACCAGAAGTTCAGTCGCCAGGCTAGGTGCTACATTTTTATTAGCTTCCCCTCCTCGTTTTCCCATTGAATTCCGGGAATAGTTTATTTCCTTAGGCGCTGGTTGCCGTTTCGCAAGAAAGTTGAACGATAAGAAGGAAGTGACGTCGAACGAGGAGCGCCGGATGAATTTCCAGCGACCGCTGGCGAGGAAGCTTGTCGACCGGTGAAACGATTCTGTTAATTGATCGATCCCTCGATTAACACGGCGACACGTTATTCCGCGGAACGGCAGGAAGTGCCGTGTACCGGTAATTCACCGTGCCTCCCGACGAAATTGAAATCTAGAAGCACCGTCGATCTAATTACATCTGGTGTCGATATATCGGGCGCCGACGAATATTGTCGGCTAAAGCCATGGCCACAACAATTACAGGACCGAGCGAGGGAGTACCTTCGACTTCCACGGTAATTGAATTGCCCTCGAAACATCGGCGGTGACTGGTAATTAAGAAAGAAAAAACAAAAGACAACGAAGTTCGTCGCCAGTCTCTACGAATCTGCGCCGCTTCCTTCTCCTTTGGCTATCGTTCTACTTGGATCATCCACAGACAGTGGTAGGTCTGAGAAGAATAATCGAACTAGGAAAAGTACCATTGCGAAAAAAAATGGTACTTCCTGCAGTTGCGGCTGAAGTGGCAGGCAGAGGCAAGTCTGAAAGGACGAAAGTGCCTGAAAATTATGGAGAATTGCGCGCGACATCTTTTCCTCGCTGAATTTCATCGGCGTTGGGTCCGTTGGCTTCCGCAAACTAAGCGCGGGACGTTGGCCCAGCCCGTTTACCTGACACTTGGACGTTCCGACGGAGCTACGGCCACCTAGGACCGAGCGATCCGACGATTCCGCGGAGAAGTCTAACGTTTCGATCCACCTGGAACACCGTACGACCAATCAGCCAATCTAACGCCTCCATCAGCCAATACAGCGGTTCGATTTGGCCAACCTCTGCGGCCGTCCCGTCTCTCCGACGCCGTCGACGTCGTATTTCGACCGGGAACGACGTCGCGGCGCCATTTTCGATTGTTCGCCCCGTAGCCGGGGCCAACTTAATGCTGTCCCAACTTGGCTAATCAGAGGGACGTGGATGTTACGGTCGAACGAGCAACTTCCCGCGAGATATATTGGCCGCAGGTTGTACGTCGCCAATAAATGGCTGTACCCGACGATCAAAGTGTATCGGTAGGTTGGATGTAACTCACTCCGCATCGGTTCATTCCCGGGAAAATTGGATGTAGCTCGAACACTTAGAAATTCGACCAAGTTCTCGCGGGGATTAACCCAAGCCATGGGTCCCCCTTACGTACGGAATCAAAGGCTGTGAATTTCTTACCGATTCCTCGAGGAACTTTTAAAAATCGATAGCCCTGCACGCGATCCCAGGGTTCATCTCATCGATAAAGGGAACGGGACTGACTCTCGCACGATCGTCTCATCCCCCGTTCTATTTCCGCGAGGCGAGACTATCCAACCCCCACCCCCCCCCCTCCGGCCGTTCGCCGATTCGCCCGCGTGAAATATGGGTAATGCACGGGAACAAAACCCTCGGAATAATCCCGAGGCGTCGGCGAGAACGTTTCGACGCGTCTCCGGCCAAAGGATTCATTAACGAGTGGCCACTTTTCGACGCCGGCCGCAACGGCGATCGATCTATCCGCGATCGTTGAGTACACTCATCCCCGTGGCCGCTCGAATCGCCCATTCGTCGCTCACATTTACCACCGATGGTTTTGCACGCAATTTGGAGTGGCGCCAGGACGCGGTTTCCCACGACCATCGTGGGTGGGCAGGCGGCGCGGGGGGGGGGGGGGGTCGGAGATTGTGAGATGGAACAGAAGATAGGCAGGCCGGATCGGCTCCTGAACGAGGATGCGGCGTATTCAAGCGGATTGCCAAGTGGCCGGTGCCACGTACACCCGGGCAGTCCAGCGGTTTGCCATTAAATTGGAACCGAACTCTCCCAAGTTCATGCTTTATTTAGGGTCCGCCGTTGGACTTCCCGATTCGACGCCGGCAGGAATGCTAACCGATGCTCGTTTCTTTTGCACGGTCTCCTCGGCGCTCGTGGATTTAGCGGGGCACGCTATTTGCCATGAACCTGCCCCGGGGTCTAGGCTCTCACGGAACTTGGACTCTTTTCTAAATACTCGGGCTGCGGGGTGTTAGGCTCGTTCCGCAGTACGCTTAATTCCGCGTGAATTATCAAACGGATTAATTTTACTACCCCCTCCCCGCCGCGACCACCTGACTAGTTGCCTATAGATTCCCTTCGTCGTGGAGGGATAGAAGATTGCGGTACCAGGGCACACTGCGAATCTTCAGAAGCGTCTCCGTGGAAGGGGATTATTTCCTTTCAGTTTAACTGGCACAGGCGCGGAGAAGGGAACTTATGGTGTTCATTTTCGAGAGCGAACGCGATAAAGAGTCAGAGGATTCGAACGCGATGAATAAACCTTCAGCCCGTGGCAGGGACGAGGGATAAATCGCGGAGGCTGCAGCAGCGGGTCCGGCGCTCGCTTGGTCGTTGAAATAAATAAGTCGAGGGAGAGGGGAGAGGAGGGGGGAACAATATTAACGGCCCCGTGCGTTCTGTTTCAAGCCCCGGCCAGTTTATCAGGCCGAAAAGGAGGGTAAGGCTGATCGGCGCCATGATTGAATCCGTCGGGTCCGGTAACGCGAGCCTCTGCCACGGTCACGTTTCACGGCTGCAAACGTGCTTCCTCGTGGCCGCGAGTTCGGCCCCGCTGGCTTCGTAACGCTGCAATTCCACGGGCGAAAATTTATTGAATACCATTCGCGCGACCCCCCGCCAAATGTATCGCGGGCTGGGCGCGAAAAATGATAGCCGGGAATCTCGGAAACGGGGGATTTTTTTTCTCCAGCTCGGCGCGGCGGGTGTCGCGCGTCGCGGACGTCAAAAGAGTGCCACGCGTACACCGTGATTTCTCTTTCATTCGATCGAATCGCCGCTCCGAGAATCGGGGAAAAGCTCTCGAAAGCCTGCCACGGCTGGGCCGCGCGCATTTCAGTGATGGTTTATAATCGAGGGCTACGCGTGCGAGAGGTGAATCTAGCGGACGGAAGGGTGTTACGGGTGCCCCGCCCTGTTGGGTTATCGCGTGGCAAGGGACTAGGGAAGAAACGTGTGAGCCGATTTTAAGGCGAAACTTCCAGTTCTCTTTTGGCACTGTCAGGGTGAAGTAGCTTTTCGGTGGGCGTCTTAATGGCCCGGGTAAAAGGTGCAAAACGGGAATTGTTTGACCAAAATTGGAACCGACAATTTCACGGGGCAGATTTCACGCGACAGTGATTCAATTTAAAAGCGACGCGCAGGTAGCACTGCGCGCGTGTATAGGAATTCGCGATGTCGCGCTACCAGTTCCCACTGGCATTATATTATTTTCTATTGGCTCTCGTCACCCTCCGCGGGCCGAAGGAAGGGGGACGGAACGAGAGGGAGCGTAGAGAAAAAAAAACCGGCAAGCTTGCACCACCGCGAATCCGCGCTCATAAAAGCTCCATTTTACACGTTTCGATGGCGCTCGGGGAATAGCACGCGTCGCCCGCAATATTTCCTTTTTTCCTCTGCTGTTCACGCGCTCGCAACTGCGAGCCCCGACACGCGAAACACGAAATTAAGGGAAACAGAGGGAAAACACGGGGGGGAAGGGGAATCACGGATTCGATGACTGCAATGGGAGCAGTTGATGCACGCCGAGTCTTTCAAATGTATGGAAACGATCGGGGTGCCGTGTGAATTGTACTCCATTCCGAGGTATTAACCCATATACCATATGTAACTCCGTGTGCTTCCTTTCTTTACCTGTATCACTGTCGTTCTCGCGGTGCTCAACTGTGCACGATGTCGTAAAACGTCCTGACTTATGCTGTTCCTGGACGAGGAGGGTTGGATGATCTTGCTCCCCCGCCTCCGCGTAACCGTAATCCGTAAGGCCGGTTACGCTTTTTCAAGTATTGCATGGGGCAGGTGGTTACGGATCGGGGAGGAAAAGAAGAGGTGCGTTTCGTCTTGGGAACGTCAGCCGAACTCATCGGTAACTCGTGAACTGTACAATAATCATTTTACCAAATGATAGATCTAATTAAAAGGAGCAACTTTTGTCTCGAAATTTTATTTTCTATCTCTTACGGTTCGCGAGTTATAACTGAAAATCGGAAAATAGCCGAATTTTCAGGGGTCTATTTCACGCCCTTCGAGTGTATTTAGGCAGTAAACAAAAATTGTGTTGTAATCAGGAGGAAACCCCCTACGTATTCGCAAAGTTTCAGAATTTTTTGAATCTTCGGGTTCGGGATCTTCTCTTGTGAGAGAAATAACTTTGGACTTGTATGTATACGAACGAGACTGGAATTAAGCGACTTGCGGGATAGAATTAGGAACATTAGATCTCTAGTGGCGTCACAGGCTGTGGGCGTCACGATGTAGACACTCGAAATGGCTGGGACGGATCAACTATCAGTTTCGATTAACAATCGGATACTTCGATCTTTTGAAGTAACCTTCAAGCATTCGATCTAACGTAAAGTATTCTATCGTGTTGACTCGCAGTGCAAACGGCCATCAGAAATTTTTGCGGGCTACATCCGACCCCAGGAAAATTCATAACTCAGTTCGACTTGAATCGGTAGAATTCGAAACGATTTTCTAAATATTCCAACCTGCGCCGTTGCACCTCGTGCCCATTTTAACTCAAATATTTAAGCTGCACTATGCAGTAACAGTTGCAGCGGATGCTTGTTTTACAGTTCACGGCTCGTGCTTCAAGTTGACGTACAGTAAACAATAATTACCGTTACTTTAAACGAACATGCTGAATATTTAATAAAGTCTGACAGGTTAATTGCAATTTGCACCTGTTCAAATAATGCGAAAGCGCTTTTTCATAATTGCCCGTCCGTTACAACTAAAAATACTCGTTTTATCGTAGCAGAGGCCATTGCCCCGGCCACTCATTAAAAACTACCATTATTCACGCATACAATTTTACATGGATGTCAAATTTTGAAACTTTCGCGTTTGCTGTGCCCAAATTAAATAATTTACGATTCGTTACTTACGCACACTTAAATACAATGAAATTAACACCGTATCAAAGGAGAGGCACGTAGCCACACCGCGCGGTCGTGGAGGAGCAAGCGGCTGGAACTTCTGGGAACGTTTTACCGCGGGGGTGCGTAGGGGTTAGGATCCCCCCGGGGGGGGAGGGGTCTCGTCCTCGCGCATGAATATAAAAAAGAGGGAAAGGATTTTTCTTCGCGGCACGCAAAGCGTGCAAATTAGAGGTCCAAAAGGAGAGGAGAAGGGGGCGAGGAGGGGAGGATCCCTCGCGGGGCGAGGTTCTCTCGAAAATTTTCGAGGCTCGCCCGCGCTTCTGAAATATTAAATTATCGCGTGGCGTACTTTCAATTTAATTAATGCCGATAGAGGTCCGGTGACCCAAAACTTTAGCAGTTCGCCGCCGTGGCTACGAAATTGTTCGCGTCTCTTTTTTCTTCCAACCCCCTCCCCCTCCCCCGCCCCCTGTCTCTTCGCGCCCTCCAGGTTTCATCCGCCGACGCCATTCAGACGCGAGTTTTTTTCACAGGTGTAAATAGAAACCGAGACGGAGAGAGATAGGGTAGCGAGCCGCGGGAGAAGCGGCGACGAGTGCTTGACGATATTCCTCTGAAAGGATTAACGATTTCTGACACGGCCGCGGTGATAATTAAACGCCGCGATATACAAAACCGCGGAATGAATGTGCGAGTGACGGTTTCCTACTGCTATGAGAATGGAAGAGTAACGTGTTCGGCTGCGGACGCATAAATATTCATCCAGGAAACGGATGTCGAGTAATTTCATTGGTTTTAGAAACGGGGGTTCGCGTCGGGAACACTGCCCGTGCGGGGGGGGACGTCGACGTTTCGAGAAATCTGTGGGCGAGAGATATAGGAAATGACGGGAAATTGGGTTTGATGGACTGTGTTAATTTTATCCTTGTACGTCGCGTGAAAATTGAGCGGCATAAGGATTGTCAAGGAAATCGGTATTATTACCTGGCCGGAAGCAGCGACGGCTGTCCTTAATAATTGCTTTACGAGCGGGTTTAATTGATTTTTTGAAGGGGGAATATACCGAGAGAATTATACAATAACGATACACTCGCGCGGAGCAAATATTTGTCGAATTCATAAATATCGCGCAGTTATAATTACGATCGCTGTTAACGGTGTAATTGAATTTTGTATCTAATTAACGGCGCTCTGATTATTTACGAATATTTTATAATAATACGGGGTTATTTGCATACATTTCGCAGACCTACACACGCTTCAATTATAACACTCATTAACGATACCGCGTAACGCGTTACACCAGCCCGCGCAAACGAACGTTCGCAGCAAAACTGATGAGAATCAAAATACACTTTGACGATGGGATCGCAGAACGGTACGAAGTGTTTAGCTTCGCCGAGAATCAGTGACGATAATTGGCGTATATTCTCCAACCTCGTATTCGGCAGATGCCCGATTTTCTACCGATTATTCCACCCGTTCTACCGTGGAATTTACATTCCAAAATTTCTTTCGTTGCTCGACGGACGCATATATATCGCCAAGCGTCGGTGACCTCTCCGCCGCGAAATTTCATCGGAACACGCATAAATTTAAATACGAATCACTCGCCAGGACTGGCGAATATCCGAATTATTCATTCGAATTGTCTCCTCTGTGGCGGTGTCAATAAACGAAAGGCAAAAACGTAACGCCCGCGACACTCGGCCCCGAAATACAAGTCTCGTTTCCCAACGTTTCGTTTCTTCTCGCTACGTTCCTTTGCGATACCTAACTATTAATATCGGTAACTGCAAACGAGGGTAAAATAACCCGAAAACGATGTTCCTTATGTTGCGGGAATGTCCCATGCCGATATACGCGACCAACAGGGGATGCTCGTTTCAATCGACGACCCCCCATAAGCAGCCTCATAACCGATGCCCGAATCGAGTTACCGCGGCGAGTCCAGGTGCTAAGGGTGCAACCCCATGACCAGTCCACGCAACGGCGACCAAGGTAAAGGACGACGATAAAGTTAAACGATGGTTTTGGTCGCATCTCTCAGCGTGTTTCGCCCCTCTCTTTTTTTTATTTTATTTTTTTGCCACCTCTTGGTCGACCCGTGCACCGTCGCCACGGGTCGTTCGATTCTCGACCGAAATGGAATATCGATACCGGAACGTTCCAGGGAGGGTTGAAGTGTAGCGAATATTGAAAAGTTCTCGGCTGAAAGATGAAAAAAATGGTGGAGGGGCGGCGGGGAACGATCGCTGTCCAGGAAGAGAATGGGGGGAGAGGCAGGGTAGGGGGTGTGGTGTTTGCATTTTTCGAGGGGGTATAATCGGCTCGAATCGATCGACCGAGGGGGTGGGGGAGGGGGAGGGGTGGGCGGGGGGACAATCGTTCGTGAAACGTTTACTTTGCGCGAATTTCGCGGCGTAACGGGCGCAGAAGAATCGGCCGATCGGCGGATTCGCGCCCCTCTCGAATTTATTCTCGCAACAGTCCGCTTGTTATCGCCGCCGGCCGCTGATAGGCAATCAACTTTTTCGGAGGGCACCGGGGGAGGTAGGTTCGCGTGATTTTTCGTGGACGATGATCGCCGTGTGACGAGCGATTCCGAGTCTGCCGTGAACAGATTTCCCGTGGAAATCGAGCCACGGTTTCGAATGGTAATTGATACTAGTCGCTTCCTCGGAAACGCGGGATGAACGAATACAAGGAGTTAGGTGGCCCGCCGGGCTCGTAATAAAATTGTCGTTTAAATATCCGGGAAAATCTGGATGCCCTTATTATTGAGATTATAATGTTTCAGCTTTCCCTTGCAAGCAGTTTGCAGGCTGTTTAAATTCTGCCTAACTCTCGTTCAACTACCCCGCCGGATTATTCCCATCTGTATTGCCCTGCTCCGCACGTATGGAGGGCTGAAATTTTGCGTTCCAGCAGCGCTGCGGAGGTTTCAGATTTTGTTGCATTCACTCGCACGTCGCACAGTGGTGTAAAAGCTTAATAACCTGCAGAAAACAGTAAAATATATCCCTTAATGCTTTCCACTATTTTTATTCTATACCGGTATACGTTATACGCATTCGTTGATGTTTGCCGAGCATTTGATTTGCGCGGAGATTTTATATCTCGTCCGGATGCGAATAAATGTTGGGAGGCCGCGTGTCTAATTAACATGATAACTTTTGAAAACTAACGTCAGTCGGACGTTATCGTCGACCGATCCGAAACAATTTCTAGCGAGCAAGGTATTAGTCCAATCGCGTCGCTGCGTCATGCTTTCGAAATTTGTAGTAGATAGAAGTAATTGGAGCCGGAAATATACGTATTGACTAAACTAACCCGAGTGAAGCTCATTTATCGAAACGAAATAATTATTCGCGCAAACTTTCGTTTGCGTTTGCTAGTCTCTGTCCCTTTGATCCTATCGGAACGTTCGAGTCGACACAGTTTTCAGAAGCTCGTGAGAGTTACTGCGATAATCATTCCGCTGTTAAAGGCGCAGTCATCTACTTCCCTCATCCATCACCTCTTCCAATGCCACCCTCGCCCTCCTGTTACGCGAAATCGTACCCACAAAATCAATCCTCAGAATCTAAATAGCCATCCCATTCGACGCGTTTACTTCGACACACGGAATTAATGAATATTTCAGCCGCCCCGGTACAAATCCGCGATTCAGCGTGAGTCCACGCGAAACCGCCCGATCGTTCGCTTTCGTCCCCCTTTCTTTTCCCCTGATTTTCTCTGCTCCGCTTCTCGGCGAGTGCAGGCGCACGCGAGCCAAGAGGGCGAGAGGGGCACGGAGCCGGCGTGGTTCATCCGAAATTTCGATTAAATGGGATTTCGATATGCGCGAAACATGTCCCGAAGGGAAATTTACCGAGCGTTGTAGAGCGAGGGCCCCTGGAACGGAAATGGGGGCGGAGGGAAGCGAGGCAGTTTTCGCCGATAGAGTCATTGGCCGTTCGGCCGGATAATGCGAAATGAAATTGTCACAATAATCGTTGGCGAACGGTATACGTCGCGGCTGGATAAACTTGGACAGTTATACGGGGTGGTCAGTTTATCCAGAGAGCATTACCGTGGTAATTCGAGCGCACCAGGGGCGAAGCAGGAATTCCACCTGGGGGGGAATCATTTTCGTGAAACTTTGCTCGTGTACAGGTTGGCTAATCGTTGAATAACGAATTAAAGGGTAGAGCAGTTCTTTAGGGGTAACGCCAGGATGATAGGCGAAAAATGGTAGGATAACGTTGAAGATGTAAATCCGAAAAGTATATTCTTTTGTCCTTCTTTATATATATCTTAAGACCTTTATGTTACATATTTAATAAAGTTGATAAATATCTTTGAAATCACCTTCAAAGTTATCCTACCATTTCTGACCTGAAATACTGGCGTCACCCCTTAAACATGAGTAGACGAATTGAAATATAATTAATAAAATCAATAGAATCTGAGTGCTATTATTTGTAAGATCTAGACGTTAAATCGATTCTAGCAGTCGGAATATTTTACATAGCGTTTCTCTGCGTTCTCCTTTTAAAGCGTTGCATTTTTCGCAAACTTGCGTATCTTTTGCGCCGCTTAGCCAGTGTTTTGGTTTCGTAAATATTTAAACTTTCCCTGTGCATCCATTTTGCCTCCGTTTATCCGGCGCCTATACATTTTTTAATTATATGGCCCATCCACAGCGGATGTAGGAGGCGGAAAACGCGTTTGTTTTTCTCCCCTCCGCGCTGTAGTCCGAATTCGGCGGACAGCGATGGTCGGGGGGGCCGTTAAAACATTAATTTTGTTCACGACTCGGAACAGTGTTAACGCGTCGCGTTAATTATTAACGCCCCTGCTTTCAAACAATCCCTTCAGCCTGCGAAATCCACGGCTGCCGACCGATACAATATTTCACCGAGCCCGGGTTTCTTCTTTATTACAACCCGTAAACGGACTGCTTTCTGTTTATTTGCCGAAATATTATGGACACTGCTCACCGCTCCGTCCATCGACGTTGAACCATTCAAATCGCGATCTTAGAAAACGCTGCAGTTCCCTAATTGTTAGAGTTACTCCATGTAAATACATCTTCATCCCCTTTCGAATTGGCCAGCGGAAAATCGGCTCCCAATGTTTGAAACATTCTTCATTTATTCCATAAAAATGGCTTCGCGCGATAAATTCGTCTGCGGAAGTTAACAAGCCTCGAGACGCCGCGGGGAAATTGAATAAGACGGGAATAAAGGTCGTAATTAGTGTGACGTATCGCTGGATAATCGTTTTGAAATTGACTTGCTGGTTCAGCGTGTTACAATATCGGGGGGGAAATATTGTTCGGGGCCGATCGGGATGGTTTTATCGAGCAATTTTGTAATTTATTCCGTCAATATACATGCAAATGAATAATGTGCGGTAAATGTATGGCTCTTGTGGAACGGCGGGTGTGTGTCCCCTGTCATCCTGCACAAATATTAGTCAGACAATGGTCCAAGCACACGGTTTATTCGATTCTGCACGTTTGAACTAGCAGCGCTCCCTTTGCGCTTGGGTTTGTTCATTGACTCGCCTCTCTGGAATGAATTTAGATTAGGCCTTGATTTAATGTGATTGCAATCCGTCACTATTTCCAAGTCGCCTATTATCTTTGACTTTTCAAGTGGGTATGATTCACAAGGAGAGGTTTTTGGATGTTCGCCTCCGAATCCTTTGGTTTTTGGATATGTTTTAGGGGGAAAAAATATTATCACAGCCATACACATTACATTTTATTCAAGTAAATTTCTCGAATTAGAGTAGAATAAAAATTTCTCATTTTTTTTATTAAATTTACGCGTTGGCCACACATAGGTCCGAACAACCCACACGCAAAAACGATGTTTTTGTAACAGCTGCCACTCACCCAAGAACTTTCTGATTCAAAAACTGACGTTCTCTACCGGAAGAGGAAACTTCGAAAATCCGTAAAATGTCAGATCAATGCCATTTCAAAGCCAGGAGCTTGCCGGTATCGAGCTCCAAAGTTACAAAACGGATCTATTGCACCCAGTTTAGAAGAGCTAAATCATTGAGCTCGACTTCTTGATTTCGCAGATTACACCCTGTGACACATATTCCTGTCCCCAGCCCTCCGGAAAACCTTTCCATAATTTCCAGTTCTCGCGTAAGAACGGAGTATCGCGCCCGTATCTCGCTTCGAGTGCTAAAAAAATCGCGGCAAACGATCCGGATCGCGCCACCCTCTCCCATCGATCGAATCTGCACAATAAAATCCATCTCCCGGCGCAGAAAGAAATTTCACACCCCCTTAGGCATGTAAGTCGTACCATCGCGGTACCAGCAGCGGTTAATGAGGGGCGGTTGCTTTTTATATTTTCCATCCCCGGCGCACGTTCTCTCGCGAGGCCGAAAATTGGTCGAGGGCGAAGGCGCGAATAAAGGGAAGAGGGCAAGGGGCGGGTGGGCGGAAAGCAGAGGAATATCGATATGCGGGCGAAGTAAAACAGAATCGAAATGAGGCAGGTAGCGGTTTGAAGGGGCGCCGTTCAAAGCACACGTAAAACTTTTTTTTTTCCACGGCGAATTCGTCTCCGCCTTGTTCCTCTCGGTTATTGCTCGAACTTGCTAAATCGTGCGCGCGGAAAACTGCTCGATCCTTGAAGGGATCGCCACGGAATCCTAGCGTTCAAGCCCACTTGAGGCGATCCCCCGATCTTCTATTTGTACCATGAGTGAAATTTTGTTTTTTTTGTATTTTGAGCATCCCTTCTTCGACTAGATGTGGCAATTAAAAATTGTAGAATTTCTGGACACTCGGTGGGTAGGTTGTAGGTGCTGCTTCGCCGTTTATAAATCGAGTCGCGCTGAAAGTGAATCTCACGGATTCATCTCGAATCCAGCTCGTCTGTGGGAAACCCGTTGAATCCTAATCAACCGCGTTCCTTTGTCAAATGAGCTATGACTAAGACGCGTTGTTGATTATTGGTCGCGCCGACACGAATACCGGATAATTATTTAGCTCTCCCGAGGTAGTAGGGTTCGCCGCATTGCTTTGATACAGAGAAATTAATTATTAATTACGTTGCACGTGTGTGAAGCGCAGCTCGTTAGTATACGGGTAGCTTGCGTTGATTTCGATACGCGATCGCTTTATAAAGATTAATTAACGACGGCTACGAGTATCGATGACTGCGGAAGTTTTTTTTTTTACGCCAACGAAAACCGCCGAGGTGTCGAGCGACGTCGCGTTCGACGTATGATATAGAGATCACTCGATACCGCGATATTGATGTTCGTGAACGGGTCGCGTCACTTTCCCCCTGTAATTTCGTAATTCGATGAAAAATGGGACACGTGGAGACGATATCGCGCCGTTACTAATGCAGAATAATTATATCAACACCGACGAGAGTGCTAATGTAAACTCGAAGCGGAGAGTATCCACTGAATAATTACCCAATTAAATTATTCGCAACCTGGCATTCGAAATAGTCTACCGTATAACTTAAGCATTCTTCACTGGCGTAGCAAAAGGGTTTGTCTAGGAATTCTTAAGTTCCTCTCAAACGTTTCACTCTCCCTTCACTTAGAATACGTATCGATACCAAAAAATTGAACATCCAGCGCACAGAGCAGCCGCGGAACATCACACGCCTGTGCAAGCTTCATTCCAACCCCCGAAGCCACCAAAAGCACCGGCATTCAGATCTTCATACCCAAACGTCCAGCGACAGCGTCCCCAAGTTCCCACCCGTTTGCCACATTCGAAAATGATCCGAGCAGGAGCCATGGAAAAGTAGCCGGGCCCAGTGGAACAGGGAACTAAAGGCGGGGGTGAGATCGAGGGAGAGGAGTGGCCGTTATACTAATTCGGCGAACGCTCGTTAACGACCCCTTTGAGGTCATAACTTTTGCCGCAAGTCCGGCGTGTGTTGGTGTGTGACTGGTGGCTGCGCTTTACGTGTTCTCTCTCTCTCTCTCTCTCTCTCTCTCTCTCTCTATCTTTCTCTTACCCTTACCCTATTCCACCCCACCATCGGCCGCCTTGACCGTTGCTCAGTCAGTTCGCTCCTCGAAAAGCGTCGCGACGCTTCCATCGGCGAGACGCGCTTTACTCGCCGGGCTCCAGGGCGCATGTCCAGCCGATCAGCGCGCGGACCTGTCGTGTGGCGGCTACCCCCCGTGCTGGTGGGGGTGAGAAACGTGCTCGTCACCCTCGAGGAGCGCCTCGAGAGACTCAGTGAGCGCCGCGAGTTCGCCGTGGCCGGAAGCGTCTCGTGGCGTGGCCGTTAGACGTGTTCGGGCGTCGCGAATCCCTCAGCGCGCCACTTTTCGACTCTGCCACCCTGCATCCTGGTTGTTTCACGGCGTGATCGTTCGTCAGATACCGCGCTGAATAATCGTTAGGCAAATAGCCGACGACCACCTGCAGGCCGCTATCCGTGGACGTAGGATCGATCGAACCCGTCAGATTCGGAAAGTCTTATCTCGTCCGTCGGCGGTGACGGATAAAAGGGACCCTCGCCCAGTGTCCCGTGATGCGTGGACCGAGGGCCAGACCTCTGGAGCCAGTCCGCTCCCCGGGACCCTTCGCCTCTCACCGGCTCCTTTGATCGTTAAAATTCGACGAGCATCAGACAGCCTGACGGAGAAAGTAATCACATTAAAAGGTCCCCAGGGGTTTCCAAGGAATCCTCGGTCGGTAGGGATAGAAAGGGGATAGAAAGCGATAGAAAGGGGGGTGGATCCGGTCTGATCCCGGCTCTTAGGGGGAAGCGAAGGGCCGCGGGGCAGCTTCTGGCTAGCTGACGTCATCAAGAACAAACAAGTAGATCGAGGATCCGCAGGAGTGGAGATATTATATCCCAGGGCTGGAAGACGGCGGACAAAGAGGCACGGCGGATCGTTCCTCGCCGAGAGAACGGCGGAAGGGCCAGTTCACAGAGGCGGAACCCGAGGAGTAGCCGACAGACAGAGCTGGGAGGGAAAGAATCGGATTTCAATCGAGCCTCTCTCCGATCGGTGCCTCGATCAACCTAAGTCGCACTAATTAGCTGCCGTCCGTGGCCGTGTCTCTGGTGGCAGGCCAGGGCCCCTTCGGTCCTGTCCCGAGACCTGCAGGATAGAGGAAACCCGCTGGGGATCCCGGTGTTCCTCCAGGATGATAACAAGTGTCACCGTCCGGGTCCACGTTCCTGCGCCATTGGTAGACTGATCGCTAGAGATACCTCGACAGAGAAGCCTTCCCCCAGCGAGATACAAAAAAACGATGTCCGACAGGGACAAGTGAGCATCCCCTCTCGCGCGTGCACCCTTTTTCTGTGCTCTCTCTCTCTCTCTCTCTCTCTTCCTTCCTCTCTATCTGCACGACTCGGGGAGAAGATGTGCCTGTCGCGACGCTTGCTGCTCTGCCTGCTGGGCGTCATCGTCGCCGTGAACGGTGAGTTTTTGCGTATCTTCTTCGAGACCCTGATCCCTGGCTTACGCGGCGAAAGGGACCAGAGGCTAGTTCTTTTCCCTCGCGACAGATCGACTCTCGATTCAGCACCGACGAAGTCTCTTTAACACTTCGTACGTTCGACTGGCGAGACGTGTCGCCAGCTTTCGGCTGGGATCCGTAGGCACGTCTTATTCGGTTGGCTTAGTAAGAGCCAACCGGCCCATTCGTGGCTGGTTTTGTTCGACGGTGATTTACCGGGGAACTTTCGCGGGGATATTTTGCGACTGTCGCACGGTTCAGGGGAATTGCGTCGGAACTAGCTGTTTCGGCAGAGTAATTGCGGGGGTGGCGCTTGTTTTATTGGCTCTTAAAAAATGAAAGTCATAGTTTCCGCTTGTTTGTCCGCGACGCGCTCTGATCTTCGAGGGAATTGCTCGCATTGCGCGGGGCGAACTTGCCGGGGAACCCGCGAAATGGGGTTAATTTTTTTTTTTCGTCGGAGGAACGCGAGCTGGGAAACTGCCATAACGGGCTGGGAAAGTTCGGACCAGCTTGCGAGTGAAACTTCTTAGGTGGTAGTCTTTTTTCTCGCGCTTGGTTCTAAATTACTTGATAAAGTTACAGAAAAAAGAAACTTCGGTTAATCTATTTCGACGGAGTGGGGGTGCCCTTGATCCTTCAACCGGCGACACTCGAGATTTATAAAACTCAAGTATCCGTGGCTAGGAGCTCGCTATTGATAAACTTAGCTGCGAAGTTAGAAGGGGAAAAGGCAGGTCCTAAAGCCAGTGGAGGTAACTTTTGTCCTCAAACTATCAATCATCAATTACAGGCATCAGGCGCCAAGAACATCGACACTGCAAATTGACAATTGACGAACCCGAAGTTACCATCAATCCCGAAATAACCCTGCAGCCCGTAACTCGGATTAAAACACGTTAATCCCTAACACAAAGGGAACCCAAGCACCCAGCGACATCCTTAAGAACGCTAAAGGTATAGCCGGAGCACAGACGTTAGGTCTTCGAATGGACGGTAAGGTGCTCGTCCCGGGGAGACTTTTCCGCGGCGCGTCGGTTTACAGCAAACAGTTACAAGGAAAATAAAAGCAGGAACAGCTTGGGTTGGGGGATGGCTAACGGGGGTCGTTTTTACACGCGTCGGCAGATTCTACGGCGAACCAACCCTCTCCTCGTAATCTACGCGAAAGCGTGCACCAGTGGTGAAGGAGAAAGGGGAGAGGTGAAGAAAAGGGGGATTGTAAAAAAAAAGGGGGGGAACGAAGAGGGAGAGAAGAAAAAAGCCAACGCGGATCGCGGGGCGTTAACGCGCGCATTAACGGCCCTCTCGTGCTGGGCAAATAAAAAACGATATGCATGGATGGACGGTGGATTTCCCCGTCGACCCTAAAAAAAAATCTGCGACCTGAAAAAGCACCCGTGAACCCGTGAAAGTGAATCAAAACGCGTTATTGTTCCCTTTTCCCTCTTTTTTGTTTCCCCTCCGTTCTCTCTCTCTTCTCCCCCGACAACAGACTCCCTTTGTCGAGAGAGCCGCTGTCGATTCGCTTTTGGTAGCGAATGAATGAAAACGCGTGGCGTTTTCAAGAGTCCCGTTTTCCAGCTGCTTTTCCGCCGTCTGTGCCGCGTTTCCCGGTTTCCCGGTTTCCTTTCTTCCTTTCTCGTTTCGTTGGCCCGCTTTTTTTTTCGGTCCCGTTCCTCCGAGAGATTCGTTTAGCCCGGCACTTGTACGGGGGGGGGATCGATCGTTATCCTAGGGAAATCGGGCGGACAAACGCACCCGGGGAAATTGCACTGTTTACATTCAATTACTTAAGAGTGCAGCTTGCAATAAACAAGATTACTGCGTCTGATGAAATATGCACTGGCGCCTGCCCGCTTAATTTCATTTCCCCGAGCGTTCTCCTCGCCGCGATTCGCCGGCCAGTCGTTCATTTTCTGGCACCGTTTCGTTCCTCCCGCTCTTCTATCGCCGGGCATAAATTTTCCCATGTTTACGGGCCGGCCGGAAAGATAACAAACTTGGCTGCAAACTGTTGGAGAAATCTCTCGACGTAGCCCTTGTTAATGCGCGCTATGCGAAACGATCGGTTATCGTTCGGAGATGAAAATTGTTTGGTATTCGATTATCGAATGTTCCGCCGTGGACGCGTTAACGTGATCTCGGCGTAATTTCAGTTGTGGAAATTCGAAGCACGCAGGGAAGGAAGCAAAGTCACGAGTGAGTCATCAGATTTTTATGAGCTCGGACGATTCCTGCTCGCGATAAGTTTCAAAAGGTAGTCCACTTGCGAATCGCATTTATCGACATTGCATTTTCAGCTTTTATCGAAGTCGTTGACATTCGTTCCTTACCGGACGCTGTCAATTCCTCCCTATTTTTTCGGGATAATTTTGTCCACGGGGCGGAACGAACGTCGCGGTGACTAAAAGCGTCCATTTGTTTTTTTTTTTTTTTGGTGAAAAAGGAGGAGGAAAAAAAAACTGATTCGTTATTGACCGAAGCTGCGAAATGGCAAACAGATAACCGCGACGGAAATCAATCTAGATAGAGCGAGATGTCGGCACAGTAATCTCAGATTTATTTTTATTAATCCCGGCTGATCGACCTAGTTGCCCACCGTGCCGCGAATACTAGCCCGTGAAATTTACCGTAATACTGCGATCGTTACGGTGTTTTCGAATATTTCCCGGCGTGCAAATATTTATAGGGGCTCTAAAGCTGCATCCTGTACTCGGTCGGAACGAAGGAAGTAAATTTTTCTCCGTTTCCTGGCATCGACTTCCCCGCCCGTCTTTCCCGTTTATATCTCTTTGAAGTGCCCATGCAACTTCACGATTCGACGAGCTTGTCGATCGAGTGTATAATATTCGTGAAAAAATTTTCTATGAAAATAAGGGAAGGCCTGCTCTCCCTCCTTGCATGCGAGCAAAATTTTCGCGACTACTCGAGTAAGCACCAGGGCACTTACCAAAGTACACGCAATTTTCCGTGACGAGTGTATCTTCGCCTCGAAGCCACTACTTTAAGGCGGGTTAATATTTAGGATGTGGTATTTGCGTTTAAAAAAGTCTAGCCCGCGAACGTCCTACCCCAAGTAGGTACTTAAGAAGCATTATCTGTAATCTCTTACCACTTTTCATGCCGCATAAACCGACGCTAACTTGCTCGCTAATGTGATTACAGTCTTGTATTTCACTCGTTCCGTACTTGTCTCCCTAATGAATTGCCTGCCTTCGGATTTTTAACGCTCCCAAATATAACCGCGGCCGATCCGGCCGCGTATTCCTCCGAGGATCCAAAGGATATCCTAAAAAACCGCCGATAGATCTTCGCTTTGTCAACAACGGAATTTTTTGTCGCAGAACCGAAGGAGTACACGCCGCTCGGAAAAATCTAGCTCCCAAGGAAGTTTTCCCGTATTTCTGTTCCGTTCGTCGTGCGGCCGGAGCGTGAAAATCGAGATTCGCGAAGGAAATTTGTTTCACCTCGCGAGGGGAAAGTTCGAACGAGTTTCGCGTGCAACGTCTTCGTTCGTCGTGGAAATTTTCGGCGAACGTCGACGGGAAGATCGATTCTCCAGCCGTTGGACCAGCCGCGGCAAAGGCCGCGCCAGGAATTTCATTCTTCCACTACGATTACACGAACGAAGTACCCCGTGTAATTAAAGATTCGTAATATAAAATATCCTGTGCCTGGATCCAGCTGTGTGCCGCCTGATTGATACGAATCAGCGTGCAGGGAGGTAGAATAGGGAAACGAGCGAAGGCAGCCCGAGAACTTCTCGCGGGGGAAAGATACCAAGCTGACGCTCGCGTTTAACTTGGGATAAAAGGCGGATACGCGTGTCCCGCGCTACTTAAAACTTGAAACCGAACTACAGTAGCAGCAGCTACGCTTTTCCTTAGGCGGAAGGGAACGCGCCGTCGGCTTTATACATTGAAACGCAATCAAACAAACAACTGAACGCTCGCAGCACAGGTCTTCCGCAACGCGGAATACCTTTGTCTCGCGCGACTTTGCCGTCGTAATCCGCGCGTTGCGCGAATAAGGAGAACATCCGAGAATTCGTCCGCGTTTCACTCGTTACCACGCGAGGGACAAAGAGAGAGAGAGAGAGAGAGAGGAACGCGTGTAATTCATCCGTCTAATAAATTCCAGAGAGATAAATTTCTTGACGTCGGAGCCTTTCAGGCGCCTCTGAAAAGCGATTCTGTTAATTGCAACAGCTGAGGGACGGGTATAGTTGTCGCGTGGTTGCAATTTGTTAAAAAAAAAGAGGAGAACGGGGGATGAATTGAAACTGGCTGATCGAAATGGTTGGAGGATTATCTATTGAAATAGTCGTGTAGCTTGGTAAGGCTTGCGAATTCAGTGTGTCGTTTCGTATAACAGCTCGCTAGTAGCCGAATACTTGAATATAGCGTACCAGTTATATACGTAGTGCAGTGAAAATAAATGGAAATCTGATCAATCTGCGGAATAGGTAATTCCCAGCAAGCTAAATTTTTGTATGAAAACTTTTGTAGAAAAAACAATAGTTTCTCGTGATTATCTTTATAGATATCAGTTTTATGACAGAAATAGTTGTTACGAAATTTGTAGCTTAGGAAATTCTGTACAAAAAAGGCTCTATGAGTTCTTTTCGTAGGCATAATCATTTTCGTGCGCGAAGACTTGCAAAGTCTCAACCCTTAAGGGAAGATCCCGAATCCGAAAATTTAAAAATTGATGAAACTTTGCGAATATATAGGCTATCTCCTCCTAAGTACAACGCAATTTTGTTTGCCGCCCAAATTTAGTCTAAGAGGGTGAAATTGACCTCTGGAAATTTTCGGATTTTGTGTTATTATTCGCGAACCGTAAAACACGGGAAAATGTTTTCAGGAAAGGGTTACTTCTTTTAATTAAGACTATCATTTGGTAACTGACAGTTCTTACAGTTCGCGAGTAACGACACAAAATTCGACAGATTCCAGGCGTCAATTTCACCCTCTTATCTGAATTTGGGCAGCGAACAAGATTGCTTTAATATTCCCGATTGGTAATTTTCGAGATCATCCTAATCTGCGGATTTCAAAGAGACACTGAGCGCCGGCGAACGACAAGCACGATGTACCGTGTAGCACGATACGAGTTGTATCAGCTTGCAGCAGGTCGAAATGAGCGAGGGAGGATCGTTAGAGGGTAAAAGAGGACAAAGGCGAGCAGCCGTGCTGGTGTTTGTCCCGATTCATTATCAGCCGTGTCGGACGAGTACGGCTGTCAGTCATTTCGAGCAAATTGTTATTCGCTGGTGGCTCGAACCGTCAATCAGGGTGATCGACGGCGCGTCGCGACGCTCGCGCTCGCGCGTGTCGCCAAAGGCGTCCAACGGGCCACTTGCCATCCCGCCCTTTTCTGCACGTCCCTCTGCACCCTTTATGAATTATTCAATCAGCCAGCGTTCGCCAGCGCGCTGCAAAACAAATACACGTATATATATATATACGTACTTCTTTGGCTACGTGAATTGCTTGGACGATAATAATTGTTCCGCGGACGATGACCGAAAATTCGGGCTCCGAAGTTCGAGCGGTAGTGTTTCGCCAACAGTAATATACGGAAATAACCGTGGCTTTAGTTCCGACCCCCCGCAGATTCTTATCCCCGCTTGAGTGCAGGCAAAGGCAGACCCGCGATATTCAGCCTGGTCCCTGGAGGCTGTAGGACGCCAGGTCGCTTCAGTCTGCGCCTAATCGCCCGCATTATCGCGTAAACGTGTGCACCTTCGATCGAACCTCGTCGACTGTTATCGTCGTTATTGACGGGAACCGCCTCGTAATTACGCGAGAACGTCGCTAAAACGGCCCTCCCCCTACCGAGGCGCGAAGTGCCTCCACTAAATACTTCGAGCACACGCGCTGTACGAGGATTGTCGGCGTAGTAGCTACTGCTGCAGGCTTTCCTCCCTCGATCGGCCGGGGAACAGCATGGAGTGGAACGCGAATTGCTCGGACCAAGTTTAATATCACGCTATTGGAATGGACATTCTCGATGCTGAGATAGTAAAAAATTAGGGTTCGCTCGGTCTACCGCGAAAGGGTGTTCCGATTATGGTCACGAGTCCTCTCGTCTACTCCCAACCAACTCGAAACTGCCTCACGCAGGCCCGAACCGCTCGCCAATTTGAAATGATAATGCCCGAGGGTGGTCGGAGATAAATAGCGGTTGCATCAGCGTTCTTCGCCCCCCTTTGAAGCCCTCACCAGCCACTCGAGCCCCACTCGAGGCATCGCGTTGCCAGTCTCAGGCCTCCGCGATGCGCGGAACCTGGCGTGGATTTCTGGCTGGGATTACTGATTACGCTGATATCACGGGGCAAAGTCGTGGTTAATGGGAGGCCCTCGAGATCGATGGGAAAGTTGTGCGTCGAACGCAATAAACTGGAGCTCGAGATAGGAAAAAGATAAAGGGGGGCATTCCCTTTGTGCGAGTGGTAGAGACGGTTCAAGCAGCTCGGAATGGAGTGTAGTGAGCCGTTGCACGGGGGTGGCCTGAAGGCAATAGGTTTCGTGAACAATCGCGAGCCACTGGATTTCACCAGTTACGCTGATTATTTCTTGACAGTGCGAATAGTAGTTGGCCAGGGTTACTTGAAGCGTAAGGTGATCCATAGATGGGTAATGGACGCCTCGAATGCTTTTTCCACCACTTCTGAAGGACAGACAATACATTAAAGTCAGAGATCAAGAGCTCCTTATTCCTGGAATTCGTTGTTACGCTCGAATCAGTGGAATTAAAATTACTACTTCGTAAAGGTCGCAAGCACGAGGAACATACGATCATATTTTAAACTTTTTATTTTTATTATTCTTTTTTACCATTTAAAGATCGAAACTGTAGAGGAGAAATCGACTGCTTTCTTCGAAATGGCATAATTTTCGTATTTTCTAAAAGTTCAAAAATTTTGGCCCGTTGGTTCTTAGAGAATGTCATTCTGCATAGACGAACGCAAAGTTCGTTAAAAAAAGGTTGTAGATTCTCGAAGTTATCAGGCTGATAAGAAGACCCCCGCTTGGTGCAGAGGTTGCTGCAACCGCAGAAAACGAACGGCAATATATGACAAAGGTGTGTCAAAGAAATTTTTTTATATGAATAAAGGTCCCAAGAACAAAACACAATTATAATATTTTCGATTTATTTCGCGAGGAAATACAATTAAAATATCTTCGATCTATTTATTTAGAGGAGAAAACTCCGAAATGTGATGAAATATTAGGCGCCGAGAACCCCTTAAATAACTGTTACCTATCAAGTTAGTCGACAACACTCGCAGTTCTGATTTTTTAAATCGAGGGTCGAAGAAGTACGATTACTTTCTGTTTCTCAGAACTTCCATAGTTAAAATCTGTACATTAATTAAATCATCCAACTACCAATTGATTCCTTCTCTTCGATGAACGATATGAAAAATTACCACGTCAAATAGCAGCTTGCTAGAATTCGTAAAATATCACGCACTCCAATTCCTTTGTTCGATACACCGGTGCAGGAGGTCTGCATCGCGTAAACATTCAGCAGCATCTACATACGTACGTATGGATCTGCTCTTTGTCGACTTACACCGTGCACCAGTTCCCCGGCATTCGCGTGCAATACTCATAGCAATGTTCGTATGATTCCCGCGAATGTCTCCCGTGGAAGCGTGAGCTTCCGCGCGGATGGACGCGCTTATAGTCCTCCGGGCGGAAGGACGCTTCCGTCGCGACGCTGCATCGACCTGCAGACGTTTCCATGACAGGCAGCCCGCTTCCTGTGATTAGACAGATCGATACGTCACCTGCCACCGTTCCCCCATCTTTTCCCAGACTGCTTAATTATTTGACAGCAAATCGAAGGGAAGAGATGCAAGGCACCAGTTTGGATTCCGATCTTTATTAAGATCTATCAAGACCACTTCTGCCATCAGGGACGTTCTTTATGCAATAACAGGGGCCGCCGTCTGCTAAAGAAAGAGCTCGTTACGACTTGAAAAGCTCGGGGATCACTCTGAGGCGATCTTGCGTCGCTCGGAATGTAAAATGGTCGTTGCTCGCCGCGCGGAAGTGTTCGCGTGTAACGCGTGCGAAACAAGGATCCAGAACGGTTCGCAGGGCGACTTTAATTCCACGGTTGAATTACGAAAGCAAGAAGGAGAACGGAAATGAGAGGAAATCTCGGTACGACGGCGGGTTTCATAAGCAACCGAGGGGGGGGGGGGGGGGGATCAGAACGAATTCTTTGCAACGCCGCGAGACGTCTTCGCTGTAATGCGCAGCATGTAATATGCAGTGCGCAATATGCAAGCTCGGTAACCGAATAGAGTCGGAAGGACCCCTCAGCATTCGTAATTCAACGGCGGCGCGATTCAAAACGACGGCTCCGGGGACACGAGTCTACAGGGCGTGAGAAGAAATAACGGTGGCAATTTTCGAATGAAAATCTACGCCGCCGGACCCATGGATAATTACTGAAACACTGAATATCGAGCTCGAAAAACGATACAGAAGGAGAGACGTATCGATGTCACCAGCAACAGCCGCGCGAAGGTTTCTCTGTTTCACATAAATCGCCGCGAGTTTCGCCAGCGGTTCCGGTAGCCTCTCGAAAAATGCAGCGAACCTCTCAGCGATTTCTCGTATTTTTCAATTTTCCGCGCGCTTCCCAAACGGTGGCTTAGCGCCCTGTCTTTTTCCACGAATACTCCCTTTCGTTTTCATGCGCGCTCGCGCGCGTTAACGAGGGAAAACGAGAGAGTCACGCGTGTTATCGATCCCGTTCAAACGTTTCGTCCGCCTAACATGCCCGACTGGCTGGCCAAATAACGCGATTCGCGACGCCATTCGAAAAAGCTGGTCTCGCTTCGCTCGCTATCGCGGAACGTTTCGGACGGCGAGCTATCGAGAAAAAAACTTTCTTCTACCCCGCGGGGAAAAACGCCTCGCAACGATTTCACATCTTCGCGGTAATTTCGCTCCCCCACACACCCCCGCCCCAGCTCGATGGTTTTTAGATGCGAAACCACGGGATTAAGTAACTGTGTCGCAGTCTCTGATTCATTATCGGCGCCGTTCGTTAACCGAACGATAATTCATACCTTCGGGGGTTGCTTGGAGGGAGCGCTGATTTCTAATTTATCGTGGATGGTGGTAATTGAAGCTCGGATAACATTTCCGATACGTGGTTTCGTGGTGCGCGTGGATAATGCTGATGCGATATTTTCCGTTGACACCGGGGCGTGCTTTTAAGTTGCACGCGTGTTTAACTCCAGGTTATTGCAGATTATGTAGATTCTAGGGTAGTCTTACGAACATAGGAATTCAATCGATAGTTTTCGGAGAGTAAAGGGCCGGGAATGGGGGGGCAGAAATGGAATGCTTTCTTTCCTCTCGTTCGTAATTTTCAGCTCGGTTCCCTCGCGCCTCGTTTGATCGTCACGAGGCACGGTGTATCGCGTGTTTCAGCTTGGAAAAATTCGTCGGGATGCACCGCGCCGCGTGCACGCTCCTATTTACACGTTCCCACTGTTGTTTTACGGTACGTTTCGTTGCCAATATTCGTACGACGCCCCTAAATGTGTCTCGCCCAGAGTTTTCACCTGAACGCCGCGTCGTAATCCGCCGTGCGGAAAAAGACCCTCGCGTTACCTCGTAAAATTCGACCAAAGGGGTGTTCTCGCGATATCGAAACGGGAGGCGCAGCGGAGCGCCCCGCCAAAACCCCTCCTCCCTCTCGTCGCGCTTTTTCCCCCCGGATTCTTTCCATTTTTCTAGAGTCCAGATATTCCACATGATTCGAACGCGAGGTTTATAAAAATCATTCATGCGATTTCTACGAACGTCCGACTGATTAATCCTCGAAATTTACGAGCTGGGCAGAACCGTGCCAGGCATCCGTATAATCGCGAGAAAGGCGAGGAAGCGTGTTACTTTAAATTATAATGCAAATAACATCGTGTCTGGTACAGCATTAATTTCCTGTCACACCGAAACGGCCACCATTACGGTCGCAATTTGTGGTTAAAATTCGCACGCAGCCTCGGCGTTCATCTTCGTTTTGCCATTGCCGCGGCTCGGTTCCGCGAGTTGTTAGTAATAGCGGCGAGCACGGCTAAACCGCGGGGCGTTCGAGTGCCGTCGCTTCGAGTAAACAATAGCAGAGCTCCGCGGAAAAATCTTCAAACGAGCGAGGCGGGCGAATTATTGCCCGCCGTCCCGCGAGCTCTCTTCCGAAACATTCCAACGTATCACTTGCGCGGCAGTATCGGAGACCCTCGCGAGAGCTTGGAGTACATCGAAATTATCCGTGGGAAGTGGATACTTTCCTTCGAGCCTGCCGTAAAAATCTTTCGGAACTCGCGAAAGAATAAAGCCCCGAATCTCTTACGCGGGCGATTTCACACTCGGCCCCGGGTCCGTTGCCGAGGGGACCGGGTAAACTAAAAATTTTCCCGTGGAAATTCGACGTTCGACTTCCATCCGGGCCGGGCCGTAAAAATCTCTCGATCTAAATTCCGCGCGGGGAAGTTGTCTAAGTCCGCAGCTCGCCCCGTGGAAATTCATTAAATTACAGGGAACTGGTAGCGGGGGAAGGAAACCCGCTGACTCCCGCAGATTTTATATATCGCCCCGGCTCTTTCTCTTTCTCCGCTCGCCCCTTCCCTCGAGTACATATCGTTTCCACCGAGATTCCTCGCGTTGGAAACGATTAACTGGATTCCTTGGGATCGCCGCGCACGTAGCCGGGGAAGTTGCGAGGACCTTCGGTATCTTTCTTTCCCTTCCTCGGCCCCGTTCACGCGGCCATCGTCGTCCCGCGGGCTAATTAATTTTCCCCGTAGTAGGTATCCCCGACGAGGCCGGGACACCGTCGTTTACCTACGCCCCGGCCGCCGTCAAAGATGATGAAAACGTAAAGGCGTTATTAGGGCGATTTCATGGGACGCGCCGGGGTTATCCGGCGAGCACGGGGGATTATGGTCACGGATATAGGATAATAAGGATCCGAGGAGGTAAAGACGAGAACTTGGACGCACGTGACCGGAATCGCGGTCCGAAGAAACCTCGAATTACTTTGACAAACTCTCGCCGGGCAATAGCTACGTGCCCGAGCCCGTCCTACTCTTCACTCTCTGTCGCCTTCTTCATCCGCCGCGCTGGTGCGTCCGGCTCGTTCGAAATCAACGACTCCCTACGTGTCCTCGAGATGGTATTAATTTCTGTCGTTAGAGGAGTATTTTCTGCCGTCCTCGCTGGCCCCGCTGCGAGGGATTCTCTGCTCCGACGAGTCTCTAGAGGCGTTCATCTGGGGCTTATTGGGGTCGCAGGACGAAATACGGGGCACGTTTAGCGGGGAGTCGTGAGTGTTGTGAGAACTATCTTATGAACAGATTGTGGATCGAATATTCGATGGACAGGGGGGGGGGGGGGCGACGTAGAGGATATTTAAAAATATCTCTCATTGAAATAATGGTAGGTAGGTAGTTTTGTGATTCATGGCCACTCTGCATCCAATCAGCCGAATTGTTATCGAGGTCCAAGGAAAACGCAGCCTCCACCGTCCCAGCGACGAGGCAGAGACAGGATCTCCTGGACGGAGGGGCTCTACTTCTTCCTAACAATAAGTTGTAAGTCGCCAGACGAAACGCGGAAAGGTTAGAAGAGTTACGAGGAATAGTAGCCGGCGCGCGAATAAAAGTAACTGGATTGAGAAAGGGGAACACTTCGAACCTTCGAACTATCGCGCGGATGTAAACTTGCTATCGGCGGCAGAGAGCCCAGCCGGGCGACGGGGGCGTGCGTCCCTCTCCTCTCTCTCTCTCTCTCTATCTATCTCGAAGAAAGCGTGCTGGGTAAGGGTGACAGAAGGCGCCGTAGTTTCTTCATTGTTTCGAGCAACTTTTCCCGCCGAAAAGTTCCTCGACGATGCAGCAACGAAGACGCTTCCTTAAACGTTACATTGGTATGTACATATCCCGGAGGATTCGGGTCGCGCCGTTCCCACGAGGCTGCTTTTAGCGCTACCACTGAGGGAATTATCGTCGAACGTATCGCCACGGACCTGGACGATTCCCTCAGTCGCGTATTTTCGACGAGGATCAGATTCTCTGTCGGCGGTGCTGGTCTTCTTTGCCACGAATAGACCTGATAAGATATTCCAAGCTCTCGCCGACTTTGCCTTCTTAGAGTGAATGCTGTCTGAGGCTTGTAGGCGTGTATTGTACCCTTTTGGAAAGGCTTTTGTGGTGATTCGATGGTTTTACCGGTGCCGAAGCTTTTCTCCTGTTTCATCAGGGGTTTGATGATTGGCTGATATTGGCGAGTGTTTTCTGCTTGTCTTGTGGATTTCAGAAGCAACGAAGCTCTTCAGTGAACTGCGTTCCCAGATATTTCCTACAGAATCTCTCAGATACTTTTTCGACTGTGGTAAATTAAAAGTAACCGCGCAAAAAATCCTTGAGAGCGACCGATTCCGGGGCAGATTATTTCTAATAATTATTCATGATGCGTTTCGTGGTTTTTTCCCTCTCCTTTTTCTTACCAAGTCGAGAGAAATGGAATTCGATAATGTTCGAGGAGAGATCGATAGGCATTAAATCACTGACCTGCGAGATTACTGGCGGAACATTGTTCCACTTTCATTCTCGCTCGTATCTTTTTCTTAACGTAGACACGCTTATGATTTACATTCTACACGCTCGATCTCTCCCCTTCTGTTTCACGAGAAAGCAGGAGGATACTTCCTGTTCCTCGAACAGGGGTTCAACTTTCATCCCGGGATTTTTCACGTGCCGATGAGTTGATAATTGAACCTTGGAAAAATTGATTCTTAAGGAGCTAGACTACTGTAAAACGGTGGAAAAATCGTGATCTTTTTAATGCTATTATATTAGCTTGAAAATCTTTAGAATGACATGCAAAAGGTTTGTTTTTTTCAAAACGGTGTACATGATTTCTCAATATGCATTGATGCAATTCTGACCACATTTTGCAGACATCTTTGTTGCTACATTCTCTGAGCATTACCACGCCGTTATTCAGCAAATTTTCAAAATATTAAAAAATGGGCGCGTTAATGCTTAGGCATAACGTTATACTTGATAGACAACATTTGTTTTTTTGCTTTTTGACAATTCAAATTTGAGTTCGGAGGTGCATCGTTTAACAGAGACTGTCAGTTCGGAGCCACCTCGTGACATATATCTATATTATTTTCTTAATTTTTATAACGGTTTTTAATGCTTTACAATCTGTAAAAATCAAGTGCGAAACCGCGATTTAAACGGCTGATTAGTTTCTCTACAATTTGCCTCAGAAGATTACCTATCTTTAGGGTCGTCACAGTAGTCTACCCCCTTAAAACAATTTACGTGTTTCTTAGTCCATCGACACGTTAAATGTGTCGAGCTAAAATCAAATATTCCCTATCAATAATTAATATTACACAATCCTCTCTTTTATTCAGATGATAATAATGAAATAGGTACCTATGCTATTTTTTATTATAGCTACCGCTCGAATCTCAAATCTAGCTGACTTTCAGCTACTGTTATTATAGTAGAATATGATATGTAGTTCCGCGGCATTGAAAACTGTAAAATTCAGGAATATCGGCGAAAAATTTACAGGATAGAATTCATCTCGATTTACGTAGGTACGTAGTGTGTGTGTATTTATATATACACGTGTTATTACGATAAATCTCACGAGCTCCATGAAGGTCTATAATTTCACTGCCGACCTTTTGTCGCAACTTGCACCACCCCCAGGTCACTGTTACCACCCCCTCGTTTCCCCATTCTCCGTTAGTCGACTTACGACTTATCCCCAAATCCCATTTCTCCCTATTCAGCAGGAAACAGGAAAAGCTACAGTTTCGCAGACATTCACAGCCGGATGTTCCATCACAGGAAATAGACGAATAAAGTTTCAAAGCAAGATTCTGCTGACCCAACACCGAAGCGCCTCTTGCTGTCCAACTTGGACTAATTGTGATTCTTTAGCCGACTGACAGAGACGCTAGGAAGTTGTCTCCTAAAAATAATTCCGTCACTTTCATAAGTTTTAATCAATGCTCAATTCAGCTGGGAAATCAATTGATAAAATTATCATTTAGGTTCTCAAACGTAGCTCGGACGTGTCTTTCTAAATTCGATAATGATGATTTCAATTTACCTGCTCCCAGGACGTTCTAAAAAGATTTGCCAAGGTAAAATAGAGGTTCGCCCACAGTAAGCGACGATAAGTCTAAAGAATGGTTAAAAAAGAAGTTCGCTATCGACAGTGTGTCAGCGCCTGATTGCCAGCGGTGGCCGTTAATGGCACCAAGGAAACGAAGGTGGAATTAACCAAAGAACTTTTAGAATCGATGGACCTTTAAAACGAAGTTCGCGGTTATAACCCAAGTTCGGCAATAGAATTCCTGAGTTATGGCTTGTTCGCACACGCTAGAGCCTGCCTAGCGGTGAGAGGTAGGAGGAGAATGGGCCGATGATCGGGGCTTTTCGTCGTTTCGATTTCTCCTTAGCTATTTACACTCCACTCGCCCCCCTGTCTTCAACGAATTTCTACAAAAACTTGTCGCAGTCGCTCGCAAAGCAATTACCCCATCTAAGCTATTAAAAAACATTCTCGGAAACATCCTAAATACCATCGAAAACGCGTGACAAGTTCCGGACAAGGCGATGCGAAGGGCGAGCGGAAAATGGCAACCTCTATCAAGCGGCGTAAATTGAAACGAATGGGAACTTATATGCATCACGGCGGATTCCAGGCTGTTTTACTGCCAGCTCATTTCATTCCCGGCTGTCGGCAGTACGGTTTTATTGGTGTTACGGCGTTATGGTTTTCCGCCGTTATTGTCACTCGTTCTCTTAACCCGTAGCTTCACGGCGAACGAGGGGAGCGCGACGGGACAACCGTTGTCCGTCGAGCGGCGAGCTCCCCCAGCCCCCGGGCCCACCCCCGTTTGCTTTTCACCCGAGCGGCGGCGGCTGTGACTCTTTCCAGCAGTCCCTTGAAATTAAACCGAACTCCTTTCAGACTCCCGATGAGTTTTTTTTTACGCGCCGCCAAGGTACACTTCGCGCGTACTCCGCGTTATCCGGGATCCTTCGAAGACCGACCCCCTTTACCTCGTTCCTTTTTCTGCGGTGGGAGGCGTTCTATTTTTAGGGGAGTCATATCTTTTCATCCCTCTGCTGCTGCTGTTCCTGCGCGGTGGATGGGGCCGATCGCAGGAAGCTTGAGGGAATGTCGGAAATTTGCGAAGTAATGGAATATACTTCGCTGAAGAGGATGTGTGCTTAAGGGAGGAGTGGCTCGGGGGCGGTTTTCTTAAAATTCTGTTGAACCTGGAATTACGCGATATTGGTTCATTTATGTCCGATGAATTCCTGCCGGTATGCACGGTGCAATTAGTGAGGACCTTAAATGGTACTTTTAGCAGAAATTTTCGCGCAGACCTGTTGACAGTATTTTAGTAGAAATAAAATAACGAAGGTTTTTATTTAACGAATGGTGCCTTCGTACAATCGATTTTAAATTCGACGAAGGTGTTACGTGGCTTTGTAGAAAGTATTTGGAACTCGATCTCGATCTTACAATATCCAGAATAGGATCCCATACGAGGGGTTGTAGACACCTTAAGGAGACGCGCTCGAAAGTGCCGTTTGAATTTAACTAGCAATATCGGGCGTATATTGGTGTCGTACGGGCCCGTATCAAATACACGATAAATTTTTAGTACCCGATTATTCCGGGGTCGATTTGAGGGGGGCTATCCAATAAGTTTGCATTATTTATTTATTGCCCGAGTCCCGTGAAAAGCGATTTGTCGAGTACCTCGTAGACACAGCTCGTGGAAGGGACGGTATCTCAAGCAGCCCTGTTGCCACTTTTAATATGAAATTTCGAGGATGTAATTATCGAATAACCTTGTAAAGTTTCGCGTGAAATGTTTACACTACGGTGGCTCTTATTTTCGCCTTTCGAAGTTTCTTCGCGGCACCCCCAGAACAGTTCCAAATAATAAAAAAAATCGGTGTAAAGTTTGAGCCCGATCGGATAACGGGAAACGGTGCCCCTGGGCCCATGAACATTTAAATAATTATTTAACAACTCACAAACTTGATTTTACATAATATCCTCCAAGTTATTGATTGAATAAAAAACAAACATGTCAAACAAAAGTTGTAGATCCGAACAAGAAGCATCTTTTATGTCGTATTACTTTAGCTCGTACGAAAAATGGTTTTCGAAAAAGTATTTTCAAATAAAACTTCTTTTGTAGTTTTTCGGACTTTCTTCGAAAATCCTTTGTCGCACGAGAAAAAGTAATACATCATGCAAAATACTCCTTGTCTGGATCTACAACTTTTGTTTGACATATTTTTGTATGTAATCAATAATTTGCAGGATATTATGTAAAATCGACTTCGTGAGCCCTTAAATAATTATGTAAATGATCAAGGGCCCATGTGCACCTTTTCCCGTTATTCGATCGGGCTCAAGCTTCACACAGACTTTTTTTTATTATTTGGAACTATTTTCGAGGGGGTGGGGGGCGCCGAAAATCTTGAAAAGAAATTTCACCGAGAGTAAATAAGAGCCAACCTAGTTTACACGTAACGTTCGTTCTTATAATAAATCGAGTACGAGTAAATAAGAAAAATCGTAATTGCCACGCTATTAAATGGTCCCAGAAAAGAAATTCTTCTCCAAACGACAGCAGCCAAGACTTGGACAGGTTTCGCCGGGTGTATACCGGTCCCCGGCGAGAGACGAGTAACAAGGAAGCTTTGATTCTGCGAGTATTGTTCGTTTCGCGACCGAGGATAGATTTCCGATTGACAGAATTATTTTCCAATTATTTTTGCTCGCTCGATCGGTCCGTGGCGCATCGCCTCGCGAACAACGCCAGTGTGAATTCATTTTTGTCCCATAAAAGAAACGACCCCTTTGTATCCGCCTTCCTCCGTGAAAATATTTTCCTCCAAATACCCTGGCCCAGACGGATCGGCTCTTTTCAATGCTTCAACGATGCTTCTGCGAGTCCCCCTGATCATTTCACAACTCTTACTTCAATAATCAATGCAAAATATACATATCCTTCGATCTTAAAACCTATTTCCCACTCTGCCGTTAGAGAGGAGAAAAATTCCAAAGAGAAATCACACGATTACTACGACACTAATCGTCGCGGACTTCTCCTGTTGGGAAGATCGGCGCACAATGAAAGCTGGCAGGAAAATTCGCGATGCGTGTCGCGCCCTTCGGTGTTCCATCGCGGAGGACGTGTCCTTCGGTGGTCGAGCTCGATGATATTAACGTAGCCTTCGCGATAGGGTCGACGGAAAACTGCAAAATTGGCAACTCGATGCGACCTGATGACATCAGCGGCGGTTCGTTGGTTCGTTCGGATATCGGAGTTAATGGGACAAAATATCATCCCCCTTCCCACACCCAGAACAGACAAAACGATACAGGGGAGGTTTCGACGGAAGCTTGCGGATGCGTCGAATCGGCAACTCTCGCGAACGCGGAAGTACTTGATATTCGTGGCCGGTTCAATCACCGGCGGCTGATTGGATCGTACTTATTAAATCGCGCTCGCCTGGCGATCGATAAGGTATCGTCGGTTATTTATTTGTTTGCCCCTTTCCAATTAAAGTTTCCGCATGCTCGCTGGAGCCCGTCGTCCGGGCACCCTTGAAGAAACCACTTTCAGCACCGATAATCGCAATATCTCCGAGTCCCATAGGAGCAGTCCGCTGGAGGTTTCAGGCATCGCGACCTGTCAGTCGTAACTTATTCCGCTCTCGTCGCTTCCGTTTGCACCAATTCGCGTGCAACCGCAACCTTTCCCTTCGACCGTGCTCGGCTGGTGGTATTGCTGCTTTATCTACCGGGTGATTCGCAGTTGCCTGCGGATATTTCGGCGGGTGATTTTAAAACATTGGAGAGAAGAGGGTATTTAATATACAAATACATTTATTAAATAAAAAAAAAATTACGGGACTTTGGAGTGGCTGAGATTGAAAAAAGGACGAAGATATAGTAAATTCGTGCTATTTCCTGCAATCCAACTGTGATTTGGAAGATAACACGCATCGCTTCGATTACTTGTCGCGGTGATTTTTCGACGGTCTCGTCGGTTTCACGAAACCTCGGTCAATTTCTTTCCTCGGCCACCAGAGTGTCGGAAATATTTCGCGGTAACGGAGCACCCTATATTCGAGGGAGCGTGTATCGAAGGCGAACGATCTCTCGAGTGGCCGCGGTCGAGTTTCGCAAAGCGGCGCTCTTCGGGGTTGATCGCTGATATCGGTTGACTGATTGACCGACCCCGAACCAGGTGGCCAGCCAAAGTGGAAATCGGGAAACGAAGAAAACGCGGGTTTCTGCGGCCAATTTCAACAGCTACAGCGACCGCTAATTTAGTTACGGAGATACTCGAGGCGCGCGGAACGATTTCCTTCTGGTCCTGTTCTCTTTCCCGCTCGTCCCACCGAAAAACCACCCTTCCACGGATAAGTCAGAGTTGCCGCAGCACCCCGGCACCCTCCCCACTCGCCTTTTTTTCTATTACGCGACATTTACCCCGGGAAAATAATGCCCCCGCACATTTCACTCGCGTTATCTGCTCGCCGGCTCGCTTTCCATGCTCGTTCGCTGGCTCGTCGCTGGCTTGCGAGCTAAAACCCCACCAACCAAGCCCTCTGCCGGCGTCATTATCTGACGTACTCCTGGCAAATCAGGAGTCTTGACGAGCTCTCCTGGGAAACCTGTCGCGGTACTTTCGGTGAGGATTAAAAATTCGTAGCGACTGAAAATGAATATCATTAAGGGATTAGACCACCTTGGCCAGGTCAAGAAATACGCGCATATTTGGGAATTTATTTCTAAGTGACAAAAACACTTTCTTCGAAATAACGAAATAGCTACACTTTGAAGCAAAAACCTCAGCTTCGCGTATAAGAAAAGGGACCTGTATTTACCTACGCATAAGTCGGGTCAATATTAAAATATCCTAAAGCAAATATACAATAATTATTATTGTAAGACGAAGAATTCAAAATTCACAATATCCATATTTTCTCTTTTGAACTACAGTTTACATATATAAATTTGCGTAGAAAGTGGAATACATTCTGGCAGAAAAACTTACAAAAAAGTGTTAATTTTTAATATATTCGTTAAAGAGAATTTTTTAAAAACTGGGGCTGGAGTCATCTTTAAAGGACACACCCTTTAAAATAATTTTCTTCCACGCCTAATAGTTCTCCAATATTCCATGAAATATATTTTCGACTATCAACTTTAGGGGCTGTTTTCACCCCTTCTACATGGACGTTTGCCAATAACAAAAAATACGTGTGAAATATTTTTCTGATAACTACTTCACACAGAATCCCAATAAAATTGTCGTGTGTCCGTTCAAAATTTCAAAAGATGCGGTACTTCTTCACCTGGCCAAGGTGGTCTAACCCCTTAATTTTCGCGCCCACTAGCAGCTCTATAATCTGTGTACATCGAGACTGGATTAAAAGATACGAGTGCAAGGGCATCGTTACGAAAACGTAGAAACTGAGCGTGTGGCGAGTAATTGTTCGAAAGTCATCCAACGGCCCGTGGTTAAAGATCTTATTAAGACAATCGTTCGAATTAAACGCAGACAGGCGATGAGCCATTTAAGCGGCACAAAGAAAGATTCGTACAAAACGAAACGGAACAATGAAGTAAAGGCAGCAAATGGAAAATCCCACGGACGGTAAGGCCGTATAAACGTATGGAAGCCAGAGGCCGCGACCAGTGGAAAGAGAAAGAGTAAAGAAACACTTTAATTGCGGCTTACTCCGTCTTTTGTCCCGAAAGTAACAATTAACGGTTTCTTCGGTCGAGTTCATACCTTTGGCAGTCGTGCAAATTCCACGGCCCTCGAAAAAGATTGTTCTCGCCAGGCGGCTGGAATCCCGTCTGTGTGCGGCCCCCCTCTTTAGCTCCTGGAATATCTGCCAACTGTCATTTGTCTCTGGCGCGAATGACACGCGGCACATGTGTGTTTCCTAATCTGTCTTTGTGACGTAATGAACGCGTGCATCCCCTAACGATTCGCGCGCGACGACAGCCCCGAGGGAGGGGGGAGGGGGTAAGCTTCGAATATGAAGCTCTTCGATGACACAACTCGTGACGCTTGAGCTTGCAATTAGAATCTGTTTGCTCGTTTCGCAGATGTTAATTTATTTCACTGGCGCCACTGATGATCGAGGAGTTGTTTCGTTCGCACGATCAGTGTATTTATTTCTATCTCTCTCAAAATTATTAACCCTCCGTTGTCATACCTTGTAATCACAAATTCCTCACGCCACAGCGTCTTTTTTCAGCTACCATTTTCGTATTTTTGAATCTTTTAACTTTTTAGCGGTAATTGTATATTCGTAATACCGATACAATCATGCTCTAATAGTCTTTCTCTAGAAATGTAAATTTCGATATGATGAAATTTGTAGTTGAAAAGGAGCGATTTTCCATGGTTGTAGAGAAAACGATTTTTTTTTTCAAGTTTTCACTTTTGGAAGTTGTGAAGGCGCGACACTTGAGCTTGAAAATTGTTCTTGGGGTACGATACACCCTGGTGACCACGAAGAGTTAAGTATCCGGTTTGTCGTGGACAGTAGTGAGCGGTATTTCTATGATTCCACATTTTCTCATTCTTGAATTGTTCTGTTCACTGTTAAATCCTTCTATTGGCGCGGAATAGTCCTCGAAAGCATTGGAAAATTGGAGAGAAAATCTCGGTCGCACGCGCCACCACCACTGGAAAATATCGTTTCCCGAATTTTCACGAAAAACGGCGGATTGAAGCGCGCTAATTAAAAGCCCCTCGCAATCGACGCGTCCACCCTAATTAAAAATGCATCAGGACACGGCTCCTTATGATTTACACGCCGGCGAAATTAGATTCCATTATCGAGACGCGGTTCAGGCTTCGCACCCTGCTCCCGAGCTTCGCTGGGATCGCTCCCGCGCCCTCCCCGATTATTTATATCGAAAATTGCCCATTGCGCGGAATTAACGCGGCGAGTTCGATTTTAATTCGCGACCCGCGAAACTCGCGTGCCCCGATTAATTAATATTTTTAATTAACGCAACCTGCGACGAGGGCACGGGTCGGGGGAAGGAAACCGCGTTTCAACGATTAGCGAATTATACGCCTGTATAGGGCGGTGTGCTCGTTAATTCGTGCGTGACGATTGGCAAGGGTTCTTTGAATTCGCAGTTCAATTCACCCCATCACATTGTCGGCCGGAATTCTTCTGAAACGTTACTGTTGACGCGAACGAAACGTGTCCATTACATTCACTCGCGTTTGCGAAAAGGTTATCGCGACCGCAATTCACGGCTGGATTACGTTGTGAATTACGTCGAATTAATCGAACGAGCCGGGGAGAGATAGCGCTTTTTTTTCCTCCCCCCCAAATTCTCGTGCAATTATCGGTATTGTCGGGGGTAACGAACTTGCTGATAATACTGCGTTTTCGCGTGCCAATTTCGATTTCACTGATACGCGAAGACGTCGTATGGTTAGATCGATCTCAGGATAATTATTAATCACCACTGGCTGTACTGTCCCCGAGTACAGCTGTCTCTGGCTTCACGTACGTGAAACCTCACGAGCGACTAAACCACCCTGTGTTTGTTACGTTAAAGAGAGATTAGGAAAGCCACGTACACGCGAATGCATTGTACTCTAGTGACAGGATGAACGTGAAGCGACAGATATTCCGAGTGTTTGCGAGGCTGTCTGGACGAATGAAACCTCTGAGGAATTACGACGAGGAGGGTCGGGCCGGGAGTGCCTCTCTTTCGCGAGTCTCTTGATTGCTCTGCGAATTGTGGAATTTTCTTAATCTGCATGCAAACTCCATCTGACGGCCTACCTATCCTTAGAGACGGAAAGTGCGGATCGGAGATGGGTAAAATTTTTATTTAAATAAAAATTTCGAATAAAGAATAAAATTTAAAAGAATTATTCGTCATCGTTTCTCGAGTAAAGTCAACCCAAATTAACTTGAGCGTCGAGTAGAATTTTCAACTTTAACTTTCATTTTAACTGTAACTTTCAGTTTAACCTTGTCGAATAAAAATATTAACTGTATTCGTGGAATAAATTCTCGTCAAATAAAGGAATTAACGATATTCGTCGAATAATCTAAGTAAAGTTAAAGTAACTTTTATTTGATCTGTTATTTAAATAATTCTTATTTAGTTAAGGCCCAACTCTGGTATAGATACTTCTGGACGAAGAAGTCTCTTTTCCTTATACTTCTCTTCCCAAAATCTTGTACATTCACGTTGCAATTGTATCGCGTCGACAAAATGCCCAAGCAATTTTTTTGTTTCGTTGGCTCTTTGAAAAAGCAACCTGTTTAAAATCGACTAGCAGGAGGAGGAGGGAGGGGGGAGGAATGTTTCACCGATGGAAATGTTTTGAAATTCAATAACTCGTACCGGGTCGTATAAAGGGCGGGTCGTAGTCGGCCGGGGTTGCGATACGATTTATCACAATAATATCTCGCATTTCGGTCGATCACGGTAAATGTTCAATTGTTAGCTGTCACGCGGCGACGCTTGTTTAGTGCGCCACTGTTTCCAGCGCAAATAGAGGCGATCTCCAATTATTGTTCTCGTTTCTTCTCTCTTTTTTTTATTTTAACGTTCTGTCATATGGGCTTGCTCGTGTACACGCAACGACAGCTCTTGGCCAGAAAACTGGGAGAAAGGTGAATCACGATGGTCTGCAGTTATAAATCTAACCACCATGTAGAACTGCCTTTGTCCATTCAATTCTATTCTGTATTACCGAATTTCTTAGAACACTCTTTCTCAACCTTCTTTGAATCGCTACCCCTTTTTATAATATTCAAATAACCTACGACCAAATAATCCAACCCTCATACAGGGTAAGAGAAATTAAAAATAGATACTTCAGAATACAATTCTAACTTAATAATATTTAATTATCTTAGTACACATATTAAATAGGTATATTTAACGATACTTAATCATCTAGGTAACCAGCTTCTTCTTTCTTTCGCGAATGAAAAATTAGCGTTACAGCATTAACAAAATATGGCAATGTAACCATATTGAAATAAATAAGTGCAAAGAATCGTCAACTAAAAATAACCGCGGCGATCCTCTAGAAAACATTTCGCGACCCCCACTGTTTGGGAGCCACTGCCTTAGAAACGCGAATCAGAGGATTAATGAAACTAAATTCACGTAGAACCGCTTCGCCAACTATTCTGACGCGGTTGCTCTACGTGGACTGATAAAAGCTGCTGTGGGGGAAAGAAACGATCGTCCCAGTTAAGCAAAGACGGAACCGCTGATGTCAGCAGATAGCAGGTAAATTGGTGACAAACTTGAGCGCGCACCTCTGTCGCGCTGTGCGCAATCGTGTGCGTTGAAAAGGAAATAAAAGTTTGTACAGGGGAGTTGGTTCCGCCGGGACAGATTGCCTGGCACACGCGGCTACGGATAAGCTGTTTTAAAAAGGTCCCTTTTCAGTCTACGTAGCCACTGATCGATTATGTTTTCATGCAAATTCTACTGGTAGCACGTTCCTTGTCATTGGAGCACCCTCCACCTCGCTGTTAATGGACTGCCGATGCCTTCCAAGAACGCGTTGCATTTTTCTTGCTCTCTCGAGGCGATTGCCCTTTAAATAATGGTTCGCAGGTTTTACCGGGGATTTCAAGTCGACCGGAATAGCTACACGTGAATGGAGGAATTCTGAAGCGCGTGACGTTCGCTACTTAAGAAGATCGATCTTTCGAATGCGAAAAATGACAATGGACCCTCGATTCCCGGTTTGACAATTATTGCGCATAGACTATCTTCTGATGCACCTTCCCACACATTCATCCAGCACCCGCACCTTCGAATTCTCCCGCCCCAGTGACCGCGCGTGCGCACCGAATGCGAATGGTGGCGGTAAGAGGGACGAGTATGAAACAGGCAGAGAGGAACGGGCGTAAAGCGAACGCGGGGGTTGAGAAAAAGAACGGGGAAGGTGTCGAGGGAGAGCGAGCAGGAGGAATTTCTGAAATATTTTTGCGGAGAGAATTTGGAGAATTCGGCGTGGAGCGGCGTGCCGCGAATTCTTCGCGGAAATTTATGGATCCTCGACGAAGTCTCGGTCGCGCTTCGTTCCGAGGCGGCAGATATAATTGCGACGCGCAGCGTTGCACCAGAGGCGACTGGGTCGGTACACGGGGGAGGGGTGTTTTATTATCGCGTACGTTAATAGCGAGTCGGGGTTGCGCCGGCGGTGGTTAAATTAACGAGTGTAAATCGATACAATAAACTCGGACGGGGGTGGGCGCCGTTTAACTTTTCAGCGATTGCTTAGCCGCAATTACTTCGATAATCGCGCGCTAATGGTGGCTGAGGACGACTCGTTATTCGCGTGTAATTCCCCGCTAACGCGGGGGAATATTTACATAAAGATCCCGGGAGATATCGTCCCGATTAACGACTGGCTCCTCGAGCGAAATTATGTGCGGCTCTTGGCTTGAAATTGATTAGACCAGGAGGGAAGTTTGCTTCTGAGGGAAGCAGCAGCTTCCTACTTACTGGCATCTTCACGATTCAGCAATTTTATCAGGGATACTTTCTATTGGGTACTGCGAGCTGACGGGGCGGAGGGTGCAGGCGACGATTTTGTTCAATTTTACAGCTGCTTTTCGTGCCGCCTTATTGCGTTTCCCATTGCAATGCATTGCTCAATAGGGGATCAACTTTCAGTTTGATCTGAACGTGAATTCGTTCATTGGCAATGGGGGGGAGATTAGCGAGCTTCGTGGAATATACGAATAGATCGGAAAGGTCGACAATGACGCTTGATATTCGCCCATTTTATTAAGAATGCCTAAAAATATCGAGGTCGGGGAGACAGAGGTATTTTGGAGAAAACTTACTTATTTATTTACTTCAATATTTACTCGATATTTAGGACTTCTTTTTAATATCACGCTCAGGCTCGTTGTTAATGCAAAGGAGTTTATTTTCCGCTGTAGTTGTCGATGGAAGGCTCGATGCCGGTGGTCGCGAAGACGACCACCTTATTATCATGCAATTTATGAGTTTACCACAACCTACCAGGCGCCCATTGACAGACCAAGTGTCTACCAGATAAAGTTTCAAAATACAAGGCACTCTTGTGCGTCCTTGGTGGTCCGGCGACGAGCTAACGCTCGACAACGTTCCATACCCCTTTTGAACTTTTTCATAAATTTCTCCGCACTTTGAAGTTCAGAGAATCCTTCCAATTATTGTGGTTCGACGGTTGCAAGGTTTGAAAGAATGTTCCTATAATATCTAATTCGGTGTACCGTACCCTGTCATAGACGGAAATTGGAGAGACACGCGATGCTGCGATGCTTCGATGCTAACTGGTTGTTATGCTGGTATCTCGGCGCTGTTCGATCACTTTTATTTCTGTCTGCCCGCGGGCCGTTATTTCGGAACTTGTTTCACTGATATCACGTATGGACATGCTCCTATACTGAATATATTCGCCCGGGATAGAGGTATTGCCGGAATCTCGTTCATTCAGCGTCACGGCGGAGTATAAATTCTCCCGACGTTAAAAGATTCATCGACAAGAACGTCAATACTTGTACGTTAATGTCAGTGTAAACGCGTTTAAAAATAAAACTTACTAGGAAGCTCGCTGTTCCTTCCATTGACACGACAAATGATTTTCCTTCGGTTGGCCTCGATCAACAAAGTGTCACACTTTAATTCTAGCGATCTGTGTCAGCTTAAGGGGTCTTCCTAGTGTGACGGTTGAAAAGAACACAACGTTCCGAGAATTAGAAAAAAATATTGCACTTATACTATTAAACAAATTTGTAAATAAAAATATCCATTTATAGCGGGATAGGAGCATCGCGAAGAGAACAATATCTAAAATATTATATAATATGATATATTATAGCTTTTTGCCAGTCAGATCTGGCATCCGGAAGAATGTTGTTCTGTTCACGATGCTCCTATTCGACTATAAATGGATATTTTTACATACAATATTTTTTATAATTTTAAAACGTGATGGAGTAAAGTTAGGCACACGCAAAATGATACGTGCGATACATGTTTCTTTTTGAATTTCCGGAAGATTGAATTTTTTTCCAGCCGTCACACTAGGAACAGCCCTTAAGCACCGCTATCGCGAACCTTCACGGGAACTCGAAATTTTATAAGAAACATATTTTTTATTGTCCATTAATTAAGAGGAAACTAATGATCAATGATACAAGAATCGAAATCCATTTTCAAGAATAATAGTTATAGGGTCGTAGCTGAGAATCTTTCCCGGCAGTCTCCCCGACTGCCGTTCAATTTCACGGATAACGTGCACCACTGGCAGAGAAGGACGGAGGGGTGGCTAGCGAGGTGGAGAGGGTTGGAAGAGCTGAGATGACGGAATCCAGGGGGCAAGCTTGAACGCGGGGGCAAACTGCGGGCATCGTTCACCGGGACACGCACGATAGAAAGCAAAGGGACGGTGGAAAAGGGGGTAGGAATGTCGAGGGGTGTTAGAGAAATGGCCAGGTGACGGTACGGGAGGGTGTAGGTTTACACTTGGCCCGTTAAAAGGTTCCTGTTCCTCCTCTATTACGAGAGTGAAACGAGACGAGATGGAATTGTACGTTCCCTTTTCACGGCAAGCCAGGGGCTGGCTTGCCAAACAAGAGGATAGAGGCGGGGGCCGATGGCCGGCTGGACTGCGCCAAGATTTCTTTGATCGGCTTCCCGCGCTGTAATCGATTCGCCGAGGCGTGGGGCGGGTGCGAATGATCGCCGAACTTCAAGGCGCTTTGCCCTGCTTCCCGTGGAACGGCTCCTCTCCTCGTTTCGGCGTGCCAGCCGAGCACGGCCTGTGTCTGGGAACAAAAGTGTGATCGAAGACGCGCGTTTAATACCCAGCCGCGTCTACGGTCCAGCGGCCGAGAATCCCGTGTCGACGAATATTCTTGGCAGGATCTGGCGGACTCGGCAGAATATTCTGACGACGATAGGCGATACTTTATTCCCGGGACCTCCATCAGTTTCACTTAGAGCACGGAGAGTTAGTTAAAGGTTTGCTCCAAAGGGAAGAACCAGCCGGATTCGTTGTGCATTCGCTAGGGGCGCGTCCCGCAAATAGTTCTCGCCGTTCGCGTCGAAATTTCCGCTCGCCAAAGCCGGGAACCTTGAACGCGTTAATGATCAAAGAAGGGCGAGCGTCATCTGCATGCACGCGCCGGGATTTTCTAATCAGCAGCCCTCGCCTTCGCGCGTTCACCTGCGGCGGGAAGGTTGGCCGGTAAAAATAGACGTCACCTAATTTGGTTTGCTGTCACGGTTTCGCCTCGCTGCTCGCGTAATTGCGAATGGGGAAGTGTCTTTACGTGGCGACAGAGCTGGCCAAGTGGTATGAGATTGTTTATGGTCAGACGCGGCGTTAGCGGACGCCGCGTGCTTCCAGTAGTGTAGGTTAGTGTCTGAGTGGACGCGTCGTTTAGTGGTAGGTACATTGAACGCGAGACAATTCGTTATTAATCGTATTGGATATGGATTTGTTTATAGTACATCGTATAGTATTAATATTAACACAAGGCACGTTGTACAAAGCCGTCCTTCGAATTACTTTTTAGATGAAATTTTAAATTCATTGGTCTTGTGCAGTTGGTGATTGATAAAGAATTTAAAATGGAGATGCAGCGTGCTTGGCACAGCTAGGAATTCTGTAAATGAAATTCATAGAGCTACAGGATGTCGCGGCGGGAACAGGGAAATTGGACAAAGTGGCTGGAAGCGTGTCGGTGAATGAGAGAATCGATGAAACTCGAGGAGACACAGGAGGACGAGATTTAAAGCGGTACGAGGGGAAAATCTTGAAAAACGATTGAACGTATGCATCGATTGGCCAGGTGGTGGGTAATTAATGCTCCGCTTTAACTACCGCTGAAGATGTGTTCGCGTTCGAGTGAGGTGTCGCGAATTCGTGGGAGAATATTGAATATCGATTGCGGGAATAGAGAAACGCTTTCGCGTTTCATGTAACTTCTGTCGCCCCTTCTCTTTCGTTTCGGTAACGTTCGGGGAATCACGTTCTTGCCTCGAACGTCGCGTCGGATACGCTGTCACGTATTTACTTGCAAATTTCGAACGACTTGCAATTTTTCACGCGAACCATTCGAAGCGATGGCAGCGAAGGTAAAAATTCTCGGCGAAGATAAGCTCGACAAATCTTTTACGGTACAATAGGCAAGTTTTAACTGCGACGGCCGAGGCGGGGAATAACACGGAGGAGCGCGGTTAGTTTTAATGCGATGCTAATCTGGAAGTTTAGTGGCGTATTGTTAGCATCTGGTTCGAAGTGCGAGTCAAGTCCTATCCGTGTGAAACGAAACTTCCCGTATTTCCTTTTTACGCCAGTGTGGTGGAGGCTTGGCCGTCGGAAACCGCCGCGAAAGTAATACAAGGGAAACGCCGCGTTTAACGCGAGGCGAGCTGGCAGTAAGAACGTCGAAGTTCTCGTTCAATGATATCAGAAATTAGTGATCTCCGCGAGTACTCCGTTACCTCTAAATTCATACGCTCTCTCCTAGATCACGCTGTTATTACCCGGCGCGTGGAAATTGACAAAGGGGCAAGCGCAACGTTCCATTTCAAGCGAAACTTTTGCACACCCCTACCAGTAACCGCGCGCGAGTAAATCATCGAAAATGATCGGAGCAGGAAGCCTCCCCCTCCCCTCCGCGGACCTCTGTTAACCGAGCATTTCTCGTTTTTATAAACCCTCTGCGCCCATAAATTCTCCATCCTCCTTCAAAAAAAAAAAGGGCGGGGAAAAAAAACATTGCACACGTGCAGGGGGTGGTAGACCGACCAGCGCGATAAGTCTAACATCGTGAAAATTATCATGGCGACGAGTATTCCTTCTTCCCTTGTTTCACCCGTTAAAGCCGGGCGACGAGCGCGCGGACCTTTCGCCATTAAATCTATCAGAACGCGTTTCGACGACCAGGCCTCGTGTCAAAGCGCTGCAACCATGCGGCGGGGGGAAGTAGAGGAAGGAATGATAAATAAAAGTTGCATACGTACGAGCGGCGCGAAACCGCGCAGGAATATACGATCGCAAAAACGTTGAATTATTACGTTCGCAGTTTATCTGGAGCCGGCGCGGCGCGGTCTCAAGCGGCGGCGCCGAGCGAGCCAGCGAAGGCCTTCGCTGCCGCGGCTGCTGATTCGCGAAAAAGAGCCGACCAATGAACGTCGCACCTGGTTATCAGGGAGAGTTCATTAGCCGCGAGAACGGCGCGTCATGGAGGACGTCGACGGCGGTCCCGGGGAAAACAGGAGCACCGGAAGAGGAGCCCGCCTAGCCGGGCCGCTAGGGAAAGCGTGGTGCGCATAATGCTAGCGGCTGCCTCGCGAAAGCAAGGAAGAAAAACACGCTAACGGGACATCGGGCCGGATGGCGGCTCGAGGAGTCCGGCCTCGCAACGTTGCGAGGGGTTGCTGGAGCGTATCGCCGCTAATGCATGTACAACGGTGCCAGCAGGAAGAATTGGTAACGCTGGGCCATCGGTGGATACCAGAAAAGTAATTTAAAATCCGCTACCTCGTCCCTCGCCGAAACGGCGACTAGCTGGGATACGAAAAAAATGCGCCTTCTGCCAGTTTCCCACGGCCGAACTGGGTTGGCGGAGTTGGGGGTCGTGGAATCGGAGGTAGTTGAGGGATACTGGTTTGAAGAGGAAAACAAGTGGGGGTTGTGTGTATTGGTTACAAGAGGGGGAGAGGAATGATTAATAATCGTAACGAGTCTTGGAAAAGATTGATCACTGAGGGGAATGCTGGTTATTTTCTGCTCTCCACGGCTGTGAATTACGGCGAGGCGTTTGCATTGAAGGGATTCGGGGGGGACTTTGAATTTTATGGTATTTAGGCGAAGGGAAGCTAATTTAGGTCGGTAGTCTGCTAGAAATAATTCTGTTGCGAGCAGAGCTTTTTAGGAGGATATCTCCACAACACAAAGTCATTTTCTCTATGGTGTTTTAAGATCAGTTTAATGGAGGATGATGAGATACGGAGGTTGTTTTAATAATTGACTCACCGCACTTGTAACAATAACACCGTTTAATGTATTTGATACGAGTAACCACTATGTTATAAAAGGAGACATTGCTGATTTCTATACGTGTGTACTTGTGACTTCTGATTAGAAGTGGGCGTGTCTACTCGATTATTCTAAGAATCGATTCTCGATAATTAAACAAGAATCGAGAACAAAATCGACGTGTTGTATTTTTAAGAATTTTCTAATTATAATCTTTTATTTGTCTGTCTCTACAAATGAAAATGGAATTCAGGTGTCTTAAATTAAATAAACTCGATTATTCTAGGAATCGATTATCGATATCTCGATTTTTTTATAACCACGAATCGAGAACAAAATCGACGTTTTTTTATTTTTAAGAATTTTCTAATTATAATCATTTATTTGTCAGTCTCTACAAATGAAAATGGAATTCAGATTTCCTAAATTAAATAAACTACAAATGTACCTATATAAGAAATGAAATTGTATGTGAGTTTCACGGATGTACATGTAGGTGCGCTAGAACCTTTTAAAACGATTTCATAATATATATTTACAATTAGAGTAAAGAATACTATATTTTCCAATATAATGATTCAATAAAAATTCTTTTTATCTCACATCTAATTGATTCTATTCCTCTTCATTTTTTGGATCACATTATTTATCATTCTGTTCACCGATTCATCGATTCTTTTTTAAAATAATCGATTTCCATGTATCGATGTTTCATTAGAATGGATTCTTAAGTATCGATATTTCATTAGAATCGATTCTTAAGTATCTATGTTTCATTAGAATCGATTCTTAAGTATCGATGTTTCATTAGAATCGATTCTTAAGTATCGATGTTTCATTAGAATCGAGTCTTAAGTATCGATGTTTCATTAGAATCGATTCTTAAGTATCGATGTTTCATTAGAATCGATTCTTAAGTATCGATGTTTCATTAGAATCGATTCTTAAGTATCGATGTTTCATTAGAATCGATTCTTAAGTATCGATGTTTCATTAGAATCGATTCTTAAGTATCGATTTTTTTTAACGGAATCGCCCATCGCTAAATATTTCTGTTGGCTACTGATCTGTGGAGGAGCCTGACTTCGTGCGAGAAATCTATGAAGCCTCTTTCAAGGGTGTGACTTGTAAAATAAAACCGTTTAAAGAGGTAGTCGAAACTATTCTCTATTGGCCAAAATGGAGATGTGGAAATGGATCGTGGAAACAGTACGGGAAAGGGAAATCTTGAGAATCCGTGACGGCGTAAACACGACCGGCGAAGCCACCCTGGTCATCCTCGGGAACTGTTTCCTGACTCGGGCTAATAGCCATGATTCCCGTGCCGTAAAAGTGAATTTACAACAGTTTCAGATCTATGAACTGCGGCCTGACGGTCAAAGTGTCTGCCAGCGGAGGCAGACGAAACGCAGGACACCTCTACAAGTCCCCGACTTCTAGAAACATTCTCTCGTCAACAAATTCTCTGGTTCAGAATGATTGCTGGTTAATGTATTCGTGGAAAAATTCATGCAGGCTTCGGGGACGATTAAATGGGAAAAGTTGGTATTTATGCGTCGTTAGCGCTTGCAGTATCCTCGGCGCGGGAATTAACGAAAAAACTTAATGCGTTTCCGTTCGGAATTAACGTACGCGTCCCGAGAGATTCAAGCGCTTGCAGCAGCTCCATAAGTCCACAACGAATGTGTCAACCCGGTCTGCTTAATTAACCCTCCACTTTTCTGTCCCGCTGCTTCTAAGGTCTCCCGCTCGTCCCTTTTTACCCTTTACAAACTCCCTTTTGATGCTCGAGCTAGCCTCTAACTTCCTCCGCCAGCAGTCCGAGATGAATAAGATGCTCCTCTGCATCGGGACACGGGGCACACTATTTAATTCCGCAATCTGTCGCTCCCCCAATTTATTAGAGCCCTTTTAATTATCGCCGCGAATGAAACACAAGCGAGCTGCGGAAGAGCCGGGCAATCTTCGCCGAGCATTCTTTTCACTCGTCCCGAGCAGATAGCCTTTGTTCCGTAGCTACTTACGATTCACTAGACTGGAAGCTTCCCGCGGCAGATTGAATAAAAATAGAATTAGTATCCCGCCACTTTATTCGCGAATTTTTAATTACCACTTCAACTGCGAGACGCGTGCAAGCCCGGAACCGAAGCTCGTTAGAAAAAGGGACAAAGTAAGTCGCGGAAGGAGTTGTTGAAATAAGTAGACGCGTCGCTCGCGGTACCCTAACGAGCCCCCCGGACATAAGGAACTTACAGTTCGACGGAGCTTTCGCGCGGAATAGCCCGCGTCAATGGAAATCTAAATCGATTCGATCTCTCGGAAGAGTTCAAATGTCGATCCATAAATACAAGCCGCGTGCCCCGCCCGGCGAAAGAGGGGAACGCGGAAATTGAAACTGCGAGGGGGGAGGGGGGGCGGGGTGCCGGATCGATTGCTTTTAAAACGGTCGACGGGGCGCGGGCAGTTAAAAATTGAAGCGTAGCCGGTTTTTCCGCCAAAGGAAGTCCGGAATGCGGGCCCCGGTGGAAATGGACTCCTACAAGGAAATCAGGGAATAATGAAACGGCCCCCGTGACAGGGGCGGAACGTACGTTAGCCGGATGTGTTTCCAGGTGTGCACAGAGGGTTCATCCGCGTGCGCACGCATCGTGGCTCTACGCCTCGGGGAACCTGTTTGAGTCGGCTAGCAAATTGAAACCGTGCTGGCGTGTCTGGCGCTGCGCCTGCAACCTCCCGTCGAACGTATTAATTCGACTGAAACAAACCAAAAGGGGAAAGATGAGGGCATCGGTGCGTGGGGCTGATTCCGTGGATCGCGATTCGGAATCCTGGCGGGTACACTGTGGAATTTGATCCGCGAGATAGGCTTGACATCTGACAAGCTTTGATGCTGCCTACCACCAGCAATTGGAAGTGTAGAATTTTTAAATCGCGGACCGCTCCTACATCGCCGATAGAACACGCAATTCTTTGTCACGGATAGACATTAAATGGCAGGCTGTTCATTCGTACGCTTCAATATCGCGAATCGCAGCATAATTAACTTAATACAACAATTAAAGGGAAATAGCCAACCAGCCTCGGTGTCCCCTACGCGAAAAGTCCTTAGTCCCGAGCGATTGTCTTTGGAAGCTCGGCCGATGTGGCCCGGAAATAACTCTCGTTGTTTAAATCCGTCTTCTTGGAGATCTCGCGTGAAATCGAGCCAGAGATGGATAATTCCAGGCCCAGGAACTTCCATCTAACAGCTTCTCCGAATCCTCTTACTCGCCTCCGAAATACCACGATAGACACCCCACATGGAGCGCCAGCGAAGATTGGTACGAAGCCGAGGGTGTTTGATCGCGCGAGCGTCGAAAACGCTGCCGTATCGCGCGATGAGATAAAACGGCGGCAGGGGTTGTATGTCCATCAGCGGCAGCCAACCGGCAAGCGGTATCGCGAGCTGGTATCGTCTATCGGGGCCGTATTATCTCGGGCAGCGTTCGCGCAAATGGCGCGAACATCCGCGAGACGCCTTCCTAACTTATCGTCATAGGAAGTGGCCCACCCGTCCTCCTTGTCGGCGAGTCTCCCTCCCTCTGCCCTCTTCGCTCCCTCCCCCAACCATCCAGGGGAGCGTTTTTCCGCTTTATCCGGCGTTGGCGCGAGGTAAAAGACCCTCCAGAGGCGCTAGAACCACCCTTTGTGAAACGCACCCTGCCCGAGTCCCTTACCCCCTCTACAAGAAAGGGAAACCTTATTTTTCTGGCGCTCGCGCGTCCAACACACGGAACGCGGGCGTTGCAGGGAGCGGGGGAGTTAATATTTTCTTACTCGAATCTGCTCTTCTCTGCATTACCGCGTCGCGCCGCGTGCTACTGTCATTGTCACCGCCCCCCCCCCCCCCCGCCCCGCGGACGGATTTCGAGGGGGGTTGTATCCTTGTTGGTTGGCGAGGTTGCTCGAGATACGGGGCTGATTCCAGGCCGAGGGAGGAAGTGGTTTTTCAGGGAAGAGTGGCGGTGCGTTGTTGATCCTTGGCGGTTCGTAAAAGTGAGGTGGAGGAAGATGGTGAAGGTAAATGTGGGAGGAATAGTGCGAAGGAAATTGACTGGTTGATGGGGAATGTTGTAGGGGGCGTGATAAAGGGGATGCTCGCAACCTTTTACGGGGGAATCTGTGTACCTATATTCGGGATGATTTCTTATTATTTCTACGTTCTCTATTCGACGGGGGGGTGTAGAAAGTTTGAAAGGAACGAGGGACGCGTTGCAAATTCTTCTGAAAAGCTTATATATATATTAATTCCACGTTGCAATCGGATATTTAAAATTTGATCACGTTTCGAGGAAAAGGGAACGAGGTATCCTCGGTTTTGATTGCTGATCCAGTCACATATGTATTATAAAAATGCGCTCGCAGCAGCGTGTATTACAAGCCAGCGCGGTACGTTATCGGAATTCGCGTTTTCAAGAGTAACGTACTTAATACCGGTATTATGTTTTATGGGGATCGTGAGGGTATATAGGGGGTGTAAGTCTGAACGCGCGCGCACGCCTTCCCACTCTCTCCGTTAGCTACTCGTATTTCTCTAACTTCGTTACCACAAAGAAGCGCGCAGCTTCTTTCACCCTCGTACAATATTTTCCAGATGCTTCCCAGCGCTCGAGGAAATCTCGGTGCCGTGGTGCATTTTCACACGGGAGCCCCCGCTGTACCGTCTGATAAGTCAAGAACAGAGTTTGATCAGATTAAGCGAAAATTAATCACGGACCCTTTCTTTCTCCCTGCGAATTCTCGTGCTCTCCTCCCTTTCCATGGACTAAGTAATTTTCTAATTCCTTAATTTTCTGTCTGTCAAGGGCTCTTCCCTTGGGAGATAACAGCCTCCTCTTGTTAATTTCTAACACTCTTCCATCCAAATATTTCCCTTCGAGGGGGGCGGAATTAAAATATAAATTCAGCACTTGAAACTATAGGTATATCGAGACAGTGCATTTGATCTGTGATCCCAATTGAATAGCTAATTCGAGGCCGAGGAAGGAAAGCTTCGAATAGACGGCTGGCACGTATTTCGAAGAATAAATTGGTCAGAGGGTCGGTTTAAGTAGTACATTAGCTTCCGGTGAAAACTTAATTCACCGTCGCTGAAGAGATCCACTTATCCTGTCTAGCAGCCGAATATATAATCTCTCCGCTCCTCTTCTCCACGCTTCGCGATATCCTCCCTGGCTCCCCCTCCCCCCACCCGACGTCGTCCTTTGCATTCCTGGCCCCTTATCCGCTTTAGCGAACACAGAGCCTCGGGAAAGTCTTCGGGGGATTTCAAGTCCCCGTGCCTCGTTTCCTCGCCGCCCTCCTTTCTCCTTTTTCTCGTCGGCCCGTGTGTAATTATGAGCAACATTAATTACGGTCAATTTCGGTCCCGCGGCCGTAGCAGACGTGTTTCAGGAACGCGGCTTTATATACCCGTGGATTAAGGGAGAACTTTTCATTGCCCCTTGACTTTTCCTAGTCGTTACCCCTTTTTTCCTGCCCGTTCCTTCGTTTCTTCCGCATTCTTTTTCTCGTTCTCTGACTCAGGATCCTGTCCGGTACTTGGACGCCTCCTGGCTCGCGCACTTTTCGGATTATCCGGCTTAACCGGAACCGGCCAAGTCGCCGAAATCTTTCAAGCCATTTCCGTTTCGATTCTGACTGCCCCTTTTGGCGATTTTCTGGTGTAGTGGTGATTTCGTAGGAAACACGGTGGTCAGTTTATTTTGGTTAATGTTAAAGGCTCGGTTCAATCCCATTTTAATGAGAAGTTAATAGAGTAGTTGAATTATATATAGGTACCTACATGTAACTATTATAAAGATTCACAGTAACCTTTTAGTAACAGTGCTGCATTTAGCTTCGTGTTTATGCATGCTAAGAATATACATGTCCCATTTTCAAAAGTCTCTTATTCTAGATCTATATAAGACCGGTGCAGATATATGTACAGTGTTAATTAATCAATTCCATGCATGCGCGAGTGCTGTGTTAAATTTATAGGAGACAAATGGTTGATTCGAATGGGATTGATCAATTTCTTGGCCCGCGTTATTTTATCATCGAACGGATTTAATCGTACCATAATTTAATCGATGCCAATTTGACACATGTGCGATGATGTGAATAATTTCGCGGAATCGTGCCTATTAAAACGGATGACAAGGCATGCATAATAGACAGCGAGGAATAAAATGAATTACTTTTGTAATTATCCCTTGTTAATGAGTATCGTCGGCTCTATTCCAATTCAATTAAACATTCGCGAATATCTTGTTTCGTGCTTGGTGCAAGTCAAATTGTATGGAATCGTATGAAATTTATCGCGCTGGAAATGGCGGGGCAAAATGCGCAGGCTACCAGTGCCAAATGGCGGAGGTACGGTGAACAATATTATCCGGGCATCGGATATTTTTAACTGGAAGGTAACACTCGGTTATTTGCGGGGGATTTCCCAAACTTTGTAGCCCGAAAGTTTCACTGCCCTCGCAGGTCCCCGTGATTCGAAAGTTGGCGAGCATGTACAGTGGGGGAGGGATCCGGAAACTAATTGGCTGGAACGTTAAAACGATGAGCGCAACGAAAATGTCGAGTAGGTGCTCCACCATCGTATACTTAAGAATCTGTTACATTATGGGGCCGTTTGGTCGGATTTATCAGAGGACACGTCGAACTTCCGACAGCATTCGCGGCACGGACCAGCCAGATGCCATCGCGGCTCGTTGTCACGCTCCAAAACTTTAAAACTTCGCCTGCCACGAGTATTTTTATATCAAGATATCATTTCCCCCTGGCTAGGGGTGCTCGTCCATTATTCCCGCGGCATTCTTAACAATCTGTCAGCGCGAAAGAGGCGCGAGAGTCGTTACGAGAGAAAGGAGGGCTCGCCGGTTATAGTGGCTGAGGAATCAGAATGTATAGATGCAACGGACGGGAGCGTAGTGGATGCTACAGAAGCCGCAGAAGAAGAGGTGCAAAGCACATTATGTAACGGGGAGAGAATCTCGCCTCCGGAGGAGCCGCAGAACGTCTGTGTATTTTATTCTCGCGGCATCTTGGCGGAAGAAATTTCGACAGACACGGGAAATTTCGCAGGACAACCGTATCACCTTTCTTTTTTTTCCAAGAATTCTTATTCGAATTGTAAAAGATACAGTTACATCCGTTCGGAGCGAACGCGGACGAAGAATAAGAGAAAGGAAAGCAGCCCAGCTTCTCCAAGGTCGATTCTCAAAAGTCCTCCAAGGCTCGATCTTCTCAACTTCGAAGGGGAATTTGCGATACGCAGTATCCTCGAACCGTTTGGTAATCTGATTAAACCGTTTCCAGAACGAATGCCGGCTGCATGTGCCTAGAATTCTCTTTCATCCCTCCCTACATTCTTTTCTCCCCTGTGCTGCCTTTTCCTTACTCCTCTTTTCAACATTCGCATTTCCTTCCTTTTCCCTTGTATCAGTATTCTTAGATGACTTGGCCATGCATTTTATTTTTACTGTTTGTGCTCATCAGCGTTCGTAGTTTCTGCGCTCGCTTCTTTCCCCCTTTCCCCTCTCGTTCCATCCCCTGTTGGTTTCTGTTTCTTTCGATCATCCCCGTACAAAGCTTCTCCGTTCGATCCCCGCACAGACCCAGCTTTCGACGCGCCCCAGCGAATAGTCGTGAGGGAGGCGAGGCTCGGGGGTTTAGCATCCAAATGGCGGCAATTTGCAGCAGGTGATAAAGGTGATAAAGGTGACACAGTGGTTGCGAGCCTGCTACCAGCCACCCAAGCTCCGACGGCTACAACAGCCACCCCTCCTCGACCGCCTGCCGAGGTGCTAAGCTCCTAAATAGCTACCCCCTTCGGCGGGCGAAGGAGAGAACGGCGGTTGGCTATAGACGGTAGGTGGTTCCCGGTCGCAGCACTCGATGAAGTAATTTCCTTGAAGACACAAAGCCGTTGGACGTTTAGTATGCAGTCGCGTAAGAGCATTGGATTCGAAGAGGGATGGAAATATAAATTTCAGACTGACGGAGAGAGGAAAGAAGCCACCACAATCACAAGCCACCAGACGAAAGGAAGAGAGAAAAGGGGACCACAGAAAAGCTCGGAGTACCAGATAAGGAAACAGAGCCGAAAGCAGGGGACAGATAACGTGTAAATGCGAGGAGAGGGTAGCCAGTAGAAGGGGGTAGGTCGAAGGAAAGGGGGCGGAAAACGACAGGCGCAATATGGTGGCAAACGAAGCGAGGGGGAAGGTGTACCCGTATCGGAAAGCAATTGAAATGTTCGCTGTCGCTGGTTTGGCGGGTGCAAAATCACAGTTTCTCGCCTTCGTTCCGTCTCCTTTCTGCCCACTGCTCGTTCGCAGCATCGCACTAGGCCCGTGATGACGCGCAAACCTAATATCCGAGAGGGTCGGCTGGCTAATTATGGGCTAAGCCTAATGACCCCGAACGATGCCAGCGCCCATAATCTTCCCCTTAACTGATAATCAAAGCCAACTACGGAGATGTAGAGGAGCCGCCGACTTGTCTCCCCGATCGTTAATTTGCGCTTTAAACCGACTGCTTCCGCTGGTACGCCGTCTCTCCGTTGCAACAGTCTCGTGCGATCGCTGTTTCCTCCTTCGTACCGCGGCAGAACCGAGGAGAGGAATGCCAGAGATGGGTTACAACGAGGCGCGGGGCAGCTTTGTACGAGAGACGCCTCCAACACGCATCCTCCTTCGTTCGGTACTTCAGTAAAAGGAGAACTTGAGCCTGAGAGTGTCTGCTCGATGGAAGATTGATTCGAGGGAAATCGGAACGTCGACGGTGGAGCGGGATGAATGAAAGAGAGGTGTGGGTTAATTGAAGATCGATATCTAAGGGAGTATGATCTTCCCGCGTCACATTGTTTAGCTATTAGATACAACGCTGGGAGAGCACCACTGAAAACCTGAAGCCTCGCTCTCGCGCGGTGTATTATTATCGGTTTCAAGAAAAATGCAGAACAATTATCGAGGCTAGCGATTACGCTGGAGGACCAGAGCGCAGAAATGGCCTGAAAATGGGCCTCGATTAACATTTACCACCCGTTCTTTGTCACTAACTATCCCGTCCATTGCCTAGGCCGCATCTAATTACAGGCCACCGGCTAATGAGACGCTTGTTTCCATAACGTTCTGTTTAAGCGATAACCAGACGCCGCCGCGTCCCCAAGTTGCCACGAAATTCAAGGAATTCGCATCGCCGAGATCCTTCTGAGGATGCAATTTGCACCTCGAGTAGTAGTGGCACAGATACATGCTGCCCACGCCGCAGTGCTTCTCTCGCCGACTGACGTTAATAATACTAGGCCCTAATTTAAATTCCTTTGATCCTTAACCAGTTCTGATTAATTACGCTGCACGAAGGAGGACGACGTCCTTTAGGCTGCCGCCAAATGAATCGATACTTTGTTCCCCGCCTCGCGGAGATTCTACCACCTTGGGAACAGAAGCTTTCATCGTCCTCCAGCTCGACCCTCCTTGCTCCCAATCGCGCAGCTGGGGGCACTGAACAAACAGTCCGTGTCTGATTTTTGTACGAAAATTGTTATCCGAGCAAAAATTCGAAATGAAAGCCAGGAAAACCTCGTCCCAGAGAAGGACCAAGACTGTTGAGTGTTTAAGTCGAAGAGGAAAGTTGATTTATTATACATTCTGTTATCTACAATCATTATTAACTTCTTTGTTACACTCTACCCCACCCGACCCTACTAATCACATAAAATAGTGAAAATTCATTGTTTCTTTCAACGTGAGTCCGTGGTTGCTCTCAACGTCTCTATTCTGCACTTCCAATTTCTACAACCGTCAACTCCGAAGTCGCTCGAAATTCAGCGTCTAGCGTTCACTGCGCAATGGATCCACCACGAAATATAAAGCTAGCGATAGAAATATCAATCCCGATTCAGTGGAACAAAATTTCCCCCCGTGTTTCGAAGAACCACGGAGGGCATCAGAATTTCGCCACATGATTAAGAGCGTCATCGTTCCGAGTCGCGTGTGTCTCCTCGGCAGAGACACGGGGGTGGAATACGAAACGCTGAGCGTCGCCGAGGGTTGTTGGCGCGCAGAGGGGGTGAGCTCGGAGCTTTTCACACGGATACCCCTGTGGGACGCGAAGTTCGCGAGGCAAGCCCGGTTCCCCACGGGCCTCGGAAGTGCAAAATGTTTTTGAGAGCGGACTAAGGTCGGCTGGTGGCGTCGACGCGCGAAATAAAACCCGTCGAGCACGTAGAGACGCTCCTGCGAAATTTCTCCGATCCCCTCTCTCCCCCCCTCCCCCTCCGGCTGTTTCATCCGCGGTTCTCGCGGCTTTCATATTCCTCGCCACGATATGTTAATTCAGCGGAAACTGCGGAGCTGTTGCGTCACCAGCCCGGGAGGGAAAGGGGTTGGAATTGCTTGATGAGTTTATTTGGGTTAGAAATGAAAATTCCTGCGGGCTTGACGACCTTGTTAGCCGCGAGATGGTTGCGTTTTCAGCGCTCCCGGAACGATCGTTTTCTTCGAGCTTTTCATGCGAGAGGATGTTGTGATTAATGTCTGTGGCGCGAAATAAGGAAAAGGAAGGGAACTGATATTTGGTTGTTGTTGTGCTGCGGGCTTAGAAATTCAAAGGTAGATCCTAATTGTTCTGGTGGACGCAAGAAGGACCTTAGTCCAAGAAGTCAGTTTCGAGAAAAGTATCTGTAAATACTACGAAGTTAGATATTTTTTATTCATAGTGAAGTGGTTGTAAAACTGTTTATAATATTTAAAAAGTTGATATATCTCCTTTGTAGTAGCATTATGACAATCGCAATTATGTAATAAATTAATCAGTGAAATTCATTTCAATTACAGCCCTATCAGGCCCTTCTTGCATAAAGTGGAGAAATATAGAAAGAGATGTTGTTTTTTAACATTATTCTTTATTATGTATTTAGAATATCGAGAAACATTGTCATAAAAATTGTCTGATAAGTGAACAAGTCATGTGACGAGTTAGGGTCAGTCGGTCAACATCGATTCACAAAATTTGTCGTAGCTCTCTCAATTGTAAACACAAGGCAATGAAATTTACAGGGCATATATAGAAAAGAACGTGGAGGATGATTATGCAATTTATGCAAAAAGGTCCTGAGTGTCCTGAAGCCGTTGTTGCATCCAACAGTATCTACAATATTGTTTTAGAATTCTAACTGCGACGCTTGTAATCCCAGATAGAAATTATTTATTTCAAGATGCCCTCTCAAGATAAATGTTCAGTCTCTATGGAAACTTCTGATCGCTAGCTATGTTTGTGTTTATGATACTTAGTTAACCCTTAGACAAGCGCCGTAAGCTTATTATCAGTGGAACGGTACATGCATAATCACGTATAACAACATTGGATTTCTCCATCAAACAAACCGGGTTCAAGCGAGCAAACATTACGTATTTCTCTGAAACTAGTTTGTCGCAGCTCGTACACTTAGAAAAAAGAATTCAGTTACTTCGAATAATAATCAGCATCCCTCGCTTTACATTAAAGTAATAAAGCAGGTTTTAATTGACTGGAATGACCATGGTCCCTAGAGTGCGTTAAGCATCGTTAAAATTAAACGATCAATTTGCTAGCATGTAAAATTCACGGTGATTTAAGTGGTAAATAATTCGATCGCGTAACTTCGGGGACCCCCTAGGATTCTCTATAATTTTCCATCGATAGGAGGGCTCGAAAAAATTCTTCCAACCCCTTCCACTTGCCCTACGATGGATTTTCATTCTTCCCGATATTTGCTGTACACTTGGATAATTAGAGAGTGAACTGGATCGGCTCGATTACTTGCGATCGGGCTTAATCGCGGCCGAGACTCGATTGAATTGGCACAAAACGCGTAAACCACCCCTCGATCGCTTTCATAATTTCGTGGATTTCGTCTGGTCGCGTTAATTAACGCTCTTCGCCTCCGCCGCGGCTCGAATTTTCATTATCCGTCTGTCATGCCCGCGGGAAAAACCGAAACTCATTTAGTCGAGCGTGAATTCACGGATAAATCTCCACTGTTAATTCGTAACTTCACCTCGAAACGAACAGCGCGATACAGTTCTCGGATTCTCTTCATTTCCGATTGTCTTCTGTTTTTCTCACCGAAGCCTTTTTCATAACGTCCACGTTTCTTGCCTACCATCACAGTCGGGCATTAACGAAATAAAGAAATTATTTAAATAACGGATCAAATAAAAGTTACAATACTTTTTAGCTTATTCGTTGGATAAAGTTAACCCGGGTTAATATTATTCTATTAACTTTCATTCGTTACTCGAAATTTGATTTACTTTATTTATATATACGGGAAAATCCTTCGGTACGTATAGAATAGAGAAGACCAGTAGAGGACTAGTACATAATAGTACAAACACAAACATGAACAACACAAAACCAAAAAAGAAATAGTGCCAACATAGAGTACGAGCAAAAAATAAAAAAATACAATGAAAGTAATTAGGTGTTAACGAGAATTATTATAAAAATTTTGCCCATCTCTGCTTACCACTGCGAACTTTAAAGCTACGTTCTCCTTAAAAGAGTTGTCCTTCCAATCTCTAATTGCTTAACACCTCTGCACTTCCAGATTCTCATTTCGAGATCCGCTTTCCTATTTTCACCTGCCATTTTCTACATCTATATTCATATAAACTGTATCGCAGCCATTCTAATGGGAAATTCAAGTGATTAATAAGCGTAAGCAACCACCGAAGTCGCAATTCGCCGAATTCCAGCTGCGCGTCGATGCAGGCCGGTTTATATTGTAAATAGGAGCGAGTGGGCGTTATTTGCAGTAGCAAATATTGATCGATCACGATACGAGAGTGATTGACGGGAGGGTGATCGATGGTATATCTGTTTCAAAGTCCCTCGCAGGGAGATTCCGAGTTCCAATAGAGGGACAGTCACGGGCTTCGTGGGAAATTTCGAAATTTTCCGGCACGATACGATAATCGGCCGCGAGCGAAAGTTTTTCGGGGTGGACCGCATCGACCCTCATTCGTCATCGTTTATTAGGAACTCGCGGGATCCCGCGATACCTCGTCGAATTAATCGCAAACGTTGAACGAAACTTTAGCCAGTTGAACTTTTACCATCCAGTAATGGATCGCGGATCAGGCGACTGATAACGCTGCCTATTTCCCTGCAACCTGAATAACGCTCAGCGAAAAGAACCTTAAGAACCGAACAGCCGTGTTCAGCTACCCGGAAGCTCGATTCGAAACGGTACACTTGGAGCCGACGAGCGGGAAGGGACGTTGCGGAGCGGGCAAAGTGTTAGCGACGCAGGCCGATGACGAGCTGAAATAGTAAAACCCCCGTGCGTCCGGAGGAAATGGGCTCGCTTAAAAATGTAGGATCTTCCGGTTTTAAAACTCCGGGTATCGCGAGGAGTGGCAAAACACAGCGCGGCACGGGAGAATGCGAAAAACGAGTTTAAGTAAAACTTTTACGAGAGTTTTTCCGGCACTTCGGGGAGAATTCCTTCCTGGTTTTATTCGAATTCCAGGACGGTTCTTCGGTTCCCCTCGTTGCCTCCTCGTCCCATCGACTGTTTGCCGAAAATTTTCTTAACAAGGCGAGTGGAGCTCGACGAAACCAGCGTGGGAAGCACGTCACGCTAGAAACAGCTTCGTTATTCAGGGAAATTGAAATGATTTTCGACGAGTCACACGGTTCTGCCGCAACAGCGCTCTGTTCAATTTGCAATATTTCCCGCGCATGATAATCAGGCGGGGTAAACCGGCCGGTTACTTTTCGGTTATGCACGAGAAATATTGTGTTACGCGTTATACGGCGAAAACACCGTTATTCGAGCACAAAATCGCCCGGTATTGTTGCTTCGCGGATATTTCGGGGGAATTTATATTACACACCCGCGCGCTAATTACGCGATCGTTTATTAAAACGTGCCAGCTACCAGCTTTATCGGCCCCCATAAATTTTATCGTCCTCCATCTCGCGCCGTCGAAGTGGCAAGCCTCAATTAGTAGCGCTGTCTCGTCGGTATACTGTTCGAAAAATTTCGTAACCTAATTGCCTTTGATCATCCCCCCCGGGGCTTGATTAAAATTCCTTTCTTCCGTCTGCTTCGTAGGTAACGCAAAGCGTTCCTCTCGCCCGCGTTCCTCATAGGGATGAAATTCATTCGCTCTGCGAATTATTTAGCGAGCACTTAATGCATTTTAAAAACATTTACCGTGAAGAAAATTTGGCCCCTATCGACGCGCAATTAATTCCCCCCGCATAATACGCCGCGCGGCAAACGCAGACGTTGCGGTTCGCGCTCCGCGAATCCGAAACAGCCAATCATCGCTTGATACGAGGCTAAAGCCGCGTCGCAACCCTTTCGGCCTGCCGAACAAAGGGTAACAAGATGTAATTCTCGCGAAACTACGCAATCAGAGCCTGGAAGCAGGCCTCCAGAGTGAAAGCTCGAATTGTTTGGTTATCATCGTGGGCGCAAAAGCTGCTGGATATGGGTCTGCTACATTTTTTTTTTCCACCTGCTGGTCTTAATGTGTTCGGACGAGCCAGCCAGGGGAGGATGAAAGGGGTGTGTGTACGAGGTGGACGTATAATGGCATCGTCGAATGTTCTTTGTGCCCGGACGCGAAAGGGACGGGCGCGGCAAAGGGCCTGGAAAAGGCTCGCGTCCTTTCTGGCGTATAGCCAGTGCTACGTATTTCAATGCAAATTCAATCGAGCTTCGCTGAATTTTGCAACATGATCTCTCACGGCGGCCAGGGGGTGGCTGGGCGCCGGCAAGTGATTAATTCAGGAAAGATTCGCGTGGCAAAGGTGGCGGCGCAGGGGCCTTTAAAGAAAAATTAATCCCGCGGAGGCTGCGCTGATGCTTCTCATTGGAGGAGGAAAGGTGTCGCGTTCGTGGATCTACGGAGGTTGTTGATTAATCTGCACGAAGGTGACTTCGAGGGGTCCTCTCGCAAAGGGACAGGCTTCTTAAGATCACAGCGAATTCTTACGGGACCATCTGGGATGCAACGGTTTCTCCAAGTCGAATGGGAAACGTTGCAAGGCTCCGGGAAGGGGCCACATAATTCTGAATCCATTGCCGTGACGGTAGCCAACGACCAGAAGGATCCGTCTATGCCCGTAGGCGCGGGCACGCGAGCAGCCTTCTACGCGAATTTGAATATAAATTCGCGGGTTAACGAACCCGGTGTTCTCTCGAGGCTGGCCTAAGAGGTTTCGAGATGCGATCGGGCACGCTGTAATTCACGGCTCTAAACCGTGTAAGACGATAAACCCACCCCTCCCAATGGCTTTATACTCTCTCGCAAAGAAACCGACGAGAGGCATTCCAGGCCGACGCCGGGGGTTCTCCTCGGTGCAAATAGGAAAATCTGCATGAATGCGTTCCCGCCGAGTCATTTGGGAACGGTAAGGCGAGAGGCAACGGCGCTCTCGGCCGAATAAATTCCATCGGAACCGTCACACACGTTCCACTTTGCCCTCGCTTTATTTCTCAACCGACACGAGATTATTGACTACCGATTAGAAAGGAATTTGCCGTTGCTGTCGGGAACGTTTTGCTATGCGATTGCTTAATGGATAATGAAGCTCCTGGCTTGAATTTTCCACTCAAACTCTGGGGAACCCGCCGGGAGGTAGGGGCAAACAGTTTTATCAATGAAACTAATCGAGGGAACAGATAGATAGGTACATACATGATTTGGTTGATGAAATTACGCAATGTTCTACACATAATTGAAGACTCCTTATAGAAACCACTGGCAAGAATCAAATTCCATATTATAGTATTACCATTGGCACGTAGAAAATTTTCCAAAAAAACTTTTTCTTTAATTTTGGCACTTACAGTGTTTTCTACTCTTCAATTCTTGGCAAATTTACTAATTTTTTGGTGGCTTATTAGACATCTTATAGTAAGAGTAAAATATTTCTAAATCCTTCTCTAAATTATAAAAAATATTACGTAAGAAGGGGGTTGCAATATCAAATCTTAGGAATTTTTATACTGGGGGAGGAAGGGGGTAAGAAATCGCCAAAATTACCCTTACGTAATTTGAGGACGTTCCCCTAGCGACAGTCGACATATACAGGGTGTCGAAACATGTACTTGGCGTCGAGACGCTGCCGCGTCTCTAGATTTTCTTCTTGTCATCTAGTAAGCCTATTTCTCACGCTACTTCAATGTAAACACTTCCATGATAAAACTATAGAATGTGTTTCTACGCTTCACTCTCACATAAACGTAGTCTATTCGCAGTAAACGATGGGTGAACTGGAGTCTTCATACGTAAGACACTGACTTCTGGTGCAACGCGTTTTCGCCTAACCACGTGGCTCTCCATCGTTCGGAACGAAATCGCGCGGTTCAATTTCACGGGTCAGGGATCGCCACGCGTGTAAAATTTTCCACCGATATATCGTCGCGGCCCCGAGAGGCGAGGCACGTCGTTCGCGGAAAAGTGCACTTCATACAGCTAGGTACGCCGATAATTAATGATCCACTCTGAATTTACTGTCGCCTTAGAAAACGCGAATGAGTCACTTTGAATATTAGTAACCGTGGTGGGAGCGACAACAAAGTTGAAAAGAGTAAAAAACACAGAAGGTAGTCTGAAAGGCGATTCTCACGCCTTTATTCTGTTTTGAATTTGAATAATCTTCAAAGAACTGTGAGCGTAACTTCCATACAAACCGTAACTTTCAAACAAAGAATCGAAAATGAAATTCTCTTCCCAAAAGGAGCCTGATTTTTTTAGGAAAGTTGCCAATATCGTACGGCTCCCCTGAATTGTACCTCATCAATTTTTCAACAATTAACGAATTTAGACGTTACGTAATGATAATAATATCAAGTAAATGCGAAATGAAAAATACAAACAAAACCGTTCGAGCTTACGCCCTCTTTTATGGGTCTAATAAACATTTAAAAAAACTCAGGGATGATTGATGTAACATTTTACCAGTTTATTTCTTTATTTGTTATTGACACTATTTTTAGAAGAGCTACGATTTTGGAAAGCGAGGAGTACGATTCAGGAAACCCGTTGCCGAAATCGTACATTCGACAGTATGTCGCGAAAAGATTAATAACGAATTAATTAGTTCTGAACGAAAGCTTGAGCATCATAAAAGATCAAGCTGCAATATCCAATATTAACTTGCGTTCAAATTAGTGCCAACTACGAAACATAACGTAAAGTATCGTAAGTGGTACGATATCGGCAACCCTCCGCTATTCGCCGACGCCTCCGACACTCGAGACGCTCTCGGACCCGAGTCAGCTATGCTCGATAGGTATTGCGTTTCAAGTAAAGAGAATAATCGCGTGATCATTCGGCGACTAAATAATCCCTCAAGCTCTCTGCGTTCCCACGTGGATCGAGGATAATCGGGCTCTTGTTGCCAAAGGATCACAATTTACAACCGGTCGAGCATTTTGTGGTCGGATTGACAACTTCCTCTGACGAATCTCTGAGCCGCGTGGAACGGGAATCGACGGGGTCGTAACGAACGAGCTTGCTAGTCGAGTTCCAGGCGAAATCGGCGATCTTGAGACCAGGGAACGCTCTCGTCGGCCCTCTGCGACCCTTCGCATTTCACCCCCGCCACACCCTTCCCCTCCGTTGCCTTTCCTTATTTTCTAATTCGCCGTTTCGTATAGGTTTCGCGTGCACAGCAGAAATCGATCGGGGCTCCCCTTCTCCCTTTCATTTTTCTTATTCCGTTTGTTTCCCTTTTAACCACCGAAGGGCTTAGAGGACTCCCAGACGCAGCTTAAAGCGCTACACGCTCGTGTCTGCTCGCTTGCGAGCGAAAGCACTCGCGAGACTCGCTCTCCCCATTGTCTTTTTCTCCTCCGCCGGTTGCCGCACGGGGTCAATCTCTGCCGGTTATTTATTTTTCATTCTAATGAAACGAAGAGGATGCTGGAGATCGCGTGCCTGCTTTCGCCTCGCTCCGCGCGCTCGTTCTGTCTGGTCACCGTTAGCCAGGCGCGATGATAGAGGAAATTAACGATAGAGCTTTGGTGAATTGTAGCTTCCAAAGATCGTACGTAGCCCGCGGTATATATTTCGGATGATTTATATCGGGCGAAAGGGAAGTTTCGTGTTCGAGCGAGCGGATCCGCAGCGTGGGGCACCGCGAAAAACTAAATTGAAAATGTGCGGCGCAGCTTTCCCTGTATTGTGTAAAGCGACTGATTTACGGAATTCCTGCTGGTGATCGATGGCCAGGGGATCCGGCAAGATTTTTCATGATGTGCTTGCATAATTCGACGCAATTTAGGATCGACGTAGATTTCTTACGCCCTGCAAACAGGCAGCGTGAAATATTGTAGAAGATATGATCGAGAGGTGCATTGAATTCGACAAGTGTGCGGGTCGCGATTCTCTCCAACGCCCCTGCCTCCCCTCACCCTCTATTCTTTAACGTTCGAGTTAATCCCTGCGCCGCGCAGTTTGGCACGTCATTAGCATAATTAGCCGTCGGGTAATTTCTGCTCAACACTTATTTCCATGAAATTCTACTCTAAGTCCCTGCATATCTGACTTTCATTTCGTTGTCAAACACCGGCCGAAAGCTCATTACCCGTTTCATCTTCGGATACTGCTCGTTAGCGAATATAATATGTATCGCGGTGAATCCATTATAATTATTTCTATACGAACGCAGTAACGGTATCGCAACGATGACGCTCTTAGCGTCCAACACTTTATTTCATCTGAAATTTCATCTGCAAGTATCGGTTGCTCAATTTTGCTCGTCAAACATTGCTGCAACATTGGAGAAACTTGATTCAGATCGAATCCGCTGGATTCTCGAACGCCGGGAGAGTTTATCGCCGCGGGATGAGCAGAGCTCGAAGCGACATGGGTTGTCAAGCTGGATTTTTCAATCGGGGGGGGGGGAGGGGGAGGGCAGGGTATAGCACAGTTTGGAATCAATCGACTCTGATCGCGATAGAAATTTCGACGGGCGGAGGGTACGGATCCGCGGATATTCGCGAAGGAGGGGGACGATATCCAACGATATCCGTGGCGTGTGTATAAAGGCGACTGTGTCGGACAGGGCGGCCCGTTGGATTTATGCTCTTATAGAATTGCAGTTCAGCGTCTGCCGCGACGGTGATTTACTTTGCATCGCGGGGCGAGAATTTACAGCCGTCCGAAATACCTATTTTCGAGATTGACCTTCAAAATCGAGCCCCGACGCGTATTGATTGATAAGCAATAACTCGGTGCCGCCGCTCTGAACCGTCGTCAAATATTTGATCGGCTGTTTGCGCAGCGGGGATTTCGAAAGCGTTCGTACGAAAACAAAGCGCGGAGATCGATACACGTTTCAACGATACCAGACAATTTCGGTGATATCTTCACGAGCTTCTGAACGATTCTCGATCCACTCGACTCATAAATTCTCACGCTACCTGCATACCCCTGTGCAACTAAATTTTCTCCGATCGCACTTCCCCCAAAGCGTCGGTTTTCTGGTGCAATTCAATTGGCGGAATCTCTGTGCAGAAGCGATCAGTTGTGACTCGTTGAAGAATAAATCGGCGAGAGTTTTCACGTCGACCAGTTGCTGGCCGATCGAGTTTCCGCAGATTTCATTGCGAAATAATTACAAGCTCTTTAGCGGAGGGAAGGAGGAGCCAGGACGCGCTTGCTATTCATACAGATCCACAGGCAAGATCAAAGAGGATCTCGCCCGGATGGCGAACAGCTCCCATCTCGTTCACGTTTGTTTGAAAAGCCAGGCTGATCAAAATGTCCCGGTTTTAAAGTACATTCGTGAATGAAGTCTGGCTGGCTGGACCGTGGACACAATTGGCACGCCCCGGGGGTAGTTAACGCCATAAAGATTGCTACGAAGTTCCGTGGAGTATAAACGTTGTTGTTCAATGAGCTTGGAGGCAACTGGCCCGGCTAAACCGCGCGCGAAGGAGATACTGGTTTAATTGGAAAAAAGGGGGCGAAGTATAATTTCTCTTTTCGGTTCCACGCCCGGGCATTCTCCTTCGCTGTTCTCCGTGTTGCCTCTCGCCTCTGCCTGCTAGCCACGGGTGTCTGTCGAGGAAGTATTTGCAGGCGACTGTACAGAAACCCAATTTAGTCTGCGGTCGACTAATCCTATCCTACTACATACCATCAGTCGATAGCTCCGGGGCTGAAGCTCCTCTCGCCCCAAGCTTCGTCCTTCTTTCCCGTCCCTCGGTCTTCGTCTACTCTGTTTGTTCCGTCTGTTCCCGCCATGTTCCCGGGGAACTGTCCGAAACCGGTTCGATTTGCTGCGGGGGCCAGGTTTTTCGCGGAAAGGGAAGTCACGGCTCGTTCTGCTCGTACCTCCGCCGCGGGGATCTTCAAGGGGCATCGGGAAGTTTTGAGAAATCCGGACGATAAGGGATGGTGGGCGGGGTTATTCGACCGAATAGTTTGCAAGATTTGGGAGGTCGAATGTTTCGGAATTAATGGACTCGATCATTCGTGCTCCAGTAGACTCGAGGAATGGATTATTAGAAAATTCAGACTCGAGATTGTTAGGCACTCTGCATACGGTAAATTTGTTATTAGATATTTCTACGCGAAACTAGGTAATTAGTACCATCTGACAAAACGGCCCACCATTGTTTTACGCACACAAATATCACGGCTTTTACATAAATATACCAGAATTTATATTGTCTGCTTTCGGACAAATCCCGGCGAGTACGAGAGAAATTCAATTTTCTAAGCCACTATTGTTTTGCCGATAAATTCACACGTATGTTTCGAAAGTAGACAAAGTAGCCACTTTAAATTGTTATTGCCCAAACCTTTTTTTCACTACGTTGTTGCTAAATTTAAGCCGGGGCGTTTTGTACTCCGGTATTTACAATATGCCCCTGCAAAGAATTTAAGGAGTACATTACGGGCATCGTGGTCCGAAAATGATCTTAACGAAGCGACGGAGAAGCTAAGAAGTAAAACAACGGGAGTTAATGAAAGTAGCAGAATTTATAATATGTATACTTTCGAGGATGCTATGAAGGCGCATACAAGCAGGAAAGTCTGAAAAGAAAAGAAAATTGATGCTTGAAAAACGAATTTTACCAATTTTATTCAATATTTTTCGATTTTCGTTAATAATATATTTTATAATATATATTCTACAATATTCTGTTAAAAATAATGAAAAGTAATTATTTATGTCCAGGCATTTGGTCGCATAGGTGGAGAATTTTACCTGGCGACTGTGTTACAAAATGCCCCACGTAAAATAATTAGGAAAATCATTGTTTGCGGTTATTTCCCGTTATGCTTTCTTCACAATTTCGTCACAGTTGTGAGGAGTAATGAACGCTTAATGTGTTTACACAAAAATTTAAAGAATTATTAAAAAATATCGATTTTATAGATCTTCCTTTAAAAGTGGGGCGGGCATAGTTTTACCCTATGAAAAAATTCTGTCTCCTGGGAAAGATTCTTCTTCCATCCTTCGCCCTCGTGGCCATTCCTGTCACGGGTCGTTTGTTAGGCGGTAAAAGGCGCGACTTATGCTCGTATGTGGACACGCGACTAGGCGGTTGCAAGTGGCGGAAGGGTGGCGAGCATGTATCGTCATCTCAGGAATAACCCCGATACGTGGCGTTAGTTCGCCGCGGTCCCAGCTACCGTGCAGACACGTTGATGCGACATAGTTGGCGCAACGCTCGCGAATAGTTCGGCCAACAATTTTCCAGCAGTATTTTACGCGGCGGTGCAGGGGGAATGGGCTTGTACGTGTTACCGCTAAACCGACGCGAGAACGACGGAGCCGCATTGCGTGCTTCCCTGCTCCGCGGCTTTTTCCTTCTCTCCGCGGAGAAAAAAGCGGCCGCTTTCGTGCGACCAGCCGCGAGCTTAATGACGCCGAAAAATGGACTCGCGGAAATTATGCGTTTGGGCGTCGAATGAAATTCGCCGGGCGCCACGCTGCTCGGGCCAGGAAAGTGTGCGAGAACGGGGGATAGGTGTCTCTGTGCAAGTTGATTTATGGCAGACTCTCTCTTAAACTTTCGCGAATTTTTCGGGCGAACGCTGCTTGGACACGGAAGACGAGCATTCGTCGCTCGTTAGACGACGGATTTTTGGAACTCGAGGCTGCTAACTTCAGGGTAAAATTGGCAGGGACGGGTTTGGGTTTAGGCTAAGTAAGGCCAATTTTGGAGAGCGGCAAATTTTGGGGAGCGACAAATTTTGAGCGAAAGAAATTGGAAAAGTTTTAAACGCAATGGCTTGGGACAACTTTAAAAACATTTCACTTATTTTTCATGTAGCGATTTAGCAATGACTAAGACGTGACTTTCCATATTGAATTAATTCTGAGATTGTCTCGACTCTTTTAAATTATAATGTTTGATGATATCATTCGCGAGAAGGGCGGCAGACGCTTGTTAGCCTAGGGGCGCAAAATCTTTAGTTTGCAAATTTATTGCAAGTTTTGAAAATTATTGCATCCATCACTGTTTTGTGCAATATTTTTATTCTGGGCAGTTCCAGATTTGAAAAAATCGCTACCAATAGAAATAAAAATATTTTTCAGTTAGTGTTCTTTTTTAATATTAAGTCAATACAATCATTTTATAAACAGTTTTTTTTAATTTACTCGAAGGTGGTAAAGATTTAGCTGCACCCCTCTTGCTGGAAGGTCTTTAATTGGAATTATTATCAGTGATTATTAGGAGTTGAATAGGCCTGAGAAATCGGCGATTAGGAAATGCTGTAGAATCAAGTGTAGCCATATACGTAATTAACGTAGACATGGGAATTGTTTTAACGGCAGCGGTATTCAGAATTTACGTTTCACTGTGGAATGTGGAATATGTTTTACATCGTTGCCAGTGCATTCGCGTGTACTATTATAAATCGATTAACTTATCACAGTAGAAGATCTTGATCCCTTAACCAATCAGCGCCAATTATTCAGCCGGTTTACCGTGGCTAACTAACTCCTCAACGGTTGACGCGTTATGCGTGGACAGATCGATCGGATCGTGTAATCGATGAAACCGATTAGTTTGACAGCTAATAGTTAACCGTATAAATCGATCAAGTAATAAGTACTATTGACCGAGTGATTTGACCCCGTGCACCTCTGCGACCTGTCCTGTAATTAGTTGATCTAGTTAGCAGGATCGATTGATGTGCTGATCGATCTGTTTAACTAGGCGGACTAATAATCCGACGATATAATACCTCTATTGCCTGCTACCATTCTATTTCTCTTCCTCATTGGATCGTTAAGTTAATAGAATTAGTAATTTAATAAAGGAACACGATTATCATGTCTCATCTCAATGTCGCGGGTTTCCTATTAACGATTAACTATCCCTCCTATTATAGTACACTTTACATAATAATGGGAGATGAATTTCTAATTTATCTAGTACCTATCTTGCATCATTTGGGAACGATCTGAGGTGATTAGGCGGAGTGAAATAATGGTCTTTTAATTTGTCAAACAATTCAACATATTTTCGCTTAATACTCGCCGATACAAAATAGACGTCACTGACTCCCCTGTCGCTGCATTCGCAGCGTTTTCTTCTCTCGAAAACGTAGCAAGGCATTAAGAGGACCAACCTGTTAAAATTTTTCAGAAAATCGATTTTTTTATATATATTTTAGTAGTATAACGTCCCGAGACTACCTTGTGAAAGTTTCACATCAAAATTCTTAACGGTACACATTCTACAGTCACATAACTATTTAAACTTCGAACGCAGGTACGAGCCGAGAACACTTTGAACGCGTTTTTCTCGAAACACGATATTTCGAAACGGTAACCACAATTTCAGGAGAACTAGTGAACCGATCCAAAAAAACCTTGAGGCATTTAATTCGTAATTGGACTCGCTATCGTAGCTCCACTATTACATAGTTTTTGGAAACACGTTTTTTTTTGTCTGAATATTTGCGCGGAAAATTACATTAACATCGTAGTTTTGGCCCGTTTTGCCACAACAAGGGGGACCGCGATAGCCATTGAAATAAATTTTAAGAAATTGTTTGTATTTTTGATTTTGGACGATCCTGTGAGTAAATTTCGTGGTTACCGGCATCTCTTTTTGGCAGCGCCTGCACTAAGCGCCACCTGGAAAATGCATCGAGATCGGAAACGTGAAACAAAATTTTTTCTGCACCCTAACCAGTGTATCAATGAGTACCAAAAATATTTTTTAGGATATGTTAAAATCTCTTCTTGTAAAAAAGCATAAAGATCACCTATTTTTTAAGGGGTTTGGCCGGAGTGCCCCTTAATTTTTAATTATTTGGATTCTTTTTATTATTACTAATTGTGAAAGTGTAATCCTTTGTGAACATTTACAACAAAATTTCACGAGGAAATTCGAATAATTCCGTAAATTATTAACGGCCTCGCAGGGCGTACTGGGCAGGGGGTTAACTTGGATGTCGTTTATCTCGAACCTCCATTTTTAAACACCGTGTACATCATAACTCTCGAACGAACGAATGTTTTCACTTGAAATTTTAACTGGGAGTGTAGAATTCCTCTTTCTACTATGTGGAACTTCCGCGTCAACATTGGATGTTTGTAAAACATTTTATAATTAATTAAACACGATTTTTTTCCGTAAAAATGTGAGGATAAAATTGATTTGTGTGTAACTTTCACTTTTGTTTAAATTCTCCGGTAAAGTTCCACGCTGTGGTTTTTAGTGTAGAAATTATTCACCCCAAAGCATTTCGCTTTGAAATGATTGCTCCAACTGGGACTATTTACACAGACTGTAGCCTCGCACTACGCAGGATCAATTTTATCGTAAAATAACTTCAGTTATTTTCAACATTTGCACAATTTTCTTTTAAATTGCTCGTAAAAGCGTGCATATAAAACTGTGAAAAGTATCGGTATGGTGATTATTTGGTATCTAAGCAATCAAACCCAAACGAAACCCTCGACTTTAATTGTTTAATAGTACTGCATCCCCTTAATATAAAAGAAACAATACTGGAAATAGAGAGGGTGAGAAAGTTTCCCGGTCGAACGCCGAAGGTAAACGTCCCCAGCTGCAGAGCAACTGTTTTACCGTTTCATAGCTTTTGCCATGGCCCGTTCCTTCTCTACCAGGGACTTACGTCATCCATCAGAAATCTAAAACACATCGCTGTTACAATAACGAATGTATCGTTTCCCATTTTAACATTCACCTTGCTTAACATCACGTTACATCGTTCCGTTCGATTTTCCGGAAGAATGTGTTCCTGAGGAACGAGTGGCAACGGGTATTCAGGACAAAGGTCAGTTTACAGTGAGCTACGGGGCCGAGATCCCTAGGAAATTTGTGTATCGCGAGGAGCACGAGTTGTCCCCTCGTATTTCCTTACAATTCCCCTTGTATTTCACCTGTATTCCTGTTCCTTGTATCGGGCGCGGTGTTCCCAGAGCTACGTTATCGCGCCAATTGCGCATAACGTACTCCATAACGCGGCACATCCTGCCAAGCCCGGGCAAAAGTTGCACATGTTTCATCGTTCGTCGCAAATCATTTCGCGGCATTGTAGTCCTCCATTTCCAAGTCAAATGCCTTCTACGTTGCGCGGCTGCTGGGAAACAGAGCCCCGAAGAGGAGTCCCCGGCTCCGCGAGCCCCCCATCGCGACTGCCATCGAACTCGCGAGGCTTCCGCGGCGAAGCTCGTAGGGTCCATTTTTCAGAAGCACGGGGACACGCGAAAACTCCACTTCGAAAGCTGAAACCGTCGGTTCTTTTATCGCGACGGGAATAAACTCGACCGTGATTCTTTCCCTGGTCGCTCGTTCTCTCGCGACGCCCCTCTCCAGCGGAGCTGCCGCTTCGTCTAGCGACTCCTCCGTTCCCAAGTTTCGACAGAATGCCCTTTGAATTCGAGCGCACGGGGGCGGGGTGTAATCTAAAGTTCGAAGTCTCGATTAACGAGTGACGAGTAAGAAGAAGACGGGGGAGAGTGGGTAAAGATCGAAGGGGGGACGGATGCTGCGAGTGTCGCGGAGGGCCGAGGAGACGGAGACGGATAGGAAAGGCGACGAAAGGTCGCCTGCCGCGAAATAATATTTCCCAGCCTCTGGTCCCAGCGGGCGAAGAATTCGGCGAGGAATAACCGAGTTTCAAGTCTTCCTTGTCCCGCGAGGCTCGGGCTTTCGATTGCATTCGCGTAGCCGTTCTTGCGTCGAAGCAGAGGGGGGGACAGACACCGAAGGTCCGGGAGGGTGGATTCGAGCTGGTCGGCGCAACCGTTATCGTCATTATTATCGTTATTATCCTTACTAAGCAGCCCCATCGCTGGAACCCACCCCCTCGGATTCTCCGGAATCCACCAGGAATTTATTGGGCACGGAATACCGAACGGGGGACGCGGGGCGGCGTGGAGGGTTGCGCGAGAAAAAGGGACGAAATAACGGTACGCGACCTTATTTCGACGAGGTATTTGCATGGCTCGCAGGTATTTCTGTAGGGGAAACGAAGCTGCGCCCGGAAGCTGGAGGGTTGGAGGGAAGAAATTGCGTTCCACGTACGCGGCGCTGCCTGGTCATCGTGTTGTGTGACCCTCCTCCGGCGAAGGAATTATTATCTTTTAACGTGGGCGAACGACGGGCGGTTTTGTGCGTGCGTTGCTTTCTTGGTGTACTCAAAGTCGCCCATATAAAATTCCAGTACACGGTATTACTCGCGTAGGGCGATCCTTAAAGTGTGAATGCACGATGAGATTTTACGCGAGACTGTTCTATCACGAGAGAAAAATCTCAGCGACAACAATATGCAAATAATGGAAATAACAGAATTACAATAATGGAAATTAAAATCTCAGTTAAGACAAGACATTTTTGTTTCGTCGTGGATTTGCACCTTAAGGCTGTACAAGCGTGACTATGGGGAAGCTGACTGCAACTTTTTACCATAATAAGTAAATGGAATGTTAGAACATGATAAAAAGATTTGCCTGTCCAAATAATTAAGGATATTTATCATTGATAATTAAGTTAGAATTTACCTCTATCTTTACATGCATCTACATAGGCGAGTACATTTGGAGTGATCAAGTAGTTAGGTTAGAACAAATGATAATAAGTGATAATAAGCAAGGAAGAAGGTGGTTTAATTGAAAAATTGTTATTATTATCGCAAAAGACTAATCTGGAATCGAAACGAACGATGCAAAGTTACCTCGACAAAAATTTGAAACTGACACATCGTAACGCACGTTTCCGTAATAAATCTTTTAAGGTTGGACAACAGTTAAATGTCCATAATTTTCACTTTTTCTTGTCATTATAATTTTAAAACGAATAGTCAGCAACTAACGTTGAAAATTTAAATAAACGCAACTTCTAATATTATAATATTTTATTCGTTACGCGGGCTAGTGGGGCACTCTATGCCGAGTTTTGCGTCAGTTTCCCTAATTCGCGTTTCATTCGATCATTGATATCCCCATTAAACGCAGCCCGAAGTGGTTAGAATAAGAGCTGCGCAGAACTGCTAGAAACTTGAGAAGCATCAGCAGGGACTGCAGGTTGAACGCACCCCGGGCACATTTCTTCGCGGTCTTGAAAATATCAGCGACGCGAGATGAGAAACAATCGACCCAACCTACCCACCGTGCCCCGGCCGGGGTCGCGCAGACGGCCGAGAAATTACCGGTAGATTTATCTCGAGTATCGACGCGGAACGATCGCGGAAATCCGTGCGTCTCGTCGGCGATCCATAAAAAGGAGGCGACGGGAACAGGCAAGGAAACATTCCGGGGCCCGTCCACTCGTAAATTCCCGGTTTACTCGATGCCGGGCAACAGCCATCGGGGCGATCGTCGTATAATCCTCGGGACGACGGCATACCCTCGCGTTTCATTGGCACGATAATAATTATCCGGGCGAATAGCTCGAAAATGTGTAGCCGGCCGCGGCGAACAGTAGTTTCGCCCGTTCGAAACTGCGCCCCGTGATACGGAATTGCCTGCATTCTGCCGCGACCGCCGCCTCGGAACAGCCTGTGCCGCGCAGCCGAGCTCTGTTAGTGTGCGTCGGCCGCGAGACCGGGGAGAGACAAGGCCCCTGGCAGAAATTATCCGGCATTTCGAAACCCTTGGATTACCCTTATCGCGCGACCCAAATTCAAGCCCTTCCATTCCCGAGCGGATTACCAGTCCTACCCGCGCGTGCACGCTAGCATTCCGGGGGAATCCCAACCCGAAACATCCTGCGACGGTTATGGATACACAGGGGGGGGGGGGGGTGGCGTGCACGCGCCCGACCGTCCGCTTTCGGTGGGACACCTCTGTGGTGTACACGCGCCAAACAGAACCGAAACTCTGCGTACAGTCGGACGCGGGAGTTTCCGCATTGTCTCGTGGTGGAGTTTAAAGAATGTGGCGGGAGATCCGTGGCGATTAGATGGGGATGATTTGAGACGGGATCGTCTAGCGACAACGGAGGCACTAGTCTGATTGCTTCTGAAAATAGTAGGTACGTTATGGGGCGTGTTATCATTTACAGGAGGTAGGTATCATGTGTGACGTTCTTCGTGACAGGGATGCCAGGTTTAATTTCGGTAAAGATTCTTTAAGAAGAGACGGACGACGGGCCGTCTCAGGAGGTTTGAATGTTCGACCAGTGGAAATTTCGACACCCTGTATAGAGGATTGGAAATAGAGAGGCGTAGGTGAGAGAACGCATACAGGCACAGGGGGGGTTGGAGCGCGCAAACTCGCGGGCAGACGGAACCACTCGTACGCACTCGTAAGCGCCCACACGGAGAGAGAGAGAGAGAGAGAGAGAGAGCGTAGGGGAAACGGAAATAGGGGCATATGCAAACGTATGCCGTCAACGAGGGTATTGTCGCCGGCCCCTGTTGGCATTATTGGATTAAATACACTCGAGTATCCGAAACGGCGAGACAAACGGCCAGCCACAACGAAACCGCGCTTGTCAGTCGTAATTGGCCCGATGAGCAATGATGACTTCCGGTTTGCTCGTGCTAATTTAGCCGTGGTTACGAGCCAGTGGCAGAGCTCTTCTTTCAGTGCCTATAGTCGAATGAACTTTCTCAGTTACTTGGTATTAGTATTCTTTATTCGATAATTCGGGGTTTAAGTAGTTTAGGTCGGTTCATGGTCGGGCACCGCTAATGAAAAGATTAATAGGTTCAGATTCAAAAAGCAGCATAAAATATTAGGCCAGTAGGTAATTGATAGCGTATGTATTTGGATTCATGTTGCTGGCTGGAAGGTCAAGTGGATCTACTTAATCTGTCAAAGTCTCGCCAGTGCCAACTGCACTGTGTCGCTTTTGGTATGTCATGGTTGATGTGGTAAAGGACTCGGGGACATAGGACTGAAGCTAACATGGCGGTTGATGATGTTATTAATAATGGAATCCTTCGATGATGGTCTGTATCAAACGAGTATTGCCACAAACGGTAATTAAGGATTTATAATCTAACAAAATAGAATTCTTAAGAGGGCTGTGCAGTGGAATTGCTCGAAAATCAAGTATTTCTGCGAATTAATTACAAGGGGATGAACGCAAGCACAGACTTTTCCTTTTACACAATGCTTATTACTATCACGTAGAGTAAAATAATATTTTCTTGTCTACATATCTCTTTTACAAATGACGCCACGCGAGGTTGTTTACACAGTGGTTTAGAAAAAACTGTCTGGTTTGGCCTGATATTGAGCTTCAAAATAAAGATATAACGGTTTCCTTGGAGTATGTTTCTTGTAGGACCTGCAATTTTGGAGGTGATCTCCGAAAAAAATTCAACCCAAATTATGAAAATAGCGACTAGGAGAAGGCGTTTTGTACGATAAATGTCGATTTTCGGGGTGCACAGATGGTTGTTTTTTTTATTTAAAAAACTAGAGCTTTTACACTTAATCTCGAGCTCCACTCTAAAAAGGAATATATTTTGAACATGCTGTAAAGATTTCAAGTATTAATAAACATTACTCAAAAGCACTTGTCACAATTTGCATTCATCTCCTTGCAATTAATTCACAAAAAAGTTGTTGGTCTTCAAGTGATTTGACTGTCTAGCCCCCATAAGAAATCAGAGTATTTTACGTTGCCATTTTTATTAATGAATCATTAATGCATAATGTACTGATAAAATATAATAGCCGAAGGGGGTAACGGCGCAAGTTAATCATCAAATATTCACTCAACTCACGCGTATATGACTTTCTCCGCTGTGAGCTGTATACATACCTAGGTGATTAAGTAGTATATGGACGCATAAGCCAGATGTACTGGCAACCGCTTTAAGCTCAATTCACACATTACGTCCCTCCAGCGGCTGATAGGAAAGTTAACGAGTAGGTACTGTTCCTCTCCAATTATCAACTCAAAAGTATCTTAACTTCAATATGATTCTTAATCAAAACACAACTTCCCCGAAACTCCACCCCTAACATCTGCAAACTCAGAATCCACATCTTACAATTTCCGCCAAGGTTTTTTTGACCGAAGCTTTCCCCGATTCAACCAAGAACGAATAGAAACAAGTTAACGAAATATTTTAAGGGTAGCTTTCCCCCTGTTTCGCCACTCTCCTGTCGGCCGTAGAGATTTTACTGTGAGGCGACCCTTACGAGAGCACGGTCGTCGATCCTCAAATATACACGCGCACTTGGGGAGGCAGGTTGCCCGCGTGTACATAAACACGCGTTGAATACGTAAACTCTCATCCCCGAAACAGGTGCGCTCGTCTCAGGCGTGCTGGCAGCTCGTGCGCGCCCGTCGAACGAAAATGGATGCATACGCGTGCGATCGAGTGCACCGTTGGTCCAGTCAGTGTTATCGGATTAAACATATTCTCTAATTCCAAGGGAGGTCTAAACAGAACCGTGATCGTTGCCCGCGGTGTTAGCAGCCTCCCTTGACGCGCATCACCGCGACGTGGATCTTCTTTCACTTCATTACTCGAGGAATCCGCGGGGAGAACGCTGTAACGGTCTGAAAAGTAAGGGTATTATCGAGAATTTTTTTTCAAACAAACAATGCAAGTGAATCAAAGTATTGCTTCGTATTTGTTAATACGTACATTTTGAAGGGTAAGAAAATTTGTTTTCAGGCAAATTCGTGAATCCCTTTCCGGTACACTCCTCGTTAAAATGTGCGCCGCGATCCTCTGGCGTTGACAGTGATGTAGCCATATGGTTAATCTGATTTAAAAATTACAAAAATATTTAGAAACTAGAAGCCTACGTCTATTGCAGTAGGCAGGGAAAAGTCAATATCGCAAAAGATGAGAAAATGGCGGGGCACTGAAAAAAAATTCATATCCCATGGAAAGATTGAACTGTTCTGTTGATAAAATAGAAATAGAATGGGGTCTCTTATTTACCCTGGTTTGAGCGTAGACCCTCCCAAACGCAGAACACTCTCGTTCGCAACACACTTTTTTAAAATGTTCATCGCAAACAGTGTCACACGTTTATTTCATCGTGAAGCATACAATTGGCAAATTAAGGGGTTGTATTTATTCATGTTTATTCGTATAATTTCGTCTATTGTACCATTTCACTGGAATTAACTCTCGTCATTCTTTTATACGCCTTTCACTGCGCCTTACCTAAGAATTTAACAAATATTTCAATTCATTGTACCATTTCGCTGGAATTAGCTCTCGTCATTCTTTTATACGCCTTTCACTGCGCCTTACCTAAGAATTTAACCAACATTCCAATTCGTTGTTCTATTTCGTACGAGCAACGTGTTTTCCCCAGCCGATCTCGTCACACATTCAACGCGTCGACATGAACCTGCTTCCCTCCATTTTCTTATCGCACTTATCGCTGTGCCCAAAAATTCGCGTGGCTAAGGGTGGGAATTTTTCAGAAGGGGGACAGTTTTGTTACAGTCGTCAGGAGTGTATAGAAAAAAAAACCATAACGCATCGTATGAATAGTCACGATTCGTGAGAGGACTGTTAAACATACGTGGAACGCGACTGGAATAGAAACTATGGCCGCGAAAGGGGGTGGTCGTGCACGTGCGCGTCGTCGTCGACGGGGGAATTGTTGGTCCCGTCGGTGTCCCGTTAGTGTTATTGGATTCTGTACAGTCGAATAAGCCATCAACGGGGACAAGCATCCGCCCGAAATCGTGTTCGTTACGCAAATAGTCGCGTCTTTGTTATTACCCGCTACTTCGCCCGGTGACGTATTCACTTTGTGACCGGCGCGTGTTTCGATACAGGGAATCACCTCGAATCGGGAGGCGTTATTTTACTCGATGGACTTGGCCCTGGGTCGAGTTAGCCATTCCCTCACGGAACGAGTCCTTTGACCGTTTCACGGCGAGAAATCGTGCCCTGTCGACCTAATGTCCACGGAACAGTCCTCTACGTTTACTGGGAGAATTTTGCGACCGATTCGCCTCACGCGGCATATTCAACTGTCGCGAAGTCAATTATAGGATGTTTCTGGTAAACGTGTTCATGGTTCACGCGGGCTGGATGGCAGATTCAGTATATGTCCGACTATACACGGACCAGTGTCACTTGCGTCACTTGTATTTTCGTTCTTTTCTCACAGCGATTTGCATGCGATAGAAGGTGCTTCTGGGACTCTCGAAATCGTCGAAAATTCGAGCGCCCTGTTTCCGCGTAAAAGAGCAACGGCAGGCACCGTAATTCCCGCAAATCAACCTGATCGTGGAGTTTGAAGGTTTGCGTTACGCTGACCGGCGAAAACAAAAACACCTCTCGTAATTACGTTATTTGTCGGCGGCCGGTTTCGCCCGCGTGTAAATTGTATTAAATATAGGGAACGGGATCCGGAGAGCAAAGCCCCTTTGTGGCCGTTGAATTTGTTTTCATGCAATTAGAAGTGCGATGTAGCAGCCTGGTTGAAATTTTGAACAGCGCGCGGCACTCGTTACAATGAGCTCACGCAACGAATGTACAAGCGCGCGCGCGAGCGCGCGATTTGCAGCTGACGCATTGTGTGCAAGCGCCGACGAGGGTGCATTGGACGCGGCGCGTAATGCCGCCGCGCCGCGGAACGAACGGGTTATTGGATTAAATACCCGTAACCGATCGAGTGGGTGTGAAACGCTCGGTGTCGATTATTATCCACAAATAATCGCCGGGATCCTGATTGCCACTGGCTTCGCGTCACGAAATTATGCTGTCGATCGCGGCGCCTGTACGACTATTATTTACAATGAATCGCAAATAACGCGGAACCAGGGCTTCTCGGATTAATTGGGAAAATTCAACGTGGGATGATTCGCGGTGAATGAAGATTTCGAGGGATCGCTGACGGGCAGGAAATGGGCAGCTTGGGGATTTGAAGGCGCGGTAGAGTAAAGTGTACAATGTTTGGCACCCTAAGCGGAAATCCCAATTGGAATGTCTATATTTTTTTGTTACGTTCTTCTATGGTATTAATTTTCAGTTATTATCAATGTTTAAGGATTTCTCATTAAAATAAAACATCTTGAGCATTTATTAAGTTTTTTATTTTAAAGGCATTCAATGATAAATAAAAATAAGCAGAAAAGTACAATCATCGGCACCCTAAAATTTCAGGTTATATAGAGAAACATGTGTAGTTAAAAACAAAGTTTAAAGTGTTTAAGTAGACTATTTCATTCACTATTAAATACCTACAACACTTAATAAATCTGTATTTCAATACATTACTTACTTAGTTATAAAGCGACAAAATATATTTATCTATCCCTTATCAAAATTTTAAGAAACCGCCTAACACTCGGTCCTTTGTCGCACTTCGTGGTATTGCCAGATGTAAAATGTGTGGTTCAACTTCTGGGCTTTGCAGTGGTGTAGTGAAAGAAAAATGAGAAATTGTAAAAATGCACTTTCCGAGCTTGTACTTCTTAATAGTTGACTTTTTAATCAGGGGTGCCAATAATTAGTTTACCCTATACACAGAATATACGTGATTATATTAAAAAATTAAAAATTACAAGGTGAGTGCCATGACATTTAGATTCAGTGAATTACTTTCCTCGCCTGTTTCGCCGCCGCGTCCTCGAATTATATCTACACACACACGCATGGCAGAGACACTGTTGCCTTAAGGTGTACGTCAGCTAGAGAATCATCGTTGTTCCCGTCGGGATTATTGGATTTAATGCACTCGAGTAACCGATCCTGTAGAGGCCAAACACTAACGCTTCTCGTTGAAACGGGGTTTGTCATTCGCAAATAGTCACGCGACCTCGCCTGTCATTATAACTCAGACGCTGTGACAGCGCTAAGCAGACACGCTTGAGGCACTTCTGGCGAAATATTCAACGTTCATTTGTGCCTTCATTCGAACCTTTGCACTGACGAACGGTAGATCATCAATTTTTCAGATCTGAATACGTTTGCGGAGTTTCGAACTTTCACGTACTATTATTTAATAAAGTGTTTCAATAATTTGACGAAGGTGATCGTTGCCAGTAGCGCAGATCAATGTCAAGGAGTCCCCCCGCCTCGAGGCGGATTTCATTTCCACTTGCTACTCCCAGTAGCGCGAGTCAACGATAATCGACGCACGCCGGAACAGGCGGCTCGCGGTGCCCACAAATCCTGCTTCAAAGAAAGAAGACTAGCAGGTTTCTCGTAACAATCGGGTGGCACAATTACGTAAAATGTACCAATTAAAATGCGCCCATAAACCATCTCAAAGCGATCGTATCGCCACATTAATTAGCAACGAGACACCCCTGCTAATTAACGAATCAAAGCAATGGAAGCCCACTCCGATAATTCGGTCAACACTGTCACTTTATTATGAATAAACGCAGGCAGAGTTGCAAACGGCACTGAGACCTCTTTCAGGGGAGCCCGTCTCCGTTTCATATTACACTTGCTCGTCAAACGGTAGTGTGTGTGTGGATCGAAACCACCGATTGCCACACGCGGTCGCCATCCAATTAGCGGCCTTCTGGTTTTCTGAAAATCGAGCGACCAAAACCTGCCACGGCGTCGAGCCTTGTATTCGGGGGATTATGGCATTCTCGATTACCGTTATCCGTCTGCAAACATTGCGCCGCTTTTTCTGCGGCGAGCCCGGCACGCGCCCCGAACCCCTTTCGCGTTAATAAACATCGCGGCAGGGGGCATCGACACGTCGCGAATGTTAATTAACCAGAGACGAAATGGCCCCCACCCCCGACCCTTTTACGACCAGACACTTTCGTTGGATTCCACGTAAACGTTTTCAGGGAACAGATGGTCCCCGCAGCCCTTTACGTGCCCATTGTTCCCTTATCTTAATTGTTTAAAGTAAATTCGCCGCGACGGGGGTAGAATTTTGTGTTGCCAGACGTTTCGTAATTGCAAATTTTCTGGGATCCATCCGCTGTGCGCTTCGGATGGGCTTGGTCGAGAGAAGTTGTAAGCTTCTTGCAAAATTAGCGAATCGTTAAAGCGATTGGAACGGGATGCCGTTTCTTGCAGCAAACAGGCTTTATTAATGGATTCTTTAAATTCATTACGGAACGTCCGTGGTAATTTGCGATGCTTGGAACTTTCTGTGTGATAGATTCGAGGGAAGCATTAGCCACGTCAGCCAGTGGTTTCAAATCGCTAAAAAGTCGGCAACCCCTCAAAATGTACTTCAATTTAGTCAGAAATCGGTGCTCTTTTGGGGTCGTTGATTACGAATCTGAAGTCAAAATTGCAAAAAACAAAATGACGGATCTAATGTCACTGGTATAAACGTTGTTTTCAAGTTAATTTTTGTGAAAATTGATTATTTTCTGATTTTTTACTAAAACTGCTATATACTTCGAAAATTGAATTTTGGCCAGCTTTCGGCGATTCGGGACCACTGTGCGTTGTTTTCCTTGGGAGCACAGGGTGGTGAAACGATCCCCGATTTCATCAATATCGACCTAAAACTGCTAACCACAAGGCATTCCCGTGAATTTCCTAAAACACCAACAGCTCGCTAAAAACTTCGTGTCTCGTCAGCACTGTGCTTCGCCAATCTCTAATCCCCAAGCAGCAGCTGCCTAATAAACCCTGTCCCTTCCATTCTGCACACACTTTGATCGTTCATGGAACAAGAAACGCAGCGATTGGACGGGTAAGAGGGACAGTTTTGCGTCAGGTCGTATCCCAGCCGTAAAATTTAAAGCCTCCCCTTTACCAGGAAGGAAGGGTGTCATTTCGCGGAAGGTTTGCTAAAGGTTAACAGCCTGGGTACCGGGACTCGCGGGCCTGCCCGTTGCTGGTTGGAAAGGCAAAGCAACGTGGCGTGCAGTTTCTTCGCAGGCGTGTGTCCACGATGCGTGCTGCGACCCGTGGGCAGAGATTGCCTGGGACGACGAGGCTAACTTCGTTCGGGTTAGCGGTGATTCGATTTACCTGGAAGGCTAGCCAGGGCCAAGTGTACAACACGTTGCAAGCCGGGACAGCAATATGTAATCCACTTTAACCACACACGCCAGCCTCGTGCCTCCACCGCCTCCTTCTCCTCCTTGTGTTGGTACATCGACCAGATCCTTCTTCGACCGGGGGTATCCTCTTTTCTCCTCGCATCTCGCTCCGGACCCTTGTCGAGCTGCTTCTTCCACCTAACGTGGGTTAAGCATCGCGAGCTGTTCCCCGCGTTACCGAACGGCGGGAAATTGATTTTCATGGGGGATGGCGGAAGTTAAGGGAATTGGGAAGGTGGTGGACGATGTGATCGGCGAAGATTCGAGAGATCCTCCAGCGGCGACGGTGGGCGTGAGATTCTGATCTTCCTGGGTATACTGTTACATTGGAATTTGCATCTGTTCCTCCTCATTTTCTGAGGGATGCACTACCCCCCTGTTAAATCTATTTTGCGGTCATCCATATTGCAAACTTTATATCGATCAAGCGAGTACACGTACAATTCCGCGAAAGACGTGGTACGGCGGAAGCATTTTTCGGTAGAGGAGCTCGAAGTTACATGCCAGTCATATTATGCAATATCGCTTCTGGTGAATTGCATATTCGTTAGATTCTATCAAGCCTTTATACGCTACAGTGTTTACAAGTCACATTCAGCTTGAATCTCGGCATAGTTCGGATTTTCAGACCCTGGCATTACGAGCAATTGGTATTGCCACGGTTGCAGGGGTACGTATTCCTGGGAACGCATAAGACCAGCACGTGATTGAAATTTTCATTGCCTCCTTGCATTAGCTGTTTTCGAATGCGCCCAGTGTGCTGCGGCAGGGTTTTTTTTTTTGCGCGCGATAAAAACACACGGGGGGAAACAAAGGGCTGAAAGAGGGGTGAAACTGGCGCCGCTGAAACGAGGTAATGTTGTGGAAAAAAGTAATTATAGCAATGAAACGATTTTGCGAAGCTTCTGCGCGCACGTTGTTTAATTTAGAAACCGTTACTTGCAAAATGAGAACGTTGAATTATTCTTCGTGTTCGGAATCCGAAGCTGCCAAATATACCGGACTTTCTACCTAGTTTTGGAAGCTTCCAGTCTCCACAAATAGTATTCCTTTTATAATACCTATCTATAGAATCCGTCTCGTGTCTTTTTCTTCTCGATCGTACGCGAAGCGAATGATATTTTCGTGAAACACAGAGCATCCTCCGTGGATAAAGTCTCCCTTAATTCTCGAAGACCGGCCGGGTCGCAGAGTATAATACCGTTTGTGTTAGGGGTTATTCGATTTATCCGGATGGCCAGCAGCAGCAGCAGGGTCAAGTGTGCGCTGTCCGTTGCAAGCTGGGACAGCAATATGTAATCCATTTTAGTCTGGTCCCCTTGCTGGCTGTAGGCTTGAAAGAACCACCTGCGAGAGGTTTCATTTATAACGCCGGATCAGCGCGTAGAGCTGGTAACCTCGAACAATTCGTCTGGTTCTTAATCCACGGCGATGGATGTAATCGCGGCGGAAAAATTCGCTCCTCCCCTGCGCGCCGTTGCTCCTGAAAATGCTGACCAAGGAAATTTTCATTCTCTCGAGGTTCCTTGCGAAATATTTATTTCCCATCGGAGGTCTTTCAGGCGCTCCATTTCATTTCGTGTATAATTTTTTGGAAGCCGAGAAAGCCAATGGTTTCTTCTATGAGTAGATGTTAGCGTTAACAGAATTTCGAAACGCTACGGAACTTGCATAGGAAAACTATTAATGTTCATTAATATTGGCAAATTAGATCGCCAGATAATGCACAGCTGCGACGAAAGAAGAGATGTGCCTCGGAATACGTGTATTCGAAGGTACACGCTTAAAAGTTGGGACGCACGGAATCGATAGTGGGTGAATCGCATGTAACACGATACTGCACAGTAGTGAACTACGCATTGGTGTCACGACTGGTATCGGATACCCTTATCACTGGTCTTACAGATAAATCGAATCGTTGGTAACGCGAACGACGTTATCCTCTTTGTTCCCGTCAATCACCCCGCTCGAGCACATTGTATTTTACAGCTGCGATTGGAGGGGCAACAGATTTATGCAAATAGCGCGTAGTGAAAATACGAAATCGAGGGATTTAGAGCCGGCATTATTTTGCCGATGATGTAAATACAGTGGCGAGATCCATTCGGTAATTATTTGATTACGAGACTGCGGGAAGAGATGTTTGGTAAAGGATCGATAGCGACGGCTACTTAGAAAACACGGTATTGTCGCGCAGACTAGAGCCGCTTCTGAAGTTGAACCGTAAAACTTCTTACGCTTACTATTCATTATACACCGTCTTTCTTTGATTACAATTCAAATGATAATCTACCCGGCGATTCTTAATGGGATGGAAATTCATGAGGTACGGCCGCGTAGTCGCGAAGTAAAGTTCAGAGTAGAAATGAACGAGGGGAACCGGAAGCGAGTCTCTGCTCGCTACCTAACTCGTAAATTCTAAGCAGCTTAAGTCAGGGGGCGCGCGTCTCGATCCTTTGCTACGTTTTAATGCCACTGAACTTAACGATACGATTGCCATTGACGCCGTTCCAGCCACACCTTCTCCCCACTGGCTCCTACGTCGACTTTATTATTCACATCACTACTGTGATATCAGTCCTCGTGGCTTTGAGTACTTTTAATGGATGTTAAACGAGGACTGTCGGCTTGTAATGCTCCTGCGTACCTATGCCAATAATAGTTGGCGTTCAATAATAATTTTCATTCATTTCGTTAATTTTCATTCAGAAGATCGTTCGACGAGTTAAAAGAATATTTGCCCCAATAGATTATTGGGATTGGCTGACAGTGGTCCCTGCTCGAAATGAGGCTGCCAATGTCTACGTCTACAGTAGACGTATGGAAACACCGTCGATTAAACGCTACACCAGCGTTCAACTAGTTATGATAGAGTTCGTCCTCGGTGTCTGTTGGAAGTTTTCAAGTGTTGGCACTTGTCACTCGATGGCTTCTGCCCTGATACCATGTAGCCCGCAAACACAGATTCCTTCGTCGGTCGTTTAGTGGGAGCTTCAAGGACGTTCCGCTGCGGTCTGAACTCCTGCAATCTGAATTCCTTGAGTAGAGATTGCTATAGAATACATCCGCGCCCTTGATTGCAATCGATCCCTGTGTACCCCTGACTGGACTACGGCGTATCGATTCCAGCTCACCTTAACCTTGGAAATAAGCAGCGATTTTTAGTCAGTTGAGCTTGAATAGATCAACAAAGTAATTACATAAATTACACTGTTCAACGAAATTGAACTTTTCTTTCTGTTCTGTAACATTCAATAGCCGGTTCTTATAGATTTTTGTGCGCTGAAAACGAATCCGCAAACCATCTGTCGCCATCACCCTCAGTTTTCGAGAAATTCGATTTTGAAAAAACAAAATGCCAATTTTCAACTTTGAACATCTTTTGTGTTCAAACAGTTATTCGGTTGCTTGTTGCGTCAAATTGTTCTGCGAACCCTCGCGAACACAACGGTATAAGTTATTATTGAATTATAAACATTTAAATATGTTTAAACAATTATCAAATAGGAAAGGACATCCCAAATGCACATATTTTTACATATTTCTTTCTATATATTTAGAAAACTAAGGGTCTAAGGGTTTTCAATATAGAAGCGAAAAAGTTTGGCAAAAATTGAATGTTATTATGTATATCAGGGACGAGTAACAGAGGCTACTGAAGGTTTAGAGACTCTTAAGTAGTAACATCTGAAATTATCTAGGGAAAGAAGGATTTCGATCAGTGGAATTGACGAGTTAAATCCAGATTTGGGGATGTAATTTTTCACAGTTGGGAAGGTGTTGCTGAGTGGCCAGTTGACTCTGCCGCAACAATAGTCGCAGAACAGTTGCATGGCTGAGTTGGCCTTTGCAGCACAAAGTCCTCATTGTGTCTGCACTTGTTACAGGAACTTGGAGCGAAACATAACGAAGGGAATCAGCGAGTGATTTCCTTTGTCCAAGCGCCTGTTCTTAATTCAAAGGAGAACCGTCTTTGATTAAGTCACGGTTATACCGTGGACTGCTGTCATCAGCTGCTGCAGCACCAAACTTCCATGTACATAGTCGGGCGTGTTACAGTCCCTGCGAATCCTATGAAAATGATCGAAGCATCGGGTAACGCGAAAAATATGTGGCACAAGTAAACCGAAATCTGATGAATAATTTCACTTGGAAGCCGAGGAAATTTCGTGACTAATCCCAATTAATTATTCTCTTCATTTGATTGTCGAATTCCCTGGCATACATCTGGCAACGGGAACACTCGCGTTGTTACTGGTTTGTTCGCACGTTACACACGTACGAACGTGTAATCACTCGTCTTTTCTGCCTCTAAACCGCCCTAATTTCCCCGCCAGGGAAATGGGTCGCGCATTCGCGAGACAAATGTCACTCGTAGATCATCCCGAGCAACTTGTATAAAATGCTGTCCCGCCCGAATTGCATTGCACACGGCCGGTGTCAAGTGCTGGACACTCTCGTCGCTTTACCGGATATTTATGAAGGGCAATTGGTAATCAGATGCTGCTGAACAAAATTGAATTTTAATTTCGCCTATGGTGCGCTTCGATTTACGATTCTATTCATCGTTTCATCCTTTCTTTTCAGTGACGCGTGTCTAACGAACGAGTTTAACGTACCTGCTGTCTGATAATTAAGAGGCTCGAACTATCGACTTGATTTCGTGGTTAATTTCGACGTTCCGTGGAAAGCCGTGGAAATGGACATCGCGAAATTCGTCCATTCGTCGAAATAAGATCATCGTGTGTGCTCTGGAGCGTAGCTCACGAGTTCATTATACGGCTGTAATTAGGACGACGCCCAGAAAGCACTTGTCGGCGAAAGGGTGAGGCGGGACGCGATATTAGTTCATTTTCGCGTCCTAATGTCACCGCACCAGCACGTGTTTACGGGGCTATATTTACGGGTGTACAGTACACACCACTCTGTCTGATCCTCGTTTTCTCCTCGCGCAGACCTAATTCAGTGGCGCAGAGCCTTACTGTTGCTCGAAATTCATCTCGCCTCTAAAGTCGAGGGACAAAGTTCGGGGCGACGAAGAGTGCCAGATAATTGGAGTATTTATTATTACGAATACCGATATCGAATATCGAAGCGTTTTAATACGGGGAATGCAATCATGTTTTCTACAGTTTGGAGAAAAGGGGGTGCCACGCCACTGTCTCGTGTCTCTTAAAATTATGCAATTATTTTCACGCCGCAAACGTCGCGTAGGCCCGGGAAATTATGAAGGAAATAACCCAGGCGGCGAATAATTTTAATCCTAAGCAATTTAATCATGGAAGCTGCCTCCGTTTACGAATTAAATGAAACCCCCGGACCACCGGTAAACTGGCCTGATTCCCGCCGATTCTGGCTCGATTCCTGGGGTCCCTTCTCGCCAAAAATTTTGCTAACTTAAAAGTTTCCCTGGCACTTTGTTGCCACCACCAATATGGGATCTGTACCTCTCAACGTTTCTTCTTCTTTCGTCGGATCTTCGGGATCCGTATGCGGCGGCCTTGAACGCTTCAAATTAATTACATACGTTAAGCATTTTGAAAATCAGTGGACGCGGGTTTAATCGCCGTGAAGTATAAATATTGCGCCGTGTTTGCAATAAAGCGAGATTTATTCACAACGTTCACCGTGTCGAGGGCTTTCGCGCGACTTGTTATCGCGGCGCACGAGTTTATTGGCGGAAAGCATTTTACCAGTGCCTTTAGATATTCTCCACGTGATTGCTTGGCCGACGAAGAAAGCGCGACGCGATTAAAATTTCACGATCAGATCCTGCGAGCGCGGGAAAGCTGGGCGTTTCACGATCGATGTTGGTATCGGCAAACACCCATCGCCGACGCAAATTTTATTCCAAGCCTCGTCCCGCCTTCGGGTCAAACCGAGACGAATGTACGGTAAATAACGAACCGTTCGATTACGCTTTATTAATCATCCTTCCAAGCATAGAAATTGGGGATAGTCGGAACGATACATAGAATCTTAGCTTTCACCAGAGTAACGTACACTTCTTATTGGTGAATTTCAGCTTTGATCGTGAATGTCACAGATGAACAGGATGGGAATGGTACGCGGCAGCGAGCAGCTTGCTACAAGGCCACTTGCCACTGCGGTTTGGCCTCTGGAACTTCGGGCATTGCGATTCGCAGCGGTCGAATTGGAATCGCGGACACAACTATCAGCCTCGATACCCAACACGAACGGAACCGAGGCATAATAAACAACAGATCTGATTCTCTAGTAATAGCATTGCTCCTGGCGAACGAGACAGTTTGCGGAACTATCCTGAAGGAATAGTTTGCTGCGCGGAATGGTGTTTGGCGACGATTACCAGCGATGATTCAAACATCGAGGATGATATCCTCCGCGGTCGCGGCAGGCGTGTTTGCCTAGCCTCGTTCCAGAATGCATTTTAAACAGCAGTTAGTCTAAGAGCCTCTCTTTCAAGCTGGAAAGTACATTTCCAGACACCGTTGCGATTTGGTACAGAATGGAAACTGTGCTTTCTACAGCCGAATAGAATTTAGAACGTTTCTCCTCCCTATTAACTGTAAGCTGGCGATGCTTGAGGATATATTTTAAAAGAGCTGGAGTAAGTTTGCGTCGAAGTTTGCAAGCTTCTTAAAGATCCAATTAAAGTAAGATCATTTGGAGTCAGAGTCTGATAACGATGGAGATTGGTCATGTCGTCAACTTCTATCCTTATGAAATATTGGTAGGTAATGTGTCCCAGAGTTGTGCGGAATTACAATTGAGTTACTCCATGAATTATAATTACAAAATAATTATATTACATCGTGTTCGATTACATTGTAATTCGTAATTCAGATCTCTCGTTCAATAAAATTACATCGCGATTCGTAATTGTAATTGAAGTATAATTGCAAAGTACAATATAATTGAATTCGACCTGAACAAGCATTTTTTTTAAAGCTTATGTATGATGTTAATAAACTTGGTGTCAAAGAACAAGCCTCGACTTCAATTTGTTTCTTTCTAAGTAATTGAAAAAGAAATGTTTCATTCTCGACAAAGACGACTGCCGAAGTTGTACCCTTAATTTGAACCGTTCGGGTATTTAATTACACATTAGGACATCCTAAATCATATCATAATTCCTTAGTACCTAATATAAGCACAACATAGTCTTCTACGTACTGATCCCCCTTAGAGCTTTCTGCTGGGGACAGGGAAACCTCTTTCGGTATCATTTAGCTCACATATGTAGCCGCAGTAATTCACGTATCTGATATACTTAAAGCCTAATCCTTTGGGAGGACGATATAAAAAAATAATTTCTACCCTTTCCAACTAAGATCGATTAAAAGAACTGGGGCCCGGTGCGCACGAAACAATTCCTGTACCGTAAATTGACTTCCATTCAATGTCGCCGATAAGGGGGATGCTCTTAACCCCGACAAGAGCAACATTGGTAGTCATCCGAGAATTTACAGCCTCCTAGGAGTCTCGTTTCGGCATTCTCGTCTTCAACGGCGCCAGTATAAACGTTCGAGCGGAACCGCTATCGCTGAGCCGTGGCAAGTAGGTGGGAAGGGGTCGGCGAGGGGGTGTGGATCGCGGGTGGGACGAGGGGGATAAAAGGTCTGAGTCGGGTTTACTCCGCGTCATCAGCGTAATTGTATGCGAGGGAATAAACAAAACTATAAAGCCCGCGGTTCGGATTACTTTTCCGCAACTTTCCCTCCCTCCTCGCCGTTCCCAGTGACCAACCCTCCTTCGGCTCTTCCCGCCCTCCGCTGGTCCGCGCAGCCCTGTATATTCCCCGTCTCGCCCTCGCTGTCTCCATCGTTTTCTCCGCGCTCCGTTTCTAAAGCTCCGGGGCTCTTCTTCCCTTCTTAGCCGCTTCTTAGCCCCATCTTTCCCTCTTGTTCCCCTTCTTTCTCTCCCTCTCCGCTCCGGAGGACAGGGGATGGAAGTTTATGTCTGCGCCGGTGTGTGGCGAGCCGTACACTCTCCAGCCAGTTTACTTTTCTTAATGCACGAACCCTGTGTACGTGGGGCGAGGGTCTCGCACGCGCGCGCGCACACACACACAGCTCACCCCCTACCCCCTTTCTCCCTCGTTGGGCTGCGCTCCGAATCTCAACCTCCTCTCGACGGTTGCTTTTTATTTACTCCATTTCCTCCTTTGTTTACTCGAGGGCTCCCCCCCCCCCCCACCCTCCGCCGACCCCCTCGCCGTTCCCTTCTTTCAGCGTTTTCTTCCGCTTTCATCGAGCATGGCTTCGGGGGAGGAGGGGGAGGGGCAGCACAGGGCCGAATCAAACGATCTCGACACCCCGAGCCAGAGCAGCTTCCCCGAGGGTCCAGTCAATGGGATTAAGGGGACGGAAGGGGGTGGCTGGGTGAAAATTTCGCTGCTTTAAACGGACCGCGAGAAAGATCCTCTGGATAACCATACCCCGTGGACGATGATCCGCTTTGAGGGCGCTCGCGGCATCTTGGCCGAGTCGGGGGGGATTGGGACACGTCTGAAGATGCGTGTTTGCCATCTATCGGATGATTGTTAATGTAGATTACACTTAGCGTTTAGACCTTGTTGCCTGGGCAAACGTTCTCCTGAAATGAAGCAGACGGTGGTCCTGGAGAAAGTTTTATTCATCTCCTGGGCCTAAAACTGTCAGCTGCTCGAGTGCCTACTGCGTGCGACCGAGCTTGGTGCTAGGGCATTAAAAATGATGTTTGCCAGAACCTCTGCTCGAACGCTGAGAACAGCGTGTCTGGTGTCTCGGAGTCGTTGGAGCACGTGGGAAATTTGTTTCCTCTCATCCCTTAATTTTCTGGCCTTCGTTAGACGCCCGCGAAGGGGCAGAACATCTCGAGACTTCGTACCGAATACTTCGGGCGCCGCAAATGTCTTCAAACAGCCTCACTATCTGTTTGCTACAGTGTCATTTGTTTTGTTGAATATATGCTGTTATTGTTAAACCATTACTGTGCATAATTTCATCCACCGGTATCCAAAACTGGAACTGTGCGCAGACATTGCAGGAGCCTCGATTTCAAACGCAAGAATAATTGATCCAATTAGCCGAGGGATTTGGAACAGGACATGATTTGTATGATTAGAATTGACGAAGCCCGCGAGCCTCTCGAATCTATCCAGCACTTGCGTTCCTCGCACCACCCGAAGACCTTCGCCTCCCCCTTCAGGGAGCACCCATCTCGTTCCGCGCCTCGAATATCACCTGCTTGAGTAACACGGCGAGTAGTCGAGAGCAACGAGAGGCTGGCGTCTCCGAGCGGCTTGGATCGCGCTTCGATCAGCGTGCTCCTAAAGACAAGGGGTTGCGTGGGAGGTTGACTCGCGACGCGGCGCAGGGAAATAACGCGGCGCCGGAAGCAATTCGGCTAACTTTTAGCGTCGGAGCCGCCGCGGCGCTCGGTCGGAATAGTTAGCTGGTACGATTATTCCCGTAATGAATATCGTTTAATTCATGGCGTACGCGCGCCTAGCATGGGCTGAGCCGGAGGAAATTGTATTCCGCGGCAAGATGTAATGCGCTCGAGCGATTACGTTGCCTGGGAGGCGAAGCCAACTGCGGCCTGGTTCTTCGGGGCACGATGGTAGTCGTTTCCAGGGAAAAAATTACTGGAATATGTAATTTCACTCGTTGCCATTGCCGAGATCTATTCACCTCTTCGAACTCGTTACCAACAAGACCGTTTCATCTCGAGAACTCGCAGTTGCTTTTTCCCCACCCTTCGTCTATTCAGGGAAAACTTCATCGAAAGACAGCGGAAAAGGCGGCGAAATACTCCCGAATACAGGGCACCACTGTGGCAGACATTCTCATCAATTAATCGGTTGAATGCGGAGAACTCGAACGCTCGGCGCACGCCGCGTGCGGGTCTACTCTGGTCGCATCTCTTAACCATAGTCCTCGAACGCCTATAGGTGTTCTCCGCACACGTCGCGCGCACTGAATAAACGCGCGTATGCTCCGACAGCACCCGACGGGTTAAATCCGCGACAATTCGTCTGGCGAGGAGTAAAATCGTGAACGGACCTGGTCACGCCAGATCGATGCCTCGTCGTAACGGTTGTAAAGCGGGGTGCGGGGGCTGTTGGTGAATTGGACGGTGCAGGGGCGCGCACCACGCCTAAGTTCACCAAGTCAAATAGTAGGGGTTGCGATACAGGGTGGGATGAAGGTGATAGAGGGTTAGTCAAGAGAGGGTGCGGAAGAGTTGCCCTATGCGAGCTGAATTGTAAACCAGCCTGAACTTTCTGCCTTCTTTTCTGGTCGTTGCCCGAGGATGGGGGTGAAGTGGGGCTCCCAGGGCGGCGGCGGGAGAGGCTTCCTTCTTTAAATTACATTTGACCACTCGTTTGGACACACTTCTCCTTTTCTTTTCTCTCTCCGCCTTTCCGTTCTTTCCAACCCCCGCCCCTCCCTCCCCCGCCCCCTCTTTTGCGGCCGGCTCTTTCATTCCAGCCAGACCGGGGCAGGGAATTCGTTTACTACCACCTTTTCGCGCATCTTCCGGGCTAGTTTCAGCATACACTCTACGTGGATTGTTTTAGGTAAAAGTAGCTCTTGCTTTGAACAATATAGGGCTCGCGTTACCACAAAGGGATTAAAAAGGGGTTATAAGATTATTATAGGGAGCATTAGGAAGAAAGAAATTAGGATCCTCTCGGAGGCTTTATTAGAAATAGTTTCTTTAGTGGAGGTTCATTTGCCGTATGATCTACCGGGGTGGCCCTTATTTTCAACATGCGGTCTCTTTTGCTCTCACCCCCTAATATAGTTCCATTTCATGAAAAAATAGTCCATGAGAAAGATTATTGCGATCGGACAACAGGAAAGGGTGCCGACCAGGCCTCGAAGTTCAGAATTCATCAATGGTTTGGATTCAAAGAATTTCTCAAAAATGGTAAGTCGTATCGAAATTTTGTTCAAATAATACTAAAAGAGCATTCAATTCTCTGCAATTATTGTATATATAATTTTCTCGTGCTTCCAAGCATTTTTTAGATAATAGCGTTTGAATATACAAAGGTCCGCACTACGCGCGTATAAACAATACGTCACGCTGTACAGGTCGTACGCGCGGGGCGCGGGCTTCTCTATATTCAAACGCTATTATCTAAAAAACGATTAGAAGCACGAAACAAATGTATATACAGTAATTATAGAAAATTGAATGCTCTTTTAATATTATTTGAAGAAAATTTCGATAGGGCTTACCATTTTTTAAATATTCTTTGAATCCAAACTATTGATGAATTTTACTTTGAATGGAACTTCTTAAGGCCTGGTCGGCACCCTTTCCTGTTGTCCGATTGCAATAATCTTTTTCAGGGACAATTTTTTTTTTTATGAAATGGAATCGTATTAGGTGGTGATAAATCCTTGCCAACAGCGTGTCTAGGAGCCGCCCACGCGAGCGATCGCTCTTATTATCGAAATGCTGCGAACACGTCCGGTAATTTCTGGTTTCAAGATCGGCCGCGTGTATCAGCCACCAATTAATACCAGGAAAATGTTTCGTGCACCGTAACTCTGACCGTGGAACGAGCAGGCATCTCCCCGTTAGCGGATACGATCTCGCCCGCGGTTAGTTATAGACTTATTTGATATGCCCGGCTGATAAAAGAAAGAAGGTAGAACCGATATTATCTGCGCCCCTGTTATTTGCCCAGTCTTATCTGGCGAAACGGACCAGGCCCCTCGCGGACTATGTAATTTCCAGGCGGTACAGTCGATCGATATTATGTTTAATCGGTATCAGGCACACCGGCTGCACTTCACATCGGTATCGCGAAATATTTGTTTAAATTATCGAGCTAGGTGGTTTTAATTCGTGGCCGGCGTTTTCGATCGCCATCCTCGACTTTCGATACGTGATTCAATTTCCCTTCGGCCACCGACCGCGTCTTCACTTTCCCTTCCGTTAAATTAATTCCCGAGATTCGAGGGGGGGGGGTTTCTGATTCCGTTCCCGTGTTCCATCCACTGATCGCCTGTCGAGCTCCCTGGCTGCCTCCGATCGCTTTGCTCTCAATTTCGACGGTGTTTCCCTTGTCTCCGATATCGAGCATTACTTTGAAATCCTTTCAATTGCTTTCTTAGCCATTGCTACCTAAGAAGCCTCTCTTACCTTCCACAGCTTTCGTTACTCTGCAGCTTTCAAAATTAAGGCGTAAGAGCATTAAGAGCTGAATCCGCGTGACTTAGCAACTCCTTCTATCCTCCACCGATCCCACCAACCTTGGGCAATATGATCAACGAACCGCGGAGCCGCAATATATCCTCGCCGAATCGTTTTGCTCCCACCAGGAAACATTGTTACGCCGCGAATTATTAAACGTTGCAGCATCAACCCCCTTATCGACCCGATCCTCTGCTGTCTTGGTAATCTGACACCTCGGGGCCGTCGAGTCCCATGAATTATTGAAAAGTCGCTGGGGAATTACTCCGCGCCGACCTTGGGGCAATTTGCCGGTGCGTGCGCGAAGAGGGGCGAAAAAGCGTGGGAGGGAGGCGGGGGGGGGGGGTTGAACACGAAGGCTTTTCCCGCTGGGAAAAGTGTTTGGAGCAGGTGGGATAATAATGGGGGAGGACGACGAGATGGCCGTTTCCGTCGATTCGTCCTTTAACAGGGCTGACAATTTGCTCAGCAGGCGAAGGTGCAGCGTCGATAATCGCGTAAGTGCACTCGTAGTTGGCGTGCACTTTCGATCTCTCGATCCACTCCTCGCCCCGGGCGCGCGTTCACGCTTAGGCGCGATTTCCATGGCGATGCCAAGTCGCGCGTAAACTATCCAAAGCAATGACCACTTTGGATCCTCGGAGAATTCAATCGAATACCGCGCCACGGTGCGCCATCCAACTCGAAGCCCCAGTTTCTTCTGTAAAATACCCGTCCACTTGCCATTTCTCGGCGTGCCCTCGTCCAGCCGCGTTCCTTTGTGCCCCCGCACGCGCAACTATTCATTTCCCCCGCGGATTAGTTGGGCGAACCGTCGGTTGTTTAATTATAATACCAGCTATGTGCTAACCGCAATTCCTCTGCAAGTCGGGATCCACCAGGAAATAGGGGGAGGCACGAAAATCAAGCGGCAGGGGAAGGAGAATGGCGACGGGGGTGGCGGCGTGCTTCCCACCAAACGCTCCTCGCCCTCTACGCTCCCAGCCGGCGTAATATGATTTCCCTTTGCCGGTGCGCATTTTTCACGTTTCACTTAAACGAATGCCACTGAATGCTGCCCCTTCCTGCCAGCCACTTAACGCGTAGCGGTTGCCTTTTTAGCGGCCGTCGTGGAAACGTAATCAAGAGGGAGCACGGGGTGTGTTCACCGCGCTCGGACCGCGGGAATTTTTCGGAAAATTCCCTTCCACCCCTCCGGGCCTACGAGAAGCACAGGCGCGATGGGGAAAGCGCAGCTGCGGGGAAAAAAGAAACGGGGCAAATAATTTCGGGGCCTGCCGGCGTCGTATATTACCGTCGCGATATCCAGGAAGGTTTTCTTAATCTGGACTTTATCTTGCCTGTGTCTCTACCGCGAATTAAACTGTACACCTTCGGGCTTTCTTCCGCCGCTCTCGAACCTGGGTACCGTCGGCTGGGAGGGGATTAATTTTACTGCGGGAGGGGGTTGCCACGATTCGTTCTGTTAAATTTAATCGTTTAATAGCTGAGGCCGAATTACAAGTCTACGCTGCATGGTTCGGGTACCATTTCTTCTAAACGAACGACGAAGGGCTGCAGAAATTTATCTGGCGTTGCCACGAACGGTCTGTCGAAGGGTGCTCGATACTCGAACAATGGCGGAGTCGTCCATTCGTTTGTAATTATTTCTGAAACCACCGACGGCGGGGGCACTTCAGCGACTCCGTGGCGTGTGCCGCTTAAAACGCGGAAAAGTCACGCGATGCTGAACGTAGGAACAGCGAGTTGAATCGAATCGAATCGGTAGTTAACAGGTTCGACGCGTTTCGTCGGTTAGGTTCTATGCGGTTGCGTGCTCTCGTTCCGGGGGGTTGTTGCGAGTCGATTCGCGGATCTCGGCGGGGCCAGGCTACCAAAGAAGTTCCTGTTAACGTTTGCACGTTGGACATTAGAAATGTCGGAGAACTCTGATGCATTACTGAGTGATCGGAGCGCCGACTAGGTATGCGCGAGGTACGAGGGTAAGATCACTGCTTCGTAGATGACTAATGCCCTTAAAGTATCTGGAACTATCAACTCCAGAGGGAGCAATAAGAGGAATGCGTTTCAACCCTCTTCGAGAAGCCTATGCAGGATGTAATCAGCACGGAGCCGCTGCTTGATAGCCTCGAATGAAAAGGGAACCGGGTCAGGAAAGTAGTTTCACGCGGTCGTCAAAGCGGTACGTCACACGCGAGGAAACAAGCGTCGACGCGTTCGCGGTTCCTCGATTGCCAGCTTACCGCGGCGAGCCGAGTAATAGACGAATTACAATGCGAACGCGGGAGGGACACCCGCTGCGCGCGAAAAAGCTGGCCAGTGGGTGGAAACGGATGGAAAGCGGCCGACGGAAGTTGGAAGGAGTTACGGGGCTAATAAACCTCTTTACTGCGTTACGAAGGAAGCCATCCACTTTATTTCCCGCGGCGGAATTGCCGTTTTAATAAAAACTATCGCGGTACGCCGGTCGAGGAAGGTGTGAAACGTAGCTGGCAGGGTGGTGGGGGGAGGGTGGCGAGGAAACTACCGCGACGGGGGTTACGTTTAATCCGACCATAATTTCGTCATTAAAGTTAACAACGTCTCCCAGGAGCCGGCAGTTACTTCGCTGCTGTCGTTGAATATAGAAATTTCGGTTAACCATAATTACACTGCTGCCAACCCTCTCATCCCTCAAGGTTGGCGATCCTCCGCGCGGAATTATTAATTCTCGACCCCGACTCCTCTATTACTGGACGCTTATTCTGTGGACTATACATCTTTCCGATGCGGTCGACGTTGTTCTCAGTGCCCTTTGAGAGGTCTAAGAGCAGGGTTGACGAGCTTGAAGTGTTTCTTAGTAATGTTGGCGAAGGTAGGAAGTATTTAAATAGTTCGGTACAATTGGATTGCTAGGTTTTACTGTGCTGGGAAGTGTGTGTGTCCTTCCGTATGAAAGTGATTAACTGCAATGCATATAAGGGGTGATTTATCAAAATGGTATACTTCAGTTTTTGATCTTGAAACAAATTTTGATGGCATCGCCTTAATAATGTAATAACATCCCTCAGTGCACTGTGCAATACATGAATGGGGACTTGGGATAAAAATAAAAGAATAAATACTTACAACGTGGTAATAATTCACGTTTTTATATTAAAAATTGTTCTAAGTGAGCTTTATTACATAAATATGGGTTATAAGAAACAAATGATAATTAGTGATTGCCGCTATCAGATGGAAGAATAAAATGTACGTGTATTAATAATAAAAAAGAGATTCTTATTCTATATTTTTTTCTACGACGAAATGTACGATTTTGAAAAATCGCTTCCTATATCTTCGTAGATTTTATGGATTGACTGAGAAATCACGGAAGATTCGGAGGCGTTCCTCGATAAATCGTAATTGTAACAAGTCTCCGCAGAGTCCGAGGGTTTTAATCGTGCGTCGATTGCCCTCCGAACAATCACGCCCTGAAGTCGATACGGGACCACCCTCCGACGAGAAATTCAGCCGGTTTTATTGTATCGCAGCCGGGACCCGCGACGCGTTGTCCTCCAGCGCGCAAAATATTATTGAACAGCTGCGAGGAGGGAAATTGCAGGGAGGCGAGAGCAGGCTTCGTCGCGATACCCGTGAAAAGCGTAGCCGGGGTGAAATTACTGCGAGGGGAAAAAAGAAGAGAAAAGGAGCTATCTCCATTCCGCTGCTTGACTTCTCCCCTTTTCTTTTCCCCGTGCTCGTTGCCGGAGTACGCGTCGCCGGCCCATCCATGCATTCGATAGGAATGCTCGCATTTATCGGCGCTCTTCGTCCCGTCTCCCGCGCCTCCTTGCCAAACAAACCTGCTGATTTCTCCCGTTCGGCGTTTAACAGCGACAGTCGCAACGGTACGTAAACGAGCGAGAAAGTAACGTGAAAAATTTCGCACCGAGAGGTTCCCGCGTTCTCTGAGCACCGTGGGGCGTGGGCTCGATTGATCGAAGGGTGCGGGTTGTGAGAAGAATTACTCGAAATTACATTAAACCTGCCAATTCCGCTGCCCTGCCTGAAAGGGGACAGGAGAAATTTTACCTTAAAACGGGAAGCGATCGCGCTGAAAGGTGCACAGTCATCTGTGATTGACAAGAACGGGGCATAAAATGATGAGGGTAGCGGCAAAATGATACAAGCTGCATTAAAGCGTACGAGCTCGACAATGGAGAGAGGGGAGCCTGAGGGTAGGGGGGGTATCAGGATAGGCCGAGAAAGTTTTCCAATTTGAGGCAATTAGTTTGCCGTACGGGACTCTGGATGGCATGCATCCAGATAATCGAATATGGGTCACCGTCAGAAGTGGAATGGGCCGCGTGTTGGTCAGACTACCATTAGAACGGGCGAGAGAGACAGAGAGAGAGAGAGAGAGAGAGAGAGAGAGAGAGAGAGATAGAGAGAGAGAGAGAGAGAGAGAATGAGGAGAGTTTGACGTGGACGCGTGGACGAGGGTCAATTAGAGCCCAGCCTGAAGCAATAGTTGTTGGAGGGAATCTCGAACTATTCGATACGCTTAGGGCATTAAAACGTTCCGGGGATGGAACGTGGCCCTCGTGGAGAAATTTGCATACAGAAAAACGACGACGAACTCGATACTGGCAGCTACGTTCCCTGGCTTCGAGATAGAAAAAGTAATGAATATTGCAGCGCAAGTGGTAATGCGGAAGATAAAGCGCCCGTTGCAACGGGATTTCAATTTTGCCAGTGTCCAAGGGCTAGAAACGAGGCTCTGCTTGAGCGTGCCTCGACCGACTCCAAATGGAGCTTCCAGTGCAAACAACACCTCGATTCTTTCTTAAGGAGCTATTCTACTGTGACCCACGATTTTTTTTAGTTTTCTTCAGGAATTTTATTTTATGGACTGAATGAAAGATTTTTGTACTGAACTTTTTGCCGTGTATTTATTATATCTTAAAGTATGAATAAAAATTCTTTTAGTTGGAAATAAAGAAGGCGTCACCGCCCATGAAACTCGACCACATCGAAAAAAAATTGCTGGATTTGTTGCCACGATTCTAATCGTTCTGTTATTCCGAAATGAAAAAAGGAAAAAGATTCATAAATTATTGGGGCACGACTATCGCTGGTAGTAGATTCGGATCGAAATTCCAACTTTCTTTCAAATGGCTGCAATTAGAAAATCAAGCGTCGACTTTTGCGATTTTTCTTCGTCTTTTTCGGGCTGTAAAATTAAAAAAAAAATAGAAAAGAAAAATATTTTCGTCTAATCGTGCTAGGGAGGGAAGCGAAAGCATCTGCTGAAGATGTGTGCACAAGGTGGGCTCAATCGGTCAAGTAGAATTTGAGATATCGTGGCAACAATTTTCTAAAACGCGTTTAAAGTTTCGCGAACAGTTCTACCGCAGAAAATTCTACTTATCCTCTTCTAACTAATTCCCCTTCCTCAAAGAACCCTTGCTGCGTCGATTTTCTCCCTCTCCGACCGTCACAGTAAAATACCCCTTTGATACACGGTACAATTTCATTGCACATACTCCCGCATCCAACATTATCGCGCGGAGTTTAAATCTCGAACTAATTCCGCCGACTTCCGCCACTGTTCCATTTCGTTACAATTGATCACCCCGGTCTCGCTCGTCCTGCTCAACGCGTATCTTCAAAAAATTCCGAGCACTTTCCAGAGTAATCGATCGATCGGTCACTCGATACCAGCAAGTTCGATTGATCGATGCTCACGGCTGTGTGCCTCGTGATGGAGCCTCAAAGTTTCCCCCGACGTGCTCGAACTTGCCGAAGATATGCAGGTCGGGGGAAGTGGTAAATTGCTAATACCACGTGCAACGGTCCGCCGAGAAAAATGTTGCCGCTCGCAAGAGGCAGGAATAATACAAAGGGGATCGGCCGATGTCACGCATGGAAAGTAGAAATCACAACGGTTGATAGCAAATCGCTCCTTTTCGATGAATTTATTCCCTCGGTTGGGGCCATTCTTCTCGTCGCCACAACGGGCTTCGGTATCGCGAATTTTTCAGATATTGTTGCTTCGAATGGGGGGGGGGGGGATGATGACGGGGTTTCGCATTTTACTCGCGGCCGTAAAGCGTTATTACGATTTCTACGATCCTTCGGACTGCCGCGGTTATTTATCGGTTCCCATCAACATCGAGCCCCCTTCGTTTTAACGAGGTCACATTCTGTCTGTTAAGACTTCAATTCTCTCTCCTCCCTCCTTGGTTAGTTAAGAAGACAGGGCTGATCGTTACGGGATTTAATAACAGAAATAATCGGCCAGAGTTTGAGCAGTTATACTCTGAGTCTAGCTCTTAATTAAAGCTACACGAGTTTCTCTTTGTAAAACGTTCTTAAGAACCCTCCGGTCGAAACGCTCGAGAAATAGGTGATCTTTATGAATTCTTTACAGGATACACTCGTGATGGTGTAAATAAAATTTTTGTTTCATACTTTCGGTCTTGATACATTTTCTATGTGGCGCTTAGTGCAGTGCTGTCAAAAAGAAATGCCTAAACGATAATCATGAAATTTATTCAGAGGATCGTCCGAAATGAAAAATACCCAAAATTTTTTAAAAACACCAAAGCTACGTAGATTGCACACATGAATGATGTAGTGCGAAAAGCGGGTAATTTTGCGCATAAATATGCAGATTAAAAAAAAGAAACATGTTTCAAAAAATTCTGTTATAGGATGCGGCGATAGCGAGTCCAGTTCCGAATCAAAGGCCTGAATGTTTTTCTGAATCGGTTCATTAAATCCTCTGAAATCGTGGTTATCGTTTCGAAATATCGTGTTTCGAGAAAAACATGTTCAAAGTGTTCTCGACTCATACCTGCGTTCGGAGTTTGAATTGGTTACGTGACTGTAGAATCTATGCCGTTACAAATTATAGTTCGAAACTTTCACCAGGGTATTTTCGGGATGTTATACTAGCAAAAATATAGAAAAAAATCGGTTTTCTGATCAATTTTAACCGGAGGGCCCCTTAAAAGCTACACGAATAAAAGCTGCTGCGAGGTATCGATTAACCGAGGTCCGACTGGTTTCCAAAAATTGAGCGATATAAATGGGCGTGCTAAATGGTAACAAACACTTCATTCATAGAACTGTGAACGTTGTACTAAGAATTTGCTTGATTTCATTACAGACTCCGAAGCCAGCTGGGACGAATGGTGGACCTACGACGGGATCTCGGGTAAGTGTCCACGATCGAAATAAACGACGGCCCCCCCCCCTGGATTTGCACGATTTCGAAAAATCCAGCTAAGGGGTCACCATCAATTTTCCGCGTTATCAGCCGACGTAGGTAATCGCCTGTGTAATCGCGTATCGATACCGCCCCGCCGACACGAAGCCCCTCGCTGAAAGAGCAACTTAATCGTTACGAATTAATTTCCATTAATATTCGAGGATTTCACGATCTATTGCATTAAGTTCGCCCGAGCAACCCCCCGTGCCTTTCGGAGCGAGAGCTCGCGGAATAATGAGATATCGGGGGAAGACTCCCCTTGAAGATAACTCTTTTCCCCGTTCGGCCGCGAAACGCGAAGGTTAATATTGGAAAAGTTTTATGACTGGATGATATTCCGGGACGATTACGGAATTAAAGCCGCGCCCGATGGCGATGGGAGGCGTTTATCTGCCGGTACACTTGCTGGGAAAACAAGCAAACGTCGCCGGCTCTTCTCGCGAACTTTTTAACTTCTCCGTCCACCCTCTCGTCCGAGTTCCGCATAAATACCTCCTCGACTACTATTTTTGCTCCGCGAGGGTACCTTTAACGTAACTCGAAACGAAGTAGACTTGTTGAAATTCTACGAACCTCGGACTGCAGTGGATAGGTCTGGCGATGAATAGGGGAGCGTTGGACGCTAAACTTCAATGGACTTTAAATGCCGCGTTAAATATATTCAGGTCGTACTTCTCTCGTGTCGAATCGTTTCTGTTGATTATTCTACGCGGGACTGGGAGGCATAAATTCGCCACGGGGAAAGCGTTGATCAATTTACATCGTGGCACACCGTGCTGGCGCGTGTGGGGCCCTCTTAATTTACTTAATTTTAAGTTACGAGGCCATCGAGTGGCTCGTGGCGCCAGCACGAATTTTTTAATCTCGCCCACCCCCGCGCGGGGGTCGCAGTTTTTATTAAAAATAAGACGGGCGCCGATAGGGTCGTGCCCGAGGGCTCGGGAGCGTCGAGTTTAACGTTGTTCCGCCGTGCGAGCCAGCTGCCACAAGAGAAACAGTGCAGTATACTCGGTTAAAGGGGCGTCCGTATAAACCCGCCGAAATTCTCCACGCGCTACTCGTTCGGATTTCTTTTTATCGCGCCAACTTTCGCTACCGTCCATAGTTGGTCGATCGCCGCCTAACAAGCCTGAAATATCCGTTCGTGGCAGACGTCGTTAAAAGTGAACACGCTTCTAAAACAGGGAAACGACAGGCTTTGATACCGGGGTTGATTAAGAGGTGCTTTAGCGAGCCCATTAGATGTAGATATTAATTTTGTAGTCTTAGTGCACGTGATAATACCTTTCAATCTATGAATCGTGAAGAGAAACAAAGCAGAATAATTCAGTTTCTGACTACTGGCTACTCATTTGCGCGGTCCATACATTTTTTGTATGGTTAAATTTGGACATTGTTTGAGGGAAGGTAGCGATGGGTTCGATACGTATCGCGAGTATTTTTGTTTGAACAGGTACTGGGTTAGGGTGCTTCGATGGAACGTGTCGAATACATATTTGATTCGGTTTCAACCCCGTCTGACTATGTACGTTCCAATTTCACTCGGATTCTCTGCTTTTATTTCACTGTGATGAAAATTAAGCATTTCTTTTTTAATTAATTACAAATAAATCAATTGAAGCTGAGACATGTTCTTTGACATAATGTTTATTAACATCATAAGCTTTAAGAAGCACGTTTGTTTAGTCCAAAATGTGGATCATTAAAGAGGCTTTTTTAAAAAAGTTTCTTTTGTTTTACAGCGATTTTAACGAAACGAAACGAAATTCTGCGACATGCTTGTAAATTCTTCTGCAGAATACCTCTCGTTCTGCATTGAACTTGTAAAAGAAGTGAAATACTAAGAATGACAAATACGAAATAGCGAGATTTCAAAGAAGTCAATTTCTCGGTAAACAAATATGAGATTATAGTTTTTTTCATAAAGAATAAGAATTTTTATTACCTTCACATTAGGTTCAGGCTGAAACTACACATTTGGTGAACATGTTGGAATTTGATTTGATTCGATTGCAACCTCAGTTCTTGAGATACCACTGCAAAATAAAAAAAACTTTTTTAAAAAGCCTCTTTAATGTTCCATCTGTAGCATCATATATAACGCATATTTTTGTTTAAACAAACATGTTTTTTGAAGCTTATGTATGACGTTAATAAACATTGTGCCAAAGAACAAGTCTGAGCTTCAATTTATTTTTTGTAATTAAATGAAAAAGAAATGCTTCCTTTCGACAGACACGACTGCCGAAGTACTACCCTTAAGGGAACTTCCCCCGCTACCATTTTGATAGTTACCGCCAACCACTGCTTTGCGAGCGTATCTCCAAGAATCTTTAACCACCGCTTTCCGTTCCGGAATTATTCGTCACTCCCTAGACGCACCAACCACCGAATCTCTCTGTGACTTATTACCCCAAGTCGAAGGGACGGGAGGGAAGGGGGTGGGTACCGGATTTTTAGGGTGCACCGACGTCTCATATCGGGGACAGATGGCTGGGCCGTTTTACAACCAATAACAGACTTCCTTCGCAGCGACATGTATCCACCACTATCCTCAACCTATGCCCGTCTAGATATATCTGTGCCGCGTATGTATCCTCGAGTTCGGGGCTGCCGGGCTGCGGAGAAATATCGTTTCAGACTCCTCCATCGTTCTTTCTACACGTATGCGCCGTACAACGTATAAAAGCGAACGCGAAGGGGAGATATGAAAGGACTGCGCTCCACGCGGGGATATAATTTGTTTCAGAGTCAATGCCGTCATCGCGAGGTGGGGGCGGCGGGGATAGGTGATGAACACGACTGATGTTTCATACGTCCCGTAATCAGAATTAATGTACCGGTCTTCTTTCGAGCTTCTTTAATAAATTCTCCGACGTTACGTTGACAAATCACTTGCCCGAGCTTCGCTGGTTGATTAAAGTCAAGTGAAGCGCGTAGATCCTTCGACGTAAACAGATTAAGAAGATTCGATCGAAGATTACGCTCGGAGGGAGGATGGAAAACGATAGAAATTTTTTTGGTGCCCGTTACAAAGCGGATGGGAAACGTAACGTTGAAAGGGCGAAGTGAGCGGGAATATTCGACGAGGTAAGAATACGCGGGAACGAAAAATGCTTCAATACCACCGGAACTTTTCCGCCGGCGGGATTAAGTCAGCTTCCTCGTTGAGCCTCTCGTCTTTCGCCTTGGTACGCAACTGGTAGCATTGCCAGCGCCCCCGCTCCGCTACTTCAAGAGCACTTTTCCGGCCCCGCGGAAGTACTATTCCGAAGTGAAAATGAAATTTCTGCCGCGGCGAGAGGGCGCTACTCTTTCCCCTCCGACATATCCAACGCTGGGGGACTTAATGGTACACTTGTTAAGTGTGCCAGAGACCGACCGCGAGAGAGCGTTGGTCTTACATAGCCTTGTAAATAAGGGAGGTAATTAAAAATTTCTCTAGAAAGGGCGTTGATGGTTCCGGCGGAAGAATAATAATAGAATTCAACGAACGCTGTCTGGGGATCGTCTAAAAATTTCGAACCCCTGTGAAACTGTAATAGGGTAATTATCGGAGAGTTGCTGGTTGCCGGACTTTCGGCATTTCAGGGTTGTCGGGAATTAAATACAGCTCTGTCGATTTTATTTGTTTTAGGCTGTTGGTTTGGGTGAGATTAGTAGGCGAGAACTTATTTTCCTTATTACTGTCAAAGATTTTGCTGCCTTTCGAGGAAAGCCCACCGCACTTTGCCTAAATAGATATACGTTGTGCTTATTTTTGCTGTCGCATTATTTATAAATTCATAGTTTTTCATGATATAACTGTCGTAATACGTTAAAGGGACTCCGTGGAATATTTATCCGCCAGAATGAGTTACATTGGCATAGCAATTCAGTCCGGGATTGATACCGTGCTGCATCGAAAACTAAATCGACTAAATGATGTCTGTAATGTTTACAAAGCATTTTAAAACAGATACCGTGATATCTCAGGGCAAATTATTTATTTTTTAATTACAAATGTGATAATCTAAACATATTTGTGGTCCTTTTACTCTTTTTTCACATTTTATTTTCATTTTCTGTGTAATGAATGTGGAAGAAAGAACAAAAGACATTTAAATTTAGAAAGGCAGAAACGATATCTATAGGCACCTATTAATTTTTCAATTTCATTGTATTTTACAACTGCATAAAATAAAAATATGTCTCATTTTACTTGGCTTTCATTATTTTTAAACGAAACGTTAAAATTAACAAGTTTAAATGAAAAATTAAGTGTTTCGAAATGCGGCATCACGCCCGGAAGTGCGACGTCTCTCCCAACAATAGGATGTTTCTGCTTTTAACATTTTAAGAGTGATAAATATTAAAATTTTGAATTTCTTCAATCTCAAGTAGTAGCTCAAAATGTTCGATTACTTAATAATTTTGCGCAAATTGCGGCAACTCTCCCGTAATTACCCTACTCTTAAAAAGACACTGCGGATTTGTATGAATTGATCAGCGTCGAGGCGCCGTAATCCCTTTACACGTAAATATCAACGGCGAAACGGAGCGAAAAACGTTTCGCCGACGATGTGCGCGACGTGAATCGCCATAATCCTGGCGCGAGGAGCACGGCTGGAGGAGCCCTAATAAAATCACTCCCCGGGCCCATTATTAATATCGGAACGGACGATTAATGTCCCGTAACGGAGGGGAAAAAGGAACGAAACGCGGGCGAACAATGTGAAAGGGACGTGGAATAATTACGAATAATTCCATGTAAATAACATCGGTTCCCGTAACTCCGCCGTCCCACGCGTTTCGATACCATCGTCATGCTATTCAGCGACGCGTACGCGTCCTCATCGACAGCTTTTTTGTGGCGCTTTTATGTCGTAAACGACGGGATTGATGCGACCGGTATCTATTTGCACAGCAGCTCCCCTCGCGCGGGCTCCGCAGCACGGTTCTATCGTAGCATATGACATTTCTCTTCGTTCGTTATTCAGCGAAACCAAAAACTTCGAAACTGCTCGGTAACGAAATTGGACGAGCACTTCCCACCCGGTAGATCCTCATTTTTATTGCAGTGGAAGTTCCGGAGAGTCATTGTCGCGGGCAACAATGAATCTTAACGTAATCCCGTTGCGCATTAAAGGGCGCCCGGGCTCCTTCGAGCAAAATGGAGTTTCCCCCGTCATAATGGGATTGTCTCGCACGTGTCGCTACCCTCATTCGCGCGCGGGGATCCGCGGCGCCTGAAAATTTTTTCCCCTCAGATATTCCGAAGCGGCGAGCCGCGAAACGCATCTGGCCCTCGGAGCACCGGCCTTTTGGAAACTTATTAACCGCGCATTCTTTATGAGACCCGGGGGGGGGGGGCTTCGTTACCGTGTGGAAAGCCGCGGCGAAAGCGGAACCGGGGCAGTTTATTCTATAAATTTGAATGAAAAGCAACAATCGCGCGGCTCTGTTATCCCGGCGGAACAAATAAATGTGCGTTGGCCTGGTTTCTGGGAAAGGCGGGCAAGATTGGCGAGCTACCGCTTGATAATAGGTACGCTTTTCACCCCTGTTTCCTGCGATTCGCGGATCGATAATTCGCTACGCTCGCCGGGCATTGTGTTAATTTTCGCTGGGGAAATGGTGGACGTTGAAGTCGGTAGTGAACGTCCGTCTACTTAATCTTAGGGTATAATAGAATACCTTAACCTCGATGGGAGGATTTCTTTTGCGCGTATCGATAGAGATTCTATAAGTACAGAGCCGAGATTTAAGGGGAGACTCTCCTGTAATAGCCCCCGAAATTGATGATTTTTTGGGGAAAAATCTATCGTTAATATTGCATTAAACTCTTTTGGGATATAAGGAGGCATCTTTAAACTTGCAGAAAACATTTTTTTTATGTCGATCTCTCTTATTATTTATTAATTATTGTAAACCACTTCGACGATGTTGGCGACAGGTGTAAGACTTGTCACAGTGATCTGAGTGCAAGAAGAAGGAAATATTCTTAAAGTTAAATAATTTAAGCTGGTAGTAGACGTAACATTTTAATTTTAGTTTTTATTTATAATACTTTTTTCGTCAATATAAAGAATAATATGAAAAATTTGTCTAAGGAAACAACTTACCTTTTCTTTCACACGCTACAACTCTTTCAATTTTTAATTTTTTTTTTGCTTGAAGTGGATCAATACCAACGCAAACTATTTAACTTTAAGAAACTTCTATCTTTTTTGCAATCACACGACTGTGATAGGTGCTGCAAATCCCGCTAACGGGAGTTACATCGTCGAGGAGGTGGACAAGATTCCACAATAATTAATAAATAATAAGAAGGATCGGCATAAAATAAATACTTGCTGCAAGTTTAAAGATGCCTTCTTATACCCCAGAAGAGTTTAATCCAATATGCCCAACAGTGTATTAAAAAAAAATTCTTAAATATCAGTTACTTTTGGGGCTGTTAGACGAGAATCCCTCCTTAATTGTTAGAGTCGATACAGTCGCGTTGGAAGAAGCAGAATTCTAAAAGATTTGATCGATCCCTTTGAAATATTCCATGGTTCGGAAGTTCGAAGGAAGCGGTGATCGGTTTGGATTACATGGTGAATAAATGAACGGGACAAGTGGATCTGTGTTCCAGGGAGTGAAAAGTACAGGAATTTTCAGTCGACGTTAACATTTCCGTGACATTTGACAATGGTCGCGGGAGCCTCTATTTCGCTTCTACGCTGGCGGCACGGCGATGAATATTTGATATTATATGTCCCATTGCTATGGCGACATTAGACCTTTAGCCTGAGATAGTGACCTTAATACAGAGCAGCGTAAAAATGTCAGACATAAATATAGAGTCTCATATTCGAGATCTCTATTTTACCTCCTTTAATTACGCAGTTCCACAAAATTTGGCTTTGTTTTCTGACTTTTAACATTCACTATCAGCGCCGCACGTTTTTGTCAAACTATTTCGCTCCTGTATTGAAAACAAAACGTGACTTACCGCTTTTGTCGATGCTTTCCGTAGGAAAAATGTCTGCTGCATCACGCGGAGTAGTCAGATTTTCTCCTAGACCCTTAGTTTTGGAAATAAATTGAAAGATATCCGCAAACGCGAGTGAATTTGGGGGTAAAACGTATTTAAAAGTTCGTAATGCACTAATAACTTATATGGTCCTGTTCGGGAGGGTTCATAGAATAATTTGACGCAACAAGCAATCGAATAACTACTACTGTTTCAACACAAAAGATGTTGAAAGTTGAAAATTTGCTGTTTCATCAGAATTGAATAATCCGAATCGTTTGTACGTCGCATCTAGAACTTTTCACATCCCCGACGCTCCTCTTCGCACAGTTCGCAAGCTTGTTTCCAACTTGCAAATATTTTGCCGCCAAGTCGCCTCGGAAGTATCGCTCGCGAAATGCCCGAATGTTACACTGCGAATTGCTCGCCAGCGTTTTAGGAAGTTACACCAGAGACACGCTGTCCTCTAAGTAGACGGTATTAAGACGTCAGCTTAAAGAGAGGCGCTTGTGTACATGGCTAATACAATGTAACGCCAATTCTGGGAACGAGTGGCCCAGCGAACCGGTGAACTCGAGCACGAAGAAAGTGGAAAATTCGTTGCATCGTTGAAATTTAATTAAACGACGGAGACAATTACCGCTCTATCGAGAGGAACTGACGCGACTTCCGTTTGATTAAACCTTGAACAGGAGAGTTCATGAAGCTCCTTCGGCGGGCATTCGCGTTGCCCCGGCGATAGAGGAAATGATTCCGACGAGTGGGATATTTTGTCGATGCTTGGGAAACTAAAATTACTGCGAAATTCAGAAAATTAGATCCATGGGATCGAGTAAGTAATTGGTTTCCACGTGTCCAACGTCTCGGCGAGCTACAATCGTCTTCGATAATCCTGAATTCGAAACGTACACCGTCGGATCGTGCCCGCGCGTGATCGTGCTTTCTGGAAAACCTGATTTCGTACCCCCTTTCCGCGAAATCGATCTCGCAGCGCACCGGACAGCGGTCACCATGGCGAAATTTGCATGGTTACGGAGGCTATGCGTTCCCCTGGATGCCGTTCCCAGCGGCAGAATTTCGGGAATGTCACTAATTTGCCAAACGGAGTGAGACCTGGCCACGTGCCTGCCTGCGTCAATGGCATCGCCGATAAACAATTGAATTTATCGCTGCGCGTCTTAAACGCGTTTCACTGCGATGATAAATTAAGTGTGATCTCGAACCTACGAGTTGTCGCGGAGGAGAATCGTTATGGAGCACGCTTGAACCTATGAATTATTCTGGAAGAAGCAACGATAGGGCGAGTCGGGATCCATCAATGTTGAAGTGCCAGAAAATTACGATACAGCTGCTTCTGTTTATAGATTATCGAGAGAATTACTGTCAGACGCGTCGATTTGTCGTGAATTAAAAAGAGGATTAAATCGAGCAGCACTTGATTCATCGAATTACTGGGATGGAAATTCTTGTAGCTCTAGGCGGAAACCGAACGCGTGGAAGGAAAATGAACGCGTATCTTGTATAATATTCTGTATTATAATCCCGTTCATTGTCCAACTATGAAGCTAGATATTACGTATACAGTTCGGAATTGCAGGCGACGCACGGGTTTCCCTCGGAGGTAGGCCAGGCACTATTTTCCCGGAGCCGAGATGCAACAAGGTTTTCGAAAAGTGGGAAAGTAGGACGGATCCATGAATAACAGAAGCAAATGAATATTCGAGTAGCGGAGGAATATTCGTAGCCGGGATGCATGAAATAAGGTGAATGCCTCCGAATGGTCCCGAGAATCTGTTGAACGGGGCACGATATCTAATTCGACAGGGCACTACGTTCATCCGCCAGGGAAACTTCCCACGGAACAATAACGTTTTTGTAGCCAACCTTATCGCCCCCCTCCCCGGCTCCTCTGCGAAATAAAAATGCATTGCTTTTACGAGGCACGTGAAATTCGTATAAACGAATTACGGAAGGAGAGGCATCGTCACTGTAGAGCTAGAAGTTCCTAGACATTTTGTCACAGTTTCTCCCTTCTGACTATGCAAATCGAGTCTTCCAGAGCTTCCAATACAGGCGGTCCTCCTTTATTTGTAGGAATCACTTGGCGCTAGGCTTCGCTGCTAAAAGAAACAACAAGGGCAGGTGAATCTGTTCCCGTTTCAGTAGTACAGCCATATATACGTTCGGCCAGCTTGCATTTCCTCGCCTTGCTAATAATTCGCTGTAGAAATAAAGGAATCTACTCGTTATTGGGTCAAGTATCAAGAATACTTTGCAGAGATGATAATAATCCGAATTCCACCCTCCGACTCCACACCGTTCCAAGTGGCTGATCTCGGGATAATGCATCCTTAATTCTCGTCTAAAGCGGTATCTGTCGCGTCGTTATCTCTCTTCCGTCGCGAAATCCTTCGGGGCTGCCGTGGGAGACGGTATATTTAAAAATCCGCTGCTCATCCGGTTATGCCCCATCCCGCCCGACTTAGCGGGCCTTTCTCCGCTGGGGCCGCGGCGAGCCTTAAGTCAGCAACGCTCGTATTCAGCGCGAAGTGATAAAGATGGAAAGTGGCCTCGGCATTTGCATGTTTATTCCACTTCTTTAATTCTGGCCTCGGCTGGGAGAGTCGCTTGCGCCGTTTCCATCCGGAAAATATATACGAAAGCAGGGAAAGCTGGTGGTTCCACCGGCCCAGGGCCACCGCTCCGGCGCTGTTGTTTTACCTGCCCCCGCTTCTGGCGCCAGATTCCCGGCGCATTGCAGCGCTTTCTTACGCGTGAAAATTAGCAAGCAACAGCTTGCACGAGGCTGGAGGTGGCGTGGATAATATAACGCATCCAGAGAATGGTAACGAACGGGTGTTTCGTTCAATTGATGTTGCGGGATCAAAGGTATGGGACCCTGCGATGAATTCTGCAATCGCAGAACGTGTAGGTATCCGTAGAGTTGGGAGACTTCTTATTGTATTATATTTATAATTCAGCAGTCTAACCAGGTTTTGGGGATCGGCAACAGTCTTCGTTGGATGCGTAGGTACTGTTGAGTGTTAGCACTGCGAGACAAGGCCCTGGAAACGTTCGGTTTCGAAGAGAATCACAGTTTGTCAGAACTGGAGCGTTTCAGCTGCCAAGCTACCCTAAGAAAGTAATCGAAACGTTGCCTCCCGAACTTGGCATTAGTAAACCGTGTACCACGAAACAGAATGGGCAATACATAATTGGAGAAATGCGTTTAGAATCGCGGTGTTACACTTATCCACTCCCTTGAATCTGCGGAAAGGCTGCTCGCGCTTCCCCTCCCGCGGAACACGTACTGGAAAGCAGTACTGGCCAAGGGAGGCGGGAAACAGGCAGAATCAGAGGGATAGAACTTGTGTAGAGGGAAATTAGAAAAGTCCTCTTGGAGCTTGTTCGAAATCCGTGCGCCGCGTATTTGCCCTCTCGAGTACGTCGCTGGTAACGTATGCACGCAATCCAGACCAGCTGGCTGGATGAACCTGCACCAGGAGAGTTGGTTCCCCGGAAACATATTCTATGCATACATGCATGTTCAACACCTGCGAAGCACCGGCCATCGTCCGGCCGCTGGCTGCGCGGGATGTGAAATTACGGCATTTAAATAATTTCATTTAATCTTCGCGCCGACGGAGCTTCTCTCTCCTACCTGCCCCTCGACGGTGGGCCGTACACCCAGAATCCCTTGGCGCGTCGACGCCCGTGTCCTTGCGATTCTCGTTCGACCGCCGAAATATTTCCACCCCCCCGGTGTAATTTCGTGGCCGGCCGGAATAACGATGGAAACCGGCGATGCCCGGCAGAGGGACGCCTCCGCGCGCTCGCTACCACGGCTCGTTTCGCGGGGATTAGCAGGCAAGCCGATCTCCTAGCGATTCCTGGGGAAAAGTGGTTGGAATCTCGAGGCCACCGGTATGTAAACGGTGGTGCCGCTGTTTTGCCTCGATTCGATTAGGCGAGTTTCTCACCGATGTCATTCCATGCCGGTGTTTAGGGGTAAGACGAAGCTAGTCGTATATCAGATCGCCGTTCTTCAATTTCCTTCTCGTTCGTGATCCAGCGTCATTTGCAAGTTGATAAAAGTTGGGCGAGAATTTCGAGGTCGAAGAATTCAATATAGAGACGGAGGCAACGGGAGCCGCCGCGATCCGTCGGTGGATTAATCGTCCGTGGAGTCTATTCTTCATCGAAACTCGGAGGGAGGAACTGCATTCCCCCGGTCCGCGCCTTATATTTCCCTTTAACCCGCCAAGTTGCCGCGTTTCTTAGCATCTCTCTATTAATTAATAATTCACTCGAGCCATTTTGGTTGCACCCAAACCCCCCCCCCCCCCGCCCCGGCCTCCCCATTTCACTCGATCAATATTTCCCAGCGGAACTTCCGACGCGGCCCTTGTAAATTTTCTTTCACGGCATCTAAATTTTCCGTCGAAGCATCCCCCCTCCCCCTGCCACTTCCCGATCTTGATGGGGGACAGAGATGAAAGAAAAGGCGTCGCGCAAGTTTCCAGCTGGCGGCGGAAAAAAGTACAATCCTGTTAGAACGAGACGGCCGTCTTCCCTGCGGAAGTTTCCGTAATTAATCGGACACAAAGTAGCCCGGAAATTCTTCGAACTCGGCTAATTTCATCCATCGGGCGCAACGTCGGCTTTGTTAATTTCCACGGCAGACACCGGCTAGTTAGATATTCCGCCGTTTCTCGCGGATTTAGTGATACAACATCGGTAGACGATATTGGGAACAAGGATCTTTCGGTTATACTTATGCCAGAGGGGAGAGAAGCAACGAGTTGTTGAAGGGAAAGTGTGCGGTTCACCTTAGTGGGGGGCGTAATTTTGGTTGAGTGTAATTTGTGCTGCGTGGTTCTTTGATGGTTTCTCCTTTCTTTACTTCTGCTAGTCTCTTGTGTGGCGAGCATCTGCTTTCGTAGGAGAAAGTAGCACAAAACCAAGTGCTTGATGTATTTTTCCTGCCAGCAAAATGCTAGATGGCAAAGTAAACTTTGGGCACCGCTAGATATCTTAATTGGACCTTACAGAATCAACAAATGAGAGTCCTCCTTTGGAAAAATTATTTGGCTCACAAGAAATCTCCTGAGAAATCGGTTTCTATAAGAAAAATATTTTATCACTATGGAATAATGAAATATTAATTATGTATTACTCAATTCATTCATTAATTAACGCTTTAACAACCGAATACGCCAATTTGCGTGCTATGTGAAAATTGATGCTATTGTCGTATTTAATTGTACAGTACATTATGAATTATTGCAATATTACACACATTATAGTTGTTTAATTAAAAACTTTTAATAGAATATGGCAATGTAATCATACGTAAATAAATAAGTGTTAAAAATTGTCGACTAAAAATAACCGTGGCAATCCCCCAGAAAGTATTTCCCGATCCACAAGGTGGGAATCACTGTCTTAGAAAAACAATGATACCCGGTCTGAGCCGCGTACCCACTCTCCCCTACTTAGAATTTCTTCCCCAACATGACAAATTGTCAGGAGATTTTGTTTTTCACAGTGGAGCAAGAGACGCAGCAGCTGCTTACATTCGAATTGAACTCTATGATGCGTGTTCCCCAACCGTTGGAGGGTCGAACGCGTTACTGGGGCTACAAGAGCAATTACCTTAGTTAATTAACGAATTTACAACTGCGACAGCGACGGTGTGTAAATCGACATGCCCCGCGAATTCGAATCGGCTCGATATCGTTATCGCGCGTGGGACGTGTAAGCTTCGAAAGCTCGTTGTTTGTGTACAGCCTTTCGAATTGCTCGTACTTCGGGCCGTTACTAATTAATTGCCTCTCTGCTCAATTTTTCTCCCTTTTCGATTGAGCGCCACCTTTTTTCTGCACGAGAGAAAACGAGTAAGGACATTCGAAAAACGACCTATTTATACGAAAATCGCGTTGAATCCTTTAGAACAGGACCATCAATGAGAGTTGGGCGTTATTCGAATAAATCTGGCTCGAATGACGCTACGAATTTATTCGTTATTCACGAATAATTTTTCATCGAATAAAATCGTTATTCTTTATTCACGAATAATTTTTCATCGAATAAAATCGTTATTCGTTATTCACGAATAATTTTTCATCGAATAAAATCGTTATTCGTTATTCACGAATAATTTCTCATCGAATAAAATCGTTATTCGTTATTCACGAATAATTTCTCATCGAATAAAATCGTTATTCGTTATTCACGAATAAATCTTTGGGATTTATTCGTTATCCAAAAGAAAATTCAACTCTGCGACTTCAATCGAACCGACATATAATTTATCAAAACATTCGCCACCTTTAATTGTCGAGATCTCACTGTATTTCGACTTACAGCGGATACAGTAAATTGTGTAGCAGGATTCTTCGTTGAAAGGCATGCCTTCTTTTGCGAAAATAATAAAATTACAGCATTTCTACGTGAATGCCGCGTTAATTCATCGAGTCAGCGAACAAAGCGAATAGTTTACGCCAGCATTCGCGTAGCTGGTGTACAGGGCTATGGAAAATCAGCCGTTCAATGATATCGTCATTTAGAAGGGCTCCCCTCGATTGGAGCCACCGCGATGAAACGACGTTGATTAATTAGACCGCTGTAATTAATTTGAGACTCGACAACCTAAATGGCGCGAAGACTCGAGACGTAATCCACGGGTTGCTCGCGCGAGCTTCAACATCCCCCGATGCACCCCATTCCATCCTCCGTTATCTGTCGTTCATAATCTCGAATCTAACCGTCGAAAGATAAGAGCCTCGGTCTCCCTTACGAGTTTCAGTAGCCGTGAAACTTTTTTATTGGCCATTCCAGAATTTTTCAAGGTTTTTCCAGTCTTTTAAGCCGGGAGATGAATGTGACCCTCCCTCACTACTTTCGAAACTCTTCCCTCCTATTCCTATCAAGCATATTCGTGGTCGTTTCGAATTGTTACTCGCTATTGAGTATTTAAAATACCAGACGATGGTCCTCTTTTTCAATCTAGGCATCTTGAATCGTCTTCAGTCTCCTCAGTTTAGAACGTACTGTCTACAATTCTCATCAGGTCTCACTCGAATAGATGCCTATTTTATTTTCATTGACGAAGATTGATCAGAGTTTGCGTATATGAACCTAATTTTATCGAGCACTCCAAGTAGCACAGTAGCACTTTTAGCGCTCCCGATGGAGCCCCTGCTTCTGTTACAGCGCGATAGAAGTTAGCAGAAGATTGTGAATGGTGCTTTTAAACGCAGAATGACCGTTAAAGTATTAGCAAGCCGCGCAAGGGAGCTCGCTCGCGAAATATTTTCCCCTTAAGATGGAGTTTTGTTCCGGGGACACGTTCTAAGAGGTCCCCGACAAGTTTCGCGGAAAGTTCCCGCCGAATCGGAACAGCGGGAAGTTTAAAATTATTTCGAATGTTATCCGAGCCGTGATGGGCTCGGGAGCTCGAAAGTCTCCGAGGCGCTGCAAATCTTGGAGGCTTTGAATCCGTTATCCCGAACTTCGTGGCTTGACAGTCTCAAAAATTTCGCCGGGCCAAGATGATCCTGGAACTTTTCGCGCGTCTCCGGATACGTGGGAAAAGAGAAACGGGAGGGAGGAGAGTCGAAACTCGTAATCGGTCGTACGCGTCCCTTGACACTTGTCGTCGCTGTTACAGCAGTTACAAAAACTGAACCGTCTGCAGAGTGCGGACCGGGAAAATGTAAATTGTGCCGGTCAATCGGCACCGGTAAAATTAGATGCGCCTACGCGAAGGAAATACGCAAACTGTTCACCGGTTGTTTCGAAATTCAGCAGACCTGTGTTAAAACTTCAACAGTGCAACTTTTATTTTACTCTACTCGAATCTGTCGAACAAACTTCAGCCGTGTAATTGCATAACGAAATTGGGCATGGAATTAGTGCTGCCTACTTCAATATTGCTGCAGCAACACTGGCGCATTTTAAAAGGATAAAATTTCCCACCTTTGGGGGGGCGAATTGATGACCACTGTGTTCGAAACGAGCCAAGAATATTTCCATCGTACCCTCGATTTCCAACGAGCGGCGTTAAACCAAATTTTTCTCATCAGACCGTGCATGTATCGCGCGCACCGCCTATGCCTCCACGATTCCATTGGAAACTCTCGTTTTCACGGGGGGCGAGAGGGAAGGAGATTTATCGACTCCGTGAGAACACGAAAAGTGTCGCAGCCGAACAACGAGCTTCTGGTTCCTGTGGAGGGGGGGGGGGGGGGGGAAGGGTCGAAGGACTTTCCCGAATCGCGAGACTAGTCGATCGATCGATTATCTCTTTTTATACAGCGGGGTCTCCGACCCCCTTGAGAACGCTGTTTTGTATCGGGAGGCCAGGCTGGCTGCCAAAACATATTAATCGGGGGATATTAATGAGCGAAAAAAGAAAGGCAGGCGGTGAGAAATTTATTATTAGCTGGTGGGATAATTTAATTAAAGCTGCGACTGGTCGCGTGAAATTAGATCTGCCCCAGAGTTCATTTATTATTAATATAATTAAAGGTATTCCACGATCGGTATACTCTATATTTGGCGAGAATAACTGCGATCGGAAATATCACACGCCCTTTCCTTCTGTGCTTTTCATTTCCACTTCGTGAACAATTTATTTCGCAAATCATTCACCACCCCTTTGAATTCTAGAATATTTCGCCGATCTCATTCATTTAATCGCGATCGTAGGTATCGCTCGACGTGGCACGTTAAATCAGTATCGTGGAGTCACGTTTACACACCCGTAAAACTGTTATCCCAGAAAATATTTTCCTGCCCGTGGGAGCTTTTAACCATCTTATATTCATGCTTTTGTTTCGCGTCTCGCTTCCGCCAGCCACGGCGAACCCCCCCACCGCTCGTTATTTTTGTTCCGCGTCCGCTCCGATACTTCCGCCGTGCATCGCCGCCTTTTAAGCTGTAATCATTTTGTTTTTGAATATTTCATGCATATCGAGATTGATCCGGAAGGGATCGGGGGAGTTTTATGGAAATAGGTCCTCTCAGCTTTCCATGCTTTAACGTAAGTAATCCTTCCTCCATCGTATTTGCATACATTCCGTGTGCGTTTCCGGAATGCCACGGCGCATTTCCGACCTCCCCCTCTTTGGCTGTTTCCCCCCCGCCACCCGCTCGCTCGCTTTCTGCCCGATAAGGCTCGATCCCGACATGTAAAAATGAGAATTACAGATAAGGGACGAATGCTCCATTGTAATAGCTTCGAGGCACGGAGTTGTGTTTCTTGTATCCTCCCTTCTTGCACCTTTCACGTCTGCCTTTTGCTAGGAAAGCGATAGGAACTTGATTGCAGATTATTATTGGTTATTATCGGTAAATCGTCGAAAATTAAGAATACCATTTGTGGTTTATTTAAATTAAATGATATGGAATTAAGCGAAGCGGGTATGTATTTGAATTTTGCTAAATTACACTTTGATACCACAGTCCATTTCGAACTTATGGATTCTTGAAAATGTTCCATTTTCATTCGTTGTTACAAAAAGTTTTCAGTAACAATCAGCTATCGTTTTAGTCGCATTTTAAAGAATAATGGCTTAGCCTTTACATAAAACAAAAAATATCTGTAAGAATACCTCTTAAGGAATAAAAAATATCGTTGTTACTTTGGCAAAAAAACGAAGGAAAAATTGTCAGAAATGAATGGCAATATGAGAAGATGAAAGTGAGCGAAGTTAGTTTTGACGACTTTCGATAGGGCCATTTTTCTTCCTCAGGGGCTCCTCTTGAAGGTCTAGAATGAATTTTTTATTTCCAGAACGGAGTCAGATGTAGTCATTCTCGGAAATTATTTCGTTTGCGAAAATAACTATTTTGCAATTAGAATTTAAGGTATACAAACGCTCCACAGTGCGTTGTGGGTTTTCGCTGGTTGCAAGTTCGATGAATTTTCGTGTTTATTTAGGAGACTCGTACGAATTTTTCTGGCTTCGATATCGAAGGAAGAGCTCCAGCAGGTTTTATCTGCTTTAAGAAAAGTATTTTCTTTCTCGAGGTTATTCGGCGCCGTCTCATTGTCGGCGATATTGCCTGCTGTCAGGTTATGGATAGGACTCGATTTTGAAAGCAAATAGAAAGGTTCGAGGTATTGTGTTACAGGTCTATCGTATTCATGTATATTATAGACGAATATACACGAAAATAGAGCTTAACCATTCCCCGTTCGCTTGGCAAATACTCCTGTAAATTGGAGCTAAAATATTCATAGCTATCGGCGCACTAAGCATACCGTACGTTGTAACTCACTAATTGACCGCAATTTCGTTTCACATTGAACTAACTTCGCGGGGAAAGAATTCCAATTTTCTGGATTGCCCATGAATCATGAACGAAAATAATCGCGTCGATTCGCCCTGGCTGTAATTCAAAACTTGCTATCCCCACCCGCCGTTCCCAAACTTACACGCGAATTACGTACAACCATCAAGGCTGTCAGCCGTCGAAAGAAACAGGGTGAACGAGAACGGGGCGCTGAAAGGTTGAGGGTGATTCGAGGATTCCAAGAATATCTAATAACAGTCGGGAAGGAAAGTTTTAAACCGTACAATTACCATCTACTCGGCGTCCCTCGCGAGCCAGGCATTACTCTCACGAAACTGTCTCCAATTTCACTCGTCTAAGTATACCGGGAGCGTCACGAGGCCTCTCCCAGCGAACGCCCCAGCTATTATTCCTGCTCGACCTGCGTCATCGCCCAATCCCGACCGCACAGCGATGACACGACGGTATAAATATTCCCATCCATCAAGGGTGTCGCCCTGTCAACTAACCCAAGCCACGATGAGTGGCAACATTTCCGAGCGGCCTGAACGAGAGAGAAAAAACAGCGAGATCCTTCGGAGGAAAACCCTAATTACAGTCTGGTGGAATCGAGGGAGGGGTGGGGGGTGGGGGTGGGACCTTCATTAGCGTGTAGATTTTCCAGCCTCTAAAAAACAACACCCCCATCTGTCCGCGGACAAAAGATCCTCGGCTCTGGAAGGAGGATAGTTGATTGGGACGGTGCGAAATGTATTCATGTATGCATATGAATTCAGTCGTCGGTAGGCCGTGGCGTCGCGACGCCTGGGGTACGTCGATGTCTGCGGGCTCGAGCCGGCCCATTGAAAAACATCTTAATTGGACTTGGCTGGGCGCTGTCGCGATGCCAATGGACCCCTGTCCCTCGCCTCTGCCCGTGACGATTTTGGCACCCCCTCGAGTCGACGTTGGGAGATGATCGAGAGGACTCGGAAGGTGAGATCGCGAGATCCACGGGGATATTCCAGCTTCGTTTCGGTACGATTCTTCGCTGATCAAGTAGACTCGGTGCTGCCTCGCGTCTTCGCCCTTCCAAAGTTGCAATCTTCGCCACTCGCCCCCCCCGTCCGTCGATTAATTGTTTCCACGGAGAAAAATCTCGCCAGATCTAATCCACTCTCGATTAATCCCGTCGCCGTCTCGAGAGCCCTCCTAATCGAGAGGAGCCCGCCGGGTTTGCGGAGGGTGGAGGTGGACGGAGGACGAAGCGAGCTCCTCGCGACGGAGCAGGAGAGGGGGAAAAAAAATCGCCGACAATTATTCCTGGCGCGAGGTAACCTGGAATTACGTCGGTTAACGAGGGTGAGTGGAGCCAGGGGAGAGGGGCCCCGGTGTGTATCCACTTACCCTTTATCTCCGCGCTGTCCGCTCATTACGAATTATTAGGCACCCCCTGGATGGAGTCCCGCGAGAGGAGGACAGGTGGATAATTAAAACAGGTGTCGCTGGAGCGGACCGCAGAAGGGAAACTATCAAGCTGGAAGGGTGGAAGGCGGCCCGCAAGTGGGATCAACAACGACCGCCGTTGCAGCTACAAGCTCGTTGCACGAACGTTGTAGGAGGGGGGGTAGGGGGCGAGCAACGAAGAAGAAGAGAGGGCCGCGGCCGTGTTAGCTTCTACACTTAATCACTTTTGCTAATTGCAGAATGATTGCTCCGCGCCTGAAGTTTCAATAATGGGGTTGTTACACCCCCGCCGTTCGGGTGCTTCGTAACTGGTTATACACCGGGTAAGGCTCTCCAGTTATCACCCTTTCTCCCGTTATCTACCGACTTTCACCCTCTTACCTCGGGCCCGCCCCTCTTTCTCTCTCTCTCTCTCTCTCTCGTTCTCTTTTCCGACTTCCTCAGGTAGCGGCTGATGAATGCCATAATAGTCTACCTGCCTTCGGGTGATAAGAAAGTAATCATTCCATCTGGCCACCGTTATTCCATTACCCTGCCACTCGCCCCCTTGCTCTCCCGCCCTCTTTCGCGCTACGCCATCCACCCTCCCCTCTGCGCAAGCTCCGACAACCCCCCGGAGAACGTCCGACGGACGGTGCTAATTATGCAATTATATCGGGGACGGTGGGCTAAGAGGGCAGACGCCGTTCGGAAATGAAATTCCCCCGTCGCGGGTGCTCCGGCGTCGTTATAAATATCGAGTTAATGTTGCGTCGCTTGATGAACAGCGGCCGCCCCGAATGCGATACGCTCGCGCGGTACTATAAATCGTCGAGCGTGTTGGCCACACCGGGCGCGGATGTGCGCTCGAAAACAGCCGTTTAGAAGCGCTTCGGGACCTCGCAGCGTTATTAGCGAGGCAACCCCTAAGCGACGTTCCTTATCTCGCTCGTTAAATAAGTAGACATTGGTGTCTCGTTTACTCGTGTGCAAGGGGGCACGTGTAAAAAATTGTTGCTTGAATAGTATAGAGTTCTAGAATGTGGGGGCAATTGACGGACTATTTTTCGATTGGAGTTCCTCTTTCTTTGTCCGATTTTTATGGAGCGAGGGTTTTTATATCGCACGGAATGCCGGTCGAGCTAGGCAATATGGCCTGCAGCTGCGTAACGTGATAGTATTTCGAATATATTGTTACGTGTTATTGTAATCGCAATAGGAGGAAATAGAAGTATGCGAAAACGTCGGGTTTATGTAAAGTCCTTTGAGATTAAATTAATTTTTAGGAATCTATTGATTATCGTGTTTCAATTAGAGTCCATCCGCGACGCGGATCGAAATTAGAGATACAACAGGGGAAATGAAGGTTTTAATCAGCAACGGGAGACCTGCTGCATTTAAATGTAAATTCACCGGGTAATGGTTGAAAAAATGTATCTACATCGCAACAGGGTATCGGTAATATCGAATGACAGTAGAACGTCGAACATCAGATATCATTAAACGCCCGTGGAAGTTAAACGCGTAAGCGTGTTTCCTCGGTAACTGAAATTCGCTCGAATAATTGAATCGCAGGTTTACCGAATACGCAATACGTTGCCAGGTATTTTTCGCTAATAGAAACGAAAACGGTTTCGAATGCTCATGAGCCCGATTCGGTGTTCTCGACTGTGAAACCGACGATTGACTGTTTTTCCCATGCGATACATTTCATATTCGAAATGTATAAACAACAGAATATCGATTAATGTATAGAAGAAATTCGTGTACGCTTCAATCAAATGTTTGTCTCCAAAAAGATATCACTCGAGGGGAAAACGATTTTTATTGAAACACGAAAATCCGCTGGAAACAAGCTGCCGACGAGCGTGTAGCAGGCTGAACGCGGAAATAGTCGGGATTTCTGGCTTCGAAACTAGCCCCTAAAGCAGAGTCAACATCCCTATTGCAAATTACTTGGCTGCTATATCGCACAATGCGTTTCGTTTCGCGCACTTGTTTACCTACATATGAATATGTACATTGCTGAGATCCTGCCGACCATAAGCACGGCATTTCATCCCCCAACTCCTAATAATTTCGCATTCGACCCTTGTAATTGTGTTCCCCGTGTCGGTGTCGGTGCCACGTTTGTTAAGTCACTGATAACCACGAGGTGCGCGTGGTCATAATTGAAGAGTCCTTGTAGAAAGCACCGTAAGTCCCAAAATTAAGAATAAAACAATTTACGTTAAACGATTTCATTAAAAATGCACTAAAAGCTCAATTAAAATGCACCTAAAGCTAAAAACTAATTCTTTTCTTGTGCTACAATTTCGATGGTGTTTTTTTCACTTTAAATAATTTACTTTAGATAAAATTGCGGGGCACCATGAGCAACCACAAATTGAAGTATTGGTTGGCAAGTGGAACACTTAATTAAAACATTTTGTTTCATTAATGCGAATGAAAATATTCTCACAACAAATTCATTTCGACGTTTGCTTCTGTAATAAAGTGATTCATATCCTGTTATGAAATAGGTAGCATGTACAGAGTTTTCTATAAACACAATTATTTTTTTCTTTAATTTGAACTATATTAATGCAAAAGAGTAGAAAAATGTGTGATGCGTTTGAATTATTGTAGGTATACTTAAGCATATTTAGCAATGGAAACAAATAAAAATTTCGTAAATAATTTAAAGTTTCGGAAGCTTTTTCTCTCTCCTCCGGACTTTGATTTTTGGCACTTACAGTGTTTTCTACAAGGACTCTTCAATTAGCCATTGCATTCCAACGGTACCGAGTTCGCATAGGCTTTCCTAAATATTTCATTCGGCGATCGAACGTCAGTCTCCCTGTCGTTGCTCCTCCCAAATAAATATTGAACAAATATGTCCGACTGTTATCCTAAACCGAAGGGGTTGGTTTTCCGTCGCACCTTCAAAGGGAACGAGGGCAATAGGGCAAACCGATCACAAAGGGAGGGGTGTAACAGCGTGTCGGGGGGGGGGGGGTGAGAATCGCGGGATGAATGTGTTTAATTGCGTCGATATCGCGGCAATAAAGGGTGGTTGCGCAAGAATACGTGACAAAGGTGCACGCGGAACGCACACACGTGTGCACCGTGCACCGGCATTGACCCCGTGGCCACGGTTTATCGGGCCCTGTAATTTTTAATTACACTCGCGTGCCACGGTATCGTTACGCTTCAACCCTCGACTCGCCCCTCCACCCTTCCTGTTGACACGTGAAAGAATCGTGCACAGGCATCTGGTCGTTGTGTGCGATGCAAACGTTACCGGGGGAACAATATTCCTTTGATGAAGCGATTGTTGAGCCGTGTTGAATGGATTTCGAGGGCCTATCCGCGGGGATTCGCGAGAGCGGCTAATGAGGGAATCGGGGATGTTAAAGGTGGCTAATAAAGCGAGAAATAATTGACAGGGACGGTTGAAAGCGCTGGGAATGTTAAGAAGGTTAAGAAGGCTATTTGAGGTGGTTGCGGATAATTTGGGTATGATTTACCACCGGATTGGAAATCTCGAGGACCATTTACGGATCGGGATTCTAAGAATTTATGAGAGGAACATTGAAATTAAGAAGGTTCTAAGAACGGAGGAGCAGCTTGGAATCCAGAAATCCCGCAAAAAATTTGGTGTAAATCAGAGTAAAAATAATTCAGGTCCCGATTAGAAATTATATTTATGAGATTAGCGTACCATTGATACAATATTGATGGGATAGACAATGTGAGATGCTCATCACTCGGCCACTTAAGGGCGAAGGTTTAAGCTTGAGGGTATCTTGAATTATGCGAGAAATGGAGATGTGGAGGCATTATGGAATAGTTCGCCAGAAAACCACAGCGTCTATGGATCGTAGTGCAAGAGTCTCTTTGTGTAGAACGTCGCGTGCCGTCACGGTGGCAAATTTCCGTGCTGACATGCCTGGCGCGTCGGTTATACGAGTTGTTTATACGAGCAATAATTTATTACTTACCCCTGCGACGCGAGGGATCGTTAATATCATAGACGTCAGCAGGGGAAGTTGGAGAATGCCACGGAATTGTGCTTCAGTGAAAAGGCGCGCGGCCGCTTTCTGTGCATCCACAAGTATTTTAATAATCTACTTCTCAATTGACTATATTGATTTTAAACTTGATAATCGAAAGTCAAATCTAATGCATCTTTAATTACTTATGTCTCCAATCGCATGGCAATCCGCGTGAAATATTTACGCTCAGAAATTTCTCACTTAAATTTCACTCTTAAATCTTCTACAGCACTTTTCAGAATCTTAATTCACGACAGCTCATTACTTACAATTAGAATTCTTATCGATAACGGTAAGCAATAGAGCAGAATATGAGCACAATAGATCTGGGTATATTTAGGGGTAGCTGAAGAATGGTGAAATTTCCAGTGTACATAATAATTACACAGAAAGACACTGAACACTAGAAATTTTTTCAAATGCATTCATTTGTTCATTAAAAATATAGAAACCGAGAAAAGTTACGATTGTGCTCCATCTGACCTATAATTAATTAAAACAATTAGTGAGGGACAGATAAATATCAGCAGTCCCTGACAGCAGGAAACAGACGCTGTCTGGTGCCTCTGCGAACAGTATATTTAACAGATTATCAAATATAAATGTACATCTAAATGTATAAATTAAAATATGGCCATTATACGTTGAATTTTCATAGCTCCATCGTCTTTGACTGACTTGAGCTACCCCTGAACATAATAATCTACTGTCCAAAGTTTTCATATAATATTTGTATATCTAAAGGAACAAATCAGGGTGGTAACTTATAAAAAACATTTAATTTTTTTAACTTTTAAGCTCCACCCTAGTAAGCAATCAAGTCAATTCATACTTCGCAAATATTCAAACATATCGCCCTCCAGTATTCTCCACTTCTTTTTCGCCATGCAGGATCATCAATTTCCCCTGTTGTCCCATCAGTTACCCATGCCTGCTTCCCCCCAAACATTTCACTTACACATCTCCGAGGAGGCCCCTAGAAACGAGACTGCCCGCTGAAGCCACCGACCAAGCTATCGAGGCTGCCAACGATGCTGAAAATCGCGTTACGAAGGGTCCCACGCCTATCGGGAAAACAATTTTTGACCCCGTTGTTGTCCTCCTGTTCCCGGCTCCCCTCTGCCAAGTTCGCGAAGTTGGGGAGAAACCGCGACCGTCGGGGATCCCCAGCGGTGGTCCGGCTTCTTTCCCCGCCGCGCGAGCCGCCTTGCCGTCTGTCAGCCGCTTGGAAATTCGAAATTTCTATAATTTCAACTTTTCCAGCCGGCCAGACCTTGGCTCCCGTCAGCTCTTATTCGGGCGAAAGGGGTTTCGAACTCGTTTCGCCGCGCGGTGGGCCAACAGGGACCGAGCGAGATGCCCGCGGCCTCCACCCCTTTCCGCTCGCGTTTCCTGGCGTCCCTCTGAGAAATTTAACTTTCCTCGCGTCGGCCGCAGGAATCGATACCAAGAATGCTGGGGCTAACGAGTCGTTGCTTCTTCCTCCGTGGGTCTACCGGTGAATCGCTACGCTTCTGTCCTTGCGTCAGCGTTTCCCACTGTGTCGCGACTAATCTTTTCATCGAGCCCCGCACCGCATCGCTGGGAATCATTGGCTGGCGTGATTCGCCTGGTTTCAGCCAGCTCCGTGGGTTCATTGATGTGGAATCAGAGAACTCTCGTCCTGTCGCCTACCACATGGGAATTAATAGTAGGGTGTAGAGGTCTTAGGAGGATCTGAGTTCGATGATCTATGTTCGATGATGATGATATTTATTCGAAGCTTGGTTCTATAGAGCATTCGAGGTTTATATCAAATTGACCAACCATTCTCCTTTTGTTTGCAGGTCCTTCGTTTTGGGGTCTGATAAATCCTCAGTGGTCTCTGTGCAGCAAAGGGAGGAGACAGAGCCCCATCAATATCGAGCCTAACAAGCTCCTCTTCGACCGCCACTTGAGACCGGTGTTGGTCGACAAACACAAGGTAATTGATCGAGTGTTTCTTCTTTTTTTACTCTCGTCCACGGTGCTCGGACCTCGCCGTATCCCTTTACAGTCTTTAATGGAGGGCTGAATATCCCCGGGTTAAAACAAACATTCGCCACACTCCGTTATCACCATAGCGATCTTTTTTATCAGCATTAACTGTTAACATGTAATTTTACAAGGTAAGAAGGATCCGTTAATTAATAAATGTAACACTCGGAATTGCGTAAGGGTCTTGCTAGAAAGTGGTACCTACTCGAAGACTCGCCGGTGTTGCCCGATCGGAACTACGGGGAAAAAGGTGGTAAAAGTATTGCCACTCCCGATGGTGAGCGGAAACGGGACGTTAAAGTGAAAATTAACATTTTTCGGATGATTTATTTCACCGGGGACTTCTATCGGGAAGGGAAAAGCGTATTCAACTCGGCACGAGTAGCTCCGCCAAGGGTATTCCCAGAGCTGTCGCCGTCTAGTAATGGATTTCGAATTCACCGTGGACCGTTCTCCACTCTCTCCCTTTCTCTCTGTCCATTTTTCACCGGCCCGGAGTTCGTTAATTCGATAATAAATCCATTAATTACCAGCCTGCCTATTTAACGTTCCACCCCGCACACTTCCCGACGCGACGGCCCCCGCTGCCCGCGGTAATACCCTTAAACCTTCAGAAACACTAATCTTCCATTAAGTAAACATTTATTCATCCCTCCGCACCCCTCTGTTCCTCGCCCCCTTCCGCCGCGCGAAAACTCCGTGATTTCGAGTTTGGTGAGGGCTAGCCATTGATCCCGAGCGATGACCGATAACGATTGCCTATCCTGCCCAATAATTTTAAGTCTTCAGAGAATGGTCCACAGACCGAAACACCTTTCGCATCGAAGTAGTGTTAACAACGACAAGATCGTTCTTCGCGTTCATTTTCCTTGGCCCTTTCTCCCACACCCTGTTACGTGTTTCGTCGAAACTCGGTTGCGTGGAAATTAACGCGGGAGCTGATTTACGCTCGCCCGTTTTCCGGCGGGCGAAATTGATGCTCGTCGACGTCCAGCAGCCGCGTAAATATTGTACATATCGCCGACTCGACTTGCAAACAGCAATGCATCGCCGATTGATTAATCGACGATGGGTAATTAATGTTTCGCGATGGGGAGGGGTTGGGGCGGGTGGGAGGCGGGCTATAGAATTTTATATGGAATTTTAATATCGTTGACTTTCGTATATGACAGGGAGTAAGCTTTCGGCGTCTCTGAATATTCATCGAAGAAGATTGGAGTTCCACTTTTCCGGCTCCCTCCTTCGCTACGCGTATTTGCTGGAATTCTTGGAACGTCCCGGCTCCGTCTCGTCTACGGTCAGATGGCATTGCAATTTGTTTAACGGTTCGGCAACTATCGCCGACGCTGTAAATGATAATTCGCGAACGGGGCTGCAGGGGTAGTCGACGACACTCCAGTAGACGAATAAATATTTATCCCTCGCGGGAGGGGCGAGACTTTTTGCGAGGGTCTGATCGAGGTGTCGACATTTACTTGAAGAGCGCGGGGGTTGAATCACCTGAGTCTAGTCCAGATTAGTGAAGTTACTTGACTTCAAATCGCTTGCATTCAGGTATACTGACTTCAAGTCGCTTGCATTCAAGTGTACTCACTTTAAGTCGCTTGAATTCAAGTGTACTGACTTCAAGTCGCTTGAATTCAAGTGTACTGACTTCAAGTCGCTTGAATTCAAGTGTACTGACTTCAAGTCGCTTGAATTCAAGTGTACTGACTTCAAGTCGCTTGAATTCAAGTGTACTGACTTCAAGTCGCTTGAATTCAAGTGTACTGACTTCAAGTCGCTTGAATTCAAGTGTACTGACTTCAAGTCGCTTGAATTCAAGTGTACTCACTTCAAGTCGCTTGAATTCAAGTGTACTGACTTCAAGTCGCTTGAATTCAAGTGTACTCACTTCAAGTCGCGTGAATTCAAGTGTACTGACCTCAAGTCGCTTGAATTCAAGTGTACTCACTTCAAGTCGCGTGAATTCAAGTGTACTGACCTCAAGTCGCTTGAATTCAAGTGTACTGACTTCAAGTCGCTTGAATTCAAGTTCAATGGAAGTTCACATGAGTAAAGTAGTTTCAAGTTACTTGAATTCAAGCGACTTGGAGGTAACTTTATTAATGTGAACGAGCCTTTAGGGATCGCGAGCTACTTCAGGCACTCGTTTCCGCGAGTTTCGAGTTGAAAGGTTGAAACTTGTTATACGCGACGGCAGGCGAGAGGAATTCGATCGACGCCGCGTCCATCTTGTACGCGATCGAGGCTGTTTCTGCGGAACGAGATTATTCGGAACGCTTTATCAGAGGATCTCACATGCGTGCTTTTATCGCGTATTCGCGTGACGTAACGCGACACGAGAATTTTACGTCTGCGCCAGCCCCCGCCGGTTGGACGCGAAAGTGCACCTACGGAAATTGTTTTATGTAAATGGCACGAGTGCCGCGTGTTCTTGGCGAAATGAACGTCGATACGCTTCGGCACGGGCCTAGGAATATTCACAGACAACCGAGACAGAATCCTCTAAACGCGGATATTTCGTTGAACCGACGGAAATGCGCCTGAAAGCGCTGTATACATATTTCCAATTCTTAAACGATTCGTCTGCTTCTTCTACGATAATAATGCGTGGCATGAAATTATGCTACATAAAGCTCGACGATGTAATGATCGAAATTCCTTGCCTTTTTTCTCTCCGTGTCATTGATTTGCAAAAAAATACTTGGTTTTCAAACGGTTTGACATTAAGTGAATTCAGCGCTTCTAGAGTCTATCAGAAATCAAAGTACCCGAGTATCAGTACCGAGAGCAAGAAACTTCTTTCCCGGTCTATTTCAAAGGGCTTTGTTTTTAAAGCAAGTCCAACGGATTCTTTGTAAATTTCCAGCTATTGTATTATTCATTTCTATGATAAACGCAGGCCAGATTTCAGCGCGAGAAGGATAGCAAGCTTCCCTCTGTGCCGCGTTACATAAACGACAGCCATTTCAGCCCTGTGAAATGGACAATCGCGGAGCAACTTCCGGTCGTTCTCTCGGTGCCTGGCGATCGAGCCTTCTGCTCACGTGCCAGCAATCAGGGGGTCAGCTGAGACGGCCACGTGATTCGTTTCCATCGGCTGCTCGCGACGCGATTCCAGTTAGCACGTCGCTCGTAACAAACGGAAACGTTCCGCCTTTGAGACGGGGCGGGCGTTCGCGCGCCTTTTACAAAGGCCGGACAAAAGCGCACGTGCAGGCCAAGCGCGAAACGCTGACGGACGATGTTTCTCAAAAGCCTTGTGCCGGCCTGTTCCGCGTGCTTTCCGCGACGAAGCGTTTCCGTCTCCCGTCACGAGGAAGCTGTCTTTGAGCGGGCCGCGAAAAAAGGAAGACGCCCGCAGTGCCGAAGGCCTGCAGAGCTTCGCGAGATTGTTGCTCCCAAGCGGACCGATTTCGCTGGGCTTCGAAACGGTGACGAATCGTGGAAAGGAAATGACACAAGGTTGGGATTATAGAAATCGAAAGGGTGTAACACTCGAATTTTAACACAGCGAGGAGCATGTTTTCCGAGCCCCGTACTCCGTGTATCGTGCTTCTGCCATTAGTTCGTTCCCGTGTGGTGGCATTTTCGTACTTTTTTTATTACGGGTCAATTCAATCGAATCGCGTAAGTGAAAAGGAAGCTATAGGGCTGTTACATAGTCTGAAAGAGAAAGGCACCGAGAAGTTTTCTCGGCTAATGAAATAATGGCCCGCCTCGTGGCGCTTGTACTTTGATGATTACACAATTCCCGCGGCATTCCACTTCGCCCGCGACTTTATTGTTACGCGCTCCAGTTACACCGGGATCTGCGCGGCTTCAAACGGACCACAGGCGTGTCGTTCTGCGAGTTTATCGAATAATAACACTCGGCGAAGTAGCTTTCGTGCAAACACTCGAGCCGCGAGCGCCTTCGCTGTGGGTCGTTTACATTTCCGCCCTTTTCTTTGCCTTTCCACCTCGCCGCGACCCTTTCGTTTCTGCCTACCACTTCGTCGCTCCCGGTTAACAATTCTTCGCCTCCTAACTGCCACACAAAAGTTCCGTTTTCTTCTCGTCGCCACCTCGACTTTCTTCCGAGCCACCCACGCGGCAATTAGTGTACTCGCCTTCTGCCGCACAGTCCTCGGCGTGCGAACGGTTTTTCTATTCGAACAATCCCGATCTGTACGCTCCGGCACCGCCAAGGTGGCCTTCAACCCGCAATCCCTTGCCCCGACGAATTCTTTCATAATTTCGGCAGGGGTCCCCGTCGTTTCATCTTTAAGCGAGGCGTTCCGAGGCAGACTGAGGCAGCCGCGGCGAGAAGAAGCGCGCGTACCTGGAATTTGTCGGGCAGGGCACAGAGTGCCTTCCGCGGAAATGCTCGTGAAAAGGTTTAAACGCAGACCCGCCGGGGATCGTTTGCTCGTCCCCTCTTCTCCTCTTCTTTTTCAAGAGTTAGCCCCCGCGCGGCCCACCTGGGCGCAGAGTCAATCATTCCGGGCGCAAGTAGCCGCGTTCTCGCGAGGCGGCAGCTCATCGGATGCATTCTGCGCTTTGAAACGAGCCACGGGCCGGGACTACTCATTGTTCGGACACAAAGCTACCGGAGGCAGCTCACCCTCCCCCTGAGTGTTTTGCCGCTCGTGTCGCGCTGGTTAGCTACCGTCACACTCGTTGTTTAAGTCGGATAATCGACTGCCCTTGGAAAAAAAAGCGCACCCTCTCATTTTTCGTCGAGGAGGCTTCCTCGGCTCGGATTCCTTTTGGGAGAGGGATTTGAAAAGGATGAAGCGGGACTCTGAGAGGATAGGGTCGAGGGATAGGAGTGCGCGACGAAAGGGTGCATCAGGTTAATGAAATTTCAATCCGTTTGGTGTTCAAACAGAAATTTCCTACAGTTTGCATTCGGCGGATGTTTTAGGAGTCGTTGATTGCGGGAGGGAGTGTTATTAATAAGGAATACAATCACGGGATACGTTATCCCGACTGCTTTTTGGATTTCAAAAATCCGTTAGTCAAAATTTTTTGAAGAAATGTGAATTACTTTATGAACGACTGAAAAATATAAAAGTAAACCGAATAAATAAAGTCATAGTCATTTCATAATATTAAGGACAATAATAATAACAATAATTCTTCTTTCAAATTTAATTATTATTTAGTTTTAAGTATGTTTAGTATTAGTATACGTAGTATTAAGTAATATTTAGTTTATATTATGGTTAGGCTTACTAACAGTTTATACTGCGGCCTCGCCTTTACTCGCCTTTACTCTAATTATGTACCACATCATTTTTTTTCTGCACGTTTAAAGGGTAATAAAGTTGAAATAATAATTATCTATTTAAATAATAATGTTTTATCCACTATATTTTCTGTTAACGAGTAATAAAGTCGAAATAATGAAAACGCGTTCAAATTGTTTGCTCTACGCTCTACACTGAGGAACATCTACCTACTTACACGCGTATAAATCTGTCAATTTTGATCGGATTAACTTGACATTTTCAAAGAATATTTTCAAGATGTTGTACTTCAAAAAAATATAAAAAATCCATATTTCGAAAATTTCTAGATAGGCCTGCCGCTTTAAGTCTCATATAACTAACTGAACTAGGTATATTTATTTATTGACATTCATAAAAAAAGAGGCGAGTCTCTTTGAGGATGGTGGACGTTGTAAATGCCGCAGTTGTTCTCAATTCCTCCTATAAACGTGAGTTGTTTTAGCGGCCGGTTACATTGTAAAATAAAATAAGAAGTCGGTTAGGAGATAGTAGGTACCTACTTTAGGTGCTTTGCTATTTCATCGTTCGCATTTTCAAAAATCTTCATAATGCTCCACCGATATTACTTACCTATTCAGACATTATCACCCTTCATTGTTCTACTGTTTTTATTATCTTTGAAAATGATTTTAATTTATGTTTGAGACGAATGATCACCGGTATTGTATTTCCTAATTATACATTAGTCACTCTAGAATAGTCCCGGACTCGTGCTAACTCCTAACGACGATAGGAAGTCGGTAGAATTACTTTTCTAAGCTGAAGAGGAGTATGACAATGCTGTAAGATCGCTTGTCGCCCGTCACGGTTGCTGAGGCACTTGCCGCGAGAGTCTCTCGAATCATTCTTTGTCCTCCGCCGTCGTATCCGTTCTAGATGGCAAATTATCCGTGGATTATTAATGCGACGAGTCTCGCGTGTCCACCGGGATTAATGTGCCGTTTCGAATATTAATTTCTAAGGAAGTATCACGATGCGGGACCAAATGGATCCAACCTGACGCAACCCCGTAATGTAACTATTAATCTTCTGGGTATAAGCGTGCATGGTAACCGAGGAACCGCGCGACAATGGACAAAACCTTGATACCTCCAACTTGCCCGGTTGTACTTTGTCCTGTCCCACTTCCACTCCCGCGTCTCGGTCCCCGAGGTTGCAGTGATAACGAGGACAGCTTTGTTAAAGTACAGCCGAGCTTTATAAGTTCGTCGCCATTGGAGATTCAGCTTTGAAAAGTGAAACCGCGACAATGGGGAGCAATTTGTCCTGTTTCGATCAGGTCTGACCACGCGCAGACCCTACTCTACTCTACCTCAGCCCGAGAATTCGCAAGCCTCCTCCACTTACCCGGACTCGTTCGCAATGCCTCCCTTACTTCTCCCGATTGAAAATCTTTATTTCGCCGCCATTGATCTACGGAAGAATCGTCAAGCCGGGATATGTCGCTGTAATTTAACTCCGTTTCACTTGGCGCCTGATGAACAGCTGCCTCGCTCTACTTAACCCCTGTCTGAGGTTACGCAGACGTACTCTACTTGCCGTAACTCCCGTCCAAGTTCGCCGAAGTTGCGATTACGAGCGCGTTTGATACTTGAACCCGATTTACAAACGTGCAAACCAAGCTTCGGTGTTGCGCTCGATCTTAATCTGCGAACGAGTGCCAGCCGATATCGCCGGCGATAGTCTATCGCACAAACGGCGAAGCGGGAGTGAGATTAACGATTAACCGCCGGTTACACCGCGAGATCTATCCGCGAGGAGAGAAGACTTCGAACTGCCTCGTGCCGGATTCGAAAGGAACTCGCTTCGCGCGAAGTCAAAGGCACGCGGACAAACATCACGTTCGTTCCGTCGGCAAAGGGGAAGACCCGAATCCGTCCAGTCCTTCGACTCGCCGTCCATTCGGATCCCCCTTAGTCGGCAGAAGTGTCCACGAGATATCAGGGGTTGGAAAAAGCAGAGGAAACGTCGCCCAGCCTCGACGGCGGCCCGGAAACCGCAGTGACGTCACATCTGGTCCCTCGCTACTTAAACACAGCCCCTGGTCCGTTTCCTAGCCACCCTGCTCCCCCCCCCCCCTCTCCCTCGTCAAGCCGTACGAACGGGGGTGGCGCAGCTCGTGAATTTATACGGCGTTTAACCCGGTTTAAACTTTGGCACTTAAATTAAACAATAGAACGAACCACGCCGCCGACTATCCGAGTCGAACGTACGTCTTCGGCTCGGCAGACCTACCTCCGCCCCTCCGCCCTCGCCAACCCCCTTGCCACTTGTCTTTTTAACCCCTACAATATCCCCCTCTGATTCGTACCGATTCACGGGAACGTCTCTGCGGTCCTAACATCGCCGGGGCAGCGTAATTTCGCGATCGAGCCTCGCGTTTGAAAGGAATCCTAATTCTCCAACGGACGGCAGCGATCCGTCTGGACTTCCGGTTCGTGGCTCGTCCCGTATGTGTGTCAGCGGAACATGGAACGTTTTGAAATATCTCCTGGCCGGGCTCCTACTGATTCTCGTTCTCCGGTTTATTAACTTTCCACGTCCACTTGGACTGGTCGGAGCGAAAATTCACCGGCTACGGGCAAAGAGGCGTGCTGAATTTTACGTCGGCCGAGGGGAGTCCGCGATGTCGCGAAGATATTCGGTAATTGATTTGGACGTAATCGAGCTTTCGTTTGGTGGTAGAACAGGAGGGTCGAGAATATGAAAGTGATGCGAATAGGGGCGTGCGGGGACAAACGTAACACTTTTTACATTTGGCTTAGCTACCAATTACCTCTCACAGATATAAAAACGAAAATTATGTCTTAAGATAGTGTGTTTCTTGGCCTATCGTTTGACCGCAAATTCAATCTTCCATGATAAGTAGTCAAAGAGTAATGGCAATTTTCCGCAGTGACTGTCATTGTTACTTTTGTCCTGCAGGAGTAGGACGAAAGTAACGTACCACGGGGACGAAAGTAATACTAATTATTTTGAGGAGAATTAAGTAAAAACACTTCTTCCAAAGCAAAATAGGATTTTTTATTATCAGAAACGATAGAAACAAACATTTAGATAAACATATTTTAAGTAGGTAACGATAAAAAAGTATAACTAGCTTCAAACATTTCTTTCATACTGTGTATTCGATTTAATATGGAATCTCGTGTAACGGCCCCAAAAGTAACTAATATTTATGATTTTTTTTAAAAACTATTGTTAATATTGGATTCGACTACTCCCCGTATTGACATGTTTCTTTTGTCTCCAACCATGTTTTTCATCATAGAACTGTTATAACGCACAAACTATACAAGACTCATTGAAATCAAATGCGGGAACTTATAAAGACATTATCTAAGAACGCTCTTACAAATAATTAGATCAATGTCTATAGTTTAACTATGAATATTAACAAAAAAAAACCAACAGAGGAGACGCTTATCCGAGTGATCGAAATAACGAAATCAGCTTGCCCACGGTGTACGAATCGTTCTATTGCTCAGCGTCACTCGGTGAAAGAAAAGAAACACTAAACACGCGTACCTATGTAAAGCGAACGTTTTGGAAGCTTTTGTGGAAGGCGGGAGAAGGCGTGTTACTTTCATGACGCCGTTACGTTTGTCCCCGCTCTCCCCTACTAAAGGAAATACCTACTCAACGCTAATGGTGAATTGGAGTTTCTGTTACAGACAGCAATGTGTAACGGTGGATCTTCGGAAGCTTCACTTCTCAAGGTTCACCCTCTGAAGGGAGCACCGTTATATCTTCTAACCTCTTCCGCGCTACTTTCCCCTGCTTGCTTTCAAAGAATGGTTCCCATGGACGCGGCTATTGTTCACGAATAAAACGCGATGCAAATACAGGCGAGGCAAATACAGCCGTCCATCAAGCCGGCTCTGTAATCTTCTTGCCGCGTCTCTACAGCCTCCCTCGAAATCGCCCGTATCGCTTACAATACCCGGGGAAATCCAAGTCAATTACACCATAAGCAGAGCCGCGGAAAGCTGCTGTATAAATTCTCCCCAACGTTCGCCATAATAGAAACCGCAATGAGCACGCTGCCCTCGGCTCCCTCTCCCGGGCCAATGAAATTCCGCGGGCATTCTTTATCCATCGGGGGAGGTAATTGAAGCCGTGCGTTTCGATAAGCCCGAGCGGAGGAGCCGTTGCCAGGAACTGTTGCCTATATAAATCGCCGTAACCGTCGTATAAACAGAAATGGTTGTTAGTTAACTCGCCTGCCCATTGTTCCACCCCCCCCCCCCTCGAAATGGGTTACGTCGAACTCCGTGCAACCAGACTTTCCCGCCCCTCCAATTGAACCGCACGGAACGTGATTCGGCTGGGGTTGGGGTCCTGTTACTCAACTAAAATATGAATTATCAGGCAGCGTTTAAGACAGCAGGCGATTCGAGGCGGTTCTCCGCTATTCGATCCGCCCCTCCATCCCCGGTTCCGAACTGTTCGCTGTCCAACCGCGTTACCCTGGTTACAAAGCCGGGCGGCTGCGTCACGTCTGATAGGAATTGCCGGTGACTACGGGACCGGCACAATTTCGAACGTCTGGCCGACGATTGTCACTGTGCCGCGCGCTTGATCGAAGGGGCACAGTGGAAAGAAACCGCCCCGCCATGTGTCGCGCGATTGTTACAGACACACGAGCCCTCCTCGAGTTATTCCTCGGGAAGCGAACGTACGTGGCGCAAACGAGCACCGCGTCGCCATCGATTCTTCCCCGTAGCGGAAGCCAATTCCCGAAGCCGCCGGGACGAACGATCGCGGCCGAAACTTCCCTTTGATCGCTGGGCAACTTCCTCCGTCTCGGCTTCAGCCCGCGAAAAGAAACTTGCCAGTCGCATTAATCACCGATGCCGGGGTGAACTTGGCGAACGAAAATCCGCCGGTACCGCGGTGTCTTAGCGGGGTTCCCGTCGTGAATTTTCCAGCTCCCGCGGGGAACAAAACGCGGCCAGACGCCAGAATTCGCGATGACGATTGTTCACCGGGCAGGGTGGGCGAAGGGAGGGGGATGATCCGACCGTGGCTGAACTTTGAGCCCCGTCGGAAGAGCGACGCCCTTTGTGCGGGTTCTGCCTCGCGGAACTGCCTTCGCGACTCTTCTTCCGGCGGCCTCATTGATCCGAGTTCGAAGTCGGCGAGAATGGCCCTGAAAACGGGGGGGGGGGGAAAGGACAGGATCCCTCGGAGGGGGAGTTGTCGGGGAACTAAAATCGAGGAGGGGGTGGAGAGTTATCAGGGAATAATGAATTACGTACCACCGTTTCCGCGCGTCTTGGGACTCGCCTTTGTGTCTGCGAAGTGTCTCGATGGCTGAGGATTTATTTCCGACGATGGGTGGTGAGATACGTTTCTTACTCGCGGAGAGATGGCGATCATTGGAGATACTTCGACGTCAATCTAATGTCCGATAGTACGCTGACTAGTTCTCCTGAGGTTACGCCTGACAATGCGGTGACCTCTTCTACTGAACATTCGTCTGATCGTCAGTTAGCGTAAGCCACGTTTAAAGGAAAGAAGCGTGGAAGCTTGATTTCACGTTTTCGCGTCAAAGAATGAGAAGGTAGTGGAAGGAGTGGAGGACGAAAGAAAAGCAAGATGGCAGAATAATCTCGGGTCCTTTAAAAAGCCGGAATTCAACGTCGCCCGGGAGAAAAGAGAAATACGTGTCCCCGTTTATCAGAAAACTGCTCCGCGATTTTTCGCCCCCTCCGGGGCCGATATTTCATGCCCGCGGAGCTCCTTCGAAATTTACAAGCGGAAACGTCAGGAATTGAAAACTGTTCCGCAATGGGGGCAGCGGGAGGGAAGGCGCGAAACAAGCGCGATGAAACAGAAACGACGGCGTGAAGTTAATGGGAACCGGGGCGAAAGGTGGATAAAATGGCATCCGAGGGCACGCGGGGGGGGCCGGTGCTGGCTGGATGGCGGAAATCTATTGCAAAATAATAAGTTATCTCTCCCCCTTACCCTGGTCGACTTTTGCCGACGCGTCGCCCGCGGCTGGTTCCACGGCCGAGGTTACCTCATTATTTCTATCTGATGACGCCATAATTCAGCTTCACGAGACGTACAAGAAAATGGACTTCCCGGCCTCGTCTTGCGCTCGGAGCTCCGTGCCGCGACACGGCGCGCACAGTGTCTCTGCCCTTGCTATTCCGTCCAATTAAATGCCTAATCAATTATCCGCCGCGGTGGAGTTCACGCCCTTTCTTGCTCCCAGCCCCCGAAACACGCTCTCCTCGTTCCCTGTCGGCCTCATGCCTCTTCTACAGGAATTGTCCCGGGGTCGAAGAAAAAATCGACTTTGGGAGACCTCCCAACAGTCGTTTTTAGGAAAGCTGCCCCCCTACTACTCATTTTCGTGGCTCAAGACTTGTATTGTTAGAATTGAACATTGTTTAAGAGAAAGTAGTGATGAATTCGAACGGATCGCGAGTATTTTTGTTTGAACAGGTACTGAGTTAAGGTGCTTCGATGGAACGTGTCAAATATATGTTTCGGTTTCAACACCGTCTGGCTATGTACGCTCCAATTTTACTTAGCTTGTCTGTTTTTATTTCAATATGATGAAAATTAAGCTTTTCTGTTTCAATTAATTACAAAGAAGCAAATTGAAACTGTGACTTGTTCTTTGACACCATGTTTACTAATATCATAAGGTTTAAAAAGACATGTTTGTTTAGTCAAATATATGCATTGTATATGATGCTACAGATGGATCAGTAAAGAGGGTTTTTAAGAAAGTTTCGTTTGTTTTGCAGTGATAACTCAAAAACGGAGGTTCCAATCGATTCAAAATAAATTCGAGCATGTTCATAAGATGTGTGGTTTGGGCCTGAACATAGATTGAAGTTAATAAAAACTCTTATTCTTTATGAAAAAAAAAATTGAAACCTCATCTTTGCCTAACGAAAAACACTTTTTTGAAAAATCGCCATTTCGTAGCTGCAATTTTCACAATTTTGCTTCTTTTTGTAGGTTCAGTGCAGAACCAGAGGTATTCTCAAGTAAAATTTACACACAGGTCACTGAATGTCGTTTCGTTTCCTCAAAATCGCTACATATACTTTTCTAAAAAGCCTCTTTAGTGATCCATCTGTAGCGTCATCTATAATGCATAATTTTGGCTTAACATACATGTTTTCTTAAAGCTTATCGTGTTAATAAATATTGTGTCAAAGAACAAGTCTCAGAGTTAATTTATTTCTTTGTAATTAATTGAAAACGAAATGCTGCATTTTCGACAGAAACGACTGCCTAATACCCTTAATGGAAATTCGAAAACTGTGCATTTATTTATCAAGCCCTCGTGAAATATTCAATAATTGCCTACAAAATGCAGAAACAAACTGTTTGAATGAATATCGTGAATGCATTAAACGATCAATTCCTTGTAGCGAAATTTAATGAAACGTTGCACGGTGATTGCCGTATGGTAATCAACGCCCGGCTAAATAGTTAACGAAAAATTAGGGGAACATGACACCCGCGGGGAAAACCGATCAAAGAAAATTCATCGTAGATAATTTAATGACCTATTGATTTTTGGTCGGGCTACAAGTGCGCCCGTGGAATTTTATGGGCGAGATTGTAATTTAATGGACGTGGCTGTAGATTGAAATTTCTCGGGAATAACGGTGATTTAAATGAAAATGATTTGCGCGGAACGCGTAATACGGGATAATTGCGTTCCGCGCAGGACTTAATAGAGTTACGCTATTTTAATTATATCCGGCATATCGGTGTTTTCCTTTTTCCGCGAACCGTTCGACCGTTTACAACACAGCTCTAAGTGACGTCATTTCCGTAACACCGTGATGCACTGAAGAGGCAAATAACGATGAATCGTAAGTGCGTTAGGATGAGACCAAAGGTAAAGTTTTTAAGGGGGAACACCACTGTGGTGGCCGGAAAAATAAGCCATTTTTAAAAAAAATTTCAGCAACAATTCACAGTTTTCATACAAATCTTTTATTATCTACCTTTAGTACAATGTCTGAAGAGACTATAAAAAAAAATAAAAGAACATGCATACATTTTAATATATTAATTAATCTTCCAGACCCCTCACAAAAAACGTAGGTCGCTGACGGACTGTGTAACTATGGAACTATTTCCATGAGTGTAGTTTCCGATGCACGTACGGGGTTTTTCATCAAAAACAAATTTTTTAAAACACACGCGATAAACTGTCCATCTTATTTGTGGATTTACGAAACTATTTGTTCTATAGGACACTATTTTTACGAAAATAATTTATTTAAGAAATCGATACTTGCGGCGCAAACTGTACTTGTATAGCTGATAGAAAAAGATTAAAATTTGATTTCGGTGCTATCGTTCCAAAGTTACACACCCCTCCAGTCAACTATGTTTTCTTTGTGAGGGGTCTAGAAGATTAATTAATAGATAAATGAAAATTTATACATGTTTCTTTATTCATTTTTTTTATAATCTTTTAAGACATTGTACTAAGAGTAGGTAATACAAACTTTATATGAAAACCGTAAATCATTCCTAAAAAAACATTAATGCCACATTACACACCTTTCGCGAATAAAATTCGGCAAGAAAATTTTTTACTTTAAAATTTATTTAGTCACCTATTTGATGTATCAAAAATTCCTTCGTAATTCTTTATACTGATTGAAGTAGCCCCTCCCATTTCTCCATGCATCCATCCGGTTGGTAGATTTTCTGCTCTGTCAATCGAACCATCGAAACACCATCCGCAAATACCGAAAATCATTATTTCTAATTTCGGCGTCAATAATGAAACCAGACACCTGTATCCGCGAGGCTCGCTGTCGAAATTCTCGATTATATATTTCTCTCGCGATTTCACCCAATTAACGCATATTCCAATTTCCCGTCAGGGAAGCGTCGTGACATGGTATCAATACTGCGAACGCATTCCATTAAGCGCAAACCGATTTAACATTATATTCGAAATACTGCGTTATGCCTGTGTTACAAATCTCGTTAGAACCTGCGGGGCGTTCTCTTCGTTAAAAAATAAATCGAGAATACGAAGCGATTCTTTTTCGTCGACTTTGTTGTAATAGAAAAGTTATTTTTAATCGTGCGATCGCCCTGTCTTGGTTTGAACTCGATATATGATAGCGTATCCTGTGTCCCTCGTGTTGCATAATTTATTTTCATAACCATGCAGTGAGCACAGGAGAAGCTTTAATGAATTTCGTTTTCAGGTTTCGGGAAATTTGCACAACACCGGTCAATTCCTGGTATTCAGAGCAGACCGAGAGGCGAAGGTGCGAGTGAATATAACGGGTGGACCGTTGGCCTATCACTATCAGTTCGAAGAAATCTATATTCATTACGGGCTGGACAACGATCATGGCTCGGAGCATCGCATCAATAACTACGCTTTTCCCGCTGAAGTAAGTGGAATGTGCGAACGATTTCCAAGAAAATATCATAAGTTCTTAAGGGTACTACGCAGGCGTTCCTCTCTAAAATGAAGCGTTTCTATTTCAATTAATTACAAAGAAACAAATTGAAACTGAGACTTGTTCTATGGCATGAAGTTTATTGACATCATAAGCTTTAAAAAACTTGTTTGTTTAGTGAAGAAAATGCATTATATATTAATAAACTTCATGGCAAAGAACAAGTCTCAGTTTCAATTTGTTTCTTTGCGATTAATTGGAACAGAAATGCTTCATTTTAGAAAGGAACGACTGCCCAGAGTACCCTTAATGGGGAAGCTGACTGCAACATTTTCCCACCAGAACATGTGCCACTTGCCATCGGTATTTTATGTGTATTTGAATGATCTTATTTTACTTTTTAATTTCTATTCCTATAATAAGTGCAGTATCTATAATTATTATTGTTATTATTAGATTCTCCACTTTCGAAACACTTTAAAAGAATTTCTCTGACGAATCTTTGAATCTCTCATGAAACCAATACCGACCATTTTGCGTGAAAAGTTTCTATCGGTAATTATGAATTAACGCGAGCTCCCGCTTCGAATGGATCGCTTTTAACTGGCAAAAGAAAATAGGTCGCGTATCCCCGCGGTCTCTATTTCATTTTCCCCTTTGAAAAGTGAATCCAATCTCCGCTTGCTTTTATTTTTAAACACGATGAATCATATCAAGCCTTCGTGTTAGCTCGAGAGTGCCCCTAAGATTATCTACCCTCCCACCGCGCTGTTCCTCTATATTTTTCAAATTACTTTCACCCCATCCAGAGTAAACGCAATTTCAGTGCTTGAGATCGTCAAATTAAATAATCCGAGCTTGCCGCAAGCCGATCCTTCTCTAAGTCGCGGCAATCGATCCTCGCGATCTAATTGCGAAAGGAGCACAAAAAGCTTTCAGGTCTCGAAAATGGGCGCTAACGAGTTAATGGCACATAGTCGAGCAAACAGTCGCTAAACCAGAGGATCGATCCTCGCGAGCTAATCACGCGCGAGGTGGAGGTAATCTCTGGATCCTGAAAATCTGCGCCCACGAATCAGTCGCGAACGAAACGGGAACAGTGTTTGGATATTGAAGATCGGCCCTGACGAAGCGCCACCGATGACTCGTCGGCAGCGCTCGGAGCGTAACGAGGCTGGTGCGTCGGCCAGCCTGGCGACGCAGTTAATCGAAATTAATCACGGGGCCGGCTCCGTAACGAGACAAATTAAACATTCGTTAAACGCTACGCGACGATGACCCAATTAACCGCCCCACGCTCGTCTTCACAGCGAGCAAACTCTCTCTACGCGCGACCCAATTCTCACGAGCGCCCGCGGACCGTGGAAGGATGTCGCGCACTCTTAGATACTTATGGTCCGCGAATTCGACAGAATTTGCAGCACATTCATCGGGCAGCCCGGCCTCGATCAATTTCGCGATTCCCATGGCGAATCGCCAGCGTCGATCGTCTATTCTAATTTAGAGGCTACGCGAAAGGTATGCGCCAAATTTACTATAAAATGGTGAAATCAACCCTCAAAGCTAGACCCGCTTCTCGTTTTCCATTTGTCGCAAATGGGTGGTAGATGCTGGACAATTTACAGGGAAAAATTACTCCCGAATTTCCCCACAGAGACGAGATTTTGCAATATTGCAAATCCGCGGGACGAAATTCGAGTTATTCGCGACAAACATTCGTCCACCGACGCGTGATTAAAAAAGAAAGCCGGAGAACCGGTACACGATCAATTTCCATCGAATTAATATGAAATTCCCCGATGAATACCGATGGAAAGCGGAAATATCACCGCGCGATAAAATGACTCCGTGAAAATTAACCGATATTCGTACATGTAACCGGCGTTTAATATACTTTTTTAACGATGAAAATTCGACACCGATTTTTCCCTATAAGGGACGATATTCGTCGACTGTAGTCCCTTCAGCAGTTTAATGCCGGGTTGCTCGTGAATCGTGCCTTGATGCTGGATGGACGCTCAGCAGCGACGTATACTCGCTTACGAAGGGTTGTCGGTCGAAAAGGAACGAGTCGGACCGGCTTATAAACTGGGAATCATTATTTCCCTCGCTGGACTCGTCGCATTCGACGCGGATGAAATCGATTGGAGGTTAATCGAGCACATAATTCAACCGCGACGCGAGCGATCGTACGTGTCGGCGGAGGCCGAAATCCGCACGCGAGCAGCTGCAATCAGCGACGCCGCTCCGCGACTGCGTCCATTTCCGCTCTGTTCTTCTTTCGCGTCGTTCCCATCGTCCCCTTTTTCACGCTTGTAACAGCCTGGCTGCTGTAACTCACTCGCTTGACGAATGAACTCGCGCGCGTGTAGCTGCGGGACGATAAATCCCGAATGCTCGTTGTCCGCGCTGCTGGAAGCCTGCACGTCCTGCTGGAGGCGGTCCTCCTTGAAAGGGATGAAGGCACCGTGTCATTAATTGGCGTGGACGCTGCTGCTCGAAGAATTTCCCTCGGATTACTTCTCAGTCTGCAAAACAATGCAAATCCTTTGCTCGATTTTATCCTCGCATGGGGCTGCAACTGCGCGGGGTGGCATTAACCCTTTCGGGGTTGGAACAAAGTCGCGAGTGATGGAGGATAAGTGCACGCTCTTGTTGTTTAAGTTATTCATGATAAGCTTGGGGCGTGTGTATTATATGTAAGATATTATTCTGTTAAGCGGTTACTCCACTTTGGATTCTAAAGATATCAGTTATGTTTTTTGTTTTTAGAGAAAATTGTAAAGAAATCGGATAATTTGTAACTAAACATTTATTATACAAATATTGAAGATCACGAAAAAAGATTTGTTTCTTTGTTCGACCAAAATGGCGTCGCTGTGACCGGTCCATGTAAGCTTCTTTTTTCGAGCGCGTCAAATTGGTGTGCAAGATAACTGCAAAGCAATTGCACCCGGAGCACTGAACCCAATATTTTCATTTTCTATATGATATTTACTAAAGAAATATTTAGGCATTTTTTAAAGTATGGTTTCTTGTGAGAATGGTGCACGTTGGAAAAATATGTCATTTTTTACTTAACGGGGAATTCTGGTGTAACAGTCCCCGAAATTTATGATTTTTTTTTTTGGAAAAAACTATTGTTAATATTACATTAAACTCTTTTGGGATATAAAGAGGCCTCTTTAAACATGTATAATTTTTTTTGTATGTCAATCCTTGTTATTATTTGTTAATTATTGTAGAATTCTGTTAACCTCTACGACGATGTTGGCGGCACGTGTAGCACCTGTCACAGTCATCTGATTGTAAGAAGAAGAAAATTTTCTTAAAGTCAAATAATTTACGCTGGGACTGGACTTAAAATTTTAATTTTAGCTTCTATTTGTAGTACATTTTTCGCCGATATAAAGAATACATAATATGAAAAATTTGTCTGAGGAAAAACCGTACTTTTTCTTTCAAACGCTATAATTCTTTCAATTTTTGTATTTATTTTTTTCTGCAAAATTACAACAGGAGTTACATCGTCGAAGAGGTGGACAAGATTCCACAGTAATTAATAAATAATAAGAAGGTCGATATGACCAACAGATTTTCAAAAAAAAATAAATCTTAAAGGTAGGTGATATTTTTAGAACTCAAAGTAGTGTAAACCTCTTAAGTGAGAAGATCTTGAGACATGCACACGGCGAAAGAAGTGATTCTTGTCATTGATATTTATGCCAGTGCGTGTCTACTAGGAGGAAGCATTATTCCGAGTAGTACGAATCGGTATTGCGTGCTGCCACTAGTACGAGTCAGTGATACGTCCAGAATAATACAGATCAATCATAAATGACTGACGCGTTTCAATTCATATGAATAAGTACCGTGTCATTAATTTTCCAATGGTATAGAGCATTGTATGGCGTTGGTGCCTTGTTAATATTCCAGGTATTTCAAGTCAGTAAATGTTGGCTCATTAACAATTCCAATAGCTACAGGTCGATTCTGATTCCCTTCCTATTAATAGATGTGCGCGCGGTAAGCATCGCAGAAGCGTGGCGCAGCATAATCGTCTCGAGCTTATCGCGTACAACCATTTTCGCCCTGTTCTTCTTTTTTCTTTCCTATCCCCTCTCTCCTTACACGTAATGCATCATCCATCCAGCGTAGCGCGCGGAACTGATTCGGACACCTCCGCCGTTGCGTTGCTTGCTAGGAAAAGTTTTGCGCGGGACTCTCTTGTTAATCATTCTCGTCGTTAATTTTCCAACGATCTCTGTTAAATTCCGAAGACAAATGTTCGGCCGTGTCCATAACTTTTCGGGCATTTCGTTGGGCAAAGTATTTTTCGATAAACCGACTAATTTTTCATGGAAACTGCAGCGATAAATTAATCCCGGGGCGGGGAAAATTATTTAAACTGATTACCGCACTGTGAATGATTAATGTTTATCGTAATATGCAACGTGTTTTTTTTTAGTTCGCTACAGGGGGAGAGGGGGAGGCGCGCGAATACATTAATAACGTTGGCGCAATTTTTCCGTTAATCCCACCTCCTCCATTGCGATTTATTTGCAAACGCAGACAGTAAATCGGGGAACTTAAAAATTTGCAGTTTTTTGCGCGGTAGAAGGTAGAAATGAAGCGTGTTATTTTTGAGTTTGGCATAGGGACCTCGTGACGAGATAGATTACTCGTTTCAACGTAAACGATTGAACTGTACGGTGCGATGGAAATTCAATCTTTATTAATGAAAATAGTTGTTATTCGAAATATATCACGAAACAGTGTTCATATCAGAAGTTAGATAGTTTATAACACGGGTATGTACTATTAACACAGTATGTAATTTTGATCTGCACGGCACGTCTGACTATAGAGTGTCCTCTTCTCCTTCGCCCGACTTGCGTCGCTGTTTATTACTTGATGTAGCCTGAAAAAGATAAAGCAGAGTGGAATACCTATCAGAAAGTCTATTTAAACTTCTTGTAAACGGTTTCACGAGGTGTCTTGGGAGAAAATTTTAATCGACGTTAATGTAACGGCAGCAGGTAATTCGGATTAGCAATGGAAGAAGGTAACGTGGTGAGCAGTTGCGATTAGAGGTCGCCTTAATTATCTTTACTAATTCAGCGTGCGTGCGACATAAATATTTAGGCTCATCGATTTGGCAAGTAGAACAAGGACAGGCTAATTTCAGGATCCGCGAGAGCAGTTCTTTCTCTCTAATTATTTATTTAGTTACACGCACGCCGCGGCTAATTACATTAATGGAGCCACTACTTTCGAACTTCTAAATGCAATGAACTGGTCATGTGTTTTATAATTACAACGAATGTAACGAGCAATGAGAACCGCGTACTTTCCACCCTCTTTCCATTTATCGAAACAGTAAACTGCCTTTTTTTTAACGAAGCGGTAGACGATCGATGACAAACATAGTGACATCACAGCCGTTTAATTGCAAATAGACTTTTAATCGCAGGGAAAGGGTAGCATCGATTCACAGCGTAAACTGTCCTCGTAATTTCCATTTTTATTCGAGTGACGTGCGCACCAGTGCGCAAATTTGGTGCCTTGATTTCCATAGCGAACAGGATGGAGATAGTTAACGTTTTCACAATGCGATAGAGGTATGTGAAATCGAAAGTTCTAAAATCTGAACGAAATTAAAAAAGGAATTAAAATGATGGAATCTGAGTACAAAAGAAACAGGAATACAATGGAAATAGTCACTACTACCGGAATCGATTTATCAAGCTCCCACCACCCCACGGTATTATTATTATTTTTATTTATTCACGGTAAAGACCGTTTAGTTTACAGTGACCAATTCATAAAGTTAGCATAACAACAATTTGAAAGAAAAGAAAAGAGAAGAAAAGCCAGTGCATAAGTAAACAAACAATAATACAGGAAAATAATAGAACTAATAAAATTAAAATTAGAATTAGAATTAACGGACGTGCACAGAGACGTTACCGCGAGCCAAAGCCAGCAAACGATATTTAAAGGTGGCCAATGTACCATTAAAAAAGACGACAATCTCCGCTATAAAGATTCGCTAATTTACATATCCTATTAATGGAATTATTCTTGCTGAGAAAATGATAATAAAGAATCGAAGGTAACCCCGGGGTTACGAATACTATCACCAGTATGATGCAAACATTTTCTTTTTGTAAGAAAAATGTAAATGGTATTACCATCTCCATATGTTCCTCTTTTCAACCGACATGGCTGCCCAGCTACGCTGCCAGGAAACATGTCCCTGTTTCCAAGGGCACGGCGCAGTTGCTCGCGGAATAAGAGAAACCGATCCCTTCGTACCTCCAGACGGCAGATCTCGGGGCAAGGGCATCCAGGGGCCCTGAAAAGTCCATGAGGCGCCCTGTAGCCTTCCCCTTGAGCTCAGGAAGCCAATGGATAGGGAGGGGTAGAGGAGAGAAGGCAGTGGAGTAGGCGGTAGGTCACGGAGCGGCGAAGGGTCTGTTTGAAAGCCCTACGAGGAGGACAAGGGGGAGGACAAGGGGATTCCCAGAGGAAGCGGCACTCGAGCGAGTCTGAACCATTACCGGCATGTTTGAGGGACGAGGCCGCTTTGATGCCGAAAGCCTACTCGAGAAGGAGCTGATGGAGTGGCTCGAGTGCCTCCTCGAATGGCCCATCCTTGTCCCCGCGCCTGAACCGGATGTCCACACAGCCCTGTCGCTGCAGTTCACAAATTTATGGGTCGCGCGGCTAAATTGGGGTTGGACTCGCACCTACGCGCTATTGGTCATTAATTGTTGACGGTACCACCGGTGTTTAGCCGACGTCTCAGCGCTCACGTCCGTCTCCGTGCCGATTCATCGCCGATGCATATCCCCGATTCGCAAACATTCCTGGTGATATTCGAATCGAAGGAGCCAGCAGGCCACCCCTCAGCCCCTTCGCCTGGGAAAAGTTCATCTATAATTGTCACGTCACTTCGCTGCCAGCCCCGCGGTAAAGTGTGGCGTGGCTTCTAGGTAAAGGCTATCGTTGGTTGACGGCGGACGTGTCTCTGCCAGCATCTGCGCACACGATGAACCAATTCTCGTTGCAATCGACTGTCTCGAATGCAGAATTTGCTTTCTGCTGTTCTTGTTTACAGCCCCGTGCATATTGGGCCGCGACCGCGGTCGATACCCACGCGAATCGGTGTCCTGTTTATCGGTTACACCCATTACCGTCTCTGTTTGGTTTAACGGCGTATGGGTGGGATGAAAAGTTCCCAGATGGAAATTAAGAGAACGGCCATCCGTTCCGCCGCACGGTCGTCTCTATTGCCTGCGGCATCGAAATACGGGACGAATTGAAAATTCATTGCATTCTGAATGGCAGAAGATCGGACGGTCGCGTTTCGCCCGAGCGAATGTCATCGGGCGCAATTCTGCCGAAACGATTGAAAGGCTTCCATGACATTCGATAGTGTTTTGAAACGATACCCGGATCATTTGAATGCGTATGGTTTTTTAACGCTCCGAAATGCTTGCCTGGATCACTCCTGACCCTCGAAATGTCAATCATTTGTACTATTAAAAGCAGAAATCGTTTTCGTCTGTACAGGAGCTAGCTTTCCGACCCATTTAGCGAATGCGCGCGTTTCTGCTCAATTCACAGCGAGCACCAATGCCTCCATCCAAGGTCGCAACGCCTTTGTTCGCGTTCTCTGTAGTGACTCGTTTATATTCCAAATATCACCTTCGGTCATTAAACGCAGTCACGTCGAACCGCAATTCGTTTTTGTTCCCCATCTCGACACGGCATAATGGCGAATGCCGTTTCCTCGTGAACGTTATTTACATACCACAAGTTATACGAGGAGCATCGAGGCGGGCTCGTAAAAGAATACGATCGTTAAATTAGACGGAGCTATAACGCGAACGAAATTCGGTTTCGAGCTCACCCGTCGTGCATATAATATCCGACTGGAATTAATTTTATTCAGCTGCCATAAAACCGAGACACAGGACCGATCAACCACAATTACGAGCTGAAACGGACGTTTCCACGTCGACGTGATGCAATTATCGAAAGCAGAATGCTGTCTTGGGGATCAACGTCACAATCATTTCTACTCTAGATAGACATTATGATATTTTCTACAGAAGAAGAAGACAATTAGATATCTCTATTGGCACGAAAACAAAATACGTACATTCAGAAAAAGTTGAAGTGGAAGTTGAAGTTGAAGTTAAAGTTAAAGTTAAAGTTAAAGTTAAAGTTAAAGTTAAAGTTAAAGTTAAAGTTAAAGTTAAAGTTAAAGTTAAAGTTAAAGTTAAAGTTAAAGTTAAAGTTAAAGTTAAAGTTAAAGTTAAAGTTAAAGTTAAAGTTAAAGTTAAAGTTAAAGTTAAAGTTAAAGTTAAAGTTAAAGTTAAAGTTAAAGTTAAAGTTAAAGTTAAAGTTAAAGTTAAAGTTAAAGTTAAAGTTAAAGTTAAAGTTAAAGTTAAAGTTAAAGTTAAAGTTAAAGTTAAAGTTAAAGTTAAAGTTAAAGTTAAAGTTAAAGTTAAAGTTAAAGTTAAAGTTAAAGTTAAAGTTAAAGTTAAAGTTAAAGTTAAAGTTAAAGTTAAAGTTAAAGTTAAAGTTAAAGTTAAAGTTAAAGTTAAAGTTAAAGTTAAAGTTAAAGTTAAAGTTAAAGTTAAAGTTAAAGTTAAAGTTAAAGTTAAAGTTAAAGTTAAAGTTAAAGTTAAAGTTAAAGTTAAAGTTAAAGTTAAAGTTAAAGTTAAAGTTAAAGTTAAAGTTAAAGTTAAAGTTAAAGTTAAAGTTAAAGTTAAAGTTAAAGTTAAAGTTAAAGTTAAAGTTAAAGTTAAAGTTAAAGTTAAAGTTAAAGTTAAAGTTAAAGTTAAAGTTAAAGTTAAAGTTAAAGTTAAAGTTAAAGTTAAAGTTAAAGTTAAAGTTAAAGTTAAAGTTAAAGTTAAAGTTAAAGTTAAAGTTAAAGTTAAAGTTAAAGTTAAAGTTAAAGTTAAAGTTAAAGTTAAAGTTAAAGTTAAAGTTAAAGTTAAAGTTAAAGTTAAAGTTAAAGTTAAAGTTAAAGTTAAAGTTAAAGTTAAAGTTAAAGTTAAAGTTAAAGTTAAAGTTAAAGTTAAAGTTAAAGTTAAAGTTAAAGTTAAAGTTAAAGTTAAAGTTAAAGTTAAAGTTAAAGTTAAAGTTAAAGTTAAAGTTAAAGTTAAAGTTAAAGTTAAAGTTAAAGTTAAAGTTAAAGTTAAAGTTAAAGTTAAAGTTAAAGTTAAAGTTAAAGTTAAAGTTAAAGTTAAAGTTAAAGTTAAAGTTAAAGTTAAAGTTAAAGTTAAAGTTAAAGTTAAAGTTAAAGTTAAAGTTAAAGTTAAAGTTAAAGTTAAAGTTAAAGTTAAAGTTAAAGTTAAAGTTAAAGTTAAAGTTAAAGTTAAAGTTAAAGTTAAAGTTAAAGTTAAAGTTAAAGTTAAAGTTAAAGTTAAAGTTAAAGTTAAAGTTAAAGTTAAAGTTAAAGTTAAAGTTAAAGTTAAAGTTAAAGTTAAAGTTAAAGTTAAAGTTAAAGTTAAAGTTAAAGTTAAAGTTAAAGTTAAAGTTAAAGTTAAAGTTAAAGTTAAAGTTAAAGTTAAAGTTAAAGTTAAAGTTAAAGTTAAAGTTAAAGTTAAACTTAAAGTTAAAGTTAAAGTTAAAGTTAAAGTTAAAGTTAAAGTTAAAGTTAAAGTTAAAGTTAAAGTTAAACTTAAAGTTAAAGTTAAAGTTAAAGTTAAAGTTAAAGTTAAAGTTAAAGTTAAAGTTAAATTTAAGTTAAAGTTAAAGTTAAAGTTAAAGTTAAAGTTAAAGTTCGAGTTAAAGTTAGAGTTAAAGTTAGAGTTGAAGTTGAAGTTGAAGTTAAAGTTGAAGTTAAAGTTAAAGTTAAAGTTCGAGTTAAAGTTAGAGTTAGAGTTAGAGTTAAAGTTAAAGTTGAAGCAGAAGTTGAAAAAATTATTCAACGCTGAAGATGAAATGCTCGATGAATAAAATAATTAACTTTATTCGCCGAAGAATCTAAAGTTAAAGTAACTTTTATTCGATCCGTTATTAAAACATTTTCTTACTTAATTAATGTCCAACTGTGTTTCACACACTCGATGTGAATACGGAAGCAAATAGGATACAGTAGACACCTATTCTCGACGAGACCAGCGTCTGTATTTCATCAAGTCGTCTCCGGCGATGGCTTTAGTGCCCGGTGTGACGAGTGCATTCTTTCTGTCGCAAACATTTCTCGTTCGAAAATATGTAGGTCCCGGTTCGAGGTTCGTCGCTGCCGTGCCTTCCACGAAGGGAAAGACGAGCCCTCGGATCCGAAAGTCGGCCGTTTCGGGCGCCCAACTAGGTTGAAGAAGTTGAGCCAGGCCGACTGTGCGAGGTCGGGCGCGAATGAAAAGCTCCCGTGGCCATTCTCGAGGAAATTCCATCAGACACGCGAAATCCACGGCTCAAGGATGCCTCGAGGAACTCGACTTTGTCGTCGAATTCCACGCCTTTGAAGCCCCCGTGTATCGCATTTCCTTCCAAGCTAAGTTCGAATTATGTAACTCGGTCTCGCGCCTGACTTTTACCGAGTCGAGTTGCCGGCGAGCTGAAAGCTAGCGCGCGTGTGACAAACGTGCGATTCCCAGTTAAAACATAGAATAACGTAGGATACATAGTTCCTTTCGTTCGTCACGCAGTCCGTTGAAGCAGTTTGATGTGGTAGATTGAGTTAATCGCGATTATGCGGTTGTAATTAGTCGCGTTCCCGGGGACGACGGCGAAATCTAGGATATCCAATCGATCGGTTAATTCTAGCACCGGTCAAAATAGATCAATTGCTATGGAAATCGGCGGCCTGGGATTCTGAGGGCCCTTTCGATGGGCACAGGTATTCGAGAGAAGCTTGGTCACCCTGGTATGCCCCCTAATGGTCAAACACCGTGCGACAGGATTCGAGTGCTATTATTATGGCACCTGGGAGGACACAAATTGACAGCGGTAATTGGCTTAATCTCTGAGCGAACTGAGGTCTGTGCACTCGTCTGTTAATCGTTAAAATATCAGTCCAACAAAACGATGCGACGATCGTTCCTTATTTTCGTCAGAATCTAAACAGATATATAGGTATACCTGAATCCTTTGTTTATTGCGAACGGAAGAATATTGTGACGAGAAAAACACGATGCATCACGATTATACGAGCTCCCCAGCATGCGCCAGTAAATTTTGTGCGGAAGATCGAACGGAATTGGAGGAGGCAAACGGTCGAACACGAAATCAATGACATTCCATACAGCTCTGCTAGCATAAATTACACGGCAATACTTTCGAATCCACTCGCGAGTAATGAGCGGCGCGTCCATGATGCCCGGGCATCGAATGGTTTGTCGAGTAATCAACGGTTTGTAGAAAGGCATTTGGTACAGATATAAATGTATGGGGCGCGATTTATCATCGCAATACGCGTTATCGCACACAGACGTGTTATCGGGAGTACTCTGATTTCAATACGCTCCCCCTCTCTCTCTCTCTCTCTCTCTCTCTCTCTCTCTCTCTCTCTCTCTCTCTCACCCAGCTCTGTCTATAATTTAACTTCGCGGTTTAATCTTTCCGATGGAAATCACGGTAATTACGTAAGAAGAATTATCGCGACCAAAAAGTGCCCAACTATTGGGACATTATTGCGGGGAAATCGTCGTCGAATGCCAACTGTTTCATTGGTAAAATTCTCACAAATCAAATAATTGCAATTTCATGAAAATGATTAATGTCGTGGGATAGTTTCAAAAGCTACATGTTCTTATAGTAACACACCGCGAATCGCGTCGAAGACGCGACAAATGGGAGACTTCTGTTCGATCGCCCAGCTGGCAATGAGCGTGGCTGATCCGACATCGATGCGATCACAAACATCGTTTCCGTCGACTGGTCCCCGTAATTCTTGTCGGCAGGCGGGCAGCGGAAACGTCGACGTGGATTTCCCATGCCCCGACAAGTGGGGAAGAAGTTAAATCAGAAATGGTGGCGCAAATTTGCTTAATTATTCCGCGCGGAGAGCGTTAACCAGTGGAGAGAGCCAGCCGCGCGTTTCCGTAATTGTAGTGGTCGTTTATAGTTGAACGACTCTCGGCGCGTTGCAATTGTCTGCTGTGAGGAGTGCCACTCTTACTTCCGGCCGGCGTTGAAAGGCTATCAACTCGAGATCGCCATGATTTCTCCCCCGTATGACGAATAAACCAACCTGGTAAACTTTCCACTTCCGGGGGAACGTTCAGCCGAAAGTCCTTGGGAATTGTTACTCCACTTTTTTTTCGAAAACGCTGTCAGAGGGGGTGTTCCGCTTCCTGCTCGCTGAACGACTGTCTGCCGAGTTCATTATTTGAAATAATTTGAAGGGTTCTTCGTGTTACAGGAACAGTTACATTAGCGTTGATTTCACTATTTTCTTTACCGGGCTCGGAATATTAATATAGGGAAACCGGGTATGATTGTCACTCGGGTAGGTTGTCACAATCGCTATAACAAAGAATTTATAAACAATATGAATGTAAACATAGCGCTGCCTCCCTCTCTTATCACTCAATTCGTTGCGGAGTTTCAGGAAGAAACGACGTGTCGTTATATCGTTTTTCGTCCGCTCACAGAACATTTGGAAAGAAGAACAAAGCAAAACGAGTTATTTTATCCGATAAACGAAAAAAAAAATAGAAAAAGAGAAAAGTATCAACAATTAATAAAGAAATAATAGAAAATGAAGAAGACTTTTGCCTTGTGTGCTTGTCTCTGCATTCAGAAAGCAAATCCAGAAAAATTGTGATTCAGTGATGAAGTTGTAAACTGTTTGCCAATAATGTTTCTAAGTTTAATTTCACGTTCAAGACATTTATAATTACAATAAAAAAATGATATTACTTCCTGAATCGAAGCGGCTTTTTATTAATAAACTTAGCTATTTAAATTTGTGACAACCAACCCAACCTCGGGGTATATTATCACAAAATAGTTATGTGAATTAATTTTTAATCTTCTTGACAAAATCCACAAGACCAATTTTTTTTATAAAGTCAGACGTACGTCGTTTATATTAATCTAGGTCTGAATGAACTTCCCTGCAGCTATAACCCGTAAAGAAATTAAAATAAAAAAAAAATGAGACAACCATACCCGGACTCCCCTACTATTTAGAAACTCTCAAGCCCCACAGAATATCTAACGGAAACACAAACAATACTTCCCACCCCCTGATCTCCAATTAAAATCTTAGCGATTAATTTCCCATGTCCACGAATGGTGTCTATATTCAAAGCACCGCCCCATGCGCAACACAGTGCAATCTTGATATCTCAGAATCACTACCTTCACCGCCGAGCACGAAATCAAACGTATCTCCATCCCTGTTACAAAGCCACCCCTAGTCACGAGCCTGGACACTGGCAGAGCCGCGTGACCTTGCAGGGATAATAGGCCTCTCTGTAACTTTTTCCCAAATAAAGCCGCGCGCGGCCTGGGATCTACATATGAATGTCGAAATCCCAGCGGCGCCGCGTACACGTGCATCTACATATTAATGCACGCGCGCATTGTCGCGTCCCGTCTAGATGCATAGTGTACACGAGTGCCTCGGCGCACGCAGCACTCGTGCGTTAATATAGAGAGCCCCGGGTACAGCCGCGCCGGGGGAGATAGAGATGGTGTGCGGGATTACAGCTGTATATCTATCACGCTGGAATACAGCATTGTGCCAGGGAAATCCTGACGGTATGCCCATAGGCCGTACGCAGCCCCGTGTCCCGCCACGCCGCCCCTAACGCTCCGAATTATCCTTCAAACCCCAGCCGTCGCGTATTTTCCAAGGAAAGACGACGGGGGATCTTGCCGCCAAGCCTCGCAACGAAAGACGCCAAGCAATTTTCCAGTCACGTCCGCGGGCACGTTCTTTCCTGCTTTTTTAATTCCCTGCGCTGGCAAGCTGCTAGAAAATCAGTGACGTTCCCTTCCAGCGTGTTAATGGGGGAAGAGAGACGCTTCGCGGAGACTCTTGTTTGGAGTCTTGTCAGAATATAAAGTCGGAAACAGTGGTTGACAAGTGCATATATATCAAGAGCCAAAATGCCAAGGTTCGAGTTGCCCGTTTTTCCATCGACGACGCTCGTTACATCGATCGAATTTGCCGGGATCCACTCGCTGGCTGGCATCGAGATTCGTTATCGTCTCGGGACAAGATTCTGCCGGGGCGATCGGGACAAGCAGGAGCGCGCCAGTGGTTTGTCCGAAATTCGCCACGTCCCGGATATTCTGGATTCGGAGGGAGTACGCGAAACGCGGAGCCATCTTTCGAATATCTTCGCTCGGCGAACCGTCCGATCGCCTCTTACCCTCGACCCAGGCACTGTTCCACGAGCCCATGCGCTTTAGCCCGCTACTTGGCCGCCACTACAGTATAATCGCAGGGTTGAAAAACTGACGGAAACATAGCACAATTTGGGACGTTTTTTAAGAACCTAGCATTTCGATTCATCTGAAATTTCGAGCATGTTTTTGTGCATTCTTGAAGAAGTTTCAGTTTTTGTATATCCATTTTTAATAATAAATATAGGAGTTGTGCATCACGTCGCGCAAAACTCGTCGCCCGTTGGTGTACATATTTACCTTCCAGGTAATTTGAAACAGAAAAACGAAACGGCTTTTTATTTTATACATATGTAGCTTCAATTTGATGAACCAGAATACCGCTAAGTTCTATACTTCTTTTGTTACACACGAAAACTCTTCATGCTGCTCAATAATTTTTTTTTGTGTTTTTGCTGGGTCATCAATTTCAAGCTACATATGCATAAAATAAAACGCCGCTTCATTTTTCTGTTTCAGATTATGTGGTAGATATATATCATGCACACCAACGGACGGCGAATTTTGCGCGGCGTGATGGTCGATCATGCATAACTACTATATTTATGGTTAAAAATAAATATAAAAAAACCTGCAGCTTCCTCAAGGATGCATCAAAACATTGTCCAAATTTCAGATGGATTGAATCGTTGGTTTCTTAAAAAAAAATCCAAATTTTGCTATGTTTTAAGGTCGTCCGAAACGCCGTGACAATTAATTATTTATTATTAATTTCTTCGATTCCCTTTACTTCGCCGCGCTTCGCCAAAATGCGTGACGGCCGTTAAACACTTCTGTCGATCGCTTCCGAAGGGAAGAGCGCGATAATATAGTCTACCTCGGTTCTTCATCTTCTTCCTGCAGATTCTCAGTCCTTCGGGAAACTGCTGCAGCTTTTTCGATGATGGAAAGGTTGGATATTTTGAGCTTCTTATAGGAGTTTGATGTAGCTTCCCTTCTCGCATATATGGGATGGAATTGGTTTTTATTCGTAATGGTTTTTCGTTTAGAATCGGAGCTTCGTTAGAATTTGATCGGTACATTATTAGCAGCGGCGCGAAAATTACGCGGATGCTCGATATCAATAAATTAACCGGGCCGCAGGACGTTCTAAATTGCATTTACTATTTCCCTACAGGGCATTAAACATAGAACGACTTCCGTAATCGCAGTTGTACTAGGACTCGATTACACGGCTACCTAAAATTTAATTAAATCGACGGGCAGCCTTCGGCCCTCCACTTTTCGGTGCCGTTTAATTGGCGATCGAAAATTGTAAACCGTAATTTGCAACCCGGGAATATTCTATTCGTTTTCATTGTCGGTCGTCGTAATTGATTCTTTTTTTTTTTAAATATTTTTAATAAAACATTTGAACGTAGAAAATGATAGGGTATAAATGAAATTGTAATAAACATCACCGCAATGAATATTAATGAACGTACAGTTTCGTAAATATCTTCTGCGGCGCAGCAAATTACTGTTTTCAATCAAACTGACTCAACACCGTACATTTGCGAAACATTCCCGTACACAATTTCTCGTGTACGACGACAGTCGCACAGTCGGCGCGCGCGCAGAGAGCCGCGTATTTGTGTTCTTATGTTGCTCGTGAACGGCCTGTAGAAAAAAAAGAGCGGCAGGATAATTCCGAGGGGATGTGGAAATGGCTGGAGAGGGCGACACGGCAAGGGGCGAAGGGCTGCGAGAGGAATTCGTGTACGATGCTGGGAATCTTCCCCTTTTCCAAGTAGTGCTGGTCGTACTTTGATCAGGCGCAGTGGATTTACGCTCATCCTCGGCAATCTGGCGGCGCTGCCTCTATCTCTGTCTCCCTCTGAGCCTCATCCCTCGCAAAGTCCCAGGTTCGGCTGTATTCGTCGCGCTCGCTCGTTCCGTTCCCCGTGTTGCAACAGCGACGTCTTTGAAGCACGACCCGTCGCGTCGTAGGCATCTCAACAAGCCCGAAGCACCGGCGGAAGTGCCGCGGCAATGCCATTACCGGTAGCAAGAGGCAGCACGCGAGTGGGCCGAGAGAGACGGAGCGGTGGTTAAAAGTCGGTCTTTGATTTTTCTGGCCATTTCGACCATTCGAAGGATCTCTTTGGCGCGCTCGAGCGACGTGTCAACGATATCATCCTCGAAGGTGAGGGCGTTAAACGTGCTCCTGTAACGGATCACTCAATTTTCGAGAGATATACAAAATATAATATCAATTTGCAGTATGACTGACGGACCTTCGATTTCACAAGAAAAAAAAAACGCAGTATCGGGAATCGTTATTGGTCCGATATTTATAGGATGAATCTAAGGCACAAGGGAGCCTCCCTGTCTTGTCGAAACAAGATTCTTAATAAAGGACCGTGGTATGTCGCTGGAAAACTAACAGCGCACGGAATGTCTCGAGGAATTTTCATTACCGTCGATGTAGAGGCATTGTTCCATCGGCGGATCCTGAATCGTAACTCGCATTAATATAGAGTAGCTACATATTTTCACAAGTCTCTTCTATAGTTTTATCAGGCAGCCGGCAATGTTCGATGTACTTGCTCCATTTTTTTATGGACAGTGGCATTCCTTTCAATCCTGCCAATATCGCGACCCCTCTGCTGCATCAGCTGTTACAACACTGAAATCAAAGTCCGCGATTCACCCTCTCTTACAACCGCAGAGAAACGATTTTATCCGGTTCTTGGTACTCGCAGTTGAAGGATTAACCCAAGTGATGTACGTGCTGCGGCGAGCCGCTTTTGAAATCTTACGACGATTAATTCATTTGGCGGCGGGGAGCACGCACGAAACGAAGAGGCTGGGAGCACGATCTCGGTGGGGGGAGAGGGGGTGGAAGACCGTGCAATGGTATTATATATTGCCGAGCACAAAGCGGGCCTGGACGGGACCGGAATTTGTTCGTGCGAAGACGAAATTTGTCGACGTAATTACGCCGGCCCGCGAAAATACGGGCAGACTGCGACGCGATTGCACGTGGAAATAATTCCCCCCTTGTCTGATGTTCTGTTGCAGATACAAGTGTACGGCTTCAACGCGGAATTGTATCACAACATGAGCGAGGCGCAGCACAAGAGTCAGGGCTTGGTCGCGATCTCGTTAATGGTCCAGGTAAGCCGGCGAAATTGCTTTCCAACCCTCAAGTATTTCAGGGCCGGGCCACTTTTGTCCCTTTGAGCTGGCGCCACTGCGCACGACTACACGTGACCCAGCGCCTGTGCGGACGTTTCGGAATTGGGAAAAATTGTTTGATGAATTTTGAAGTTTCCGAGGGCGGGATAGAAATATTAAGTCGGCGCATATGAAATTGCCATTTTGCTTGGGGAAATTTGAATGAAAGTATTTTTTACCTTTTAACTGCTTTATTTACTTTATTTCTTTGACTTTCCGCGACATTTCGCGAGCCGCGAGGCAGGGTTAGCAATTTTTATTACACCCTCTCGTACACAAAGAAGCTTTTTTATTAAAAAAAAATAGTGAGAACAATTGATGTAGAGGTGATATGAATAGTTTCGTGGTAACGGAGTGATTAATTCGTAAGGTGTTGCATAGTGGTTGTTAAAGGGGGAGTTTAATGAATGATTTCACTTGCGCGCGAATTTTAGTAAGTCAGACACTTTACATTTTCGACGTCCACGAAACCGTCAAGGTGCTTCTACAAGTCGGTGTTATTCCTCGTTTCTTGAGAAATTAATGGAAGCTTCTTTGGTCTTCCTATCACCCTCCGAACAGTGTCTCGCTCCAGCGATCGTTTCCGAATCGTTAACCAAAATCGCTCGTCGCGAGCCGCGAGATTAACGACGCGAGTCGAGCGGCGCCGGCCGGGGGAAAAACGAAGCGCCTCGTGAAAAAGTGTCCCCGTCACGCGACAGAGATTTCGCCCTCATAAAACATGCAATGGGTTTTGCGCGGTGCACGGTGTTTACTTTCGGAATAAATTTCCAAGTTCCGAAGGCACCGGTCCGTCTGACGTTCTCCCACCCTCTTCCCTCCTCTTGCACGGTCTTTAGCGACTGGGAACCACCGAAACGCGCGACCGTGAAAGAAAAGAGACGCGAAAGTACCAGCGAAAGAAGGAGGGAACGGGGATGGGTGGGTGCATTAAAGGCGATGCAACGCAGACTGAAAGTCACCCGCCGTGGGGGGTTATTTTCTACGCCACGCCTGGTAGACAGCTCCGTTGAAATCAATCTATCGCTAATAAAGCAGTAATTAATCTCGTGAAGAGCGAGACCTGAAACCTCCGTGATAGGCTACTTAAATAGAACCACTTAGAGCGTCGTTCACGAATTAAATCGTATTCCGCGATAATCTGCACACTGTTCCTCGAACTGGTCGCCCCCGTCGTGGCGGGACAGCGGGGCCAACGAACGTCGACGGGGAACGAATTAATTAACAGCCCTCCGTGGCTGGGATGAATGAACGAACGAAGTTTCGCGGCCGCGGTGAATTATCGAGCCCGATGGGGCCCAGAGCGTTGCGATAAATTAACGAACCGGGGCCGGGGATCCGCGCGGGACCGCGAACGAAGAATTTCGAGCGATCCCAAAGCGCCGCGACGGGCGAACGCGACCCCCGTTCGCCGTGATCCTTTAACAGGTGCTCGATCTACCCCTCGGCCGAGGGGCGGGCCCGTAAAAGTGTCTCGCAGGCGGGGGGATGCTGTGCGTTGACGGCTGTAATTCAAACGGATTATACCCCGGGGGTGTCTGAGGGATGAGATCCAAATGAGTCGCTACTAGCGCTAGCTGTCGGTTCGCGAACAATCTAGGACGTAAATGAGCTCACGGTTATTTTCACTCAACGACTTGCAACGCCCCGCCATCGTCCTCTACCCTCTCCTGACTCGTAATGCTCGTTCTTCTGAGGCTTTTGCGCGGGACGGATGGGGACGGGTTGCTTTGAGCTTTTTGGTGCCGAGTGTTGGTTGGCTGATGGAATACAGGGGGATGGAGAGAGATTATTCAGGTTCGAATGGGTTAAGGAGGATATTTTTCCGGATTTTTCCGTTCTTCAGTTACGATGCTCACCGCCTTGAGAGACACAGTTCTGAGAAAAACGGCTTTAAAGCCCGCCGCGGCGCGTTTACCTGCATTGACCCATCCGCTACATTTGTACGCTGTAACTCTCGCAATTTTTTGAATTTTCTAATGAAATGTTTTTTAAAATTCTTCTAAGACTTGTGACTAGCATAAACAATCGAGAGAAAAGTCGACTCTTTCACCCCGAAATACCCGTGTACCCCTTTAAATCTAGTAGATTAATTGGGGGTGTTATTTGTAAAGTGTATTGTCAAGGAAATGCACAAGTTACTTTCTTAATATTCACTGTAACATCCCCTCGTGATATCAGTCAGCAGACACTCTATTTACGCACATTGTTGATTTACAAGATTAAGTTTAAATTAACTAGCAAGAGAGGACGCCTTCATCTATCTCGTTAGGGAAAGTAGCGGGGATTCCATGGTTCATCCTCTGTTTATTAAATTATGTAAGATGAATTTGAGAACGAGTTGCGTTGCGAGGACGTGCGTGGATAGTTAAAATGTAAACATCGGTCGCGCATTTGTACGGGGAATTTAAACTGGCTCCCTTAATGACACATTTCGTAACTTTCATCTTAAATACACCGCCAACGTCGTTCCATTAACCCAGCCATCGCTTAATTTCCGTGGCAACGTCTTCCAAACTTCGCGTTCGAAATTTTTCAATTCCCCCCACTCGCCAATGCCGGTTTCGTCAGTTTTCACGGCGCACGGTTGCGAGTGACGAGTGTCCTGCGGCATTACCATGAATTTCCAAGGAGCGTCGAGCAACAATGCCACTCGTAAAGTCACGGCGGAGTCAAAGTTCCAGGAGCAGGGCATTCTACTCGGGGAAAGAGGCTGCGTACGATCAGTTAGAGGCCCGCTCCATCACGCGAACGGCGAAACTCTTGATCCACCGCGACGTGCCAGATGAGCTTTTATTATTTATCGTTACTTTAGGAGTTGCCGCGGCCGGTTTAGGTCGCTTTTACGGGTTACCTTTAATGGCGGCCAGCGTGGAAGTTTTCGAAACGACTCTTCGCCTTCGCCTCTTTATGCGGTGCACTTAGCAGCGTCGAACAACCCCCCCCTTTTCATGGGAAATCGATGGAAAACGTATTAGGGCATAGAAGGGGAGGGCTGGATTTTGTGCCCGAACGATACCGTCGCGTCTCGATGCTCAAAGAAATCTGCTGTCTGTTTCAGCTCGGGGAGACACTGAACTCGGAACTGCAGATCATAACCAGCGTGTTCAACAAAGTTATCCACCGTGGTGAGTGCAGGCTCCATTCGTACTTGTATAAAAGTTGAACGACCGTAACGTACGTGTGGCAGATAGCTGGTTGAAGTCAGAGCACGGATTGTGCCGCGGATAATCATATAATAGAGACGTAAGGCACGCAAACGGAGATATTAAAATGTGAGAGGCTTTAAATGGTACTGTTAAAGGAATTCAGTGGCTATGAAAGGTCCCTAACGTCTCCGCGGCCTCTTTGTTAATCGACTTCAGCGAGACTACTATGAGCGGGTGAGAATTTTCAAAGGGAGTGCCAGGGACGCGTGAGAAAACACGAATCGCGTAAAATAAGTTTATCCCCAAAGCGAGGCCGTGTCACTTCATTCAGAGGCGTACAATAGCCCCGTCGTTGAAAAAAAAACAACAAAATCTCGATCCAACGAAATTTCTATCTGAAAGGACTTTTCCATGCATTGAAGAAGCGCGCCCCGTTCCACTTTGAAAGCGACAATGAAAAACGTATTTAACAGCGTGCAGTGTTCCACGCTGCAGCCAGTAGATGTTTGACTGGATGAAATACCAAAACGGCTTTCGCAAATGCACGCGTAGGGAAACCTCACTTTGCTCCCGGTGATGCTTAATCAAAGTATCTTTCGTCTCTTCCACTCCTCCCCTCCCTCCCCCTGCTGGCTATCTATACGCATTTACGCATTAGAGCCGATTCAGAGTATCTCACGCGTTATAGGCTTTCAACTCGCTACCAGCCTCCGTTAACGTTTGCATTCCCGATGGCGCGCAGTGACTACGGTTTATCTTCCGTTGTGTCTATTAGCGATTCTGAGTCGCCGCATCCAGCGCATTCGGCAAGGATTAACACCAACGCGAATGCCGAGCATACTTTGCAGCACCGGCTAAAGTGGAATTACAACAGAGTAGTCGGCGAACTGTGCAGGATAGGGACACGTCGCGATGCACGGTAAAGCCACGAAGCTGTCGCTTAACGAAGCAGCGAATTTTGATATAGGCAAAGAGTGGAACGAAGGGCCGCAAAGGGCTTCCAACTCGGTGCATCACAGCAAGCTGCGTTTCATCAAATAAATCATAGATTCATCTACCCTTCCGACTATGCACGGAGGAATTGAAGATCTCTGTGACTCGTGAATGCCGTAGTATCAGCCATAGTCTCGGTAATCAGAAAGCATTAGTCTCGGCGCAGCGAAGACCCAGGCATGTCAGGCTTGAGAGACACATCCCGCCAGTGCGAACCATCTCGCGTGGGAATTCCACGCGAAAGCGTTCTATTCGCAAGCGAATTTTCCGATCGCGGATCCTCAAACGTATTCTCGCGCGACCGTAGCCGATCCTTTGCGCGGACTGGCCGCTCCGCGGGTCCCATTTCAGACGCGCCGAAGCCGCCCGACGGGCTGAATGCGCGCCGAGCAACGTTAACCCTCTCGTAATTCGTGGGGAACTAAAAATCCCTGGTGGTTCGGGGGAAGGGGGCGCGGAGGGAAAATGACGATTCAGCGTCGCGTGTCCGTTAGCTGAAAGACGCGACCGCAATTAGTGGACCGTCAAAAGGCCTCGCCGGGGTACGCGGGATAGTCGGCTGGGCGATGGAAAAAAGGGCGAGCACGCGGCGCGGCGAGGGAGAGAAAAGACGGGGGGTTGGTCCGGAGCGAGAGGAAAAGTGGGAAAGTGGCGCGCGGTTGCGATGAATACGCGGTTCACGCACCAAATACCGTGTGGGCCGGTTCAGCGAGCCGCGGTGGAAAGTTGGCCGCGGTCTGTCGCTGGGATAACCCCGGATAATAAATAAAATGGTGCCAGGAAAGGGAGTGTGCCCGACGCTCCCGGCTACGAGGCTCCGAGGGATGGAGATGGGGCTGTTGGCTGGGGAGGGGGAGAGGGATGGCGCGCGACTCGCTGACTCGAGAGGGTGAAAAGTCGAGGGAGGGAAAGAAAAAAAGAGAGGCGAAAGAAGAGGCAGGGGTCAGGGGCGGGGGGAGAATGACTCTCTTAAGGTAACGAGTCACTTCGCCGCGGCGAATATCCGTGCCAGGTTCCTCGAAAGGGCGAGTTTATTTCGTGGCGGGACTCGATACGGTGCAGGATATTTCGCCGGGGGATGTAAGGGAGAATGGCGGATGAGCTGGGCGATACGGTTAAGTTTTTAACGCGCAGGCTGTGGCTGCGGGTCCTCTAAGGGAACCGCGGACCTGCGTTTTGCCAGTGAAGATGAAGCAAACTCTGGTGTTAATACCGAAATAGTGTAGGCATTTGGCGTTTGGGAAACGGCCTGTGGCGCGATATTGGCACCTAGGTGGCGCCCCTAGTTAAGTTTGAGCTATGTATAGTAGGGTGGCCCCTATTTATAAGTGCGATTTTTTTTCCATATTCCTTTGCTCGCACCCCCTAATATGCTTCCATTTCATAAAAAATAGTCCCTGAAAAAGATTATTGCAATCGGACAACAGGCAAGGGCGCCGACCAGACCTTGAAGTTTAGAATTCATCAATGGTTTGAATGTAAAGAATTTCTCAAAAATGGTAAGCCGTATTGAAATATTGTTCAAACAACGCTAAAAGAGCATTGAATTCGCTAGAATCTATCGTGCTTCCAACCGTTTTGTAGATAAGAGCGTTCGAATATACAATGGTCGGCACTACACGCGTATAAACAATACGTCACCCTACACAGGGTGTACATGCCAAGTGCGGAGCTCTCTATATTCAAACGCTATTATCTACAAAATATTTGAAAGCTCGAGAAAATTGTGCATACAATAATTGTAGAAAATTGAATGATCTATTATTATTATTTGAAGAAAACTTCGATATCGTGGGTTCGAGTAGCATCGCCGGAGGCTCTGTTTTTCCGTCTACTATACGGTGCGTAGTCCCTGCGAATCGATATTCCACGCGAAACTGCGCGAAACAGGGATCGGGCGCAGGGAAAGGGTAAGAAATCATACAGGAAGACGCTGAGCAGCGGTAAACACGTCCAAGGATCGGCCGCGGAAGACATAGAGGCGGAGGGTCGCTAAACGCGACGAAGGGATTCAGGGGAGCGCCGATTCTCCCCGAGGGTCGGCCGCCGTAAAAGTGCTCGGGTGTCCCTTGTTGAACGATTCGCCTTGGAAACGTGGCCGAGCGGCTTTTTACCCCGTACAACACGATCAACGCGCCGGGGTCTCGATTTACAAGGGACAACGATGTCACCGTGGCCGTTCTGGCTTGCGTGCATAAATCCACCGGGGCCGTACGCCATTCCACGTGTGCATGCCACCACCACCCCCTCCCCGCGCGCCAGTGTGTATTTTAATCAATACCCTGTTGACACCGCGACCACGGCACATAAATCATGAGACAATGGGAGAGCCGCGCGCGGAAGGGGGACACCAGGGGGATCTAAGTATTCCATTGTCGTGTACGTACCCAGGCCACCGACGTGTGCATGTACGGGCGACTACAATGGGGCTGATGGCTCCTCGAAAAGTTGCCAGGTATTTATTGCGAAATTTCGCCCGGCGCAAGATTGTATCGCGGCCGGGGCTCTTCCAGTCGGAACGAGTCGACGGCAACTTGCCACCCAGTGATTCTGCAAGATGCGCCCCCGCCATTTCGGGGGCTGCCCGATGCCTCGGCGAGATTCCAGCGGGATGGGATCGAGTTTCCAGGTTCGAGAGGCGGACACGTATGCGGAACGCGGCACGATTCCCACCGAAACTGATCCAAGTCCCGCGGACAGCCAAGCGACTACCATTGCAGTCTTCATCGGCCCCGACGCTGGATTATCCGCCGCGCGCGGAGGCAAGTCACCGGTGTAGAATCCAATTAAGGAGCGAAGATTAAACGAAAACAGAATTAAACGGTATTGTTTCAAAGTTAACCGCGATTATTTTGAATACGCGGGAGGCTTTCGAGATTTCCAGCCGCGCTCTCGAAATGGCGTTTGAGCGCGGAACGAGACGGCAGCGGGGCTTCCCGATCGAATAAATCCAGCGTAAAGAAATATGAAACGACGGTGTTTTATAGTATCAGCGGGGAGATAGTTACCTCGGCCAGATAAGCTACTAACTGCGTTACAATGCGCCTTGTGTCATTGCCCAGAGATTATGTCGCGTGCACACGATCCACCCTGCGTCACAGATCAAATATGGGCGCCCCGCGTGTATCGTACACCACAGTGTAAACAGCCAGTGTTAATATTTATGAATCGGTTTAATTCAAACGTTGCCGTACGGCTACTCGCGCGCTTACACGCGATCATCTCGATTTGCCGGCGCAAAATACGTATTTGAAGGGTAAGTGGACAAACGGGGAATGTCACGAAACAGTTTTATCGAGAAAATTAAGTTTTAATACTTTGGTCCATCAGTAAAGAAACAAGCTTCAAGGAATTTATCTACATTCTTCAAAACACGAAGCTTATACCTTAATTAGGCATGAGAGAGAAAAAAATAAGAAAGGAAATAATAATCGTTTTACATTCTTTTAATATTTTTTCAAGTTTGAACGGGGCAGCAGACTAAAACGATATAAGAAATGTCCGTTTCTTTTCACAGAAATTTGTCCATGCGTTTATTTCTATTAGTGTCTCGTATCTATTTTTAAGGGTGATGAGGGTACTCAATTCCAACAACCATTGTAGATGGTTCGATAAAAATGGGGAATGGGGATCTCTTAACAAATTTTTCTTGCAAGGAAGACGCCCATTCCCTTATCATAATTTCTGGTTTTACCTTGACGACAGAAACTTAAGCTTAAGCAAAGACTGGGGAAATTCCGCTTTGTGTTCCAGTGGAAAATAGATATCTCCCGTTTTTAACCAGTATACCAAACATTAACGTTATTTTACGGAGGCATTTGAAATTTAGAACCGTTTGTGATTCGTCAGTTCTGTAATCTCAGTTGCCACCAACAAAACGCGCTATAAATCACAAAATCACGAAAAATTGGCGTTCTCCGTTTTTCCCCCTTACCCTTCATTTCCGCAACTAATCTCGAAGACACTTTTCATTATAATAAAAACGCGATCCAAACGAACGTCCCGGCTTCAAACTAAATTTGGTAGAGTGTCCCTCGATCTCGGGCAACCGGAGGAAGGGACGATTGAATTGTTGAACCGCGTGTATTATTCGAAGGAAAGTGAACGTGGGTCGAGGTAGCAGTTTCCTTCATTTGAGGAAAGAAATCAGAGCAGTTTCAATAATGCAAGGCGAAGTCGACGGTGAATCGGGGGACTCATACGTGAGCCTCGCGACTTGTTCCTCGCGCTGGCAGGAAGGATGGTTGCAATCATGTGTATCTTTCACCGTAAACGGCCCCGTAATATATAGGAACAATAAAATATCCAGCGGGACGAAATAAGGCAAGCCGCCGGGACCGAATATGAATACGGCGCGTGTCTATGCGTACAGTTCTCCAAAGCGAAATGAAAAATGCGACGCGTTACTCCGCCGACGCTGGGAGCAAATATAAAATTCCTCGTAGCATCTTGGCTGTCTCCGTGCACTACGTGTATCTGATTCGGTGTAGTGTCGGCGTTTATATTAACTTCCGTCTTCCAGGCTAGAAAGTAGAACAAAAAAAAATATATCAGACACCTGATCCGAATGGTATTAACAAATGCGTTAAAATTCCTGTTCGCCGAGCTTTCGAATTGGAAAAGCAAACGGCGCGGTATTCGAACTAGCAAGATGTACGTGAACCAGAAAAATCCCTGCCTTCTTTCCGAGCCACTTTACGCTGAATAGAGCCATGCCCTATTATCTCCAAACAGAGAGTCAGGGATGCCACGTATATACAGTATGCACGCGGCGTGTATTTCCACTTTGTTTCGCTCAACTAATGGCGGGCTTTTGTCCCCCGGGGCCTTCTTTCTGCTTCTTTACACGCGCCTCTTTTCAATGGCGCTGTCGTCGCGTGCGATTAATCGAGATCCACCGATTCACGCGTGTCGTAAGGCAACGGATTGGAGATCTCCATGCATTAGACGATATTCAACGACCTGCGGAGCAGACGGGGTTGCACTCAAGCTCGCACTCAAAGAGTTGTGAGCTTTCACAAATTGAGAATCCGACTTGTGGAAGACCCTGATCAAAGCATGCGTCGTGCCAGGCGATTTTTACAGCCTCCTCCGAGGCGGACGGCTTAGTATCCCCGAAAATAGCGAAGCAGTCCCCATCCACGGCATAAACCCGGTCCCATTGAATGCCCTGAAAGCCCTCGAAACGGCACAACCGCACCCCCTTCGTTGTCCACGCCAACAATGATCGCTCGATGCTTGGAGGAACGCTGTCACCCACCCAGCCAGTAGTACACGTCAACCATTTGCTCCCGGCTGGGGCGGCTCTGTGCCTGCATCCCTATGAAATGCAGATAATAGATGAAATATTCGCCAGGCATGCTTGGTATTAAGCCGACACCCCGGACGTTCTGTTTTACAGCCACCCACCCTGCCGACAACTGTTTCACCCCCGGCTGGGATAGGCTTTCTACGCCCACGGAGACTGTCGCCATCCCTTGCTAACGAGGTCTAAGACCATGTACACGAGGCTACAATGCTACCGGCAGCCACCCCTCGCTTCAGGGTGCACGACGAGAAGCTGGATCTTGAGCTATCCGTTCGAAGCATTTCTATCTTCCACCCCTCCCGGCCCCGCGGCCGCCCTCTATTCTCCTTTTTCTGGCTGTTTCCCTAACGCGTCTCGAGTCGATAGAAATATTTTCCATGGTCGCTGGGGGATGGGGCGCGGAATTTATCACGGTGACAGACCGTTCTCGTGGAACCGAAACGATTTTTTTCTCCGGCGCCTCGTTTAAGGGGCGATAACCTCGGAAGGGGTACGTTCCGTGAGCCTTAGGGCTGGTTTTCTTGTGCGAAATCTCGATTTGAAATGTAATTTCAATTAAATCGGTAACTTTTCGAGTCACTTGCTACCGAGAGTAGTCTCGTTTGGAAATGGGCTGTTTCGTTGCATCGATTATAATTTATTATTTCGCAGTGGTGTTGGTAAGAAACGTGCAGGAGATCTGTCACTCGGTAACGAATATTCGTTTCCCCGCGGCGGAAGTGAAAAGTCACGGAATATGGGAACATTCTCTCCCGTAAATATTTAAAACGATTTTGAATACCGAAACGCTGGTTCCGCGATTCGAGAAATCCCATGGGCGATTCTCTCACGCGCGCCAGCGATTCCGAGTAATGAACGCGAAAAATGCTTCATGAATCATTGCCAGGGTTCTGTTAAACATGAATGGAAACCCGAGGCAGCTTTGAAGAATCTTCGGTAACTGAAAACTTTCTGTTTCTTTCGAGAAAGTTTCACGATATTTCTAAAGTATTTATTTAGGGGGATATTCTACTGTAACATGCGATTTTTTTATTTTCGTCGGGAATTGTTTTACGAACTTAATAAAATTATTGTATATTTATTATATCTTGAACTATGAATACAAAGTTTTTTTGGTTGAAAGTATAAAGTAAATATGGCGCCACCTTGAAAAAATGCTCGATTTGTTGCGATGATCCCGGTCGTTCTGTTCATCTGAAACGAAAAACCAAAAACTTGACTATCGCAGGTAGCAAATTTCGAATAGGTGCATTTCAATTTGTTTTACAATAGCTGCGGTTTGAAAATCAAATGTCGACTTTTGCGAATTTCTTCGTCTAATTCGGGCTATAAAATTAAAAAAAAATTAGAAAAGAAGAATATTTTGGCCTAATTTTACTAGGGACGATAGCGACACAACTGTTGAAAATATATGCACAAGATGGACCCAATCGGTGAAGTAGAATTTGAGATATCGCGGCAACCATTTCCTAAAACACCGTTTTGAAAAAAAACTTATTTATAATTTCGAAGAAAATTCTACTTACAACTAATCTGCCACGCCTGGTCCGCAGAGAACGCAAATAAAAGTCTTGTTGGGCCGATTTTTCCTCTCTCCGTCCGTCACAGTAGAATATCCCCTTAATCTACATGCACTAATGTTTATCCCCCCTATTTGAGAATATTTTTCTCAACTGCATTTCCGCGGGATCCGTTTGGCCGATCGTTTGAAAATTACCTCCCGGAAATTAGAACACCTGGCGAGAGGCGAGCCCCATCTAATTATATAAAATACACAAGCTGAGGTTAATTTGGGAAATTGAATGTATTTAATGAGTGTGCAAATGAGTATCGACTGACAAACATCGCCTCTCTGCGAATCAAATTAAATGCAAGCTTAATGACAGCCGGAAAATGAGATACGCGCTTCCGGACCAATTTATGTACCACCGCTAAAGTTAAACTCGTTAATTTCAAACTGAGAAATGATAACAACACTCCTCCACTCACGCCACACACTACTTGTACCATAATTTTCGAACTTCGCCCAGGTATTTACGAAAGAATCGCCAAGCGTAATTATTTAAAAATCACGGTTCAAGGATGGGGCATTTAAATTCGTCGCTGTTAACGACATTAGTGACAAATGATTCGCCTGGCAGGGGAATTCTGCTCGATCGAGCCAGAGCAGAGTTTCGAATAAAGTTCTCTATAATGGAACAACTCGTCCGACAACGTGTTTCCTTAAGCAAAGCTCGCTCTGTCGAAACTTTCACGCGAAAAACTTGCTCGTCAGGCCGTAGGCCAAATCTGATTGTTCGTGAAGTTTCAAGCTGTTCCTTCTGTAGTACACCGAAGAAGAACTGATGTGACAGAAGGTGAAAGCCGAGCGAGTAAATCTCGAACGGGCTAACGTTAAGTGCGAAAACGTTCGATTTAACGTGAATTTATTGAAACTCGCCGAGGCGTACCGTTAGAAGCAGTTTAAAGGGAATTTAATATTTCTCCCGGCGCGCTTTGGTAAAACATTGGAGTACCTGTTACGCGCCTCCGTGTGCTGCAAGGGGTGAAATACAGCTAAGTGCTGTTACGAATTTCACCGCAGCGGCGATGACCACTTTCATACCGAGGACAGAAACAATGCTCTCTAACCAAACTTACGAAACATAATTCTTCGCGTATACACTTGTAACGTATACATACCTGAAGCTCTTCAGAAGCTAAAAGTGAAGTAAAAGGGAGTTTCATCGGGTCCGTCTGTAGCCGTGTGACATGAAACTCGGTTAATATACTCGAAGCATTTACACGGCTGGTACAGTTCCCTTCTGGATCCACTAAACATAATGTAATACTAGAAGAGACCGAACGAAATCTTCTCGGGAATTTTCATGAAATAAAATGGTCGTCGTCGGTAATGAAACCATTACCAAGTCCTTTATTGGTTCGTAAACTTAAGGTGTAACTTTGTGACACGGTGTAAAGTTAACATTGTTTTGCAAGATTGCCTTCTTCTTTAGTTGCCTGCGCAGGGACCTCGTAAAACTATCTGCGCGAACTTGAGTTCACCAGAAAGGACGAGGATCCGTGGTGGCGTATGCCTGTAGGGCTCATATATTGCGATTATCGTCGCTGTCATCATCATTATCCTAGGTGTGTGCCCGGGCCATTAGGGTCGGTCAATTTTCTTAAGAGCCCTTCGCGTTGTCCTGAACGGTGCTCGAGCGCCATGCAAACAGCCGCACGTGCGCCCCGGACAGGGAACCCTCGTGGCAATGGAAATATTGATGATAGTCACGAGTCAATCTGATAATAGATAAGAGAACAACCATATCTCTTTCTGGGTTTCACCCTCGCGGGATTAGTCCTCGATAGGAGTCGATGGTCCTCGGTGTCTCATTTCAATATTTCCATACACCCTGGGCTAAAGTGGACTTGGAGTTACCCTAAGACTTTGATCGAGTTAAAAAGAATATATAGCCTATATAACAAGCATATAAAGTAATGTATCAATGTTGGTAAATTACTAATGAACAGTAATTCTTATAAATTTGTCTATTTTATTTATTTATTTTGCGTCTTTATTTCACCAATTATTTTACCAGCTAAAGCTGCTATTAGGCCTAACCTTAGTTTAAGTATAAGTGTCAGACCATGGCATTAGAATACAAAAGATAAAGGAAACAGAATAATACTAAGCTAAACACAGAAAATTGAAAGCTCAAAACAAAAACTAAGTGGGAAAAATGAATTTGCGGGGGTGGTAAAAGTAAACTTATACAAGCGGGTGATCTAAGTACTTAATCAGTACTTAACTTAACATCTAAAGATACCAAGAGGAATCTTCCACGCCTCATTTAACTTCTTCATTCCAATAGTAGTTCCCTTTCCAATAAACAGCGGTTTCTCTATCCCCTTTCACATCCTTCGCTCCATCGACCTACGAGCACAGAAGCTTTCCAATCAAACACAGCACCGTACATCCTGTGTGTCGATACAGAGCGCCCGAGTATCTCTTCGAGGAACATCTCGAAGAAGAGGCACTGCAGGCAAAGCGAAGGGGAGGGAAGGAAAACGTGGCGCAGTGAACGCGAGGGGAAAAGGAGGAAAGCTAATGCAGCGGGTGACAAATAGTAATAAACAGGTGTCGAGGACGGGGAAGCATCAGCCGCGGAGGGTGAAGCGGACTGGAATCGAGAGAGTAGCGGGAGAGGATCCCTTCGTGATTAATGAAATGCATTAACTCCCGCAGAAAATGGGGAGGGATGGAGGGGGGGGCGGGGAAACGCGACGGAGGGGGGAATTGAGAAACGTGTCACGGTCTGGTTCGTCCTGTTGGGCCGAGTACTCGATTTCGGCAGCGATTCCACGGCAATGAATTTTCGAATTTCCGCTACGCGGCGCAGAAACAGAAAGCCCGCGCGCGAATTCTCGCGACATCGATCTATCGCGGCCGGGCGCGGTTTTTGTCGAGCCCTCTCATCCTCGAATCCCGTCCCGTCGAGATTTTCGAGCTTTCCAGGCCGTTCCCGTCGCGTCACCGGTATCTTCTTTTTTCCCCGGTGACCGATCGCGGCGCCGGGGGAGTCCACGCGTAGCTGAACAACGGTGCGACCGAAAGGAGACGCGGTCGAAAGCCGTCGAGGAAACGGGAGCTCGGTCTGAGGAGGGAGCGGAAGAGAAAACGCGCGCTCGAAATTAGGCGGAGGTTACACGCGGTGGAAACGGATTTCTAACTGTGTTAGGCGAGATAGGGGCCTCGCGCTGAATACTAATAATGTGGGACGAGCTTCGAAGATAAAGCCGGCGTCGCGTAAAATAATGCTCGGGCGTAATTCTTTCAGCGTGGCAGATTTATTGTGACGTTATTTAATCCACGTTTGTTGCGTAGCTTCGTGGCGGAGATGGCCGAATTCGACCCGCTCCCCGAGCTACGCTCGATCTGATCGCGAGTGCCGCCGCTAGTTATCCATGTCGTCCATTCTAATCCAGCACACCAGCCAAGTCCTACGTCGATTTATTAATCCATTAAAAGCACATTCCGCCACGAAACTCGCACCTTTGAATCACGATTCCGCCGGCCGTAGCGTCTCATTAATCACAACACTTTCCCGCCCTTTCCCTTTGATTCGCGGGACAGTTGATATTTCCCCGTCGTCTCGAGCTTTCTCCTTATTATTTATCATCCCTCCCCGGCCCCTCGCTCGGCTCTTAGCCGCGAAAAGAAGGGAATCGGGACGCGCGATAAATAAAAATAAACGCGGGGAACACGCATTGAGGGTAACGCGAACGTGGTCTAAGATACAGAAACGGGGATGAAAGGGAGCGTCTGAACGGGGTGTATAGCGGGATAGTGGGGCGAGGGGGGGGGGAGGAGGGAGGGAGTGGTACTCGCGGATAAAAGGTTGACAGCTCTCCTGCTGCTCTGTGCCCCTCCAAGCAACCTGAATGGCGTCCTAAAAATGTTCCCCCGCGCTGGAAGACGAGAACAAGCGGGGGGCTGGGGAGGGGGTGGCTGACGGGGGTCGCGCATTTATCCCCCGTGTCAGGCCACCATTTGCTGGCACGCTCGCTCCTCCTTAATGTCACGGGCTCGATACGAGAAATAGCCGGCTGGCGCGTCGCGACGTCGCGACGGATACACGACCTCTTACGAGCGGAGAAGCTTTTTCAACGGCGCGGCACATTCGAAGCTCGTCCGAGCGCGGGGGATGATTTTTATTAAGGCTCGATTAACGACGCCTCCGGCGAGGCCGCGCCGCCAGTCCCCCAGCTTCGTTTCACGTAGCGCACCCTGAGTTTGCGATTAATCGTGGCCACCGAGTGACCCATTCAGGGGGCGCGTAACGAGGAGGTGCCTCGCGTCCAAATGGAGAAACGTGTCGCGAAGTGCCGCACCGTTTCTATTTCGACGCTAACATCCCCACGGCTTGCTGGATCCATCCTAACAATTTTACAACCGTGAATCGTGTTTGTCTGCGGTGCCGTCGGTTTTCCGCGTCGCTTCCGGTTCAGCTCACGGGCGAGGGAGCTTCACGGAAGAATTGCAATCGCCCCTCGTCGAGTGTATTCAATTTCTTCGACGGCTCGAACCGCCACCCATATCGATTATCCCTGTGCACGGAACAATAATGCGCATCTCCGGGGGCCGCCTTTACGAGCTACCTCGTCACTCGAATCGTTAAGTCTCCACGGGAATAACAGAACGGCACCCCTTGCAACCGAGCGACGAGCGGCGTCAGTTTGTTATTGGCCACGTCGCGACGCACCCGGCCAAGATTTACAGTACAGGAAACATTAATCGCGTCGCTGGAATATTCAGCGCGCACTCACTTCCACCTCATTTACTATTAGCATTCGGAAAGTACTTCTGTTCTTCGAAGCACTCGGTTCAAATAAGCTGGATGCCAACTACTTAGGTACTTTTAGGGTGGCCCTTATTTTCAACCCGCGATTTCTTTTACTCTCACCCCCTATTATGGTTCTATTTCATAAGAAAATAGTCCGTGAAAACGTTTATTGCAATCGGGCAACGGGAAAGGGTGCCGGCCAGGACTTAGAGTTTAGAATTCATCCATGATTTGAATTTGAAGAATTTCTCAAAACTGGTAAGTCCCGCGAGAAACGCAAATCACCCGTAGGCGTGTGGCGGCGTTGATGAACGACGCTGCATCGAGAGGAGTTGTTGCTTCGAGCTCGTTCCTCCCCCGCACCGGTCCTCGAGAAGCACTCGAAAAAGAGTGCCCCTTTGCCGCAAACATACCGAGCGGCTCATGGTTCGTGACGTTTCTCGCCGGCAATTTGCCCCGCGAACCGTGAAACGGGCGAAAGAGCGGGCCCGAGTATCGTTTCGAGACGCGACACGCGATCGTTTGGCAGTCCATTCGTGTGGAGTGATACAGAAGAAGGGAGAAGCACCTTTCGAGGCTGGCGGTCTTGTCAGGAACCGTTGAATCACTGATCAGCGGGCGCCGTAGGAAATTAAGCAGGGACTTAATACCGGTATAACGCTCATACCGGTATTTCGGCAATACAGCTATACCGAAACCGATATCATACCGAAACAGATAAATACCGAAACCGATATTGTACCGAAACAGATAAATACCGAAAACAATAGGTTACCGAAAACCGAAATAAATACCGGTATTTTTTCGGTATTCTTTTCGGTAACACGATAGGTTTCAATATTTTCCGGTAATACTTTCGTAACCCTTATAGAATTGGAACTATTATATCAAAATACCGGTATAACATTATTTTTTATTACCGGAAAATATTGAAACCTATCATGTTACCGAAAAAATACCGGTATTTATTTCGGTTTTCGGTAACCTATTGTTTTCGGTATTTATCTGTTTCGGTGTGATATCGGTTTCGGTATAGCTGTACTGCCGAAATACCGGTATGAGCGTTATACCGATATTAAGTCTCAGACGAAGATACAACCGAAAAATACCGGTATAATACCGGTATTTTACGTACCGGTAGAAGTCCCTGAAATTAAGTGTGCGTGCTTGCCAGAACGAATGAAATTCGCGGCGCGAGGAACGTGTGGCTTGAAGCTGCTACGTGTTCTGACGAACGGAATTTGTTTTTTATGCGCAGGCGACGAAGCACCGGTACGTCACCTGTCCCTGAAGAGTCTCCTCCCGGAGACGAACGGTTACATGACTTACGAGGGTAGCACGACTCATCCTGGCTGTTGGGAAACGGCGGTATGGCTGATCCTGAACAAGCCCATCTACGTTACCGCGCGAGAAGTAAGTGCTAACCCCTTCTATCCACCCCCTCGATTTATTATTCAGATCCTTCTGGCTTTTATTACCTTCTTCGCCGGATCCAGCCCCCGGTCAATTTGTCGATGCTCTCGCTTTACCATCCACGATGAAGTTGCTTGCTGTTCTTGCATAATCTCTATTCTAGGTAATAGACTGCTGGATATAACAGTAGCATCGACTAGCCACGATAGATAGGATTATGCAAAAATTATTGACATTTTTTTACATATTCCTTATAGAAATTCGAAGATGTTGATGTTGAAATTCGATTTAATGGTCTGGGAGGGCTTGTGGCGGAGTTATTAAGTTTATTAACGTATAAAGTTAGGAGGCGGGTGTCGGTGGTATTTCTATATTCATAAGGAGCGTAACGGCGATAAATTAAACGAGATAGCTTCTACTAAATTTGTAAGGTGCACGGGAACATTGTTAGGCTAAGTGTATTATTTTGAAATTCAGTTGCCGGCCGAGCGATTCTCGTATTTACCTCCCTGCCATTACTTAACTCCCTCTGCTTTATGGTTAAATATTGAACGAGGGGAACGGGGATCGTTACAACGTAATCCTAATCCCATTTCCAGCTTTACGCACTGAGGAAACTAATGCAAGGTCCGGTCGCCACTCCGAAAGCTCCCTTGGGAAACAATTCGAGGCCGCTGCAGGATCTTCATTACAGGACTATACGGACGAACATCGATTTTCGCAAGGTGAATTGCCACTCTGCTTTCTTCCAACCCCATTCCCGTGCAACGCTAATTTTTCATCGGCTAATGCGATTAGCTGCGAGACTCGCGAACACATTCGGCCGTATCACTGCCCATATAGCTTCGTACATCCCAAGGACGTCCGTATCACGTCCAGTTTATAGCCAGACGTATAACCTGCGTCCGTTTTGGACACACCTGGGATGTTCGCAAGATTTAAACTTCGGATGTTCTAGAATCGTACGTCGCGAAAGTTCTCGGGATGTTCTCGAGACTTAAATTTCGAGTGTTCCATGAACGGCCATCTCGTAAATCTTATAGATGTTCGGAAGTAGTAACTATCGGATGTTCCAGAGACATCAATCTTCTAAGTCTCGTGTGAAACAACCATCGAACACAAAAGTTGTAGAGAAATAATCGCGATTACCGAAACGGAATGATATCCCCTCCCAAGATAGGCAGAATTTCAGTAGCGCGTACAGATGATTAATCAGACATGCGTGTGATCTTTCTGTCGACAGCGGCCAGACTCCAAGTGCCCGTCGATGGCGCAGGACATGCACTATAGAGGTAACCCAGGACATTACCCAGGCTCTAGGAGCCCCTAAACTTCTTACCACCTCGCGAAGGGATCGCCTCGATGAGAATCTGAAAAGATGACTTTTTCTTTCCAGCCAACACGTGGCAGGACGATGGCTCCCTCTCCCACAACATGGACTCGCACAACATAGTCTGAATCGATGGCAAGCCTCGCGGCCACGGCTAGCAGACGTTTCCCGGCTGGGGCGGAACAGTGCGATTATCTGCCATGGGAAAGGAAATACGAGTCGAGTAGGCTTAAAAAAGAAAATAAAAAACGGTTCGCGGTTCGGGGTGCTCGATTCGTCCAGTGGCACTTTAGGAACGAGCAACGGCACGAGGTTCACCCTTTCGAGGCTTCCTCGCCGGGCGGCTGATTTCGGGACAGAGATGAAAACGGACATTACGGCTCGGTTCGTTCGCAGTCCTGACGGGAGTGCGTTTCCTCGGACGAACAACGACACGGCGATTAGAACGGGGGTGGGGGGAGAGCGATCGACAGAGCTTCGCGTGCTTCGATAGGATAACGATTTCTGTTGGTCCGATGGATGAGAGAACTCAGGAGCCGAGAAAGACGGGCACGGGTTCCGACGCCGATTTCCACCGCTAGCCAATCCTCGCCGGGATGATAAGTGTATCCCCGTGCGACGCGGATTTGTGTTTGCCACGCGAATACATTTAGGAAGCCGTCCCCGTCGTTCTTTCGTCGCCGCGGGAAGGACGAATGGATGTAACCGTGGCAAAATGTACCGTTCAACGACCAGCGTTCCCCGAGACATTCTCAGGCGTCGCGAAGGTAATTAATTGTTTAACCCTTTCCTCCCCGTAATCATCCCCCTCCGTCGGGTTTCGGCGGTAGTACTCGATTCGATTCGGATGAGAAGTTCCGGGGGCGCTGTTACGAGATGTTTGGAGAGAACAGCTCGATCCGTTCTCCGTGTGAGAATCCAACAGAAATCGCGTCCCTGTCACCGTAGGCATAAAGGAATAAGAAGCACGCTCGTTCCGCTTCTATAAAAATCGTGCGAAGTAAACGAAGATCGCGTCGCTCCGAATGCCACGTGGGCGCGAATCGTCGAATCACTTGACAGATTTTTGTCAATTATTCTGTAGCCGGTATACGTAAACGGGGAGGGCGGATGGGGGCGCGCGAAGGTGGCAGGACGGTCGGACATGGGCGAAAGAGGGTCGCGATACAGGGACAGCGGGATTTTCACGAACGATTCCCTAGGCGGAACGAGCGATTTCTGCGAAAAATAGCTCGATTGTTTAGGGGGATAGAACGGAGAGATGGAGAAGCGGTGGACGGGGAAAGGGAAAATAGAATAAAGAGTCGTGCGCTAGACCAACCGATCGCGAGAAATATTGGGTTGTTCGTAGCTTAGCCGATGGACGAATGATCCAGCGCTTTTGTATATAAACAGAGACACACACAGAGACACAGACACGAGAAATACAAAACGAAAATGGATAAATCCCGTAAAAAGGGAACTACTACCGAATAGGATTAAGCAGATTCAGAGGACATTTAGGGAGGCATGTGCAGAGTGTGTATAGAGACTAACGTTGTATCATACGAAAGTGAACGTTTAACGATTGTGGTTAATGAATAACGATAATAATAAACGCAACGTTATATTGTACGATAATAGTCTTCGCGTACTTATTCCGTCTTCTTGTTTTATCTTTTGCTGTTTTAGGGGGACGTCTCTTCAAATAATCATTTCGTCGAACGAACCGCACGGCTGCCAGTTAAATGGAGAATTGACGATTATTCGGATTAACTGAGATTATTTACGATTTCGAATTACAACTAAGCTTGGATCAAGTATTTATTTTCTAGATTAGGGACTATCTCGCCCCCCGCGGAGCTCTATGTTCTCGCCGTACGAAGACTTTCAGCACCCTCCGAGCTTTTCAATTCCTTCGGTAAAAATCATTCTTTCCAAGGGTCCGTTTCATTTCCGCCTTTACTCGACGATTAACATTCGAAGACTACCACGCGTAGACGCACGCACATTTGCTTCCGGGACGCAGCCACCGCTCAGGTCGCCGTGGAATTTACGAGTTCGTTCGGGTCGTTGGACGTTTAAATAATTATTCGAAGAAACGGACTATCCCCGGAGTGGTTTCTTTATCGAGGACGAAGCCCGTGGGACGAGCGAGCGGCCAGGCGTTGATCGAAAAATCCCGGTACATTGACAAATTGTCTGGACGAAATTGGGTCGCGCGCGACGGGCAAAGTTCGCGCTTCGTCCTGAGACCGCGCGCCTCATCCTTCATTAATTATCCCTGCTGGTCGCAGGGGCGAACTTTCCGACGATACTCGCCCGGGGACCACGGTAAGTGAATTTCATTTTCCACATTTGCGTGGCGGAAATTTTCCCCGCCGACGGGCGCGCGAAAGTTTTCCGCGCCCGCCCGAAGTTCGGGCCGTTTCGATACGCGCGGGCTCGGCCTTCGATTACCCTTGCGACTCCACGCTACAATCCCGCGGCAACTGTAAAACGTGGAATTGTCTAATAGCCTGTGCTTTGCACTCTGCGGGCCTGCGAAGCATTTAGGGCTCCAAGCAACGGACAATTTAAACGCCGCCAAGTACTTATCGCTTATCTGTTATTGGAAATGCAAGGCGGCGGGTTGATAATGCTCCGCGTGCTCGAAAATAGTCGACGGGTGTCTAAACGCGACAATTATCACGGAGCAGAGTCGGCTAATTGACAGGCGATAGATAAAACGTCGCGGTTAGATCGGCAGTGTCCAACGGCCTCGGGCATGTTAATACAGCGTGTGTCAGACGTTGCCCACGTCCCGATAAGTCCGTCGAGTTTGCCTGACGTTAACTATCCTCCGCGGATTCGTCCCAGAGCACGTCGCAAATTGAATATTTGGTTGTTTCGTTTGTCACAACTGTCGAGCGAACTCGAGCAACGCTGACGCAGCCGGCGACGACGCTCCTGCCACTTGCGGGACCACTGTCGCGTCACGGCCGCTTATTCCCGCGTCTCTAATGTCGATCGGCTTCCTGTTTCCCTCGTTGGTGACACTGTTCCATTAAAATTTCCTAATTTCGGACGGTCTTTCTTTGGGTATGAATAGAGGAATCGTTGGAAGCTATTTTCAACTTCCGATTTCGTTTCCTCTTACACCCCAATATGGTTCCATTTCACAAAGAAATAGTCCCTGAAAAGGATTGTTGCAATCGGGCTACGGGAGTGCCGTTCAGGTCTTAAAGTTTAGAATTCCATCGATGGTTGTAATTTGAAGAATTTCTCAAAAATGGTAAGCCCTGTCGAAATTTTATTCAAATAATATTAAAAGCGCATTCAATTTTATGTATTCAAACGCTATTATCTAAAAAATGGTTGAAAGCACAAACAAATGATATATATAATAATTGTAGAAAATTGAATGCTCTTCTAATATTATTTTAACAAAATTTTTGTAGGGCTCACCATTTTTGAGAAATTTTTTAAATCCAAACTTTAAGGCTTGGTCGACGCCCTATCCTGTTATCTGATTACAATAAACTTTTTCATTAACTATTTTTTTATGAAATGACACTGTTCTAGGGGGCGAGAGCAAAGAAATGCAAAAAAAAATCGACGCGTAGAAATAAGCGCCAGCCTACTGGGCACAGAGTGTTTCGATTACTTCCCTTTGTTCTCGAAGCGTATACATTTATTAAAGCGATAGGTATATCATGGAAGCACATATGTGGCATTGGCGAAACGAATTTGCGGAATATTTGACCCTTCGATCGGTTGCTCCAGAGCAGAGAGGGGCAAACAATTATTTGAAATAAAAATTTCGTACACAAATTTTTATTTCAAATAATATTTTGCCCATCTCTGCTCCACAGCTGCTTCAACAAAAATGTAAATTAACGCGTTCCGCGCACTTCTGATCGTCCCGTAAAAATGCACTGGATCGTGTGCAAAGATGAAAGCGGTCCGTCACCCGTGCACGAGTGTCCCACATGCATCGATGAATGTACCAACGCGTGATTCGCGGTCTCTGGCGACTGAAAACCTCGCTAATCTCAACGTTCAATACAAACGAAAATCAACGAAGGCAATAACTGGACGGGATATGAATCAATTGTAAAAGAAAGTCATTGAGCAGTCGATAAATGACCATGCATACGTGAAACCACATTATTTTTGCACCTGCCCGACATCGGTATGCTCGAAAATCAAAAGGATTGGCTATCGAGGATCACAGGAACAGTCGATCGATGCGTCAGACAGTGGAGTGTCACTCAGCGTATGCAAAGCAGCGAGCAGTGGGGTCCAATGGGCGTGAGTAATTACGTTGACTTCGTCTAGCGTAGCAAAGAGTTTCGAAGCAGCCGAGAGGGAAGGTCGAGGATGTGCTGAGTGGCGAAGTCGCGCGCGCAAGAGGTAAGAGGATGAACGAGATATGCTTACGAAGCTTAGCAGTCTCCCGCGAGACAGAGAGGGCCGTCTAACCGAAGGGTATATCGGTACGCAGAGAGGAAGAGAAAGTCGCGCAAGGGGAAGAAGTAAGAGGCGGCGGCGGCGGTCGGTTCGAAGAGGGCGGAGAAGAGGCCCTTCGCGCTCTTTTATGGAAATTAAGGATGTGATTTCGGTTCCCGCGAGAACAAGCTTCATCCAGCTACCCTCCTCTCTCTCTCTCGCCTCCTCCATTCTGGCCGCCCCTTCGAGGCCTCTTCGTGCCCCAGCGGCTGGCCATTTTTTATAAAGCACTCTGCCGACTTGTCCCGTCGATTCCCGAGAAATTGTAAATCGATTTCTATCTTCGACGGCGAATGCTCCGGCTCGATGAAAGTTTCAAGCGCTTCGCCACCCACTCGCTAAAATCACCGACGTCTCCTGTATTTAGCTTTTCCGTCGATTCGAATATCGATTTGAGATTTCACAAAATTCATCAACGGGGGCGATTGAATAATTAATTATAAATTCTCACGGATCTTGGTTCCCTCGATCGACCACTCCGTCGGAGCAACGACACCCACGTGAGCGAATGACACCGACGGAAAAGAGGACAGCGAAGCCTTTCAGACCCTTCCAGAGTCGAACTGTTCGAACGTGGTAAGTCTGTTATGGAGGCTTGGTCCCTTTCGGGTCTGTTGGAGAATCGTTTTCCAGGCGGCCATTGTGGCAGGTAAGCCGATTCCTCGTTGTCGAATAGAAACGACGATTTGGTATCCTGCGATGTACACGCCGGGGCATTGGGGGCTTCGCGGGGATACCGAGGATCTAAATCACGTCCCTGCATTATGCTGCCTGTATCGGTAAGAGGAAGAATGGTGGTATCTTTGTTCTCCTTCGTGCTCCCGCCAGCAAAGCTGCACGAAGGAGCTTCCACTTTTTCCACCGACGATCACGGGGTCCAGCTAAATGGAGGAAGGTGAACGAGAAAGCATAGAGTACCCTTTACCTCGAGCAAACCCCCTGTTAAATTCAAGCATTCTCTATTAACGCACCATTGATGCCGAACACGAGGCTGAAGTAAAAGTAACCCTTCGTAGAAGTCCTCTTCGTCCTCGTCGTCAACGAATTTACCATAACAACACCAATGGCGCCCAAGCACGTCGATCGATTTCCAATAAATCCAACGTCTTAATTCTCCCTAAAATCATGGGCGAGCTGGAACGGGGTAAGTGGTTAGGGGAGGAACATCCGCGGCAAGAAGAATATCCCGCGCCTGTACGAGCAACGGTAAAACTTATCACCCTCGTCGCCCTTTACACCCGATAGACGTGGCCTGGTCTGAGCTGGAAGACGAAGGACGATTGGTCCATCGCCGCCGGTTGAATGGAAGGGGATGGCCGATCATGACTCCACAACGCGGCGAGGAATTATGGATACCATTATACGGGGGAAAGATTAGAGGTGCTCGTAATATTTTTATTACCTCATTTCACACGTACAGAGCTGCACACGGGCCTGGTCGGACACAAATTGCGCCGGAGTAGATCGTATCGGCGGGGGACGGGGGGTGGTGGAGGGATACCACCCCCTGCCGGCGTCAAGAAGAAACGAAGGAGCCCCGCGAAGAAAGTGTGGTCGGGGGCCAGACAAAAATCCAATTTCTCCCGTTTGCACCGGCAAAAACCGACCGATTAACCGCGGACCTCGTTGATCATACTGGATTAGATTCTCCTCGTTAATCGATTATCGACCAGCGCGGAAGAGGGAAGCCGGAAAAACCGTTGGCTGGAAGTTTCCGTTGTCCATTCGCGATATTGTCGGGCGACGCGATCGTAATTGTTACATTGCGATGGGACGCTCTCGGGAGAAAGTCTGCTTTGTAAAATTATCGTTAGCGTGGAGTAGGTGCTTAGGGGTTGTTGGTAGTGCTTTGATAAAACATGAACCGCGTAGATAGTCAGGGGAACGAATATGTAAATTTCGGGAGCTTAAGGTAAATTCAGCAGCGACGCCACCCTTCTTGGTTGAGAGCCAATAAAGATATTTAGTTTCGTACCAATTAAAAAAGATTTATTTTTCGTTACAATAACTAACTTATATAATACGACAAGAAGAAAAATAATTCTACACTTTTTTCATGCAACATCAACAAAAATTTAGAACATTGGCAGGTTCCATCTTGTGTCTCATATCTTGCAGGACATATTTCAGAGTCGTCAAAATCGGCGAGGTGTGCCACCCCCTGTATAATTACCAAATCTTCTGTATAATCACCAAAGTTTTCACGTAATTTTTTGTACAGTTGTTGTTCTACTGCCTCAAGAACGCTAAGTACACGTGTAGCGATAGCCGAGGCAGACACTAATTTGTTTTCCTAGATAAAAAAAAGCGAGGCTATGAAAAACGCAACATATAAGTATAGTTTTATTTTTCCGATCAAGGGATATTTAAAGTGTGACGTCTCTTCCGAATTTTCCCTACGATAGTTACGCTTCGAACGAAGGATTGTATTCCCAGTATCGCGAAGCTTTGTTATCTCGAAATTCATTGTCCGCGGTGCTAGACGCAACTGAAGTCGTAATGCTTAGAGAACAGCGAGTTGCGCGCAGAACGCGCGAATAAATTCGCGTCCGATCGCGAGTGAGGAAGGTGGTAGAGACACGGAGCCAGTGTCTCGCGTTAAAATAGAACAGCGAAGACGCGTCAACGCGGAAAAGCATTGTAAAGTTTCGGTCGTTACACAGGTCCCGAGGCTTTATTGCGCTTTATGAAAAAGCACTATCCTGCCCGCATGTTTACGGCACTTTTATTACGAGAACAACTGTTCTTCGCCAGCCAAAAGCTACCGATAGTTCCACGGTTAAGCTTCTATTAACTTTCATGAAACTCCAGTTCCAAGTGCATTAACGCGGACCCGGGAATTTCGCGACACTCCCTCTGCCGCGTGACTTATCCCGTTTCGCAATAAATCCAGCGACAGACTTAGCATCATCCGCAGCGGTGAAGGCCATCGATCGAGCCGCTGACTGTCAAACGTGTCCATCAAAGCACTCGTGTCAATGTAAAATTTTAAAATGTTACCTATCGCGCGCATGCATTGCGTCCCAGGTTAATGGAACGTCAACTTGTCGCGCTAAAAGAAGCCGGGTATTTTGAACTTAAAATATCGTATTGTATTCCATAGAATTTTAATCCATTTCCATTCGTACATCACCTAAACCGTCCATCGCCATTGTCGCTGGTCGTCGAAGCAATATATAAATTGCTTCTGGGCCCCGCAACGGTATGAAAAAATGTCCACGCGTAAATTTCGAATAATATAATGCGTGGACGCGCCAGAATAGTTGTGGAAATATTTTTCGGCCGCGGCGTAGTAAAAATCTTTAAATAGAGCACGAGAACGAAAAATCAATCCGGGCGTTTATATCTGTTTTGCAGAGTCGGCGAGCACGGTTTTCGTTGCCCTGTGCAAAATTCGATTGTTTTCTCTGTTTTTAAAGCGACAATTCGACGGTAGCCGAGCATAGCACGCATTGTTGCTTAAAATATTCCGCCGAAATAGAGCGGGAGCTCGCGCGAAACCTTTCTCAATCAACCTATGGAATAAAAGTGTCACGGACCGTGCACGGTCCTTGGCGCGAGCAATTCCGTTATTCACGAAAATTGAGCGATTTTATATGGGCCAGGGTCATTTCTAATTTAACGTCGCACGTACTATTCAGACCGTCACGCGCGACCAGCCGCCTAGAGAAATAAAATATTAACGGGCCTCCCCCGCCGTGCTGGCTTTTTATTTCCGCAGGATAGAAAGTTTATAGAGCTTGTATTTCGGCAGCATTTTGTTTGCTTTCATAGAAATCGACTTCCCTATACGAGGCTTAACTTGAAATTAGTAACGCGGTCGAAGCGCAGCACGTTTGTGTATAAATCAGGTGGAACTTTACATCGCGCGTAGTTCGATAGTAGTTTAATTACGTTTGAATTAGTTTCTAGTTCCATAAATAACAAAGAGCACTGGGAGCAGAAAAAGAATAGCAGCACAGGGGTAGAGGATTAAACAGTGGCGAGGGAGTCTCATGGAAGGTTCTCGCGGCGGCTCCCCCCCCCCCCCCCCGAAAATACTCGCAACTTCTTGGAAACAGAACTTCCCTGAAGGAGATGTGGAAAATGCGGGTCGAAAAGGGGTGCAAGGGAAGAGGAAGAAAAAGGAGGGGATGAAGAAGCTTAGGGGGAAAGTTTTCAATTCACTTCGCCACTTGCGATCGACAAAGGGTGTCCCCTTTTCCTTTTCCCTATCGCTGGAACTTTCGGAACTGCCGTGTTTCCAGGCGGCTTGCAGTTCCCTGAATATTTTCCGAACAACAACGATTACTGCGGACACGTGTCGTGTCGCCCTTTGTAATTCCTTGACGTGGCATTCCCCGCCCGTGAATCCCCCAAGGTGTAATCCCGAAGATGAAAGAATTGCTCCGGTACTTCTCCGTATTTTTCAGCCTTCATGAGGCATATTTCGAAAAGTAGAAGTTTGCCTTCCGAGCTTGTAGAATCTCCAACTTGTGCAGACATTCTGATCACATAGAGAGAATATAAGTTTGAACCGTTTCTAAGAGGACGAACTGGGGCGAGAGTTAAGAATCTTAAAAGCAATGGTTGAAGTTCAGATTTCTCGAATTAACGTAAAATGTGTGTTTATTAGTATGAAATGGGTTTCAGTAAAATATATCTGTCATAATTTACTAGACAATTTGACAGTCCGCGTGAGTCTCGATAAATAATTGTAGGAAAAGCTTTCAAGTAGCGGAGGTTCGATTATAGTCAGACCTGCAGTGGATCCTACATCGTTGCCTATTTTTCCCCGTAACTTCGTTAACGTACATTATTTTGAAAATTGTTTCAGACGAAAGGTACACGGATTGGCCTGAACTTTTAAAACACGAATTCGAAATTTTTCTACCTCGGTACCCTGTATATTTTTTGCATCGGGTTACCAATCGACTGTGTTGGAACAACGATACCGGTGAATAAAACTCGCCAGTCGAATGATCCAGTGCAGTGTTCGATTTTCTGCAGCACAAAGGGATCGGGGGAAATAATATTCCAGAATGCTCGGCCAACAGAGCGGGAGGGCTGCATACCTTAACGAGTCGGCGATCAACAATTTCACGGATTCGACAACGGTTAGGGGAAACTAATTTCCGCGGAATTTACAGATCGTTAGCGTGTACAAATGAGTGTTGACGTGAAATTTTCATACATACGTCTCGAACGCTTTTGACCAGCAAATCCCGGTGAATTCGCAACGATCGACAGTCCCGCGTTCATTTCCAATAATTAATTCGCTAAACACCGAAATCATTCGCCCATTACGATGTAAAATACGTGACGCGAGGGGATTCCTTGGAACGCAAAGTCCCCACCGTAAATGACACAAAGAGAGAGAGAGAGGGGGGGGGGCAGAAGCGCGAATGAAAAAGTGATTGGAAGTTTTTGCGTCAGCGAGTGATAAATATTTCACGCGGCGTGGAGGTTTTAAAATACTTCCGTTTGTATGTTCCTACGAGCTCTTCCGTGATTAGTTTTTGTTGGCGAGAAAATCCACCCGTGAAAATCGATAAGCCTGCGTGGCTCGGGGGCCTATATTTTCTGTCTGCTAAATTAAACACCAGGCAACTTACGATCCTCGTGGAACTTTACTCCCTACGATGTGGTAATTGTTCATTAAGAATACAACGACGTTCTGCTTTCGCGAGGACCGAAGAATGGGCAAGTTTGACAAAACACGAACTTCATTCGGAGCAAGTTCCGCGGCGTTTTCGTCTGCCGGTGTGTTTTGCGAAAATAATGCCAAGTTCCGCGGTAGACTCGAGCTGCTCGGAAACTTCCCCGTCATATATTCCGACCACTGGATATCCGTGCATCTGGACATCCAGACGCGCGAACCCCTGAACGATAATACTTAAGCAGGAATAATTATAAAAATTCTTATTCCGCGTTTCCCGAAGGAAAATGATAGACGCAGAGCGAAGAAGCACGGCACTCCCTCGTCTCGTGTTCGCTGGATGCGTCGCTGTTTATCCTCCGCTGAATTTCGCAGCTTTCTTCCCTGCGCCCCAGGGAGACCGAACTCCATTTACTCATCGTTACATAGTAATAAGGGGCGAATTAATAAACAGGAAGGCAGTTGGAAAGACAAAGTTGCCAGGGCTGAGAGCGACACCGCTGACGTCCACGAAGGAATTTCAATTACTGATCCAGGAACGTTTATTCCCATCCGCGCCGGTTGCATAATATGGACACGGGCCTTTTGAAATCGCGAACGTTCCGGAATAATCGAATTTTGAAAGGGAAGGTCGCTGAACACGTTTATCTTCGCGAGACACCACGGATTGTTAAGAAGAACCGTGTGGAGGCTCCAGATAGTTGGCCGGAGAGTAACGTCTACGGCTCTCGAATATCGGGAGAGGGAGGACGCATAAATTACGCAACGCGGCCCCCTTGATTCGCAGGTGTTTAAGGCGGCTAATGGAAATTTAATGCGCGCTCCCCGCGGTAATAATAAATAACCCCGAACGATAAGGCGGCCGATAAGGGTGCCAATGAGTCGAAGCATCCAGGTTAAGGGATGAAGAGGCAGGAACGGCGGGCTCGATAGTGGAGCTTTCAGCTTTCAGCCCCGTCCATCGGTACACACCGGTCGTCTCTCGGCCCCCGAGGCGAACGACAAACGAAGATAACTCGAATAAATGTAAAGGGGAACGGCTGACTTTTCTCTCTAAGTGAAAATCGATGGAGTTTTATTGTGTGTCGAGGCATCCGAGCGGGGCCGCCTTGGCGAAAACTTGCCGACCCGCCTACCCCCCTACTCGTCTCATTCAGTTACGTCTCCCTTTCAGCCTCGCCGCTCTGAAAATGATCGAAATTCGATAATAGTCCGAGGGGCTGAATAATTTCGCGCTATTAGGCGCTTTTCTCTTCGCCCCTCGTCCCGATACTCTTCGCTATCACGTGGTAGTTATTAAGTCGGCGATTCTCGCGGGCCGCGAAGATCCCCGGCGATCGGTGAAGTATGTAAGGGTAAGTCGAGGACAGTCGGCCCACCTAACATACGACGGCTATTAAAACTAACCCTGATATTATTTATTTTATCAGAATAAACCTAATATGTTCAGAATTTTATGCTGATTCAAAAAAAAAACTGGTAGATATTTGCTTTAAAACAATATTTGCTGAAAATCGGGTTGAAAGCTCAAGTCGTGGTTTTTAGCCATGGTTTTTAGCCTGCTAAGGTGCTAGGAGAAATAATCATCGAAAAAATAAGAAAGAGGGAAGCAAAATTATTTACAACTACAGGTTTATTGGAATTTTACTTGTTTACGCTAAACAAGTATACTTCAACGTATTTTTACGTATACGGTAACGACTACCCACCTCAACTTACCCTTGTAGGAAATAAGGGTGGAGCGCAGGGTCTTCAAGAATGTTTAGAGGTCTGGTTTGACAAGGAAAATTCCCTCGAAAGTCGCGACGCCGTGGGACACCATCTTTTTCATGTTCGGGCAGAGATGCTGAAGTTCGAGGGTGAGAGACGCGGGCAATATTCATGCAACGCCCGATGTGTGAATTTTACATTTCAATCGAAGTGAACTACGGCACACGGGAACGCATTCCTGCATTTCCGCGAGCAAACAGATGTCGTAGCTTTCGCGTAAAGCAACACCGGTTACCTGCCGTCGCTCGAAAATAATGGTAAAACTGTTCCCCAGCTGGAAACTCATTCGGAATACCGCTAACTGGCTGACCAATTAAAGCAACCGTGAATTCGCGTACCGTGGGACGATTACGAGAAAAAGATCTGCCCTGTGAGTTATGCGAGATTGATAGACTGCTGGAACATAATTAACGAACGAACTGAAACATTTGATAAAACGCCTGTAATACACTGTAATTTACATTTAATAAATCGCCTTTGGCGAACGAGTGGACGAGCCACTCGCGACGAAATGTTTACTAGAGACATAAAAGCGTGCAGCTTTTACGGATTGATTTTTTTCAGAATGTTTCGCGTAATGGATTGAAAGGGCAAAAAAGCTCGATGCTTCGCGGTAGTTGGCACGAGTTATAAATCTATAAATGATTTAACGCGGGGATCGAATGGTGTTGATAACGTTAACGGTTAACGGAGTTCGCACTCGGAGGATGCGGGGGATGAAAACGGGGGAAGAGAAGTTTATTATCGAAAGACGATCGGCTGACCGAAACATCAGAACTGCCAGATACTTCTGGCAGAGTTTATAAAGAAAAAAAAAGGGCTCCTTTGGAGGCTGTAAAAATTTTACGATGGCCACGTTATTTCGTGCAGTGGTCTTTATTTACCCGTAAAAGTTTCATGGTGTTATCACACTTCGCTGCTCGTACCACAGGGACGAATTGTTTCATTGGTAAGTGCTCGGCCATTTTTACGGGCTCTACCCCTTCGGTCTTCCCCCAGAATGAGAAGAGAAAATTATTTCCTAGAAATTATTCTCCCCTCCCGTTCACCGTGCATTTAATTCTGGCAATCCGGAGAAAAGTCTGGCGATGATTAATCGAAGTAAAGTAAATCTTGAGTGTACTCCTTTTGCCAAAGGCTGCTTTACTGTAAAGATTCTTGTTTTGCGTAGCCTGAGAATAATATGCGCCATTATTTTCAAGTAATTTCTCACGGAAGAAATTTGATGTGAAAAATGTTGCTCGTCTGCGATAGAAGCTGCACAACCGGAAGACTACTTAGCTTTTCGAGTGTTCCACGAGCTGCGTTTTAAAATTTCTTCTTCGACGAAACGTCAGATTACTTCGGTGGCCGTTGTGATACGTTTCCCATTCGTGCAAAGCGATCTGACTACAAGTATTCAGGCCGTTTCACGTATTCGAACCGTACTCGGTATTCAAGTCCACGCTATGTCAGCGATCTCTCGAATCCGTTAGGCATCGCGCGATCGAGGCATCCGAAATCTCTGAAACATCCTGCGGCAGGGCTCACCGAACTGAACTATAGCTGGGATATCGTCTAAGAGAGCACAGACGCGGTGAATCGTCGCAAAATTACAGATATTTGGGTAATCTTGCTTAATTCGTACTTGCGGCTAAATCGTATTCCTGATGTTTCTTTTAAACTAAGATAGTCACAGGCGCTCCTCACTGTAGCAAATGTAAACAGCAGTTAGCCATAGGCCATTCACATGCTGTGTCACCATGCGATCACTCCACGGAAGAAATATAAAAAGTGTACGTTTTTCAAGTACTTTCTCAAGGATTTTGTACAATTACCGTTTTCGAGAGTCAGTGAAATATATTTCTGTGTGAAACTATGTCTACTTGCGAGTTTATTTCTTCTTTTTACACCGATGAACAGTGTCTTATATTTTAACACGGTAAATTTGAATTCAAGTTAACCTGTAAAAACCTATAAAAGCATGGTCCAAATTTTAGATGAATCGAAGTGCTAGTTTCTTAGAAAAATTCCTAAATTTTACAATGTTGTTAGCCCATAAAATAGGATTCCACCCTTAATCCCAAGTCGTACTATTTCCACGTTAAAATTAAATTTTGTGAGTAGAAGCTGATTATTCTTTCGATGCTCGAGTTTATTAAACTGTTTATTCTGATAATAAACAGTAGATTACTACGAATTTCCTTTCATTTTCCCTGTTATTTTTCATGCAATAAGCATTTCTTCTTAATGCGTACGATTTAGGCAAGTTTGCCCAGCAGGCACAGTGGCACAGTGCTTTCTGCGCGGTTGTATTTTATTTCCCAAGAACCTCGTTCATTTATTTTCTAAGCTGGATTAACATTCGGTGAACAGGCACGGTGCTCCGTTAAGTCAGTCGCAATTACTTCGATCCGCTGCTAGATTTCGAAGTGCAGGCAACGAGCAACGAAAACAAGCCGAACGAAGCTCAAAACAATGAAATGCAACGCGCTTCCATTGCATCCGCCATTGTCCCCCCGCGCTACCGAAAAATCGGTGACCAATTGGACGAAAACTCTGCTTGTTCAGCTCGTTCGGTGAATTGTTTTCTCTATGCTGGGAAATAACAACGAGCGCTGTTATTGTGATGTAAAAATATAATTGATTAAAGCGAGGCTTTCGTTTCTCGATCCCACTATGCAATACCATAAAGCATGACCGGAAAACTTTTATTTCATAGTTTTCGCAATCACAGAATCTTCGCGTCTTCCATCGCGAAGGTATGATAAAGTGTCCCAAAGAAAATCGGATGCCAATCGTCGACCGAATGGGAACTAAAAATTGAATCGCACAATCGACGCGTAAGCTTCGCCAACCGGCGGCCCTCGACCGCCGCCAGCGAACGAACGCTTTGGAATCATAAAACGCCCGTGAAACTTCTCCCCGAATCCTCGTCAGCTTCCTAGAATTTCGCTAATCTCCGCGCAACAGCCGACCATTCGTCGTTGTTTTTGCGTTACGCGATGGCTGGTTGAAAATTTCGTTCGGACACGTAGTACTTCCCTTAATGGGCCGCAATTTCCCTCGATGGAGAGGAGCGTTTCATAATTGACGAGTATTCGCGCTTTAACCCTCGTTACCCTTTCCCCGTTGCTCCCGCGCTTCGCTCCCTCGTTCTCCCCGCGAACGCACGGGGCCCGAGTTAGTGGCTTGCAGTTACGAAAATCCAAAAAGTCACGTTTCTGGATAGATAACGAAGCGGCGCTTATTACCGCGGCGCTTAATTGTGCCAGGAGTTTTCCTCGAAATAATTATGACGCTACTCGAAAATATTCATCCCGCCGGATGAACGGACGGCCGGGGGTTGATCCCCCTGCTGGGTTTTACACGATTAACGGAGGGATTATGGGTGAAAGTAGCTGCGGAGTTTGTAATTGGTCGAGCTTCTTCAACCGCCGTCAGGTATGAGTCGATTTTGTATCCACTTCCTCTGTGCTTCGTCGTTTATTTAAGGAGAATTCATTAAATTATGTTTGCAACGCGATCGATTCCACGTGCTGCAAACATTTTTTCGATATGAAGCAAAAAATTAAAGGAATGCTTATTTCAATAACTTATTTCACTCGGTTCAATAAAATATGTTCATCCAATTTATTATCTCGCAAGTGCAATAGTTGGTTGTAGTAGGCTGTGTGCATATTCGAATACATAGAAAGTTATTTTTGGTTAAAACCGGAAAAACATTTCTTATTGACACTGCAAGTGTCATTTTAGGTCTCTATAAATTAAACCAGTAATCTACGGCGATGTGTTCAATAAGTGTTCGGTACAGATGGTTCACGGGACCGCGTTCAAATTGTACGTCGCGGAGAACAATCGCCCTCGTATTAGGAAGGCTGTCCTGCAAGCCTGTACACACATTCGTACACGATCCAGGAGCGGTCCATTCATAATTCAAAAATATCCGTCCGGCGAAACGGCCGGGATCAAGGGAACTCAGGGCCAACGGATGTTCGTGCATCTTTCACGTAAACCATCGCGAAAGGTCGACAAATAGAAAGATCGCAGCTGAAGGTTAACCAGACTGTTTCGATTCACTTATTTAATCCGCGGAGGCTACCTACTCTGCGGATCGAGCTATGAGTATAAAGCAAAATAGAATAAAATATTCGAACTTCTCGACCTACTCGACCCTTCGAATCGAATCGAGGGTGAAACTGCCCGAATTTATGAAGCCTCTTATCTCTTTTCATAAGTTTTCTGCAATCGGATGGAATATGCAACTTACATCGCAAATTACATAATGATAGGAATTACACCCAGCTACGCGGTAGACGTTGGTACAGGAAGAGCGCACCTGTACCCGTTTCTAATTATGCCGAAAACGAATTGATCCCGATCCACCAATCACTCTTCGATTCTGTAAAACAGCGCGTAAAATTAAACGGCCATAACGTTGATCATTGAATCGCAGCGAACAAATCAGAGCGGATGGGATTAACCGCGTCTCTATGTTCCTCGGATGGATCGTTCAGTTCGCGGGAGTTTTCGCGATGCAACCGTAACCCGGACCGAACCGTCTCTACGGCGAATATAAAGACCTGGATATAAAGTATCCGGAGCCACGTTTTACGACGTGCTTCCTTCTTTTCCACTCGATCTTTTCCGAATGCTCGCGTCACGCGCTCACGCGAACAACCGCCTCCCCCCCCCCCCTCACTCCCCTAGTTTCGTTGTGTGTGGCACTTCCATAAATCTACATCGGGATTTTGGGTCGATGCATAAAGCGCAGGATCCGAAAACGAGGCTGTTCTAGCAAATTGAATGTCGATGAACTTGTATTCGATATTCGTATTGTACTCTGTTGTATTACCGACAAATTCTTGGTCTGCTGACCTAAAGCTAACTGCTATCGCGCTACGGAATCTGTGCAGTTAACTTCTACTTAAGGGGCCATTCTACTTTGATCGGTTGAAAAATGAAACTATATATAAAGACTTTTCTTCTCAATAAATACAACGTATAATGAAATAGAACTTTTTGGAATTTATTAAGCTACTCTTATATTATACAAAAACAAAAAATTAAAAAGATTTTATTTAATTTGTTTCGAATGTTTTTTTACTTATAGCGTCAATGCGACACCTACAAAAAAGTGGTATGTTCGTGGCGCAGGTAATTTCCCGGCTCAGGTTTATCTAAAACACAAAATTCGAGCCCGTAGCTCAATTAACAATTTTTGTATAAACACCCCAAAAGGATGTTTTCTCGAATGTTCCCCAAGAAAAATCTCGATTAGCTTTATATGACCCTTTCTCCGCGGCTAGCAGTAGAAGTTCCGTATACTTGGACGTACGATAAAAAACCGAGAAATTGCATTATTCACATGACATTTATTACAGATGTACATAGCGATTTTTCAAAATATTGATATTTGTGAAAACGGTGGACATTTAAAGAGAATCTCAGTTTTAGCTGAAAAAAATAGCCTAAAAGTTTAAGTCTAAGTCGTGTCTAAAATTGCCCGTAGCAAGAAAGTTTTTATTGAATCGTAAAATCCGTATCTACTTCTGTGCATAATCTATTATAGAAGATACTATTAAAATTACAAGTGAATCGAATAAAAATCGTTCGACACATGCTGCTAAATATTCAATTTGAAAAAAGTGCTAATTCAAACAACCCGGCCGTTTTTTCATATTTCTTTACAATATTTGTACAATATATTCATTAATACATACCCTAAACATAAGAGGCAAAGAAATAATTTTCAACCTCGTATCGTGATGACAAAAAATCGTCCAAATTTGAGCGATCAAGGGTAGCCTAACACCGTTAGCTTCTTTATTTTCGGATAGGTTTAAAGCAGTTTCGACGAGAAGTGAGCTTGAAACGTTTCCACTCGGAATTCGAAAAGTAAAAGCACCGAGTAGCCGCTTCTGAGTGAAGCTGCTGCGGCCGCAAAGCGTTCCCTTCTATCTCCAAAAGCAAGACGCCCCACGCAGGATGGAACGGCCTGTACGCAACTGCCGGCCAGTCCCCCCAGGACGAAACGTCGAGAAGATCGGCGAAGAGGGAGCCGGGCGAATCCGTGAATGCGGGAGAACATCCGAAGAGGTATGGAGTATCTGGCGCCAGAGTAACAGCGCTCCGCGCCTCTCCGTCTGCGTCTCGCTGTAACTGGCGCCAACCTGGCTCCCCATGGATCCGGGGCTCACACCCATCCCTCCCCGCGGGATTTCTAGCCAGAGCCCTGGATCCTCCTTTCGCCCGTTTCCGTCCCTCTCTCCTCCTCATACCCATCTCCTTTCCTCCTTCGTCCGGCAACCCCCGAAACCCACCCCCTCGGAAACTATGCTCCGGCTACGTTCGGCTATCCAAACACATCCAGCCAGCCAGGCGAGCAGCCATTTCCACCGAAACAAAATCTCGAACTCTGGAACTATGATCCCCCGCAACTGTGTTGCGTCTTCGTTCCCGCCCCCCTTCCCACCCCCGCCGACCGCTCTTTCCCCCGTGCTCCTTCGACCTACCAACCCGTCCCCCAACGTCGCGTCCACCCCTCCGACCCGTCGCGACCCCGATAGCTCTTTCTCCGTTGCCCGTTCTTATCACAACACAAGGCTGGCTCGTCTCCCTTCGGCATTCGAAGTGGTCGGCGGCAAAAGGAACGGGGGCGCCGCGTCGTCTATCGATCGAGGGAATTCCGCACGGAGAATCTGTTTACCCGAATTTCGCGCGCCGGGGAGAAGGAAATATTCCGTGTACGTGAGAGCGTCGTGCTGTGGTCCAACCCCCTGCCGAGCCCCGCCGCCCGACACATTCGAGTCCGCCGCTTCTTTTTCACCGAGTGGATGCGACCCGCCAGCCACCCCCCCCCCACCCCCACCCCCTCGCCGACCGACGCTCTTTCTCTTGCCTGGCAGTTTCTGATGCCAAGTTTCTTCCTATCGGGGGATGATGAATTCGGAGCTTTCGGGAAAATGATATTTGCGACGGGACACTGCGTCCAAGGGGGAGGGGGCTGGCTCCCATTTCTCGAAGAGGATGGGCTCGGTGGCGCCAGAAGACCGCGCGGGCGGCGATTGCTGATCGTGTGCGGCAGCCACTCCGGCGATTGTGTTTTGAAATCGTTTCAGGGGGATTGCGAGCTGGCCGAATGTATCTAACATCGCCGCTCGTTATATCTTGCGAGGCAGGCAATGAAATTTATTGGTCGTGAACTGAATTAGTACCCAAACATATGTAGGACGACGTAACACTATAATTGCAGCGGCACGTGACCGAGAATTACAGAAAGGGAAGTATCTTAATAAATCTTAAATAGTACTTGTAAAAATTTGTTGGACTGCGACAATTTTATATCACACGCGGAGAAGGTAGATCTAATGTTTCTGTGAATGCCAGAATATCTGCTTAATTTATTATCTACTTAAGGACTGTAATCGACTCAAATATTTCTCGCAATAAAAATACCGCCGAGTGACATCGCTTGGCGGTAACAATGTTAGTTTAGGTTAGTTTAGGTTTTCTTAAACCTAAATCTAATTAAACAATTGATCAGAAGACATTTATATAGCAAGAAATAGTAAAAACACATGTGAAAATAACTTTAAAAATATTTATATATACATAAATTAATCATTAGGTACCCTTTTTCCTGCCCCCGATTTTTGCATGTCTTAACTTTGTTGAGTCCATAATTAAAAATTTGTATGTTTCAATGATTCTAACTTGTCGCATAAAAAAATGCCAATTATTATTCAATTAACAGCAATTTATCTATTGCTAGGCGATAGGGATTCGAGAGAAGCGTAAATTATGCCGCCGTTTGCGTTCGTTAACTTTGTTCGTGAGTTTTGCCATTCAGAGTCTACATCGCTGAAGAATATTAGAGCTGCCTTGTACATCTTAAACAGTTTTGCAACGCATTCGGAAACGCAGCGCGGATGCTCCGTCGCGGAAAATGCATTCCCGAGACGCTCCCTCCAGCAGCATTATACAGAAATATATTTCACACTTTAATTACAATTACGAGAGAAATTTAATGCGAAATTAGTTTAACCTTTGAGGCTGGGTTTGTAATTACAGCTGCGTCACTTCGTTTCCTGAAGAATTTCTATTTCTTGTAAACCGCCAGTCGCGTCCATTACTCTCCACTCTGTATTCCTTTTCAAGACCCTCGCTCCTTTGCGTTCGTTAATTAAGAAGCCGCAAGTTTTATGATTCGTCGACCGAACAGCATACCGGAGCCTTCGAAGAAACATGTCTCGCCCCAAAGAATATCGTCTAACCGAAGCGTCAACAGCATTAAAAAATATTCCCCCGCGGTATCGCCATCGCTAAAGACACCCCTCAACCCTTCATCAGCTTCCAAAGTGTCAAACTCGTTTAAGAACGTGTCTCATGAACGAAAAAAAAAAGAAGATGAGGAAATGAAGCATCATCCATTGGTTCACGAAAACTTTCCCATCGGGTACCAGTTTCTAGGTTAATCGCAAATCCGTGGAGCGATCGACGCCCATGGAATCAAGCTCCGTCCCATTTCTCCCGACACGATGACACTGTAATCCACGTAGAGTGGCCGAACGGTCGAAAACGAGTCAGTCACGTGGCCGTACGTGCACCGAACGGAGGGGGACCCTTTTGCGTGGGAGGCTGCACAGGCACGAGGTAGAGAGGCTAAGTATTCGAGGGTGTTTAGTATTCCGTTGCCATTTGATTCCTCGGCTTCTGTACGTGGACCGCATTGTTTTCGAGTCCGTCGTCTCACTAAGGCGAGCAACGAGGGTCGAGTTTCGCGGCAACTCGCCCGAGGAATATTATGGCAGACCCTGCTTCCACCCTTTCCATGGTTACTTTATCCCGTAGCGCTTGTTAACAGAACGGCTTCAAGGTAATTCTTCTACTCGAGCAGTTTCTTTCGTTGACCCGATAAAAGGGAGCGTTTCGGCATTGTTCTTACACGCGCAAGTTAATTTTTCGCTTGCTCGGTTGTTTAACACAACGCCTCTGCGATGAAGTTTCAGAATTGGAGTTTAAATGGAGTTTGAAGACACATCGCGGTCAATCGCGCGAAAACACCGTGTGACTTTTATAATGTTTTCTAGAAAAACAAGGTGTACAATGTAAGGGTCTAAAAGTCTTTGGACCTTATACCTATCGACATGAGAACTCCAGACAGAATCATCCAAAACCAAAGAAATTCCTTAATAGGACACTCATTGTTAAGAAATAATTAAACGATGATTGCCATGTGTTTAAAAACGACAAGGTCCCCAAAAATGGGGCTTTCCGCACAAAAGTGTCCGTAAGAAAATGGAGTGTATGAAAACTCACAATAGAGGGTAACACGGAAGCGAGCGTAACCACGAATAGAATCCCGTTTGAATTTATAAACTTGATCAAGAATTGCATTTTTTACAGTGGCGATTGTGGGTGAAAAATTGTTTCGAGACGGGCGCCCGCGAAACCCGAAGAATTTTTAAGTTGCGATTTTGCAGTGTGATCAGATGTAAGAATTTTTGGCAAGAAAATCGGCTCCCGAATCGCAAATCGGCTCTCGTAACTTCGGGTACTCGCGCACACCTACTATTAATATTAACAACTTGAACATTATTTGCCATTTTCGTCGATAAAGGTTGCAGGAAGAAACAGACAATCGGAAGAAAGTAACCAAGCTTCTAACGCCTCTTATGCATTACCCTCTCGTTCGAGGGATGAGAAAGCCCCTTCCATCTTCTTACGTACCCAGCTTCCTTACCCGCCCCGTCGCCCGGGTGCATTATACTAATTCCAGGGTCATGTAACATCAACTTGCCCGAGACATTAGTATAAACCAGCCCACGGTCGCCGCGAATACTAAATCTCGCCAGCCGTACGTACGTGCCACCCCTGTCTTCTTCTCGCCCCCTGAGCCCCTGCATCGTGGACCGCAATCCCTGCATCGTAACTATGGGACACGTGCGCGCACACGCGCAAACGTGCTCATCGACGTGGATTCACGGGCACGAGGGTGAAAACGCGTATGTTCTCGCTGCGACCGGCTTCCGCCCTCCCCCGAAACTTGTCGCGGCAACCTCCCCCGACGCGAGAGCACCCCGTTCCCCCACTCCGCCTTGCTCGCCCCGTTGGCTCTGTTCGCCGATTAAACGCGAGATTAACCTTGCTGCAGGGCCATGCGCGATTCCGTGTTCCTTGATACTTTAATCTTGGCCGCGCTGGGGGAGGGCCTTCTCTTTTCCTGGAGAGAACGGGATCTGGTGTACTCTTGGCGTCCATGGGGATGAAATCGATCGGCCACAGGGGGAGCAACGAGGGTTGGACTGTCGGGGCTGAACTGATGGGTGGGTCGAATGCAGAAGGGATCTTCTCATACGTGTACCGTGCGATTTTCTACTCGCCGCAATGCAAACAGGGAATAGATATTAATTTCGTCTTGCCAGTGGTTGAATTTATCAGTCCTGATGTGGTTCCCTGAGCATCTGAAAGAAAAAATGATTCTCGGGTGAGGGGGACTCGAACCCACGATCTTCGTATCCCACTGCGCGCTGGTCAGCCGCCTTAACCGATTCCGCCAACGCCGACTCCCCGAGATCTCTGTGTTGCTGACTCTACTTAAGGAGCGCCACCTATGGGCCGCACTCACACCAAACGATGTTTCCAAACGCTAAACTACGAACAGTCGGTGATGCGGGATAATCGAACAGAGAATCCCGTGTTTTTTTCTTCCGGTTGCCCGACTCCGACCACGCTGACAGCTGATCGACCGTTGTTTGATTTTGGTTACTGTCATGTTTGTCGCGCGGAACGAGCAGACGTGCTCCACGTGCTCCATTAATTCCCGTTGTGTGCGCACGCCAGCCTCTGCCTCCGGGCTTCGTCACTTGTCAGATAAAAAATGATGGATTCCCCGCCGCAGACTCGACTAATTGCGCCAGACGTGTCTTTCCCCCCCGTTCTTCTCCCGCGATCCGCCGTTCCCTTCCGCACGCCCCCCCCCCCCCCATTTTTTCACCTACTACCAATTTCTTGTTTTCCCCGTGCTTATGATGCCCTTCTTTACGAAGCCCGCGCGATACGAAGAATGATGGATACACTTTTTACAGCGCACTCGGGATCTTTCAGTATTTTATGCGCTTTAAATAGTTCGCTTCACGGGCAATTTATTATCATTTGAATGTCTCGTATTTTCTGCTTTTCGCGAGGCTTCGAGAAGCCCTGGGAATTACGAGCTGCTTGTCGATGTGTTTCCGTAATTGCGGCACAGAGGAGCGGCCTCCGTGGGCGCATAAAATTATCAGCCCTTTTAGCACAGCGTATTTGAGGACGGGAGTCGAAAAGGGGGACGGGGAGAGCCGTGCTCCAAAGTGAATTCGCGGAGAAATAAAGATGTAAAAATTGTGGCTGCCACCTTCTTCCTTCCACCCCCTGCGAACCGCGTAGCCACTGCTCCTTTAATTAGCTCTCTGTGGGAACGAAAAGCGTTGTCTTGGAAAATGTATGCACTCGTTACATCGCACGAATAATTTAGTTTCGCGCAACGGGCAGCGGGAGAGCTGTTCGCTCAAAGAACCAGCACTCGCGATTCCGTAAAAGGATCGCGATACAATGTCACGGCATTGCTGGAAACTTAATCCTGTCGTATAACTCCTCGGCCATTACGATACTGACAAGGGAAGTTAGGCAACCCGGAAATTCAGAAAATTATGCAACTTTGTGTGCACCCGCTGAAAAATGCAGAATTTTCTTTTTCGTGGAGTATCTCAAGAACAGTGGGAGATATCGAAAAAAGTATAAACAAAAGTTGTATCTTCTTTATATATCTACAAAATTGCGTAAAATTAATTATCGAATTGAAAGTAATTCTCGATTGGTGGTGGGGGTAACTTGAAAAGTTTGGATTTTACAATACCTATTTTTACGCAGTTTTGTAGCTATTAAAAAAGGTGCACCTTTTGTTTATACTTCTTTTCGATATCTCTCACTGTTCTCTAGATAATCCAAAACGAAGAAAGGTCTGCATTTTTTTCAAGGGGTGATTTCAGCCCCAAAACCGCACTGTGGCACCCCAAGAAAATGTGTTTGTCTTGCACATCAACAATGTTGCATAATTTTCTGCGATTAAAGATAATTGCCGAATAATTTCGTACTGTGACATAAAAAATAAGAAGGAATCACGATTCCACCCACAAACGAGTCATCCTCGAATTACAGGCGCAGCCACGAACGTTTCGTGGAACTGGCACACGATCGTCCACACTCCCATCCGAAAGAAAGGTCGATTTCCATTTTCGCCGATCGCGCACGTCCACCGATCGATAATTATCGCGACAGTGGACCCCACCGCTCGCATAACAATCGTCGAGCCCCGCTCACAAAAGGTATCCACGATCGCGGGGGGGGGGGGGGGGCGGGCGACTCGTTACGAATAAATTAACCAAATCGCGAGCCAGAGTGGACGCCGGCGACATTATTATTCGCGGGGGGTGGCCACCCCGCTCCGCGTCTTTCACCGTCTCCCGTGAATCCCTCGTGGCGCGACTCCTTAACAAATCTAATTCCGTTTCTCGAGACGCGTCTGGAGCCTGCTTTCGCCGCCCCTCCCCTGCCCGGTCGCCGCACCTTCAACCCCCCAGCCTGTTCGAGCAACCCCGTTGCCGTGCTTAGACTCTGCACGAAATCACCCCCCCCCCCCTCGCCCACGGTCTTATCCATTGCCGCATCGAGATTTCAAAGCATTGATAAAGAAGATGCCATTCAGGCCGCCCCGCTCCCCCGTCTGCCCCGGTAAGACGAAGGGGGTGGAGAGTAAAGTGGAAAGACGATCCAGGGGGTGAATCCAGCGGCGTGGCGGGGGATGAAACGGCGCGGAGACGATACAAAGAGCCGCGAGGGTACCTGGGGGTAGATTCTAATGATGCCGATGTACCCCACGGCGGATACCTTCGCCGATAGCTGGGTAGGTTGGATACGACCCCCTTCACAGAGACCTTTGTACCCTCTTACCCCGATACTTTCTCTGTCCCGTAGGCTTTCTCTGTCCTTCGCCCGGGCGAAGTTCTGTTTTATTTGTCTCTGCCCGATGGGCCTGCCCGTCGCTGCGGGGGGAACCACCCCCGCCCCCTTTCCGTAGCTCTTCTCACGAGCCTCAACGGCGTTGGAGAAATGATAATACTTTTAAGATCGCTTTATTATCGTGCGTTCGCAGCGCGGAGGGCGCGGTATTTTTATAACACCGCTCGATTTAATGAACGACGAACGCGTCTCTGTGGCTTTATTCGGAATCTCTCGTGCGCTCCAAGATAAAGCTGCAGCGTCGATGTATTTAGCGAAACAGCGCCGCCCCACCTCCACTCCGTGTTGCACGCGTGGCAAATCTCTTATAATTCCACGGATTTAAAACCTGCAATCTCTTCCAAGTAAACACAGCCCACTTTGCTACCTCGGCTCACGCCGTTATCCGCGATGTCTTTGTGCGTTTTACATGGCCACTGGCTTTAAATCCCCTGGTTGAAACGCTACTTTTCATTCTCAGCCCCTGGCACAATGATCTTTAATCTTGCGTCCCTATGCCGGCGCTGGAATCTAACCAATGGAGCAGGATCGCGATGATTCCATTTATTATCCGCCGCACCCACCGCGTGAAATGCTGAAGATCGACACGCGAGGATCGTTAACGCATCCAACAGTCGTGCTTTTGAAAGAGGCGCAAACGGTATAGGAGAATGTTGACGCTTGTGTCGAAATAACACCGTGCCAGGTGCTATAACGTTATTTACTTTAATGGCATCTGATTTAATGGCCAGCGTGCAGCGTGCGGGCTTTTACTCCGCGAACGGCTGTCGCATTGGATGCGACGCACGGGACGACGGGCGTTTTCGTTATTACGCGGCGCCGTCCTGGAACTTCGTTCATAATTACGACGCCGCGATTGGTAATCGGTTTATTTAAAAAGCTTTTTAATGCGTCGCGCGCCGTAGCTTTGATTTTGACGCGCGCCGAGGCGGGCCGCGCGAACTCGCGCTCTCCCGTCGCGCGAAAGATTAGCGTCGCGAAAACAGGGGTGTACTTGGGCGAGTGGACAGTGGAAGTTTCGCAAGAGGATACATGGCGAGTTTAGAGGGAACCCTAGTAGCACAAAATATTGAATGCACATACATCCAACATTAAAAAGAGGTCCAATCTCTTTTTGATATTTAAACATACATACAATATTTATTCCAGATTAAAAAGCAAATATATTTTCCAAATATGCTGGAAATATTCATTTTATATTATGAGAAAAACATTCTTTTTCAAATATAAAGTAAATATTTATTGAATGGTAGAAAGAAAACATTTTTTTTCGAATATTTTATTTTCTAAACCTTTATTTCACTTTTTTAGTATGTGTATATAATATTTGGAATCAACATTTTTTCATATTAAAAAGTGTGGCTAAAAAAATATTTTTTTAATATTTGGAAAAAACATTTAACCAATATTTTGTGCTACTAGGGAATGAACTGTAATCAGAGTTGGGCATTAACGGGATAAAAAAATATTTAAATAACGGATCAAATATAAATTACTTCGACCTTTGATTATTCGATGAATAAAGTTAATTTTTATATTCGACGAATGAAGTCAAATTTTTTATTTATGGTAAAATCAATTTTCAACTTATTTTCAAGTTGAAGTTAAAGTTGAAAAATTTAGTCGACCCTGAAGTTGAAACACTCGACGAAGAACACTATTAACTTTATTAACCTGGATCAACTTTATTCAACACACGACGAATAATTTTTTTAACTTTTACACGTTATTCGAAATTGTATTTGAATAAAAACTTTGCATCTCTCGGACCGTAATGCTTGGAACAGATGTTTGAAGACTACCCCTTCCGTCCCTAAGCTGGCTCCAACTTTGTAATTATAAAGCGACACTCAAGCAGGCAATTTTACAATTGTAGATAATAATATCTGCAGCGATAGAGTGCTTCAACTATGGGGAAAATGTTGGAAGTAGAATCAGCGCGGTGGAAAGAGTAATCAGAGGGGAGAGAGCGTGTTCTTCTATTTTACGAAGAGGGCAGAATCTTAATTTCTAATGGGAAGATGGAAGGCCACAAGGTGGAGCACGTATCGGAAACGATCATTCCCAATCGGCTTTTTCCGAAAGCCGATTTCTCTCTGGCGGCGTCGCGTCGCTGGTGTCTAGTCTGTTCGAGAAGACATCCACGTAGGAAAGGAGGTCGAAGGAAATATCTTTCGGCGGGGGTTAAACGCGGGGCGTTTTCCGTGCTCGATCGGCTGGAAGGCGAGGAATCACGCGTCACGCCGGCTGACACATCCATGAAAATCGGCACGTGCCACGGGATTTTCGCTACCACCCCCCGCGGACGAGCTCGTGTCTTTCGTTTCTCCTCGTTTCCCGCTGGGGTTGAACGTCGACGTCTCGGTAACCACGGGGAACAACACGTTCCCTCCTTTAACGATCCTAACATTCCAGGGAAATTAATCCGTAGCGCACTGTAGTGTATCGAGGGATCTAAGTGGACCGAATCCTTGCTAATACAATGACTGTGCAGAAAACTGATTTAAACTACGTTGAAACATAACTTTCCTCGAATCAGGATAATGCCCCCTGGCTCGTTCCACTTTAATTTCACCAAAATCCAATCCTTTAAATTCCCCTCGCGTTATAAACACTACTTTACACTAGTAAAGTATCGCGACGCAGCAGACGTTCAGGTGTCACGTGGACGGGAATGGATCCAGAAACAAATAGCGAGCGCTCGATGGAGTTCTCCGTTTCCCTTCGGAAAAATTCCCTCGTTTTCTAGTCGACGGCTAACGGGAAAATCAACGTTCGCCCTTCGTCTTCGGCGGCATTGATTGAAGTTTGCCTTCCGGCAGGGAATCAGGATCGTCGCGGCGCCCTCCGCCTCGACGGTGCCGTTATTCCATTACGCACGTCGCGTGTCAACTGTCAAATAAAAGGGCAAACAAAAAGGCGCCGGGGGCTGAAGGACGACGCGAGATGAAGCGTAGGGGATGCAGATGCGAAGGCGACGAATACGAGGCGCGACGGTGAATTTATATCTCGATGCCTTCCGCGGAACAGTTTCGCTCCGGGCGTGGAAGAAGGTGCCATCCAGCACGGAACGAGGCGACTTTTACGGAGGATCGTTTGGAAGATGAAAACAGAATCATGATAGAAGTGTAATTTCGAGGGATCTAACGGAAAAATAAATGGCTAATGGAAAATTGACAGAAACTTTCAACGCTGACTTCGCGATAATTTTTGTATTCCATTCTCGATTGTACTCGTAGCGATTCTTCCCTGAAACGAAAATAAAATCTCGCGTATTTTGCTGCAGAAGATGGTTTCTTCAGCGCTTGCCCACAAAAGTCCTGGAACTATCTCCGCCGTTTGTGATTCATTCCCCGCCGATAATCAACCCTTTGGCGAAACTTTTAATCCGATCAGCGTCTGCCCGGAAGTGACTCCCTTAAAATTGATCTGCCAACTTCTTATCTCGAAGCGGCGCGACCTTCGCGAGAAAAAAAAACTATCCATGGAGCGAGCTAAGAGATTTATTTGACGGCTGCGGCGAGCAGAGCTCCATCTTGATAACGCGAAACGGGCACCGAATTCGAAGGAATAATTACGCGTAATTAACCTAGAACGTTGGACGTCGCGCAAGGTTCGCTGTGAATCAGATCACTCAGCTGAATTTAACGTCTTCGAATATTCGCTGTAACCTTGCAAACGTATTTTATTGTTAATTAAAAATAGGAGAAGCACGGTTGTCTGGCGTGTACGTTCTCCTCTCCGCGGTGGCGAAAGATTCGGCAAACCGCGCACGTCGGTGGAAGAATTTTATCCAACGCCACGCAGAATCGTCGTTCGTTTCGATTTGAGGGAGGAAAGTGGAAGCTGAAAGAAGAAGGCGGAGGGGTGAAAGAGGATGCCCGTCACCGGGGGTTCTTTGAACTCATTCAGCTCGCTCGCATATCCTCTGATACGAATTCGCGACGTTCGCTTTCAGAAACGAAGCCTGCCACCCCCGCGCGACCGCGCTTCTTACCGCGAGCATACGTGCACCCCTGTCAGGTGGAGACGCCATCGAAATGTGAAAGCGTATCCCGACGTTTCCTTTAATATTCTTTTTCCACCCCCCCACCCCATCCTCGGCGGATGCTCCAGCCGCGTCATCGCGAAGGCACGCGGCGAACGTGAACCCCGAAGGAAGGAAGAAGACCCGGAATCGTCCGGGGAAGGATGAACAAATTGGGGAAATAATTGAAGAAACGGAGAAGTTCGTGGAGCGAAGGGAAAGCGTTAGCAGTGCGAGGAAGACGGGGGAAAGGATGGAAGGGGGATGGAAAGGTTCGCGAGTGTGCTCACGGCGAGAAGGGCACGGCTTGCGAGAAGAAAACGTAACAAGTGAGTGTTGTAAGAAGATTTGAGAGGAAATCTGAGGCGTCGGGTTTGAAGGGAATAATACGGGAAGAATAACGGGATACGGGCGAAGGAAACTCGTGGAAAGGTGAGCGAGGGGGGATGGGGGAAAGAACCGTGCGAACGGGGCGGTACATCGGGGTAGAAATTGAAAAGTCTTACCGAGAATGATACGAGGTCATGAGATCTGAAACAAGCGTTAGAGGAAGGCAGGGTGAGATGGTGGGGAGAACAGTGGGGGTAGAAGCAGAGTGTACCGAACAGACAGCGTCTATCATGCGCAGAATACAACAGGATGAATAAAAGATTACGGGGTTAACGACAGGGTGGAAAGAAAAGAATGCCAACAGAATTTGCACGCGTTCCCGCGTCATTTTCTTGGTTTAAAAGGGGGGGGGGGGAAGGGCGGACGCAGGGATGCGTGCGAATGAAACTAGAGGGAATGAAAGGCCGAGGGAGACTATGATATCGTTTACGCGCATCTTTGCGTCTGACTAAACGAAAGCAAGAGAATGCCTCGAAAAGCGGAGGCAGTTTAAAACGAGAAAGCCGCGAAACAAGAAGACGAAAACTGGAATGAAAGGCCCTGGAAGGGAGGAATAGGAGGAGAGAGGCTAGCGTTAGAGGAGGACGGAATTTATCAGCCGGCAACGAAATGAAAGAAAGCACAATACGAGAAAGGAGGGGGGGGGAGAGCGAAAAGCTTAAAGATAACAAGATGGGGAAAGAACGAGTGGAACGTACGGGCCAGAGGTTCCCAAACGTACGACACGTTTTTGGTCACATACATTTTAAGTAAATGAAATGGCCCTCGATATTCAGATACGCTCGGTCTTGTAAACCAACGACTTTTGAGCGCTTCGCCGTGGGACACTTAAGATGGGATATCGTCTATTTGAATCGATCCTCCCAGGCGTGCTTGTACAGTTTCCTATTTCTTTCTGGAGCGAGGAAGAAGGCAGGCAAGAGAAACTTCTCCAGTTCAAGATGGCAATCCTGCTCGACGGCACGATAGTCTTGTCTGTCTTGGGGCTTCCGAAAGTGTTTCAACCGGCAGGATTTCAATTTAACGCGACCTCCTATCGCGGTAGAACGCGGGCCCGCGAGCTGGGAACCCCTGGAACAGGCGGTATCTGCATGCGTTTCTGTGTACACGTCAATTTGCGAAATAAGTAAGCCGCCACTCGGGCGCAGATGTGCTGTATCGAGGAAACGCTGCCGGAACCACGTCCCCGGAACCGCGCCGCCACCCTGGTCCTACTTAGTTTTAACGACGAGCCGCGCTATTTCGCGAAGGTAATTAGACGGCTCTCGTCGATTCAGGGGCAGATAAGGGAACGAACCGCGGTGAGTATCAATCAGGGCGAAACGGCGGTGTTGTTAAAGGGACGGTTATCCGAAAGCACTGCGCGGAACAGAATTTTCGTTTCCAACGATCAGCGTTGCGGGGAAATTAAAAGGATGGCGGCTTTCGAACATTCGTTTTAATAGTTCAGAAGCTTGGCGAACGTGATGAAATTTCTAAGATTCGTCGAGCGCTGTTGCGCAACGCCGTGATCTTTCATGCTATTCCGGGGCGATAGGGAGCTCCCAAATTCCACTGGTTGCGTAATCTGATTAGAAGCTTAGGGTGCGTTGCGTTCTAAGCTTCCAGCGATAATAACGCTCTAGGTACGCTTCTGTGATACGTATTGCTATCGATTCTTGGGAGCACCAAGGAGTGACTCGGGGGTTGCCTAAGGTATTATCTTCTGGTAATTAATTTCCGTGGAAGCTAGGGAAATATTTTAGATAGCTAGAATAATTACAATTCCTCTCGATTCTTATAACGTGCGCATTCTTGGTCCTTCCGTATTCGGGTGAGTCTGGGATAGTTGGACCACCGGGAGAGACCGGCCAGTGTTGATATTTTAAGAGCGAGGCAAGGTAGGGCCCTGCTGCCCTCCTTAGTTAAAATGTACTATCTAGCATTTTCTTCATTTCTCAAGATATGTTGAAATATTTGACACGTCTTTTACCTTTTAAGTAAAGTTAAAAAATTCTACGTGCTTCCTAGAGATCTATAAACAGTCTAATGTATTTAACCTAACTGCTTTTCAGATGGTTCAAATATCCTATCTAAAGCAATTAATTAATAATTCAAACGTCAATAATACATTACCTACTGGTACACCTATTACAAAAAATTATATTAGGCTGTTACGAATTAATAACATCATGTTTTAATTTGAATGAAGGAAAATGAAATGCAAGGAACAACGAACTTTTCAAGTCAGAAGAAAATCCAGTTTTACAAGACAGTGATATGCCATTAGAAGAGTGGGATTAATTTCCTCATTTATCATACTTGTTGTTATTTTTCACGGTCAATTTTCAGGTAATTTATCGCAAACTATAATTTATATATACTCTAAATTACTTGGACATTGCTTTAATGTGCGCAAAACAACAAAAATCTACAAAAGAACAATGCTACGATTTGTTTTCCAAAAAGTGGTCAAAAACTTACTCTATCGCAACCCTGCGGTAACTACTTAGAAATTCAATGATCAAACCCAGTGCAATCTGCTCGGTGAGCATCGAGCACGTCTCCATTGACTCTAGTCATCTCTAAAAAGCTTCCCAGACGCAAGCATTCCGAAGTGCCGTGGTATACGCGGTGCAACTGCAGCGTGCAACATGTCCTCGGAGGCAGAAGATCCGCATACCCTTCGCTAGACGAACACCATTGCCGAGGGTGGGTGTGCAGTTGTGTACAAAACACACGAAGAAATTCAGGAGCCACGACACGGCTGCGTTGAGGGGGGATGGTGAGAGAGGCAGAGGGTTGGCCCGGGTTAGATGGGTATTTTACGTTTGAGGGGTCGGTAAGCTCCTGATGTATTACTGGCTGAGCCTGCGGAGTCAGCGCTGCCGGTCCAACAAACTGGACAATCCGATTTTTTCCGCCTCCCTCTCGGTCTTCCTTCCTATCATCCATCCGACGCGAGAAGGGAGGAATGGGGGTGAAAAAAGAAAAGAAGGACGAGGGACAGGGAGGGAGGGAGACAGATCCAGCCGAGGGAAGGAGGGACCTCGACAACGTGCAAACGTTTCTCTGCGCGCGAAGATTTCCCAGCAAGATACAAATTGTAATCCTCCCTCGCCCTCCCCCCACCGCCGATTGGATTTCGAAATTAACGGCGCGTTAGTTGAAAGAGTGCTGCGCCAGGGAAATCGTGGATCCCTGAGTCGTCGAATCCCACTGTGGACGGCGATTCCTTTCCCTGCTTTCTCATCCAATCAACCCGACATTATCTGATAATTGAATGTACAGGACGTCTGGCCGCGCCCCTGAGAATAATTCGCACCGTCTCGGGGAATTCAGAAACGTGGCTCCCAATGCACGGGGGTAGGGATCCTGGTCTCGCTGCGAGAATGAGGGGCGGATTTTTCGACGGTGCAGCTGCGCGCGGGGAAAATTTTCGGCTTAAAGTTTTTTTGCCACGTCGCTGTTGGTTCAGTACGGCTGTACGCGGGATTTTCTCGGCGCCGTTTCGCAAACACAGCAGTTTACTTCATCAGAGGCTGCGCGACACCGAGGCACCGTTTCGGAATACGTGGCAAGTCTTGTGGTGTCTCGAAGGGACGAGGTAAGGCAAACAGGGGGCGAGAATTTTATTTGAAACCACGCCATTTTAATGTAATAAAAATGTGCGGCCGTCGGCTACGCGGGAAGTAACGTATCTGTGTGCCAGTTGCTTGATACAGGTGGAGGTGAGGAGAAACCTAAACGTCACACTTGTCTGTAATGTTATCCCCCGCCTAAAGAGAGACCAAAGTGTCAGGTAGAAAGAAAGGTCCCACCGTCGACCACAGCGACCGCGGACCAATCAACGCCAGCGAAAGGCAACCAACGTGTCCCGCTTTCCAAATGGAAAATAGTTTACAGGACGCGGACGTTTCGCGGAAGTGTCGATATCTTATTCGGTTCTGCAAATAAAGTGTGCCGTTTCGAAGCGTCGATATCTTGTTCAGTTCTGCAAATCAATTTCGCCCAAAGAACACTCGGAAGAATGCTGTGCTAACGAACCCGGGCCAATCCGCGATCACCTAAGACGAAGGAAACCCCGACGAAGACTTCCCGGTGTTCACCTATCACGAAGCAAGTTCGACAGACATCCCTCGATTTCCATGATGCTCTTCGCGGTCTCTGACAGTCGCCGAAACGGTACACCGTTCTTCCCTGCTTTCCCAGCAGCGACTCGTACCCGCGGAACGGAAATCTTCGAGCGTAGAAGAGCGACGAGCTCGGCGTGAACACGCGGAAGGATGCGGATGCCGTGTAAGTGGAAAGACTCATTATACAGTCGGACTAGGAGCTTCTCCCTTCGAAGGCGGATCCCCGGTTAGGTGGGTCTGCGAGCCACGGAAACCGAGGTCTGACATCATCCAACCGAGGCCAGTAACAACAGCAACACTCGTGGCTTACCCCAAGCTCATTGTCGAATGGCGACCCCCGACCCCCAGAGCGAGAGGTCGTCGAACTTGCTCCGCAGGAAAAGGAAGTTTGGACCGCTCTCAGCTATCCGGCGAACTTCGGCCAAAGGGTTATATCAGTTGCATCGGTCAAGTCTCGGCGGGCAAATCAACGTTGCCGCGATCCTTCCAAGGACGATTACCGGGGTCCTGTTTGCTATCACTTCGGTTAGCCAGTCGGTGGACTTAAGGAGCGACGGAGGGATATTCTGCGCGAGTGTCTTTGCCGAGCGACGCTGACCGAAACGCAGGTCGGGTGAGTAATCAGAACTCAATGGATATTAATCTTCGTTAGGGGAATAGCTCGTAAATGTGTTGGATCGTAGCTTGATCCCTTTGGCAGGAATAAAATTATCCTCTGTTTGTTTACCATTTGTTCAGCTGATACGTGATACAGGGAATATCAACGTACACATTATTACGAAATGGAACCAAGGGTTGGGTTTCAAAATTTCTTTCGAACAGCGAATAAAAAATAACATTAGGACAAAGAATTATTCGTTGTTCTCGAATAACTTCGTTTTATTCGAACGTTGTTTTCGACGATTATTGGAGTAAAATTTTATTCCAATAATCTCCAGTTCTGAATGGAATAAGGGATGACGAGGGAGCAGAGGAATTAGTCCTATCGTGAAACGACAGTGTACAGGGATTTCTGATACGATTGTTAGTGGGATTACACTCGAAGTGGAATATGCGCGATTTGAATCTCAACAACGCGAAAGAACGAACGCTTTCTTCTCTCGTTTATTCGCCACCGTGGTCGCGGCTCTTCGATCCCCGTCGAGCCTCCGCGCTTAATAGCCTCCCTTGATTACGCTCTTCCGTTCCCCCGTTTTGATAGACCGCCATTAAAAAGCTCGCGAGGAATATTCCACCCCCCCCCTCCCCCCCGTGATAAGGGCGATCAGACGGCTCGTTCGATGGAAGCGTTGTTCCCTTGAATGGCATGCGAACTGGGAGCCGGGCAGGGCAGAGAGACCGCGGCCCTCGAGGACGAGTGGAAAGGGAACGGCGGTCACAGGAAGGGACGAGGAACGTTAAAGGAACCGATCGGGACGGGTGAGGGTGAAAGAGCGAACGTGGCCGGGCACGCCGTGAGATTCTCAGATAAAATATCCAATTTAAAGTTTCATCGTAATTTTACGATTCTTGGAAGTAAATTAATAGTATTATCTGCCTGGTGCCTCCGACCAAGTCCTCCACCCCCCCGAACACCACCCGCCCCCTACCCCCTTCTTCGTCATCTTCCTTTCCGTGTAAATTCACCCCCCCCCCCCTCCCCCCAATAACCCGCCGACGGTGAACCTGAACTTTGCAAAAGGAACTTCGAAAATAAGCAGCCTATTACTCATTACCCGTCGCGCTTATCGGTACGTCTCGGTGGGCGTTTCTGTGCGATCTTTCCGGTGGCCAGGAAGTTGGGAGTTCGGCACACAGAGGCGTGCTCTGGACGAAAGGCTTCCGCGAGACTTTTAAAGCGCCCCTCACTAGCCGTTTCTGGCTCCGCTAGCAGTCGATCCCGCCAGGGTTGCCCGTTCCGTTTCCAGGGTGATTTATGCACTTGTTGTTTGGCAAATTGAAGGGAGTTTTGGGTTCCCCGTTTTGTTCTGCCGGAAGTGGAGGGCGCGCAAGATGAACGGAGGGTTTTCAATTTCTTATTTATGCGTATTTGGAAGTTGCACGCTGGAGAGTGCTCTCTTCCTTGGGGCTAGTGGGCAAGTAGAATTTTAAGTTGCAGGAATGAAATGTTGGAATATTCTTCCTCGGCTGGTGATGGAAGCTAAGGTGTCTTCTAAAGACAACTGTTACAGAAGACAGTTTTAGTTATCGATAGGATTAAGTGCGTATAGCGTTTCGGGGGCCATTTATTCGTCGGGAAATCCCATCTACTTTCAATGGCCGATGGTACACGCGAGCGAACGCTGAGGAATATCCCGATTCCTCCGCGGACGATCCTCCCTGTTCAAAATTCAATATCGTGGAAACACGTAGCTGATATTATGATATTTCTAAACTCATAATACCCGGCCGAATAACATCCCGGTGGCATGACGCGAAAACGCCGTGGAAAGGGTGGCCGTTGGTCGGCCCGGGGGATGAACGGGGGTCGAGGGTCAGGAGTCAGGAGATGATCCCATATTGGAGGAGCTCTAACACAAAGTCACTGCGCCCGGGACCCACCCCACCCCCCACCCCCAACGCCGGTGAAAACATTCTGAATACGTTTAATATCCACATAGCTGTTATCATAACGGGTGGCTTGCGCAGAAACGATTCAATTTGCTTCATCTATCCCGTCCCTTTATTCAAAAGATTTTCGAGCTCGATTTTCTCGAAGGCCTCGCGGTCTTGAAGGGAACTTCGTTTCACGCATTGCAGCTATTATTTCAGAAATAACTGACTTCTGTTCCACGAATTACGTACTCAACGAGGTTTTAAATTCTTGTGTTCCAAAGGGGTACAGTCGGTGAAAATCGTCAAATGTGGCCTCTGAACCGAATTCGACTCGCGATGAGACATTCGAAAGCTTATGAAAGAAGAACCATTTGTATCGAGTTTCAACTTTATATCTCCACTCGGGGGGTAATAAAGGGCAAAAGTATAAAATCAGTTTTTTAACATAAAAGAATTTAAAAAAAATCGCAGGAATTCCTGTTACCGACACGCATATTACGGAATCGTTTCAGATTTTTAAATTGAAAATTCAAGATGTCAAAAATAAAAAGCGCCAAAAAATCTGAAAAATGCCGGTTGTGTATCGAAGCAATTGCAGAACTATAATTACATTTTTACTGTACGTACACATCACCGTTACTATTTTCCTGAATTTTTTCTCCGATTTTTCAATCTCTTGCGCCGCAGTTAAAATTTTAACGATGGAATACATTATCGGCATTGCATTATCAACTTGGCTAGACGGCAAGTAATTACTCCGTTAAGCCTCCCGAGCATAGACGAAGAAGAGGGGCGCATTAAAGAATCGAGACACGTCTCCTTTCCTTCGAGCAGTTAAATTCGATTTACACGGTCGTCGTACACAGAAGAAGGCAAGAAAGGCAGCGGCTATTTCGCCTGGGGGGGGGGGGGGCGCCTTTAAGCCGAAACGTGCCGCGATAATGTAACACGGCTCGGATAATGGAACTTATGATATATCATGGTGACGGTATGGATAGGGTGATCCTGCATTCACCCCGCCGCCCCCCTCTGCATGTTGTAATATCTTCCTATGAAGGGGCGCGGATGGCTTTTACTCGACGACACCGTGCAGATTAAAATGTATCTGACGGAGGAGAGGAGCCCTCTCGTAACACATTCTGCTCGAAGTCTTGGCTTGGGCATTGCTGAGGAAATTCGAATTGGTCACTATTCGAGAAAGGGGCCACCCTTTAATATTTACGGCATGGAATTGACACTAGTCACGGAGCATATTTAACCTGTAACGGGCAAGCGGAAGCTCAATTCCAGCAATTTTGTATAGGCAGATATTCCGTATAGCGAATATCTTGAATGGTTTAATCAAATCAGAAAGTAAATGGCACTAACGGCCACGAAATTCAATCCACTTACACGTTACGGTGAATATAGGAAGGAAAGACATTCCCGATGACTAAGATAAATCGAACAGGGCCCGCTTAATTATTTTCCACCCCGCACCCCGGCCTATAATTCATCCTGTGAGCTCAATGAGGATCAAACTCGCTGGCGTCTGCGAAAGAAGGAAAAAGGACGAGGGACGCGGCTCCACGGCCGCGTGGGTGATCATCGATTATCAGTGAATTAACCATTCAAATCGACGGTAACGAACGCGCTTACAAATCGCGCGGCCGCAGAGTTAAGCCCCATTCATCCGTCGTTGAACATTGGCGGAACCGCGTCCTCCTCTGCCGTGGCTACGTGAGATCCGTCGTCGCCGCAGGGCTTAAACGGCTTTAAGGATTTCTCTGAAGGCGCGAAACGTGCCCCTCGCACCCGCCGGGGATGCTCTCTTTTTATACACAATGCAAATCCCCCGGCTCCATACCGGCCGCGTAATAACGAAATTTCTCGGAAAAGGTAAATAGATTAGCCGAGTGGCGTGCGATGGAAAGGAAACGGGAGACGGGGACGATCAGATTTTAGAGGAATTTAAACGGGGAATCCTGTTCCATAGATTCGTCGTGTACGATCAGTTCGACGCGAGCGATACAAGCACTGTTGAAATTAATTCCCGTTGCCGATCGAAAGCGTTTCTACCGGCAGCGACAGGGGAATCAAAAATCTCAGCTTTCTCTGTTTGCACCGTAAAAACACAATGCGGGAACACTCGACAGGAAACGAGCGCTTAATGCCGCCTAACCAATGGGGACTATCAGTCGGCCGGCTTTCATCCCTCGAAATCGTGCCGTCGAGCCCCGCCGCGCCCCTCGTCCCTCATAACAACGCTCGAATCAGACGAAGTGTAACAAGCCCGTGATGCGACGAGCATGACGAGGATCTCTCGGTTGCCAGTCCTCGAGCAATCCTCGCGTTAGTCGAACACGCCCTTCCCCCGAGGGTGGAGGCCACCCATCCACCCCCCCAACCCCTCCTGGCCCGAAATGAACCGCAGACAGACAAGCGGGAGGCAGCGCTTTCAGGCCCTCGGCTTCTCGCGGCGCATTAACCTTAACGACCTTTTAGCGAGTTCTTTTTTCGAAGCGCGGCACCGGGGGTCGGATTTTTTCCTGCCAGTTCCTGAGATTGCCGTGTCGCCAGCTCAGCGCCTCTTAATGTTGCCTTTTTCCTGTCCTCCCGTCCCGCCCTCCAGCCGGGCCCTTCGTTTTTCCACCGCCCGGCGTAACACGTTCCCGCGACTCCAGTTTTGATGTACTATTAGCGCTTTCTCTCCCCACCTTCCGTCGCTGCCGTATTACTCAACGATATTACCGGGAGTTCTGCGCGAAGTAAGGAGTACAGGGGAGGTTGGGGATGGGATTGGACCGCGCGGAGTCGCTCCAGCAGGTTTCCGTCGCGGTGGAGCCTTCGAGGACTGAGACGCTAGGTTAAGTTTCTTAAAATCGTCGTTACTCCGGCCTCCTCGTTCGCGAGTAATCTTCAATGTATAACTTCAAGCGACGCGTCAGCATCGAGATTTAATCAAACTCTACTCGACGAGTCTCGATGCAAGTTAGATAGGAGCACCGGTCAGCCGGAACAAAATTCCCGCAAAGATTTCGCAGCATCGACCCTGCGCAAATTGCATCTTCCATCATGTTCCGCCTGGTCCGAGCAAGCAATGCGTGACAGACGAACGATTACGCGGGCGGAGTGGAAAAACCGGCTAGAGCATACACGGAACGTTATGCAAAGGATAATGTCCTACCCCCTTGGCCCTGCAACGACGGTAGGAAGGATACGGAGTATCCTTGCTTCCGGAATGGCGGATGAAAAAAATGAGGGGAACTTGCAGGCAGCGAGCGTGGCCAAGGAACCGAGCCTAATGGGAAGTGGAGGCTTAATTACAGGTTGCGGCGGATATTAAGGGTATGCACGGCAGCTCAGTATAAACGTTGCAGCTGTCGCGTGTGTGTCTATCGGCCGAAATTGACTGAGGCACGAGCTAACACAGATAGACGGAGGGGCATGGGGGGGTTAAATAAAGAGGGTTGCGGGTAGAGGAGAATTGGAGGGAGCGGGAGGAGCAGCGGCGTGGATAGATTGACAGATAAGTACCCAGTGATAAAAAGCTGCAGCAGCTGGCAACGAGAGACAGAGGGGTAGAAATAAGGTTGGCCGAGGACGGGGAGGAGGGACAGCTAGGGGGATGTTTTCGTTGAAGCTGGCCGCCGGTGTTTGTCGCTGTACCATCAAATGGCCATAATTCAAATCCAGTGGCAGCTCTGAAATAAACCAATTAGGGTTGCGCGCCAGCGGATATTAAGATCCCAGGGGGGGAATGGACGGCGATGCTATCGTCTTTCGCAGTGGTGGCGCGTCAATCGGCTCGCGGTGTGGTTTTACACGCGCGTCCCGCGCCACGTGCCGCGGAACGTACAAACAAACGGGGCGGCAAACATTATTGCGATATTGGGCACATAGTTGCACGAACGGGGCGACGGCGAGCAAACCTCTTTAGCACAAAGCAAATGGGGAGGTCTGATTCAACACGGCAAAGCTGCCGAAGCAAGGGTTGTGACCGTCCCCTGGGACGCGGAGGGTGACACTAATTTCCGAGTCGTTTGGTGGTAAGCGTGGATGGACTCTTTACGCCACGCCTGTACTAATGATACATTCATCAGTCCAACCCTTTGGCTCGCGTTTAAGTTTGTTTCTTCGCGGGAAGGTAAATTTGTGAAAAAAAAAGAGCGGTTAAGGGAGGAATACTATATATGGGCTAAAAACATAGCAAAATTTAGGATTTTTTTTTAAGAACCTAGCATTCGATTCATCTGAAATTTGGACCATGTTTTATGCAGCTTTGAAAAAGTTTCAGTGTTTTTTTTATATTCATTTTTAATAATAAATATAGGCGTTATGCGTCACGCCGGAGGAAACTCGTCGTCCGCTAGTGAGCATGATATTTACCTTCCAGGTAATCTGAAATAGAAAATTGGTGAACCAAAATAACGCTAAGATCTTTACTTCTTTTGTTACGCAAGAAAATTGGCGTAGAATTGGATAGCAAAAATTAAATGTTCAGAACTTTGAGTTCGAAAACTCTCGATACTGGTCAAAATTTTTTTTATTTTTTGCTGTTTCATCAACTTCAAGCTACAGATGTGTAAAATAAAACGCTGCTTCATTTTTCTCTTTCAGATTACGTGGTAGATAAATATCGTGCACACCAACGGACGGCGAATTTTGCGCGGCGTGATGGTCGATCATGCATAACTACTATATTTACGGTTAAAAATTAATATAAAAAAACCTGCAGCTTCTTCAAAGATGCATCAAAGCATGGTCCAAATTTCAGATGAATCGAATCGCTGATTTCTTAAAAAAAAAATCCCAAATTTTGCTGTTTTTAGCCCAAAGAATAAGATTCCCCCCTTAACGGGTAAAAGGGAAAAACGAGGAATATCCAGTTTTCGTGATTTTGCGATTTATAGAATCGTTTGATGGTGGCAACTGGGGCTACAGAACTATCAAATCACGAAGGATTATGAAGTTCAAATGCCCCCGTAAGATAAAATTAAATTTTTGGTACTTACACTGGCTAAAAACAGAAAGTGTCCATTTTGCACTGGAACACAACACGGACTGTCCCCAGTCTTTGCGTAAGTTCTGTCGTCAAGATAGAACCAGAAACTATGATAAGAGAATGGGCATCTTCCCTGCGCGAAAAATCTGTTATTATTTTCTTATTTATTTTTTTCTGATGCCTAATTAGGGTAAAAACTTCACGTTACGAAGAATGCAGATGAATTCATTGAACCTTATTTCTTGACAGTGGACTACATTAAAACTTCAATTTCTCGACGAAGCTGTTTCGTGACGTTCCCTGTTTTTCCCCCTCACCCTTCAGTTTTAGGAGCAGCACGGTTCTGAGGAATATATAGTTCTGCGAGATTGATGTTACGTATGCTATCCATGTTACTGTGGAAAAGTCTGCTGCATTTTTTTAAATCTGCTATGTGAAGTGAAGGGGACACCAGGATTTTGGTAGCAACTCGTAGCTCGCCCATGCCCGAAACTGCTGCTATTCATTCTCCTCTCTGGCTTGGCGATTCTGTCGATCGTCTAGCAGCCAGGGCATGAATGCTATCGATAAATCCCATCTGAGATCGCCGTAGTCACGCGAAATGCACTTCCTCCATTACGCTAACGCGAGTCCGAGCTGGCAATCATATTATAGCGTCCGTTTTGCCGTGGATACAAGAAAACGGATGCATAATCGTTCCTCCCTTCCAAGTTCATTTGAAATTCCATGCATCCGGGAAATGCGGATGAATATTCTGGCGATCGTGAAGATGCAACTAGGCGCACGAATCATGTATTCGGGAAATTATTAATTACTGGCGCTGAGCAAGCGCGATATGCTCCGAGCGCCGATGAAATTTTTATGCCTGTAACAGTGTTCCATGTTCATAGAATATCTGATGAATTTTATAGGAAAATATCGATCTGACAGAGGTCTAATCAAGGTTAATTGGGAATCACCGGTGCTCCGATACGTCTCTAAATATTTCGATGTCGCGAATGCATTTGAAATGAAACGATCGTGGTTCTTTTATCGAGAAGTTAGCGCGACAGGTGTCTAACGAACATACCAATACGATTCGAGTAATATTCTATTACATACAGGTGTTGGCATCTCTCTGTATATGTAATTCGGTTATTAATCTTAATCTAGCTTCTACTTAGATCCCCTTCTTCTCAACTCAATTTTACTCGTCGTAAATATAGAAGCTATCGCGCAGATAAGGCGCTATAAAGTCGTTGCAGAAATTGTGTATGAAACGGCGATGTCGTTATAAAAGTTTTATCGCATAATATTATTTAGTGGCTTATCCAGATTTTTATCCAGAGCCCCGAGTACATTATCGGCCATCTAGCCTCGTGCTACAATACCCTTAGATTAAAGATCGCAGCATCATACATCTTGTAAGTAGGCTATTCATGCTTTACGATTAGATGGCCCATAAGTAAACTCTGCTCAATATTTTCATCTCGCAATTATCTTCAAGCTTGCAATGATTACTTGGCCGACTATTAAATTCTAATGCTCCTCAATTACATTTCCCTGGCCTAGTGAGAAATAATACATAAGCTGCAGAACGGGCGACAAAGAAAGTAGGTAGCAGAAGTGTCGTAGGATAAGAATACGGTCACGGATAAAAATTACAGATCCCGGTCATATATTTGCCGTGAAGATGGTCTGCCACTGACTTCTCCCGCTAAGCTTGCCAACGCCTTTCGTATATAATAGCCGTATAAGTCTACCCAGCCAGCGTACAGCGAACTGTCCTTATGTATGTGGCCCTGGGAGGCTCGATTGTCTTACTGTCACGCGCAGATAGCGTCTGCTAAGTAACATTATCCTTTATTATACAGGACACACCGGCGAATTACGCGCAGAAACACCTACCCATTTTAACTTGCGAGAGCAAACTATCCAGCATCCATCTAAATGAAATTTATACGATAACTCAAGATTCGGGGACGAAATCACCCCTCGGCTCTCCATCCCTCTTACTGCATCCTGAGAAGCGTTGAAATTGCAAAGAAGTTTTTTAAACAAACGCAGTAAAAAGACTGATATGCGCACAGCGCAAACCATCCCCCGGAGTGCTCCACCACCCGATACCTCGGCACCAAACACGAAACTATCGAGGAACTGGCGTAGGAATCGCCAGAGGCTCGTCCTTCAGCGGCGCCGTCGAAGCGAGCATAATCTCGACCGGTTTCGCGTCGATACAACGGGAAAACTTCGCGCAGCTCGCCCTCCTCGGCGCCTCGCGCCAACTTCACTCCAGGAGACCCGTTAATTGCGAATACTTCCAAAGGAATATCGGCCAGGAGCCGCGATAAAATTCCACGCTCGCTGGCGGAAAGAAAGTCTCGCCTCTGGCCCCCCTCTCCGCAAACAATCTCTCCCCCGCGGGGTGGATCATCCGCGGGGAATTTGATAGATCCTCCGAGCAGTAGTCCCTCGGCCCCTTTCACCGACGCCATCGACGTCCGATTCCCCAGCAGAAAATCCGCCTTTGAAGCGGTCGGGAAAAGTTGTTGAAAGTTGAGAGCCTCCCCACCGTCGCGCTTCAACCCGCATCGCCGCCCTGTCGCCACCCGCCAAAGGCTCCGGATCTTCTCCGCCCGTCGCGGCGTCCGCGCCGACGACCCCGCAGGATCGTTCGAATCAACTTTATATAAGTTGGTCGCGTGTAAATCAAAGGATGCAATTAATCGGGCCCCTGATTGCAATACTTCGCGGACTTTGAATATCCAATTTCTGCCGCGGAAAGCTCGCTGGCCCGTGCCCTCTTCGCGTCTCCGCCCCCCCCGGATCTGCTCCGTAGCTTCGCCCCCTCCCCCCCCCCCACCCCCTCCCACCCACCCTTCCCACCCGGGGCTAGCGTTATCTCCTTGCTGGACACACCGTTCGACCGGCTTCTTTGTGAGTCCCTCCATTCGAGCTCCTCGCTGAAGTTTTCAACGGAGTTTCAATTTCCGAAAGCCGGATTGAAAAATTGTTGTCGCTTTGGGACGATCGGCGGGAGCGCGCCCAAAGGCCGCGCGGCCCCTTTGAGGATTTGCTTAATGCGTCGAGTCGATGATGGTGTCCTGCTGACCGTCGCGGGGACGCGCGCTGCGGGGTTTTCGAGCTTGCAGGCGGCCAGTGGACGTATGTAGTTTCTGGCTAGGTCCTATGCTTGAACTTTCGCATTTTATGCTTCCTTTCTACCACCACTCCGTACGTAAGCTTCGGGATCCTCGGTTTATTCCACCTGTTTGGAGAGCCCGGATATAGCCCAATGTTGGAAAGCGGGGGAAAAAAGTGGCGAAGAATGTCTTCCGACGCTGTTTCTGGCGATCTAGGACGACCCGTGACCTATTTTAGGGGCCGGCCGATAACGATGCAAATCGGGCCTGCAGAAGGGGGATCCAGCGACACGTCCGTTCAGAATGCCCTAAGATAGTTTGCAGTACGTGTAACGTCCGTCTTTACGACGTTTCACCAGCCGGCTGAAAATTTTTCCCCGCCTCTGGTCGGAATCTCGTTTGCAAGGTACGCGCGCGGAATATCGAGATCCGTCGGGGCCAGACATTCTCCTCCGGCTCTTTGCCGGATTAACTCAAAATACCTGGCGACACACTGGAACGCGAGGCTTCGAAAACGATATCTTCATGGATTACTGCGTCTCTGTGCATCGGGGACCAGTGAGAAGTTCCCATCGTTTTAACTCCCTCCAAAATGAACGTGCCCCAGGTTCGAGGGTTGAGGATTCGGGCTGGAGCCTTCATCGTGCTTGTCAGGTGTTGGGATACGTCACTTCTGCGAGTAGTTTTAACGGGATTTAAGGGGTCAGTCCACTGTGACGGTTTGAAAAATTAAGTTATTTTTAATGATTTCTTTTCTCCGTAGATAAAACATACAATGCAATGCATATTTTTGGTATTTATTAAGCTACTCTTATATTATATAAAGAAAATTTAAAAGAATTTTTTATTTTGTTTAAAAATTTTAAACGCGATTATCTCTAAACAACATTTTTTCAACTTCGATTTGAATCGATTGGAACCTTCGTTTTTGAATTATCACTGCAACAGGAAAGAAACATTTAAAAAAAAAAAACTCTTTAATTATTCATCTGTAGCGTCATATATAATGCATAGTTTTGACTAAACAAACATGGTTTTTAAAGCTTAGGATGTTAATAATCTTCACGCCGAAGTACAAGTCCCAGTTTCAATTTGTTTCTATGTAATTAATTGAAACAGATATGCTTCATTTTAGACAGGAACGCAGAGAGAGGCAAAAATTGGATGGATAAGCTAAAAGTGTGCTTCAGACAATGAACTTTGCAGCATCAAATGAGCTGCCAACATTTTCCCAGCTCAACGTTCGTGACAATTTTGAAATTATATGGAAACAAATGATTACCCAATGGTACCGAAATTATTAAATTTCCAACGGTCAGTTACGGATTAAATGAGCAGTATTAATTGACGTAGTTAATTTTAATGTTTCCTTTAATCATTAACAATTAATCATCGCGCTTAATAGAATTCTGAAGAAGACCGACATTCATATCCCATTACCATTCCAACGATGGACACTTAATTAAACCATTTTACATGATATTAATGTAATATCTCATTGTTGGGTCATGGTTACTACGAGTGCAGCTCATTGTACCCGAAATGCTATCGGTTTCACCGACGAATCCCATTACCTTGGGGGTTTCAAGCTGCTGAGTTGACTGATATCTACTCAAACAGAAAGACTATACCGTCAGAACTACAGTTGTGGAAATTTAAGTCAAGGTTTGCTTGAATAGTAAAAAACACCGTCTATGTAGAGCACCTTTTTTGGTCTACTATTGATATATCCAATGTATGATTAATCTATGCATAAATTAAGCACGAACAATTAAGGGGGGAATCTGGCGTAATGGGTAGAAATCAAGGTGCTTTTGGGTAATTTTTTGTAAGAAAACTATACGTGTAATTTTTTTAAAATTTTCAGGTACTATTATTGTGTATTTTAAGAAGTGAACAAACATTTTTTGATATCAAAATAACGCGGTAATCCCAAACGGCGCAGGTGTTTCGGAACGACCAAGTAGTTCAGCTGCGGGGACTATAGGGTCCGTTGTAGTGGTCTGAAACCAGAAAACCAAATAGTATTGTGTTTTTAATAGAGTTACGCTATAGATGGACCTCAATCTCGAATAAATTATCAAATTTAATAATTCTCCGAATTCTGAAATTATTTTTATATAAAAAAATATTTGTTCACTCCTTGAAATACATAAAAATATAGTCTGAAAGTTTCAAAAAGATGACAAATAATTCCTAAAAAGAACCTTAATATCTGCCGATTACACTAGGTTTCCCCGTTACGATAAAAAAATTTGCCTGTCCTCCATGATTTTTTTTCAACAACTAATGTACAAATTTGAATGTTGTTTTTTTTTTGTTAAATGTTTATTATTCCTTGCTGTGTAGAGTTGTACTTTTCACATCTTCATACATTCCCCCGAACATCCATAAGTCCTTCAATGAAAAAGAGCCACCCCCAAGTCGCGCGACACAAGCCCCCAGCCGATAAAACAGGATCCATCAAATTGTCCCTGCAGACAAGCTTTCGTTTCGCAGATGCTTGCAGAAATTCCGCCGAAGACTGTACTTCCTTCCCCTCGTCGCAGCGTAGCCACAGAGGCGCCGAACGGGGGCGAGATTAAAAGTGAAAAATCGCCCCCGACTACGCGGCGCCTTTAAAACGGCCAAACAAAGCCGCGCCGGGGTTAAAAAGGACCGGAAATTCCGCGGAGTCGGCGTATTCCGGTATCTACGCGTGCCCCCGGCGCCGTTCCCCCCGGTAAATTTTCCGCGTAAACTCGCGCGCGAATAAATTCATTTGTTATGAGAGCGAGAGCCCGCCGTCAGACGTTATCGGACGAAACGCGTCGGAATTGCTTAACGAAACGGAATTGCTGTTCGCCTACGCTTAACCACCTCCCCGTTTCACCATCGAGCCACCAAAACCGCCGCGTTTCTCGTTCCGTTGCCCCGTGCCCGCTGCCTGTTCCCCTTCAACCCTTACTCCTTTCTCTATCATACTTTATTAGTTACCCTCCAATCGCTTCCCTGTTTCACCAACCCCAGTCTGCTTTTGTTCACCCTAACGAAGAACAATCGAAACGATGCACTGTTTCTAAAGGGATGAACAAACTTCTGTTTATATTTCAGCCTCTTTTTGTCATCGTTTCCTCCCTTCGTTCCTCGCCATCGTTGGGCGTTGTTCCTCAACTCAGCTCTAGTGCTCTTCGTCTTATATTCGCAGCATCCGTTGTATGCCCCAGCTTTATCGTCGCAATGTCCACTTGTCGATTTCAGAAAGGGGTGTCAGCTCTAAACTGCGTGCTCGTTTTAGGGGAACGGAATGCAGCGATTGGACAACAAATTTTAATTATCACACCGCGGGAGTGGGTCCTCGCTGGAGCGAAATTAATCGAGCCAGTCATCCAACGGGAAATCGATGCGGTCAGCAGAATTTTCGGAAATTCGATTGCACGAAAGCCAGTTGGGAACAATTAGGCCGCGCCCGACGATGGGAGTCACGAGAAACTCCCTCCTTCAAAGGCGGCCTCAAAGGGTTGCCCCAAGCGCAGACATCGGGGGAAGTCTCGAGGTCCCAACTACGTTCTTGCGAAACAAAGAGGGACGTGTGGGAGCAGGTACCATTGCTACTCTATTTCTCACTGTACCTCTCAGCTCCGAAAGTACGCCAACATCGGTAAATTTCTTCCCCAAATTAAATGGCCCCAAGTATTACGTCGGTGTCGTAGAACTGAAATTCACTGGCTGGTAGCTGTAGCCGCGATAAATATTAACAGCTATATACTAACCGCCCTTCCAGATCAGAGAGGGAGGAATTACAGTGTTCAGTAGCAAAACGTTTGTCCCTTCTTCAATTACGATGCCATTAAAGAATATTACGGACCGCCGCTGTAAAAACTCATCCCCCCACGAAGCTTCGCTCAAAACGTAATGAATCGAAAAATTTAATGGCCCCGCCGCTCGTTACGAGTCCAGTAAACTTCTTGCTCGTTTGAAAATGCTCGCGAGCGGCTGTCCTCGTTCGGTTATTTTTAATATTCACCCGAGTCGCGAGGTATTTTTATCGCGACAATTAAAACGAATTCGGTCCACTTGATTCTCGTGCGCAAAAGCCAAAGTGAAATCAATTAATGTGCCTGTGGACTCGAGACCCCTTGAAACTAACTAATCCTCCATTAACATCGACAGAGAGATGCGGTGTTTTTTAACTTCCCGCGGGGACACCTGTCAAATTCGATGACACAGTTCGCTCTCTACTGCGACGACACTGTCGCGTGTAAACATTATTATTCAAGACGCCGTGTGACATCAGAAGCAGAATGTATTTCTACGCCTACCGAATCGTACCGACGAACGTGCGGATGAGGGAATATTATTAGGCCCGAAGGGCGAGTAAACGGGGCGAAGACAAGCTGGGAAAGAAGAAAGTGAAGGGCAGAAGGAAACTGTCGGTGAATAAAAGCCTGCCTGGAATGAAATCAAATCACCAGCAGGCTTCACCGCGACTGGCTGGCGCCGACATTTCGCGCGTGATTTGCAAACGCGAAATTTAATTTACCATGTATTTATGGAGCGGCTCGCTCGCGCGATAAGCGTCTTTGTGCTTTGTAGTCCAGTTAAATTAGGATCCGCCTGTGCGAATATCCCAGCGAGCTAAATTTTTGCACGGGCCTTTATTTCGTCGTTTTAAATTATCCCGCAGATCGGCCATGTTTCCGTCTATTTTCGCTGGGCTATTGTATTAGAAACATTACGTGGACCATTTTCCGTCGGCCTGGAGTCGTACCATTTTGATCAAACCGCGTAGATTTTGATGACTAGGGGGTGAGTTCCCTTTCGATACACAGACTAATTCCTAGGGGACAACCAATGTGAGTATATCTAGGTTTTGAAGAAGTAGAATAATAACAAATAGGTCTCTATATATTCGAGAATTGAACTAGGAAGGACCCTCTGCACGTTTAAAAGGCGACTTCCTTCGGGTCCTTCTCAAACTCAAAGCTGCCGTGTAAGAACGAATGGTAAAGAGACTATTCCCCCATACCTTTACGGTAGTGAATCGTTCCTTGCTTTCTTGGCCCTGTAGGACAATTTATGGTTACCTAAGGAAAGAAGAAAAAGAGGAAGGAACAAGGAAGAACGAGCTTCTCCGAGCAGGCTTTGACGCGTGCCCGACAAAAGCGGTATCGGCTTCGTGTTGAGAATAACGAATAAAAAGCTCGCAATTACAATCTCCCCCAACGAGAGGTGGAAGAAGCTCGAAGGGTCGAGGAGCAAGGAGAGAAGGAAGGTAAAGGGGTCGTCACGCTCTGGCCGCCGTAGCCACCCCTTACTCTTTTCCTTTCCTGTTCGCAATCCCTGAATCTCCAATGCAAATAACTGACAGTCAGAGTCGAGAGAAAGTGTGTGTGTGTGGGGGGGGGGGGGCGTCGATGAGACCGAAGGAATAATCAAAGAAGTAGCAACGGTAGGAAAAACCATGGCTGGAGAAGTGGAGCCGTGATAGGAAAAGAATCGACGCATGGCCTCCTTAGAAACTTTAATGACATTTCTTATTTCCACTCGCTCCTCGGAATCCCGTCGACGACTCGTCCCATACCCCCGCCCCTCCGCCCCTCCGTCCTCTTCATCATCATCGTGAAAGTAATTTTCCACATCGGAACCGTCTCGCGGCTACTTTATTTGCTTTCTAAACTTTCCGCACTCCTCGTTGATTAACGACGTTTCCGGTGGTAGCTATTGCGGGACGGCGTGGTAAGTCGGATCCGCGATTAGACGTCAAATTGACGAGCGATTTGAATTAGTTATAGACGTCTCTGGTTTAAATGCACCCCGCGCCGCGGACTTCCAGCTTCTGACTAATCCGCCTGGCCGCCTGTATTATTCAAGCTGCTGATTTCAAGCGTCAGTTATTTAAAGGATCCATATGCTTCGTTTCGGAACGCGCGGCGCACATGGGACGGATTTCGATTGTCGGAAGTGCAGGTACCGAATGATCATCGAGGATATTGAAAGTATCTCGGTGGATTTGGAAGGGGATGGGATTGGAACTGACAAGCCTCCTGCGCATTAATGCTTTCCGCTGGATTCTTTTAAATATTCCAGCACTCTCGGTGGTAACAATCATTCATTATCCACCTACGCGAGAAGCTCCTCAAGATCGTCTGAATAAATCATGTTCGTAAATCAAGTCGTCGTAGTTGGAACTCAACTTCTATAGTCTTTCGTCCATATGAAAGTCCAACGCGTATCGAGCCATTGGAGCGAAAACAAAAAAAAAACGAGCGATAATTCCTGCTCGAAGGCGGCACAGATTTCCCTTTCGTTTCTGAAGTACGCGAAGTTCTTGAGCGGCGAGCACTGACCGATCAAGTTTCGCCGTTTATTTCAGAAGCGTTTCACCCTCGGGTATTTACTTCCCTCGGCTCTCTTCGCGTCCAGAGAGGCGGAACAGAAGAGGCGGAGCGGGGACGATGATCCTTGAGCTACTTCCAAGCAGTCGTGCATCGACGCTCGAAACAAATTGCGCCTGTAATTATAGCGCCCTACTTCACCTGATTACGGGGGCTGCCGAGCGAGGCCGAGTCACGGGGGCTGGATTTCGAAAAAGACGTCGACGAACCCTAAGGAACCTAATGCTCCGCCTCATTCTCGTTCTCCGCCCGCTAGAAACTTTCGCGTCCCGCAGAACCAATATCACCGTTTTGGAATCCTTTGAACAATATTATTCGACGAGCACTCGACGCGTTCTTGAAGATCCTTCGCCTATTCGCTCGGCTGTAATCGAGAAACGAGGTTGCCGAGAAGTCCTTAAAAATTGTTGCGTCTTCGAGAGGATTTTGTCCGCATCGAGGGAAGAATATCTGAAACCAGGGGAAGAGGACGACGCGAAGGGAGGAGGAATTATTTTAATGATCCCCGCGAAGGTAGCATCGACAGGTATCCGTAATTGATTCCTTTTTTCGCGGAGAAACACTCGCGATCCTTTGTCCCCTCGTCGGGTGTGTCGTGCTCGGCCGTTCTTTCTCCCCGTAAAGGACGAGACAATCTCAATCGTTCGCGCTTTCTCAAAACGTCTCCGCTCGGGGGCTGAAAGTGTCCCGCAGGAGTGCCAGGGGTTCGTTTCCCCCCGGGGAGGGCTGGGAGAAGGGTAAATGAATAGCGACAAGTTGCGCCGGGCTTCCTGGCGAGAATAAAGACGGAGGAAGCGCCGGGGGAGCGAAAAGAACGGCAGCTGAGAGCCGATACAGGCCATTTCGACGCGCCTCGCCGTTTTTCGAGGAACAAATACGATCGCCGTGCGAGAATTTCGGCGTGTAGAAATAGTATCGACAAACAGAACCGCGCGGGGATTCTCGGAGGATTCCGCAGGAAGCGCTTCGTTACTCGCGGGATTTCGAGAGTCTTGATTTTATGGACGGAAATTCATATATGCGTGGGGGAGAATAGAGAAGAATGGAAGGGCAAGGATTTGTGGAAGGGGACAGAAAAGGATTCGATTTCGGAGGCTAAAGGCTGACCTTTATGTACGAATCTGAAGCGAAGCTGATGAAGCTGATGATGAGACTGAATCATTAAGCAACTGGCGCCTAGCTTCCAGTATTGTGCAAAACAATGCTCGAAAGGGAGCGGACTTTCCTCGATCGCGAATAAAAAGGAGGAATAATTTAAGGGTAAAGGAGCGTCAAGTACCTACTCGCCCGAATCTAGTGAAGCAGTGAGAAATATATCAGACTATTATACTGCCGTGTTAATTCGAAAAGCCGTATCTGCAACTTTCACTTATTGAATTATTGCTGCCAGGTAGCAGAGGAGTAGTTTATCTATATGTGTGTTAAATAAGAAAGCTATATATGTATTAAAACTGAAGATATAACAGTTTACATTTGGGACGTATTTGAAATCGATCCATGATTTTGGGCGTATCTACCAAAGTTTCCTATGGAGTTTGTGAAATATTTTACGGGTTTGCCACAAATATTTAGACACCTTTTTATCCAGATTTAATGTTTAACCTAATCCGATTTCTATAACATAGGTACCGATGGCATTGCGCAGAATACTGAAAGTCATTTATCTCAGAACCACCTTTCGATCAGATACGCCCTTTTGAATTAAGCAGAGAAGCCTGTATAAACAGCTTATTTTTGTATCAATTTTTAAGAATTTTTCGCAAAAATACCAATGCGCTAATCCTGTCGTAACTTTAACGGTACTTTATTTAACATCGTAACAAGTAAACAAAAATTATAACAGTAAAATTAAAATAATTATAAAAGAAACAGAGGAGTATCTGAAATAGTTTTTTTCAAGATGCAAAACGGCGCCGGTTGTAGCGTCTCAGGTAGAATATATTTTTTAAATGTTTTAGAAGCGATGTAAGGAAAAAAATTTCTTTCTATTTCTCGTTCGATTTATACGGCCTTCTCCGTACAGAGAAGATATTATAATCCTGCTTTCAAGAACCGAGTGTTTACAGTATCAAACGGTGAAGTATCCATCTTGTTTACGTTCGAACGAAAGACCCGCCAATTAGGGTGGACGACATATCAGGAGTGCAAGCCAAAGAAAGGCGGAAAGCCAGTCGTCCAGGTGTGCTCCGAGGCTGACGCGATAGACAGAGCCGTCAATTTTAACAGAGGCACTGCCAACTGTGAAAACAGGCCGGAGCCATCTTTCAGGTGGCACTCCACGCGTATGGTTTGCGGAGATTCCTGAACAACTACCGCGGCAAGGTCAATATTTTCCTTGGGAGTTGCGCCTACCCGGAGCCTCGCCGTACGGCTGGAATCGTGTTTTATCTCGCCCTTCGGGTTCGCATGGCGCGAAAGAGATAATGAAAAGAGAGAAACCGCGCGCGTCCCCGTGGGGAACGCAACGGCGAGGGAGAAATAACGGGCCGGAAAATTGGAGCGATCAATACGCGAAACGAAAGATCGAACATCGACGAAACGAAAACTGGTTTACGCCCGCGGCTTTTATGAAACCGTCATACGTTTTCGAGTTTCATTGAATTCTCGAAAAACCGTAGTTGTACAGGGATGGTCCGGGAAAAATGGTGAGCGGGTAAAAAAAATACCACAACAATTCCCCCAAAGAAAACAATCGGTTAAAACCCGGCGAAGCGTAATCTCTGCTTGGAGAATATAAAAACATAGGGTGGCACGCGCATCCCTTTTAGAATTCTTCTACAAGCAAATTTCTACCCCTCGCGCGCCGAAGAAGGTACCAAAAGAAGGCTTACGGAACTTCCACCCGCCGCCATTGAAAGTTAAAGCGTCGAATGCTGGTCAAACGCCGCAGCGAAAGTGATAACCACGAAATTCCGTGGAATCCTTTCACGAGGATCGATGGAGCGACCTTGAACTCCTCCGTAATCCTAGCCGTGGGTAGGTATAATAAGACAGCCCCACCGAAAGCCCCCTCTGCACGGGGGCAAGAAACCACGGGATTATTTTCCGATGGTATCGTCCGGCTCGGATAACTCCCCTCGAAGGGTTGGGGGGGGGGGGGGAGAGGGGAGGACAAAGGGCGGGAAGGGAGGACTCTATCGTCGCGAAAGTGGCCCCGAAGTCAATCGACTCGAGATTTGAATCTCGGCCCGAACGGCCGTGAAAAAGAAAGGGCATCAGACAGAAACTGGATTCTCTCTCGAGAAATCGAATTCACTTCCATCCGGCCGAGGGATCCGGCGAAAACGTTCTGGAGAACTCGAAGGGATCCTCGACTAACTGGCCATTAGACTGACGGACCCCTCGGGGTGGGGGGGGGGGCAGGGTTGAAATACGGCCGTCAATCGATCTGATACGATGGACGAATCTATTAAACGCGCGTGTACACGCGTGGTAGGTAAACATTGATTAGCTGTCGACTGTAATTGTAAAAGGGACGCGACGTCATTGACAATGGGGACGGACTATTACGCTGAAATGGATGCGGAAGATAATGCGTGCAGATTCGTTGCTGATTGTGCTCGGAGCTTGTTTTAATATCCCGACATTCAATTTAGAATTTCATAAAGCTGAGGCTTAGTGCGGAAATTTAGCGAATGTAGCGAGAAAGGTAGCTTTTGAGAATGTGGAATAGAGCAGCAATCTTTTCCCGTCTATTTCGTCAAAAGTGTTTCATAATAAATTTGCTTATTGCAATAATGTCTCGTTATCGGCTCGACGAGCGTGGCTGCCGGCGAGCTTATAACGCATAACGCCGATTATTCCGAACCGCCAATGAGAGTGTTGCTCGAGGACTCCTAGAAATGGTGGGGATATGGATCGAGCATAGAACGCATAGTCGAAATGAGCTTATAACGAGAATTTACTGTATCGTGCGATGCTCGCGAGTGAAAGAACACGATCATTGCTCGGACATCTAAATAAAGGTGTTTCGCGGATAGCTTGGCTCGAGGGTCCCTCTCCGTCCTCGATTCTCCGGATGCTCCTACCGCGACGGTGTGTCCTCGGCTAACCACGCTACCAGCCAGAAGAGGTCTCGACACATAATCGATATTCAATCACGTACGACGACATCTTCGCCGGTTGCCCCAGTTTGGGAACAGGCGGTGGCTGGCGACGGTGGTTTTCGTCGTTCGTACACCCGACGGGAGGGTAGAGAGGGCCACCGGAAAACTCCCTACCCACGGCTGAATTCTGGGATCCCAATATGTCTCTCATAGCTGGCTGACGGCGTCTTCTCAATTTCGTCGCCGGGCTGGCCTGGACACGCAGCGACCACGGCGGTTGGTAAGACTTTCCACAGGGGCAAGGAAACAGAAACGGCAACCCTGGAGGAACCACCGTAAGCTGTCTGCGGTTCTTAATTTCAACGGAAACAGAAGCGAACTTGGAGGGAGACGCCTGGATCGAAACGTTTTGGATTACATTTTCAGGGGTGGATTGTATCCCGACGTTGAGCTTACCCAGGGGATCCCTAGAGCTCAAAATTTTCACTTATCGTCACTGTCTAAACGCAACTTTGTAAAACCATGCCCCGGGGGAACTCGAATGCCTCACAGTCTCGATTCACGGTAGGCAGCCGGAATGTAGAGGGGAGTCCCTGATTGTGTCTTCTTTTGTTACAAAGGGAGTAACCATTTTCAAGTACAGTGCGGAATTTTTCTATGAACGGTGCGGAATCTATCGAGAGAGAGACCTCTCCAAGCGAGACGTTCTACCTTTCGATCTTCTTCCGAAGGTTCTGCAATCTACGGAGTGCGCTCTATCCATTTTCGGCATACCTTTCGCTCGCAGTTGTCGCGAATACGGAAATAGTTGTTGCTTACACTGCAATGTTAATTCAAAAGGGCGTATTTGCAACTTTCGCTTAAATTGTGTTATTTCTGCCAGGTAGCACAGAAATAGTTTATCTATTTATGTATATTAAATAAGCGAGCCATATCTAGATTGAAACTGAAGATATAACAATTTATATTTCGGACGTACCTACGGACGTACTTACCGGTTCGTTACAAATATTTAGATACCTTTTTATCCAGATTTAATGTTTAACCTCGCCCGCATTATATAATTAGGTAGGATACTCTGTTGCTCGTAGTCGATTCATTCGATCATACCTACGTTAGTTACCCGCGTAAAAATTCACGTTTAACATAATCTTCTATACCGATCGTATGTGGAGCTTAATTAAATTAGCTGATTTGAAATATTAATGTCCACAAAGAACTGCGAGGCGAGCGTACAGTTAACCAACTCGAATTGTAGCTACCGAAAGTACCGTAGATTTACCTTCGGTTTAACGCAGATAATTGCAGATTCCTCGTTCCATACATGAGATTAATTGCCACTCATTGTCAGTTACATATTGACCAGAGATGAACAAATAACGAGCTGCCTTTTTAATTACGCGGAGAGGAAGCGATCGAAGATAAAAGGAAAAGTTATTCGCGCTGATCTGTTCGCAAGATGAATCGTTCAATTTCGGAATTTGATGCACACGAGGCCAAGCAATTTCCTCGGTCTGTTCTGTTGGAAACAACGGAACGATTCGTTTCACGCGTTAAACATATTTCTGCACAAAGAATCGCCTCGCGCTACGATTTCCGTTCCCAGCTACGGTTACAAAAGGGAGAGCGTCGCGCGTTTTCCGCGTCGGTGTTGCCGCCCCCTACCCCCGGTTTACGTTAAATCAAGCAATCAGCTAAAGTGCACCTTGCCTGCGGTTTCCACGAGAATGCCGATTCGACCGGATTAACTTTAATCCGAAGACGTCGATATCACTATTCTTCGAGCGTCTCGGGAACGCTGCCCTCTAAGAGTTATAATATCCGTGAACAAAATCGGTAGAGGGCGCGCGCTGTTACTGGAAAATCTGCGATCGTCTGTGTTTCTTAGGAAGTATGCGTGCTGCATATAATTCGACGTTCAATTTTACTTAACGCAGAGGCGATGTTTGAAAAAAAAAAACACAAAATGGTTTCTAGAAGATGCGATTCGATCCACGCGATTATTCCACCCTAACCCAATTGTTCCGTCTCGACGCCAATTTCATTATGGCAGATACACTGAAAAATAGAGAAGTGCAGTTTGAATTATACTACGTGATTGGGATTTCCACGGTACGCTGGGCAGGATTTAGCAAACTCCTGATCCGATCACGCAACGCCCTTAGTTTGGAGGACAGGCGTGCGGGGGTCGAGCAACAACCGGAAGCCCGATTCCTACCACGAACGAGTAAAGATGGATATCTGGTCGGCGGATTTAATATATGTGAGGGTCGATTCACCCGGAATTAATTAAGACTGTTCCACGAACGTCGATTGCCGTCATTTAGAAATGCCCGATAAGGAATTACCTCGCCGGTCTACCGGCGGCATATCGGAAGATTAACGTTGCGCGTTTCTTACCGGGTACTGGGAAATGCTTCGGGCTGGGTTCAAAAGATCGAGTGTACCGCTGACTTTCACCGCAAGATAGAAAGAGACAATGGTGCAATTAATATCTTGCCTATTGCAACGCTTTGTTTCCCACCCTTCTATCTGTTACATCGGGAACAGAGCTTAAGTAGTAATTACTTATGGGGACTAGGCAGTCAGTACGCTCGAAAATCAAGTATTTTTTGCGAATTGATTGCAACGAGATGAAAGCAAGCACAGAGTTTTCCTTTTACACAATGTTTATTACTATAGCCCGTTTTGTACCTTTTTTTCGCAGAGCCTAACGTTATCGTATGCTGCGGCTATACGAACCAAAAATTTTTCAATCTAGAAGCATAAAATATTAGTTAAACATACGTATTTTCAGTTGGCAATAAAGATTTCTCGTAGAAAGTTACATTTCATTATAAACGAATGCCTTGAAAATAGCCTTTACTTTCGACCGTCACAGTGGCTTCCCCCTCAACCATCCCGATGGACGTCCGCTGATTCATTTCAGTTATCATTGTTAATATCACTAGCAACGAACATCCGCACTCCTCGTAATTAAAAGTTGTATGCCCGGTGTTTGGAGAGCTTGCGCGTATTGTTGAGAAATTTAACGATATCAGTTCGCCGAATGAAATAGCTGTTACAGAATGTACTACGAAAGTTGCGTAACGGCCACGCAAGGTAATCAGTCGAAACGAAGCGTATAAATGCCCCGCACTTGCATATCCAAATTACGTATATACATACGTGTCGATTTCGATGCACTCCGAGGCTTCGACCAGCTTCCGATCGATCCAATTCCCGTTGCTGGGAACAATTTCTCGTCGTGAAGAAAGCCTGCCCCTAATCGACTCCATTCGCGTCATCCTCCTATGACTTCCTCCTCCCCATTCGCACCCCCCTTCCCCCAAAAAAGAGAGAGAGAGAGAGATAGAGAGAGAAAAAGGAAAGAGTCGCGCGATATTTAGCGAACGCTAGAAGCATCCGGCGGGAAGGAATCGACAAAAGGGGCGCGTCATCGTGAAAAGCAGCGACGGAAACAGCAATGACCCGTGGAAAGCGACGAGACATTCGTACGGCAATCAGGCTGAAGCACGAGGGACCATTCAAGTTGTGGGCTTTCATCGTCGCCTTACAAGTTCCTCCACTTTTCACCCCTCTTCGCGGCTTTCCGCCCCGTCTGTCCGCCGCTCCTTTCCGCTCGTTCTTCGGGCACGGAGCTCCCATCCACCCCCTCCCTCCCCACCCACACCCCCGTCCGCCCCTGCTTTCTTCACCCCTTTCCCGGGTCTTTGAGATCCCTACCGAACTGTATATAAAGTGGCGCCACCTAAATTGGAAACCGCAGCTTTGTCGATGCTATTGCTACCATCCCCGTTCTCTTTGCGCCCCCACCCTGGTCGTTTCTTTCCTCCCCATTGAGCCTGCGGCCACCCACTCGAGCCGAGTCCTGCCGCGGTCAAGATGGATCGTCGCTAGAGTTGACACTGGGGCTGGATTTATTGGCCCCAGCCTGGTACCCCGTCGAACTTGCCCCGGCCACGGTGCTCGCCGCTGGAAAATTCGTCTGCCCTGACGCTTTGATAACTTCTTTCTTCGCGCCCCGCCGAGGAAGCTTCGTGTCGGCTACACGCAGGGGATGATCGTCACTGGGGAGATTCTTCCGTGGAGGCCTGGATCTCTTAGGTTCTCGGTTGTTACGGTGGGGAGGAAGCTCGAACGGGTGACAGTTTCCTCGCGAAGTTGTTCGCGCGTCGGTGGTGTGCCGTTATCCTGTTTACCCGAACCTAGGTATCGATGGAAAATTCAGCGAAACGGCCCTCTTAATACCGGGGGTAGGGGTAAGGTTCACTCGTCTCTATGTGCGTGGAAATTGGAAATTAACCGAAGCAAGCTATCATAACCACCGTAGCCGAGCTTAGTTTACGGAAACCCAATACAAAGCGTAATAAATACCCTTTGCCTCCAGTCAGGAAGTTAAATATTAATTAACGCGGCTGGCTAATGGACCGTTGAATATAAACGAACGCGAGGCTAAGAGCCTCGAATCTGGTATCGTCACGTTACGAGCGCAGCTTCGTTTACACGGCGTCAACCGCACCGCGAAAGAAGGCGCCCTGTCCTTCTCGCTTGGCCGAACAATCGAAATGAAAACCCGCGGCGAAACGATCCGTGGAATCGAATTGCTGTTAATTACCCTGGGAAGAGGAAGGCGCGTCGCGAAGCTGCATTTCCTTCCCCTAAATGATCGCGATAGGCTTTCCCGTCCGAGGGGGTGAGAGGGGACCCCGAAACGACGAGCCGAAGGGGGTGGGATAGTCGGTTGAAGGAAAGACGAGGGTGGAAGGAGAAGTTTGGGAGTACGCCTCTCCCGCGGGCTAACTTAATTTAAAAACACAAAGAATTCCCTCCGCTCAGGAAATAGACGAAGACGTGTTTTTCCCGGAGAAAACTCTCGCCCGCCTCCATCAGCTGCGGCTCGCCCCTCTCCACCCCTCCCCGCTTTCCCGCTTTCTTCCACCGCTCATCCAGCTTCTCGATACTTTGAGTACGCTTTCACACCTCGCGACCACCGTCTCGGCTTTCCTAGCCCCCTGGAAAGTCGACTCGAACCACGTGGCCGAGAAAAAGGGTCCGTTGAGGATGCGACTAATTCTCTCGCGCCATCGGCCGCGTTTTAAAATGGCGAGCTGTTGGATTACAGCTCCTAAAGCCTCCCCTTTTTTCACACATTCTCTATTCTTCCTCGACTACGCGAGGATATGGACTCCCTATTACAAAGAGAAGAAGGCTTCGTGCGCTACTTGCAAGGGTTAAAAAGAATGCGGGTATAATTTTTTTACGAAACGTTTGTCCCTTCAGCGAGTCCTCGTCAATCTTAATAACTTTCATTGTAAACAGTTTTTAGAATAAGCCACGTGTGAGAAGTTACAAGATCATTGTTACAGGCCCTTTAGGTGGCGCGCTTGACCATATACCGACCTATATCACTTACTTCAATGCAGTACCCATTGGTCGTCTCTCTTACGTCGCATAGTGGCCCAAAGTCGCGAAAACGTGGCCAAAATATGAAGGCGTCCTCTGAAAATTCTTTAAATAAAATAAGAAACAAAACTGAACTTTTTAGATAGAATAATGCTGTATTAAAATTACTTACTTCGAGACGATGTTTACGTCCGCCAATTTGAGCCCGCCATTTTGTTTTTTTATCATTTCGACTTTAGATCAGAGATGGGCGAAATTTTTATTTAAACAAAATTTCGAATAACGAATAAAAGTTGAAAAATGAATCGTCATGTGTCGAATGAAGTTAACCCGAGTTAACTTTATTCGGCTAAGAAAGTTAATGTTTTTATTCGACGAGAAAAGTTAATTTTTTTATTCGTCGAGAGTTTCAACTTCAGCATCGAATAAATTTTTTAACTTTAACTGTAACTTTAACTTTACTCGATGGTATGTAGATTCAGCGTCGAATAATTGTCTGGCGACCGTTCAAGGCCGCCGAGTACAGGGACGTTGAGGCGTTGAGACCTGGCTGTTAAAGTTACAGTTACAGTTAAAGTTAAAAAATTTATTCGACGCAGAATTTCAAACTCACGACGAATAAAAAAATTAACTTTAATCGTCGAATAATCGAAATGTAAGTTAACTTTTATTTGATCCTCATTTAAATAATTTTTTATTTATTTAATGCCTAACTCTACTTTAGCTTCGTTCTCAGTGACTCCGACAACCACTAACATACCAATTTTCATGCAACTCAAAGGACGCGTTCATATTTAGTTTACGTTCTCGTGATTTTGAACCACCGTGCCTCGGTCATATGGATCTATCGGGTCTTCCAACATCCTTTGCTATCACTCGACACGTGCCGCATGAATTTCGAGAACAATTTACGCGCAGAATTTACTCGAATGCCGCAGTTTTAACTGTTCCCAAACGAGGAACGTTTAATCCTCGGCTCCGGAGCACAACCTACCCAGTGCTGAATTCCTCTCCTCTGTCGGCGGGAATCGCTTCGATCCTCTCTTAAAAGGGAGAAAGAAGGAGCCCCCCGGCCCGCAGCAGGCGAGGGAGCGGGTGCTAAAAGGCAGAATCAGGGTAGGTAAACACGTAGAACTCGCCCGCTGCCCGCGGACCTTCGATCTCTTCGCGTTAAGTTGCCGCTTCTCGGCTGTTATCTTATCGATTGACTTTATTGCCAAAGTATACGCGGTACGTGAGTAGCTAGAGGGGAACGAATCGATTTCCCCCGGCCCAATCGGTGCCAGACATTGGATCGGCCGTTGGCGCGATGTCTAGTCATACCGTCCCGGCACCGCGCCAGATGAATGGCACTTTACGGGGCCGCGGCACGTTTTGTACGTTTGCGGCGCCTGGATAATGGCCCCCGCCAGCGGTAGTTTCGATTAATCGCGCCGCGGACGCAACCGCGGCGTCGTTCGCGATCACCGAGTACGCGTAAAGTTCCATGGAACGATACTTCCAACGGCTACGGGGATGTTTCGCCCGTTACGGGGAACTGAGACGTTTTGGGCAATTAAGTTGCAGCGAGGCAAACCGTACAGAGGGTTTCATAGAACCAGCCGATACCGGCGGATTCCCTGTGTTGAAAGGGAGCGATAAGTTCCGTGGCATTTTCCGGATTGAAATAATTTAGGTGTTGGGGGTGTAATGACTTCGTTAAGTATGTACGTTTGGATCGCAGTGTTTTGTTTTCGGTGGTGGGAAATAACTTTTGGCAACGACTTCTTTAAGGGGTCATTCAGCGATTTTCAGGAATTTATTGCGGCGACAATAATTATAGTAATGGAATGAAACTTTGTTCTATTTATTAAACTATATTTCTACGGTAAATAAAAAATATAAACGTAATAAAATTATTGCTATTACGATGCTTTTGAAAGCGGTCTTGATGACATGTTTAAAAATTCATGCCTCGCTCGCGAAGGCGATTTCAGTTAAAAGTAGGTTAGACTAAATGAAAATGCTTGGTTGTAGTCCCTGCGAGAGTCATAGGTGTGCAGAATAAGCAGTAAAATTTATAAAGCAATCGGTTCGATAGATTTTCGGATTTTATCTTCACGATGTGAAAAAATTACGTTTCGAGGGTTCTCAATCTAAGCCCCCTACAAAATGCCTCTGTAGAAGCTAAAATAGTCGAAATTTTTCCATGAAAAATTAACAGTACATTCCTGAGGATACGTAGTTTCGAAAAATGTTTAGAAGAAAAATTAATTTCTTCGAGCCGTCTAACCGGAATGGCCCCTTAAAGTGGATTAAACAGTTTATTAAAGTGGCAGAGTGTATGTGGGAAGTGGAGTAACGACGTCGTACCAATAACAACATGACGGTTCCCCTCGATCTTCCCTGAAACGTCATTCTCTCCGCTCGTCGGGCAGAAAGCCTCGCATAAGATAAAATACCAAGGAATTCCGTTCGTAACGAACCGTTAAACGGCTTCCTTCGGTCGATAAGTGACTCCTCTGATCGACTCCCTTCCGTCTCATCGCTGCCATTATCTTCGATCTTGCACGGAATTCGGCCAGCCCCTGCTCTTGCTCGCGTACCCGGAGTCTCGATTATCAAAGATGTCGAGATGAAATTTCCCTTTACTGCCAGCATCTTTAACGACGCTTTCGAATACTTCGATTCGGGAATGTAGAACCCATACCTCGAGTTTGCGTTTCAAAGCAAATTTGAAATCTCTAAATGGAAAAATCTAGTATACCTGTAGCACTTTGCAGGTATAGGTGCTCTTGGAAACTCCGGAACAAAAGGCTACAAGTTGGAATATTAAAACCCGGGAATTCCGATCTTGCAGGTGAAAAGTTAGGAAAGGTTGCGGAGCTACTTTGAAAATCTCAAATGAAGCTACTCCGAGAGCGCAACGAAAGAACAACGACCGCCTGAACTTTTTATCCGTAGATCTAATCTCGATATTATTTTAACCAAGACAATCGTCTGAATAATCGCCTTTTTGTTAACCAATAAATTCGACCGGCTTATCGCGCAGGTACCTCGGCGAGCGTTTCCGACTAACTCAATTAATACTTGAAATGAACCAAGAATCCGGCTTCCGTCAATACGTCTGCCTCGTAATTAATTACTTCCCCTCGAACTTCGCACCCTTCTCGACACTTCAAATTGATGCGGTTAATAATCCGCGGGGCGATATCAAGCGCGTTAACACTGCGCCCTGTTAAGTCGTCGTCTGATTTCGCCGTGTTAGCAGCACTTCACCCCCCACCCCCCCTCATTGACAGTGTGATTTAATGCGCTCGGTGATCCAGGGAGTCGATGCCGGTGCATTAACGTCACAGTGTACCGCGTGTACGATTCTTATCGCGGTTGTAAACTTGCGCGATCTAGATGCACGATTCCTGCAAATCCGGCGAAACCTGACAGGAACGTCTGACGCGTCGACAAATTTACTGTATTGATCCACGAACCATAAGCATACACGTTGCGCCTTCCTTGCAGAATTAAGCACACAAGGCCCGCATTCTTTTATCCAATTGCCCAACGGTAGAATTATTAAAGGTATAACATACGCCGAGATGCAGAAAATCGCGGAGTGATTACGGAAAACCGAAATCACACGATTCAGCCCTAATATCGCTAACCGAATGAGATTTAATCGGAGCCTGGCGAAAGGAAAGCTAAACGACCGCATCGTTCCGCACGTTCTTCCGTCTCATCGCTGCCGTTATCTCCGATCTCGCACGAAACTCGGCAAGTTCGCCGCATTTTGGGCGCCAGGCCGGGAAAATGATAGCCAATCACGCGATACAATCCGAGAGTCTATCGAAATTTATGCGATCGATGAGCTGCGGCTTCGCGCCGCCTTTAAACGCTCGATAACGGAGTATATCGCGAAAGCCTGTCAGCTGAACATTCCAAGATCCTCGCTAAATGCTCGCTCGAACACCAAGGGATTCGTCCCTGGTGGGCCCGCGTCGTCGTCATTTCGTGAAACACGCGGCGATGTGGAGCGGCGAGGCAAACGCTCGACAGTCGTCCGCGGGGCGTGTCGGCTGGCATTCGTCCGGGTGCAAGAAGAGGAGCATTGTCGAAGAGAGGCCGATTGGAGCGAAACAGCTCGGAATCGAATGGAACGGAGCTGTCTGCTTCGAGACGTCCCTTTGTCTGGACGGTTGACAGAGTTCTTTCCGTTGCCGTATCCCCCGGACGGACGGTGATCCTCAGGCTTTTAAACGTGCCGGGACCAACGCGCAACGGAGCCCGCACATCGACTTCCTCTGAGACGCCTTTTCCTCGCCATCGCTTCGAGACGGTCAACGAATCACCCAGGGATAAATCTTCCGTGGAAGGCGGCCGGGAAAGATTAAAAAGACGCCGACGACAGGCAGGGCGGGCCCGCCAAAGGGAAGGAAGCAGGCATCAGGTGAGACGAAAAGTCAGGAAGATACAGATTCGATCGGACGGCAGCTGATCAGGCCGCGGCGGGAAGATGTCGTGGTCGCGGTTTGCGAGGTACTTGTTACACTTTTACGAGGTTCGAGCAGCTTGGGAAACGTTAGGTTCCCGAAATCAGGATCCTAGTGAGTAATATTAGAATCGATAAATAGGGGAGACCGGGCTAAATGTTTCAGGGGCAGATCGTTACAAGGTAGTTTTAATTTGAATTCCTTGGACTATCACTTTGAAGATGAAGCGGCTGATGTGGTTCGACCGTACACAGTTGAGGAGTCCTTGTAGAAAACACTGTAACGATCAAAATTAACAAAATTTTGGGGTAAATGTTCAACGTGCCACTCGTAATATTATAGTATAGGGTTTGATGTTTGGCACTTACTGTGTTTTCTACAAGGACTCTTCAGTTGTGTGTGCTGTTTTTTGTAATAGTAACTTCTCTCTTTGCACTTTATTCTTTTCTACCGAACAGACAGATAAATGTGTGTATGTTAATATTACCACGTTTGAATTAGTGTTTCTTTAGCTAGAGATTTACCTATAACAATTACATAAGAATGCAACAAGCTATGATCTTATAGCACTTTATACGCAATGGTGTCAACCGGGGCTAGTTGTTACCAGGGATTGAAATAAACAGGGAACACATAGTTTAGTACCTGTATAATAAAAGTTCCATGGAAACAAGTGATTTTAGAACGTTTATTATAAAAGGTTCCATAAGATAAAGAAAAGTACCAAATGTTAAATTATTCGTATGTTTGTTTAATAACAGGAATGAAAATCATAACATAATTAATTAATAGTTTTATTAACGTCTGGACCTTCAAACTTAGTAGAGAAAATTACATACTTTAAGTGAGAGTCATTGATAATATTGAATATGGAATGCAAAAAAAAATGAAAAATGTAACTAGCCCCGGTCTCCCCCATAATCTTCCGACTAAATCCTACCCCACCATTTCGGAGATCCTAAAACGATAATAACGCTATCCCGAAAAATCCTTTCGTTCGGAATGAATCGACTGAATTGTTGAACTCGTTCCACCCTCCAGCACTATTCTCATTTAACACCGACTTACACCTCCCAAACACACACCTTGTACTGGCAAGCGCATCGGAGGTATTTATAGCGTACGTCATTCAAGGCGTCCCCAGGGATGCCCTTTGGATGATCGAGGAGGTCTTCAATTAGACACCAACCTTCGGTCTTTCGCCTAGATGTCTAAGCACGCTTATAGACCCGGGCGAAAGGAGGTCGGCCGAAGGCAGCGGGAAGCTCGTTCGATCCTCGACTTTATGGAGATCGATGCTTCGGAAATAAAAGCTCCGCAGTAACCGCGATCTCGAGCGCCCCGAAGACGGCCTGGTCGGTCCGCGATGGAGTGCCGGCGAAGATTTGCCTATTCTATTACGGGGTGGCGGGCCACACTCGCCCCGCCGCGGTCCGGTATCTTCCCCGGGCTGTGGAGCGTCGTCACCACTGATCCAGGAGACCCATTCCGCAATGGCGCGCAATCAAACTTGCCGATGAATATAAATGCCAAGGGCAGGGCGGCCGACTTAATGCCACTTCTCGATGGTCCTGCTCGACTTTCCAGCGACCATCAATCTCACTTCTTGTCCGCTCCCACTTCACGGGCCGTTACGCCGCGCGAAAAAGATCGGCTCCGGCATGGGGACGCTGTGGTTTCCGTTGCGGACAGCTGGATTATTATTGCGCATCTGCTTTGGGAATCTCTGCGCTTAGCCGTTTACCGGGCGCGGCGAAACTTTCAAGCAGCGACTCGAAAACGCGCCAGAAAATTATTCGACCTTGGACAAGTTGAAGTTGAAAATTTTATTCGACGCTGACGTTAAAACGCTCGACGAATAAAAGAAAAAAAAATAACTTTATTCGTCGACGACGGGTTAACTTTATCCGACACACGTGGAACGATTTTGTTAACTTTCATTCGTTCCTCGAATTTTTATTTAAATCAAATTCTTACCCATCTCTGCTCTCAAGTGTGTGGAAAAGGTGGAGTAGAATATGGTTCAGCTTGAAACTGTGTAGTTCCTCTATGCTTATTTCCTTGTCCTATTTAATTTTCTGATTATTCGCGACTGAATTTTGCACCGTTCAAGAAGGCAGCGGTGAGTAAGGGCTTGGGAATAAGGTGTCCAGGCGGTATGTTTTGGTGAATATGGAGACGCGAGTTCGCAGAAGTGATTAGGAGAGTGTGTGAAATAGTATATTCGTATTTGGAATTAGTTGGGATTGGGGATGTTGCAGCGAACGGTGCGGTGGCTCGTCCCTTTCCTGTCCGATTATCGCGTCTCCATTTTCCATGGAAGATCGAATACCTCAAATTTCCCCGCAGACATTGTCGGGAAGCGTGAAAGCACGCGTAAAGCACGTCGACGGGGACGCTGACGACGCCAACGAATCCGAGAACTTTGCTCCATGGCAAATCGACTTGTCACGAAATCCTATTGCCGCCTCCTGCATGTTTCCAACGTTCTTCTCGTTTTTCCCTTCGACCTCCCGCCCCTGCACCACCCCCCCCCCCCCTCCCTTCGAAACCCGATAAAACCTCGTTCCACGGCGTGCTCAAATTTTCGAGACGCTTATGTCCCACGATGCTCACCCGAATCGAATTTCCAACAATGAATGCCCCTATTTTGCCGCAATCATTCCTCGGCTACGTGGAATATCAGCAGCGTGTGTCATCGAACGTGTTTCACTTTTCTGAAGCAGGTGAAATTGAATGTTTGTGGACCGACTTGCGACGTTATGGCAGAGTGTAAAAAATTTTATTCGGGTATAATATTCGAGTGGAACGGTCATGCTTTACTGCGACAGTAAGCAAAGTATGAAATGGATGATCGGACATATCACCTGTTCGATGGAGGGGGAAGTGTACTAAATAGGTGGTTGAACGGTCAATTTGTTCCTTTATAGAGTGATCTTTATTAAGGGATTACATACGCGTAGTCGCGCATAAAATAAAAGATTTTAGGGGTTTTATTAAAAAAAAAATAAAACAAAATACTTATTCCACATGATTTATCAATCCATTAAGTGCGCGAAATAATTGATTTACAATAAGTTTTGTATTTAATTACTTAGGATTTTTTAGATTTTTTGGACTACAGCAGGAAAGATGGTCAGCGTGATATATCCTTTAAACATCGATAGGTCTGAAAAATGAATTGATATCCTTGTAAAAAAATGTTGTCATTATGGACTGACGAACGTTTTTTAATTTAAAAAAAAATAAGCAATTTATGGCACTTTGTAGTTGAATGATTTCTTTTCATGCAAAACTTTGCTCTGTAATCCTGCAGAAAAAATGAATTAAGCAACATGCCAAGAAAATAGCTCGTCAGCCCGTAATGGCAACATTGATTTACAAGAATATCATTTTATTCTTCGGATGCATCGATGTTTAAAAGAAATATCATGCCGACCATTTTTTCTGCAGTGGTCTAAAGAACCCCAAAAATCATAATTAATTTAACACAAAAGTTATTGTAAATAAATTTCTTCGCGCACTTTATGGACTAATACATCATGTGTAATAAGTATTTTTGTTTAATAAAACCTCTAAAAGAATCCTAAAATGGATATGCAACCCCTTAAGCGTAAAGATATTTGAAATTTGAATTTACAACATGACGTAAGGTTACGTTATAATTGATTACTCGTTTGAAGTAATATACGTATATCATTGTTAAAATCAGAGTGGAATCTGGATGTGGAAGAATGACCCAGGCTCGTGGCTCCAGGGTTCCATTAATCCAAGAATACTCCGTGCGGAGTTCTGAATAGATTTTCATGAGATTTTTTGTTGAAAATTCATACGGAGGTATCTGGAATCTGCGTTACACGTCTGATGCGCGATATTACGACGTTCTGCGCGTTATTCGCATGACAGGGGAAAAAGATTAAAGTAGAGACACGGCGTTTTTTTTTTCTTTCGTGCGGAGCGCGTAATGCGCAAGGACGCGCTTTAAAATTCAAATTCCCGCGAGACGTTCGAAGAGTAAAAAATGTCACGCATTGCAAACGTAACGCAATCAGTGGTAACGAGCCGTTGTAATTCTATGAAACTCCATATTTTGCTGTGCGGTCTAAGCGACGAGCCCAAAAGCAGAGGGCTTAAATCCATTCCATTTAGAATTAAATTAAGAACGCCACAATCAAACCGATTACAGAACGTGGAAAATGTTTCAGAGGAGGGAATTACGTAGTAAATAATTGAGCGGGATACACAGAGACGATCTGTCCGCTAAATTATCGACAGATTTTAGACGCGTCAAGGAGGATGTCCTTTGTTGAAGGGCGGCGGGGGAAGAGGGAGGTGGTGTAATTAACAACACGGAGGAAATTAGTATCCCAGGGAGCCAATAATGAACGTTAGCTTTAATTGAATCCTTCCTCGGAAGTTCATAGAAGGCGTTAAACAAACTATCGTCATGCTGGCCACGTGGGAGAGCGCATTCCCTGGTAGAATCCCTATAAATCCTTTTCTCTCCTCGCGCGGCTCGCCCTCCGTCTTCCCAGCCCTCTTCTAGCGAGGTTTTTCACTGTAGCCTTTCAACCAACGTCTGCTGGGTTCCGGTCTAGAATTTCCGGCTTAGCTTAAGAGCTAATAGCACAGCCAGCAGCGCTACACTTCTCCCTGCAACCGATACAGCTGATCTGTCTTGGCCCTTTACCCTCCCGATCCCTTCACGGATAATCGTTCACAGGGCGCGATTAATTCCCGCCCTCCATCCCCGCTATACCTAAAAAGACATAAACGCTATAATTGCGTGTCGCTGAAAAATCTTACTCAATTCATTCCTCTGTAAAGTGTCATCCAAGGATCCACGCTGGTACAATCATGGAACGTAATTTTGTTATCGAAGCCTGTAGCTTGAATCTCTGACTCTCCGTATCTGCTGTCAAGTGCCCCAAGGCTGTCTAAACGGAGCATATCAAGACAGGGATCTCGTTACCCTCGTCGATGTAAAATACAAAATTGATACCGGGAGTTCAGGGTGTCAGAGACGAGTTAATGTTCGTCTTCCTTACGTCACGCGTATTGAAACTCCCTGTACGTTGCAGGTCACACGCAATCGTTCGTTGCGGTGGTGCTGTGTGCGTTCCCGGTGCCGCGGTCATCGAGAGAACGGATGCAATCGTGCCCAAAGACGGGGATAAGGGAAAGCCAGGCCAGGATGGAGGCCAAGGTTCGGCTGAATATTCCGTTGCGGCCGGCGATCAATAAATAGACGCGATTCCTAGGAAGCTATCCTGCGGGAGCTCCCTTCTGTCCGTTCCCTCCCCTATCCATTACCGTCGCTTTCCTATTCAAAGCGTCGTCCACGAATCTGCCGTCGATGACGAGCGGAATGCGCACATGCCAGCTGTGCACCTGTCATCCGCCAACGCCGATGGCATTCTGACGTCCGTGACGACGGCGCGGAGCTGCTGGCCAGCAACGGAGCGCTGTGCGACACGCCTCCGAGATCAACAGTTAATTCGGACGTGGACAACGCGGACCGGATAGTATTTTGCTGCATTAAGAGAAAAGAATTGGAGTTTATAGGGAAAGTAAGAAGGTAAGGTTAATTGTTACAGAGGAATTTTAAGTAGTTCAGTCTGAAATTCGTCGGCCCTAACGTCACAAACGTTTTGGACTGTAAAGTGTTAACGAGCTTTTGTTGGACATCTTTTCTTTTTGTGTAATCTTTTAAGTAATTATTTAAATGTCGAAGGGCACAGAAGTTCCTTTTCCCAGTGTCTGATCAGGCTCAAACTTTATACAGATTTTTTTTTATTCATTGCAACTATTCTAGGGAGTGTCGCGAAAAAATTCAAAAGCCGAAAATAAGAACCACCCCACACACTTTTGGTGCACTTTGGGTAATGCAAGTGACGGGGTGGCATATTCTTTTAGATTCACACTAACTAAATACAGTAATTCGTCGTAATAGTCCCGACGAACGGGGCTGGCGGCGGGACAATAACGCGATGCGGACACTATTTCGACGCGCGTTACGAAAAGTAGCACGTTTCATTTTTTCTACACGCAGCTGTCTGTAAGAAAAAAATGAAACTTGCTACTCTTCGTAACGCGCGTCGATTTCGTGTCGACTCTTTTGTTCTCTCTCGCACGTCTCGGATTCTCTCACTCTCGACTGAAGGATTCGAAGAAATGGTGGGGATAGTGAACGGGGCTATTACGCATGGTAAAAACGAGACAATAACGACGAATTACTGTAGTAGTGACTACAAAAAGGAGGCTTCGCACAGAAGACTCACAAACACGCGTGCACGCGCCTCATATTGATATATGTACATATACGGCTAAGGATACGTGAGGCTGTAATTCTTGGCAGCCTATTGCACTGGGTTCAAAGTGCCCTAACAGAAAAACTTGAAGACTTAGAGGTTTAGCGCATAGAAATTCTTGTTCGTGAGACAAAAGTCTGCAACGTGTCAAAAGTTCAGCCAATTTGACTGAAAGCTTTTATAAGACAGTTATTTAGCACTCATCGAGGTCTTCGAGCGTTGTTAAGGTGTATACAAAGTTGTCGAGTGTTTTATAGACTTTCTCGGGTATTTATACTTTATTCCATCAAGAGCATTGAGAAGAATGGAACTTGAAGGAGCCGTTTTGTACAATTCAATGGAACATTGTTACGTTGACTTTGAAACCGTGATGACGAAGCAGAATTGCAATCTCGATATCATTAACTACGGATCGTAACGTTAATGCCAGCTCCGATAATTCTCTTTGATAAATTGCGACGATATTAACAATACTATTGTGCCGTTTGATGCTATTATTCCACATAAATTTCTAATATACCACTGCCAAACGCAGCGCCACGGAATTTTGCGTAAGTAAACCATCAACTGCAGTAAAAATCTCCGCGAAACATTAAATTTCTTGACAAACTATTCGAACTGTTTTATTAAACAAAACGAACCTCGTTGCAAGGCTATTCCCCTGCGTCCAAGTAGCTCGCCACTAGAATTTCGTCTCGAGCAATTCATTGGCACATTTCGTTAAAGCAACCCCATCGCGCACCTCCCTAAAAGCTACTCGAGCCAAGCTGCCCTCGGCGGAAAAAAAAAACACAAACGAACCCTCCCCACCCCCGCGAACACACTGCTAACACGTCCCTTCGTTTTTGTACAGATTGCGTTTGCAAACAGGCTCGATCGTCCTCGGGAATATACGATTGATCGCATTCTTCTCCCGCTCGTTGATACCGTCCCTGACAGCATCGCCGTCCCTCTCGAGCGCATCTCGCGACGGCACCCGACGGACCACCCCCGTCTCCGTGAACCTGTCCTCCGTGAATAGCCTGGCCGGTTGCCTCGTCACAAAGTGATCCAGAGGATTAAGATGCTCCCCTATCGTCAATCTCCTCTGCGTCGCGCCGTTCGCCGCCGGCTCGCTGTCTTTCGCGAAGTCGAAGAGTCCGGCCACGCTCAGACCGACGTGTGTCGTCGAGTCGAGCAGGTTCAGCTGCATCGAATTCAGCACCACCTCCCCGGGCGGGTACCTGGCGCCGTAGTAATCGCGCAGGCACTCCTCGAACGCTTTGTGCCTGCACGAGCTGTACGTCCGCGGGATGTCCACCACGGCCAGCAGATCGCCGGCGTTCAGAAAGCTGGACGAGTGCCTGGCGTCTGGCAGCTGGGGCTCCGCCTGTTCGCCACCTAGCGTGACCGATAGCGCGCGTGGCACCGCAGGTAACGACAAAGTGGCCCTCGGATTGCCCGGCGACAGTTCGGAGTCGACCGCGGCCGGCTCCTTGGGGTAGACCCGCAGCAATCCCGGGTCAGAGGCTTCGTCGGCCTCGTCCAGGCCGTTGCTCGCGTAGTAGTGGAAGATCGAGCATACTTTCTTTGGGTTGGCCTAGGCAGAGAGAGGATTTCCGGGGGGTTAGTAGCTTTTCCGCTGGTCGTTCCTGGCGAGTGCTGATGGATTACTGAGAGTGATTGGGGGATTAGGTAAGTTAGAGGCTTTAGTGTCCGGCTAGGTGGCTAGTACTGCGGGAGCCTGTTGTATGATTGAGATGTATCACTTGCGTTGCCACTTAGGGGACACGAGGGATTACTTTGATCAGTTTTATGGCGGACAGGTGTACGTTGCTCGAATGTATGAATGATTATTAGTTGGGGGCGAAGGCGGGTGTGCCGTATGTTCGCGGGAACCCTTCTTTTTATTGTTTTGTATCGAGAAAGAAGTTTCTGGTTGTAGGGGAGAGTTGCCAGTAATGGACCGGCTCCTAGATTGGACCATCCGTGTATCTCGGCAAACAAATATACTTTGCAGGGTTTCTCTTGGTTACACCGATTTAAGGAATGGAGATGGAACATGCGAGAACAGCGGGACGGTTATTCACTTGTTTGTCGTTGTTTGTCGTCGAGAAATAGAAACACGTGGTACATGACCATTATTTTTCGTGCTATTTCAAGTGAATTTCTTTCTTGTAAGTTGATAGCATAAATTTAAACGATACTAGTGCGAAGTGTGCTATCTCAGCTAGAATTTCATGTCCTTACTTTTCCATTTTCGTACAAGTATAACAATGAAAACATATTTCTTTTTATGTAACCTACAAGTGGCCTAATATTGGACCAGCACTAGCTGCTACAATTAGACAGGTCCATTCAAGGATACAATCTATGCCATAGTAGCAAATAGTTCAAAGCATACTAAAAAGGTTTTTTTGGGGTCAACAAAAGTGGAATGATGCATACGAGATTAGTGCCCCTAGCGAAAGCGTTGTATAAATATCAGATATAGGCTACGTTAATGCTGGACTGCACTACTTGCACCGTAAAAGACTTGTTTCTTCCTGTTTCTATTTTTCTTCAATGTCCCTAACATTTTTTTTAGATTGTAAATTTAATTTCATTGGTTCTTAGACTGTCTAGTTGTTTCACGATATTATTTTTATCACATATTTTTTCAACATAATAAATACACGATAAAATATTTTTTCCCCGTTTCTCTTTGCCTTCTGCAATGTTTTACGCTTGGGTAGTAGAGAAAAATTAAAAACTGGTCCGAAACAGGCAAGTCTCCAGGACAAGTTTAATAGATTCATCTGTGACACACGGGTTGCTTTCCTGCATCATCAGAGGATCATTCTCGTTGACGTTAAGGAATTTAGAAAGACCTGTCGTAATGCCACCTATAAATACGAAACGGTCACGGCTGGGTGCCTCTTATAACCAAACATGTAGACACGTCGCGAATAACCTCCGAGGAGATCCAATCACCGAGCTAGGAAGCTACTGAAAACCCATGGAAATAATAAACGCGTGGCGCCGTGTTACGTACAATTAGCATCTGCAGCTGGATGACGAGGGGGAACATCAGGATTAAAGTGAATATTAGGGCGCAGATGCTCTCCATGATGAAAGTGACAAATCTTCTCCCTCTTATGAAAAGGCTGAGATTTTCCCCCGTTTGTCGGGCCGGTGTGTCTTCATCGCTTTTCTGCTCCCAGCGCCGATGTGACACATTTTAAGCTTTTATTTATAAACCCCACCAAACGTCGGCCGCCATCGGACACCCCGGGCTTTTCATCGATTTTTTTTTGCGACACGATGCCGCGGCAGGACGTAAAAATCTGTCATTTGTTTATGGAAATTCGTTGCGCGCGAAACACGAGTAACGAAACGAAATTTTGTCATTTTTTTCGCCGCACGCGTATGCACGCTGACATCTGTCGAACGTTGCTATTCTGTTATACCTTTATGAGAGGGGGGGGAAATACTGAAATCTCGATTAATAAAAGCTACAGCCCGACAGGCCGCGAAAGCTTCGAAATTAATAGCGAACTGACTTGCCGCGATATCGCCACGAAATTTTCACCAGTTCCGCGACGCTCGCGGGGAATGGAAAATCGAAAAGGCACGTATCCCTTTTTCCGCGTTACGCGCATCGTGTTATTCGTCGCGTTTTAATATTAAAAATCGCCCTGATTGCGTAATCCTGTGCGTTACAAAAGTGAAACACCCCCTAAGACTTTCTCCTGTTCCACCTAGAACCTCCGCCCCGAAGTCCCCTATCGGACGTAATCCATGGAGCATATCATGTACCTATTAAATATTATACAATTCCCAAAGAATGTTCCCAGCAACGATTCCATTGCCACCTAAACAGGTGCCCCGAGCGTGGCAGCTCGGATCACGAATATCATTCTCGCCTGCCATCTCGTTTCATAAATGTCCGAGGGGAGAAGATTTTCATTTACGTTCGTTGGTCTCGGTGTCTCGCCTTGCGCCAACCTACACGTGTCGCTGTGGGGAGGTTGCGGAAACGGGGGGGGGGGGGGGCGTCAATCAGCGCTGATGCACAGGGTCTAACAATAACGGAAGAAGGAACCCGCGGCCACCGACGACCTGCCCCCGTAATAGGATGCAATTTAGAAACGGTCGAAACGGGCAATACCACGTGCTTCGGAGCGTAAATCATGCCGCGGCAGGCCGTGGGAGCTGCGCGAGGAAAATGGAGGGCAGGAGTGCATATCTTAATTACAATATTCCCACGGGCTGAACACAGAACTCTTGCTCCGCCGACCATCCGTGCCCCTCCCCCGCCCCCCTTTAGTCCTTCCAGCCAGCCTGTAGGAATTTAATTAATTTGCCAGCGGCGAGCGGCCTCTCTCCTTGTCGCCACTCTGAAATATTGTATCCTTCCCGGCCCTTTAAAACCCAACCGCTAACCCCCTCGAGCACCTCGTATCCGCCTTCGCACTCTTCGCTCGGGATCTGTTGCCTCGTGTCCTCGCAACGCCGGTTGCACACACCGCGGGGCCAGGCTTGATTGTTCTGGCCGTATCGTTGAATTCCATTCGGGGGATCGACACGCGAGAGAGCTTACCTACCCCTGCCACGAGCTGCGGTACCGTCGTAGGTACACCTTTTCGGCGGCTCGTGGCGACAATCTGGGCGTTGCTTCTCGCGACATTCGCTTGGTGTGTTAGTAATATAGATCGGCTTGATAATCACGTATTCTTTAAACCACTAAATTGGATATCATTGTACGAATAGGTTTCGTAATTCTTGTATTGTTCGGGAGTCTCGAACTCACGATCTTCGGGCCCTTGGCGCTGCTGGTCAGCTGCCTTATTCCGGGCGCCCACATTATTTATTGGGAAGAATAATGCAATGCGTGGAAAAAGTAGTCGCGAGGATTTGGATTATTCCTTTCTCCGTTTCCCTTCGTTTGCCGCGAATGATTGGTTAATTCCTAAGCGGAAAGTTTGTCCCGGTGGAATTGTCTATTTAGTTAGCCGCGCGATAACGAGAAATTTAATTCGAGAGCCATGCAAAGCAGCCTCGGGTACAGGGGCGTAATTCTGCGAATTACATACATATTGCGTGCGAATGGGGCATAACCGTCGCCTGTGTCGGCCGCCAGCGCACGAGTGCTTTTTCTTTATTCAATCTAAACGTCTTACTGTGTTATTCAGATAATCACCGTCCCTCCATATACCGGCATCTGGGGAACCGGCTGTGCCTCCTAGCAAATGCGTGCGATAACGCGGAACGTGAAAAAACAATTGTACGAATGCCTTGGTTAATGGAGGCTTTGCATCTCCTTTGTATGAAATTCAGGGACCATGTAACGAAGGCAAATATATTGAATTCGTTTTCGCGAGCAGCGATCGAGGAGAAATCAGCCATCACGATCTGACGATCGTGGGTTTGTCAATTGGGATTGCGTGGTCCCCGAAGTGTATGGCGGAGTAACGGGGATGCTGCTCGGCTCCGCCTGAACGTAGCCGTATGGCTGTTATTTATTCTTAGCGTAATAGTTGTGTGCGTTACGAATGTATCCGTAGACCAATACGAGATGAAGCTATCGAGAAAGATTCAATCTGCTGACCAATAAAACTCCTGATTTTTTCGGAGCTTACGCACACCTATTCTGATGTGTGTACTTCTACGCTGACAGCTCGGTTTGGCCTACACGCTAGAAGCTCGACACCATCCCCGCCACTTCTGGCTCACTCTTGTTCCGCGAGAGCGAGTCAGAAAACGTTGAGAAAAGGAGCACCGCGGCAGACGAACTGTGTGGTGGGAGAATTCCCCTCGCGAAGTAAATTAATAAGTTTCTATCGCTCCTCCTTCAGGTTCCCTGTATTTCCAGCGACTTCGATCTTGCGAGATATATACCAAGGGTCAATGAGCATTGCAATGCTAAGAACGAATCCATCGTTGCCATAACGCCTCTCATTCTTCTGTAGCGATTCCACCGACTCCGCCACCAGAGGGCCGCTCAACCGTTTCACTCTCTCGCAAGTGCTCCCTCAACTACCGATTTCTATATAACTATACCCGTTTCGTCCTGTCTCCTAACATTGGGCGATTAATTGTAGTATGATCTTTAACTGAGAGATCTAACGCGATATTATGACCTTGGGCAATTTATATAATACCGAAACTCGAGGAATTACCTCTAATCTTCTATTCTATGGTGCCAATTGTATAAGAACCTCGTACTTCATTCTTCTCCGACAGCTTTCCTATAAACTCTCCATCCTGTATCAGCGTTTAATCACAATCTCGCAATTCCCTCCTCATTTGTGGGTGAATCTACCAAGGTGTAGGGAGATAACTTCAACGGTCGAGCATCCATCACCGTCGCGTCAATTTCAGATTGCCGGGAAGGAAAGAACTTTCCGGTCCTCCGGAGAACAAGGTGGGCCGGCGCGCGCGCACACACAATCCCGAAAAACTAGCCACTTAGTTGGCCGGAAAAAACCCCGAGGTCCTGAAAGGGCTCAACTCGGTAAAGCGAAGAAAGGGGGGAGGATGGATCGCGGGCGAAGGGCGGGGGGCCGAAGACCGACGAAAAGACGGATGAAGAAAAAACGACGATGAAGCGGGAACGGTCGGCCATCCGCCTCATCTGCCGCTGAAAAGGTGAGAATCTTGATTTGAGTGAGCGCTTTAGATCGGGGCCCGCCCGGAAAACCCGTAAAAAAGCTCGCCAGAACGCCAGGAAATCCTTCGGCCGAGCCATTAACGGCGATTTCTCCCTAAGCCATCGAATCCCTCTTCTTCCGTCGGTGTCTTCCAGTGTCAACCCCATTCCAGCTCGTCAAGGCGCCTCGAACGGCGCGACGGCGATGAAAAAATGAACAGGACGAACGGGCCACATCGTTGGGGATGGGCCGAGCACTCCATCGAAGAGCAAAGAAGGCGGGGGAAGAACGAAATTGCACGGATAAATCCGTATGACTCGTAAAAAATAGTTACAGTCGAAGCGCGGCAGATAGGGGATGATATTTAAATTTCAAGTATGCTTTACGTCGCGTCGGTCGCCTTGCAAGCTTTGCAATGCCCTGCGAGACGCTTCTCTCTGGGTACCTCAAAGGTAATAGGACCCGAATGTGTGCCTGGGAAATATAGAAACCTGCTCTGATCGTGTGTCTTTCGTGGCTGTGTAATTTGAAGCAACAACTTGGAGGTATTTAATCCGTATTATTTAATTATTTTGTCAGCGATAAATTTTATATACAGATGTGTTTCGTGATCCTCTATTATGGACTAATAGATAATAATCTGGAGGTTGTATTAAATATAAAGAAATTATGTACAAGTAATAGAAACCAGCTAAACCAGGACTGAAAGCCAAAGGGCTTTTTTCTATATCGTTTTTATTCTTATAATGTAAAAATATTGCCTGATGCAGTGTTATTTCCGTGAAAATTTTATGGCAGCTACCCTGACGCAATAACTTAGTTTTATTAAATTATAGTTATGGTGTGCATTATAGATTGGAGAATAAAACGATATCGCGAACCCTTTGGATTCCTTTGAAATGTTGTTGTTTATTGAAATAAGGAAAAACAAAAGACCCTAGGCTCTGAAAATAGCCCGCGGGTTTGTAATTTCTTTGAGATTCTGTGAATTAGAAAGAAGTGCCACGTGCCGCCCTCGGTTGTCACGCGTCTCAAACCACAGACGAGGTACAGAATATAGGTACCAAGGTACTTACCATCGAATGAAAGCGCTCGTAGCCATCGGTAACCACACCTCGTCTGTCCCACAGAGCAGGTACCTCGCCTGTATTGTAACTGTGATAAGATTGTAATGTCGCATGCGACATTACCAACTCAGAGTGGAATTCGATCGCGATTCTACTAGCTGTTAGAATCGAAACTACATATGGCGGGAATCGCTACGAAAAACAGAAATGGGAATAGATCTGGATCCACGCTATAAAATAGGTAGTAAAAGTGACAACTGGACGCAGGAACCAGGCCAACGATAACTTTGTCGCATTATACTGAATAACGATGGAAACCGGAAGGACTGCCAAAGAGAAGCGATCAATTCCCGCTATTAGACCGCCGCTGCTTTTCTGGGTAAAGGTCTATAAGGGATACAATCTCTGCCTTTCAGGCTTGTTAGATATGGCAGAAAATCGTCGATTCTCCGAAGTCGATCCGCGTGGAACTATCATGACGACAAAGGGTGACTCGAAAGAAGTAATACTCATAATTAATCGAGGGACTCGTTAAACGATAGAATTTGTGTTGCCAACAAACTGTCATCCTCCTTCGCCGTTCCTCCAGAAAGAACTAGGTATTTCAGGTAACTAGGCGATAGAAGATCTCGTACCTACTGCATCGCCCCTGAAACATTGAAATTTATGCTTGTAACTTATATATTGATCGGGTTAAGTAGACACGGGAAACAGGCATCGCTGGATGAGAAAATATTCTGCTTCATTGACTACGGGGCTGAAAAAAAATGGGGCTGATGCGTACGACAGGTTGATGGAAAAGTTGGGGATCGGTGGCAGGTGGTCCATCGGTCCCGTTAACTCACCATCTATATCTGCGACGCTCGTGTACGCGACGATTAGCAAGATCTTTCTAATAAGAAGACACGACGCCAGCGTCCCGCTACGGAAACAGTTATGATAAATCGCGATCACCTTAGAGCGGAATGCGTGCAACGCGAAATGGGTCTTGACAAAGAAAAGGAAAGCCTCTGTTCACGGGGCGGGTAGCAGCGAACTCGAAACTGATCAACGATAATGCCGTGTCGAGGTGAACGTTCCGTCCTCGTTTTTAGACGAGAGTGGCCACCTGAAAGTTCTTTGAGAAAGGTAAGAGGCGACCGCGAATGGATCGAGGGATAAGAGAACTTCGCCAAGAACGCCGAGGAGGAATCGGAGATTACGACCGTTCGAGAAACTCGGACTGTTAGTGACAAAATACACGGGTGCGTTGGGTTGTAAAGGAACAACCGTTGCGCGTCCTTAACGGGTAAACGAGGGCCGCTCGTAATTTGTTGCGCCGCTCGTGGATGCAACAGGGTCGCGAAACAGAATGATCTAGCATTCTCAGCGTGGCAGGAGCAAAATGAAAGGATTCTGTACAGTAAGGGGAGAGAAGGTCGGAGCGATCTCTCGCTCCCACTAATCGAAGGACCATTTCGTGCAAGAGAATTCGAGCGAAATGAAAGGCGCACGGAACCGTAAGATCTCGTTGAACAAAGTGTGTTAAAAGTAGTCCTTCGGGATCCGCGGCGAACAGTGGCCGAGGATTGGCCAGTTCCACTGAAAATGATGCCAAAGGTGCGTGGTCATTGGCCGCGTGCTCTTCCCCCACGTAAGTGCGCAAGCTATATAGAAGACCACGCGAGGAATTCCATCTTCAGAGCTGGGAGTCAGTGTCAAGGAAGTCCGTTTGGTAGTAACGAAGTGAGTAGTCCAATCCTTCTAGCGTCGGCCATCGCGAATCCTCTCTTCCTGCCTGCTGCGCGTGAAAAATTCGCGAATTTTCAATCCCCTCCCCCATTATAGCGACGCTCGGTCGTACTCGGGTTCAAGGAGCGTCGAGCCGCTTTCCACGGTTCTAACAACAGCGGAGCGCTTTGCTTTTGTACTCGGACAGGCCGAGGCGTAACGAGAAGAGATTCCGACCGTGGAACCCGATTCGTTGTTGATTTTGGCAAATTTTAAGAATAATACAGGCCAAGCCCAGCGCGGATAGATGCCACTCGCCGACGTCGCGTCTGGGGGACTTCTTCGCAAAGAATATTTAAACAAAGTCCGCTGACCCTTGCGATACTCCGTTCGCGTTTACTTGATCGGTGGGCCCGAGGACGACAGTGGGTCGCGACCGCGTTTCCCTGCAACGGTACCCGCGGAGTTCAACAAACCGGTCGCCTTGGATCGTGACGCGGGCTACGCGGTGCTTCGGTGGCGACCTTAACCGTTCTGACACACTTTCCTGCCTAAGTCACGCCCGATCTCCTCCCACGCTTAACGGGCCCAGATGTGTGTTGTTTCCCGCCGCCTCCCACGTTGCCAAGGCCAGGCTTAATCGTGCTTCAAGGTCAGCGATTTAATCGGATCTGCGTGGCTTGGGATCTCCATTGCAGGATGCATTACAACCGGTACGCGTGGCTCTGCTTGGTGGCGATCGTTCTCGGACAGGCGGCCTCGCTGCCGCAGCACCGCCAGGATACTCAGCAGCTGGAGCAACGGGCCAGGGAGCACAGAAAGTTCGCCGAGAAATCGAACGCCGTGAAGAAGGTGGCGATCGACGAGGCGGACGATCTCAAGTCACACGCGATTCAAGTGAGGGTTTAATCGAAGGAGGGATTAAGCCAGTGATTCTCAACCGGTGGGTCGCGACGTGTTCTTCGGGGTATTTTCTGTAGCTTATTAAATTCACCTTAGCTTATATGGCAGGGCTCTGCAAGGTCGCTTACGCGAAAAGCCGGGAATCCACCGGGAAGCTAAGCTATGCTATGCGACGCTATGGTTTAGCTCAGCTTTTGGTGGAAATGGTTCCATAAGAATGTATCGAAGCTAATTTTTTTAAAACGTAGCACGGGATAAAATAGCGTCGCACAGCTTAGCTTAGCTTCGCGCTGGATTCCCGGCTTAAGCTCGAGGTTCTACCTCTCTCGTCCCCGTTGTCAGGGATACCGCGAAGACGCTAGTCGGTCATGGCAGCCTTCGTAGCGTCGCGCGGTCTCCTCGACGACGGAAGCCACGCTGCGCGAAAAAAAGATTCGAACGGGAAGCAGCCGCGTGAGGGAGGATCCCCTACGCTGGAGAGCCCTGTTGTACGGGGTGTCGCAGGTTATTTGAATATTGTAAAAAGAGGATCGCGACTTCGGGAAAAGTTGGGGAACACTGGCGAACGAATATACTTCCACTGGGAGCGAATATACTTCCACTGGTCTGTTCTATCAGGAAGTTGACATTCCGGAGGGCTTCTGGTCGAGGATGACGCGTATGATAATGCAGACGCTGCTAGGGAGACCCAGCGCCACCGAGCCGAGCAAAACCGAGAACGACGGCGGGGTGTTGATCAGTTCTCTGAAGTCTTTGGCTGCCAATGCCATCCGGGCGCTCACCGTCCTGATCGGGGGTCCTCGGTACGTGGGCATGGATACTGTGGAGAAAGAGGGCAACGACGGCAACCCCACCCAGGTACGTCCAATTAGATCTGAACGGAACGATGCCCCGAGGTCTGTTTAATAACCCGAGTTCTCCTTCGACAGTTTGTTCAATTGGCGATGAACCTGCTGGACGCCCTGAAGAGCTTCTACTCCCAACGTTCCTTCGCTGCGAGGTCCATGGGAGGACGGGACACGATTTCCGAGGCCGCTGTCGCCTCTGCCAGCATGCTCAAGGTACGTATAGGTATACGACCGATACACGCGGACGAAGGATTCTTAAATCCGTGAAATGTTCAGGGTTACGTGAGGTCGTTCAAGTCGTTCGAGTTGTCGATGTTGACCGGCCGCGGCGAGGACGAGGGCGAACGAGGCTGCGCCGAGAGGGCCCTCTGCGAGGCCAGCGCCGAGTGCGTGGCGGACGCTCAGGGCACCACCTCCATCTTCTGCCAGCTGGGATCGTACGTGCATAGCTCCCTCGCCAAGGATTCTCGTCTACTCCGCGCAAACGATCGCGAGATAACGAAAGCTTCCATTTTCTTGCCAGGTACGCGACCAGCTACCTGCTGCAGAGACAGAGCGGCGTCGGCTTGGAGGCGCTCTACGAGGCAGGTCGACGCGGTCGCAGCGGAGAGGACTGCCGAACCCTCTTCGTGGACTGCAACAGCGTATGAGAAGGTTAACGCTCCGCGGAACCGCGAACGCTCTGGATCCCTTGCGACTGGATCGCTGGTCGGAGGGCAGAGTCGACGGCCGTTGAAAGGGAAACGGGCTGGACACAATGGGAACTCTCCACGTCCCTGGGAATCGCCCGAATTTCCCGCGGATATTGAGAGTTCTGCTCGCGAAAGGGAAACGGAAGAGTCCGCGATCAGGTTGCGCACTGGAACGCTCGTCGTCGAAGCGGCCTCGATGGAATTCGAGTCCCCAGCGAGCCGCGGACAGGTGATCCGCTCTCGGTTACGGTCAACATACTTATTTATTTATCAATGATTTATTCGTTGAACGTACTACACGTAGAATTAGCGAGCGCGCGTTTGTGTGTACACGTGTTCTGTGTACGCGCGCGGTATCATTGTTATGTACTAATATGTGGAGCAAGCTTATATTTCCCTGGGATAATTAAGAACGCACGCAGCTGTAGCGAGATATATATATGTGTGATTGTAAAGGATATAGCGGAAACGATATGTACGATTGTAAATAAAATGTAAATGTTTCGAAGGACCCACTGTAGTAATACCTTCAGAGATCCTGATTCAACATTCCTGATCGAATTAATAGTGAAAAGTAATGGGACTTGCACGAAGGAATAGTCTCGAGATTCGAGCCCTCGGGTCTTCTTTGTCTTTATCTCTAAACTCTTCTGAAGCGAAGCTGTGCACAGGAGGGATAATTCTCTGGTCGAGTCAGTGACCCGATTGCAATGACACCATTAAGCGGATTCCATCCTCCGAGCCTTTCCCTCGAGCTTAGAATTTAGAAAAGAAAAGAAGTCGAAGTTAATTCGACGACCTCGAAATCTTAAACAACTCTTGATGCTTTAGTAGCATGGTGAAAGAATAAAAGTACAGCTTCTGCCGGATACCGCGGCGCGTGTGATCTTGCGCGGAGCCTTCTAGATCCTCCTCGATCCTCTTCATCCAGATGAGGAAAAAAGGAAAGCTTCCGGTCCTCGTTCGCCGCGAAGGGAATACTTCGGAGGTAAAAAGCGCTCGGGAACATCGAAACCGTAAAGTACGCTTGAAAAGTATTCGAAAAGTAGACCTAGCTGATTCCGCAGGGAACACCGCCGGAGGATTGGTCAGTTCCATTGAAAATAGTGCCAAAGGTGTGTGGTCATTGGACGTACGGTATTCCCCCCACGAAAGTGCGCAAGCTATATAGAAGACCCCGCGCGGAATTTCATCTTCAGAGCTGAGAGTCAGTGTCAAGGAAGCCTACCTGGAGGTAACAAAGTGAGTAGTACAGTTCGCCTTCTATCGATCTCTCGAGATCTGAGCTATTACCTTAGATCAGGGGTATCTAATTGCTCGTCAACGTCCGAATTTTTCCGAAAATTCCCCTCCCTTCTTTACGTAAGTAGCGCAAAGCCGTTCGAGCCTCCGGAGTGTTTTTTATACGTTTTCGATTCGAGTCCAGCATTTTACTTTCGTACTTGCATCGTCTGTTGATTGGCTGTCGATTGCGGGAAATTTTCACGTCAACTTTCCAGATTTCTTTATTTCGCGTTTTTGTCAGGGGCCTGTGGGCGATCGATTGAATTTTTTAGAGGATGATTTGTAGTTGTCTTTGTTCAGCGATATTATATTCGTGGCTCGGAATGGGAAATAGAATTTTCGAGAGAGAAAGCGCGGAGGATCGAAAAGGTTTCGCGTCGGTGATGGAACAGGTAGAATACGTATTTCGCAGGTGTCAGGGTACAGTTAGGAATCGTTCGTGATTCTTCGAACGCGGCGGGTACCGTTTTCGAAAGGCGTGGCGCTCTCCGTGCGCGAGATCCATTATTCACTGGCACGGTGTTCCCTGCGATCACATCTCCGAGAAAGCACCCGATCGCTCAATTTCCCTTACTCTTTCTACTAAACCAAAATGATTAAAATCGCACGTCGCTTCGATGTCCATTAATAAATCCTAAAAAAAAAAGAACTATTACCATTTCTTTTCCCAAGTTCGTCGACTTCTTTCATCCAGAAATTTCCTTGCCGCGAAACGTTCGCAGCGGAAAATGAATTTCCACGACGGCATCCTCCGCGATTTCCTGCTTCTTTCACTCGCCTGGAGGCGCAGCGGAGGACGACAGTAGGTCGCGACCGCGTTTTCAGCTAACGGTACCTGTCGGGTTCAATAAACCGGTAGCTTGCGGCAAGAAGTGGGCTACCTGGTGGCTGCCAGTGCGACCTTAACCGATCTGACACACTTTCCTGCCGCTCGGCGTCGTTCCTCCGCTCGCCCAGCCTTTATTCGTCCGGCGTACGCGCGATCGCTCGCTCTTCCCTGCCCTCGAGAGCTGCAGATCAAGGTCGCTAGCACCGGATAGACCCCCTCCCCCTTCCCCACGAATCATCGAAGCATTCGAAGCCGCCGCGACCAACATTCGATCGCGTCGGGCGCGAGCACAGGGTTCGATCGTCGCGCATTTTCTCCCGGATCCGATTTCCAACCGGTCCTGGGATCCGTCCTCGAATAATTCGAATAAATATTTTTCTTCTGAGTCACTCGATCGTCCCACCGAGAGAGAGAGAGAGAGAGAGAGAGAGAGAGAGAGAGAGAGTTCGCGATCGGTACTCGTGACTGGATAAGTAAGGTGACTCGAAGGAAACGGAACTGAATCGGAAGCTTCGTCTCCGGTCGATTAAGGGAGGTCCTGTGACAGCAAATCGGGCATTTTCCGTTGCAGGATGCATTGCAATCAATACGTGTCGGTGTGCCTGGTGGCGCTGGTCCTGGGCCAGGCGGCAGCGTTACCCCAGCAGCCCCAATACCATCAGCAGCAGCTGCAGCAGCAAGCCAGAGAGGACAGGAAGTTCGCCGAGAAGCCCAACGCTATGAAGAAGGTCGCCCTGGACGATCTGGACGACGTCAGCACCAATCAGATTCAAGTAAGCGATGCTGTTTTAGCTAAAGCGTTTAGGGCCTAAGCCTTTAGGGATCGTCCTTAAATTACGTAAGGATTCTTCGGAAGCAGGATGTTTCTTACCGGAATTTCTTACGTTTTCTTAGCAACGGAGGAGAGGAATATTTTTTTAACCTAATTTTCAACATGAATAGCCTAAAAACCGACGTTTTAATGAAGATGAATTGAATAAAGTTTTAAAAGAATGCCTTAAAAATTTAATTTTTAAGGAAAGGAAAGAAGGCATTAAAATTTAATGCCGGAAAAATATTGCACAAGGAATAGTGTTAGGATACAAGATCTTACGAGTTCTTATACCGGGGGAGGGAGGGGGTAAGAAATAGCCAAAATTAACCTTACGCGATTTAAGAATGGCCCCTTACCCAAGAGGCTGCCTGTTTGAACCGCGTGTCGAGGATTCCACTGATCTTCTCTCACCAGGAAGGCGGTACCGGCTTCTCCTGGTCGAACATGCTCAGCATGCTGATGCAGATGCTGCTGGGACAGACCGGGGGAGTGGTTGGACCCAGTAAGAACGAAATCGACGAAGGAGCGCCACCCAGTCCCTGGGCCAACTTGCTATCCGTGGGGCTGAGGCTGCTCACGGCCCTCCTCGGCGGCCCGCAGCAACAAACCGACGGGATAGACAAGGTGGACAATCAGAGCAGCACCATGCAGGTAGGTCGGATAGGACTCTGTCACTTTGTACACCTGTGGGATCAGGAGCCCCTACAATAGGGAGCTCGGAATAAGAAATTTCGGAGGGATCGGCTTTGAAATCGGTAAGGCGGCTGGTCAGCAGCGCAGAGAACCTGAACGTCGCGGGTTCGAGTCCCACCGCCCCGAGGTTCGCTTCTTCCGTGGCTCCCGAACATATAGGAATGACGAAACCTATTCCTGAACACCTTGTACGTCCACTGTTACGCTGGCTTCTGCTTCTAACCGATACAAGTACCGATAGAGTCTGCGAAACTACAGTTAATTGATCGCTCGAGATTACCATTGTTGCAATTCCGCGAAAGAAATTCCTGCCAGCAGCGGACGGCCGCGGAAGTCGAAATCGGTAACGGTCTAGAAAGCAATTGAATATCATGGGCGGTCGTTGTAAATGGTCGGTTGCAGCGGGAACAGCCGCGGGTGACTTTCATCGCGTAACGAAAGCAGAAGCTCGAGTGACCGCGCGCGCCCGCGCGCGAGCACCGATCTGGGTCAAACGAGTCGCAGGGAAAATCGGTCCATGGTACCACGCGCACCTTTTCTCCAAACGCAGATTCTGCTCTAGCATTAACGCGCTTCCCTCGCACGGTATCTTTCTCCCTGCGACGCGTTCCGGTTTAAAATAGACACCCCGCACCGTTCTAGAACTAATTAGAGTAGCGCACGTATGCGGTAGTTTGTTCGATGCATTGCTAAGCATGACGTAGACGCGAAGAGCGCTCGTCTTTCTCGAGCGACGCTTCGGAACTTCACAGGAGAGAATTAATTTACGCCATTCACGCTTACTTAATCGCGCTTTCTGTGGAATATGGATGTGCCGACGCGTGCGGCTGCTCTCGGTAACGAGGCGTCCAGTCTTTCGAGCAATTAAGAATTGTCCAGCGAGCGGCGACATAAGTCTCGCACGGAGGGTAACTCCGCTAACGATCTTTACGTTTTCTAAGCGATCTAACTCGCCCTCGAGTGGCGTTCCGGGCGAGATGAATTCGGAGCTGCTTCCTGGGACGGAACGTCGGCTATTACGTTTCTCGAGAAAGCGGGCAATGTTCGTCGACGAACTAGATCGCTGGAATTGCATTGTGTATTGCTGTAAGCGTTTGTACATTGCTGGAGTTCGGTTAGATCGAATTGGGATCGAGGCCGGACGCGATCCCCTGTAAATAATTATCAAAATTCCAACTTAGCGCACATAGCTGGTGTCGGTGTTGTTTAGGATATTTTGGCTGCGATGCTGAGCGCGTTTCTGCGGGGCAGGCACCCTAATCAGATTTCAGACATGGCTAAAAACGCTTCCGAGGTTAGTACGTGACCCAACAGAATTGTAAAACCTCGGTCCACTGGGCCCGCTCAGGTTTCGACGTTTTGCCAAGAGGAGTCGCGCAGAGTCTGCTGTATCTGTGCTATGGTGTGTCAGAGGCAGCCGTCAGCAACGGGCTTGGCAAAGCGTCGAGGCTCGAGATAAAGGATAAAGTGTACCTGTAATTGTGAAAGTGATGTAAGTAAAAAAAAAAAGTATTTGAAAATATTAATTTCATTTGCTCGAAGAAAATGTTCGAATTCAACAAGTGGCGAAGATCGAGAAACTCCGTTTCAACACTTTTGGAACTTGAGGGACATTAAAAGCTTCAAGAAACAGATTTTTCCAGAAGTTACTCATCAAATTTTGCAATGATACATGATAACAAATTTTTGAAATATCTCTAAATATCTCGAAACAAAAAGTACACGACTTACACCACCTTCATAATCACCGACACAATTATAATTACGCTTTCCTTGTGTAGAACGCTTTTAACGTGTTAGTATCGTACTCTCGTTTGCTCGCGATTACCCGTTCGCCTGGTAAAGGGCCAAGCGGAAAGTCCCGGAGATACTTACCGATCTGATTCTTCCTAAACAGTTCATCAACATAGTGGTAAACCTGCTGGACGCGTTGAAGACGTCGTTCTCCCACCGTTCCTTGACAGCCAGATCCATAGGCAGACGTGACACGATCTCGGAGGCCGCTGTCGCCTCCATCACCATGCTCAAGGTATGAAGCAAGTCATTAAACAAGCAAGAGGACGAATATATCACCGGCTTTCCTCCATGAACCGATATTTCTATTAGACTTAAACGCGGTAAATTAATTTTTCAGGGTTACGTGAGGTCCCTGAAGACCATTAACAACATTGGACGCGCCGAGGACGAGGGCCAGAGGGGTTGCGCGGAGAGGGCTCTTTGCGAGGCGAGTGCGGAGTGCGTGGCGAAAGCTCAGGGCACCTCTTCCATCTTCTGTCAATTCGGATCGTAAGTGTCCCTAACTTCTACGTGTCGTAGTTCTGCCCAGGGCATTAATAACGAATAAATTCGAGTAACAAATTACTCGTCATTCTCGAATAACTTTGTTTTATTCGGAATTTTTATTAAAAGCTTATTAAAAAATATAAATTTATTCCACCTGTTTTTCTACCCCGGGATAACGAAATGTTTTCTTTTCCCGAAGGTACGCGACGAGCTACTTGATCCAGAGACAGAGCGGAGTAGGCTTCGATGCTCTTTTCGAAGCAAGTCGACGCGGTCGCAGCGGAGAGGACTGCCGAACCCTCTTCATGGACTGCAACGCCGTATGAGAGGGTATCGTCTTGATTCTCTGAGCCCACGATCGGACGCCCTGGGGCCCGAATAACTCTGGACACTTTAAGGAACCCTTCGTCGAGGAGGCTCCTCTCCTCTTTAAAAAAAAAAGAAAAAAAGAAAAAACGAAAGCCCCGTTTGCCTGATCGCGTGGAAATTGCACGGGTTGTTCGCGTGCCAAGGCGCGGATCGCCACCCAGAACCGCGTACGAGTAGCTTTAGACAGAACGAGGAGGAGACTAGACTCACCGCGACTCTCGGTGATCCTTTTCTCGATGCTCTCGATCGACGAACTAGGTTCATTGGCTGACAGACTGAATCGGTTGCCTTTCAAAAAGACGGGGGGTGGGGGGGGGGGAATCAGCGAAAGCAGCTTATTAGTCAATTAATATCGACTGACCCACTAAGATTAGTTGATTAATGGTAACAGACGTCGTTGAAATTGCCCGCAGCTCTCGGTGTCCTCGGGCGCGAGTCAAGCTACCCCCCTCGGGGACATTGAGAGCTGCTCGAGGAGGAGAATCGAGAGAGAGAGAGAGAGAGAGAGAGAGAGGCGAGAGAAGAGTCCATGAAAGAAGTACACACACAGGCCTGCGGGAACCTTGTAAACCGCTCGGACGGGTCTCGGCGACGATCACGATATTTATTTCTATTTATTGAATATATTAAACGTAGAGCTAGCGTACGCTGCAGGCTCGATCGGCTACCACGCGGAGGGAGAATCGCTTTCATCGAACCTGGACACTTCGCGAACACTGTGCGCGCGTTTCAAATTCCTCTCATTTCCTAACAAGACAAAAGGTCCACGCATAAAGTACTGGTTCCGTGACGGTTTAACGGCCCCTCTGCCTCTTTGACACGTAGAAGCGTAAACTGCTCCATTCCAAAAGAAGGGACACGAAATTTCTTAACAGCGGCGCACTCAGGATTTAAAATATTTTTAATGGAAATTCAATAAAATTAGAAAAATTGATTTAAAGAATAAAATCCAACTTTCTTTTCTTTTCACAAAGAAAAAGGTTTTCACACCGTCATAGAAGCGATGCTTGTGGACCTTGAGTTGCTTAATTCACGTTTCCTTCTCGCCCGTGGCCGACGAGCGCACCGCGACAATCACGAGTCGTCCTTTCACATTAATGTATACCCCTAGTTCTGTTCGCGCTTCGCGAGACACGGATTCTTAGTTCGGGGAGGAAGACGAGCTTCAAAGCTGCTGGAACTACGAGGCTCGGTAACGTGGACGTGCCCGACGAGCTTCGTTGAGCCGCATTCGACAGAATCGCCACTCGGAGGATCGATTCGGGGGAGGAGGTGCAACGAGGTTCGTCCTGGAAAGACCCTCCCTCATATTCGTACGAGTTAACGTCTCAGGATATCACGCTGGTTCTGTCACCCGTTCCAAATTATCTACTGTATATAAGCGTTATATATACACACACACACAAGGGTGGAGTTTTTCCCAACAGCTACATTTATATCTAGCTCGGTTAGCGTGTCACCTAGACCTAAGTTGTATGTACGCGCGGTACAATTAAAGCAAGCTAATAAACGTGTTCTCATCGACGAACGTTTGGTTCTTTCCAACTCTCTCCTGCTAGAAACAAGGAATGTGTAGCGATACCTCCGAATTCCGCCGCAAGAGGGAAATCGGGCCGATCCTGCTTTCTCGCAAGCACCTACTCCATTGACTAAAGATTTGTATATATAACAATTTCGCCCTACCTCCTAACACCCCTACCCCTCCCCTGTCAAAGGTAGGCTCAATAAGCTTTAAGGCTCGTTCTCATTAGTCGAGTTAACTAATCCGCACGAGGCTCTTACCGATGAAAGCGCAAACTACCTCTTCTTCTCTTCTTCTGTGTCCTTCCTTCAGCCGTTCAACAACCTCCGCCAAGAATGCTTTTGAAACGTTTCCTAACAAGCGGAATAAACAAATACACACGAATACCCGAGCAGACCGTGGAAGAATAAGTGTTTCACGCCCGTTGAACGTCGCGATCGAAGGGAACCAGGTCGAAGTGCAATTAAGTGGTGCAAGTGGCGGAAAGGCGCGGCAGGTGTGACACCAGGGAGCATGAAGGGAACCCAGGCGTAGTGACAGAAAGTGGACGACGAAACGATTGTCCCTGGGACAGTCCACCGTGCCGCGTCCTAGAGAGTCCACGAACAGATTTCGAAACAATGTTCCCTCGCGTTTATCGCGATCTGTGATTCCTGTTACGTAAAGTCGTTTCCCAACACCAGTGGCTTTGTCAGATGACGTTCAAGACCCTGATGAATTTCGGAAAGCACTCCAAGGAGCCCCACCAGCCATCCATCGATCGATTCCACAGCGGCTCGGGGGGCTATTACCATCATCCAAGTGGCTACGGTGGCGGTGGCTACCATCATCATCACGGTGGCTACGGTGGCTACGGTGGCGGCCACCATCATCAAGGCAGCTACGGTGGTGGCCACGACCACCACCAGCACCACGGCTCACGGGGGTGAATAGAAACTGAAGCTTGCTTGATCTTCGTCGCAACGTCGAGGCTAAATTAATCGATCGTTTCAGGGGCCACAAGAGCAAGGGCGGAAACGGGGCCGCGCTGAGCGCGCTCACTTTGCTCGCCTTTCTGTTCCTGATAAACGTCATGCAGGTAATTATCCTCGATTTAACGTTGCAATAGGTCCAGGCGATAATAAAGACCCGTGCCTGGCTCGTTCAGCAATCCCTGCAGGATAACAATTCAACAGTGCCGATGATGACGACCGCGGTGGTAGTGCGCGAAGACGACCAGCCGGTGCTGTTGGACACGAAAGAGGAGAAGGTGATCAAGAAGGGGGAGGAGGTGAGGCAAGGCGGTTTCCACGGGGCAGCAGCAAAATCCAAGATCCAAAGGCTTAACAATCAGTATATTAAATAAAACGTATCGGGTACATAATGATCGATACACGATAGTAGTCGAAAAAGGGGGTGGAGAAATCAACAGTTTTGATCGATCGGATTGGAAGCTGCTTCGCACTCGTTAACAATCCATCGCCGAAGGATCGTCACCCTTACGCGTCGTATTAAGATAATATTTATTGAATCAATCTTGTAACAATTCCTTAAACAGATGTGCTTCGAAATATCGTTTAATATAGCATACGTTCTCTTTCTCGTAGTACACTCGTATTCATCTTCTCCTCTCTCATTTTTTTTTTGTGTTTTTCACTCGTTTTTTTTCTATATATACATATATATATATTTATGTTTGTTTGTAATGTAATTATATATATATATATAATAGCTGTATAATTTCTTTGAGAATAAACATACATATATACAGCGTAAATCTTGATCTCTCTCTCTCCCTCTCTCTCTCTCGCTCTCTGCCTCTCTTCTTTTGTATCTTTTGTGTCACGTTTGAATTTGTCTTTTGCGCGCGAACGACCATTTACTTCCGGTTAATCGACGCGGAACTCAGTCGAAATATTTACTTTTACAAGAATAGACTCTATAGGAATAATCAATGCTGTCCCTCGGAAAATAACGGGCTTAGAGTCGTCCACGACGAAGCTTCTTGTACCTCTGCCTCCTCGCGTTCCTCCTATTCTCTCCCGTTTCTTTCGTTATTTTCCTTATTTTTGTTCGCCCACCCCCCCCCCCCCCCTGCCTTACCCATCCTAACGTCCCTTCTTGTGCCTAGAAACGCGCGGTTCGCGCGCAGCGGAAGTTAATCTATATACTAAAGAGTCGCGAGCGGTTCGCTCCTCCTTTCGCGTTTCCTCCGACCTTTCTCTTCGCGTAACAATAAACAATCGCGATTTGCCGCGGAACGAAATGACGGGTGGGGCTTCTATTTTGTTGCCGGGAAGTAATCGAGAATTCTATTTCAGCATGAAATCCGCCGTTCAAGAATGTCGAGGCAAGAGAAAGGACACCATGGACCATTTTATTGAAGTCCCCGACCCGTGGGCGATTCCCCGCCAGAAGTTCGTCCTCTGTTGCTAAGCTCGCTGGCTGTTACGGTTCGCTACTAACTTTCTGAAGGCGAGAGAGCATTTCCTACATTCTAAAGAATCTAAAGGAACACGATTCGAAATGATTCAGCCATCCCGTCGAGGCGCAAGTGTCTCTGCCCTCTCTGTCCTCTCTTCTCTCTCTCTCTCTCTCTCTCTCTCTCTCTCTCTCTCTCTCTCTCTCTCGCACAGCTCACGCCGTGGCGTAACCGCGATATGCACTCTCCGATCCCTTATTTACACGTTAGAGACATTTATTTAAATACCTTTTAGAAAATCTTTGAAACCGCACGAGTGACCGTGAACGCTCTTGTCTGATTCGAGAATTTCTCATCCCTCGAATCTCCCGGGGAGGAGCACTGCCCCCCGGAGGGCAGAGGACCTCGTCTGCTCCGAGCAGACGATCCCCAGAGGTCGCTCTCCTCGATACTATCGTTCCGTCGGATGAGACGCGAGGATCGCGACGATGAATTGGGGCTGGATGGGCGAAGACACCGAAGCAGAACGATCATTCAATTCCTATACGCGTGTAAGAGAAGAGGGGAAGTCAAAAGGAGCACCAGGTCTTGATCGAAATTCACGGGCGGTCCTTTCAAGATACCCTCTTTTTCGCGCGCGAGACTGGGACGAACAATTGCCCTTTTGAACACTGTACAGTTGTACACGGCTAGCGGAAACGTAAACGTTCTTGAGCAAAGATGATTGCGACGCGTGAACGGCGATCTGCACGCGACCCGCCGTCAGCTGCGAGCGATCGGGGGACGGCTCGATTTTATTTTCATCCCCCCCCCCCCCCCCCACCGAGAATAATCGCACCCGCAGAAGTTGGATGAAACTGATTTTCAGCGGCCGACCCCCGAAGGCCGGGCTAATCCGCGATTGCTAGCCGTGCTAATTAACGCTAACAGGTTGCTGGGCCGTGGTCGATCGGCGGCCAATGTTAAAGCACGAAAGAGCAATTAACTCGAGCGGAAACGTTCACCAGCCGCGATAAAGACTGGCTGCAATTAAACGGGCCGTTATTTATCCGAGCGGTGTACGCGCGACTGCCGTCGCGGGGATCGCGTCCATTCCGAAATTACTCTAAACCGCACAACTTTATACCGTTCGAAACGTTCCTTCGGCTAAATTAGCGAGATCGCTAGATCGGTTAGCCGACGTCCGATAACATTTACGATTACCTCTACTATCTTGTACTTTTTAATCCGACTCGCTGCGAAGCGGAACCGCTCCTTTGGGGCACAGTTGGGCATTATGCGAATAAATATTTCATTCAACGACACCGGATGAGAAATGCAAATAAAAGGAAGTTAGTCGAGAACGACGAATAAAATTTTTATTCGAATAATTTTGAATAAGGTTTGCTAATAAGGCGAAATTGTTCAAGAATACCGGTAATCTTTCGTTCGAGTAATGCCCGACTCTGCTTTTGGGGAGGGAAGGGCAGATGGAGAGCCGTTCTGGAAAGCGTGCTTCCCACGGAGTTGAGTCACGGTGCTACTGGATCGATTCCGATCGTTCGTGGTCGTTTGATTTTCTCGTATCCAAGTCCTCCAACCGAATCGCGCTTAATTACCGCCTCTGGTGGACGGTGGCTCGTCTGTTCGCACAATCTCGATCGTTCACGAGCAGCTGAATTGTCGAAGCGCAAATTTTACGGATACGAGTCGCTCCGAAAGGGTGCGCTATCTAAAACGCTCAGGCCCGGATTAAAGGAGGGCTAGGGGGGGCTGCAGCCCCGGGCCCCACCTTCAGGGGAGGGCCCCGTTTTAAGCGATTAGCACACTACCCCCCTCCCCCCGCTGTTCAACCACGGGAGGCCTCGAAGGTTTGATAGCCCTGGGTCCCAAAAATCAACCACGGGGGGCCTCGAAGGTTTGATAGCCCGGGCCCCAAAAATCTTAATGCGAGCCTGTAAACGCTATTCTCGGGTAATACTAATGGGAGGATCTATCGCTGACGCGCGACTCACGCGTCTAATTGAAATGCGCGAGCAATCCCCCTCCTGTGTTCTCTTCGGCTCCCTGCTTTTATCTCAAGCACCGCGCGTGGTCAGAAAAGTCAAGCCTTTGGCTCCAACAGTCGATAAATCTCTTCTCGCGTTTATATCCCTCTGTATCAGCGGAAACACTTACATACCTAGACCTATCTACATGATATGAAACGAAGCTCTGCTCCTCATTAAATCGTACTCTCCCCGTCGCCGCCATGTTCTTTTGATTCGCTACCTTTCGCAAGTACCTCTCTCAAGTCTCAGGAGCTCACGGAACGCTCCAGGTTTCGATTACCCCGAGGTCCTCCGCGGAACCTTTTTGTAGTTACGTGTCAGGCTTTAATGTATTGCTGGTTCCTTTTCTTTAGTTACTGTTAATTAAGTTTAGCAGAAAGTTACGTAGCGAATTGACTGTCCCCAGCGAAGGACCTCGAGGAGCCTGTAATCAGTGTAAGCGATGGTTGCGCGCTCGAGCCACCGTCCACGATCGGTCGCCTCATTCGCTTATCCGCGCTTATCGCTCTCTACCGTAAGGAAGCATTTGGTCAACGTGCGCGTACGAGCAAAGCATGCTTCTGTCCTCTCAAGGGTAACGTGGATTCAAAGAACGAGGGAACGAGCGAGTTCTCGCGGAACATAGGTGCCCGCGGGGATATCTCTGAGTGGCTATTGTATGTACAAGTGTTCAGCGCTCGACAGACAGCGAGAATGTTGGCGGATCATCCCCGTGGTGTTCGTGGAAATGGAGGATAGTTTGGTAGCGTCGCGATCGTTACGGAAAATTGAAGAAAAGTCAGGGAAAACCAGTGAGCCAGCCTAGGTCCCTCTCCCCTCCCAGCGCTGGAGAAGAAACCAACGTTGCTCCGTTGAGATCGGGAGAACGAGAGAACGGAAATGGAGGTCCCGTTTGTGGTCCTGCTGGACCCAGGGAGGGAACGAGGAGGATAAATGTCTAAACACACTTGTCAGCTCCGTGGCGACACAGCGAAGGCGTACCCAGAGGTAGGCAAAAGAGACCCCTTCGTTTTTACGCCCCTCTACTTCTGCCCGTGTCGTCGCGGAAGTGATATACGCGTGGCCAGAGGTTAAGGCGAGAAGGAAGTGTCGCTAAGCTACTATTGCCGCGTGACCTCGTCGGCCTCGTCCGGGGACACGACGCTGGACCTGTTCGACCTTACGTCCAGGTCCATGCTGAACGGTCTCAACGAGTCCGCGATCAACGTCTGCGTGCCGTCCTCGATGCTCAGGCTGCCCTCGGCCGAGCTGTCACTGAAAGTACAGGAACAGACTTCTACTCATCACTAGCGTCTTCCACGGTTGCTCTAAGGGAATGGTTCGACGATGGCGGCGATCGTACCCAGGCGGGTTTACCTGACGATGCTGGCTCGGTCCACGGAGCTTGAGGCTGGCACCGTGCAGTTGTCCCCGTTGCACGAGCGCTCGCCGTTGCTGCTGCACGATGACGACGACGTTCTGGTGGCAGCCGCCTCCCTCATCGAAGCGCGTCGCGACTCCTCGTGGCACTCGCACCTGTGCCAATCACCGTCAAACATCAACCCGAAGCCTCTCCCGTTACGATGCATTCGAGGCTTCAGCTAAATAGTTAAGGAGCACGAGGGTGGTAATCGATTAGAGAGAACGCGACGTGGAATTCACAAGCTTCGAATCACCGGCTCCCGCCGTGCCTCGGTAATGGAAAGTTTCGGTTCCCGTGAGAAAAGTGGGATTGTATGCGAGCCTTCGAATATAGGAACGGTCTATTCTAGGAGCACACAATTGCAATACTAATCGCACCTGCACTCCTCCGGCTGCACGTAGCTGTATCCCCCGGATTTCGGCTCGTCGTCGGCTCGCGGGATGGTCTGGATCCTCTTTGGCGCTTTCCTCTTCTCCGGGATCTCCTCGAAGTTGATCCAGTTGCTTGGTCTGGAAGGCGCTCTAGGCGGCAGTGGAGGCGGGCTCGGGGATTTACCCGCGCCCTTTCGACCCACGTCCGGCACTTTGCCCGCGAACTCCGAGAACGTGTTCGCCGCGTGCTTTCTCGGGCTCTTCAGCTTGCGACTGTCCTCGCGGGGCAGGGATATCTTCATCTTCTCCATGCGACGCTCGTCCAGGGACGTCTGCATCACGAACTCGTCGAGGAGGGTCGGGTTTATGGGCGTCGTGGACCGCGGCCTCTCGATGGGGATCGTTCTAAATAGACAGGGTGGTTCGTTAGTAGCGAATCAGAAGCTGACAGCTCGTGAACGTGCCGTTTCATGCCAGGGCTTCCGATGATATATACTTAAATATATATATTTATTTATTTATTTATTTACGGGTCAAGCTCATTATTGTAGAACTGTAATATGTCCTCCTCGCTGAATTATTTCAACATCTTCGAAAGCCCTGCTATCGAGATACAAAGTGATCGATTTCGCGTGGAATGGTCCGCACAGTAGTGCGGCTATCAGCAACGGTTACCTGACTTCTTGAAGTCGTTGTTTGACAGGCAGCATGGGCACAGCGACGCTCTTCTCCATGGGCAAGGTAGTGGGCACGTAGGGGAGGTCCTCCTCGAAGCTCTCCTCGTAGAACAATCCCTTTCTCTCGTCCGGCAGTTCTTGTACGATCTTCTCAGCCTTGTTCCTGATAAACTCTATCTCAGAGTCCCTCTCCGACTCGGAGCTATTGTGATCCAGGTCGGAGATGACACTGGGCGCCTTGGCGAGGACAGCCTCGGGTCTGAGCCCGTCATCCAGTAACTCCGGCCTCTTGCTCTCCGCGTGCTGAGCAGCTTGATCGTTAGCCTGTCTCAGGGATGATCCGGCATCGTCTATTCTCTCCGGCGGCTCTATCTGCTGCACCTCCTTGCTCCTCTTCTTGGGCTTCGGCGGCGGTTCCCTCTTGCCGACAGAATCCTTGGAGGAGCTGCTGGAGACTCGATGCTCCGAATGCTTGCCGTCAGACGGTTTGACAGCAGCCTCGACCACCTTAGCGTGTCCAGCGAGCTTCGTGTCCCTCGAGGAGCTTCTCGAGATCCTGGACTCTTTGGAGGAGCTCCTCGAGATCTCAGACTCCTTGGACGCGCTCTGCGATATCTGACTGTCCCGCGAGTACGACCTCGAAGTGGTCTCGATCTGTGCCTCGGTTTTGATCTTCACCGACCCAGGGTGGTGCTCTATGGATACTTCCGTGATTATGCTCCCGGTGCAAGGCTCCAGCTCGTACTCGTCCAGCAGTTTCGTGGGCGTCTCCAGGGGTATCGAGACGCTCTCCGACGGCAGGGCCTCCTCGTAGTTCCTGTCGTCGGCGTGGAGGCTGATGAAGATCGAGTCCTCCTTGCGATTCTCTTTCTCAGCATTGAACCGGAACTCCACGTTGCCAATGCTCTCCAGAGACGGGTGGCCGTCGACCTCCTCGAGGTCCGCGGCGCAGGACGCGGCGATAGCCTCGTCGTAGCTCTTCTTCCTCTCCCGCTTCTTGAACAGGCTCAACGTCGACGAGAACACACCCTTGTTCTTCGACTCCTTCTTCAAGCTGGACCCTCTGTCCACGGAAACCCTCTCGCGGGACTTGGACCTGCTGCGCAGGCTCTCCGTGGTGTCCTTGATCTTGGAGGTGAGGCTGCGTCTCGGCTTCGTGCTGGGCGAGGGTGATTCTGGGCTCAACACACTGCTGTCTGTGCGGCCCTTAAAAGTTGAAGACGCGCTGGTCAGAACATAACGCGGCCTTTCGATATCCTTCGTTCGACTAAGCTAGCGGATCTGCTACAAAGACAAAGCGAGGAGTCCACGTTGGAGGAAAACGAGGCGGGCGAGCTTGATACAAGAAACGTCTATTAAGCATTGCCAGATCATAGGGCGTGGAAGAACGTGGGTACCTTGAACAGGGAGGCGAAGCTGCTCTTCCTCGAGACGGAGGAGGGGCTGGGTGTCCTCGAGCCCTCGAGGTCACGGACCTTCTGGTGCCTAGGCAATTTCGGGCTGCCGGTCACGCTGGTCGTCGGAGTCGTTTGCACGATCTCCTTGAAGTTCTGCGTCTTCTTCCGCTTGTCGTTGAAATCGAGGGTCGCTGGCTTTTGAACCTCCAGCGCCAGAGTCCTCGCTGACTGCTCCTGCGCCGTCGTACTTTCCCTTTCCGCTGGCCTCTTCACGACTGGCACCTAAACAGTGGACGATTACATAAAATTATAAAGTTGTCAAACTGTAGAACTGTAAAATTCATAAGATTCCCCTTAGAGACAAGCGAGAGGACTCACCTCAATGTTCACCTTCTCCAGGAATCTCTTCGTTATCTCCACCTCCCTCTTAAAAATCTCCTTCCTTTCCTCGCGACCGCGTCTCCTTGGCTTGTCCAGGGGATCTGGTTTCAGGTTGCCGTCGACTATGGGCACCTTGATGCTGTCCGGGATCAGAGCTTTCGTAGTGTCCGCTTCCCGTTTCAAGAGGATCCTCTCCAGGTCGTCGCTCTCGGGCTTCGAAGGCTCTATCAAGTTGTCCGCCAGTGTCGGCTTGCTCCCGCAGAACGACGTCTCCAGCAGGCATTTGTGCGGGCTTGGCGACCTGGCAGCGCAGACATGCAATTAGTATTTTCCAAAAATCAACGATATTAATCGAAGACGCGGCTGCTTCCCTTACCTAGAGGAGGTGGCCGACACGACGGACAGCTTGCCAGAGGCTCCGGAGCCCTGGCTACCCACGGATGACAGCCTGGACGTCCTCCCGCTGATGTTCAGCAGAACGATCTCCGAGCAGTTGCTGTCTTTCCGCTCCCTGTCCAACTGCTTGCTGCCACTGTACTCCGACAGCGAGCCGCCCTCTTCCTTTCGTTTCTTCGCCTTCTTCGACTCCCTTCTCAGATCTTGCTCGTGGACGGGGTCTTGGAGGTCCAGCTCCTCCGTGGAGGATCTCAAGTCCTGAGCGTCCTCCTTGTACCCCAGAGTCAGCTTGCATCCAGCCGGAGGCTCGCCGCCTGCAATTCCCATTCGTCGAGTTCCTTCAAATGTCCAGCGTCAACTATTTAATTTAGCTTCTATCGCCTACGGGGACCCAGAGCCCGAGCAACTATTACGCCGCTATCGATGCACTAGCTACTTTACCAACGAACTTAACGAATTACAGAGTAATCTATCCTCCACACGAGACACAGTTTGCTCGAGGAGCTAAGTTTACTCTACCTACGGGGCAAACACTCTACTTTGCGTGACTCCTGTCGTCTTTACGAAACGCAGCTGTTAGTATTACACGAAGAGCAGGAAGGCGGGCTTATTTACCGCGGTGGCGTTAACGATCTACGAGAGAAGTGTACCCAGCAACGTTCAGCCAAAGACAAAAGCGGGCCCGGCGACTATAGGACAAACTTCCAGAACAATTCGCTTCGATTCCCCCGTATAGAAGCGTGTATTAATTCGCGGGGCACGTAGAGACTGGGAATCGAGCTGGCGTTATCTCGAGGGGCCATTTAGAGGCAACGTCTCCCCCTCGATCGATTCGAGTCTCCAAGTTCTAGCGCACTTCTTTGCGCTCTACCAGAATTTTTCCAACCCACAATCGATAGAAGGGGCCATGAGGAACGGGAACATCTCTCTGTGGCCGTTCCTGTGAATCTTTCAGACGCGATCTCGTGAGCGCCAGCTATTCCCTTTCGGAACAGTGAAATTCCTCCGAGATCGAATGGGAAGACACGAGACGTTCCAAGCGGCTTAATTCGCCGGTGCTCGTGACCGAGGGAAACAAGCTGTCGCGGTGCGCCTGAAATTTTCACGGAAGAAGGGAGGTTCCGGAAAGCCTGGTCGCGTACTTAATTGAATTCTCTCGCACGGTCGTGGCTGCCCTGTCGCCGGCGGATTCGATTTTCGAGCCGCGCGAAAACTTGCCCGCGAACGTAGGTAACGTGGCTGTCGCTACTACACACTTGTAAACCGTACTAATACCCCGGTGACCTCGCCTAGATTCCTTCCACTCGCGACACGCGATCTGTCTCTCGTCCTGAAGGTCTCTCTCCCTCTCTCTCTCTCTCTCTCTCTCTCTCTCTCTCTCTCTCTCTCTATCTCTATCTCTCTGTATTTCGCGAGGATAGAGGGGAATTTCTGTATACCTGCAAGGAGCTCCCTCTCGGGCGTCGAGTCCCTGGAGTTACTGTCCTCATGGTGGGACGAACTGCTGGCTCTGCTGATGTCTATTCTCGGGGTGCTGGGTGTCTTTAGCGAACTGCCAGGCGTAGCCGGCGTGGTGACCTCGACGATGCCTGGCATTCGCGCAGCCGGTTCCCCCTGCATTCAAATTCGTAAGGCTGGTTTTTCGCTGTGGGTGACAGGTCACTGGGGTGTGGTTGTGGTGGTAGTGGTGGTGGTGATGATGGTGGTAGTTGGTGGTGGTGGTTGGAGCTTCGGTTTTCGAAGGGGGAACACGCACGTGAGGGCACCGATCGCCGAGATCCTCGACGACCACTCGAGGCGCGACTAGCTCGACGGCACAGCCGGTTTAGAACGAAGGACTCACAATCAGGGAGGACACAGGGAAGGACTCACGTTTTCCACCTCGTCGGACAGGTCTTCGAACGACGCTATCGGCGCTGGTCCAAGCTTCCTCTGATGGGCGCCCGGCAATCCCGACGCCATATTTTTTTTTTTTTTTTCGATAGCTCAACCCTCGACGATGCTGCAAAATAACCGTCCGGTTAGTCCTCCCTCGCCTCCACCGTCAAATCAAACAAATCCCACCCCGTAAACATTCGATCCGGGGTGCTGTTAATTACTGGCCAGATCGTATATACATATAGGTCCGCAGCGAAGGCCAAGTCGAAGGGTGGGCGGTTTTAAGAGAAAGAGGGGAACTGCGCGCTGGTCAGCCGCCTAACCACCTCGCCAAACGCCGACTACCCGAGATCTCTACATTCCGGACTCTACTGAACGAGTGGCACATACAGGCCGTTCCTAAACGCCGAATTCCTACAGGGTTCAACGGTGTGTCGTGCAAGGTATTAGACGAAAGAGAAACACGCTTCTTACTGTTGAAGCTGCCTGCCCGTCAAATATTCCCGCGATACCTAACCGAGACGCGGCCACCGACGAAAGCCGCTAATCAGAGGGAACGTTAGAGCGTTTAAGCGAAGGACGAATCGATTAGCTCCGCTACGTGCCGCAGGATCCAACGACGGAAAAGTGGCCCTCGACGCTCCAATTTCCATTCAACGATTTCTCGATACTCTTCGACCCGAGACGAACGCCTGGTACGTCAGTCCGCGGGCTTCCCCCCACCCCCATGAATATTTCAGTGGTTTTGTGTATTTTTAGGAAGGCGGATTCAGGGCTTCCCGTTAATCGTTTCGTTAGCAGAGGAGTGACGTGTCGTCGACGAGACAGAGGGACACGCGTTGACAACGGAAGCCACCGGGGCGGCTGTGTCCCCCGAAGCAAACAACCAACAAGTTGCCACCGCAAACAGCCCCCGAAATCCGTGGAAACTCGCGCGGACGACGGAGCACGGGTCAAACGAAAGCAGACCTGCCGCCCTTCGTGGCGGAATTGCTTCGATAAAAACGCGGGCTATTATTCATTGGCCTGGCCCATCCATTTGAGCGGTTCTGCCGCTTCGATGGACTCGAACTTTCAGCGCGTTAGGAAGTTTGGAGAATCAAGTTACCGTGGCTGCCCGGATAGAAGAGCTTAAAGTATACCGCGGCGAGTTTACGAATGGATGAGGGGGGACGCGTTATTCCTAGAGGAAAATGAAGGGAACCGGGCAGGTCCTTCTCGATTCCGTATGCGATTCGACCCTTCGTTCTTTCACTTATTTATTACACTAGATAAGATAAATGAATATATTAAATATCTTTAAATACCTATATTTAATATATGTATTAAGATAATTAAATATTATTAAGTCAGAATTATGAACCCTAAGCTAGAAACCGTTAAGTTACAACCTTAGGTATGTTATATATATTTAATAAAGTTCGTAAATTTCTTTAAAATCACCTCCAAACATATCCCACCATTTTTTGCCTGCCCTCGCGGCGGTATCCCGTTAACGCGGTTAACGTCGATCAGAAAACGCTAGCAAGGGAAGCGGAGACACCGGACGCGCAAAGTCGATGCGTTAAAGCGTTGCTTGGACGTTTGAGGCGGGGGAAAAAAACGTCGCGATGTAAGAAAGGTCGTTGATACGCTGAGCCAATTAGCAAGCAAGTCTCGAGGGGCTCAGACTGGATATCTCGGTAAAACGTGTTAAACGCACGGCGCTCGGCCGTCTATTTCTAACGTCGTTCCAGCGACCAGGCTATTACGGTTCTTCCGCGAAATAGCGTCTAATCGAACATCGAGAGAAAGAAATCGCCTCCCTGTTGGACCACTATCTATCCCTGCCGTTCTGTTTATCAGCCGCGGTCGAAACAGAGAAACAGAGTTTACGGAAGAAGAGGGTAAACTCACTGAACGCTGGACGAGACAGAGTGTACAGGTTCGGATCTCTTTCAGGCTGTCTTGTCACGCGGTCCTCAATCTGGTAAATCAATTGTTCGGCCGTCTCGAGAGGAAGTGTCGGCTCTCACCGATACGCGAGGGCGTTCCACAAACAGCTATCTGGAGATTTCTGGAGAAATCTTCTCGACGATCGACCGTTCCTCCTATTCTTCGAGCACGATGACCTCGAATTCGACGGGGGGAAAAACGAGAGCAACCACGGCTGGAGTAACAAGGGAGAGAGAGAGAGAAGTCTCGAGATCCAAACAACGATCCATCCACCTCGCTCGTAATATCCTGCCAGTTGGGCAAGTTGGCCCGCGGCCGAGCGAGATCGCTATGGATTTTCGAGCGGACTGGGTAGCTTCGCTCCAACTTCCCACTCGCTGGCAGTGTGCGATTTACGGCCCAGTTGAATTATCGATTCTCTTCGAATCGGAATGGAAAACGGTGGATTCTTAACTCTACAGTGCAGGCGTAAATTAAAATCATACCATTGCACGTGTTGGGCCCGAGGGGCCCATATCTCGAAATCTAGAAATCCATGGATATTTCGAGAAGATAATGTTTAGACCTGATCTATCGCACTCGATCTTTATTAAGAAAAATATTTAATAACAAAATGAAATATACTTTATACTTTATAAATATCTTCTCCAATAATATCTTATTGAAAATATCATCCAAAAATATATCTAAATTATTATATCCAAAAAACTTTTTCAATACCGTAAACTGGGGTGACTTTACCCGCCGGGGTGACATTGCCCACTTTTTTACTCTGACTGAAAAATTACCATATGATTGAATTCGCTATTCTTTTTTTGCGATTTCCCTTGGAGAAATTATTGCTATCGATTACAAAGCGCCATATGTTCTAATTACTTTACAATAAAATAAAATAAAGTCTTTCCGAAAAGTGGGCAATGTCACCCCGGGCGGGCAAAGTCACCCCAGTTTACGGTATCATGAAAACTGTTCGCTTGGGCCTGTCAGGCCCCACGTGTGTACTGTACATAGGTCTAAATGCTCGGCTCGCGTGCACCAGCCACGCGGCCGTTTCAGCGTCGACTCGTACTACTCGAGCGCGTTCGGCTCGACCTTTCCCGACGCAATTTCGTGCTCCGTCTGACGCGGAGACGAGCGCACGACTGGGCGCCGCGAGATCGGTGGAAAACGCTGGGACACAGGGCCGCCTGTTCGTCCACCGTTCAAAGGGATTAGCTCACGGTCTGTGGCGCCCGTTTTCGGTTAGGTTTGTCTAGACTAGCCGTCCGAGCGATGTTCGCGCCGCTTGTACGGCTTGCGCGCTGCGAAGTGACGACGGAAGAGTTCGAAAAGGTGGTCGACCTAGGAGAGATAATTTTCGTTTAACGGCCAGTCCCGTGACTGTTCACCACGCGACGACCCAGCGAGCGGGTTTAACGACTCCGTCGATAGGGCGGACGTTGATGCGTGGGAGTGGCTGCAGGAGTGCAGGAGCGTGGAACGCTGCCAACATCTGAAGAGTGTCTGTTCCCCGAGGAAGATCGGGGCTTAACTCGAGGCAGGCGATGGGGAACGGGAGGAGATAGAGAGATGAGCCCACGGGATTCGTCTAGTACACTCTTGTTTATCTACAGGTTTTGATAGACCTAACGAATGCGAAAGAATTTTTCCTGTTTCGTTTCCGATGAAAAACAGCGAGGGTGCGATGGTCTCCGTAGACGCTTTTTCTTAAATAAAAAAAAAAAACGTTGCACGGAAACTTCTACGAATTTTTTAATGAAAATTGCACATTCTACGGACGAAAGTATGCCCTATCTAATGTATATATTCCTTCTTCGATAAAAACATTTCTCCAAGGAACAAAAATTCCTCGAATGCATCCTACTTAAAGCTTTCCCAATTTCATTTGTTAAAAATCCGCCCGTGCTTCAGTGTATTTAATCGACTTCATGAGAGTCGATGTTAGTGGAAGATATTCCACCAACATATCCCTCCCGTCGCCCGCGAGGATTTCGGCTCGCGGAGCAGCCGAAGACCAGCCGCAGCCTCCGCGGGCGGGGCGGGGAAAGCCGATTTGTGGGGAGGAGACGCGGGGAAAATGGGAAAACAGGCAGGCTTCGGGTCGTGCTTCTCGAAGCTGTGTACGGCAACGATGCGCTATAAATAGAAGAGCCTTGTTAGCGGTTGCACGAGGCCCGCGTATGTACTTGTCCCCTCCTATATCGACGCTACACGTACACACACCGGTCGGGGCGCACCGTTTCCTTCTTTTTTTAAACTGGAAAGAAGCTAACCAGCCGATAATCGCCGGACGGACAAACGAAAAAACTGCGCCCCGATGAATAATGAAACGACAAGCGCCCGCTGCTTTCCGCGATTCACCCGCCCGTTAGCCTCCTCTCACCTTTGACCCCGTCTATGATCTCGTTTCCATTATGTTTCCCATCGATTCGTCCAGCGCCGCTCTAGCGGTGGGAGCGCCGCGACCAACGTTCCCCTTTCGAGCGTCGATCGCCCGACGATATCTGTGCTGATTCACGCTGATTCACGCTGATTCACGCTGGCCGGCTGGTAATCGGCGTACGCCCACACTTCCACTACTTGACGGCGTAAACATTGTACAAAACAGTTCTCCGTTTCGAAAGAAATCGAGGAAGAACCGATTCAACAGGAACGTTACTATCCACACTTCTTTACCTTTAAATAAAGGAACTAACGAGTATTATTTCTGTACTACCACTGTCCCTTCCCCTTCGACTTCCACCGATGAACGATCGAAAAATCTCTCCGCCTAGTCGAATGAGAAAAGCAACTCGGAGCGAGCGCGTTGGGCTGCGCGCGACTTGGCCACCGCGTCTGTCTATCGCTCGTTATTTCTACTTGCGCGTAGGCATTCTGTATACATTGCCTATTCGGTCGTACTGCGAATCGCGCCCCACCCTGGCACAATATCTCCCGCTTCTCGCTAATTCACTTCCCAAGGAGGCGCGGAAATTGGGAACAGACTCGAGAGCACAAAGCATGGGAATGCATCTCGATGGAGAAGCTAGGAGCCAGAGGAGCGGCGAAAATTTCTAGGACTCTCTCGAGAGTTGCCGTTTTCACGTTTCTAGTGACGTCGGGGCGTTTCTATCGGCACGCGCGAGTCGAGACGATTGCGCAGCCATCCGCTTTATTTATAAAACGTCCCCTTCGCATCGGCTTTCGAAATTTCGAAGCAATCTGGACAACTTTTCGGCGGGGACGCGGAATCCGCCCCGTCGCTGCGAGAACGGCCCGGTGCGAGCTGCTTCCCGTGAAATCAACGGCCGGCATCGATCTCCGAATTCGCGAGCGCTATCGAAAGAGATTAATCGCCGATCGGAATGAGAAATGCCACGGCGGACGTTTCACGCGAGTCCCTCGGTTCTTCCTGGCTTTTTACGCACTACGATCGAATCCTCGGCAACTACCCGCGGAGCGTGGCGAGATCCTCTGACAGTTTGGCTTCTGGAAACTGGCCGGTGGCTTCCAGTACTTACATACGTCTGTGAAGCTGCCGAGCCTCGCGGAACGTGACCACAGTGCACGCGGATTTAAACTGCTCGCGGAGCACGCGTGCTCGACGGACACCGCCAACTGCGAGAACAGACTGGCCGACGTAACAGCAGGACCACACGCGAATTCCTTTCCGAACGGTCCACGGACTCGGTGAGTCACGCGTGCCGCAAAGTCTCGAGCGTAACGTTCCGTGCGAAACATTTAATTGTTGCAGTCGTGTTAGCTGGAGAATTAAGCCTGCCACAGTTGGGGACCTTGCAGAAGTGCAGTAGGGTGGGCCATTTTTTCAAGCATTTTTTTAACACCTGTGCAAAATTTCACCGTAATCGAACAATATTTGGAGGTCGCTAGGATTAATCGTTTTTAGGGCATGCGGAAGAGTTTCTGCCAGTGTTAACGACTCTTCAGCTGACGTCCTTCTAGATTTAGGGATACTAGTGGAAGCCATTTTTACACCTGACACAAACACATTTTTTTCGCTTTTAAGGGATAATATACGCTTGATTGTGTAAAATAATGTTGAAAACCGTAGCGACCTATAAACAGTGCTCGTATGGCTTGTGGAGAGCAACAAAGAATAGAAAAAAAATTTCCCTTGAAGCCGTCGACCACCCTGGGCTGCATCTCCATCTTCACCAGCTTCGAGTAAATTAGAAAAAAATGTTTATCAAATTATTGCCTTGACTTAAGATTAGAAAGAGAACACTAATTGAAAAATAAATACTTTTACATCGATAAGTAGTAGTTACTGAGTTGATCAGTTTTTATATCTATCTTTGACGAATTTGTAAAATCTGGAGCATTTATTATTACTGAAAACAGTACCTAATGAGTGGAGATTGAAAATTTGCAATAAATCGCTCATTTCTTATCAGATTTCCACCAAACGATGTAGATTTTTTTTAGTCTACATATATCACACGTCGCAACTCAAAAGCTGTGAAAAATGGAGCTGCACCCATCTAGCTGCGAGGTCCTCGTTTGTTCCTCTAAACGGGCAAAGCCAGATAGCTTCAAGTTTAAATTTAATACAGGGGGAGTGGACATCGCTCGATCATTTTCAAGCACCGACTCAGCCCAAGCTTTAAAGTCGATCTCCGTAAACCCTTAAATTTCTCTACCTCTTTCGCGTCTAGTACCCCAATTTCTCCTCTACCCCTGCGATCGACGACGAGCCTCGCGCAACTGAGCGATTAAATGAAAGCGGTATTCGCAAAGATTGGCTTCGATAGAAGCTTCCCGGTTCCGTGGACACAGGGGATTGGCCACGACGAGATGAAAATCTGAGCATTCCACGGAGCCCAGCTCGCGAAATATTTCAATTTGGCGAGCGACGGGGAGGCTGGCCCAGCGAGATTTCATTTCAGCCAAGAAGAATCCGCTGGGAAAGGGAAAGTATTCCAGCGTGCGTGTCTCTCGCGCAACCGCGTTCTCGCCGACGAGGAGGGCACGGGCGGGGTATTCTTTCAGGGGCTGCTTCGCGACTTAATCGACTACCACCCTTTAAAACATCTCGTGACTTGATCGCGCTTCAACCCCCCCCCCCCCCACATTGCTGCCGCAGAAAGACATGCACTCTCGATCCATATTCAGCCGCGGCCACATGTTCCGCTCTGCCGTCATCGCCCGTTTCGGAGGAGGCGAGAAAGTGGAAAGCTAATACTCCGCGCGGCCCGCAATATTAAATACTTAAATATGCCTACCGATCAAAAGAATCTTGATTTGCTTTCTGTTTTAATTTTAATTTCTTGCGACATAGATCGGTGCTTGGAGCATCGTCGATAATTTGGCTAATAAGTGTTTCTAAAAAAAGTTTGATTTTAAAATTCAAAAGATTTCTGTGGTGCCTATGGTCTTATTTTGCTAATCGGTTGTTCCAGCACTAATGGTAAATACGGTGGAAAATCTAGCGTTCGTTCTATATTTATTTGGAGATCAGCCGTTACCCGGTGACACGCTAAACTCTCTGAGATGTCAGTCACTCGATACCACGTGCAATTTGTCCGAACAGCTTACGCGTGACCTAAAAGCAGCCGTTACCTAGTTACGTCTGTACCCATCATCCCGCAAACAGCGTTCATTCGCTGGAGAAGTAGCAACGGTACGTATCGGTGTATTTAAATGCGATGGTCCCTGACCTTTCCCCAAGTTCGCGCGATCAATCACCGCCAATTAGCGAAATCCTACTCGAGGGGCTCTCCAGTAAGCCCATTAATATTGCAACCGCGCCCAGATTCCGGGAACGCGGCCGTTCGTTTCTGCTCTTCGAACTTTCCGGACTTGCAGTCACCTGTTTGTTTTACTCCCCTTGCACCTTTCACCCTGTGCCGTATATCTGGCCCTCTTCTTTAATGCAAACGCGACACACGACACTGGAGTTTCGAGTAACGTTCGATCGATGGAAATCGACGCGAAATGGGACAGATTATTCATGCATATATTCGAAGCGAGAGGGTCGCTTTAACTTCCTCCTTAACCCATTGACGCGCTCGGCCGCTCTGCTGCTCGACATCCCCCGCTGGAAAACCGCGTCCCCTGTCCCCGAGGAGCCGGTACGCTGTGAAGGACACAGCGCCGAGGAGGGTAGGCGCTGAATTTCGAGGGGGTGCAACGACACCGAGGGAAGCCCGCCTGGCGCGTGCAGCGCGAAGAACGGCTGCCTCTGAATGGGTAGAGCTTTCGCTTTGAACAACGAAGACTCGGCGAGACGAAAGGGGCGAGGGAAGAAGCTTTCCCGCGATCCAAATGAAAAGGACGATGTATCGTTAAGGTTAAAAAAGAGGCGGGGGGAAGTCGGTTAGAGCCCTCGGGTAAATGGCCCCCACGCTTCAGCCCTCGCGCCGTAGCTGCGGAATAGAGGCAGGCTTTTTCAATCGGGCAGGGTCGGTGCGATTGCTGCCCCCGTGCTAGGCGAGCTGACGCCAGCACACTGCACAGAAATACACGTATACGCGTCGGGTCGCCCCGTCTCTACGCAACCCTGTTTCCATTATTGAAGTTTATATCGAAACTGCCGGCGCTCCCGATCGTGGTAAGATTCAGGCGGCTGGCAAGCTCCAACAATGAGGCGCGCGCGGAGCTTTTGTCCGCGCCGAGCACAAAGGGCGAGAAAGAGCGAAGGAGGATCGGGTTCATTAGTCGGCACAGTTTGCCTGCTGGCTCGGGAGCAGGGCAAGCGTTCGGACCTCGACAGCCAACCGTTAATAATAAACCGCATCCAACCGTTTCGCGAGGACACTGGAGTCGTCCAGGCGCACGGGCACGAAGCACAGCAGCGGTGGAATATTTGGCCCGTGAAGCTTCCACGTACGAGGGAAGAGTTCTCCTGCAGCTCGGGGGTGTTCGATCGCCAGGCGTTTCACTCGATATATCCGATCGAAGCTGCAGGAACACCACTGACCACGGGGGAGGCGCAGGGGAGAAATAACGGCGAACGCATTATCGATTAAGGAAGACGGTGTGCAACGACGCTCTAGCCTCCGATTGCCAGAGTATCGCGGGGCGCAGAGCGTCCGGATGGATCCTACGGGATCAGTGGCGAGCCGAGCAGGATCGATCGTTAAATCCTGCGTAGCACGGAACGGCACCCATTTAAGCGCGACGGGGCTGCAACGGTGTCTCACTTACCCCAGTGCCGTGTCCTCCATGCCAAATATCGGGAAGCGATCGATCCCCGCTGCTCCCCCCGATCGTCACGGTTAGATCGCGATCACTCTCTTCCCGGCTGGTCCTCGGAGCCTCGTCCACAGCGCCGCGTTTCCTCCGCTTCTGCTCCGCTTCTGTCGTTCCTGGGCCAGCAGCGGCTACCGTCGGGTGCACGTCCCTCTGCCGACAGCTTACATCTTGACGGTCCGCGCCAGCTGTGTTCCGCAGGAGACACGCACTGCTCTCTCGGCCCTCTGCAGCGACACACCACCGCGACCCACGTCCTACTCATGCTCGCCACTCTCTCTTGGCAACGCGCGCGCACCCGCTGCCCTTACCCGCGACCTACGTCGAGCCAGGGATGAAGCCCGACGGCCGAGGGCCACGGGATCGCCGCATTTCCAATTTTCCTTGGCGACAGGAGGAACGCCGAAGGAGCAGGTGTTGCCTCTTGGAAAACAGAGACAAAAATCTGCTCGCGCGCCCTCCTCTTTATCCGCTTGCCGAGGGAGAAAGTCTTCCTTCGAGTTGCCTTCGATTCCGTCGCTCGCGCTTCAACTTTTCAAGCCCGACCAACAAGTACTCTACGCGAATGGGCTGGCGAGATGCGTTCCGTCGCGAGAGACGGGGCACCGAAATCGATGCAGCCGCCTCTGCGGTTTTAGTGCACAGTAGGGGCGCACGCTCCCCCAGGGTAGGATTAGTCACGATCCCACTCGGTCGTAAAGTTTCGAAGGTAAAAGGAAAAAAGGTGGGACCCCGTAACGGAGCTGTCACCTCGTGCCGCTCTATTATTCCGGATCGTATGATCCGCTACGCAATCGAGGCGAATTTCGCGACCACGTCGATTGTTTACCCCGTCGGCCGGCGCGGCACCGGCACAGTCGGGTGCTTCGATCGACCCGGCCTGGGGAAGACTGATCTGCAAACGATGATAAAACGATCGACACCGGGGAAATTGGGGAACTCGAACGTTCGCGATTCGATAATTTGTTGCCGCGGAAGCCACCGGGTAGGACACAGTGAAGGAGTGATAATCACCTGCGTTTCACCCCTCTCTGCACTTTAAACGGTCTCCCCGGCGATAATAATGAAAAATAAACATAAGAATAAAAATCTTGGATCCCTCGCGATTTACATTGTTCCGATTTAATTTAGTCTCCAGAGACGCTTGAAACTCCGGTAGAGATTCTTCCTCGGTTAAAGAAGACTCTGTATACTGGGTATGCAATCTGGTTCTATGAAGGGTGTAATAATAAAATGGGCGCGGGGCGGTGGGGTTTGCGACTCCATCTCTGCAACCCGGTAACGAGCAAAACAGGGCTGGCTAAAACGAGTCGCCGAGTCGCCCCAGTCAACCCTGTAATACGCCGGGAGGCAGGCTGCGCAGAGAGTCGCTTTCGAGATTGTTGCTAAGGCCTCTGTGTTTCGCACGTAGTTTATTGTCTTACGGTTGACGCGCGAGTCACGGGACAGGCGAGTGAGTTTCGAGGGCACGGCGTAGCCGGTGCGTCGACCAATCGACACGGCGTCGCCCTTAGGGCCGTGGCGGCGCCGAGCGTCGCTGCCCGCGATCGATGCGCTCGCTCGCCGTGCCACCAATAAGGAATCAGACGGCCAGCAAACGACGACGCCGACGTTCCATTTCGAATACAAAGTTCCCTCGTGCCCGTAGCTGCTCGACGAGCGTCCAGTATCCATCTGTGACGCCGCGCGCAGAGAAACACGGGCCATCGTCTCATATAAACATTTTTATTTCCGTTAGTACGTACACATTTGCGCCAGCATAAGAAAGGATCGTTATTATATAAAATGAGATTAATGCGGAGTTCCTTTACCGAGACTAGACACACGATTCGACCGTGGAACTTCAGGGTCGTCGCGGACCCGTCCGTCGAGCGACTACTCGCGGTCCCGAGACGATCTAACGACCCTAAAATCCAACAGCAATGTTCGCCAGGCGAGATCTTTTTAAAGGCGCGTCCACCGACTCCTACCCCATTTCTTCGACGGCCCACCGCCGCTTTCCTCTTCGTGCCTTCGCAGACGTTCCACTGGAATATCCCCGGGGATTCGTTTTGAAGTTATCGCCAATTCGGTGCGTCGAACCGCGAGATATTCCAATGCACGGAACCCGGTCTGCCCGAAGTACGCGCGCGTTTATGATATTTACAGGGCAGTGTTAGAAGTATCCGAGTTACGCTAGTAAAAGGCAGGCACTAAGTGACTCTTCAAGGTTCCACGCTCCGCAAGCGGAATAAGCCGAAACGCGCGACATCCTCGGTATGCTCGCTTCCTAGTGTCCTCGCGCCTCATCAGTGTCTACCAATGGATTCGCTCGCGTAATAAGTGCCATGGTGCCGTCCCCGAACCGCGCTTCCGCGCAATTCGCAAATCCCGGACGCGCGCTTGTAAATCGTCTAGAAGTACGGCGAGTTGGCAACGTGTCGTGTTATCGACACTCGTGATTCGCGGTTATCGCGCGTCGATAATACCCAGCTTAAGTGCACACCGAAACTGCACAGAATTACGCCACGACTATTTTCACGCGATTTCCTGAACATATCTTTATCGTTGTTATTCCCTCGCGCTGGATAAGCTACAAGGACAAAGAATTTCGTCGGTGATTTTGAATATTTCCGCGATCGCTCGCTTGTGAGAATCGAGAGGAAACTTCGGTGTGAATGAACTGAAACCGCGTATCGCGAACCACTTCACCAATGTCCAGCCATGCCTTCTATTTTACGTGATGCCATCGTCCTGTCCGCGATCTACAAAAATAGTGCAATCTCTTCGATTTTCTCCTCTTCTTTTCCTATCTCTCCAAACCCTGCTCTCTTCCTCGAGCGTTTTTACCGTTAAAAAACATCGATGAAAAAACTGGAGGGAACGCTTCGCTACTCAACGTCGCTGCAGCAAGCTCAGTCCACGCGCACGAGTCCCTTGTCACTTTGACTAAAGCGTCCGACGTCGGGTCGATTCGCTGGCACCCGACTCGCGACAGAACGAGAGAGCGAAGTCCACGAGATCATTTGCTCCCGCTCCTTTGTCCGAACGATCACGATCAAACTCGCTAAGGTCGCCTCTTTCTCTGTACAGTAGTGGAACGCATCGACTTGCGTGTCCCGGGGCCAACAGGCAAAACGTCTACTACTTGACGAACAATCGGTAAGTCGAGCACTACTTGGCTAAGTACCGTACGCTTTCCTCCGCATGCTCGCCTGCCGTCTACGCTAACGATTAGTGGCGAGGCTTCGAAGAAGAGTCGCAAATTCGTCGAAAATGAAAAGTGAACGTCGCGAGATACGGGGGGTACATATGCACGTCTGCGCGTAGAATTCCAATGTTGCCGTTCAAAGGTGTCCCTACTCGACGAACGGGCGCCGAGGAATCTGTGAAAACTGAAACTCGCGTCGCTCGGCTGCTAATGACGCATCGCAACGCTTCTCGATACCGAAGGATCGATGATAAATATACAATTGCTAAAACAATTACACGGCGTGTGTATGCGTGTTCTCTGGGTGTATGTGTACATATGCGCGTGTATATATATATAAAAAAATCCCAAGTCTGCCCCCATCGTCGATTCACGACCGAGGCCTGCCATCTCGAGACCGCCGAGTCGCGTGGTCAGGTATGCTTCGCGTCGTCTGACGACTCGCTGGCGAACCTTCTTCAGGAACGAATGGAAGACGTGGTCGAGGACGTCGACGCGAAACGATTTAGCTTGCTGTCGATGATGATCTCGTCGCCGTTGCGGATGTTGTACCGATAGAGCTGCTTGTTCGGGTACAGCATCTCCTCCGGCCCGTACTGCGCCTTCATCACCTTCAACAGATAACAGATTAAAAGGCTTCGGTCCGGAGGCCCACCGTCTAACAAGCTGAATCACCTCCGAACGTGACTTCGGTTGAACGCATCGGAAATTTTACGGTACGCCGAGGATCAAAGGGGTGCGAGGAAAGGATTCGGGTGGGGAGAGGCTTTTCATATGCTGATTTCGCGTCTTTTGAGGGGCCTCTCGAGGAACCAGGCGTTCTGGAAAACAGAAAACGGCCCTCTGAAGTAAAGCTAGACTGGACAGTTCACCTGATCCACGTAGAAGAGTCTCATCCTGTTTGCCGGGATTTTCACCATGGTCTCCAGCTTGGTTTTCAGCTCGAAAACCGTTCTGTACACGTCCACCGATCGCACCTACGAGCACCAGCAACGTTTACGGTACATGTTAAAGTCGTTGGAGGCGTGGAGAACGCGCTGGGAAGGAAAAAGCAGCAGACTGACCGCGGTCAGTTCGGCACCCCGATCTTTGCGATCTAATTACTGCGCGATTATCTTTACAGGGAATTTACCTCGACCAGGTCCCCGTAAGTGAACGTCACCTTGACCCTCTTCTCGGGCTTCAGGTCGACTTGTACCAGAGGGTCCAGCTTTCCGTGAATAGCCACCAGCTCGGAGTACCTGAAAACGGTGGAACAGGGTCAAGTTGGGGCCGGCGACGAGACCGACGATGACCGTGAAACTAGAATAGCTTTATGGGGTCCGCTTCGTCCGGAATAGAAGCGACAAAAGCCGAGACCCGGCGAGGAAACGGGGAACTAGTCGGTGCTCGCGCTCGAATGGAAATCGCAGGAAAGCTCGGCCCGTCGTCGGCGCGCGTAGAAATGGTAAAGCAGGAAGCGGAAAGCAGGCGCGACGCGACGCGGCTCCTTAATTCTAAGGAGCGATGAAAGATCGCCGCGAAACGGGGTTACCACCTTTCGGGTCTGTCCGCTTCCGGCTTGTCCATGTAGTAGCGGATGAAGGCCCTCTCGGCGTCCTCGCGCTCCTGGGACGAGATCACTCCTCCTCCGTTCAATGTCTCGACGTTTGGAAGCCTGGCGATCAAAAGCTGCCGCCTCTCGTGCTCCGTGTACTCTCGAGGACTCTGCAAAGCGTTTAAAAATATAGAGGGGAAATAAGGTTACCGCGCGTTAACGCGTAATGGCGAACGCTTCTTTCTCGCACCCAGCTAGGGAGTTGGTCCTCCCAGGCTGGGTTGCCCTATGCGCGGCAGGACGCAACGTCAAGAATTTCAAAGCCGATTTACTCGAAAATCAAGGGCAACATCAAAAAATTGTATTCCTTTCTCTCAGTAACTTTTTCTTTTTATATCGCTCTTCGTTTTCGAGAAAATCGACTTTGAAATTCGACCGAGGAGTATCCAAGCGAACAGCGTAGGCGGTTAAAATCCAGAGGCTGAGGAAGTTTTAGATTAAGATTAAGACTTCGGGCTACCAGCGTCTGCCGGTACAGATTGTTTTCGAAAGGCACGCGCACGGATTCGTTTAAAGCGGTTGATTTCGTGCCAAGATTTCGGACGGGTACAGCTAAAATGAACGGATTTAGTGGCGCATACTAGACCGAGCTGTCGTAACGTTTTCTCGTCTCAGCGGCGTTCCTTTCATTGGTTTCGTTACCGCGAACAGAAGACTGTTCGAAATCGCGCTCCCACGGCCGTCCTTCTAAAAATAAAGGCCGTCTGTGGATCGAGAGGCTGATGGTACCCTAAATCATCTCCGAGACCCGTTAGAGCGCGATCACCCTCAAGAACGAGGTGGATTTAATAAATCAATTTTGTCCCTCGACTCGTTGCTCCTGCTTTTAACCGCCTTACATCGCGTCTGCACGGATCTGGGTGGCGACTGATCGCGAGTCGCGCCAGATGTTCCGTGTGTCGCAACTCGCTCGATTTTCTCTTAGATTCGTTTGAATCGACAGGAATAGATAGAGATGATCTAGTCGTTCACCTCGAAAAGGGGGCAGCCTTGAATCCGGAGGGACTTGAGCGCTGGAAATCTGGCCAGTCTCTCGACGTCGTCCCAAGTCGACAGCAAAGTGCCGTTCACGTTGAGGAACCTGAGCTTCCTGAAGGGGTCGTGGGGGGACTTGACGGTGTTGCCGCTGGACTCTGACTCCGACTCGGACCTATCGTAGTTCACCTTGCTATCGGCGAATATCCTGTTGCCCTTTTCGTCCGCGGAGCTGTTCTCCTCCAAGTTGTTCATGTTCTCGTTGTCCTGGCTGACGTTCTCGGGGTCCTTGTTCGGGCAGGGCGCCTCCTCGTCGTTCGAGTTCCTGTTCTCGCCGAGGTCCAGCGACCTGATCGGACACTCCGCCAGGACCAGGCTCTCCAGATTCGGGAAGATGTAGCCGAGCTTCGAAGTCTCGTTCCACGCCTCCACGGGGTTGCCGGTGAAGTGTAGCTTCTTCACCGACGCGTTGCCGTTCTCTGGCTTCTGGTGATCGATGTCCACGGTTTTGTACTCGTTTAGGGAGAGATGCAGCTCCTCCAGGTTACGGAGCAATCGCACCAGGCCCTGCACCGTCGACCATGACACCCTGGTGCCGTTCAGCACCAGGTTCTTCAGCAGGTCGTAGCTGCCGTGCTTGATTTCCAGCACCTCAGCGAGGCTGTTGAAGCTCAGGTTGAGGAACTTGATCTTGGGCATGTGCTGCAGGATACCGAACACCTCTGTCCATTGGGAGAGCTTGTTCTGGGCGAGATCCAGCTCCTCCACGTTCTTGCACTTGCTGCGCAGCTTCTCGTCGTCGTTGCCCGCCGACTCGATGTCGCAGTCCTGGAGCACCAGCAGGGCGGGCACCGTGTGGCGGGGCGACTTTTTCGGTATGAAGATGCTGACCGACAGGGCGGCCTTCGGCGAGCTGGACTCCGTCTCCTCGTCGGTCAGGGAGCAGTCGGTCGTTGAACCGCCGTACTTCAGCTCCAGCGCTTCCAACAACGACGGCATGTTTACTGCATTCTGAAACAGACCATCGTTTCACGCTTCCTTCGAGCTTACGACACCGCCATTACAAAATTAGACGCCTATTGTTCATCCGGTTACGAGGGCTCGCGAGCTTTCGCGGTCTATTTAATTTTCTACTTCTTCCCCCGATTATCCGATTCCCCTTCGACACTTGCGCAAAGGTTCAACGACGACCAGGAATCTACTCGCGGTGGAATGGATGGGGGTATGGACAAAGGGGAGCCGTTCGCAGCGGCCCGGCACAAGGTGCCTTTGTCGTCGGAGAAAGAACGACGCACGGGGGGAAGAAACCCGCGAACCGGGCATCCTCGAGGTGTATCTGGTCTGACCATATCCGCTAAGGTCACAGCATTGTCTTTTTGCGCGGTGGAAAACCGGTACCGGTTCCCTGGTCGTCGCTGGAAAACGATTCCGCGGCCGAGCGAGCTTCGCCCACGCGATTCCTCTATCAGCTATCTCGAACAGCTCCAGAACGATCGTCTTGCTCGCACCACCGCGGACAAAGGTGCCCGCGGAACGGTTTCTCGCGCTGCCCTCCCTCCAACGGTCTTAAGGCAGGGTCCCACTAGTGCAACCGCGCGCCGCGCACAACGTTTTCGTCCACTTGAAAGGGTCTAATTTATGAAGCCGCGCGCACGAAATGGGCCGATGCTCTGCCAGGCGCGCACGCGAATGCTTGGCGCGCACGTCGGAGACAGTGGAAAAACTAGCCTCCTTTTCTATATCTTGCTTTCTTTATCTAAATAAAGCTAACGCCGGCGGTTGTGCCAGTAGCCGAAACAACGCCTTCACACTTCATACTACTTGAAATGTTTGAAGGGGTTTACTACGGCGCGGTCACCGATTGCTGGAAAGTGTGTTGCAAATAAAATGAAGGTATTCAGTATTCTCGGCCAATTAAGCTTTTGGCGCCTCCCAAAATTATAATGTCGAGTCTACCTTTTACGTCGAAAAGGTGGACAAGATTTGTTCACTTCATTCCCCGCGGCCTCACGATTTTATGACCTTTCATATAACGAAATAACGTAGTGGTATACATCGTTGAATCGCCCCAACAAACGTTAGCATGGTATGAATAATGAAATATAATGTTTCGTTTAAAAAACCAAGTTGCTCTTTAAATCTGCTCCATTCCTCCACCTGTAGAAGAACTATCTATATCACATAATGTTCCCCTCCATATGAAACAACTTTCGTAACAACAATTTTTTAATATCTTCACTTCCTTGCGAGATATTCCACCGCATCCAGTTAAAACGGACTCACTATACAATTACAATTCAGTGTCACATATCTGCATATATAGTGTATTACAATTATGATGTATGTAGAAACAACTATACCTCTCGCAGCAGTATAATTGTTGTTATTTACAGTAATAATTATCATGTCATTGCTTGCTTTAATATATAAACTAAATAATAGACCATAAAAACACGTATGCAAATTATACATATGTAGGAGTAAAGAGTACATTTGCGTTGAAAAACACACATTTTTCCAGTCTTTTCGACGATGCGCGGCGTGCATTCGCGTGCGCGCGTGGCAGAGAAATCCCTGCATAGCGCGCACACGATCGCTTTCGACGCGCGGATCGTCGTAAAAGTCGACCCTTTCAAGTGCTCCAAACTCCTCGAAAATCCGAGAAACTCGTAAATCTGACTCGTGCGCAGCGCGCAGTTGCACCAGTGGGAACGTCTTTCTGCAACAAATCGGCCTTGCGCGTCGAAAAAAACGTGCGCGGCGCGCGGTTGCACCAGTGGGACTCTGCCTTTAGACGCGAGGACTACGGGGAACGAAGGTACCCGAGCCGGCGCGACCGACAACAGCGCCCGACGAATGGAATGCGGCAGTTTCTGCTTCGAACACTCTCCGTAGAAGAAAACCAAAGAAACGGAGAGAAAAAAAGGAATGAAAAGTGGCGGGGTGCAACGGACCACGACTGGGACAGGCGAAGACGGGTGATTACGGAATATTCCGCGAGTGAACGCAGGGTGGTAGGAATGTTACGTGAATTTGGCGGTGATACGACGTGCCAGTAGATTGTAGAGGAACAACGCGCACGCGACTCTTGGACACGGTCCAAACGGCGTCCTCTCCGTTTGCGTCGAGCTTTTCCAGCAGCGGTCCCTTACGAGGTCTACGGCGCTTTCTAAAGTCGCGCGGGGATTTTTCTACAGCCGCGGACGGCGGTGCTTTCCGGGAGCAGATAGAAAGAACCGCGGTGGCCGGCTGGGGGGGTGCGCAACGGTTTCGTCCCCTCGGGAAATTGCACGATCGAGAGGAGAGGCGGTTGCGCGCGCTGTGATCCGCTCGACGAGCGCCCAGAGAGGAGTAGACCGGCATAATAGTCGTTGCATTACTCCCTGGCTTCCCCTACGTAATCGCGAATATCGGTTCAACGGCCATGCGAAATTAACTTTCTCTGGTACGGACCACGGGCCGGCCAACGAGAAGCCCGATAGAAGCGGCGCAGCGCACCGTGCTCTCCTCGCCTGATACCCGCCGCCTAGCGATGTCCTCGACACGCCAACGATCGCTTTCAACCGCTGCCAGAGCCTCGGGGCAGTTCCATCGCGGAGTTGCTTAAATTATTCGATATTTCAATGGAATAAAAATTTGTAACTGTGTTCCATCGTCTATCGCAATACTCGCTACCCATTAACCCCATCCCCCATTAGCTGTATGAAATATGAATGCTAGGGTCATGTCCCTCAACCCTTGAATATTAGTTTCAATTGTTCGTCCCTCGAGAAAATAGCTACCTGCACTGCTTAAAAAACAGACTGTATTCTAGTGTCTAACTATCTAACCGTATCAATGTATTAGAATGATCCAGTGGCGCACCTACAGATGGAAAGGGGCATTAGTCTAACCGCGACTGGAGTAATTTAAGAGCTTCGTGAAAAGAAAAGAAATCTGGATTTTATTCTTCAAATAAATAGATTGAATCCTAAGTGCGCTACTGAAATGAACTAACTGATTGTATGGGTAGCCGATCTTCCGGGGGGTTTAACCGTTGATCGAGATCTTGAAACGCAGGTTTCGAATTGCCATCGCTACCAGCTCGCTCGAATCGAAGTACAACAGGTCGATGCGATTAGTCATCGGGTACAGGGTGGTCCAGGAGCGCGCAAGGTCCTTCGTGGTAATTTTGTTCGGGGGGGCTGAAAGCCGAACATCGGATTTTACTGACAATGAATATTAAACGAAGCGTGTGGAAAGAGCATGGAAACGCAAGCGCTCGAACAAACATGCAAAGCTATACCAATGAAATTACACAATGCGCTCCGTTGCATCACGTGACCGCGATGCTCGTTAACTGCTCTAGCATCGAACCACGGTAACAACGCTAAAACGCGAGCACGCTACTTTCTCCTCGGCCGACGGTTTCATGCGCGAAATATCCGCGACGGTCGTACGGCTAAGCCCGAGGAAAATCCGCACCGGAGATCCGAGCGGGAACCGACCAGTTTCCCAGGTAAACGATTAAAAGGCTAGCTGTAGGAGCCGAACATTCGGAGGAACAGACTTTTTTCTAGCAAGAAATAGTTGCGAGGAGAAATCCTCAGTTTCGGTAGAACGATATTTCATCGGAACTTTCTTCGGCGCATTTTTCTGGACTCCCAAGCTGCTGGGAAACCGCAGAGATGGGCAATCCTAGGTGAAAGTTGTCCTCCAACCAATTGTTTGAATAGAGTATCACCTACTCCGGTATTCACTTGCCACCCTATTCAGCTACTTCCTTAATGCGAGGCAACGCGTTACGGCGCAGTTAACAGGTTAAAATCGAGCGAGCGCGCGCGCGTGGGCCGAACAGCTGACGATCCTCCGCGTTCCAGAAGCGAAGCGTGGTTCGAAGGCATTAGGGTGCGTTTAGATCGCCGCAACAAGTCGAGCGAGAGAGAGAGAGAGTCAAGAGACCCCCTTCCTGCGCTCGAAATCAAAAAAAAATTGCCCTGGATTATCGTTTTCTTCCCAAATGGGGTCCTTCGTCGCGCGAGTTCCCTTCGCACTAAACCACAGTAAATTTCGATCCGCACGGTTCCACCGTGAGACCAACTATTCCCAAGAGTTTGCATAATGTACGCAACAGCGTAAACGCACCCTAACTTTCAGCGCAACGTGTATCTAAATATACGTTGGCGGTGATGGTTACGAAATGTCAGGCAGAAGCTGCCGCGTACTGGGTCAGTCGGGAACATACGTGCATAGGATCTCGCGTGATCGGTCCCGAGAAGCGAGACATCGCTGCGGAGCACTCAAAGATCATTTGTCTGAGGCGACCGTGCCCTCCTCGCGTCCCGTTAACGTCTAAAGTACATTAGAAACGGCGTCCATTACTATTACTGTAGCGAAGTGTGACGGGGAAAAAATGACCGAAGAGAATCCGCGAGATTTTGGATTCTTCGGCCAGGAGGATAATACGTATGTATGTACACGCTCGCCTCGACGCGACGGTTCCGTGGCCCAAGGACTTAGAAAGTTATCGCGAGATACATAGGTACGAGGCAGAAAAGACTGGGCCGCTCTACAGAACGGGAGTATCGTTATTTTCTACCGTGATTCTCCCGTGGCGATTTTCGCGCAGTCGCTGGAATAAGAGAAAAACAGCGATAAACGATACTTTCTAGCCACAGGGGAAATGAAGTGGAGCGATGTAGTGTTCGGCGCGCAATTTCCTATTCAAAGTACATGGTCGCGGCTAAGAGATTCGTTGTACGAGTTGGCAGGTTCGGTGGCTAACTCGGCAGGCAGAGGGGATCGATGGTGATCTATCGTCGTCCGTTGCTGGACAGAAGATGATGATGTCGATAACGCTGCAAGGGGAGGAGTAGAGCGCGCGCGTTTCTGGTGTGTGCTGCGCAAATGCTCTCCCGTCTCGGAATATTACTCGGTTGGCCAAGGTTGCCCGTCCGCTCCGCTCGCGACCCGAGGAGCATCATATGCACGTGTGTAGATACATATATATCTGCCGGCAGCACTCACAGAGAGGCGCACCTACACACACGCACGCCCGTATTTACGGTGCACGCGTGGATCCATCTCCAGATATATATGTATACGCGCTGTCCCAACTGCGCGCCACGACCGCCGAGACGTAACACGCAGTGATCCTTATCAGAAGTGTGGCTAAAATGCGACGCAGCCGCTGCGAGGAGGAAATCGATTTCGAGCGTGTGCAGTTTTATCGGATAGATACGTACGTGTCGCCACTAACGGCGTGGAACACGTGTCAGCGTTTCCCAACCGTCTCCCTTTCGACTTAAATCGATTACTCGCGCGTCAAACTTGTGCTTCACGGCTAATCACCGCTCGCATGGAGCACAATTCCAAGTTTCTAGCGACCTTGGGTCGCTCGGCTTGCCAACGTCGACAAGAACACTTGCCAGCGTGACCGTTACGAGGCAAGTTTGCCTTTTAAACATGCTGGAAGTTAGACATCGGCCGTCGATCACTGTCGAGGTGTCGTTGCTCGGCTGCTTCGACTCGACAGATCTATCGATATCGGGGCGTCGCGGGAACAGCAGAGGATGCAAGCTGAGATTGGGAAACGCTGTCCGCGCATGCACCTATTCTTTGTTCGTTTCTCGGCTTTTAAGAGCGGGTCTCGCATCGGTGCACGGCAATTATTATATCGATGTGTGCGAGAGTGGAGAGATACATCGAACACAGTACAATGTACCGAGCCTCTCCGTTCCACCAAGTGTGTCACAAGATCAACGATTGAAAATTTAAAATATAAAATATCTAAAACCCAATGCGAGCACAGGCCCTGTAGCCTGCGAAACGGATGGACCGACGAAGCTTTCATCGAACGCTGGCGTCCGTTCCGACACGAAACTTGTTTTCGCGCCCGAACGGCGGGCGCAAAAAGCGGACCACTAATTCCGAGAAATCACTTTCCTCGTGGCGGGAAAAAAGGAGGATCGCAGGAAGTTCCTCGCCTTCTTTTAGAAAACCCGTCGATAAGGAACGAGGATAAAACGGAAGCTATCCGTAACGTTTACGCTACCGCGGAGCGGGAGCGCTAATTAGTACCTCCTATCCAAGCATCTATCGAGTTCTAACGTGGAAAAACAAACCGAGCAGACGCCGAAGGGAGTGCGGAGATCAGCCACGCGGGCTGTCCGACGACAATGAACGCTGAAAGGCGCTACCATGCTTTCTAATTTATTTCTCATTTATTTGCGCGGGGGTATTTTCAGCGCCGAAAAGCACCGAAACGCGCCCGCTATTTACAACAGCGTGGTGTTACAGAAGCGTTATTCTTGGAGGCGAAGCGCTTTCGTTTACATAATGCACGCACGCTTCTTCGGTAAGCTAAGCTCGGTCGACGCCAATGGAGCACCGCCGAACAAACATTTCTGACCAACTACTCCTCGGAACTTTTAATTTTTCACGGGAGCTTAAAAATCGTGGTGGAAACGAGCTTACCTAACCTGTCCAATGATGCAAGCCAGCAAGGACAATTTCAAACGAGCATATATGTAGATACATATTTCACGCTTCCTTATGCCCGAACCAACGTGCCGAAGTCCAGTTCCTTTCAATTGCATCGGCCTTGAGGTTCGTATAGACAAGGAACGACGCAATTCGCACGGGCGCGTGTTCCTTTGTTCTCCCCGAAGCCTCTTTTACGGTCCATTATCGTTCAACTGCGCTCATTAGGGCATTAGCTTAAGAAAAAACGGGACCCGCTAACCTGTCGCAATTAACGACTACTTGTTACTCGCTCGACTCTTTATTCCCGGAGAACTGTGCCGCTGTCGCTATCTACGACGGACGAGCGTACGCAGAAGTTACGAAAGGCACTTGTACCCGGCGATCGACAAAACACTGTTCCCATCGTCGATAAATCAGGTAACCCTTTCGACACGGACTAATCGAGATTTCTTAACGGGCAACGAGATGCAGGCGGGAGATAAGGGGGAAGATTGCGACAGAGAATAAACTGGTTCGAGACTAGCAGCTGTGATGAATGCGCGCTGGCTAGAACCGCGGATTCCCTGTTTCCCGTGCGCGTACAGCTGATAGTGATTATGTAAGGCTCGAATACACAACGCGTAGCAAAACACTGTCAACGCTCTCTGGTGCATCGCCGAGCGATTATTTGATGTTGCGAAAATAATCTGAAAGAGACAGCTACCAAGGCGCAGTAACGTTCGAGTCTGAATCACGGGTTCCGACACTTTTGACAATTCGGAGAACCGCGTCTCTCGACGTGCAAACACCCGAGCACGGAAACAGAACGGAGGCTAGAGATTCGCTTCGGTAATGCGATATAGGAGGCGTATCGAGAGATGTCGCGATAAAAGAGGCGGAAAATAATGTCGCTCGTTGGTTGAAGGCTAGGGTGGATCGATCGTGCAGAGGTTCGCGAAGATTAGAACGGAAACGGAATTAAGACGCGTTGGACGAGAATATCGCCAAGGAATCGGGTCAAGGATCGAGGCGGTACACGTCTGTCACAGGTACTCACTGTTTCTCTGTGTATAGTAGTCGTTCGTCCGCCGATCTACCTCCGGGTGTACCTTCCGGGAGGTTACTGGGATTATATCCTGGGTGAGATGCACTCGCGGATTTATTGGCACGATCACGGGAACGAGATCGGTTCGATGGGTGATCGAAGGGAGGGTTAGGAAAGGAGTGGTGTCGCGTACGGACACACGATCGTGCCGCTCGCCGTCCACCGTTGAACTGATTTTCTGCGCTGCCTCCTTTGTTTAGTAAACAGAAACAGCTGAGCCGCGCTACTGGTTACGAGGTGGTGGGAGCTGGTTCCTCTCTTCCCGCACAGCGATGACCACACGGCGCAGGCACGCTTCTTGGTAAAAAGATCACGTGGGCTTCGGCGCTCGACCAATCGGAACGCTCTGCTCGGACACGGCCGTGTCGCGACCACAAACCGCTGGATTATTTCGTTTCATGAGAATTGTAATCAACTACGAGCTCTCGAAACCTTTTTGTCGGTGCACGTGCAGATATTCGGTTTTAGAGAAATAAATTTCTTTTCCTATTCCCCAATAGCTTTTACTAATTTATAGATCCTTGAGGAAAGAGGCATGTTTCTGTAGTGAGAGGCAGTAGGGGATTTAGGAAAAAAGGCCCAGGTGGCGAACACGTTCTGAGGGGCCCATTTTGTTTTTTTTTTTCGGGAAAATGAAGAGGTAGTTTACTAAGAGCGGGCCAAGTGTAGTAGTAGGAAGAAAAAGTGTAGGGTTACGTATACCTAATCATAATTTTTTTGCAAATGGGGCCCAGACGAAAACTGCTCATCAGCCGCCCTGTTAAATCCGCCATTGGGAAGAGGAATGATTAGATTCAGATCCTCGATCATGAATAAAACATAGATACTTACACTTACAGTTAGTAATAATGTAGGATCTTTACGCATTCTCGGTGAAATGATTGAAATAGGACGCGCTAGGAATTTCAGTGTCAAGGAGGAAGAAATCGATTAACGCAATGGACGACGATTTCGTAAATGCGTCGATTGCGAAATGCGTATCTATAATTCACCGATGGCGTGCATAACAGAGATTATGTAACATGATCGAGGAATGCCGTTAGAGACGGCGTTAGGCGTGAAAACTCGAGGAATCGATAGGTGACGTTGCGCTACCGCCACTTGCAACCTGTTTTACCGTTACCGAACGTTACCCAAACCATAAGGTATAAAATAGGTTTAACATCCAATGAAATTTTGCAGTAAGGTTTTCTGGGTGTTCAGAGCTCCATTACCATTTCCCTGTAACGTGCAACTCACCCGTAGACTACGGAAATAGATCAAAATGCCCATTACAGTGGGAATTAGAACCACATGGAACTTTGTTTCCATCTATCTCTTTGAATCGAGCCGATCGCTGCGCTTGTAAAATATTCTACTTAGTTAGATATAAGAATATCTTTAACTTGCAATAGTATGATAAAATCTGAGAGAAATGTAAGTTGAAATATCTGAATAAATTCTTCTTCCTCTTCCTTCTGCAGTTGTATATGAACTAAACATATGCGAAGTTATGAAGCGCTGTTGAAAACTTTCGATCGCCATGATAAACTTGGTGTGCCCTACCGAAACGCGGGGAACCGAGAATCCATAATAAAATCTCCATTCTCAATCCAATTTCGTCCCTTAAACAATGTTATATTATTTATTGATACATAGAATTTATCAATAATACCATTAGCTAACAGTGTTACACTTGTTCCTGTCTACGTTGTCATTTTCTCGCTCACTCGTTCGCGAAATTATAATACATATTGTATGGGAGAGGAATTCACTCTCCTGAACGTATCTTTTCTCTCTCTTCTCTCGTTTGTCAGCTTGTATACATCGCACCGATTACTATTAGATCACAATTACAGATCATACATACACGTATAATTACACATTACGACGTTACATACACGTGTTTATGTATATATTTATATATTTATAAATTACAGATCGGAGGTTAGAGGTACTCTATCTCGATTCTTCAGGGAATGCTTCGATACTCACGGTCATCCTCCTTTTGCCGTGCTTTAAGGCTCGATGCCGTCAAAACCGATCAAAACGATACGCGACGATGGCAACGAAAAATTCTTTCCTACGCTGCACTCTTTCTAAAGTTCCGAGTTAACATTCGTCTGCATAATACTAAAAGTTGAAGGAACCTTTCCGACTAAATCTCGCGTCTAAACACCAAGGGAACTAAATCAACTTGCCTACACATGCTTTCCTAAACGCTAAAGATATCTTTCGCGAACCATCGGTTACAGACTTTGTTCCCATTCTTCGTCGAAGCAGAGATTCACGCATGCCACGTTTGGTCGGCTGACGATGAAACACAGCAACGCAAGGAAAATCTTAAACGCGCACCTTCGCCCATTAAACGGAATTAACTGAGAGAATCCTACTTCTTACCATCGCGTACAAAATTCTCCAACGTTCGATAGAAATGTCGCCGAAATAATTCGTCAAGCCGCGGTGACGCAAGAAAACGCGGGAAAAGCGAAACGGCACGTTCAAAGGGGTTTCCGTCACTTGCATGGCTCGATTACGCGTAACGGACGTTCGTTCTAAAGTCTACCGACGATCTTACTTTAGCTCGACTCGTAAATCGTAACTAGACTCTCTCCCAGACCTGTACAGAACACTTGCTTCCTTCTCCCCATTGTTTAATAATGATAAGAACAACAACGACACTACTAGCATCTCCTTTACAGTTAATCGTTACAGCGAAATATAACAGGATTATATCTATAATTCTAGTTTAATACTCCTACTGCGGGAAAACGAACAAGTTCTTTCAGGACTGCCGGAGAAGGGGCGCCTCTAGGAGCAGTAACAAATGGAGGTCGTAATGATTCAAGCGAGGTCTACCTTATCGACGCACGTTAACCCCAGCAACGTTGTTTCAGAAGCAACTTTCTCGACGAGTACAATTATCTCAAACATTTAAGGTTTAAGCGTTCGACGACTTTAGAGATTGGCTTCTTTTGGATCGGCATCAACGACAACATTTACTTTCAGACATTTATGTGATAGACAATCAATAACGGAAACGCAATCTCTGATTCGTATCTCCCATGCGTAATTACGCATATGTAAGGTATGTATCTGTAGTTAACGATCGATCGACTCGATCCCGTCGTTCGATAGGTTATGGTCTCACTTTCGATCGTAACTTGCGATTCGCAAGAGATCGTACGATTATGCAGAGTACATATTATTATACAAATACCTACACTCTTACTGTCGCGATATAGGTTAGGGTAGTTTTCTTCCCCAAACAGTAGGCTTGTTTCGTTGAAGTAAAGTGAAACTCAACTTACGACCTCCTTGTCGGATAAACAATTTTATGCTCTCTCTCTCTCTCTCTCACTCTCGCTCTCCTTCCCCGTTTGCTCTGTCTCTCTCACACACTCGTTTAGCACCCCGATACCACACATAACCTCTAATTCGGGTAGCGTCCGTAATCCGTACGATACCTATACATGTAACGCGTGTTTAACGGACTTTTTTCCCTTTAGATGCAGAAACGTCGACCTTGCACACGTATATCGTACACGACGGTGCGATATTACGCGCTGGAAATTTGAGATCACGAGCTGGAAACGTCTTTCCCCGAGCGGAACTTTTCGCGAGAAAAGCTCCTCCTGAGATCCGTTTAATCAATGTGTCAAACGCAAACAGACCGTTGCGCCGCGTACCGAAAAGCTTTGCGCTGCTCTTCAAAGAACGGAACGGGAGAATCTCTCGCTTATACTTAACGGTAGTTTAGATTTTAGTGTTTACAGTGCCCTCTATGCCCAGCTACGTCACGTTTTCCTTCATTCTCTCGCTAATCTACGCACTGACACAACTGAAGGGTATTGTCTGACCACGGTTCGATGCAAATACGTTCTCTACGTTCGTACAGGTTAACTTAAGGCTTTTAACGTTCAAGCTCGCACTGACACGGATCAGAGCGACAATCTGCGACTGACAGTATCCGACCTGATAATCCTATAGTGTCTACGAGTTAGTTGGCATATCGGCCGACATCTCTAAACGTCGTTGAGTTAACCTAAAAATAGACATAGCGGAAACGTATGACCGGTGGACTCGCACCTGCTAAGTCATACGATCTTCTTACGAGCTAAGGACTAGAATAGACTCTTCCCATCTCCTTTTTCAGGATGACAAAAACGCTAACGAAAAATCGTAAATCAACGGAAACTTACGTGCCTAAGACCTCGCCCCCGCGGAATTCATTCGGGCGACTTTACCGCCCTTTCACTTAACTACTGAATACATATATGTAGATACTCGCTCCGGCTTCCCTTAACGTTGCACGGAACGTTACGTACTTTTCATAGTTTTTACTAGCTTCCACGAAAGTGAACGACACCCTTACGATATAAACTTCACCGGGAGTCGCGTGGTCCACCCCTCTCCTCGATCGATAAGGAAAACCTTTAACGGAAACTTAAGCCTACGACTTAGATACAATCGATTTGCAAAGCGTTTGAAACTCCTCTTCTCTTTCCTAACCTCTAACGCGCAAAAATACGAAATATGTATCTTTAACAGCTAGACACACCGCAGTCTCTCACTCACGCATTAAATACCACGCAACAAGCTCAACCACCCCTTGACTCTTTAAACTCCCGACACTTTTCCTATTCCTATCGTTAATATTATTTCCTTACGCCTCTAGCACCCGACGATTAATCCCGATCGACTAACTTCTACGAGCGACTGGATAACATTCGATATAGATCATCTGCGAAGCTGAAACGATAAGATATGCGCGCGCACGATCCTTCGAATTACGGCCCCGTTAATTAAAGCAACTATTGTCCTCTGATCGTCGTGTTGTTGCGATGCGATTCTCTACTTTCGAATCAAGTTAAAATAGAAAAATTGAAATCTGTCGCAACGATAATTCAATTCTGAAGAGAAACCGGTAGCGCGAATAAAGCGATTCTCCCAGAGACATCGCAATGAGAAGATTGGAAGCGAAAAGTGTTCTCACCCGATTCGTTAATATCGAATCGCGCGTAGAGACTGTGACGTAGCTCGTGTGACCACGAACACGAACGATCCCACGTCCAAAAGCTATGGAAACCGGACAGTTTCGAGTAGCATTCGGGCAGGGGATCACACCACGCGAATTACACCGCAGCCGATACGTTCCCGTCGGTCCGTCTTTCAAGCGTGTAGCTCCAGGGCAAAGCCTTTCGCGGCGGGCGCGTATTACTACTTAGCGAGCTAAACAGAACGTAAAATCGGTATTGTCCTCCCTTAATAATTACTTGTCTCGCACGTACATCTGGTTAACTGCTAAACGCGTTACGGGAACACGGGGCGTGCCGCGGGCGTCGTCGATCACGGCCACCGACATCTCCTCGCCGTCTAATACTCATGTGCGTTCGAAGCTACCTGGGAGCTGACCTTCCCTTACGATTATTTTACATCCGAGTGTGTTGCGCTTTTCAATCTCCATCGACGGACCCGCGGAACGCCGGTGCCCCGTGTCACAGGCCTCGTTACCCCCCTCTCTCTCTCTCTCTCTCTCTCTGTCCCTCTCTCTCTATACACCCTGGCAGCACTGGCGATGGTGCGCCCCTGCGCCCCAACTAAATCCCTTGCTAAAGGAGTTACTTGCCACGCGGACGCGTCCGGTCACTTCCGAGCGTTACCTTACGTGCGTACACACCAGCCACTGCCGTTTAGTCGGAGGAGTCCGAGTCGGACTCGGCCACCGGTTCCGGTACCTCGGCCTGAACCTCTGGCGCCGACTCTGGGATCTTCGTCAGCGTCGCGGTCACGTAAGCGCCTGGTCCCTCGCCCTGCGTGTGCTCCACCCCAACCCTGGTCAGGGAATAAAACGGAAACGTTTGAACCTTTGATCCCTCTGCTACGCAGGAACACAGATGCAACCGACGTACCTGTACTCGTGCCGTGAGAGGTTCCTCACGTACTTCTCCGGTGGATTGTCGCCGTCGCTGTTCTGGAAGCTGACGCTCCTCGCGGTGGTGTGGGACACCTGGGTGGCCGGCATGGTGAACTCCACGTAACAGTACTCGGACAGGTTCTCCGGGACCTGGTCGTAGGACGTGAGGGCCATGCGGCAGACCAGCTGGTGCGTGGTGTACGCCCCTAAGAGTGACGAAACACGGTGAATTGCCGAGTGAAGATGGGAACGCTGGTTTTCTACATATACTTAACGGACGTCCGCGCACCTTGGCCTTCCTTCGGTAGCCTGGGCATCCTCCACACGATGGCCCGGTGCTGGTGCTCGTACTTGGCCTGCCCCGAGGTCACCTCCATCAGTTGCGGCTCCAGCGTGTCCACCGCGCCCAGGAACCTCTCGATACCCTTGATTTTACCGGTCCTCCTGTGTGCCGATTTCACCGACCCGTATCTGAAGTGCTTCTCCACCCTGAACAGGTAGATCCAGCACTCCGGGATCGGGAAGCGAACCATCACGTCCTCGCAGGGCACCTGGCCCAGCTTCCTCGACGCGAACCCTGGCACGAGGATGTCTATTCGCAGCTCGACCTGGTGACGCGGAGGAACGGGGTGAAGGCGCGCGGTTAATTAAAATTTGCTGGGCGATTGGATTAGCGCGGAGGTGGGGAGGTCGAAGGATTACTGCGGGAGGGGATGCTGTTTGATGGAAAGCGGCATTACCTTGTTGCCGGTAACGCACATTACGGCTTTTAGCTGGAGGGGAAGCTCCCTGTTCTTGGGCGGCCTCACGCGAAATCTCATAAGCTCGATATAGCATGCATCGGGCGGCTTGAACCTTCAAACGTGTTAGTCGGCAGGTGAATCAGAGTCATTCGGTTAGTAATTACACGCGGCGAATGATACAGATTGCGAAGAGGACGTACTTGATGATCCTGGATTTTTCGTACTCGTCCTGCTGGACGCAGGCGTGGAACTCCACGCTCTCCAGGCGGATCCATTCCTCCGTGACGACTGGAATGATGTCGTGCCTGCCCACCACTTCCTTCCCCTGACGCCACATGTCGTTGATGCCTAGCTCTACGTCGGGCATACCTGAGAGCGGTACAGCGTGATTATTATAATTACTGTACTTGCAACGATACAGCAGGGGCTGGGACCGCTATCAACGGATCCTACCTGAAAGGAAACCCAAGAAGAACAGACGGACGCGCGCGATCTGCTTGTCCACGTGCCCGTCGGAGCTTTGCTCGACGTAGAGCTCGTCCACCACCGTTATCTGCACCTCCTCCATCTTGTAAGAGAGCGCTCGGTCCCGGTGAGCGGATAGCCTGAACAGGGCCTCGTCGATCGCGCAGGAGAACTGCTTCACGTCCTCGTAGCACTGGGAGCCCAGCTTGAACAGCTGGTTGATCTGTAACATTCGGTAGCAGATGATGATTAAGCCCTCGGAGATACCAAGCTTCGAATACACATACTTAGTCAGGAGTAGATTTGGAGATATGGCACCCCTAGACTGACAAGCATCTACATCTACTACCCCTTCCGTAAAATATCATCATATACTTTAATTTAAGAGAGTTGAGGCAATTTCAAAATTAATTCAATATGGCAACTCATGTCTCAGTCGTTGCTAATTCGCTATATGAGAAAGAAGTGAAAGTTGCTTCAAGCCTCCGCGTTTAAACCTTTTCCAATTTTGTTTCGCTTTAAATTTGCCACTCCCCAAAGTTTGATGCTCCCCAAAATCCGCTCGTGCACACAGTGTACAAAGAAAAATGTGTAAAGAAATAAGAACTGCACCTGCGGAGCATGTTCGACGGGAAGACCCAGCTTCTTCAGATCACTTCCAAACTCTTTGACTCCTTGGTAGTCGCCCTGAATGGCGTACGCGGCGAACTGGCTCAGCTTATTCGTGAGCCTCTCGGCTTTGGTCACCTGGCCGGGTCGAACGCCAGGCCGCTCCTTGTAGAAAATGTACTGCAGCTTCACCGTGAATATCTTGCCGTACTGATCGAACTGCTGGGCCCCGACGTCGGAGACGGAGTAGCACGGCAGCAGAGGCAGCTCTTGGAAAGGATCCCTGTCACCCGGGGCGCTGAACAGTTGGAGGACAGGATTGTCGCCCTGGTAAGCGATCTTCACGAACACCTTCTTCCAGAACCGTTGGCCGGTTATCTTCTTCTTGTTCGGCTGGCGCAGCTGCATCTCCCATCCGTCGCCGGTGTAGGTCACTCTCGGGAAGTCCTCCAACGGCTGACTCGTATCCTCGTCGAACAGGGGGGTCGGCGGGGTTTCCTGAAACGGAACCGTTCCCGCAACAATGCCATCGTGCCCAACCACGTTATCTAGACGCCAGAGCAAACTGTTAAAATAATACCTGGGAATCTGTTCGGGTCATTTCCGGTAGCTGGGCGGTTTCGTCGGGGGCCACGGCGTCCTGCGCGGACCCGGACTTGTCGAAGGGGTTGAAACGAGGCAAGGAATCGGTGAACGCGGTGTTTTGCGGGCTCTTGGGCGGCGGAGCCAACGCGGGCACCGCTCCGCCCTCGATTACTCCGGTTTGATCCCCCTCTTTCGGCCTTCAAGTAGAGAGCGAGACGATTAAGTACAAGCACGGATCAACGGTGGATTATTTTAGGCCCTGCAGATACTTGCTTGATGAACACGCTGAAGTCTGGCCCCTCGTCCGAGTCCGCAGACTCGGCTCTCTTGACGGCTGGCTCCGGTGGCGGTGCAGTCATGCTCAGGAACGAATCGAACCCGTCAGCCTCCCCGAAACCGCTCATCATCGCTGTTTCCGATCCAGTGGCAGACGAATCTCCCCAAACTGTGCACACCACGCGTTAAACGCCAGCTCAAGTGTTATGTTAGGTAAGTGCGAAAGTTCGTCGTGTCCATTTCTACTACGCTTACAGTACTTTTACCAGAAAACACTTCCTAGAGGGACGACTGAAAGAATCTTAATTCTTCGGGAATTAAGAAAATGTTAAGTTTCTTCAGCCGTAATATACTTAAGAAAACGTGTGAGATATGTTAACTTTTAATAAACACTTTGGTTTAATAAATCAAAGGATCTTTCGCACCGACCTAACGCAGCAAGTATACCCGCACTATGCATTAGTTTACCATCGCTAGAGGTGTCCATGGCAGTGGGTCCACCCCCGCCGAACGCGTCCATGAACGGATCCGAACCGGCGTCCGGCTCGGCAGCCTTGTCGAACTTCGTGGCGAAGATATCGAAGGCGTCGCCGGTGCTCTCGATGGCCTTGGTGGTGGCCGCGAAATTATCCAGCTGCTCTTCGGGCCTGTACGCCTCGTTCGTGGGGAACTCTATACCAGGAATGGGACTGGTGGATCTGGCGGCACCATTGTCGATCGGTTCACCGAAATCACCCAGCAGATCCGAGGCAAAGGGTCCGCTGGGCTGAGAGGTAGGCACAGTGGCCTCTGCAGTGGCGAACAGGGGTTGCGTAGCAGAGGGTTGCGCGGACGTGGCCTCGGTCGCCCCGTAGGGCGCGGAGGTTGTGGTTTCCGTAACGGAGAAGAATGCGGGCTCCGCGGTCAGTTGCTCAGCGGCGCTCTCGGCGAAGAACTCAGCAGCCGTGATGGGAGCCTGCGTTTCAGTAGCAACTGGAGCCGCGGAGGCAAAGTCCAACCCGATCCCACTTCCATCAGCTTCGGTGTCCAGGAAGCCGGTCGCGGAAGCCACGGAGGGCCTCTTCTCGCTGCTGATAGACGCGGTCTCTGGATAGTCCGACTGGAACGCGTCCTCTGCCTGGGCAGTGGACGCCTCCTGCTCGGCGATGCTGGCGAAGGGGTTGTCATGGATGGCGATGCTCGTGAGAGCCTCCTGGCTGGCCAAGCTGGTGGTGTCTCCGGTGGTCATCGAGGTGGAGAAGATCGTAGTGGTGGTGGTGTCCGTATTCGGCGCGTCCATCAGATCCAGGATGTCCGGGTGCTTGGGCGAGTCCATCCCCTTGCTGTCGTCCGACATCAGGTCCGGCACGTTCGAGTCCACGTCCAGCAAGTCCGCGAAGCTGTGCTCGGGGGTGGGCGACGGGGAGTGCATCAGCGTAGGGCTGGGCGTTCTGGTTGCCTGTAATCAACGATGCGAATTAACACGGTCACGCGATCAGTGATCATGGACGTGGCAGAGTGAAAAAAAAATTCCCCTAGAGTAAGAGCCACCCTAATGTATATATATATACTTTAAAACTCATTTATTATTTTTAGTGTTATTTCTACTTAATTATAATTATAAGTATTTGCTTCTTTTTGTGTGTAACTAAAAATACACGTTGAGTGGCGTACGAACCTGTAGTCGATCCAAAAGGTGGTTCGAGGTGGCGTCCATTGCGCCAGTGACGGACAGAATCAGCTCCTTGGTGTGTTTGGGCGGCGCCGGCGGTAGAGGCCTCGGAGGAGGCGGCCTCGACGGCGCTGGCTTTCCGTTCTTCGGCTGGACAGGGGTAGCCGGGGGTGTCGGAGCTTGCGGGGTAGCTGGCTCCTCGAACATCGCCGGGGGCGTATCCGAAGGAGCCGGGGCGTCGAAGAGGTTCGCGCTCGGTTCGTCGCCGGTGGTCGCGAACATGTTGCTCGCTTGGCTAGTGAATATGTTGGCTGCTGGCGTATCAGCGGTGCTCGGCTCGGACGTGTCCGCGGCGAACGAGGCGAAGGGGTTGGTGGAGTCGACGGTGACCGTCGGCTGGTACGACTGGTCCCCGCCGAAGCTGAGGAACGGATTCTCCCCAGGCCCGGTGGTCTCTGGCTCGGCGAAGTCCTGGAGGAACGGGTTCGACGCCTGACCTGCCATCGCGTTGCTAGACTCGGTCGCTTCGTAGTCGTCCATCAGGAACGGGTTGCCTCCCTTCGAATCCATGGCGGCTGCAGGTTAATTGACTAGCTTAGCGGTGCTTGGGGACTTTGCTTGCGTGTAATTTCCCGACGTCGTTGACAGAGAGTCTTTATTTGTCCATCAGCTCGGACTCCAGCAGCTTCAATTCGGTCCTGCCTGGCTCCAAGCTGGCGAAGCTGGTGTCGAACGGGTCCACGTCCTCTCCCAGTGCCGAGCTCTCGTTCTGCAGGGGAGTGAGCACCTTGTCCCCTGTGTCTTTGTCGTCGATGCAGAGGAAGTCCTTCTCCTCCTTCTCCTCCGCCCTCGGATCGAAGTCGTCGATCTCTGGGACGGTGGAAGCGACAATGGCCAAGCTAATAGGAGCGGGGCGCAACTCTACTTCGCCAGGGATCTGTTGCAGTTCGCTCTCGAGAATCTTCAGTTCAGCCTTGCCGGGGAGGATGTTCGTGGCGATGGAGGTGTCGAACGGGTCGCTGTAGGAGATCACCTCCTCCTCGATGGGCCTCGACTCGACGTTCGGCGTGAGGGCCTTCGCGTCTACCTCGACCTCCGCGTCCAGCAGACTCTCCTGGCGCGGTGGCAACCTTCGACGCTCCTCGTGCACCTGCTTCTGTTCAGCGCACTGTGGAACGAGAATGTCTTATTTACTCGGACCTCGGCCAAAATTTCAAGTGTCGAAATTCTGTTCTATAGCTTCGTTAAATCTTTATTAAGTGTTTGTAGCATTAGAAAACACAAAGAAATAAACTTAATATTCATATTAGGTTTGATCCAATTGTATATGAATCTGACCTGTTTAAAAAGTGTCAGTCTTTTTGTCTTTCAGTTGCACCACTTTAAACAATTATTGCCTAAATCCTATTACCTACTTCATAACTTCTCAATATTTTACATATTACTGAGTATCTTATTATTAATGATTTTGTACAAAAAACATTCTGAATTAACTTGGAATTCATCACTAAACAACTGTATAAAATAAAAATGCGTTCCACTCGGTACTATAATAATTCAACTAGTGATTTAAAGTTTTGCTGAAAGTCACCCAAGGCCTAAAAAACCTGAATTTAATCCCTTAATGGTAAGGTTTTAAAAAATAGAACAATTACATGCTACCAGCTGCGATTAATAAAATAAATCTGTTTTATAGTTCACGAGTTATAACACAAAATTGGAAAATAACCAGATTTTCAGGGGTGAATTACATGCGCTTAGAGTGAATTTGGGTAGCAAACAAAGATTGCGTTGTAATCAGGAGGAAATTCTCTACATATTCACAAAGTTTCAGAATTTTTAGAATGTTCCCTCGTTATTTGTAGAAAACCCAGGAGGATTGCAATTTTTCTTCCTGAATCTCAGTTACTCTACTTAACATGAATTGAAAGTGTGCAAATTTTTACAATGTAACTCCAAATCGTTTGGAAGTAATTGCCATGTCCATTTATTGTCCTTACGTCGTTCCACTGTGCGGCGCTCTGCAGCTCAGAGATCTTCAGGTCGCTGGGCCTGACGGACGTGGCCGTAAAGTCGCTCTGCCTCCTGGTCGGCTCGCTGCCCGCCCTGGGGTCGAATTCGTGGTCGCTTAAGCTGTGGGGCAGCTTCGACTCTTGCTTCAGCAGCTCCGACTCGATCAGCTTCAGTTCCGTCTTACCCGGAGCTACCTTCGCGACGAAGCTCGTGTCGAACGGGTCGACATCCGCGTCCTCTTCCTCCTCCTCGATCGGCACAGACTCCTCGATGGACTTCTGGGAGTAGTAGGGAGTGAGGGGTTTCGAGGGCAGAGTTTTCTCTTCCTCGCTGGTGGCTAATAGATCCGGTCGCTTCGAAGGCGTTGGCAACTCGAACGCGACTGTCTTGGCGAGTGCCAAATCTAGGACCTCGGGCCTCGATGTCCGACGACCGTTGCACCCAGTGGCGTCGGGCTTCTGCTCCTCGTCAAAGTCGACCGCGAAGGTCGGCACAGAGGCTGCTGGGAGCGATGGTCTTGCCGGCGCTACGGCTGGGGCCGCTTCAACTGCAACTGCAACCACAGGGTGCTCGTCCTTTCTGGGATCAAAGTCGTCGTCCTCTAGGGAACCGGAGGGTTTGGTCTGATCACCGAGCAACTCCTCTTCAAGGAATTTCAACTCCGTCTGGCCAGGCGGGATCTCCTTCACGGCGGAGGTGTCGAACGGGTCGACGTAGGTGATGTCTTCGATCGGAGCTATGGGCTGATCGGCTAGCTGGCTCAGATCAGTCGTGGAACCTCCTAGAAGATCTTTCTTCCCCTGCAATGCCTTGCTCCCATTCTCCCCTTGCAGCAAACCAGTCTCGTAGTCCCTGTTCAATCCACAGGGATCGGTGAGCGAGATCGTCACCTCGGCTACTGGTAGCTTCTCGAGCTCCTTCTCGATGATCTTCAGCTCTGTCTTGCCGGGGAGTATGTTCTCGGCGAAGGTTGTGTCGAAGGGGTCCTCTTCGTCTGCAAAGGTCGCCGCCTCGAAGCTGGCCTCGGCTATCTCTGTCTGGAAGTTTACCACCTCGGGCTCCTTGGCTCCGAACGGGTCCTCTGCTTGCTCGAGGCGAAGCGGCTCATCGGGTGGCGCGTCTAGGTCGAACTCCGCGTCGTCCAAGTCGGGGATCTCCTCTAGGATGGTCTTCTCCTTCAACAGCTCAAACTCCGAGATGTCGATGGGGGCTTCGCTGGACGCTCTGCGCTCGGCGGCCGGGCTGACGGGTCTGGGCAAAACGGCCGGAAGGTTTGCTAGGTCGACGGGGATGTCGGGAAGATCGGTATCATCGTCGAGCAAGGTCTTCTCCGCGTGAACCGGCTCCGCGACGCTGGCGCCGGTGTCCGCTGCTACCTCGACCTCCTCGAAGTCGTCCAACAACAGATCCTGCTGGACCCTGGGCCTCCTGCCCCTCGAGATCTTGCAGGAGCTGACGTAATCGACTCTCCCCGATAGTACCTCAACTGCGTTCCCTAAGCTGACTAGCTTGTTCCCCTTCTTGTCGACTGTCTTGAGTACTTTGTCCGCGCTGGTGGTGTCGAAGGGATCTTCTCCTTCGAGCTCCTCGGTGGGACTGTCCGGGATGTAGGCTAGTTGAACGTCGATGTTCTGAAGAACGTCCACGTAAGTGGTGTCAAAGATGTCCTCATCGGCGGAGACCTCCTGGTCATCGTTATCCTCCGGCACGTCGACGAACCCGTCCTCGTTCACCAGAGGCTTCTCCTTCTTCTCCTTGCCCGCGAAGTCCGGCGGTTCCCCCTCGATAGGGTTGCCCTCCTCGTCGAAGCCCACCCACTTCTTGCTGGAGGATTTCTTCGAGTCCTCCTGGCTGTCCTCCTCCTCCTCCTCCTCCTCCTCCTGTTGCTCCTTCTTTTTCTTCTTCTTCCTGTCGTCTAGCGGCGGCTTGCGCTGGAAGAAGGAGGTCGACTTGATGCGATCGAGGTCCCCCTGGGTCTTCTTGAGTATCGAATCGACGCCGGCAGTCAAAGCCTCGAACTTCTTCCACTCGTCGGAGACGGCGGTGCTGGACTGCTCGCCGGATTGCTCGGCCTTCTGCTGGGCCTCCGCCCGCTCGCGCCTATAACGCTCGAGCTCCTCCGGGTCGAACTCGTCGTCCTCTGCCCCCTTCTTGCCCTTCTTCTGCTTTTTCTTCTTCTTCAGGCCCTTGGCTAGCTTGTGCATCCTCTAACAGCTACCGTGGATCGCGCGAGACCTCTGCAACCAACCCCACCCCCGTTCCATTAGCACCCACTAAATGGCCCCCCAAGCATCGCGGGACACTACCAACATCTCTCCACCTAATCTAAACCGTCTACGGTGCTGACAGGCAGGATTGCGGTATACGCGACAGGAACTCGCCTGTGCCATTTGCGTGGAAAACTCACGATGACGCCAGCTGCCACGCGGACCGCGCTGCCTCCGATCTCCCGAGACTTGTTGCACACTAACGATCTTTATTTAGCCAGTCGCCGCTTAGATCCAACGTGCTAAATTCGTCCGCGCCTTCTTTTCACGCGCGCACCTACGGACCGACACCTCCGTGCGTCCATCCTCGCGACGTTCTGCGTCGATACGAGTGACGATTCAAAGATGGACGTCGAATCCCTCCGGAGACTTAAAGCTGTCGCCCAGGCGTGAATCAAGCCTGTCGTTGTCGAGGGGGGGGGGATTTCTGCATCGGCCCCACGATTCGTGTCTTTGCTCTGGACGTTCTGCTGCACGCGTCATGGGATCGTTGCCAGAACAGCCGGATCGATCGCAGGACCGTAACCGGTGCCCATTTTACCCTTTCCAGCGACTGTTATACAGGCAACTGGGCAGACATTCAATCCAGCATCGATTGCACGCCCTTGGACGATATAGATAATATTAGGATGTCCCCTGACCAAGTTAATTCTAGATGGGAGTAGCGCGGAGAAACTTGGAATCTATCATCATTTTCACGGTGGAATCGAGTCTCCCCCTCGTTCGAGTAGATACGTGGCCAGCTATGGCACGATTATCGCCGCTGATAAGAGGATTAAAGTCTCGCGAGACACGATCGCATACCTACTTAACATACATATCAGTCGCGTTGATCCGCCTCGAACGGGGGAGAGTGTCATTAACGGTGTGTTCGGTCTGTTTTAGTTGTACAACGGCGAGCGTCGACCAGCATTCCGTTCGAAAGAAAATTTCGTCGATAACAGGGGTGGAACGAGGGAGCACGTGCTCCAGATTATCGCGGGGTGGTCTCGTGCTAAACCGATACCACCGCGGGTGCACTGGTGCATGCACGACGCGGACGGCAAGCTGGGGAATCGATAACGGGTGAGGAATCGCGAGCAGCAAGTTCTCTCCTTCGCTGGTATTTTTAAGAATGTACTCTGGGATCAAGTCCTCGACCCCCAACGGGCGGGACAGTAATGGCGGATCAATCAAGAACCAAGGAATTCTGGGGCTTCGAGCGATTTCAGAGTTTTCCTGCAGGAATAACGGGGGAGCGCAGGAGTTTGTTCGATTCGTCGCGTATAGTCAGAGAGATTGATAGTTGAACGGGAGAATTATCGTCTAAGCACGCCTATCAGTTGCGTGCATGGTCGAATTAAGACCTTAAAACCTCGACGCACTGTACCGTCCATCGCTTAGGCATTTCTGATAATTTTACTAAAAAGTGTTCGAGAGAAAAGTTGGATTTTAAAATTCGGAAAGTTTCTACGATGCCCCGAGCACGTGGTTATTTTGTTTATCGGTTAATCCAGCATTGGTTCCGTGACAGATCGGTGCCAGTGGTAAGAAGGGATCCTCTGCGCCCCTCTTCTTCCTACCACGCCGGCACACAACTGTCACGGAGCTGAACGAAGACTGAGGCTCGGCGATATCGATACCAATGTAGGGGAGCGATAAGGTACATTCTTATCTCCGGCATCCAGATAATTAAGTTTGGCCGTGCCACGTCACTGCCTCTACACAAACTATCGACCAGCACGGTTTCTGCCCCTACTGCCAGGGAATCCAGACCGACACTTGTTACGAGTTAATTACTAGTCACTGATAAAGCGTCGTCGATGTGGCGAAGCACGGGGATTGCAGGCGCCTCGATACACTGCTCCGACATTCCTCTCTTGGATCAAACAAGGGGGCAGAATTTACGATGAACGTAGCAAACGAAAGTAGATGGTTTGGCTGCTCTAATTAGCGTCCTGGATGCTTGCTTCTCGTTCCCACCGGTGTGGGGTGGAGAAACGAAATTGAATGGTTTGTTTTTAAGCTAACTGTGCACAAGGTACACACACCGAACGGGTGGAAGTACGCGATTTAGGTAAAGTACGAGGTCCGAGAAAACAAGTAGATTGCCACACGACAGTGAGGGGAACATTTTCATGGTCTGTACAAAGCTGTAAATAGACCCCAGAGCAGTGTTTCCCAAGCTTTTTTTAGTCGCGGCCCCCCTTTATAATATTCAAATAAACTGCGACACATTAAAAATAGATAACTTAATATTTAAAAGAAAAACAACAGAAGACCGTGGCCAGCCTCCGGCAAATCTTGATTCACTATCTCCCCCAAAGGTACCCAAAGACATACGCGAAAGGCTTCTCCGTAAACGTCCAGTGAATTTAGAAATATTCGAACGGCAACTCGGGCTCGCGTTCCGAAAGTGACAGCTACGCTCTAAAACCGTGACAGTGTCGCTGCAGGGTGAACTGTACCGAGGTCCGTACAACGAGAATTCTGTTACCATGTCGTCGAACGAACGCTGTCTTCCGACTGACAATCGGCGGAGGATTCGCCGAAACGAGGTCGCGAGGAAAGGGGAAAAACGGTGCGCGTACCGATTTATATTTAGAAAATCCGAACCCCATACGGAATCCAGCGGCAGGGCTACCGGAGGCCTGGGTCCGACTCGGAGCGACCATAAACCTCCGCAGAAATGATCCGGTGCGAGCGACTGGTGTTCGCGAGCTAACGCTGAGAAGCCTGGAAACAGCGAGTATGTGCACCGCTGGGTTGCAGAATTTTTCAGGCGAGAGGGGGTTGACAATTTTCCAGGAACACGGTAGGATCCTGGACGTAATTGAGAAAGTTTCGGCGAAGAGTATCGCCGCGGTATCTGGTACGCTTGTCAAGCGGATTTCCGCGAGGGCGCACGCGTAACACCGGTCCCAATGGCATTCCGCTCTGGAAGCTTCCCATCTGTCACTAATCGCGGCCAGATTTCTTGCCGCTGCGAGACAATTCAAGCCCGAATTCAGCCTCGAAACGTTCCCTGGGGAATGTTCCGGCCGGAAATCGAGAATCGTTGCGAACGGGGGGTGGACAATGTAAGGGATGGAAGGGAGTAAACGCTGACGGGTTGCCCACGCAAAGGGGACAAGCCGTCACTCGTGATTTCTACATTCGGGGGCAAGTTTTAGCGGATAGGGGAGTCGGAAGGAAAGTAAGGAGTATCGACCAAGCCAGTGTTCGATGAGCACGTTATCTTCTTAGCAACGATCATCGTTGCGTCAGCTATACTCGCGAAGCCGCAGTCGGCCTCTACGATAGCTTCTGCGTGCTTTTCGCACCTCCCCTACGAGTATATCCGCGCAGATTCTTCTTTTCTTTGTATCTTTGGAAACAGTGGCGCACGCAGAGACTGTTTAAATCAATTCTTAGCCCTTCAACTCGGCTCCCTCCAAGATCAAATCCTTAATCCATTAATCCAAAATTAAATCGTTAATTTGGTAGCCCGGACACCCTTCGACGAACCTCCCCCGAGGGGACTCTAAAATCGTCGCGAACCATTTTTACGAGAGGAGAGATTCGGAAGCGGGTGCGCGCGATTAGTATGCGAGCTGGTGACTCGTTTCTGGAGCGGATCAATCGTAGGAGTCGCGTGGCAGGGGGGTGGGCCACGTTTCGCCTATGTTACGCGTACGGGCAGAGGAAGTCTATTATTACAATAGCGTTGGAGGAAGGCTGGGTGCAGGTTGAGACTGTCGAACGGTGGTTCGCTACGGAGTACTTACGATTCCAGCCTCGTCAGCCACATCGGTACGACGCACATTTTTTTCGAGTCATCCCGCGCTCGAGGGTTCCGATCACGATAGGCTCTTCGCACCGGGAAAGAGGAACGAGTAGAGGACGGGGGCGAGGAAGAACGGCGAGGCTAGGTGGACGGTACACGGGGGAAGCTCGCGAGGCGACTGCGGAGACGTACGTTTGCCCTTGCCGGTGGAAAATTCGATGGAACAGGCGTGGAGAGCCGCGAAGGCCCTGCCGAAAGCGAAGCCGACTCACCTCGTACTCTCCTGCGGGCCGAGCTATTTCCAGCATCGATCCGTTTCGCCGGAGAAGAAACATGCGCGTACAACGCGCACGCCCACCGTCGCCCCCGACACCCTACGCTACTTCCCTACTTCCCCGCGCGCCGCCCCCCTCGCTCTCCCGCCCGGCGTCCAGCCACCCTCGGATAGCGATCGCCTGGAAACGCGGACACCCAACGCTCGACTTTCTCAAACGATTTCCCACTCGCGTAGGTATCGCCGATCGGCTTCCCAGGAACCAGAGAGTGCTTCTCTTTGGATTTATTTAACTAGCTGGTTCTCTACTATTTCAAACCTTTTTAAACCGATTCAAGTAACCCCTTTCCTCGATGATTTTGGACAGGGCGGTCGCGGGCGAAGCGGCTCGATGCCGTCGCTAGCCACCCCTCCGCCAGCTCGCGCCGTCGCGTTGAATTTTACCGAGGATCCAGAAGGGTGATCCGCTTCCGACGATCGTTTTTCGGCGAACGCAGGGAGGAAGAAACATTAGTCGGGTGTAAAGGGATCGATTCACGGCGGCCAGAAGCTAGTTGGGGCTGGGGGCGACGGTACTCGCGCCCTCAGGAGGGCGACGCGGCCACGGATCGCAGCGATTCCGACGGTAGTAGCTAGGAAGTTCGGTGGAGGGTGGCTTGTGCAGGGAAATTTCAAATGCAAACAGCGCAGCGTCGTGTCCAAACAGACAAATGCATCTCTGCACGGTTTCTTTTATTACCAGAACCACTTGCTTGGATGGGGTCGCTTGCGATCGGGGTCCAAGCAGGGCAACTGGTTTAATTGGAAATTTATGAATATTAACTTCGTCTTTTTTTTATAAAACAAAAGGCTTCTGGTTTACGAGAAGTTTCAGTCACTTCGAGAGATTATATTTTAAGGTAATTATTTAGGATTAAGTGCGAGGGGCGGTAAAAATCATTCTCGCCCTGATCGGGCCCCGGTTGCGATGCCCGCGTATCGTCGGCAGCTTTCACTTTCTTTCGTGTCGCGAGGGATTCAAAGTAACGAACAACTTACAATCACGTTTGTCCCTACTCGCGAGTCTTGCTCCCGTTGCACCGCTAAATCAGGATCGCGACGGAAATTCCGACAAACTGGAGGCTTCTTCTTATCCCGCTCCTACTCGCGCGGAGTAATCTCGGGCTTCTGAAAAACGAAATCGAGCGAAAGATCCGCGGACGTGCAAGCCGCGAGATCGGACCGTGTGAAGTTGACAAGCGACCTTAGAAATATTACAGTAACTTTTATTTAACGGAAGATATATTTATATATATATGTATATATATATAACAGAACGTGGAGGAAACTGGAGGGAGTGAAACGACGACACTCTCGCGAGATCGGTATCTCGCGCTGCTTTGGGGTATTGGGATTCAAGTCCATGCCATACGCATTGTACATTCTCGCGACTTGTGTATGTATACATGTATGTATATTGTACTCGTCTATACGCTAAATTTCGTCTCCTATTTACACGATGCTTCTACGGGACAAAAAGAAAAAGAAACAGCAATCTAATCGCGCGCAGAGTTCAATCCCAAGACCCCCCGCTCCGAACGAAACGCAGCTTCTTCCATCCTCTTTGTTTGCTCGAGACTCCGTCCACATTGCGGAATGCCTGCTTCCCAACGAGACACACGCGCTACGTATAACCACACGTATACGCATTCCCCGAGTGTTCTCCTTCCCAAGGCTTAGTTCTCCTCTTCTCTTCTACCCCTCTTGACTCGTTGACGCTCCGGAAGAACGATGGTTCCATCTCTTTTAGAATATTTCTCTGCGGCGCTGCTCGTTGTTCTCGCGTTATCGCTAATTGCACCGCGAAACAACGCTGGTAGCTTTAAGACCCTACCGTTTCGACATCGTTTTTTAATTGGTATAACACGATTGGGGGGGTACTGTCGCGGAACGTGTCCGTGGAGGAGCAGGCGAAGAAAGGGTGAGCGGAAATAGGGGCGCGGTGAACCGTTGGATAAAAATCGCTTCGTCTATTCTCGAGGAGCCTAGGTCGTCGGTGATGCATTCTGTACACGGTGTTTCCCTCGCCTCGATATCAGTCTCTGTGACTTTCGTGCGCCTCGCTGAACGCGAGAGAAGAGCTGGAAGGAACGGACCGCGCCGCATTACAGGCGCTCGACTTTGATACTCGGCCAGCGGCTTTAGGTACTATACGCGGCCACGCGCGTCTGTACATATCTATACTTGCTCTTTCAGCTTGCACGTTTATTTCACACATTAAATCGTCGAAAGAAAAGAGAAATCATAGTCGAATAGCGTAGCTGATCGCGCGTAGTGCTGTGCTACAGATTAACGCGTTACCGACGATGTGTAAGGCTAAGGATGCCTTTTAAAAGTGCCTCGATGCGCGAGTAACGCATTACTAATTGCACAGCACCGCGCAAGGGCGCGGCGAGTAGCGCGATCCTACTGACCTTGGTTCGCGTCGCCCGAAAATCGCTCGAGGGAAAGAAGAAAACAAAAAAGAAAAGAGTCCGGGCGATACGATGACAGTAGTGAACAGAACAATCGAAACGATAACAATTACAATATTAATAATACTATTGATAATAATAATAATAATAATAATAATACCGATAAACTTCTTATTCTTCGCCTTCTTTGTCCTCTTCCCTTTTTCTATACAAGTGCACAAATATTTACATACAATCAAGTATAATGATAGATACGAAGGTGCTGTTGAGCGTGTTTCTCATTTTTCCCTTTTCTTTGCTTCTTTTGTTTTACGCGTCTTTCTTGAAACCAACGATTCCTCTCTCCCTCTCTCTCTCTCTTTCTTGTCTTCACTTTCACTCTCCACGCAATACGCACACACACACACACACACAGGCACACACACTCTTTCTCTCTCTTTCCGTGGACAGATTATAGACGCTATTTTGGCACATCTCGGTTTTCGCGTCCTCTTCGACTTGGTAAAACAGTCCCGACCACCATCGTTGCGTCAATTCCCGTAACTTAATTTACAATACCGAATTAAAATCTTTCTCGAGTCCTTTCTCTCCTGGAGGTACGAAGGGAGGGGAAGATTCTTGGATTCTTGGATTCTTCTAGATCGATCCGCGACATCGAAATGATAAGCTACTCCTCGGACCGTCGAGACACGCTTGGTACTCGTCATCGCCTATCGTTTCGTGGAGTTTTTAGAGAGGATCTTCCGGACGTCCCCGATTATTGCTAGTTACGAAGAAGATGCGCGAGAATCATGGCGGATGGAAACGCAAGGAGGAGGGAAAGGAGACGAGGGGAGGCACCGGGGACAACGGTTCGCTTCGAAAAATCCGTTTACGCGCACGAGCCCTAAGTGTCTATCGTATTTTAACGAGGTCTACGGGGCTAGAGGTACGACTCTCTTTCTCTAAACAAACACGAGAGAGTGCCTACGGCGAACGATGAGAGGTTAATGAGCTTCCGTTTTCTCCGAGTTACTATTTGACACGAATTACGAATTACGAGTTACGAGTTACGAGTTACGAATTACGAGTACGAGGAGGGCGCGGTTCCAGTGAATCTTGAAGAAATTTTGCGGAGCGCCACTGGCGTCCCTCGCGGCTGTGTGTCCTGGGGAAAGCTGGCTCTGAGCTCGCGATCATCTCTATCTTTCAAGGTTCGCGATATCTTTGGGAAACATCGATACATCTAGCGCGAGAAAGATTTATCCTCGAGAGTATAATCGCGATGAGAGATCGACGCCGGGTGAGACGCTGAGGTAAACGCGGTGTCGACGCACAGCTCACCAAACCCACCGCCCCATGGCTCCTCGGGCTATCAACGGACGATTCTCGAGGCGAGTCGAATGGTCGCGAGCGCTTCGATGCTCGCTGACGACGATCCTCGATGGTCCGATGCCACCGAACGCGACACGGAAGACTACGGCCAAGCCGACTTGCGCTTGGAGTTTGATAACGCGCGTGTAACAGGCACCGATAATAACGGGAACCAGTCCTTGGTTCCTTCTGCTCTCTCCATTACTGGCCGTCGCTGCCATTCCCAAGCGGGACTACGGAGACGGGCCTGCTCGAAAGCCTCCCTCCCTCCCTCCCTATCCCTCCAGCCGTGCTTACTGTATCCAGGACGCGGGCACCCACTGGGGCTCCCTTTCCAGCGAGTTGATCTCCGTCAGCAGCTGATTATACGCTCGATCCGTGTCGGTGTTTATGATGATCATGTCGAACAGATGCCCGTACTTGTCCTCCATCTCCCGCGCCTTCTCGATAATGTCCTTCAGCTCCTCCTCCTTGAAGTTCTCGTTGTTCTTGATCCTCTTCTGCCTGAGCTTCTCCAAGCTCGGCGGCGCGACGAACACCACGTACGGCTTCAAGTCCGAGTTCCGGAGGATCTTGAGGCTCTGCGGGTGCAGGTTCAGAACACAGATTTTACCGGAGTTCACGACAGTCCTAATGGCCTCCACGGAGGTGCCGTAGTACGCTTTCTCGTACTCCCCGTGCTCCACGAACTTCCGACAGAGGATGTCTGACTCGAACTGCGAGCGGGAGATGAAGTGGTAGTCTTGCCCGTCGACTTCGGAGTCCTTTCTCGGACGACTCGTGTCTGAAAGCACGAACGCCCGTCACAGCTGGCCGAACGACGGCCCTAGACGCTTCGACTGCCACCGCTACTTTATCCCTAAAGCTCAGTCGAAGCGTCCAAGGTGAAAGAGAATCTAACGCGCTTACGAGGAATTGCCGCTGCGAAACGCTCGCTGTCCTGCATCAGTCTCTGCCTGAGTTCGTGCCGTCCGATGTTCGGCGGCCCGATCAGCACGATCGGCCGCTTGTGATTCGCCCTCGGGTAGTACAACGCGACCTCTTCGTAAGTCAGCACCTCCTCGCTGTCGTAATCTAAGGGGGCAGAAATCTTTCATCAGCGGACGAAGCTTGAACGAACTTGGAGGTGCACTAGAGGCCGTGCAAGGTATCTACCGTCTATGGCGGTGGTCGCGTAATGGGGGTAACCGTCGTCGTTGTAGTTCGCCCCGAACTTGTTCCGTTTCTTCTTCTTTGGATTCTTTCTGGCGCACAACAGGGTGCTGGACTTCTTGGAGCCGCGCACGGTCGACTTGTCGCCGGCGATGGTCTGCTTCATGGACTCTCGCCTGGGGAAAAACGTTAAGCGATTCGGTGTCAGCAGCCAAGATGAATGCCTGTGTACGATAGAAGGGTTTCGTTATCAACGTACTGGTGTTGGAAGGCTTTGCTGGGTATCAAGCCAGCCAGCGTCTGGTCCTCTTCGCCCTCTCGATACGCCTGCCACCAGTTCGGGTCCTCCTGAGAGATAACGTGCAACACGTCGCCCTTCTGAAAGCTCACCCCCAACTCTCGGCAAGGAATGTAAGGGTCTTCCTCGGGGTCGTAGTCGAAGTGCGCTCGAATGTGCTGTATCTGATAAAAAGACGCGCAGCACTCAGGTACAGACTGAATGCTCCCTTATCCCGACTTTTATACCGGTGAGTGCTTCGCTACCTGGTTCGTATCTTCCCTTCTGTTGGACAGATTGTTCCTGTGAGTGGTGGGAGCGGGGAGGACGAGGAAGGTCAGGCTACCCTGCATGCCCGCCAGAATATCGCAGACCTCGTTCACGCTCTTCCCTCGCATCTCCACGCCGTTCACCTCGAGGACCTCGTCCCCTTCGTGGAGCAGCCCCGACTTGTCTGCCGCGCCGCCCCTCACCACGCGACCTTCGAACCCAGTTAAACGCGAGTTAACTAGCCGCAAAAGCCAAGTACCCAGCCGCATCGAGGATACGGCAACGTTACCTATGATAACTGCATCGCCCTCGTTCCTAACCGTGGCGCCCAAAGGTTCGTTCGTCTTCTCGATTCTGATGATCTTGATGTTATCCACACCCCGGCTGCCCCTCCAACTGGAACTGGGGCTCGGCGGTCCGCTGGGCGACGAGGACGACGGACTCTGCTTCCTCTGCAGCCCGTCAACGTACGACACGATCGAGTCATGGGCGAGGAGCAGCGCGTCGATGTCGTGGCTCGTTAGAATTCCAGTCAGCTCCTGCACCGCGGCGATCGTTTCCGCTCCGCCTACGCCGGTCGCCGTCGCGGAGGTCTGCCATTTCTCTAGGATCTCCACGCACTGAAACATAGCGGCGTGAAGCATATCGCGCCCGCACGGCTTGCGACGCAAGGATGCAGATTGTATACTGCGGAGGAAAATGGCACACGTACATCTCGAGCCAGATTCGAGGCGTCGTCGGCGTGATGTTTCAGCACCTTGCTGGACCTGAGCCTGTTCCTGAGGGCGTGATGGGTGGCCAGAGCGGACTCGAATCGACTTTGCACCAGCAGCGTCCTCACCGCCTCGATCTCGGCCTTCACTTCGGGCCCAGCGATGCCCAGAGCCCCGGAGATACTGCGCAGCTGCAGCTGTAGCCTCTCCAGCGTCGCGACCACCTCGCCGTACGCTGAAATACGCGGCGGAGCTCGGTCAGACGGGTAGGCCAGCCTCGCAGGGAAGCCCGCGAGCTAAACGGGCATTCTCGCATTCTTCCCATTAAAAGAGAAGAAGGGTTTAGCTGGCAGGGAACCGACAAACGAATGATTTAAGCGCGAGTAGAGGCGTAACGGGGCGACCAGGGTCGTTAGTGCATCGTCGGGTCGAGTGGATCCTCGGTGAACGTTATCTCGAGGGAAAGGGAGACTTACTGAGGGGCCTGGGAGGCTCCTCGACTTCCTGCACCGCGTTCGCGACGACATGGGTCGGCCTCGCGACGGTGGTCACCTCGTCCTGGGCGTAAGCAGGATTCTCCTGGCCCGAGAGGCTCGTCGCGTGACTCTCCAACGCCTGCAGCTTCCTGGATCCCCGCAGCGATCTATTGAGGATCTCCTGCCTCTCCTCCTCATCCTTCCGTTTCCGTAGCTGCTCCTACAATCAAATCATCGGTACAACTCCCTCCGTTAACACCGCCAAACCACGTTCCAAGCATTTCCTGCAAGGGACCCGTCCGCTCCCGGTTTCCTCTGCCATAAATCCACGAGTCTCGAGACTCTTCCGTGCTGCGACCCAACGCCGCTGCAAACGTTATCTCCGCCGTGGCGTTTTGGGTGGACGATAATCGAGAACACTTAGTTGCCTTACCTCGTTCGTTACACCGGCCAGATTTACGCAATCCCGCGAGATAATCGTGGCGGATAGACGACGCAGCGACGAACGCGTGCGAACGTCCGCGGGACCGGGAGACGTCCAGCGTGGAGGGTGAATCCTAAACACGTATGCGGAGGCAATACCGCGGGGTAATTCCTTTCCTTTAGTTACCTACCTGAACCCTTCCGTGCGAATATGTCTGACACACCAACAACGAACACCGCAAGGAACAAACGGAAAGGAACATCGATCTATGACGGGCGAGAAACACTTAACATCAAGCAGGCATACTCGATATCGAGATTCAACCATCTACACCGTGGCAGCCGAATGATGTCGAGGAGTCTGATGATGCGACGAATAAGCCAGCGATAATTAAGCTCGCTCCAGCATTATCAACATCATCAACAGTGGCGGATTTAATCTTCAAAGAAATGATGATTTTATCCAAGCTATATTCTTTTTCTATACTACTACACTTAGCTCGTTTTTAGAAAACTACATCTTCATTTTCTCGACAAAATGGGCCCCTACCCTGAAGGCCCCTCCCAGGGACCTTGAACGGAACTATATTCAAAGAAATTATGATTTTATCCAAAATATATTCTTTTTCTATACTACTACACTTAGCTCGTTTTTAGAAAACTACATCTTCATTTTCTCAAAAAAATGGGCCCCTACCCTGAAGACCCCTCCCAGGGACCTTGAACGGAACTATATTCAAAGAAATTATGATTTTATCCAAAATATATTCTTTTTCTATACTACTACACTTAGCTCGTTTTTAGAAAACTACATCTTCATTTTCTCAAAAAAATGGGCCCCTACCCTGAAGACCCCTCCCAGGGACCTTGAACGGAACTATCTTCAAAGAAATTATAATTTTATCCAAACTATATTCTTTTTCTATACTACTACACTTAGCTCGTTTTTAGAAAACTACATCTTCATTTTCTCGAAAAATGGGCCCTACCCTGAAGGCCCCCTAGGGTCCTATCTTCAAACAGAATTTATGATTTCCTCCAAACACTGTATTTCTTTCCTGTACTACTAAACTTGCCCCGTTTTTAGCTAAACTACTTCATCACTTTCCCGAAAAAGGGCCCCGCGGAACGTTTGCCATTTGGGCCAGTTTCCTTAAATCCGCCGCTGATTATCAAGCTCAGTGGCGCACTCCGGACTTAATCTTGAGGGGAGCCGTCTTGAGTGCATAAAACTATACTTTTAAAGCGAATTTTATCAAATTCATTAGGTGATTAGAAAAGTTTATTTAAAGAATAAACTCCAGTGTTCTTTTCTCCTTACAAAGCCCCTTGGTCGGAGGCGTCAGGGGTACGCCACTGATCAAGCTTGAAACAAGCTTCTCGGCAATTTTACTTTTCGTTCGCCATCCGCCAGAAGCGATTGTTTCGACGAACGATAGGGCTACAGTTCATACGGACAATCGAAACGGTCGTATCGGTGGCATAAACTTGCAGCAGGGCCGAAGCTAATCGTGGCGATACCAGAGAGGGCAATTGGTCGAATCCTGATCGACGCCCACTCGCACTTGATACGATAAGGCTGGTGGACTGGCGAAAAATCGCTCGGAAAGCAGCGAGGTTTACGTAACGCGAGGAAGGCTATCGCGTATTACTGCTAGAGCAAAATTCTTGGACGAAGCCCCGTTGGCTCTCGCGGTATATACGCGCGAGTATGGCTTCTGGGACGTCAGCTCCAACCGATCCCAATGGAGTTCCTGCGATTCTGACCTGTGAGAAAACGTTGGTGGCTCGAGCGAGGACTATAGAGCAGATTTTCCTCGTCACTATTTAGGGATAACGCGAGCGTAGCGAACGGAATACAAAGTCTGCTTGAAGGCCATTTAAGGTAAAAAATTACGTGAAAAATTGTTTGTAACAAGAAAAACTTACGACCTTATATAGATCTTATATAGAACTCGAAAATCGTTGCTTTTTATTCTAGGTAAAAAATTAGAGGAGAAATCTTTCTAGCCGCGGGTAAGAAGAAGTTTCCTTCTTGTTGAGCTGTGTCACCTCAGTTTTGTATTAAAAAAATTAAAAAAAAAAACTGACCATATTCCATTCACTATACTCGCATAAAAAATTCTCAAAATGGGGCTATTTTCCCGGGCGCTAGGGTGGCATTACCCCTTAACATCTTCGTAACAGGTGGAGGGCTTTCGATGGACCCTCAAGGCTTCCAAGTATACAAGTATCCAGAGTATACATAACGGAGAGAAAGAAATGACCGAGCGACACGAGTGGAGCGCGATGGAGCCTGGCAATCGTCCGAGGAATCGTGGGACATTAGGGGTTGCTCCGCAAAGTGGAGGCTTCTGGTTCCCCGGGCTTAGAAGGGGAGCGGTATCGTCGAAAAGACGGAGGATGGTTATCGTGCGCGAGAGTGGACTCGAGTATCGAGTGGGTCTGGTTTTTAACCAGCTTCGTGGAAAAAAATGCGGCTTCTAGAGAGAGAGAGACAGAGAGAGAGAGAGAGGGCAAAAGAGAGAGCGGCAGAGACCGAGGTCAGGGTAGGGAAGACAGAGAGAGGGCGAAATACGAGGGAGAGACGAATAACGTGCTGTCTGAGTCAGCCAACGTCTACACCTATCGAAACACTTCGTAACGCTACACTCGAGTCGTGTAATCTTAGACTATTGTGCCCGGGGTTCTTTGCATTCCAGACCATACTTGACTTAACGTGGCTGGGACCAGCGCGAGCGTTTCATAAGGCAAACATGCACGCAGCCGCGTCGTGTCGCGCCAGACCTGCTGCTGTTCCCCACCACGGACACAGTGTCTCTTCCCCCACGAATATATACGACGTTTTTTCTGGTAATATCGAGCATTCAATCCCCCCTCCCGGCCCCCGCCCCCCAAAGTCGTAGCTATAATCTAATTCGACTGCACCGAGCAACGAAAACTGAAAGTCTCGTACCAGTAAATGAGCACGTACCAGTGATTGAACATTTTTTTATTAAAACTAATTAATTAGAAGCTTAGTATCGAAACAATATTGTGCAGCACGTGGAATCGATCGCGCTGCAAACATAATTTTATAATATTCATTCGTCACCCTTAAGTGTTGATTTATTGGTGCGTTTACTCTACTCATCGATTGCAGGGAAAGCAGAAAATCAAGGAATGCCAGCGTCCCACTCAGAAACGTCCCACGATCGATGAAAACGCGCGACGATAATGAGCAGCTATTCTCCTCGATATGTAGATACAGGTTTCCGCGACGATCGCAGCTGCCCGTTATTGTCGCGGTTGTCTACGATTAATTTCCAGCGACGAGGAAGCTCGAATCGCGCGGAATAGGCCGCTGAGAGATCGGTTCTTCGATGAGCATTGTGCACCTCGTATCCGTAATTTCCTGTTGCACCGCGGACACCCGCCCAACTCCCTCCCCCCCCCCCCCCCATTCGCGTTATTACGCAACGGTAAATTCACGGGAATACCACGCGTTTTCTGCGCCCGATGCTTCTTCCCCGCCTACCAGAAATGCTAAAAGCAGCGATTTCGATCATTCCTGCGGCTTCGAGATTCGATTATGAGAACCCGGGGTACACCGATGGCCTGGCAGCGTTTCGGTGAGTGGGAGAATTTTGGGGATTAAGCTTCGCTGGCTGAAGAAACTCTTGGGAGAGAAGAATCGTTCACCAACCGGTGCAATGCGATTTTTGGAGTAGATTAAGAGGGGGTTCTCGTTAACAGACCTAAAGGTAACTGATATTTATGAATTTTTTTGGGAAAAGCTATTGTTAATTTTAGGTTAAATTCTTTTGGGGTATAAGGAGGCGTCTTTAAACTTGGGGAGATTATTTTTTTACGTCGATCCGACGTGCAGCGCCTATCATAGTCATCGGATTGCAAAAAAAAAGAAAAATTTCTGAACCTAAAATTTTAATTTTAGTTTTTATTTATAATAGGTACTCTTTTCGTCGATATAAAGGAAATTTATCTAAGGAAAAGATGTTACTTCTTCCAAACGCAATACACTTCCACTTTTCTTCTTTAAATTAGGTTTAATCCGAGCGTAAGCTATCTAATTTTAAGAAATTTTTCTTTTCTCTTTAAAAGAAAACTCTGCAAGTTTAAAGACATCCCGAAACAGTATGATCCAACATTAATACTAGTTTTTTCCCCAAAAAAATCATAAACATCAGTTACTTTTGGGCCGTTACTCGAGAACCTCCTCTTAAAGCTGAATGGGAAAATTTAGATTAAGAAAGTAATAAACAGAATGCCCAGAGTATCTTTGAAAACTACAAAAGATAAATCTGGTTAAGGATAAGTTTGTTCGTTACATTTGTAAAGCTTTGATCGTAATAAAGAACCCATAGCTTGTCCTTTCGGGGTTCTATTCAACTGCTCGCAAAGTTTCAAACGGTACAGTAAGTATTCCGGAGAATAACCGCTTTGCACCCTCCCCTGGACAGGGGATAAGCGATAATCTGGTCGGCGAAGCTCGGCCGCGGAACTTACGATTGTTTTTTTTTTTTTTGTTGTTCGGACAGAAAACGTACCTGGTATTTCCTGATGGAGTGCAGTTGCTGCTGCGTGGGCTCAGCATTGGCGTAATCGGTGCTCTTCACGTTATTGTTCTGCGCGGAGAGACGTAGATTATCTTTCGGCGGTCTGGCAGGCGCCCTCTTTTGGTCTCTCGGGGGGATGGCAGGTTTCACCCCGTTCAGACCGGCCTAGAAATCCGTTCCGAAGAAAAACAGCTAGCATTAATGGTCCCTCGGGTCAGAGGCCGCCGCGATCCCGACTACCGACACGTCATCCATCATTATTCCCCCTCGTTTAATCCGTGTTCGTTTCTACACGTTCATTTAATCTTCAAAGTAGAGTCACTAGGAGGCCACGGCTCGGGCAAGTCCTCCGAGAGCGTCTGCTATCGTTCGTCGGGCAGAAGAAGAAGGAGCCGACGACGACGACGACGACGACGGCAGGCACAGCGAGACGTAGAAGGGAGAGAGTCGAGAGAGTGGATAGAGAAAGTGGAGAGAGAGAGAGAGAAGAAAAGCTTACAGAGCGCGTGCACTACGGGAGAGACAGCTCCACGCTACGTCTACGGAAAGTCTTTACAGAGGCTTCTGTCTACTTTACCATGCTCGCAAGCTTAGGTGTTCGTTCCGCATGCGTTTCCTACCGCTCCTTGTCGGCTGGCGGCGGTCCACGTTCCCGAGGCTCCGTCTGACGGCTGGTCAAAAGGCTCCGGGATCTCGTGAAATGGTATCGGGCCACTTTTTGCAGTAACATTTCCGACTTTGCTGAAACTTCGATATATTGTAATCTTCAGTGATACGTAAACGTATCTCGAAGGATTTTTGAAATTTTTAAAAATTGTCGATCTCACAGCTACCTATCTGAAATATACTGTTGACGTTTCTTCAATAAATTATAACCGTCGAAGTAAGAAGCCGATGAAGACGAGCTTTCGGGTGCTTGCAGTGGAGACATAAGAATGCCTAATAAAAATGATTTCACTTAAAAAGAAAAGGAACAAAACCTTTTCTAAACGGTGAGTTTTTCAAGTGAAATAATTTTTGTTAGATACTCTTATGTCTCCGCTGTAAGCACGCAAAAGCTCATTTCTATCAGTTTCTTAGTTGAGCAGTTATAATTTATTGGAAAAACAAGAAAAAAACGTCACCGCTATAATTCAAAGAGCTGTAAGGTCCACAGTTTTTAAAGGTGCGGAGAATCCTTCGACATACGTTTAAATATCACTAAACACTACAACATTTCCGAGTTTCAGGAAAATCCGAAATGTCACTCGATAAACTCAGCGATTTCGCGTGGAATGGCCCCGTCGAGAGAATCCGCAACCTTTACCGTCCCATCGGAGCTAAAGTTTCTCTCAATCTTCCAGGAATACGGAGAGGAGGACAGAGCCCGAGAACATGGACGAGTCCGCCCTGACGGCAGGGAGGCCAGGAAGGTCGAAGAAGCAAGGTTTACCTGGTGCTGGTCAAGTTCGTCGAGGCCCTCGTGCGACGCGTACGTACGTTTCTTCTGCTTGTCGGCTGGTATCGCCGCAGCTCTTTTCGAATCACGAGAGTGTTCCGGATGCTCGAAGGAGGCTCGCCGCCACGTGTTCGAGGGAGAGGTCGAGTGAAGGCTCGACTCCGAGAGGCGCGAGTGCCACGATTGCAAGCCAGAACGAACGGGGGTGGTGTCGATTCGGCAATTTGATAGGTCCGTGTCGCTTTTGGACGCGTCCTGGCTCGGCCGCAAGCGGTCGGGCGAGCCGCGTGCCACGTCCAAGAGCCTCGAGCGTTTATACTCCAGGGACAGCCGAAAGTTGGTCTGGTTTTGCGTGTTTGGGGAGTCGTCGAGGGCGCTGCAGGGTGTCGCGGCCTCCGGGACCGAGCGACGACTCGCCTGGCGGCTGGTCAGCTCGCGCAGAGAGTTGCGCGAGTTCTGATTGGTCTCTTGAACGAACGACGGCCGTTGTAGCGGGGTGCTGCGCACCGGGGACGGTTTCACCGTGAGGCTATCGTCCTCCTTTTGCTCGAGAAACACGTCGCAGTCGGCGTAGAAGTCGCGAGAGGATGCCAGCACCGGGCTGACGTGGCTCGACTCGGGGGAGGATCGCGACGATTGCGGAGATTGCGGGGATGCAGGGTGGTCGTTAGAGCGGGAGAGCAGCGAGCAATTATCAGAGGGCGAGCGGTGCGTGGCGGAAGTTGCGTGACCAAGCGTTTTGCGGTGGCGTGGCTCGTGGTGCACGATAGAGAGGAAGCTGCCGAGAAGCAAACTCTTTACTTTGGACCTTACCTTGTTGGAGGAGTCGTGCTTTCTGTCTAGCGTGCGCGCGACTACGGCCTCCGTAGCTGTATGCTCGGTGAGGCTAAGGTCGTTCGAGGGAAGGCAGGGTGATGAGGCTACGATCGTCGTGCTCGTGGTGCACGCGCTCCCGTCATCCCCGCATCCCCCCGTTACCAAACTATTACTCTCCCTGCTAACGTTCCCGTTACGCTCCCGTCTGATCGGCTCAAGGGTGTTCTGCTTGCTGTTGCCGGGAGTCTTGTTCGGCGGAGGATAGACAGGGTGGCACTTGGTAACGGGGACAAAGTCGGGCGGACAGTCGACGGCCACCTCGCGGTACCTCCTACCTCCGACCACGAGGAAGCTACGCTCCCCGTGCTCGTGGTCGGTCGAGGCGTCGCTGCGCAGGGTCGAGTAGCCGCTAGAGATCTGCTGGTGCCTCTTCTTCTTCGGTCGCTGCCTCGAGGACGAGGAGAGCTCCCGGTCGCTGCTCCCGGACTCCATGCCGACTAAATCCTCGCTGGATCCTGTGCGTATCAGCTCCTCAACGTCCAGGCTCCTGGTCTTCGCCTTCGGCTTGCCCCGATCCTCCGTCTGTCTACGGCACTTGGAGCTCTTGGCCGGCTTGCCGCTGGGCGTAGACTCCGGCTGATCCTTGGCGCGCTCCTCGTCCCGCGGGATCCTAGGGATCGCGCACTGCTCGTCGATCAGTCTTGTCAAGTCCGACACTTCGTCGGACCTCATCAGCAGCCCCTGCAGATCTTGCAGGTCCTGAAGATCCTGGAGATCGGCCAACCCGTACGCCGGGTTGTCGAAGGACGTGGTGTCTCGGCCGCGACCGAACAGGGGAGCGACCTTGATCTCGGGAACGACGGGCCTGCAAGGGGAGCCCAGGTCTATTCGCTTGGCGTCGTACGTGGGCGAGTCTTTTCCCCGACTCTTGGCGTGCCTGAGAACCAGGCTGCTGTCCAAAGGGGCGGTGCTATCCGACCTACCGGAGGAGCTTCTCGGACTGGCAGAGTCGTCGCTGCAAGTCTTTAGCATAGTCGGGTAGTCCTCCTTGGCGAACGGGTAATCCTCCTCGACGTCCACGTCAACGCTAGACTCTTTCTGCCCAGTCGACTCCGTCGCGTTCACGTTCGCGTTCACCTTCACTCCCTCGTCCTCGTCTTCCTCTTCCTCCTCCGCCTCCTCCACTCCCTCGTCCACCTCTTGCTCCTCTCGCTGCTGTCTCTCCTCGAAGTCTTTGAACGAGGTCTTCTCGAGCTCCGGGGAGCCCAGAGCGGACGGCCCGTTCCGGTGCTTGTCGCTGTCCTCGCCCTTGCCGCAGTCCTTCTTTGACTTACGCTCGTCCTCGTCCTCGTCCTCGTCCTCGAGGTTCCCCGACTCGATCTTCAGCTCGACGATCTTCAGCATAGGCGGCTGGTGGCCGTTCCTCGCGCACTGCCTGCCGATCGGATCGGTCACGTCCGACCGCTGCTCGACCACGGACGCGACGAATCTAGCGCGCTCGTCGCCGTTGATGATGCGTGTGGAGGGCAGCAGCGGCAGCGGTGGCGGCGGCGGCGGCGGCGGCGACGGCGGTGCCGGTGATTTAAGGGTCTCGTTTTTAAGGTTTAGGGACAGGTCGAGGTCGAGGTCGAGGGCCAGGTCGAGGTCGAGGTCGAGGTCGAGGTCGAGGTCGCTAGCTAGGTCGCTACGGGGGCCACGAAGCTCGTTCCTATAGTCGGAAGAGCAGTTCTTTACCTTGTTGGGATAGGCCTTCTGCAGAAGGGTGTCGGGCACGTCGACTGGTAGCTCCCGGTGAGGCCCTAGCCCGCCAGGGGCCCACATCTCATCGGGACCCAGCCCCTCCTGCGGCTTCTTCGCCTCTCGCGAGCTGCTGTTGTTGTTCTCCTGCAGCTGCGGCTGTGGCTGCTGCTGTTGCGGCGGCTGCTGCTGCTGTTGCGAGTGTATGTCCGTCACACCACTGCTGCCATGCCTTCGGGACCTGCCAGACAAAGCGTAAGGTGAGCTTTCTAACGATTTTCGATGCAACGAGTGCCCGCTCCTTTTCTTCGCGGAGATTCGACACGGGGCCGCGAGTTCGGGGGACGTCGTTCCTCCCTATTCAACGGCGTACCCACTCGCGCTATTTAGGGAACAAAGTGGCTGGTCGCTGCTTGAAAAATCGCCTCGAACGTGGATACCGTGGGTAGAGTAATGCGCTGGCTCGTTCTGTAGGGAAACGAGAAAGGATTGAAAACTTCAGGGCTTGGACGGCCTTGAATTTATTTTAATCGACCGGGATCGTGGCATCGATGTTGAAGAATAATTTGAAAAAGGAACTTTTCAATCCACCCGTCTACCCTATATAATCCCACGGCAATTCCGCCGGGCGAGTTCGAGGGAGATTTTTCAACGGACCCTGGCGAGCGGCCCTAAAACGCCACGGAAATACAATTAGCAGATAGTAAAAGCCTACCAAACATTCAACGCTTAAGAGGTTACATACGATTAGCTGCGGCGTAAATCAATCGTTCTATCAATTTTTTTATGGCATTCATTTAAAAACAGTAGAACAAAATACTTATTACACATGATTACAGAGTAAAATTTTGCGCGAGAAAAAATAATTCAACTTTAAAGTGCCATAAATTGGTTATTTTTTAAATTAAACAAATTTCGCCCGTCAGCCCGTAATGGCAACATTATCTTACAAGAATATCATTTTATTTTTCAGATCCATCGATGTTTAACGGAGATATCATGCTGATCGTGTTTTCTGCACTGGTCTAAAGAACCTCAAAAATCATAAATACTAAAATTATTAAACCTACAAATTTTTTCGTTCACTTTACGCGCTAATAAATCACGTGTAACAGGTATTCTCTTTTATTTTCCTTAATAAAATCGGTAAAAAAATTCGTAAAATCATTGATATTCGCCGTGGCTAAACGTATGTAACCCCTTAATGCCGGGCTACCTATAGCACCGCCATTACAAAGGCAAATCGCTGGAATAAAGCGGTACTCCGGTGCAGTGCGATGAGAACGCATCGACATACTTTCGGCGTACGCTAACTACGGAAGGAAGAAATTAACCGGCTGAGGATAACGAGCTGTCTGAGAGCGTTTCTTACGCGCGATCCAGGCCAACCGAACTACCACCCACTTGCCGACTATAAAACCCTGGGTCGAGCCAAACATCCGCACGTTTTCCGAGCAAAAGGGGGCCGAAGGTCGCCGCAAAAGGACGAAACACCGGCTCGCGGTGGGATGCCTGCCGCGAGCCAAAGGCCCCGGTCTTCGCGGTAATTCCAAGATGTGGCTCGGCGAAAGTTTTCTTTCGAGGGAACGGTCGCTTTCGAAGGCAGAAAGTTCGCCAGACGCGGAACCGGATCGCGCAAACAAGATAGAGGACGTATCAGTCTTTCCGAATCTCGATGGCAATTTTATCTCCAAGAGCCTGCTATCTGGGCGCTCTAATCGGGATCTGGAAGATTATCGCGAGGAAATTATTGGGTGCATTCGATTCGAAGAAACTGATGGGAGAGGAAGACGCGAAATCCAACGGGGTTTTCCGAGGAATTCCTCCAGCTAGGACGAACGAAAGCAGAGGGAACGAGGGAGTCGCAGTCGAGGCGAACCAGTTGGCCGAGGATCGCGGAACAGCGTGAATAACGCGTTAGAAATTTCAGTGGAAAGTCGATCGCGGCGGCCGACTCGATTGTCCGCCGTGGAATTCCATCGATTCGGCGATTAAAGCTCGCACATGCTCGAATCCAATCCAGGCATCTTGCTTTCTTTTTCACGGGCCGCGGGCAACGCCGACCAAATTCCAGCCCCCGTTCGCCGAGCGACTTTGCTCGTTAATTCGACGTCGGCTCCGGCGAAAACGAAAGATAGAAAAGAATGCGGCCCGTTTCACCAAACCCACTGTGTACCTCCCGGCCGACCCAAATTTCCCGTTTCCCCATTTAAATCTCGTTAACCCTCCGCGCAACGACGCCGAGCGGTGCTCCAAGGCAGTTTGCAATCGCCAGGCAAAGTATCACGAGTATTAGGACTTAGGTCGACCGGTAAGTAACGAGGCCTTTCTCACAGGCGAGTTTAAAGCGAGCGACGGGACCAGCCCCGATCAGATTCAGGTACGCCATTGAACAGCGTTGAACGAAAAGTTGAGGAGTTGAAACGGTAAATGACGTAAGCTGGCAGATGGGAGAATTTTCAGTGTTTTCTTTTCAACCGTAGCGATGTCGGTATTTATAATAAGAATAGTTTAATCGACAGTAATAAATTCCACTTACGCAGCGAAAAATAGGAATAAAGATCGCAAGTACAAAGGGTTTATAATTTCAGATTTACGATCTTAGCTACATTCTATCACTGGCATTGTTCACGACCGCATTCACCACGGAGTTTACATACTTTTCCACTAAAAGAAAAAATCATTTCTTATTTCTTCGGCAGTTACGTCCTGTACGAATTCAATTGACGAGAGTCGATCCTCGATACAACCAAAGCTAGATGTTAATCTAGAATCCTTCTAAGCCATATCGTAAATGTAAAGCTTTAGAAACACGGACGACGTACCGAACCGTAATCGTTATCCTTCGTCCTCTGACTCATATCGACGAGGAGTAACGGAGATGGCGGGCCATTGGAAGAAATTCGTGGAAGGCGGTTTTCCCCGGTGGATCCGGTTACAGGGTCGACGAAAGGGACCGAGAAACAACGGGCGCGGTTGTTGGCAGGTGGCCGCGTGAATTCGCCTGACCGAAAGCGTTCCGGGGCCCCGCAGAAGAAAAGGGACAATGCTAGCCGGAACAAAAGCGAGCGGAAGAACGCGCGGCCGCGATAGCGCAATGAGCTCTCCGTGCGTGAACGCGAAACGAGTTCACGCGTTCTCGTACTGGCCCTTTTCGAAGCTCGAAACGCAGACCGGCGCGTGGGCCCAGCTGCATCTCCATCGAGGAAGGATCAACGAGATTTTTCAACGCGGTTCTACGGCGTCGGCTATCGCGCTGGGATTGACCAAGGCCGTGCCGCACAGCGACCAGCACCGATATGGAAGGCTACAGCGAGGCGCGGGTTCCGGCGAACGAGACAATGAACAGATGGAACCGCTTGCGTGACACATCGAAAAGCGGGGCTACGCGCGTCTACGATCTATACGTACGAAGCTACGCGGGTTAGCGCGATTGCAAGGCTCGACCAGCTAAATGTAGCTTCTCCTATACTCGACTGGACGCAGCGTTAAGAATTTCAAAGTCGATTTTCTCGAGAACGAAGCGCGATATCGAAAACACTTACTCTTTCTCTTCGACCCACGACAAGTGAATAAGCGGAGAAGAAGGAACAAGGATTTCTCGATATTGCGCTATATTTTCGAGAAAATCGACTTTGTAAAATCCAGCTCGAGGTGGCGAAGAATATCTAGACCACGCGAGTCGATCAGACGGGGCACTCGCAGGAAAACGGTCGAGACCCCTCTTATTTTTCCCGCCCACCGGTTGTTCCCGATTCGCGCGTTTTCGTCCGAGAGAAAGCTGCGCTTGGACCGTCCGGACAAGTGTTTGCCGTTTGACAATGATCAGGAACGAGTCACGAGTTTAGCCGTCCCTCTTCCATCGATCCCGCGATCCTCGAGGGGCCGTTTCCGTCTCGCGCGAACGGCCCGCCCCGTCGAGGGTAAAGGGGGCCTGGTTTTTGTCCAGAACCGTTCCGACAAGTACCCCCTGGTCGCCCACGGTTCAATGGGGAACAGACCTAATGGCATTGCGCCTCTGCAGCACCCGAACCCTCTCCGGCCGTCTTCTTCCCGCGAGCAACTCGCTAAAACGACGCATGTCCATTTACAAGTCTGCCCTTCGGAGCTCTCGATCTCGTCAAGCCTAACCGATTCGCCAAGGAATTTTCGTTAGAGTCCACGAGACAGGCGAGGGCGAGCGACGGGGGCCATTTATCCAGCGACACGGGATCGCGGCGCGGCGGGACCAAGGTTCAAACGTTTCCACGGCCAGTCTCTCCGGCGAAATCTCGCGTCCTTTACGTCGCACGGTGAGAAAAAAAACTCGAGCGTTCCATGCGGCCCTGGTTGAGCGATACCCGCGGAGGCGGGCAGGTAGAGCAGGGCGTGCGCGAGCGGAAACACGCGCTCCCCTCTCGCCCGGAGCGCACAATGCGAGAACAAGTGTCTAACGCTGGGCGAGCCGCGGTTACGCAACAAAAATCCAACCCGCCTTCCTCGCCGACATCGAAAACCAGCGAGCCACGCGTTCCTCCAAAGGATCCGCGACATTAGAGGCGCCCTGTGCCGCGCGATGGCTACCTTTCAGCGAGTACCGTTGCCTGTCGATTCAGGCTCGTTAACCGGGGCCCTAGCGAATGCTAGCGACTGCTCCGCGCACGGTGGCTAGGTGAAAAGGCAAGCGAGCCGGGTCCCGTCGCCCAGGACTCGAGGGAAACTAAGTCCGCGGCTCTCGAAGCGCGTACCAGGCACCGCGTCCTCTCTCGTCCTCGCTGGTCGCGACCCCACGTCCCTGATTCTCTTTTCTACGACTCTACCGTCTACTGGGAGTCGCGGGGTGCCTGGCAGAGCACTCCGGTCGCTCCTCGGTTAGAACCCTGCGCGCTATCTTCCCGGGATCGATCTCCATACAAAGCGCGGCCCTGGTTGGGGATCAGAGAACGACGTGGAAGCGCGTCGGCTGATAACGGCGGAGGAACGGAATCGAACGAAAGAGCGCGTTGCTGGAACCTACCAGTGTAACGTTTTGAGGATTCTCATGGCGTGGCTTCTCAACGATTCGTCCTTCGTTCAAACCTCATGGACGGACTCGACAGTCTTCGCAGCTCGCGGCGTGCCTGTGGGACCAACGAGCAGAGAATCTCAATGGATCTCGATGGATCTCTCTCTCTCTCTCTCTCTCGCTAGATCCACTCCAGGCCTTTCATTTCACCCATCGATCCTTTTCTCCTTTTCTTTTCCTTTCCTCTGTCTCCTGTCCTCTTCTCTATCATCCGTCGATTATCATCCTCTCCTACGCTCCTGCACCCGCTCCCATAAAGGGGAGCTACTCCGGGGGAGGGGGGAGTGGAGTAGGGAGAGGATCCCTCCGGCGCGGATCCACGCGACCGTTAGCGTATCCTATGGAATTCCAAGCTTCTTCTCTTCCGTTGCTGCCCAATCACCATCCCGTTCCCGCCCTTTCCAACATTCCCACACGCACAGATATTCCACAGCTCCGTAGATCACCTCCGCTTCACCCACCTCTTCAGCACTCGCGGCCGTTATGCACTCTGGCGTGTCGAGGATAGCGCGCACTACGGCGGTAGGGGGGGGGGGGGCGACAAGGGCGAACAAGGCGACGAAAGGGAACGAGAGGAGAGGTATGTCTTACTGGGTGGACCAAGCGACGCTAGGCGTTCACCGCCGAGCGGTAGAAGCCGGCCAGGACTAAGAAGAAGAAGAAGAAGAAGAAGTTGTGGGCAAAGTCCGCAAAGAAAGGAAGCGGCGAGGGACGCGATACCGAGGCAGGAGACAAGGGGAGAAGCCGCGCGCGGCACGCAGAAGCGCAGACTCGCTGCTCCGCTGGAAGGCGAAGGTGTATGCACCTTTTGAAGGCTGCACGCGGCGGTACAGGAGGAACACGAGGAACGAGCGCCAAGGAGGAGACGGTTAAGGCAACGGCAGAGCGCGCTGTATCGCGTGGAGAAGGCTCGTACCGGTTTTGGCCCGCCGCCGGACAGGTATTCCCGACTCCGTTAACCGCCTTAATTGCGCCCGGCTCATAGCACCCGAAGGGGGAAAACCGACGCTTTTCGCCACCCTCGGGCCACGATTAACAGACTCGGCTCGCCTAACGCCCAGCTCCGTAATACGTCTCAAGCGAGACCGTCACTTCAACCGCTACGGATCTCCCGTAGATAGCTACAGATCGACACTACAATCCGAAGGGTCCGAGGTTCGAACCGCACCGAGCCAGAATCCCGAGCAACGCCCCTCTATCGCGACGATCCTACCGATCCGAGATCGATCCCGATCCCCCGTGGGCGCTTCACCGAACCCGATCTCCAGTTTCACTTTCAAGGTCGCTTTTCCAGCAAGTTTTGGTGGCGCGATCGCGACGCAATCGAACAACGCACGAGCGACACTGGCATCCCTCCAGCTTCGAACTGACGTGAGTTTGTTGGCTTCGCTTTACTCCGACCGAGGCAAGCCGGTGCGGTGTGTGCCCCCCCTCCTCCTCCGTCCCTCCCTCGCTCTATCTCTCTCTTCCTTTCCCTCTACATACCCCCCGCTCTTCCTCGGCAAGTCCTCCTCCACGTTCCTACCTAACCTGCCCTCTCCACGATCCCGTGCCCCTCCAACGCCCCTACCAACGTGCCTCGCCACGTCCCGAAGGGGGAGTTTGAAGAACCACCGGTGCCCCGACCGAGCCTCTCAGTCGCTCTTCCTTCGCACGCCTCTTCCCGTTCGCTTCTTTCGCCCGTCTTCGGCTGCGCTGCGCCTCTCCACCGTCTTCCACCCTTTCCACCAGATGCTTCGCCTCTTTGTTATACAGTCGCCAGAGATTCCGGCCGGCTTTTGTTTTTCAACGACTTTCTTTTCGTCCAGTGAAAAGAGGAGAGGGCCCGCTCCTTGGCGAACGACTTCGCGGGCTCGACGCGACTACTCGCGCCGATATTCCTTCGGTGCCATTCAATTGGTGAACTACCTAGGCGGTTCCTTGGGTATCCCAGTGTTTTCTGCTTCAGCAACGTCGTCGCCGCAGACGTTCTAGAGTTTCGTTCCCTCTTTTATACCGAGCTATCTCCTTGGACCGTAGGTTTGTACCTCCTTCCATGCTTAGGAGTACAAGAACCGCGGAGGGGAATTTCCCTCGGCTGGATAATTGCCCCAGCAATTTGCTCTACCTATTCAGAAATTTCTCCTCGAGGCTCCACTCTTCCTCGAATTTGTCCAACCTCCAAACAGCCGCTGCATTTCCCGTGTTATCGCGCCTCGCCTTTTCTCTCCGCCGAGTCCGTGGATGGCACTCGCCTCCCTCCGTTGCTTCTCCGTCTCGGTGTCGTCGCTCCTGCGTTCCAGGCATCACGTAGCCCAGCATTCAAGTCTCTCGGCCACGCACGGACAACAGGAACGCCTCCGAGAAGCTGCGGCCCGCCAAACATTCACTCACTCTCTCTCTCTCTCTCTCTCTTCACTTCTCGCGTTGCGCTTCTCAGCTGATCCCAACTCTTTCTCCAGAATCCATCTCCTTTGTCTTCCCCCAAACTACGGAGGAGGATTTTCGTTCTCTTCGGGCAACCATCTGACTGGATTCTAATTCCTAGATGACTTTCGTCGTCGCGTTACTGAATTCCGGTGAAACGGAGACCTACGGCAAGATTGGGTGCCAGCCTGCCCTGGAGACTTGCCCCGGAGAAATCCACGAGGAGCGCGTTCACGTTTCTGGAGCGACAGTGGCCATTCAACTGCGACGCGGACGAGCACCCCTCGCGCAAAGCGCGACCACCCCTACGGTTAAACAGCCCGCGAGCACAGTTCCTCCAATCACGAGGCTTGCAAGCAACAACGCCGCGTTGGACGTGAACAAATCCCACCGTGGGGAATGCCTCGAACGGAAAATACCTACGTAAGTTTCTTTAAAATCACCTCCAAACTTATCCCACCGCTTCTCTAGCCTGTCACCGCGGCGTTACACCTAATCTTACCATTCGCGGAGAGATCGTTGGGACGACGCAGCTTACAGCCTCGAATATTACGACCTACTGTCCCACTGGCGCGCGAAAACGAATATGTACAGGCCGCTCCGAATCCACGTTTCTCTTCTGCCTATTGACTTCCGTCTTAGCGATCGGAAAGTCCAGTCTCTCCGTGCTGGAAAATTAGAATCGTCGCCGAGGGGTACAACGTGCCCCACTTCCGACGACTTCGTTTTTGCCCACGCGAAAGACAGCTGATCTTTGGCTGACTTAAGTGAAAGAAAACGTCCCCCCTCCCGGCCTCTCCGACGGCGAACGCCACCGGTTCCATACCTACGGCGGGGATGGTATTCGCGGAAGGTATTCAAGCGACTCTCGCCGGGTCGAATGGATCGTTTAATTGCGCAGCGCGATTATGCAACCGCCGAGGATCGTCGCGGCGATCTCTCGCCGTCGGTTTCCATTCGATTCGCGCGGCGTTTCTTCGCCGTATTTTCTCGTGAGGCGTGCGCGATATTAAGCTCGGTCGCGTGATCAGGAGCAACGCGGCTGCGCGTAATTAATCGCGATATCAACGCGAAATTCCAGCACGCTCGGCGCCCCTGACGCGGCCCGCGAGCGTGATGGGCGTGAAATCACGGCTAGTGGAAACGGTATCGAAGAGTCATCGAGAAAACCTCGCGTGTCGGCCAGTTAAAGGGCGACGCGCGTTTCACCGGCGATCAAACCGGGCGCGGCTTTCATCCTCTTGGTCCTTGCACCATTTTCGACGACGACTCGATTATACAAATGCTGTGTAGAAACTTTGGACGATATATTCTTATGTTTAAGGGTAACTCGAGCGAGTCGAAGATTGTAGAAATTATGAAGAGAAATTATTAAATACATTAAACTGTTTATAAATATTTACGAAGCGCGTAGAGTTTTCTAACTTCACTTAAAAGGTAAAAGACGCGTGGAACTTGAAATGTTTCAACGTATCTCAAAAAATGAAAAAATGCTAGATAGGACAGTTTAACTAAGGAGGGCGGTGTAGCAGATATAGGTACTCCCAAAGTTTTATAATATTTTGAATTTCCGGCTTGTGGATCTTCCCTTGTCAGTCATTTTTATAGTCGACTGTCGTTCCTACTTTCTCACCCGCTCTCACTCTTCCTCATATATTTACAGTTAGGGTTAATCCGGGAGACGCGGTCGTGTCGGAGAGTTGGTCGAGTCGCTATATTTCAGACTCTGTACGTAAAAATGCGTTAAAGCGCAGACCGATTCCTTCTCTAGAAGCCAAACAGTTGAATGAATAGCGTCGTTTCGCTTCCTTCTGTGTTCTTCTCGATTTATAGGCTTTAAAATGTGAATTTGGGTTACATTTAACATCTTTTGTCAAACAGCGGTTGTACAGAATCGTATTTAAAATAGACTTCTAAGTTTAATAGTAAAGACACTGACGGACAATGCAGCGAAAGTATTTGGCCATATTAACTCTTCCTCTCAAAGCTAACGAGAAGACCATCTCTCGCTGCAGAAAAGAGGGATGGTCGAGTTATGATTTTGTTATCAGTTTTGTTTATTTTTTATTTTTTATTATTATTTTATTATTATTTTCGTCTATTTAGTTTATTTATTCACTTTTGTATTCATTCGCCCTGCTAATCGCCACTAGGTAGTTAATTTTTTCTTTGATGTGTCCTTTACTTGTTTAGCGTAAACAAATTAAATATCAATGAATCTGTAGTTGTATTCACTCATAAATAATTTTGCATTATCCTTGATTAATTTTCTATGAATAATTATGTCAGTAGTCTCTGCCAACGACGAAAACCGTTTCTCCCGGCACCCCGGGAGAGGTGGTCACATGTCATGACTTCAGTTTTAAACTTGATTTACAGTAAATATCGTCTCAAAGCAAATATCGAGCAGTTTTTCTGAATCGGCATAAAATTCTGCACATATAGGTTTGCTTTGATAAAATAAGTAATGTCTATATTAGTTTTAATAGCCATTTCATATTAGCTCGATCCGCGTCACCCGGCTTTACCCTACTACCCAACCCTGGTTACTCGAGAGGCACAACCTATTTATATACATAAATAAATATTCCGAAAAACATTCGAGCGCGAATTTTTACGCCACGCGTAGCTACGTAGCTATAACGGCAACGCGCCGTTTGTAAAGGTTCTCGGTGCAAAATATGGGTCAATAATAGCTGGACACGGAACAAGTCGCCTTTAGCGGGGAGGAAAAGATACCGAGACGATCCCCGAATTTCGGCCGGGCATCGTGTAACACGTGTACGCAAGCACCGCAAGCTCCCAGCTCTCAGCGACCAGATTCAGAGGCTGCTATTTTATGGCGAAGCAGCCAAGGGAACAATGCCTCCCCCCCATCCTCCCTTCCCACCCCTCTCGTCCTTCCCCATCCCCGGCGTTCATTCTGAGCGAAACCAGATTCGAGTCGCGGAAATTGTCGGCCAAGAGTCGCCTGGCCACCGAGTCCTCCTTTATTTTCGTCCTCGAGTGGCCGGGGGCCCCGTGCTGCGAGGCGGTCTCCTTCCCGTCGCCATTCCCCGACCTGGCGAACCAGCGGAAAACGAGAACAAGACGGAGAGGAAACGAGGAATGCAGGCTCTCCCACGGACATCTCGAGGCTTGATAACTTTGGGTAAAATCGTGCAACCCTCCAAGGCGGAGTGACGTCGCCGCAAAACAGAGGAGCTCTGATCGAATTTCCGCGACGCGACATCCTGTCCCTCTAGCCGGAGGATGCCGCATCCTCCAGGCAGAGGGTTCCCACCCTCTTAGGGGGCGACTCTTTCGCGACGCACGATTTCCTTCTGCTGCTCCCCCGGTCGACCGTTAGATCGCCAAAGGGCAAACGGCGACTCGTTCCGCTCCTCGTTTACGGCTGTGCCCTGGTCGCCCTCGAGAAGAAAAAACGGCCAGTGACGTAATCTCCAAAGTTTACCAACCGAGCCTCTCTTCTCCATGCCTCTTCTCTCCGAGTCCGCTTCTAGCAACACTCTCGCCTCCGAACCTGCCAATTCGCCGACGCAGCGGCCCGCGGGATCCGCGAAGGAACGTCTGAACGTCTCTGCCACTTTTCATTCACCTCGCAACGTTTCGAGTTTAAACTACCGGCTTTCGCGGAGCCGCGAGTGAGGCAAATCGATGGCTCCACTGACATTCGCGTGGTCTACGTCTCCCTCGATACCTTCCGAAATCTATCGCAAGTCTGTTAGGTATTGCGTGATTTGGGTTTGAATTAATTACTTAGTAAGAAATAGGCTAAAATACACTTTGGTCCGTCCTCTTTAACATATTGCGAGCGAAAGAGCTTGAGAAAATACATAGAAGATAAATGACAAAATGTTGTTTGGACGTAAGCGAAATGTAAGAAAAATTAATCGTATCCTCTCTGTCGGCGGGCGGAGCTGTTCGACTCGAGTTCTAGCAACGTCACTCGCCCAGATAACGATACGATCCCAGCAGTGATCTAGCCTTTACCTGCAAAAGAGGCTGGTGCATCCGAGGCGGTCGAAAACGCAGAGCCAGCAAGCTCTGCACGTACGGATTGTTGTCCAGCTCCCGTCGATCATTCCCATTGTCAGGGTGGCGACATGCCGGTAGGACGAGAACCGAGGATCACGGAGGAGGGCGGCGATAAGGGCGCGGGTGAACGAACCACGGTGAAAATACGCGGACGGGCACGGGACGAAAATTGTTGACACGCCGCGCGCTCCGCGTGCACCATGAGAACTGGGGCCAGGAATGTGCTTTATCGGCCTCCGCCACCTGATATCCAAAGCTTATCTCCCGCGTCCCGTTCCTTCTGTGTGCATACGACACACGACATACGACCGGCTTTCCTATCTTCCTATCTTCCCGAGGCGCGTATCTAACCGTACGTGTGCAGCTCCGCGACGCCCGGTGACACTGTGTGCGCGCGCGCGCGCGAGCGCGCCTGTTGCCTCTTCGAAGTCGTTGCTCCAGTGGAATTGATTCCCACTCGTGATCGCGACCGAGGATCCTCGGCCCCTGGGAACGAGTTGGGGATTCGTCGAACTATCCGTCGAGTTAGAAATGGTGCCAGTGAATTTTACACCATAAAATATGAAAATTATATCGCAGCATTGCATCGTGTGTGATTGTGCTGCAAGTGTGAAAATGCATAAAAAAAGAATGTTTCCTTTTTAATCGATGTTAAGTAGACGCCAATGTTGCCCCAGTTTACGGTAGTTTTATAAAGTTTTCACGAAAATCAACGTTTCGATCTCAGGAAAGGATGATAATTTCTCGCGTAGTCGTGAGAATTATAAGAAGAAGAATAATATCTATCAGGAATAGAATGAGTCTTCTTTTTTTTTTTGCTTACCGAAAGAATTTTTTCAATAAGAATAATTGCTACAAGTCAATTTAATGAAAGAATATCAGTTTCATCGAAGTGGAGAAGCAAGGGAGAGATGGAACACATCCGAAAATTTTGTTTACTTATTTTCGTAGAGGTCCGGCTCTACCGGAATTATTCTATACAGAGTATACCGTATCAGAGGATCGGGGCCATTCTTCCTCCATTCGCACTCAGCTCGCGTCCAATCGACCGACAACTCAACTCGTCAATCGACACGATTTTTCGTTACGAGCGCAGAGTTTCCAAGAGTTTGAATGGAAAGGTGCTCCTTCCTTCCCCCGTGACGATAGCACCGGACAGTTACGTGGACACGCGTGGCCAATCGAATCGACTGTTCGCACTGCTCGCGGGGAACACAAGCCGTGCGTGCACACCTGACAGGAGAAACAGCCCGATAAATCGTGACACGCGATAGACGGGCCCGACCCCGTCTATGAGTCACCCGTGGCCAATAAAAACGCCATCGAGAACGGTCCCGGCCTCCTTGCACGGTGATTCGCCCTCCCGTGGAAAACGACAAGGATGACGCAGAGCCTCGCCGAGTCACGATTTTCCTGAGAAATTTCCTGCTTTCTGGGGCCCAATCACTATCGTCGCTTTCGTCCTTTTTTTTTCCTACCAAATTCGTTCGTTAACCCGAGTTAACTTCATTCGACAGATGACGAATAATTCTTTTCTTTTATTCGGATAAAAATGTTGCCACCTTCGGTCCGAAGGAAATGGTAAAAGAAAAATATTTTCCGAATCGCCGACAATCCTTCGCGCAAGCATTATTTCTTTGCGAAACGAAACTACTTGGAAAATTTTAGCCGAATCGGGGCGGGGACGTTTTCGGAAGTTTCGCCAACGAGTCTCCTTCAGAATCTTCTTAAAGACCGAAAGCTCCGCTAACACACCTAGTAGCATTTCTGGTTGGCCCACGGTATCCCCAACTTGGGAATTAGTTGGCCAACAAAATGCCAACGATAAATGCTACTAGGGACACAAAAAAGAAGAGCATATCTTTCAGCACCTTTGCGTACGAAAGATAATTTGGCAGAGGCTCGAGGCGGCGGAAAGCTTGTTTCGGTGCCGATGGAAAACGAGAGTGAAAACTACCAGTGGCGTCGAGGGCGACAGGCTTCCGGTCGTCAGGTGCGCGACCCTGCGATTCGGCCGACAGGAAACGCAGGTGTACACTACACGGATCCACCCTACCTGGAGTCTACGACCTGCTCGTAAAGGTCCCTTCAGCATTCACCCCCTGACGAGCGGGGCAGATGACTGGTTTCGGCACAGGTCTCGTCTAGAAAATTCAGTTACGTGGAATCCAAACGCTCGGAAATGATTGCGAGAAGAAGCGTGGAGGGAGCTTAACTCCCTGACTCAAGGAAGCCGAAATTCGAGGGGCCGTTGGGTTAGGGCGTATCACAATGGCGCCGGGTTCGAGCAAACAGTCGCAGGTAGAAAATGGCCTGCGGCTTTTCCAGCTAGAATTCCACTGACTGGGCCGAGGGTCATCTTTAAGCGATCGCGGAGCGTCTCGGGGAGTCTTGCAACTTTCAACAGCCTGGAAACTCCGAGACGTTGGAGCGTTAGAGGAGGTGTACCTCCAGCGCCGGGCCCCGAGGGCCGATAAACATGATTACCGACAAGTTTCGTGGGGACGATGACTCGCGTAACTTCGAACGCTTGATATTTCCACGGCGTAGCTCTCCGAAGGCACGGCTAACCAGAGGCGCAGAGGCCAAGGCTCTATGCCGATCCGCAGCCTCGAAACGCTTTCATGGCCGCGCCTTTTCGAGCACGCTTAACGACCACTGTCCAGCTTTTCTGAATTTCCCAGGTGTTCTGTCGACTTTCCGAAACGAACGGGACAGATTACTTGGCGGTGGATATGAAATAAAGTTGGGCTCTTAGGCTCGCGGAAACTAATGGACTGAAATCGTGGTGCCACCATCAAAGAGTTAACAACATTTTCAATTTACAGCGTTGAAAGCTCGCGGGACGATTCCGCGATTCCTCGCCGCAGTTCTCGCACGGTATACCTACACTCGATTTCACGAGTGGAATAGCTGCGAAGAAGTTGCAAATTTATCGAACAACTCTTAGCAAATTTTTTTACTTTACCTGAGCGGAAACCTCCTCCGATTTCGAGTTGCAGAGAAACAGGGAAGCTGACAGGTGACATATTCACTTCGTCAGTATAATCTTAATAACGATTAGTTTTGATAAATCGATCTAGGAACAACCACGGCACTCGACGTCGCTGATTTTTAATGCTTTGGCGATTTTACGACGTCGACGGACCATTAGGATAGTGGAAGTAATGAAGTTCCAATTAGCCTGGTCGTTTGAACCTTGACAATAGGTCAGTGGCTCTCACTGGGGAATTGCGTTGTTCGCGAGAGGATTGAACGCGAAGCGAACGGAAAGAGGAGGAGAGGAGGAACGTGTTCGAGATCTATGTATATGATTTATGAATAGACGAGCCGGGACAGAGTCAACCCTCCAACGAACCCTTTCCCAACAACTCCAGAAGCCAATTGATCCGCAGTGGGACGTCAGAATATTCGCCATTAATCCCTCCGTCGCTCCTCGAGTGCCCTATTAATACCAGGGCCGACACGCTACGTTAATAGAACTCCGATCGACTTTCCACGGTAGCGTAATTACATTATTCTTTAACGCTGCCGTCTCACTGGGCCTTGAATCTGTGCGTACGCTCACCCGAGCTAGAAAAAGCGTCTTCGTATGTACCTACAGATACGCGATGCAGTAAACAAACCGTTTCGACCAACTGTCGTCGTGGAATCGGCAAGAAGGAAGTTTTTCGCGGGTATTGGGAAACCAAGTGGAGGTGTGGCTTAGATTTCAGCGCTGGGGTGGTAAGTTGGCAAACTATTGCAAGTAGGCCCGGATCCCACCATACATTGCGAATAAGTATTTATTAATCGAAGAAGTAAAAATTTAGTGTTCAAAAAAATTTTAAAACACTCGTTTTTCGATGGACTTCGACGGATTTCGGCCTACTCACAGTAGTTTAATTTTCCGTCACTAGTTGGCGTATCGAAATTCTTGGCTTCCCAATAGTTGCCTCCAGTAGCCTTAATCGATACGCGGCGGAAAGCTTGATCGCCTACCAAATCTACGAGCGAAGAAGAGATAGAAGAGGGGAAGACCGATAAAACGCCCCATTTCCCAGCTGCCACGTCGCCGGGGCTCATTATCACCGAAGATATGACCCAAGGGTCCGAGTGTACCTACGTGTGTACCGTTTTCCACGCGGAGAAATCCAACGGCCAGGATGTCCCGTGACGTTCGATTAATCCCTTTGATTAACGACCGCTCTGTCAACATCCACGCTCCATTATTCGCTCCTGTCTCACGACCCGTCGCTGCCTCTCTAACCTCCTTCCCTCCCCTCATATTTCCTCCATTTCGAAGTCCAGCCGACGAACGTCGCAACTAATCTCCATCAAAGCTGCAGCTCGTAAACGAGGAAATCGGCCATCGAGGCAGCGATAACGCGATGACGAGTCGTGGACTTTAATTTCCCAGGAAATCGATCGATCGGGATGAGAGGAAAGAAGGAAAGAAGGGACCCGATTTGCTATCGTAGTGTCCAAGCTGTTACTACTTGAAAGCTTCGAGAAGCACGAATGCTCGCGCGATCTATGAAATTCGAACATAGGATGCGTATGTAGATGCGGAGCAACTGCCGATCGAGGTCTCCGCGCCAGTTCGAGAGCTACGAGCTACGTAATCTCGACTCGCCCCAATGTTATTCCCGCCGCGTGTCGTCGCAATGGTGTCAATGGCGAGGAATAAATCGGTTCGCCGAATGCGATTCGGCTGTTTTTTTTTTTTACGAAGCAAGCGATAACAGACTCTTATCTGGCTTACGTACGCGACGCTGGTGTTGTGCCTTCAAGACGATCTGATAATTGGGTACCAGTCGATTATTCAACGAGCCGCGTGCCTGAGTATTTCCACCGTGAAACTACAGCTTCTACCATTCGAAGATCGCAAATAGAAACATGACAAGCGAGACTTTCCGTTTCTCATAGAGGAACGATTTTAAGGTTTGAAAAATTTAGGAAGTATGCGTCACCGTTTTGAACGTTTCGCCTGCGTTGTTCGTTCGGTTCTCGAGCGACAGTGCACGTCCGCGATCGCTATGCGAATCTTCCGTGGCCGATCGAGGATTAATGGAAGACCAACGATCGCACCGGTATCCAGACTAACGCGGCCGAATAAAAGGCGTCGAGCGACGCGCGTAATGCCAGCCGATGAACAATAGGAGAGGCCGGCGTGCATCGTCGATCCGACGATGCCGTCATCCTCGTTACAACACCGTCCCTCCTCCCAACGGCCCTCTGCATCGTCACTTTTATTTTCCTCCGACTCTGAGCCCGCGTGCTTTTTATTTCGAAAGCGGAGGGATAGGTAGGTACGTGGTCGGAACAGGAAACGCCATGGGAGAGTGAGCAATCGGTATTCCGTGGCTGTGTCACGGAGAACCTCCACGAAACGTCGCCGACCGCGGCGACCGGGGCCAGGCTGCACTGTCTCGCCATTCCGACCTGTTTGCTTTCTGCTGCTCGGCTAATTGCACCGAGCAACGAGCAATTTCGAAAATCTCCGCGCGGCTCGTTAAACCCACTCGACTTGTCAAACGACGCGGTTACAAGTGGGTCGCGTGAATAATAATTGACATTCATGAAACGCGAAGCTTATCGTAGAGAATATTCTACGCAGAATTTCGGGCTCTCAGATTTCAGATTTGAACATTCGGAGCAGCCCGAAATAATAAATGAATCTGGGGGATTTGAGTATCGATAGCGCGGGTCGAAAGCAGGCACGACTGTTTAAGGCGCCGCGGGCTGCACCGTGAAATGCAAATTCCGCGTGCCGGTCTGGGACGTGCAAAAATGTCATACGAGACCGGGACGGGTTGGAGAGCGTGAACGTGGACGTCCGCTCGCGGGCTCGGTATCGATTCGCGCTCACGAAATCGATATCCGTGGCTCGGATAACGGACAGCGGACACCAGAGACCGCGAGTCGCTGACTTGATCACGGGCCACGTTTATCTACGTGAAAGTCTTTCTTTCCCCGACAGATCGGCTTGGATAGCATTGCCTCTGTCTGCGCAACCTACATACCTACGAGCCAACGTTCCTATAATGTAGATCCCTGCCCCTTTGTCTTTCCACCGTCGACGCACGTTATCGAAAACGGGCGATTTTTCCGCTCAACTTGCCGAGCATCGATTGCCAGTAATTGCAGCGAAATCCGCGCGTAAACATCGCGTTTGGCGATCGAGGCGAGGACACTCGTCCGGCGACTAAACGACGGCATTCGATAGGGGAAAATGATTAGACATTCCCGGGTGCCCGTGATCGAGAAGTGGGACAGGGACGGCTCGATCGAGCGATCCATAGCGAAAATCGAGCACACCGGGCTAGATTGAGGGCGACCAGACGGCTGAGCTGGTGCATCGCGACCAAAAGCATTCGTTTCGGGGCCATTCACGCGCCCTCGTCACCGTGTCAATGGGCGCATTCACTCGCACCTCCACGCCTCTCCCCCCCTATGAATAACTCCGTGGCAATTTCCTTCTCGCTGGAAAACCACGCTGGGTGCCCCTCGCCAAGGGCCACCTCCCCGTCGATCTTTAACTGCAAGTCACTGATTCTTCCTAAAGTATCAGAGTGTTAGACAGATATCCAACGTCCCGTCTTTACACGGTTGCGCCGGGCCATTCGTCTCCGTCGGCCGCCCGCCACAAGGCAGCGAGGGAACCGAGCGAGAGAATCAGTCGCCGAAGAGACGAGGAAGGGAGGAATCCGAAGCGAACGCGCCAGCGTTTCCCAATCTTGCGTGTTTCGACACCATCCTCGCCAAAATGGATTCCCTATAGCGTCACACGCTTCTCCGTTTGCATTCAACCGTTTCGCGACAGAGTGGATTAGAGGGTGACTCCAACGGCTTGGATGAAGTACCCCGAGAAACGGGAAATTTGTGTAAGGTAGTTCCATAAAGTGTGTTCCTAATTTCACTCCCCCAACAGTGACAAAATTTGAATTAACCAGGCCACTTGGTCCCAGCGAAATTCGACAGAGATATTTCCCGTTTCGACAGGAAGAGAAGGTTGGGAAACGCTGGGGCGCAGAGCGAACCGCTGCACCGCGAGGACTGGAAAACGCATTGTTTAGGCTGCAGTCGCAGCAGCCAGTCGGTGGGTGTGTCACGAGCGTGAAATACCGGCCAAGTGACTACGGGCATGCGGAGGACGGCGGCGTAGCTCCTCGAGCCACGTCGGAGACTTCGATTCGCTGTACCAAGTGGAACCGTCCACGACGATGGCCGTTTAATTAAAACTTCGAAGCCCGAGCTCCTGTTCGATCTCAAATTCCCTTTGTAATTCTGCGGAGAGATAAAAATCCGGGAATAAAAGCACCCACTGGCCACTGGCTGCGGGAGCTTCCCCTTTCATCTCTTCTCACTTTCCTCGGCTGGGGAATGTGCATTAGCATGATTAACCTTATTTCGTTGTAATTGCAGAGCCAGCGGACCAGAGATTAATTCGAGCCCCGACTGCGCCGATTCGTCTCTGAAATTCCATTAAGCTCGCTCCGGAGACGTGCTCCCGGTAACGAAGATTCCTGGCGCCTCTCGGTCGCGCGTCGCGTTCGCCGCGACATCTAACAGTCAGCTGGCGAGGCACCGAGACGCGGCTGTACTCGTCGGGAACCGAGAGACCTACGCCCACCATCTTCCCGTTCGTCGCACGCTAGTCACGCCGGTCACGCGTCGATTAATCGGAGAGCACGAGGGGGCTTGTCCCAGGCTCGACGCGACAAAGTGGCATTTCGGGTCGCGCGGAATATCGCCGGCACACGGATCGATCGCTCAAGGCCGCTGACATCCAGTAAAAGTGGCAGCGCCGAGGTATCGAGTGCGGAGGAGGTGGCCCTGAACGGTCAGCTGATTCTCTGCTCCCCAACCGAACGTGCCAGCCACGCGAGCCGCGTATGCACGTACCTTTGACCGGCTCGCCCGAACGCGCCCGTGTGACGTTCGCGTGACGTTCGCGGGACGCGCAAAACCGCGGGGCATCGACGAAAGCACCGATTTTTCTCGCTCACCTACAAATGGGCTTCTGGTCGTCGCGTTCATCCGCCGGGATCAGCAAGTTGCCGTCGTTCACCGCCGACGAGGTGGATCCCCGCGGCGACCTTGGGCCGCCCTCCGGCTCCCCGATCAGCACCTCTGTCTGACCATTTTGGAAGGGACTGCTGGCACGTCGCTCCCCGCCGACTCTTCCGCCTTGCACCGGTGTCTGTAACGTGAGTCACAGGCCCCGCGATTACGAAATGCTCGAGGAAAACGGACAAACGGCGCGACGTGGCGCGGGTGATTAATAGCAAGGAATAACCTACGCGACGAAAAACTTTCTACGGCAGGTCGGAGGGACCCCGAGGAACGCCCGGCCGGTATTCCTGCGCGGCGTTAACCGCGATTAATTACGCGGCAACGAATTACGATTCCGCGAAATGTTTGCGCGACGGCTGGCCTTTACGTAACCCAGCGCCGGCGAGAAATCATTTCTACCTGCAGGTATAAAGACACAAGCGAGCCGCCGGTCGCTTTCAAGGATATTAAAAAACGCCGATACGGCTCGCAGCTATTATTTATCATAGGACGCGCGGTGCCACGCTCGCCAATCACTGAAACGAGAAGATGAAAAGGAAAAGGGAGGAAGGGGGGGGGGGGGGCATTGTATCTGGCACTCACCAACAGGTTCGTCTCCTCCGGGCTCTGCTGTTTCTCCGACGCGTCCTTGCCCTCCCGTGGCTCCTTGTCGCTGGCCAGCCCCTTCGGGATCGTGCCGTTGCTGAGCTTCGAGGCGAAGGCGCTCGGGCTCGGGCTCGGGCTCGGTTCCCTGCGACAAAATCCACCGGCGGCTTTAACGGGGCACCGAGAAACCGACAATTACCGCTCCTCTGACACGCTATTGCCGCCGGAACAAAAAAAAAAAAAGAACCAACAACGACCGGCATGCGCGGTTGCATCGCAATAGGATATCAATCACGTCAATCGCAATTTCTAGCATCCGGCCTGTAATTGTACTTCTCTCCCCCTCCGCGCCGGGCGAGCTTTCGCGTTCCGTGGCGTGCACGGCTTATCCCGTTCTTCTTTCGGGGGAACGCGAACGGAGGAACGAGCCACGGAAATTGAAATTATTAGTAGACGCTAACTGGAGGAGTCCCAGAATCTTTGGCAGCTCGTCGACGCGTCGAACCGACCTGGGCGCTGGTCGCCTCGGATCCCGTACCTCGACGTCAACTTCTTCCGCGTGGCGGTGGCCAACGATGCAGCGTGAAGCCCCAGTGGACGCGAAAGAGTCGAACGCAGAGACGATCGAGGGTACCGCAAGGAACACGGATGCGGGAATAATGAAATGTCACTTACTTGTCGGCGAACGTCACGGTAATCTGGTTGCCGGTGGCATTTTTGCCCGCGCTGTCCCCGCTCGTGGACGCGACTGACTCGTTGATCTGCGAACAGAGAGAGAGAGAGAGAGGGAGAGAGACCACGGCGAACGATCAGCTGTGATCAGCTTCACCTGTCGCGTTTCACCGCGGCGAGCGGAGGGACCCTGGGCCGCAAGGGCGCGGATGCCCTCCCCTCGGCGCCCGGGGCATCTAGGCTCGAGAGGGGCGGCGGGGTTGAACGGGGAAAAAAGGAGACATCTCCGGCAATGTTTTCGGACACAACCTGTGGAATAGGTGGGGAAGAGAGGCGAAGCGAGGAGAGCCGAGGCGCGCCTTGCTGGCTGCACTCATCCAAGGCCGCGCATGATCCTGGCCGCCGCTCACTACGCTTATTTACTTTGCATTCCACACATCATAACCGAGCTCTGTAACCAGCGAACGATTTCCCTGCTCGCGGCCGATCGACTCGACCGGGCGGCGAACGTTCGCTCGTTGCCTGCCGCCTTGCCGGATAATATAAACAATCGTCCCACGGACAGTCGTTGTCCTCCCATAACTTTCCCCCGGAGAAAAAGAACGTTGCGAGGCACGTGTTGACCAGAAGTTAACAAGCGTGAGAAATCTTTCGGCTTCGAACGTGATAATATTCTAGGGGTCAGTTTCCTCCCGCTTTCCTCTTTCTTTTCCTAGGAAAATCTCTCAGGAGCGGATTCATCTGCCAGACAAAGTAGAGGAGCTGTTACAGTCCAAAGTTACTATATGCATAGAGGTGAAAGGGTCTACGTATACCAAAAATCATTCGCTCTTTGGCTAAAAGAAACTCTGTGAGATATTTCAGATCTCTACCTCCTCTCGTTAGGCTGGTAGCAACCCTAAAGTTTATCATTTTTTTCTTCTCAGCGGCTACTTAAGATATTTGAATGCTTCGAAATGCACGCGGTAGGTACTTCTTAGCTCCAAGGGTGGGTTTACGGCGTTTCCCCGGCCAGGCCCTTTCTACTACGTATTTACGTAATTGTAGTTGATAATCTCTGCCGGTTTCACGGAATCCAGCAGCGTGGCTCCGATCGGACGAGCCGCGGAATGCCGTGAATTGGCGCGGACGCGAGTCTGATTAGAATGTTCGATAGAGGCCAGCCACGGGACGCCGGCGGAATAGGAACTAATTGCTCGAATACAATGGAGACGCGCGGGACTGCAGTTTATCTCGGTGGCGGCCGTTTACCAGGAACGAGCGGCTCGATCGATGCCGATCGATCGGTCGAGCATCCGCTGACGCGGCCGATTTATGTTTGGAGGATGCAACGCCTCGTTGCCCGTTACGTAAGGTGTGCTCGGTTCGGCGCGGCGCGGTGAAAGGCTCCCGCGCTCTTCTTTCGTCGATATAATTGCTCGTTAGAGGCGCTTACCTGCTGGTGGATCGCCTGAATATCGCGCGGCTGAATCCGCCAGTGGGACGCAAGCCTCTGCAGCCTCTCCTTTGCCCGCCTGCAACCGACAAACGTTTTCAAGGGCCCGGGCTCGGCGGAGAAACTGCTGTCGTTCTCTCGACACTTTTGCTTTAAAACTGTAGAAGCCAGTGATTACCTTTCGACGGCGATGACCCAAGCTTCTCGCACCCGACCAGCGTTGAACCCGTCCAGCTCTGCTGCGGACAATTTCAAACCGATTACTTTAACTCTATTACTTTCAACTCGACACACCTGCGAGTGGTTGAACGGGAATTTTAGCTGTTTATGTGAACCTTGGGCCAGAAATTAAGGGTGCAAATTAATTCCACCGTGGGTAGAAAAGTCACAATTGCGCGCGGGTACTGTGCGAAGAGAAAAGCGATTTAGTTGCTCAATGGCTACGAAACGACAAACCCCTCCCTCCCTCCCTGAAAGATCCTTCCTTCGCGGTCTCCCTACCATTTCGAAGGGAGGCGAGATCGTCGTCCATCTCCTCGTCGTCGATGAACTTAATGGCGGACAGATCAAAGTGCCTCGCGACGTCCGAGGGCTGCTCGTCGAGCGACGGAAACTCCGTCGACTTTGACCGATCGTCGTCCACCGACTCGTCCACGACGAACGTCTGGCCCTCGATGCCCGTCCGGGTCGAGCATCCGCAGAGCATCACTTTGCGGAAGAAGCTCGACATCTCTTCGAGCAGTGGTCCACCGCTAAACGAACCTCTACTTCAGCGGGCTCAGAGCGTAGCGTCGAACGGGAGCATAGCTGGTAGCCCCGAGTGCATTATCCTGCTTCTTTATCACGATCACTCTCATCCCCGGCGAACAACGGAGACGTTAAAGCTCCCTCTTCCGCGCGAGCGACTTTCGAAGTCGACGAGCTTCGCAGAAACCCCGACGAACGTTCCGAACTACGGGAGCTCGAGAAGACGACGCAGAAGGCGAGGCGAGGCGCGCACGTGTCGCCTGACCATAGAAAATAAACTCTCGGTCTCTCCGCGGCGTCGAGGACGGATGCCACGACACGCGCGGAACCAAGGGATTTATATTTGGAACCGCTGGCTGGCGAGAAAAATTAACGGGTAGACCGACCCGAGTGGTTCAACGCACCTCGCCCAGTCGAGTCGAGTCGATTCGAGTCGATACTCGATCGGCTGCCACTTTCTTGGCCCCCCCACTTTTCAGCCGCAGAAAATTCAGCTTTTCGCCAGCGCCGATCCTTTCAGTCCTCTCTCCACTTTCCAGGATCCCCCAGCGAATTCGCAACGAAATTCTAAAGTGGCGAAGACATCGCGGCTGGGACAGCTAGGTATTTATCTGGCCGGTGAAACAGAGTGCACCTTTCCTTCTTCTTTATTTTTTTGTTAAGATCGCGGGGCCAACCTAGTTCCCCGCGGCCGTACCTACTTGCACAAGCGGAATCCTCGGATCTCCCCGGGGAAATAGTAATGAAATTCCCGGGCCTTCCACGATGCAAATCAGGCTGGCGTAAAATGGGAGCACGAGGTCGGAACGGTTCCACCGTTTTTCCATTCAGTCGATAATTCGCCAGCGGGAGTGTATTTCAGCGTTTCCGAAGGGAAACCCGACCCGCTTTAGTATGCAATCCTGGCGACCTTATCGCGGGACGGACAGTAGAGATTTAGGGGTGGCTGCCGCTCACCCGAAAACACCGCAGTCAGTGAGTTTCCTTGATTTTCTGCCGGCCGGTGTTAAATTCGGCACGAGCCAGCGCGATGCTATCCGCCGAATGCTCGCGTAAACACGCGACAGCCTCCAGAGGGACCGGACCGCTTAGGCTTAGGCGACCTAGCTCGCCAATTAATTCTAGCTTCATGGGCGATCGTGTGCGATTTTTGCCCCGTCGAAATTAATATCTACTGACAGGGGATGTTTGGCGGAAATTTAGGAAATTATAATTCCTATCTGATGGCGATCAATTCCGGTAAAATAATTTCTTTCGCAAATGCTTTATAACAATAATAATTTGAAAATAGTAGAGTTAGAAATTATATAGGTGGTACATCGATGGCTTGGTGCAGAAATATTGTAGGTATATCCACATTTTCGTGTTTTCGAGAAAAAGGAGCTTAAGCATGCAGTGGTAGGGGAGAGCGGGGACAAACGTAACACTTTTTACATGTGGCCTAGCTGCCAATTACCTCTTACAGATATAAAAATGAAAATTATGCCTTAAGATAGTGTGTTTCTTGGTCTATCATTTGACCACAAATTCAGCCTTCCATGATAAGTAGTCAAAGAGTTATAGCAATTTTCCGCAGTGACTGTCATTGTTACTTTTGTCCTGCAGGGGTAGGACGAAAGTAACATACCATGGGGACGAAAGTAATATTAATTATTTTGAGAACAATTAAGTAAAAACACTTGTTCCAAAGCAAGATAGGATTTTTTATTACTAGAAACGATAGAAACAAACATTTAAATAAACATATTTTAAGTAGGTAACGATAAAAAAGCATAACCAGCTTCAAATATTTCTTTGATAATGTGTAGTTGATTTAATATGGAATCTCATGTAACGGCCCCAAAAGTAACTAATATTTATAATTCTTTTTTAAAAACTATTGTTAATATTGGATTCAACTACTCTCTGTAGTGACGTGTTACTTTTGTCCCCAGCTATGTTTTTCAGTATAGAAATGTTATAACGTACAAAGTATACAATACTTATTCAAATCAAATACAGGAACTTATAAAGACATTATCTAAGAACGCTCTAACAAATAACTGCATCAATATCTATAGTTTAATTATGAATATTAACAAAAAACCAAGAGAGGAGACACTTAACTGAATGATCGAAATAACGAAATCAGCTTGCCCACGGTATAAGAATCGTCGTATTGCTCAGCGTCACTCCGTGACACAAAAGAAACACTAAATACACGTAACTATATAAAGCAAACGTTTTCGAAACTTTTGTGGACGGCGGCAGAAGGCGTGTTACTTTCATGACGCCGTTACGTTTGTCCCCGCTCTCCCCTACGTACGATCGAGGGGCATTCAATGATGAAAAATATTATTTTCGACAAATTTATGAGATGGATGTAAATGTAATTTTTATACAGCGTAGAGAAACAGTCGAGGAGCCATCGATATGTAAAAGTAGAAGCAGAATGCAAAAGGCGAATGTCCAGCTTTAGCTATTCTCAACCTAACCACTTAACCACTGAAAAGTAACAGTGTAAGTGTACGGAAAATAGATGTAGATGGCCAAATAACGTAATTGCAAGTAAGGACTAAAGGCCATACGCGTGACGTTTATCTCCGTATAGGTATGATACCAGAAACCATAAAACTTTATTTCGATATCTATTATAGTCTCTTAGATATTCAGGATGACGCGAAAGCTGGAAATCTCTTTAAGAATGTCCCTTCGCGCAAAACATAAAAAATGTCCCTCTATCTTGCAACCGAAAGTAGCCTATTTCGACCGGCACTGTTTGAAGGGAATCGAATCGCGTGGGTAACGCGGTTTGCGCGAGCACAGTGCGAATCGGGGGTTGAACGAGGAGCGGTTAATCTGGAAATCCGAATGGCCCCGCGTCCCGAAGTCGGCGCATCCGCGAAGAAAATTCGCGACAACGGCAGGCGACGAGTGGGTGACGTTTTCGATCGTGCCTGGCAGCGGGCCAGAGCGCGCTCGAATATCCCTCGACGATTCAGAGAAAGTGCGCCTCCTCTGCTCCCGTCCAGACTGTTTTTCAAGGGCGCGTCACACACCACCCAACGATACTCTAACGTTGCCTTGAAACCGAACCGCTTTGTCTGCGTTAAGGGAGATGTACCGCGGCGGCGGTGGGGGGCCCAGGGCGCATTTACGTCGCTGGGAACGTCCTTAAATTACGTAAGGGTTTCTCCTTACGTAATATCCTTGCCGAACCAATTTTCAATACGAGTAGGATAAACGCGAAACCGAGTTAAATGAGTGGCACGTATAAACCTGTAAAGGAATCTTAAAAGACAGTGCGCCGGCACTACCGGAGTAGTTCCGTTTACGTTGACGTTTTCGAGCGGCGTGATACCTGTCCGGCCGAGCGTGTAGGTTCACCGGTGGACCGCGCAAAGTGACAGTAACGGCGATTTGCGACGAAAGACCCACGGTGGCTCTTGTCCGAGGGTTTTCATCCGGATTTTCATGTGCGTAATCGGGGAGGCCAGTAGGTCGCCGGATACCCCGGGATCCCCGAATCGCTGAGTCGTCTGTTTCGAAAATCCGAGCAGTTGTACTCGCGCTCGCTCAATGTAGGTTGCTATTTCGCGATGCTGGGCGACTCGTTGCTAGCAGATTCGTTTCTCCTGGTGGAGCGAGCGATCTAGGAACGTGGGACAATAGGAGACGTATGATACATCTTACGAATTCTTATAGGTGGCGCCCCGTTGTGTAGAATTTGGAAGAGAGTAACCTCGGGGAGTCGCTAGTAAGCAGAGGACCCCGCAGATCTTGGATTTCGAGTCTCGTCGCCTCTGAGTTTCCATTTTTCTCTCACAGAACGGACCATCCCGAACTGGGAAGGGAGGAAAGGGATCGACAGCGCGGAAAACAAGCGTGCCGTTAAACGTCAGAAGATTTCTGCAACGTGACTGGGTTCAGCACAGGTTCTCTGGAGCAGGGTTCGGCGAGAAATTCGCGGCGTCTCGGAATCAAAAATTTCTGGAAATCTGGGGCCAACCGACTGCGCCGTAACCTTCGCACTGCGCTTTCCAGCTCGGCGGAGCTGGCGCGGGGCGAATCCGCGAGCTGCGGTGGAAAGGCGGACGAGCGAGAAAATCGCGCGAGAAAAGCCGCGGAGCCGAGAGAAGCCCGGGACGGCGCTTGCACAGCAATTTCGAGCTCGCGCCCGCCTCCAACGGACTAACGAGCGAGACGATATTAACATTTGCCTCCCGCGGGGAAAACGCTCTCTAAATTAAATCCCGCGTAAAATTTCGACCAGTCACGGCTCGCAGTTGTTACGCGAAGATTATGTAGCGATATTCAGTGTTTGGGGGAATAATCGTCCACCGACCCCTGGGGTTAGTAGTCAGAGAAGATAGTCGCGGGTGGGAAAGGCAGGCACCCCAGAAATCCACAGGGGGTTGCTAACCCTCGAGATTCGCGCGTGCCATTCATTTTTCTTAATAAACCTTTGCAGCAATCTTAGCGAAGCCGGTAGTATCGTCTTCTGTGCATATCGTAGGATCACGGAAAAAGGTAACCTCGGCGCGGCACTACGATCTTCCGATTCGTAGCGCTGGCTACCGCCGACTCCCCCGTCTTAGTTCTTCCGCGTCCTCTCTTATGCTATGGGAGTTCCTGATTCTGGCACCCCACGATATTCTTTTGCGCCGCGCATTCCACTTAAGGGGTTATGCCCACCTGCAAGATCCGGAAAAATGGATCTTGGGGTTTTGACATTTTAAAGTACAACGTCTCAAAAGTATCGCGTGAAAGTTTCAATTTCATCCGACCGAAATTGGCGGAGCTGTGCGAGTTTTAGTATAGGTATGTCCTGGAGGCTGTAAACCTAACTTAAAACTTTAAACGCGTTTTTCTCGAAACTACATTTTCAGAATCGGTGACCAAAATATCTCAAGAACTGCTGCATCGAATGAATTTAACTATTGCAGGCTTATTCTATATATAAAAATCTTGCCCATAATCGTGGCTTTTTCATTTCCGTTGCGTAGCTTTTATTTTACAGATAAGAAATGAGCGAGTTTTGTGGGGAAAATCGATACTTAAATTTCAACAGCCGCTATTTTGTAGAAAATTAATTGTTCGGGATAACGAACGATTAAGGACAAGATAATTTAATGTACTAACTAAATTCCTTCGAGTTTGTTACTTTAGATAAATCAGGTGAAAATTAGAGTGGTCATCGCAAACTACTGAAAAAGACATCGCTGTCGGGAGATCACTGATATTTCTTTTATTTATTTATATTATTCATTGGAATAATTACTACAAGTAATATAAGATGTACACTTTCGAATACATACAGGTTTCTTTAAAAAAGGTCTTCAAGTTTTCCTCCAAAAAATTACCGAATACAAACGTCTTATCAGACTTCACAGGTGGACATAACCCCTTAAAGGCCGTGTCGCGAATGGTTCCAAACGATTAATTAATTATTATAAATTCCTTGAATTCGCTTCGCCGAAATGCGAGACGGCCTTAATTCCGCGACGTAACACCGTCCGTCAAGCATTCGACGAATACAGTACGAGTCAACAGCTTGACCGCCTGAGCGCGTTTCCTCGCCGGAGCAGTTGCACCCTGCGCGGCGCTGGCAGCCCTCCGGGAAGCCTCCAAACCACTGCACAGTGGTCTGGGGATATCTACATTTAGCGGCCAAAATTCTGATCTTTCTGAAACTTGGTGATTAAGGGTTTTTGAGGTCGGTGATAACGAATTTGGCTAAAAAAATTTAAAATTCAAAATGGCGGATTCAATATGGCGCGCATTGTGGTCTGGAAAGCGGTATTTTATAGTCAAAATTAAAAATCATAGCCGTACTAGAGAAAAAAAAGAGAAAAAAGAATCTGTTCCAACATTATCTTTGACTTAAAAAAAATAAAATATTAAAAATGCACGGGTCCGGGACGCCCAAATACCTCGAGCGTCATTTCTAAAAGTCTGCATAAAATTGAAGATTGCAGGAGATTGCACTTGAAATTTACATGCTCTTGTTAACAATTGTGTAAGCTTTCATGTAAAATAAGTCCGATGTTAATTTCGCTTAATCATTTTTTTATAAGCCTTCTCAAAGTTTAAATTGATATAAACATTGCACTATTTGTTTATGGGCTAAAAAATGCCTATGACACATATAAATAACTGAAATATACTTCCTTACCTATATAACTGTATAATATAAACACGTATTTTGATGTTCTATAATGTGTAATTAAAACAATTAGATTCACATACAATTTCATGATTTTGTCTTTGTAATATTATATCTAATCAAAGAATCATCTGAAAAGGGAAAGCTATGCGGATTTAGAAGCTCCGGAGGGTTGACCATTCATAAAAAAAAAATGACATTGTAAAGTTGAAGTTGAGAAATTGAATTTTGGCCACCATCCAGACCACTGTGCACTGTCTCAGTCTGCCCGAATGTTTCAAAGCGATTTCAGCAAAGCTTTGGAGCATTTCCCCGAACCTCGCGCCACTCAAAGCGTCGCCCCGCTTCGGGCACAGTTTCGGGTGGTACGGGCCGCAAGTTTCGAAGGCTCCGATGCCAGTCGAGGGTAGAGAGACTCGGCGTCGCTTGACGCGCGCGACCACGCGGAAACCAGTTCTCTAACTGTACACCAGCCGGCTAGCTGGTGCACCGTACGCGTGCACGCTTTGCAACCGGATCGTGCGAGTCAGTCGTTGCGTGGCTGACGGTTGGCTACGCGCGTGGCATCCGACGCATCCACGCCCTTTGGACAGGCTCGCGAAATCCTCGGCCAGAGTCCGGGGTGCAGAGGCGGCTGCGGGAGGCTTGGCAATTTTTCATCTCCAGTCGGTGGGTACATATTTCACTCTGCACCGTTCAACTGTTCGCCGAGAGAAAGACGCCTCTCGGAGCCGACCATAATGGCGACTGATGCCGCGCAACTCCTCCAACGTCCCGTGCAATTACATCACGGCTGCCCACGGAGGATGCTTTGTCTCGCGACGTTTTCCTCGGTCACCAGTTTCCAAGGCAACAGTTCCTGCGGTAGGATAATGGAAATCCGGCCGAGGAAAGCCAGTTGGGTCGCGAAGGCGATCTTCGACGAGCCTCGTTACAGGCACTTATATACGTCATCGGTAATGCGCGGCCTGTGCCTCTCGCAAGATCCTCGGTATCTCTCTTTTTATTTACGTGTCATTCGCGGCCTTTCTTTTTCTCTTTATTTATTCTCGTAATAGCGAGAGCATCTCTCCCGCGAGATAAGCAAGTGATATAAATTAATCATTGCGCAGCTCATCGCGCCTAATGGGGTCCCACGTGTGGCGCACGCCCCTCCGGACACCGATTCGTTGCATGCAAATTTGCGGCCAGGCCACGCGAAACAGCCCCGCGCTGGTTACCTGCTCTCTTCACCGCGCAAAGTACTTGGGGATCTCGCCGTGTCTAACGCCATTTAGCAATCTAAATGCTAACGAGCCCGGCCGGCTAACTCCGGGACCTGCATTTTCTTCCCTGGTCCCCGCGTTTCGGTCGCCGCGACGGAAACGGGGGAGATAGAAGCCCTGCCGAACGAAACGTGGCGTTCACCCGAGGTTAGTGGATGGATTCCGGATCGAACGTCCGGGGGTCAGGCTTTACGGATCGGTTCCGCGAAATTGCTGAAATCGTTTCGTTCCCCTACCCACGGCACACGGATGCTCGCCGGCTTGCTCGCTCCGCCGGCTCTTCCCCTCGCCGCGGCGTGAAAGTAAATTCGATTAGCCTCGGCCACTTTCCACTCGCTACAGGGGGGCAAATTCGATTGACGCCGCGATAAGATCGATCCCATTAGCAGCGGAAAACGCGTCGTCTAAATTCTCTAAATTGCCTAGATTGCTTTGCGCGCACGCCCCGCGTAATCTGGAGCACTCGCCGTGGAGGTCGGGGATCGAAGAGGATCGGTTGGGGATCGATAGGATGGGGACAGGACTCGTCCCCGCGACCAATCCACGTCCATTCGCGAACCTCGAGCTCTCGATCGTTCGAGGAACGCTTCAACGGCGACGGATTTGGGTCGAATTTTTCCCCAGCCACTAGAATATGTATATATATATATTTGCCCGTTCGAATGAAGAAGAACGGGCGATTTCCCCCTCGAGGAGACGGGGGGCGGAGGAGTTGCACGTGTACGGCCCTCGAATAATTGGAGAATAATCGATCCCCCCCAAGCAAACTGTCGCCATTGAGAAAAGCTTGGTAGCAAAGGAACGATCGGTGCGGCGGTGCCCCATCTTCTAAAAATATAGAATGAAATTTCGGAGCGTTTACGGTATGACCCGATAACCGATGCGCGCAGGGTATAAATACCTTGCACACGTCTATTTTTTACCTCCCTTTCACCCTTCCTTTTCACGCCCCGTATCCAACACCTACACATGCTCACCCCCATCTTTCCACGACACGCCGCCGCCGCCACCGCGAACGTAGAAACCGCGTACCTATCTTCCCCCCAGCGGCGTTACTCCGTGTCTTCCCCCCCAGTTGCACCGCACCTTTTGCCGTTCGCAACGGCACATATCCAGTAATTCTCCTCTGCTGGCGGTGCGCTCGCCGCAACACTCTTCCCCGCTTTCCGCGCGGAACGCTAGCTGGAGCCTGAACCACGGGAAATGATACCCTCGAATATTCGCTGAGTGGTCTCGATTAACCGTCCCGCCACGATTTTTCGCTTCCCCGAGGCATCTCGCGCCGGTGGAAAAAAAAGGAGGCGATCCCCTTTAAGGGATTTCCCCATGCTCGAGCGCGAGAGAAGGTTCACGCTCGAGGACCCACTCTTGTCCCCGATTCGATTCTTCTCCAATTTTCTACCCGCTACATGCGTAGCGCGGAGTGCCGAGCGAAGAGATTTGAGATTTTCGGTGAAGTTGAGATGAACACGCGGCGCGGATCAAAGTCGAACGGGAAAGTTTTATCGAGGCGCGCGGGTGGATCCAAGTGGTGGCGTAACAGGTATCGATTCGAGGGCTTGAATTTCGCGAAAACAAGTCGAGTAAAAGAGAGGAAAGGGCCTTCGACTTTATCTGAATTCACCGCGGAGAGCAGGAACGTTATATACTGCCCAGTGGGGCGCTCCGGACGCGCGTAAGGAAATCGCTGGGAATCGAATTTCGCTGCGGTTATATCGATAGGCGAACACCGGCGACCGGTTTCGCCCCGCATTTCCGCCAGTTACAACGAATTCCTACGAATCCCCGTGACAAGCGGAGTCAGCGATTCGGAAAGAAAGGGGGTTCCAACTCGATCGTTGTCGCCGTTGGTGGGCCTGGGTTAGAATATCTCGGATCGCGCTACCCGTCGAAACGCGGTCAGACCCGTCAGAACGGCACGGCGATTTTTCGTTATCGATCCGTAGCGTGGATAAATGCCTGGCTCGCAATTAAACCGTGATCCGATGCACTTTTACGAGCCGGCAGCCCGACTGCCGACCCGTCGCTAATGGCGGCCGATTTTTCTGACCCCTCGCGTGCCTGGCCGACCGTTAAAGGTCGCTCGCCAACACTCGGTTAATTATCGGCCGATTGGCAAAAGTCGTAAACCTAATTACGCGATAATGCCTGCTCGCCGTGCTAATCGCCAACGCATTACGCGCACAACGAAAGGGAAGGCAAATTTACCGTCGGCAACGACGACTAAACAACTTCGGTACCACGAGTATGCAAATCTGCTGTCGGTATATCGCTGCCATACTCGCGCGCTAGATTTCGTGACAAACCGAGGAACGGGGGAGGGGGGGCGATATTACAGAGCGGGAGGCAGTCCCGAAGCGTATACGGGCGAGGAGTTTACGAGCGTGTCAACGGAGAGGCCACCTTCCTTTTCCCGCGACGCGAGAAAGTCGCATAGGAATACGGAGACGCCTATGCAGCTACCCGATAACCACGCGTCTAACGCCGATCGCCTCTCTAACCCAGAAACTGCAGCCATCACGGATTCCTCGTCTCCGTTTTCGCGCACGAAATGCCGGCAATAAGCGCGGTGCTAAATAGTGGGGGCATCCGCTAGAGGCCACGAGAAAACTCGTGTCTGCAGGCGACAGAGAGATGAGGCCCGCATACGCTGCGGGGACCAAACGCGACCTTAAAAAGCAACGTCGCCTACTTCGACAAGCGGAGAAAGACCGCGAGCGACGGACAGATAGAAGGAGGGGGAGAGAGAGAAAGAGAGAGAGGCAAGAGAAAAGAAAGAGGAGCAATCACCTTCCGTATCGACGGGGATCCAGCGAGCGCGATCGGCGATTAACGGTAATCGGTCAGAAATCAGGCAAGGATTCCGATCCTCGTTGGTCGCGCATCCTCGTGATCCTAGAACGCTCGTCCACGTAGCACCAACCTGCCATCTGGATCGTCGTCCTGTTTCCCTCGACCGGTAAGCCGAGCAAACGGGCACAGGAGCGCGCGACGCACAGTAGACAACACCGTTCACGTACCACGGAGCCACGAACTCGCGGAAACAACGCACCGGCCACTGGCACTCGGCTCACTCGCGCCAACGACCCTCGCTGGTTCCCCGGCTTGCTTGGCTTTGCTGGCTTCCTGGTCACGCGCTCGGAACCACTGTAATGGTGTGTCGGGCTGGCAAGCCGGAAAATCCTGCGCTGGCGGTGGCCCGTGCACGGCGCGCCCGCGATCCGCAGGTTAGGAGGAAGGTAGGAGCGCGCGGGATACAGCGGAACCGCTGGCACGTATGGACGGTTCCGTACTAGCGAGGACCAAGCCTGAGTAGCGTGACAGCGAATACATTCGAAGGTTAGATCGACTCGGTTCCCGTGAGTGCCGCGGCCCGCGGCTCTCTCGCCGTGTTCCCCGGTTCCCCCGGGCCCCTCCGCCTCGTCCCCTATCGGCAATCTCCTATCCCCCCTAGCCGAGTCGCCATCGCAGAGACGAGCGGCCACCTGAGCGTTTACCCCGGCGAACGCCGGAATCGCACGAGGGGACACGAAATCGGCCGACGATTCAACCTGCAGGATTCGCGCGATTCTGCGAGAACAGACCATACTCGCGCGGCCGGGATCCCTGTCGGCTCGTTCGCGCGACATGCGAGCCTCCGAGAGGGTGGACGATGTCGGCTTTCCCTTCGCCAAGGTGCAGTGTATAACGTAGAAATGTAACTTTCTGGGAAATGGGGGATCGGACCGAGGCGGATCGGATTTCACTGGGCGAACAGATTGAGGGGAACGCCCGAAGGGGGCGCGACCTGCGTCGCGATCGAAAATCCATGATATCCGATCAACGCTGCCCGAGGAATGTATCCAAAGTATCTCTAAAAGATTCGCACGAAAGTGAAGATTCCCGGAGAGACACTCACCCATCTTGTTTCCGCTCCTCCTCCGCACCCGCAGGCATATCGTTCTCGACTCGATGCACTGTGCAAACAAACGAGCCGATTAATTCCTTAAGCCTTGGCAAACGAAATTAAGCGGCTTAAACCTTAACCTCGATTGAACCTTAATTACCTTGTATATGTATTGAATGACTTCGGATTGGCTGGCATTCTCCAGCGTGCTACCATTAATCTGTAATATTTCATCGGCTACCTCCAGCGTGTCCGCGGTGTGGGCCGGCGAACCTGCGCCATATTTCAAAACATTCGGAGAATTAGCAACTCGGTGTTCCGAAATAATTGTGATTCACAGATGGCGGTGCATGTGAGAATTGAAAAGCGTTTAAGGCATAGAGAAAGTAGTGTTCTATGAGAACGGGGCTTGTCGATTTCGGTATCAGTAGAAGAAGAGACTGCTAGGCCGGCCAGTAGACAGAGACGATACACGAGCGGACGAGCAATCCAATTACTTGGCGTAATAGAAACGCGTCTTACGCGACACCACCCTTCATTTAAAAAAAAAAACAAAGTGGGGAGGGGACGAAAGGAGGAGTATCAGAATGAAGATGCAGTTTACTAAACGTGCTTGACAACCGAGTTCGTTAGTTGCGCGCTCATTAGGCGGCACGGGCGTACCGCTAATTAAGAAACAATTACCAGAACACGATAAACGAAGGGTGCTGTCGTTTCGATCATAGAAATGAGATTTTATAATAAGGCGGCCGCTCAAGGCCACTCGTTCGACTTTTATGCTTATCTGTCACCTTGCCCTCCCCGTCTCGCGATCGAATAAAGGGAGACCTTGCGGTGTGCATTGCACGGCCGACGGATTTCAACATCGATGCTTACCGTACAGTTTGATCTTGTCATTGTGGTTGATCAGTATGATAATGTATCCCCCTAGATCGACCATCTTCGCTGGCGTGCCGCGCCAGACGGCAGACGCTGCTCTACTCGATTACAGGCGGAGATAGAGAGCGATGCTCCTCGTCCGAGAGGGTCGACGCGTCGCCCACTAATACATACCCGTCATCACCGAAACCACGATTCGCCGATGATGTAAACGTCGTTGCCGCGTGCCATTCCTTCCGTATCCTCTCGCATCTTCGCGTTCGATGGCACTATCGACCTCGCGCGCGACCTACTTTTCACCCGACAATACCACCGTTTCTGTAAACGCACCAACGCATCTTTCCCCCTCGTTTTCCTTCGAACCCGCGATATCCAACGGTCCGGACACAGTTCTTTTTTCTTTTTTTTCGATCGGCTGATCGTGATTCGTGCAACAGTCGGGACGCCCGCGAGTTTCAAACTTCACTAACGGTTACTTTAAAGCTCGAACCAGCCCCGTCCGTCGCCTGCACTCGTCAGCTACGAAAAGGTAGCAGCGAATATTCCTGCGGATCGTTTTGCTAGGGCATCGATGGCGAGAATTCAATTTCATGGGTAGGTCTGCTGTAATGTCCTCGAGCCTCGAAGCGGCTCGCGTAAGAAGGTTATGTGGCGAGGCTTTAACGTCTGTTTCCGCTCTTGGTTGTCGCGGCGCACGGCGCGCGGCGTCAAGAGTCTGGAGGAAACCCTCGTCGGGGCCCCGTGTGTGGGCCCCCCTACATCCTCCTGAGGATATCCTCTTCCTCCAACGATTCACAAGAGTTTAGAACCGCTCAAGTCCCGGCTTATTGATCAGAGCGTTCGCCGAGCACGGCTCCTCGCTCGCTTCGATCATCCTGACTCCTTGCATCCTCGAGCGTACGGCTCTCGGCGAGTGGCATTCGGGAATCGCGAGGACGCCTCGTTTAGACGAGACCCGATTCCCACCGACAATCCTCATGCTAGCTCTCGTCCAGCTCCTTCCACGCCAGCCTCCTGCGCTCTTATGCAATTCTACTCTAGGGATTATCGTCCTCCTCACCCTCTTCCAAGTATATACATTCGCGAGGTCCCGATTAGCCGCAGGATCGGTGACAGATCAATTTCTAGTCGAACGGTCCCTATCGATGCACCGTGCACGACGACCATTCGTAAACGCCTGCTCGATCCTCGCGATGCATCCTCCTCCTCCTCCTCCTCCTTATCAGATCCCGTGTGCTCCAGAGATCTGACACGAGCCTCCAGCGGATACAGCCACCCTTGCTCTGCCCTTGCCCTGATATCCCGCAATCCTTTCGCTCCCTGATCCCAGGCTACTCTCCTCGATCGCGACTATTCACTGACACTGCCCCGCGAGCGCGTAATTCGCGGATCGTCCTTTCCCGTTTCCCGCGACGTCCACGGCTTTCCGAACTATCGGCGAGGATGGGTGTGAACCTGTGCGTGTTAACCGACGGCGGCAGCAGCCCTGACATCGCTTGTCGCCCCTTCATCTTCAGCCCTCGCCGCCAAGCGGCGTCAGCGGCGGCCGTACCACGGCGCCGACGTCGTTCTCGTGGCGGCAACTTCCCCTCCCCCTCCTCCATCTTTGTCCAGCCAATTCTCAAACAATTTCGCCTGGTACTCCGCTACCTTTCAATTTCTCTTCTTTTTCTTCCCCCCTTTGTCCGCGAGGTAGAGCTTCGCAGCGCAGTTTTTAAGATCATCGTGAATACTGAAAAATAGAGGAAAACTTCGGCTTTGTTTGGAGACGCCTTTGATCAATACACCGGAAGCTACTGACAACTCGTCAGCCCAAAGTTCCACTAGAGCTGCTTTTGTTCTAAGTGAAACGTAATATTAGAGTTGATCGACATCGCCACGTTGTTAGCTATTATCGATTTCGAATGTCGCTTAGCTTTCTAACTCGCAAATCAGGATTTCTAGTAGAGTAACCCCTCTAATAGATTAAACAATAATATTCGTTCTTTCCTCCGATTCAACGATTTCTGAATGCTCTACGCGCATTCAACAAATTCTAATCAATTATAATCGCAACTGAGATGGCGCTATCGCGTGGCTTCAAGATGGAAACAGTTATTCGACAGGGGGTTCGAACCTTGCCTCTTGGTTCCTAGGTAACCGTCTCTGTGAAACATTCGGTGGAAACGTGTTCCGTAAATGACGATCTCGCTTGTCGGATTTTTGCACTGCTTTGCACAGCGCGATAAATGAGTGCTGATGAGTGTTGTATGCTTCCAGCTCGGCGTAGGTAGCAGATAAAGGTTCCCCTGATAATGCCCTGAGTCATTGCATCTGACGCGCGATCTTGAGCGATCGGTGCACGCGCCTGGCTGCGACGCATAAATGCACCAAGGCTTAATCATTGCACGACCGAGCACAACGATGCAGCCAACTGTCTCGCATCGCCTTCTCGGAATCACCGAAGTCTGAGGACTTGAGACCACGGACTCACCGTGCAAGTTTCCAAAGGAGATTCTATCGACTGTAATCGTTGCAAAAGTTGCCCGTGCATTTTATAAAAAATGATTTCGTTTATCTCTCTGCTGGTGACATTGTCTGTAATCTCTGGCTCGCTGTGCGATGTTATTTATTACCAGCCAGAGGCTGTACACCTTTCCTATGGAGGTAAGAGCGATCTTTCAGACCACTGGGCATAGATTATTTATAAAAAGAACCATAATACACCACGTTTCAGATAATACGCGTGACATTGTTGTCACATGGAGCACTAGGAACGATACAGAGGAGTCTGTCGTAGAATATGGAATAGGTGATCTCAGCCTCACTGCCACAGGAAACTCTAGTCTCTTCGTCGACGGTGGAGATGAAAAGCAAAGGCAATATATCCACAGGGTATGGTTGAAAAACTTAACACCCAGTAGCAAGTATTGTAAGTTGAATCATTTTCTATTCTTCCCCCCCCCCAATTTATATGAGAATCTATACGTTGATATTTTTAAACAGTTTACCACTGCGGCAGCAAGTACGGATGGTCAAACATATTTTACCTGACAACTACTCCTGACGAGTCAGCAGAGTGGTCGCCTCATCTTGTCATATTCGGGGACATGGGTAACGAGAATGCTCAAAGTTTGTCGAGATTGCAGGAGGAGACGCAACGTGGGTTGTACGACGCTGCGATTCATGTCGGCGATTTCGCGTACGATATGAACACCGACAATGGACATGTCGGAGACGAGTTCATGAAACAGGTAGAAGGGATCGCTGCTTACTTGCCCTACATGACTGTGCCTGGTAACCACGAAGAGAGATATAATTTCAGTAATTACAGGTCAGATTCTGTTTGAATAACGACGTTCCTAAATGATTCTCCGTAAAATTTTGCTCGTGTCAATGTTGATTTCGTAGGGCGCGTTTCACGATGCCTGGAGATAGCGAAGGTCTGTGGTATAGTTTTAACGTGGGACCTGTCCACTTCATAGCCATAGAGACGGAAGCTTATTACTTCATGAATTACGGTATAAAGCAGGTGGTGAAACAATACCAGTGGCTAGAGAAGGATTTAGAGGAAGCAAACCAGCCTAAAAATAGGTAAGTCCGCGTTATCTCTTATTTCGATCACAATAAAGATTAATAACAATGGAATACAGGGCGCAGAGACCGTGGATCGTAACGTTCGGTCACAGACCGATGTACTGCAGCAATGCGAATGCAGACGACTGCACAAATCACCAGAGTCTCGTCAGAGTTGGGCTGCCGTTCTTGAATTGGTTCGGTCTCGAAGATCTCTTTCATAAGCACAAGGTGGATTTATTATTGTGGGCTCATGAGCACAGTTACGAGCGTATGTGGCCCATGTACAACTTCAAGGTAGTTTCCGTTGCTTCCTGTCGCTTTTAGACTTTCTTTTAATAAATTTAGTCGGTAGCCAGTGGGCAATAATTAAGAGATGATGGAAATAATCGTAGGTACAAAACGGCAGTTACGAAGAACCGTATAGGAATTACAAGGCACCTGTACACATAGTAACTGGATCGGCCGGTTGCAAGGAAGGTAGAGAAAAGTTCGTCCCAGATAAACCAGCATGGTCTGCGTACCGTAGCTCGGATTATGGATACACAAGAATGAAGGCGTACAACTGGACTCATCTTTATCTAGAACAGGTAGCTGAGTCTGGTGAAATAGGTGGGAGGTAAATGACAATTATTCTTCGATTTACAACACTCGAATGACGCAGGTATCGGATGACAAGGATGGCGCTGTTCTGGATCGGGTTTGGCTCATAAAGGACGACACTTTCCCGGCGTACAATATAGATCACTTAGAAAGCAAACTATGAAGCAAAATTTAGGACAAATTGAAATGATACGCAGACATATCGTTGTAGTTAGTTATCTTATCTCTTTCGACAATGTACCATGCTCTTTTTTATGGTAAATAGGAAAATTGTATATATACGTAAACCTGAAACGATAATCTTTGATTCTAATTTTCTTCAAAAGACGCGTCCTCCTCCCCGTTCCCTTCTCGCATAGAAACGAATAAACTACAAAAGTTTTGCTAATTACAAATGAGATGGAAATTAATAATGCGTACGTACAATATAATCCTTTAATTGTTAAAATATAAATATATGTATATATAATCATCGTAGCATATAATATTAATAATATAATAATTAGGGTAGCATTTCATATTTCCATCTGATTCTCACAGTAAGTCATTATTTGTCAATAATACATTATGAATTAGCGCGGACCATATTAAGAAAAAATGTAAATTCCCTAATTCGATGGTACTAGTGTAACAAAGAAACGCTTTCCTTCAATGCTAAAAATCCATCTCCGATTTACACGGTAATTCAATTAAAGCTGGTAATATCTCTATGCCTCTAATTTTAAAATGGAGTCGAACCATTTGCCCGTCGGCTGGCTCTCCGCCAAGTGTAAATTCGTTATTTTGGCGTCTGCTGTAACAGTCGACTAATGAATTTTTAAAAAATTACCAGGAACTGGCCTCCCGCAAATCATTACAACAGATTTCCACGATGCGGACAATGTAGCCGAAAATCAAAATCACTTTCGTCGAACAAAAGACTGTAGTAGCTATGATTATCAAATATCGTTCTACTGAACAGAAGAGACGTACGTATGTACCACTCTTTACAATGTAACACAGCGTAGGGGATAAACTTAAGTTGACTATCGCTATTCTTTCCGTTCTCTTTTTTAAGAGAAAAATTCAACCTCCCCGCCCCGGTTGCATCGTCGCGAATCTACTCAGCAAGTATAAATAGTATTAGCTCAATCGATTCTTATGGTACACAATCGTTTCATGTACAATTTCCATGAATGTGCGCACGCACACGCGCGCCCGAATCTGATCTGCCATTGGAGATATGTGTTAAAAACTTTCGAAGATGCAGAAAAAAGCATCGTAAATTAGCAAAAAATGATATCCCGATTGATCTGCTTTACAAAAAGAGAGAGAGAGAGAGAGAGATGAAGTTCGTCCAAATCGGCAGATAATCCACAAACACTCATTGCAAACGAATGTTTTTGACTTTTCATGCATTTAGCCATGCATCTCAGTGTACAAACAAAGGAGCCCCTTGATACTGTCAGTGATTAATGGAAACGATGGAAGAGTTAGCTGCTGAGTGACTTTCTTGATACGAGAACTGGGGAAAATGTTCTTGCTCTTCGGCTATCGAGTTCAAGCCGGCCCCGCTGCCCAGGAAGTTCTGATCGGGCGGCGTGAGCTCCACACTTTCGCCGGTAAATTCGCTGTCGAAATACCGGGTATCCGTGTCAGACGTTACTTGAGGTTTGAAGGGGGGAGGAATTTTTTTCTGTACAAGATCCGACCAATCGATCGACGAGAAGAATGCGTGATCCATGATCTCTTTCGCGTCCTCGGGTCCGCCGCCTAATCTTTTGCTCGGGTCCTTTACAAGTAGGCCTGCAAAAGAATACACAGACCACGGATAATGGAAAATTAAAACGCTGCTCGGTCTCGAAGAATCGCCCTACAATGACCATTCACTTACCGCCAAGCATATCTTTCGCCTCGTTGCCGATCTTTCTAGGAAATCTTACTTCCTCCATTACGATGAGCGTGAACAGCTTCTCATGGTCTTTGTTATAAAAAGGTAAGCGACCACAGATCATTTCATACATAACAACGCCGACTCCCCACCAGTCCACCGCTCGTCCATAGTCGTTATCTTCCAGTACTTCTGGGGCAAGATACTCGGGAGTTCCGCAAAATGTCTTCGTCGTTCTTCCTGCAGAATCGAAAGATCGTTACCGGTGTTAGGTGTTCAACGACGCTCTGAAAGTTAAAGACGCCCAGTTCGATTTATCAGCCGCGCTTACCGTACGTTATATCTTCTTTGCATAGTCCAAAGTCAGCGATTTTAATGTGCCCGTCTTTGTCTAAGAGAAGATTCTCCAGCTTGAGATCGCGATAAATGATACCATGCGAGTGGAGGTAGCCTAAAGCTGAAATAATCTCAGCTCCGTAGAATCGAGTACGGTCCTCGCCGAACACGCGGAAGTGTCTCAAGTGAAAGAACAACTCTCCGCCGTTCACGTATTCCATCACAAAACACAGCCTGTCCGCTGTTTGAAAACTATACTTTAAAGACTGCAAAGCAACGAATGTTAGACGTTAATAAACACCAGAAATGGGTGGACGACAGGAATTTAATGATTCGTAAGATACATACAATTAGGAACGGGTGATTAGTGGTACGTAGTACTCTATTCTCTGTAAGCGTGTGCGCAACCTCGTCTTTACGAATGATCACCTCTTTTCGTAAAATTTTTATAGCGTACAGGTGCCCCGTTGCCTTTTCCCTACAAAGAATTACCTTTCCAAACGTACCCTTTCCAAGAACTTTTAAGAACTCAAAATTTTCAAGGGTCTGCAAATCAAATACCAAGTTTGAACAATCGATCGTTGCGTCGGCAGATACGAAAGAGGGCATACGTACAACTTTCTTTTTCCCTGTACTTTTACTACTCGAAGTTCCTTGAACACTAAATTTCACAGACAGTTCATCTATGCTACCACTATCCACGTCCGAAGAGGACACTACTCCGATGGATCCGCTGGAATCCGACCTACCACCTCCCGAGGTATCCATGTCGACATCTTCCAACGAAGATGAATGTTGCATTTGCGATTGCTTCTCTGCCGCCAATCTAGCGGCTACGTATCTATCGACAAACACAACGTTTGAACAGTCTTCTTTGTCGCACTTGCACACGTAGGATACAAAACTAGTTAAACCTGATCGCCTCCACCCAATCTTCCCTCTCCTGTTCCGTCTCCACGTGGAACGTCCTTTCTATGACAGCTGCCCATTGCAAGCCTCTAATAACAAATGTATAAGGCTTGGGCTTGTCCACGGACATGATCTGACATCCTCGAACTGTAAAATTGTTCAACGGCTGTGCAGCTGCTGCCATTTGTTGATCGGGTTTCGTTTTGAAGCCAACCAGTGTGCCATCATCCCGCAAAACGAAATACCTCGATCTCCAATTTTTTATATGCTCCCCTGTACACAAACGACAAAACGTCAGTTACTCCCTCTGTCAACAATCGACCAGAGCCTTCCTTTATCACAGTATCCAACTAAAGCGCAAGGACCGACTCGTAACCCGAAGGAGGTGTACAAGAATTTTCCAAAAAAGCTAATTAAAAGAAGAATACAAAACAGACGAAACACAGTTGTCCATTAATCGACAGAAGCACGATGCACTCGGCTGTCGAATACCAATCGCACGCGAGAAGAACGTTACCCGCGACCCGCGGAACCATCCAAAGTTCCAAAATTTTTCCAAAGTTCCCGCAAAAACACCGAAACCCAGCGAATGTTGTGTCCCTGACGTTACCTTCGACGAGTATAGCGTGCCGAGGCTTTAGGGACACGTGAAAAAGCGAGGAAAAGCGGGTGGCGCGAGCCCATTGCTCGCGAGGAGGTAAACATAAATATTATGAAACTAGTGTGTGTGCGTGGTGTACCGCGTTTTTGGAGCCAGCCCTCCTTAACGACACGCTGACTGCCGCCACCGGACGCTGCGACATTCATCGCTGCGTCCCCCATAACTCCTTCTTTGATGCGCGCCCGTATACACACGGCTGGTATTTCGTGTCCTCGTCTGAGCTCAATATTCCAGGAGAATTGGCCAAATACAACAGCGAGGATGGCACGAGTATACAAACTTGAGCAATCATAGATGCACGTTTGGCATGTAAACTCGAGCAACTCTGATGATCGGCGGACGCACTAATGCGCACTAACTAGAATTCCTCGCTTATGTTCCGGAGATGGCGCGTCGCTCGATCTCAGCTAAAGGTGGACCTCCATGGGCCAGCGCCCGGCTAGTTTCGTTCAACTGCTGAGGAACGATACCGATATCATCGTCTACGAGAGCTGTCTTCACTTTCTGTCTTTCGCGGCGGGCATGCGCAGGCCGGTTTGTTTATTACAGTTTATTACTGCTTGTCAATGTGTGTACAGTGTACGCGTTTCAAATAAGAAATAAATAATGTACCTAGCCGCGCAGTGTTTCTATTCTAATGTTAATATCATTCCGCGATCCGAGTGAGATCTTGTAACTGGAAGTTCTTTCTACGATTCTGCGATACTCGAGTTTCCTTGGGGAGTATTGTGTGTAAACAGATATCCATCGATAAGGAGAATCATTTAAACAGCAATGTGTCAGTCTTGTTATTTACAGTAACATCCTCATTCGTAGGGGGCGATGGTTGAGTGTAATCGTGTGACCGAAATGTTTGTGTGTTATTCCAGTATCTCGAGTATTATTCCGCGGAGTAAAGTAAAATCGGATTTCAACAATGCGGTATAGTTGCAAAGGGGATCCTCCTACCCTAAGGACGTCAATGGCCGCTGCCGCTTCTGTCATTTCGTTGCTCATTAGGTAATCAACCGTCATCTATTTTGACAGGAGACGGGCTTTTCTCTAGCATGTACAACCACGTCCCGTACCACAGATCGTAGTTTTAACGATTTAGGTTTCAGGAGGGTTTGAAGAACGTTCGTAAATGTTGTAGTGCACTCGCAGCGTTTGCAAAGTGAACGGTTGGGCCACGATCACGGATCAATATTCAATGGTCGAGGTTAGAATTATGCGTGATCGATATTTACGAGTGCGAAGATAGAAGGGATTTCGAAAAGTAATCGAAAAGATGGGTCTTCCGCCGGTGGTGACGGGAATATCACCCAAAGAGGGTCCGCCGGGAACTCGCGTGATCGTTCGCGGTGAATTTCTCGGAAACCAGGTTCACGATCTCATAGGTCAGTCTTGTCAGCAGCAATTGAAACTATATTACGAGGAACGTGCTCCCGTTATTCACGTACCATCTGACACACGCACAGGTCTAACGATATGCGGGTGCGATTGCCTCCTGTCGGCCGAATGGAAATCCAGCAATAAAATCATTGCTAGGTCGGGCCCTTGCAAAGGTCGCGGGGATATTATTGTAACCACCCGTAGCGGAGGGCAAGGAACGTCGACTGTACAGTTCCGTGGCTACCATGAAACTATAGGTCCTATGAAAGAGTCGGCGGTATGGGTGGAAGAAGCTCCCACGCAGAGTTTTGTATGGGGAAGAAGAACGCTGTCTCCGACAAACTATCAGCAGGAGGACCCGTTGGGTCTGAGCGTAGAAGGCAACGAGTACGTGCGTTCTCTGCGTGTATCGATTAATGGAAATGCCTTAACAGGTTTTTCTTCGCAGGAAAAAGTTTCCCGAAGACGAGTTGATAGAGCTTTTCGGAGAAGGTAGCGGAGATCTCACCAACGACAAGTTTCATCCCGGCTGGTTCCTGTTGCAGCATCATCATGCCACCACTTTCGAAGACTTGAAAGCTGGATTGGCATTTCTTAAGAGGAAAGTGAACTCCCAGAAGGAGGGTCAATTGTCATTTCTGAAGGTGATTAAATAATGAGAACAGAATATTTAGTCCGTATGCCTTTATTTATTCGTTTGTGCTTCTGTTCAGGCCAATGTAGGATCAGTAATGGAACAATTGGATACGATAATGTTGTTGAAAGAGCAATTTGAAACGGATACAAAGACTTACGGCAGTGACCCCACTGAAAAATTGGAGGCGGCTATTCAACAGTCTATGTCGGAGGCTAATAAATTATTCGACGATGTGCTAGCAAGGAGAGACAGAGCGGACGCAACGAGGAACGCTCTTGCCGTAATGCAACGATACAAGTTCCTCTTTTGTATGCCAATTAATATAGAGAAAAACATAAAGCGCGGCAACTACGATCTTGTAATTAACGACTATGCCAGGGTGAAGAATTTATTCAAGAGCACGGAAGTGGACGTTTTTAAAAAGGTATTGCAGGAAATCGACAACAGGGTCGAGATGCTCAAGGTGTTTCTGAGGAACAAGCTCGAGGAAATGCCCTTCAGCTTGGAGGAGCATAAAAAGATAATTAGGAACCTTGTTAACTTGGAAGCTGACGGAGATCCAGCTTGGGACGCAATAGGTATGCGTATTGCGTAACGTTTAAACAGTACAATGCTATCGCGTAAAGTAAAATGCCTAACACCTACTTCCTTCAGTCTCGCATGCAAGTTACTTGAAGAAGAGTATTACCGCTTGCGTACAAGAGCACTTAGAGGCGGACAATTCGGGTGGCGATGATTCGATGAAAATGAAAACCGCGCAAACCAATAGACAATTGAAATCTAGCAAGAACGATGGAACCAGTGTACCGCCGCAGATATCCTGTATCGAAGCAATCTGTGATATCGTCGTTGAGCAATTACCGGACCTGTGGAGATTGGGTCAGAGTTATTTCACCGGGCAACTGCATGTTGCCGTGGATGCGGAGAAGCAGACACCATTTAAAGTAAATCCTTGCCAATGAAAAGTCTTTAGCAGTTTGGAGTCATTGGATCGTACAGCTTTTATCACGCAGGACCAACTATTCTGATTTAGAATCTAGTGCTGTCGAGCATGCAACATGCCATGGAGGCCATGAAAAACACGTGCAGCAATGATCTGGACGCATTATGGCTGTTGCACATCTTGCGCAGGATTAGGCAAATGTACGCTTCGCTGATTCACCTGGACCTACCCAGCGACGCGTTAGATATCTTCGGGAAGCTGATACTCGATTTAAGGTATGGAACGTTTTGCGAAAATGTTTTCCGTTTCTGCTGCACGATCAACCACGAATCTTTCCAACCAGATTGCAATGCTTCACTGCCCTTTTCAAACAAACGGCGGAGAATATAGCAGCCTTGCACAAGAGAGAAACGTGGCAGATCGAATATTTGAACGAAGACGGCGGCGTTACCAGAGTGGTAATTATTCACTTTAGTACATCAGGATTTTCTCTACCGATGCATCGATGGAATACCTGCTTTCTAACTTCCAACAGCCATATCTGTTCGAGGAAATGGTTATGGAAGTTTCAACGCGAGCGCGAGACACGATGGTGGCGTGCGGTCCTCGAGAAGGAGCACTGTTCTCCAATACTACTCATCAACTGCTGTACTACAACTCTATCAAGACATTGTTCACGTCGTTCGCGCGATGCTTGCAACAGTTGGCATTCAGTGGCTGCGAGGAAGCTCTGGAGGACGACGAAGCATCCGTCTCTCAGCTAGTCGGTTCTCCGTCCGGGTACAAAAGCAAGAGCAACAAACATCAAGGCCCAGTAAGCCCATATTTATGAACAGCAAACTTTACTTCTGGGCACATTACGCGTCTACTACCTCCACCATTATAAACAACCATAATAAGTAAAAAATTACTTCTGAATCTTCCGCCAGACATGGGAGCAATGCCTCTTGATCTCGTTAAGTAACATCCGTTACACGCTCAACACTATCCTACCGCGGATCGGAGATGCGCTCAAGGATTTGGATTACCCGAGCTTGTCGAGCGCCGTCGGATGGAAGTCCGACTGGACGCAGCTGGAGACGTTGGACAACGCCGTTTTAGACGCGTACTTGGAGCGCCGTTGCGACCCGTTGGTCGGTACGATCGAGCCCAGCATGTACCTGGGTGGTTTGGAATGGGATTTCGAAATCGAGCCGACTCACGTCAGACCATACGCGCAGGAAATACTGGCGAATTTAGTCGCGGTTCACGCGGAGGTGAGTGTTGTCGGCTATTATTTTCTACATACACTTAGGCTTCGTAGAATCTAAGTTTCTTCTCCTAGGTGCGTCGCGTCGCGCCAGCTTTGCTGCATCGCGTACTGTCGCACATCGTAGAAACCGTAGCAGAGGAACTTGCCAGGCTCATGTCGTGCGTCACGCAATTTCGACCCGCTGGGATTGTGCAGGCGCGAACCGATATCATGCTCCTACGGAACGTCTTGCAGTCTTATAGTACAACCAGGGCTAAGTAATTATCTAGGCTTGTTCCTTTGTTCGTGGAAGTTTAAGCAGCGTTTAACGGAGCTCTTCGGCCTATAGAAATTTCTTCGAGGAGGCTCTAGACGCTATACCCCAGGCCATTAGCAACGAGGACCGCATGCGTATCGATATGCTGTTATCCAAAGTGACAACGTCCATGCAGCTGCAGTTGTCGTGTCTTGCCGGTGATGCAAGAAATAATACTCCAGCAAAAGTAGCCGATCCCGATCGCGTTACCACTGTATAGTTCTAATAGTAACTTAAGGAGCGAGGTAAGTAATCCATCACGCTCGTCGTATTTCTACACCGAATACAACGGGTGTCTCTTTTCCAGTCCCCCACACTCACTGCTATTATCTTGGGAAATCAATGTCATCTTAAGATGTAAAGCTGTATAAATGAACCTTGAAATAAAACTTGTTTATTACAAATTTATTTAATTAATCTGGCTAAGTGTTATTTGAAAGTCTTTACACTTTTTCCTGGTCGAGCTTCTTTACTAGTTCCAAAACGCCAGTATCTGCGGTCAGTAACACAGTGTCGCCTAAAAACGCGTTCATTTTTTCATATATCAATGTACTATTCTATTCGTCTTTTTTAAGTTGAAAGCATACACAAGCACGACTGCTTACCCGTTTGGAACGTGCACGTAGCTTTCTTAGTGCCGATTATACAGGGCAGCCCGCACTCTCTAGCCACGACGGCCCCGTGGCTTATAAGTCCACCCATTTCTGTAACAACGCCGCTCAGCAAAGGGAAGTACGGGCTCCAAGCAATGTCGGTAGCATGGGTAATTAGCACATCACCGTGTTGTATCTGGTGAGCATCTGATATATCCGTTATCACACATGCCCTGTTCAATACAGAGCCACAACACACCGGTGTCCCTTGAATCTTTACGCATCCATCAGTCACCGCCGCCTCTAAATCATCCTACAACGTTCAAACATCGTCTCTCAGTTCCTACATATTGATCGTGTTTTTTTTTTTATTAAATAAAACTATGTGTTTACCTTTATAGGGATCGGCATACCAGTATTCAATTCTGTATACTTTTGTTCCTTTAGTCTCGGGAAAATTCTTCTTCTACGGGTAGCTCTAAAAGAAGAATTGCTACAGTGGTCATCTAAAAAAAACCCACGAAATTAACCAACGATTTAATTACTTTTGGACAAACGTTGTGTTACGGTGAGACAGCACTTGTCCTATTTCCTCGATTGTTAAGAAGAACACGAGATCCTCACTGGGTAGATATTCTTCTAAAACCATCAGCTCCCCAAGCCTCTTGATAGCTAGCCTGAATTTATGTATAACGCTCACGAACAACGATTTTGTCATTTCCCTACGCACGACAGCGTTTCTGGAGAGAGGCACCAGTTTCTTCAGGATCGCCTTGGTGACAGCTGACTGTGGTGTCTTTAAAGACGCCACCGTGTCTGCCGCGTTAATTGTCTTGTTCGCGTTGGTCAGATTGGGGGACGTTATCATTGTCTAATGAGGTCAGGATTTGTTTATACGATAAATGGAACTACGGTGTTTCGGGCAGGTCAACGTACCTGAAGCATGACGACAAGGTTCTCGGGTTTAAGGGACCACGGTTCGGCCCAGAAATCCATTTCTTGAATGCACCTGTGACCGTGCTCCTCGAGAAACTTCTCCAACTCCTTCGCTCCCGGTGGGCAATTGACCTTCAACCAATCGATAACCTTCTTAGGATTCAGCTTCTTGAATTCTTCTTCCTTCTCACTCTTCTTGACGTAGTTCACAATCTTCTTCAGCCCCGTTAGCACCTCGATGCCAACCAAATCGCTACAGGAGCCGAACAAGATCGCGATGTCTGTGAAATGGTCTGGCACAAAGTCTTTGTAGCCTTTTATTAAGAACGCCATCGCTAGGATCTGAAAGCTAACGCTCACTCTCGACGTATGCATGTGACACCCTGTCGCCTGAAATATCAATTCATTTTCAATGGTCTGTTAGAAGATTCTAAGGGGATTCGGTAACTTACTTCTGCGTAGACAGGATACTTTCGATTGATCTCATTGTACAAGCTGTAGGCGGTATGAAACTCTTCTGGCTTCAGTGCTAAACCTCGACATATTTCTTTGGCACGTTTTTCTATCTTGCTGTTCCTCACTGCGTCCCTCAGCATTCCGTAAAGCACAGCGAACCGACGGGAGGCAGTAGCTTCGCCGTTTCTTTCAAGACCGATTCTATGGATTTCCGGTGTAATTATAACCTCTCCGCATAGAGCTATATCGGCCACTTTATTCACAATCGCTATTTCCTTTCTGGAGTCTCGTAAGAACATCTACAACAAAGGCAACCGGTGCATTTCCCTTCTCTGTTCTACTGATCGCTGCATTAAAGTCGCGAGATAACTTACATTATAATAGTTCATAGCTATCCTCATGCCTACGGTATAAAAAAATTGCCGGCCAACACACTGGTGCGCTTTATTTATTTCTATATTGAAGGCTTTCAGAATCATGGACAGCGTTAGAGGTGATACTGGATTCGGAAACACCTCGCCCACATTGGCAAACGTTATCAAATCGGAATCGGCAGGCACACCAGAGTCTAATTCGTGTGTCAGCTCGAAGTCCGTCCACGCGTATAAAGTGGTAATGGGTCGCGCTTGAAGTAGATATATCTTCTCGCCTATCACTGCCCATTCTACGTCCCGAGCATTGTTAAACAGAGCTTCCAAATCCAATCCTATAGCAGCTAATCGTAGCGCAATCTCCTCTGATATGCAAACAGCCTTAGTATCATGCTCATTCAGTTCGATCGTGACCACTCCACCCTTCCCCGCTAACATTTTCTGCCTCTTATTCCCTGGCATGGAACTTTTTATAGTTAGCTTGTTGTTCCAACTCTTGTGCACCACTATGGTATCGGGCTCCACCGCTGCCGAGACAACAGTCTACAACGAAACGAACAGGTTGTCATTAGGCTCCTTAATGTCTCATGCTCTGCAATTGAGTTTAGTTTAATGGTACCTCTCCTAATCCATAGTTGCCAGTAATAACTAAGTTTGAGGGATCTCCGGTAGTCGGGTGTCTGGTGAACATCACGCCAGCCGCATCAGCGTTCACCATATTCTGCACGCAAACTCCCATAGATGCTTTTACGAATAAACCGTGCTGCTTCCTACGGATATATGTAAATCGCTTTACACCAGTGTCCACGAATTTCATTCATAATAATTCACGTTACCTGTATTTCACGCTCTTATACGAGAACAAACTTGCCCAACACATAGTTACACCCTTGATAATATTATCCGCGCCTTCAATACACAAGTACGTCGAATTCTGCCCAGCTGCCGAAGTCTCCTCGCTGTCTTCGCCAACTGCGCTGGACCGTATCGCGTACCTGTGTGGTTTATCACTGTCATCTAGTGATTCTAAATTTTTTAACGCTTTTAAAATGGCATTCTTTACTTCGTCCACGACGGGAGTCGATTGAATAACACGAACCGCTCTAAAAGAATAAACCTCTTAGTAGTGGAGAGATGAAGCGATCTATAATCCCAGCAAGAAAGGTAATTTACTCTTCGCAGTATTTTTCAAGATCACCGTCCTTCTTGCCAACGCTGACGTCCTCGATGTCATTGATCATCTTCTGCAACGCCTTGTGGGCGTGTAATTGCCGCTCGAAGGCAAATACTGTCACGCAGAATCCTCCTGGCACAATGAACTGCAAGCATGGTCGTGAATTTAAATATGCCAAGGGATTCAAGTAAACGCATAGATGTAAAGTTTGAATCGCTACGCACGTCCGTGTCTTCGATTGAAGTCAACGTTGCAAGAGAAAATCCCTTCCCGCCAACGATATTTTCATTCCAACATTTTTCGTCGCCAAAGTGTAGCACGTAATCCGTTCTTTCCACGTGTGCGTGGACTTGTTTCAAATGCCGCAGCTTCACGGGATTTTTCGCCTGACATGGTCCATCGTAAGGATGGCACAATTGTAGCAATCCAGTACCTTTAAGAAGATCGATCTCGTTGAACGTTACATAATACGCAAACACTGTATCGAAATGTCTCTGTGTTATGATAATACCTAATTTCCCATCTAACTCTAACTTCACAGTAGCAATTGTATTCACCCAGTTCCATGGTTGGCCGTAGTATAATGTCAACGGAATCTCGGGTTTCGCGAGAATATTATACTCTTTCCCTCTGGCTGAAATTAAATACACAACGGTTATGCAGAGCTCTTTTGAAATAAAATTTTCATACGGACATGTGGGTAACCTGTGAACCACATTTTGCTTTCCGAGCGACTAGTAAGTTTCTCTTGCGTGAAATCAGATAACTTGATTTCCATTCCGTCTATCATAAAGATTTGCTCGCTACTGTCTCTAAACTGACCGCACAGTATTCTGCAATTGAAGTCCCTTAAATAAGTACCAGAAGTTTCGAAGTGAAGCTGCTACGATCTTTTCCACTTACTGTGGGAAACAGCGTTTCGTGCTACTCGTGTTAAGATAATACGTGGCTCCGGAAGACATAACGCCGAACAAGGTGACAGATTTGTGAAACTCGTGAGAGTCGTGTTTTCCCCAACGGTGCTGATGAAGCCCGCGCAAATATAACGTAGAAACAGATCCATCTTTGTATGTTACTTGGCCCAGCATAGATCCAAAGTGATCCACGCCTATGTGATCCAGCAGCTTTCTGCAATTAAAACCGTTACACCATTTCCATAAACAACAAACAATTACAGAAGCATTTATATTGTTTTACAATACATTCTGTTTATCCACTTAGGGCTCCTCCACGGTTCACGAGCTAACGCCTCCGCGTGCAGCTTGCGGCTCCAATCATCTGGCCACTTTAACGGCTCCGAATTTCCAATAAATCTAGCCAAAAGATTAATCCATCAGCCCTCAAGAAAGCTGGTCGAACAGGCGGATGCTATCTTTCTTACAGGAAGTTCAAACGAATATGTTCAATATTCTCATCGCTGCATTCATCACCACGCGCCAAGTTCCTCAGCATGCCATTGTAAACTACCCTCCAACGTTGTTGGGATTCCAGCAACTCAATCTTCAGGCCGGCTGCCGTGTATTCCTGATTGAAACTGCTCACGAACGTTGTATCAGGATTGCCTGTGAAAGAAGGCAATTACTCAGCAGTGTTCTGCTTCGCATAGGAAGGCTGCGTTTGTTATATAAACGTTTCTGTACCAGGTAGGACGTACAGTCGACCGTCCGACGTAGCAAGATGCAGCGATGCCTCTACGGTTTTAAATCCTCTGCGGGAGAACTTAATAAACAAAGAGTTGCCCGTTTGATCCGCAGCATAGAAAAGCAAGCTGTTGGTACTCTGGAATCAAAATCATATGTAAATTACGAACACAGTAGTCGCTATGCTAATGTAACAAGCTTACATCATTATCCGTGATCCTTGAATTCTCCAGATCGTTCCTTTTGCAATTATTCGAATTTATGCTTTCCTTCTTTCTCATACCTAGGGAGCACTCTGCCCACCAGCGTTTCAGTAAGAAATTAACACCTGAAAGCAATATTTACCGCTGCAATATGATCCAGCCATATATCTTTCACCTATGCAGACTATACTCACTTGTAATTTCGTATCTCGAGGTCGACCTTGAGCAAGACGGCTTTTTAAATGCATCGCTGAGCCAATAATACGCCCATAAAGGCAGAGAAATGAACAGCACGAGTTTAATGATAAAAAGAATGCCCTCCATCGTGAGGCAGTTGTTTCACTCGAGGACAGAAATACAGTGAATGCCAGTCGCAATGGGCATCGGGCTACCTGTACCCCTAAATAAAGATCTGCTATCGCATATGTGTTCAGCGAGTGCGTTCCTTCGAACACAAAGTTCACTTGTTATCTTCAGTTTCAAGATTTTGCCGCGTAAGTGGGCGATCTAACTGGTGTTTTGCCCGATCTCCAACGTCAGCTATCTGTGATCAGAGCGCAGGATCCTACTAGCGGTTAACAGACGATCTACCATGTACGCCACTCGAGCGATTCACTTATACTCGTTATTGACCTCGAGCAATTACATAACGTAATAAAATGCACCACAATACCGCGGGCATCGTGGCTTTCGCGATATCTGAGCGCACGAGGCCCGACTCGATGACTAGTTACAAATAAATTCGACAGATATAATTAGATCAAGCTCTCTTATCGGGCTTATTGGAGATCCCGCTATCTGTCGATCGTAACCATTACTGGTGATAATGAATGCGCCGCGGGGCGCATCTATGTTCTGATTCACGGAGCTCGATATTTCCGGGAACGCAGACGTTTATTTGCAATGTAAAACAATTGTATCGCTAAGTGATTGTAATTCTATCGCGACTCGTTTATAGGTACAAAAGTATTTAAAACAAACATTACGCACACGCAGACATAAGTAAAGCTCGTAGCATTAGATGCTCCCATCCGTGTAATACTGAGGATGTTTGTAAACTTTCGTAGCAAATCACTCCGTCGCAATGACAGTGCGTGGTAATGGAATGATTTTCACTCTAATGCCACGCATTAACAAGTTACACTCGTTTACTATATATCACGAACAGTGGGAAAGATTAAATGTCTCGGGTCGGTAGCAGAAATGCAAATGAACGACGAGAGATTACTTCCGAAGCTCTGTGATAGCTGCAACACTTAGGCGTCCATATTAGTACCATAAATTATTGAGGCAGCCGTTAAGTAAGAGTAGCAATAATCTCCACCTCTTGGGATGGGGACCAATCGATAAAGCTTCAGTGAATACATTATTAATCCTTTTTTTTATTCGACCCTCCAAGGTCCGCGGATCCCTCAGCGACACCATCAACGTCTGGGCGTGATTTGTCTACCGGGTATAGCCTGCAACAAGCGATATTCGAGAACGCCGTTAGATATCGTACGGCCAGGTCCGGATTAAAGGGGGGTTAGGGGGGGCTGCAGCCCCGGGCCCCGTCCTAAGCGATTAGCTCACTACCAACCCCCCCCCCCCGCTGTTCAACCACGGGGGGCCTCGAAGGTTTGATAGCCCTGGGCCCCAAAAATCAACCAGGGGGGGCCTCGAAGGTTTGATAGCCCCGGGCCCCAAAAATCTTAATCCGGGCCTGCGTACGGCCGGGGGAATGTGACTCACCATCGTTGATAAAGATAAACGAGAAAAACAGCATCATCCCTGAAGCACGCTATCCTATGCGCGGTCGGGGTAACGATTATAAAGGCAAACACATCGTCGATGAATGTATTGAACGCTTTGTACATGAATGTCCTCCACGGTAAATGCGCCACGGATTTCAATTTATAGTTGACGAAAAGCTGAGGGAGCATAAACAGGAACCCGAAAGCGTAAACGCCATTCACCAGAGAATTTATGCTCCAGGAGTACCAGCTGAAATTTCAAATACCAGACGTTTAAAGATGCGGCGTACACTTGAGATAGATTACAGAGCAATCACAGACCTTTTGTGCGGTTGATAAAGTAAAGAATAAATAGCACCCCCGACCACAACAGGATATAACAAGTAACTCAGATAATGCATGCTCTCTGCGTCGAATTCCCTAGTCCTTATTTCGGCCTCGTTGTTTCGATTTTTATTCAGTCGAAATTTCAGCACCTTCTTCAGTTTCCATATCTGTCGAGAAAGGCGGAGGTACATACGAATTTATTGTGTGGGCGCAAAGAGAGCGTAAACGGAGCGTCAATCGATTGATTATTATTCATTTGTTCGATTCGCTTCGCCGCGCTTCGCCGAAATGCGCGACCGCATTAATATCTGTTACCTCGATAATAGATCCAATTCCCGTCGGGATAAGAACAAGCAGGGAGGAACCCTCGTCCAGCAAATACAGAAAGACTACAGTCTGACTAAACGTGCGCCATATAACGGTCCATTTACTGAGGCCTACGAGATTATCCTTCCCTCTCCAGTAACTCACATCGTTCTTAAAGGCAAGGAAATCAAACAGCAACTATAACGATACAAAATGTGGCGCAACGTCAAGGTGTACTCTCAACTGCCCTTCTATCCACTGTTAATAACTGTAACAAGTGTAACTATAAATACATGAATGGCAGCGATAAAGAAAGTCCCTCCTAGAATATATATGTTAGTATCAGCGAAGATTCCTTTCACTTCGTCCACATCTTTGTCGGAGAATCCAAGGCTCCTCAGACTCTGCATAGTGGCTTCGACGTGTAGTATCAGTCTTAATTTCGCCAGAGAGATCGGAGAATACTGCAGCGTAACATTAACAGTATCGTTCTGCGGTGTGATTCGCACCAAGTCGTGATGTCGGGTTTGCAGGAAATCGTTGTTGACGATAGGTAAAAATGTCCTGCTGCGTACGATTCTAGAAAATAGAAATCTTTGTCCCAAAAGAACTCGGCGGCTGTAGCTATTGTTTACATACTTCAGATGATTGATAAGTTCCATTGGTACATTATGCACAGGGAGCTTCACGTCGTCGGTCATCAGCGTAAACGTAACGCGACTCTTAATATGCGTCACAGGCCTTATTACCTTCTCCTTCTTCCTTTTAGTATCCCTATCTTTCTCGCCTAACAAATTAAAAGCCTCCGCCTCGGGGACAGTGTACTGAGTCATCTTAATAGTAGTATAGGACACGTACGGATCCTGAAACGTACTTCGGTTAAGCAGAAAATACGGACGAACGTAACTCGTGCCAGTCTTTACTACCTTTTGCATATCGCCGATACTTTTGCTATATCTTTTAGAGTTAGGTGCAACAATAACGTGGAGGAACAGTGTTCCATTGTTCCGTGTTTTACGTGGAACTCTCAGAGTCACAGGGCTGAAAGAGAAAAGCAATGCCGTTGGGCCATTTTACAGGTACTGCAGCCCTAGTAGAATAAACCATACACTCACAAACTATTCGGATGCGTGTAGTTCAAGTCGTCGATGCCATAGACATGATCCACCTGCCTGTCGCCTGGATACCCATCGACGGAGCTATAAATTTGCAACTGCAAGCTTGGCTTTTGATTCAAGTAGGACGTCAAACAAGGCTTGCCTTCCTCGCAAGAAGGGGCAACGAACAGCAGGGAGAGATTGTAAATAGAGTAAGCGATGTAAGCCAGAAATATTTCTGTAAGTATTAGCGTAAACGACGGCCACTGCATGTTTGCGTAGGTTTGTTAAAAGCTTTCAAAGATTATCAGCCTTCGGGCAGTCTGAGAGCATGATACCCTGTCGGTGATGCGTTGTGTCCAGTTCATTGACGTTTCACTGATAAATCTATATGGAAACCGGTCGCGTAATCTGTTAGTTTATTGTTTAAAAACATAACCGATAAGGTAAAAAAGTCCGCGACGCGCAACGCGACCAAACGCGACCGCCAATAACTGTGAACGTCACGTTAGGTCACACGGGAGAGCAGTTGCCATCTCGAGGCGCAAGCGTTAACTACAAAGAGCGCAAGTGGTCACGTTCAAACGCGAGGAACAGGCGTGAAGATCGAAAGCTCGTAAAGCAAGTGTTCTTCAAGTCCACGTCCGCGAGAAATTTCGCCCGAATCATGTAACCGATACATTAAATAAAGAAAATTAAATGAAATTGTAATTTTGTAACTGTAGATTTAATAAATAAAGAGACTAGCAGGTGCGAAATTGTTGAGGAGCGCTGTTGCAAAGGAAATTGTATCGGGTAAAGATCGCAGTTGATATTAATAATATACGAGTGGGTTTATTCACAACCGTTACCATAAGACGAATCAGAGATAATTTTACATTTATTAAACGCTACGATCTATCACAATAAACTCTGTTTCTCGCCGCGCGAGACTCGTATAGAAATATATTTGAACAAACACGCGCTAACTTCTACTAAAACGTAAATCGTTATTCCGTGGGTGGCGGGCAGGTATCGTCGCAGAACTTTGCACACCTATGAGAAGATATACACACATACACGTGTATATCTGCAATAATTATTATCGTACAATGCGTGTACATGTACATACATACATACATACATACATACATACATACATATATACAAGCTACAGAAGTGTAGTGGAAAACGCGAATCGAATCTCCATTTTCAGTTTGCTGGATATGTTATAAAGGCGTTAAGCTACAAACTACGTATGTATTTGGTCCGATTCATCCGTTAGCCCGATTCTGTTTCAAAAATATCTTTCAAGCTGATCAAGTGTGTCTGCAGAAGCGAATATAGAGCCCCGAGGCTCCTATTACCCTATTTAGAACCGTGTTATCGTTTAAAGTGTTCGAAGACCGTGAGAACCGTCCAAGCTTCGTTTCCAATTAAAAACCGATTACGTAAGTACATTTGTCGTACAAATCCAAATCTGATCGTACAAGTATATAATAACAGTTTGGAAGTATTCTCTGGCGATTCGTAGGAATTCATTCTCATTAAATTACGCCTATCTCACCCACCTAACACAGTTACCTCTAGCTAAAAGTTAATGGTTTTTATTTGTACTTAACGTTCTAAAAGGTTTACCGTTAATCGTCCGCGTCGATAAAGTAGATATATTTTATTGCACTAACACTAACCGAGTCGGTCACCATCCTTCACTAACGAGCTCGACTTCTGCCAAATTGTGGTCGCGGTAGAAAAATATAGGGGAGCGGTGCGAGCGACGAAATCAAAATTCAGGCATGTTACGTGATATCCCGTGTTGCACACCTTACACGCGGGCACGCCGTACAAAACGCAAATATACAGGAATGCGCGTGCGTCCTGCAATTTTGATCTATCATCAGTTCGCGTCGCCAAGCCGAGCACAGTTTTTTCTCTAGAAATCTGAGGGAACGGTTCAAACGCTTTGTTCGCTCGTTACGCTATTGAAGAGAGAGAGAGAGAGAGAGAGAGAGAGAGAGAGAGAGAGAGAGAGAAGAGAGAAACGGTACAATCAACCCCTGCGCTCTCTTGCATCCGATTAACAAACGGCCGGCACGCATCGCGTAAGTACTACTGCTCCAACAATGAAATCTGTTCGTGCGCTTCACCGTCGGAAATACTGAACGTTTCGATCCTCTTCCCCGGCTGTATTATCTTCTTTTGTCATAGCTTCGTATGCTTCACACTGTCCGTCCAGTAATTCTGTATTGTCATCGCTTCCAGCGAGTTCAGGAACGAATCATTATCCAAACTGTACATCTCCTCGGAATTATCCTGCAAGAGCAGCAACCAGATAGGACCAATATCCGTCTTCTCCGCAACAATTGAGGGGCTCAGTGGAAGGCAGGCACATGTGCATAATTTTCATTACTGTGTACCATTAATTCGTTGTTGAAATGCAGTGTAATTCCCTAATATAATAGCACGTAAGTTTCGCCGAGCAGAATCGTTTTAAATTTTCTTCGCGCTGAGAGAAAACAAATCCGTAGAGTAAAAGGAGCCCATGCCCCTTCTTTTCAAGATTCACATATATCATATATGTAGAGAAATTAATCATTTGTACGAAAAAAGAAGAACGTTCTCGTAATGAGAATAAATGGAAAGATAATGAAAGAGTAATATTAAGAAGTAGGTAATGATAACGATTTATATGGTGAAATAAAAAAAAAAATTAATGAACTTTTCAGCTAAAATTTGACGACAGCTGGTCTTTTACCATGAATTTAATTTTTCCCTCAACTCGCTTTCCTCTTAAATCATAGAACGCCACCGATGCGCCTGCTTTCCATCGAGCCCCTCGATTCTCCTACAACGGGGAACTTACACGAATGGTGGAATCATCGATGTAACCGGAACTGTCTGGATTGCTGCACTTGTCGCTGTTGAGCGTCTGCGGTGGATTCAGGTACCTGCGCCTGCAACGCGAAACAACACCAACCGTCAGCCTTTCCGTTCGATCCCAGCCGCGGATCGTAACGAGCTAATTACCTGTACATAATGAATCCAAGGCTACCCATTGTGCTGAGCAAAACTACGGTCGCTAGGCAGCTTCCGGTGATAGCGGCGATGTCTACCGTCGACTTGGACGAGCCCTCTTGATCCGAGCTCTCGGCGTCGTAATCGGCGACATGGTCCTCCTGCACCTGATCCCTTTGGAAATCTTTGGGGAACGCGCTCCTGGCTCTGCTCAGCCGCGTCGATTCGCTCACTCCCACTGCAACATCGATCGGCATAATGACCACCGTGCCTCCAAGAAAATTCTCGAGCAAACACACGAGCGTTACCTTCGAGAATCGAGGCTGCCGTGGCGAACAGCTGGGGCTCGATGAACTCCTCGTCGATCTCGACGTCGTCGTCGGACCTATTGAACGTCCTGATACTGGAGCCGCCCGCGGACGAGGACAGGGAGGACAGGGAGGACGACGACGACGACGACGACGAGGAGGAGGAGGACAAAGACGGGGACAGGAACGACGAGGATTTCGTTTTGTTCAGTACCAGCCTGATCCTAGACACCTCTTCCTGAAGAGGCAGCACCGTCAGATCCTCCACCCGATCCGCGCTGCCGTTCCTATTCCCATTTTCCTCCACTTTCTCTTCCTGCTGCTCGTACTTGGACCTGCCGCTCTTGCTGGCCGCCAGGATCCACGTGATCTTGGTGTCCTTCTTGGCGGCGGGGTTCCGAGGCCTGTCCGCGTTATCCGCGGTCCTCTGCGTCACGATCGCCGTGACGTTCCCGTTCCTGTGGTACATCTGCTCCGCGGGGTTGGCTCTCGTCCCGACCACGTTACCCCGAGCCTCCCCGGAGGTCGAGAGCATGGTGGTCGTCGACTGTCTATCGAAAATCGCCGCCGCGTGCGTGGCCGGATGAAGACCGATCGCCTTGGCCACGCGGAAGCTCGTCCGGGGCTCTTCTGGCCGGTCGGTGTCCACGGAGGCGATTTCAGAGGTCGTCTGGGGGCTCAGGCGGTCCTGCACCTGGCCCGCGCGGGGCTCCGTCGTGCTCAACGGCACTGGGTTCCCTAAGATCACTGGTAACAGAGAACCTTTCGGTTAGACTGGTTAGAGACCTTGTCTGAGAAACAATCGCGAGTTCTTAACGCCGGTATAACCGTTCCAAGAGCAAAGGCCACGGAAATTCAAATGTCTACGATTCTACAAACAGGCACATAGAAACAAATGCCCTTGCTATCGCTACGAACGTCTCTATTCGTAGAAGCGTGGGTGGGAGCCTTTGCTGAGTTGAAGCCGAACGCTTGACAAAAGGAAGCTAATCACAGTGACTTTAGAACTTTTTTAACAAGGGTCCCCTCCAAGCTCATCTCCGCGATTTCACGGCCCGCCATGAAAATTCATCTGGACCGTGAACGCTACCGCTTCGAGCAAGCTCGCGAGCGCGTGAAAGGCGCGAAAAACCGTCTCGGCGGCGATTGTCCTTGATTCTCCAGCAGCGTGTATAGCACGATTTAGAACGCACCGAGAAATTGAGCGGTAACCCAGAACCAGTGCATCCACCAATGCAGCGTCATCGCGTCATCTGCGTGTACCTGCAACAGAAAGCAGATACATATACGTAGTACAAAGCTTATAGAGGAGGAGGAGTGGATCGTAGCCGGTTGCGCAACACTGACCGGCGGTATCCAGGGGAATTTCGAGTGATCGCGAACAGGAAGGCTCGACGGATGAATCATCGGGAAAATATTCCCTCGTTTCTCCGTCGAAAACCATCCACGAAGCTTCGGCTTTCGACGAAACTTGGACAGAGCCCATTGGAATGGTTTGGACGGGGGAAAAGGTAGATGGGATTTCGCTGGGCTCTCTTGATTGTTAAAACGAGTGCCCTATCGATCCAGCCATCCACATCGGGTCTCCCTTTCGTACTGTTTGGAAACGGCTATGTATTCCGGGAGACTACTGTCGAGAAATCGTTTGGAAAGCTTAGCCAGCTCCCACGAACGAAATACTAAGGGTAAGGGGAAAAGGATTTAAAAATTAAAATTAAAACCAACTTCGAAAACATAGAAATGCACTCAAAAGTAGAAAATAATTTTTTCCCTTATTTAAGCTACCATCAATTTTCTTTTTACGCCGGGGCCTCGTCGTTTGCACTGTGTAAATCTGGCGGCTTAGGAAAATTCATAGTCGCAGACTAAATAAAGAAAAAATTATTTTTTCCCTTGCAAGTGCATTTTTATGTCTTCAAAGGCGCTTTTAATTTTTTTTTATTTTTTACTTTTTAGTTATTTAAGTTACATAACACTACATTCGTTTAAAAAAGTATAAGTAGGTCTGCAAAAAGAGCTGCTCGTAAAAAAGGACCGTTTGCCAGAAATGGAAGATTCCAAAAATAAGCGACTTGAAAAAGTGAGAGTATGGATGTCTGAAATTCGTTATATGGGGTCTACTACTCAACACGCGAAAATACTCTAAAATGCGAGGATAGGTACATGAAATACAAATGATATAACGAGCCAAAGTTTGAATTAACCAGTACTGGCAAAGTATTTATGTAACTTATGTAAAGTATCATTTTGAATAAAAAGAAAAAGATCATCAAAATCGGTCCATATGCCGCGGAGTTATGCGGGGAAAAACATAAAAAAATAATATAAATACGATTGGAATCTATAACCTCCTCCTTTTTGAAGTCGGTTAAAACTGGGAATGCCACAAAACAGCTTTATCGAAAAAATGAAGTTTTAATACTTTAGTCCACCAGTAAATTTGCAAAGGAAACAGATTGATCTCTTCGGTGCATCTCTTTCCTCATTTAAAAGTTAGAATTCATCGATGATTTGGATTTAAAGAATCTCTCAGAAATGGTAAGCCCGATCGAAATTTTCTTCAAATAACATTAAAAGAGCATCCAATTTTCTACAATTACTGTGTACATCATTTTCTCGTGCTTCTAACCGTTTCTAAGATAATAGCGTTTCAACATATCTTTTTTTTTATGAAACGGAACGGTACTAGGGAGTGAGAGCAAAGAAATAGAAAAAAAAATCGACAAGTATAAATAAGGGCCACCATAATCCGTGCCATAAGTTCTATCCCCTAATAGAAATGATTTTACGCAGTAAATGAATTAAAAGAGACGACACTAAGCCTTAATTTCTCTAAATACGTATGTACTAATTGTAAGTTCTCCGTCAACAGGCTGCAGCGAGAGAAATAAGTGTCCAGAAGCGATTAAAAAGAGTCAGAATCCACTAGAGTATTTCGAGCGATGTATCAGCCACGGTCCAAGGCCCATGGAGGTCGAATTTCAACGGTTCGCGTAAAATCCGCCCGAAGGTCAAGCATCTCGCCGGATAAGTATGGAAAGTGAATGAGGCCTGGCTAAGGGGAGCGAGTTCTCCAGAAGCAGTTACGCAATGGTTTTTGTATCGAGGCAGATCGAGGTTGCGCGTCGGCCAGGAAACACGTTTTCGTTGTTCCACGCGACCGTTGCATCTTCGAGAAGACTGATTGCCAGGAGCCCGCTAAAACGTAGCTGCTACCTGGATATCCCTGTGTCCACCCTAAAAGCCAACTGGAACGGATCGTTGGAAACGGCAACGATCCTCGCGACCGATACCATTCGCACGGCGAATGAGAGCAGGTACCCAGATTGCGAACACCGACCAAGTGTTTTTGGTCTAGAAACCAAGTGGCACGCGATGTCGCGGAACAGGACCCCAAAACAGTAACAATTCTCTCCGCGTTGCTTGTAAGGATGCTAGCGATCTTAAATATTAATTACTTCCGCGCCGCTATCGCGGCACAGCATTGATAATACGCAACTCCCACCGCGTGCTCTATGTTTGCGCACCTTGGTTATCCGAGTGATTCATCGGTTCGTCCACTTTTATATAACTCGCGGTGTCTGCGATCCGACAAGAAAACCATAGTCGCTATTCAATCTGTTTGCGGGAGGAACGAAGCTTTTGGGTCAAGACCCCTTCAACTTGTAGGTATCAAATAAAAGTTACTTCAACTTTACGTCGTTTAACGAATAAAGTTAAAGTAAATGTGTACAGTTAAAGTGAAAAATTAATTCGACGCTGAAGTCGAAGCACTCGACGAATAAATAAATGAACTACCTATATTCGATACCGTGACGAATGATTTTTTTTTTTTAACTTTTATTCGTTATTCCAAATTTTCATTTAAATAAAATCTTTGCCCATCTCTGCCTGCAGCCAACCCCGAGTTCCCTTCATCCAAATCGGAACACCGTCCCTCGCGGTGGCTTAGCCAAGGAGGAGACCTAACCGTGGCGCGTGGTTAATCCAATCACGGGCTTCGTCTGACTGGCGAGCAGTCGAGAGACGACTCTCCGAGCATCGAGAGTTGATGAGAAATATGCGCAAAGGTGACCGAACAAACACACCTGAAGCTTTTCAGGTGGCTCTAGGAATATATTCCCGTATCATTCGCGTCACGCCGGCGAATCGGATGGATCGCGTTTTATTATCGTTCGCCAGGCGGAAAGGGAGCGGCAACTCGCGTTTGTTCCGGCATCTTTGTTAAGCCTGGGCTAGAGACGGGGAAATTGCGACACCGTTTCGCGCACCCCGACACGTCGCGGTGCATCCAGCTGCAACCTGGTCACAGTCAGCGGAGCATGACCGGTCTGCGAGTAACTGTACCAGATTATTTTGTCGACAGTCACCGTTTCGCGCTTCCTGAGGGGCCGTGCCCGCTTAATCCGCTACCCTTCGGGGCTCGTTCCTCGCAGCCCCAACCGCCACAGTCTCCGCCGGACAATTCTCTATAATGCACGGAATGGATCCGAAGATCGTGGGTTCGAGTCCCCCCGTCGGCCGGGGTTTTCTCTTTTTAACCGACTTCAAAAAGGAGGAGGTTATAGATTCGACCCGTATGTATGTTTTTTCTTTTTTATGTTTGTTCCCAGGTAACTCCTCAGCATATGGACCGATTTTGATGAGCTTTGTTTTATTCGAAAGGGGGCGTTGCCTCGGTGGTCCCATCCTACACTAAATCAATATTGGCCCAATATTTTGCCAGTTATGATTAATAATAATTTCTATGTTTGTCCCCGCATAACTCCTTAGCATATGGACCGATTTTGACGATCGTTTTGTTTTTTATTCGAAAGAGGGCAATGTCCCGGTGGTCCCATCCGACACTGCATCAACATTGGCCCAATATTTTGCCAGTTATGGTTAATAATAAAGGCCATTGTCACCTGATTATTATTGTTTTATGTGCGTACGCGCGTATCTCATCGGCATGTTGTGTAAATATATATAAAACTAAAAGGTTGAAAATAAGAAAATTTTAAAAAAGATTAAAACCGACTTCAAAAAAATTAAAATTGCACTAGAAAGTAAACAAATAATTCTTTTCCTTTATTTAATCTACGACTGCCATATTTTTCAAGTCGGTGCCCCATCATTTGCACTGTGTAAATCTGTCGCCGGCTTAATAAATATGGGAGTCGTAGATTAAATAAGGGGAAAAATTATTTTTTTACTTTTTAGTGCAATTTTATTTTTTTGAAGTCGGTTTTAATTTTTTTTTTAAATTTTCTTATTTTCTCCCACGTAGGTACGATACCTATCTTGAACCCCAAGGACCGTCACTCGTTTCTGGCATTCCTTAAGTCCACTTCATCCACGCTCCGCGAGGTGAGTCACGCGGAGGCCGCGATTACTCACTTTAAATAACCGATTTTCCGGCTGACCGAGCAACCTACGTCGGCGACTATGCTTTTTCCGACCGAACAACCTAGGATTCGTTTTCTAATCAGGGTAATGAATTATTGAAAGCTGCCGAACACAGCTTTCATAGCTTTCCTCGCTGGCTGTACAGTCTCTGCGCAGTCTATTGAAAAGCAGCCGAGTGCTTAGCGCGCGGTAGCTCTAAATCAAGCTTTCCGGCAGCACTCTGTCCAGCCGGTCCAGCCTGTCGACGGCCGATATTCGCGGCTATCCCGCCTGACTAATGGACCATTGTCCTGACAGGGACACCGAGAGGGCACCCAGGCGAAAGCCACCGACAGTCCACGGCTTTCGCGAATCGTTCAATAGAGTCCGTGCCGAAAATTCATTGCGTATCAATAGCCAACTGCTGGCACGAGCATTTTCTCTCAGCGCCCCGAGTCTACGACTAGGGAAGTAACCACCCTCCCTCGATTCTCTGCAAACCTTCCAGCCACGGTTTTTTCATTAATAGAACGAGGAAGAGGCAGGCAAGCGCGATCTGCTTGCCAGGTGAAAGCACGGAGGCGCGTGTACGCGTCGATTCCAGGAAAGAAAACACGTGGTTAGTGAAGCGAAACGATTCTCGACGGCTGCCTGGGTAGAATTGGCGTGAAAGCGAAAAGAATGACAGGGAGTCGCCACTGATGGCTGGGGTTGCTATTTTTTTTTTTTACAAGAAAATAACATAAATTTGCTTTAGCGTGAAAAAAGTGGGCTCGAAGAAACTAAAAGGACATTTTAATCTCGTTAGTTTTTATTTCTTCCAAACATCTACTTGTATCTTATTCTTTTCTCCTTGTTTTCTATCTTGGCAATATTTCTCTTTACCTATACTTTGTCCATTTTTCTATTTCTACTTTTATGTATTAGTGCTCCACTGGTTCTCCCGTATATATAAATAAACAAAATGGATATTTCTTATCGCTTGTAGCATTACAGAGCAACTTTCTACCATTTTTAAATAACTCAATGGGATCGTTGCACTCGATATTCATATCGAAATAAAAATAATTCGTTCTTTGTTAAATTAAAGGAGACTTTGTGTCTCTCGTCCCGCCAGTCAGTAAATGCTGTGGCGGCAGGAGTAGACAGAAGGTAAGAAATTACTTTGAGATGATCATAGTGAGTGTACGTTTGAGAACTACGTGGAATAATATATTGCGTTACGTTCCACGTAATATCATTAATAATGAAATAATGTATTTTCGCTCACTATATTGATATTCAAAAGTATAGAGTACATTTACGTTAAGTAATGTGAAATAGATAGTTTATCTTGACGCGCGGCTAGCAAGCAACCCCATTGGAATCCATCGGCCTTGCCACTCCACTGGTCGCCAGCGTTCGATGGAAATATCGCGATATCCGCGAGAAAACTGCTCGGGAATTCAGTGTGTCGACAAGGGGACGCGGTTCACCCAGTTTCCTCGCTTCCGTGACCGAGATTCTCACGAGATCCTTATCGCCCGCCATGCTTAACGCTTGCTCGTCACGGGAGGATGTTCCAGGCGAGCGAGAATTTCCGAGGAAATAATTCGAGGGTTCCGTGATCCGTTCGCCCGCTGGCGGCACACGACAAACGGCACACGGGGGCGTTAATAATAACGCGGCTGGCTGGCGAAAGGATTCGCGCGACTCGAGCGCGCGCTCTCCTGACTTATTTGCTCTCATCTACGAATCTGCGCGGATCGCATAGGGTGAATCCGGGAGACGCGGTCGACCTAATATAAAATGGCTATTAAAACAAATATAGAAATTACTTATTTTAATCGGAACAAACCTATACGTTCAGAATTTTATGCTGATTCAGAAAAACTGGTCGATATTTGCTTCAAGACAATGTTTACTGTAAAGCGGGTTGAAAACTGAAGTCAAGACACCTGACCACCTCCCCCGAGGTGCCGGGAGAAATGGCTTTCGTCGTTGGCAGAGAACACTCACATAATTCTTTACAACAGCTGTTTGACAAAAGAGGTTAAATGTGACCTCAATTTACCTTTTAAAGCCTGCAAGTCCAGAAAAACACAGAAGGAAGCGAAATTACGCTATTCATTCAACTGCGTGGCTTCCAGAGAAGGAATCGACCCGCAGTTTAACGCATTTTTACGTACAGAGTCTGAAATATAGCGTCTCCCGGATTTACCCTACGGCGTTCACAAGCCGAAAATTCAGACGCGTGCGAGTAGACGTTGCACACTGCGCGAGCTTTTGCCTGTCGGCCTCGGCCACTTAATTGCCCGATGATCGATAGATCGGCGATCAGCTGCACGCTTCAAAACTCGTTAGACGAGGTGGCAAAGCAGCTCGCCACTACATTATGCAACTGGGTAACTCAAACAATCCGCAGTTGTCGCTTTTCTTCTGCGTTAGTTGGGCGCGGAGCGATCGCGTTTCTGGTATCGACGAGATAACAGGAAAATACAGCGTTGCCGAGGCGGGCAGGAGAATTGAACGGAAGGCGAAGGCAATTAGGCAGCTTTATTCGTTAAAAGATAACTTGAATTATCGAAGCTTCGAATAACGAATAATATCTTTTATCTTTTATGTTTATTTAGATAAAGATTTTGCCTATCTCTGCTGGAAACCTTAGCTCCCCAAAAAAATGCCAAAACCTCTTGTTCCGAAAGCTCCGTTATATTTAAGTACTATACTGTATATCCGAGAATACTTTTCCATATCAATCGTGTATCCTATTTTTAAGCTTCCAGATATCCCAGGGGTCTCCATTCCACTCCATAGCACCAACGTTCGCCTCTCTCGGAGAGCAGGAACGCGGAAGAGGCGATAAGGAGCCGCGTGGGCACAGCAATGGCAAGCAGCCGCGCGAAAGACGAGCCTCTGAATCTCGGAGCTTGTTGGGGGCGGCTGTGATCCCGTTGGAAAATGTACGAGAAAGCGTGCAATGCTGTAGGTATATCTGTGTACCAGAGACGAGAAGAAGAGTAGCGTGAGTGGACGGAGGAGGGTCGCAGCGAGGGCGTCCGCTCGATTGGGAAACGTGATTAACGAGCAATTAGAGGCCCCGTGGTGTCAATCGCTAAAATTAACCTTTGCTCGAAGCGGGTCGGATTGGCTGTTAACAAACGGCAGAAAGAGAGGAACTCGGCCTAGCGGGGCTAATCAGTTCACGGCCATTAGCCTCGGAAGCTGGAGCTCATGCTTTGCCCCCCCCCCCCCCCAACTGCTCGATAATGCACCGCACTTGCCATCAGCTTGCGCATTTCAATGCGATAACTCGACTCAAACGTCACTTAATTGCCCTCGTTACTACATCGTGTTAACGCTTCTCGGCTGGCAAGGAGTTTCAGTGGGGCAGCATCCCAAGATCGTAGTACGTAGCCGCAAAACAGCCCCATAAAGCCGGGGGTCCAAATTTGTTACCGAGCCGGTCAGCTGGGTACCAAATGCGGACCCGTGAAGAATAGCCGCAGCTCGATTTTCCGCGTCCTTACAATTCAACAACCGATCGATCGCGCCTTCGTGGACATTCTCCTGCCCAGCTGCAGGCGCGCGGCTAACTCGATAAAATCGTGATCCCGAATCGGAGCGGCGCGTTCCCGATTTAATCCGATTTGCCTGGCGTGCCTGTAACGAGATTTGCGCCTCCTAGAGGCTCCGAGCATCGTTGCTTCGACGAAGCCCGACGCTGAATCTCGCCAAGGTGGGAAATAATTCATCCCAAGCATCCAGAGTCGCCCGAGAATCCTGGGATCTGGGATAATCGCTCTCTTACCGAACGATCGGTACCTAAATGCTCATCGAGCCCCTCGCTCGTGAATCTATGACCGTCCCGCTTTCGCTGGAGCTCGCCTGGCTAACCAACTCTCCGCTGGCATTTATCGCAGGAGAATTTTATCTAATCTCATCGATTTCACTCGGCCACGACTAGCGCCGCGTCATCGTCGTTGCCGCGCTCCCGTGTTTGTTTAACAACTCCGCGCGCATCTGTCCTCCAGTCCCGTAATTACGAACGGCCACGGCGATGGCAATTAAAAACAAATTTAACTTTGCTCCCCTTGGACGCGCCGAGGTACGCGACGGTGGTAATTGGTCGCCGCTATCATAACGAATCGTCTGGCCGTCACTAACGAGACACACCGCGCGCCCCGGTGTTAATTCTTTCCTCCGTACTGCTTTTGCACGTCGCGCTCTCGCATTCTGCCAGCGCGGCAGCGCGAGCAACGGGACGCAGGTAGCTATCCTATTCCAGTGTCCTTCGATCGCGAGCTAACTTCCAACGAGCTTCGGGAGTTCTTCGCGGGCAACGAACCAACGCCGAGAGAGTTGCACCCTACGCAGTGTAGGATTTAAGGAAAAAGGCCCAGATGGCGAAGACTCCGAGGGGCCCATTTTCGGGGGAAAACGTGGAGGGGTACCTACTTCGATAAAAATCATAATTTCTTTTCCAAGATATTCTTTGCAAAGCGTTAAAATTATTATTACCAGAGTGTCCTGGAATGTTTCCTGCCGAACGAGTTAATTCGACATCTTTTCGATCTCAGTTGGACTCGAGCCAGAATGAAATCAAGGTCCAATATCGAGCGCGACGATAACGTGGGGTGGAGATCGGAATTGATAATGTTGCCAGGATCGAGGGGATCGGTTAGACTAGAGACAGCGGAACGCCTCGGTCCATGCACCCCGGGGGAGAAACCGTAAAAGCGCAAGCGTAATTCGCCGCGTGTCGACGACACTGGTGATTCCAGACGTGGCTGGCTAATAACTCGTAATGTATACGTTTCTGAAAGCGAAAGCTCCTAATGCAACTGGTAGTCACGCTCGCGATCATGCAAAACCGGCGAGAAAGCCGTGCCTCGCTTTCCTCCATCTTTATTGAAGAGCCTCGCATGCTCAATAAAATCCCCGCTATTCGCAGCTTATTGTTAGCCGCGCGATTGACTTCGCTCGGTTCGCGCAACTTCGGCCGATCGAGCAACGCGGAGCGGCACGGGGGAGACGGAGACTTCGTTCTTTCCCCGCGCGCGATGATCCAGAAGCGAGCCAGGCGTACGTAGGTATACAAAAATCTTCGCCAGGACTTCTACCGGGTCACGCGGCGAGGTGGTGGAGCGACCGTTAGCAATAGCCGTTCGAATTAGTCACCACCTATTTTTACGATCGCGATTGCGTGCTTCGATATATAACCGAATCGAGTACGCGCCAAAACAAACCCGCCCAAGGATGGTGAAACGATTCCTGCTGCAACTGTGCAAGACGCTACACGCACGCACCTCCTGCCAACGCAAATTCGGTACCCATGGCTTACCGATTCACAACGCACGATCCCGAGGCCGAATATTTAAAAAACGATTACCTAAGCTTTGTGAATATGAATCGTTAAAACAATTGATAAAACTAACAATGGTGAAACTTTCACCATTTGATAGATCTAATTAAAAGAAGTGACTTCTGTCTTGAAACATTTTTTTCTCTCTTATAGCTTGCGAGTTAGGTAGAAAGTAAAATCGAAAAATGGCCAAATTTTCAGGGGTCGCTTTCACTCCCTTAGCGCGAATGTGGGCAGCAAACAAAAATTGCCTTGTAATCAGGAGAAAGTCCCTTACATATCCCTGAAGTTTCAGAATTTTTTTGAATCCCCGACATAGGAGGCTTCTCTTACGAGAATAACACCCGTTCCAGGTGTTCTTAGCTCGGGATAAAAATTACCTGAGCAAACAATCCAGCATACCTAGACAGACCTAAGCGGGAACATTTCCCGGCTTGAAGCCTTCGATTCGCATCGACGGAGTGGAAACAACGCCAAATTACGCGCGCTCGTCCGCGGGTAATAGCCAGCTTCCTGTTTTCACCGGGCGACCTATCTCCAGCGAAACGGCCCTCTTTTCTCCTGCGACCACTGGGAAATGCGTTTTTCATCTATTTTTTCAAAGCGACACTTGTCCTGGACGCGCCGCGTAATGAAATTACGGGTTTCGTGTAATCAGACGGGGCACTCGTACGTCGAGTTGCACGGGGAAGCGGGAGAGGGTGGTTCGTTGACGAGCAGTGGCCCGAGAATCGGCTGGCCCGGCCAAATGAAATTAAAAATGGAGATTGGCGAGAATAACTCGATCCCCGAGGGAGAAGCTGGGATTGAAGATAATCTGGTTGAAGCGGGGCAAGAATTTTTTTATGTATCCTCCTATTATTACAACTCTGTTCCTTTTAATATACGTTCTTTCGTCCTCTCACGAATTCCCCAACACTTCCTTTAGTCTTCCCATCTTTTCTATTTTCTTTATTAGTAATTTTAATTTTGTTATAAAGGCGCATCATTATTATCATCATCATTCTTGCCAGGGGCGAATTTGGCACCCTTAGGCTGGCTAACAAGCGTATGCCGCCCCTTCCGTGAAATATCATCAAACATTTTAATGTGAAATGGTTGAGAGAATTTTAAAATTAATTCAATACGGAAACTCACACGTGAGTTATATCTAATTTGCTAAGATTAAAGAAAAGTGAATTGTTTTTTGAAGTTCGACGCCTCTGTGTTTCAAGCATTTTCAATCGCTTTTGCTAGGCTGCGGCCCGCTCACTCTATATACAAAAATCCGCCCCAGCTTCTTATTAATTGCAGAAAAGTGGGGTGACAGAATGCAGAGAATGTAGGAGAAGATTTACAAAGTGCTCCCGGGGAGGTTGAAAGGAAAACATTGAATTCGGTCGGTTGGCGACTAGTCAAGAAAGGAGAAGGTAAACAAAACGGGGTGTGCAATGTGTATCGAACACGTGGCGGCACGTGCGTGAGCCGGTGCGATACGCACGGTGTAAATTACACAGAGCGATTAAGTAATTGCCAGTTACCAGCTGGCCGACAACCTCGGACGATAAAACTGGAAAGAGAGGAGAAGAACACAGCGGGCGGCATTTCGCGATGCGCCTCTGCCGCGAGGCCATTGTCTATTCTCTATTGTCCAACCGCCTTCCCTTTCACTTGCGCCCGCGCGTCCTGGATAAGAATCCCGATCCCGAGGATAGAAAGCGGCCGATCCGACGGAACAGTCGCATGCTGCGCTTCGACCCCGCGTTTCCCAACGATCCCTACAACAGATCCTGTTCGCAAGTGCTTCGACCAGCCGCAACAACGGCACAACCGTTACGCTCATCGCGTTCCAATGCGCGATGCACTTTCCTCCTCGAATCTAACAGGTTATGAAAACGAAATCGCAAGGGGAGATAACTGTGCCTCCGTAATTTATACGCAAGTGTCGAATTACCGGCGGGAGCAAGGCAACAGTAGGCCAGAGAGGAAAAGTGAACATTAGAGGGCAACATTGGACGAATAGAGAGAAAGAGAGAGAGAGAGAGAGAGAGAGAGAGAGAGAGAGGGATAGAAGACGATATCGCGCATCGTTCCACTCGCCATTGCAGGGACTAGCAACAGCAGCAACATCCTGTCGATGGAAATTCACGTCCCTGGACCGGACGCTTGAGGGAGACCGCGAGTGCGATCCGAGTTCCCCCGCAACTCCGCAGATTGTTCCAGGCGGGTATGATAATTCCGAGCTCGCTCGAGCGACGCGACGCATAAAACAGAACAATTAGATCTGCGCAATTTGTCTGGCGTACGGCGGCATAATGCATCCGCGAAAGATGATAAGCTTTCCCGGCAGCCCACCAATTTTCGTCTAATTAAATCGAACGTGGCGATTAATGGCGCCAATTAGTCATTGAATGGCCACATTAACGTATTCGAAGAATCGCTGCGCGGCCGTTCGCTAGAGGTAACTATGTAGAAAATTTATCTCGCCGCGCTTTCAACGCTTCGTGGCGATTCGCGGTTTATCTGGATCGAAGAAAAGAGCGTAGAAAATGGGCCGCGGCGGCCGCCGCTTCCACGCCGTTGCAGTTTCACCGAAAACTGCGACTGACGGCGGTGGATAAAAATCTGCCGAACCCGAGGCGTTCTAACGCGTATTTTAAAAAAGGAGAAAGTTGACCACGCCGTGGAACAAAATTCAGAGTGCTTTCACTCGGTATCGATTAGCGAGTTACGCGAGCCAAGTGTTATAGCCGGTCGAAATTCCTTGTTTCCTCTCGCTCGAAATAACGCTCCGCGACGAGGTGAGGGTTATACGCGTGAATCCCCAAAGGATGGAGGCCCTCGCCACTCGTCTGTTTATCTTCCGGGTGAACTTTCGCGCCGGAGAATGCAATAGGAGAAACAAAACGCATCGGGGCACCGTGTCTTGGCCCGTCTGGAATGCGCAACTACCTATACTATTCCTGGAGGATTCCTCGGAGACACACGTTGTTGCTCGTGTTGGCGAAAAACTCCTTCCTTGTTCCCGCTCGCGCTGTTCCCCCTCCCCCCCTCTTCCGTTCCGTATTTGGATACACACTGGGTCACTGTATCCGAGCATTAAACCGTTTGCGACCGACCGCTTCTCGCCGAAATATTTCCAAAACGATGGAAATTCGAAATCTCTGACAACATGCTGCGCGGGAAAATGATTAAACTGTTTGTTACAATTGCAACGATAAGATTGTACATGTAAAAGAACATGGTGGGGGTAGGTACCTTACACTTTACAAGTTTCCTCGGTAAATGCAAATGTAGATTACACATATAAGAGCGACGAGGTTATGTATAATGCAACAAAAGCGATGTAATTGAAAAAAACCTTTCGATCCTGCCAGGATTCGAACCTGGAATCTTCTGATCCGTAGTCAGACGCGTTATCCGTTGCGTCACAGGACCTACGTATCCATTACTATACTTTTAATTCCAGCACAACCGACCAATGACAAAATATTTCTGCTAATTTTCTTATTTCATGCTAATGTCTCCTATTTACAGCGCACCGAAAATCTCACTAGGAATATCTATAACCCATTCCGAGAAAACAAAGCGATATAACTGTCCACTGTACGATAAACACGGAATGTAGAACAAAATCGGCGAGCTAAAGTTTCTAAACACGTACCGAACCTATTGACGTACCAACGAGCCTGATCCAGCGAGCACAGGAGTATCCGTTGGCCGTCGTTCGAACCACACGACCGTAATACCGAGCGAAACTATTACGCGACTTTTAATACGATCGTGATAAAAAGCATCGACTCACCGTGTCCAGCGGTAACTGGACGTCCGAGTGGGAATTAAAAAGTATCGCACGCGCGCCCATCGGTCCCCTACGTTCGGACTCCGGGGGACCTGCCGAGCGTAATCGGTGCACGTTCGAGCGTGCACGGTACAGTGGGACTTTCGAAAGAAATACACACCTCGTGACACTTCCGCGGGACAATAATAAAATCCACACTTATCCAATTATCATCTCTGTTTCTTGTGACATTCAGCACGATACACACCCAGGGAAGCGATAGTCCTCCGTTGTCTCCGTTAACACGGGTAGAAGGCATTCGACGTCGGACGTGGGAAAAGCGATACGGATGAACGACGAGCGGCTAGCCCGAGGGGCCACTTAATTCGATGAGAACGTCAATGTCACCCCGCGCTACTGTCCATCGAGAACAGGAGGGTGCCGATCGCGGCTGCAGATATTCGGGGTAATCGCGTGCGTATGCCCGCCACGAATAAATCATCGCTCGCCACTCACCGTTCGTAGTTGGATCAGTCACGTCAATCACATAGTCGCGCGCGTCCCGTTCAGAAATCCGAGGACACGAGCGAAACGCGCCGAGAGCTGTCACGAACCATCGTTGCACTCGCCATTTTGGTTTACACTGACACTCTGTAGTCGGGAACGGGCGGCGAGGTGTTTTACCGTGTGTGCGCATGCGCGCGACAGGTGGCTGCCCGGGAGTTGAATATCGTGTCCGCAATGCATCGCTGGTGTGAGGTGTTGCGAACGTTTCCTCCTACGGACCTTCGACTAGCCAAATTTCCACGCTTTCCAATTAGACGCGTCTGAAACGCCATTACAGACAAGAGGATCGACCGTCCAACGCTTCGGTTGCTTAGAAGAAGGCTGGGAAATTAATTATTCCCTGTTCTGTAGATTCAAATGAAATCTGCTTATCTTTGGGATATTCAATTTGGCGGATGAGGTACACTTCAACGGTTGGCTATAGTTTAAAATAGAAGCCTGACGTTGCACGTCGCTTGAAATCAATAGCTCGAGGGGGTCTTGAAACTGAAAACAAGGCACGGGGGACATGGTTCGATGTAAGAGAGGATGAAACGTTAGATTAGAGTATTAGACGTAGTGAGTTAAAGATGGTTAGAGGATATAGTACAAAGAATTGTAAGTACCGAGCGAATAAGGAAGTTTCTCTCTAGGCGTGCAAAGACCGTCTCACCTGGTACCACTACTTTATACCTACTATTACCTTACGAGAGGTCCTGAAAAGCAACCTGAAATACCGACGCAAAAAAAAATCAATGGCTCTCAGGCGCGGTGTACGTTCGAAAACGGCGATTCCGAGAACTATACCCATCTCGATCAGCGATGTCGGTAAAACTAGGAAATGGCTAATTGTTAATAAAAATAGAAACGCAGCCATCTGATCGTATTATTTGCTATATAATAATTGTAATACGATTAGTAATCATATGCCAAATAATACAGATCGTTCAAATCTCACTGCTTACGATCGAAAACAATTCGATAAAAACGAAAACAGATTAAAAATATACATATATACCCACGTATCGTGAGCTTTTTTCAAGACTCCATTCAAATTCAAACTTTACCAATTATGTATCCCGCGCAAAACTTTTCAAACTCATCGCCAAGCATCATGGCGTCTATTTACTTTGCTCAAACTCGAACTCCCCCCAAATATCTGTGACAGAAAAAAGAATGAAATTTAGAAGAATTATTTCAAACGAAATGCAACCGTATAAACTAATGAAGCAACAATTAAGTAGAAACACTCCTTGAAAGATTGAAATTCAAATGCAAAAGGCTAAAGAGCGAAGATAGGAATTTTGTATTTCTCGCCGTAGAATATTTCAATGACCGTAAAGGTCACGTAATTTCGCTTTCTGAGAAATATCCCCTCGGCGTAGTGGCGGCAATGTTTCCAACAGCTCGTGACCCAACTGAAGCCAATCCAGATAACAACGAGTGATGCAAAAGCGCGGGATAATTCAAGAATAACTTTCCCAGTGTCCTTTGCCGTACGTCCTCTAACCACCTCTGTTTTGTTTCCTCGCAATACGTTCTCTATTCACCGGCGCAAATAATTATACACATGTATAACGTTTAAATCTATTAATTTTCTTACGTTTCAACCGCGAAAAATTACTTTATATAATAATTACCACGGTATCTTGCCCCTTTGAATTTTTACACTGAAATCTCCTACAGGGGGCACTTTAGCAGACGCCAGCAGAAAGGAACGAGCATTATGGAGTTCATAATAATTCATTGATCAGACAAAGTTTTGTTAATTTCATTTATTCCTTCGAATTGATTACAAACGTTTATTTTGCTTGTTCACATTTAAATCTTTGCATCACAGATGTCATCGCTGTTTTGGCGGTGCGCGTGCACCTGATACGAATATTTTACGCAGATACAAATTAGGAACTTAAAATCTTGACAATCTGTTGGAATTGAACAGAAAAGTTACATATTTCTAGTTAATAAGTGCGGAAACCTGATACAGGCTTTTACGCTTCTTAAAAGAGTGTCCTGCAATCGAATCCCTCCGATTTTTCTTATACAGGAATATAAACTTATATATACACACTTTGTAAAAACTAAAAGAGATCATTTGGATAGAAGGAATTACAATTGACATGTAATTCCAGAAAACCACAACAGTCGATCTGAACGGACATTAACACCGATTCGTCGTGGCACTGCATCGATCGAGTTGTCTTTGCTTTTGACGCAAAACTACATCATAGTAAAAATCTTTCAATGAGGTATGGTTGCGGTTGGGTAAGGATGTTGGGGATGGCCCTATTATTTCAACATCTGAATTATCGGAGGTGTCCATTGCCGATACATCTTGTACTACCGCAACATCAGTTCCGTTAGTGCCGTTAGTCTTGTTGTTATTGGCATCGGTATTATCGGCTCCGCCGGTAAGTTTTTCATACAGCGCCAGATAGCTAAACTTTTCTAATCTATCTGATATAGATAATTTTAGAGCGTTCACGGCTAGTTCGCATGCTCTCTTTAAAGAGTCTTTATAATCCACTCCACGGTACTTTGTCTGTAATAAGAGTTACAACTCATTACAATGCTAGTAACGATAAGAGTATTAGAGTTTACGTAAAAGACGAATACCTTTTTAACGAGCTCCTTATATGTAATCGACTTAAATGGTTTAATGTCCTTTGTCTTCAACCAGGCATATTCGAATTTTTCTTCTTGTATAAATACAATGTGGTATTTGCTCTGAATATTAAGCATATGTTACTATTTCGCATAGAGTATGCTCAGACGAATAACCTGTAATACTTACGGGCTTAACAGAATTCTTGGCTAGCTCATAGTACGCAAAGGTGTCGGGGCAATCGCTAATCACTCCTGGCCACCATGGATAACCAGTTATGCGCGCCCACACAATGCTTCCAGCGTTGTACGCATTTTCAATCAAATCGATCTGAATATCAGGCGATATAGGGCGTTCTGGTATACTGCAACAAGCTATCGACTTATCTGCACAAATCAAGCACTAACGATAACCAGTTACGTTCATAGAAATCTCCACTGTCGCGTATAACATTTCACGAAAGTATTTACACACCAGAGTTCATAACGCAGTACCACAGCTTTGGTACATCCAATGGATCGTGGTAATCCTCCGTGTATCTCCATTTCGTACATCTCTCGTTACAGCATTCGATCCAAATACCGATGTCTCTCGTAGCCTGTAGCCACCGCAATCTCTCTTTCCAATCGCACCGAGACAATTCCTCAGCGTTCGAATTAAATGCTAAATAAAAGAAACAGAAACTCCACTTTCAAAAACCCTGTACAGCTAAAGTGAAACGTCTGTAGCCCTTAAAGTTTGCGCAAATTTTACTCGTTACAAATGTATCGCTTTATAAAATAGAGGTATCGTACAATCTTATTACAATCTTTTCTTTTCCTTAGGAGTAACGGTACTTATACAATTAAATTAACGGCTAACCATACACTGTTATACACGGAAATGTGTTAACTTCTTATCGTTCTGTGTACACCTACCTACGGATGTTTGTGCTACATTGTTTCTGGTGTTGGAGGCGTTTCTTAGAACGTTCCTATCGTTCTCTTTATCGTCCGTTTGTATTTTAATTTTGTCTAGCCTGCTGCGTAAAATACGTGTCGGTTTCTGCGGGGGATCGCGTTTCTTACAATTAACTGTATTCTGTTTGCGGGGCAACGAGTCGCTCGACTCATCAAATCGAACGCATACGCCGCTGTCAGGGTTGCTGTGAGCGCCCAGCTCATCTTCGGAGTATTGTAACTTCTTGGGTTTCAGGTCCACCTTCCTGGACCGCGCTTTGTTCTTAACCGGCGCCTGGGGCGTCGGAACGGACTGTTTCTCCATCGGTGGCGTCGCCAGGTTCCTCGAATCTTCATCCAACTGCTGCCTATCGAACAACTTGAACTGGAAACAACGGACAGAATCATCGGCTCGCACCTATTCTTAAATCATTCGACAAATATTTATATCTGCGAAACCGCCAAATATCACCTGTGGCAACGGAATGCTCCGCATGTTAGAAACCTTCAGCGGCTTGAAATCCGATTTCTGGAACAAATTCATGGCAGTTTGCCGCTTCAAGTTCGACGGTTCAAACAGAAATTTTCTCCCCTGCATGTCGCCCAAATAAGAAAGCAATGAGGCGGAAGGGAAGAATTCTTCCGCCCAAGTTACGAAAACGAACGCTGCAAGCGAACAGCTTTTTAACGGCGTCTCTTTCCAGGCGGAAACAGCGCGATTTTGCGAGGAAAAAAAAATTCGCGTCCCGGTGAGGAATAAAGTTGCGTAAAGTTGCCTCAACGACTGAGAAACCCGCCGCTTTTCAACTGGGGTTCTCACGGCCTATCGCACGGTGTCTGTTGAAAAACCAGACGCCGTCCAATGGCAATTTAGAGCCAGCGACAGACGAAGAACGCGTAAAGTGTGTCGTTTAAAAATCCATTGAAAATTCCCTTCCTGCCAAACATTATTAAACGCGTTCGATCCTCTTTTTGGTGTTTTGGTGTAAGAGGCATTGGAAAATAAACTGGTAAGCTGTATGGCCATTTTTGAAATACCGCAATCACCGCCAACGCTCTCATTGGTCGATCGAGGCTCGTCGCGCGCAGCGTCGATCCAATTCGCTCCTCGCGATTCAAAAAGTTGTCAGTTGGGTCGGTCGTGAATCCGCGAACGGTTGCATGGCCGTGCTAAGTGCTTCGTATTCAACAGACACGAGTGCATTTTAAATAAAGTAAAGAATGTAATACGTTAACGTCACCGCGCCATCATTATCGCGTTCGTACGACTTTGGCCAATACGTTTGCGAAACATTTGATCGATCGTCGTTTACTTTATCTTCCACTGCCTGTGCCTTTCATTCTCCGATCTTCATGAAACTGAACGGCAATCGTAACGAAACGTCAAGTCGTTTCGTATCTTATCTTTGAATCGTTTAATAAATTCCAAAATTCAATTACTACTGGATACATTAGTTTGGGTGCAACGCCACTGCGTATTAATAAACGATCGGTTACATCATTTCTATTAACATTCGGAGCATATTTACGATAAAATTAATGACAATCCGGGTTTACACGCCTTCGTAGATAGTATACTTGCGCGATGTTAAAAAGTTTCACCGTGGTTCGTATGAAGTACGTACATACGTTCAAGTTTCGCCCGGATCTACGCACGAGAAAAACAGTGGATACTGATAATGCCAACATCCTATATACGTTCGTGTAAATCGGTATCAAGTAACGCTAATCGGCTTATTAAGAAGTTTCTTCGCGATTTTCCAACGGTCCCGTGTCCACGGATCAGTCGTAAAATCGCTGCTAGCCGAAGGAGCTCTGCCTCGCGGCCGAAAGTTGCCGAAGTCGCGCTCGGCTCGTTCGGGTGGCCACATAGAAAATGGAGTTTGAGCGAGGCAAGCGAAGTAGCTATTCGCCATCGTTGATGGGCACACAACGACGGTTCTGAGCTGGTCGCGCCGTCTATCCCGTGACAAACGTGTATTTTTGTGCTGAATGCGAGGGGAAGGTACGCCGAGGTAAAAGCGCGGTCGCCTGGGAATCGTACGAAGGTGAGTTTGGTTATTTAGCAGGGCATTTAAGGGTAGAAAGGCACGACGAAAAACTCTGGGCATTGACGACCATCCGTTTACAGAACGCATAAACCATAGCCTGCGCATGCGCGATCGCGGGAACGATAAATTTACACAGAACGCCGAGCATTCGCGATCGCGAAATCTCCGCGGTACAAACAATTGGCTTGACCGTGACGAATTATTGTCAATGAAATTACAAGCGCAATAAAGAGGGATTTTTCCATCGCGATATTAGCTGCCGCGTAAAATAAAACGAGCTGGCAATGAGTGGCTGCTGTCCCTTCTCTTGTAATGTTTCCTATGTTGTCTTAGCGATAACGTATAATTTATGTCAACTCGAGACTTTCCTTCGAAATTATTCGTTGGTCGCGCGGAATTCGCGTGCGCGCCGTTTTGTAAATATAACTTGGATATTTTCCGATATCTCGCCGCGTACATTCTGTACTCACGCTCGTGCTTTTCAGATGTTATCATTTTCTGAAAATTCTTGGACGCGAAGGTAGGCTGCGTCTCTAATCCAAGTCCACCCTTTCGCAGATACTACAACATGTCGTCGGCACAAGTTGATCGCCCCACCAAAGTGGGTCACATCAATAAGAAAGAGAACGATAAATCGAGGAAGACTTTCAACTCCTCCCACAAGAAGCACAAGCACGAGGACAATCGCCATTTTAAGTTCGGACGCAAGCGTCTGCAGAGTTTCACTAGCAATGGTAAATTCTTTCCACCATATAAACGTAGAAAGAAGGAGGGCGTGATTATTCCCCCTACAAAGTTTCTGCTCGGTGGCAATATATGCGATCCGTTGAATTTAAATAGCATGCAAGACGAGGAGATAAATAGAGCCATGAACGCTGTTACGCCTAAGTCTAGCCCTCTCCCGACGCCTAAGCATAAGAAGGAGGTTATAGAAGTTATTATACCGCCGAACATCTGCGATCCCCTGAACCTGAGCAATTGCAACGACAATGACGAATACGAGAAACAGTTAATCTCTCCTACGAAAAAGGGTTCTAAGCGCAGGAACAGAAAGAAAAAGCGGGCGTCCTCTGGTTCCGGGAAAGATGATGCGAGCGAACCATCTAGAACAAAAGCTAAGGACTGCGACGCGACCTACATCGCAGAACCCATGGTGCGGAGCGCGCCGGAGAACAGCGAGGCAGAGCTACAGCAGGCATTGTCAGAGCCACCATTGCAGAGTCAACCTAAGGAATCTAAGCCAGAGAGCCCGCAGAAGGACAAAAATAAATTGCGTCTGAAAGGTTTGGAAGAACCTAAAGATAAAAGGCTGCGTAAGATGGATGTTAAAGATAAAATTGTAAGTCCTGTCATTCCTCAACCAGGAGCATGGAAGCCTAGGCCGCAACATCGGCCGAGTCAGGATAAGAAAAAGAAGCAAACGGTACCGAACTTCAGAGAGAAAGACGCACGCTTTCAGTACGGAAACTACAATAGGTATTACGGGTATCGCAACTCTCATCGCGATATGGATCCAAGGCTGACAGTGTTTGCGCAGCGCAAAGAATTGTTCGTTGAGAAAGATGTACTCGACATTGGTTGCAATATTGGCCATATTACTCTGTCCGTTGCAAGAGATCTCTCTGCTCACAGTGTAACTGGTATTGACATTGATCGACCACTCATCAATATTGCTAGAAAAAATATCAAACACTATGTCAATTGTGTACAGTCTCCTGCTGGTAACGAAGACAGCCGTCATCAGGACGTAAACTTCTTCCCAATGTCTATGCCTATCAATTACGGACCGGTTGATATTCCAGGTTTCACAAAGGATAAGAATCACAAAGGTTTTCCTTATAATGTCACTTTTGTGCAGGTATTCTATCAGATTAGACGTAAATTACCTGTACGGCTGAAAGGTTCTGGGAGATCTAAATATTCTCATTTTTAGGGTAATTACGTGCTGGAGGACGACGCTCTGCTGTGCACAGAACAACCACAGTTCGACACGATTCTCTGCCTGTCGATTACCAAGTGGATACACTTGAATTTCGGAGATGCTGGCCTCAAGCAAGCCTTCAAACGTATGTATGCACAGTTACGTCCAGGTGGGGTCTTAATATTGGAGCCTCAAGGTTGGAGCAGCTACACCAGGAAAAGGAATCTTACAGTGAGTCTCTCACGATTGTAAAAGAGCGCGTCCGTTTGTCAGCGGCACCTCGACACATATTAATCCATGTGCCTGTTTCAGGAGCGCATATATAAAAATTATCAGCACATCGAGTTCCAACCGGACAGTTTCACGCAATATCTCCTTTCTTCTGAAGTCGGTTTCTCCAAATGCGAGGTGCTGTCGATCCCTCCTCACCCGGTGAAAGGGTTTCAGCGGCCGATCCACCTGTTCACCAAAGCCGCGTCGCCGGACGACAGTTCGGACAGCAATACGTCGAAACGGCAAGAGCGGACGGAGAACGAGAGGAAGGAAATGGAGCGCAGGGAGTACGAGAAGAAGCTGTTCGAGAAGGACGTGGCCAAGGAGGGGAACATGTCGGAGATCAGCCAGCAGAGCGGCGAGTCCATGAGTCAGTACGATCAGTTGGAGAACGTTTATGCGCCCAGCGCGACGCCTTGCTACGACACGCCTGGTCACAACAACGACAGCCAGCCGCCGGATTCATCGAAGATGTGTTACGTGGACGTTAATATAGAAAGCGACAAGCCGGAGCAGGAGCACCAGGTCGATCAGCCGAGCAACGAATCGTCGACGGAAGCTCAGGCGTCGCGGAAAAGGAACATCGACTCCGTAGCGGAAAATGTTTGCACTGCGGACGCGAAGAAGGTGAAAAGGAAGGATGAAACGGTGCACGCACAGGCCAGCACAGCTTCCGACAAAGGTGGAAGACTGCTGAAAGCTAAGGGGGAAGGAGCGAGCCAGAGCATATTGGAGAAGGGGAAAAGAAAGGACGAGTGGAATACTCGGGAGGTGGTTAAGGAGAGTTCGAGCAAGAATTCCAACTACACAGAGGATAAGAGGGACTCGAGGATCGAGAAGCAGAGGGAGCAAAAGAATGGATCAAGGAGTCGAAGCGAAGAGGAACTGAAGGAGACGCAACGCTGCAAACTGACGTCGGACAACACGTAAATCGTCGCTGCGGATATGCCCTCTGAAAATAGAGAACGAGTGGTGCTACCACACAGACCTCGGCCTGTCTGGTTATCCATTTACTTGGCCAACCTATTCTTTTCTCTTTTGTTTTTTTTTTGTATCTATACTCCCACTCGTTGTTCTCGTACACATCCCGAGAATCGATTGCCCCACGATAGGCGGACAATTGTTCCCACGCGATAGTGATAGGTAAAAGACTTTCTAGATTTCGATTTCCGTTAGCATGTAGTTCTGTTCGTTCGTTTCTTTCCTTCGTCTCTTTCTTTTTTAAACATTTGTACGCCGAGTAAACGGATAAGTTTTCCTTTTAGAATACCTGGTGAGGGTTTCGGTGTATATCTGTGTCGCGTCTGAAATCGATCTAGATTGTTAAGGGGAAGATATCTACTTGTTACGTGTTATGCAACGTGATGCTCCATTAAAGAGATAATCAGGGGTGGGGGAGAGAGAACGTGTGTGTGTGTGTGTGTCTGTCTGTGAGAGAGAGAGAGAGACTCGAGAAGGAATGAAGAAAAGAAAAGAAACGGGATGTAAACCGGCACTGTACATGATATAGAAATTGTGTGTATCGCTTTACCCGTAGCGCGAATGTGATATAGCGTGTGAATAATCTGGCTGTGCCTGACCGCGTAGTTGTAACACGATGGGCAAAGCGACGATGACGATGGGGGCGAAACAAATTCTAAGTACGTGCCTAATATTAAAAAGCGTTTTGCATTATGTTGTACTATCCGAGAGCATGTTCCCGAGTACAGAGTGTCCCTAGATTTGTACCGCATAAAATAGTTACCAAACCAGAGAAGATACAACGAAAATGTAAGGATTCCTTTTTATGTAGGCTCTGGCGGCATCGAACAGTCCCTTTCTCGAAATATAACGATGCATTTAAAAACCATGGCGTGGCTTTTGAGGTGATTTTGAAATAATCTTGAAGATCTTTCGACCAACACGTAAAGAACTTTGTTACGTTTCTTTGTATCTTCTAAACCCGTTGTTTAACGATTATTACATCCGGTACTTATCTCGAAACAGCCTGTACGCATTTAGCGGGTTAGTCAACCGACAGCTAACATTTCCCTTGGTTTTACCGTGTGTCTTTCAATTGTAAAGGGGATAAAGAAGAAAGGAGGAAGGCGGACAGAACGCACTGTACGGGATAGAACGAAGGGAAACGATCACTCGGAAGTAAGGACTGCTCCGTGCTCGCGGTCGTACCGTTGCCGTGCAATCCACTTCACCGAATAAGTGACGAACAGCACAGCGGGGACAGCTAGCACCGACAGTTCTCTTCGAAACGCAGATAGATAGATAGATAGAGAGAGAGAGAGAGAGAGAGAGAGAGAGAGAGAGAGAGCACAAAGGAAAGCAGAAAAGAAACGATAACGATTATTTTAAATGTGTCGATCGATTGGTTCGAGGTAGCAGTGCTAAACAAGAGACACAAGACGGGCATTGTTTCCTGTTCGATTTATCCAACAGAGTAGAAAGATCCGGTCGTGCAATTTCCTTTTCTTCTTGTTTCTGTATTGGTTTTCTTCTAATATTTTTTTTTCCTTCTCTTTTGCTTTTGATTACGAAGAGAATGCGAGAGCATTGTACAGAGGATCGTTGCTCCTAGCGTAGCGCCGGACCACGGGGAAGGCGAATTTTATCGGTTGGGAAAACTTTAGACTGTAGACCTGTAAATTTCTGTAATTTTAGAGGACCCGAGGCGGTGTATTGTTTCATATAGTTGTTATTTATTTATCGCGCGAAAGAGGGACGGGGAAGGGGTAACGGGAATGAGCCGAGAAATCTTCGAATTTGTTGTCGCGAACGGAGTTGCCGAGAGTATTGTTGTATTGTTGAGGAAGGTCGCTCGTTTCGCAGGGCGACCAAGTGTCGCGCATCGAGAGAAAGGGAACCGAGAGGGTTTCCGGACGGTGCACTCGCGATTGTACAAAAGTTCCTCGGATGAAGAAAGGGAGGCGAAAGTGTCCGGGAACGCGTACCCACAGGCGGCTTTCCTTCATGTATTATCTAGTCTGCGTGCATTCACGGAGGAAAGCGAAAAACCGAAGGAGATCTGTTCTCGATTTGGAATTCCTTCTCGCGCGCTCTACGCGCGTTTCTGTTCGAGCTCGTGCGGCGCCCTTGCACATCACCATTTTCTCCGTACTCATCTTCGTACAAAAATCTGAAAACACCGCGAAGAAGTGGAGTCTGCTGCGGAACGGAAGAGATCGCCAACAGACCGGTTTTTACCATGCGCGCCAGCCTCCTACGCAAAGGGAATCGCAGCGTGTGAAAACTTCCGAACAGAAACGTGGACCGACGCGTGTTTAATTTGATCCTCGAACGTTCGTCGACTGGTGCAATATCTGCTCGATCTAGAGTGCCGTCGCCGAGGAGGAAGGGTACGTGGGACGGCGAGCGACGCGAACGACGGGACAGCAGAAATCCACTCACGGGCGCAATCACCTTTCCCATGTTTTGTGTTTGAGAGAATGATAATAAGATATTGAACCACTTAGACGCTTACCAGGAACACTCATAGTGTAAGAGATCAAATTAATAATAAAGAATCGCTTTGAGTCACCGACTCGTGCTTTGGTACCAATTTTCTCTGGACGTGGTGACGGCCTGTCGCGAGCTGGGACAGGCAATTGCGTGGTTCGCTGAGAATAGTCTGAGGATCGCCCCGTTCCGGTGACTTCATAGTTTATGCAACCGCCCGCGCATCGCTCATAGTAGCAGCGGCGGCACGGCAAACAGAAGTTGCATCTAACTACCCGGTGCTCCTCCGACTATTTTCAGCCGTATGAATGCATGGGGACGTTTGCGTGGCAGCGATCCAAACCATCGTATATCTAATGTGCAGAATTTATTGTAATAAGATAGCTTCTCTACACTGTTACATTATGCTAAAGATCCGGGTAGGGGGGGGGGAGGAGGGGGATCGTTTGAATCATTGTTGATTTATGTTCTGGTTTTGTTTCAGGGCGCATCGAAGACCAATATTCAGTCCTGCCTGCGATCGATGACGCACGCCTTTCATTTCACAATCTTCTCTGTAACACCATTAATCCATTTGCATCAGCAATATTATACATACTTTCTAAATCGCCGTTCATTAAGCAGCCCCCACAAAACTCTCCTCTACTCTATCCTCTACTCTCCTAAAAAGAACCGAGCGTCTCCCTCGCGCCGCTTCTTCCCGCAAGCTACGCGGCAAGGTTGGATGATGCAAATGAGTTTGGTGCGCACCGAAGAGAACCGTCGGAGGAATTGTAGTCGCGACGCCCGACCCTCTGGCCCCTTGGACGCGTTATCGATCGACCTCGCCTCGAAACGTTTCTTCGAAAACAGAATATTACCTGCGTGGAAGGTAACGAAAAAAAGGGTGGGGGGGGGGTCCGTGTTGCAACAGTTACGAGGCGATCGGCTGGGAAGCCATGGCGGTTGGCAGGCCGCGACAAAACATCTCGAACATCGACGCGTTGGCAGTGACGATCCCGTGCTTTTACCTAGCGCGTACTCTAACAGAAAACGACGAGACCGCGTGACGTCCGTCTGCGTCTACCTCTATAATAGTTACTTTAATCGTAGTAATATGTCGCTTGAACTCTGTATAATCTATGTTTCCTCTGTCATCTCCTCTAGAAACGGGGAGAGAGAAGGGGGGGGGGAGGGACGGGAGAAAGTGTGAACGAAGGAAGGACAGAGTTGGCGCGTTGACCTGCAACAGCGATCCTAAGGTCCTCGCGGCAACGAGGGGATAAAACACGTGTCGATCGTCCTGCCCGAAGTACAAAGGTGCGTGTTCGGTTGAAATACATATCTCTCCCCTGGGGATGGCTTGCGTCTATTCTCGTCTCTTAACGTCTACTAAGAGGGCGCCAGCGCCCCCGGGCGCACGCTCCTGAACGTGCGCTTACTTTTATAATAATGTACTACTGGGACACACTGTAACACGTACGGCTACTTGTATCGTTTGCGTGACGGTCGGTGAGGCCCGACTGCATCGTCTCTTAGCGTGATAACGGTTATCGTTCTCGGCTCTTATCGCCGAGCGTGTAAAAGCCGCGTTAACGCGGCCGAAAGAAGGGAAGATAGACCCTCTCCGTCCTCGTGATCGGCTATTTTCGTCAGCCTCCTGGACCGCCTGGATCCGAATGGTGGAGATGTTTCTCTTTGTGGATAAAGCGTTAAGAGCCGCTATGTTTCAAGGGGAATGATGTCTTTTACGTATCACGGATTGGGCAGGTGTCTGTTACGTAGATAGTTATTGAAAATGTGTGAGTTGCGCTGGGGCAATAGAAAATTCAGCAGGATCCTATCTTCCCAGCCGGCGGTCGCCTAGCTCGGCTAGTATCGAACTACCCTCGCTCGAAGAGGCAACGCCGGCGGCGTCGTCGACATGTAAAACTGGTACCGAAAACGTTAAAAATGTCTGGTGCTTGGAAGAATCCACTGACACAAAGCGTGGCCACCGCGGCAATCGCGCTGTACGGGTGATCCACCGCTGACAAGTTGGACTTCGCTACCAACGACTACTATGACTCCGTGGTTGGAGTAAAGTTGAGAATCCAGGTTCTCTTTCGTTCCTGACGAAATGTCGGAACCGCGCTAAGACGGCACCCACAATACCGATAAGATAAACGATCGTAGCTCGTTCGATCTGCTTGTTACCGGTATTAGAAAGAAAAAACCGTTCGCTTGAAGTCTGACACCAGACTTGCGAAAGAATGGATAATTATCGAGTGATCGTAGTACGGTCGACCTAGGTCGGGCCTTATTCGTCGACCAGTTCCCAGAGCATGAGCGCCGCGTCGGTTCCACCGACGGTTACCACGTTCTGATCGTTGTAGAGGAACCTGGCACAGGCCACCAGGGAGCTGTACACCTTCTCCTCCACGTATTCAGCCTTCGCGCTGGTGCACGGGTATCTGAACAGCCTCAAGTAGCCTTCAGCGTCGCCACTGACCAGCATGTCGTGGGCAGCTGATCTGCTCGAGGTGGTCAGCACGGTTGTCAGTGGATAATATCGATTGTTCCACATGCCTGTAAGAAGGCATCAACGTCAATGGTCAGTTGGGCAATACCCACGATTTCCTAGGGATCTGAGATAATTTGACTGAATAGTCTTTCCAACGAAAGTTAGATTTTAAAGTTCAGAAAATTTCTATGGTGCCTCAGCACTGGCAATACTTGTCCGAGTGTTACGTTCTTCACTCACCAGACACCATGTAGCCAACCATACAATTGTGAGTGTACCACTTCACGTCCTTCATCACCAGCGGGCTTTTCTCGGACGACAATGCCTTCACGTCCCCTGCAAAGCATACGCAACGTTACGTTTTCATTTTATAGTGTTCAACGTAGATACAGTGTAGATTAGAAAGTTGGATGACGTTACAGAACACAAGGTCGTAGTCCTGCGTGACCGTCTGAAGGAATCTGCTGTCCGAGCTCCAATCGAGCTGCACCAACGGCTGCGTCCCGCGTATCTTGTTGCTCTTCTTGTACGAGAATCCGTCTCTGGATACCCTGAAGAGGTAGACGCTGCCATTCTGCGAGCCCATCGCCACGATTTCACCGGCTGTTGCCACAGAAACGTACTCGATCATGTATTTGTAGGTCCTCCGGCAATAAAAGACATTGACACCTTACTTGGATTGTATCCAATGCAGGATAACGGCGACCCGCAGACCCTGAGGGTGGCCACCGCCGCTCCGGTGTCCGCTGCTAGGACCAGAAGATGGCCCTCCGAGGACCCAGCAGCGAGGGCCACGCCGAACGGGTGGTACGCTATGCAGATGCACTCGAATCCCACCTGAGAGACCATTTCGTTGGATGAATAACAGGAAATCGGACAATCAGCGAAAGCCCTCGCTTCGGATCATCACCTGCGTCGTCCAGAGGAGCTTGTGCCTCCGCCAGAGGGCTATGTTCTTGTCATGACCAGCGGTAGCGAAGACCTCGTCGTCAGGGTGAACCGCGAGGCCCCACAACTGCCTGCCGTGGCCAAATACCACTTGGTTAAATCTTCTTTGAAGAGAACCCTCCAGTATGTTGTTCCTGGTGGTTCCCACGTAAATATTACCATCGTTCCTTCCCGGTCGTTGCGGGTAGATGCTGCGCACGCCACCCACTGCCTCTGGTAGCTAGAAAAACATGGCGCGGGGGATGATCAGAAGTCAGTTTCCTCGAATTATGTTAAACGATTACGTACCTTTGTGTCGGTGATACGTTTGTAGTTCTGCAATGAGTCCCAGGCCGCGATTTTGCGGTCCTTCTCACCGCCAGAGAGCAGAGTGCCTTCGGACAGCATGACCAGCGAGCTGATACCCTTGTTGTGCGCCTCGAACTCCATTCGCACGAAGTAGGCTCCGTCTGCGTCTACCGAATAGACGGTGATGAAGCCGTCGCTGTCCGCCGTCACCACGTCCCCGTCTTGCTCAAACTGTATGCTCGTCACGTGCGTGCGGGACGGCTTAAACAGAGCGACGTAGGTAGCGAATTGGTTCCGTAATTAGGTAGGATCGTTCTGTCGCGTCTTACAGGTTTGATGATGTCGGTTCTCTCGAAGAAGCCGTCTTTCCGCCGGTTCCAGAATGTCAGGTGTCCCCGACCGTGGGTTATCAGTAGATTATCGTCGAGGGGATGGAAAGCTGCCCCGGTCAAGTCTTCCTGCATAGTCTGTCCTCAAGGAAATTAGCATCATTCGCATATATGTACGTATATATCGCCGTGGTATTCGAAAGAGGAACGAAGAACGCTTACCGCCACTTTGCCCAACAAATGGCCCCACTGCCACTGCCACACGGACAGTATAGCCTCCCTCCCAGCGTCCACCGCCAACACATAACTGCCCCCGTTCTGCGTTCAAGAATACACAAACGTGACTCTACGTACATTATTTCGCTCTTCGTTTACGGCGCAGACGTGGTTACACTCGGATCTGATACTTTACCAGCTGCGAGAAGGCCAAGGCGGAGACACCCATCTGGAACTCAGTCATCCCGAACACGTAAAGGGTGAGCAGAGTCTCCGTGGACCATATGCGAACGTGCGGCTGCGCTTTCCTGTGTCTGCCAGCTTTTTGCCCGGATGCCACCAGCTCTCTGCTTGGGTGGACCTGCAGGCAACAGGAGCTCGCAAGAACTTGGAATATACGATAAGAAACTAGGTGACGAGAAAGTCCGCTCACCTCCATGCAGGTGATGTCCTCCGTGTGGCCCACATAGTGCCGTTGTGCATTTTCCTCTCTGTCGAAGAGAACAGCCACGGCAGCTACGTAGTAGAGCAGCTCCCCGCTCGGCAGGACCCAGAGATTTCGCCGCGTATCGGTGCCCCGATACCCGTAAACCCACTCCAGCTGCAGCTTCTTGTCCGGGGGCGAGTTGTCCACCGGCGGCAGGTGGGAGGGTGGGTAAAAGGAGCGCCTCAGCCCTCTGATCGTAACCCTGGCCGGCTCGTCGCGCAGCACCTCCACCACGCTGTAATCTGTTGGGGGAACGGCGGTTCGTTTGATTCTTCGCTGATCTAAGGCCGTGTCGGTGTTGGAGAATGGATCAGTGAAGCGATATGGAGAACCGTTTACTCGGACGACGTCAGAGTCGGGGGCGTAGAGGGCGCGGGGCCTGCTCTTGCTGCGCGCTCTCCTTTGGCGACCTATGTCCTCCACCACCGTCGGGGGCCCCCTGGACCTGGACCTCCTGGCCGGGGACGCGGTAACCGCGCCAGCCACCCCCATCCCCATCCCGGAGCCTGTGCCCAGGTAAAACGTGTCCACGTCGGCGAACTCGTTCCTTAGCTGAGAGAAACTCCTCACCTGGCAACGAGTAATCACTTTCTCATTACAGAGATGCATGAAATATCCTTGCCGCTATCACGGACGCGATCGATATCACCTACACCGGGCGGTCTGTACCGAACACGTGGGGAGGCCATGCTGTTTTAACATTCATTTTAATCAATCAACCGGGGACATTCTCTCGCGCAAGGATCGTATCTCGAGCGTCACCGTTCACGTAGGTAGCCGACGGAGGTGTGCGCGAGGGTGATATACAAGGCGGCCAAATGCTCGCTAAGGAAAATTGGCCGATTTGAAATTCATATACGGTCGTGACCTGAAAAGATGGATCTCTGACCTTTCTCCCGCAGGGCTCCGACCCACTTAGGGCTGCCCCCCTCCCCCTCTCTACGTACAATCTGCCCTGACGCTAGATAGATATTTGAATCAGAAAGGACAGCGTAGATGTTGACGCAGAACGAGAGAAATAGAAACACTGCCACGCTTAAATTTCTTGCCATTTTTACGATTGGAAGATATAGGAACGATCCAAGACGATTCATGAGAGATTTAAGCGGCGACCCGATTCCATACAGAGTCGAGGAGCCGACCCCGATACCGTCACGCTTCGTTTCGACGCCTCGCCCCCACCTCCTCCCCGCCGCTGCCATGCATATTTATGGACAAACATTATTCAAGCAGATTTTATAAGTGCGATGGCGAGCCGATGTCTTCGATTTGCATAAATCGCTGATAAACTTTCGAGTCGCCCACGTTTCCAGTGGGCACGTATCGATCATGCGCCGCGTCAGTTTTGGCCACGTATCCGTGGGATTCTACGCCTACAGAAGGCTACTAGGCTAATGGCGCGATCGCTCTTGGTGCCGGCGGATGCGTTTACCTCTTGGCCGGAAACTGTGAACATCCTCTTGGCCCCGTTCATCTTCAACACCTGCCCGAGGTCCTCGAGCACCTCTTCGAACGGCTGCGAGGTGCGGAGGTTCAGCAGGACCCGGCACTGAAAGTCCAGTAGCAGATTAGTGGATAGTTTCGGGGATTCGAGAGGCTCGGGGGAGCGTATCCCCGCGACACCACCCTGTTCCGTTACCTGCACGGTGTGATCGTGGTTGTTAACGATCCGTATGACACGTCCGGAGGATGGCTTGCCGCCCCCAGGCGGTGGTGCTTCGTCGGTGATGGAGGCTTTTCGGCTGAGGCTCGCCACCGCTGGCGGCCTGCTCTGCCATCCTCCAACGCCACCTCCGCCCGCTCCGCCCCTGCTGCCTCCTCCGCTGGGGCTCGTGTACCAGGTGTTGCTCTTCTTCCCGTAGCTGGCCGGCTGGTGAAACAGAGAAAGGGATCGGTTAGCGCGTGTACCCGCCGGGCGGGTGCTGGGCGGAGGAGGAAGGGGGGAGGATCGGGGACCTGCAGCATGTCGGCCGGCAGCGATATCACTTCGAACGAGTCGCTCATCAACACGACGAAGCTGTCGCAGCCCTCCCAGGACTCGGGGCCGCAGGATTCTAGCTCGGAGTCGCTGTAGGAGTCCGCGTTCTCGCCGCCTGCGCCAAACTCCGGCTCCAGGTCCGAGCGGGACGAGGAACTTGCCGACTCAATGGTGAACTCGGATCACTGGTGTCCACTGTCCAACGATATCCACCACTTGTCACGCTCCTCGCGCCGTTTCGCACCGAGCAACCGACCGGTTCGCAGGCCTCACATCTTTCAACCGGCTGCTGGCCACCCCGTAACGCGGACCTTGCCAGCGCAACAACGAGCGGGCAACAGCGCGGCAGGCGCGTAAAAGAATGTCCCGAAGCTGGGAGACTCTGGACCGATCGCGCGGTTGGTGAAAAGAAGAGAGAATAGAAGGGTGACCTTGAGCACCCCGCGATTCCCGGAGGAAGATCGTAAAGGGGCCCCGCCGATGATTTGCGGAGAAGCGTGCGCGGCGAAAGGAACGGATCGCGGTAAGGCTGCGGCCACTAGGTGCAGCCCCGGCTGTGCTCGATGGACAACTGGAGGCGGGGTGTGTGCCATTGGGTTGGAGAACCAACCCCCGGGGGCTGCAACGTCCCCTACCCTCGCAGCCAGCCGTGTCTCAAGGCCAAACACCCACCCCCTACCCTCCCCGGCCCCCTCCATCGAGTCACAGTTGGCCGAACTACAAGATACGTAATTCTGCCTCCGAAATTCGAGTCCCCCTACGTCACAGATATTACTTTTCATCCCCTACTTATACGACCCCGCGGTTTATCTCCTCGCGTGTCGAAAGCGCCGTTTCATGACCGACTTTGTACCTACACTTCTTTCGCTCGACCTTACACGTAACACTTCCTGTCGCGTATTTTTAGAGTCATTTTTTTCCCCTCCAACCCTTTCGGCCCCTTTAGAAGAAGATGATGATCGACGGGCGGGAAATCTCGGTTAAACGAAGGGTTGATGGACACCCGGTAACGAGGACCGTGGGCGAGCTTGAAAGCTCCTCGGAATTAAGGATGCCCTCCCCCACGCCCCCGTTCCTTCGCGGAAATAGGCCTCGCGCTGGTACAATTAGCTTGATTGGTTAAATAGGGTCGATATTCAAAGCGAGTCGCAGCGGGGAAGGGCGCGAAAAAAAGTTAACGGGGCTAACGGTCGAATAAAGCGACTTATGAATTCGAGGCACGCACGTTGCTGCGCCCAGCGACGCGATAACCCTGTCATCCCTTGTTACGTCGATCCTTCTAGATTTATCGCCGGCTAGATTAAACCCGGCAGGGATTTTTATCGCGCCCCCCTCCCCGCTCCGGGCGAATTAATCACGCGAGAATCGGGTCGCTCTCGGGGCCATTAACTCTGCCGATTAATTTAAACGGGCTGCGGGGGTAGCTTGGACTCCCGGTCTCCGTCGAACGACAGCCGGTCGACCAATAACTGGATTCATCGGCTTGCAGCCGTGACGGCAGGGATTCGATGGGATTGGTATGATAATGGAAGCTCGGATTAACACAGGGTGAAGGTCGAGCCATCCCCCCTCCCCCACCCCTCTCTCATTCCCACACAAACCTTCCGGCAGCCAATCCTCCGTGACGCAGGCTTAACCCTTGCTGAGGTCGCGGATGTTTTCTTTCCTCTGCAAGTTCACCGTTGCCCGGAGGATCGTCCCCGACGTCACCACCCCCTCTCGAATCGTGACAAAAGGTGATTCTGCCGGATAATTATTCTAATACAGCCAATACCGCCATCAATGGCACGATCCCAGTTCGAATTACGCTAGCGAGATATTTAATAGACGCTCGTGACAATATAGCCCGAGTGACTGGGCTGCACGTGCCTCTTAATGGACTCGAGGCACGAGTCTCGGTAGCTGGACATCCTGCTGGTGAAAAAGTGCGCGGCCTCTGGTGATTCGGGTCAGGAAGAACCATTCGACGAGTCAGTGGAATTATTCAAGGGCGCTTGCCTTTAATGTATGCAAATGGGAAATCAAGAAACAGCTTTCGTTTCCCTCGCCTCTTTGGCCATTTCACTGCGACTTTCTTCGGGTTACACGCGTCTGTTAGAGCTGCTCCCCTACCTGGTCGATTCGATGGAGAGATTGGCTGTGGCGAAGCTTGAAATCTACCGCGACAGATTATTAATAAGCTGGTAACTTCTGAAAACAATCCCCCCCCCCCCCTGGAGAGAGATCTAATCGTGTCATAGCAGGGCGAAATTAGGGTTCAGAGGTGTTCACGAATATTGCGTGCTCGGGTTCCCTGATGGATCAATTTCAGATACGTATGTATAGTCTCTCTATTAAAAGAACACTGATAGTGGCCTAAGCAGAAGTTGCGACTCTTGGATAGCTGCCTTGGGAATACCTACCGGTCTGTTCAAGCTAGAATTCCACGCATTCGTTGGAATTCTTTTTGGTCGTTTCAGTTGAACGTTGAATGCCAGCGCCGTCAGAGGCGGATCCAATGATGAAATATAAAAATAGGGGAGACCGGGGTAAAGTGAACCTCGGGGCAAAATGAGCTTTCTTAATTTATTCTTTAACAATAGAATATATTTACAAATTTGGGGGACGTAATAAATGTGCATAAGGTAAATGTCCCCATTAGCGACCGTTTAAGAGTGCGACTGGTTCGAAATAGTAATTTTTTTAATAATATAGGACAATGTTTGAATAAAGTATGGATCATTATATTTTTTGAAGTCTCTAGTTTCTTGATCAAATTGATTTTAGAGTGATATTTGACTATTTATACAATAATTATGGTGAAAGTTATATTGGACCTGATGCCCCCTTTATTGACCAACTTACAATTTATCGATTCTCTGCTACAATAATGAAAGAAAATGAATATTTTCTCATTATTTTATAATTCTGTATATATTTCCAGTTAATTTGAGTAACTTACTGCATGGATCCATGTATTTTTATTGTAAAATTTGCCAGTTCAATGATATCTGTAGTATAACCTCACGTTATTAGAGTCTGTAAAATTTACATGTGAATTTACTTAAAAATGAATGTACGGCTACATAAATAACGTATGCAACTATAAACGAAATACCTCTAATAATAGTTTCTGAACTTTCTGGTTGATATTTTGCTTTCTGTGTTGCAATAAACAATATAAATGAATAATTGGTCACTAATGGGGACGCGGTCAGTAATGGGGACATTTACCTTAATTGTCAGTGTGATATTACACACATTTGTTACGTCTCCAAAATTTGTAAATATATTCTGTTATTAAAGAATAAATTGAGAAAGCTCATTTTACCCCGAGGTTCGCTTTACCCCGGCCTCCCCTACTATGAATTTAATTATTCAGGCTATAGTACCAGACAGAGGTGTTAAAATATAAATTCTAAAATCCTACGCGTGTACTCTCACACATTTTACTCCCCCCGAGGCTCCTGAATCCGCCGCTGAGCGTCACGGTCTCGCCGGAAAGAAGTTACGGCTGCTAAAGGGAGGAAGGAGAAGCAGGAGCCCATTCACGGATTCTATCGTGGCCCCGTCGTAATTCACCGGGCTGTCCCCTTAAATTACGATCCGCGAGTAGACCGCAGTCGCACGTAAGCGCGAGCCGATGCAAGGCCAAGGTCACGGTGCAACAATCTTCCCCCCCCCCCCCCTCCCCCAGGGAGGTATGCAACGCCGATCGAATGGAGAGCGCGAGGAAAGTACGCGTGGGTGTACACCCGTCAGCGGTTGGGTTCACCATGCGTGCTACAACCCTTAACCTTTTCACGCATTTACTCGGTCGTGGACCCCGCGAGTTTCTTCCATCTAGGAGTATGGAGGCCTTCGGCGCTTGGTAGACGGCCTGCGTATAGTGCGAATTGGTTAAGTGGTCTTCGGAAGAGAGTAATTTGGCGGAGTCGGCTTTATAGGAGAATCGGCTAAGGCGGCGGACCAATACTCGGTGGATCCGAAGATCGTGGGTTCGAGTCACGGCGCCCGTTCATTTCTCCTTGGCCTATAAATGTAAGAATCCTCCTGGAATCGCAGAGCCTCGGATCGGTTATTTATTTGTAAATAAAAGTAACAGTTTCTTTAGTGTCCGATCGAGATCCGATTGGGTCGCAGGTGTCTCAACTGGAAGTCGCGTTGCATCATCGATTCCAGGCGACCTCCAGAAAATCGTGTCCAGCACTTTCTAGAATGCACTGTGACTCAGCACATTGGGGGGAGGATACTACCCCCTTCGAAGGTAATTGTTGAGAATATTCTCGAGGATTTCAAGGTCCCGTGCTCTGTCACGCTCCCCTTCGCGCGGCCTTCGTTCCCTTGGTTCCTAGGAATCGCCGAAATGCAGTACGGTGGGAGGTTCCCCTCGGAGGAGCCGAAGCTACTCGCGGAGAGCACCGGGTGAATATACCTGCTGACCGTTTACCTCGGTGATAAGGAGCGGAGACCGTGGAAAGGTCGCGTCGCTGGTCTACCTCAACCCTTCACCTTTCAGGTAGGTCAGTCACCACCAGCAATTATCATTCACGCCCAGCGACTCATTCAGTTATCCTGTCGTCTACAAACGCAAACCGCTTTTGGAAGGACAAGATCATCGACCTTGAATCATTCCAAAAATCCAAAATTCCAATTGTTCCGTAGCAGGCAGACCGAGTCTGGCTTCGATAGAAAACGAAGAAAGAAAGGGAAACGTTCGCTACAATTCCCAGGTGCCCTTGATAAGGCAGAGGAGCGGTTGCCGCCCCTCGATTTTCGCAACAAAATCACTGATTAGGTAAAAGCTAATGCGAAGTCTGTAAAGCGAATATTTTTAAATATCGATGTCGAACTTTTAATTAAACTGGCGCTACAAAATGGCTTCGAAAAAGCAAGAGGGCCACTACACGCGCACCGCGTGTCTCATGATCCGACTCGTCCATGCCATCGCCAGGGGTGTTTTTCATTACAAGGGTATTTTACTTATTGAATTAGTAAAACTAATGTAAAAGCATGTCAAATTTTGAATTTTAACAAATGACAAATATTAATAGGTAAATATAATTGAATTAATAACGAAGAATTGTAATATTTAATATTTTGAAAGAATATTTATACATATTAATTCATAAATATACGAAAGAAAGGTTAATTTTCTATGTTTAGGGTATCAGCCTGGTAGCTGAAATTAGTTTATTTACATATTTATAAATAAATATCGTAATATTAAAAATACAGGTGTATTTTCTTTACCGTCATCTCAAGAGTTGCCCGCACCTCTGTAAAAAAAGTCGCCGATAAACACCGTTCACGTCGAGATCATCGGAGTGAATCGTTCCTGCTGTTATCCGGAGATCTGTCGGCGTTACATGAAGCCCCGATTTCTCGGGACAATCGTTGGATCGCGGTCGATATTAGTACCGTGCTGAATCGATGTAAAACTTGGGAATATTTCTAAAAAGAATAAGGGTCCCGGTACATGCATTCCACCAACTGATCCCGCGTCAACCCCTGCCCCAATTCCCAAGCAAACGCGCCACCCTCTGTCTCAGATTCGCTCCTCTGCTCCGCGCCCCCTTCGCCAACGAGCAAACGGATTATATTTCATTTGGAAGGCGACAGGCTGCTTATGCATGCGAGGGCCCGAAGTCGTAATTGACATATATTACAGAAGGGGGGTGCGTGACGAGCGAGCGTGGCACCTAAGAGGAGGGGAGGGTGGGGGGGCGGAGGCCGCGGCAGCACGGAGGGTGGTTGTCCTGCGAATGTTCTGCGACAAGCGTGCAGCGAGGGGGATAAAAGGCAACGAGTGCCACACGGGACGGGATGCCGCAGTGATTTACATATCGTCGATCGAGTTCTACGCCTCGTTACGTCGCCGCACGTGCATGAACCCCGTGAATACGCACCGACTATTCTCGGGAAAACCGTCCACCTGCCCCCGAAAATCACACGTATCGAATGATAGCGTGGTAAGATACCGCGACTGGAACTTGCACTTTGTGGCCCCGCGCCGATCATTATCGCGGATTGCACCAGCGCACGACAATGCTTCGCGAGAAGGGTTTCCAGGGAGTAGGAGAAACCACCGTTCTTCTTATAATTTTTCAATTTAATCCTTTAGTTTTTAAATTTAAAAAAACCGGTTTTAGATATCTACTAGACATAACACGTAAAAGGTAATTCATTATTTCATTAAAAATATTAACATTTCGACTTGAAATCGTCTCAAGCACAGACATATTGTAGTAACAGTTTACTGTAAAATTAATCTTCATGAGTTCATATTTGTTGGAGACAAATATCTACTAAATGAAATATAAAGATTTATAATTTATACTTTCTACGGCTTTTAGCTATGTTATTTTTTTTGGGGGGGGGGGGGGGGGTTGTATGCAGTATATTTTAGTCTCTTATATTTTTATAATTCCATAAATATTCTTCACTGTTTTATAATTATTTTTTTCGTCAAAATTGGAAAACCGGTTGGGCCGGTTTCGGGGGAATAATGAAGTTCGACAGCCGGTTGTTTGAAAAGTGAATTTTTGTATAAACCCTATCCACGAGGTCGAAGCGCTGCAGATAAAGGGGGACGCGGCAGCTTTGCCTTTCCCACTCGCGACTCCTTGATCCCAGCTATAATTTGCCGCTTTGTGAAACGATTAGCCGTCAGCCCGCGCATTTCCCGATCGCCGGCACGATAAAAGCGTCACGATTCGAAGGGGGAAACTGGGACTGAAGCGAATCAGAAGAGAGACGCCCCCAGGGACCATTATTCGATAATCCTTGGTATATCTTTTGCCCAGATCGGCGTAATAATGTCAATTAAACTGGAGTGCTGCGAGGCATGCACTCTCTTTCTCCGAGAAGAAACAATCCCTTCGAGAGGGTAGGACATATCGCGGAGATTTACGAGCTCCAGGCCGATCTACCGGCGCAGATATTTTTTTCGTCCCCTCGGCGGCGATTAATTTGCATGCAACGCGTGCCCCGAAAACGATAAGGTTGTAGCGAAATTTGGAACACGCCTCCCCCCTCCACCGATGAAATATCGCTGGTGTTTATCCCAGTTTCGTGCTTAAACGGACTTAAATGCAATGTTTTCGCTAATGATTTCGCGGGGAATTCGTCGAGACTGTGTTATTAATTCAGCGGAGCCTTGAGAATCGATAAGAATTTCGCTGGGACACGAATATTCGCTGCGGAGGGACGGGGGTGGCTAAGAAAAACGGGTGTTAAGTGTGGCCGTTTCGGTGACTTTTTTGGAGGAGTTATCAGGGTGACCTTTGTTCTCTTCGCTACTGCGCACTGTAGTTTCTTTTTATTGGGATCGTAAAGTAGCGAGGGCCAAATACAATGACACGATGCTTTCGCAATGGGTGTTATGTGTGCGCGGTATGAGAAATACGAGGGAGCAGTAAAACGCTAGGACATTGGAGTATTCGCCGGTTTTAAATTGGCCAACACGAAATGTCAATGTATGCGGGTTTGATAATAGATTAAGTAATTTTACGACTTGCTGTACTTGAGAAAAATCTTTGCAAAGTCGCGAAGAAGAGATATGGAGGAAGAGCGCGCGCATCTCCAAAAGGCCCTAAAATATTTCGAAAGTCCTTGAAACATATTAATTGCCAGTATGCCATTCTGTACTAAGGGAGGCCGGAGTAAAGTGGGCCTAAAAAAAGACTGAAGTAGAATATAGCTTTTCCTTTACAATAAAAATATGTCCGAATAAATGTATTAGCAGCAATGTTGCAGATTAACTAAGAATATATTAAAATTCACTTTATTTTAATTAAGTAGGTATATAATTACTAAGTCAACTTTATATTAGAACTTTTACAATACTCAACATTCTTCTGAAAATTACTGTTTTAAATAAGCTTCGTTTACTTTAACGGTAAGTTATAATATTTATACTTTTGTAGTAAAGAAATTAATTAATTTATCATCGTTATATTATATAAATTTATTACGTTACCAAAATTTCGGAATAAATAGAAAAGCTCACTTTACCCTGGTGTCCCCTGCTACTTTCGACTCCCATTGTAATATCGCGTCCCCAACTTGTACCAGTTTAAAGCATTTTAAAAAATGGCCCGTCGCGTCTCGTTCACGCGGCCAGTCGTATTGTGACTAATTTATGGCGACTAAATTACTCGGCCGCGATGTAAACGAGTGGCGCGAGCCTCGCTAATAAATTGTTATCCCCCGGCACGTGAATAATCGCCGCGATTGTTTCTTTCTAATCGCCGTGGCACATTTCGAACTCGGGACGATCCGTCACGCACGTTACATGCTCGTTCTTCATTTTCATATCGCGGCGAAAGCCACGGGGAGCGATAACGAGTCCTCCTTTCTTCCAGAACGGTCGACACGCTGCCCGTGCGCGCGCGCGCGAACACGAGGGTCATTCGTTTTGCTCCTGCGACACACGTGAATTCTTAAAAGGGATAACAGGCTCGAGAGGTTTCTCGAGAGAAATAACCAGGTCGAATTTCGTGTCGGCCACCGTCGTGCTTCGTGACGACTGCCTTCTGGAATATTCCCCCCTGTAAACGGTCCCTCTGATTACAAAATCCCCCAGATGAGGAATTAGTGATAAATGTCTGCGTGTTCCCCAAGATATTCTTCGTCTATAGGATTGCTTATCGCAGTATTGTGTGTCCGACTTGCATTACGCGACCACTCGAATGCAATTTTCAATGCGATACGCGCATTAAACTGCGCGGAACAAGATGGAGCAGATATGATTGATCTGTACTACTGGAGCCCTAGGAGCGAGGACCGCGCAAGCGGCCGAGGAAACGCGGGTGGCCTATAATCAGGCGCGTCACGCCTCCGACACAAAAATCTTTCTCTACCTTTTCGTACGTACGTGAATTATTTTAAGAATTAACGTTAATATGCTGCACAGATTTCTCAACGTTTAATTTAATTCCGCAAAATCAGCCCTCTCTTATCCCTATAAAAAATAAACACCCTCATTCGTTTGAATTCCAGTGGGAAAACAGGGAGATGAATGGCAGCGGGAAAGTACACTCGCGGAGGAGACATCGACGCCCGGATGTGTCGTTTCGTGTCACCGTCTCGCGCATCCTGCTCAAAAGACACGTGACATCGACATCGAGCATTCGACGGGCGCGTGTGCATTGCATACAGGGTGTGAAGCAAGTAACCGTCCCGATTCTCGCGGCGATACGACGGGAAAAGCTTACGAACAATTGACGACCGTTAATTAGTTATTAATTTGTTCGCTTCGCGATAATCCGCGACGGCCTTTAACGCGCCTATGCCCGCGGGCATTCTTCCCGCGCGAACACCTTAGCGGTGGCTCCACCAATTGGACACTGCGACCGTTACTTTTTCTACACCCCTTGCATAAGGCTGGCTCCAGGGTTTGCAGTAGTAATAAACTGTTACTTCCGACCGCAGTAGTGTTGCCGCTGCGAGAGACGGCCAGAACATAATTGATTGCGTCAACTCGCAGCGGCCTGTAATCGGTGGTATATCTTGCGGCGGGGCCCTCGCCACTTCCGTCGCTCCTCGACATTAATTTTTCACCGCGTTATCGCCGCCCGACGGTCAAATATACCGTCACGTCCGCGCCCGAGATCGAAGCTCGAGGTCGCGTCCAGGCTCGAGCACCCATTGCTCCACGGTCCAAACAGTTGGTCCCATCGCTGGCAAAGAAACGAAAGGGCCCTCTGCAACGTCAGAGGCAGTCGTAGAAACTCGGTTTGTGAATCGTCGCCGCGGGGAGAACTCCGTGTTTATTGATCCCTTGCTGGGCTGACCAACGGTCAATGAGATACGGTCTCTCCCTTGCACGCCGCCCTACGGCCCTGCATCGGTCTCCTTAACCGGAACAGCGAACCGACCCCCTCCCACCCACCCACCCCCCTGCCCCTCCGCGCAGCACCGTGATTCATGCCGTCTCGCAGGGGCTACGCAAGCGTGGAAAATCACGACGAATCGGGAAGCTCAAGGATGGATTAGGCAATCTTAATTCGACGTTAAATCGTTGCCAAACGATCGCGGCGCAAATCCATTCCTGGAATCGCGATAAACGGTGCCATTAGCCAGGGCTCGATGCATTATCACGACCTGAATACTTTTATAGCCGGCTGTCATTAAAAGCTTATCCCTCTGATCTGGCGCCACGTAACCGAATTAATAAGGGCGCTAAGTGGGTTGCCGTTTCGATCGTTCGCGCCTCTTAATGCACACCCTTTTCTCGCGCTGCACTGCAGATCAGATCGTTCTGAATGCCGCGGGGGGAGGGGGGGGAGGTTAGGTGGAGGGGGCTGAGCTATGCGTTCCGAGAGAGATGTTAGAACGGTGGAGAAGAGAAACTTTCGTCTTCGGACGAAAGAAGGATAAGGAGGGCGGTGAGGAAGGATCGAAAGCAAGGGGGAAAGAAAGGCGACTGGTGCGCAACCGCAGCCTAGCATTCAGCCAGCCCCCTTCAACCCCCTTCCCGGCCAACCCTGCGTCGCCACTCGCCCCCTCTTTCCGACCAAACGAAGCGTTCCTATCCCCACCCCCTCGATCGCAGATTCACCACCTGCAGACCTCCATGTCCGTTGGCCACGTGGCTTTGGTAAACAATGCTCGAATTCCCCGGCAGTGCGTTATCCAATTCGGCGATGGCCAATGCACCGTACGGCGATGCCTCGAGGTAGGGCCCCGGAGGTAGAGGAGCAAGGTGTATCGGAAAGAAAATTTGCCAGCGAGGATATCGATTCCCTCGTTGCTTTCCAATTAGAGAGATTAGAATTGGAATTAGAGGATATCGCTCGCAGCGGCCAGCCGACCCCATCGGTAGGAATCACGGAGCACTTAATATCGATTGCACCCTGTGGAATACGGGTCAAGGTGGGCCCTGGTACCACGTCGAGGACGAGGACGATGGATATATGGGTCGGAGAGGGCGGATTATCCACGCGCTCTCGCTGATCGGCATGCAAACGATCCGGGCAACGATAGGATCGTGCACAAGCCACTTTGCCGGATTAACGGTTGACCCAGCACGAGACGATCGAAACGACGCTACCGCTGCCACGCAGAAACGACGTGGACGCGGCTTATAGCAGCGCGATCCGCGACCTGGTCGCACCTTAAAGCCTAGAAATCAGGCTGGGGCGTGGGCCGCCTTGAACGCCCGGTGACGCAGCGGGGAGAGACCGATGAAACCGATCCCTCATAGAAATAATGAAGAGCGAAGGGGGTGGCAGGGCGAACTGAAAGCTTCGAGCGTTAATTGGACCAGTCTTTTTCCCCCAGAACCAATACCTGGGAGTGCCGGTGGCCCGCTTCTCCGAGCAAAATCGTCCACCTGCTTTCCCACGGCTCCGATAGTCTATGCAAAGTATCGCAGATCTTTAACTGGCGCTGGTCTGAATGGACTGCTTAAAGGAACACGAGGGATCGGCATAATCGTTGTTTCCAAGCAGCCAGGCGGATCGCGTTCGCGTGCGGCCTGCTTAAAGCCCGATCTGGGCCAGATACACAAAGATTGTCGACGGCAGTATACGCAGCTTTCTTATAAATCGCCGTATCGCGACCGACACGGCCTGCGCTACTACACCCTCCCGCTGCAGCCCCTCGAGATCGATGTGTGGACGGTTGCACACGTGTGTGTACGCGTGCCACCCTCCCCCCCCCCCCCGGTTTACGCTCGGCACGGCCCGGCCTCATGAATATTAAGAGTGTGTACCGGTTGCTTTTCACCCCTCTGCTTTCACCCCGCTTTAATTACACGAACCAGGGGCGACACCGCGCCGCGTCCAGAAGGATATTTACTTTTCGCGGCGGCGGCGGCCCGCGAGTCCTTGCACGCGCTGAATTATCGCCGCCGTAATGAGATCGGTTCCCTCTCGTTCGCCGAAGGGGGTTGTTAGCTCGGCCGAGATCTCATCTACACGTACACGCGACCACTCTCTGTCTTAAGGACCTTATTTCTTCTTCGTGCAATGTATCAGATCGAACGACCCAGTTTCTCCCAAGCTGCGATTAAAACCCCTGTTTTTCTCCGCCGTCTACCAATTTCAGGCGGCGCGCTGCATAATGCGATCGAAAATCCATACACGTCCGTTTCCACCGGCGGCTCGCGGGTACGCGTTACTGTCCCGGTAGGAGAGACAGTGGGTTGCCGCTTACCTTGAACGTTTTGTAGCTGGACACCACGTACGAAGCGCCGTCCTCGAGCTCGTCCAGGGTGAGCTTCCGATCACCGTCCATGGAGAAGATGTGCCTGGCCCCTCTGGGCAGGTCCATCCGCAGGGACAGTCTATCCAGAAGGGCCTCCAGGGAGCCGATGTCTCGCCCCGGCTTGAACCTGCAAGTGCACCAGGTCTCAAGCTCGCGTTACCATCGTCCCCTCGTTCGTGATACCGGCGGGGGGCGGTGGTGGGGGTGGCGGGGGGGGGGGGGGTTAGGATGGTGGATGGAATCGCGGGAGGAGGCTTACCTGAACTCGATGCCGGGGAAGTAAGGGTCGCCATTCTTGTAGAATGTGACACGTCGGGCCCTCCAGTAGCCGAGGTTGTTGTATCTCGCGGGCGCCGGCTCGTGTCGGCTCTTCGGCCTGTGCTCCGGCTGCTCCGGAGGCGGCATGCGGGGACTGGAGGGTCTGCTATGCCTCCAGAAGCCGGCCATGCCGCCTCCACCCCCACCCTCGTTCACCAGCAGACCGCCACCGACCGCCTCCTGCGTCCCTCCGCCCTCCACTTCCACATCCTCCTCCTCGTCGTCGTCATCCTCCTCTTCCTCCTCCGCCTCCTCTTCCTCCTCCTCCTGCTCCTCGTCGCTGCGAGCGCCTCCAACAGGCATCGTGGACGTCGCCGTGGTCGCGGCGCCGCTAGGTGTAGTCACCGTCGTCGCCGCCGCCGCCGCCGCCGCCGCGTTGCTGCTGCCTTCCTTCGGGGGGAGCTCGTTTCGTGGCGCCTCCTGCTCCTCTTTCTTCATTACACCTGAGCGGAGAAGCGGATTTTCAGGGGCAGGGCATACGTTCTTTTAGAAATACATTCTGCAGTTTTATCACGGAACTCCTTTCATCGAAGCAGCCAGCAGAACAGCAGACAAACTTCGAAGTCGATTTGTCTCGAAAATCAAGCGCAATATCGCAAGATTTCTTCATTTTATTCTTACCTGACTAGGTAGTAACTTTTTCTCTCGTGTCGCGCTTTATTTTCGAGAAAATCGATTTCGAAGTTCTCGACGCTGCGTCCAGTCGCGTATAGGAAAATCTACTTTAAGGGATGACAAACGATACGAGCATCCGATAGTTCTTATCGCAGCTCGAACGTAAACGTACCCTAAGCTCTGCAAGGCATCAATCCGGAACAGATTACATAGATGCTAAGGAGAATTCTGGGTATCCTGGACAGGCGGAGGAGTTTAACGATAAGCCAAAGTGTATCCTGCGATCCTATAGCGATCCCTCGCCGAGAGGATCGGGGACGCTGGCTACGTGCCGCGGGGGTGGTCGCCCAACCCTCCGCGACGATTCTAATCTCTTCGGTTAATTAGCTCTCTCACCTGGCTCCGAGGTAGTGGTTGCGGCTGCTCCACCGCCCCCGCTTCCGTCGCCCGCCGCCTCCTCGTACTGCCCCAGCCTGGAGCCGGCACGCAAGCTCGACTGATTTTCAGCGGCGATCATCGGCGCAAGGCCGCCGCCTTTCACCCCCCCCCCCCGCTCGATCTCGATGACCCGGGATGAGGCTGCTGCTCCTGAAACAGCCGTTCCGCCAAACCCTCGCCTCTCTCCACGCGTTGAACTCTCCCCCGGAAGTGCGTCCCTTCCTCGACCGTCACTCTCCCCTCGCGTACATCCCCTCACCCTGCACTATCGATTATCCGTGTCGTTAACACGTCCCGCGCCACGATGGACGATGGTCCCATCAAACGGACCAGCTTATTTGCTAGCTCACATGCCCAACCAGCAAATGGATAAGGGAAGTTGAATTAACCCTTCGCGGTCACGCGGAGTGTATCCCACCCCGGGATATGTATTTGCCGATATTTCTGTAAATTTTTACACCTTAATGTTGAGATTTGAAAATATCCTGAATTCTCACCGGCAAAGGTATCTTTTTTCGCAACCACTAAACGTCGTTATATGGATATTTAGATTTCTACCACCGTTTCTATTGGAGCATGATTAAAAGTTAGAAAATGGTAAATCAAAGATTTCGTTGGGGCGCAGTGAAGCCCGTGCGACCGATCTGCGATTACAGGGAAGCGCGACTAAGAGGGGTTGAAGACTTTGCGGCCAGAAAATGGCCAAATACCTCGCAGTGTATTAACTTTTGGGAAACTAATGAGAACCGTTCGCAGCGAAGTGTTACACCGAAATTCACGTTCCTGTTTAAGGTCCCGTGGAATTTCCACGCGTTGCACGCGGAAAGTGATTCTAGCCCGGATAGGAGAAATGCGCGGAAGAGTTGTTGCTCGTACATACCTCGATTGCGGACTGCTGAGGGACCTACTCGTTTCCACGAGCACGGTGTTCCTCTGCCCCGTGAAATCGCTTGTCAAAATTGATGGATCGTCGGGCTTTCCCTCTATCCCGGATTCAAGGTTCCCTGTTTTTGCGAGGACAGGGTGCCGGTATGCGGCGGATGAGCGATGGGAGGTGGAAAAAAAAAGGCCTCGTATATGCCGGTGGAACGTCCACGTGTCGCGTGATTGCCGGGGATTCCCGATCGATCGGCTCCTAGACGGTTACGATGCACTTTTATTCCGTAGCCTGCAGTTCACTGCAGATCAATCGATCGGGGGACACTTGCTCATCTTGCCTGAATTATTCGGCACAGTCAGCCGTTCCTACCACCCCTCACTGTCATTCGCACCATTACCAGCAAAACTTTTGGCCGCTACGTTAGAAGCTAACACAGTGCAGAGGCTAAGTAGTTTTCAAATCAACGACCATCTGTGATTACAGGTGCCTCCGGATCGGCCGACGTCAAGCTCCATCGAATCCTGATTCTGAGTCTTCGGCACACAACTCGCTTCACTGCGGCGCACCATTTCCCATCACTGTCTAATCCCTTCAACTCGGCCCGGCTACTCCCCGAGGTAAACGAAGCGCGAATATAGCGACACCCCTCTGCTCAACGTTTTCGAGTGGTCGAAGCCTAGGCCCGGCATGGCCGTGAATCAGTCTGGAGAAGAGAGGCGGAGGGAAGAAGAAGAGACCGGCTGCTCGCCCCGGCGGATGATAACGCGGCGGTGGCCGCGATGGTATACATATTCATGCGTCCTTCGACGATGGCGTCCCGACGTCGAGTGTGACGCTCGATGGGACAGCGTAGAGCCACGCTACCTCGGCGCCGCCGTCGTCGTCGTCTTCGTCGTCCTCGTCGCCGTGCCAGCTCTCCTGCCCGACGACTTTTGCCGGCATCGACGCCTGGTGTCAGTGAACCGACGCCGGCGGAACGAGCCACCGAACTTGTTGCACCCGACCAGCAACCTACGCGCAAGTCTTCCGCTTAGCAGCACCGCGGAAATCGCTCGATTTTCGCTCGCCCGGAGCCACCCAAGCGCCAACTTGCTTTTGGAGATTGAAATCGCTGGAATTTTCAACACTTCGGGGAATCTAGAGAAAAAGGGGTGTCAAGGGGTTGGAACAGGGGAGGGAGAGGGTGAGAACAGAGATGGTCATTATTTAAATAAAAAATTTTAAACAATCTGCCTATCGAACGAAAGTTAAATTTGTATCTTTTATTCCAACTCGAAATTTCTGTTTAAATCGATGTTTGCCCGTCTCTGGACGAAAGGGGTGAACTTTGGGAATCGATTCGAAGGCCTGCGGTGGGGAGTGTTGCTTGGGTGAGTTGGACGGAGACAGAGGTAATCCGAATAGATTAGTGATCGATGAATAAGTGCGATTACTCGGAGGGCATTGCGGCAGTAGCGCGGGAGACGGAGAAAAAAGAGACGCGAGCCGCGGGATATTGCGATTTCTCAGAAACGTTCGCTATTCAAACATCTCGCGCACAAGCGTGGCGCATTTCCATAGCCAGTGAAATCCGTTCGTGACGCTCGAAACGTCGCGACGTCCAGCCAATTATAATCGCATCGAGAACGTTTGAGCCGTGTAACGCGTGTCGGATCGACTTTTTTTTTCTCCCCGCGCCGTAATAACGGTGCGCATATACTTGCCCGAGTGGAAGTCGGACGATTAGCCGCATGAAGCTGAAGTGCTCGATGCGGAATAATTAGCTCGGGGTGCAAAGCTGCGATGAGCTGCGTCGATCGCGAGCTTAGGTGAAAGAATAATCGCCGAACTGAAATAATTTCAAGCAATTCGACCGGCCATCCTTCATCCCCCCCGCGCCTATTAACGATTCCCCGTCGCCCGCATTTCTCCGAGCAAGGAACACAGCGCCTTATCGTAGAGCAACCGGGATGATTAGCCGCATGAAACTTTTAAGAATTGCAGAATGCACGATATGAATACGAGATAGAAGCGTGGCGTGGCCACCGCGAAGGTCGGGCGAACTAGCGAAGCCAGGCGATATAATATTAACGTCGCACCTCCGACCGACTCTCTCTCTCTCTCCCCTTTCTGTAAAAAAAAAGAAATTGCAATTGAAACCGCGAGCGTACGTCGATTACGCGGGATTACGAGCGAGTGACCATCGAGAGCCCGCCCATTACGAGCCATTATTGTCTCTATTACAATATTTATTACGACTCTGCAGCGATACTAAGTTTCACAGGCGATTTCTACTCTGTATCGCGCCGGTCATCTTTTTATAATATTTCCTTGGCACGAGGAATAGTAGTCGATACGGGGAAGGGTCTGGCTCGCGTGCTCGGCCGGTGGAAGTTGGCTGACCAGATTCGTTCCTATACCACTTAAGCAATCGAGCGGCCGAGCGGCTCGTATATCACGTGTAAGCGTGAATCAGCGGGATTCGATGACCACCGAGTGTCTCAACTTTGCCCGCGGGCAGCTGGAAACTCGTCACTTCCAGCCCCTCCGCCTACGTGGCCCTTTTTGCAATTCTAAAATCAGAAGGAATGCCAAAGTGGCCGACGCTCGACGAGGGGATGGAGGGGAGTGCGCCACGGGCGTGGCCGGCTCCCCGATTATACAGTTAAACTCGGCAATTGTGATTGCCAGTGTCAGTTTCTCAGCCGTGGCCTCCGACAAGTGACTTTTCGACGCGTTGAAGTAATAGCTTCTAATTCACTGGAGGATTCAAGGATCTGCCACGCGTTTTCCAAGAAACGATCGCAGTTGAGCGTAGAGTCGTTGATTGCTCGCAGTGGAGGGGGAAGAGTGACAGAGATCGGCGTTGCGTAATATTATTCGACGAATGCTGGTTTCGTCTTTAGAACGAAACGAAACGTTGTCGCTCCAGAGATCTACCTATTTCGACTGCGAAACTACTCGAAGAATAATCGAAATATCGTACGGATGGTAAAGCGATTTCATCTTCGGAGCGGTGGGGGGAGAATGGCGTTCACAAATCAACGCTGTCGCCCTGGAAATCACCGCGGGCTCTATGAACCCCTAATGGCCAAGGAGGTCAACGAGTTTCGTGTCGCGGAAGTACCGATGCCCGAGTTAATGGCAAGGCATCGGGCGGAAAAAAAAGGGGGATGGCGACTTACAACGGGGACTCGAAGCGTGTACCAGTAACTTCTGACAAGTCCGCGACTCGGAGACGGTGGAGGAAAGGCTTTCCTCTGGTATCGACTTTGCGATAAAGCTCGGAAGGGGCCGTTGCCCGAAAGCCTCTGCTCCTGATCGCTCATTTTTCCCTTCCCTTTTACAAGCCCAGTCGTAAAGTGTCGTGTCCGATGGAGATAAGCAGTCCCGGCGATACCCGCCACGTTTTCTCTCGTAAATGTCACGAAGCGGGATTAATCGCGGCTCGTTATTAGGCAAACACGTAGGCGGACGCTTGAAGGGGTTTTTCGCTTCGTTTACACTTGCCGTCGAATCCTCCACCTTAGGCGACGCGCTTTTCAACTTGGGTATCTTGAAAAGCCCCGAGCTCCTACAAGCAATGGTCTCTGCACAGTCATTGAAATTAGCGTGAGTGGGCGCTGAAGATTGGGTCGACCCTTCGGAAAGGGCGGGTCACGGGGACGCTAACACGGATTGATTCCCTTATATGTTGTCCCATTAATGACGCAAGCCACGTTATCACTGCATATTACGACGATCTATGAGGCTGCTATCAGCTGCCATCTGAAACACACTTGGCGCTGTATCAAGTGATATATACAAGACCTTGCTCGCGTCATCGCGACAAAGTTTAGAAGTGTTCACATACAGACATGCATTTCGCCGAAAGAAGCCCTGATAAGCACGCTGCGTGGCTGGGGCCAATTTTTCATCGAGCATCAAGGAAACGTCATGTACATCATAAGGATTATCAAGCTCGCTCCGACGATATCCTTCGGTCTAAAATAACATTTGCGCGCGGATTTCAGGCTCCGCTTTGCCTGACCATGGAACAGGAATGATATTAACTATGGCCACGAATATAGTTGTAAGCATCGGGCGGGCCATCGGACTAAAACTCTTCTTCGTAAAGTATCCTTATCTGCCCACGTGAAGTCGCAATTAAGCAGAGTTCGAGGGAGATAAGGCAGCATGGAACTTTTGGTAATGTAATCTGGCTGCTTTGCTTGAAAGACCTCGGTTCCGTAAGTTTTCTCTAAATTTCGGGTAGGTAGGAGTTACTGCCGAGCCCTTTCTACGTGCCAGGTTCGAAGGACAAGCTCCTTGGGCCTTTGATGCCGTGCGTGCCGGAGATTTCGTGTCGTGGTCGAAAGTTGCGCGACACCGCCGATAAAAGCTACCGATCTTATCCTAAATAACGTTAAAAATAGCTAAAGAAGTTATCGTTCAATCTCGCTTGAAGGAACAGCGTGTTAAGGAGAAACGAAAGGACAGTACAAATTTATATGCTCATTTGACATTGTTATATCGTCAGAATACATTCTTCGTCACTTCCCCCGGATATAACAGGTCTTAAAAAGTATTTCGCATCATAACGGTGAAAGATATAACTTGTACCCTGGTCTAGGCGACGTGCACTTTTTACTGCGCCTCCTTCTGCATTTTAAATCGCTTGCGACTGGTGGTGGGCCGATCTCCTTTGTCTGATTGCCTTTTAACCCTACGACCTGCTTTCTTCTTCGTATTCTTCACTGGCGACGCGTCCGCGTCCTCGTCGTCGTCGTCGTTTTGCGAAGACATCTCGCCGATGATCTTAATCGAGTCAGAGGAAACGTTCAGACTGCTATCCACTACGGAAGCATCTTGCACGTTCATGCTCTTCTTCTTTCCGCGCTTCTTCTTTATTCTCGTGGAGCTCGCTTTCGAAGTATTCGATTCGTCGTTCCCCTCCAGCTGTCGTTGCTCGCCCGTTGCAACACGCCCTTTGCGCTTGTACTCGGGCAGAGGCACGCCGAAGTTTCGCTCGAACACTGCAACGAAGAAGCCGGTGCACAGATCTAGATCAGACTTGGCGTAGAGACACTTGTCGGAGCATTTGTAATTCTTCGAGCTATAATTCGTCCAGTTATCTTTAAACAGCTTCTGCGCGGGCACAAGCGTGTACGCGTCTTGAATAATCTCGAGAACTTCGTCTATCACTTGCTCGTTCTCTTCTGGGTAGATGGAACAGGTGCTGTAGACAACCTTCTTCACGTTGGGGAAGTTGAGGAGTGCGTGCTTCAGGAGGAGTGCTTGAAACGCTTGCAACTGTTTCAGTCGCTGTGGCGAACACTCTTCCTTGCCGAACACCAGCTGTCTGTCCGGCATGCCTGGGATAAAGAATTTCATTTTAGATAAGATTTCGATGGTTTATAGATTCACTGCAGCGAACAGGATTTTACCTGATCCAGAACAGGTCGGATCGACCAAAATATGGGTCACGTTTGAGTACTCGTTTGCGTCCAGAGTTAACGCGTCCGTGTTAATAGTCTCTATGCAAGAGGAGCTTGTCAATTTCACCTGTTCGCACAGAGTGCCGTATCTACGTTTATCAATTTCTACTGAAAAAATTTTCCTGCAAAAAGGCACATAGGAGAAGTGAAATTACCTGGAGGCATGGGGCCGTCCTTAAATTACGTAAGGGTAATTTTGGCGATTTCTTAACCCTCCCCTCCTTAAAATTCTTTTAAAGCTTCACATAATTCGTTTAACTCGGTTTCGGGAAATTTGAACTAAAATCAGTTGTCTGCGGCATTAACGATAGAATTTCTATCTATCGAGAATTGGATTAAAAATAAATATTCGCGACACCCCCACTTGCGAATGGAACGTTAACGTCAGCTTAACAGATCGTACCCTTCGTTCCTCATGATCGCAGCTAAATGCGACGATTTCATTCCCGGAGCTGCGCACATATCGAGCACTTCGGACCCAGGCTCCGGGTTCAGCAACTGCGTTGGAAGGCAGCTGGCCTAAAATCATCGTGTACAATGAAACGTTATCTGTATAAATAATCGTAGAGAGATTCACTGATTCCTACAAAGGACAGCAAAGGATTTACCTTATCCTGTAAAATAATTTCTCCGTTCTGATACGCGGCGTGGTTGTGGAATGTCGTGTCAGGTGGGAAGACAAGTAATTCCGGTACATGGAAGTCCTGCATAAACTTGGGTTGCGACAAACTTTTCACAGCCATCAGATGCGACGCGTAAGTGGCGCATTTCGGCAGTAGGGACCATCCTTCGTCTTGGAAGCTCGTTACCGCCTTGTGCAAGGGCAACAGTAAAGTGTTGACGCGAACGTACCTTGGCTTGCGAACTGAAAAAAATTAGATCGACTTTAGCTGACACGTAAAGGTGCACGATGTAAAGTAAAAGTCATGCTTTCTGGCTGAACTGTTTATTGTTTCATACATATTGAATTATTCTATCCAATACTGCCATTACCTCACACCATGATAATAATAGTAAAAAAAATATACAAATATATAAATTATATTCTACTGCATAATCGTTACATATGTAGATACGTTACTAACATGCTTTAAATACTAATATACGCGCAGTGTAAGCACAGTAGTAAACATTATATTCCTTATTAGTCAGAATTACTTATTTGCAATTAATCGATCTTTTTATTGAGGCTTTCTTTAGACGGCTGATCCGCGATCTCTTTAATCTCGGGGGTATCGTCGGGCTCGTGTAAAGCCTGATACGCGTAACAGAATATTATCAAGTTCACCGTGATCACGGCGGCGAGTACGGAAATGCAATTCGTCATGAATCTATCTACTTGTAGTTCAGCCTGTACGATGTGCTGAACCCCAAAAAATGCAGCGAACGGCAGGGTGAACATAGCCATGCTATACAGGGACAGGGTCCCTAACACCGACAACAGACTCATAGCTGGCGTCTGTTCGCTCCGATCGGGAGACGTCTCTCTCTGATGGGACTTGATCTGATCTTTATGCACGTAAGACAGAAGTCTTTTAATCCTAGACTGCCGACTAGAAAGTATTCGGTTGTTGCGTATGATCAAAACCATCAATCTGGATGCGCGATTCTGTTACAAGAACAAAGACTCGATATATCGGTGGCTCGATCCGGCTACTAATTCCGTCGCGCAGGAATGGCCCATCTCTGTAAAAATAACAGACATCCATTGGTAAGAGAATGCCAATCTGTTTACCTGCTTTGCTAGACGACTGAAGCGCTTCTACGTCTCTAGCGCTCCTCAACGCATCACGCAGCTGTTTCTCGTACGAAAGTATAGTTTTGGCGGGTTTACACTCAGTTTTCAGGGATTCTTTCCCCCAGAGCAATTCGTTTATCAGAACTCTCGCCAGCCACGGATCCAAACGAGGCTCGCTCAGCAGTATACCAGTTTTAGTTAACAGGTGATTCAGCAGGGCCTCTTTTTGCAAGGTATTGACGCTCAGGGAGTATATCGCAGATACATTCTACATTGCGAAACAAGCGTGAGGAGAGAATTAAACATATTATCAGGCATATTATCGACGATACAGGGATTCGGAGGAAAAACATCCATGAAAACCACGTGATTAAGGTGGAGTGGAGGTACGAGTAATACGCCCTCCAACCAGTCCAGGGCGTTTCGAATTCTTAATCATGAAACTCGGTCTGCTCTACTTGCTATCCCAGTCATTTCGTTCGATGCTTTCAGCCGATTACGCCGATTAAGTGATCAACTTACAGGATGCTTTTGTTCGTATATCAACGACTTGAGGCTGCCACCCTTCTCGCGGACCTCCTGGACGATCTTCGCAGCGGATTTATAAAGTCTCGGGACTTTGACGGAGTGCACGAATCCGCTAGGCATGTTACTGCATCAGAGACAATTACCTCAGAATATTAAAATCAACTCTAATCACTCGGTGCCGTATCAGTCGCAGTCAGCCGCAGTCGATATGCCTTTATGCCACGCGGGAAACAGCGGGAAATGCGCCTTGTGCGAACTGAGCGAAATAAAATTATACAGCCGCCATGCTGCTGCAAGGTGCGCCCAAGGCGGCAGAAACTTCGAGCACGATTTTATAATTAAATAAATAAGCCACAAAATGAGAAGCAACTATTTTGGAATGCGAAATAGATGCGCGAAAAAGAATCATATTAAAATATCATCTGTCCCATGAATTTTGAGTGCTTTTATTCGGTATAAATTTCAGATTATCATATCCCAGATAGCACAACGTCTGGTAAAGTCTTAAAGACGTCGAAAAGGCGGCTTAAAGACGTCGTAAAGACGTCTTGTTACAAATCAAGACGTTCAGACCTAAAATAGACATAAATTAGACGTCTCTAAGACGAGGTGTGCTATCTGGGATATTGGGCGGTCAGTTTGAAAGTATTTCAATGGGATTTTGTGTTTGGAAGATTTTATTATAAGAGGAAATATGTATTTCTTGTAGAAGATATATTGTTTTTGCTCGTGCTTCGAAAGAAATCTGCAGGCTGATTTCTGGGCAATCGAAACGTGGAAGGTGGAACCAGCCCGAACAGCGAGATATTTGAAAATCAGCCTTCGCTCTTCGAGCGTCACGTGTTCGCTACCACTTCCACCCACTTGGATGTTCTTGGATCTAATCGCTAGTTCGTTATTTTCTAGCCACGAGATGTTATGCGCCCTTTCACGCACGATCAGATTCACGTTCGATTAGAAATATGATACTAGAGGAATTGTAACCACTCGGTAAGATTGAATTCTCCAAAGCTTACCATCGAGTCTGCCGTTCGTCTCAGGTCTCAGGTTAAATCTCGCCCAGCAGTCCAAAGTGTATTTTTCCATTTTTTTTTAACTTGCAAATCTCGCGCCTAGGCGATTTCGTAACAATTGCGCGGCATTCGTTGGTTAATTAACGGGCAAGCCGATGCGCGTCCGAATCGTCGAAACCGAATAGAGAGACGTAAAATATTCTGTTGCAATCGCGTTCTACAGAACGTACACATCAGTTTGTTAGAATTTATAAATATCTCGTTTGATATAAGTGGCAGAACTTGGGCAACCCGTTGGACAACAAAGTACAAGTAACAATATTCTATAAGTGGAGTTTTTATTAAAATTTCAACGCAGTGGATAGTTTCCTCTACGTACATTTCGCTAAATATGTTAGGCTTAACAACGATACAGTGTCGTCCAATAACGAAATTGTAATAAATTGTTTTAGAAGATTCGGGCTAGAGGAAACGTTCGCAGTCTGATTTGTATCAAGATAAAGGACACTTCAATGACTAAAGACAAGAAGGTTTTATTGTATCGCTTTAAATGTTACTTAGTTCTTCCTACGCGTGAAACTTTGTGTATAATTAATCGCACGCACACATATCGCACAGATGTATAGAATTCGGAATGTGTGTGGACTTTCTTGTCGTTCGGCGTAAGAGATGATTTCGAACGAAACGCGTAGCCATACTTAGTTAGTTTAATGTGTCATATACGTGTGGCGAATCGTTAATTATATATCGAAATTCTGCTTTCTTTCTGTTTTATTCCCATAGCTATTCAAATGTACCCAAATAGTTACATTGTCGCTTAATACGTATGTTTATGTATCCGTCGAGTACCATTCGATCGCACCTACTTGTACATAACTTTCGCATCGAACCTCGTAGATTGGAGTTGTCGTTAGAAAATGTTTAATTGTTCCTTTTTTTTTTATGATTTCAGTTGATCCTGCATGCTGTGCACTCCATCGACGTCTTGCCTAAAGTATCGCACTGTATTATTTCTTACTTTGCCAATCACACTGTGTACACGATAAACATATAAGGATCTATGGCTGCCTACATCAATCGTACAATGTCCATGATTGGGGGAGACAGCCACTTGCGATCGACAGACATTAGAACAGATAATTCTCCTCTCCAGATATTTGTCAAAGCCAAGAAGAAAATCAACGACATATTCGTGGAGATAGACGACTATGTGCAGGACACTGTGGGATTCATGAAATGTAAATAGATATAAAGAAATCTCTCGTGTACAGGTCAGTAGCGTCCAATGACTACGATCGAATTATTTTTTGTAGCTCTGCAAGTCGATCGCAATATCGTTACGCTCGACGAAGGGCAGAGAATCGAGAGTTACGTCGACAAAGTTCACGCGATTCGAGATGTACTCAAGCGGGATCACATGAAAGTTGCATTCTTCGGAAGGTATACGATTATCATGGCATTAAGGGGGAACACCACTGTGACGGCCGGAGAAGTAAGCCATTTTTAAGAATTCTTTTCAGGAATAATTTACAGTTTTCATACAAAACTTTTACTACCCACCTTTAGTATGATGTCTTAAGAGACTATAAAAAAAAGATTAAATAGAAAACATACATAAATTTTAATATATTAATGAATCTACTAGACCCTCCACGCACGCTTGTCGAATCTGTAAGTATGGGAAACAGCAGGTTCGAAATCAAATTTCATTTTTTTCTTTATAAACTATATGTGCATAGTTTTCATTGCACGTACGGATTTCTGAAACAAATTATTTTAAAAATGTAAAAATGGCGCGCTTTAGAAGAAAAGTTTCGAAAATCCGCGAATAAGATGGACAGTTCTTCGAGCGTATTTCAAAAAATTTCGTATAGTTTATAAGAAAAAAAATGCAATTTGATTTCGAACCTGCTGTTCCCCATAGTTACACATTCGACCAGCACGCATGGTAGGTCTAGAAGATTAATTAATGCATTAAAATTTATGCATGTTTTTCTATTTACTCTTTTTTTTTTTATAATCTGTTAAGAAATTGTACTAAAGGTAGGTAATAAAAATTTTCCACGAACATTGTAAATTATTGCTGAAAAAAATTCTTACAAAGGGCTTAGTTTTTGCGGCTGTCAGAGTGGGGTGTGCCCCCTCAAGCGGCGTCGATGCCTGAACTAAGCACAACGTATGTATTGCAGAACCAGCAACGGAAAGAGTACAGTTATTAATGCAATGTTACGCGACAAGATTCTGCCTAGCGGCATAGGACACACGACGAATTGTTTTCTACAAGTAGAAGGGTCGGATAGCGGGGAATCTTATCTGATCACCGAAGGATCTACCGAAAAGCAACCTGTCCAATCGGTCGGCCAACTAGGTCACGCCCTCTGCAAGGAAAAATTGTGCGAGAGCCATTTAGTGAGAATATTTTGGCCAAAAGAGAAGTGCTTACTCTTACGGGATGACGTAGTATTCGTTGACAGTCCTGGAGTGGATGTAACGCCCAATCTGGATGAGTGGATCGATAAACACTGTTTGGACGCAGACGTCTTTGTTTTAGTAGCCAATGCTGAATCTACATTAATGGTCACCGTAAGTGGTATCGCATTCTACTCTATGTAGGTGCACATAATTGTATTATATTGAAAATATCCTGTAATTGCAGGAAAAGAATTTCTTCCACAAAGTGTCCACAAAGTTGTCCAAACCAAATATCTTTATTCTAAATAATCGATGGGACGCTTCCGCTTCGGAACCAGAATTCTTCGAGCAGGTATATATTGCTTTAATTTGCACGTATGACATACACATCTAAGCTCTCTTTCGTTTCAAACATTGTCTTCTGATGTATTAAATCAATTTGAAAACTACTCACAAATATAATATCTGAAGAATGAAACTAGTCTCTTGTAAAACAAGATTCTATATTTTCATTAAAGCTGGTACTACATATCAACGTTTCTACCCCTCGGTTTCCTTTTCGGGTACTAATCATTTAACTCGCGGGCGTATCGATACGTTCAGAAATAGATCTGTAAAGTATAAATTTATTGACACATTAGCTGTATGCAGTGGCAGCTTTACTCAAATAATTCACGTAATACCCCATTTATCCCTTAGCTGGTCAAAGAGCAAAAGGAGGTAAGTCATGCTACTTCGTCAACTTCAGATTTCATAGCCACACCTATACCTTTTTTTCATTATTTCTACATTGTTAACAAAATCCAACAATGCACTATGCAATTTGTATCGCGCACAAATTTTGTGGCATGGAGAAACTTTGCTGGAAGTCACGGTAATTAAGATTATCATTTCGAACGGCGCAGTGTTTTACTGTTTCTCTGCTTTGAATATCAGAAGGAAATGATGCGCATCTTGCTTCTGAATTTGTGCTTTCAGAGCTGTCATATATATTGTATTTATTTACGGTTTTATGTGTGCGTAGGTAAGGGCGCAACACCAAGAGCGGGCAGTGGATTTTCTGTCAAGAGAGTTAAAAGTTTACACTCCGAAAGATGCCGAGGAACGCGTCTTTTTCATTTCTGCGAAAGAGACTCTGCAAGCTCGCATGCAGGAGCAACGTGGCCAGCCTGCTCACAGTAAGCTCTTTAGCGCCTTTCACCAAACGATTATACGAACGATGCGTAATTAACGCATGCCAAACTTTCTCGCAGACGGCGCGCTAGCAGAAGGATTCCAAAATCGCTACTTCGAATTCCAGGATTTCGAACGAAAATTCGAAGAGTGCATCTCGAAGTCTGCAGTGAAGACAAAATTCGAGCAACACTCTCAACGCGGTAAACACATCGCCACGTAAGTAGTTCTTCATCGGTTCAGCTTCCATTTGTACGTTTAATTTCCGTGGCACAAAGAATAGAAATCGCTTGGGTTTCAGAGAGATTCGACAAACGCTGGATGAAATATTGGACAGAACGCAGAGGATGAAAAGCGAGCAGCTGTGCGTTAAGAGGGAGGTTCATGACAAACTGAATTTCACGGAGCAGCAGCTGATGCTGCTGACCCAGGAGATGAAGAACAAGATTCATCATATGGTGGAGGATGTAGAGCAGAGAGTTTCCAAAGCTCTGAGCGAAGAGATTCACAGATTAGCTGTGCTCATTGACGAGTTCAGCGTTCCGTTTCATACCGACTCGTTAGTTCTAAATGTGTACAAACGAGAGCTTCATACTCACGTGGAAAATGGCTTAGGTAATACTTGGTTTCAGCCCTCATACCTTCTGCCACGACGACACTCTAATTTGACGATTGTTGCAGGCTCTAACTTGAGGGCGAGGCTCAGTACCGCACTGGCGATGAACATAGAGAATTCGCAGAAGGAAATGACGGAGCGTATGGCAAGCTTGTTGCCGGAGAACAAGAGGCAGATGTCGTTGAGCATTTTGCCAAGAAGAGAGCCATTCGAAATTTTGTACAGATTAAACTGCGACAATTTGTGCGCAGACTTCCACGAAGATCTAGAGTTTCGATTCTCTTGGGGAATCACCGCTATAATTCAAAGATTCGCAGGAAGACAGAGTCACAAACTAGCCATAGCGAATTACCCGCAGGATGTAAGTGAGCTCGTCCGGCTGGTACTAATTCCTTACAGTGACAAAGATGCTATTAAATTTCTGGTTTCGTAGATGCCACCAGCGGTCATGTCGCCCGCAGATAGTGTCGATTCTGTAAAATTCGTATCAAGCACACCAAACTTTCAACAGCGATCAGACGACTGGTCGTTGGCTACTAGAATCGCGGTAGCATCTGTAACGTCTCAGGGTACCATGGGTGGCCTCATAGTCGCCGGTTTCGTAAGTACCCGAAGTCGAATTTAAGTTAAGTATTCAGTGGAATAATTACACACGCCAACTGAGGTCATCCATCCGCAGATGCTGAAGACGATTGGTTGGCGACTTATAGCTGTAACTGGTACTATATATGGTGCATTGTATCTATACGAGCGATTAACGTGGACTAACAAAGCGAAGGAACGCGAGTTCAAGCGTCAGTACGTGGCCCACGCTACAAAGAAATTGAAACTAATCGTGGATCTGACATCGGCGAATTGTAGCCATCAAGTACAACAGTGAGCGTCGATTTTTTTTCGTACTTGTTTCGTTAAAGAAACCACCGATCCGTAACGTCGCGACGGACATTTCTCTGATTGCAGGGAGCTGTCCAGCACGTTCGCGCGCCTCTGTCATTTGGTAGACGAAACGACGTCCGAAATGGACAGCGATCTGAAGAGCATCGCAACTACGATACGAATACTCGAGGAGGCAACCAGTAGCGCTAAAGTTTTACGGAATAAGGCTAATTATTTAACGAACGAACTCGAGCTGTTCGACGCGGCGTATTTAAAATCGTTAAACTAAGCATCGACCGACGCCTCTCTTAGCAAGTAATGCAAACTATTGGAAAAACGGGAAATGTGTCCTTGCATGTTGTGATAATCGATACAGCTCGTACTAGAATACCTACGCATGTCTGGATGAGTCCTCCTAAACAATTACATGTGCGTACAGCGGGAATGTTTTTACAAAAACGAAACTCTAGTCTTAACGCAGGCACCTTCGGCTTTTTCGAAATTTATCGTTTCAGACTTTTAATGAATTCGTCGCGACGCGAATAGATGATTTATTTCGCCTTCCTTCTTACGCTCATAGACTGTCGAATGAATTTTTCAACGTATTTTTGATTTTTAAATATTCTTTGATAATCTTTGTTTTCATTTTGCAAACTTAAATCATGAATTTTTTTTAAACGAATCTGTGAAAACCTGATTTCTACAAAAATCTATTACAAAGACGTGTAATTCTTCTTTATGTAGCGAATTAAATAATGCAATTATTAGATTTATTAGATTATATTTATAAGAGAGCTTACGTTACTGTATTAATAAATGGTTGTTTGTTGAATAAGAATTATGCTTTTTCTTGGTCATAAATTGATATTAGAAACTTGATAATTCTACACCATTCCAAAATCATTTTTTAAGCAACACTTTTCTCAAACCATTATCAAGCCTAAGAGATATCGAAAGTCTGTTCAGAATATTATGCATGGTTGCAAGGTCACTAAAAATTGACTTGCTCCAAATGTCCTATGGTCCGTAGTTTACGTATTTCTCGAAAACGAAACCTTTACGGCGATTTTGAATTTACCGTTTGAATTTCTCACTTCTATTTTAACAAAATTTCTTTGACTTTTACACCGATAATAATAATGCTAAAGGGAGAGGAAATGTCTCCAATATCCACGTTGTCACGTGACAGCTAGCAGAAAACAGATCTGTCGAGGTAAACGTAACCTAGCTAGTGTCAAAAAATTATAACCTGTCAAGTGTGAAATAAGGAAACTAGTTAAAATTTGTTAAATGTCACGAGTTTTTACGCCATACAGGACATTGAATTATTGTCTCAATTAACAAGGTAAGTCACCAAAATTTTTTAATAGACTATTTATGTAGAGCTTATAGAAACGAAAGGGACGCACAGGCTTGGATAGAAATGAAAGGGACGCACAAGCTTCGATAGAAATGAAGGGGATGTACAGGCTTGGAGATTGTTCAGAGAAGGTTAGATAGACAGAGAAGCATATTGTTTCGCACAAGTTTCTGGAAATTTGTCAAATAAGCTAAATCGACAAAATTTGTCAAATTAGCGTAGCATTAAGAATTAAGAAAATTATAGCATACCGCTTGCAATGTAGAGCAAGTCACATTATTGAAGAAAGTACGCTGAAAACGCATGTCCCTTGATACTTTTCAATCTTTTGGGAAAGATATTCCTAATACTTTATTAAAATCCACAGTAGTTCCCTCGATATTCATTAATTTTATTAGTTTCCCATTACCAATATTTCAATTCACCAATAAACATATTAAATTAATTCTATTCCAGCACCAATAAATTGTGCGTTAAAAATATTGGATCTCTTTGTTCCTTTTCGCTAAATTACCATTAGCATTTAAAGTTCCTCCAACAAGACTTTCTGTACTCTCACTTTCTTCGGACACATTTTACAGTCTCTACACTTAGTATAGCAAAGGGCCATTCTATATCTACATGTTTTATATTAAGTTGTAACTAAAATATGTGGTTTTAATATATTTACAGATAATGGAAGCAGAAGCGAAAGAGAAATTGACCCCACTGTACGAGCAAATGAAAAAAAAAACAAGCACTTTCATGTATAATTCAATTTTAGAGTTTTAAGAAATATATGTAAATACAAGCCGTAGATTTCTTATGTACATGTAAAAAGGGTCGTGTGCTCTCCTAAGGCGTTGGAGAAGTAAACGCGAATATCCTTGAGTTCTCGAATACGACGGACGCAATATTTTGAAATCATCGGGTCCATTAGGTTCTCATACACGGTGTGTATGAGAATGTGTGTACAGTTACACTCTAGAGTAGATAAACGAATTATGTTTACACAATTAGATCTCGTGCCGCGTGTGAAGAAGACTGACATATCTCTTAACATTAACAAATTAAAAATTTAATATTCCTTCGGAGAAGACAGCGTGCGACAACACACAGCGTTCTGGGTGCGTTCCACTTACGGCCAAATAGCCCACAACGCCCGTGATTTCCACTACATACCCGCGACCGTGCGGGCGATTTGCGTTAAACGATTAAAATTATGTATATTTTAAAATTTGTATTTAAATTCAGGCTGAGAACCTCCTCAATCGAGGATACAATTCCAACGTGCTTCTTGCAACGTGTTTCTTGCTTCATTCCAACGTTCTGTCTCGGAACATGTGCAAAAACTATACACAACGAAGCCGGCAAAGCGAGCCGCGTGCGTGAAGATAACGCGACGCGTAGGTTCACGCGAATATACAGAGTGTTTGGCTACTTCAGAGAGAAATAATGCTACGAAATGTCTTTTTCAGCACGCACTCGTCTCTTTTACGTGTTAGATATAATAGAACATGTTAAAATCATAGATCAGGGATAAAATACATTACGTCCATTGTAAATATTTCTCACACGACCTGAGAGCTCTAGAACCCCCATACCATTTGCATGTTGCATGCAAATTCTAAATTTTCAGCATGTATATTACAGGCTCAGATAAAAAAGTTGAAAAAGCGACTTTCGCTATTCTCTCCGCTATTCCGACCAATTGCAATTTTTTTTCAAAACGACGAATCACGTCGCTTAGTACAGTTTATCCTTCTAGCTTCTCAAAAAAGACTCAAGCCGTTTAGATAAATTTTAAAAAAGTCATTCCATTTTAAGGGGTGCCCCTATAATTTTGTCCGGCACTGGGTATGCATAGGATATGTATGGTTTATCCTATACCTGTTTGGCCAATGGTCAAACAAACGAATTTCTCCTTCTTTAGACGTATATCTACAGTAAAAGCAACCAACGAGAACGAATCTGATAAGCGCTGTTATTGGTCGCGCCTCCTGTATATCGTAAGGAATTGGTCGCCTCGTTTCAGGGCAGCTAGGATTGGCTGCGCTCCGTCAGATTCAAGTTCAAATAAATGTAGCGTGTATTTATTCAACCGTCCCTTGGTCGCCAGCAAGATCATAACGTTCCGCAAACGTTCTTTCGTACGGTTTGTCCACGAGAAGTCTGATCTATGTGTTTTCCCGGCGTTGCTAGAGTCAGAGAAACACGTTCACGTGTTAAATAAAAGCTTTCCTATTGTTATGAAAGTATTAGGTAATTTTACGCTATACAATTAATTATAACGACAGTTTTTACCTGTGACTGTGGCTGCGAGGGATTATCATTGCTTACTCTTGTATAACGAGGTTTGTTTTATCGAATTTGCTCTCACTAACGTTCGTACATAAGTTTCTTCTAACGAACAATCGTATTTGCAAATTTTCATGCAGAGTCTATATCGTGCTGTAGATTTTTCTTTCACAATCGAACCGAATGCTTTTTACGTAGACAGCGTTTGAACGGGGCATGAATGGTAGAATTCGGTTTTTCTATTTTTTCGTTTCAATCGCTTAATATATCGCGTGGATCGAGAAGTATTTGAAAGTTTGGGTAATGCATGTGTTGGTTTGTTGGAATATTTGACGAGCGTTCCTCTTATTTCTTGTATTTATATCGATTTTCATTGCGTGTGTTTGATAGATGGAATCGCGGTTACCGAAACCCAAAATTAATCTCCTAAATTCACTTAGTACAAGCAGCAACATGAAAATGGGCGACGAGAAAACGTCCGGTCGGACCGATCCACCTACGACTAGCTCCAGTAGTGTCTCGGAATCTTTGAAGAAAGCCAAGAGTACATTGAATCTCAACTCGAAATGTACAAACGAGAATAAGCCTCCACCGAGGCCAAATCTGAGGAGATCAAGAACCATGTCGTCGATCACTACCAGAGCTGGGAAAAGGCCAGCCACCACTGCAACGGTGCACGGCGAAATTAAGAAGCCATTATTTACTAGGCCCGCTATTAAACCCAGGGTACAACCGAGCGGTACATTAGCGGGTACCAGTACCAGTACCAGTACCAGTGCCAGTGCGACGAGATCCGTTCCAAATACTGCAGTCCGAAGGGTGCAGAGTACCAATACAGCTAAGCCCTCTAAGTGGGACTTAAAGGGGCGCCTTGCGCAGACGAATGACGCATTGTCTGATGTACGACAAAAGTATAAAGAAACCACGTCCAAGTACAACGAGCTGCAGACTCAAGTGAGCACTCTAGAAACACATTCAAAAATCTACAAATCACAGGCTGAAAAGTACGAGAACTTGAACAAAGCCCTAGACTGCGAGCTGAACCAATTAAAGGCGGAAGTGAGCAGCATTCAAGACGAACGCGAAGATCTCGCTAATCGTCTTAGAGAGTCTGAAGCATCGTTCAAAAATGTTACGGATGCATTGAAGGAATTCAAAGAGAAGTGTGCTTCGCAAGAGGCGCTCCTTTCGGAGCATGCATCGGAGATGGAAGGTTTGAGGGCAAGCCTCGAATCCGAGCAGAAGATGAATAAGGAATTGCGAACGATCAGTGACGAGCTCCGGTCTCTTGTCCATACAATGGACAAGGATCGGAGGACGTTACATAACGCCATCCAAGAACTGAAAGGGAATATACGTGTCTTCTGTCGGGTACGCCCTCGAACCCCAACCGAGCTTGGAAAAGCGTACGTACCCGTGTTTATCGTGTCTGAAGACACTGGGATTTATTTAAATTATTATTATGTAATCGTTTTCTCTGTCCACAGAATGTGCAGTATGAATTTCACTGACGAGTGCACCATCGAGGTCGGTAAGTCTGACGGGTCAGACTCTGTGAGCTGCAGTGGGAAAGTTAGGGGAACTAGACAAGAATTCTCGTTCGATAAGGTGTTCCCGCCGACCGCGAGGCAGATAGACATTTTCGAGGAACTGGCACTTTTAGTGCAATCGGCGCTAGAAGGATATAATGTGTGCGTCTTCGCGTACGGCCAGACGGGCTCTGGTAAAACGTACACGATGGAAGGTCTCCCAGACGTAGAAACTGAGGGCATGATACCTAAAACGGTACGGTATCGTTTAGTTCCGCGTATAATCGTTGAGTGATTCAGCGACTAAAACACAAGTTCGAAATGTTACGTTACAGGTACAGCATATATTTCAAGAAATGCGAGAATTTGAATTACTGGGCTGGGAGTACCGGATAGAAGCCAGTTTCCTTGAAATATACAACGAGCACATTGTCGATCTCCTCGATTCGCAACCGAAAACACACGAAATTAGGATGGCCGACAGCAAAGGGCAGGATTTGTACGTCAGTAATCTAAAAATTGAAGAAATACATAGTCCCGAAGAATTACACCAGTGTCTACTAACAGCCCAAAAGAACAGGGCTGTTGCGGCCACTCAATCGAACGAGCGGTAAATATTTTTTCTTTCATATATACGGAAATTATCGTATAGATTCGCTAACTAAACATGAAATGCAATCTTTCTAGGTCGTCGAGGTCGCATTCGGTGACGCGGATCAAACTCATTGGGGTGCACAAGATGAAAGAAGAGGTTTCGATAGGGAACCTGAATTTGGTGGATCTAGCCGGTTCGGAGAGACTGCGGGGCGAGGAATCGGTGCGCTTGGCCGAAACAAAGAACATTAATAAATCTCTCGCAAACCTCGGTAACGTAATACTTGCTCTGTTGAAGAAGCAGGAGCATATACCTTATAGAAACTCTAAACTTACTCATCTATTGATGCCGTCTTTGGGTGGCAACTCCAAGACTTTGATGCTATTAAATATATCGCCGCTAGACGAATGTTACAACGAAACGTTGAATTCGTTACGATTCGCTAGCAACGTCAACAGCTGCAAGACCGGCAATGTAAAGAGAACGCGAACGGTTTTGCAGAACGCTTCGTGAAATGTATAGATAGACTAACACTTTGTTACCACAATTTTATTACCGTTGGACATGACTGATACTTTTAATTTGTAATTAATATTAATGTTTATGAAAGTTATTTTTCTAACGCCCGATACTTTTAATTTGTAATTAATCGGATTTCTATGAAAGTTGCTTTTATAACGCGTGACACTTCCTTTTCTCGGTTTTCTACAATTGGTACAAAATAGGTGTAAATAGTTTAATGTAAAATGATAACATAAAAGTTCGCATAACAATCTGCCCACTTAAGTTACGGGGCTACCATCGAAATTAGAGTTTCATTTTTAAGAGTTAAGGAGACTCATTTTAAAAGAAACAAAAGAGCATTAGCCACGATAAGAAGCATTGTTTCGAATAGATGCGCATTTTTATAGGTGTATCGCATGAAAAATGTTTTCATGAAATAATAGTTTATAACTATCACGATTTTAACATGTATTCGGATAATAAAACATTAATCTGACTTTTGGCATTCATCGATCACTGTTCGAAACCTGCTCGATATGTTCTGTATCTCGTGGCATAAATTATTAAAATTTCAAATAAAAAACGTTCGTGCGAATAAGATTGTTTTTATTAAGGCGACGTTCATATAATAACTATTTGTAAGTTGATTTTATAGTTATAAGGTAACTCGTGGATACTTCTAACATACATGGATAAAGAAATCCAGATCTTTGCAAGCTCGCCAGAAACTTTTGGAATTCCGGCGAAGAGCTAATAAGTCGTTTTCGCATACCACTTTTTAATTCAAGACTACTACTCGCTTTACACTCGTTCAACCATTTTCCATCGTTTACCACATATCCTGGATCCTGAGTAGCAGGATATTTCGCGAACAAGTGGCACGTACTTTTAAGGAGTTGGGCATTGAAATAACGGTACAGTTCGTAATTGTTGAATAGCAACAACGTGTAGCAACCTAAAGTAATTTCATGCTCTACAGTCCTCATACTCGCGTTGAATAAATACTTGATCTGATTTCCTTCCAAAGCATACTCTTCTTTCCAATTATGAATTAAAGTTGCCCTTAGCTGCTGTGCCCTTATCTCGCACTTCGCAATCAACTCGGATTGCAAGACACTTGGTGGATCATTTTCGTTTCTCATCTTTCTATCGACGATATTCTCCCGGCAGTATTTCGCAACAGCTTTCAAATACTTGCCAATCGAATAAAGATTATTAGCTCTGCGGAAACTCGTGTAAATGAGAGAATGCAATTACCAGACTGTAATGCAAGAAATTCTTTACTTACCTGTTACTTGGCCTTTCTATGTTTCTCTTTATGTGGTCATGTATACACAGAAGAGGCACCACGAGGCACACAAAAAGAAGCATGTAAATGCTTTGGAATAGAGCTTTCACCGCCAGCACGATATTACACAATTTACAATTTGTTGCATCGATATACGACAGATTCTCCATGGTCTCTGTCCTTATCGCAATGTTATATGCAATTCCAGAATTCCAATTTTGTTGGCAGAGCATCGCAGCTAGATAAAAGACACTGTGATTATACAGATACATGGGTCAGGATGGTTTACGGATTGCATACTTACCTTTTTGGGACAAAACGTCCGAATGATATATGTCACTCGTGCACAGAGCTATCCATAATCCAAATGCCCAGAGGAACAAGCTATTCCACGATATATAACGCGATCTTTTTGGGGCAAATAATTTCAAGCAACGACAGAGCATTGCACGAGAACGGTATTACTCGAAAACGTCCAACGTTCTCATTGATAGGTAATTATATTCAGACATTGTTTCCGTGTTCATTGCATGTTAAAGGAGCTACGTAAATGTTTGATTAAAATGAATTTTGCGAAGGTACCTCAATGGCGAATCGAAAGGTTACGCAGGCAAGAAAAGAAGACAATCTCCGGAGGACGTAATAGCAACAGTTTCAGGCCTAAATATTTTGTTGCGCATTGGTTATCAAATGTCAATACTTTTGAATCGACGGGGGCAGAAATTTGTATTATGACAGCCGTCTTAAATACATCCAGTAAAATTTGGAATGTGCAGTATTTCAACGCGACTTGACGCACTCACCCGTCAGCTCACGATCATTTCTAAATTGCAAAGAATGGAAGAGGAATCTAACGCGTATCCACGTTTGATGTGCAAAAAGGTAACCGCCGCCACGTCTCGAAATAAATTATTGCTCCGCGATAAACGGTAGCGATGCACGAGAATTGATGCGTTTCATTGCAGTACAGTATGCAGAATAATTTTGTGAAACATTGCCACTGCGCCCATCACGTCTTGTCCCTGAAAGAACAGTGCAATAGACTCAACTGCATCGACGAATGTTTTTCACACGAGAGCTGTAAAAAGAAGGCACCGTGCAATGCAAGAACGTGCAGGGCGCGTAAGAAATGCCTCGAATGCAGAGGAAGCAAATTAAGCGAAGGTATTTCGGTAGTATTAGATTGGTTTAAAAGGTACAATGAATTTCTGGTTTAATGTCTTTGGCTAGTTCAGACGGATTTAAAAGTCTCGAAATCCGCTGGTGCGAATATCAGCAGCGACGCGATCGGAGAAGATCCTGTTAAAGGGATGCAAACTGGATCTGATCGACCGAACTTGATTGCACAATTACCTGGCAGCTACGTTAATGATAAGATGATTAGTACGCACGTAGAGCTGAGTGAAGAGACTATTCCCACTAAAGATACTTCTCGCACTGACTTGAGCGCAAATACTCTGAGCATGAAGAATGTGCAACTCGAGACAGCAGCAAGCAGGGAAAGAAATCAAAGTGGAGTGGAATTGGGAGAAGTTAATTACAGCAGAGATGCTACTGTGGCGGACAAAAAGATGTTTGAAAGAATTCAGAAGGTTTGGCTGGAGCGGCTTGTTGTTTCATTCTTTCCCACGATTCGTGCGAGTTTATGTGATATGTAATTTTGTAGGATCTCTCGAACGAAAGGAAGCGCACGGAAGAGCTCGAGAAGAAGCTGAAGTCGTTGACCTGCAGCTTGAACTGTCTGAAGGAAGACGGCGAGCAGAGGGCAGCTTATTTAAAAGGTGCATTGGAAACGGCAGAGGAGCAAACTAAGTTTGCGATGGATTTAGCGAAACAGTCCGAAAATCGGTCACACTTAGTTAAAGTAGATAGGGACGAGCTATTGAACGAGATCACGAAATTACAAGTATGTACATCGAGGAGAAATCATTTTCATTAATGTCAGATTAATTAACATTTCAGCAACAGATAAGCGAAGTTGAGCATACTAACAAGGCTCTGACGCAAGAACGGGATAAACTGAAGAATAAGATGCAATCTCTGTCGGATGACGAATCTAAAAGGTAAGTTTCGTTACTCTCGCGTTGAAAAACAGAAAAAGTGTTATTCGCGTGAAAATTTATATAAAAATTTAGTCGAATAATGCCCAACTCTGATAAGTAAAAGCTTTGTCTCTCCAAAGTAAACAAGTTTACAATCTAAAAATCACTTCAGATATTAAATCCATGCTTCCATCGTACAAGGTGCGAAGAAGTTGAGATAGAAGTGAGTAGGATGAAGTCTGCGGTAAAAGAGAAGGAAGACGCTTTAAACAAAGAAAGGGCAGAGTTCATGGGTATGATTTCGGAGCTTAAAAACGTGATTAAGATACAGAAACGGAGGATATGCGAGGTAACGGGTCTGTGTAATAATCAACTGCGTGTATTACACGAGAAGGACGAAGAATTGTCTGGGAAGGTAAGGCAACGAATAAGTCCAAGTGCATTGCAATCGTACATTATTGACTTGCTATGTGTCCACAGAATTCAGAATTATCGCAAGTGCGGGGAATGTTGCAGTCGAGTGATTGTGCCTGTCAAGAAATGAAGGAGGAAATCGAAGGCTTGAAACGTTGCCTGTGCGAGGAAACGGAAGCATGCAAGTGTTTGCAGAAGGAATTGGAAGTTCTTCAAGAGAACCATAGCTCTGAAATGCGAATAAAAGAGAAGATCCTAGAGGAACAGAACAGAACTATCGCCAAGCAAAGAAAGGTAGCGCGTATACGTAATGTTTCGGACGCAACATTTTTAAAACGATTTAAGAAACGTTTGGTTTCACTAGTTGCTGAATGATAGCGAAGGAATAGCTGAACAAGCTGCCATTGAATTCGACCAGCTGAAAGAGGACTTGTACCAAGAAAAGCAGAGGAGTAAGACTCTGCAATTAACATTGGACCAGACTGATAAATTGAACAAAGCGCGTCTGTTAGAGTGCGATCAGTGTAGAGTTCTCAGAAGCGAAATAGAGTACCTGAAAAAGGAAAAGCAAAGAGCTTTAACGATCGCAAAATTTGCTTATCAGAAGTTGAACGGATCCGTGAAGGACTACCAAAAACAGCTCACCCGTGAGAAACAGCAACACAGGCACATGGCGTCGATTATTGAAACGAAAGAAGAGGAAATAGGATACCTAAGAAGCCAGATGTATCAGAGCAGCTCAAGGACTGTTAAGAAAACGAATATGAATTATGTCGCGTAATGTGTGTACTGACTAAATTTTATTAAAGTAATCGTTTGTGTTTATAAAATCTGTTGCAACAAAGATTTCAAGGACTCGGGCTTGATCTAATTCTATCGTTAAATATATAACAATGAGCATGGTGCGTTGTACAATGTATATTCTAATATGTACCTATAACGGACACTTTACAGATAATATACCTATGCATTTCCTATTAACAATTTCTTTAGACAGTCTCAATTACTTAAACTTCAGCTTGGATACTCTGACGCCGATCTCGAGAAACAATAACTGGATGTTTCGCCTGTACCATGCAACGTTGTAATTCAAGTGAGTCTTCCAATTCTTATCCAAGAACTGTTTATAGAATACTGACATGTCATCCGCCGTAATTAATACCTTTCCTTGCGCCTTCAGATCGTCTTGGAATCGTTTACGTTCCTGCGGCGCATATAGAGCTTTAAGAAATTTGATTCCATTATTCGGAACTATATTATCTTACTTCTATGAAACTAGCATTGTGCCTCAGCCAGAAATCCTGGTTCCAGAGTTGAGTAGCTTCTCTGGCCTCTCTATATCTCTTCTCGAGGCTCGTCTCATTCGGAGATCTCGCGAATATTATCGGTCTTAAGTTAGAAATCGGATCAGGTGGTCCGATGATGTCAGTTTCCGTCGAAGGGTTTAGGTTGGCGAACGCCTTCTGTGTAAAATAAGAAACATATATATATGTATATATATATGAAAGCGAGATTGTCAAAATTTTGAATAACATAATAAAGAAAGCACTTACCCCGCTACATAATCGTGCTACTCTGTCGTAACGCTTTATTTGCGCGTAATTAGATAATCGAGCCATTTCACATAGCGTTCACATATTTTAGGCCTCCAAGTGTTTTTAGGTTAATTACGCGATCGTTAACTTTTTGAGCACCGCTATTAAAAACTAATTAATCCTAAACGAAATTATGAGAAATGTCATATAGGAAAATACTCAAGGATCCATACTTTGAGACGGAACAGTAAAAGTACACAAGTTAATGATAGAAAATTGATAATTCATCAATTCTCGGAGGGAGCTGAATTCGCTAAAAGAAAGTAGATGGAAATGTTGAGATTTATTTGTTCATTTTGCGATCCGTGGATCCAAGTCTCTCTTAGAGAGTCTCTGAAAAATTAATATCAAATCGTTTTCAACGATCCAACCGTTTATTTATTGCTAGAAAAAGTGTTATAACAAGACGCTAAGGACCCGTAGTGGCGAAATATGTGAATTAAAGTAGGGCCGCCGATCATTTAGCAACAAGATTTGCCAGCAACTGTTCATTTGTAGGTAAAGAAGCGATTAAAAAATTTTCGAAGGATCGAGCGTTAGGTATTTCCTTTATCAAAACCATCATAATTTCTTACCTTGTCGGTATGTGAGTACACAAACCTGAAAATATGTAAGATTCTTTATTAACCCTTTATTCCACACTTCTGTAAAGTTACGCGGTGGTCACACTGGTGCTCAATGGACCCGGCCGATTTTTAAACAGCTACCGTACGAACTGTATCAGTCCAATCGAGTCCCAAAAATTATAATACATACATACTTTGAACATTGTAGAATATGGAATAGTCGCGTTTTAGTAAGAAATGAAATGACAACATGTACCAAAAAAAAAAAAAATGGAAAGGTGTAAAGTCCTGAAAAATGAACTTTTTCACTAAATCAATCATCCCTTTTATATTTTTCAATGAATTTTCGTACAGATTGTGGCTGATACTAATAAGATATATGTAGTCATAGTCCTTTTAGAAAATATACAGTTTCATACTGTGCGTTTCAAAAAAGGTATTTATTTTGAGATCTGAAGATGGTCAATTGTGGAGTAAAAAAACTCCTTCAATTTAGAGAAACAACTATTTTACTATTATTATAACGATTATTATTGTCATTTTTATTCATAAGAAAGTAATTTAACAATAAAAAAGAATTGAATCTAGTCTTCTCCCGCGCATTCGAAAAAAATATATTTACAGCCTTGCACATTACATTTTATTAAAGTAAATTTCTCGAATTAGAGTGGAATAAAAAAAATTTCATTATTTCGATAAAATCACTCTGAAAACCGATGCTTTTGTAACGGCTGCAACTCACCAACGAACTTTCTGATTGAAAAACTGGCGGTATCTACAGGAAGAGGAATCCTGAAATTTCCGTATAATGTCAGGTGAATGCTATTTCAAAGCCACGAACTTATCGGTATCAAGCTCCAAAGTTAAAAAGCGGGTCCATTGGACCCAGTGTGACCGGGAAGGATTAATACAAATATACATCTAGTACCGATTCCATTGACCTTGTAAGATCTTCCACGATCATGGTACACCATTTCCACGCTTTTGAATTATCATTTACCTATCTACTTTCCTTCTCTCTACTCTCTCTCTCTCTCTCTCTCTCTCTCTCTCTCTCTCTCTCTCTCTCTCTCTCTCTCTCTCTCTCTCCACAACAGAAAGCACCACAAAGAAATCTCAGCCTTCGGCATCTCCTCCGAGTGTCTACATTTCGCTAAAGTTTAGCTGCACCTCGGGGCAAGTGCAGAAAGTCTCGATGAACACTGCAGGTGAACACTTGAAATTTATTCGAAAGTCAATGAATACGTGAAAAACGAATTCCCTGCGCGAAGTAAAGCAAAATGTATACAATATATCGCTGCAATGAATAGATTAACGAAAATCTGTTTGAAAGTGGATAATCTCAAGGGTCTCGTGCGTTCGATTGAAGCATCGAGGAAGGGGTCGTCCTTAAATTACGTAAGGCTTTCTAAGGGGGGGGGGGGGGGTCGCGAATTTCTTACAAGGGCGGGGGGAGTTAGGTATCGCCTTACGTAATATTTTTTAAATTAATTTTCAATAAATACAAATTCTATCATTAATGTTCCAGAAAAGTAGTTTTAGTTTATACTTGCCGAAAGCGAATTAAATGAATTATATAACCCTTTAAAAGAATTTTAATAAATGAAAAAATTAAATGCAAAAATATTACGTAAGGAGGGGGTTGGAATATGAAATCTTACGAATTCTTATACTGAGGGAGGGAGGGGGTAAGAATTCGCGAAAATTACCCTTGCGTAATTTAAGGACGACCCCGAACGATGGCCACCGCGCGTTGGTGTTTACTGATAGAGAATAAGGAATCAGTGGTCGGCAGAGGGTGGAGGATTGTGGGATCAGGAAGCCACATAAGTGGGAGCCCGGAATAAGAGACCTCGGAGAGTCAAATTTGGCAAGATTCGCAAGGCGGCTGGCCACTGGCCAGTAGCGCAGAGGACCCGAGGATCGGATCGTGGGCTCGAAATCCCTATCGCCCGAGGCCCCATTTTCCACGAGTCCCCCCGAACACGTAGAAATTACGAAAGCTATTCCTAAAGCCTATACGGTACTACTTATTATTATCCACGATCTCGGAATTCCAGACAATTTCGTCCTTCGACCAGGATATCAATTTACCGACGGCGTAATGCATATGCTGCTCAATGCGAAGACCAGCAGTTGCCTCGTGATTCGCTTGTGGATACTACGGAAGGGCCAGACCCCAACGAACGTCAAAGTACGTTTGCACCACAAGTACGCGGGCTGATCGAAGAAGTCGTCGCCGTCGTCGTTCATCTCATGCGTTACACTTTCCATTAAATCACCCAGCGCAGCTTGTTCTCTCGAGCTTGAAGAACTCCTGCGAACGAATCAATGCCACTTAAACTGAAAACTGTTCCGCTAGTAGTTGGAATTGCGTACGGCAAATGCGCCCCGTGGCAATTGCCAGCCGTTTTACCAACGATTTTCATCCTTTCTAAATTGAAGAGCGAATCGCTCGGAGGCTATACCGCCTTAAAAATTATTCATACCGTAATTTTCGCCAGGATTACAAACGCTTCGCACATGGGTGACAAGTGGTATTGCTGCCGATTGACAATTCGCGAATGTTACGTAACCAGCAATTGAGATTGATTTTCTGACAATGCGTAGAACGACATGGTGTTATTAGAACAATTTCACTGTCAGCCGTAGATACGGGGCAGCTGTTTGAGGGAAACAACAGGTTTGGTGGGAAAGGCGGCAACCCGCGGTCCCGCCAATCGTTGTTTCTACTCTGCTCCGTTAACGTCAGTAGTCTAGCGCTCCTACTACCCGAATTCGAGGAGCCTCCAATGTACTTCTTCGGATTCTGATTCTAGTACCACTGGGGTGGCGGATGAAATGGTGGCTACGTCGCGAGAGATCGTCCCGTGAAAATTCTTTCTTTTAAACGCATCACGCGTGGTGAATTGAACGAAAATCTGTTTGGTCGATGATCCCCCTCCTCGCCCCGATTCTTTACCGAGTCTGCCCCCGATTTTACGCCAAAATTTTACAGCCCCGATTCAATCGACTGCTCTGCGTTCCGTTTCAGTTTATAATGCTGTTCTTTGCGTGGGGAGTGGATTATGGTCGCGCGGTCGAGTCCATACCGATGATGACCACGCAGCTGAATGGGATGGTGAAGCACATGAACGCTGTGTTCCAGCAGGAAAAGGTAACGGTCATTATAAATGCGATAATAGATTCGGCACCACTGAGCCTGCGGATTAACAAGGGAAATGTGCGCGGTGATAGGTGAGGCGTATATTGGAGTACATCAGGGGCGATTACGAAAGGCTGATGTCTCATCCGGATTACAAAGTTCTGCAGAGGCACGCGATGGAAGGAAGGAAGTACGTTGTATCTTACCTAGGTAAACCAATTGATCTCCAACTCTGAACACCTTCTTGGGGGGAGCCGAGTTGAACGGATGAGAGTATTTTTAAATGCAAATTCAAGGAAACTCGTTAGGTGGTCATGAAAGTTTATTTCAAGCATATACTTCAGTTTTCTTCTCTTCTTACAACGCCCCTAGTTTATCCGCCCCTTCTACGTTCTTATCCCCTCAACTCGCCCCCCACACACATATTTACACGTGTGTTTTTTTTTTTTAATATTCTTTAACCTGCGTCCTCTAACTTCGAACGACCCTGTCTTCGGCAAAGATTCGATCGATCGAAGGATAGGTACACCAAGCAGCGATCATACACGATTGAGATGAGCTCATCCCATTTTACCTTGGCTACAGGTATAATGGGCCCGTTGGTGTTCGTATATTTCACAGTGTCGTTCGTGCTGATAATAAGCGACAACGCGTCTAAGAACGCGACGGAAGACAAATACCTGATGTACGAGATACACTACTACTTTTTCGATGCCCAGGAACATTACGGTTTCACTACGGCACACTGTATAATTGCATCCATGGTGGCGCTAGTTCTAGTCATCAGTATGGACGTGATGTACATCACCGTCATTCAACATGCCTGCGCGCTGTTCGCTGTCACGGGGTAAGTATAGTAGGGATGTGCGGGTAATCGAATGTGTCGGGTACCCGAGCGGTCGGATCGAGTCGGGTAACGTCGGGCGGGCTCGGTCGGGGGCCCGGGACAGACGGGTAGTGATGGGACTCCGGAGTCGGTTCCCAGCGCTTCGAATCGTTCTCGAATGTCAGGCGACTACTTCGAAGCGCTTCGAACGTGATTCGAAGCTTAAAAGTCTTGAAAAGTCTTGGTCGGCTTCGAAGTCTCGAATCTCTTGGTTCGAAACCTCGGTAGGTTTCGGACCCGTCTTTACAGAATGCCGCCTGGCACCCCGTGGCGAGGACAAATTTTATGGCTTTCGACACTCGAAGGGGTTTGAATACCATTAAAAATTGAGAAATGTCTAGGATTTCCGAATTTCTCATCAGATCTTTGCTAAAACGACGCCAATCGATTCCTTCTGTTTCACCGATGAAATTAACACCAAGAACGACGTAATTCGGACCATAATGAAGGAAATTCCATGAAAATCGAATTATATCATTTGAAGCTGCCTTCGTTAAAAATAGTCCGATTTACATGAAATTTGATATGATTTTCATCGGAAAAACATAAGGAATCCATCGATGTCAGTTCCATATCCATACGATAAAGAATAAAGAATAAATTTCTTAATACGCTGAAATGAATATTTCACATTTTCACCCTCGACAGCGGGGCGCCGACCTCGAATCACTGCGGACCGCGGCCTGCGGTTGGCCGAGGATTCATACCTGTTTCAGAAATAAAATAATTCTTTATTCTTTATCGTATGGATATGGAAGTGCAACCGATGGTTTCCTTATTTTTTTCCGATGAAAATCATATCAAATTTCATGTAAATCGGACTATTTTTAACGAAGGCAGCTTCAAATGATATAATTCGATTTTCATGGAATTTCCTTCATTATGGTCCGAATTACGTCGTTCTTGGTGTTAATTTCATCGGCGAAACATAAGGAATCGATTGGCGTCGTTTTAGCAAAGATCTGATGAGAAATTCGGAAATCCTAGACATTTCTCAATTTTTAATGGTATTCAAACCCCTTCGAGTGTCGAAAGCCATAAAATTTGTCCTCGCCACGGGGTGCCAGGCGGCATTCTGTAAAGACGGGTCCGAAACCTACCGAGGTTTCGAACCAAGAGATTCGAGACTTCGAAGCCGATCAGACTTCGAAGCCGACCAAGACTTTTCAAGACTTTTAAGCTTCGAATCACGTTCGAAGCGCTTCGAAGTAGTCGCCTGACATTCGAGAACGATTCGAAGCGCTGGGAACCGACTCCGGAGTCCCATCACTACGGGTAGCCCGATTCTGTCGGGTAGCTCGATTAATTCGGGTAATGCGGTGCTTGATAAGTTGATATACATATTCAGCTTTTTTAAACAACCGAGTACTCGGCAAGCATGTACAAAATCTTTACATAATAAACAATATGTATCTTTAGAATAAGATAATTTTCGCGTGGAAAAATAATGCTTCTAACGGATTTATTCAAAATGACCTTCATTCGATACCTACCGCCTGTATATTAACTTTGTATGTAAGGTGCATAAGTTGAATTTTTACTTAAGGGGAATTCTCGCGTAACAGCCCCCAAAAGTAAGTAATAGGTATGAATATTCAAGTAGCAAGCGAGCGGTTATTCTCCTGTTCCGGAAATATCGTCACAAATACAAGGACAAAAAAGTTTATTCATATGCTTGTATAGTTTTCTTAAATACTATGAAATATCCAGATAAATATGCGTTTTTAAACATGTATTTAGTACTGCCATATTGAGAAAAGGAAATTTAATGTATTATTAACAATAGTTTTTCAAAAAAAAAAGATACATACACATCACTTACTTTTGGGGGCTATTACGTGAGAATTCCCCTTAAGTAAAAATTCAACTTATGCACCTTACATACAAAATTAATATACAGGTTGTAGGTATCGAGTGAAGGTCATTTTGAATAAATCCGTTAGAAGCATTATTTTTTCAAGTGAAAATTATCTTATTCTAAAGTTTCATATAGGTAAAGATTTTGTACATGCCGAGTACTCGGTTGTTTGAAAAATCTGAATATGTGTATCAACTTATCAAGCACCGCATTACCCGAATTAATCGATCTACCCGACACAATCGGGCTACCCGAAGTAATCGGGCTACGCGATATAATCGGGCTACACGACACAGTCGGACTACCCGTAGGCCCGTCTGTCCCGGGCCCCCGTCCGAGCCCGCCCGACTTTACCCGACCCGACCCGAGCCCGAAAAGTCGGGTACCCGCACACCCCTAAAGTACCTATAGGTACTAAATAGCAGAGGCTGGACGGCGGATATCTGAAAGTAAAATGAAATCGCCGATTCTGCGTGGGAAATTCAGATGGAAATGAACGAGTGAAAGAATCGCGGAAACGCCCGAAGCACGGCAACTCGGCGAACAGTCGCCGCGCTTCCCCACCAAATGTCTTTAATCTTCAATCTTGCCTCGTGCTCTCACGTAGGATCACCGATTTCGTTTCCCACCATCTGGTACCCAAACGTCTTTATACAATTTGCTGCTACCAAACGTGTCGATGATGCATCTCCGTTTCTCTCGCAGGTATCGGTTGAAAACGGTGCACATCTTAAACACGGATATCCTGAACAACGGCGAGGACATCGGAAAGTACAAGGCCGAAGAAATCTCGACTTGGCAGCAGGGGGAAGTGTATAAGAGGCTTGTGAACTGCGTTAGGGAGCACAAAATTGCTATAGAGTGAGCGGGTGCTGTGTACTATCGGCGATCAATTCCGTCATTCCTACTTAAACACTTTCAGCTCGTCTGCGCGCGTTGTCGATCTCGGGAATCCTTGTTCCGCGATATTCCCCTTTCTCTTTTTTCTTCTTCAGATACATGAAACTCGTCCAATTGGCGTACGGGAAGACGTTGTTCTTCCAATTAGCAATAGCCATGCTGGGCTTGAGTATATCTGGAGTATTGGTAAGTGTCCGAGTCGATGGGAAAATTGCTGGATGGTTCGTTTCATTTTATATACTGGCGATCTTCGTTCCTTTACCATTCTCCATTGCCTTAGATACTGATGAAAAAGTCAAATCCAACGGACGTGTTAAGGCTGGGGATCTGGATAACGGGACAGCTGGTTCACCTGTTCTTCCTCTGCCTTCCTGGCCAAAGGCTGATGAATTTTAGCGAGCAGGTGTACTTCGACGGGTAAGAATTAAGAATACTTTCTAATTGGATCGCGCGCCGCTTTATACTCTGTGAGCCGAACGATTAATGAAACTACGTTTCCTCCAATACCTTCCGCTTAGGCTGGACTGTACGTGGCATTTGTTGCACACCAAGTCCCGAGTTGTCTATCAGTTCATAGTCATGAATACTCTGACACCCATCACGTTAACGGCTCTGAAGGTGACGACGCTGAATTTGAAGACGTTCCTCACGGTACGTCTTCGATTTACCCGTAAGGTCGAAGCCAATGTATATTGGCCGGTGAATTCGTTTTCGCGAGCAGCGATCGAGGAGAAATCAGCCACCGCCATCTGACGATCGTGGATTTGTCAATTGGAATTGCGTGGTCCCCGAAGGGTATGGTGGAGTAACGGGAATGCCGCTCGGCTCCGCCTGAACGTAGCCGTATGGCTGTTATTTATTCTTAGCGTGATAGTTGTGTGCGTTACGATGCTGTGCGCAGACCAATACGAGATGAAGCTATCGAGAAAGAATCAATCTGCTGACCAATAAAACTCCTGATTTTTTTCGGAGCTAACGCACACCTATTCTGATCTGTGTACTTCTACGCTGACAGCTCGGTTTGGCCTACACGCTAGAAGCTCGGCACCATCCCCGCCACTTCTGGCTCACTCTTGTTCTGCGAGAGCGAGATGGAACGAGAGCGAGTCAGAAAATGTTGAGAGAAGGAGCACCGAGGCAGGCAGACCGTGTGGTGGGAGAATACCCCTCACGAAACTCACCGGCCAATATATCTGGCTTCGACCTTAGTACGTAGCGTGGAAATATTTCGTTCTGCGACGCTCCTGTTTCTTTCAGGTCCTCCAAACCGCCATGTCGTACTTCACCGTAGTATCGTCGGCGTTTTGAGCAGCGATAGCTATCTACGTAATAGAATTATAGAGTGTGCTTCGGTTATAATAAAAAGAGTTGTAGCCTTTTATAATCGGGGTTTGCCTAGATCCAAGTCACTGTTAATGTGACTATTAACCAAGGTTATTTCGAATCTTGGGCTTGCTCGGGAACTGACTAGCTTTTGCGAAAGGATACTCAAGACGAAATTGCAATGCTTCGAGCCGGGGATCCACCTGAAAGCTAAGCTATGCCAAGTTCTAAAAGATTAATTTCAACACATCTAGAAGCTAAGGGTGGGAATTCTTAGCCGACGGCCGAACACGGTTAGGAAATACCGCCTTTAAGCAAAGCTAACAATAAGTTATGCAATGCTATGCTAAGTTTGAAAAAAATTAGCTTCGCTACATTCTTACGGAACCATTTCCACCAGAAGCTAGGCCAAGCTGTGTTGTTTTTTCTCGGAAGCTATGTTGGCTCGAAATTCCCTCACGAGCGATTTTCCCGAAACATAGCTACGTCGAGCTCACTTTGCTTTCGAGGAAAGCATAGTTGGCTTCCATGAAGCTAATTTTTTCAAACTTGGCACAGCTTAGCTTAGCTTCCAGGTGGATCCCCGGCATTAATTTATAGAAACTTGTGCTGATGGAAAGTGCAAAGTGCAAGTAGGTAAACTATCGCTTACCTCTATATACTTATATATAAGTAAGTAGTTGTTTTATTATCTTCGGACGTACCTATATGTATACTATCCTCTGTCTATATTGGACGAGCATCGTGCAAAACACTTTTTACGAAACAGGATGAACGATGATGCATGCTATTGGACGGATGTTCGAAAAATATGAATTCTCTAGAATCTACGTGGAGCGGAGAGAGCGTTGCTTTACGTGTTTTCATGGGAAATCGGTGCACCGTTCGAAAGGGAGAAAATCTGCTTGGAACTGGATATTCGATAATACTCCATAAAGGGTTTTCGATTAGAAAGTACCGGTGGCTGCGAACGCACACACACACACACACACACTTGTTAATACAAGTCCCCGCGGATAGAACCAACAACTGATCAAGAGACCCAGACTTGAATGCGTATACGCTGAGCAAAGTTTACCGCGCACGAGTGAGGCATGCAGAGGGGTCGAAAGTGCCATGTGTCTTTCGTCACCAACTTCTGTACTTAGCTTAGCTTAGCCCACTCCGCAGTCGTAAAGATGGCATCGAAGGTATTGAAATTCAAGCGCGTGCTGATACTCGAGAGATAAGGGATCCGTGTTTAATTTGAAAAAAGGACGGCTACCCCTTTTCTTCCTATGCCCCTCCACGAAGCGTATTGCCGTTCCCCGCGAGTAATCTCGTGTGATTTTTTAATAAAACAGCGAGTCGGTCAGGTTGTATAGACAAATTATTCATTAAAATAGAGCTTCAAAGTCTATTATATGGTAAATCCATTATATCGTTAAAAATGTAACTTTTTTTATTTTTCATCAACTGTCTATGACAATATTAGTAATAGATTAAATTTCTTCGTGATTAAAAAAAAAGACGCACCTTCATACCTTCAATAATTTAGGTCATGAAAATTCATTTCTGAAGGCGGGTTTCGTAAAAAATCACCGAAAGCAGGAAACTTGGAAGATTTGTATTTTTTAAACGATTTCGAAACGAGAAAAATGAGTAATTAGCTCTCCGTAATTTCATATGAACTACAATTTATTTCAATATCATGAAAATCCGGGAGCACAATGAACTCCAAACTTCCATCGATGTGCGGAAGAAAACCGACAACGGTCGGCTCAGCCCATGCGCCTTCGCCGGCATTCGAATGACACGTCCACACTAGCATATGCGTTCACGCTCACCCTTTCTGACGTAGAAGCATGCGGCCATCGACGACGCGGCCCTGGCTACCGTTTCAACTGTCCACATCAGTATATTCGTGCGCGTTCAGCTTTGCTCAGCGTATACTCATTCAAGTCTGGATCCGGCTTCAGCAAGGCCACCCGATTTATTCACCACACCTAATGTATAACAACATACTTACCGTTGTCAGGGACATGGTCAGCGTCAGAACTAGCACCAACCCGCGTATCGAGTATTTATCATACCCCTTTTGAAAAGGCCACGCGCCGCCGATTATCATTAATCGTTTGCACAGCGAGTACGAGGGCTGATCGAAGAATTTCTCGCTCTGCCCATTCATCGAAAGATTATATATCCAATCTATCGATCCCGACAAACTCCAGTCCAGAACTGCACCGTCTCCTCCGGCGGCGCGAATTTTATCGGCAACGGTAGCCAAGAAACCGTGCTTCTCCGAAAGCTCTACGCTCGCTTCTAGCGCTCTGATGCCATCTGACCAGACTCTGGCTGCCGAGGTTCGCATGCAATATGCAGGCCTCTCGTCTCTGGCAGTGAGAGGCAATAAAATTGCTCGAGTGGCAGCAGCCAATTGTTTCACCTGCAACAAGAATTGCGCTCGTCAAGGTAGCAAGGGCGGGTCATCTTCCATCGATTTCTCCTGTAGTCGTGCGGCGGTACAGAAACGTAGCTGGTTTCAGCGAATGATAAATTCATACGCACCTTCTGAAATTACCGGCGCAGACGCGTCAAAGTAGATTCCCCCCGGGAATCGTCGACCGCTCAGAGGTGAAATTGATCCCTGATCTTCGATTGCGAGCGATAGCGGGGGAAGTGATTGTTCGAATGGCCCGTCCGCCGACCTCGGCGGAGTTGTGCCTCGCAACAACCGTGTCCAACTGCTTCGAAGGCAAGACCACGCGGAGGGTAGGGCGCTGCATCGCTATTCGCAGCGAAAATAGGGGAAATTTTTGGCGGATCGAATATCAGCCCGAGGGAAGTGTCTCTTTGGAGCTGTCTTAGCCCGAGTGCCAACAATTCCTTCATTATCGCTCAGTCACCGTCCTGTCACCGCCAGACCATTTAACACCTATTTAAGCGTTGCTCCTCGAAAGAAAATCTGCTTGGGCTCTGACCCTTTCACCTACCGCGCTGCGTTCTGAATAATCTGCTTCGGCTGAAGGATAAAATGTGTGTTGAGTTTTAGATCGTTAAGATGTGCTTCTCGTGGGGAGTGGATCAGGAGGCCGCGATCGAGTGTCTGCCTGCTTTATGCACGCTGGCCGTGATGATGATCAAGTACGCGAACGGAGTGATCCAACAGGAGAAGGTAAACCCTATTGTAGCTATGGTGAAATCTAGGGAGCGGGGGGGCGCAAACAGCAAAGATTGGTAGATAGAGAAAATTGATAATTAATAAAAAAACCAATACAAAAGTAAAACTTTTTGATAAAGCGGTAGGAAAGTGAGTAATAGCTACAACCCTACATGCTCGAATTTAGTATCAAACATAGAAATTCTATTTAAATCGCCCATATGATTACTAATTTTTTTTTTCAAAACAAAAGGCTTTCGTTATCCAACCAATACCACTCACTGCGAAAAATTACATTTTAAAATAATTATTTATAATTAAATACAAGGAGCGGCAGAAATGATTTTTGCCCAGAGTGGCGGAACGATGCGGTATAAATTCGTTACCGAGAAATGTTCGTGTGACTGTAGGTGAAGTATATACTGCTGAACATTAAAAACGATTCGGAAAGGCTGAAGGACCGCCCCGAGTACGAGATTCTGCACAAGTACGCGATGGAGGGAAGAAAGTACATTGTGTCGTTCATAGGTAAACCGTTCGAGTTCCAATTCTCCATTCGCTCCGTTCCGGGAGGATTCAATGAAACTGTTAAGGTTGTCAATTAATTAGGAGCTAACTCTGATTTTACGACTATTATATTTTCTATTCCGAGAAGACTGTTACAGGTAATAAAGGCAGTGTATTATAAGTGATACTTGAATTTCCTTGAAAGTAAAAGGATCGTTTATTCTGCTCCGGAAAAGTTATTGTATACTTAACCATCCGTGATCACACCTTCTTATAATCACAAATTGGTCACACGGGGATCACAGCAACCCCGTGTCGTTTTTCAGTTACCATTTTCATATTTTTCAGTGATAATTCTGCATTCGTAATACTCGGACGACCATGCCGTAATAGTCTTTTTTCTAGAAATCTAAATTTTGATATGATGAAATTTATAGTTGAAGAAGATCGATTTTCCACGATTATGGGAAAACGCGAGATTTTTTTCGCGATAAATCCCTTTTGGAAGTCGAAAATTTCTCTTGGGGTGCGATACACCCCGTGTGACCACGAACGGTTCAATATTAAGCATATTTAACAAACAAAACAAATGAAATTTCGTAAACAATTTAAAGTCAGGAAACTTCTTTTCTCTTTCCTGGAAAACTTGATTTTTGGCACTTGCAGTGTTTTCTACAAGGGCTCTTAAATAATATAAGAATATCCTGCTTCCGATCCCTTAAAGAATACTAATTAAAAAATATTCTTAAACTCATATTTCACCCTTAAATATCTGTTGAAAATTATACGATCCCCCCCAGAAGATTTTTTACAGCAGAGTTAAAGCGTTAAAACAAAAAACGAGATGATTTAAAAGTTCATTTACCAAAGTTAGCATTTTCATTCCTACCCCTGCGGTAAAGACTTGATCGATCTACTAAGGCTCCGCGAAGGAGCGATCCTCTAATACATACCTCAGCCGTTCTTCTTTTGGCCACAGGTTTCATTCTGACATTAGTCCTCATATATTTCACACTGGCAACCGTGCTAGTACTAAGCGACTACGTGTCCAAGAACGAGACAGAGGAGAAGTTCACCATGTACCAAGTAGAGTACTACTTTTTCGATGCCCAGAAACATTACGGTTTCACTACGCTGCACAGTTACGTTATATCCGGGACGATAATTCTCATTTTCCTTTCGCTAGACACAATGTACGTTACCTTTATCAATCACGCCTGCGTCTTGTTCGCGGTCACCGGGTAATTATACACCTCGCCTCGACAGAAACGTCCATCGACGCCCCGGACCACTTGGCCACTATTCTCTCATACGATACATGTTTCTTCTCTCCAGATATCGTTTAAAGACAGTGCACGTTTCTCACGCGAATGCTCTAGGAACGAACAAAGTCGTAGAGAAGCACAGGGACGAGGAAATTGGGACGGGGGAGCAGGAGCAAATGTACCGTAGGCTTCTACTCTCCATCAAGGAGCACAAAAGGGCCCTGGAGTAAGTGTACTCTTCGGATGCGTTAGCGTTGCGGCGAGAAACTCTGTACCTTTTTGCTCAGGTACACGAAGATCGTTCAATCGGCGTACTCGAGCGCCTTGTTCTTTCAATTGTCGCTGAACATCGTCACCCTCAGTGTTACCGGAGTTTTGGTGAGTCGTTTACCATATTTCTCAAAGACCACGATGAGTCTTTAGGCCGTTACAGTGGAAAGACCCCGTAATCTACGTGTATTGGATGCCACGCGCATATAGGCAGCGTATAAGCCTAAAGCTACAGAACTTGAAAGCAAATGAGAAACGCCGCAACATTCGTTTATTAATATTCCTTTAATTGCTTATTGTAGGAAATGCTCGAAATGACAATTGAAAGTGTAACTCTGTGTTTCCACCGTAATAGGGCCGATCAGAGCCCCCGAAAACACCTCGTCTGAATTATTTCCAAATTTTAAACTACTCTCTACCGTTTCCACCACCCTCAGGCTTTGATCAAGATAGCGAACATACGGAACACGATGAGGCTGGGGATCTGGATGGTGGGGCAGTACACGCATCTGTTCTTCCTCTGCCTTCCTGGTCAAAGATTGATGGACTTTAGCGAGCAGGTGTATTACGACGCGTAAGGCTATGAATGCGCTTAGTAACCGGGCCGTTTACCTTTATAGCCAATGGTTCAGAAATTGCTAATTCTTCTTCTCGCTGTCGACGCGTATGCTTAGACTGGATTGCATGTGGCACGTGTTGTACACGAGGTCCCGAGTTGTCTACCAGTTCTTAATCATGAATACTATCACGCCGATCACGTTGACGGCTCTGAAGGTGACGACGCTGAATTTCGAGACGTTCCTCTCGGTACGTACTTGACCTACCGGCTACCCCCTATTCGTTAAACGCGCGATAAAAGAGTATAGGCATGGAACTTCCCCTACTTCCCCACTATGCTGCAGGAACGTTGCAGAAACGTTGCTACACATTGCAATGTTACCGTTTGGTCACAGGTTGCATTGCAATTTTACTGCAACATTGTGGAAGTATTGCAGTGAAATATTTCGGGAATATTGCGCACACATTGTCATGGAATATCGCGGACATTGTGCTCAACGCCGTTCCTGTAACGTTCGGACATAATACGGACTTCTAAATTTGCACTGGACATTGCGGCACGTTTTTATTAGGTATAATAAATTAAATGGCAATAGTAGGAACACTGGCAGTAATTGGGACGTGTAACACTTCTTTACAAATATCTTTTGTTGCTGTATACAGTTTGAGTTTGTTTAAACTTTATAGTGTTGATCAAATAATTGTACTAATTATTTATATCGCATATTTTCCATGTTCACATATATTCCCTCGGAGGTTGCCTGTGGAATCTAAGACTGTATTCCACCCCTGACCCAGGAACGCTCGAAACACGGCAACTCGGTGAACAGTGAGTGGGTCAGTAATGCTGCGCACGACACCCACTCCACTGATCGCCGAGTTGCCGTGCGCTTCATGCCTCCCTCTCACGAAGCCCGCATCGCAATTTCTTTACTCTTCATTTCTCGTTCTATTCTCTCGTAGGTAGAATCACCCGTTTCATTCTCTACCATCTTCCTGTTTCTTTCAGGTGACCCAAGCCGCCATGTCGTACTTTACCGTTTTATCGTCGTCACTTTGAGTATCACTGGCTACGTGACGGGGACGTTTACGGCACGTGTTTGGTTGACACGGAATCAACCAGTCGCCTCTCCCCGTGACAAATCAACGACGCGGGGATAGATTTCTTGGGAACGGGGTGAAAATTGTAGAGTGTACTTGGATTATAATAAAGAGAGTTATATTCCTTGTACGACCTTTCATTCGAGTAACGATCTCCCCTGGATTCGAATGATCGTTATTAGAAATTCGAGAGGATGACGATTCAGTTCTAAACGAACATCGAAGAAAGCATCAGAGCTGACTGCATAGCTCTCGTGGGAAGGCAGTGTAAAATGTTCCGTGGAGGGTGCGGCAAGGGAAAGTTCGCGCATTGTTCGAAAGTAAGAAAATCTGCTTGGAACTTGGCTTCGCCCTTACGGTTTTGGTAAATCGATGTATTCTACCTAGTTTTCACCTTCGCGTCACTTGACGCGTTTCAAGTGCAAACAGTTGGAATGAGCTGCATTGGGAAGCACGCTACTTAAACGTACACTAACCACCCTGGCGCGTGAGAACGCTAGAATCACTAGGCTGCTCGTTAATTAAACAATGAGAATATTTACCACCGGTAATTCCATGCTTATACTTATTATCGTGATGAACGTGCATTTCGCGTATCGGTGATACACGCTCTGAAAGGGCCACATGCCGACCACGGTCAACAACCGTTTGCACACCGAGTACGCAGGCAAGTCGAACAAGTCCATACTCCGGGTTCACTGATAAACTGAAAAACTGAAAAACACCCACGCGCGAGCGCGTTTAACGTCACGTAAATCGCAACGACCGAGTGAGAAAAGAAAGTATGAGAATATTAAGGGGACTAAGTAGGCAGTCAGATCGCCCGAATATCAAGTATTTTTTTTTGCGAATTAATTACAAGCAGACGAAAGCCAGCACAAACATTTCTTATTAAACAATGTTTATTACTGTCGCGTAGAGTAAAAATCTGTTTAACAAATGGCGCCGCACGAGCTTGATTCTGCAGTGTTTTAGAAAAGGTGCGGTTGATTAAGCATTGATATTGAGCTTAATAAGAGAAGCTTAATAATAAAACTGCACCAAAAAGTAAGAAATAATTTTTTCCCCTATTTAATCTACGACTTGACATTTTGTTATGTCGGCGCCGCATCGTTTGCGCTGTGTAAATCTGGCGCCGACTTGAAAAAATATGAGAGTCGTAGATTAATTGAGGGAAAAAATTAATTTTTAATTTTTAGTGCATTTTTATTTATTTCAAGTCGGTTTTAATTTTTTTTTTATTTTTGACTGTTTAGTTATGCGCGTACGTACATGAAATAATAATAATAATAATTGGATGACAAGAGTCTTTGTTATTAATCAGAACTGGCAAAATATTGGGCTAATATTGATGCAATACGGGTTTCGAATAAAAAGAAATCATCAAAATCGGTTCATATGCTGAGAAGTTTTGCGGGGCCAAACATAAAAAAAGGGTCGAATCTATAACCTCCTTCTTTTTGAAGTCGGTTAAAAATAAAGATACAACGGTTTCCTTGGAATGTGTTTCGTCCTAGAGCCTATAATTCCGGCCTGAACCTCGGAAAAAAGAATTGAAGCAAAATTATTAAAATAGCAACTATATAGAAGAAGGCGATTTTTACGATAAATGTCGATTTTCGAGGTGCATCGGGCATCTGTTTTTCTTTTTCATCTCGGAAACCAAAGTTTTTACACTCTAATGTTGACCAAATAGAGGTTCTACTACGAATCTACTTGAGGTTCGGGGCAGAAAGGAATATATTTTAAACATGCTGTCAAAATTTCAAGTCGATTCGTTTCTTTGGAATCACTGCAAAACCACAGAAAATAAACGTTCACACACCATACGACTGGTAGCGCTGTCAATTTTTTTTTATAGTTTATAGTTTTAATAAACATTACCGAAAAGTACTAGTAGCAATTTGTATTAATTTCCTTGTAATTAATTCACCCCAACCCGCCGCAAAAAAATTGGCATTTTTACCAAATCTGACTGTGCCTAATCCCCTTGAGCAGACCTGGGACTGTGTCAGTTCATCAAACACGCATCCATCTTTTCGCGAACGCTTCTCTCTTGAAATCCCGACTCCTCCGACAATTCTTACTCGCAGCTGGAGCTTACAGTTCGCAGATGGTTCTACTCCAGAGAAGATCGATTCCCAAGCCTCGAGTAGCCAAAAGTTAACGTCTGCTAAATTCCGCGAATGTACCAGAAACAGGTGGCGTAAGTACTAACAGCGAACACGCTCGAGCAAGCACGCTGGCTCGCGCTTGCTTTCGACTGATCGGACAGTGCAATAAAGACGTCACCTTGCCTTTTCCGCTGTTCGAATTACAGGACGATCGGAGAGGCACTAACGGCCGCGGAATAAATTCAGCAACGTAGCCGGAGCTACATTGCTCTAGGAATTATTCATACCGCAACGTTGCACTTGGAGTAGCCGCGAGAGGAAATTGCTATCGATCGACAGCAGCCAATTGTTTCAGCTCCGACAAAAATTGCCCTCGTCGAGTCGAGGGCGAGGGGCCACCAACCGTTCGCCCGTAACAATTTCTCTTATAGCAGACTGGCATTATAATAACGTTTGCCGCCTTTAGCGAATGATAAATTCATGCGCGCATGCTCCGCCACCCCGTCGTTGGCAGAAAACGCGTGAATGCAGATGCACCTTCCGCAGCGTCCGCGCCGACGGGGACCGCGCGTTCCGGCCCGCAACTTTGTCGCCGCGGTCTTCGACCGATCGTTCGATTGGCCTGTCGGTCGACCTCCGCGGAGTTGCAAGCTGCAGACGAGAATACGCCAGCGGGAAAGAAACTCGATCGTCCAACAGATATCAAGATCGAGGGGAACTGTCGCTTGCGCGTTACAAGGGGTGCGTTCCGATTCACGCATACTGCGCATGAAGTGCAGAGACAACCGTTCCGTTTTAGTTACTGCGCGCAGTGGTGGTGCAGAGAATTCCCTAGAATCCTTTCACTTCCGGTGCAGCGAGCATGCAGCAAACGCAGAAATTCCGAGGTGAAGCAGTCACTGCGCGCATGCGTATTTATTTCTGTAATTCAAATTTGCAAGCAAAACATGTGTGGAAACCCATAGCCTAACCTGCCTATAGGACACGTGCATACCGCGTAGCACACGTGACGGCTTTAGAAAAATTCATTTATTTATTTGTAAAATGGTGCTCGTACAATTGCAAATAACTGTGGGAGACGAAGTATTGAATATCTTGGCGGAAGAAGAAGTAGTAGCAAAAGCAGAGAAAGACCAAAATGTTCTATTACAATTAATAGAAAATGCCAGACAGAATCCTGTGGAGCCTGGAAATAATATTGGAAAAAAATTAGGTTTGTTTGATTTTTTCTTAAAAACTGTTCAATATATTTGATCTCTGCAATTACAATATATTTACATAATATTTTAGATACAATTCAAACGTCATTTGTATGGCCAGACAAGGCAGCACTATTATTAATTGAATTATATCGAGAAAGGGAGATGGAATTTATGGGTAGTGCGAAGCGCCACACTGATTTGTGGAATGAAATTGCCCAAGTTTTACAAGATACAGACCCACAATATAACGTTAGTGGTGTGCAGTGTTCAAACAAGTGGTGTGGACTAAAGCGAACGTATAAACTTATTATTGATAAAAATAAAGAAAGTGGAAGTTACAGGTCGACGTGGGGATTGTTTTCAGTAAGTATACATTTTATACGTATATTACACATATTTAATACTAATGTTTTATGCTTCTGCATATATATGAATAACGAGAGAAAGAAATATTTGTTAGTAAATTTCCACTTATATTATAATGGTATAAATGTGGAAGTGAGGAGAAATTTTTAGACTCAATGCATGTCAGTGCAAAGCATTACATAAAATAATAATCTGTTCTTATTTGATTAGGCAATGGATTCACTTTTGAGGAAAAAAGCTTCTATAAATCCAATTGCTGAGGCTTCCAGCGACGGACCAGCACCTCCCACACCCTCAACCTCAAGAGCTGCAAAGAATGGTAAGTACACTTACAACTTATAATAATTAAAATATATGCAAATTCTATTACTATAGTCGTGTTCAGATTTATTGGCCGGTGAGTTCGGTTTCTCGAGCAGCGCGCGAGGAGAAATCAGCCACCACCACCTGACGATCGCGGATTGGCAGTCGCCACCATACCCTTCGGGGGCCGAACGTAGAGAAAAGGAGCACCGAGGCAGGCAAGCGATGTGGTGGGAGAATACCCCTGACGAAGCTCACCGGCCAATAAATCTGAACACGACTTTAGTTCATATTGTATATGTTAATAATGTATACGATTTGATTTTAAATATTATTTTTGGCTTAGTTTTATTATACATTATCCTGAAATTTAAATGTGTTCTTCCTTTCTTAATATAATTTTCTTTTAAATTTTATATTATTTCCAGGTAACAGAAAAAAAAACGTGGAAACGATTTTAGAAAATTTAGTAGACAATATTGGAGAAGAAAGAGAAGAAGTAAAAAGACGACGTACAGAGAGAAAAGAAGAAAAAGAAGTAAGGATAGCAGAAAAATCACGAATGCACGCCGAAAAATTGGCAGTCCAGAAATCATTATTAGATATATTAAAAACATTAGCTGCTAAATAGTAGTAGTATTAGTTTTATATTTTATTATCTTTTTTTATAGTACTTTATATATTTTATCGGTTTTTATATCATAATTCATGTTTTATTATGTCTTTTATATCAGTTTTATATTTTGTTTTCTTCTTTCACATTGAGCGCTTTATTAATATTAGATGTATGATTTGAGTGCGAATATGTGCAGGCTATTCCGCAACTAGTGGTACCAGCGGATTTTTAAAGACTGTTTTCCTCCTGCCAAGTGCAATTATTAGTTTTATATTTTGTTTTCTTCTTTCACATTGAGCGCTTTATTAATATTAAATGTATGATTTGAGTGCGAATATGTGCAGGCTATTCCGCAACTAGTGGTACCAGCGGATTTTTAAAGACTGTTTTCCTCCTGCCAAGTGCAATTATTAGTTTTATATTTTGTTTTCTTCTTTCACATTGAACGCTTTATTAATATTAGATGTATGATTTGAGTGCGAATATGTGCAGGCTATTCCGCAACTAGTGGTATCAGCGGAAATCTGATGACTTTACATGAAAAAATTAGTGAATCATGTAGAATCGCCAGAATTCCACTTGTACCACCACTTGTGAAAGACTCAGTAGAATATATAAAAAAAAAACTGTGATCATTGTCAGACAGTATTATAAATGTTACATTATTACATATTTTATAATAATATTAAATATAAATAAAATATTGACAACACTGATTTCTGTGTATAATAATTTATTATAACATACAGCGACTTTGAGTTACAAAATGAAGCACGTAGAAAGTGTTTCTCTGTATCTGTGTTGTAATATAACACGATGTATTTAATTATGTCATAAACAATACTTTTGGAGAAAATAAAAGATAAGGCATGTTCCTAAATTATCTCTCAAAACAAACAAAAACTAAAATATATACTATTCTATTAACACTAGAAAACCTAACAAGGCATAAACACCTTCAACAAGAATGTGTTACCTATAAAGAAAGGAGCAAAAAAGAGAAAGTACTGGTGATCATCAAACAATGTTTAACTCACAAAAAATACATAAAAGCAATAAAAGAGTATTTGGAGGCAATTTAAGTACTTAAGATTATATAACACAAAACTTATACTCTATCCTAGGGTAATAGTGCTAGCAATATCTATATTTATATAAAATTATGATATTACTACATATGTACATATATGATCACCTTGCAAAAAATATTGTTCATATTTCATACGGGCAAGGCATTCATGATCCTTATCCTTTTCTCATTTCCTAAATGTACCGTATTATTGTGGACAACAGGGTCTCTTTCATCGTCCTGGTCGCATACGTCAGCGGGCATTACATCATTTTTCATGACACAAATATTGTGTAAAACACAACATGCAATAATAAATTCCGGAATTTTCGTTATGTCTGTTAGTGGTAAGCAATCTAATAAAATTCGGAAACGAATTTTCAATTGCCCAATTGTTCTTTCTATTACCATTCTGGTTGATGACAAGCGAAAGTTAAAGTTCATCTGACGAGGTGTCAGATGACCATTGTGACGGAATGGCACCATCACATGTGGATGAATGCCATATGCTGCATCACCAATAAGATGCGAATCATTGGGGAAATACTCCTCTGGCATTTCCAGGAATTGAGCCACTGGAGAATTACGAAAAACTCTGGAATCGTGGACAGAGCCCACCTGTCCAGCGTAACAGTGTGTGAATAATCCCTGTGCATCGCAAACAACTTGCACATTAATCGAAGGATAGCCTTTCCTATTAATGTAACTATGTGGATCCTCACGGGGTGCACGAATCCGGATATGTGTTCCATCAATGGCACCTATTACATTAGGAAAGCCATATTTCGTTTCGAATTGATTCATTACATCTACAGCATTTTCATGTTTCGGCCAACGAATATAATCAGGCGCTATACAATGTAGAGCATAGGACACTCGGCGCAATGCCCGAAAAGCCGTTGCTTTGCCTATTCCAAACTTTGTGGATACAGATCTACAAGAATAATATGCCATGTGAATTAAATGCTGTAATTTTTTACATAACATTATATATGTATATATGTGTATGGAATATACCTGTAAGAATCTGGTGTAGCCATGAACCAAATGGCGATAAGTAACTGTTTTTCTTCTGATATCACCTTTCTACCGGCTGATGCATTATTTATCGCACGCAATCCAGGGCCAATTATTCCCAGGACCATCTCAAATGTCTCTGGGAACATTCTAACAAAGAGAAATTCAACCGATACAATTTAATGAAAACTAATAAAAATAATTAATTCTCTAATGATCACAGCTGCCACTTTTCTAGGTTATTATTTCAAAGAAACATCATCTCACGTTATTTTTTTTAATACAAATGTATAATTATGTACATATTACTTACCGAAAATGTAGCTTGAATAATGAGTTAGAATATCCCGGAATAATACGTTCTACATAACCTGTTAACTTTTCCGCTACTATCTCCCCACGTGTTTTTTTATTTATAATTAAGAAAGTGTATAATATTTCTAATTCTAAATTATCAGTTAATAAACTATCTTCACTTTCACTTTCCTCAGACGAATCACTGCTGCTGCTAATTTCAGTATCACTGTTATTTAATAATATCGAGGATATTGTAAACAAGATTTTTTTATCCATTGTAGCGTCCATCTTGATTTCGCATGAAACGCAGGGAAAAGCGTTCCGTTTTCAAGAACGCATGAACCGCAGTAACGAAACGGAACGATATGAATGCGCGCAGTGACTGCGCTGCGATCTCTGCACTCACTGCGTGAATCGGAACGCACCCCAATCCGTTCGTTGCCGCCGCCCTTTAGCTCCCGCTTGAGCATTGTCACTAGAAAGAAAGTCTGCTTGGGCTCCGCGGCGAGACGCGATTCCTCTTATAGCTTGCTTCGTTCCCGCTACCATATCCATCGTATCCACTGCTGTGCGTTGCGTTTCAGATTCTCAAGATGTGCTTCTCGTGGGGAGTGAACTCCGCCGTCACGATCGAGTGCCTGCCGCCTTCGTTCAGCTTCTTCGTGGCGATAATGAAGTACGCGAACGTGGCGCGTCAGCTGCCGAAGGTAGATATCGATGGGACGAGGCGCCGGATGGTTATCCGCAAGTGTCTCACGTGCCCGTCCGCGTTGCAGATCACGTACATGCTCGATTGCATTAAAAGTGATTACGAGCGATTGAAGGGTCTGCCGGAGTACAGTGTTCTGTACAATTGCGCGCTGGAGGGAAGAAGATTCGTTCTGTCTTTCATAGGTAAACCGTCTCGGTCCGGGGGACGATGGCAGGCTCGGATTAAAGGGGGGGCTGCAGCTAGGGTTGCCACCCGTACTTTAAAATAAAGTATCCTACGTTATTATAGGTAAATGTACTCTATACTTTTGAATAACAATAAAGTACGCGAAAATACTTTATTTCACAATTAACGATATTATGTGAAACGTAACGCAATGTTATTATATTCTATCTGTTCCCGCCACTTCAGCACTTACTGAGAGAGTTTTCTCTGTCATAAATGTCAAGTGGCGCTATGAAAGAAACAAGGCCTCCCTCAATCTAATAAAAAACCAATTATTTATATATTTCAATATGAATATTGAGTGAATTGATACCATTGAGACATTTCAAAATAATAAACTTTGTAATGCTAAAAGCAATAGAAAATATGTTTGGAAGAAATAAAAACTAATAAGATTAGAATGAACTTTTAATTCGTTGAGCGTACTTTTTTGTATACCTCACGAAAACAAATGTACATTATTTTTCTGTAAAAAAGTGGCAACCCTAACTGCAGCCCCGGGCCCCACCTTCAGGCGAGGACCCCGTTCTAAGCGATTAGCTCACTACCACCCCCCTCCCCCCGCTGTTCAACCACAGGGGGCCTCGAAGGTTTGATAGCCCTGGGCCCCAAAATTCAACCACGGGGGGCCCTCGAAGGTTTGATAGCCCCGGGCCCCAAAAATCTTAATCCGGGCCTGAACGATGGTGCCGCTTCGAGTCGCTCCCTCCGATTTCAAAGGCTACTACCTTTCAGACTTTATAATCCTATTGGCGACGATTTATTTCATTCTTCCAACTGTGCTGATCGTGAACGACATCGTGACGAAGAACAAGTCCGAGGACAAGTACATGGCCTACCAAGTGGAGTATTACTTCTTCGACGCCCAGAATTATTACTACTTCACGGTGGCGCACTTTTACGCCTCGTCTCTGATGGTGTTGATGTTCATCGTCACGTTCGACTCGCTGTACATCGTATCCATACAGCACGCCTGTGCCCTGTTCACGGTCACTGGGTAACTGTACGAGTTTTATCGACGCTAGTGGTCGAGAAGGTCCCGCGCGGTCCAGTGCAGCCGTAAGAAAGACAGCTCCATCGCCTGTTACAGATACCGTTTGAAAACGGCGCACATTTTAGACGCGAATTATCTGAGGGAGAAGAAAAGTATCGAGGCGTACGGGATAGAAGAGTTCTCGGTGGATGAGCACGAGAAGATACACGACAGGCTTGTAGTATGCATTGACGAGCACAGAAGAGCTCTGGAGTGAGTATATACCGTAGCTCCTAAGGTCCTGGGATCTAATAACGCCGATAGTGTCCCGGCTTTACCATGTAAAGCTAATTGCGTGCGTTAAGGTTCACGAGCCTCGTCACGTCCACGTACGGCAAGACCTTTTTCTTTCAAGTGTCCCTCAACATCATATGCTTGAGCATCACCGGAGTTCAAGTAAGTGAAACACGCGTCCCGATTAATCGTTTCAGCGCTGAACATTCGCTCGACAAACGCAGCCCGCGCTGCGAACGCCTCCGGTTCGTCTTTCCAATATCCGCGCTGAAATGGTTAATCAAGATTAAGGTAGTTGGGCTTCCTTGCAGGGCCGCCTTAACAAATTTGAGCGTCCTGGGCTAAAAAACTTTGGCGCCCTAGCCCCCAAGGGTGCAATTTTCTTCGCAATCGGTGCGATGCAGCACATCGCAACCCCGGCTCTCCGCCAAGGCAAAATTGAAAGAGAAAATGTCCTCAAAATTGAAGAGAAAAAAGCATTTCAACATATTTGATGCTTAAGTTTCCTTGGATCGCGGGCGCCCCTGGGCTATAGCCCACTTAGCCCATTGGTAAAGGTGGCCCTGCTTCTTTGTCCACTTGATGTTACACAGCTGACACTGCTGAGATCGGGGAACGTAACCGAGATGATGAGGCTGACTATCTGGATGATGGGGCAGCTCTTTCACTTGTTCTTTGTGTGTCTTCCTGGCCAAAAACTCATGGATTTCAGCGAACATGTTTACTTTGACGCGTACGTATACCGCTGCGCTTTCTAATCGGATCGCTTCTCCGTATATTCGATAAAAGTCGACCGGTAGACGGGTCTAAGAGTGCGACTGTTAATTGCTCTTCTTACTGTTGGCGCGCGCGCGTGCTTAGGATGGACTGCAAGTGGTACTTGTTGCAGCAGAGGTCTCGTGTTCTCTATCGGTTCTTAATCATGAACACTTTGACACCGGTCACGTTAACGGCGCTGAAGGTGACGGCGTTGAATTTTCAAACGTTCCTGTCGGTACGGATCGAATTACGTTCGTATACGAAATCAAGCGTTGGAGGAATATTGCTTTCGGCATAACAGAATTCTGCGATTGATTCGTGGCGTTATAGAAGAAGATTAGACGGACGTTTCTCTTTAGTGCCATTTTCTCGTACAGCGTCGTACGAGAAAGTTACAGGCGTATGAAAATTAGCAATCCCTAAATCAGCAGCGGGCGGCGGGTTGCCTGTCACCAGGCGCTCGCATATTTTCAAAGGCCTGCAGTTTTATTGTACGCAGCCAGCGTCGTTCTCTATAACACCGTAAACTCGTTAGCTCTGAATCATCTTCTATAATTTCTTGTAAATGAATGCATATTACTCACGGTTGCACTGTTGGTGTAACGTTTAAAAATCCGATTTACTTCCTTCTGTTTCTTTCAGGTTACTCAAACAGCTGTGTCCTACTTTACTGTTCTATCCTCGTCACTTTAAGTAGCAATAAAGCGTAGAGAATAAATCCAAGCTAATACTCTTGTACATCTTTTATTTCTTTGTTCTTTAATATATTATTATATCGTTGAAATCTCACACGGGAACATCCCGAACCCGAGAATTCCAAAAATTCTGAGACTTTGTGAATATGTAGGGAATTTCCTCCTGATTGCGACACAATTTTGGATTTTTGCCCAAATTCACTCTAACCGGGTGTAATTGACTAAAATAATTTTTTTACCAAATGATCGATCTAATTAAAAGCAGTAACTATTGTCATGAATTTTTTTTTCTATCTGGTACAGTTCGCGAGTTATAACACAAAATCGGAAAATAGCTGAATTTTCAGGGATTAATTTCATCCCTTTCGAGTGAATTTGGGCAGCAAAGCAAAATTGCGTCGTAATCAGTGGGATAATCACCTGCATATTCACAAAGTTTCAGAATTTTTGGAATTTTCGGCTTCAGAATCTTCCCTTGTCAGTCGAGTATTAAAATCCTTGGCTCCAATACATCTTGCCTGATGTTGCCCTGAAGGTTGCTAGCTAAATACATATTAATCTATATAATTAGGAAGGAGGAAAATGGGAACTTGTGCGAAGAAAGTCGTCCTCTTGTTTGTTCTTACACATAAGGTACGTGAGATTAAAAGTCTAGTACAGTGTAACTGGTGCTTCTTGGAATTGGATGCGATTGGATGTATGCTGTGTAATTGTTTCGATTTAATTCAATCAATGAATATATAACAATGAGTATGATACTTTGGAACTATGTATATTCTAATATGTACCTATAACCGACACTCTACGGATAATATACCTATTTATTTATACATACAAACGCATGCACCAAGTAGTACGACATTTCCTATAACAATTTCTTTAGAAAGTCTCAATTACTTAAACTTCAGCTTGGATACTCTGACGCCAATCTCGAGAAACAATAACTGGATGTTTCTCTTGTACCATGCAACGTTGTAATTCAAGTGAGTCTTCCAATTCTTATCCAACAACTGTTTATAGAATACACTGACACGTCACCCCTCGTAATTAATACCTTTCCTTGCGCCTTCAGATCGTCTTGGAATCGTTTACGTTCCTGCGGCGTATATAGAGCGTTAAGAAATCTGACACCATTCTTCCGAACTAGCATTGTGCCTCAGTCAGAAATCCTGGTTCCATATAGTTGAGTAGCTTCTCTGGCCTCTCTATATCTCTTCTCGAGGCTCGTCTTATTCGGATATCTCGCGAATATTATCAGGCACCCCGACGATGTCAGTTTCCGTCGAAGGGTTTAGGTTGGCGAAAGCCTCCTGGTTGAAATAAGAAACATAAATGAAGGCGAGGTTGCGAAGATTTTGAATTTGGCGTGTCTCCACGCCCATTTTCTTTATCAAAAACTTCATAATTTGTTACCCTGCCGACATGGGAGTACATCAATCTGAAAATATGCAAGATTCCCTATTAATAGAAATACATATAGTACTGATTCCATTGACCATGCAAGATAATTCCACGATCCTGGTACACCATTTCCACGCTTTTGAATTTCATTTACCTATCCGCTTTCCTTCTCTCTCCACAATAAAAAGCATCGCAAAGAAGTCTCGGCCTTCGGCATCTCCTCCGAGTATGTATCTACATTTCGCTAAAGTTTCGCTGCACCTCCGGGCAAGTGCGGCAAGTCTCGATGAACGCTGCAATTGAACATTTGAAATTTACTAGAAAGTGGAGGAATACGTGGAAGACGAATTTCTTGCGTGAAAGAAAGCAAAACTTATACGTATATCGCTGCAATTAATTACGAAAATCTGCTTGGACCCGGATAATCTCGAGGGTCTCATGCGTTCGATTGGAACATCGAGGAACGACGGCCAACGCGCTTTCAGCGCGTCAATGCTGGTGTTTCTATCGAGGGCTGAGGGGTGGGCTAATTCCTGATCCACAAAACGGGGCCAGATGACGAAGGATGCTAGAACAGGGCGATTCGAGTGTATCTATTCCTAATTTCGAAATTCCAGATATCATATCTGCCACTCGGAAATCCAATCGAAACAACGGACACTTTCGTTACGAGATAATTTCGCCGTTTACCAGGCCGAACAGAATTTACCGGCGGTGCGTAACAAATGCAGCTGCACATGAACAGCACCAGTTGCCTCCCGACTCGTTGCTGGAGCGTTTGGAAGGGCCAGACCCCGACGAACGATAAAGTCCGTTTGCACCACAAGTACGCGGGCTGATCGAAGAAATCCGTCTCGTGCATTAGGTACACTCTCCGCGGCACTCCACGCAATCACTCAGCGATAGCAGCAGAGAGAGAGAGAGAGAGAGAGAGAGCAGCGTCTTCGAGCTTGGAGAATTGCTGCAACCGAATGCCACCAACAACTACCTGCTCTCCGCTAGTAGTTGGAACTGCGTGCAGCAAATGCTCCGTTCCGACAACAGGGTGACAATTGTAATGCCAGTGTTTTTCCCAATAATTCTGATGCTCCCTTCTAGATTGGAGAGCGAATCGCAACAAATTGCTCGAGGGACTATACTGCCTTAAAAATTATTCATACCGTAAACTTGGCCAGCATTAGAAACGCTTTGTACAGCGCTCCCCCTTTGCACCCTCCGCCACGCGTCGGGTCCACGAGGGGGCAAGTGGAATTGCTGCCGATTGACAATTCGCGAATGTTACGTCAGCAGCAATTGAGATTGATTTTCTGACAATGCGTAGAACGACAGGGCGTTATTAGAATTTCTCTTGTCGGTGGTAGATGCGAGGCAGCAGCTCGAGGGAAACAACAGGTTTGGTGGGAAACGCGGCAACCCGCGGTCTCCGCGAACGTATTCCAATTTCTCTCCTACTACAATTGGCGACCCATCGCTAGAGACGGACGTGCCAATGGTGGAGGAATGTTAAGCACGCGTCGCGGCGAGATCTGCTTATTCAATAGGATCGGATTTTAACAGTACTGTAGCGATGGATAAAATGGTGGCTACGTCGCGAGAGATCGTCTCGTGAAAATTCTTTCTTTAAATTTCACCGACCTGTGGCTAATTAAACGAAAATCTGCTTGGGTCCTTGATACGCGGTATCATTACCGTGGTCGGTCCCTCCTTTCCCCCCCCCCCCCCCAACCCTTAACGAGTGTGCCCCGATCTTACGCCGAAGTTCTACAGAGCGAGCAACTTTAGCTCAAACGATCGCTCTGCGTTGGATTTCAGATTCTGAAATTGTTCGGTACGTGGGGAGTGGACTACAGCGTCGCGGTCGAGTGCATTCCGACGGTGTGCACGCAGGTGTGCGCGGTGGCCAAGTATTTGAACGCTGTGTTCCAGCATGATAAGGTAACGGCCGTGTTAAATAGGAAAGTAGATTCGGTAGAAGTGAATTCAGGGGATCACAAAGGTAAATGCGGGTTGTGGGGTAGGTGCTGCGTATAATGGAGAACATCAGGGGAGATAATCAAAGGCTAATGTATAATCCGGAGCACAAAGTGCTGCAGAGGCACGCGGTGGAAGGAAGAAAGTACGTTATATCTTTTCTAGGTAAAGCAACCATTGATCTTCAAATTCTTTATTCTCCTCAAAGTAGCGCGATCACCTAATCCCTTTCTCCGTTGGCTACAGGTGTGATGTTCCCGCTGGTGGCCATATATTTTACAGTGTCGACCGCGCTAATACTAAGCGACTACGTGTCTAAGAACGAGACGGAAGAGAAGTACACTATGTATCAAGTAGACTTCTACTTTTTCGATGCCCAGGAACATTACGGTTTCACTTCGATACACTGTATTCTTGCATCCTCGGTGGCACTAGTTTCACTCCTCTGTATGGACGTGATGTACATCACCGTCATTCAACATGCCTGCGTGTTGTACGCAGTTACGGGGTAAATACAGGGGATTAAATAAAGGAATATATAACAAAAAAAAATGTATGTTTTACGATTTTACCAAGAATCCACTAAAAACTAAGAAATAATTCTTTTCTTGTACTATTATACAATTATTTCGACGGTGTTTTCTCACCTAAAAAAAACGTAACGCGGGATAAGTGAGACAACACCATCGAAATTGTAGTACAAAAAAGAATTATTCTTTTAGTTTCCAGTGCATTCTTAGTAAAATCGTTTAACATAATTTTTTTATATATTTTTTTATTGTTTAGTATTTAGTGTTTGTGAATTTTTTATACACTTCTTTTTATATTTATTTATTCTTTACTTTTTTCTTAAATTTGTATTGTCATCCAAGCTACGCAAGCGTGCGCAGTTTCAAAGCAATTGGATTGGTGAAAGTGGGTGAAACGTGAGATGCCAGATTCTACACCGAACATACAGAGGATCGCAACTAAGTAAAATCACTGAATAAATACAGTCGACGGCAGATATTTGAAAATACAGCAAGTTCTTGTTATAGGCTCGACGCTCGGGGCTGGCGGCGAGCTTACAACGCATAGTCGAATTGAGCTTATAACGAGAATTGACTGTAAAGTGAAGAGTTAAGCGGCGTAGGCAGCGATGCTAGCGAGGTTCCAATCCTCGCCCAATAGCCGGCTTTACACGATCGCTCCAAAAGTCCATAGCTTCAGGCTTGGCCGCTTCGGTCCCTCGTGCCGCGCTTGAACGCGTTTGAAGCGTCCGCTCGAAATTTGCATATGCAAGATTTCTCGTGGAAGCGTGACATGGCCACCGGGCACAGTTTTGGAGCGCACGCCTGTGCAGTGTACGCTTGAAGACTGTGAGAAAAACTGTCCGTCTAAAGCCGGCTAATGTTTCTAATCTTCATTTTCGTCTCATGTTCCCACGTAGGATCGCCAATTTCGCTTTTTACCAACTATATCACCCAGCATCCTTATACACTTTGCTCCTACCGATTGTGTCGATGATGCATCTCCGTTTTTCTCACAGATATCGGTTGAAAACGGTGCACATCTTAAACATGGATATCCTGAACAACGACGAGGACATCGGAAAGTACAAGGCCGAAGAAATCTCGACTTGGCAGCAGGGGGAAGTGTATAAGAGGCTTGTGAATTGCGTTAGAGAGCACAAACTTGCTATAGAGTAAGCGTGTGCTGTGTACTATCGATCAATTCGTCATTCGTACCTGAACACTTTCAGCTAGTCTACGCACTCTGTCGATCTCGAGAATCCTCATTCCACAATTCCCCTTTGCTCACAATTCTGCTGGTGGAAGTTTCAATCGGGGTAGTACCTTTTGAACGTCACGAAACTGCATTTCTTTTCTTCTCTAGATACACGAAGCTCGTCCAATCGACGTACTCGAAGACGTTGTTCTTTCAAGTATCGCTATGCGTCCTGTGTTTGAGTATCTCTGGAGTATTAGTAAGTGTCCGACTCGATGATAAAATTGCCGGATGGTTCGTTTCATTTCACATATACTGGCGATCTTCGTTCATTTACTTTTCTCCATTGCCTTAGATACTGATGAAAAAGTCAAACCCACGGGAGGTGTTAAGGCTGGGGATCTGGATAACGGGACAGCTCGTTCACATGTTTTTCCTCTGCCTTCCTGGTCAAAGGCTGATGAATTTTAGCGAGCAGGTGTACTTTGACGCGTAAGAATTAAGAACGCTTTCTAATTGGATCGCGCGTTGCTTTATATTCTGTGAACCGAACGATTATTGAATCTACTTTTCCTCCCTGCCGTTGCGTCCGTACGCTTAGGCTGGATTGTATGTGGCACTTGGTGCACACCAAATCCCGAGTTATCTACCAGTTCATAGTCATGAATACTCTGACACCCATCACGTTAACGGCTCTGAAGGTGACGACGCTGAATATGGAGACGTTCCTCTCGGTACGTCTTTTACCTACCCCTAAGTAGGCGTTAAAGAAGCCATGCAACTCGTACACCCCCGATTCGGATGAGAATTAGTTTCTTCTACAATGTTTCTGTTTCTTTCAGGTCCTCCAAACCGCCATGTCGTATTTCACTGTTGTATCGTCAGCGTTTTGAGCAGCTATGATACGTTTCTACTATAATAAATAGAGCTGTAGTCATCTATAATTGTGTTTTGTTTCTACATGTTTGAAGAATCTGAATTCTGTATTTCCATATTCTTTTATGATAAGCGAAACCATTTACCACAATTAATAAATTCCAACAAATTTACCATTGTCAGGGGCATACTCTGCTGGAACTGCCAGTTAGAACCGCATTAATAAAATTCTTTTAATCTGGATTCATGCGGTTTTCTTCCCGTGAAATCCAGATTGCGCCGAATGAAATATTTTCTATCAGTTTCAAACCGGATATGCATGTAAAAGTCTTGATAGTATCTATCTGTATTTCCTAGCACCATTTGTTATCGATTCTGCTCGGATTTACACGAACTAACTCGCATATTACTAGTAAACTTCTTGAGTAACTTTGTTCATTTTTTAAGCTGGTTCTGTCTGAAAATCTAGATCCAAACCAAAATGGAATCTATATAGGGATCTTTTCAATTTATTTTCCTACCAATCTTTACAACAGATTTGCATATCGTAAATGCATGTTTAAACACACATATTTATGGATGAAATCGACTCAAATTTTTAGTTGTTTCTAATTAGAATCTAGAAGTGTAGATCAAAATTCAGATGAGACTCGTCAGTTTTTCGAGGTCATTTTTTTACTAAGTACCCGGTTGGTTTTATTTGTATTCGCGACACATTTTATGCTCCCTCGACCGATTTACTCTCAGGTTATCGAGTAGTCGTAGTATAACCGTTAACAATTACACAGCCCGTGAGCTGAGGTTTGATATAATTTTATTCTTATACCTACTATATCAAGAGCTTCTTTTGTAGTATCAATTATTAATCGAAGTCTTGATCACGGAGCAAGCTGCCTCCTAGCAACGGTGTTCGAACCAAATTAATTATTTCGAATCATGAGCTTCGTTAAACCGGAAGGAAGGAACTGGCAGTTCCAGCAGGGTAATCAGACCGTGACGTCTAGACGTTAGGACCAATATCAATACGCGTTTCGAATATTTTTCATACCCGTTATCATCAATTGATGGTTTACACAGCGACTACGCGGTCTGATCGAAGAATTTCGCCCACACTGCCCACTGATTGAAAAATTCTTTTCAACCCAACGGTTCCGAGAAACTCTTACAAGGACGGATAATCTTTGCCGAATCTTTAAAAGGCTCGTCTGGCTTCCCCAACGCCGCCTTCCATCGCCTTCAAAGTCGCTACCTTAAGTACATAACCCTTGTGGCGTTGTTATTAATGTCACGGAAAGGAACACGTAGAGCCGGAATTTGCGCGGGAAAATCCTGACCCTCGTGGCCCTCTAATAGCAACCGAGAGAACCGCAGCCACACCACCGAAATGACGTTTCTGCGGACACGTTGTCACACGCGAACGCCGCGCCACGCCGGTGCCCATTGCGCACGCGCGCTAAATCGACACTGGCCACCGAGCCATTTACAAGTCGCGTGAACGTGCTGTGCTGTGACACGAGTCGGTTGTTTTCAAGCCAGCTTTAAATCACCTGCGAAAACGGCGCGAAAAATGTCGGGTAAATCGAAGGCGTTCACCAAAGAAGAAGAGCTTCTCCTGCAAGACTTTTCGCGTAATGTCTCGACCAAGTCCTCGGCGCTGTTTTACGGCAACGCTTTCATCGTCTCGGCCATCCCCATCTGTGAGTACAGCAACCGGGAGCTTTCTAAAAAAAAAAAACTACAGTCTATCGAGCTTACGTTCACGTTCGCACGGTCCAGGATCAATTTTAATATAAGTTTATATCATGATTTTCGGAACCAATGAATGCTCGCGGGGAGAATCCACACTATTTACTAAGGGTAACCTCTGTTACAGGGCTCTTCTGGAGGATCCACCTGATCGACATCTACGCGAACCTGATTTCCTTCTTCTTAGTCACGCTGGCCAGTACCTACGCCCTGGCGCTAGCGTACAAGAACACCAAGTTCGTTCTTAAACATAAGGTACGCTCTTAAACGTAAAATAATCGAGTACACTGTATCTGGCGTTTCTTAGAGAATTGTACGCGATCTAATGTGTGCCTTGGTAGATTGCAGTGAAGAGGGAGGATGCAGTGACGAAGGAGATGAGCAGGAAACTGGCGGAAGATAAGAAGATGAGCAAGAAGGAAAAGGATGAGAGGTATCTAAAGCTTCTTCTGTTCGATACCTATGGCTAGATTAGCCGCAGTTAAAATGTAACACGATGGGATGGTTTCGTAGGATTCTGTGGAAGAAGAACGAGGTGGCTGATTACGAGGCGACGACCTTTTCCATCTTCTACAATAACGCCCTGTTCTTAGCTCTGGTGATCGTATCTTCGTTCTACATTCTGAAGACATTCACACCAGCTGTTAATTATATATTCTCCGTTGGCGCGACTAGCGCGCTGTTGGCGCTACTGTCGACCGGTTCTTAATAATCTAAGCGGTGCGGAACGTGTGACTCTGATCATTCATCATGCCCGATGATTCTGCGAGGCTCAGTTGCTGATCTTTTGATACGAGTGAATGCGTACGTGTAATAAAGTCGTCTTTATTTATAGTAATATCGGTCGTTCGAGTCATCTTATCCCTGAATTCTCATCCCAAACAAATACACCACTAAATGCCAAATCGAGGGACTCGCTTGGAGAATTGTTGTGTATTAACGTCACCGTTACGCTGTTTTGCGCACAAGTACGTGACAAACTAGCGATCGTGTCATTTCTGCGTCGCTGGTGTTCACTCTGCTCTTGTCAAGCTGCCCAGAAGGGTCTCTGTGCTTATTAACCAATATTTCTCGATTTTAAGATCCATCTTTCTTGTGTGGCCGGACGGCCACACCCGCGTTACCCCAATCGTTCCAATCGTCAGGTTTCAACGTCTGCAAGTTGCCGAGAAGCATCGTGGGAATCGATTAAACCGCTTCTGCTGTGCATGACGAATTATAGCGGATCACAGATTCTAATCCATTATAAGCAGCCCGAGGGACCATTCTAATGCCTCGGTTGCTTGCTCAAGTTGGAGGCTTGCCAGAGTACAGCTCGATGGAGGAAAATCCCTCGCCAAATTGTACATTCTATTCCTGTGCAGGAGTGAAAATACAAACACCCGCTTACACGACACCGAGCTATTACCACTGGTTTCGCAAACCAGCCACTACTCTTCGATATACATTAGGGGTGGGGCTCTTATTTGCTATTGGTAAAGATTTGGTTTCAAGATTTCCTTCGGGGCACCCTGCAGAATAGTTGCAAATAATTAAAGAAAAATCTGCGTAAAGTAACAGCCCGATCGGATAACGGGGGGAAAAGGGGCCCTTGAGCGTTTAAATAATTATAAAACAGCTGAGAAAGTCGATTTCGTATAATATCCTCCAAGTTTAGGATCACATAAAAAAATATGTCAAGAGTTGTAGATCCGAACAAGGAGCATATTTTATGTTGTAACGGTTTTCGAAAAAAGTCCGAAAAACTGAAGAAAAAAAATCTTTTTATCCTCAAACTTGGATGCTTCTCGAACACTTTTTATTTATGAAGGCGAACAAAAGAAATGGAACTTTTATTTTCGAGCACTATTCTTTAAACATTCAAGGGGGAGGCATATACCGAAATCTGCCTTTTCAGCATTTGGCAGAGATTTATCATTTTTCTGGTTTGATTTATATCCCCGCGTGATATTCGCGTGATCCTGACGAATTCCTTCGATTATTACGAAGGAAACAGTGAGAATTGGAGGCTACTCTGCCCGCCAGACTAAACGCTCTGGTTGCTCGTACGTCCGATAAATAACTGTTTACGACGTTCACTGTACAGCGGGCTACTACTACTTGTCAGCCCCGTGCGTTTTGGACCTTCTCCAACAGCGCTGGTGCCCGTTCTCCAGACACCAGGCCAACGATTCTCGCGGTGGGGTCGCGTAATCAGCCCACGCTGTTATCAGGCAATGCTCCATCAATAATAAGCACCTTACTCATCGCGTCGCGTCGATGATGCTGGATTCCGGGGGAGCGATCTAATGTTTCTTCAGCTATCGCCATCCTCAATTTGAAACATTAACTTGCATTCCGTGTGCTGTTGAACTTGACGCTGGCAGGCAATACTGTTGCAACCTTTGAGGGGATAACGAGCAGCAGAGTTGCTTCATCATCGCTGTCCGCAGCTGCGTGAGAAGTTGAGACATGTACTGTCGCATGTTTGATTAGATAAAGCGCGAGTCGCACACCTGTTACGCGATGTACCTCTCTTCGCAGAAACATATTTCAAGAATATAGCGTAGTGGTGAAGCCACGAGACGCTGGCGCTTGTTTATTGTTTTCCTAGACCAGACCGGAAAAGACACTTTACTGGCAACCGTCCACCTAGCCACCTACACAGTTCTTATTGTCAATCTGGATCGTCGTGTAACAATCATTGCCAAAGCTTCCTACAGATTGACACGAGCCGCGTGGAGTAATCCAGTACAGCTAAGAAAGGGCTGAGCTTGTTCTCTTCGATTATTCCAATTGAACGGCGTCGGAGATGAAAGTTGGCTCTAATGTTACAGGGTTTTCCGTTGACCGGGCCATCAAAAAAGTTCACGCAAGCATCTGGACTGGAAGGTCGCTGAAAATAATTAAAGAACCGCGTGTCTGGATGACGAATCGGTTGTGCGAGGCTCGAGAATGAAACTCACGAGTCTACATAATGGAATGGGATCTCTCTTAAATGCTTGCAGAGTTTTAGCAGACCTTTTTTCCCCGAGACTGACACGCACAGGTAACAGTTTCAAAGCGAGAATCCTCTCGATGAGGGCATTCAATGGACGCTTCAAGTTCAGGGTATCCGTTGGAATTAGTGCCGGGTGTGTGTTGGTGCATCTGGGGATATATGGCTCCTTTCGCTACTGCCAGAAAAAAAGGTTCTTGTCCCGCTTCCAAGTGCATAACAAGTCCTACTTCGATTTCGCCGGTGTACGGCCGAGCGTCTTACTGTCGCTTACCGCTGTCCGCAGAATTTCCATTCTCTATTTTCGTACCGGCGATATCCCGTTCTCAAGAAGACGGGTGCAAAATCGTGGGGCACACCTCGATTCAATGAACGATTCGAGTGACTTTCGGGCCGTCTAAAATTAAAAAACAGAGACGCTTTCGTCATGGAGCACGAGACAAGCCCATCTGTATAAACACGCGAGGAAAATTCTGATCTCAGATTTACCAAGCGAAATACCTTAAGCAGAGCTTCTTTACATCACCAACGACACAACCCTTAAACTATACCTACAGAAGAACTATGAAAATCAAACTTTTCTTCCCCAGCTGAAAATGTTCAAAATAGCTCTTAGAAATCTAATGTTCTACGAAAAGGTCGCGCGCGTCCTTCCCAATTAATTTCAGAAAAACGTCGCTATTGAGCCCTCGAGCGGTGTACCGTGCACATGATTCACTGCTAGTGGGCCCAGAGAATGGTTTTCTACTGGCGCGCGACGTTGAAAAGGCTGGAGGATAGAATCGAAAAGACGGCCCTGATTGCGGGGCTCGTGGCTGCCGCCCCAGAAATAGCGCACAAGCGCCTTTCCAAAAGCTTTAAAGCCCGCGCGTCGAGGAGAAGGAAAGCTCTACGATTGGCTGGAGGGCCGGGGGGCGAGGTTCGGGTCCTCCACGCAACCGCTATATCCTCCTATTCGAATATTTACCGCGACGGTGGACGTTGCTCGTGACAGTGCTCGGCGAACAGCAAGCTTCCCACCATATACCACCCGGGCAACATTGTGCACGAGACCACCTCGATCTTACCGCGATCGAACGGCCCGACGCTCGATCCCATCCCTCGTATAGTATTAGCAGTGCTCTAAAAGTAAACGTTTGTTTAAGTAAGAAAATAAAAAGACCGCGCGCCACCATGGTATGTTCTATTGATGATATCGTAAGTCGTCGCCCTGGTAAACATACACGTTTTCCTACTGTCTACTCTATTTATTTATCGTATTTTTTTTTTATAATACATTAACGATGCCTCGCTGACTCTTATCTCTGTTTCTCGTTTCTCTGTCGCCCCCCCCCCCCCCCCTTCTGACACCCTCCTCAACGCGGAATCGAGTGAACTGGTGTTTCGGATGCTCAAGCTCGACATTTTCAACGGATTTACAATTTCGGAGCGGTCGAAGGATCGTCGGAGATTTAAGCTCGATTCGAACCCCTTCAACTACTCGGAGATTACAATTTTTCACAGGATTTCTTGCGCGCTGTGATGTACTTGCGAGGAGTTTCTTCCCGAGTGATTATATGTTGTTTGTACTGGGGCTACTAGTGCGTAACTGTGTACCAACGCGTCGCGACGCGTGTAAATGCAATGCATGGGAATAGAGGATTCGAAATATCAGTTCACCACCGTGGCTGCCGAGGAACGCCTGCATCCACTGTATCTCTGTTTCCGATACCATCTCGTCACCCCTTTCACCGTAACGTCTCTGATGGCCTGTGATTTTTGTTTCACTATTTTTTTCCCGGCTACCGTGCACAGTGAATGAAGCCTAACATCGTTCGAGATCGTGTTCAACCGCGGCCCCGGTTGCTCCAGAGATGCGAGGCCCTGGAAACGTGATTGTTTCTTAGTTGGCGATCTTTCTCGAGCCGCGTCTTCTCCCTGCCGATTCGTAACCGCGAGACGATTTTTACTCGATGACGATCATTCGCTTCAAGTTCAATTACAAATCGACGGGGTCAAGTCGCGACTCTTCGTGCCCTTTTCTACTTAATCCACCGTCAACTCTGTGTTGGTCTCTGTGTTCACACACTTTCTCTGTCAATGAAGTAACAATAATTTAATCGCACTGCGATCGATGTGTTAACCACGCACGTCCACTCGGGAGTGCACGTCTGGATTCTCACGCGGACTAATTCGACGTAATACTATGCAACTTGTGCGCAACACTAGAGTAATCAAAGTTTCTTCTATAATTCTACGATAAGCCTTGGTATAACCAATAATACGAAAATACTTGTCAAGTCCGATATTCACGTCCCAAGACGTGCGAAAGATCCAAATCTTTCTTGCGGAAGAGAGAGAGAGAGAGAGTGCGACTCGACATCCACACTTGATTGTTTTCTGTGTTCGCAGGCCGACGAGCTTCCCCCTGAGCAAATCGCTGGTATGTAGCTCTTGTCAATCAAATGGTACCGTTTTAGTGATAAGACAAGCTCACGTCAATTGAAAACAGAATGGTCCCAAGGAGGAACCTTCTTTCCCGCAATACCTTTGCCTCTAATTCCTTTGAAACCCTGAAAAATCCGGTCCGGCTTCACCCCGTGGATCCCTCCGACAGATCGCGTCCCCGTGTTCGGGCACCTCCGCCGCGCCATTCTTGGCCTTTCGGTATTTCAATCCTCTCTCAAGACGGCTCGTCGAAGGCGGACGTATCGTGTTTACTGGACGCAACTAAATTTAGTCCTTCCCGCTCTCGCCGTTTCCCTTTCGGCTTCCTGACCCTTCCTTCCATCGGCGACCGTGTAAACCCCCGTTTAATCGTTCCGGAAGACTATCTTTAGTCCCCCCAGCCGTGCGATCGACCCCCGAGAAACTCGCGCGAAACGCGGCAGCAGAAAAGAGGGCAGGCTTTGCTCCACTGCCAGGGCATAATTCGAGAACGACGGTCGTCTGATGTCTAATGCAATCGAAAGGCTGTTGGATAAGGTCGTCGCAATGCAAGGGAGACAGGAGTTTTCGTTTTCCTTGGCGGTATACCTGAAAAATTGATCGATGCTATCATTAGTTAGAGATGGCGAATTTCTATCAAATAAAAGGGAAAAGTGTTTGGTGGAAGTTGGAATTACGAACCTTTAAACCGGTTTTGGATCAGGACCTTTAGGGGCCATTTCCGATAATTTGACTAAAAAGTTTTCCAACGAGAGCGCGTGCTTACTTTGCTGGTTAATCCAGCACTGCCTCCAACTGCAATCTCTTTTTCGATTATCAGTGAACCGATGCACTTGTAATATCCAGTCGAAGCGTTATAATCGCGAACCGAGTAACGGACCAGCTTCCATACAACAGTTTCTTCTCGGTGGATAATGTAGAAGCGTTTAGCATATAAAGAAAGCTTAAAAATGAAAATAGAGCGACGGGCCAGATAAGTTATCTCCGTGCCGCGTTTCCCGGCGTTTATTTGCGCTCCCAACGCGTGTCTAAGTATAGCTACGGGGAGCGGACTTGGCCGCGTATCGCGTGACGATCCGATCGCGGGAATCGGATCGGTAAAAATAGAGGACGGACTTTTTCCAGCGGTTGGACGATCGAAAAATAGACCGCTGGTACACCGAGATCCAGCGCCGTTCTCAGCAACTCAGCTCTCGAAACGCGTGGAAGACGATGGACCGTTTAACGCTTGGCGAATCACGGGGTTGAAAACACGAACATCTCACTGGCACACCGCTTTCGCCGAGACTCGAGCGCTTGTATAACTACTGTACTCTGCGCGCGGGAATCCCCCATTCGACAAAAGCCCCCCCGTCGCACAGTGCGCCAGATGGAATACCTACGCGCATAGAGCACCGGCTGATTGCCGCGTAAAAATGTAGCGTTCAGGCGCTGAACGCCCCAAGAAAGTTCTGACAAGGGGACTCGATACCCTTCTTCGGGCTAATAAACAAGTCCGCGTGTAAATCGCGGGAAAATTTGATCGCGCGGATCGCCGGAGGCTCGCGGAACGATAAATAAACGGCGCAACTAGAGTGGGAACGATGGCGCAAGCCAAATAAGCATCGAGCCAGAATCGCGGCGTACGGAAGGGCATTAACATCGGGTTCTAAATCTGAAACTGTATCGGTCCCGTTCAGCTCCTCAACCGACCTCTGACCGCGCGAAAGGGAGACGAGGATCTCCCTTCCCTCCATCACTCTCAGCGCCTTGCTAATAGAAATCCGTTCGAATCTATTCGATTTTCTCGTTGCAGTCCTTCGCAAGGCGTTCGACAGCTTCGACAGGGAGAAGAGCGGGAGCATCCCCACCGATATGGTGGCCGACATCCTCAGATTGATGGGCCAGCCGTTCAACAAGAAGATCCTCGACGAGCTGATCGAGGAAGTGGACGCTGACAGTAAGTGTACACCAGTCGGCCACTGGTGGTCAGCCGTGGCTACTCTCCTAGCAATATTATCAGGGCTGATTCTTCCGACTGAATACACTAGGATACATTTTCGAGATATTAGTTATCGAATTAGCGGGCCATTTTACGTATGGAGAAGAAAAAAAAAATAATAGTGGCATCTGCTGCACAAAATGGCTGTGAACTAGTGATGATATTAATGGTAGAGTTTTGATTACCAGAATCCGGGCGCCTCGAGTTCGAGGAGTTTGTCACGCTAGCTGCCAAGTTCATAGTCGAGGAGGACGCTGAGGCCTTGGAGAAGGAACTTCGGGAGGCCTTCAGGCTCTACGATAAAGAAGGTGAGGATGTCCTGTGCCACAGCTTCCCTGGAAGGGGATCTTCAATCTGTAAACAGCATCCCCGCTGCTGTTGCAGGATGGAACTCGACCTCTTTATTATCGCTACGTGCTTTTCGCGTCTCGATGACCAGTCGCGAAGCTATTGTCGTGCGCGAAACTGGAGAACGGGGCGCGAGTAGGGAACGAGGCGCGACGGGGGTAGAGAGATTTATTTGTCGGACCGGAATAGTTCCAGGAACACGTAGAAGCGTGGAGGCGCTGGCACACCGCGTCTACGGTTCGGCATGGGAACGAACGGGGTTTGGGCCGCCGCCCAAAAGTCCGATCCGTTTTGTCGCGAATCCTCCATGAATTACGATGCTCGTCTTCGACGTCTATTAATGTACCCCGTTCCCCACCCCTCTGTTAGAATTCTCTTTCGGGGTCGGGTCTATAAATCACGTTGTTCCGAGTGTAATTGAAGGGATCGATCGAATTGCTTCCGCGACAGGATGACTGTGAGCTTGAGGATGCGTTGTTTCGCAGGAAATGGCTACATCCCCACTACCTGTTTGCGCGAGATCCTGAGGGAGCTCGATGACCAGCTGACGGACGAGGAACTGGATATCATGATCGAGGAGATCGACTCCGATGGATCTGGCACCGTTGACTTTGATGGTAAATCTTGACTCTGATAGTGGCATTACTTCTTGAAAACAAGTCCACGTCGCAATAAATAGCACGGCCGTTGATTATCGTCCGAAGGAACCACAGCACACCCTCTCGAGCATAATTTCGACGATACGCGTGGGTTTATTTATACGTGATCTATGGATATACCCTTATTATAGCTGGTGATTTATGCGCTCGCTTCAAAGTTGCGCGTGATTTCTCCGCGCCTGAAAGCTCGAACTCTTAACAGTACTTTAAATAGTAGTCTTCCACCTTTGCATCGTCTTGCATTCTTAAACTGCAACGACACAAGTTTTATGCAAAATAGAGATCTAAAAGTTCCGTCTAATCACATTCTTTTTCTATTGTTGATAAATAGTTCGTATTTACTTGCATTTAGTCTCCATTCTCAGAATCTTCTAATGTCTCTCGGTTTCCAACATCCAAGTTCCCCGCATTAGCGAATTTATTCGCACTTTCTAGCGATTCTGAATTCCAACTTCTCTGCGCGAATCTTGGCGCGTCCGCCTCTCCGTTTTCTTCCTCGACGCCCAACAACCTGCAAACTGCTGCATGTATCAACGCTAATTTATCCTCGCGTAACCGTTGCCAATGTCGGCGAAATACGCGAATTAGTAAATAACTGGCGATGCCTGTGGTCCCGCCGACGCGATTATTCTCATCTGTTTGTCTTGAGGGAACAGGATTGAGTAGTCGGCTACTTGTTGATCCCGACTCGACGCGTCGTATTTTAAGCTGCTCCGCCTTCAACATCTTCGTAAATAGAGACACGCGTTCCACCATACCTCTCAACACGTTCTCGATTGTACCGTTCAAGTACTAAGTTTCCTTTCCAAGACAGTTGGTCAGAATCAACTGGCGTTGTTCATTTAGTTAATTTCATTACCAATGTTTTACAGCATTCAGGAATCGTTGATCTCTGTTGCAGAATTCATGGAGATGATGACTGGAGAATAAAGCTCCGGACGTGCCAGTGACACAGCTCCTCGATCCAAAGACAATTATATGTGTGCGACGGTCGCGTTACTTTAAACTAATCATCCGCGTGTTTCTAAAAAAAACCAAGAAAAAAGAATGAAGAAGCAGATACAGTTGCAGGAGCGTACAAAGGTTTCCTTCCAACGTCATGACGCGTCTTCGGGTACTTTAGAGGCGGCAGTTCCATTGGATCCAGTGTGAACTCGCGGGAGCCTCGCGCGCAAGACGTTTACTTCCTGTTCCATCGCCGAAAATTAACCCATCGCGAATCGCAATCGATTTACAGAATAACGAAATCACGGGTTTCCACGCACTTGCACACCGCGCCTGCCAATTTTTTTTCACGGGCAGTATTTATTGTTGTTAATAAAACACCATTCAAAAGATCCCCTGGTTCGTCTCCTCCCCCTGAAAATTATTCATTCAATAACACCACGGCGGATTAGTCTCAAGAGAAATGCTATTTTATTTCTCGTTCGCCTAGACTTTCTATATATCTTTAACATTTTATTTATGAATCACAATGATAATTTCAGATTTCTACGCGATTGGCGCGAATAGTCGCGAACGTAACACGGTACAATACCAGTTAAAAAAATATAGTCGCTAGCGATAGACTAGAAGGTTCGATAACTGTATATCGGTGGCACTAATAAACCCTCCAAGTTTTCCTCGCGGAGAGACTCGCGAACGTGCTCTAGACAGTGCCGTTCGCGAGGCAGAGTAAAACATAAATAATCTGTAGGGTACGACTTGGAGCACTATTCGCAGCACGCAGATACGTGGACTAGACTATAAGTTGTTGCAGGGACGAGGGATAAACTTTCTTCTTTTCCCTCGAGTGGGAGAATTCCCATAGTGTACTTTTACAAGAGATTCCAACTGTGCCGTTCCAATTCATTTAACGTATAATATATATCGAGACGATAATTGTGCGACTTTATTCCGTGCATGCACGCTACTTTAACGCTTACCGAAGTTCACCTAATACAGGGAAATTGGAATGTATACGCTATATATACTCTGATGGTCCTCATACTTAGAATAGAGTGAAACTTCTCGCCTATATGTACAATAATTTTTAAACTTTCATCTACTCGTGTATCCTATTGCTTTTTTTTTCTCGGTTTTCTTGTTTTTCACTAGAATTAGTGTCGTTCGCTAGAAAGATTAAAAAGGGGGGAAAAATATAATCTCCGTGCACTCGAAAGATTCTACGAAAATCGTGTGCGTTCTCGATATTTACGTGTAGCTGAGCAAAATATACATATGCGAAGTAGAAGTTGGAAAAATAAAGAAGATATCTGATCACGGTGACTGACACTCGAGCCCGCTCCTGGTCGCGGCTTTTACACGAGAGATTGCAAATCCTCCTCCTCCAATTCATTGTTATCGGAGGGCGAGAGTAAATGTCACATTTTAAACAAATGTGGGAATTCGTTGCTAATCTCGCGCACCGATTGTTGGTCCTCTTGGCTCTCGCCAGTCTCCTCGCAGAATATTCTGTGAAATAAAAGTTTCCGGCTTGTTATTGCGATGGTTATTAACACACGCGTGGCCAATTTCTACAGACCTTGTGAAACATTTCAGTAGATCTTCCGAGCGGTATCTGTGCTCGTTGTAGCTAGAGGTGCGGATCACTCTTCGACACAACTCCAAGTACTGCCTGCGCTGTAAAATTAATTACCGTATACCGCGTGCTATCCTTTTATAACTTGTGAAGGCGCGGATTACGCCCACATACCTTATCGCCGGGGAACATGTCGTACAGCTGCCGCAATATAATATCGATTAGAACCTTCACGTCGTTAGTGTAGAATAGACTTGCCGTGACATCGTTGCTGAACAGATCGATGAACAGTTTCAGTACGGAATGCGGTGGTGGTGGTTCGTGGTCGAATATTCGCACAGGATCCTCTGCGACAAATTCACGCCATTAGGATTTAAGTAAATCCCCGCGACATCTTACCAGACATCTTACCTTCTCTGTTAAAAAGCAACAAGATTTTCTCGGTAAAACTCTTTGCCACTGTCCTTTCTTTCAACGCACCTAGAACAATATTCTCCGAGTTGGTAAACTGTAGATTATAGGACAGTATAAAGTTGACGAACAGGTCTGGTATCTGGTCTTCCAAGTCCATGTCCGGTGGATTCTCTATTAAATCCAGGATGAATGCTATGAAATCCTGGCCGAGTTGCTCTGCAACGGGAATTCACAGTTGGAGATTGCGCGCGGTAAATGCACAGCGCAGGATAATAGAACGAACGTAACGCATTACCTACTTTACTCACCCAAATGTGTGACTGGCATGGGTTCACCCATTGAAAAGATCATAGTAAGTAATAACGAAGAATAATTTAATTTTGTCACGTTTCTAGCATTACTCCTCATATCTCTATTCAAAGATACACATTTCGGATCGTTAATCGAATAATGTACAAGTACGTTTATAGTTCAGTTGTTCATTACCTCCCTAGTTCCATGGGTAACACACTGTTCAACATTATGGTCAAGATCACAGAATCCAGGCTACACATTACTCCGAACGACTGTAACAGTAGCTGCCTGATGGTCCATCTCGGCTCCATTTGATAATACTGTATCAATATAGTAACGCCGTTGTATTGATCTTGTTGCAAGACGTACCTAGACACATTCGAATCCGCATTCGTCTGCAACATTTACAAATTATCTACGTACACGGACCGCTTCTTGCGGAGAATGTAATTTCTAATGCACACCAATATAGAGGTAAGCTCCTTTATGTAATCAACAATAACAGATTCATCCTCGTACAGCATCCAGTTCCTCTGCTGCGAGTCTTCTTTACAAGAGGTGAGCTCTGTAAAAATCACTTTTAATCTGTTAGCATCGTACGTCTCCTCTATACTCAATTGCGACACAGTGAACGGAGTTTCCAGCTGATGCAGCAGAGCATCGAAATAATGACTAGTGCCCTTTGGGAACAACTGCTGCAGCCCGGAGACCACCACCATCACCGCTACTTTCGACATCTCGTAGCTCAACTGCGTATTCCTGCGCACTTGGTCGAGCAGCTGGTAAGCTGTATGAGAGTTAATATCGCACGTAGACGATATCAGATTCTTCGTGGGCGAACCTTTAGGGGTGTGTCGAACGCTGCCCTGCGAAGGGCTTTTATGAATCTCAGGCTGAATCTTTTGCGAATCGGAGGAGGACTGACGCGGGAGCGATTGCTTCCTCTGTTCGCTTACAGAGCTGCGCTGGCACTGGGGCACTACAGGTGCTTCTTCTTTATCGGTGTTACCATACAATGTCGTTTGAGCTGTCGCGTAAGAAGTGTTACTCTGCGCGGAGACAACATCTCTCTCTTGCGTATTGCAAACAGGCGACGAGCATAATTCTCTATTGGGCGTCGAGCTCGCAAAGTCTGGCGGCATCGGAGCTTGCTTCTTAGTCTTCCTATGCGACTCCGCTTGCCTTTTCTTTTCTATCAGCTTCAGAAGGAGGTCCTGCTTGTCCAAGAGCAACGACCCGGTCTGTTTCTTAGTCTCCACCTTTACATTCTCGATGCAGTCCTCCAAGTATTCGACGAATACTTGACACGACACCTGAAAATCCATTAGATTTCGTTCAACCGCCGATGGCAACGTTGAAAGCTATCGCTAAACAAGGTAACAATATGGTTCCCAGAGTACCTTAACAGCGGTGACGTAATTCGAGGGGATATATCCAATCAGGCCATCTCTGTTGACCACCTGCCACCAATTCTTTTGCTTCGTACTGGTTTGGTACAGAACGAAATAGTCGCCTTTCTGGAAGCTGATGGTTTTCGCAAAGGTGGCCTTGAAGTCGTAGAGGGCCTCGAGCATTTCACAGTTATCTGGACGTGTGGAATGACCAAGTTGAAAGAGGGGTATTTGCGAAAATAACGTTAATGGTCGCAGATCGATTAATCTTCGACTCACCTAACCTCATGGAATTGTCACCCATGATTGCGCGACTCTAAATGGAAAGTGATATTTGTCCCGAAGAAGGCAACGCCCAGGTGTGAAGTAAACGGGCGTAGAACAATCTACCGCCGCTCACTAATTTCACTTTCATTCGTGCTCGGCATGGTACTTTTCTACGGTGTCCTTTTTTTGTCAGCCGACTATGCAGGTGCAGGCGTATTCGAAAGGCCCTCTATAACAGTATAAGATTGGCATAAGACGAATGTGGACGAATGCTGGCGAATTGCAGTTGCGGATTGCACTGCAACCGTTGCAGTGCCGCATGAGGGATCTCTAACGCATGAGCAGATTAGTTTCGGCACAGGCCAGCTTACGAGCTACGGAATAGACGGAAAACGGAAGAGACAATAGACCTCCCGTCCAATTCATTCCCGTGCCGCGCACGCAGCGTTATCGATTGACAGTGGAATCCGATCGCAATTTTACGAGCGCTTGGAATTCAAGCTAATTCAAATTCTTTATTGAATTTATTCCTTCTTTAGAATAACATTTCTGGCCGTCCCGCCAAACTCTTTAAGGACGAGCGTTCGAGTATATCCTCATTTCGTTACTTTATTGCTCTCATGCTCCTCCTTACATCTATATATATAAAAGTTGCCCCCCTCCCCCCGTGGAAAAAGTCTCCGGACGCCCCTGATTTTGCAAGTACTGTTATATATATATAAATAAAATATCAACTCTGTAACCTTATTTAAACTATAACCTTACCTAACTACGACCTACTAATCTGTTTATGCATTTCTCATATTCTATTAATATTCTTTAGGAACTCTCACTCGAATTCCACTCTCTTAATTATGTGTGTTTAGCCACAAATCCAAGTAGAATTCAAATGAATTAACTAACTTTACCGAGTTCGGCGATACATTTGAAAGACAGATTGCGCACCAAGCCCTTTATCACAAAGTCGATATCTCAGTTCTCGTCGCGAGACTTCCCGTAAGATGGTAAGTTCGTCCTCTGTTTCGTCCGCGATAGATCTCGCTCGGTGGGTAAGAAAGTTGATGAATTTTCGAAATAAAGCACAATATTCGCGACGTTCTCGTAACCTTAAAATAGAAATATGCGATATACGAGCGTTGAAATCGCTGGATGCCCTGCGTTTAACGCAACAACACTTCGGCATTCTTCGAAGAGCAATAATCTGGGCGCTCTCCAATTCCAATTATAATGCTGCCGCACGGAATATTTGGATTTCGAACGTTATTGGTAAAACAGTAGGGTAAGCTCAAGGATACTAGCGTATCAGATACATATAGCAATCGATAAAATTAGTAGTAACGTCGTGACGAGAAATTTACATTACGTTTTAATCGCTTCGTTGCAGATTAAAAGGGGTTTCTGGAGCTCTCTTTACTGTGTGATATAAAAAATTCCGTGGAATAAATTTGCCAGTTCCTGTAGAACATTTCTGTGAAGACGAACGAACAGGCGACACGTTTTAACGATGTGATTGTAAACAAACGTCAGCTCGGCGCTACGCGATGTAATTCCCATCGGGATTTACGTTAAAATGATTAATACATCGCACTTTAACGGATAGCTGCTCAACTATACCTGTTACGTATTAGGTTTAGGTTTATTGTTTTTCCTGTTAAACAGGACGGCGTTTCAAGCATTTTTCGCTTATATTGCCCAACGAACTATAGTCTCATATATCTTTTTCTCTCCTCTCTCTTCTTCGGGTCCCAGCAGTAGCGGCACACCGGGAGAAAAAAGGTGGTGTCACCCATCTTTCCCCAGTACCCGCTCCGTGATGTTTTAACTTCGGTGATCTAGCGAGAACCGGTGTTTTCATCACGGCTAAGGCCACTGGTGATAGCTCTAGTTACCGTCAGTTACCGTTCGCCAAATGTTTTGACACAGGTGAGTATCGCAAGATATTTCTGACATCGACCAGCGCAACTTCCATATCTTCCGATATAACCTTCGTTAGTAATGCTTTGGGAACGAGCGTGCTGTAATGCCATCGGATCGAGAGTATTCCCACGTCAGTTTTCGTGCGTTTGTTTACAGAACTTTGTTGAAACGATCATTGGCCAGAATGCCGGGGAAAATAAAGGTGAAGGTGCTGGCAGGACGTAACTTGCCAGTGATGGATCGCTCGGGCGATACAACGGATGCGTACGTGGAACTAAAATTTGGCAACGTGACGTTTAAAACGGACGTGTGCAGGAAATCGCTGAATCCTCAGTGGAACTCGGAATGGTACAGATTCGAAGTGGATGATTCTGAGCTGCAGGACGAGCCGTTGCAGATCAGGTTGATGGACCATGACACGTACTCTGCTAACGATGCCATAGGCAAAGTGTACATAAATTTAAATCCCTTACTTTTACCTGGAGTTCCTCCTACCGTTAAAAACATTTGGACGTTGGAAGCAGCCATGAATACAAATGCTGGTTCCCAGGGTGGTATGTATTTACCGTTTAAAATAGTCGATGTTCGAACGGTCTTAATAATCCAGGTTCCTCCCTTGTTGGTCCAGGTTCAGTTCTGACCGGGTGGATACCGGTATACGATACGATGCATGGTATTCGTGGTGAAGTGAACATTATAGTTAAAGTGGAATTGTTCTCCGACTTTAACAAGTTCAGACAATCTTCGTGTGGAGTACAATTTTTCTATTGTAAATATATGAAATATTCGACGGGAGCTGAGAGACAGAGCTTTCACGAGTAACGTATCGGTCGATATCATTCCAGCGCCAAATATACCTCATGGATATCATACTCAGAGTATACACGGTTTCGTGGAAGAGCTAGTTGTTAGCGACGATCCAGAGTACAAATGGATCGACAAGATAAGAACGCCCAGAGCCTCGAACGAAGCGCGCCAAACCTTATTTTTTAAACTCAGCGGAGAGGTTCAAAGGAAAATTGGACTGAAAGCTCTAGACCTAGGCGGAAATGCTGTTATCGGGTATGTTTACATTGCGATTTAGAAAGTTAATTTCCGATTACACTGGAAATCATTTTTCAGATAATATTATGTGGGAAATTTTCCAAGCTGTGTTCCCTCTGTCCGCAGGTATTTACAAAATTTCGACTTGGAAGGCGAATCTGGCATTGTGGCTCGTGGTATAGGCACCGCTGTTACTCTCGTCAAACTGCAGGACACCCTGAATTTTCCATCTGACAATATCGAGGAGTAAGTAACGGTTTCAGCTAGAACACAGCTTTGATTTAATCCCTCGCGACCAAGTTGTGGACGAGCTGTGTTTTAACACCCCCAACATCCATTCAAGTGCTTCTTGACATAGCGCAATCAGTAGTGGCAAAAACATACTCGAGTGTTCTGTGTTGTGATTTCTAATACTGATTATCTTATACTTATTGATACTTCTCGTAGAGGTATACAATTCTTTACATCGCTTTCTATTAACAAGATGCATGCGACGAAGAGTACCAGTTTCAATCAAAACAGCCAACATCGAAACTTTGTGAGAATTGTTCAGTGTCTAATGTGTCTGTCCATTAACCAGCACGAATTTCTTAAAAGCTTAAAGTATGCGATGCGATAGAAACTGTTTACTGTTCAATTCGTACGTTCGATTAATTTTGCTGCACTTCGTAACATTCGTTTCTACACGCTTCATCAACGGCACTATATTCAGGCGCTTTAGATCTCGTTTCAACTTCTACATACAAGGTGTCCTAAAACATGTTACTATTACATGTAATGCGTCGCATTATTTCTTTACGAGGGAATCTAGTCTCTAACAGTCGTCGCAGAATTACACTCCACAAAAGTAATATTCTAATCAGCGTATCATTTTTCTAGGACACCCGGTATATAGAGGCTAGATCGAGGTCTGATGCGCGTGCATAGAAACCAGGACGAAGTGTGTAGAAAATGGGGCACTACGATGTACTGGAAGTAACTAGGTACGCTACACGCGCATCCAACTTTGATCACTAAGATATTCAGAGATTAATGACCGATGGCAAATTAACCGGAAGGTTCTGTATTCTTTACCCGCGAGGCTTCTTCACGAGGCACAGTATGTCGAACCGTCGAGAATCGTGTATTTCCAGATACTTTAGTAAAGTTCTCTCATTTAAGTTTTAAAAGACTCGTAGAAGAATTACAGATTCTGTAGTTCTCTTATACCGACACATAAACTAATAGGTGTTTTTCTTTTTTACCCACCCGCATGTATTCATATAGGGCATTCTATTCACAACACAAAGCACAAAAGGAACGTACAGGACTCGATGAGAATATGCCGTTACATCCTGCTACTCCCACATCCATCTCCGATCCTTTCGCCTTCAATACGCGAGTCCCGTATCGCACGAAGCCGTTCAGAGGTCCTAAGCGGGGTGTCAGAGCAGCCGAGTGCCCCTGCGAAGAAGTGGAAGGCCTGCCGACTAGTCTAAGGCCGTTGAAGTTGAGCGGTTTAAAGAAATCGACAGTTTCTAATCCAAGCATATCCGAGTCAGTAATCCAAGACGAGCGGATAAGAATGATGCTGGCCCTTGAGGATGAAAGGGGCGAGGGGAATAAAAAGATATTAGACGTTCGTATAAAAGGGTGGAAGAAGCTGTTCAACTCCAGCGACACTGAGAGCAAGCTCCACAGCTCGCGCTCCAGTATGTCGGCTAGATCTTCCATCGCGAGTATAAAGAATCCGCAGAAAGCGAAGATATTTAAACGGAAGAAAGAGAAGGAAGGTATAACTGCTCTTCTAATCAAATCTATACACGCCCTACCTCTGGAGAATGTTAAGGAAGATCACGAGACACCGACTACAACGCATACTCCAACAGACACGAAAGAAGATTTTGATCGTTCAGAGCATCAGCGCGTTACAGAGAATCGTAGCAGCCGGGAGAAAGAGCAAGAGAACGATTACGAAGACGAAGTTTACAGCGCGAAGAAGCAACACGAATCCTCGTTTGAGGAAAACACGCCTAGTTCCGATGGCCTCTCGGATGGATCGTCGATCGATAGCGCCAACTATGATATCCTGCGCGACTCGAAGCTTTCCGTTGACGACGAGTTGAAAGTAAACGGTAAATTTATCAAGACACTCGCGAGGGCCAATAGTTTCCCTCCGCCGAGAAGGAGGCCATCGAAAGTCAGATTGCAGAGGATAGACAGCGACACGCTTCCCCTTCACGAGGACAGCGCATCGTTACCTATTAAATGTTTATCCTTGAACCTAATATCGTCCGATTTAGAACTCTTTACGAAACCACGCATTGATTCCGTGAAGGATTCAGGCTCTGCAGTGGACGAAACCAAGAGGGAAGAAGAAAGTGTTGCTTCTGCGGAGGCTGCAATTGAAACAGAGTCTGCTAAAGCTATTGGCGGTGAATTGCAGAAGCAACGGAGTAGAGAGAATTCAGAAGACTTCAGCCTCGCTCTAGCGGCAAGTACGCCGGTAGAAGATCGTCGTCCCCCTCTGTTCGCGAAAGTTCAAGGACAGGACTCTGCAGAGGTGACCAGCACAGGAGAGAACGAAGCAACTGTTTACGATTACAAGGAACCCGAAGCTACGTCTGAAAATCTAAACACAGTAATGCAAGCGCTCGAGAAGAGTGTTGTCGATTACTACGATCAACACACCTCAGCCGACACCGATAACATGAACGATGATTTATCTTACGCCGATGAGTCTGAAATATCTGCTTCCGCGTACTCTTTACTGCAGAACGCAAGTGACACGGAGAGCAAAGACAAGAAAGAAACATTCAGACAGGTGCACGAGAGATTCCCTTCTTTGATCGAGGAAACGGACAACCATGCTCTTCAAGATTCTTGCAAAGAGACAACAGAATGCCTGGAGAAGCTGGAAGACCCGACCGCCTTGAAATTTACCGCGTCAACCCACTCGCTCCCATCGTTTCAGCAGTTTCAATTCGCTACGGTAGTGACGTCAAACGGAGATGAAAATATCGACCGGAAGGTGGCGGCAGAATCTATGTCTAAGACTTCCTCTAGCATCGAGAGTTTGATACAATCGTCGTGTAATGATTTAGACGAGGTGCTGCATAACAACAGGCGACGCCGTATGTTGGATTTAATTCGGATAATTGACACGAAGATGATGGAGCATTCGGAGAGATACGACGAGGACGGTAACGGCCGAGTGAGAAGGAAGAAACGGGACAGAGTGAACAAGAACTTCAATCCCAGGACTTTGCGCAGAAACTTGCATAATAGATGTCTAAGGAGGCACCTCCACAGTCACAGGCATCAGGAAGTTATGCAGGCGTCTCCGCTATCGACTGACTTCCCTCTACACGAATCCATGCCAGTGCCACTTACACCAGACTCCTCTTCCTACAATTCCTCTCTCGAGAGCATAATTATTAGCGACGCGTTAATTCAGTCACGCAGAACCGCAGAGCCGATGCGCTCGAAGCGAAGCTTCCTCACCAAAGGATCCCCGGTCGATCCGCCACCTCGTGAAACTCTTGCCAAGGAATTAACCGTAGATCCTCGAGGCAGCGATTCGATTATGAACGACAGTAGTGTTATAGAAATGAAAGAACTAAAGCCCAATGACACTAACCCTTCGATACCACCGACAGATCATGCGGTACACGAGAGTCATAGCATTTGTAATACAAGCGAAGTATCAGATCACGATGAATTTACTAATATTACTAACACTGCTAATATGACTTACAACTCGTGTGTGTCCCGTCCTTCTCCCAATCACAGGCAACAAGACGAGGCATCTCCGAGCCCGTCTTATCCACTTCCGGCCGTTCCTTCCGTGGTGTCGAAAGTATGTCAGTTGCCGCCGACCAAGGCCCAACCGGCTGCGTCGTTGCATCGGAGATCCAGTGATTCTGACTTGAGCATCACCCCCAAAGGTAAGTAGCAGCAAAGCACTGGCAGCGATTGTTATCGAAACGGTGGATATCGTGTCGGTAGCGTTCAGACGTTTCACCTTTCGATCTCGTTGCCTAAAATTTTAATCTGCTCTTGAAGAAAAATCGCACGATAGACGCGCTTTATTCGTAAATGCGTTGCCCATCGTTCATAGTTGATTGCGGGCATGAGATACTGAATTGTAGGATGCCTCATAAATCGAGTCCTACCCAGCAAAGAAGACATTCCCGAGCCAAATGTAATACGACGATCATGACGATTTCTTTTCATTTAAACTTTAAACATAGGTGTTATACGTAGAGACTGCAGTGGCTCTATTCTTGGCGAAGGATCCACTTTATGAGACACTCTTTGTTTCCGATTTAAAGGGAATGTTTATCTATTAAAATACATTTAATACAATTATAAATAATATTTACGTAGAGTAAAATATATGCTGTAGGTAATTCTTTCGGAGCAAACGATAGGTCACTTACTGGATTGCTGAAGACATCCACCGCTGCTATAAGGACCATGAATCAGGATGCATTCGAGATGCTGGAGTACCCGTTCATCACCATGCAAGTGTATCCGGCAGGATTTATTCTACACATCGGTAAGCACTATATAAATCCTCGACCGTTCGGTCTCATCTAAACGTTACTCGCTTCCGTTCCATAGTCATAATCATAAAGTGTGCATATTGAGACAGGTGGTCTCGTAAGTGCAAGATCGGTGAAACTGCTAGAGCGAATCAGTAACTTGGAAGAGCCGGAGAGTCGTGACGGCTGGTGGAAAGAAGTGAGGATGGAGGTTCGGTCGCACGCGAGGGCACTAGCGTGTAACGTAGTGATTGGTTACAGAGAGGAAACCAGTATATGGTAAGGATCTCCTAGAGGGCATACTTTTCCCCCCCGATCTTATCATTCATTTCCCCGCAGCGACGATGTGTGCGTACTGAATGCGTATGGCACGGCAGCAGTGATAAACTTTCACAATTCGACCCAGGAGGCGGACAACGTGTTTGTCGGCACAGGGCAGTCGGGGTCTGTTACAAATCCCGCCGACACGGAGCGCGAGAAAGCTCAGCAGAAGCCGGTGCCGGTGAAAGCGGACAAGGGCGGCGAGACCGACATCGCTGTGCCGATCTCCGTTCAGACTGGCAAAGTGAGGCACACGTCGGAAAGCAAAGACCACGAGCCGCAATTCCAAAGCAAGTGCGCCCTCTGCCACTTGCCGTACAACGAGGCGAGCGTTCCGTTCCGCGTGAACGTCGCCAAATGCTCGATATGCAGGCGCGCCAGGGTGCCAGACGTAATGTTCACCACCGTCGAGCTGCCGGAGATCTTGACCACCACTGGCCGCGGCTGCATCATACAAGCTACAGCCTGTAAAACTAAGAAAGACCTGAGGGGCGAGCTGAACGCCAAGGAGATATCGGACTGCCTGCCGTTCCTGGAATACGAGCTGCACAGTCTGCTGCTGAACAAACTGAAAGTGAAGGGGATGAATGCTGTGTTCGGATTGAAGCTGCAGGTATCTGTTGGGGAGCGACTGATCATAGGCATGGCTGTGGGCACGGCTGTCTTTCTGGCCGCGCTACCTGCCCCCTCTGTCCCTGAAATCGCCTCAAGCACCTCTTGGCACAAAGAGGAGCAGCTGGCGGAGATTCAGAAGACCTTGGTCGCGACTGTTATTAAGAACAGAGAGTTCTATCGGCTTAAGCCTGTCGTGGTAGGTGCACCCTCCTTAGCCGTAGCTTTTCTCGCAAGCAGTCGCGTGGTGACCGTCCGTGTTTGTGCGCAGGACGTCGAGAACGGGCGCGTCACGACTTCCGACACAGACGAATCGGACGAGGATCTGCGCGATTTAGACTTCAGCGTCGGCACAAGGGATACTTGTATATTAGAAGTGGACGACATCGAGGATATGGATAGAATATCGTTGCTGATGGACGATAGACCGCCGGACGACTTCCACGTGGTGAACACTCAATCGATCCCAGGTCTCGACGATCTGGAGATCGTGAGGAACCTGCAAATGTTCACTCAGATCTCGAGGACCAAGATTCCCGCGGGACAGATCGCGTCCATGCCCTCGAAATACTTTGCCAAGTTGCTTCAGGTATGTACTGTTCGCCAGGAGGTTCGTCCGAGGGCCGATTTAACAGAGGAGTGGTTACTCCCTTCTAGTCTGTGTACTTCAAGCTAAGGAGGATGATCCCGTGCGCACTCTGCGACATGCAGTTTAAACTGGCGCTCCCCGAACCGGACGAGATACAGTTCACAGTGATCGGCATGGCTCTTGGACTGGGGGACCCAGTGAAAGTGAACAAGCCCAAGAAGAAACTAATGTGCCATTCCAGCAGCAAGGATCAGGTGAAAAAACCAGGTAAATAATTCGAGCAGGCTGATCCTTGTTGTGCTTGGAATAATCACTACGATCCCCTCTTTCAGACGACAGCGACATGATATTTAACCTTGACGTGGACCACGCCGAGGTCTCCTCCGACAACGCGTCCGCCAGTATTACCCTCAACTCCTCTACTCTAATTAATACACCGGGATTGAAATCTAGAACTCGGTCGCCGATCCGCTCCAAGCTCCACCCGATGCATAAACACAAACATGTAAAAATCTCCAGTACGCAAAGAATAATTTTACAAAACGTTGCCAGACCAAGATCAATCCCATTCTTCACAGATGCCTTTAAAGGGAAGATACGGCGTGGACATAACGCCTCTGTCTTACCTGCCGGGCGGTCGCATCGAGAGGTACCTGGGGAATCTGAATTTCTTCTTTATCCGCGAGAGCACATCCATCAGAGAGGTTCGCCGCATGTTCTATATATTAGTTACGCACAGTTAAAAACCAGCTAATACATTAACAGAGCTTGTCTCCGTTGCAGAACGGTGGCCTGAGTGGGTTCACGCACAGTTTCGTGATGGAAGTTCTGGCGATCGTTCGTGCACACATCTCGGCGCTGGGAGGCAACGCGATGGTGGCATTTTTCATGACCAAATGCGTGCTGCTTCACAGCCCTCATAAGAATCAAGTGGGTGCAACCATTACTCTCTCAAGTACCCCGATTGCAACGAGGTCTGTCGAGTGTCTGTTGATTTTACGAATGCCGTGTTGTACAAATTTCAGGGCCAGTGCCTGATAAACGTCGGCGGAGACGTGGTGTCGGTCTCGTACTTTGCGGACGAGAAGCACTGCGCGAGCTCAAATTGCTGACCCCGACCTCCTCACTCCGCACCCGCATAGCTGCAACTGCACTCCGAGGCTCAGCGCCGCAAGTTCGACTTCTCGGCGAGCGTAGTCGGTCGTTTCGGACGGACCATGACTCATTGCCCTGTGATAGGATAGGGCTTGTAAATATTCGATATTCTAGCACAAGTGAGATTCGTGGAAATCCAGTGGACGGGTTACATAAGCTTAAGTTTCTAACGTTTAGCGGCCCGGCTTCGCGTAGGAAACACCAATCAGGTTCGCGAGACGCACGATGAGTCCTGAGGCAGCTTTGACGACGGCCATCAGCTGCCATCAGAGTTTTACAGAAAGTTTGCACACTGTTGTTTTCCTATCCAACGAAGTAGCCGTTTCTAAACGGAGCTCAATCTTTTCCTTCGAGTGCTACGTTAGATGGGTGGTCTATTAGGGAATCGCCGCGGGACGCGTCTGAATAAACGTATAGTTTCGCCGGAGATTGCGATAATCGAATTTTTCAAACACGCCAGGAAATAATTCACCGAATCCTTTGGCAATTCTTTAGACACTGGGGCGTCGAAGGGAAGAGAAACCTTTACCTTTCTTCCGCTGCAATGGTTGAACGCGCTTATCGAAAATTCAACTCCACGCGATGTACGGAGCTGTACTACGGGAACATCGGGCAGAGTACAGCTCGCGAGATATTTTGTACATTGGATTGTTACGCATGCATGTTTCTAACATTTTGCACTCGGCTGTTGTTTGTTGTTACGACTTGGATCATTACACAATAATTAAAGCCCACGCCGTGTGATGTGCATTGTAAAACGATGGTTGCGTTTTATTTTTCCACAGTTAAAGAATTACTCTTTCATTGTTACAACACGATGGAATAAAATTTTTCTTTAAAGCATAAACACTCGGCTGCTTTCGTACCCCGAGCGAAGCCTCCCGGTACGATCCACGACACCTAATAAGAAGATAATTCCGCAGCTCTCCGACAAGTATCCATCTCGTTTGCTTCAACCTATATATCCATAGTTGGTACAATAGAAGAAAGATCAAGTCCAACTACCGAGTAAAACTCTGAAGAGTGATTGAATCGCGAAACCGCCCAAGATCTCGGGAGTCTAACCAGAAAAGTTCAAGTGAAAAAGCACGCTGACTAGGCTCTCACTAGAGGCGTGGAATTTTATTAATGCTCAACGATCTTCTCTTTAAAAAACAGAGCGAGTCTCAGTGGTGCAACTTGTTGCTGCTGCGACCATGGTATTTTATTTGCAAGAAGTGGAGAGCCTTTAGCATTTTCTTGGCTAAACGAGTGAGGTGCTCGGCACGCAAGTAGTTGATCGCCATTTTAATTAGGTATTCGTGCCTATAGCGTCTGCTCTGTTACGCTTTTATCATATCCAATTACCCGCCGACGATGGAAAAACAAGGGGGGGAGAGAGAGAGAGAGAAAGAGAGAGAGAAAGTAAAAGTAAAAGTAATGGAATTTTTTAAACTGTTGAGAATCGTCTAATGTTGAAGTGTAATTGTTGATCTGGGCGCCTAACGACGCCTTCCGAAGCGAAGGAAAACGTGGTCCACGTCCTGTCTCTTCACGCCGCTGTCCAGCAACGGGATGCTTTCATGGAATCCTGCGAATTATATAACATAATCGTTACAGTTCGATCTATCCAGCCCACCATCATAGACGTTGAGAGGCAACGTCTGTCTCGTCTTATATCGCAGCAATCTCTGAGACACTACATTAACTTTCAGACAGTTTAATTCTTTTCTCATTCAAGCTGCGAGTTACTAAACGCAAGCAATTACAATTTGAGGAGAGAACCTGATTTAGAGGGTCGAAATTTTTTATTTTTTTTCTTTCTTGAATCGGTAGTAATCATTGATTGCCGCGCGATGATCTTGAAATTTTTCACATTTTTTGGTACCGCACAAATATATATTGAAATACCCCTCAAATTCTGGAAATATCAATTCTATCCATCCGTGTTAAAAAAAATTCGCAAAAATCTTTTCTCCGCGTTCTAAAACAGGTTCTCCCTTTAACAGAAAGTGTACGGAATTTCTGAGTTGCACCTGGTATGTGGCTCTGCTTTTCTTCGACGTAGCTCTCGATTTCCGGGCCGAACTCGTACATTCTGGAGAGGGCGGCGCAGACTTTGCGAATCCTCGGAGGCAGGTCGTCCAAGTATCCAGGGTTGCACTGGGTGGGCATACCCGCGAAGACGTTGTCGCACACCATCGACATGGCCGTCAACGAGAACAGGATCATGATCGTCGAGCCCATCATCGTCGTGTCCGTGAAGGAAATAATTGTTTTGTAGGTAGTGGAGGGGGAGGGTCTCCGCGAAGAAACTGAAAAGTGGAAAAACTAAGAAAGAACCCTTCCACTCGGTGAAAGAAGTGAACAGAGTCAAAAGGTTTCATCTCTGCCCGATTCCTCACCGCGTCCAAAGTTTTTAGTTTCTCAGAGAGGGGCTGTTGGAGAAATGTTTGGCGAAAGTTCGTTGGAACGGGGTGGGTGCGTTCATCTGGTCGTAAAGGAAGGACGCGAAGCAATACGAAGCTCGTAAACATTTCATAAATTAATTAAGCTGCGGGGTTTCAGAGGGATGGGCCCACGCACGCTGAAGATTAAGAAAGAAGGGGCCAATTTTTCCAGGCGACAAGAAAATTAGCTAGTTACTTATGAACACGGGACTACCTCGGGGAAATCAATTTTTCACCAACGGCGCTACTACTTAACAGGCTGATGTCACGAGACTCGGCAACGCGCTCCGCATCTGTATTAAGAAACTATCCTGCTTCTTCCGTGTCCACGACGTTCTAACTTCAGAGCGTCATTAGTTTCCAAATATTCAAGTTCCTCCGCGTGCTCTCCAGCTTCGTTACTTTAACAGGGAAGCTACGTTCCCAGGAGAGAATTTTCCAGATAAAAACGGGAAAACCCTCGACGATCCCAAGGTACCATAAGAGACCGGATAGACCGACTCGCGAGGTGTTGGTTTCGAATGGTGGCCAATAGTTCGAAGGTGACGCGCGGAAGATCGTTTAAGGGCGTCCAGCGTTTGCCAGCGAAACGAAGAAGCATCGTGTTACACAGGGCTGTGCCCGGAATACCGAGCAAATAAGTCTCGCCGATCCGAATGCGATCTCTGGGGCGAGCTGAAAGTCGAGGAAATCACATTACTGGACGCTGCGTGGCTGGAATGTCTAATAGTTTTCACTTTGCCTGCCGTGCGACGGGCGATCAGAGGCTCGCAGCCTCCGCGTCGCATGGAGATAAGGGGCAAAGAAACGGGAAAACGGTTTGGTCCACGGAGGGGTCAACAGATAGCTACCCGCCTCTCGGGACGATACAGAGCACCGCAGGGACGAAATAAATTACCAACGACGCTAATAAAAGGCGAGAGTAATGGGAATCTCGATTTCGATAATCCCCTGGTTGGCGGTGACTGGGTCTGCATCTTTTCTGGACCGAGCGTAACGTTGCCGAGTGCATTAGTAAATAGTAAAAAAAAATCTGGAGGAAAAATAACGTCATCTGAAATAAACACGGTCTAAGTGGTTAACAGTGGAAATTCGGATTTTCGACAGGACTACAAAAGCCGATGGGAAATCCGACAAGTTGCGCGATATTTAATTACGGTCGTTGTAGGAAACGCTACAAGTGCTGGCAGAAATCAATTTCTATACTACAGTGTTACCATTGGCACGTGAAACAGTTTCCAATAAGAGAAGAAATTTTTTTTCATTTTTCCCCGCTTATTACAATGTTCTCCGTTATTACAGCTCCTTTCTATTTCACCTTAAATCGAGAGACACCTTTTTTCGTATACTAAAATGACACTTTCACCAACGATGGATATCGCGACGCACGTGGCGTTGAACAACGGCCCAGGCAATAAAGAACAGTGGCAGATAATTCGGCAGCGTATCAGCGATCAATCGCCAAGATGGAATTGCTTTGAATTGCTACGAGGGCCGTCGCCTCCCGCGGGGCGGTCCGCATTAAATTCTCGCGACCCGATTACTCGAGAGATATTTGTGCCCGATCGTCTGGGCGGTTAATTGCTCGGTCTCCGCAATTTACCGGGATGCGCCAGTTCCTTGGGACCGGAAGCGGAGCACGCCCCCGCCGGGAGCCGCGTAAGCGTGACAAATACAGTTCCTTAAGAGCAACTCGCGTCTCTCCTCGTACCACCTGTTTTTATAAATTTCAATTTGTCCGCGGTCTCTTCGGTCCGCTGCACCGGCGCGACCATAACTCTAATTGCGGCGGAGAAACCGCGCGGAGAAAACGGACCTGAAACGGTAATCGTGTTATACGCGACAATTACGCCGCAGAATTTTGCGGGCAATTTAATCGGCGAGATCGGTACCTATCGTGAACGGGCATGAAATTCTTGGGGATACCAGACTGGAAATTTAAGGGAGGCATAATGGCCCGAAAAGTAAAGGTATCCTTGGGAATTTATTAAAAGCAATCTCTACGCGACGAACGTTTTTCAAAATTTTTACGAGCTTTTACTGGATATTCAGTTTATATTAATAACTTCTTTCAGATTTATTTAGAGCATATTTATAAGGGATATAGCGTTGCAAAAGATTTGCGCCGACACGGTTCGAAGGAGGTCTTGTCTCGCCATTCCGTGGACAACGAATCGAGAGACCTTTACGCAGTCGATCGTTAGGCTTTGCAATTTGCCGGGTGCAGTAGCTCTAAACCGACGGCACGTGACCGATGCGTAATACCACTTATTTGGTGGCCTCGCTCAATTTTGATAAACGATTGGTGTAATAGTCCGAATAATTCGAGGTGGAAAGTGTCCCATCGCCGCGTTGGCGAACCCCCGTCAACGATTGGCAAAATATGCTTGAATCGGCGACGAGCCGATTTTTCAAACGATCGACGGATGAATCGTCTGAAAAGGTATAAATATTACTTTTTGAGCAAACTGTGCAAATATCTCTCGCGCTTCCCGCTATAATCGGCGACCATTCAACACACTAAGCAATTAGCAATATAACACCTATTTACTTTATCGCGAACCATTACACGCGATTTGCATTGTCCGCAACCTTGACGATAAGTGAATAAGATGCCCCAATAGGTGTCCGATATTTCAAACATCGGCGGCACGTGAAACAATAGTTTTCGGCCTCTTGTCCCCGGCAGACCAGTCCGTCGTGTAACTCAAAATACATATCGGTCTTCCTCGTTTCACCAATCGGTCCCGAATTTCCATAATTTCCTCGTCTTTATCCTGTTTAATACGCGAGTACTCCGCGGCATCGAGCGCGGGCATCGGCGTGAGACGGATTGATATTAATTTCACCGAGTGTCATCCGGAAGCTGTCGCAGTCTGTGAGTATTTTAAACGGTATACTTAGCCGGTTAAGATGTGTCCCTCAACCGAATTCAACTCGCGACGAGTCATTCGAAAGCTTATTAAAAAAAAAAACGAACGATTTGTGGCGAGCTTCAACTTTGCAAGTCGACCCGGGTGGCATTAAATGGTAAAAATAGAAAATCAGGTGTGGCAATAAGGATTATTCCGTTTTAACGTATCAGTTTGGGAAATATCAAACGTATAAAACGCTGAAATACTCTTGGAGCGTTCGTCAAGCCGAAGGGCATCCCGAGCTATTCAAATTGTCCAAATATCACGGAACACGACGTTCACGCGTACACGATGAAATCCATTCCCAAACAGCTAAAATAGCGCTTATCGCGCAATCCTGTCGGAATGATCGTCGATAAGCGTGTGGTAAGTTGGAAAATTGTCCCTAATCGTGATTTCATTTATTCCCGCGCAATTATAGGGTGAAATGATACATATAGTTTATTAAATCTTGACATTCGGAACGCCTGAGCGTGACCGACTCCGCGGGGCATCGTCTGCGCACCCAGAGCCTCTGCCTACAATCAAGTAGTTTGCTTTTAATAAATTCTCAAAGATACCTTTGATTTTTGGGGCAGTGCTCGTATAGAAGGGACTGCTTCAACGGCCGACTATAAGAATTTACTGCAACACTGGGCCAGGTAAAATCTACAGCGGAAAATGTGGAAGAAATGTTATATAAACGTGAGATGTTTGTTTTACTAGTCGAGCTGACGAGAGGAACGCGTGGGAAGAGCTGGGTCTGGCCTGATACGGCTGATACTACTACTGATACTTTTGTTGTTCTTCTTCTTCTTCTGTCCTCGCAGTGGAGTACACTAACGATGAGGACTTTAACTGATTTGTTTTCCTAGTTTCTGCTCGCGTCCAAGTGAATGATGTTACAAAACGATTTTTCTCGCTCCTTTTGACCCAGATGGTCGTCGGTGACCCTCGTAAGCTCGGTGGGGAGCGACCCTCGTAAGCTTTTCTACTTGTGACAAGTGTATGACGTACAACATATTATTAATATTAACCGGTGGTGAAAGTTTTATTCAAACGAATAAGGCGTTTCCGAATTCAGTATCAAACTCACAACTACCACTATTTTTCTCCAACTGGATATCTCAGTTTGGTTTTCACTTCACGTTTCGCGGCCCTACCAGAAATTTGACATTCCAGCGTGCAACGGAACGCGTTAATACATTACACGCATAGTCCCGTGGAAAATTTCCAAATCTCGCCGTGTAAATCGAAATAAAAATTGGGGTCAGACCTAGGCTACCTCGCCTAATGGGAAAAGGCACTAGTAGAAAATACCTTAAGCACCAAAAATCACATTTTTCAAGAAAGAGGGAGAGAGAGAGAGAGAGAAACGTCCCTGATTTTAAATTATTTACCAATTCATTTTGATCCCTAAATATGCTCAAGTATACAATGCCCCATATGCATCACAAAAAATTCTATTTCTTGCACTAATATAGTGCATGAAAGAAAGAACTGAACATTCCTTGTAGAAAACACTGCAAGTGCCAAAGAAAATTACTTTTCTTTTTCATTTTGGTACTTGGCGAATTCTACAAGGGCCTGTTCAATCAAGTATCGATGCATCTCATTGAACGACAAGATATTCTTACCAGCAACAACGCACGGTACATTTAAAAATCGCCCCTTCCATTTCGTTCTTGGAACCCCTAAATTTCAAGCAGCAGAGACAAACAACCGCTGTTTATTCCTGGAAACGTTTAAAAGGTACCTTCAAACGAAATTCCTCTAGTATCTATCGTACAACAGGTATAATTCCGTTTACCCACGCAACCTTTCCCCCCTCGGACTTCCATGGAAATCTCGAGGAACCGCCGGCGCTGATCGATCAAGAATCCCAGAGAGATATCGCTGGCGGGATTGTCGGAGGAAATGAACGTCAGTTCTCAATCGAGTCTGTATCTGAAATTCACGGCCTCTGGTATCGCGCACGGGGGTGGGGAGCGAGCCCAAGCGGCACCCCCAGAGAACAGCCGAGAAGAGTAAGAGTGAACAGCAACAGGGATTAGAAAAGAAACCCCTGGAGAAAAGATGCCACGATAAATGCGCCCCCCCTCGTCTGCCCCTAATTCTCGCGATTTCTCCAAACGAAAGCAAATGTGAATTTGGAGAAAAAAACCCTAGCACAAATGCGCCGCTCTGGGCAAAAATGACTTTTGCCGCCCATCATTAGCCTTTTATTTTATAAAGAATTTAATATTCATAATAAAAATCTTTAATGCATAGGTACGCACCTTTCCCACATAGCTGAGTTGAAGGGATAAAAATATTTTGAAGAAAAATTTATTTAATGCAAATTCAAGAAAAATTCCCGAGGTGATTATAAAAATTTATTTAAAGAATAAAATCCAGTCCTCTATTATTTTTGCAAAGCCCCTTCTTTGAGGGTTGCCACCTCTCCCCCTCACCCGGCCCTCTGTGTCCGCCACTGGCTTCTTCTACCACTGTAACGAATTTCCACGGGGTCGCGAACACCGACGGCAAACAATATTATAACTATGCTCATTAAAGAGAAAATGTCTTCCACCCCCGGCTTTCTTCATCTTTCTCTCGGGGGTCAAATTATCCACCCTACCAATTACGTAATTCACCTTACCGAGTGGAGGATTAAAGCAGAAGCCGCTCGCCAAGGACCACGGCGACACCCCCCATACGACCCTTAATAAGAAATTAAACTTAAATCGCCCCGGCGGTAAAAGTTTTAATCGCAACGTTACATGAGAAAGTTCACAGAACGGGGACTCGCCGCCGCCGCCGCCGCCGCCACCACCACCACCCTGCGGGTGGGAATTGAATTTCGAATCTAACCGATGACGCCCGATGGGAATCCATAATTCGACCGCGCGTAAACGTGGAATAAAAATGCCCTTTACAGGGTCGTCGTCGTCGACGAGCGATTTCTATCCGCGGAGAAATGCATCCGGGTCTCGCGACACTCACGAAGAAGGAGCGAAGGACGGGGGTTCGAAGTGGGGTGGTTGCAAATACGTAAGTATGTCGAAAGAGATTCGCTCGAAGAGAACGGCACGCACAATTCTATTGTGCGAGATTTCTAGACCATCGGATTTCATCCGTCGTCGCGGAACAGGGAAATATCTGCCGAGGCAGCGGAGACATAGCTTCGGCGATTCAAGCTGCGATTATTAAAAAGGATACGGTCCAAGTCTAGCGGTTCCAGCAATTTAATTGCTTCGTAGGGGATTACACGCACCTAGGACCGTGAAAAGAGGGGAAATCATAAAATCGTAATTTAAGGAATATTTTCCAAAAACATCACCTCCGGGTGTCACCCGAAAGAAAAAAGGGAAAAAATGTCCCTCAAAGTATACGTAAAAGAAGCCAAGTAGTCTTTGTCGGACGCTATTTAAGGATCAAAACCAAACTGTGGCTATTACAAAAAAATCCGTATGATAAAGATTAGATGTTGATGTGAGGAATAATAATCGTGCCACCACGTTTCATCCAAATCGGTACAGTAGTTTTTGCAATGTTATTGGCACCGATTTGAAAAACGTAGCTTCGAGAAAAACAGCGTTTAGAGTTTAAGGTACAAGTTAAAGTGGGATAATTATTTTTTTTTTTTTGAATTTACAGAAAATTGACGTTGTAACTTCTGCGAATTGTTTATTGAAAAAATCGATTGTTTCGACCATTCTGGGTGCTATGTCACCCCCCTTAAGAATACTATGATAAACACCTGACATATAAAAGTTGTCTATAAAAATCTTCATTTGGAAAAAATTGGCGGTCTTTGAAATCGTAAATGCATTCTGTAAATTCAGTTACAAGAATACGATTCCTCAAGGTTCAAAGCTTGAAGCACCCACGAGAAGGCAAAAATATGTAAATGTCCCCGTGCGCGGGTGCACGTTATCCCTTAATTAGAGACGCGGTTCCGTGAAGCCACACATGTCGAGCAAAAATTAAGGTAGTTCGTGGGAGTTTTGATTAAATACGTCGGTTTAACATTTCTGCAGAGGATCTGTCGCGTACGTCCGAGTGGGAGGGGTGCCCGCGGCGCATTTCAATGTGTCGGAATTATCTGGATTCGAGTCGCTGCAAGACGTCACCGCGTCTAGGATACATTGGAATTTCTTTCATTCTTCCCCGACCCCTTGCACCGAAGACAGCTCGCGCCGCGAGGAGCCCCGTGGGACGTTTCCGTCAGGATAGGGAACCGAGCGGTACGAGTATTAATGTTTGCCTGCTCGCCGGGCAAACTCATTCTTCACCCGCCGCGTACCTAACACAAAACGTCCCTAACTTTCAACGTATTCAACGCGATCCTAACTGGACAAGAGCCGCGTGGACGCTCGATTCAAATTTACCATTGCGCGTTACTTACAGTTTCTCTTATTTCTCTTACATAATAACGTCAAAGGATGTAACAAAGCTCGTAAAACAGAGGCAATAGTAACAGGTGCGCCGTGAAACTTTGTCAGAAGCAAAGGGGGCTAGTAAAAAGTGTTTGAAGAAGGTGGTGATGGGTACTTGCATAAATATTAATATAACGTGCCGGGTGGAGAAAGTTGAAAGGGTTGGATTATTAGAGAGAGCTCTATCAGGAGGGTTGATGAGGAAACGTGACAATTTTTCAGCGCTTCGGTAACGCGACGGATGGGTGGTGTCTAGGACAGTGACGAGCAACCTTTGGCCAGTAGTCGGCCAAAAATGGCAAGCTAATACCTCCACTCGGGCCGCAATATTAAACGATTAAATATATACCAAAGAATTTCAATTTCGCACGGTGAATTTGCTGTCTCTGACATGGATTTGCAATTGAAAGAGAATCGCGGGTTGCTCGCGTCACTGGCCTCGAATAGATTGCACCTTTGCCGCGGGATGGGAGTGCAGGTAACAATTAGTGACTTCGGAGTAAAAATAGTGAGAATCCCGAGAATCCGATCAGCTATATGATAAAAGGTAGCAGTGTGCAACGGGTGATAACCAGCTGCTCTGTCATAATGGCACCGCTAACCTGTTGCCGAAAGCGTGTGTTGGTCAGTAGAGAGGGCTGCGTTGGTGGTCCTCGTTGCACACGTGACGTTCAAGTGGTAGAGATTCGGGGAAAGTCCGGGCGATGGTCCGTTTTCGTCTGTAGATGGTAAGATCCGGGGGTACGATGTTAGTGGCGAGATTCGCGATGGTTCAGCCCTTAAATACGGGCCGATGCCACGACATGCGCGCTCCCACCATGGCGAAATCGCACGCATATCACACCCCCTCGTCCTGCGTGGTTGACGTACATTTTCAATTTTCCCGTGACACGTTCGAATAAAAATTTCATGGGGACACGGACGGTTGCGTAACCGCGTGTCCTCAGCCTTCCATTTTTTTCTCTCTTCTTCTTCGTCTTAAACTTCTTGTTCTTCCTCGCGGGCCCATCCCCTGCACGCGTTCTCTCGCTTGGACGAGCAGCTTGCAAACGAGATTTTAACGGTGCAACACTCGCTGGAGAACGAGGCAAAGTTCTGGGGGCACGCCGGGGCTCATCAATTTTTTAGCAGCCCATCCTGCAGGTCTGTTGGACGTTTTTCGTGGACGTACGTAGTTCGGGGTGAGTAGGGGGAGTTGTTTTAAAACATCTAGTCTTTGTAAAGTTTCAATGTCCCAAGTAACAAAGGGTTCTGTATTCTGCGACTATTTTTCAGGGATAGTACGTAGCTTCTTTTTCGTCAAAGATAAGAGTTTGGTCACGCACCCCCCTCCCACCCCCGGACACCCTGTATCGCTAATACAGTCCGAACTGGCCTTCTCCTAACTTGGGCCATTTCGTTCGATTTAATGTTCTCCGCGCGCAAGCCCTCGCTCGCTTTTCTCTTTTAAACGATTTTATTTATCTTTGTATTCCTCTTGACTGTGTGTACCTTTTGTTTCGCGTCCTCCGCCCCCCCCACCCCCCTCCGACAAGCTCTCCTATTCTTTTAATGGCAAAGTCTTATACAAACCCGCTCTCCACGTGCATCGGCTGAAGAACGTTTGACTTAATAACTCGATTTACGATCGTTAGACCTTGGAATGTAGTAATGAGCGGTGTACTCGCTCGATACGGTTCCCCAGCTGCGTCGAATTTCAAGCTCGCTGCCCGCGAGTACAGAGTGCTTGGATGAAATCGGAGGGTAAACTGTTCCTACGCTTTGCGAAAGTAACGCTGCCAGTTCGGAAAGCCGAGCGTCGTTTAGTAAAAAGGTTCTGGTACGAGGGGCCGGTTTGCCTCGAAACATCTCGCAATTCTGGCTGCCAGTTGCATCATTCTTGGATTTGCGCTATACCCGACTATTACCCTCGATTTTCAGCGATCTTCCGGAAAATTCTCCTCGATCCTCAGAATTCCCGGTACCGGTGCCAAGGCTTTATCGTTTCCCTGAATACCCCTTCCCTCTCCATAAGAATGTAGGTCGAGTATTAGTGTATCGTTTCGGCCATCCAGCTCCAATCGAAGGAACAAACAAGAGGAGGTGTCCGAGAGATATTGAATACATATCGATTATTGACCGAGCGACACCGCACGTACGGCGCAATAAAGCCAGCGGACGATCGAATGAGATGGTACACCCAGACGTTAATCGTTCACGTCCGAGTTCCTCCATAAACCACTCATTGTTCCCAACGCGATAATTGAACGAGGAGGAGATCGTCGATATACGGATGGCTCTGTAGTTTCCGAAACATTCGAATCCTCTGCACTTCGGGGCGTGCCGGCCAAGATAGATTCCGAATCAAACGGTCACAGATCCGTCCAGCCGAGAAATGGAAGATGAAAGCCCACCCACGCTCTTCCAAGGCGTGCGGGTATTTTCACGAGAATCCTTTCAGCCCTCAAGGTTGCATCTTACACAGTCCTTACAGCTGTTCATCGGTCGCTGTCGAAATTTGCAAATCGAAGACGAAGCGGTCCGATCGATTCCGCCATCGGGCGAGCTGCGGAGGAAAGAGCAGAAATTATAGTAGAACGCACGGCCAAGAGCGGCGGCTTTCGTTCGCCGGCCGACGACAATGTTACTCTTTTTTAAATGAAATACGACGACCTACGGATCAAGATTTATTCAGGAAGTAGATCCGCCACATGACCGATCGGCTTTGCATAACGGTGAACTTGAATCGCTACGCGGCGCGAGGATCCCTTGCGATCGTGATCAGTACGGTCGGGCCCGTCGCCTTTATAATAACCGCGAGCCTGTAAAGTTGCAATTCGTGATTTTACGGGCGGCGCCGCTTGATATTCCACAGCTGGCACGAGAGCACGCGCTTTAATCGTAATGGATTACCACCGTAACAACGGGCAGAAAGTTTGGCGCTGCTCGTCTTAAACGGCTCCCTCCATCTAATCCGCGTACGTAGAGATCAGCCTCTGGCTCTCCTTTGCCGGTCGGTGAGTAGCGCGAATACCGATTCTCCTCTGTTGTGCCTGGAACGGAAAACGGACCGAAGTAACAGCGAATGGGAATGATTCGAGACTTTGTTCGGAACACTTCGGCAGCTCGATAATTTCCCGAGTTACAGAAAAATCCTATTTGAGTTTCGAGTTTTGTAAGATACTCACCCGAGCCAAGTGGACTTTTGTACTATTTGGTGATGGTGGTGGCGGCGGAGGGAGAGGGGGAAGTAGCTAGAAATTTTGGAAATCCGTCCTGCCGTATAGGATAGATATTTTTTCTTTATTTATTTATTCGCGGGTGGCCACCCGTTTTTGTTTAGCGACAGCGCTAGATGCTGTGTTAATATGTAGATTTTAATCAGTTTTCGAAAAACTGCCCCCTTCTTACCGGCAAAGTCTTGGATTCTTTCTTGCGGTTTGCAAGTTTGCAAGGGGTCGATCGAACGAAAGGCCTCTTCGTTAAAACGTGTTTTTTTTATGAGATTGTGTTTTACTGATAATTTATATCTTGAGCAGAGGTTCCTTTCCCTCTAGTGCTTCAACAAGAAAATGTTTCGCAACGTGAAATATATTCCGACGACAAAAAACCCTGCTTATTTGGACTATATTATAGGATTGTTGGTGGTGCCAATTTGTTATTGCGTCGTTGGAAAATTCGTAAAAATCCGCAGGCTTCGATTATGTGTTTAATTAAACTCGACCGGGCACCCCGCCGCTTAATTACACAAATTCGATAGAATTAAATGCATGTGATGTGGCTATATAATATCGTTATTGTTATCGTTAATATGGATATCGACGTTTGCGTAGTCTATGACATTTATTTGTCCTTTTTACCGGTATCGGCTTCATTTGCATATCGTAGCCAGCGTTTATTATCGATTTATTCAGTCACATTCGCGGAATTGTCAATTTCCAAATAAAACGAACGCTGCTCGCCGCCGAATTCCTCGATTTCTAAAACGGCACCGCGCTGATCCGTATCTTCAAGAGGCTAATATATTTAATCGCTAATATCTGACCCGCTGAACGTTTTAAAAGATTCGCAACGCCCGAATATTCTCGAATCTCGAAAGCAGTCAGTCAGCCGAACAAGAATACCAATATCCCCGTTCCAGCCCACACACAGAAGTAGATTGTTAATATATTTTAATAGGCACCGCGATTGACTAACATTACCACTTAACCGCGTTGCATAAAGAACGATCGTCCGTTAACATAAAGAATACATTTTCGCTCCATTTCCGTTCCGTCGCACGAATTAATATGTTTTCGAAATATACAGAGCCTCGCCTAACCGGAGGACCCTTCGCGCGTGTGCACGCGCGCCCGTGTACGTAGGCACGGTAGCTTTCCTCCTCGAGGTTTAGCGTACCGCCGAAAGACGGGAAAGTTTGAAATCTAAAGGATCCGAGACAGCAGATAAACTCCATACTTTGGCCGGACCCGGCGAATCGACGGAATTCCATCAGAATCGGGGGGTGGAGGATTCGCCGATCAGATAAGGTATCGGGGGCCTCCAATAATCTAGCATCTTTTTCTCTCTACGGTGGTATTCCGCCAAAGAGAATCACGGCGAGCCATCGGGAAAACTTGGTGTCTGCTTGGAATATTCAAGCAAACACCCCGTCGAATGATTTCTCCCATTACCGTTCTCAAAGATTCCATAAAAATATACCCTATTACACTCTAATAATTTCCATCGCCGCTAATCGAACGATCATTGCTCGCTCCTCCTCTAACACGGCAGAGCAAACCTATCGTGGTAAACCTACCAAGGAGGATCCTTTAAGTCCGTAGAAATTAAGCGTCCAGGTGAATCGGCGAAGCCTGAAATAGGCAACAGTTGCGTGAATTTAATGGCGGTGAAATATGAATTTTCAGTAAAAATGGCATTCTTTACAGAGCATCTTCGTCAGTAGCCAGAAAGTAGGAAGCATCCAGGACCCAGTTGTGAATGGGCCCACCGTCGCGGTCGCAGACGCGTTAGTAACGTCGATATACACCAGGGTTACTATTTATCCGCCATAATCTCCGCCATGATTCGCCAATTAAGCACCGATTTCTTCAAGACCCAGCCACAAGACCCGGAGAAAACAACGTTCCAGTCGTTCATCGCCAACTCGAAGGTGGCGCAAAAGGAAGGTGGGCCTGGTAAGCATCACAGAATTACAAGAAAAAAGCGCGGCGTTTGAAACGAGGGAGAAATTTGATCGCATCGTCGACGAATCCCCGTCGCGGCAGATGTAATTCCACCGCAGGTGTTTCGTTCTCCTGTTTTCCGGACTCGTGTTTGCGACGCGTCTCGACGCGCTAACTCGATTCCCAAGCACGTTCGAACGTGGACGGTAAAGGAGCGAGTCTCGCGACGCGGTTCCGCGAACGTTCGAAATTTCATTGTTAAGGTACACGGCTAATGTCCATTAACGTGATCAAATCTGTCTAATCGCACCTGCGATTTTCCAGGCGCGCGTAGCGCGCGACGCGTCGGCCCATCGTAAACAATATCGCGGCCTTCCAGAAGGGAAGCAGACGATTCTTTAAGGGGTCATTCTGGGTAGCGCGCCGATAAATTCAGCGATTTTCATGAATTTATTGCGAAGACAGGAATTATAGTAACGGAATAAAACTTTTTTCTATTGATTAAACTACATTTCTACAGTAAATAACAAATATAAAAGTTGTAAAATTATTGCTTTTAAAATGATTTTGACGGCGATTTTCATGACATGTTTAAAAATTCTTGATCAGTATGACTGTCGCTATGGCCCGTACTAGAATAAATGATTTATCCTTAAAATTAACAAAATTCCGGGCAAAAGTCAAGAATCAATGTATTTTGGCTGTGTTTTCTGTGGTATTTTCGATTTTAATAGTAGGTTAGACTCGACAGAAATACTTGGTTGTAGTACCGACCAGAGGTATAGGTGTGCAGAATAAGCAGTTCAATTTATAAAGCAATCGGTTCGATAGATTTTCAGATTTTACCTGCACCACGTGAAAAAATGACGTCCCTAGAGAAACGCGTTCAAAGTTTTTATCTATAGTGGTCGAGGCTCTGCGCTCCCTGCAAAATACCTATGTAGAAGGTAAAATAATATGAATTTTTTAATGAAAATTTAACAGTATATTCTTGAGGATATCTACTTTCGAAAAATTTGATAAAAAAAAATCGATTTTTTCAAATCGTCTAACCGGAATGACCGCTTAAATCAGAAGCAGTCGAACGATGTTACGGTAGGCGTTTCGCAAACAGTAGGTATTATTCGTTAGCATATGCTTCCATATAATGAACGACAAACACTTGAACGTTCAAATTGAAAAGTAGTCAGGAAATTGTTTGGGACGATGAAACGGAATTCAAGTATCAAATTTTTACGCATTCGACTGTATGTATATAGCGATATTTTTCCGTTTGCTGCGGATTTCCACTATAATCCACGCATTTAAAAAATGTATTCTCTTATACATACTGTGATACTCACTAGGGACGTTCGGCCAGCCGGAAATTCAGAAAATTATGGAGCTCGGTGCGCAAATAGAGTAATTCATTCGTAACGCAACCCTATTTTTTCTGTGGTGCCATAATGCAATTTTTGGGGGTGAAATCAGCCCTTTAATTTTCTACTCCGTGGAAATTATTATTTATATCAAGTTTAAACAGCTTTCAATTATATTATTTAAGCAACGCAGTACGTATAGGGGAGACCGAGGTAGATTGTAACGAAAAAGTTTTTCACAGTGTTTTCTCCAAAGTGTTTTCCTCAATCAGGAAATAATTTTGCGTGACTTACTACTTTTACACGTGTGACGAATTCATCGAGTATAAGTAGATGAGAAAATTTTGGACACTTGGGCATCTAGCTTCATCTTAAACAAATGTGAACGTAAATTGTAACACATCTGTTTTACTTATTCAAAGTACAAATCTGAACGTTGTTGCTGAACAATCTCGATTGTTCTGTTCTTCGTGTAGAGTCCAGAGTATCTTTTTCCGGTGTGTCAGCAAGTAGCATGTTTGGTTTATTACCATTTAGACCGGAGTAAGTAGGAACATGTTACAATTTACACCGAGCTAGAATTCTTGCGTTTCATTTCAGCCAGAGATGGGCAAAAAATTATTTGAAATAAAAATTTCCTACACAAATGTTTATTTCAAATAATTTTTTGCCCATCTCTGATCTCAGCAAACGAGCAACAAAACATTAAATTACTAAAATGAGTATATGTTATTGCACGTGTTATCATTGTAACATATATATGTACATTTTGCAAAGTCATTGTAAATTTTCACGCATTATTTATTTATCGTGTGGGTCCCAAAGTGGTCTATTAAGATAACATTAAAAGTAACGAATGTGCTGGTATTATTTATCGTGTGGGTCCCAAAGTGTTCTATTAAGATAACATTAAAAGTGACGAATATGTTGGTATCATAACGATTAGTGGCACACGTCATTGATTAGTTTAATGAGTTTTACCTTGGATACAATTTTAGGTACGTACTGTCTTGGTTAAATTTATATCATTGAAAGCTGTTTAAACTTTATATAAATAATATAAACTGCTAAATAATGGAAACTGCTAAAATGGACTTGAAATTCTGTAATAGAGGTTTTATTTGTTAGCAAAAAAATAGCACATAAATTATTTATGTGTATGGAAGGAGATTATCCAGCATATATTTTCAAAATACGAAATTTTTGTAAATTGTATTTTAAGGGTTAGTGTTGAGGGTAACTTGAAAAATATGGATGTTTCGAAAATCATTTTTACGCGGTTTTGTAGATATAAGAAATCGATGTACCTTCTGTTTAAACTTCTTTTCCATATCTCTCACTGTTCTCGAGATATTCCACGGAACGAGAAAATTCTTTCACCCCCAAAAATTGCATTATGGCACCAACAGAAGATAGAGTTGCGTTACGGATGAAACTACTCTAGTTGCACACCGAGCTTCATAATTTTCTGAATTTCCGGCTTGCCGAACGTCCCTTGTCAGCAATATTCTCCGAAAAAAATGATAAACTTAAAATTAAACACTTTTTTTATTCGTGTAAAATTGACACATTTCAAGAATCGTCCGAAAATTTAAATACGCCGCAAAACGATTAATATATTTCGAGATTGTTTGTCAAGGGACATTTAGACTTGCGGAGGATTAAACTACATCGAGCATAGCGCGTAACGGTCTGACTCGACTCGATGTACTCCACTGAAACTACCATCTTTCTTTTCATACCAAGATAATAACGTACCAAGCAACCATAAATTCTTCTCTATTTTTTATCTAAAGATATCATAATACAGATGTTAATGCTTTTTATTACAAAGATGGCGGCCATCAAGTTGTTCCACCCTTTCCACTCCGTATTATGTAAAATCGTGGCACGCTCCGTGCGACCGTAGGTTCCCAACCGTCCTCCCTAAACACCTACATACAAGCGTTATTCTAAACACAATTCACAAGAATCACAGTCGCATGAAATATCGGGAATATGGCAGCCAGAAGTAGCCAACTTTCAGTCTATGACACAACACATAAAAGTCTGCAACAACAAACCGATGCTTCATCAGCGCATAATGGAAGGCCAAGAAAAGTAGTCTTACAACCGCGTGCGTCGATCTATTGTCTCGAATCTGTTTGCCCTTATAAGTGGCATGAAAGTACCTATTTATACTATAATCCGATTGCCTTTGGCCTGTGTGCGAAAGTATCAAGGCCTGCTTCGCGCGATGCTCGTAATTCACGATACACGGAAACACAAACACGTGGGCGACACGTTAAAGGGGCGCGGGCAGCATAGGAAATTACTATGAACTCGGTATCCGTCGACTCGTAATGAATTATTCATAGACAGAGGTAAAAAAAAAGGAAAATATATCAGTAAGACAGAGTTTCCAGTGCGGGACCTTTAAATATTCATGAAACACGGCCACGTGACGCAGATTACAAAAGTGGACGTTACCTTAAATCCCAAATGCGATCTCCATCCGATTTTGGCTCGCGGGACTATTCTGCTGCACATCCCAGGGACGTTATCTCCGTGGCATGATTTGCACTTCAATCGCGATAAAAAACACTTCTTTTCGCTGAGCATTTTAGAAATCTCATTGCTCGACCACAGATTCTCGCGAGATTTTGCATTGGGTCAAGATCCAGGCAACAAACATCCTCCGAAATTAGGTTAACGAATTCGAAACGTCATTCGTCATTCGCGTGAAAGACGCTAGGGACGCTATGATCGAACTTTTCGATATATCACATCGCATGTACTATAGGTAGGTGAGTAGGTCACCCGTCACCGTAGCAAAAATGCACACCGAGAATGTCGGGATTATTGGACGCCCGAATTTCGTAACTTTTTACGACTCTGCAATGTCCGCGTCGTGGAACGCGGGTATTATCGTTACGCAAAGACAAAAGTACGTACATATCACCATGACTTATAATGTGATTATAGGAGCTCCTCCGGCGAATTGGGATTTATTCTTACGGTGAGTTGCGGCAAAAATGCGGGATGTTGTCGAAATGAGGAGTTGGGTGGAAAGGGGGCAATTGGGGTTGAGGGTGACTTCGATTATATCGAATGCTGTAGAATTCTGGTAATTAGTTTCTAGTTATTACCAGCTAATAGTAGGCTCGAACAAGGTTACGTAAATAAAGCGAACGCGCTTTTGGGATTATTGCGGGCGGTTAGAACAAACGACAATTGTTATTCGAGACATTAACTACGTTGGAATGAGTAACCAAGAGTGCAACCAATTACATACTATACAATAACGAAGTGACGGCGGTAAAAAGTTCCGATTCCCTTATACATAAACATACAGCAACAGGTGTCGGTAATGAATGTCATTGCCTCGTGAAACGATCCCGTGACACTTTCATGATGTAGCATTGTAGCAGACGTAACTAACGCCCATTTTACTATTCAATAACGCCGTTTCGCAACTTACGTCGCGATCTGAAATTCATTCTGCCCATCTTTGCCCCCTTCTCAGATTACATCCTCGATCCCCACCACGCCTGCTGCCCCGCCTACGAGGAAGCTCTCAAGGACTCCATAGAGAGCCCGGAGAAGTTTTGGGGAGAAGCGGCGCAGTGCATCGAGTGGAGCAAACCGTGGACGAAGGTCTTGGATAAGTCTAATCCGCCGTTTACCAAATGGTACACAGTTAATTCCATCGGGAGAAATAATTATCTTACAATCTCGATTTCTATCTTCTTCGCCCGACGAAGGGCAACGTCGGGGACCTGCGTTACCTATCGTCGAGCCGCGTGGAACAGAGAGCCTTTGTTTTCCGTAACTGGTGGAATAAATGTTGCAGGTTCGTCGGCGGGGAATTGAACGCTTGCTACAATGCGGTGGACCGGCACGTTCACGCCGGGAACGGGAGGAAAACTGCTCTGATCTACGACAGCCCGCAAACATCGACGATCCGACGAGTGACTTACGACGAGCTTCTCGAGAAAACGTCCCTGCTTGCCGGCGCCCTGGCTGACATGGGCGTCGGCAAGGGAGACGTGGTCGTCATCTACATGCCCCTAATACCCGAGACCATAATCGCGATCCTGGCGGTAACTCGCCTCGGCGCCATTCACTCGGTAGTATTCGGCGGTAAGGACGGCTACTTCAGAGTTACTCTTATGTTTCATTATACTCTTATGAATGAATTATAGCGGCGCGTGTGAACGGCTCGATTCGCATTCATAAGGAAAAGTACGGCGAGGCTGTTGATTATTCATGGCGGAATATAGGAAATGCAAACTTACCGAGAATCGGTGCGATTAAGCTATTTCCCAACGCCTTGTATAACGATTGTTAATCGCGTTAATTTGTTCGATTAAAAAGTTGTAGAACCCAAGAGGCATGAATGCCAGAGAAACGATATTGCGCGTCGCCGCGGAGTAAATACAGACAGTGAATATTTCTGATTGAATACGAAGGCGGTATTCAGAAAAATTTCTCGATAATTTTATAATAATCCGATATCGATTGTATCGATAATCCCCCTGCAGAAAACGTTGTTTTTGCGATTTCAATTCCCCTCTCTTGGGTTGTACCAACTCACCTCCGCCGGCGACCGCTGGATCGAATATAGCAAATCATATTCCCGGATTTCAGGGTACGCCGCGAGAGAATTAGCCAACAGGATAGACCACGCGAAGCCGAAGGTGGTGATCGCGGCCAGCTGCGGCCTGGAACCGTCCAAGATCGTTCAGTAGGTTCTACGTTCTCTGAAACCGTAACGCGTACAAGACACGAAAGTCTCTGGCTACATCTGTGATCCCGAATACCGTAGTTACACCACAATGCTGAACGGTGCCCTGAACACCATCGCAGTAAAGAAGCCACGGTGCATCATATTCCAGAGGCGGAACGTTTGGGAGAGCCCGCTGCTGCAGGACCAGTACGACTGGGACGAGCTGATGGGGAAGTCGAGGCCCCATCCCTGCCAGCCGGTCGAAGCGAACGAGCCTTTGTACATACTCTATACATCGGGCACGACGGGTAGTTAGACGGGAACCACCAACGAATATATAATATAATATAGACGGGGGAAAAGAGATGAACAGAATTTACTTTGAAACTCAGTTTCGTTAGCAAGTAGTTGCCGATAGAACTCGGAATGCCCGCTGCCGCCGGGATCGTTACCAGCCGGTTCGGTTGATCGAGCTGCGTTTGTAACGGTTCCGGGCACCGCGTCAAACCGCCGGTCGAAGAGGCTATAATAGTCGCGGAAGTAAGCGGAATAATCGCGCGAAAATTGCACAGCGCGTCGATCGAATAACGTTAAGCGCGTCCGACTGTACACTTTCAATAACGCGTTGATAAACGGGGCAACGACTCGTCAATAACTAACGACGTTTCCCCACCGAAGGTGAACCGAAGGGGATACTGAGAACGATCGGCGGACATCTGGTGACTGTTTGTTGGACGATGAAAGCGGTTTATGGAATGGACAAGGACTCCGTTTGGTGGGTGGCCTCGGACATGGGGTGGGTGGTCGGACACTCTTACATTTGCTACGGGCCTCTCCTCTACGGCGCGACCAGCATCATGTTCGAGGGGAAGCCTGATAGGACCCCGGACGCGGCCCAATATTTCAGGTTCGGTTTCTCTAGAAGGATAATGGGATTAAAAGGGGGAACAAAACATCATAGAAGTACTTGGCGTAGCATTATAAGTAAGGTATTGAATTCTCCTCTCCGCACACCCAAGCGAGATGCAAGGATATAACGAAGGTGTGCCCGAAACTTTAATGTACCACCCCCTCCCACAATCATCCAGACAGTAGTAGTAGGTACCGTAGTAATAGCTTTCGTAACTCCTACATATTCGAGAGCTCGGAGAACGAGGACCGCCGCGTCCAGCGTCGCCAAAGCCGACGTTCACCGAGTTCTCTTAACCGGGGGTTCCTGATACCGCGCGGAGTTGGGCAGTTAGCTAAATAAAAAGATTACTTAACTTTAGATTATTTGACGAATGAAGTTAATTCTTTCGTTCGAAATTTTTATTTAAATAAATATTTTGCCCATCCCCTAGACCGTTCTATCTCTTTGCAGAATAATCGAGCAGCACAGCGTAAACTCGCTGTTCTGCGTGCCCACCGCCCTTCGAGTCATAAGACGCGCTGATCCGGATCTGCTGGTCGGTGGGAAATATTCAACGAAATCGTGAGTCCTCCCGATCCAGCTTCGCGCGTTACCGTCTACTGAAACGCGCGCGCGCTTTCTCCAGATTGAAAACCATATTCGTGGCGGGCGAGTTCTGCGACTGGGAGACGAAGATCTGGGCGGAGAAGGCGTTCAAAGTACCGGTGCTGAACAATTGGTGGCAATCGGAGACCGGCCACCCCATAACGGCGCTCTGCCTTGGTTACGGTCACAATCCTTGGTTGCCGAAGAACAGCACTGGTCCGCCGATTCCCGGTTACAACGGTGAGCTATTCCCTTTCATTACTTGCTTCCTCCCTTCACTGTATCTTCCTCTGGTTGCTAGTCGAGATCTTGCGGGAAGACGCCAGCAAGGCCGCGGCCCACGAGCTCGGTAAAATCGCCATCAAGCTGCCGCTGCCACCCGGTTGCGTGTCGACGTTGTTCCAAGCTGACGAGCGATTCGTGCAAACATACTTCTCGACGTATTCGGTGAGTTCCCTCGAGTCTCCTCGGGCTCTACGAACCCCTATGCAATTTCATTTGGTCGGTGTAAACGCGGGTTCCAGGGCTACTACGACACCAAGGACGTCGGCTACAAAGACGAGTGCGGCTTCATCTACGTGATGTCGCGCGACGACGACGTCATCAACGTCTCCGGGCACAGGCTGTCCACGGCAGCTCTGGAGGACATCATAATGGCGCACCCGGACGTCGTGGACGCCACGGTCGTCGGTGTGCCGGACTCCACCAAGGGGGAGGTTCCTCTGTGCCTTTATATAATGAGACCAGGTATCTACAGATTCCTGTCCGGTCCTCGGGGGGCGCGCGAGTTCGCGCTCGTATATCTTTATTTCTCTGTGCACAGAAGCGACGAAGAACGAGGAAGAGATCAACGAGGAGCTGGTGCAACGTGTGAGAAGCTTAATTGGCCCCATTGCTTCGTTTAAGACAGCCGCGGCAGTAACGGCGCTTCCGAGAACGCGATCGGGAAAGATCATCCGCAAATCTATCGCTACTTTAGCTCGCTCGAAGCTTGTCAAGGTAGACTCTGATTGACATTGAGTGCACGAATAACACAGATTACAGTAGATACGAGTTTCGTAAGACGAATATATATAATATCGTCGCCTGTTCGTTCTCGCCCATTTGGCCTTCCGTGAACGAAGAATAAAATTCTACTCTCACTTCTCCGCCAGATTTCCAGTACAATAGAGGACGCGTCCGTGTACCATCAAATAAAAGAAGTACTCCAGAAGCTGGGTTACGCCAAGTTGGCGCCCGATCCTCAATGATAAGTGTAATCGTAAGCTTTCACCATCTTCTTTTATTATAAACTTTGCAATAATTTTATATAAAATGTAATAAACCTACGTATACGACATATAGCTGACACGCATAAGGAGTGTGTGTGCTTGAAAGACACTCGTCGAAAGTCTGATGGCTATTATTTCATTTAAAATTCCACTGAGAAACTATTTTTTTTTGTTTGTATCGATTTAACAACGCAATAAAGAGAAACTTTGAAAAGCTTCCGGGGCGGGGGGGGGAGGGGGTGTCGTGATCGTGAATGGGGCTGCGGACGCACTAGCAATCTAACGCATCTTTACTCACCATTAGACCTTTGCTTGCGGCGGCGGGTATGAAATTATTGAAAAGTAAATAACTGCCTGCCGATCTGCGTCGGCTCTGTACAAAGCAAAGAAAATGGGGGGAGAAAGGTAGAACATATCGCCATACGTTTAATGTTCCAATCTTAATAATATTATATTAACAATTCGTTTAAAAATATAACATAACCCATGGAACGAACGTTATCGAACAATTCGTAGAAATAAAATTGATCTCCGTCCTTGTTAGCAGAGCTGTTGCTCTGTTACGAAACGTTAGCATGATGAACGGCTGAACGAGTTAACAAGAAAAAGAAAATGGATGGTGGACGAGAAGCGCGAACATGTGTTCAAACATCGTGTTAGAATAGGCTGATAGGCAAGCGAAAGAAAAAGAAAAAGAAACGGAAAACAGAAGAAGCAGTAACAACGTGTAAAGAAAGCACACTCACACAGAATCGTCTGCTTTGAAAATTCTCTATATTAAACTCTCCTCTCGGGTCAGATCTTGACATTAATTTCTTTCTTTTTCTCTCTCTCTCTCTTTCTCTCTTTAATCCCATCTGCATATAACGCTATAAATCATCGAAACCCTTTTGACGGTGAAGCACAGCGTGTAAGAACATCTGGTGTTATTACAGACACGTACAGTACATCGATACAATACACGAACCTTGGCGCCGTCGAATACGGAACGTAGTCTTTTTTTGTTTTAAACAGAAACGGTACGCGCAAGAAAAAAAGAGCAACCGAACCGACCGTTGAAGCGACAAAAAGCCTTGCCCATCCGAAATTAGTAGGTCAAGTTTATCGTTTTGTTGCAAATTTGTTTTTAATGACAATTGTAATAAGAAACAGTATAATAATAATAATATTAATAATAGTAATAATAATTTTTTTTTATATAATTATAAATTGTCGTGTAACACTATCTGGCTGATTTAATTAATAAATTTCTGCTTTCTTTCATTCGCTCTTTCACGTTTCTTACCACCAATTTAATAATAATTATTCAATAATCATTATAATAATATTAATAATATTTTCCTTAGTTTTTCCTCTCTTTTCTTTCTTTCTTTATCTCGGTAATCGGTAATCCTCTCCCTTAACGCTCATATTTAATGTCTCGCACCTCAGAAGAATAAAAATATCGTGTTTTACAATATCAAGGAGACACCACGCCCATCATTTGATCATCAATTAAATCCATTTGTCGTTAAACTCCGCTGCGAGTGTGCTGCCGTTCGTCAGCTTACCTAATAAGAAGGAACCACGCGCTCTTGAGTTTTCATTCTTTCTTTAAGTTGTCTGTCTCCTTTTATCTATATAATCAAATCTATTTGCTTTTCTTTTTCTTTATTTCAGGTTATAAATACCCTCCCCTCCCCCCTGTAATCGCCCCGACCCCGCCCTGCCCCAGCCCAGCCCGGCCACACCAGGCCCCGGCTCAACTGCTGTGTGCATACGATGCGTGTTATGCGTGTAATCATGTGTCTGTGTTCTGTGTGTGTATGCCTCTCTTTTCATGCAGAACGTGTTTATCGTCCGTCACGTGTGTAGATGATGTGTACGTTACACATTATTTAACGGTAGTTCGCGAATAGTTCGTCATGCCAGTTCCGTTTTCTTTTTCTTTCTTATTCTCGTGCGTACTGTGTTCGGCTTGCATCTCTTGCGTATTCGTCGTTTCTCGAAGTATGATTTCTTGTTTTTTTTTTCTTTCTTTCTCTTAATCCCAATCCGTGGTGACCGTTGAGCAACTTTACTCTACCACTTTCAGCACCTTACCGATCGCGATAGTCTTATCTGGAAAACACAAGATAGAACCAGTTTAGCTCCGTTATCGATCGCTATATTTAGATATCTAACGTGTCCGTGAGGGGGAGGGGGGGAGGGAGTTTCTTTTATTCGCTCCGTAACCGCGCGGACACGGCGCAGCGTTATTACGTGAAACGGGGCAACTTACTTTCATCCCTGAGGGTGAAACGTCCCATCTGTGGAAACAGCTTAAATCTTTCAAGGCATATGACACCCGCGCATTCGATTCTCATTATTGCCACTTGGTCCTGCTTGACAAACCTCGGCCTGGTTTTACTCTTGTCGCCCGTCTTCTTGTCCACCAGGCAGATCAGCGCCTTCACTCTCACCTCCTCCGCGGCGCAGTGGATGTGCATCACTGCACTGTAGCCGGCGCAGATGATGCTCTTGTGCTCCAGGATAACAACTTGCGCGTCGAACACTTTCCCCGTTTTGATCGGGTTGTTGCTGTCGCAGAGAACGAACCCGGGGCTCACGTCCTCCTCTTCGATCCCCTTTAACTTAATTTTCACGTTCTCCCCGGGACCGACCGATGTCACCTCTTCGTCGTCGGACCACAGCTGATCCACCGTCACTGCCGTCTGTACGAAAGCCGACATGAGCGGTATGAGTAATCGCTTTCAACGATCTGCTGTAATGGAAAAAGGCTCCACCCCCACCCCACCCGCCCTTACCCTATTCGGCATGACGAGCAGCGACTGTCCCTTCTTCGCTTCTCCAGCTTCAACCTTCCCCATCACCACTGTTCCCATGTCTTTGTATTTGTCAACGATTGGCATGATGAAAGGTCCGTTGTTCTTACGATTAAGCGAGGGCAGGGAATCGATGAAGGATATGAACGGCGGGCCGCTGTACCACGTGCAAAGGTGTTCCGGTATCGGGTCTTTCAAACCGTAGCCAAGTTGCCCCGACACTGGCATGAATGTAAGATCTTTCGCGGGATTGAATCCCAGTTTACGAAGGTACGGCAGTATTTTGTCCCTGTAACGATAGAATACCGTTATCATTCGGAGGTTCTCAATGGTGGTGGTATCATCAGAATTTTGGAGGGATAAATAACTGTCGCGCATACCTGCATTCGTTGTACCTTCCCTCGTCCCACTCTACAGTCGGATCGTCCATTTTATTCACTAGCACAACCAGATGTTTAACACCGGCAGTCTTCGCCAGCATAGCGTGTTCCCTTGTCTGCCCGCCCCTGTCGAAGCCCGTTTCGAACTCTCCTTTTCGCGCGGATATAACTAAAACCGCGAGATCAGCTTGCGCCGCGCCGCCGATCATATTGGGTACAAAACTCTTGTGTCCGGGCGCGTCCAGGATGGTGAAATGCTTCCGTTCGGTTTCGAAGTACGCTCTACCGACCTCCACCGTCTTTCCCTTCTCCCTTTCCTCTTGGTTCGTATCCAAGGCCCAACTTAGATACCACGTTTCTCTACTTCTCTCCTTCGCCTCTCTTTCATACTTCTCTAAGGTCCTCTTATCGACCATCCCCGTCAATGCCATAATTTGACCTCCGATCGTTGATTTTCCTGCATCTGTAATACACATCACGCCGTTACACGCGCGCCCCTCTCGCAACCAAGGTGGCGTTAAAGCAAGAATTATCGAAAGCATCGCTTACCAACGTGTCCTATAAAAACAACATTAACGTGCTCCTTTTTACTCTTAGTGTCTTCTGTTACTTTAACAGGCTTTTTTTTAGGTACTTTAACAACCATCTCCTCGTCCTCCTCATTGTCAACCTGAAAGTGATTCGGATAAACAAAGCCAATCATAAATAATGAAGAGATTGCTGAATATTGGAGTCACCTATTTAAGCTTGGTCTCTAAACTTTTATTTTTAAAAGTCTCAATGAAAATTTAACACGGATATCAACGTATACTTTCTTCCTATCGCTCTTAGCGATAGGAAGTTGGGAATAAGACTATGTATGTCAGGCTATTTATAAAAGCTCGAGCATACTTCTTCGTTTTCAGGAGTTAAGAGAGGATCCCCGTCCACCGCAGCCTCCTCCCACGAGTCAGCTGGTTGATGTTCAGGACTAGTGTTTATTTGATCGGTAACGTTCGGAGGTGGAGCCCCTCCTCCGGCAGGCGGTTCCTCCACGCGACTGCCCACTGGATCTGGTAGAACCACTGGAGTCGAATTACCTGCGACACGTGCAATTTGCGATACAAACGATTACAACCTTGTCGAACATTTTTATTACAATTCACGGTCTACTCGTTTTTATGCGCGCTCGAGCTAACAAAGTTATACTTCTCTTAAGATTACTATGCCTCTCTACGTTATCCCGTCGTGACTGAGTTTTTTATCATCGTCCATACTTGTATATAAGTTAAATTCATTACTCGAACGATTTCAGAAACAATACGTAAGATCTTTAATCTCTTTCGATAGAACAACGAATAAAATAACCATATCCGACGATACACATCCAATATACCCGATACCTAACCACAAATTCTACCTGCAGAATCAAACGTTTCAGTTTCAACGCTGGTACACTGGTACAATCACGAATACAAATATGTTGCGCAATATTGAGATACCATTAAACATCTACGCGCTACGATCGACTGCTATTCTCGTGCTCGTTCCTTCTCAAAACAACAATCCCCGAACCCTTGCTTCGCCGGGTGAGCGAGACCATGCTCCGAAACGCGCACGTTGCCTCTCAACCTATGTTCCGTATCTCTACATACGTTAGACCGGAATCTACATGCTCGCAGAGCAAGAGGGGTTAATCGCAGCATGCGTTGCAGAGTACTGGGGGGGAAAAAAGGGACACCTGAAGTGCGAATTTCTGTTATGAGAAGCGTTTAAACAGCTCGCGCGGACGAGAATCATCGGCCGGCAACTGCTACCTGAAGACTAACCATGATGTATTTCAGGGGGCATAGAGGTGGTTACAGTGTTCATCATGACAGCGACATTGCAGGAACTGTCGGCCGTGTTACTGCTCGGCGGCGAGGAGTTAATGCAGAATGAAGGCACGAATTCCGCAGCGTTCACGTTTAGAGTGGAGAATTTGCTCTCGACGGACTTGTCCTGCGACGGAGCGGTGTCTCCGTTGTCCGCCTGCTGTTCCCACGAATCTGGTGCTACACTGTTCGCCATATTTATCAGAGTTCGGTAGTCGAGTCGGCCACGTATATATTAATGGAACACGAGAATCACGCTACGCTACGTGCAGGAGCTCGTTTATAACCGCGATCACGATTGGGACGGGGCTTAAAAAAATAATTATTTACGGATATCCGCGCACACACCGTACACGCGTATCGGTACCCCGCGTGCGACCCCCGTGGTCTGTTTCGTTGCTCCACTTCGCCGGAACTACAAACATCAAAACACCAACTTTCAACCTCTCGAGAACGTTCCGTTGCGGCGCACTGGTGCGCCCAGATCCGACGTCCTCGCACCGGGCAAACGAGCAAATCCGCCGCGGCGAATTTTTCCTACGCGCCCAGCAAATGACGTTCCAAAAAATTTTCCAACCCCCGGCACCTCCGCCAAATATCTCTAGCCACCGCGGTGAATACGGCGATGTTGGCACCACGAGAACTCCATTCCTGCCGCAGCACAGACGAGAGCTATCCGGATAGCGTGCGTATGTCCCACGCACGCAAAAAAAAAAACGAAAGAAAAATGTATCGGCGTGTGCAAAAGAGGGACAGGCTTGCCCTCACGCGACCACCGTCCCGCCGCGCAGATAAGGCTTTCGGTTTCTCTGCGCTTTTTGCGCTAATCGTTTATTGAACCTTCCAATGATACGATTGTTGTTAATTCGTCTGCGTTGCAAACGACCGCGTGCTTATGGTCGCGTACGCATGGGTACAGGCAACAATGCAGAAATTGCCGTTAATTGCGCTTCAAGTGCGCACATGTATCATTATACCGAATAATTGGATAATTCGTTTAATCTTTTTTTGCGCGGTCGAAACCTTGGGGATATTAAATGTTTATGTAATACACTCTTAGTGGGATGGGAATTGAATGCAGTAGTAAGATGAAGTCATACCGTTTAAATCTCTCACGTGAAACACCTGTTTCTTTTGTTTGTTTTTTTTTTAAAATCGTATATCTTTAATTGAAAGTTATCGCCCGATTTCTATCTCGTACGCAAACAGGGGCAACAGATTCTTGTAAGCAAGCTTTACCTGTTCCTGTGTATTAGCTTCCAGCATGTTTCTCGCGACTTAATTCTAGGAATAGGGATATTGTTACAAGTTTCGGTTTCAATATTGTCTCTTTTTGTATGCGTTTTGAACGCACAATGTAAAGAAGATATAAAATTGGACTAGTGCTGCTGCTTCTTCTTCTTCTTTTTCTTCTTCTTCTTGGTTTCTTCGGTCTTAACGGTATCGTACGTGGCTTTTTCTTCGTCCATCTTTCGCTTGGGCACATCCTTTCTAATTTCCTCTTGCGCAATATTCGTGGGCTTCACATTCGCCGGATCCACGCTGAAGCCTGGGATCTGTCATGGTGTCGTAAGCGTTTAGAATAATAGATCAGAACTTAGTGGATACGATAATTCATCGCGATACACTTACGCATGGCTTGACGAGCTTGAATATTAGTTTCTCGTGCTGTACATTGGACCTATCTAAGCTTATTTGTACTATAACGGGATCGAAGGTGCGGAACACTATATCCCCGCAAGTTTGCGAATGATCTTCGCCATTATACGTGAAGGTAACCGAGGACGTTTTGTTGTCGTTCAAGTACAACGTTCCCTCTAAACCATACTTTGGAATCAACACCTGCACTGCATTCTTTCGTACAAAAAGTATGTAGCCTTCTTCGTGGTGAATATTCCCCCTGAAGAACAGCTGGGGAAACAAAGAATAGTGCCATTAGTAAAAGAAGACTATGCAGACACCAGATTTACAAAAGTTATCAAGCACAAACGTGTATGTTAAGCGCGACCGACGCTCGACCAGCGTACTGAGCCATCCTGTTTCGATAATTCAGGTTGTGGCAGAGCGTGTGATTCTTCTTCTTGTCCAGTAACTCGGGATAAGTTGCATCAGCTCCTACAGAAACTGCCAGTAAACGATGCACCATCACGTCTGCGTATCTGCACAAATAAGAAAATAAAATAGATTCGATTCAACTGCGGCGTGAAAAACTTGGGGACTGGATCTTCGTCGGGCTTCTTTTACCTTCGAATGGGCGAAGTGAAATGAGTATAAATAGGGCACGCTAAACCGTAATGGAAGTATTCGCTTGGCTGGTGCATTCCGCTGATGAAGTACACAGCCTGCATCATGCAGCGCGTAGCTAGTATCCTTAGCATAGTGTTGAAGTAAGGGTTGTCCTCCTTATGGCACTGATCTAAAGACTGCGCCAATTCTTTGCCGCTATTAGCGTTTATATTGAAACCCTGTTGGAGTACAGTTGTTAATTACTCTATTGGGCAGCGAAGTAAAATTTGATGCTGTTTCGTCAAGCAAGTTTTCTCAATACTTGGTGTTTGCCAGCCTTTATAAGAGGCTCGAAGTTGGCGGGTGGTGGTTCAGGATGCCTCCTGAGCACTGCGCACTCCGGGAACTCCTCCACGATCTTCTTAGCGACAGAAATATTCGCGAGCAGCATAAATTCTTCGACCATGGAATTAGTTTCCTTCAGTTGCTTCGCTTGCACGTCGATCGGGTCGTGCGTTTCAGAGTCGACTTGGAAACGAATCTCCGGAGAAGCTAATACTAACGCGCTGCAAAGACAATGATAAACGGTGCTTGACGAAGAGGCACTGCTGGGGATCCATTGCTAGAAATTTATATATACCCATTGTCCAGGCGCCGGTGCTTCAATTTCTTCGCTAATTTGTTCAGGTTCCTTAACGACTTCGTAATCGAATCCTGCTGCGCCGTGTCGTCTATCTTAAACTGAGCCTCGTCGTAAGTGAAAGCTGCCCGTGAGCGAATCACGGACTTGGAAAATCTCGTGTTAATCACGTTCGCGTTCTTGTCCATCTCCCATATACAAGAGAACACCAGTCTCTCCTCCTTTTCTCTCAACGAACAGAGATTTGAGCTAAGTAAGTCTGCAATCATTTTAATGCGCCGTGTAATGCACAGCAAGTCAAATCAGATAACGATAGCGTATTAACACGTTGACTGCCGACTACACCGATCGGCGTGTTTTTTGCTCGTAAACAAAAAATTTTCGGCGTCGAGTATAGCACCTCCAGATTTCGTGGGCAGTCAACGTGTTAAAGGACGGATCTTCTTCTACCTGGAAGCATGTCGATTCTTCTATCAACCAAGTACACGGTTGTAGCTCGTAAAGCTGCCTCTTTATCCAACGCTGTCCCGGGTCTAACAAAGTGCGTTACATCTGCAATATGTACACCCACTTCGAGGCTGCCATTCGGCAATTCTCTGCAATGAAGGGCATCGTCGATATCCGTGCACCCCGGCGGATCGACCGAACATATATCCAAGTGTCTTAGATCCTCTCTCTGTGCCAAGTCCTGTAAAATGAAACGATGATTCGTTCAATCCCACTTTGTAATTAGTTTTGTGTGCGTTATTCGTACGTACAACGTCTGTGATGGTCCAAGGCATCTTCGGTAGCGAACTGAGAACAGCGTCGGAAAATCGACTGTGCGGGATATCATGCTCTAAAAGTATTACTTCGTTCTCAGTTTCTTTGTCCCCTATTTTACCTAACGCGCGTACGAAATGGCCAAGCGGGTACCTAGCGTTACGCGGCCACGAGTCGATAGCGACGATGATTCTCTGCTTGCTCAACACCTTGTATTGTCTAGTCTCGATTCTAATTTTAGGTATTTTTCGTTCAGCTGGGACGAATAGATGTCTCACATTCTGAGTAAAAACGAAGATAAGGTTATGAAGCGTGTGAATTACGCAGAGATGTTTGACATAATTATGGCAACTTTGTCAACGTTTACCCCTTCGATGTTACTGGGCTGTAATATTCCACAGTACTGCCTCCAGTTTCTCCTAATTATACCAACAACCTTCCCAGTTGGCGTCTGTTGCATTTTGCCAGACGAAACGAATTTCTCCAACACTTTTTCCGTTTCTAGAACATCATCCACGTTGGCTTCCTCCTCATCTTGCAGAATAATGTCACTCGGGGACGACCACTGATCCTCTGCTAAAAGCTCTATCGCGACTGTGTCACCATCGACTGCTCTATTAAGGTTGCTACGACCTTGGATAAATATCTGCGAACAAACATATATAATAATTGCATACATATCGAATCATGACAAAAAATAGAGGAAGCAAACTGTTGCTCACAGATTTCTCCATCCCCTCTACGTTCACAGACCCTTCCAAAAAATTCTCTCTCGATGCTGCGAACGTTCCTTGCAAAAGTTTCCCATTTTTTATACCCTCGTGCAGCTGAAACGGTGTGAAATGGCAAGGAAAAAATTCCTGACCACCAACTTCCGCGTTGTAGCTCCGTTTGCACAATTTATCTGCTAGAAAGCCTGAATTCTCTAGCGACATAACGTAATCCTCCACTGGAAAATCACATTGAAAGAAACTTAAAGTAAAGCTCGCTATGAGAATACAAAATAGAGAATAATAAGGGCTATACTCGAAGCTACAGGTATCCCATCTTCCTCCGCCAGTTCTCTGTTCCGTGCGTCATCCGTTAATAGTATAGTCTTGATGTTACAATTGCTGACGGCTAAGTGCGCGTTGTACCACTTCGACGCCACTCGAATCGCTCTATCGTTTCTGTCATTCGCGCTCTCGCCAGGATTACGCTCAACGTAAGTATCTCTATAAGTAAAGTATACTTAATGTACGAGTACACTTTCCACAGCGAGTGCGATAAATACATAATATTCTGAACGTACTTGTGATGTTCGTTAACAAACACGTAAAACCTTCTATTCGTGTTACTGATTATATCCTTCAGCTTCTTGTACACGTTGGAGCTTCTGTGCTTCACTTCTTCCAAAACAGTTTGCAGAATGATCACATTGGTGATAACGTCTTCTTCCAGAATGTCAATCTGAGTAACAGAAACTTCTCGCATAAGATAAAGAGATTCGTAAGATAGTTTAATACAGACCTGATCCAAGACGACATTAGTGTCCAGCAACAGATAATAGGCACCCGACATTATAGAATTTTTTATGCTTGAATCTTCATCGTCCAAATTAACAGTTCGATTCCTGTATAGACACTTGTCACAAGCTTTGGAACCGCAATGGATATCGTCTCTGAGATAGTGCTCTCTGACGATCTAAAGAAAAAAGCGAATAAGTTTCTGAGATTCTAAATTGCGAAACGTATCCGCTTTGTTTACACGGCACCTTAAACACATTTCCGCCTTTAGTCTTCCTAAAGAAAGACTTGGTCGCTAACATCTTGCTTATTCCTGTTACAAAGAGTAATCCCTAAACAATAATCCACAGATATTTCGATGTAAAAAAGTAATAAGCGATGCACTGCTTCGTAAATTCAAACATCTATATACATAACTGCTTGACACTACACGTGTATCGAGCCTCCATGACACCGCACAATCATACCAGCCAACGAAAGTGAACGTAAGTCCCTGGTCTCTCCATAGACCATTCCATTTCCCAATTCACATTACTACGGGCAGTGATGGGTAAATCACTAGAAAGCAACGTAATTTACAGTAATTTACCGTAATTTACGTTACGTGACAAACGTGTATAATACTAAAATATCCTGTATAAAATGTCCAGTGGACCTGCCCCGGCAATATAGAGCGTAGTAGGGAAGTTCCCACATCTTTTTCAAGCTTTATTAGGCTCTTATATTGCTGGGGCAGGTCCACTGGACGTTTTATACATGTATGTCACGTAACGTAAATTACGTTGCTTTCTAGTGATTTACCCATCACTGACTACGGGTCTAAACGGAACGGATCCCTTCAGCCAATCGTGGCTACGCATCGTTCATTCTCAAAGCCCACGTGACGTTAGATCACGAAACGCACATCTTAAGCATACATTACATGGAGATCTCGCCTGTGGCTATAATAATCAGGGTTTAGAGAGGCGAAAAGCTGTGACTTCAGACATGCGTAACTAAATAGGCAGTTAATCTTCCATATATTGACTTGTTTATTACTCCAGATAGCACACGACGTCTATAAGCGATGTGTTAAATAGTCAGAGTCAAATCACAGATAATCCAAAACAGCCGAAATAAATTCAAACGTTCATAAGACCGATTACAATAAAAGACAAGCCATTAAATGCTCACGCGCGAAAATTTGAAAAACATTAATGGCGGTGGTTCAACCATCGACAACTATCGATATTTCTCCATCGCGGAGCCTTCGACTATACGCGTAGTTCGATACGAAAGATTTCAGACTACCCCCACTACAAATATTTTACCGCCTACGCAATGCATTTCCCCACCACCTGTTGCACGGTAAAATTTGAATTGTCCCGTCGGTTGGTGTCGGTTAATCTGAGTGCGTATTGAGTCCATCCGCGATGGATCCTAGCTTGTGTTTTACAGCACTTGTTGATACGCTTTAAAGTGTACATCGCAGTTTTATATGTTACACCGCGCGTATTATATCCTACCCTGTATTTTCTACGTCACCCTCGAAATATCTAATGAAACGTAACATCTCTCGTTGAGACATGAGCGACTCCGGAGACAATATTAAATATAAGTGGACGCCTGAAAGCACCGCGCTTTTGGTCTCGATATGGTCGGACAGACAGGTGCAAAAGCAGCTCGAGTACGCTTCGAAGCCGCAAATTATATGGGAAAGCGTCGCGAGATATATGAAAAAGAAAGGGTATAACGTTACTGGTAAACAATGCCGATCTCGAATGAAGCAGGTTCTGGTCTGCTACCGCGAAGCTAAACGAGCTGGTACTCGGGCAGGTGTAGAGCAATATTACGAGTCTATAGACAGAGTTCTTAAAAATAAGCGTCTGGAAGAAACTAATATGAATGGCATAGACACTGTGGACGCAGCGGTGAACGTTAGATCGCCCCCCAAAGACGTTAAGACTAATAAGAATTTACAAATGAGGCACAAGTTCCAAGAGCCTGTGCAGTCGCTGCATCGCACGGAAGCATTATCTCCTACGTGGGCATTAGGGCGAGAAAACGATTACCCTGATTCTCCCGAGTCGAACGAAACCATAATAGCTCGTCCTTATAGAGTCTTCTCGCCTACGAGGGACGTAGCCATTAATACCGGCGAGCAATTGACTCGAACAGTCGGCAAAGCGATGCAGTGCAATACTGTGCCAATGGAAGAACCGCTGCATCCGATTTACAAACAAAACTTGTTACAGAATTATCCTTACGCGGAGATACCGTTCGAAAACACAGTGCAAAATGTGCAGAATCAAATAATTCAAGAGAACATGCAGCAGCATCAAAATTTTCAGCAAAATCGTATGTTCAATCAACCAAGTATGTTGGTGAACAATCTAGGCTTTCAACAGAATCTGCACAATTTAAATCAGAACTTACAAACGCAATCTGCGAACGTTCCGATGCAAATTAATTCAATGCCGTTACAAAATTCAAATTTGGAGCATATGATTCAACAGCAGAACCATTTGCAGCAATATGCGAATAATCGTGCAATGCCGCAAGAACCACGAAAGGTCGTATTCGGGCAGAACCTGCATGCTCCGTGTAAACAGCAATATGCGAATGTATTAACACACATGCCTGTAGCAACTAACGCTAAGCAAACCGGATCCCTTTCTCCAGATTATTCTCCGAATGTATCTCAAAATTTAAACGATGCTTTTTGTCAGTCAAGAAGCGACGAGAAAGCGCATAACTTAAATGAGACCTACAATCAGGCTACACAGGCAGCGAATCCGTTAACGATGCCGAACCCTGATATTTCTGTAATTACGAATAACGCGACGTGCAATGACGATAGTCTTTTATTGGAGTTTTTAATAGACTCGCCGACTCCGTCGGAAAGTGATAATAAATCAAAAGCCACAGCCGTTACTATAGATAATATTCCTCATGTGCCATTAAGGAAAAAGAAAGCGCAAAAATTGGAACAACTTGTTATAAGTGCAATTAGTTCGCAAAATGATGTGGTTAATAAGGTAAATTGCTAATAGTTTCTCGTTACTAATTTATCTCAGAGCAACGGTTCATATACTAATGTAATATTATTTTAGATTCTTGCTGCGCAAAATGATATGTTAACAAAATTCTTCGACGTAGATAGAGATCGTCAAAATAGACTTGAAACTCGTTTGGATGATTTATTAAAAGTTGTTCATACATCTGTGCTCTCGAAGCAAACTTCGGAAGTGGATGCTGAAATACCTCAACCGCTGGCAGAGCCTATAATAACGTCGCTAGTACCTCCTCCGAGGCCTGGAGCTGCTCCTCCGAAGTTAGACCTAGTTCCTCCAAAGCCTTGTCGAGTTCCATGTACAATGCCGAACTCTAATATCGAATTGATCGCTCAAAATCCTATAATGACGAGACCAGGTATCGTCTCGCCTATAACTAGCCCGGTAAAAAAACCTGGCACTATATGGTCAAAATTAGGACCAGTGTCGCAATCACCCTTTGTGAAAGCTCAGCGACGATTAGGCTTGCAACCGATTTCCACCACGGATACTCGCACCCAGTCCTCTGCAGAAAGGCGTATAGCCAAAGAGATGGATAACGTCACTATGGATACAGAGACGTTGAAATTTGAAACAAGGAAGTTCTTGCAGGTGGAGAAACAGTTGGAAGAAATAATTGAAAATGCTCGCCTCGAAGCAGCAATGAGTCAGACTTTACACGCGCGCAGAAAGTTATTCACGCAAAGAGAACCGACTGCTGCGATGATATTGACCGCAGCGTTCTTGGAGAATGAGTGTCACTTTTCGAAACTAGTTATGAATCCGAGTGATGCTTTTAACATAAATAAGAAAGCTGTAAACAATATTGAAGATGACTTATTGGCTGGGCAAGGGGAGAGCTACGAACGCCTGCGACAATTAAATATTCAGCCTACTTATGTGTCCGGCGAGCCTTGCGATACTTCTACGCCAGCAAAATTGGGAGCCGTTTCTAGTAACACTGAAAAAGCATCTTTAGCAGTGCCGAAGCAAACAATTCAACAGTTGGCTCAGATTGTAATGAATACAGGAAGGTGGAAAGATCTCGCAGCGCAAAGTAGGCAACAGAATCCTGTACGCACGGTTCCATCGAATACACAATACCATCGCAATGTGTATTCCAATGAATGCAATAAAGAAATGCCAACAGTACAGTCTACTGCTCCACCAAATGAAAATGCAATAAAGAGTGACCATAGGTACGTGCAAGACTGGGTGCTAAATAAATGCGGAAAGCCAGCAACCGTACAGGAAACAGTACATGGGCCGTCGTACAATACAGCAAATCAGAAATCAAACTTTCCTATAGGCTTCGCAACTGCAATGCTAGACACGGAGAATCCAAGAAAGAAGGATTCCAATAATGAAGTCTGTAAACCCATTGCCTCCAACGGTAATATGATCCCAGATCGCAAACAACAAACTGTACGTTTCATGGACGAAGCACTGGCTGAATTACATCGCATGTACATAGAAAGAGTTTCTAAAGAACAGCAGGAGAAGGATGATAGTTTACCATATCTACCAGATACTGGTAACGATAAATGTATTTCAATTCAGAATCGACAAATGATTGAGAAATATGTGCACGAAGTAATGCCAAGGCAGCAATCCAGAGACAACGGAGACACTGATCCTGATAACGATGAAGAATTTTTAGATACTACTGCTACTATGCCCACGATCGTAGCACGTCGAGGATCCCTTACATCGACCGGTACTGCATCGACGGAAACAGCGCATTCCATCAAATTCATGAAGTCCGATAACTGCACAATTTGTTAATTATACATAATATGTATCTATTACATATATGTCAGATGAATTAATAATAGATTAGTTGATTTGTTCATTTAAATAAGATTTAAATGACTGAAACTGTGAGAGATTTCATATTACTGCTGCTACATAAAATTCTATGAAAACAGTAGCTTTTAATTTCGTTGAAGCCTAGAAATATTCTATAATTAGAGTAAAAGGAAAGAATTTTTATTTTAGAACGAGTATAAGTTCAATTGCTACACGTATATACTTTTTAAATATATATTAACAATGCGTTTGAACTGCCATACATCAGTTTTGTGCAATAATTTTTATTTGATAAAATTTTTTTTATTTAATAAGATAACTGTCTTACTGAGCCATTTCTTCCATGATATAAGAGTGATAAGCATATGAAAGTTTAGCATAGTATAAAATTACAAATATTGTTTCCTTTGATAAATGTTTTATTGTTGTTTCTCATGCGTTATGCAATAATACATTTGTTAATCACTCCAATAGGAGTTACTTAATAATAATACTACTACGTAACTCATGTTAGATTTGATTAATTTCTATTACATATGGCTATGCATTATATATATATATTGTTTATATACGAATTTAGATAGTTTATATAGTTGACATATATAACATTACTAAAGGTTTGAATCTCCGCTTTTACTTTAAATTTGTGGTTCATTAACGTGACCTACAAATGCTAATACATTGTCAAGAGGCATGAATTTTGTAACGACGGCGTATAGAAATGGACGATCAATTGTAAACTCAAACTGAAAGAGTGAAGCACCCAGAGCTATCAGTCCTGTAACAAAATTTGTATAGTAACAAAGCTGTTTAACTTTAATCATAATGAAGGTAAACACGATGCATTAATGACCCAATAAAAAATAGTGTTAATATAAAGACAATGTTATACAAAACTATGTAACAAAGTAATAATAAATACATTTATAATTAAAATCATACGATAGTGTTTATTTAAAATTTTTGTACATTCTGTTACACTTTCAGTATTCAAATGTACAATATTTCGCATTGATGTACTAAAAAATTATTTTGTTAGATACTGACACTTAAAATCTTATTTCAAAGTACTTCCGATTGTACGTGAAGTTACTATATATTTATTTCAAGTTCGTTAATGGTCCAGTAAATATCAGTGTCACAGCAAAGGCACAGTTTTTATATTGTCGAAAGTTTCAGCAATGCTAAAGAGAAATGGATAAGCTATTATAATTGTCATTGGAAGTAATGTTAAGAATCTTGCAATTGCACACATTAAGTTTGTGGCTCGTTAACGTTTCCATTGAACAGAACTATAAGATCTTCAAGTTCTCGACTCTGAGGTTTGTAGATTAAACTATAAAAAAATGGTCGATCAATCGTCATTGTGGCAGGTAGATTGTAGGAAACACTAGTCGTAAAGAACAGCACGGCTGAAACAAGTACAGAAAATATGATGCATAAGAATTTTCAGTTAGTATGCGAGCGACATATCAATTAAGTTAGGTCTGTTTAAATGAGTAGGTAGGGACTCCTTAACTGTTAAAAGTATATTATCTCACTACACATATTTCCCGTACAATGTAATGCAATACTGTTAGTAATAAACAAAATTCTTTTTAAATCTTAGGTTCGATGACGTGACCATTGAACAATGATATGGAGTGAACTCTGTTTCCTTCATCTTTGACAATTTGTATGATATTATAATAGAATGGGCGCGTGATAGCAAACTCCACTGGATACTCCAATGACAGTTTCATCATAATGGCACCTAAAACAAACGATAATACGAATCAGGTGCTTTATGCTTTCGATGGTGCTAAATTAGTAAGCGACAGTTTTTAAAATTTGGATAGGTAGGCAGTGTCTCGCACAAGTGCATTTAAGAAACGATTAGGTATGAAGTAGTATTCTGTACAAGCGCACATAAATTACACATGCTTTTAATTATTATATCTGAAGATATGAAATTTGTTACATTTGAGGATTTATTATTAGATTGCAGTAATCGATTACAGTAATAGTAGAGGATCACTTCGAACCAGCATGAGTTATGGATTAGGTACCAAAATATTTCCTTCAAATAACTGCAAAGTGTCAAGGGCATTAGATTCCTCTGAAATTTTGACGATAGTATAGAAAAACGGTCTGTTGGCAGAAAATTTTACTGGAATTTCCAAACGTTCCGTTACAATAATTGCTGAAAAAAATCATTACATAATACTTATTTTTTTTTGTAAGCACCAGAATGAATATATATTACATTGACGCGTCAATATTTTTATATGTCTGATTAACAATACAAGACCAAATAAGATTTTAATTTTGACCTATCATTTATCTGTTTTATTATGCCGCAAAATCAGTTATTCGTTTGCGATTAATTAAAGGTATAAAAAGAAATATATTAATTTATAAATGGATTGTACTATAAAAGTGGCCGATAGTTTGCAGAAAATATGTCCTAATCCACCTATCTCTGTCCAGTTATACAAGAAAAAGGACAATTTGTATTTTTTTACTCCCCCTCTTTTCACGCATAATCATTTATATTTACGAGATAAGCATAACACTTTTTAATACTTATTAGTAATGCCTTTTATTGCTTTGTCAGTTCAAACTTATTTAGCAATGTAACAACGGCTAGTGTTAGCAACAATCGTGCCGTATTATTATTTCGCATGTACGAAGTTGTTAATATACGCATATAGCTGCGCGAAGTTAAAATCACAATTCAGTTATGTATGTCGAATATATTTTTTAAGATCGTTTGAAATTAAGTTCGAATTGTTAAGGTTCAGCGATGTGTCCATCGAACAACTGGATATTTGTATTTCCTTTTCTTATAATACTATAGATGAATGGATGATTCACTGATAGTGTCATTGGAATACTAAAAGAAGCAAGTGCTGCAACTATTCCTGAAACAATTTTATTATGTTACTACTTATAATAATTGCAAAAGTATTTAATCTTTGCTTGGTAATTCTCTTTTCTATTTATTGTTTCATATCATAATTATATATGTAATATTTCAGAACGTAATTTACACGTACAACGTTTGTTTGAAAAGATATCATCATTTTGCTATTTGATGCACAATTATTTCTTTCTATGTTATACATGCTTTATATCTATGCCATTTAAGACATTTTCCTAGAATGTATATAGATATACTTTTGTACGCACAATGCTAAAATATTTCACTGCTATAATAACTTATCTTTTCACTATTATTAATCCAAAAGCTTTGGTTCATATGGACTAGATTTGGTATTACTATTAATTTGAGATGTTAAGCAATTTTGGTCAATTTTTCGATGCGCACACGTGTATACAGAGAGATAGATAGTTTTGAACAAATTATGTAGAATCTAGTTCCAAGACATGCCCAACAAATATCGGAACAGCATCTCTATCTCCAGATTTTGGATGATCAACAATGTTGACAATACTATATATAAAGGGGTGGTCAATCATCAGTCGCATCCTGTACACCATAGAGCGTGTTGCAAGTATTGCTCCTGGAACACATTGTTGTAGGAATACACAGGCAATGTTAACATGCGTTTGTACTCGATATGAAATGCTTAAAAGTTGGCGATTTTATGAAAGAGGGGATCGTACACTTGCATATACGCAAAGAAGAATGAAGAAATTCTAATGCCATAAGCACCAGTACGTTTTATTACGGTCAATAATTGTTAACGATGAACAATAATTATACATGAAAATTGCGTGCTTGTAAGGGATTCAAGTTATTGAATGATTGAAGAATATATGAGCATAGAATAAGGAAGAATAAAAACTTGATTGCTTAATTACTATTTAATTATCGATGATGTTTGATATTACTCCAATGAAGAGTGAATGTGTGTTATCGTGTTGAATGGCGTAGTAGAAAGGCTTGTCAACTCTAAAAGTTAAGGGTGGATCTATTAGAGCTGGTGCACTGTACATAAAGGTGATGCCTAAAAATAAAAGAATATTAAATGTAAGTACTGCATCGTCAAACATTCAAAGTAGAGGGGTCGAGCATGTTTAATATTAAAGAATTTGATACATCCATCTTAATAGTGGATCATTCATCTGAAACATTACTTTCAGAAGGAATTTATTTTATTTCTAATCTTCAGAGAAGAAAATGAATTGCCAGCGAAGTAACAAGACGATCAATGCGTGTATACAGCACTAATTTATCCAACAATACGAAAAAGTTCCAACTATTTTCAACTGATCTACATATTTGCAGTCTCATCGGGATTTGCAAAGAAATTAAGTTGGGTCGCAATAGTACAGACACATCGCTGAATTTGTTTCATAAGACCGTTCTATCCCATATTTTAATAAGTTAACATATTACCAATACTAAATTTCGAGGAAATTAAATTTGAATACATTGCAAGGAAGCATGTAGAAATGCATCACGGTAGAGTAGCAAAAGCTAAAGAGAGGTGAGATAGGTAAAGAATGCAAAGAATGAGGTGTACAATTGGCGAGTCTTTTATAGTAATCATTAATAAATAATGTATTAAAACGTGTCCATAGTAACGGTTTTTAAACAAAGTATTTTTCGATGAATACTAACATAAGACTTTTCTTATTTTTAGGCATGGGATATGTTATAATATTTGTTTAGAAAACAATAAGACCCTGTATAATAATATGAATGCTTACTTTTTATTCCTACATATTCATATTAATCTCTTACTATTTTTAGTCTTGTCGCGTGTAGTAAACATTCAAATAGGATTTGTACATATATTTAACGCAATTTATAAATTTGCCAGCTATAAGGCAGACATTCGTCATGTAATTTTAATCACGGTAATTCGTATAATTACTTGATATTGTGTTGAGAATTATACAAATAATGTAATAAAAGTTGTCCGTTAACCAAGAGACGTGAAAAGCATTACTTTTCCTAATAATGTTTATCGAACACCGCCTATTCTGTGCATATTTTTAGTCATTTAATAAAAATTGTAAATATATTATACAATGTCAGAAGTCTGACTCTGTTATATACCTGCAGAAGAGAGTCAATTTCTATTTGAAATCGGATCTTACAAGCGGAATCTTATTTTAGTGAAATCTCACTTAAACCTACAAGGAAACAACTGGGTTTGCCTTAAGATTAAAACTGAGCAAATTATTCTGACAAGTTAAATTAAAATGTACTTTGCGGATTCATACGCAGTAGAATAATCAAAATAAGAGACGTGAATTAATGCGTAGAAAAGTGATGTTAATACAGAAGTAAGTAAAAGTACTGAAAGCAGTCAGCTAAAGACTAATGTATGTACATAAGAACATATTTTTTTGTATTCCTTAGCGTCTTTATCTTTTATCACTCGCTCTGAGTTTTATTTCTTAACGAAGTGCTCAGTTGCGTAATTTATGAATTTAACAATGAAGGCATATCTTAAGACTCCTAATGATATGATATACGAAGCGCGTCAACATTTTCGACAGTTAGTAAACTTATTTATTAAAATCAGTCGAACCAGTCAAGCAGCTTATATTATATATTAAGGACTGGCAGAGATTGGCAAGATAGTGCGCATTACGAAGTATATTATCACCCCCTAATTCGATGGTAGAATCGTAGAAGTAGAGAGAGGAGAGAAACTATTTCTAAAACTCCAGATCCCTCTCAATTTAATCACAAAATATTAGCATATCGTATAAAGCAAAGATTTATCGCGCTGTTTTAATACAGGTTGAAAGAAGGAACGCTAGGACATAACATTTGCTAAGAATAACATTACGTCGCCGTATTGAACGATCGACAAGAATGGTCGATTGACGTAGAACTGAATGGGCTTCGGCGGTGACCAAAAGCTCGAAAGAGGCCTTACACTGAGACCTGCCACAAGCAATTAACAGTGAATTATTCGGTTCAGCCGTGAGCACGAAATAAATAAGAATCTATTATGCACATTTCTAATAAAGCTGATGGTTTTATTCATCTTATGGTGTTGTGTACTGAATGATCAAGTGAACACAGTGAATTCTGTCACATAAATTATATATTATGAAAATGAGGTGTGGAAAAGGAGCGAAGAAGTTCGTCCTACGAATAACTCTAGAAATAAAAATAAAATAATTAATGGATAAAACTCAAGCAGTGCAATATAATGGAGGATATCATGCGATTGTGGTTGGGTTAATGGTTCGGCCATTGAAGAGGATTATGTTGTCATTCCTTGTCGTGATTGCATAAAAGAACGGTCCATTTATTTGAAAAATTTCTGGTGGGAGAGGCAAAGACAGGAAGACGAATCCCATATCTGTCAAAAAGAATTGCACATAATTACTGATTTGAAAAGGGAAATAATCCAGATTTCTTAACATGCACTTAACTTTCTGCTTCGCTTCTCAATTTCCTCAAACCTGTTCCCTATTTTATTTAATGCTTTAGTGAGAAACACTTCCTAAGACTTATGGTTAGTCGTGCATATGTTAAATTAGTATGGTAGTAAGACAAAATTGTTAATGTTCAGTCGCGATTACATTGATTCCTTGTAATATATACTTTCAGGCTATTACTAATAAAAACAGTTCTACGCTTTCTAACAATGTAAATGATATTTTTACTATTTTCAATGTGTAAGTACTATCCCCCCCAATCAATCCTTTCATTTATGGCACACACACAGGACATGCCACTAAGATGAGCAATTAAAACACTACATAACATAGAAAGAAAAAGGTACACGAAGGTAGATGGTTATGAAATACTGAGTGACATGGCACGTAAGTATGTAATATTTTCGAAAAATGGAATCTATTTTAGGATATCATGAATCTGAATTTGCACAAAGCGTATAGGTGCACACATATAGATGTTCAGGGGGAATGAGAATTGTAAAACTTAGTCATACGTCTTTAATTTGAATGAAATATTGAGCAATGAATCAGTCTCCCTGAACTGAAGTTCTTAGATCACATTACATATACATTCAAACATTGAACAAAAATTAAATTAAGCAAAATATTATTTCGAATGGTATTCGATTAAACAAATTATCAGTTCACTTGAACGATCGGTAGAAATCATATATTAACGCAGAAATAAGGAATGTTAAGAATTGCTGGAAGTTAATGAAAGTCTTCGTTAAGTCCACTTAATAATTTCGACGAAGACATTTACACACCTAAATACTTTTTACACATTTTCTTTACAAGAGTGGTGATTCCAAGCTAAGGTATCGATAAATATATATAAATTCTAGATTATTACGTACACTCTAAACATGGCATTTATTTTATGTTTATGAAACTAAATCTAATCTAAAGATACCAGGGTAGAATTAATTTAAAAAAATTGGAGATTACTTTAGATCAACTCAGTTGGAAGATTCATCTACATTTATCTGGATATAGTATTCTGTGTCTTTGAATTATTTAATATTTTGCAAAGATGAATGTGAATTTCTAAGTAAGCATTTTCAATCAATCATAAATCTAAATAATCCAAATTTCCGCTAAATTAAATCATGTATTTTATGTCTTCACATTCTACAATAATACTTTGCTTAATTTCAACACAAAATCTACAGAAGGAAAAATTGATTTACTTACCCGTGACAGCAGCAGCTTCGCTACCTTCTTCGTTCACTTCAATAAATGCCTTCTGTACAACTTTGCTGACGACCAAATCATTGTCAGCAATGCCAGAAAAGTTTGCTCTTCCAGTGAACATGTCAGTTAAACCCATCTAAGTAGTACGAAAATCAAACATATGAGAAGAGTAGAGTTTTTATGCAATTCTAATATTATACGATATACCTTCTCCAGGACACCGTTGAGGTCTATTTTCTTTTCGATCTTAAACTTTGGTAGCTGCAACTGTACTTCACGTTCATATCCCTGGCTCAGAATGTCAGCAATGCTCGTACCTTGTAATTTCTTTTCAACCATCGGCAAACCATTAATTTCATTTGGAAGAATAATGACCATGCTCAGTTCATTTCCCTGTAACATTAGCTTGCAGTCACAACAGGAAAGTTACTTTGTAAACATCAATTGTTCTTTAAGAAAATTACCAGATATGGTATTTCGATGAATTTCGCATTCATATTTGGAAGTTCACCGTATTTGTAAGAACCTTGTCTGCGCATGGTAGGAACATTTTTTACTGTATTCTGATTAACGTGGAACGGCATATCCGTGGTGAAGTTTGGATCGAATTTATTTTTCCACTGACCCTTAAAATATACTGCGTTAACAAGCACCAATGCTGTCGACTGGTCTAAATCACCTATTTAGAAAATCGTAATATTTAATAAGCGCACGCCAGAATATGTTGCCTTCAGCGTTTCCTTTGCTTCATCTGCAATTCCGTTCTGCTCTTTGTAGCATGGTAGATAGAACACCAAAGTCGAAGATTTTTGTATCGTAATAAGAAAAAGAGAAACATTCAAATATACTAACTAGGAGAAACAATGCCATCGATGCGATTATTTGTATTTTCCTTAACCCACGTGTTGATGGTGGTCGCAGCTTCATCAGATTTAGCGAAGTTTACTAGTTGAGTAATAGAGCGAAAATAAGTCTCTGTTAATTCCCTATAACTTGGTTTTACTGAAAATTTCTCAGCCATGAACACTTTGTTTGCAAGGGCGAGAGTATTCTCTTTGACATTCTACAATAAACCATACTTATATGAAACTCGGTTTAAACAAAAGTTCAAGCAAAGTAAAGAAGAACTAATACTTACGTTGATGTTGTCGATAAGTGCCTGATAACCAGATGTACCAAGATTATCCGGCGATGGAAGATGAAGAACTTTTCTAAACTGATTTTCTGTTTCTCCACGAGCGCCGTAACCAGCCATGGCAAGCACAACAGCTGCGCTAAGAGGAGACATTATAAGATTGCCTGGATTCGCCTCTACCACAGTCTGAAAACATTTGTACGTCGATAAGAATTGTGGTACATCAATGCACATCAGTAACGAATAGTGTTTCGCAGAAACTAAATAACTCATGTCGCTACTACACTCTATTACCTGAAAGAACTGTGATGAAAATGCATTCGTGCCTTGGGAAACAGCACGAAGCGCTTGATTGTCTCCTACCGCGTTTGCCATTGCTACAGCAATAAGGCACGCTGCTATTAGGTACTGTGTTACTGAAAACATTCCATTATTTGTAAGTTTTAAATTAAAAGAAAGGATTTACATGTATTTGCGTATTTTTAAAAAAATTAGTATGGCAAAAACTGATAGGAATCACGGTTTGAAAGTGTGTATCAGGATCCTGATATTTATTATACACAAGATTACATCATACGGTAGAAACATTATTTTCGACATCGTGCGATCGTTATCCGACGTGAAGTGTTTCCAAATACATCGCTATTTAACAATTTTGAGTCCTTATAGTCGTGAAGGACGTATGCGGAGGCACGCGCATTTGAATGATGTATATACAAACAATGTAGGCCCACTTTACGCGTGTACTGTATACTTATTATGCAGGCCCCTATATCTTCTAAGTTCAACATTCAAGGTTTAAAGTTCAAGGTTCATTTTTTACGAAACATTGAGATGCTGAAGGACGAGTAAGTGTGGGAAGGAACTAACGACGAGAGAGATTAAGGATGCATGTAAAAGTCGGAATAAATTACGAATCCTGACAGCTTATTTTATTTAATATTTAAAATAAAATAATTAGCTTTCTATAGTAATTAATCGTAGATAAATAAGTGCTAAAAGTACAGGCACTTGTAATACATATTTGAAAATTATTTGCGGCACACGACGTTATAAAAATCATGATTATTATTCAGTGCAAGTATATAGAATTGTTTATATGTTTAATCTGTAAACAAATTTCTCTCGAAAAATATATTAAGTTGGAAATAATGAAGGCATATGTTTTACAAGAATTCGGGAGAGGAGAAGAGGCGTAGAATTTCGTATAGAAGAATAAATATAGCTGTTAAGCATATTTCAAGGTCGCTCAACTTCTTTCCTTTTTAACCGACTTCAAAAAGGAGGAGGTTATAGATTCGACCGGTATGTACATTTTTTTTTTATAAAAAAATGCATAACTCGTCAGCATATGGACCGATTTTGATGATCTTTTTTTTATTCGAAAGAGGGCGACGCCCCGGTGGTCCCACCCAACTCTGCATCAACATTCGTCCAATATTTTGCTAGTTTTGGTTAATAATAAAGACTATTGTCACCTAATTATTTGTTTAAAAAATTATTTTTTATTTAGTGCATTTTTATTTTTTTGAAGTCGGTTTTAATTTTTTTTTATTTTCTTATAACACGGACATTCTTTTTTGTGCCAATAGGAAGAACGCAACGAAACAAAAAGAATAAAAAATAACAATTTAAAGTTCAACAGATTCGCCGTATCGCTGCGAATGTATATGTAAATGTCTCTTCTTCAATAAAATTTCAGACATTCATTTCTATATAAAAATATTCTTCGGTTCACTAAAAATGTTAATTACGAATTAAATCGAAAAGTTTTAATTTATTCACTACTACCACCCTATAATCGATATAAACTAAAATACATTGTAAAAGTTATTACAACTTTCGATGTTAATGTATGTAAACAAAAATTTTCCCAAATTTCGAAATATGAAACGAATTCTTCAGCACAAGTGACCTCGGTGTACAGTGGCGGATTTAAGGAAAAAGGCCCAGGTGGCAAACGTTCTGAGGGGTCCATTTTTCAGGAAAACGGAGAGGTAGTTTACTAAAAACGGGACAAGTGTAGTAGTACAAAAAGAATTTAGTGTTTGGAGACCTATATTTAATTATAATTTTTTTTAGATTGGGTCTTTGGGATACCTTCTGGGCAGGGGCCCAGGCGGCAACTGTTCATCAGCCGCCCTGTTAAATCCGCCACTGTCAATGTACAGTTTACGTTACAGCTCTGCAGATATACAGATCTAGGGTTAAGCCGGAGTCATTGATAAGTTTCAATAAATCACACGACACACGCACAGTACTATAGTTATACTAATAATACGGTTTAATCATAAATAATTGTTTTCGTAATAAAAGCAGAGTCCATGTTAAAGAATCTTTAGTAACCTTGGTATAATTCATGTGCTTATTCTTCTCTTCGAAATTCTAACATTTCCGTCGAAGCCTTTTAGGATTTATGCTTTCATTTTTTCCTTTTAAAATACTTCACGAAGAAATCTGCCATTGCACATATCGCTGCGATACATTGTTCTGGGCAAATAGTTTACATAATACATTAGACTTATATTTCACGTATTCGATAATATAGTACGGTTTATAGTAGCAACGATGATCGTATTAATAAATACTGAAGTATTTCCACTATTAATGGGGTAGATATCGCTTTTATATAAAATCCTAGTCCCCGTAATGTATACATTACTCTTGCAGTATTGTGTAACATTTATATTCGCGACGAAAAGCATCAATGCGAACTCCAATAATCGAAAAGAAGATAAAATGGGGGGTCGATAAATTGACTTATGACTGACATAAAAATTTAATGTCCAAAAAGCAAAGTAATTTGTCATTAAAATTCTCCTTGTGTTAAGGCGGGCAAAAATATATCTGACGTAATATCGCTTTGTCATTTGTGTAATAAACCAATTGTAGCTGTAGAAGCAATTTTATATACTCGCGTCAAAACATTACTCAGAAGGATACATATGTATACACTTTATAATATATCCAAATGAATGAAATGAATTCAGTTTTATGTTTATACAGTATGAAAAAAATAAAATGTTTCAGTTTTGGTAACTGTTGCCTATGATTGTAACAAATTTTTACTGAATTTCCTGCAAATGATAAATCACGCGGTGCATAACGTAGTTTAATAAATCCCAGAGTCTTATTAAATAACTGTTAATCTAAGATTTTCGAATAGATTACTACAAAACGCGCGATATGTCTGTTGCAACATTAAAAAAGTACTCATGATGATTACTTCGTCAAACATAATAAGAAGTTCCGGCTACGTTACTAAATTTAGTATGCATTTTTATCCGATATTTATCTTAAACATACATATCACATTCAATTAAAAGTACAACGAGAATTGTGACGGCAGAATAAAATGTTAATAATGTAATAAATTAATTGAAAAGACAAAGAAACTGTATTTCAAAGTCTCGATACAATAATATTACCGAAAAAGTTGAAGAAAAAAATGTAATACATGTTAAAAATATTATATTTTTTCTAACGTATACATGTTAAGACTATACGTTAGAAAATAAACGTATGATTATACTTTATTGTATATAATACCACAGTTAAATAATCGAATTGTGACACCAATTGTTAGCCACCAGAAAAGAAATAACAGAAATGAAGATGATACATCGAAAATTTCCATTAATGAGAAGAATAACAGTACACAATTTGGAAATGAATGACGCAATTAAAAGAGCGACAACTTATTCCGACAGATAAACATGGACCTTCTTATACGTACATCAATGCACGCTGCATGGATCCAAGTATTCGCGATTCCCCGAGACTCATTGGGGAAAACCCAGTAAAGCTGCGAACAAGCGTTACGATAGTCTTATTTTCGACACGGCTAACGGATGTGGAATTCAGGAATATTTACCAAATAAGTTGATTAATATTTGTGGGGTCGTATAGTAGATACCTGATATGAACGAGGGACGCATAACAAGTCAGACAAAAGGAGCTTGAACTATACATATAGCCGGGCGTATAAAACAAACCTGTGATTCCTGATCGTCGTTAAAATTTCACCTTAAAACTATTTAGTTCCACTATACAGTTGCACAAAGATATGTGAAGAGATGTGTTAACCGATATGGTACTTTAATACTACGATAGTGTTAAAAAAAAAGCTAGTCACTTTTTAAATTATAATGATAAAGATTTCTTCACAGAAAATAGAAACGAGCTACATGAACAGGAAAGAAAATGTCTACAGGCTAACAAGTAGCGAATAATTAATTTCCCCTATTATTTGTTAGACTTCAAGATATTAGATGTACCTATATTTTATGTCCTACTGTTTTACAATGCCATCTTACGCGGCTGTAATGATCCTATTTTGCAAGAATGCTTTGTCTTGTGATCATGGAATTAAAATCTCGGTAACTGTCACTTTCATAGAAATCAAAAGATATTGATTACTCGTCGAGGCATTGTGTGAGAGAAAAATGTTACGAAGCGTCCAATGTGTACTGCAAGAAACAGTGGCTTGGGTAGAATCGTTAGAACGTAATTTGTCTTGTTATGTTTGTGCGCCTTATGACGTGATGGGAATACCAATATGTGATATTTATTGTATTTAGACGTAGACTACGTAACAAAATGTCTTTCTGATGAATCTATAACTATTCTTTTACAGTAGTATCGTTGAAGCATAAATGTATTTACGGCAGTAAATGTTTATCAGACGTTTCGATACTATGCGATGGTTTCTGATGCTTTACGATACTATAGAGTTTTCAAATACTTGAGGGAAGCAAATATTTTTAATTAACTCACAAAGGTAATGGGCATGGAAAGTATTAAATATTTCAAACACATCAGATCATATAATTATTAGTTTGTGTAGTGATCGAGAATTAAACAAAACATTAATCGTTGAAAATAGTATCAATTTTGCTGAAATTTCTTATATTTTATGCACGGAGCAACAGGTGCAGACTCGGAAATACCTTTGAATTTTTTCAGAATCGAGATATCTAATTACTCGCGATCGATGTTTCGATAATAATTATACACCTTGGCATCTTTGCGGATTACCGAGAAATTTGATTAAAAAGAGTTTAATTCATAAATGCTTTTGTAGTGAATATCGAAGTTAATTCCACTTACAAGTTAGAATTAAAAACTATTCTGATAAAATATCTTAATATATAAAGCGGAAAGTGTTTGTGTGTTTGTCTGTCCCCTAAAAACTTTCGAACGGTAAATTCTGCGGTCAAGAAATAGGCCCCAGCTCATCATGCCTAGCTAATCCAGACGAATGTGACTATTTTCAAAAATAAAATACATATAAATTTTTTTTATAAAATTAGAATCTAGTATTCGATAAATCAATAAAGAAGGAGCAAAACCTACACCGACGATACTGATTTTCAACTAATCTTCAATGAGGTTACTATTACAAATCGAATAAAACTAGTATTTACAAATAAAACTGTTCTGATAATTTAAGTCCCTCAACTAATACTAAACGCTGGTTCAGACACGTCCAGTAATTTAATCGAGTGGCGAGTAATTCAGTAATTTACCGTATGTGGATACTAAAATTTAGTCGAGTAGTTTAGTAAAACGATGGTAAATTACTAAATTACTCGCCACTCGACTAAATTACTGGACGTGCCTGAATCAGTTTTAAGTTGCGCAAAATTTCTAGTTTATTCGGACATTCATTTATACGCATAAATCGATTAAACTTCTTATCTTGATTAAACACAGAGCAACGAATCGCTGGTACAATACTGTCAAGCAGAATCCTCCACATCGGAGGTCACTCGAAATTTTACAGTTACAAAGGAAATAAACTTTAAAACACATCCTATCTACGCGTTTCGCCTGATCCTCGCAACGTCGAAAATAAATCAGCAATCGCTCCAAGAAAATTCGGTAAAATGGATCGATCGATTTCACTGATTAGTACGATATCGGAAGGAATTAGCGAAAAGTTTTACGACGAAGTGTAGCCCTGCGGTATAACCTGTCATCCTAGCGCATACAGAGACGCGGGTACTCACATATACGCATGTTCGCGTCCTGCCTGTTCTACCGGTTAATCCTCTTCGAAAGTCAAACGTGGACTGGAAGAAAAAGCGTCTGAACGGATATAAAAGCGCGATAGGAGGTCGCAGGGAAGCCCCAGGGAAGTGGATGGAGCGGTTTGCCCAAGGATCACTGAACGAGTCACCAGCCAATCGCGGAGCAGTGCGCCCCATCGCTTGCACGATCACGCAAACGGATGGTAACGTCATTTTCGAATCCGATTGGCATTCCCGTTTAATGACGATACCGGTCTGTTGGGGTCGAAACACCAAAACAAATACGACACGCGACGATACCCGCGATCGGTATCACGGATAATATACAGTGTCGGTACGTTAAAAATGTTACTCTCTTCTTTTCCTCGAGGAAAGACGTTCTTTCCCATCGCGCCACGCGTGGGCCCTCGTTACTCGGAAACTAGATAAAGGGTGTTCTAATGTTATAGTAATGATTTATTTAAGGTCGCGTCAACTACGAAGGTTATCAGTTGGAATATGTACAGTTGAAACTGTTGCTATACCGGTTGACACGTTGGCCGCGGATATTTACCTCAGTTAGGTACCCCAATTTACCCCATAAGTTCATTCGTGTGCATCTCAGACCGAGTTTCTATATTCGAATCTGAACTTTTTATGATCCAACAGTTTTATCTTTTCTAAGAATTGATATTAATAACAAGCAATATACGCAGTTCGGTATTTAAAATGGGTCCAAATGGACCCTGTACCCGCCGAACGAGAATTAACTATATAGTTATAAGAGTTAACTATATAGTTATACTAGCTTCGGTGTTACCCGGGCTTCTTATATGTATTTCTACATAGGTAGTATAAAATAAAGTCTCCGGTACGCGTCTGCTTGTCGAGCTAATCTTGAGAACCACTGGACGGATTACGATACGGCCCCACCGCCGCCTAGAGCATTTTCGAGGAATACATCACGAAAATCGCCACTGCTCGGCTTCTGCTTGCCATAGGTTAATATTTCATATACGTAAACTTTCCCCGAGAAATGCTCTATAAAACGGTGGAAACCGCATTACAATCCGTCCAGTGGTTCTCGAGATTAGTTCGAACAAACAGGCGCCTACGGATAATGATAAAGATGGAAAACCAAAATAACTAAAAAAGCTCATTAAAGCAGGATCAACTTTTATGCTATGACACTACATACATCCGCGCATCATGTAGTAGAATCCTATAGTGTCCACCGCTCTGCGCGAAAGAGATGCGCCTGGCGGTTACCTGCACAGCGGTGGGGATGCTGAGTTACATCGTTAGCTGTTCTATGAGCGCTGCGATTCACGCGATTCACACGAATTTTCTCGCGGAATGCTTCACTAAAATCGTCATTGCTCGGCTTCTTTTTGTCATAGGTTAATGTTTCATACACCTAAACCTTCCTCGAGAAATGCTCTATAAAACGGTAAAAACCGCATCGCAATCCGTCCAGTGGTTCTCGAAATTAGAGCGAACAAACAGACGTCTACCCGGCACTTTATTTTATATTGCGTAGAGAAGAAGATAGAGAAGAAGAAGATACAGGGTGTCCTGTAATTGGTGATGCAAGTGGAAGGGTGATAATTGTATGTACGAAGTAATCAAGCTGCGTGTTCATATATTAAATGTCAGAAATTTCTAAAATCTCTAAACTGAATTATTTCTGTGACGCTAACAACGAAACGTTGCAATGTGGAATAAGTATAGCTTAGGCATGCTTACCTGCATTCAGACATCTTTATCAGAATATCGGACTGACATTTAACGATGTGCATTCCTCGAAGTTATGCAAGTAGAATAATATAAGAAATCTGTTATTAAGTAACCACATACAGTGGAGCTTGGTTAATTCGAGGCAGGATACAAACCAGCTTAAATTATCAGGAACTCAAATTAAGCGAAACAAAGAGACATTCTCACGCGCGCACTTGGTGTCTAAGAAAAGCATGACATAAGACGAAACGTCGTGAAAAATGAAAAATTGTCTATGAAATGAACAGAAACCACACAACGGAAAATGAAACAAAGCTAGACGCTGAGTTCTACGGAATGTAATTACGAATTAAACGGACATCGGTTACAGCAAAGCGTGGATTTAGAGGAACTCGGAGTGCTGATGCTCAATTGTACGACAAAAATATCGTTAAAACCTTTCTTACTCGTTTAGAAATCGGAAATTCCAAAATGACCTACGAATACTTTATTCCGAAAAATCAATACAAATTATGCATTCGGTGCAACGTTCCTGGTACTATAAATCATATTCATCTGGAATTTCCTCCGCAAAAATTAACACGGAAAGGAATTCAAACTCCCCGTTTATCTTCGAACAGCGCCGAACCATTTCAATGTGAAGAATAACAGGAATAGTAACAGAAATCATTCTTATTTACTAACCGACTTCAAAAAGGAAGAGGTTATAGATTCGACCAGTATGTATTTTTTTTATATTTGTCGCCGCATAACTCCTCAGCATATGGGCCGATTTTGATGATCTTTTTTTTTATTCGAAAGAGGGCGTGCCCCGGTAATCCCATCCCATACTGCATCAATATTGGCCCAATATTTTACCAGTTCTGGTTAATAAACACTATTGTCACCAAATTATTATTATTTTATGTACGTACACGCATATAAAAAACATCAAATAACAAATTAAAAAAAATTAAAATCAGCTTCAAAAAAATAAAAATGTACTAAAAAGTAAAAAATAATTTTTCTCCTTATTTTATCTACGACTCTCAATTTTTTTATGTCGGTGCCTAATTATTTGCAATGGTGAAATGATGGTAAAGAATGGTAAAATGCCTTCCTTTCCGAATGTAGAATTGCACACACAGCAAAATCTCGAGTGTGGAATATTTATCCCACGTATTCCACACAACCCACGCCATCCTAACACGAAATGTTCGCGTGATAAAATTATTATTCATTGAAACTAAAATATGCTTTCGACGATATCATTCCGTGATAAAAGTTTATCAGAATGGACATCAATGAAATTATCATGAGAACAAGTCGAGTGTATCAAACGCGTCAGGAGAATATCAATAAAGAACTGACCATGACCTCTCTATTCATATCCTTTTCTATTCCACACCGTAGGGAAATGTTTTAACTATGTCCTTTGGGCGAGACGTGATGTGTATCCTTAACGCACGACTCATGTTCCACAGTATTGCCGAAATCTCTAATTATAGACGACAGAATATCCTTGGAAATATATGCGACTCATAGTAAATACTTACTGAATTAAAAGCGCCGCGAATTTCCCGCGCAGTGTATGCAGTGTATCTGTAGATGAAAGCCCTTTTCAAGGTGTATATTATGTCCCTCTCACACACCTGCGGCGCAGCACTTGCTACGTGTGACAGGAACGGCCCACTGACACTGGCTGAAAGTTCGATGAATCGCTGCGTTCGAGGGATCGATCAGCCTGCGATTACCGGCCGAAGCTTCTACGCGTGAAGTTGGGTTCGAACGAGAAATCTGCACGTGATCGACATGTTTGTTATTACTTCAGCGGATGGTTGGGAGGTTACAAAATATACAAATTATGGCAGAATTATTAATGGCACACCATTTCAAATAAACATCAAATGCAACCTTCCTAAAATTAGCCTTTACTATTTAATACGTATTTCTAAATTGTTATTGAATAAATTTATTCGATATATACAATGGCTCACACCAGTACTCGTACACTCGTTAACCGAAATTCGCAAAAATATCGAAGATATAAAATCTATATCTGGAACTATTATGGAGGGTGCCCCGAAGAAAATTCAAGAGTCGGAAAATAAGAGCCAACCTAGTACGCACTTATTACCAGCCTGACGAACGAGGCTGGCGGCGGGCTCACAGCGCGTTGTGGGCACTATTGCTCGCTACCAAGAGCGAGCGAGAGCCTCTCGCTCGTTCCAGGGTTCCCCCACTCTCATCCGAAGGATTCCAAGAAATGTTGAAGGATAGTCGCCGGGCTTTCAACGCGCGGTAGAAACGGGCTGTTAACGACTGCGTACTATTTTCAGCACTTACCTAAATCTACCAACGGGATTTTTAAAATTTTCATTACAGGCTCGAATAAGAAGTTGAAAAAGCCCCTTCATTATTTTCTTCGCTATTCCGTCCCATTGCATTTTTTCAGAACGACGTAGCACGTCACCTAGTAAACTAATGCTTCTAGCTTCTAAAAAGAAACTGAAGTTGTTTGGACCAATTTTAAAAATGTTATACGATTTTAAAGAGTGTACTCACTGGTGCGAGCCACTGTATGTTATCTTAATTCCTCCTTTACTAATTCGCAATGCTGACTGCACTGATCTACGTTACACGGAATTAATCTTGTTTCTAATGAATAATGAAATATGAGTTTTGTACGAATAAATAAATGGACGGTATATTTTTTGATTCTAATAAAATCAGAATTTCACAATCGTTAGTTTTTCACGATGTTTGGCGATGTGTAATGTTCATGTGAAATGTAATTATTTAATACTTGTATTATCCAACGGTTGCATAGTAATATTTATCTATATGAAAATTATATAGAAAACTATAAATCTTTACCTGGTAGAAGTTTTCACGCCTACTTACATCGCCGGGACGCGCATAAATGGAAACTGATTACTGACAAACTACACTCATATGCGGCAAAGTTTCTGTCGATAAGATTACTTGATAAATACCCAAGATAGGATCGCACTAGGCACGTTTGCTCTTACTACATAAAGGAGCGTCGCACTTATGGAATCTTAAACATCATACTTCGAATTCACGTAAAATACTTATTGCCGATCGTTCGTAAATTTCAAGGACACCATTAAAAAAAAAAGCAACTAAATAACACATAACGTCCTGTTTATTTAATCATTTAATATTCGTTATATATCGTTTTTATCATTTTCTTTGCATCGTGTTGCGTTCACGCTTTCTCGAAATATCTAGGATCGAGGCTTATACCGCGAAAACCTCGATTCCTGTCGCAACACTTCTCGTTGCCACCATTCTTTTGACAAAGATCACAACCGCACACTGGCTCGCGTGGCTGTTGTGGGCCATGCCTGGGGGGGCATGGCCGGGGTTTTGGTTTGTCTTCGCAACAGCACGGCGCGCAAGGGTCCTATAAATTAAAATTTTTAGAAGAATTAGAAGAAAATACTAAAATTAAAACTCAGGTAATTGAATATCCGAATGACAAAAAAATTGAGAAATTAAAGGAAACTTACGGTTGTAACTAAGAGAAATGTAAATCAAAATTTTTAGATAAGACGTGTTAATATTTTTTAAGAGGACTTAAATTAAATACTTCGATTTTAAATTAAATTTAATTAAATTTATTCGAATTTAATAAGTTTGGAATTTTGTATTTAAGTTCAATAGCAATTTAAAACTGTGGTTTTACCTGCATTTTGATAACGCAACAGGGTTTAACGGCGGGACAAATTTGACTGGGGGTCAAATACGGAGATTTCTTTGAACTAAACGCATCAGGATCCCCGCTCTCTTTCCTGCTTTCAGCATGTTCATCAACGGACTTTTTCTTCCTCGGGGGACAAGCCGATTTAGTTTGAATAATACTCCAGCTGACACCAGAATTTACTAACCAAATAATAAATCGTTTAAAAAATGCTAAAATGTAATCTAGATAAATGATTCATTTACCACACTCAAAGAGTTTATCGAAGATAGATTTGCTTGAATCTTTATCAGTTGACATTTATAAGGAAATTCTTGTGGGTTATTTTAATAATTTAATTTTGAAGATTAGTAAGCAAAATTACAAATGAATTTACAGTTGACGTATGCGTATGTGTATGTATATATAAACTTGGCGATGTTTAATTGTTTTTATCGTTCTTACACTATATACACACAAATTTGATTATTATTATAAAAAAAGAACCATTCTACAATTTATAAACTGTATTTCAATAGTGTATTAATTAGGGCGAATTCCACTTACGCCCAAATCGCCCGTGATTTTTATTAAGGTAGGCTTTCCCATACGCAACTGGACGCAACGTCAAGAATTTCAAAGTCGATTTTCTCGAAAATAAAGCGCAATATCAAAAAATTTTATTCCTTTTTCTCGATTTATTTAATTGTTATAAGTCGAAAAGAAACAGTAACTTTTTTTCATATCGCGCTTCATTTTCGAGAAAATCGACTTTGAAATTCTTGACGTTGCATCCAGTCGTGTATAGGAAAACCTACCTTAATAAAAAACAGAGGCATTGCGGACGATTTGAGCGTAAGTGGAATCCGCCCAATAAGTATCATACCTTTATTAACGCTAAAACAAAACTTTTAGTGTTCCATTAGGCTTAAAACTAAATTCTTTCGATTTAATAGTTACGTGCTATCTGGGTAATGAACTCGGGGATACGTAGTTCAGTGACTTAATTTCAAGAACAGGTTATATTACATAATTAATTACGATGGATTGCAATTGCGTGGGCTATAAATATTGTGTAAATAAACTTTCTAACGAGCTTTAATTTTAGTTCGAATATGCTGGTGTTCTACGTTAAGCTACGAATTTTTTAAAATATTATTATCGGTGCAAACACGACCGCTAGATGGAGCAAGTGATGGCGGCATTCATCGCATCAAGAGCACGTGCTATATCAGTAATTGCAATTTACTCAGTTTACTCCAGTTCCTCAAATGGAGCTGGTTCTAAAATTTAAGTAGGAAAGAAAGCACCGGTATAAAAACAACCGTGAAATTTACACCATTACAATCGATAGTTATGATCAGCTAAAGCGATTCATAATCTATGCTCGCAAATTGAATGGAAAAATGGATGCTTATACCGTACCATTAGATTCTGAAACGGAAATGCTTTGCACGTTATATTTATTCACGAATATAGAGAACTGTGATGAGATACGTAGAAAAGTCATTAATGGTGAACTTTGTTGCTCCGTTATAAAAGCGGCACTTATAGCGGATCCATTTCAAGTATTAGTAGCTGCGAACAGAGCTGCAATTAATGCGAAGATGAATCGCCTTACCACAAAGAGCTTGTATACCGAAGTCTTGTTTAATTTATCTATATCAAAGAACATATCGCGCTCGTTGATGGAATTTGGTATTACCGATAACGACAAGAACATATTGGTAGTGCTAATACATAAAATAAACAATGACGAATCGATGTCGAAATTAATTACAGATCACATAAAAGGAGGAAACGTGTCGATTTCAAGATTGTCCGAATTCGCAGATCTCGAGTTAATAAGAAAGACGTATAAAATCGACAAAGACGAATTGACAGTGTCTAATTTAACCAATTCTATTGTATCTAGAATTAGTTGCAAAGATTTTATATTGTTGAAATAAACTTGCCACTATCGATACTGATATTTCAATAAAAAAAAATGAAAAATATTGTGTTTTGAATTGAGTTTGTCGTTAATGACAATAAACATTTGCTGGACATTTAATAGAGCTTATTTTAAACGAATGCTACATTGCTTTATGCTTGAAATTGCTGTCAATCGCGAATTAGATTATAATTTATGTTAGGCTCGATGTTCGCTATTCATTCCAATTTTTTTGCATCGCTTTATTCTCACAAAATGAAAGTGCTATCAATTTTGTTGGACCTTAGAAACTATAATCATCCACCTTTTTCAAATACGCAGAGAAAAATCATAGGCTCTTAACACAAACAATTAATGTTCCCATTTCTGTAAATATAACAATTTACGATATATTTATAATTACTTGACATACGTCTAAATTATAATAACGATACAAAAGAAAGCTCGGCACAGTTACATTTTGCATATCACCAATTATGAATAAAGAAAAAACCAAAAATACATAGCAATGGAGTGTGACGTACAGGAAAATTGGAGAATATACTTCAATGAAAATATACTTTTTTTCTCTGTTTTTATTCACTCATAAATAAGGCCAAAGATGCGTAGAAAACAATCGTTATATCCGCGAGGACACAGTATGCATCAAACCCTGCGGAAGCAAAGTAGCGATTTAAGGATAGTGCCCTTAAATGCGTACAGAAGCAATATAATATTGACAGTTTATTACGTATACCTTGGCAAACTACACATTTCGCACATTGCAAGATCTGCTGCATTGAGAAAAGTGCAAAAAGAACAAGTCCAAAGTGTTTGATCGGAAGGTGGATTGGCGATTGGTTCTGTACCAACTCCTACTCCGGTACCTCCGCTCGAAGAGGATGGCATTCTCGAGCTGCTATCGAACGATACTTGCGGCGAGTGCGCCGTAGACGACGAGGTTACATTTATCAGCTGCTCTACCGTTGCCCAATGTTCGGAACGTGCCCATTCTATTGCTTTCTGTCTATCTTTATTGCGGACAGCGTCCAACAGCGGCATCATATGGTCCTGAAGAAAGGGTCGAACACATTTTATAGCAGTCAAATATATACATTTCGATAGGCGAACGCCTAAAAGGAGATAGCCGCTGTACCTTCATCGGCAACATATCCATTGTCGCAATAAAAAGCAGCAAATGAAAATCTGAAGTCGCTTCTAAAAACTGATCTTGCTTAAATTGCTGCATGTAAGAACAAAGTGAATTGAAGTCCTGAACTTGCCCATCGATGAGTCTAAAATCAGAATTTTCATTAATTCAACGCCGCCCTAGAGAAGCAATTAAGTAACGCACACCTTTTACATACCTATTCTCGATTGGAAATGGAGTAACATTATCGCTAACGTGAAAAGTAAATTGCGGTGTGAGCGGCGTGGATGCAGGTACGTCTACCAATAAATACTCTACGGGCAAAGGTCTCGCTAACCTTGGCACTTCATTCCCGTAACTGTCTTTCTCCTATTAGCAACAAAAAAAATGAGATCCAAATAACAGCTCTCCATCCTCAACATTCTACTTCCTTCATTTAAAGCATCAACATATTCTCTTTACTGATCTACATAAAACTGCTTAAGGTACGGGCAAAGTTAAATTAAGAAAAAAAATTGTTCAAGACATTTAAAAAGCGCGCGCCGGGATCGCCTTAACAGGTGCCCGGGGCTCGCGCGTCGCCCGTTCAGTTTCATTGGTCGGCTCGGGCAAGTCTAACGAGGTTCGCGTGGAGGATTGTGAAGGCAAGTCCATAATGTTTCGTGTACGCAATCGTTTGGAGAAATGCGCGCGCAGTGATAAAAGCCGCAGATGACAACCGGCACCGTTTGCCACGAGTCGGGCCGAAAGTGTATGAAGAAGCACGGAGGGGTGGGGAAAGGGCGAACGGCATAGGAAGAGAGAGAGAGAGAGAGGGGAGAGGCTCGGGGTCGCTTGGTGGGGTGAAGATACGGGGCGAGGAGAGGAGAGCAACAGCGTAAGCAACTAGCGCGCGCTGTGGTGTGTGTCGGTCGGTCGGTCGGTCGTCGCCGCCATGCTAGTGGTTAGTTTAGTGAACCAAACATCATGATGTGGCAAAACGTTCGCACGAGCTAAGACTGAAGTAACGCCGCGTTACCGGCGCGCCGTCGTTATGTTATCCACAATAACTCACGACGTTCGATAAGCGTAAACACGTAACGCGAAAGAAAGTACAAATAGAACAAAAAACAAAAAGAACCGCAAGAGAGAAAGAAACGGGGAAAAAATTTAGCTTGGTAAAGGCTCTCCGCGGCGACGAAAGACCTCGGGGTGCTCGACTCCTGCGAACGGAACCGCACAATACTACATACGTCAATCCCGATGTAAATTAAAGTCGAATCGTACATCCAAGCGAACGTTACGGAACAACCATCGTCACGGATACACACATTGGGAGTGACGAGTGCCAACGATCAGCCTCCATCGCGCGGCAAGGAGACGATCACGAAATCGTATACACGGTACGGAAGCATTTACGATCCTACAATCTAAGTCGAAAGAAAGATGAGAAGATCGCGTGCGTGTGCGTGCATGCCTGTGTACGCGTATTCGTGCGCGTTATAAGCAGAAAGAAAATCGTATATATATTTCCGTATACGTACGTGGTGTGTGTGTGTGTGTGTGTATATATATTAATTGGGAGAGCTCGACCGTCGCGCGCGCGCGCGACCGCGAAAGAGAGAGAGCGCATGTGAACACGAAAAGGGAACGAGTGTGCGTGTGTCGTGTATATGGAGAAGATAGAAAGAGAGAATGAAAGAAGAGTAGAGGATTGACAAACGAGAGCGAGAACAGAAAAGAAAGAAAGAGCAAGCGTGTACATCCAAACATGTGAAATGGTAGGAACGAGAGGACAAGTACGATATTTCCGCGGAATTTGCCTAACACGCAGTAGTTCACGAGCCGTTTTTGACCCGAGCGCGGACTCGTTACGAGTAGTGACAGTGTAATATCGCGGCAGGGAGCTCGCCGATAAGCTGCAAGAATCCATATATCATACGACCGGAGCGTTTTATCGGTTACGCGTATTGGTGCCTGAAAACGCTTTGTAGAGCAAAGAAATGTGGCCAGACCGTGCGTCCACCTCCGCCAGCTGCCTCCCCTTTCGAATACTTTCACGCTAAGGAAATGGTAATTCCCAAACCTTCGACTGTCCGACCCCCATATAGGTTTTGGCGGGATTTCGCACGCATGCGCGCCCTCGCGCGAAACGTCATTTTATCCTTTCTTTTCTCTTCATTTCCTTTAATATTCCGTCGATGCCAGTCGAATTGTTGCATAATTAGCTTCGCAGTCGTATCAATTGGCCCGATAAGAAAGCTAACCTCTATGGACGGGCTCCGTTGCGCGAACCACGACACCACGATGTAACACGATCGAACGCGTTTTATGGAATAATAATAGCGTTACAGTGTAGGCGTAAAGGGCAGAGAAGTAAACGGACACGGGCGTAAATCGAATTATACGAATTTCGATCGTTCCCTGTTTTCCCGCCTTTTACGTTTGCCCGCATCGTTCAATACGAGGCTGGCGTTCTTTTTCTCTCATTCGCTCGCTCGCACATCCGTTTGCAAGAGCTACGTGGAAATGTGTGCGCTCGTCGCGATAAATCGAATCGCGTTGAACAATCGGACAGTTTAAGCCGCGATAGAAGTGATTTCGATCTGTCTCGGAAATAAAACCGTCGAACGAAACATGTAACCTATTAATAATTGAATAAATTGCAAATACTACACGAAAGAGAAACGCAACTCGGTTAATTCATACGCGTAATTCGCGAGGTGCAACATAAATTGTACCTTAATATCAACATTTTCCTTCGACGAATTTAACGTTAGATTTTCTCTATTACGTAAAGGCAAGGTTTGTTTACGCGAGAAGAGAGAGAGAGAGAGAGAGAGAGATATAGCCAAGAAGACAGAAAAAAAACAGAGTAAAAAGAAAAACGATACAATGCCCGAACGTTGAATCGCTTGTTGTTACGAATAGGTGTATTGAACACGACCTTTGCACTACTTTCTTAAATAATACGAGGATATTTTACGATACAAACATTCCGCGAGATCATCGTTCGTATATTCGCTGAAGCCACGATTCTTTGTCTCAACTCGCTATAATTAATGGAATGTGTCTATTTGCTCTTTTCCCGACGTTTATTTGATTCTTAGAGTGGTAAGAATTCGAGCGTAAATAATAATACGGAACAAGTTTTCTCCCCCATGCATATCTAGAAGCATATCTCGGTGCTTTCGCGGAAGACACGATGAATAATTATTTTTTAAAAGGAAAGAAAAAAAAAATTGTTTCTCTGCTACTTTTTCAGATGCTGGATCCGAGCGTACTGACGGATTTAGAGGAACTGACGCTTTGCAGTTATTGCAAGCAGAAGTATAACGACGCGGAACAATGCCCGAAATACCTTAGTTGCAAACATTATTTCTGCCTGCGTTGCATAGAGAACAATTTATTGAAGGGTCGTGAGTTGTTTTGCGCGCACTGCTGGAAGAGGACGGACCTGGGCGACCAAGGGCCCGACGCTCTACCGACCCATTCTTCTCTCCTTGCCCTAGCGAACAATCTGTCACACTTAAAAATCACGACGAACAACACGTCCGGGAAAGCCAACGACAAGGAGAGAAAGGTACACGACCGTATAAAAAGAAAGAAAGAAATGCTATTTTTGGGGAACGATTTTGAGTTCTACGTGACCGGTTATTCACATCCTTCAGTTCCTACGTAAACGGTAAAGAAAAAGCATACGGCTACGAAGCCATACCGAGATAGGTCTCTAATAGTAATAGGATTACGTTATAAGGTCCGCGACAGTTTCCTTTCAAGATACAGAGAGTATGCAATTCATGTATTTCAACCGATCACCGTCGATCGTGTCCTGCAAAAAAAAAGAAAAGAAAAGAGAGTTTGCCCCGTCACGCGCGGAACGAAGTATTAGATTGATAAATGGGATATTAATGTTTACGTGACGATACTTTTACAGAGTGAAAATTGCCACACACACGGAATGCCTCTGGCATTATGGTGCGCGACGTGCTGCACGGCACTTTGTAGAGCATGCGCTACTCCGCAGGAGCACCCAGGACACCAGATTAAATCGCAAACTGATGCCAAAGAACAACTCATATCCGACGTAAGTTTCGTCATATTTTATTCGCCATTACGGTTTTTTTTTGTGTTCTGTTTCCAATCTTGATCGCGCGACATCTACCACCGATGCGCCCAGCAAACGGGCGCCGCTCGGTTCTATCATCGCGGTATCTCGGGAAAGTACCTGTCTACGTTTCAGGTTCAATTGGAGCTAGTTGCTATGGGGAAGCTATCCACCGAGATTCAAAGACTGGCCATGCAGCAACGAGAATTCTTAATAAAAGTGCTGGAGGCGTGCGTGACGTTGAAGACGCACGTCGAGACCGACCTGCAGAATGGCTGGAGCCACTTCCCCGAGATAACAGACGCCCGGGAGACCCTCGGCAAGGCGAAGGCCAGCCTGCAGATGATCGACAGCCCCAGCGACGTGTACAGCTTGCACTCGCAGCTGATAATCGAGAAGCAACGGTTGCAATCGAAGTATCAGGAGATGATGCTGCAGTGCCAGCTGGACGACTTAATAGGCAACTCGGGCGTGGTGTTCGACTTCGCGTTGCTGAAGCAGGCGTTAGCCGGTATTCACACGGGAGAACCGATAGTTTCTCAAGGTGCCAGTAACGGCGGCAGATTACCAAATCACTTGGCGGCTTCGCAGAACCCGATACTGTTCCTCGCAAATTATTGCATGTCGCAGCTGTACTCGAGGCACGTAGTTAGTAAACAGCACATGCAAAACGGTTCTATAGAGTATCATTCGGGCATGATGCAGCCTCAATCGGGCCCGCCGGGCTCCGTTCACGTGCACCAAGGACCGCCGGCTACCCAGCAGCAACTTCTCATCCCGCCTGGCTCGCCGTCCGTTAAACCCGTTCCGCCCGCGCCACCGAACCCGATGCTGCACCCGCAGCAACAGTCTGCGTTTATACCGGAAGGGGTCGGTAGCGGTGGCGGGGGTCTGGTTACCGTCCATTCATCCTCACAACCACCGTCCAGCGGTATAACAGCGTCGCTCCGTGGACCCTCGAACCCATATCCTCTCTACTATTTCAACATCGAGGTGAACGGATCGCCCCACGGCCGTATCGTGATAGAAGTGAGGCCGGACGTGGCGCCGAAGATGGCCAAGAATTTTAGCGTGCTGGCGACCGGCGAGGTCGGCGTCGGTTACAAGGGCTGCACGATCTTTCAGTGCTGGGAGGGGGAGTCTGTGATCACCGGTGACTTCGAGTTGAACAACGGCCGCGGCGGGCGAAGCATATTCGAGGACGGATACTTCATGCCGGACGACACCAAGTTCCCAGCGGTGAGGGGCGCCGTGGGTATGCGTAGAACGCAGAAACGTCACGATAATCTCGGCATGGTGGGCTCGCAGTTTCGTATAATACTGCAGGAGATGCGCGGCTTCACGGGGATCTTCGGGCACGTGGTCGAAGGCTTGGAGCTAGTTGAGAAGATATCTACGTTCGGCGATCAGACCGGCAAGCCTACGAAGAATATTCTAATAACGAAGTGCGGTAAATTGTAACGGCATCGGTATTGCGGTTAGTATACCGATAGGTATTAAGAGTACCTAGACCGTGTACTTTACGTTCTCCCCCCGCTATAGATAACGAGAATTTTACGGGTCGCGACGGTATCTCTGCCCTACGTGCTCGATGGGTATGGGCCGTTTAAATAGGATAAATCATGTGCACGTAATGATATATCCGACGGGATGATATTACCAGAAGGTCGGGAGACACCGTCGCGACATTAGGGCTCCATGAATCGCGCGATGCTACGTACGAGTCACACAATTTAATTAACTATTAACAATAGAATTCTAAAGATGTTGAATCTATTTTTAAACGTGGACGCATAAGAGAAGAAAGAAGAAATAAAGATCCATATTTTGCTATTGATTGGGAATCAATAAGATTCTGTATCTACAATAACGACGATGATCGATAAAAAAAAATACGTACCTCAGATCGATCGTGATATCGATACGACTTCTAGCTGTACGACATTTGTTTTAGAAGAAGTTCGACGTTTATTTTTGGCTATTGGCGTATTGCTACGTATAGTTGATAGAAGGGTTGGCGCACGGGCTTTAAAAAGTTGCCGTGCGAACGGCGTCGCCCTGCGGGCGCTGGCTACTGTTTTAGGTGATAGGTAGTAACAGAAAAGAAAAAGGGACAAAAAAAAATGAAATACAAGAAGAAGAAACGTGTAGATGAGGAACAAGTACGGAAAATGGGGCAAAAATGAAGCTGTATGTGTATACACATACATCCATATATTTGTAAAACAGGGGACAAAGAAAAAAGGTGAAGAAAAACACGTACAGGCGGGAAGATTTGTTTTTTTTTTTTCGTTTTATAACCGAGACGCGCGACTTCGTAAAGTCGAAAATCGTGATTCCATATACGCAGGTCGTTTAGAACTTTGACTGAACGATACGTAGGTACGTAAGGACCAATACCGTTTCGTCCGATCAACGATCACGTATCGTTCCGTTCCAGAGGTGAGAAAGGGAGCTGAAAGGGAGCACAGTGGCATATGCACGACACACCGGGTCGGGGAAAATTGCGGTTCCTCTCGTTACGACTCGAGCATCCACTCTCCCCTTTTCGCTCTTTACGGTCTAACAGAGGCCGTCGTGAATTAAATGTATTTAAGATTAGATCTCAAACATGAAAATGTATGCAAGGCCTAACTACTACTATGTAGATCGTAAGCCTCGTCGTCTTGATCAGAGAAACGAACGAAATGAGCGAATATTATATTAAACGAAATCATTCCTCGATGCTGTATATCGAAGTACTACGATAATGTAAATGCGTTATACTACTCGTCTGAATCCTCGTAAGAATCCCCCCACACCCCATCGTTGTGTATCATATTGTCATGTACTCGTGTGCGTGTCGCGACTGGGGACGCGTCGAGAAGCGTTCCGTAAATCTGCGCGATATTGTACGAAACGCAACTTCGCGTATCGTAGGGGAGAAGAACGTTATTGCACGCCCTTGACGTCGCGGATGCCTTTTTCGAAGAAAGCCTCATTCGATGTTGAACTTGAAAGTTTTAACACTTGTTAATTAGCTAATTAACCGCGTCGGTGTGATTAGGGAATCATTGCATCGCGACGAATCGCCGTTAGAATGTAACACAGCGTAACACGTACGAATACGATCGAAGGGGTGGTCGAGCTCGAATGAATTTCTATCGTTTCGGTCGTGCGGAAACAGCCGAAATGAGAATTGAAAGGAAAAGGGACATTAGTCGACACTCTCGAATGTAGACACAAGCGTAAATTCATGTTTATCGAAGCGAGCGAAGCTAGAAGCCCACCTGTATACACAAAATACCCACGCGCGCGCGTATATACTACCTATATTTTTATGAACGTGATGAGGTAATACAACGCATAGCTTGTAATATCGATTCGAACAACCGACGGTTTACCTTGCCCCTCGCGTTCGAATTAAACGGTTGAGCGGCTATCTCTTTCGACAAGTTCTTTCTTGTTTTTCTTTCCATTTTTTATTATTTTTTTTTCTTTCCCCCTCTCTCCCCGTCTCCTTCTCATTTTCTTTTCTTCGCACCCCCACCCCCCTCTCTCTCTCTCTTCTTTCCTTATAAGTTAAGGCGTAATCATCGTTACACACGAAAAATTGGAATCATTTTGTTTTGCGGCCTTACGGAAGCGTACATCCGTAGCGCACCCGCTTAAACAGTTTTATTATTTCATTATACAGGTACGAGATGAAGTTCGTTGCCCAATTTAAATGTACTTTTAATCGATCGATTTTGAGTTATAAATTGTTTCTCTTTCACTCGTGTACAATTCATGCAACACCTTTACCTCCCTTTACGCCGCTCGCGTAAGATGCGAGCGGATATATATTTACCATGAATCTCAAGGCTGCGAGGGTCGTACCGATCCCAAGCAAAAGATTAATCGAGTATGGAGAATTGGAAAGCAATGTACTCACCTTGTAGAAGACGTCTGGAACGTACTGTTTATCAGTTGATTCCAATACATAGCCCAATTCTGGAACGTCTTTCGTGGGAATCAGGCAGCCATCCCGTACCAATGCCATGCACTGATTAGACACTTGGTATCCCTCCATATGAACCTGATTCTTATCGTCACCTATAATCATCGGCGTAGATTCACGTTTTTGGTAACAGTAGATCCATTTATACGGAACGTATCGAAACGGTGGCATTGAGATACGACGGAATTGACTTACCAGTAACGCAAACGGTAACAAACTTTGAGCCGAAATAATTATTAGGAGAAAATCGACAGATATTTGGGTACTGATTCTGAAAATACCCAGCCATGATGCACTCTTGAGCAGATAAAAAGTGACTCTCTACGTTTCGCGCGTGCTTCACCTGGATGAATAAAACTAATGCTATTAATTGAGGAGACAAGCTTGATGCTCCAGAAAGGAAGAGATATGAAATTGGTTTCGCGCAAATTTACCGTTCCTTTCTTGAGATCGTCGGCTATAAGATCGGTGAAGATCCATCCAACCTTTCTTAAGTTCAGTAAATGAGCCAACTCATCCACCAAAGCCTGTCTTTCATCCGGCACGAGTCGTATAGTATCTTTCGCGCTTTCCTGAAAATAATTCCGATATACACTGTAGATTAGAAAATCGTGTACAGGTGCGATTCGGTCGTCTGTCCTTGATTTTGTTGACTTACCTGCGGTGGCTCGTAAATAGCCGCGACGACAGCCCTGATCCCTAACGGTACATCCGCATGGCTTTCGTATCTTCCGTATAAATACCCGATGCGCTGATGGCCAGTGCTGCGCCAATAATTCAGAAAGCGTTCGACTAAACTTGGATTTTCAAACACGACGTTGTCCACGTGCCGATAAGTTTGACGATTTAGAGTAATAGAGTTCGGTTGGCATTTGCTACAGATACCTCGCGGCCAAGGTGGATGATCTTTACAACCAGCCTTTATACGGCAGCTTATGTCATCTAACTGTATAAACTTCCCCCTGTAAAAGAATGCGCAGATTGTATTCCGAGGGTACATTAGAATCTACGCTTCAACATACCTATCAACGCCAGCGGTGAACTTTCTCAGATACGAATGAAAAGACAGGTGCTTTATATTCTGTTCCTTAAGATAAATTTCATCGAAAGGTTCTAAAGGGGAACAATGAACACAACATCCGTTAGCACCGTGCCTACATCTATTAAAAAAAAATTCTCATTTACAATCCAGTCGTGGGTAAAGTATATATCTTCTGTTATCTGTACTCACAGCTTTTCGTCTCGCTTCCTTTGTATTTTACCATCAAGCTTCCATATTTGTTCGTCTACTTCGTCTTCGACTATATTTGGCAAGGATCGGGAAGCATTGGTCCTACGATTTGTAGCTGCCGCTGTGTCTGCTGGTCCTGGCTCTAATATCAAACAAGAAGGCATTACACCGATGCGCTAGAGAAGTAGAGAAATAAAATGGGAACAGCCGATTAAAACCTTGAGAAGCATTAACAGTGGCATTACTAGTCGATGGGGTGCTCCACAACTGAGTGCCATTGAGGGGAGCCAAATATAACATGTCTCCGTGCGAGAGACCAATCCCAGACACTGTTCTGCTCGGGCTAGATATAAGTTCATCCTGATGATTTCGTTGCCTATAGAGTCCAAATCCAAAACTGTTCAATTCGAAGGCATAGAATACCTAGAATCAAGAATCACAGTGTTAGTTATAGGTGCCTGTTTAATTATGAACCAAGTACAAACCTTTTCAAATAATTTGGAAATTGTATCAGATGGATCTACATCTACACGCTTTGTTCCCTCTGAAGATTGCACACGCAGAGTCTGTAAATAAAGAAGCATAAATGGAATATACAATTTAATATAATAGAGATTCACTATATTTAAATGACAGTTTAAAAAGACCAATACTTATTTTTATTAATGATACATGTACTTGTTGAATATTATTATGAAATGAATTTAAATATTTGATATGTTTATACAGATTTTATATAAATATATAATGCCATTGGCTTACTAAGAATACAAGGAAAAATATATTTCAGAAAATTGTAAAAAGGTGACGCATTTATGCATTTACAAATATATGAGAAATTAAATAATAAATAAGCTATAATTTCACTAGAGTACAAATTACAGTCTAAGAGCATTAATAATACTAAACTTTCGGCCCACTTTCACATTGTTTAAAATATTACTCCATTAGGTTTTGAAAAATCTCAAAAACAAAGAAGCAAGACCCAACTGAACTCGTATCTGGGAACTTTTACTGAGTTACATCAATGTCACTGCATGAACCGCAAAATTTTTGCCGATTTCTAAACAGACCGAATTCGTTCTCCGAGCGAAGTATAAGCTCGGCTTGAATCGAAGAGGGTGTCAGGATTAACCAGGGAACGCGGCTGGTTTGATAACAGGCGACTTACAATTTGCTTGGATTTTGACATTTCGCCGGTGTCGACGACGCATCAGCTGTTCAGCCCGCTGTCCCGCTTGTCTGCTCGTAACAGAACGTTACCAAAGTCCCTAGCGGGCGTAAGAAAATTGTTGAGTCAACGTCTGGCACCCTAACCTCTTCGCTTCGTTTAACGAATACCCCGAAAAGAATATCGCCGAGTACACGATAGTCTATTTCACTGGTCCTCGAGTCAGACGATATCCTCTTTATAAATTACCCGACACTGAATCGTGGGCCGCGCGTCAAATCCTTTCCTCCGATATTAACCAACGAACTTCGCGCTACGTAGACGTTCCGCCACTAAACTTGAATAGAACTGGGCCGATCGCACGCCATCCTTTTCTCGATGTGAGTAAACAACAGACTCGTAAATAGATGTATTACGGTTACGAACAGAGATCGGGGTAAAGTAAGTACGTGTTTACAAGGCGTAAGTTGTCACTCGTTTTTCAATGTTAATACGTATACACCCTTTTTCCCCCACGCGGGCACTGCGATCGACAGTTATTAATTTTTAATCCGCAGAAAGATGAATTCGGCTGCCTGCCATGGTGACTCCGCTTTATCTCCCCCCCGGCTCGATTCCGATCCCGCTTGGTCCTCGTATGCCCTCGGTTCTACCTTACCCGTAAAAGCAAGCGTGTATACCCTTTTCCGATATCCTTAAACCACCCCGTGATAGCCGAGCAATCTCGCCTGGCTGCCCGAACTGTTTAGCGTCGCGCTATTGGCCCTCTTGCGTATATTTTTTCAGCACTTTCACTCACGCGGACTCCCTTCGAATGTCAGGGAACGGCACACTGTATAGTTGACGCTGGCCAACGACGCTAATCTCCCGTTCATGCTGTTTCATTTTAAATGGCTGAACTACGAGACGGAAATCGTAGAACGGAGCCGCGGGTTGTTGAACTGATCGTAAATTGGTATCCGGTCATGGCCACGGTGGCAGTGCTTGCCAATTACCAGGTGATCGTCTTCAGTTATAAATAAAACGAAAACCGTCGCGGTTATCTTCCACGATTTTCGGGCAATTATCAGCTAAAACGGGATAACGGATCGACTGGTCACTGGTTACTAAGGAAATACTAGGGAAGATGCTGAATAATATTTTCGTTATTACATTTCAATGAATTCTATGATTTTTGTGTGTTTAAGGGAAATATTTTCTTTACCTTGTATATGTAATAGTTACACTAATTCTATCGTTTTGCTAATACATTCATTTTAATAAGTATCATTTAAATTAGACGTAAGGTATCTTAATTGTATAATGATCATACGAATGCACGTCACAACAATTTATTAATAATACAATAGCGCGCTCGCAATTGTCTTGATTATTTAGAAACATTCAAAAAAAATTTGCAAATATTTATATGGAAGAAAGAGATATAAGTCGCAATTTGAATGTTTTAAATTACGTTTGTAAATACAGGGTGACCTGTAAATGGTGGTACAAGTCGGAAGGTAGTAGTTCTATACGGAACGAAAAAGTTGAAATTGTAGAATAATAGTTTACCTATTTCTACGCTTCTATCACCGCCTTTCGATTTATACCAGTAATGTTAACCGCGACGTGGACTTCAAGTTCACTTAAACCCGCGATGTAAAAAAAAAAATATGAATACCCTAGCGATAAAGAATATCTGAGAATAAAAACGTCGTTAACTGATCGTTGGTGCGAGTAACGAAAGCATTCAAACGTCAGGAATCACAGGTGGCGTTGTAGAGGGGCTGCTGGATTATAGTGAATTGTTTGAAACGCAAGTCTTCTCGTATAAACGTATTGTGTTATTGGCCGTGATGCCGGCAGGCATGCGCTGCCTGCGCGCGATGACCCTCTTACCTCTTTACCGTTTCTTCCTGGCAGAAACGACTACCGCGCCGTTTCTCCACGCTGGTCCCCGACTCCGCCGAAGATTTCGCGATCCGTTGCATTTGCTAGCCAGTAGCCAGAGCGAGAGCTGTCCATCTCATATCCGCGGTATCCCTGTCCACCGTCGGTTTATGATTCAATCGCGTTGACGTAGCCACGTCAAACTATCATTCATATAATACAACACCAGTCTTCGATTTGCTCATTCGTCTCTCCGCTGTCTCTGTTCACGCATCCCAATAATTAATCCACCCGTTAGCCGATCGACGTCAATGATAACAAGAAGGTAGGTATGTTTGAAATTCTACTCATTCATCGCTCCCTTCTCAGCTATCCCCGTCCCGGCTAGTATTTACCCCATCGTTTCAAAAAAGTACGCATCATTAACCTCCATCGCATCCCCCTCTTCCCTCATTTTTAAATTTACTTTTCATCCCAACTAACCGCGTGCACAAAAATATCGGAATATTCTCGAACAAGGTCGGCTGAATTCCTCGTCCAGGCAGCTTCTCGTTTCTCCTAAACAGCAGTGCATCACGTGCATACATCGAAGCGCAGCGAGAACCGCGAAACCGAGTTCAAACGCAAGTACCTGGACACCGGTGGCCGCTCGTATATCGCTGATTCACTTCTCCCCCCCCCTCTTCTAGTCCGATGTATGACCATTGTATCGAACTCATTGCGCGGTGGCATCGAGCGCAGTAGTTACGTACTAATCGATTTCGCGTAGACACCGCGCTCCATCTAATGCGCGGCGAGAAAAGCGCCAGGCACAACAGAACGTTTTAACAACTGCGAGCCCGCGACAGTCGACTTCAGCCACGCGTCCGTGCGAACTGACGCGTCCCGATAGTGATCAGCCGTGACATTCGACCAGCGTTTAACCGCGCGATCGATCGATCGAAGCCCGAGCGCCACCGTGCATCCAGTCGATCCCCCCGCCCCGTATCGCCGTGCCGACGTGCAACAGCGTCGCCGTTCGCGAGAGATTTTTCAGGGGGCTTCGAGTGGAAGCGAACGGGCATAGCTGTGCCGGGCAACCGGTGTGTATTTGCGTCCTCCACTCTTTACATCCATCAGAGCCGATATAAAGAGGTGGGTTAGAAGATTCTCCGCTGTACGCGAAACAGAGGCGAAGAAACATTCGCGGGAATTCGGCGTGTCACGCTGCCCCAGTCTCTCGCTGTCGCCAGTTTTGCCCCGACTGCGACGGAAACGGCGGATCGATCTATTTCGATTGTTTGTTGATTGGTCGGCGGCTCCGGATCAGCCAATCAGCACGGTACATTCGCGTTTCGGCTGTTCTCGCGTGCTTGTAAAAACTTTACGCGGGAACTGTCCGCCGATCGATCGTTAACCGAATTGTCTGCATTTATTCGCGCCTCAATCCTCACGCCTCGTTTCTAATTCTGATTTAATATTCGCTTGTTACAGCTAGACGAGATGGAGAACGCGGAAGATGTGAGGGCCAACGTTGAATTGTACATTTACGACCTCTCGAAGGGCATGGCTTCCATGATGTCCAACATCCTTATAGGTGAGTTGCACTGTCCTGGGTACAGAGATTCGTTGCGTGTTATTTAAAGATACGTTGCTAGGTATTCCCTTGCGCTATATAGGCACGAGGTAAACAGCAACAACTACGTATTTTTAAATAACAATATTGACGTGCGTACGGTCTGTTCACTGATTAGAAATTCGTTATTCATTGGACGTTATTCTTGTTAATAAACGTGTCACATAAAATCGCTACGTTTGTATATGTTTATCGGAATGACGGAGGATTCGTACGATAATGGCGCGAATTCGTTTCTATTTGTGCTGAATGATTCATCAAAAAAACTACGGACATTAATTTGAAGAGAGAAAAAAAACCAATGAACATTTATCCACGATAGTGGTATCTTGCCACTGTAAACTGGACGATTCTAAAGTCGCGCATTTAAACTTGGGAATCGTGCTTCGCGTATCTATGGATTGAATAGTTCCTCGTTAGGACATTTGGCAATAGCTGCCAAATTGTACGATGACGTCGGGCCGAAGTAATTTAAATATAAACAACTGCGGAAAAGGAAGGCATCCTAGGACGACGGGCAATGTCGTCCAAACACATCGATCAATGGGATTAATAAATAAATTGGGTGAAAAATTCTTGGGCAGTAAACGATATATTAAAAAACATATATATATTTCATAGGTAACGTGTAGAAAAGAAAACTATATTCCTCTAAATTCTGAAAAGGCATTATCACTATAAATAAATTTCTTTGCTATCTCGTGGTCGGTACGGCCGCAGTACTGCAGCACTGTTTTTCAACGCGCTTTCCATCATTCCGCCAAAATCCAAACAGACGTTCGGCGAAAGCTTTAGTAGGTTCGCGCGTGGCAGAACGCGGAAGTAAGGGGGGAAGAAAGGATCCAGTTCGCACGAAATTCCACAGAAAGCGCGTAAAATACAAAGCTCGCCGCACGTGTCCCCGCGAGGCGTTTACGTCACGTATCCAAGGTTCGTTCGCCACTCAGTCGTAGAGCTTGCAGGTGCTATTTTCGAAAGCGCTACTCGCAATTGTTCGCGCGCTTGGTATTTCACGTTGCGCGCGATTCTCGTTGCAAACAAATAAATACGCGGATTAGACCCGGGCTCGCGCAAAGCCAATTTCGAGGATGCTGACAGAGACGGAGCCAGGGCAACGACGAGGATGTCAAACATTTTTACGACAGGGGAAAAGAGAACGTTCGACTACTTTGCCATTCGTTTCTTTCTCACGTTCGACCATAATTATAAGATATATTAAACCCAGGCGTTGATTATAAATTTCGTCGCCGTGTACCTTCTTCGATATCTACGAGAGCCGCCGAAGGTTCGCTTCTATTTGATTTGAGGAACGGCGGAGTGGAAATGTAATGTAGATTGTTTGCGAGTAAGTGTCGTTTAACATATTTCCACCGCGTGGGTCTGCCTTTTCTCGCGAGCTTGAAAACGTAACCAGCATACGCGACGCGTTGCGCAAGCTCTGAAAGTGGTGAATTGTCGAGTTGGATGGCCGTAGTAGCTATTTCTCGCGGTTATTTCGCCACGCGCGACCCTACCAGAGGCGCGTTGCAATAAGAAAATCGCGGATATGCTCAGCTATTCCCGCGGTGAGAAACTGGGTCGAAGGAGACACGAGCGGGCGATTGCGAGCCCGAGGCTGGTCCGGGCAAAGCTGAATTTGTACTTTACCGGTTAAAGAACGAGGGAATTTACGTAACAAGGACGTGGTGACGGTATTATCGGCTTGCTTGGGAAGGTCGTTAGTCCTTGGAATTTTGACAAAACAGCCCATCGTCACCATAGAATTCCCTACGCTGTATCGGCGCCAAAGTTCGTGCACCTTTCAACGACAGGCTTACTTTTAGATGCGCATTGGTCAGATTTATATAATGAAACGAGCTGTGACTATCATCCCCTATAATCGCGAATAAAATGAAATATATCGAAGAGAGGAATACCTCTGTACTATCGCATCGCAAGGTTTCCAAGAGTTTGCGGTGTTAATTAGCAACAACTTTCTCGTACAGTGCTGCAAATATTTATCGCGCTCCTCGTATCTTCATCGAATCAATTAGTATCCAACTTATTTCGGCCAAGACTGCGAGCCGCAGAGTTTTGCGATAAATAAATTTGGCAATAATGTTCTCCTAGTATTAATAACGAGAGGTGCAAGTGCTAACGTGTTTATTCGCGTGACGCAATAAATATTTCCAGCACTGTATGTTCCTCAAAGTTACAAAAGCATCTCAACGGAGTGTGGGTCGAAAATGAGCCGGGGTTGTAGTCTGAGTATGGGATATGGGAACACGACTGGGTCAAAACTGACCCGAGTACCATAGTCGAGTTAACTAATTGCAAGAATTGAAATTGCAGGCCTTACACTGGCGTCTGAATTGAAATTCTTATACACTGATTTTCTGGGTAAATACGCGATAGTAAATGACTGTTTATGTGTTCGTAGGAAGACACATAGAGGGGATATGGCATACGGCGATCGTTGCGTATGGAAGAGAATTCTTCTTCGGTGAAATTGGAATTCAAAGCTCCAGGCCTGTGAGTAGAATTTTTCTCCTTTCAAGTGACTGCAATGCAAACCAGCGAGACGATAAGGTCCCTTCGGATCTGTTATCGACGAACTTCGATTAATATTTGCCTCGCCTGTGCTCGGGCGGGAACGCTGCCCGCGAAGCATTGAAATTAATGGAAAGAGTTTCCCGAGTGAAATGTTCGGTTACTCGAGATGCATTTCTGCTATCCGAATCGCGAGCAGTTGGACGCACTAGTAGCGGCGAGTCATTCTGGCCATACGATACGCTAGACACGAGTGGGTACTAAATTTGGTCTGGTTGGATCCAAAAATAATCCCCGCTTTACTTCATTCTCTTTCTCTCCTCTCGCTTTCTCATGGCTCTCTCCATCCTGTGGCCCATCGTCTAGATTCTACGAAGGCGATAGCTGCCGGTAGGTAAGTCCCTTTCTCCTTCCTAACATCCATTTCTCATTGCATCGACGGGTCCGATGAAATTTTATGGGCCATTATACAAAAAGAGGCTTTCGTCGAATATCCATGGTAGTACTAGCTGCAATGGATACTATTGAGAGAAAATATAGTAGTGACAGTCATTTTATTAACGAAGGAATCCGAATGAAGTTGTACAGCTTGAAAGAACAACTAACTCCTACGTTCGAACTAATCACCAGTCACTGTCTCATGCTACTTACAGCGAATCCTTCTGTTTCTCAATGCAAACAAACTCGCTCTTTTCTCATCATCTATATTATCCCGTATTTACCATTGAAATAGAAAAAGAACATTGTTACGTTTTAGCGCTTTGCTCACTTATTATACTAGATAAACCGTGAGAAAGGATTAAACCAACCACAATTCTCTATTTATTAACAAAATTCTGCGATATCGAACTACACCTGTTTCCACTTTTAATTTAAATACAGTACTGACAAATAGCTCTTGCTCGATCAACAACACAGTTAACGCAATCGACAAGGATCGACTGTGTTCTTTTCTTAATGGTCACGGTGGCCTGTAATTAGAGACTCTTTGTTCGCAGCATTTGCAACAATATGTTTCATATACAGGCAAGCTTTTAAATTCAAATAATCGCGTACAACTCCCGCTCGTGCGCCCAAGACAACGACAGGGTTGAAGATTCAATAAAGACAAGGCGCAAAAGCTATTGGCTCCTGTTCAATCAAAGTGCATTCATCCTAATTCGTTCTAATCGCTCATCGATGGGCCAGCAGCATAGCTTGCCTCTCGATGCACGGCGCCGCTTCCTGTACCATACCGCATTCCTGACCGCCATTAACACGGTGACTGGCGTCGGCGTGTTTCCACGCCTATGGATTCCCGTCTTGTGCACGAATTGAACAGCTTTCACGTAGATATTTTCTGAAAAGCATTAAAAGTGTCGCCAGAGAGTTCCCAAATATCTGAAAACAAATCCAAGTTCGTAGTTCGAGCTCAGCGATTCCTACCTCGCGCAGCGTTCGAGCCTCCAATGAGTCAGCCAATAACAAAAATCTCAATTTCTGCATCCCTCTATTAGATCTTCGCGAAATCATCGCCAATAGATCGGCGAGATTCTCCCGATGAAAATGAGTCCAAACTCGGCCACAATCGGGCTATTTTTAGTCACACGCGATATACGATTAACCTACGTAATTCGGAAACCACTCAAATTTTGTGCAATTAAAAATAGCTCCGAATAGGGCCGTGTTTGTACTCATTTTCATCGGGCGGGCCTCGCCAATCCATTGGTAACACAATCATAAAGATTTGATAGCCAACATACGAGTTTAAATCCAATTAGTATCAGCGCGTGTTCAAAGCGCAGATCGAGCTGGAGAAAACTTTCTCAATAGTAATCACTGGAGAAAAAAAAGAAAAAATCTAACCGACTCGAAGGGGGCATTTTTCAAAAGCCTCTCTAAAACTTTCCGCAAACTGTTAACGAGGACGCGACCGGTGCGGGCGTAGACGGTCAGCTGGCGGGCGTTGTTTGATGTACATAAGCGCCGCGTCGAAAAAAGCAAACTGAAGCGCGATCTTTCTCTCTCTCTCTCTCGCGCGCGCGCACGCTCCTGTGCAGACTCCGAATATCGTTTATCTTGAGTTACGCTCGCCGGCTGCGTGGCGTCGAATCCCTCGAAGCGCCGCGACGCCAGTTCGTATGCGAGTGGTTCCTTGACGAAACGCCGAACTCCGAAGCAAGAGAAACGGGTCGTCGCGCTGGCCGATCGAGCTCCTCGTACCTCCGTTTGCACAGCTTCCGCAGCTTCCACGCGACACCATCCATCGTTTCCGTTCACGTATGTGGTAATAATCATTACGTGCCTCCAACGAAGAGTACAAGCCGAAGTGTTGTTCGTCCTCTGTGATAGAAGTTCCATTCACCTCAGGAACCTCCCCACATTCCGCAGTCCCGCTGTTTATTAGTTGCAAGTTTCTTTCGAACGGCTGCCGACGCGCGACACCGCAATCCCTTATTTACCCCGCTGGCATCGCCGCATTCCAATCTTTTAATCCGCAACTTGGATGCTCGGCCCATTCCGATTGAACCGCCGCTACTTAAAATATCGCGGGAATTCGGCTCGTTCGAGGCACGTCGGTTTTTTTGCCTTTTCAACGCTGCTTTCGTTTTCACCTCTTCCTGTTTCGACGCTTGCCCGGCCTTTTTTTTTTCCCCCCTTGCAGCACGGGGCAGCCGCAACACCGATACTCGCTATAGGCAGTTATTTTCGGCGTTTCTTATAGGGAAGCGCGAGTTTGTCGTAGTTCTAAAATTACGTCCGCGTTTACGCCAACGGCAGGGGGTGGGGGCACTGGCGGCCACGCAGCTGTCGCAAAATTTGACACTGACGCGTTCCCGAATCTTCGGCGTTCCGCCGAAAAAGAAAAACAGTCATACGTGCAGTTTCTCGTTTCAGGGTGGCACGGTGCTAGGTCAGCCGGACAAAGTGGACAGAATAGGCGAGACCTACTTGCCGTACTCCGTCTTCCTCGAGTACATAAACGGCCTGGGAGCATCCAAGTTCGCGTGAGTTGTCCACCGAGCCATCCGCGTAGGGACAGCTCCATTAAGCGATGCCCTCGAATTGTTTCGGTAAGATTGACCGTTTCGATTGCAGGCCAGGGACGTACAATATATTCAAGCATAACTGCAACAGCTTCACGGAGGAAGTGAGCAGCTTCTTGGCGGACAAGAGTATCCCGAAGTACATCCTAGACCTGCCGGAGGAGATACTTCAAACGTAAGGTTTAAGAAACGTCTGATTTAGCTGGCATCCATAGGCAAGCTTACGCTCTATCGTTCACGTTCGCGGGCAGGCCGATCGGGCAAGGTCTCAGAACCGTGGTCGAGGCGTTAAGCAACAGCGGTGGCGGATCGGTGCTGTACGCGGACACTCCAACATTCCTTGAATCGAGAAGTCGGAGGGAAGTTTCGCCGGAGTTTCAGCTTTTAAATGAGGCTATCGAGGAGGCAAGGTAAGGGAACCCTGTCTCCTTACCGTTTTGCAGGTAAAGAATGCCCCAGTCTCCCAACATTGTTATTAATATCACGCGGACAGATTAAACGCGATCGCGCTAGAAGAGAGGAGGAACGAGATTAACGAGAAGCTCGCCAAGAAGGACAGGAAGAAAAAGAAGAAGAAGGAGAAGAAGAAGCAGAAGGAGGGCAGAGATAGTGCCGCAAGCGATAGCAACAGTACAGGCCCAAGCAATTACGCAGATATGGCGGATAGCGAAGGTGGCGATTTCATTCTGTCGATAGTTAATGTGACGTTGACGGATCCAAATTATTATGCTCTGTCCGATGCACAGCCGCGGTGAGCGAGATGCAGGCTACCAACGGGGAGAGCACAGACATGCTGCCGTCGGAGAGAGTGATGCAGATGGAAGAGGAGGAGAAGCAGGAGCAGGAAGAGAAGAAACGTCGCCGGGATCCTCCTATAGTGTTTAAGGATTTGGTGGACGTGAAGTCGGAGTATGTGGCGTTGTGTAATTTATTGGAAGGGAAGTTGAACGACGAGGAACGCGTGTGCATGGAGGAACTTCGGCAGTACGTTTTAGAGAACGAGGGATCTTGGGCCCTAGGGGATAATTTCTTAAACTTCGTAGGTGAGTCGACGAGCAACTCCATCGCGTCTCTTGCGCAGTATTTCTTAGTAAACAACGCTCGTGTATCTAGGACGAATTCTGTACGACAAATCGTTGTCAAGCGACACGAGGGCCAGGCTATTGAATATACTTTCCGTCGCCGCGCTGAAGGACGATGTGATCCTGTTGCTACACCAGGACAGGAGGGAACATATTATCATGAACTATGCTTTTGACATCGACCGCCATCCCCAGGAAGAGCAGTTCCCTCTCACGCAATTCGTAAGTGAAGCGAACCTTAGCAATACGCATACGGTCGTGACGATACAACGAATATTGCATATATGGCATTCCTTGCAACATATTCACCCGTTAATGGAATATTCTTCTGCATCGTCACAACTGGGGAAGATATTTAAATGGCCCGCTTTAGGCGGAGCACTCGGCATACTGTTGTTTAATCTTAATTCGGGATTACAGCTGGCGAACATGTTTGAGAACCTCAGCAGCTCCGAATGGCTGTTGTACATATCCGAGTGGCAGCATCAGAATCAAAGTATCAGTAATATAAGGGTGACGACGAAGGTGGCTGTGCACGCTTTACTCTCCAATTCGATCGATCTGCAAACTCGTGGAGCGGCCATCATCCACAATCTTGCCTGCAAGGAGGTAAAAACTGTGGTCTGTATCCTTCCTCTCCAATTAACAATCACCCGTTTCTTTCATTTTCATTCAAACTCACACCTGCAGCCGAGTTGCGCATCTTGCCTCTGTGTAAACGAGTATACAGCCATTGCCACGCACACCGGATACGAGCCTCACGCGCGATGCCACTTAACCGTTCAGGTGCTACGGTCGCGCATGTACGCTCGTTCAGCGCACGCGGCGTGCGCGGGGAACGCCCGCGGGCGTTCAAAGGCAATGGTTAACAGGTGTAATTAGAGGAGAGCCGCACGCGGCGTACGCTCGAGCGTTGAAATCGTCAGCACCCAAACGCTTCTATGCCCTTTCTTAAACACTATCAATTAATCGATAGACGAATAAAAGCGACGCTTTTATTCGCCGCGCGAACAGAAGTGCTGCCTTCATTAATAAATTCAGCGATATCTGTGAAACTCGAGCTAGGCGCTCGTCCTCATCTCTGGTAACCGATTCACGAATGAGCAACGAAATCCACCCGGCACTGCAATCCGTCGCCCGTTGAAAATAGCAGTGATTCAAGCGGACGCGCAAACACGCCCTCGTTGCTCGTTTGTACCCGCATACTGTCTTATATGTATCACGATGGCTGCGTTGCAGTTCAATTGATTGGATATCTTTCGAGAGATCGGATACTGCTTTTTTTCAGAAAATGAACAAAAACAAAAATCTGCGGCGACTTTTACCGAAAGGCAGCATTTCTAAGGTACTTGTCTGAACACGTATAAATTTGAACCCACCGTGTTATCACGGTTAAGCCGTCGAGGTCCGCGCGAGTCCGCCTCCACTTGTTCGCCACAGCTCTGATAATGCATATCGTTCGAACGACTCGACTTACGGTCAGCTCCACTTCACGCGTCCGTAGTAATCGAGAAACGGAATGATTTGACGGTTATTCGGCCCCCCATTCGCGTCTCAACGAGCAAATTTCATGGATCCTTACAAGGGGAGGACTCTAATATCCGACTTCCTTTCCAACTCGCTCGCACAGAATGACAGCATACATACCACTGGCGCTATTTATAAAATGGTAGATGTAGACACTCGAGAACTTTAAAGATATAAACGCTCAAAGTTACGGACGCTCGATATAAATCCAGTGCATCAAAATATCGTAGGACGATTGCTGGTAAAATTAAACTCTCCGAATAATTACTATCTATCATCGTATACGCCGCGATAAAATTATGAATTAAAAAACAGGTGCACTAGGTGAACGCGAATGTATCCGAGGACTTTCAATTCTCCACTAACCATCCAACTCTGTTCCGATATTTTATATATCGAAAGTATCCTACACATTTTTAATTGTCTATACATTCAAAATTATCGAGCGTCTACACTTATTTTACAATCAGCACCAGGGCGTGTTTTATTGTTCCACAATGGCAAGTTAAAATCGAAGGATTTTCGGACTGCTCCCCTGTCAGCGTTCATCCCTTCGCCAGACGTTGCGCAGGTGTGTGTGCCGAGATTCGTGGCAACTATTCTGACCGCCCTGTGTTCTGTGAAATGCATAGGTGTTCGACGATGTCGCCATAGAGCTGACAATGGCACTGCTGCAATACTTCAATGGCAGCCCGGCCGAGGAGCAACTGTTCGCCTGCATGAAGTCATTGGCGCGCTTCACGCAGATCAGCGGCCAAGACGTGCCGCAGCTTATACAAATGATCGGGCCGGAGCCGAACAAGTTCCGCGGAACCTCCGAGAGGATCGACGAGCAAATCGACCAGGTGAACAGGAAGCTGCGCTAACACGGCGCGGCCCGCTATACGATCACACTAAAAGAAAGATCACAGGATTCCAAGCGCCGTGTAATCGGAGGGGAGGGGAGAGGGGGAGGGGCGCTATTGTGGCGTTGTAACTGAATTTTTACATAGAGATTTTAACGGAAACAATTGCATATGATGTATGATTATTACAATTATTATTAATTATTGTTGCCATTTACTATTATTAATATTATTATTATTATTACAATTATACTGTCACTATGGAAAGCTGCGGCCTTGGCTTCATTTCAGATGCCCTAGCTTCGGTACGAGATAAGTGGAGTTTCAACAATTCTCTCCATTCGGGCCATATAACTTTGCACTATCTGCACGGGTCTCGGCCTGTCGTCGCGTTCGCGTTTCCTGGAAAGCATTGGAACGCCAATCTTCGATATGTAAATAGAAGTGCAGCGTCCTTATATCTGATAGCATTCGAGATTTCATATAATACAGATCCCTTGGCGGGCGACGCGCAACAGATACCGATTGCCGTTTATTCTTGCGTTTGATTTGCGAATGCTTCGCTTCAACGCGCTGTCCGATTTCAATCGTTTCGAACGGCCCAGGTCAGCGGGGAATATTAATAATATTCGCGAGGCTTAGCGCGAAGACCAGCGGCAGAAAAACGCAACAGGCCCGCGCAGGCCGTTGTTAATAATATATCTTAATCCGCGCGACGAAATCACGGGGTGCAGCGCAATAAAACGTTGGCACCGGCTCCACTATTCCCTGGCTCCTCAGGCCTCTCGCTTATTAATCTCCAGCAAATTTACGTGGGCAAACTGAGATCGTACGATGTAAGCGGCGCTAGAGCAACTTTATTACGCGATCTCACTACGTAAGTTTGGTCGTGACCCAAGGTTCCGTCTGGTTTCTCGGGATCGTTTATCAATGTATCAACAACAATCGCACGTGGAACAAGCACGATAGTTCTGGAGGTAAGTGATTCAGCTTTCTCTTGTCGGCGCCAGGCGTTTGCACTGAGCTTTGGGGAGAGACACATCGGGCGATAACAATTTGGAAGCTGTGACAATATGCTGATAGGAGGATAGAGCAGCATATTATGTTTGCGGCGTACGGATACAGCGGGGCAACGTGCAGCATTATTGTTCGCCACAGCTCCCCGAAGCTGACGGTTATTCTTCTTCTCTTCTTTCCTCGTAAATTCAATTGGTATATTGGTCGTTGGAATGCTATCGTAACGATCTTACAGTTAGTTACATATATCGCCAGCATTTTTTTCCATTTATATTGGATTCCGATACGATGGTGGCACCGAAGAACAACTCCATTTCATCGGGGGAACAACCGTCGCCGAACACAGGAGACCGTAGATCTAGATGCTGTGTAGTTAAATACATAACTGTATTAAGCTGGTTGCCGAGGTACTCTCAATTCCATGCTGTGTCGGACTTAGTAGCTGGAATTACTCTGGGACTGACTCTAATCCCGCAAAGCATCGCGTACGCTGCCCTAGCTGGCTTAACAGCGCAGGTATTTTCATCGCTTTCAACAAGCCTTACTCGTTTTCTGTTTAATCCTTTGAGGAACGGAGGTTGAAGCTAGAGCTGTCCGAGTACTTGAAGATTTCAAGTCCAGTGGAACTCTTTTTTTTTTTTTTTTAATCCAAGTGATAATATTCGAACAAGCTTGACGAAATTCAAGTAGCTTGAATGTAAAAGGCGGAAACAGAGTGTTATCGCGTGACGCGAGTTCACGTTCCATCACATAAACTCACTTCGCGGGCAAAAAGTGTGCAATGCCGTTTTACTTGTTATTTTAATGTACGAGGACCACGCTGAAGCCGACTCAAGTCACGTCACCATTTTCACGCGTGATAGTACGCTTTTATTTTCTGTAAATTCACACATTTCCCAGTCATTGACCTGAGGTGCCGTCGCAAATAATATGTTCTGAGAATAGGGAAAAGTTGGTCATCGATATCGGCGAGGACTACCCTTTTGTAAATAATTACCAAAATATTGTCGCATGATATGACGATAGTATATTTCTAAGCACGGTATCACAGTTTAAATTTGCCAACGCGATAGCACGTGAGCCCGCGATTTAAGCTACCTTAAATCATTCGGAGATCGAATTTTTTCAAGCTTGTGCGAATAATTAAGCTACTTCGGCATTTCTGTACTTGGCTCGGCTCGAATGAGTTCACCTGCATTTAGCTTGTATTTACAAACCACTCGAGCAGCTCTAGTTTGAGACACTTAGCCTACGTCGTGTGCGGGAATCTTCGAGTCTCATTTGTCCGCAATACGCTACGTTTTTCATGCTTTCCTGCTTTAAAATCACCCAGCATAAAAAGGAACGATAATTTTTATCTAAACTCGTAACATTATATGGAACGCATGGTAACACCCTGCTGTCAGGCTATCCCATGCTAAGTTCGCAACTGTTTTTGAATGGAATGATCCATAAATATTCGTATACCCCATGTTTCTTTAAAAGGAAAGTAATTGAGGGGTCGTTCCGGTTTGCGCGCCGATAAATCAAGCGATCATCGAGAATTTATTGCGAAGAAAAGGAATACAGTAATGGTCAAGAATAGAAAAAAAATAGAAAAACATTATTTTTTTTTTGCATTTTAGTCTGTCATCTTATTAATTTTGAAGATTAATCATTAATTGTAGTCTTTCAAAAAATATAAAAAATATTCTTCGATTAAGGGAGAAAACTTCAAAGCAGTATATAAGCCACGTAAAAATCAAAGTGCATAGGTGATAGGGAAGAATGAAAAATAGAAATGAAAAGTAAGCTAAAATCTTCGAACTCGAAATAAAATTAAATTCATGAGATCCCCAGACACAAGGCTACTCCTTTTAAACATTAAATCTTGAAAAATCGATGAAGATATTATTTTCTTTGCAGTATGGCCTCTACTCGTGTATTGTGGGCGCCTTTATGTATATCATTTTTGGGACAATAAAAGAAGTGTCGATAGGCCCTTCATCTTTGATGTCACTTTTAAGTTTGGAATACACCAAGAACATGCCAGTGGACTTTGTCGTGCTCTTTTGCTTTCTGGCTGGCTGCGTGGAGTTAATAATGGGCGTTCTACGTTTAGGCTCGTATCGAAAGGACCATTCTTTTAAACATAGAGGCCGAAGAAGCATGGGTGTCTTAAAGAATTTATAGAAAATAAGCTACCGCGCGGATTATTCTCAAATTTTACATGCACGTTCACGGGCTTCTAGAAGATACACACAAATTTTGTAAGCACACAAGAATCGTCATAAAAACTTTAAAAGCCCCTTTCCACGAAACTTCTTCTTTCAAGTTCGTAGAAGTGATATTCTAAAAACTACTAAACCTATCGAATATAAATTTTCAGAGATTGTGGAAGACATATCCTTATATCGCACGAAGAACTAGACCTGTAACGATATCCACGATATAGTTTTTCTGTTATTAATAAAACAGATTCATCCCAATTTTTGCTTCAGCTCACAGTGGTGAACCGCAATTACATCCGCAAGCGGGATCGTTGCTTGTATGAGCATAAAACAATTTGTGTGTATTGCCCAAAAGCCAAAAACCATGCGCATAATTTTTTAAAACAATCCACCCAGTACTTGTTCTCTATAAATTCCTTAAAAGATCGCAGTAGCTTCGTCGGCACGATTATTGGACTACTTTCGTCGTTATCTCTTAAAGTAACGAAGAAACCATCCCCGCAGGATTCCTGGTGGACTTCATATCCATGCCCGTGACGTCAGGCTTCACTTCAGCCACTTCCATCATTATAATAATATCTCAGTTACAAGGGCTGATAGGATTGAAATTCAAGGCGCACAACGTGCTTGACAATTTCATAAAAATATCCCGGAACATTAAAAGCGTCCGATTGCCAGACCTCATTCTTGGACTTTGCAGCATCGTCTTCCTCATGTGCTTCAGAGTAAGTCTGCCCAACTGTCCTCGATGGAAGCGGCGGTTGATACCGATGATCGTGATTTGCAGCAATTGAAAGACATCGATTGCTCCGGCGCGAAAGATATCGGCCAAACGGGCAGAGGCGCCAGGAATATAATTTTTAAAAGGATCTTGTGGTTCCTTTCCATATGCCGAAATGCACTGCTGATTCTAATAACAGCCATCACAGCTTTCTACTTGGAGAGGACAGGGGGATCTCCGTTCATTCTTTCAGGTATCTTCTTACCTTTCGTCCTCGATTATTTGTCACAGATTTGCCGCGTGTGTGCCTCGCGTAATTAATATTCATACGTTTTGCTTCAAAGGAAGAATAGAGTCGGGACTTCCCAAGCTGTCCTTGCCACCATTCTCGACCCAGGTGGGGAACCAGACTTACACTTTCATGGATATGTGCTCTCATTTAGGGACAGGAATAATCGTGTTGCCATTGGTGTCGGTGCTGGCGAACGTGGCTATCGCCAAAGCGTTTGGTAAAACGAATACGTGTTACAGAGAAGACCCGTGGCCAAAACGCGGGTATATGTCCGATGAGAGGAATATTAAGTCCACGATGTGATTTAAGTTTAGTGTTTGCCACGACCGCTGTAGATCAGCCCTCGCGCAGACAAATTCAATATCATCTTTATCCTACAAATTAAGTGGGAACACTCTCGAACCCGCAGTTGGAATTCCGAGTTTTAAGCTTCTCGATAGAACGCATTTGTTAATAATTCCCTTCGAAATTTCTGTATAGCAATGGTGTAGGTTTTCTTTGCAAGAACTTTGAAACGGTCAGAACGCTTCACAGACTTAACGTTGCCCGTTGCGTTTAAGGCTCGTGTGTTGGGCGCGGGTCTGAAATTTCTAAATCTCTGTGTCAATGAAGAAGCAACATGAGATTGTATTTTTAGCGAGTGGCACCGTCGTAAATGCTACGCAGGAGATGTTAACCCTCGGTTTGTGTAATATACTCGGAAGCTTCTTCTCGTCGATGCCAAGCGCTGGGGCGTTCACGAGAAGTGCCGTGCTTTCCGCAAGCGGTGTGCAAACACCTATGGCTGGCGTATATGTTGGTAATATTTTCATTTTCAACGGAGGAAACGTTTGTCGCGGAGTAGAGGTTCGCCAGTTATAACAAAAAATCGAAAAATAGCCGAATTTTCAAGGGGGCTAATTTCACCCCCTTCGAGGGTGAATTTCGGCAGCGAAGAAAAATTGCGTTGCTACATATTCTCAAAGTTTCAGAATTTTTTCAATTCTCTGAGTTCGGGATCTTCTCTTGTTATATAAGAGAAGCCCAGTGTTATGGAGACAAAATTTCTCAGTTTAGAATTCAGATCACTATATGACAAATTGTGAACGAAGTCGTTATTTATATATTATCACGTTTATACAAGTTAATGTAAATTTCAGAATTTAAATAACTTATCCTAACTTATGTTTTGGGTAGCACACACGATATGAAACTTTCTCAACAAGCTTAGACTGGCAGAGAATTTCGAACAATCGCACAACTTTCTTTTTCATAAGACACTTATTTCGATTAAAAAGAATTTTCAACTAGAGCTCTTAAATATTACAGGAATTATGACGTTACTGGCATTGAGCTTCTTAACACCATACTTTTACTACATTCCGCGAGCAACGCTCGCAGCAGTGTTGATAAGCGCAGTGGTATTCATCATCGACTTCAAGATAGTAAAGCTACTCTGGAAAGGATCCAGTAGGTATCACAATATTTATATAGCGAAACGAGCACTAAAGATATTAGAAATTAATCCAATTTAGAACTTCTGAGATATCAGTGTACGGCGCAGCTCTGTATCATGAATATTTAAAAGTTAAGTTGTCACAAAAGATTACTTCTCATATTTCTTATAGAAGTAATGTCAATTAACGCTTTATGTTAACAATGATTCTTGTTGTTTGAAAAATTTGGCGAGACTAATATTAGTGTAGAAAATTGATTGCGTGATACTTCTATTTTACAATTTGCATATCTTTGCTTTCAACCGTAATGAAAAGTCATTGATTTTATACATCCACAATTAAGAAAACTACTCCGGATGCATAGAATAGAGTGAACAGACATTTCTTTATACTAACAGAATTTAGTTGAATTTAGTTGAAACACACAAGATGCACTTTCTAAACCAGATAAAACATTTTATTTTAGGAAAGGATGCAGTTGCTGCGATAGTTACGTTCCTAGTTAGCGTTGTTTGGGGCGTGGAACTAGGACTCTTAACCGGTGCTATATTTAACTTAATTTACTTGGTTCGCCCGTCTGTAAGGCCTCAGATTGAAGTGACTCAATGCAAGGTAACAGGTATTATTTTAATTCTATGCGACCGTAATATCGTGTTTATGAAAAAGTTTTCTCACCAGGAGCCAGCCTCTCCTCGGAGCGATGGATTCAAATTCACTGCCTGTACAAATTTTCTAAACTCGAAGAATTACGACTTGACTTTCCTGTATGATACCGGACTTTTGTTATCCATATTTTTAGACGCGGGCTGGGTACAAATATGTAATGCTCAAACCAAACGCTGGGCTTCTTTATCCATCGGCAAATTATTTTTGCAATAATGTCATCAAGATAATTCAACAGTACAAGGGAAACAATGTACCATTTATTATTAACTGTGAAAGGATTCTAAGCATGGACTACACTGCCACAAAGGTATAGCATTAACTTTAGTATGTGCGTCGACGAGAAGATGTTTTTCAGAATGACGCAGGGGGTCTTCGCTACCATCGTCTGTGTCCTGTTCGTTCTCTTTGTATTATGTATAGGGTTATATCAGAGGACGTGGGCCTATGGGGATATACCATTCTGACCTAAAAATTTCTCGCAACAACATCTCGTAAACGCGCATTATCTATGAAAACTTCTATGGGAAAGTTATAAATTCTGTTTTATTGCTACAGGGTATCGAAATGCTATCAAGAAGTATAAATTCAGAGAAGAATAAGTTATGGTTCCTAAACGTTAATTTGGAAATATTAGAATGCATTAGAAGCTTTGCCGATGAGAAATTCATTAATTTCCTCGACGAAGAAGAAGAAATTTCAATTTGTTACGGTGCATATTACACTGATATTAATATCTCCAACTACTCTTTTGTTAGCTGTTCTAAGATATACTTCTTTCAGATGATACACTAATAAGTAACGGAGAAGAAGTGAAAGAGAAGCTTTTAGAAAACCAGTTATCAAGTGCAACGTTCACACGTCTTAAGAATGAAAAGAAAAGCCCGGAGACGCATTCCGATGTTACAATAAATTCTAAAGACGGTACAGAAGAGACTGCACTAACGTCAAATTAATTTCTAAGAAAAACTGTGAATTGTAGAAAATTTTATGTCATGACCTCTAATTTATGTTTTCAAATTCTCAGTAGTTTTTGATAACATTGAGAAACTGCCATGTACAAAATCTAACTTCGAAACTCAGAGTAAAAGCCTTTGAATAAGAGAAATAAAATATCTTTAGCTCGTCGGATGTATTCCCGTCGAATAAACTTGTTCACATCCGTGGCGCTACGAATAAAGATACTTCTGGGTTATCTTTATTCGACGAAGAACGAATAAAATTTTTATCTTTTATCCGAACTGTTGATTTCAGTTCCTAAAGCATTACTTTTGGTCGAAGCCATTACTTTTCTCTTCCTTCGTCATGTTTATTCATTTTAAAGCTTATACCGAATTATAAACGATATGATTGTGATGAGAAACTTTGTGATATGTTAATTAATATCAAATCAGAAAGTTTTTATATTACATGATAGTACAAATACAATTAATTTATAGTTGAATACTTGGGACATAATGGTATAAAGGGAAGAGATAGAAGATATACTTTCTTCTAAAACTAACTTTCTTTATTCCTTTCATCATTAAATTTTTCATTATTGTATTCAATGTGATTTAATTTTTTTTCTTTTCATTCGTAATCTCTTTATATTACCTAACTATATACTAAAAAGAGTTGATATATAACAATAAGAAACAATAAACAACAAAGATTAGTAACAAATAATTTACATTCATTGAAACCAAGCATTTACACTTCTCACGCATACACGAATGGTATTAGAAGAAAATAAGATTACATGGCTCTCACCTTTTCAATTTTACACTTTGTAGAAAACAGTCTGGTTACCCAAAAGAGGAAATAAGTTAATGCATTGTAATTTTAAACAACTGCATGGATGTACTTTACACGTACGATAGAACAATTATTATCCAACTTTTAAACTAGTTATAATATTTTAGAATAGAATATACTCAGAACTATGATTTTACATATAAAAAGTCTCCTTAAAGTATGTATTACAACCTTAACTGGGCATGAATTCGATAATTAGCAACGTTTTAAATTTTTTTTCTCAAATGCATTTCACTAAAGACTAGACAAAACTGTCATCAAAGGGTTTCTTTGTTCCTTTATTTTCTTGTCTTAAAATTGTATCCAATCATCAGAACCTGAGATTTTTATTTTAAATTTCAGTACGTAATACTTTCACTATTTCCATTCAAAGTAATTTGAAAATTGTGTTTCCTTCTTTTCCCCTAAAAGAATCGAACAAATCCTTTTATAAATGTTACATAATGTAATGAAAACAATCACCTCTCTGTGCGTATTGATTTCTTTTTGCTTATATCACTTAACATTATAATAATTGATTCTAACCATAATCATCGGTACAGTAAATCATAAGATTTATAAGCAACGCTAATGTCGTTTCCCAAACAGAAGAATGACAATCATGATTACAGTATTATTGTAACGATTTCCAATAATTTTACAATATCAACCATTAAAAGTTATATGCATTTTTTTTATCTCTCTATCAGCAATGTATATCAATATAAATATTCCATAAATGTAGCTCGTGTTGCAATTTTATTATCATCCAGCGCTTTTTGGCGTAACTTCCTGTTTCGTTCTCTATTATGAACGCCATTGTCTCGTGGTATTATGAAATATCGTTATGATCCATGCGATAATCCTTCAAAACTATTTTAAATAGTTATAGTCGAGTTATATTTTAAATAGTTTTGACGGCAAAAACGACCAGTTGCCGGTGGAAATTTGCTCGCGAGTTAGAATCACAGAAATTAGATTTCCTACCAGAATCTCGTCTCGTTAGTACTTGCTTTACATGCAACCACTTGCAGACAAATCAAAGGCCTTCGGTCTGAAGATAAAGCTCAACATACCGTTTCGTAACACCTTAACATGCAATTATAATGTATCTAAACACGTAGACTGTATTGTATATCATATAGATTCTTAACCAGAAGGGGGGTTTCGACGATAAATATAAAATAGCAGAAATTACAACGAAGAAGGTATCCTCTCACTTCTTCGGGCTATCGAATACTTTAATCAGATCAATTCCATTATTACGGTGCCTGATCAAAGTATTAGAGTTAGTGCCTCTAATAGCTAATTTTTACAGAATCACAGCTGAAAATCATATAATATTACGTACCTCTATGTGTCATAAGATGATGGAGATAATATAGAGACCAATGAATAAGTGGTGACTAGGACTTTTCAAGTCTTTTTATCCAACAGCACGTACAACGATAATCTATTATGCGAAAGGACCGCTGAAGTCTTGGCACCAGATGATCCTATTCTCAAAGTACATAGTTCTGTTTCATGAGCACACCATTTAATAATAATATCCGATGTACACCGAACTTCAGAGGTGATGTTTCGTTACTTTCTTCTCGTCAAGACCACTTCGAAATGGTCCCATCTAGGATATACGGATGAAGCCAGCACTTGGTTTACTGGGATTTATGGGTTTCCACCGGCAACTTTCTTAAAAGATATTGAATGAACATGTAAATTAGTACGCGATAGTACCAATTATATATATCTTTTCTTGAGAAATGAATAAATGAAATGCAAGTAAAAAGGCACTATATCTGGTTATGAGAAACAATCAGGTATTTAGGCCTGCCGAAATTTCTTTTCTTTAACACCTCCAGTAAATCACAGATCTTTCGCTAAAGAAGTTACGCCACTGCAATCAAAAACCTCCATTTCATTACACGTGTAAAGTCTTATTTCTTCAGGAGTGAACGTACAGACGTCAACGAAAATGGTCAATGTAAATCAGGAATAGCCACTGTCAAATCAGTTTCGGTGCTATTCAATAGCATATTGGAAGCATGAAGTAATATTTTAGTCGTATGTCACTTTATAAACTAGGATGGAAATATTACGCTATGAACGAAGAAATCTTCCCTCGTTATTAACAAACTTGACTAGTTGTGGGAGAAATTATTAATTGGCAAGAGAATGTTCAATTGCTCGACACGCGGCATGTGCATGCCACGTGTCCAGAGATGTCGAATACATTTTCATTGTTATTTCATGATATTTAAAACGACCGATGTTGCGTTATATTGACTGCCGAGGATGACATTCATTTAACAATCATTTCATTAAACAGGTGTTTCATGATCAGTCTCTTCAATTCTTCCCAACCTCCATGCATTTGGATCCCCTGCTGCTGCAATATGACAACGTGAAAGATTTTTTAGTTAATTTTATTCAACACGCATTGCGGTACTCGAAATAGTAAACGCATTCGTAGTATGCCGGGTGTGCTTTTATATAACCGTAACAAAGTACTTTCCCCACAGTACAGATTTATAATATGCGATATACATTATAGACAATTGTGTATATAAATAATAGAGAGATTAAAAATTATGCTAAACCTATAAGAACAACGGTAAGGAGAGAATGGAAATAAACATAAATATACATAAGAATAATCTATTGCTATCAGAATTTGTATCTTACACTATTGGAATTAATTCCATCCCTTGTTAATTTTATCACAGCATTATATGTGTAAGTATATGTATATATAGCTTTAAATAAAAATAAACGTAATCTATAAATTAATGTAATTTACGTATAAGTATATTAGTTAATACGGAAGAAAATGTAAAACAAAAGTATACAGGCACAAAGACAACTCACCTGAATACAATAACCAGAAGTAAATAACAAATGAAGTTACCCGATGATATGTGTATAACTTATGGATATCCATTGTAGAAAACATAACATATATATCACGTACAAATCTGTGCTAGATAATTGCACACTCTGTGTCACAGGGATATTATAAGGAAGTCTGAACATTGTTGTGTTGCACAGGATCTAAGGCAAGTGTACGTGGGTGATTCATATGATGCAAAGTGTTGTTCAGCACTTCCTGAGTTGTGTACAGCAGCGGCATTCTCTCCTCTATCCAAAGCAAAATAAAAAAAATTGATGCAAATTATAAACAGTGTATGTTATAAGAAATTTATAAATTAATATCATCAGAGTCATTACTAACAGAGCCGCCCTTAGGGACTTCATTTTGTAAAAATTAAATGAATTAAGTATAATTGTCAAGGTGTCAATTTTTCTACAATAGATTTTCGGCAAGCATATTTTCCACGTTTTCAATAATATCGACTCTTGCCCCGAGCCCCGCAAAGTCTAAGGGCGGCTCTGATTACTAATCTATAAGCACGTGCACTACTTATCATGCAAAGAAGAATCCTAGAGTATACTTTTCATTTACTCTCTAAATAATTACATTTGGTTATTCGATCGTGTAAATTACATATCGTTATCAATTTACTTTATAATTATCATTTCTCTAGTTTAATGGCAACGATCTAAACATAATATACATTTATACCATGCAACGATATTATTACAACTCTAACACTAACTCCAGACTAATGAACTAAGTTCCAAGAAGAATCCACTCTTGACGAATCGATCTGCTCATAAACAACGTTCAATCATTATCTATTGAATCTAAAAACAGGATATACTAACAATGTAAAGATTACAATGGTATAAAGTTTCTTATTTGAAATTTATCAGACCCTAATGTGTAATTATACACAAAATTATCATTGGACGAAATTATCTATGAACCACTGCACAATTAATTATTTTCTTGCTAACGTATTTGAACAAAGAAAGCTGAAATATAAAAACCACTTGCCTTTCGTGCAAAAAAGTAACGTTTGAAGAACACATGACTTATGTGAATATAACAGAATGAGTTAAAGCAGATCATGCAAAAAATGCAGAACAATTCTTTTCTACAATAAAAATTCTAATAAATACTTAAACTCAACCGTGCTAAGTATTATCCAACATTTCAATTACTACGAATCTGGTGCGATATCGTTAAATAAATTTACAAATTTTATTTACAAATTTAATGCTAGTAGTTCGAAAATGCATTTTTCTTAATAGGATGGCAAAACAGCAAGGCAAATACTAATCAGAAATGCAGACCTTTATAACAGTATTACGCGTGGTGGGGAAGCATTTCGTGGGTCTTGTTCCGTCAACAGAAAAAAAAACAGGGAGATATAGTAGCGGCAATTAATTATTATTAGGTAATTTCTTCGATTTGCTTCGCCACGCCGCGTTTCACGAAAATGCGCGACGGCCTTTAATGGAAAAAAGGAGAAAGAATCTACAGTACTCATTAGTAACTAAGTAATGAAGACTAACCAGATACATGTAATTTAGATAAAAAAAAATATTGACAATTCAGTCATATTTTGTCATTTCATTAAACTGTAAAAGGGTGAAAATACTAAAAAAAAATTATTTTATGTTACAATGAATATAAACTGCTGTTTATGATATATCTCTGTGGCTGAAATAACGCAGTAATGCTAATTTAGAGCTGTAGATTCCCAGGAGATCGGGTACCCGGGAAGAGAAAAATTTCCCGGGTAAACAACCCGAGATACTAGAGATATCCGAGAACTTGCGAGTACAGGGTGATTCTGGAGCGATGGCTGTCAGAGAGATGCCGCCTGGCACCCCATGGGACGGGGTCAACCCTCCGCGGTGCCTCACCGAATTTTACTGCTACCCCGAAAAATCTCGGGTAACTCCCGAAGTTTACCCGGGATTTTTCCTCTTCCCGGGTATCTCTCTTGGGTACCCGGTTTAGCTCTAAATGCTACACCTCTTTCTACATGCAACAACGTGTTACTTTGTATTATCATAAAAGCGAGCATTATAATGGATATTTGTTCATACTCTACGAAAGATCGATGTATAATAAAAATATTTGTAACAGATACATGGCATTCTACCTGAACTTTTTATCCTTCATCATAAAAAAGATTATTAACTGAAAGGTACTTTTACCTTGAAGTTGACGACTGATGAGAGCAGTAATGCCTTGACTGTCACCAGTCTTCTTTACAACAAAAAGTTTGGTGTCAGGATCATTTTCTAAGGCGCCAATACCAGCTAAACCAATTACTTGACCATTTTGTTGTTGATGACTGCTAGCAGCCATTGTTTCACTGACCTAAGATTATATCGTTTACACAAATAGTTCAATTAATCGATTTTTCTAATACATAATCGAGAAATATTATACGTTGTAAACGATACCCTCGATCAAATTAAAAGTACAAGATTATTTATAACAATATAATACCTTTTTAAAGCAAATGGCGAACATTTAGTACGAAGAAAATTTAAATGCTAGCGTAAGAAGAAAATAGATTTCGCTTGGCGATAACTGTTATAATTTGTTGCGGTACGTACCTGCATCAATTTTTTGACTACGTCCCTTCCCAAAATATGATCAAACACTGCCTGCAGAAATTGATCACTAATTATGCTTAATTTTAATTTGTCTCTATGCCATAATAATATTCTTGATTCTTCCATAGCTGTTATTGATACCTAGATAAATATATTGTCGCTTTAAATTCATTTAAAGTGAAATTCTATTTTGCAAAAATTATCTATACATATGCAAACGATGGTTATTATTATTACACAAACATATAGATACAACGAACGCACAAAATGGCAGAAAATAAATGTACAGACCTGAAAGTATTCGTCCGTGGATACACCAAACCATTCTGGAGAATCCAGGAACTGATGTGGGAAGACAATGTGCAATGCTCTTCCATTTTGCGATACTACTAATCTGCAAACATTTGTACAGGACGATTAAATAAGTACAGAATAGTAATGCAGATTATAATTTATATCGTAAACTTACTTTCCAGAAAGCACCAGAGACAAAGAATCAACTTTGGTCACTTTCTCTTGGGCATAAACTTCTTGATATTTCAACTGTCGTATAACCTTCATACAATTTAGTACTTTTTTGAATTGATGACGCGATACTCTCAATGGCTGGAACACTGCAATATATACCTGTATAGAAGAGAATGAAAATGACATATAAAATCTAAGTAGTTCCATCGTAAACACCAACAATACAATGTATAAACATAAAACATGTCGAATAAATATTTTACACATTTCTTTGTAGCATTTACTTATATCATCCTTTTCTAATGACACTAATATAGCTTGTGTGATGTAAAGTTACTACTTCGCTATACTCTTTGTCGACGTCTATTAAATTAAGTTTAAATTCTTTATTAATTAAAGAAACATGATACGCTTAAAATGTTTCTAATGTAAAATACAGTTCACGAATTTTATACTGTAAAAAAACTTCGATGCTCGAGTTGGGTGTACAAAAGAGTACGACACGAAGGAAAGGATACTGTGTTCAGAATTCTAGCATAATGCAGGTGCCACAGCCAAACATACAAGCGATTTACAGTAATTACAAAATTTCTAATATATCTATCTATAAGATCTACGACAATAACATTATACTATCTAAAATACACAATATCATACTACAGTATTTATTCGCTTATACAGCGCAAGGGGACACGTTTCTGAGGCTGATTTCCTCTCACTCGCGGTTTTGGGGAGACAACACCACAAGTACCACAAATGATGTAGATAGCATTGAGCTTACAGCGCGAAATGGTAAATAGAGCTTATAGCGAGAGAATACTGTACAGACAGTATTTAAAAAAAGAAAGAAAGGAAAAGTACTAACTTAAAACTGTACAGATACTTCAGTACTTAGAAATTACTTATTGCTATTTAGAAATAGCGCTCATTAGTCATTACATTATCTAATTAATATAATTTTAGTTCTTTCTTATACTTCTTTGAAGTTTACCTTTAAATATAACATCAGTGTTTGATTAAACGATATATTTTGTAGAAGAATGTTAAAAATATAACTGAAAAATTAGTATAAAATCAAAGTAGACGTAAAAAAATGTACTAAAAATATATAAATGTAGACTCAGAAAATTTGAAAATTTTAAGGAAAGTATTCAATGCATCCTGATTAATTTGAAACATTAGACTTTTTGTGTATATGTTACAATAAAGATAATTTTAAGTATAAGCAAGTATTTTCATACTACAGTAAATATTCGTTATATGTTCGCCAGAAATATCCGTTACATGATCGTCGCCTCGCTCCACCGACTGGGGGATCTCCCGCGGAACCAGTCAAGCGTGAAAGGCGACACGAGTTGAAGCAACGTAACCGCGATATAAGACACGAGCCAGTGTGCCGACGGCTACTTTGTAAGAAATCAACGTCTGGCATTTAAAGATCACAGCCTTGACAAATTAAATATTTAAACTTTTGACTCGGCGAGCTTGGCGCGAGATGAGCCACGCGCGCCGTGGAACTTCACGTTAACATATTAACGAGGGTTTTCTAATGAAAATAAGACCAAACACGATGTGATTTGGATCATATTCGACTGTCGTTCATCCTTTCCCATTCGCTCCCACTATTTCTTACTCGTTTTTCCTTCGACCGCCAACTGCCGTTATCAACAAACCATAAACGCGAGCCCGAGGCTCGACGGCATCGCTAAAATAAACAAGCCAGCTCGAGCTGGAATTCGTGGCATCCTATACGTTATAAGTTCGTGCCCGTTCTCGAGTGGTGAACATGTAACAGATATTTACTGTAGTATAAATAACACCAGTCTATACCTAGTATATGTTAAATGTATTACGTCATTCCATGAGCAACAGTATTTTGAGTATACATTTACAATGCAACTAAACAAGTTGGATTAATAACTAATTACATAACTACATCCATTTCCTGGTTTCTCGCTGTTTCCCTTTATCTTCTTACCCAATTCTTTATTCCCCTTTTATAAAATTTCGAACTGATTTATAAGACACTCTTACACGCTCTACATTTAAATTAGAACTTGATATGTGCAAAGTATGCGAACAAATATCCTCAGACGTTAAGTCTGAAAATAAGTGGTTTTTATTTATCTGTTAACTTACCTCTTCAACTTCCCTTGAAAACTTGATAGGCCTGAGCTTGTAAAGAAGCGTGCATACATGGACGAAGTTGATGGCAACAAACAGAGCATTCCAGAGAGCAGCGTCCAGCCAACAAGCTATTGTCCAGCCCCACAAAGCAAGAAAGGCACAGCCCACGAGCAGAGTGCACCTTAAATAGAGTACACCATGTATGCCACTTGGTGCAAGGTGTGACAATAGAAAGAAGGCATTTGCTAGTTGAAAGTAGATGTGGTTCACAGAAATTCCTTGATAGGGTTGGCAGGTAAGAACTCCGTACAGAAAAGTTGGAGGCACTATTGGCGAATGAGGAGAACCAGATCCATGAGTGACTACTGATAGACCAGTAGCTGTAAAATATTTTTCCAAATATTAGGCAGCACTAATTATACTTATAAACTGCAACTCAACGACATAATCACGATCAAACTTATAAAAGATATATATGGATTATTAGCGATACACCTCGAACGTGTGTAAAATGTACGAAACGACGAGTTGTTCATTCTTGTTATAGAATCGTACATACATACCCGCTTTATTATCAGTGGTCACATTCCCACATTCGTCGTCTTCATGGTGTGTTGAAATTGGTAGTGACACTTCCGATGTAACAGTGTTATGAGGAACATTAGATGCACCTGCATTCGTTAAACTGGCATCGATCCCGAAAGATGTCCAATATAAGAATACCAGGAATAAAACAGAAGCACGCCAGCCTTCTCGGCTTCCTATAGGATCAAAACAGATCCACATCCCCGCATCACCACCAAGCTAAATCAATTTCGTCTTACTCTGTAACATTAATGAAAATATCTCTCAACTACAAACAACTAAATCGATAGACACACACGTACGATTACGACAGTATCTAAAGTAGTAAATACCACGATTCGTACTTATTCATAAAAGATGTTAATTTGAATATTATATCCCCTTCATAAGTATCCTCTCATTGTTTACATGTCTACTCTCAGCTAAAATTAGAGCTCAAAGACAAATACCATCTTGCTGACTTCAAATTAAGGAAGGGTATTTGCATTACCAATAGCTGCGGGAAGACTACAGAAACATCTGTAATATAAACACGCATATATGAGACACGGTTCCTTCCTATGCTTTGCTCCTCTCCCCGTTCATGCTTTCCCATTTAACAAATCCGCTCGGACGTAATGTTTCTAATAATACGTGTCGCGATATCACCAAACTAAACGGTGTACGTCTTAATAAAATACTAATTCTTATCTGACACACTACGTTAAGATGACATAATAGAATTGCAGACTAAAAAATGTTCAAGAGTGACATTTACTAAGGATACACAGGTCTGATCACTGTTTGTAAATAATCTGAATTCAAAGATCTTGTGAAACCGACTAACTGGCACCGTTCGGGGAAGAGGACTTGAATCTCGAGCAAACTCGTTTCACACTCATTTTCCTTTATAAGCGATCGAGAATATTGGCGCACGTTACAAAGTATCGTATCGAAATCAATAAATAACTTACTCATGGAAATTTTGTAAAGATGAGAGCGTACACAAGGCATACAGATAAAACGGCAAAATATAAAGTCGGGTAGTTTGATAGTCGTAATGAACTGAACTCGTGTACGAAACAAAACTTGCTTATCTAATGAACGTCAAACTAGCAGAAAGACGTTGCTCTAGCAAGGACGAGTACAGGCAACGGTGGAGAACTGGAAACCCGAAGGGGGATAAAATAGGCCACGCGGCCCCTAATTTAAGGTCCGTTCGAAAAATTTACTAACAAAAACGAGAAGCAAAATCGCGCGCGATAAATTCCACGTAATATTCCGATTGTCACGAAAGAATTAAACCGTAAACTGAATTCTACAGGGTGGCGAATAAACCTGAACGGAAGCTCGTACTTTGATTTTCAAATCTACGGCTTTTACAAACGCGAACAGTATATCTATACATTCAGTACTAATTATGTATTTATCCTAAGTCTGTAATATATTAAACTTAATTTGGATTCTGAGTATTCAGTATGACTAATGTGAATTCGTTTTACGTAATTATATATTACGTATTACTGTTTCTACCGATAACTGAAATTTGAATATAGAACATTTCACACGCATACGCCATACCATCGTATTCTTGGAAACAGCTTTTAGCTCCGGTAACGTGTTGAATGCACACACGCGCGCGCGCAACACCGCTGTAAACAAAGCTTTTCGAACTTGTTTCTTTTTAGTTTGTTTGACATTTGTATGTGCGAGGATTAAGATGGCAACGGAGAAGGATTTGGTCAATGGTATTTATTAATTAGATGTATTTATATTGCGTTCGCAGTTTTCAGTGAAAAGTATTTAAGTGTAACTATTTTATCCAATTCTGTGTATTTTATTATTTCTTTGTATCTGTGGAATCTTTTTCTTTATGCACTGTTTATAACGTCTACCATAAATGATTTAAAAATGAATGGTCTTTAGTTTATATATTACTTGTAATAAATATGTAAATTGTATCACAATTTTGAAACTGGCTGTGTGAAAGAATAAAATTTTTAGAAATTGAAAAGGGGTATTGTTTATATTAATTTCAGAATGTAAGTCTTGTAGGAAAAAAATAGCAATACATATGAAAATATTAAAACTGTAATAAAAATAGAACATTAAAAAATGTAGTTGAAAAATGACTTTTCTGAATAATTATTGTCGTTTACCAGATATTTTTGTTAACGATGGACAAATCTCTTTGAAACTATCAGTGAAGAAGTCTATACATTGTTTCCTCGACCAGCTTCTTATATCCTTTTCACCTCTTTGTTCGAGTCAAACGAATCCTCATAAATGCACTTTTCTCAATTCTGTGCAAAGGTAAATGCTATACGGCGTCGAACCTGAACTCTGCAACTAAAAATTCTTTGGTGTCTTGAGAGGTATAACTTGTACATGGCTATTAAATGTCAAACGTCAACTTTGAACGATTTGTCGATTAAGTTTACTCGGTTCGTCGACTTATCTCGTGTGAAACTTATCACTTACTATTATAAATCTTTAGTTTAGTTCGTGATCATTTCATCAGCTCTTCTCCACTCACCGCTTATATTTTTTGGTCGAGCAACGGCCACTGCCGATGTCAATACAGTTATCGTAATAAATAACTGATACTCGATGAATTTGTGATTGCAGCAGTAAGAGAGTCGCTCAAAGCTGGCGGAGAACTGAGTCGTATGAAAGCTGAAATGTGTACGGAAGTTATAAAATTATTGGATAATTTAAATAAAGGAAATAAGGCGAAACTCCCGAAGCAATCTCAGGATATTATACTTTTAAATGAACTTATTAGAGAATATTTAGATTGGATGGGGTACAAGTATAGCTCTACCGTATTTACCTCAGGTATTACAAGCTGTTAACGAGTTCCGTACTGTTTAATATGTAATCGAGTTTATTAGAAAAATGATGTTTGAATTTTAGAGTGCGATTTATCAAAGAAGCCGCTCGACAGATTTCTACTCGTGCAGAGTTTGGGAGTTAAGGAGAGCGTTAGCAGCAACAATGTACCTCTGCTCTGTAGCATTGTGGAAACATTTAAAAACTTGAAAAGTACATAAGCATATAAAAGTACATTCGGGCGGAGTATGAGAATGGATATTTATACAATTCTTAATTTGACGACCAATTTCTTATTACACGTTTATACTTTGTAGAACAAGAAGGAAGATAAATTAAAAGAATTTTGTCTTTTTATTTCGTGACAATCTTTTACATATTGACATTACATTACGAAAGTACAATATAATATTGAGATATTGGAGATCTTAAATATAACTGTTGTTGCTCTCTAAAAGTATTGTACCAGATTTCTTAAAGATATCATTATCTCTACTGAATGCTATAATGTACATCAGTTATTGTAATGAATTTACTTACAATATTTTAGTGCTGAAATTAGAACGAGGATAATTATGTAAAGGCCTTAATAACATTTGATAATTAAATATAACAACTTAAATGTCATATTTCCTTTCTCCCATTCATTATTTCATTAAAATTTTCCATTCCAATCCCCCAAATATTGACTATTATAGTAATGAATCAATAATGTCTGTTGAAATTGCTTTCGAACATTGTTATAATATTATAAATACAGAATAAGATCTACTTTGTTCCATGTCGGATAATAATCTTATTTCGGTGCATATTAATTGTAAATAATTCTGGTAAGGGCTCTTACATTAAAAAGCATTCACAAAGAAAAGTTTCTGTCAGAATTGAATTTTAAAATAGTAAAGACATCTAACGATATCATTTGTGCTTCGACTTCTTTTTCTTCTTTGCTTGTTTATTTCTACTCTTTGACTTCTTTGATTTCTTTTTGTGTTTCTCCTCGTCGCTACTTGTGTCCGACGAGTCTGAGTAAGAATCTGAATCTGTGCTACTATCTTTCTTCGCAGATTTCTTTTTCTTATGCTTCTTGTGTTTCTTCTTTTTCTTCCTGTGTGATTCATCTGAACTATCAGTGTCGGTAGTCGAAGTATCCGAGCTGCTAGATGAATCCTCACTGCTCGTTGACTTCGATCGTTTCTTAAGAGATTTTATTTCTATTTCCTTCCCCATGTCTGGCTCATCGAGTTTAAGTTTCTTAGCAGGCAACGGCACTATCTTGCCATCCTCGCCGTCCGAATCGGAATCCGAAGCACTGTAATCGGGCTCGAAACTAGCTTCGTCAAGCATGCTACGCTTACGGTCAGAGACAAGCCTCGGATTCTTCCTCTGTTTCTTCGTGGACTCCACAACCGGAGGTTCAGGGTTCTCATAATTTATTTTACCTTCATTAGCTTCAGGCTTGTCCTTCGAAGCGATGCTCTCCTTATGCTTCTGCTTCTTCTCCAACTTCTCTTTATCTTTTTTATGCTTCTTATCTTTTCGCTTCTTATGCTCTTTAGATTTACTTCTACTTCGATGCTCCTTTTTCCTCTTCTTATCCTCTTTCGTCTTTTTCTCCCTCCTTTTGTCGTCGTCGTCGTCCCTACCCTTTAAAAGTCCCACCTTCTGCGACTCGTTCCGTTTAAACGTGCAGGATGGCGTTCTGCCCCTCCTTTCCCTATCCCTTTCCTTTTCCCTATCTTTCTCCATCCTGTCTCCCTTAGAATCGTTTCGATTCGATCTGAAGTCTCCTCTGGACTCGATCCTTGGATCTCTCTCCGACCTCATGTCGTGACGCTCGCCCCTGAATTCGTTTCTATCCTTCGAACGATCGCCTCGGTCTTTATTGTCCCGCTTTCTATCGTCGAGGAATACCTTGCGCTCGTTCCCCGACATCGATAACGATGGGTCAACGCGTCTATCTAGAAGTGGCGAAATCCTCTTGTCTCTGCTACTCCTAGGAGACCGACTCCTAGACTGATTCTCGCTCTTTGCCTCGCGTCTGTCCAAGAAACTTTTAATAGGGCTGATCTTTCTCTCTTTGTTCTCCTCCACTTTCTCACCCAGCCTTTCTTTAGCAGAAAGCCTTGTGGGCGAGTAGGTTTCTGGCACCGGTTTGAATTTCGTTCTGTCCAATTTAGCTTTCTTCACCGGTTCCGTGATTTCTACATTCCTTTCGTTTCGGCCCACATTTATGGTAACATTCACGCTCTTCCTTGGCTCTCTGGTAGGCTCGGCTTCCAGTACTTTGGGCTCCGGATTTTGATACAGTACCTTCCTGCTCTCGCTAATCTTCTTAATTTCAATAGGTCTGATGGCGTTAATAGCTTTCTGGAAAATCGCATTTTCAGCTCGTTTCAACACTTCCGATGTAACTACTTTCGTCGACTTCGGCTCATCTATCTGTATCTTCTCTATAGGAGATTCGCACACTTCGTCCGATTTTTCGATGGTGTCGTCCCGTTCCCACTTGGAAAGCTCGGGCATGGGAGCCAAGAATTCATCCTTCTTCGGCGACTTCTCATCTAGCAAAGTGTTCTTATCTTCCGTTTCATTTTCCGATAGCAGGGAATACTTTTCTGTGATCACGGTGTTTATTTCTGTATCGTCCAATCCGCTGTAAAGGCTATCGATGGGTTTGATCTCTGATTTCAATTCTGGAATTGGCTTGAAATTAGGATTAGGAGGGTTTGTTCCAAACTCTGTATGATCTATTCTCTCTGGACTGGGTTCAGTGAATTCTGGGGGTTCTGGATTCATAGCTAAAGACTTATCTTCAAATTCTTCTTTAATCGACTCTTCCATGGTGGTCTCAGCAGGTATACAATCTATCCTGTTATCAATATTCTCATCCTCGCTGACGGGTTTTATGACATCTACTGGCTTCGTAGGTGATATAGCTTCTGGTTTAGCTTCTAACGCTAAGTCTTCATGTTCAGTCGATTTCGCGGGCTCATCTTTTGCCGCCTCTTTCTGACCTGCTTTCTTCTCTTTCTTCTTTTTCTTCTTCTTCTCTTTCTCGTCGTCTTTCTTCTTTTTCTTCTCTTTAATCTTCTTCTCCTTCTTCTTCTCTTCACTCTTCTCCTCATGATCCTTTTCCTTTTTCTTTACACGCTCAGGGGATGCATCCTTTGCATCTGTCCTAGCCTTCTGCGAATAAGGCGTTGGGCTCTTCCTGGTCTTCTTCCTCTCCACGGAACGTCTCTCGTAACGTTCATGCCGATCTCTATCCTTCTCGGTCTCGTAATCTCGTTCACGCCTGTCCTTCTCGCGGGCGCGATTTTTGTCATCTTGTCTGTGACGATCCCTTTCATCCCTGTAACTAAGACAACAAAACAGTTCTCGCAGCTCTGACCTGGTAACAACATTCATTCAATCCAAGCATACTAATTTAACGCATCACAACATTAAACTGACATCCTTACGAATAGAACATTCTCGCGAAAGGGTACGTACCGATCCTTTTCGTAGTCCTTTTTCTCAAGGTGCCTGTCGTCATCGCGACGATCACGAGGGTGCCTATCATCTCGTTCCTTTTCTTTTTCCCTTCTATCACGCTCATCTTTCTCCCTCGTCCTATCGTCATGATCTCTGGGTAGTGGCGGTCTTTCGCGCTCCTCGCGATCTCTATTCAAAACTCTTCGATCTCTGTCATCTCTTTCTCGTAAACGATCGTCCCGTTCGCGTCCCCTGGAAGAAGGCAATTACTCGGTCAGCCTTTGCGTAATTTATACTCCGTTACACGTGTATACGTTAAAAGTATATAAATCAAATAAGCTTTCTTATTTATATGCTGGACATAGATCTCTCTTATGAGATATAAATTCTTAATGTATCGTGAGAGTTGTCTCGTAAGATTCCTATGGTGTTCAGATTGTTTTACTACCTGTCCTCCCTTAAAGATAATCTATCTCGTTCTTCGGCGTCGTGATCCTTAAGGGAATGATCACGGTCTTCCTGATCTCTCAATAAACGTCGATCACGGTCGTCGCGCAAAGATCTATCAGAATGCTCGACTCCTGGCGGCGAAAGATCATAGTAGCCCTCTGTTCCTGGAGGGGCAACGTCGTCGAATCTCTTGTGAGGAGCATCCCTCGCAGGGCTAGCAAAACGTTGCGTAGATGGTCCAGGATACCTGTTGACAGAGAATTCATACAAAAAAAATGTTTATATTATTGCGTTAAGACTCTATAAAAACGTATTATATGTGTTTAGAAACTGTTTAATTTGAAATAAAATAAAAATTGTTACACGTTTAATTTGTATCTTACAAATTTATATTCAACTTATTAAACTTATTACAATTTTTATTTGTACATTCATGTACTTCTTTTTTTTCTTTTTTCTTTCTTTTTTTTTAAATAAGAATAGCCATAAAATTATTGCTGTAGTAATTGTACGTATGCTGTTCAATTCTGGACCAAAGTATTACAATTGTTTTTAATCAAACGTCGAGGTAAAAAAAAGAATGTAACAATCTTTTTCTCCTTATTGACGAACTGCCATGGTAAAGTCAAACCATTGTGTAAAAATTGTACTAAAGCTGAAAAGATGGAGAGATAAAATCACCTATTACCAAATATACTAAAATTATTGTCTATTTTATTGTAAAAACGAAAAATAAATAAATCAACATTTATAACTTCAATTACATTCTCAATGGAATGAGTACATGTAATTATACTGATTGTACTTGTAATATGTTGTAATTTACTCACCAAAAAATGCTACCAAGCCATATTTAATACTACTAAATTAGTAAATGTATCGTACAATATATTTCTAAATTTTAATCAATATCATTCTGATAAACTTTTTTTTTGTCTGGGGGAAACATTTTGTGATCACGTTTTATTTCAAGCACTGAAAATAGACAAAAGGAAATATATTATTTTATGTTACAAATGTTGATTTGGCCCTGAATTCACCTGATTCAGAAACCATGCAGATCTGTCAATCAGCTGGGTAGCTTCCACAATCTCCAAGCAGGTCCTTGCCGTATACACTTTTCCTTGCTTCTGTCTTCTTTCACTTTTGGTCATTTGTATATTTCATAACGTAATATCATTATGCAAATACAAATAATATCTTATATCCATGCAAATGACAAAATTATTCATTTAACAACATAAAAAGAACAACGAATTAAAAAAAAAAGGAAAGTTAACAAAGGTGTTCGTGTTATTTTCACAAAAGTATTTCCTTATATCGTGTATACAAGATTACATTCTATGCAAGTGATACAGTATACCACGATATCAAAAGAAAATATAACATTAAGAAATACAGTATTAAAATACTTATTCTGCTACAAAAAAGTATAAAACTCAACATTTACATAGGTCTCGAAGTATAAACATAAATTTAATCTTTTATATTATGAACCTATTTTAGTGAAACTGATGTTTACTGTAAAACACAACAGTTCCAGTTTATACCTTTAAGTAATATGTTCACCACATATAACTACTGTAAAGTCTATGTGCTTGTTTTGATAAAAATCTAGACGTTAATATCACAGGCAATTCTTATAAGTATCCGTACAGAATTTTGGAATATTCTCATAAATTTCTCCTAACTTGATAGAACTTTGCAAATATATCACAGCCTCGTGAACAATGCGAGACATCATGTCTATTTCGCCATTGTTGCACTGCTACCGTAGCATCAGTAGCTGGTATATTATTTGGAATATAACTTGTTCGTTTTTTAAACTGTTTTTCTGAAAAAATCGTTTTAAGTCTTTCTATTTTAATACAATACTTACATAAACTGAATATGCTTACTATAACGTCGTTGAATAAGTAAACGTTAACTTCAATACTTTCGATAATACTGTTGCAGGAATATTCGTGAATATATGAGCGATTATTAATTGTGCACAATTAATGAACTGCGCACATATTCATAGTAACTCTTCAGATTTGTAAGTAAAGACTGGTAAATTATTACAGACGATACAATAATTATCTTTAAATTGTACCAGTTTTCTAGATGATACTGATACAAACTGATACATTGAACATAGTTTAAATTAATAACAATTAAAGACTTTACATTGAAGAACATGAAATTAGAAAGAACCATTAACAACAACGGGTTTACAATATAATCTTTTGCGTTGTAAGATTGTAATTCATTGATTAATCTAAACTTGTTTGTACATTGTATTTATATGATAAAAGAAAGATAAGCATCCAAGTTGGATTACATACATGTTAGACCTTTCTAATTAAATGTTTCTCAATTTACATGTACCACCTGAATTGTCAGATTATTAAGAGAGTATGTATTATTTGAAAATGCATTTCCATATCGTTTGGACCCATAATCATAAATTCTCTGAGATAGTAACCACTTAATCCCTCTTTACTATTGCTTATATTGCTGTAATTAATAACTTTCCAAGTGTTATTTTAGTATTTCAGAATTGTGTACAATTTTGGCAAAACAGTACCCAATGAAACTATGTAAGATAATTCGATTAAAGAGAAATAATTGTCAATACAGACATTGCCAAGGTAAGTAGATAAATGTAAAAGTATGAAAAAATCCAACAATTCAGAAACAACTGAATATATTAATAAAAAATAAACAGATCCCTATTTATAATTTACATATAGTAAGATCTAAGTTATTTGAATCTCGATTATCCAACATCCCATCTCTCTCGAGTCTCATTTCTGTATGAAATCTGGCAAACACACGTTATCCGTTTGATTTTATAATAAAATAGTTTCATCATCCAAAGTTCACTTTGGATAATCAAGATGATTGTATTCAATTCTGTGTAAATTATGAATACAGTGATAAGATTCAGTGAATCATTCAAACAAATGAAATATTACTTCCGAAAGTTGTCTGAATAGTTTTATAAAATCTCTCGTAATGCACGCAATACTTTGTAATAAAAATGCGATAAAAGAATACAACAGAAAATGTACATACTATATGTGTAAGACACGCACTCTTTCACACACACTTATCATCTTGCATTGAGTAAGTAAGTCCATAAACGATTAAAAAAAGCAATAATGCGTGCTTTTTATCATTATATGAATCTTACCTTCTCAATCAGGTTTGAATGTCTGTAGCTTGATAAGCAATTTGTGTACTCTTAATATGTCTGTGATGAAATAACTTATCAATACTTTGAAAAAATTCGTAAAGTAGCTTGCGAACAAAATAATGAATGCTTTCTAGTTAATAGTACCTACAGAACAGTCCTCACATTATTTATAACCCATTAATTCATATCAGAATTGATGATTTATACCCTAATTGCTTTATCACAGTCATAAGTCAACATCGTTTTATCTATAACAACACCTTACACCAATATAGCAACGAAACGTGAGAGTATGCTATTGTTATTAAATAATTAAATAATTCATCGAAATGCAGATGCATAAAATTAAATGTTCTCCGATTATACACGGAAAGTTGTGAAATCTTTAAAACCTAACATTTATTATCTTCGTATTAACCCACAGTAGAAAATTTCACAGCACACTATTATTAACATATCACTCTTACCACGGTCAAAAATCTGACATTGCTCGAATAGTTGCATAAATTTAATTATCCCCCGTTTACTATCGAAACAATGATTATTATTAGAATCTTAACACACTCTCCTTCAATAATCCTTTAATAATCCAGCATTATCTTTAGAACGAATGATATGCACTACATTTTTCTTCCCACTTTATCATCTATTCAAGTTTAAAGAACAAATAAATTGTACACGCTTTTTGTTCGAGATCACACTCTGCTTAAATTACCAATTTATACAACTATCCTTTGTGCGTGCGCGTGTGTGTGTTCCTTTCGCGTATTATATACATATATATGCATGTATATGTATATGTTTATGCGTATATATACATATAGATATGAATATCTAAGAGACGTATTTGCATACACATTTCCTTTGAGCACCATAAGATTTATCATTTCGCTCTTGTTACATTCGTCATGGTTCCGGAGCGGTCTTAACCGGGACAGCGGCATAAGGTACGGTACTGTCTGCTTAGCGTGTACATGAATTAAAGTACTATTGAGGCGGAAATACCTGTTGTAGGAATCATAATAGTCTTTCCTGTCCGTAGGTGGAGGTCCCAATGACATAAGCGGCGGTGGGTGACCTCCAGTGACTAGATGTGGCAGCAAAGGTGGTATATTATGTTGAGTTGGTTGGTTCCTTATTGGGTATCTCGGTACTGGTCTGTCTCTAGGAGGTATGTCACGCTCCCGATCTCTGAACTGATAGTCATGTGCTGGCGAATCGTTATAGTAACTATTATATCCTTCCCTAGGCTCGCGCGATCTCGGCCGCTCTCTGTCGCGATCCCTCTCCCTTTGGAATCTGAAAGCATTACGCGCAACTATAATTCCTTGCTCCATTAAACGTAATCGGGAAACTGTTGTCCGAGTAATAGTTCAGTGATCGACGCGTACCTTGGAGGCGATCTAGCTGGTGATCGATACCTAGAGATTAATTCTCTATCGCGATCACGATCACGGTCACGGTCACGATCGCGGTCACGGTCGCGATCACGATCACGCTCGCGATCACGGTCACGATCTCGCTCGCGATCTCGATCTCTTTCCCTGTCCCTCTCTCGATCTCTCTCCCTATCCCTATCCCTCTCTCTATCTCTGTCTCTATCTCTATCCCGTGATAAGGATAATCTAGGAGACTGACTACGAGAATACGATCTGGATCTGTAAAAAGAAATAGCCAACATTTTATGCAACGAACATAAAGTATTACGCGAATGACGTTCGTCGGCTGTAATCGTCCCGATTAGTTAATTACTTCCCATGATTTGTTAAGAAGTAATAATTGCCAACAGAAACTGTTGTCGCAGGAATTTCCAAACAGCATTGTTTATCAGAAAAATCAATATAGTGTCTCGAAAATAGAAAGAACTACACGGCGATGGTATACAGAGGTAATTACATTGACATTCGGTATAAAACCGCTAAACGTATATTGATAAAGATCGATGGTGAATATTGTAGAGCTGAGTTTACCTGCTAATCGAGAAACTTCCACTTCTCGACCTACGTTTTGGAGTGCGACTCCGCGCTCTAAGAGGCAGAGGTGATCTTGAGGATCTTCTCTTTGAAGGAGGACTTCTAGATCGGCTTAAGCGAGGCGGGAATGGTGATCTACGACCAAACGAGCGTGATCTAGATCTACTGTAACTACGAGATCTCGATCGTGTTCTACTTCGTCTTCTATGCTTTCCAAGCCTCCTGTCCCGCTCATCTTTTTCTCTGAGCATCCGTTCAAAAGCTTCTAATGGATCGTCAATTATACTGAAAGATAATATTGACAATGGTATAGACAAACTTAATTAATCGAATCAATGTATTCAATGCTAGTACGAACTTATACCATTATAGTTATCATTGTTGAAGTAAATTAACTTACCCAGGTGGATTACCATTATGAATATTCCTACTTAATCCTGGCGGCGGTGGTTGCAATCCCCGATAAGCAACTGGAACAATGCTTTGTATTAGATAAATAAAACGCAACCACGAAAAGATAAGATATTCATGTTAAACATGTTAAAATTCTCAATATTAAACAGCCTATTCTCAATAAATAATTTAAAATACTCCGTTTGTAACCGTAAATACAAAGCACTAGTTCTTACTAGATTACCAAAATCAAGGTGTGTGTGTGTGTGTGTGTTCGTTACAGAATCTAAGATAATTCCAGTGGGCCATGATCTCTCCTCCATAAAACTTTCAAGACCAAGTTAAGTATATAGAAATACTTACGATGATGCAACCCCCTAATTGGCCGTGGTGGACCATTATAATTCCGAGGGGGCTGCGACGGCCTGTACCCTTGTTGTTGATAAGGAGGTCTTTCATATCTTGGAGGACCATAATGAGATCCTTGTTGATGAGAATACATAGGTATCCGATGGCTCATATATGGATCTGGCAATAAAGGTGGATTATGCGGCGGTACGTTCGGTGGTGGTTGATTATAACTCGGTTGTGGAATACGATCTTCTCCTGGCGGGAAAGGTAAAAGCGGTGGCTGATTGCCCGAAGAAGGCACATGTAGGTGCGGTTCGTCAACCTGAAATTTATTTTTTGAAGATAAATCGACTAATAACCAAATGTTTGACTCAATCTTAGGAATTAATTAACTGTGCAAAGCCATTTTATGAATGTTCCAAAAATTCGCACGCCTTAATTTGAAAACATAGAAATAACAGAGCTTATGTAACATTTAATCGTAGACACGGTAAACAAATAAGTTTAACATATTTTGCACTCACTGTTGGCGTGCCCGGGCGGTCTTCAGTCGATCTGCGTATGGCACTATCGTAATGCATATTAGGTGGATAATGTCCATCGTCTGGTGGTAGTCCTTGATAACTTTTCGATGGAGGTGGATTCATTAAATGTGGTAACAGGGCTCCTTGAGGACTGTAATCGCTATGTTGAGAGTGTCTAGGAGAGAGGGACCTTCTACGACTTAATGGTCGTAAATTTTCCATTCTGCGACCACGTTCTCCACTTCTAAACGACCGCATTTAAATAAAACAATATAATAAAACTCTACGCCGCAATCGCGATAATTAAATATTCTATTTTCTCCCCGTTCTTTCGAACATTCATACCTCGCGCATCAAGTAATCTATGTATGAAAAACTACAGTACCCTATTATAAATCATACTGTTAATTGTTTAAAACAACTACATCTTATGTTGGTAAAATCATTTTACCTGTCACGATGACCATCTCTGCTGAAACTTCGTCTACGTTCTCGCGGTTGCCTCTCCCCCAAGTATTCATTTTCGCGATCCTTTTTCTCGCGGCTCGGGGGATCGCTTCTTTCTCTGTCCCTTTCCGGTGAACTGCCGATAGCAGGGATCGGAAGTAATGGCTCTGTTCCTGGAGGCGGTGGTACTTCTGTTTCCTCGTCTGTTGTCAACTTTGCTACAGAATCACTTTGCAGATCAGACTCTGACGTTGATTCCGGAAGAGCTATTAAAAATACATAACAATCAATAGAACGGCTGTTATTTTCTATTTCATACTGCCGAATGACCGAACGTTTCTAACGTTACATATCTATTATCGCAAAATTCAATAATCTTCATATTTGAGGTTAAGTGCAGACAACATCAGCTGATTCGAAAAGCTTTAATATAGCAGAAGTATTATATTATAAAGTAGATTTGTACAAGAATCGGGTCGATTTTAGTACTATGAAATAATTGCAGCGTACATTGTTATGAAAAGGGAAAACATTGGAACCGATTTTAAGCGTATATGAGCTTTAATGGCGTCTCTTGCCCGGCGACTTCGAAAAAAGTAATTTTGCGAGAAAGATTTAAATTGTAAATTTCTCTCCGCTTCCTTAGCGAGAAATATGTATAGAGATTACACTTCGAAAAATAATATTTATTTTCAAATGCGTATAAAAAAAATTAAGTAACCGTTTGGTTAATTCTTCAGCATTGACCTAGTTTAATTCGTTCCAATTTCTTTTTTTTTTTTTTTCATAATTTTAAGCAAACGTATACCAAACGCTTTACATCAATACCACGTTCGTTGTTAGTTCGTCCTTTTAATATAAATAGCTTAAATGAATATTTTTAATGAAGGAGGAAGAAAAGTGGCAAGAAAGAATATTTCCAATTATAACTTAAGCATCGTGGAGAAACTAAGAGTTTGTGTTAGCATACCTAACATAATATATAATAGTTTTATACACATTATGGAGAAATTGTACATGTTTTTAATTCTATAACAGAAATCATTGCGTTATAATTGTGGACAGATTTTCCTTACGTAGAGAAATGTAAAATATAAGGTATTATTACGACTAGACGTATACTTACTTGTCGGTGGCTGTACAGTAGCAGTTGGAAACTGCTGTGGGATAGATTCCACACTTGTTGGCTGCGATTCTGTATGCTCTTGAGAGGCTGTGTTCGTAGTACTCGCAGGTTGGGCGGGTTTACTTTGTCCCGACGTTTGATTCGTAGCTTGTTCAGCTTTCTGCTGCTCCGCTTGCATTACAGACTGTCTACTCGGTTGTGTAGGCTGTCTATACGTCTGTCTTTTAGCATATCCAGTCTCGTTCTTGAAATTCATTACAGCGTTTCGCAGAAAGCGATTCGGAATGAGAGTTTCTGGCGAAACATCTTTCTCGTTGCAATCTGGACATTCGTGTTCCTCGGATTCTAATAAGAATGTACGGATACCTATCGCGTAATGTGCAAATATGATAAAAATGCATTAAACAATCTGGATTGAATTACAATAATTAATGATAGAATAGAAGCGAAGTAATTACATTCATCGCAAAATGAATTTCCACAACATGGTATCATTACAGCATCGGTTAAAAGATCTTTGCAAATGTTGCATAATAGGTCCTCTGGAATCTCTGGCTTTTCAACAGCAGGTTCTGGATCTTGCGAGAATGGTGGCCGTTCCTTTTTACCTTCTTTGTAAGCTTGACTGCAAATATAAGAAATATATACAACATTAATATTACATTGAAACAAATTTTATTAGATACTGTTAGGAACAATAACAGTCTGAACTCTGACTGTTTTGTTTTATAAATATTTTATTATCGTAAAACTTACTGATCGATAGCTGGAACAGCATACTGGCCTGTAGGTGTCATCATAGCACCAGGGACTCTCGGCCCCTCCACTGGAACCATAAAGCTCCTAGGAATACCTGTACTTTTCTTAATTTCTATGGGCTCTTGATTCGTTCCAAGTGGACAGTTTTTTATCCAATGACCAGGTTGATGACATTTATAGCAACGGTAATTAGCAGGCACATCACCAGTTTGATTCGCTCCGCGTATTTTCATGTAACTGTGGAAGATATCAGAAATTAAACTTCCATAAAGAAATAACATTCATTCGTGACGTTCGCGATTCAACATATAATACGTAATTCGTTCGTAAACACGCGTACTTTGATGGATCATAGTCTTGCGTTGACTGAGTCATCATTGCCCGAATTTTATCTTCTTCGGAACCATCAAGCCTTGTAAGATCTACAGTTCGACCCAGATTGGATTCATCTTTTAAGTTACTGAACGAAGGGGTTTCATTTCTGTCCCAAGATCGCTTTTGTTGTACCGTTAATGGAACTCTAGCGACAATAAGGCTAGTATTCTTTGCAATCAATGCATTATCATCCGTGTAATCTAAAAAATCGATATTTACATTGCAATTATTCTGACAAAATAAGAAACAAACAGTGATATAAATTTCTAATAATATTTACCTTCTTTAGTTTGCGCATTTGTTATCTGTAAATCGAAATCTGTATTCTTTCCTATACGCTTCTGATGGAAAATAGCCTTTTTTAAATCTGCTACAGATATATGCAATCCATCGAAGGATACAGTATCATAATCCAAAGTGGATTTGAATTTATAATGTACAGACATCTTTATTGTTTATATATCCTGCAAATGGACAATAAAAGACAAATTATATTATTTGCAAAATAGTATTAAAAGATCAAGTAAATTAAATTAACGAAATATACAAAAAATTGTGCTACGAAGTACAGTTACGCTTTGTACAAGAAATCACTCGAAAACAGGTTCTTCTAATCTCTTTCAAATTTATAGATTTTCAATTTGAAGATGCTCGGTAATAACATACTACCTTTAATATATATTAGAATATTTGGTAGTCTTCTAGCAGGAATAAAAAAAATCACAACTTCTTACACATCTATGCTGTGTTATAAATATTGAAAGATTATCCAGCGACAGTATGAAAAGATATTAATATCAAAAGATACTGAAAAGTATTGTCGAATAATTAGAGTGTCTATTTATGTCACACTATGAAATTCTGTTAAAAAATGTAGCGTGATCGATAAAACTACACAATCGTGAGTTGACATAATCACCTTCGTACATGCAAGAAGTATAAGTTTGTACATGCAACACAAAATTTGCGTTCTGTTGTTCAGCCAAATTAAGCTCTAATTAAGCTTAACAATGGAATATTTCCTTATAATCCCAGTTATATCACTCATGAGCGCCCGAATTGTTTTTTAAACTATATCGATTATTTCGAATTCGTTTACATTGAAAAATGTGAAAATTACATCTGTACAACATATGACGAAATTGTATATATAGAAAGTTCGTAATTATTTGTTATTATTACTGAAAGATAATATTAACTATGTTAGACAATGAAAGTATAAAAAAGTCCAGACATGATTGCATCCTGAAAACATTACAGCTATTTATTAATTCGTAAGAGCTTCCCCTTTGCTCTCTACTCAATATTCAAACAAAACAGTTGTGTTATACTGTGATGACCTTTGCATAAATTCGTACACAATGTTTGGCTTACTAGAACCCAAGGTTTCTGTTGTGATAGGTACAGAAAGAATGTGGAAGATAAGTTTTACCATTGTTTCTAAAGCAATACGGCAGCTTAAACCAATTTCTTAAATTTGCGGTAGATTTCAAACAATGAAATGACCTAAGGAATAATATGTTGTAATTTATTCATATGCCATATTATAACTTTTCAATTTCGATAATACATTTTCTTGTTCGCCTGATTACATTTTTAGTACTTTACGTAAATACAGTTCACGATATCATTGTATACGTTTCTGTTATTGTTCTTTTTGTAAGTAACATCTTCAGATTGTTCTTTTCATTTCTGACCCTATGTAACATTAAGCCGTGTTGGGTCTTATGTCATTGAACCCGCCTTGACACAGATTTTCATATGGTATAAAAATAATAATAGTGTCTACTCCGAGAAAATTAAGGTGACCCTTTTTGTTTGAAAATTCAATGTGAATTTAAAAAGTTTGTTTAATCAGCTATATTACACAGCAAAATGTTGAGACTTGTTTCTCGTTCAGTTTTTCTCATACACTAATCATTTATGAGAAATATGCCGAGTACCATAAATGAAAAACCCTACGTTCGAATAAGTTTAATATATTAGACAATTTTATGTACAATTTGAATTTTACTGCTACCCCAAAGAAAAATTTGATCGTAAATATATCTAAATGAAAGTAGGTCGCTAACGTGATCGTGTGTTATAGCATTGATTTCAATATTAGTTATGCCCTGTGTTGTAATATAAAAATATGATCAATTTAACGCAATAATCTAGCTTCCACCCAAATTTTAAAGCAAATTTTATTCAACGATACCGTTACTTACGAACTTACAGCATTACATCAATATCATTAATAAACTTTCACAACTGGATTAATGCAAATGATGAATAAATAAGAATTCTTTGAGAGTATAAGACAAAATCGAAATACAGGTTTGAGTGAACCAAAAATCATTGTGGTAAATGTAAACCATAATACAACAGATGAAAAATATAAAAGTGGTAGAAATTAGAAATTTAAATATATAATATTATATATTGAGAATTCTCAGTATATAATACAAAATTCGTCCTTATATACCTTTAATATATTTTTAATTAGAGAAACTAATTATGTTCTCACTTAATGTGCAGAATGAGATATATTATATTTATAGGAATAAACTTTCCATGTGGAACATTTCTCAAAGGCCTTAAATGTTTATGTAAAAGAAAAGTATTCTAATATTTCGAAGGAGGTAGAATATACGTACTATTATATACACCGCTGTACACACGCTAGGAGCACACCAAAAAGGTAGAAAAGTAATCTCTTTTTTTTTGTCACAATAGGTTAGCAAAAGTAAACATACAATTCGACGCTAAGCATTAGCCAATTAAGAATACTTCAGATGCATTAGCGAGGTTAAGGATCTATATCGGAAAGTAAATTGTAAATCAAAGGGAGAACGAAGTCAGCTACCTACTATACAACTTATCGCTAAGCTAGTAGAAATTCAAATAATGCAAGGAATATACGTATTTTCATGAAGAACATACAAACATGATTTCCGACTTCTGACATGTCGCAGGTAATAATAAATTTCTCTGATGTCTCATAAATCCCGAAACCGTCGGGGTATCTAACCTGTACACGTATACATGTACTGACTGCGATAAAAGCGAGACATCCCGAAGTCCGAACAAAACACTGTAATTGCAAAACCGAAAAACACCAAGTGACTACCACAACTTAACCGTGTATAATTGAGATGAAACAGACTCGGTTTATAGATGGCACAATCAATAGCGCATACGTGTCGCTTTTAGCTTTCAAAATAACTCCCCGCTATCAAAATTTCGCATATTTCTTATGGTGTGCGGGGACAATAATCTTCACGGGTGCTTAATTCTAGTATATCACCCATACTAAAATAAGATAAATAAATTGCTACTTTCAATATATTACTTCGTCAACACCATGAAAACTTTGCAATCACTTCGAGAAACATATAAATGCCATAAAGCAATGAGACAACCAATTGCATTACTTATAATCTAGGGAGGTCGTGTTTTCTCTTCGACTGGCATAAACGTGTTTTCATGTTCGAATTGTGTTATGCAAATCCTGGCAGCGGCGTCTTTTTACGCCAAGGCGGCAGAAAAGGAATTGTCATGGCTTTACAATCTAGGGACATTTAGTGCCACGGTCAACTTTCAGATTTCAGGAAATTTAATATACGTTATTTTTAGAAAAATATTTTATTTAAAATCTCTAGCTCTTAAAAACAATTCAAAATGATTTATAGAATACCCAACACTGTAGACGTTAAAGTACTTACCAATAATTATTTCACAGATTTTTGGAAATGTACTAGCTTCTTTAAATATTGTATTTTAAATGACATTTATTAAAAATTTAGTGTAAACAATGAAAAATATATAACGTTATATATGTTTTATATTTATGTGCAATTTTGATATATGCGCATGTATTTTGTACAACATAATTGGACATGCATATATTAACATGTCGCTATTATTTTAAATATTAATTCTGAAAATGAAGTATAATAGAATAAAATTCTGAAAAAATTTATACAGATTGAATTATTCAGGCGATTAGTACAGAATAGATAGAAAACATAAATTTATAAATTTACAAAAGTTTTATTTTTTCTATAGATTGATAATTTAGTACATAAAATCATTCAGATTAAAATTCGTTAATAAATTTCACATATTCAGTTATAAAATAATAGCTGCATAATAATTTCATAATGTTTGTGGAATTTGCTTATTTCAATTCTTCAAACTGTTATCAATTTATAAAAGACAACTTGAAATACGTGTATCAAATTTATAGAAAATAATTTTGTAGTTTACATTAATAGAGAAATCAGTGTATATATTTGGGAAAATATTTTTAATACTGCAATTTTAATGACGAACATCGAATTAATGTCAATGGTTATTCGTATTGAAATTTTTAGATTACACGAAACAGTCAATTTAAAAGCTTTCCCTTACTTATGTTTAAATATGATTCAAATGCTTCGTGTAATCGAACATTCATTATGAAATTGGATTATCTTGAGATCGTTAGCATAAATAATCAATTAAACAAAGTATGATATAAAAAATTAAAGTTTTACTGAGTGTCAATGTGTAGCAGCAATCTTTTGTGTTTCTCTCAGTAGTAAAATGTTTGTAAAACTAGTAGCATTAATTGTTTTTTTTTTGTTTCGCTATAATAATAAAATATGTAATGAAAATGTATATTGCGATGTGTGTTATTAAAATTATGCCGAGTTCTTGTATTGTTAGCATAACATGTACACACAGTTTACAATAATAGCGTTAACGTTCTACCAATGAATCAATTATTATACTTAATAATAAAAACTTATTCTCAAAATACATATCAGACCATGGACATTTAATTGTTGTAGAAAGTATGAAAAAATTATTATTTATTAACATTATCAAGCTCCTTAAATGCGCCATCTCTTTTACTATCGTTTATATCCTTATTACAAAATCAAAACCAATTTATAATGAGTTATGAGAAATGTACAATCTTTATTATAAATATCTATTGCGTTAGCACTCAAATTCTACTTATATTTATCACTTGATTCTTCGCATTGTCACCGCCTCTATGCTTTTACAACGATGCCGCAACAATGCTTTTACAACATTCGACCTGATTAGAAGTTATCACAATAAAAACAACCCTATATATTCCTTAAGACTGTTTTTCAAATGCTAGTTAAGCGAATGTGTTTAATAAAATACATTTCTGGTATACAGTATTTTATATAAAGCTAACTCTTCGGTAAGCTTCGGTTTAAACATAGATTTAAGCCCTCATTAAGTCACAGAAATAAATTAAGAGTATGCGTACGTCTGCTGACTTTAAGTTATGCATATTTGTGCAATTTTGGTAATATCCTACAGACACAATAGTACTTTTTTTTTTTGGGTACTGACACAGAGGAACTTCTTTACGTGATACAGACGAACCTAATAGTATACCTAATACAATAATAGAAATACTGAACATATAATAGTCGCATTCATTAACAAAAACATTTTCTGCTTAATATTCTCATAATGCATGTTGATGTATATAGTAATTAGACGCTGAATGAGATCAAATGCGAATTTTACTTTTAAAATATAATGAAAGAAATGTGTACCTGTTTAGGTATGTGTTTGTAATACATTATATAACGTAAATTAAATGAACGTAGTTAATTAACACATTAATCTTTTTGATATACATTTTTACAATGTATTTCAAGCAAATTCTCTCATTATTATATAAAGAAAAGCTGCCATATTTTAATTAAGTCTGACGTAGTTAAAACACATCACTCTGTGACTTTATGCAGTTTAATTGCAAGTCCCTCTGTGTAAGTAATATTCAGCAACCTTTTAAATTATTAAATACACATATTTTTTAATATTGTACTTTTAACAAGTACTGCCGACAAAAGGATGCTGAATATATTTAAGCAAGTTCTTAATGTTCTGAAAATACCATTGATTAATCGATAAAAATAAGGCTACGTGAAGCTATAAATCATTTGCAGCGATCGAAACTGCAATATAAATATGTAACGTATTTTTGCAAATGAAAATTAGTAAGTCACAACTTTTTTTTTATCGATATATTAATTATCGTTACTTTTAGTGAATAGTTTTTAATATTTTCGAAAGACATGGCACTATGTACATGTGTCGAATCAATGTCATTACATTTTAAATGCTTGTCAGAAAATTTTAATAATATTCACCCCTGTCTATAGACGTTATAAAGACTTCAATTACTGACGTAAAAAAAAAAAATAAATAGGAACATAATTTAAATAAATTATACGCCCATTTAAAACGTAGAGTATGATCACAAATAATCAAATTTGTTTCACGGTAAGTGTGTTCACATTGGTTTCGAACAAAGTTACTCGATATACTTTAATTAGATATAGTTCGGCAGATAAACTTTTGAAGAATCTTTGTATAATACGAAATATATCTTCTTTTTTTTTTATACATTTGTTCCTTTTTCTCTAACAGTATCTCCAAAAAGTGTAAGAAATATTAATGTATTGGAAGTGTATATATTCATTACATACTGTATCACAAATTTGGATCATAGTAATTCTGCTTCTTAACGTGTCCATTAGATGTGCACAATTTCAAATTTTCATCTCCCTGAATGAAATCCTTTAAACAGAATTTCTTCTCGAACTTTTAATAATTCTGTTTCATCCGATACTCCGTGATGTAACAGTTGAAAATTAGATAAGGGAACTGTGCGAAGAGACTATTTATATAATTTCACCGTCAGTTTTAAATGGTTCTATACAAAAATCAAATATAAGGCGGCAATACCTTCTTACGATGAAAATTTCTTTAGAATACCAATATTAAGCTTTATCGATAGCAACATCCTTTATGATATCGTCTTTGCTGATGTTCTGGTTCATTTGATCATTTTCGTATTCCACAAAATCATCGAATAAACTTGGCCACGCTTCTGTATCGTCGTAAGCGCCAAGATCATCGCCGATACTTTCGGCAAAATTGAGAAACATATTCCAAGTATCCCTGGGTATACCTCGAACATGATGGCACTCTAGAAATTTAAGCCACCTCGATAGCAAAGGTGGTTCGCGAATTGTAAAAACAAGTTTCCATAGAACGATTGCCATATCAGCCGGTAATATCCTTTGACCGGAATTGACATCCAGGCCAAACCGAAATGTAAATCGGTAGAGATCCTTGAATAAATTACTATTTACGGTTAACTCTTGAACAGTTTCTGGTAGTCTTGCTTGTATAGCGCGTATACTGTCTACTTTCATCGTTTTCAAACCTGTCACAAACTCTTGACGCGTAAATTGGCACATCTGTTCAGCATTTAATTTCCAAGCAAGTACGAGTACTTTAAATTCATCCGGCGATAGCTGCAAATCATTGCAAAGCCTCTCTATACCATCAGCTAAAATTACGTCTTCGTACGGATCCTATAAATACGAGTTTTAAAATGAAACGTGTATCCTTAATTATATATTAACATTGAAGAATTAACCTCCGTAGCCAATAATTTATTTAAAAATCGGCCAAACAGCGAGGCTGTAAACTAAGTTCTCGAATTTACTGGATTTAAATTTTACCTTATATTGGTCGAACAAAGCATTCAACTTGCTCTCAGATGTTTCCTTTATCTGCTTCGATTCAGTAGTTACATTAACACCAGACGATGGCCCGGATCTACCCAATGGTGGTAAACGCGAGTAAAACCCCCTCGAGAGACGCAGATTATTTTGTACACAAGGCACAGATCCACAATTATCAGATCCTACATTGTTGAATGTTGATAATGTGGGCATCGATTTTCTGTTTCCGTTTATATGCGTTTCAGATGCTAAGGGTCCAGTTTGTTGGCAAGAATTTGGGAACAAACCCTTAAGTTCCATTGTCTCTATAACCATTAGAATTACGATAATATAAAATCCTGTTCGTAGCGTGTAAAGTATATTTAAGAAATGTTTAACATAATGATACAATAATTTTTATTGAATATCATTAACCACGAACATTAAATATTTGTTATTTCGAGATATAATTTTCTATTATCGAACAACTAAAGAACGCTACAAGAAGAAACACTATACATCAATAAAATCACCCATTAATAATCGATATCGATAACAAACGCAACAGTTACCGTCTTTATGTTCCAAATACATGGATTGATCAGTGGTGGCTGGTGTAAGAGGCACCTTGAAGCACGAAAAACAGTTTCCCATTGATGCTGTCCGTACTTAGAATCAGAGACAATTATCCCATTCATCAGTAGTCTAGTTCAGTCTTACATTGACAGTCTTGATCAGAAGCTGAACAACAAAACATTATCGTACAACGATACAATCACGACAACATCCAATAAATTCCATGCGTTGTGAATTAATGATCTCGAGATATTTAAAAATACACGATTACAACATTCTAAGTCACGAGCAAATATTAATCATAACAATAATCCAATCGAAAATTTTCTTTTTACATTCTCCTACATAGGTATACCTATCGAATAATCGTATTATTGAAAATTCAGTGTTTGATGCCCGAAAGTATTGTGGTAGATTTCTGAAACTGTTCCATCCCGACACGAGAAGAATTCGCGGCGCAAATAACGCGTATAATAAGGAAACAATTCTTTACCTTATTGTTAAGGCGGATTTTCGGTCTACCTGGGTCGCTATAAGCCCAGTAAAGACCCACCGCGAAATATCCCGTTTTGCCCACATTCATAAATTCTCGGGAATTATTTTAAACTTCGATTCGCTGCAATTAAAAGTGGCGGAATGCTTCGACCTCGCTTCTACCGAGCATTTCATTTAACATTGCTTGGCTAAACGCTACTGTCATTTGTAGCGACGTAACCTCACCGAATGATACAACGACGGTACCATTCCATTGGCAAGGCACGTTCATTTATTTCGGCCTATATAGTTTGCTGATGCTTCGGCGAGGCTTCTGCGGTAAAGCGCGATCAAGCACGATAATAAAGGCAGGTATACTCTTCGTGTTTTAATAGGTATACCAGAGGAAGTCCCTTCGCAGCGAAGCAATAACGAGATCCTTTTCGTAAACTCCAGTATTGATACTCCATAAAAATAATAATCACTAGTGACGCATACGTACTCTTGCACTATAGGTGAAATTGCAAGTCCCATGCGAAAAAAACGTGTACAGCATTATTGCGCTGTTCGTCTGCCTGTTAGTTTTAAAATTACGTTTACGTGATGTTCTTTTTCATACTGCGTGCATAGATTTTAGTAAGTTCGAATATAGAGGATGGTTAAACGATTTCATTTTTATTGTTGGTTATCGTGTGCTACGAATTATGTTCGTACAATTATGTTATATGATAATATTATTATTAATTGTAAGCGATCTGATCGTGATTTTGTAATGTATTAGAAATGCATACTTTCTGTGACACAATATTGGGAAATCAGCACCAGTGTGTAGAGTGATGACTGTGAAAGTAAATTTTAAGTAATATGATACGATAAAGCAATGTAATGTTTGTGTTACAGTTAACGTACGCCGATATACTTCCTAAGGAAAGATGCCGGAATTACCACGGATCACAAGATCGTTGCGGATGTTTACGGATCTTGGGCGCATTAAAAGTACACTTGATTTGGCACCAAATGATTTATCTAAAAAACGCAAAGAACATACTAGCATATTAAAGAGGTATTTCTGAATTTAATGTCTTATAAATTATTTATGCGCACTGCGTGAATAATGCGTTTTATTTATTTTATCACATCGTAAAGTTTATGCGATATATTAATGAGTATTTATGTTTTCGTAAAATGTAGTGAACTCAAATGGAATGATTTGTGTAGTTATATATCCAACAACGCTTTAATACATCTTAACAGCTTACGTCAAGTTGTTGAGAAAATACTTGGTACGTATTAATGTGTAATGATAAATAATTTAAATGTGTTTCCTCATTCTTTATTATTTTAGGCGAATGTTCTTCTGAACTTATACACGAATTCATGATGTTTGCTTTATGCTTACTAATCAGCGAGAAAATGATAACATCTGCAAAGTTTGATATTTTGAAGAAACAAGCAGCAAATTTGACAACTCAAGATGCTAATACCATGATGGAGGTAAGTGTTGTCTTGCCGCTAGAATTGTCAATAATTTAAACACTTATGATTGATATGAATATTTTTGAAGTACGACAAATGACTTCGCTAGAAATAAAATATAAAATAATGAATTTACTCCATCGAATTACTTGAAATATCCACTTACAAGTATAGAAATGTATTTTCTTGAAATGACCTTTCGGACTACACAATTAATGTTTTTAATATTAAAAGCATAAAAAAATTTATGAGCTGATATTAAGCGCGTAACAGTATTACAATTCTCATAATTATTTAATATTTTTGAATAGTAGAAGTTGTTAGTTTATAAATTCTAATTTTTATTACCTTTTTACAGATAATCTTAACGCTTCGAAACAAATTGAACGATGAGGCTTTAGAGTTTTTAACGAATGGAATAGAGAATGTTAATAATACTGAAATATCTGAGGCTGATTTATTTGGTACAAAATTTGTCTACAAGCCTGTAAGGGCTTTATGGCCAGACACTGGGGCACTTCGCAATATGTCTCAGGGGAATAGAATGCAAAGCAGTAATAACTTCACAATGAAATACACGGACAATACCACAAAATCATACAAAGCTGAAGTTTGTATTTACTATATTATTATACTATTTGCTTTTAAGCTTTAAAAATTTGCTTCTCATGTTATAGTACAACCTGTACTTTTGTTTCAGTTTGACAAAGCGACATACAAAAAGGATTTGAAATTGTGTTATGAAAAGTATTCCAGAGATATGACACACGAGGAATTCGTAACGATGATAAACAGCAAATTAAAACGTTCCAAAAATCTACAAGACGAGCTACTCGATTTCTTAGGTTGCGAGCACATAGAATTCATGCAATATATTATACAACATCGAGAAAGTATTATAGCTCTGAGTTCTCTTCCGAAAATACAGGCACAAACCGCCGTACAGAGGCCTGTAATTAGTGGCCAAGTAACAATACGATCTGAGAAAGAGGATAAAATATTAAAACAAATACGAAAAGAAGAGAAAAAGTTAAAAAAAATATCGAATAAACGGGAGGGAAAGACGGATTTAGAAGGAAGCGACTTTGAGCCGCATGGACTACAGTTGAAAAAGCAGGAAGCGCTGATAGAAAGTTGCAGACCCTTGTTCAAGAAAAATATTGTTTCATTGGCAGATAGGAGTGTGCAGGAGAATTATCCATTTGTATTTGATTCTAATATGGCCAGTAAATGTACAAGTGGCTATATATCGCAGCAAAAGATAATGTTACCAGAAAATGTTGTGAAAAAGGATACGGACAAGTACGAGGAGGTTTACATACCGATCCCAGAATCTCAATCACTCGATGTTTCTTACCAACCTATTACGATATCTGCATTGGATGATATCGGACAAATGGCTTTCAAAGGCATTCCAGCATTAAATCGAATACAAAGTATAGTGTTCAATACAGCTTATAATACTAATGAGAATTTATTAATCTGTGCACCGACAGGGGCTGGAAAAACTAATGTCGCAATGTTAACCGTGGTGCATCAATTGAAGCAACACATCGAGAATGGGGAATTAATGAAACATCAATTTAAAATAATTTATGTGGCGCCTATGAAGGCTTTAGCAGCCGAGATGGCAGCAAATTTTGGTAAACGACTCGAGTGTATTGGTATATCAGTTAGAGAACTGACCGGGGATATGCAGTTAACAAAATCGGAAATACAACAAACACAAATGATAGTCACTACGCCGGAAAAGTGGGATGTTCTTACTAGGAAAGGTGCCGGAGACAATTCCCTTACCAGCATCGTAAAATTATTAATTATCGACGAAGTACATCTGTTGCATGGCGACAGGGGACCTGTGATCGAGGCGTTAGTCGCTCGTACTTTAAGGCAAGTAGAAACTTCGCAAATTATGATCAGAATTGTTGGGCTATCCGCGACTCTACCAAATTATGTGGACGTAGCGAGATTCTTAAGAGTAAATCCTACTAGGGGACTGTTCTATTTTGACCATCGATTTCGGCCAGTGCCACTTAGCCAGAAGTTCGTCGGTGTAAAAGGAACGTCGGTGATGCAACAAATGAATGACATGGACCTCGTATGTTACGATAATGTTATAGATATGGTATCTAAAGGGCATCAAGTTATGGTATTCGTGCACGCGCGCAATGCTACTGTCAAAGTGGCGAACACGCTAAAAGAATTAGCGCTGCAGAAGAATACGCTTAAATACTTCATACCCGAAGGTCACGCGAAATTTGTAAATAAAGCGTTTGCCAAGTCGCGTAATAAGCACCTAGGTGAATTGTTTAACAATGGGTTATCGGTGCATCACGCAGGTTTATTGCGTTCGGAGAGAAACTTAGTTGAGAAATACTTTGCAGAGAAATTGATTAAAGTGTTGGTTTGCACATCGACGCTAGCTTGGGGCGTAAACTTACCCGCACACGCAGTTATTATAAGAGGGACAGACATATACGATTCAAAGCATGGCTCATTTATTGATTTGGATATACTAGACGTTTTACAAATCTTTGGACGCGCCGGTAGACCGCAGTTTGATGCATCCGGTCATGCTGTTATTATTACTGCTCATAATAAGTTGTATCACTATCTGTCCTTATTAACAAACCAAGTACCTATCGAAAGTAATTTTATTACGTATTTGGCTGACAATTTGAATGCCGAAATTGCACTAGGTACAATATCGAACGTTGAAGAAGCTTTAGAATGGCTGAATTATACGTACTTGTTTGTTCGAATGAAATTAAATCATCAAGTGTACGGAATAAGTCACGAAGTCGTCCAAGTAGATCCAAATTTGAAGCAAAAGAGAAGGGAACTGATCGATGTAGCAGCTGGCGCATTAGATAAAATCAAAATGATTCGATACAATAAAACTACCGGGGATCTTAGTCCGACTGATCTAGGACGTATCGCGAGCCACTTTTATCTGAAATATGACACTGTTGAAATTTTCAATGAATTCACAAAGCCAATAATGACAGAAGCAGACATACTTTCAATGATATCCCGTTCCCAAGAATTTGAACAATTAAAAGTACGAGACGACGAGATTGACGAGTTGGAACATTTATGTAGAGAGAATTGCGAGCTCATTGTACTAGGTGGAGCAGAAAATATATACGGCAAAGTGAACATTCTGTTGCAAACATACTTATCGCATGGCCGTGTGAATGCGTTTTCATTAATATCAGATCAAGCGTACATTACGCAAAATGCAGTGCGTATATCTAGAGCATTATTTAAAATTATGTTAAGGAAAAATAATGCGATAATGTCTGGACGGTTATTAGAGATGGCCAAGATGCTTGAACTACAACAATGGGATAGTATGCATCCCTTGTGTCAGTTTTCCTGTTTGTCTTCAGAAATTATCGATAAAATAAACGATCATAATTTAACAATTAATAACTTATGCGATATGAGCGTCCCGGAGATTGGGGATATCTTGCGCAATCAGAGAGCTGCGGCATTAGTGAAGAAGTGCTGCAAAGAGTTCCCCGTGTTAGAAATGGAGTCCAATATACAACCCATTACCCGTACAATTTTAAGAATTCGTCTGAAGATATATCCCCAGTTTCAGTGGAACGATAGAGTTCACGGCAAGACTTCAGAATCATTCTGGATATGGATAGAGGATCCAGATACTAATTTTATTTACCACCACGAATATTTTATCATGACGAAGCAGATGGTCTGCCATAACCTGGAGCAAGAACTTGTAATGACTATACCATTGAATGAACCCTTACCTGCCCAGTATATAATAACAGCAACGAGTGATCGTTGGTTGACTTGTAAATACATGATACCCCTCACATTTCACGATCTGATTTTACCTGAAGAATATCCTCCGCACACTGATTTGTTGGAGTTACAGCCATTGCCTGTGAAGGCTCTGAAGGCACCAGAGTACGAGAAGCTTTATAAATTCTCCCATTTCAATCCGATACAAACGCAGATCTTTCATTGCTTGTACCACACGGATAACAATGTGCTTTTAGGAGCACCAACTGGTTCGGGGAAAACAATAGCTGCGGAAATCGCTATGTTCAGAATATTCAAACAGTATCCTACCCAGAAGATCGTGTACATTGCGCCTCTGAAAGCTTTAGTTAGAGAACGGATAAGTGACTGGAAAGTTAGACTCGAACAACAATTGGGGAAGAAGGTAGTGGAATTAACGGGAGATGTGTCGCCGGACATTAAAGTGATAGCTAATGCAAGCGTTATCGTGACCACGCCAGAGAAGTGGGACGGGATCAGTAGAAGTTGGCAAACGAGAACTTACGTGAAGAATGTTGGGCTTATAATTATAGACGAGATCCATCTTTTAGGGGAAGACCGCGGTCCAGTATTGGAAGTGATTATTTCAAGAACTAATTTTATTTCCTCGCACACTACGAGGAACTTGAGAGTTGTTGGACTTTCTACCGCACTGGCCAATGCAGTGGATTTAGCTAATTGGCTTGGCATTCGGGAGATGGGCTTGTACAATTTCCGCCCATCCGTGCGACCCGTGCCATTGCAAATTCACATAAATGGATTCCCTGGGAAACACTATTGTCCACGAATGGCGACAATGAACAGACCAACTTTTCAAGCGATTCGTCAACACTCTCCATCCAGCCCAGCCCTTGTGTTTGTTTCTTCGCGTAGACAAACGCGTTTGACTGCTTTAGATCTAATAGCTTATCTCGCGGCTGAAGAGAATCCCAAACAGTGGCTACATATGCCCGAAGAAGAGATGAATAACGTGTTAGAACAGGTGCGGGATTCAAATTTAAAGCTTATACTTGTTTTCGGAATTGGACTTCACCATGCTGGCCTCCAAGATAAAGATCGGAGACTTGTCGAAGAAATGTTTGTTCATAATAAAATTCAGGTAGGTAGTCGGGACGTTATTGAATACATAATTGTAATTGGGAGTATTCAAGTTTCTTATAGAAATATTTTCTGAAAATCTCATTTAGGTGTTGATTACTACGGCCACGCTAGCTTGGGGTGTAAATTTCCCTGCTCATTTAGTAGTAATAAAGGGGACGGAGTATTTCGATGGCAAGACAAAACGCTACGTGGACATGCCAATTACGGATGTGCTTCAGATGATGGGTCGTGCAGGCAGGCCTCAATACGACAATTCTGGGGTGGCAGTGGTTCTAGTACACGACTTGAAGAAAAGCTTTTATAAAAACTTTTTGCACCAGCCGTTTCCAGTGGAATCGAGTCTATTGGCAGTACTGCCAGACCACATAAATGCAGAAATTGTGGCTGGTACAATTAAAAGCAAACAAGAATTCTTAGATTATTTAACGTGGACCTATTTCTTTAGAAGATTGCTAAAAAATCCTAAGTACTACGACTTAAATACTCTAGAGCCTCATACGATTAATCAGTATTTATCTTCTTTGGTGGATAACACGATAAAGGTGTTGATGGACTCGCATTGCGTTGGCTTTGACGAGGTACGCAGTATTAAATTTATATCGTTTAAGTTTCCTCGTTGTTGCATTATTAGTGCCATTACTATTCTTGCTTTCAGGATGAGCAAATTTTATTCCCACTTTCAATGGGTAAAATAGCATCGTTCTATTATTTGTCACATCGTACCATGTTAATGTTCGAGCAGACGTTAAATGAATCCCTGACCCTGGATCAGTGTCTTCATATTCTATGCAATGCTCACGAATACAATGAATTGCCAGTAAGACATAACGAGGAGTTATTAAACGAGTAAGTTATTAATTTTACTTAAGCTGGACTTAAAGAGTTCCGAGTTTGTTATAATATGTGCGATTATTCGACAGAGAATTAAGTAAAATGTGCCGTTACTCAGTAGACAATTATTCGTACGATTCTCCAAATACCAAAGCATTTCTATTACTTCAAGCACATTTTGCCCGACTTCCATTGCCGTGTGCGGATTATAGTATAGATTTGAAGTTAGTCCTCGATCAGGCAATTAGAATTATTCAGGTACGTATAAGCGAAGCGACATTTTCAGTTATTGGAATTACACAAGCGTGTGCAATACTTTTATTTATTGCAGTAGTTATATTAATCTTTATTAAGGCTTCTTACTTTGCTACAGTATAATATATGGATTGTTCTTAGGCGATGATAGACACTGTCGCGGAACACGGATGGTTGCAGAGCACGCTTATGATAATACAATTACTTCAAATTATTATTCAAGCCCGATGGTTCGACGAACCTGCAGTTACCACGTTGCCTCATATAAATTCAGAACATTTGCCGTTGTTTTCAAAATTACCAATAGCTCTTCCATTATTATGCACCAATGCGTGTAATAAATTTATAGAAACACTTCATAAAGAGTTCTCGGAGGAGCAGGTGCACCAGGTAAATATATCAGATTATTAGTTCATAATGTTAATAACACGAGTGTAAAATTAATTTGGCAATCGCGAATTGATTAGCAAATATTCAGATTGTTAAGGTTTCTACTGATTTTATTAATATCTTGACAGATATATCAAGTGACACGAGACATGCCAATACTTTGTGTCGATTTAAGCTTAGAAGGTTATTGGTTCAATGGTGTTAAACAGAAGCCTGTATTGTTGCGATCGAATAACCGTAATTACATAGATGTACATCAAGATCAAGACTATATATTAAATGTTGGGATGAGGAGACGAAATAGATCGAGTAATTTGAGAGCGCATTGTCCCATGTTCCAGAAAGGGAAGGATGAGGGTTGGTTCCTAATTTTGGGTAGTATTAACGATAGTGAATTATGGGCTTTAAAACGAGTATCTGGGATAAATGACCATCGGAAGTGTCACCAGCTGCAATTCACAGCGCCATCGCAATTAGGTAACTTTACTTTCGTTTATACGTCTTTCAGGCCGTCGCGCATTTCAGCGAAACGAATTGAAGAAATTAATAATAATTAACTAATTGTCGCCGCACTCTCGTCTGGTGTGCGCCGCTCCATAAGAATCAATTGTTTATAAGATTTTCTGTTCGTATCGCCGCGCTTCTTTTATAGAACCGTAGAATATTAATCGTTTGTTTTAATTGAAAAATGATTCTTCAAGGGCGAACAAAGTTGACATTCTATCTGATGTCCGATTGTTACATGGAACTGGACCAACAATACGATGTACAGATGAACGTAATACCTTAAGCTAATAAAAGTAAATGAACGCTCGAAAGACTGAATAAAGAGTGGCGAACATATATATATATATATGCTGAAACGTTAAAGTATTTTACATTGGCAATGTTAATCACGGGTGAAACCTCCACAGAATTTGTGGGTGGTGAATTGTGAGTTCCGGGGGCGACCTGTAAACGGCGCCGCTTTAAAGTTAACTAATAAGTACAAACAGAATATTTTAATATGAAATATTGATATATCAATTAATATTTATGGAGCTGCTTACTGATCGAAGGTATTGTGATTGAAACTATATTTAAGCGTAATTTTTAAGTGTTTATTTTTCCGAAGATGCATACAAATTTATATATATTTTCCTTTCTTATTACTTCTTATTACTTGTCGCGGATTATTTCATACTTTTCATACAAATGTGAACCTTACTATGTTTAGTATACAAAGATAAAAAAAGTAACATCTGAAGGATCAGTTATATAATTCCCTAGTGTTTTTGAATAAAGCAACCCATTCGAAACGTTGAAAAAAAAATGTTAGTTTACTTTATTACAAAGGAAATCTCATAGATTACACATAAAACTTAATATAAAAATTCAGTAATTATTGTAACACAAACAGTAATAGCTCGTTAAAGATGAAAGGATATCAGTGGTAGCTTCATATATCTTACACGCTCTTTTCCGTACTGATCCTCCTTCACAATTACACTATGCATTGTAACAGTACAATATTGTTTAGTTTAATTCGTTATGCTAACAAGAAGTAGTGAGAGATTATAGGATAGGAAGGATGTGAGATCATTTCATTGCTTTGTTTTAACGAGAACATAATTAAGTTGTACCCTTTTACTCGTGCTTCATTACTTGCGAAATGACGCCCCGTTCTGTACTTAACAATACAGATTATTCACACTAGCAACGCAGAAGAGATATATTTTTAAAGCTTGCTTTCCAGCTTCGAATGTATCTATTCCCCCGAGGCACACGATGCAATTTCTGCCAAATTGCAAGAGGGTAAAAAGGAGAGTGTTTATTTTCTGTTTGTGGAATGTTATTAAATAAGAAATGTTTATAAGATTTTAAATAACTCCGATACCGATAAATCCGCGCACAGTCGCTGACTATTATACTTGTACAATTACTTAAACTATGTAATTGAAAAATATGTTCTTTGAAAAAATTTATTATTTTAGTTAATTCCTCGACTTATTATCTGACCCATTTAGCTGTTTTGCCCAGATCGAAGTACAAAGCTATATGATTCGTACTACTTTTCGAAATTCTATGATGAATACGTTGAATTTAGATCGAAAAATAAATATATACCTTTTCGTTCGTAGCTCATCATTTTATTACACTGCAAAAATGTTAAAGGCTAAATTAGTAACGCTTCTGATAAATACTTCTCTCATTCTCCCACAAGTGTTTCAAGCTAACGTAATAAATCTGTTGGGTGGATAAATATCAATTTATCTGTTATCTCTTCTTCATCGGTAGAATGAACCCTCTGCTCTCTCAATATTTATGAGTTGCACTTTATGCCACCATTTTCATAGATGTAGTAATAATCAAAGCAAAGAAATTCTTAAGCTCCCTCCACAATTTAAATCTGGAAGTACTGATTAGTTCTTGTAAGTAATAAACCGAAATACCCTTAAACAAAACAATTTCATAATAATGTACCTTTATCTATATTTAGTTATTTCTCACGGTATATAATAAACTGTAACTCAATTCGAGTGTCATCTCCCATTATGTTGCACATATATATATAAAAGAAAACAAAAACCGACAGTCTTGATTAATCCGTTTCATAATTAATAGGGTATTACTGTCACCTTTTAGTACTTTCTGTTTTTCTGTGACCGTTCCATTTTCAAGTGACAATAATGGTATCGAAGATCGTAGATTTTATCACTCGAGAACCAAGGAAGCACTAGCATAACTAACAGAACTATCATTCATGTTATTGCACTGATTACTTTGAGCATATTTAAGAAACTTCAAGTTCATTCTTTGGCCATTAGTATTTCCTTTTAAACTATGAATTGCCTGTGGGCATATGAAATAATTTTAAGATTGTAATAAATTCAATGACGAAACTTATTAATTCAGTCGTGAAACAGAATTTTTATCCTAGAAGAAAGATTCTGTAAAATATCATTACCTGTAATAGGACACTGATAGGATGTCGACCACATATAGTATTAGCATATTTTTTAAGGTAATCCGTGAACATTGTTGGATTTAAAGTTTCTATGATGTCCATGCCCTACGAAAATTCATAAAAATATAGTATGTATTATACGTGCATATTAACAATTGCGAAAGCATTGATATTCGAAGAGTAATTGACATATAATTAAACGTACGTATTACGTGTAATATTAATATAAATGCATCCTAATGGAAACAGCCACTTAAATAACTAAAATATCTATAAAATTACAAGTTTGTATTTATACTTTATGTACCATCTTGTCAAGATTTTGAATAGATCTGTAAATAGGGCCACATGACCTATCGTAATAAGTAAAGCGAAAACGTTGCCCCCAGTGACAGAAATCCGACGAAATCACAAATAATGTCTGTGGGTCAGCCATGTACGGTGCTAATAATCTTCCATAAAGTGCCTCCCTTTCTGGGCTTAATGATCCCACCAATATTGGAATTATAGTAAAAGAATCTTTGAACCTATATGGGCATAAAACGAAAGCTTAAAAATTCGAAATAAATTAAGTTTCAACGGAGCGGGTAGAATTAACATACCCTTCCATAACTTTTGCTATAAATGGTAATTGCATTTCAATACTGTGTTCTTCTTCATCTGTATTTAAATCCATCCATTCAAAATGTCTAGTCTCCTCAAGTTCTCTGCATACTATCACATGAACAGAAACCTATATTTGGACTAATCTTCGATAGTAATTCATATTTGCGTTTGGATTAGCATACGTTTTACATTTAAAAAAAAAAATTATTGAGATCATTTTCCATATTCTGTATCTAATCTGTACCTTGTTGATCAATATGTAGGTCGTACAGCGGTGTCTGATAGATCGAGGCAGAAGGTAGAGCACATCCCGCTAATCTCAGGTGATGCGAGGGGCCGAGTATAAATATCCTGCGCCTATATAATGATACATTACAAACTTTATAGTTTACTTCAAACATACGAAAGTCAAAGCACAACGCTGAGTATATAAAATGATTTTTAGCCATAGCCATTGGAAAGCTCTAGTCCAAAAATCACTTTGTACGCTAAACATTTGTACTTTGAAAACGTGATTAATTACATCCTCTTTATACAAGCACATGGATATAATAGTGTTCAATGTTTTATTGATTAACACTCTGAATCTACAAATTCATCAAAGTTGAGCAAATAATCGGAGAACAGTTTTGAGATAGTTCTTTCGTAATATAAATCTTATAGTAATAATATTATTCTCTTGAGAAGTTCAGATTCAAAGTATTAAATAGAAACAAAAATTCAATAACATAGTTTATCAATGCTGCGTTAAAAGTATATCGATTACGCAGGGTCTATTCTTATATGTGGAACCCATTTTGCAGATAACTGAAATACATATAAGCAATAGAAAAAAATTAACGAAGATACGCGATGTATGTCGCTGCATTTTCGAGTCGAAATTACTTTTGGGTTCCGATATCCCTTGAGCTACTGTAACTAATTACATCGAAACATTTACAAAGAATGCTTATCTCGTGTGCCAGCTTCTTGTACGATATGCGATATATAATATAAAGCTACCGGATATAAATTGCTTGAACACGGAACTAGCAACGCTTGGAAACAAAGCGAGACGAGTCGTATCTACGACTGTAGTCCCTATCTTTTTCTTGACGCTGAATTTATCCTTTAAGTGGGCCCTACTTACAAGGATATACCCTGTATGTAGTTGCATAAATTTATTTCACACGATTAAATATATTCCAGTAAAGTAAAAAAAAAGTAACTGATAAACATTTTACTTAGAAACTTACACAACTACTGGACTAATCTGGCGGTACGCAAAACCAGCACATGCTCCGCAATAGCTGTAACCTGCATGTCTGTGAAATTTTGTTTGTATTTCAATAAAGATTTGTTAACCTACTCGAAAATTATTTAATGTACTATAATTACTGACGGGGCAATAATTGCCCTAGCAGGTCCGTGTGATAAGTCTGCCGCACCCAACCAACCTTCTAATTGCTTATTCAACTCTGAACCTGTGTAAAACATTAATTTTAATATGCATATGTAATTATTCCAGTAGTTCAAGCATGTGAATCAATCATTGATAAATAATGCAACTGAAGCTATTCAAATTGCCTAAATAATCCTAGAATATAACAGCAACGACTCGCAGCCACGATTGCCTACATGGTGACTGCGGAATGATAGCATACGTAGAGCATATACGCGCTAGTTTATTAATAAACTTGGAAGCATTGAGGATAAATAAAACTATCTTGTTAGATATAACATTATTTTACAGGTTTTTTTATTTCTTCTACATGTTATTTTGAATCGAGATTAATTCATTATTGAGGTGGATTGCGTCAATGACGTTAGAAACAACATAATTCTTCTGTAATTAGAAATAAACTACCTCCTATAGTCTTCATACAGATGTTGTCATTCCTAAATTACCATGAAACAATTTTTGTACATATCTGAAATATTCAACAGAAGTACATGTTGCTTTAAAAAGATAACCAAGATGCAACATAACAATAGAAATTTATTAATAGTCTCTGTTAGCGGTCGCTAATATTAAACATTAATACACATGAATAAGAGCTGCTATGTGGTACTAATAAAAAGAATAGGTATCGAGTAATAAGTGTGCGATTTATTGCATTGACAGATGTTTGTTTTCTAACGTATGTGAATATTAGTCAGCAGACACTTGCAAGCCTACATAGCGATAGGAGAGAAATGACAAGTATTTATGATTAAATTATAAACGAGCAACGTCCAAAGGCTAAATAAATTAGGAATATATTTTGAATACCACTTACCAGAGCCTGCGTACCAACTACCAGCATGAGTTGCTCTTCTAACTAATGCCATTTTTCACTTTATTATACTGAGTCTTATTCCTTCTACTCACTTTCTGTAGCAGACGAGTATTTGGCTTATCGATAATCTTATATGCGATTTATATAGAACGCTGACATTTAATCCTATATAAATACAAAATGTTTATAAAACCGTATCACAAAACTTTTATTTAACCATGAACCATGCACTCCCAATAACGTCCAGTTGTATGCTTGCAAATGCATCCGAGTTTCGAGTGTGTATCTTTTGTACGTGATAAAATAAATATGGGAAAGTAAAACTTCAGATACTTATAGGTACTCTAAATTACAAATATTGCGACATGTTTTCCGTGTAGCTTGATAATTAATTCAGCTGAAGAAAATTAGCAGAAAATTTCCTTAAATTTTGATACGAATATTAAATATAAATTATTACCAATGATCCTTACTGTCAAATATGAAATATTACAAAACATTTCGAATATGTATTGCTTCATATGGGCGAATTCCACTTACGCCCAAATCACCCGCGATTTTCTTTAAGTTAGGTTTTCCCGTACGCGGTTGGACGCATCAATTTTCTCGAAAATGAAGCGCAATAACAAAAAATTTTATTCCTTTTTCTCTACTTATTTACTTCTTATAAATCGAAAAGAAAGAGTAACTTTTTTCGTACCACGCTTCATTTTCGAGAAAATCGACTTTGAAATTCTTGACGTCGCGTCTAGTCGCGTACAGGAAAACCTAGCTTAATGAAAATTACGGGCGATTTGGGCGTAAGTGGAATTCGCCACAAATTAATTTGTGACACTGCAGGCAGATAATCCCTAAAAGTTTCGGCATTGGATTGGACGTAACTTTTAATCTCTAGATTCACTCCGTAAACTACTTTACGCGTTAAATAATAATTAACGCGTCCAAGTTGAAGTGTTTTAAATATAATATTAAATAATTTGCTTCTCATTGTGACGTTTTATAAGTTGAAATATATTCCTAGTTGTTCTATAGCGTAAACTTCTAGGGACAACGATCAACAATTCAATAGTCATATTCAGGATTAAAATACATTTATTTATTGAAACGCGTCCAAGGGTATTACATTTATTTACGTAGCATTATTAGCGAGATAATATTTCCAAGAATTATCACTGCTAAATTTCGCTTGCGAACCAGTCGATGCTACTGGCTCAGTGTATTTTGGAAGTTAATTTGAACACGATTGTAGAAATGGTTAATATGGCAGAAATTCGTGTCTCTAGTGTTGTTTAAGTTTGTGTGAAACTGAATGACAAAACAGAAGTCTATTTGTTGAGAGTATCGGGATGTGCATGAAAGTTTGATCTTTCGGGACATTTCGCGCAAAAATCTTCTCCGCACGGGACACTAATTATCACAGATAACTCTCTTCCTTATCGTGTTTCATTCCAAGTCAACATCGACGTTTTTGTGTTTTTTTTTATGCTCATTTACTTTGTTTATTATGAATTTAATGGATTCATTCGTGCAGTAACTTAACGACGGATTCAATAACATAGGTAATCAAATTTGGTCCATTTCTCCCTCAATATTTTGATTACATAGGTGTTATAACCTTTGCTTTCTTTGTGCTTGTTACTGATTTCTATCATTACAATGTCAAAATCACTGGCTCCTGCCACCGAGCTTCTCGGCAATTCTAAGCCGCCTCTGTTGCGTGATAATGATCGGGATTCTGAAACATTCATGGAAGCATCAAAGGAGCTGCTTTTAATTAACTGTTTTCGTTATATTATTATATTGCCACTAGTGGCAATTGATTGTAGGAGCAAGCTGTTACTGCTAAAAGTAGTCTGATACCGTATTGATTTTCATGATTGTAGATCTATGTAAAAGTATGAAAATTTTCCAGAATAATATTCAGGTTAGTTTATAAGTAATATATAATGTAATGTATATTTTAACGACTGCAAGCTCTAGAACACCGGGGCGTACTTTATAATATCGTAGAAGCGTCGCATTGTTCGGAAACAGTATAAACATTTTAATATTCGATAAGTATAGGAAACGCGACAAGTTCCGTGTGAAAATATTTCTCGTCCAACTATGCGATTTATTTATGAAATACGGAAGAGCTAGTTCAACATAAACATAAGAGTCAAAGCTGTTATTATTTAATTTTGTATCACTATATAATACGACAGTATGTGTATTATTTTAAAGTAACGTAGACATCTACGTGAGAATAAATTTATTTTAATTGTCGATAGGTCCATTCTCATTTCCTGCTTTCGATTTTGATATGACTATTGCCGTGGTGCTGTAATACAGAGGTAAAGATCAAATTTATACAATGAACTTAAATTTCAAGTCGTAATTAATAACGTGCTTTACAATGTTCGCCTTCGCCTTGTCTGGTTACAGGTTGCTACTAGGAGTTATTATCATGGATTGTCCTAGCCTCCGTGAAATTAAACAACTTACGAGTGATGCGATAGAAAACAAGTGACTGTGGTAATTGACGATAAAAGTGTGTTGGCGTGCCGTAGCAGGTACTTTGTAGTGGAGCCACCAGGCTATGGCCAACCTGAACTTTGAGCAGCTACCACGCAGTATTGCGAACGCAAGCCTTACGTCTCGTGCGGGCGGTGGGGGGGGCTTAAATTCGTCGACCCTGACGGGTCATGTCACACCTACCTCGGGCATGTTCTCTGGCTCATCTGCAAGCACTTCGAGCTCGGCTAATTCCGCGGTAGTAGTTACTAACGTTTACCCCGGAGCATCGGCAGCGGGAGGTGGACAGAACAGCCATCAGCCTCAGCAGCAACAGCTCTCTCCTATGGGAAGCAGAGGACTGTTTGGACAGAGAGCTTTCACGGATAGACGTACAATGCCTGCGCTCGGGTAAGCTTTTTCTTACCCCACGATGATTATTCTGATGTTCTGTGGATAAATGAAGATATTAATGGAAATTTACAGAACCTCGAATCCAATGGGTAGCATGGGCACTTTTGGAATACCTCAAAGTCGTAATTACGGATCTCAAGGACAAATCAATAATTTTCACTCTGTTTTCGGCAGTGGAGGAGGCGGAGACACAAGTACTCCTCCGTTATTGGATCTGTCCGAGTTCCCTTCGTTAACGAACAGAGGACAGGGAGATTCTATGCCACAACCTAGTCCTATGCCAGGAAAACAACCTTATGGTTTGTATTAACTAATAGCTTAAACGTTAAAGTGAATATAAGATTAATCTTTTGCACAATGTTGAGTGTGAACTTAATAAGGCTGGTTCCTATGGCAGCCCGATGTTAAGAAGCTTACTATAAATTTGCTTTGTACTTTCCGTCTTGTTCGATATTTACCGGTCACCATTTTTACATCAGTCCTAAACGTACACTATAGTCTAGTGTCAAACGCACTAGATAAGTCCACAGAAATATTGCTCATAGTGGACTGACGAAAATGGACAACTGAGATACGAATGCAAAAGGTTAAAGTCTTTCTATTAATATGCCATAAGTACATTTTACTTCTTTAAACATTCCGTTTAATTTCGATTAATATGCATAATCATGTATTTCTTAAGTTATAGAATACACACAAGTTTTACAATAATATAGAATCTTACAGGCGTAGCCATATTATATTGTAATATATGTGGATTATAGTTGGAATGGTAAAGCAACCGACATCTGAATCAAGCGAGTTTACTATGAGTTCCGAAGATTTCCCAGCATTACCGGGAACGCAAAATAGAGAAGGGCCGTCACCGGGCGGGAGTGTATCCGGCGATAAGAGTATACCTGTTGGACTTGGTCCTGAACTTGGACAGGACGTGCTGCAAGCGAACAGGGCAGCCGGATCTGAGAAATCTCAATCATCTAAAAGAGGCATACAAACATCTCCCGATGGTACTGTTACTATTACGACAATCGATCAAAATAAATCGTTGTTTCTTATTGCTCGACGTCACTGTTTCATTCGTAACAAATTCTACGCGACCGTTTGCGCGGCATTCGTCTTTCTTACGTGATCGTTAAATTTGTAGGGAAAGTTACCAATATACCAGCAAGTATGGTGAAAGATCAGTTTGGAATGGTTGGGCTTTTAACATTTATTAGGGCGGCAGAGACAGATCCGAATCTAGTATCTTTGGCACTAGGCCAGGATTTAACTGCGTTAGGATTAAACCTCAATTCGCCCGAGAATCTTTACCAAAATTTTGGTGGGCCCTGGGCAGAAACACCGTGTCGACCTCAGGATATTGATTTTCACGTGCCACCAGAATATCTTATTAATGCCGCAATCAGGTAGCTTATCTCTTTAAATTACAAACCAGTGTTTCCGCGATGCGAGCATCCCTAGTAATTTGAACCTAATTTATTTTAGAGATAAACTAGCACCAGTTAAACTAAATCGGTACAAGGATGATCTTCTATTTTATATGTTTTATACACATGTTGGGGATGTGCTGCAATTAGCAGCGGCAGCGGAGTTGTAAGTGTACATTACATTTATACGTTACCACGGCAAACTTTCCGTGGAATTAATCGTACATGCATTTGCGTAATTATAAAGGTACAGTAGAGAGTGGCGGTATCATATGGAAGAGAAGGTATGGATAACACAAGCACCAGGATTGGGACTTGTAGAAAAAACTTCAACATATGAACGTGGTACTTATTATTATTTTGATGCGCAAAGTTGGAGAAAAGTAGCAAAAGAATTTCATTTGGATTATACAAAACTAGAAAGTAGACCTCATCTTCCCACAAACTTTCACCAAACCCAGCCTTGACTACAGGTACCTAGAAAAATCGAGTTCCTTTATTAAATAACGACCTTCCGCAGAAATGTACGTGAATTATCTTTATGACGGTAATACCAATTATGTATCTATTTCAGATCTGCTTGCAGACCATTGTGCTGTCTTTAAGCTGGACAGGAAACAGCTATTGTATAAATGAACAAATTTAATAATCTTTAATAAAAACATAAAATTTGAAGAGTAATAAAAATGAAGTTCTTTAATTGATTGCTCATAGCTAGAAATGGGAATGAGCTAGAATGTACACGATAATATACGATACGATTTATGTAAATGATTTTGATACATGATAGCGTAGGTTTGAAGTGTCTAGATGCTTATATATAGAATGAGATACTTTCTGATGATATTACCATTTATGGAAGTGTTCGAAATCTTTGTAATGTACATAATAAAAATAGTAGAAGTTGTAAGACTAAATGAAATTTTAAAATTAAACGACAAAATTTAGCATTTCTATAAACTGCACCTATACGATCATTTCTTCTTTGGCGATTTTTATAACGGTTCCAGATTTTTCTTTAACAAGTGTATTTTTTTCTAAAATATCAACTATCTTGATTTGTTTTCTTTTTACAAATTATGCATTCTTGCTTCTACCCTATGAAATTTACTTTCTTTAATCACGTCTGTTCAAGTAATTAATCGGGAGTATTTAATGCACACGGCTGGTTGAAAATTGAAAATACTTCACAGTTCAGTCCCATTTCAAATAAAAGCAACAGAATTGTTCAAAACAATTTCACCTGTATTATACAATCTTACCATATATGTATATACTCCTCACAGAGAAACTATTTCTCTTCTCGTAGTTCTAAAATTTATTGCATAAGTTTCCTTGCCGTGTAACGAGATCAATCACACTTTCCGAAGCATTTATGAAATAATTCTGAATGTAATTTTGGTTGTTCTTCTCGGTGTCGTTTAAGTAGTATCTGTCAAGGGAAAGAAATTCTTGTTTAGATATAAAATGCATAAAGTACATCAAATTAACGTTATGCTTAAAACAAATTAACTACTGTATTACCTATAATTGACCATGATACCACAACTGTTTGCGACACCGCGTGGAGAAGGATCAGCCAACCAATTTATCCTCCACATAACAGCTCCATTGCGAAGGTGAAAATTTGCTACGGTATAAAAGAACATTAATTCAACGTTGTATACATTAGAATTAACTTTATTTAATCGACATACCAACGTTATTTAAAGCATAGTTCCGTCTTTTCTCTTTGTACAAATACCACGCGCAAGCACGAAGCAATGGTTCCTTTAAAACATTACACAAGTTTTCATCGCTGGTCCACAATGAGTTGTGAAATATCTTTTTTAAGCTGGCCACAATATTATCTTCTTTCAAAACGTTCTGCACCAATTTGCATTCGTCATTTGTAAATACACAATTCACGTCTGGAAGAAAGCAGTTAATATAGAAACATAATACATTTATTTCCTCGCTTTGCAAAGAGTAGCTATTAAAGTTACCTTGCTTCATTCTTTCAAGCAGCCAAACTCTAAAATTGGGTATTGGCGATAAAGTGGATAATTCATGTATCAAAGGAAATTCAGATATCACTTCGCTCGCTACCTCTTTAATTAGATAATTACCGAGTTCAATACCCTATGGAAGGAAGAGGATATTTATTTTTTCATCGTAGACGTTTGCATAGATATTCGTATTTAAATTTATGAACAGTACGCATACTCGTAACATTCATAATACTTATTTACTTGTAGTCCTCTTTGCGTAGAGCTGATCGAATAGAATATCGCAGCTTTTATTTTAGACTTGTCTTCCTCCAGAAATGTTACTTCTTTCTTTGTATCGCCAAGGATTCTAGCTTTGGCTTTGTCGATGCCTTTTACACTATCTACAGATTGATAATATATCCATGTAATATATATCATAAATGGAATATTACTAATTGATATTACCTGGTATTATATCGCATAATGCTGTGTGCAACACAACGAGAGGCTCCCTCGGCATAGATGGATGAGTGAATATATAACATCTCCTGTAGGGTCCGACCCTTTGTTTTAAATCTAACCAATTCTTCACAGGATGTATTGCTTCGTAGTCTGAAACCTTAATATTTTCAAGTGGTTATTAACATTGCTGTTCTCCGATTAATTATCACCACGAAACTAATTATAACAACTCTACCTTCTGCAACATGTCGCACGCACTTTGCCAAGTTATTCTTTCTATGTGCAGAAATCCTACGGAAAACCAGAGTAATAGTAAATCACGCAACGTAACATTTATCTGTTGTATCATAATATTTGCATCCGCTTCTTTAGTTTCCACCATTAACTCCTGGTAAAAACATTCACAGAAAAGATAATTAATTTTTGTGCGTTACCAAAAGTCAAAGTACACGCGCTCGATTAGAATTTATATAAAGTCAGGAGTTAATTAATTCGTATTATTTCAAAGCTATGCATAAATAGTGCCTTTTCTTGCTCATTCTCTTGCGTACAATATTCATAAAATACAATCTCCGATAGTTAAACCTACAAGAAATAATTCTGAGTAAATTTCTATTTCTACTTTTAATTATATCAAACTCTACAAGGCATTATTAAACTGTACGTATTTAATTAGCGAATAAAATTTACATTATCCCAAGTTTCTTACCATAATATCAGTTCTTAAATCAACAAGAAATTTCACACCATTCTCAAGTCTTCCGATCACGGTAAACAGCCATTGATAATCAGGTACGAGAATATTTTTTAAATTCCTTTCGTAGGAAATCCTTCGCCTTTCATTATCAGGCTAGAATAGGAATGGAATCATAACTTTCACATTTAATCTCATATTAAATTGATAGCTCTCTTAATCATATCGTCTAAGAATAAAGTACAGAAATAAATAACATACAAACCTCTATACAGACTAATTTTTTTGCTACATCGCAAACAGTGTCGTGTTGAACAGCATAGCTGCTTGCTAATATACGTAAAATTTGTTGCTTCTCCTGTTTTTCGCTTACAGAATATTCTACGCATAGCGTGCGAGCTTTATTCTGAAATAAAAATTTAATATTATTATAAACGTGCAAGATAGAAAAACATAATTACCCTTAAATGAAAAATAAACTGATTCAAATTAAATAAAATTAATGTTCGACCGATGTTCGATATTAAGTACAGATTGAATAATTCATAATAATAAATAATATTAATAAAACTCACTTCAATAATCCAGTTACTGACATTGGTATTTTTAAATTTGAAAACTTCTTTCAACTGTTCCTCGAAAAAAGTAACATTTTTACAAGTGGTCGACTGGCGAGCATTTTGGCTACACAGAAATTTTGAAATTTTCATATTCCGTGCCGAAATAAATTTATTACTGCGGGTAACAGTTAGAATTTTTAAATTAATTCTCGTGGACAGCATGTTTAATACTCGAGATCGATTTAAAATAATAGAGGAAGTAAATTCAGGAATGTATCTTTTTGGAATTGTTATTACTTTTCCAAACGAATGTTCATCGCACATGAATCGAAGTACACCTCCCTCGTGATAAAAACGATAAAATACAGACCAACGGAAGGTAATGATAAGATTATACTGAAATAATTGTAAAGTGTTTATTCATACATTAAAGCATTCCGCCAATTGGAAAGGTAGTAACTTGCGTTCAGCTGTAATTAACCAATGAAAAGATCAAGCAGAATTTTAAAATTCTCCGATGCGATGTGTATACAAATGACTTCCTTTTTTTTTATCCATTTCTATCGCAGATGAATTTCAGTTGCGGGCGAAGGTGCACTCGATTGCTATTAGTTGCTGCGCGATTCCAAGGGAATTTTCAGATGCTAACGCGGGCTGGTGCCCGTGGAGCGCTGAGCACTGTGATCGTGAAATGCGCGGGTGTTTGAAATAAAATAGAATTGAATACTGATAAAAGTTCAATATATTTCTCGATCGCTTTTAAGAGATCGTTTGTAACAGAGAACAATTCGTAACTTTTCTAATGAGGAGGCAAAATCGTTCTGCTCTCTCAGAGTCTTTCGTCGTTGAACCTTGCTTCCTCAAACGTGGTGCCTCTTCCATCCTTGCGCGTCCTATCAGTCCTTGGCCAATCAGGATGGAGGATGCATCAGAAATACAGTCAGCGGTAGGCTGGCCCGCGGACGTCCGTCCGTTCGCCCCCGCGTCTTCCAACCGTCTTCGGGTGGCGGTGGTGGAAACTCGGGAGAAGCGCGCTTTACCGTTACACAGCGGAGTGCTCACGTGGGAAGAAAAAATAGGCTCTGCTCTGCTCCGAAGATCGAGAAAACAATCGTTCTGGAGTCAATCCACACTTTTAAAGATTAACAAAGGACAAGGCCTTCTACTAAGATCTTTCCCACGCATGCCACCCGCATTGCGTATCCTTATAGCGTATTCGGACGGTCGCACCGGTACGCACCCGTCCGGATACGCTATTAACAATACTCTCCTTGACACACGCAAACGTCTGCTTTTAAACTTCGCTCCTAATTTACATATCGATTATATACATTTCCCGCATTTCCGTAGCTACATTCGCGTGATCACGCAACATGACACCAGCGATCATCGCAACATTATAGTCATGGTTCCATGGTTGCTCAACGTAGAGAACCTGTCCACTATAAATGATAGTACTTATCAGTTATCAAACTTGAATTATTTACGAGAATATCGAAAGAAAATAGAACTGTGAAATAAATTTTAGTATTCATATCTTGTGTTCTTCGTAGTTTCCGCAATCAACGCAGTAAGCTCGAAAGTGTATGTAAAGCCGTACAGTTGGCAATCGTTAACCCTAAAATGCTGTTACAGTCAGAAACAAGAAACGTCATGATACGTGTGTAATTGCAGATCGATTGAAAACAAATTCGCAGAGTGTAATTTTCAAGATAAATGTGATCTTTTATTAGTATACAAAATGCAGATAGTGCATTTTTCTTGGGGTCTCATTTGCTGTCTACTCTCTACTTTTCGAGGTACTTTCATTAACTGTCATTTCACGCGATGTTCTTGTAATTTTATAATTACGCCGTTCCTTATAAATGTAATTTCTCCTTTTCAACGTCTTGTCCATTTCCCTATATTACAGTCAGCTCTGCCGAGTATAATATTACATTGTCCGACGATGGCCCTGTAGTGTTAGGTGGAGTTATTACGTTTAAAGCTGACTTTTACAAAGAAAATGGTGAAAGACCGTCGGGAACATTCAAGTATACGTGGAGAGACAATGCAATACCACCCCATGAATATGAGGTTAGTTTCTTATTCTTCTTCGTTAAAGGTGAACTGTATGCTTAACCTCTTAGATTGGTATATAGAATGATTTATCTATACCACTTCATGTACATCTGGTTAACACTAATATGTCTGCTTTAAGCACTGTGCATTAAGAATTTACAGGATAATTATATTCGTCATAAGTATTTAAGGCAGCGCTGTCCAAGGCAGGACTCACGGGTCTGTGGGCTTCTCTTATACCCGAACACTTTGTCAGGGATACCGCACAACGCTAAAGAGGCGATCGATACTGTTCAGCGTCCCTGTAGTCAGCAAAGCTTGGACGCTTCGGTACATGGCGCACGATGCTGCAGGTGCCTTATGCCGGACAGCGCTGATTTAAGGAGTTAAACAACATCCTAATGTTATAACAATATAGAGGAAAGCCCCGAGATCGTATGGCAAACTCTGACGCTCAAATTTGTGCACTGCGAATTATAGCCTGCTTTGTATATCATTGTCGATATGTTACTACCTTGCTTTTCATATGTAAAATTGCATTATCAAATGAGTTCTTTTTGTACGATTGAAAGAGGAGGAGACTTCATAGCCATTGTATAATCGTTTTTAAAATCATAAAGTAAATGGACTGCGTGGTTTCATTGCAGTAAAAATGGATATGATCAGTGATATATTAAAAGTACATATTATTTAGTTTCTTCTAAATATACTGGTCCTAGAACACTATGTAATATTTAAAGTTTTAATATGTAAATAAATCTTCTTGAAGTATATTAAATATTTAATGCTCATCCATGTTTAATATTATGTTTCTTACTCTTTTTACAGACAGAAGGAACAACAAATACAACAACATATTGGAGTGTAACGTATCCGCACGACGTTTATGCCGTTGGGATATATGAGGTTGAGGTAATTGTTAGCGAGTACTATCCATTAATTTGGTGGAGACTTACCAGTGTCCGCACTCGGTTCTACGTTACTCGTAAGTTTAGAGATTCTTCTATTATTCCATGTGTATTAATCTTTCATTTATTGTATGGTACTTTGATACAGTGTATTCTTTTAGTATCCCTCAATGGTGACATTGAAATTATACAGTCTAACAAGACATTAGAAGATACGTACGTTTCTTCTGTATCTGAGGCAAACGTGACGTTACGTATGCGTAAAGGAGACATGGATTATTTGATGAACGCAGCAACGGTGTCCACTTATTGGTTTATAGACTGCAAATATTACGGCCAAACAAATGGTTTTAACTTCGTCTATAATTTCACAAACCCTAATACATCACACGTTCTGGAGGCTTTAGTAATTGCGTCGCACGAGTCTCCAACAACTGTCCCCCCTCTGATAACAACCACTGTTCCATCTGTTACAACTGTATCGAACACTATAATATCAAATGCTACTACGGAAGAGGTGGTATTAACTACAGTGCCTAACGTTAACGTAACTGCGCCACCGACATTAATAACCACGGAAACATCTGCGCCTCTTAATACTGCGCTCAGCACCAGCGACACAAATGTAAATATTTCTTTACCTTATATCTGCTCAAACTCCTCGATAATTCCTCCAGATCCCAACAAAACTTATGGGCACTTTACCAAGAAAGTCAATATTCGTGGTGAGTACCGTACTATATAAATTAACGATGCGCACTCCACGCGAGTTGTAATATCTTGTGCTTTAAAAAATTATAGCACCAATATTGAACGTAACAGTAGAGGGCACAAATTGGATTCAACTGTGGGATAAGCTATCCCTGAACGTAACGTGCAACGGTACAGGACCTTTTTACAAGTGCCTTCATTTCCATCGAGGGAAATACAATGTTACTGGAAACGAAACGTGCGACAGCGGAGTCAGCCTTCATTCTTGTAACTTTTCCATTACCCATTATTTCTTGGAGCCCAGTGTATACACTATATTAGTCATATTGAGTAACGACGTCAGCAAGCAAGTCTATCCTCTGACAATAAACATTTATAAAGGTACCTTTTATCGAGAAATCAAACTGACTTCAGGTTGCGATTTCATGCGGTAAACAGAGTTTTAGCTTTTCCGCTTGACGCTGAAAGTCCCATGGACCGATCACGTGACTGGTTTTTGACGCTCGAGACGAGCGTCGAGCGTCAGCATGATATCGCACCTTTATTATAATTGTTATAATATTAGAATATATTTTACTTTACAGTGACAACTAAACCGCAATTGTCTGTGATTGTTGTACCCGTCTCTTGTTCGCTCGCTGCTGTCGTGCTGATTGTTTTTGGCATCGCGTATTACATACAAAGCAGAGCAAGATTTACAGTGGAGGTAGCAGATTTCGATTTCGGTCAAAATAACCCGGAACTGGAATATAAAACATTTACGGACCGATTAAGGGACTCGTTCAATAACACCATAAGACCAGGAAGCAAACGGATAAGTGTACGCCTGCCTTATTATGGCAGCATGAATCACTAACAAGTACAGATTGTGCAACATACGTAGTCTTTGATTGGCATTTACAAATTTTAATCGCACGCTGCAAGAAAATCACATGCATTACTCCCTTTTTTCAAAGCATATGTCCATTCGTCAATTTTATTTCGGCGCACGGATTCGACAATTGCTTTTATGACTTCATAACAGGTGCTTCTCCTTTTCTTCTATTTATGCACTATTTTTTTTTTTTGTTTGCATCCTATCCACATGTACACGTATAGATATAAATAGTAGTATGCTTACGGTTTCCCGCGAGAACACGTTACTACATTAAGAATCTCATCATTTTATAACTGCAATTAACCGAGGCTTTATAAATTTCTTTTCAGGGTTATAAACCTCTTAGTAATCCTGAAACTCTTCAATAATTTTCAAAGTGGCAAAGGAAATAAAGTTATTTAATAAACATTTTAAGAATTATAGCGAATACGAGATACTAAAACAGGAACTACATAAAATGGATCGCAAGAAGGGTTCATTGAATAATATCGTGCAGTATTTTTAGGTAACAAATAATTTATTCTGGAAATCAATATGATCATGTGAATCATTCTGTGGTCATTCCAAAGAATTCATGAATGAAGTCAAGATTGTACATAAGGGCAAGTCAAGATTGTATATATAGGCTGTGAACATAGTATGCAATGGAATATTAATGTCGCTTTTGACATTTTGTAAAAGTGAAATTTTGTTCTCATAATTTTTTTTATTCTTTAGGATTTTAATCTATAAAATCTTCGGAGATTTCCACCTCATATTTTTAATGTGTCTAATGATTTGTACATCGTTCAACTCTTACATTAGGAAATAAGCATTGATGCACATTTATGGCAGTATCTAGTTAATTAATTAAAAATAAAATTTGATAAAAAAGAAGAGTACATAAACGTTTATAAGCAACAGATCGTATAACGCTAGGTAAGTACCGCGGAGGGCGCCGACTCGCGGTCAGTTTTCTGAATAGTGGGATGATTAATCATTGTAGCGCAAAATCGAAACATGAATTCTGCAGAAAGCATTGCGTTATTTGTAAAGAATATTAATCGTGCATGTCTTATATGTTGCGTGGTTATAATTATTTACATTATTTCTTGTGCTAATCGCTCCGGGTGTTTCTCTGAAAACATGAGCATTTATTTGGCGATTTCTTCATGTACTTCACTTACATAAAAACTTTTTAATAATTTTGGGCTTTTCGACAAACGTTTTGGTCTAAATACACTGGTATATACTTCTTGAAATCCAGCTTTTATTATTACGACCATTATTTTATACCCGCAAACCCCTACACCCTTTAAACAACCAATTACAAAATGCACGTTTCATATTTGAGTCTCACACAATTGCTGCCCGTATACTCTGAATATTTAAAAAAAATCCGAGAGCACTCCGCGCCAAAGATACTTACCTAGCGCAATTTTCATGTACGTATCTGCGCTCGCACGTGCACGTACGCGTGAAAATTGTACGTGTGCCACACACAAACACATAGTATTAAATCTGACCAGGTGATTTTTTAAAAGCGTTTAATATAAGTTATTTAGGTGAAGCATACCACGAGGAACGAAAATTTAGATTGTGTAATTTCAAGGACTCGATTGAAAACTAATTTGTTAAATAGTATTTAGTGAATAAAAGCGTTGTAAAAAAAGTGCCCCTCTTATTCCCCGTTACGCGCTCGCGTCTCTAAAGCAGAGTTGGGCAATAAAGGTAATTTTTTTATTCGTCGAGTGTTTCAACTGTAGCGTCCAATAAATTTTTAAACTTTAACTTCATTCGACGTCGAATAATTTTCGAACGCGCGTTCGAGCCGCCGAGAACCGCCAGAAAATGTTTCGATGTTGAATGAAGTTAAAGTTAACCCGGATTAACTGTTATCGACACATGACGAATAATTTTTTTTAACTTTCATTCGTTATTCGAATTTTTATTTAAATACAATTTTTACCCATCTCTACTCTAAAGCCGCTCGACTGGCAGTGAAAGATTCAAAATTAACGCGCCCGATAAGTGGCGCCATCTGGACACCATTATTACGACCAAATGGCCCGTCTACGCGTTCGCGAGAGTTTATTGGTAACGTTGTCAGAGATTTAAGATGGCGGCCGATGAAGTAAACTTACGAAATTGTGCCCCGTTAAAATACGTTTGTGCATTTCTCAGTAATTGAATATTGTCAGTTGATAGCTCGGCTTCCTGTTTAAGTAATATCGGACTAGGATCGTTCGCGATTGGGGCGTGTCCCTCGTAGAATCGCAGCAGACACTTTCCCCCGAGTCACGAGCTTACAATGTCAGTAATTGCATCAAAGCCATGCCACGAGGAAGAGAATTCAAGACTGACGGAAGAGGACGATTGGAAAATGCAGCTCGCGTTCTGCAAGTCACGGCACACGACAACGATCGAGGGCGTGAATTGTATTACGCAGACATGGAGAATGAAAGAACGGGTCCGTCTTTTCCCTCCCGTTCCAACCTCGCGTGTTGCGTTCCCGATAAATTACGTGTTAGACTTGACACAATGGTTTCCTAAGTTTATATATGTATATCTATTTTTTTTTTTTTTTCAGATGAAAACCGTCAGCGTGGCTCTGGTTTTGTGTTTGAATGTTGGCGTCGACCCACCGGACATCGTCAAGACGCAACCGTGCGCACGTCTCGAGTGTTGGATCGGTATTTATTCTGGTTTATTTACATCCCCGTAATTCCCGCTGCCATGGCCATTATGTAATTGCAATTTTGAGGTTATGCATGTGCCTGACAGCAGCTACTAAATGAATGTCACTGCGGCAAATAACTGCCAGGTGGCGCTAAACTTGCCATTAATTTTAAGCGTTCCGCAATTTACTTTCAAGTCTCCTGCGGTTTACTTTTACTTATTTCTTTATTCTCCATTATTTCATACGATCTATTGTTCTCTTTTTCTCAATTCTCTTTTAACATTCCATTCTTGGCGATCCCATGATCTTGCGATACCTACCGTTACATGTTACTGGGAAATAGAGAAAATTATGTTTTCAATTTCACAGATCCCTTGTCAGTGAGCCCGCAGAAAGCTTTGGAAACCATAGGTTCTAATTTACAGAAACAGTACGAACGATGGCAACCAAGGGCGCGTTACAAACAGAGCTTAGATCCCACCGTCGAGGAAGTCAAGAAGCTATGTACTTCTTTAAGGCGAAACGCGAAGGAGGAAAGAGTTTTGTTTCATTATAACGGTCACGGTGTTCCTAAGCCCACCAGTAATGGCGAAATATGGGTATTTAATAGGGTCAGTTAAAGCATTAAATTCCAGGACGCGACGATTCGATAAGGATAGTGTTAACGATAGATTATTGTTGCAGACATATACGCAATACATTCCTTTGTCTGTATACGATTTGCAGACATGGATGGGTGCGCCTAGCATCTATGTATATGACTGTTCTAACGCAGGTATCATTGTAGAATCGTTTCAACAATTTGCCGAGCAGCATGAGAAGGAGTACGAGGTACAGAAATTGCACGGATGTTTCGATCGGTGGTAGATCTTATGCGCTTCTATATTGGAAATGTCGCTTCGCAGATGGAAAAGCAGGCGGCTCAACAGAACCGTGCGGCTGGAGTCGCAGGTACTACAGCACCGTCTTATAAGAATTGTATTCAGCTGGCGGCGTGCGCAGCTAATCAGATTTTACCTATGAATCCAGATTTACCTGCAGACATATTCACATCATGCCTTACGACACCAATAAAAATAGCATTGCGATGGTGAGATAGAAGACTCAGAGACATCGAAAGTAAATCTTCTGTAACGATTTAATGTTTTCTTTACCTTTCTGCAGGTTTGTGATGCAAAATACATCTAAGTTGGTACCAAAAATATCATTAGATTTAATTGACAAGTAAGAATATTTTATACATTTGTAGTAGATTATCGTGTTTAATGTGTATTGCCTTTAAAGAACAAAAATTTCTCAGAATTCCAGGACAGCTAACTGATAGAAGAACAATGTTGGGGGAACTTAATTGGATATTTACAGCAATCACAGACACAATAGCATGGAACACTTTACCAAGGGGTAAGTTAACGTCGTAGAATTACTTTTGCTATATAACAAGAGAGGATGTACAGTAAATGTATTTGGTTTTGTAGATTTATTCCAGAGATTATTCAGACAAGATTTATTAGTTGCTAGTTTGTTTAGAAATTTTTTACTTGCCGAAAGAATACTTCGGTCGTACGATTGTACTCCAGTTTCTTGTCCAAAACTGCCCCCTACTTATCAGGTAAATATTGCTTGATGATATTTCGTAGCAAGGAAAGCTGCGACTAAAAATTATGAAATGTGTACTTGCAGTTGCGCACTCAGTATTTAATCTCCAGGGGGGGGGGGAGCCGAGTTAAACGGCTAAAGATATCTTCGATGTAAAGACAATGAAGTTCATTAGGTGATTATAAAAATTTATTTAAAGAATATAATCCAGTTTTCTTCTCTGTTTGGAAAATTCTTGAATTACTGCAGTCGTGGTTACATCAATCTCCTTTTTTCTTTGGGGGGGGGGGGTGCTCTCCTCCCCTCTGGGTGCGCTACTGTGTAGTTTGCATTTGTTAATATTATTGCGTCATTAATAGATCTGTTGTTTTCTATAAATTTAGCATCCTATGTGGCAAGCATGGGATTTGGCACTTGACCTTTGTTTAGCACAATTACCATCTATTCTTGAAAATGAAGATCAATTCGTACACTCCCCTTTCTTTGAAGAGCAACTCACAGCCTTCCAAGTGTGGCTCACGTTAGGCTCTAAAAATCGCAACCCTCCGGAACAACTGCCGATAGTACTGCAAGTGTTGTTAAGCCAAGTCCACAGACTGAGAGCGTTGGAATTATTAGGACGTTTTCTGGATCTTGGTCCATGGGCAGTGAATTTGGCTCTTAGCGTAGGAATTTTCCCATATGTTTTAAAATTACTTCAGAGCAATGCAAGGGAACTACGTCCACTACTTGTTTTTATTTGGGCAAAGATTCTCGCAGTCGACAGTGTAAGCTTCAGCACTACGAATCTAATAGAATTCAGAATCTCGTTTCGCAATATTCTCAATTTACCTATGATGTTATTTTACATTTCAATTACAGACTTGTCAAGCAGATCTTGTACGCGACGGAGGGCATAAGTACTTTTTATCTGTCCTCCAGGATACTTCTATACCGGTACTGCTATATCTAACTCTACTAAAAAGGAATGAATTATTGGAAATTCGACTGTTCGCGTGACTCTGTTTCGATTTTCTTTTAGAGCGAACATAGGACATTGGCAGCGTTTGTGTTGGCCAGTATCGTGAACGACTATCGGCCAGGTCAAGTAGCTGCGAATCATGGTAGCCTTGTTTCGATATGTCTGGAGCAGCTGGGAGATTCAAACCCTTTACTACGTCAATGGTTGTGTTTATGCCTTGCAAGACTTTGGCATAATTACGATAAAGCTAGGTGGTGTGGCGTTAGAGATATCGCTCACGAGAAACTATTTACATTATTACAGGATCCAGTTCCTGAGGTATGGAATACGCGCAATGTGATTTATTTAATTCATCGGTACCTACAGCATATGATAATAATATACTATAAAATTGTATAGGTTCGAGCAGCTAGTGTTTATGCTTTGGGCACATTTATAAATAGTGTAACGACACGAAGCGAGCATGCGAATAATATTGATCAGATTATAGCTATAACACTCATTAATACTATCTCTCACGATATGTGCCCTTTAGTTAGAAAAGTATGTAAGTTTATTATCAGACGATACACGATACACGATACTATAGATTCAATCATTCTCGTACAATGAAAATGTGCTTTTCTTTTTTACAGGAATTAGTAGTAGCGCTTCAGTGGATGGTTTTACATTTTGAAAACTCTTTTGTAACTTTAGCTTTGGCTGAAGAGAACAGTCGGAAAGACCTCGTTGTGGAGACATTGTCGCCGTCTAGTGGAATGAGGCGCATTAGTTCTAGGGATAGATTAAAAATGCTTTCTCCTAACAATACGTACAGTGTAGACAGCACAGATGGATTTAATCAAGATCGCATTAAGAGAGTGTCATCGTCATCGTCTATTAGTAGCTTAGGTAAGTAATAAAAACATGTTCTTAGCTGAAGCTACTAGCTTCACCCTCGGATCTTGGATAACAATCCCTTGTATTGTTTCATTCGTGTGCCAGGAAATAATTGGGAGTTCGTGAGGAAACCTTGCGAGTCACTTGGTAATAATGATTGGAAATTCCATTGCATGTTCGTACACATAGCTCATCCTTCATTTCTCGATTCTGTAATTCTTTATGTATAGCTAATGTTAATTTCATTATTTTATTATCTGCAAGCACCTTATCGCGAGAGCCAAATATTTTCACCCGTAATAGGGTATACAGTAAACTGTGATTTATTTATCGTAGGGCACAGCTCCCTTGGAAACTTGCCGAGTCTCTCCTATGGTAGTGTATATATGAAACTGTGGCATGGACTGTGCAACCTCGATAATGATCCTCATCCTGCGGTGGCTACTATGTCCCAAAAAGTCACCAACCATATTCGGAATCAGGTAAATACGATGCTCCGGCAATATCTACTTTTGTACTCGAAGTTCAAATAAAGAATGATGCGATACTTTCTCGTCGCAGGTTAAAGAATCTTCTGCGCCTAAAGAAGTGATCGAAACAAAGATATCATCGTCGCTGTCTCTCCCACCGTCTCCATCGAATCGCACAACTTACTTAAGGTCAGTCGATTTTTAGTTACTTCCGCGTATGCTTCGCAAGACTTTGACTTGATTTATTTGTGCCTAATGAAGCAACAGCAAAGGAGAATCACCGCCTACGGTTAATTCTGGAACAGATCTCTTACGCTCTTCAAGGATACCATCGCATAGTAATCGCTCAAGAAAACCAATTCCTAATACAGTAAGAATGATCGCTTCGTCATTTAGAAGTAATATAATATTTTTGGTAGTTCACAGTCGCTAGTGCTTTTAATGCCATTCCATTACAGATCTCAGAGGAAGAAGACGAAGTCGCTGGGATCAAAACACCGCTGACAACTTCACAGTTCGTCGAATGGAGTTGCGCTCAATTTGCTCAACCCGTTAGTTTAGAAAATGAAACTGAATCGTTGAATGACATGGAAAGTACAGCTCACTATGAGAGGGAATGGCGGTACGAATCAGTAATTTAACGAGTCTTTGTATAAAAACTTCGTACTACTGCTTAATGAAAGATTTTTCAATTTTAAACGTTCAGGTATCTAAGAAATAAGAGACAACGACTCGAGGCAAGGGAAGAGCAATTCCGAGCAGTACAAAGTAGAGTAGAATCACAAGTATTTCATGCGAGATGCCCCCATTCTCCGGATGTTTTAACATTTCACCCTTTCGAACCTCATTTGGCTGTGGCGATAAAAGACTTCTTTGGGTAATTGAGTTTTCACGTTATAAAATAGTATTACAGTTACCTAAAACTAAGCAGTGTTCTACTATCGTTTCACAGAGTATGGGACTGTCAAACCGGTGCAAAGTTAACGTACTGTACGAGTCGTGTAAATAAAATGTCACGTATCACAGCACTCGAGTTTATCAATGCTCATGACGTGACATTGTTAATGACCGGCTCCGACGATGGTTCAGTGAGGCTGTGGAAAAATTACAGCAGCGCGTTAAACTGCGATCCAGTTTTACTTACTGCTTGGCAAGCACTGGCTGATATACAGCCAACAACAAAAACAGCCACCGGTGCGTATACATTTTTCCGAAGAAGAAAACTGCATTCCAAATTGAATGCGTTAATCAGAATTGTTCGTAGCAACAGCTGGATTAGTCACAAAATGGGAGCAGAGATCCCTTACTCTAGCCGTCACAGGTGATGTTCGCGTTGTCAGGCTTTGGGACGCAGAAACCGAATTAAAGAAACAAGATATACCAACAGGCGCTGATTGTTGTGCTACGTGCATCGATGTTGATGGCGTAGGTCAGTTGTTTGTATACTTCGTATGACTTCAATTTTTACGTTCACTAAATTTAACGAAATTATCGCATCAACTTTCTTAATACCAAATTGAGTGTAATAAAGTTCAACACAAAGCGATCGAAATTGATCCTTGGTTTGAAAATATATATAGGTGCAATGATGGCAGTGGGTTGCGGAGATGGTTCTGTTCGCTTGTTTGACAGAAGATTGCCTCCGGCCGAATCGAGAGTTATGATTTGGAGGGAACATACGGCATGGGTGTTAAGCACTTCTTTAAGAAAATTTGAGAGGCCTGTACCACAGTTGTTCACTGGATCGTCTTCAGGGGATATTAGAATATTTGATCTTAGGAAGAATTCGTCTGTAAGCACTGTACAGATAACACAAGGTATTACAGCATTGGCAGCGCATGAAATGGCTGATATCTTTGCTTGGTAAGTTTCATTTCATTATCATGTCCTAGTTCCTCGAATTCCACAGACCGCTTCGAAGACTTTTTATATAAAACAAAATGATATGTTAGCTATCCAGCTTTCAAATAATTGGGTAGGCACTTTGTATCTTAATTTTTTATTCTACGTTTCTTTGTATATCGAAGTTAAAGAATTCATTATAAAATAGTATGTCTTTTTAATGTAATTCAATGTATTTGTTTATGTTCCAGTGGATCGACAAATCACTGTATAAGCGTGTACAACACAATGGGTCAGCATTTAAACACAATAAAATTTCATGAAGGATTTATGGCTACTCGTATTAGTTCTGTAAGTTGTCTAAGTTTTCATCCTTATCGTGTAATGCTAGCAGCTGGGTGCGTGGACAATACTATCACAGCATATGCGTCTGAGCCACGCAGATGACTAATAGAGATGGAGTTGTTGTAAAATTATTTTCGCAAATACTTGTAAATCCGCGGTACTCGGTATCCTTAGCATTAATAGCCAAGGCCGAGATACTGGAGTTTTCTAACACCGGAAACTGAATCTTTATTTTCCAATCATTTACGTCTCTCCTACTGCGTTTTGCTTCCTTACATAAAAGCTATTTTCTGACAATCGGTTTCGTTTGAAGGGACTGATTGAAGGTTTCGTGATCGGGATACCAGTGAGTAGGCTAACCAAAATCTCTTGAGTCGACCAAAGAAAAGCTCGCTAATATATCTGCGTTTACACGGGCAATGTAATTTCTTTTTTTTTTAAAACGCAGTCGAAGTTTAGTGTTGTTGGAAATAATGATGCATAATATATGCAGGTATGATGCAACGAAAACGATACGAATGCATGTATAAATGTGTTCAGTATTTAATAAAGCTTTTAACATAAACAAGGAAGCGACCTTGGTTATTGTGCCATGAAAGATTTTGTATTCTGCCTGGATTCGAGAGCGTTTTCATGTAAATCTTTCTCGTGCTAATCAATCTTTTCTTCGATTTTCTCTATTTCCCGATATTATCATAAAGGGCTCTTAGTTAACAATAAGCGCGATATAATAAAATCGGGGAAATAAGATGTAAGGACAATATTCTTTAAATAATTCGGCCGTATCATTTTAGTTTATGACTTAGTGCAATAAATCGGATCGGATAGATTGATAATAACGAAAAATCTTAAACGAATGACTCTCAAGAAGTTAGCTACATTATATAAAGGCATTAATTCTCTATTAACGGGCGATCCTTTGGTAATAGATCTTATAACCCCCGCTTTTATTTGTAATCTCATCGTCATTGAACATTTCGTTGGAATTTCAGATGAGGTCATTTCTGTAAATACAAAATATATTTATCGGTAGCGATATTTTTCATTAAATGGTATTAACGTTACTCTTAAGTGGCAATACTTCGCAAGGTCATTCTCGCGAGCCGTGACGATACCTCTTCTCTTGTTGAAACACAAACGTTTGTAAGAAGATGCCTTCTCTGTTGACGAATAATTCAAAGGATTGTATATAACTCGTATTCAGCTATTAAGTCGCTATACCGTTCAGAAAGCGTTTGATGAACTAACATTTGTACGTCGTGTGTATGTGTGCGTGTGTGTGTGTGTAATACTGCTACTGTAATCGTCCCGACAGGGAAGCATAAAGCAATCAGACTTCTTCTGCGCACCGGTTTAACGTAGCAATAAACTAGCTCGCATAATTAAGTAATTCATAAAGAAAAGGAAAACATGTAAATACGTGTGTTCGCGGAATATCGAATATAACGTTAGAGAAGCCGCTATGCGCAGATAAATTTATCTCCGCGTATTATACAATAGTTTTGTTATTGACGCTGAACCGTTCTGGGACACGATAAAAGGCGTATAGATTTCTAAGCTCAGAATGGGTGAAGCAACGGTGCCTCGATGCAGATGCGCGTATAAGATGTTCCAAAAGTCGAGTGCAACAGTACTAACTTATAAGTATGATAACCAGTGGCTTCGCGATTGTCAGTGCTACAAAATGCAAGCGAAAGATTCTACTGTGAAACAGAAGTAGAATTGTATGTACAATGTGTGCAGCGAAGGAAGAACGTTTCACTTCTGTATATAGAAAAAGGCAACTGCAGTAAATATTGCGTTTGGGTAAGGACTATTTATTTCTATGGATAGCGTAGGGTATTCTGAAAGTTAAGATCGCATAGTATTATACTATTCCCTTATTAACGTATGTTTCTATTAGCAACGTCGGGTATCTTATTAGTGAACTTTCGGGACACCTTATATATACGGTTTGATGCTACTTCTCGACAGAAGCGTGAAATGTACTTAAGCGTCAGACTCAGCATTAATTGTTAACGCTAAATGCGTAGGACTATTCCTGTATATATTATACACTGTACATCAGCATTGCTCTTGTTAACGATAATTATCGGAAACGCCGAATGTTAGAAAGTAATTTGAGAAGGGCGAATCTGATGTATCATTTTGCACTGTACCCGTCATTGTATATGATCACCTGGTAATAAATATGACATAGCCATGTTATTTGATTGCACGATTGATTCGTAAAAGTTCATCATTATTCGAAATAGATTTAAAAAAACTTTCACTGCTGTTACCAGATCCAGATTTGAATTTCTAAGGCTCGAGTAGGTCAAAATTTAGAACTTGCTTTATAGGCATTTCTGTTTATAAGCTAAATCCAAGTATCGACATCGAATTGGGCCGGAGAGATTTTCAGGAATCCGCGTAAACACGTTTCACCTCTTTTCACCCCCTTAGGGGTTGATTAAGGTAATATTCTGAAATTTGTTTTTAGGCACTAGTGTGGGTAACCTTTGTAAGTAAAAACTAAGCTGATATCTAATCAGCTCCTAAGATATCGTTGATATCTTTAGCGTCCATTTTTGACAATATCATTATAATAGGCATTAAAAAAAAACAAGTTCATTAATAGAGAGTATGTTTATCGGTCTCCAATAAAAAATATATTGCAAACTCATTAATAATAACGGAAAATAACAAAATCTTCGATTTTCAAATAAGTCGAGAATGTCCCTTTCACGACTAGGTAGTCTTAAATTCGACGTCATGAAAGGGACACGTTAATGAAAGTAAAGAAAATGAGAACAGAAATGAGATCAATTATTAAATTATCATTAACAGCACATAGAACAAAAAAAAAATTGAATACACCCTTTATTCCGCACGACTCGTTGGCCAATTTTTCGCAAATTTTACATTGGAACCAATCTTCTTTATTGGTAGCAAAATTTTCTTTAGAAACGCAGCATTCATTAACTTTAGAATTATTTGTTAATAGTCTCGCTCGTTTTCGTAAGTCTATGCTCGACTCAGAACAGTAATTCTATTGTTATTATATAACTTTGCGCTAAAAAGAATAAAATAATTTTGTTATTATTATTTATAATTATATATAAACGGTGGCAAAAATGATTTTCGCTCAGAGCGGCGGAAGAGCTAGAGCAGGCCCTGCAAACTGGTTCATCAGAAATAACGTACCCGTCCAACCGCACACGCAATGGTATACTCTCGACCGTCATATTTATTATTAAAGAAAACTTGAAAAAAGACATCGTTGTTCAAAGATGTCTCTATTTTTATCGAAAAATTTTAATCGAAAAAAGGGTTCCTGCCGCTTAGAAATAAATTCGCAAAGATGCGGTATTTCTTGACTTGCTCAGGGTGGTCAACCCCTTAAGCAGAAATAGCTAAAAGAGATATGGCCCCTAAGAATACGAAGGAATTGGGACGAGTGAAACAGAATAAAGGAACTTTCGAAGGAGTAGAAGGATTTCGAAGGGTAGTCAGTGGTAGATTAAAAAGTCGTCACGGGTGAACTGTATTAATTCGAAGAAAGGAAAGAAAGGCCTTCTGCTTACTGTAGAATACTTACTTATGCCTGTGGCGGCAAACCCCATGAAAGCAGCAAAGAACGCTGCTTTGAATGTCTCAAAGTAAATTATTTTATCACGGCAGGGTGGTATGTTGATCGCGTCACAGATTTAACTGAATTGTTGTCTCTTGTAGGCGGATAGAGGGAGCCTCGGACGATGGGACTCACACTGAAGATCGGGCGGGTCCTCTGTGTACTGGGGTCAATCACCTAACCGGCGTTACCACGGTTCGAAGGAAAAAGGGAAAATGCGGATGGTAAGTGGGGGACGTAGCTCAAGTCACGTGATGGAATTGAGGCAGGTGATAGGGGTAGAGTGGCGATGGGGTCGATGTGACGTCATAGTATGTCCCTTAGAGGGAATTCCCTCCTGGTTACGCTTAACAAACTCCACCGACGTCCAGGGGCGAAAGAGGCAAGGTTTCTGTTTGGCTCCACACAGTGGGGCATTTAGGGTCGAAACGCGGCACAAAACATTTTCCCACTGAAATCATATATTTATCGCTTATTTTTTCATTTCATTCAGTTCGGACGTATATATGTGTTCTTCTTGATTCAGAATAATTAACGATACTTGTTTATTTAACTGTATTTGTAAATAATATTTCGGGGAACATTTGAAATCATATAAAATTTAATAATTGTAAAATCTTTATTTACGTTACTTCAAAACTATTGTACATGCGTACTTTAATTAATTTTAACAAATATTACAAACCGCCTTCGTTGCAATTCATCCTTACGATTTACGACACGCATCAGCTTCACTCTGAGGACTCCTCCACTGGCTATGTAACTGGGGGCACGGTGATGAGTCAAGCGCACTTTTCAGGGCACGGTAATTGGGATATAAAAATATATACTTATTTATATTTCAATTAAAGAAAATATGAAAGTTTAACATTTTTAACCCGACAAAAATGCCTTAATAAAGAGAAAGGTTAAAAAAAATAATATAAATTTTCACCAAGCAAAATTAAAGTGACGGAAGTCAGTAATTAATTCCTTCGTGAGCAAGTCGGCGTGAAAGCACCGTAATCGGGGCACGTACCCTACGAATAATTCTCGTTTAGCGCTCCCCGTAAATTGCCGCCCAGGGCAGATGCACCCCCTCTTCCTTAGTTTCATCCCTGCGTCCAGGTACCTGTGCTTCGCTTCCCGACCGGGCGAGAGGGAAGGCGATGCTACACGCGCCATTTCAACAATATTTACCCTTGCTACCATATTTTTCTCTAATCTTATCTTCTTTCACTTTACAGAATGTCCCGACCATATCCACGACCTGTTACGCGGATTAGCAACCAGTCTTGCTAGATAAGAATAGCTTGGGGTAATGACCTCATTTCAAGACGTTCGGGATTCAGTGTCACGTGGAAATAAGGTGATTCCCGGAGTAGCATCGTTGCATTGTCAACTTATTAAATCCCCGCTGTTCAAGTCACGTTTCGAAGTTGTATTACTTAGGATTACGCTCGACGTTGTTGCGGGATTGTGAATAAAACTGAACATAAAAGTGAAAGCGTAGAGTAGTTTTTTCACCGACTTCAAAAAGGAGAAGGTTATAGATTCGACCAGAATGAATTTTTTTGTTTGTTTGTCCACGCATAACTCCTCGGCATATGGATCGATTTTTATGATCTTTTTCTTTTATTCGAAAGAATCAGTCTCATCCTAGACTGTATCAATATTGACACAATATTTTACCACTTCTGGTTAATAATAAAGACTATCGTCACCTAATTATTATTATTTTATGTACGTACGAAAAAGTTTAAAATAAAAAAATTTAAAAAAAAAAATTAAAATCGTCTTCAAAATAATAAAAATGCACTAAAAAGTAAAAAATAAATTTTTCCCTTATTTAATCTACGACTCTCATATTTTCCAAGTCGGCGCCTCATCATTTGCACTGTGTAAATCTGACGACTACTCGAAGTGTATTATTAATTATAATTGTTAATAAATGTGGTTGAGAAAAAAGGTTGCATCGTAATCGGTCTGGGTTTGATTTTTGTCATCGCCAATTTTTCTTCCTAATACAGATCTGATAAAGACGCCTTTAAGTCGTCTGAGAAATATAACTTTGAGATTTCTGAGAAAACATATCTTTGAGATGTCTGAGAAAATATATATTTGAGATTGTCTGAGAAAAGATATCTTAAAGATGTCTATAACATATAGATCGTTAAGATCTTAAGATATTTGTTTTATCATCAACGTTATACTGTGGTTATGTTCGAGAGTCAATTAAGTTTTCGACAGTTCCGCAACTTGACCACTGGAACGACGATATTTGCAAACATCTGCGGCCACTGATAGGTATACAAATCCGTAATAAGAGCGTTTCATTTCCATAGGCCACGTGTTCCGAGCGCCTGCCGATTGGTCGTCGTAACGGGCGGCGTGTAATTGAAAAGGTGAAATTCATTCATGTTTCACAGCGGAGGTTTACGTTTCATGTTTATTTCATATTACAACGAGTATCCATTATTACAGTTACGATCCGCAACCGCGGGCACGTGCGTACTGTGCGCGCCCGTAGGTGGGGGGATGGTTGCGCGGACCAAGGAGAGAGGAGGTATCGCGGCACGGCGCAGCCGCAGTCGCCGTTCGAGCCTCGATCGAGTAGGTTGCGCGCTCCGTCCGCGGAGGTAGATTTTTCGCGAGTAGTGTGCAAGCACCAAGCGTCGCTCGCTTAGTCCATTCGGAGCCGTGCGCCGGGATGGTCTTTTTTCTGAGTTTTCTACTAGACGACGCGTGAGCATTCCCAGCGTGACTGCTTGCCCATCTTTGGATCGTGCCGTGACCGATCAACGATCGCCACCCCGTTCGACATAGACCCACGGCTACGGCGATTCGAATCGTCATGGATCGATCGTCGAAGATGGCTCTGCGGAAGATCGTCATAGATTTCGCGTGCCTGTTTCTCGGTAAGTGAATTCGACTTCGATACTTACGCGTGCACGCGCACAGGCGCGCTAGCGAATTGGCCGATATAACAGGGGACTCGATGACCAGCGGGAAACGAGTCCGTTCCGAACCAGAGATTCCTTTGTATACGCGGTAGAAGGGTACGATGAACGGTGATTGCGTTATATCGGGCGGCTGTCAGATTGACAGTCGAGGCGCCGCACGCGGCTCCGTTTGATCTTCAAGTGAACTAACCTTTAAATTGGCAGGTGCTCGCCGCGTCGTGAATAACTCTGGGCTTTCGTATCTGCGCTGTCATTACCCTCGTAAAGCCTCCCATCTTTCCTAATTAGTTCGATCAGACGGTTGTACCATTTACCAGTGGCTTCGGCCAATTTTACCACGAAATAGTTGCAACGAAGCCAGTTCGTTGCACCTAAGGGATAACGCTTGTAAACGAGCTATAAATGGATTTTCATTTGAGATTACAGATCTAATATTCTTTGGCATGCTTATCCGTAGTATCGTACACAAATGAGCTTTTGGTTTTATGTAGTTACGGGTTTCTAGTGTGCTTAAAGTAGCCGGGTTAATACCCACGTTATATTTACGTGGGAACATTTTATGCGTTATTACGTACTTTTCCACCTACGTGTTTGGTTAGTAAATATTCGTTGGAAATGAGTATACTGTGGCCTTCAATATCCGTTGGCGTGGCATTAACGAGGAGTTTGTTTTGAAATTTCGCGGTAAACACATAAAGGTAGCAACACTGTTTAGCTCGATCGATTTAATCTGAGAAGCGGTGACACGGTTTCGTTTAACGGACTAACGCTGCAGTTATTCGATGTTCTTTGTACTTTATGGGAGTTTAACGTTGAATGAAACACGAGGGGAATAGGATTCTTTTTATTTAATATTATACGTAGACATCACTATCGTTTTTCTTAAGGAAGGGGGTACATCTAAAGACTGACCTTTTTTTTGGTGGAATTAAAAGAAATGACAAACTTTCTTCAATAATGTGTGTGCACACTTTGCAACTGCGCGCGTGCGTACACAGTACCGTTCATAATTCATCGAACAGTAATGTGCACTGACATCACCTCAATCGTACAATTATTTCTTAAATCGATAACTTTGCTCTCCACAGATGAATGTGTTTCCTAGTGCCCTCATTTCTTGGAAATGCAAAGCAGGGCAGAATCTATTTAATGTTAATTCCAGGATTTTTATCGCGGTGAAGACTTCTTATCGGTGTGAATTTTAAACGTGTCTAATCTTTATTCAAAATTACATTACTACTTTCACAGCTGTTATAAATATTGCCGAGCAGACTTTTTTAACATTTCATTGCGCCAGCTCATCCTCGCAATAAAATAAATGTTTCTTTTTCCTATTTCTTAACATGTTTCGCGCCACGTCTGCCACCTCCAAACCTTGTTTCCAAAATTTAAAATGTCTCTTGAAGGGTAAGGGGGAGAACAGGGAACGTTCATTTTTCGTAATTTTGCGATTTACAGCATATTTTGTTGGTGGCAACTGGGACTACAGAACTGTCGAACATAATTAATAAAATGAGTGGCTTTCCTTCTTGTGATAATAATAGAAGTGGAAATTTCTTATTTCGTTTCAGTCTGCTGCTCTGTTCAAACCTGCAAAAATACTAAAATAACGTAAAACTATTATTATTTTATTGCTCACTGTTTCTGATGTCTAATTAAGGTATAAGCTTCGTGTCGTGAAGAATGCAGATAAGTTCATTAAATCTTGTTTCTTTACTGCTGGATTAAACTTAATTTTCTCGATAAAGTTGTTTCGCGACATTCACTTCGAAAAATGGCTATAATTAAAAATGTATCGATATGTTGTAGTATAACATTTTAATTGAAAGCATATAACACGCCAACCTCTGATCACATTATTTTCACTAGCAAAACTACCCAAGAAAAACTTATTGTTACATAACTAGCGCAAAGTATATCAACTGAAATTATTATTAATAGCACTATTATTCCTCGCCCCTTAGACGATAAATCTTTTACCAAGGAATAATACAAATCAACAAATATATTTCACAATCCTTCCACTATTTAAATAAAATATCCTGTAAATGATCATTCAAGTAATATATTATCATATTTGGCCAGAAATTATTTTCAAACGCTCAAATGAAGCTCCAAGGAGCTAAAAATAATTTCTGCTCAAATAAGGCAACATATTACTCGAATAATCATTTCTAAAGCAATTGAGCGTGTTTGTAGCACAGTGGATAGATAAAGAAGGGGGCAAGGGCAAAGAAAGTAGCGCAAAGGCGCGGTTCAGTCGTAGAATTGTTTTGCAACCTCGCCTTAAATTGCAGGCTGACCTTAATGCCCAAGTCAGGTAAATAATATATTTGGTCACGGGTGCCATTCCCTGTGGGCAGAATCCTGCGGTTGGCCTGTAATAATTTTTGAAAAATAAAATTTTAAATACATCGCAGACGCTCCTGGCAGAGAAATGACCCAGTTAACAGGTTAAGGAAGAAATGATGTCGAGACTATTCGGTCGGCGTAAGGTCGACGAGAATATAATACCCCGGTGGGTAAAAGTGGAAGGACGAAGGGGGCACGTAGGTATCTCTCGCAGGAAGAGAAACGCGCTCGTGTTGAACCCAGGGACCGTGAACGTAGAAGAAAACTCGATAACGCGAAAATGAGCATTATTCGCGGAGGGAAATGGGTCGAGGGCGTTTCTCCGTCGAAAGTAACTCGTTTGCGCAGGTGTCTGCTTATTGTCCATTCTCTGTTTGTTTTCAAGTTCAGCACCGCGCAAACAGGATCACGCCTGGGGCCTCTTGTTCTTATCGGGGAATGTAGATTTGTCATGGAAACGCGTGCATCGCAATCTCAATACTGTTAATCAATTTTTCTCCTTTTTTTTTTATCCTTAATAAGAGTTTAATGGCGTCGTAGATACTTATCGTGGTTACGTATTCCTTTCGCAAATACGAGATAGCAGACATTAGATATTTTTCTTCTTTAAATAAGCGCGACGGAAATATCGATTTCATGCCTGATGACTAATTGATCCTATATTACGTAAAACTCGATCGCTAGGCGATTGAATAGATAACAACGAGGAGCGGTGATTCATTTTTCTTCATTGAAAGATCCTCGTCATAAAGCTAACGAGATACGGATATTAGCGATTTTTGGCGGCAATAATTTATTTTTCTTTGCTCGCAAAATATCCGTTACATTTTGCTCGGTGTAATGTTTAAATAAATAATCTGCGTGCTTGAAATCTGTTTTGTTTCGTAGAAACTGAGGAATATGTAGCTAGTTCGTTGGTACCATTTTGCTTTCAAGTTTCTGCAAATTTCTCTGAAAAATTTCTCCTCGACTTTCCAAACTTTCTCTTTTACCTGGTTTCTGTTGCAATTAATTCGATATCAAGCGTTAATTTGCCAAATCTTGGATGCAGGTTTCACTAGCGTTTGCTTAAAATTTATAAAATAAATGTTCAGCGTAGGAAGAAATTTATTGCAGATGATATAGCACTTTTATTTTTCAAGCTACTATTATAACAACGTGGTGTGTCTTCATGTTGAAATAATTTCTCACGGAATCTCTGTTCCTCTTCGAGATTTACACACTGCAAACAGTGCTGATTGATGGTCTGGAGAAAAATCACTTACTATTCGTTCCTAGAAATTGATTAGATAACTTCGTACAAATATTGCAATTAAATTACTATCAATGGATGTTTATAAAGCGACCAATTGTATCCAATCGTAAAGGGCCATTTGCAATTTATGATAATACAAAGCCGCGCGTGACCATCGAGATTTCAGGAAAATTAGGACAAATATGCTAAAAAGTTCTCAAGGGTACTTCTCGTCTGCTAATTATCATCTACTTAAACTAGTTAATCAGGAAAGCATGCAAACTGCATTCGAGCTGTTTATGGTCCACAGAACACTGCTTTCAATTAAGGATTAGGAAACTTAAGATTCAATAGTAGAAGTTCAGAGTATCTAATGAAACTTTACCTACAGTAAAATGTGCCTAAATGATAGAATATAGTATTTAGCTTTATTAAAATTAAAAATTCCATCTTATTTTATATTTATCACCGACAAAACGGTACCATGGAAAGTTCTCCGTCGTGTTCGCAAGATTCAGTTGCGAAGCCCTTTAAATTTTAATGACTAGTTGGAAGATTTTAAGAAGATCCTTGGCGAGTATGACTTTGCCTCAAAACGTGTTAACGCATTACACAATAAAAGCATAGAGATCGGTAGTAAAAAATTAGCAAGAAAATCGAGCTTCAAGTGTCGCCTGTTCCTGACCCTCGACACAATATGCGCTCGTATTTAACCACCAAAGTGTAATTCAATCGCAGTAGTCCAACTTCAATCGACGCCATGTAATTCCAAGCACACAGCGATGGCTTATTATTGCACAAATATTCCATGTCCAATTTCAGCGTCTTCGTGATAAACATTTCTCAAAGTCGGTATTTTATAATTAAGGGGACACTCGACTTTGATCATCCTACAAATTAAGCAATTCTTAAAGATTTTTTCTCAATAAATACAACATATAATGAAATACTTTGTTTGTTACTTTATTAAGCTACTCTTACATTATACAAACAAAATCAAAAAGATTCTTTTAATTTGTTACAAATGTTTTCATAGCGTCCATATGGTACCTAAAAAAGAGGAACGTTCGTGGCGCAGCTGATTTCCCGGTTCAGGCTTATCTAATGCCAAAAATTCGAAAAGTTTCTTAATCTGTACGAGTGTCGCTATCAGTCGTGCCTCAATTAACAATATTTCGTCAAAAACTAACTGAGATTGTCTCGGAGAACAGCCTTTGAAGTTAAAAGAATTACGCGATTTCACAAAAAACTGGACGCGCAATATTTGTACAATAAGTCATCGACATACGTTTTTACTAATCTTCAATTATTCCCACGATCACTCCTTTAAATGAGTCTCGTTCTTACTCATACCACAAAATGCGAAACAGTGGTATCAATATTATCTCACGAACATTTAAGTACTCACTTGGATCTTGTGCAATCGCCCCGTCGGTGAATCGAGCACACATTTTTAAACTAATTAGGTAATCCCCACGGGCCGATCTGCGGTACGCCACGTATAAGAATGCGGAAAGTATTGATACGATGCAACGAGTACCCGTGCTCGTTAATAGAATAAACCGGCAATAAGCATAATCAGCACTGAACGTAAGATCTGGATCTAAACAGCCGTGAAATAATTGCCGTGGGCGTGACGTAACGGCCGTAAGGTTGGGAGTCACGCATACGCGAGACGTCGGCCGTTGAAGCGTTAAAAGGGATGGATAGCAGCTCTCCCCCTTGGCAGTGGCAAGCCACGGCGCCCTTTGACTGATTGCTCTCCTTGCGGCCGGTCATTATTCCGCCGTTCCGAAGGCAACTGGCGTCACTGGCAGAGCGTGTCCTTTCACGATTCTGTCTAATAACTGGTCCCTTTCAAGCTTCGTTAAGGGGCACAAACAGGCCCGACTCGTCCGGGCGAATTATAGTTAATTTTCGTCGGAACCTGCAACACTGGACTCGGCTGCCCCCGGTAAACGGCGTATCGAAGCCATTCAGGAGGTGGCAAGCGGAGATTACCGGGAGGGAGGACCGGCGCGACAAGTGCTGGTAATCTTGATCAGTTTTATCGCTTCGTCTGACGCCCCCGCTTACGCGCGAGGTGACGTTTTCGATCTGTCATCGATTGCCAGCCGATGAATTCGATCTGCTTTCTTATTTCTCGCCGAGGAAATTGTACCGCGGATAGATATCTCTGTTCAGACATCTGTTTCTACTAGGGGAAGTTAACAAGCGGGATTCAGGCTTATTTATCTTTCGTTATAATGGAGTTAAATCGAATCGCTTACTCAATGTAAACAGGTAATCTAGTCTGTTCTACGACATACTCGACACCTCTATTCAGGCACTCGTCTACGTTGTAGAACCTTTTTCATTACTTCCCTTCGGGTATTGGTACTTCACCTGATTACAGTTTAATTTTGTAACAATGAATGTAATTAAAACGTGAGATATCGGCGCACTGATTCGGTCAGTATTGAATAAATAAAAGCTATTTTGCAAGTTATACAAATAAAATTTCCAACGTTTCGGTCGTAATTTCGACCATTTTCAAGGAAACGTTGGAAATTTTATTTGTATAACTTGCAAAATAGCTTTTATGTATTCAATACTGACCGAATCAGTGCGCCGATATCTCACGTTTTAATTTTTGAAAGATTTACGGTCGAAATCCTAATCTACTTTATTTAAAAAAATGAATGTAATCGGTAACACTTTCGTTCGTAATAATATTAAACATGCATTAGTGAAAGTAGATCTTAGATCAGAGTTTCGGTGAAAGTTACCTATGCCGAATACACTTTGAATTGAATATTATTATGAATAAAAGTGTCACATTATGGTACTCGTTGAATTCGTCTTAATGGCCCCTACAGTATTATCAAAAAGAAATCATATGGTTGCATTAAAAAAAAATAACATAAGGTAAGGCTTTTCTCTGCAATTGGGGAAAAGAAGTATATCAGAAATATTTGTTGTCGTTCCACGTTGTCATTTCAGCACAGATAAATTTCACTTTAAACGGCCAAATGAGAAATATTCGCGAAATAATAATCACGCGGACCGTTAGAGTGAAGAGCGTATAAGACGTGGCGCACGTTCCAGCGATTGCCTGGCCATTCTACCGGAACTAGACCGCGTAACAACCCTAATCTGCGGCGGTGCATTGAAAATGGCAACTGTACGATCGTACAATTGCCCCTTTTCCTTTTCATTTCTTTCGAAACGCAGGCCTCCCTCGGGCGGGGCCAGCCATTACATTAACGATGGTTAAAACAAAGACGTTCCTTGGACGGGGCCACGACACAGCCGACCGACCTTTCGGAGCGAGGCATTCTTAGGCGCGTCGTAACGGTTCCGAGGCAATGAGATTTGCATGGGTATATGCATCTGCGTTGCGTACGATGTCCTTTTCGCCTCGATATATCATTTCGTTCGTAGACAAGCCATTCCCAACGCTTCCTACTCGCTTGCACGCGGGAACACTCATCTTTCTGTCACGAGGCCGACATTTATGCACGACCGGAGGGGGGGGAGGGAGGAGGGACCCACGTGGAAATAAGGCGTAAGAAAGATTCCCCATAAACACCAATTGGGAAAATGAAAGTGGCTGTCAGAGGGATAATAAACGCCTCCGGGCCGCGAATATGTATAAGGGAAAGAGTTGTCAACGGCGCGCAAGTGATTTCGAGATGAATTATAGGACGAGCCTCGCTGAACGCGAACGTTTAGTCACGCGACTTTTTAACCACCTCTTAACAAACGTTAGCCGCCGCAGCCGTCGCGGTGGATTAGCGGTTCACGATAATTCACGGTGGAAGTGTTTAGTTTGCTTATGTTTTTTTGGGGCCCTCGGGGTAGGCTGCGTTGCGCCACGTTCTCCTTTTGTGGGAAATTGAATTTCTACGGGATAAGTACTTGTGTATTTTATATACATTTACGTTCGTGAGTGTCAGGACTGTAACTGTGAATATTCTAATAGTCGAAATATTCGAATAATTCTGAATATTCAAATAATTCTGTATATTCGAATACTCCTGCTTATCCGAATCTTAAATTCGAATTCTACCGGTATTCGAATATTCGTAACAGTTCCAACTAGGGCGTGTGTTGTATTTGCAGGAAATGTGGCATGCGGTAGAGATTGAATACCTTTACTGCTTTTAATTTAATATGCCCAATAAAGTAAAGAAATTCTGTCAGAGTTCTTCGATGAATTTGCAACGTCTTCTTACGATTATTACACACAGAGTAGGTGTAATATTATGAACGGGAGTGTATTTTAATTTCCCTCTATAGGCATGAAACTGGGCGGACTGAAAAGGGAGTGGTCTGGGTTAGGTCGTTCGTGCAAAAGTGAATCGATAAATTAGAATAATAGTTCTCCATACGATGCTTCACTTTCGAGAAAATCGATTCTGAAAGATGACACGCGTGTAGTTGATAATAAGTGTTAGTGGAATGCAGTAGCAATTATGGTATATGTGCAGAATATTTGCAGATTAAATGATTCCGTGTGAAGGAATAAGTAGAAATCGTAGAATAGTTCTCTCGTAAACTTTGTTTCGGTGAAAATCGAAAACAAACATGAAATCTTGGAGACGGAAACAATTCTTAAGCAAGTACTCGCGTTTCAGTTTTCTCTAGATAGAAAAGGAAAGTGCGTGTAAGAAAATGTTATTCCACATAGCATCGAGAGTTAGGAAACAATACCAATAAAGAAACGATTCGTGCTCGGCTGACTGCGTTCTTGGTATTTATCGCATTTTTCTAAATTATTATCAGTGGAAAGCGATACTTGATGTTGCGTTAAAATTAGCACGTTTCTCCTTGGTGTTTTTATGTCAATCCTGGTTACCTCACAACCAGGCCCGGCTCGAGCCTTTTTTGCGCCCTAGGCGAATTTGCCAACTTGCGCCTTTTATTTATAATTCACTAGCAAAATACTCTTGCTTGGCTACTGTATAAATTAGACTTTCCATCCTCATTTAATTTTAAAAGTAAGTGTAGCGCGCTGTGCACACCGATTTTCCAACTATTCTATAGCCTCTAACAGTCACATTTAAAGAAAAAAGCTTCTTCTGGTACATTCAGCAGTTTTTGAGTTTTGCGTTTTCAAAAATACATACATATATACCTGCCGCGAACATTTTTATATGACGGTGTAGATTTATTTGCGCTCTTCGATGACCTTACTATGAATTTTTATTCGCAGCGTAAAACATTTGTAGTGCAACTTGTAAAATATTTCATTTACAACTTTATTTTAAAAAAATTCTAACAATCAAAATACTATTTTGCGCCCATTGTCAAGTTTACGCCCTACTTAGGGCAGCTGCCTAATTTTGCCTATAGGAACCAGCCAGCCCTGTTTATAACCGTCGCACATTAAAGTTTCGTTTCCACGAAAGCCATTTTACTGCACAAGATATGCAAGGAGAGAACAAAATTTTACAGACGGTATAAATAGTTTGGCATATTTTTTGGCGAGACACGTAACATTGAAGTAGTTTACAAGGAAGTCTATGTGCTATCTGGGTAATGGCAACTCTACAATTTATAATTTAAAGATTATTCTATAATTTCCTGTGACTCATGCGACAAGTGAGGCGAGTACTTATTTTATGAGCACAGGAATGAGAGATACGATTGGAAGAAGGCAAGGTAATTTCTATATATATTCTTTAAGCCACGTACGAGGTGATGAATCTGTTTTTGCTACTCTGCGCATAGGCACATAGACAAAAAAAAATATCAGTGTCATTCGTGCAGATAGAATCGACGAAGAACCTTGCGAAACGCGTTACCTCATATTCTTTATTATTTAAATTTCTAAACATTACGCGGCAGCCTTGAACGTCGTATGAATATGAATCGAGGTCATAGCCGAAATGAGGGCCAGTCGAGCTGCGACCTCACTACACGATACGCATTTCTGACACTGTTGTTTACCTCTGAAGGTGAATGGACGTACCTAACAGTCCCTACTTCCTTCGTCTGCTTCGTTTTTGATGGTTGAGTAAGTTCTTTTATATTCGAACATAGGCAGACTCACTTTTCTTCAGACATCGCGGGGCTTCTTGTAGTTATTATTGCTTCATACAAGTTGCTAACGAAAAGAATGTTAATTTCTGGACCTTACTCAGATGCGTGTTACTTATGAACATGTATATAAGAGTGTTAATAAATATAGGTTTCAAAATCAAATGTTTCCAAGGTATGAAAGGAAACTACATTAAAGAACCAAAATCCATGGTATGTATTATAAGTTCGCCTTCAAAAAGAAAGAACTTTTTGAGAAAAGAAGAAACCACTTTTGTCCATATTTAATTTTTCGAGTGCCGGGGGTTGAATCGCTTACCGAGGCCCATTTGCGGGAATCTTTTAGTCGCCTTTGTCGGCAGTACTCGCTGAAAGCCCGCTGCGCGTTTCCCACACGGACTGCGTGCACTGACTTAACTCCTACACGATCGTCGTACTCGAACAGTTAATAGCGGACTTCTTTCTCTTTTCCATGGATGGTGGAAAACGAAAAGCTTTTCTCAGATCTGCAAAAGTAGAGGGATAGGTAATTTGAGTAAATATTTAATCGAAAACGAATATTGCTGCTTCCATCGCGTGGAATTGAAACGTGCACCCGATGTATGGAAGTTCTAATAAATTGATGTGTAATCTGCGTGCTCGGAAGCTAGGGAAAACAGTCTAGAAAACGGAGCAGAGCGATAAGGCCAAGAGCGTATAGATATTCTCCACTCCTTCGCGTCGTTGATAACAAATACCTTAATAACCAGCTCGTAAATCAATCGGTTTTATTTCCGCTACCTCTATTCGAGTAGGTTCATGCATATGTAAAAAAAATGCCTGGTACGCAAAAGGAATGCGCGCCCCTTCAATTTTCGATGCACGTAGGCGGCTTTATACGCGTAAATAACGTAAGCGTGAAAAAAGAATTCATACGCCCCTTGATTTTATGCAAATATTAACTTTTCAAAGAACGAGTACAACTTCGGGGGAATATGTATTTTATTGGAGGCCGACGACTTATTGGACAACATAAACGAGATACAGTGGAATGGAAGTATTAATCTGAACAAGTAGTCACGCATTAATGATATCTATGAAATAGTTATAAATTAATCAGTGACAGTAGAAGAAATCCCTGCTTCAAGGATACTCGTCATTTCTGACCATATTTCATTTACTCACGCTGTTTAATATCGAAGCATAGCATACTCGAAATAATAATACTTAATAAAAGAAGCATAATAAAAAATACATTTCTATTCCATCATAACAGCATATTTCCTCAAAGTCAAACTATTCTTAAATTTTGAGTTCAATAAAAAATAACTCCATTTTCGCAGAAAATTCATTTCCAGTAACCGATTTTGCAGAAATAAAATTTATTCGTAAACATTTTTCTAAAAGTTTGAATGAATATATTTTCCCCAATTTATTTATTTTATCCTGTTGAGCTTCCGTGGCATTTCTCGAGTCGTAAGCCGGCCCAATGTACGCACGCACGAGCAAGGATACGAAATTGACGCAAAGGCCTACTGTTGATCGAAGCGAAGGTGTTGAAACGCGCGTGCATCGTTCTCTGTCATTCTCGTATTATGCTTATTGTCAGCGGTGACGCGCGACTAGTGTCTAGGAGTGTATCAGCACGTTGCTAACAAGTCGCTTGTGAGTTGTTTCGTTGCTTAGTCATCAGGCCGTTGGAAATTCGTGTCGGTGACGGGAGCGATACACCTATGCTTTTAAATGGATGTCAAGGCGGATCTAAATCCGTTTTGCTCCGACTGTACGGCGATCTATCGTCCCGTTCGTAATCACGAGGAACATACGCGCGTATTGTGTTCATTATCAGTCCTTGCATAACACGCGCCTCGCTCGGCGCATTCGAACGCGATGATTGCACCAGGAAGGCCGACGACGTCGGTACTGTTACAGTAAATTGTTTTCTTACGCTTATCAATTACATTTATTCACGGCGGGTAACGCGAGGAACGCCGCGAAACGCACGGGCGCTTATAATTCCCCTCGCCTACACAAGAATCATTATCGAAGTAACGGGGAGCCGAAAAGAAAAAAAGAAGTAATCTTCGTTTATGGCTCCTCCTTCCTTTATGCCCCTCGACGCGCGTCGTTGTATCGTTTAAACCGTATGAAAGTTGAAAAGATTCCTTTATGGGCTTTTTTTTTAACACGTTCGATGACAGTACGGGATGTACAGGGTGTCCCGAGTTTTAGAGGATAAACTTGGGAAGCGTGAGGGGGGGGGGGGCGAGTAAAAGTAAGAAAGGAAATCTTGTTTTTTTGGCAAAGGGAAGTTTTGAAATATAGAGACGTAATGTAATTTGTGATCGTCAGTGTTCGTTGATTGAAGTAAGTCTGATTGAATTAGAAACGATCAGCTGAAGAAAACTACTTCCGGTATTCTTTTCTTTTTCTATTCTTTACACTTTCGCAGACGTTCTCAATCTTCTTAAAAATTTTCTCACCATTCTTTGGCGTGATTACGGAAACAAAGAGTCAAGGATGTATACTTAATGAATTCTTTTTTATTCCGAGTGACTCTAAATCCTCCCGAATTTTGTTCTTTAAAATCTGGGACACCCAATATATACTCCATGCCATAATGTTTATTGTAAATAATAATTTGCATATTTCCAAGAGCGATTGCTGCACACTCATCTATTTTCACAGATTTTGTATGGAAATTAAAATTGAAATATAACAGTAATTTAGTAGCCTTGCAAATTTTTGGATATCTACTATCTAGATTGCTCTAAAGCTCTAAATCTAAACCATGCTGCTCTTCAAGGTTCCTCGGCTTTTAAAAACCGTCTTCTGGAATAAATTTGTAAAATTCGAAAACCGGACTTTAGATACTAGGGTCAATACGTAAAAATTAATTAATTCTTTCATTAACAACGTTAACATTTTGACTTAAAATCGCCCCGGGCACAAGCACATTGTTGTAAAAGTTTATTGTAAAACTAATCTTCGCGAGTTCATATTTGCCGAAGAAAAATACTAAACGAAATAAAGATTTACAATTTATATTTTGTACGGATCTTAGTTATTTTAGTTTTTATTTATTTGTATTTATAAATTAAAAAGAAAACATTTCTTACTGTTTTAATTACATATAATTTTTTTTATAAAAATTCGACAATGGGTTAAACCGCTGTTTTTTTTTAAGAATTCTGAAATTCGAAACCGATTGTTGTACGAACCCTACTGCTCTTCGATACGTCGCCGATAGATCGACTACCCCGCAATAAGTAAAATGCTACCCACCTCGTTTTAAAACGAGAACTCCACGAGCCACGAATTAAGCCTCCCTCCTCCACCGAATCCCTCATGAATAATATATAACGAGCCCGCAGCAGCACAGACTGGGAACAAGTTCGCACGGGTATTTTTTGCTTGTCAGATTTACCATAATACTGGTTAAAATACGTTTGATATTATCTGGAACGGATGTTACGACATTAACGCGCCGGCCGTATAAACGCGCGGTCCGATTACGCGGATGACAGGGAAACACGCGATAACACGCGGCAATTATCGCTGATAACCCGTCGCATCGATGTGTCGTTAGCGTGGTGTAGATTAATCGCTGATGTAATTGCCCGTCTTGGGGAGGGGACAGTCGCAATTGAAACCACCCCGGCCGCGGAATATTTAATACCTTTTAAAAGCTGGCTCGTAAAATCTTATCCCCCATCGTTTCAGCGAACCGATGCAGGCGCTTGTCTTCTCGGAAACAGTTAAAGCGGGTGCCAATAGCCTCGAAAGCGGCGTACGGCATCTCCATGCGCGCGTTTCTAAATATCAGCCGAGCCCCTGGCAGCCCTATCCCCGGCGCCATAAATCCGCGGGCAGCGATTACCTCTGAATGATCGTCGAACTTCAACCAGTCCGTGAAATATATGCGGGGCGAGGCCCGGCCAGTCGCGCGAATAATAATGACCACGTTCGCGGCCTCGCAAATCGCCGCAACCTGCCTCCGCCGCGCGTTCGGCTCGTTCCGCGTAAACCGAAGTCACAATTATCTTAATAGCTGACTCGCTCGAGCGACTCGCAGGTAGCGGAACGCGTGGAGACGTTCATGGGAGAGAGCGCGGTGCCGAGCGCTATACTATCGCGAGGCGTGCGGCACGATCTGCCCTGGCGATTAGAGCGAGCTTCCCCTGCGGCGTCCGCGGTAGATGTCCACGTTAGATAAGGCGAGGATCGACGGTGGCGGTCGCTGGTTATCGGGAATTATGGAAACTCGTTACGATAAAGACTGGTTGCGCTGATAATAGAGTGGTTGGCCAATTTTCAAATTATCGGCGGCCCCGCGGAGCTTGCGGCGGAATCACTGCCGGGCCAGAAGGAAGCTTAACCAGCGATTACAGCGCTGGAGGGTCCAGCTGTTGCGGAATAGAAAATCCGTCGGTGATTCGGACATTTCTGCGATAACGCTTGCTGGGATTTCTACTGGATAGACACGTGGCTAGTGGAGCTGGTTTCTGCACTGCGCTTCAGTTGAATTGTTTTTGTTTCTTCCGAAGAAACTTCGGTAAGACCGAAATTCCGGTTCTTTTGAAACTCCGCAAAGAAATGCATGTTCAAACTGTTCTCGTAATAGGTAGGTATATAATAAATCACTGATAGATTCAGATGGTTTTTCAAGGCACAATGCAGGGGTCGAATGAAACTATTAACTTTTATGAATAAAAGTTATTTATGGGAGAATGGTAGAACTTGGCCAATTTTTAACCTGGCTGGCAACGAGGTTTTTTGCAGGATATGTTTCCGCGGGTATTAAGGGATTCGAAAGGCATAATTATTTACCCTGGAGGCGACGGGAAAGTTATGAATAATGAGCGAAAATTAAAAGAAACGTATTTTCTCAAAAATTCGTACTGACAGAGCTTTGGAAGCAGGAAAGATAATAGTGAGAAAATTACAGGTATTTCATAATTAATTGAAAATGTTCAACGTTCCATTTGAGCCCTGGTCGAAAGGCACAGTGGGGCGAAGTGCGCGTGGTTGCCAAATGTGAAATTCGATTTTTTTCGAAAACGAAGGGTCACGCGAAGAAATTTCATTCTACATTTTCGACTTAATTTCGCTTGAGGAATCTACGAATCACTGTCGTACCTTACTATACATGTGTGCGATTTAATTAGCGGGCACGCGTTGATTAATATTCGATGTTTTATCATTCCAGTGGGCATGGCCGTGCTGATGTTCTTCCTCTTCGGCAAACCGTACAAACGTGGATTCTTCTGCAATGACGAGTCATTATATCACCCGTTTCACTCGTCGACGGTGACCAGCGCGATGCTGTACGTCATTGGTCTATTCCTTCCCATATGCACGGTGAGTCACCTGTTGCAATTCATGATCTCCCGGTAGGAAATGGAAAATCGTAATTTAGAAACAGTGGGTGGTCCGTTCCTCCCACGTCTCTTCAGCTGCTTTGGTTTACACCTAGCTGTTCGTTTTCTTTCGTTTGGTAAGCTTAAATTCCAGCCATGTCAAACGTTGATAACTGCTGATAAGTCAATGGTACCGAAGTAGCTACATTTTCTTTTAAAGTTTCATTTCAGTTAGAAGCAGTTACTTTTCAATTCGTTGCGTTCTTTAGTATTTATTTTTTTACCAGTGTACCCAGTGTGTTTATAAATTACACAAAGAGTAGAAACGAATGTTTGGCACGCTGGGAGAAACGGTGTATCGTGCAAAGAGAAGGTGAAAATGTAAAGTAAAAGATTTTCATACGAAGCTTCGTCTTCGAGGCTTGTGCGTCCAGAACTTTGTTTTACAGTTTCGATCTAAATTTCTGCATTAAAGCAACCTTTCCCTGGACCACTTATCGAGTAGTTTTGCTCGTAATAGTAACAAGTTCGAAGAGTAGAATGTATTATTTTCAATCCACAATAAAAGTATCCTAATTAATGGAAAATCCAAGTACGGATTCAAAAATCAGCCCCCGTTGGAGTTGCGTTGAAAATTCTACCGTCTCTGCACAGTTCTTCTCGCGATAGTAACAAATTCGAGGAATACCATAAGCTACATTCGATTTACACTAAAAGTATTTCAATTAATGAAAACCTCAAGTATTCAAAAATCACCTCTTTCTCGAGTTGTGCAAATAATTAAACCGGCTTTGTATAATTTTTCTCGCGACAGTAACGTATTTGAAAAATGAAATGTATTATTTTCAAACCACAGCAATAGTGTCCGAATTAATAGAAAACCCTAAACCACCCCCTGCATACCCTAGTAGCACAAAATATTGAATGCACATACATCCAATATTAAAAAGAGGTTCAATCTCTTTTTGATATTTAAACATACATACAATATTTATTCTAGATTAAGAAGAAAATATATTTCCCAAATATGCCGGAAATATTCATTTCATATTATGAAAAAAATATTCTTTTTTCAAGTATAAAGTAAATATTTATTTACTGTTTGAAACAAAACATTTTTTCCGAATGTTCGGGAAATATTCATTTTATATTATGAGAAAAACATTCCTTTTCAAATATAAAGTAAATATTTATTGAATGGTAGAAAGAAAACATTTTTCCCCCAATGTTTCATATTTTCTAAACCTTTATTTCACATTTTCAGTGCGTGTATATAATATTTGGAATAAATATTAAAAAAATATTTTTTTAATATTTAGAAAAAATATTTAACCAATATTTTGCGCTACTAGGGTAGCTTCCCTCGTGATAGTAACGATTCTAAGCCCTACAATGTACCATTCTCAAGCTACAACAGAAGCATCCCGCTTAATGGAAAGCCGAAACAAAGGCGCGAGCGACTACACAAGTTCCGTTGCTCGACATACAGCTCCTCGTCGTCAGATTTGTTACGGGCGTCAGGCTGGCCGCGTCTACAAACGCGAGTGTGTACCGGGTAGTCGCAGGAAGAAACAAAAAGCTTCCTATCTTTTTATCTAATTTCCTGACGACACCGCGCAGCAGCTGGCCCTTTATCTGGTTTTTGCTTGTCTAAGCAGATAAAATCCTGGCGCATCCAATATATTACTAGATGGCTCTTGACTGTCCGCTCCTAACGGGAGGCAGTCGGGGAAGGTAATCGGACTGAACGTACAGGAGGATGTACGCACATGTGTGCTGCGGCGAGGAACGAAAGAAGAGCATTCGTTAAGATTCGGTGGTCGTGGGAATCGATTTACGGTATCTGGAAGTGGTGCACGTGCACGGCGCGAGTATTTTTGCCGAGCACGAGGGCAGAAGAGACTGCATCCTCTATTTGCATCCTTGGAAACTGCACTCCGACTGGGTCGGACCGAAAGGTCGTTAGCCACTAAAGGAACACTGAACACACGTACGCATCCACGTGCCTGTGCTTACGCAGGGCGGGCGAGGTGGGATAAACCCTTACACAGGTTCATTCCTTGTTCAAAAGTACAGCTAAAATGTAGAATAAACTTTTCTCTTGCGACCCTTAGTTTTCGAGAGTATCGAGTTTGAAAATTTTCTTGACCATTTTCTACCTGATCGTATTCTTACTTTAAGGCGGGAATCCTATTCTTTCGACTAAAATCATAGCGAAATTTTCGATTTCTTTTTTTTGAGAAACTAGCGATTCGAATAATCTGAAATTTGGACCATGATTTTATGCATCTTTGAAGCAGTTGTAGTTTTTTTGTATTATTAATTTTGAATAATAAATATAGAAGTTATGCGTGATCGACCATCGAGATCGAGTTCGGTTGAGTCGAGAGATGGTTACGCGTGCTGGACGAATTTTCAAAGTATCTTCTCTCGAAAACGAAGGGCTATATCGACAAATTTTATTCCACAGGTTTTATTTATTTTTGTGCAAGGGAATCGCCCTGTGCCACGCGTGCTGTGCCTGTTTCGTAGTTTCCTCCGCGGTTCGCGGTAGCGTTTTCATATTTCCTCCCCGCGTATTTCCTCTTATGCATGGGCCTCGGGGAAAATCGTTCGAATTCCGTAGATGGCTCCCAGTTATTTATAGGTCTTGCGCGATATGTCTTACGACATTTTTGGTCGGCCATCGTAGGGCGGAATAAGGAAATCTGTGGAGTCGGGGATTACTGGTATTTGAGGAATGCTTCGAAATTTTTGGGAAGGTAAGCTGGTACCTAATTCGAACGATAAGTGCGTGGCTGCTCGTGGCATTGTAGGCTTTGAAATTAAGAGTTTTATGACAGCGTGCTACTGTGGTTGGGGATATTAATACACGTGTAGAGATTCTCTGCTTGACAGATTTGTTGATTGTTAAATTAAAGCCTCGTGGTGAAACCGTATTTAGAAACTATCGCGGGAAGATAAATGTGCTTCATATGCTCCTCTCGTACGGGGTTTATAATTACCGTGCAAGCTTCCTTTCAGCTGACTTTCTTGATTTATCGGTCGAGTAAAAGATTATGACACAGATTTTTGTAGGTTCATGGAAGTCAACTCTTCCGTCCACAGACTCTCTGCAACTCAATTAAGCGATGCACCGAATGGATAAAATTATTACGAACATTGCATTTCTTTTACTTTCAATTAGTAGCATAAACAAGTAGGACTTCGATAGAAACATGTTTCGTCATTAGAGGGTTTTAGAAATAGATTTCTGATTTCGCGCGTGTCGTATATTTCTAGGATATGAAAATCTTGCTTACAAATTGGCTCAAGTATACCAGCGACCATGATACACCGACGCCGATAATTACCGTAACAAATGTACTTCGCATAAACCGCTCGACGTAAAAGAATATTTTCTGCAAGCTTAAAGATGCCTCCTTACATTCCAAAAGAGTTTAATCCACTACGACCGATAGTTTTCCCCCCAAAAATTCTTACAGATCGGTTACTTTTGAGGCTGTCAGACGAGTAATCCCCCTTAATACAGCTTTGTATATAATTCTGTATTCCTACACCGCACTTCTGCCTCCGACCGATTCGCTTCTAAGTAAATACGTCCACCCATAGCCGAAACCTCGTGGCCCATCGCTCCTCAAAGAGCCTCTCCAACGTGATCCAATCACAGCCCTTTTTTTCTTTCCATCTTTCGAAAGGTCAGTGGAACAGCATTCACTGCTTGGCTGTCAGGGTGAAAGAGCTTCGCGGGCCTCGCATTATCCCCGCGGTGAACGCGCGCGTCTCAGCGAATTTCCGTTTTGAAACCGGACCCTTTAGCCAGCTCTTCAAACGTCAGACCCTATTTTGCTTTTGCCCGCTCCCATCCCCCCGGCAGCACGATGTTCGAATTAACGCTGTCACCGCGGGCAAAAGGAGGCCCAGGAACGAAGGTGTACGCCGAATTCCTCGCGGGACGGAATCGCGTGGCCCCGCGCGCGCGTTACGCCACGCCGCGATAGGAATCAGCCGGCCACTTCGAAAGATAATCACCGCACAAAGGGATTCTATTATAACTTAATGAGAAAGATTAAAGGGTGTCGTGTTTCGGCCTGTTCGGGCAGCCCCTTGGGGCAAAGCGAATGCTACGACCGGTAATGGAAGGATGTATGGTCCGCGGTATATTTTCGGGCGGTTAGCTGGTAGCTGGCACTCGGATTGCACACTCTCAAGGTGGTTAATTGGATAATTAACTTCTGCACCTTGAGATTCGCGGGCCGCGATGGGAGAATTGGGTAATAAATTCTCCCCGCGTAATTGGATTCCCTGTTTAGCAAAGCGCTCGGCAGAACGGCACTTTTCGGTAGAACCAAAGGGGCTTTATTAAGTTTCGCGAGGGTGAAGATGTGAGGCTTAGTAACAGCGTAAGTGTAAACTGATAGCATCGGTTACCTTCAAGTGCAGACCACTTTGACCGCGGTTTTGATTTTTAATTAATAATGCTGCTCGAGCGATTTCCTTCGTTTCGCTGGGCGAATCCAGATGGATTATGTATAAGGTGTATTTCAGGCTTGTTAACTTCTTCGGGGATACTGATATGAATGCGTATGGATAATATTTGTAAGTCGTTTTGGATGTTTTGGAAATTTTAAAATAGCTCTTGCTTGTTTCAAATTTAAATAATTTGAGATTTATAGAATACCATAATATTGGTGCTCGCGAAGGGGGGCTAATAATAATAATCGACGCGATACCTTTGACTTTACTTGGAAAACAATTCGAGCAGAGAAATTTAAAGGGTAAATGTATTAAATTCATTTCGATTATTTACTTCACCCGCGCGAGGAGAAAATACTTCGAATTCACGAAAATAGTTATTTAGCTCGTGAGAATGAAGAATGTCCATTTTTTGTAATGCCAGTAATTATCGTGATTACCTTAACGAGATAATGGTAAGAGGCTGTGCTTCTTTGTCTGCCGATGAAAATCGAATGGCACTCGATCTGCTCGCGAAAGTGTATAGTGGCACTTGAAATAATAAGCGGGCCCTTGTTAGCAGCGATCCCTCTTCAGGGCCCCGTTCGTTCAGGGGAATCTCGCCTGAAGTCGCCGTCGTGTTTGCCCTCTTCATCGGCGTCAAACCGTTCCGTTCATGCACGAATATCCTACCTGTAGCTTCTCAGGAATCTGAGGAGGGTTCACGGCACCCCCGAGGCTCGTAATTTCGTCAGAACCGAGCTCTAGCTCCCCCTTTTATCGGGCTCGGGAAAACCGAGATGGCTACGAGCCGTGCATTTTTATAGGGAATTGAATTTTAATTATACTCGTTTCTTTGGTAAAGGTTTGTGGAACAAGAATCACAATTAATTGGGGTAGTTTGATTCATTGAAATTCAATTTAGTCTAGCTGGTCGTAATGCACTCTTGCGCAGGTATGTGTAAATGTTGAAGCAGGGAAAAAGATATTCGTTGTCCATTTCTTGTGGTTTGGATTATTGGAAATCGTGTATTTCGGTTTGCAAGACTGTAGCCCCTCCGTTGATTGTAGTGTCTTATTTAAAATCAGTTTTCCATAACGCTAAATTATTACACGAAAGAGAATAAGATGTTTTATAAAAATTAATAACGCCTGCGTTTCTTTTTAAATGAAAAGCGACTCGAATTACAATGATTTTCCCCACAACGCGTTTTATTTTCTTTGCAAGGTGTTTTAAATCACTCTGTCCCAATTGGAATAAATAATATAACACAGTGTGAATTCGATAATTCCTTTTGAAAAATGAACCTCATTTCTCATCAAATTAATAAGGTATTTAAATACTAAGCATATTATCTTATTCGATTAACAGCTGACTTTTTCTCTGAATTATTTCGTGATTTTACTTTATATTTGAATAAGTGGTTCCCGAAATAATCTCTGAAATAATTTCTGACAGATCATTTGAAACAGTTATCTAAAATAAAAAACATTTTGAAGCGATCCTAAATAAGCTTACCTTTTCTAAATTATTTTTGCAATGGATATAATAAAATAACTTAACAGTTTTGCCAAAATCTGGTTAATACGGGGCAGCAATAAAACTGTATGTAATTACCAGTCTTTTCTCCAGAATTAATTGACGAAATACCTAAATATCCGAACTTGAAATAATCCCATTGAACCCATATTTGAAGTATCCTTAAACCTTTTTATCCCGACCACGAAATCATCCTTGAAACCATGGAGATAAATAAAACAGTGTTGTGCGACGGTCGTAAAACTTTTCTACCTACCGCACGATAACCGAACGTGGCGGTGCCCATAAATAAATGAATTGCTCAAAGATACACGGGACTTGTCTCCCTATAACCGGCCGTTTCCCTTGGCGGAGAAGAAAGGGACGCTCGAAACAGGTAAAAACGGGCCGAACCTGCCGTTGTATTTCATTCACCCGTACCTCTCGCTCGTATCACCTGGCGACCTTTATCTGAAATCTGGCCGGTTAACCCACTTTTGTTGAGGCCGTGACAGATCGGTGGAGTCTGCAGGAGAGATTACCGGCTTCTGAGCCTCTTGAGAATATCGGAGTCGTCGCTTCTTCTCGTGGCTTTAACCGTGGATTACGGGGAAGGTGTTCTTCGACGCGTTGCCTTCGATTAATCCGTGAAAAGGAAGCACCTCGCGGGGATTTGCGATACCTCGAGTTGGATATACGTTATATTAATTGACTGGTTACAGCATCTCTAGATCCTGGGATTTTCTTTTTTTTCTGAGGTGGGATATTTCATTTTTTTTTCCTCTGACGACACTGTTGCGAGAAAAACGGGTTTCTTAAAACGTAATCTTAAAAGTTTGAGTGTTCGAAAATCGAAATAAAAAAAAAAGTCGACATTTAGACCGGAACCGCTTCTTAACGCAGATGTTCTGTTTGTCCAGTTGGTATGATTGGAAATTTCAAAGAAATATAGAAATATAAAAGGCGTCGGTGATAATTTGGAAGATGGGATTTTGAACGGTGCCTATTTACTTACAGATGAAGATACAGCGAAATAACCAAGCCAGCAGATGACAGAATAATTTTATAGGAATTTTGTGTGCATAGCTGAACGAAGATTAGGTTGGGTTCGGTATAATCAAACGGAATAGCGTTAACGTTGAAAGGCAGAAAGAATTCGCTGATATGTGAAAGAGACTTTTTCATAACAGAATTGCTTATCTTATATTCATATCCGATAACAGAACGAATGATTCATGAGATAAGAATATTACGACTCATACGTGACTTTCGGTAGTTGTTTACCTATGCGTAGGTATCGAATCGTTTCATTCTTTAGAATTTGGATTTAAGGAATTAAAGCCAATTTATTTGTCTCTCTGAAGATTTCATTCATGTCTGTCGCACACTTGGCTCGGCATTCAATAAAATAACTACACTCTCCTATTAGCTTGATTCGAGTGTCATAAAAAGAAAAGCATAGTCAAATAAAAATAAGAGTAACAAAATAAGTTATTTTATTCTATATAGAAGGAAGGGGGAGGGGGGATAAAAAGTTATTTCCAAATCTATATAGAATCCTACTTAAATTAAAATATAAATTTATGCAACAGGGTAAAAGAATATAAAAAAAGTTATAAAACAGAAATCGTAATAAAAGACAATTTATACATTACACTTTACTGAATCGTGTCTATGAAACTCATGATAAAGTTTATCAGACACGCAGATGCGTGCCTAAAAGTTGCACTATCATTTTCACGTGTTAACCACGCGTCTATATTAAAGAGATTCATCGTTTCACGATTTTTCATTTCAATTAGCGATACTATTAAATAATGAAGAATCGAAGCAACGCGTTCAAACTTAAAACTAACTTAATCGTAAAAATTCTGTTGCAGATGATTGCTGGCGAATACCTTCACTCGAGGTACTGCAATTCGGAATCGACGAAGATATTATGCGGCTACAATATACCACCATGGATATGGAACGCATACGACAAGGTGGGTTTCGAAGAAATGTTGTTCTAGTTTACGAGAAAACAGATTAAGCCCTTGCGCTCTCCCTGCTTCTTTCGGCTTTGGTTTCGAAAGAACGATGATCCTAAAAAAGCATCACGGAAGCAGAAAAAACTTGTGACTACGGTGAACAGAACATTTCACCACCCGCTCTTAACACTCCCTTCCCTTTATATGAGTTTGCTAGCAGATATATGAAACACGCGCTTCCTGTCAATATTTAAAGCGCACTTTTTGTTTACTTTATATAAATATGTTAGAAGTGTCAACAATTTGGATGAAGGCTTGATCTGATTTTTATTGAGCCTGGAATAAAATTGATTTGAATGCGATAATGATATTTAATCTCGATTCAAAGGTAAAGTTTTCATTAATTGTATAGGAATGTTTCGTTTGAGGGAAATAAGTACAGTTAATTAAATGGTGTCCGTCCGTCTCGTAGGTAATATATTTAATCAATTTTATATTACTATAAACGTTGATTAATATAGTCTAGATTAATATAATAAGTGTGTTTTAAATTAACTAATATAATTCATTTATTCAATATTAAATTCAATATTTATTATACGTTTTAACTTTTTGAAATTCTACTACCCAGGTTAAGCATTTCTTTGGTAGATGATGCTCACTAATATTGTGTATCAATTAATGTTTATATTAAAAGGAATTAGAATGGGCAATTCTAACTTCAACATTGATTAAATATGTAAAATATATTATACGTCGGTACCTAAATATGTATGTGCTGGATAATTTTGTGAGCAACTGTACATTCTATTTTTCATTGTAATTAACAACACTGTTACAAGTACGACACACCACGAAAATAAATTGAGAATTGTTACAAAGACAATGCTGTATTACATACAATTAGTTCGAACAATAAATCTTCATAGTTCGTGGTCTGAGTAGGAACTCCCCTCTGTCGAACTATTTATCGTTGTTCGATTGGATCATCGACATCTGACAATTTAAATTTATGACTCTGTATAGGGTGATCCAAGGGGAAGTGCAGATACTTTGTCAGTGCATTCTAAAGCTAATTTGCAGAGCAGAATACTACCGACAGATTTCTGATAAATCAAAGAATAACGAACAACAGCTTCCACGTGGCTATCTATTACTATTAAAATCATTCATGGTGCAGTTTGGAAAAGGTGGTTCTTTGAAAAAGATAATATAAAAGAAATTTTTTTTGTAGAAGCCTCGATTTTGCATATATTTTGAAAATCGAATCTCGTGAAACTGCAGGTTCTTATGTAACATCTTATTTTAAATAAGTTATTTATCCTTTCCAAAATAATATTTAATTTTCGTACAATAATCAGTTAAATCACGTGTGAAAAATAATAAAATGATATCCTAACGGGCAAACAGGAATGATAAATGTGAATCCACAAGTTGCAAGAGATCATTGGCATATTAAGTTGAGAGATCAATGAAAGGGGTCAGACTATAAACTTAATTAGTGTTAATTGTTGTAGTACAGAGGGTTAGACAAGCCTTTCTTCGCAATATGGTTAGCTGCCAACGGAGTTATTCTTTCAAAAAATTCTACCATACCTTGCCATTCCATTAGAGCAATGATTGAATATATTCGAGTTCTCAAAAATTTATAAGAAAAAAATCTAGAGGCGATAAAATATCTTTTGATCATGGTAACCGTATTTTTCCTGAATATATATCCACGACTATATAGAAAGATAAATCTGTTGACTCCAGAAGAACTGCTAAATTATTCATAGAAAGTGGCTTGAGCAAACAAATATTTGAAAATCAAAATAAAAAATAATATTTGAAATGATGAATTGAATATTTGAATTACTTTATTATTTCTATTGTAAACATAACTTAGAAAGTGGACTTTGGTTTGTGTCAAGACCAAATGAATCATTTAAAAATTATTTCTTACTTCGGTTAACTGTTTCCAATAAAATAACATTGTATTCAAATAATGACCAAGCCTTAAAAGAAGTAATGCGAAAATAATATGAAAGGATCCAAGCTTGAAAATCATTATGTGTTCATAGATTAAGATTTTTAGGGTACACGTAAAAATGTTTGTAATTATTTGCTTGCTGCTTCAGGTCGGAATCTTCGGTTTCGGAGCTGCCACCACCGTTTTAATCACGGATATCGCGAAGTACACGATTGGCCGTTTGAGACCCCATTTCATGACTCTCTGCAGGCCTAACGTTAATTGCAGCCTAATCGAGAATCACCACAAATACATCGAGGATTACGTCTGCACTGAGAACACCTCAGCGAGGTTCCTGAAGGAAATCAGGTAAATACTCGTTCGAACTACTTGTTTAATAGATACAGTGCTGGAAACATTGATTGCATCGCTCTGAAGTTTTCGTAGTGCGCAGAATTGTCATAGCAATATGCGGAAATGATTCATATCCAACTTGTGATGACGTGTTTAATGTTCAAGTGACGCAATAAATATTTCCAGTGCTAAGTATCCCTTAAAAAGTTGAAAAAATTAAGATAAATAAATTCTTTTTTCCGAATCAAAATGAGCGATACTATTAAATGTGTAATATTAACTTTCTTCTCGCGAGACACTTGATTGTAGTTTCCCATATTTAAAAATGTAGCGTCATTTTGGGCAAAATATAGTTTTGTTTAAATTCTGAATGAAAATGAAAGTTCTCATACTGGTTGAACTTATCTCAATAAACTCTAGGTAAATTCGATTTATTTTTAACGGAAAGAGTATATTTTCAATTTTCTTTTTCTCATATTGTGATAAATAATTAAAAAATGGCGCGCTTTACTACGATGTACGATCTGTGCAGTTAGAATCGTCTGGGCATGTGATTCTTGAGGATCTCGTCGAAGGTCTTGGACCAAGAATTTTAAGGACAATAACCCCGTATCATATCTAGTATCTGAGATCGCAAAACGTTGAATCGCGTGACTGTAACAATCGCAGACGCGGTCGTGGAACGGGGGAATGTGAAATTATAGTTGATGGAAGGAGATGATTGCTTTCGGTGTGTTTTTTTGCTCGTTAATAGCTGGAACAGACAAAAGAACAACGATAGCTGGTTATCCAAATCCACATCCCTCTCACTTCCATTCCATTCTTCACGAGAAAACGAATTCCAAAAAATATCCCCCTTAACACACAAAAAATAAAAGTGTCCTAACTTAATGTACCCACGCCAAATCATCGTAAAAACACAAGTATAATATGTCCCAATTGAATTTTTATAAAATCCACCAAATTCAACCGTTCTCAAGTTATAAAATAAAAATGCCCCCCCCCCCCCCCATTCTTCATCAAACTATTACCCTATATTCACTATCCCATTTCGCTTAAACTGCCAATTATAATCACACAGATGCCAAATAAAATCTTCTGCCTATACCAAACAACACTGACAATGAGATTTAGCACAGGCGTAAATTAAAGCTTACGCATGCTTCGTTTACCAAGAAATTTACCACTGGACCTAGACCACTAAATTTACGAAAAATGTAGCTCCTCCAACTAGAAATTTTAACGTGATTCTCTTTCGTCATACGCGCTGGATACGTCACTGCTGCTCGGTACACAATTGCACCTTCAAAACTAAACAGACTCGAAGAACCTAACAATTTCCCATTCTTTTCCAAACCATTAATTTCGCACACAAGAATAATGCAACCTCGACAAGCCATCAAAAACGCCAACTACCAGCAACGAACACAAATCCACGACTCATTATTTAGAAAATAATAACGCACTCCCCTGCACATTTGTAAACGCCCGCAGAATCGCCACGAATTTATGAACACCCCGTACAACGCCACTCCCCTGCAAATCATCGTCCTATTCCATCTTGCTCAGAGGAATGGCCCCCGAGAAGCTGTGGCCGTCGATTCTCTTTCGCTGAGCGGTGCCCCGATGATCCTCGGGGCTCTCGATCGACCTAGACGTTATTTGCCCCGCACCCGTGCTTTATTCGCAACGGAATTTCCTTGCGTTTTTGCCGGGGCCGCGGCTCCGGGCCGGTTCCAACGGATACGAGCAAAAAGGGCAGCGAACGACAATGAGGAAAGGCCGTGCGCAGTGGCCATTCGCATGGACGGGGTTCGATCCGAATCGCGCGGCTCCCCCGGCAACAGGAAATACTATTACACGGACGAATTACCGTGAACACACCCCGGTCATTGTCACAGTGTAGCTCACGGTGCCCCACACCAACGGAGCCATTCGCGTTTCTCAACCCCTAACGTCGTTCAGCGCCGCCCAGCGCGTACACCCCATTGGCGATGTGCAGCGGCCGAAAACGGTCTCCTTCTCAATGTTTAGTGGCAGATCCTTGGCGATAATAGAAGCGGGGGGTGCGTGGGTCTTTTATTGAATCGAAACTAACGGGGGTAAATCACTGCATTTGTCAAAACACGTGGAGCTTGGAGTCGGGGCGATTTATTCGTCGAGGTAGGTGAATTTTGGGCCGCGGGGAAGTCGGGGAGAAAGTGGTCGAGATTCCGAAGTAGGAGTTATGAAGGTTTGTGGATTTAGGGGGATAATTATTAGGCTCGTTTTTGGATCATTGAAATGGGGGTAAATATTTGCTTTGACAAAATACGTACTTTGAGCTTGGAGTCTGGGTGATTTATTCATGGTGGTAGGTAAATTTTAAATGCTGGCAAAGTTTGAATAACGGTGTAGTTGGGGTGAAAGTGGTGGAGATTTCGAAGTAGGTTTAGTAGGCCTTGTGGGTAGTATTTACGGGATAATTATTAAGCTCGTTTTTGGATTTACCTTTTTTTTCTTTTTGGTGGTTTTAGAGATGCAGTCGAGTATTTGAATATCTGTGTTGAAAGGTATTGTGTGGTATTATGAAATTGAAATGTAAAAGTAGTGTTGAATACGAAATTGAATATAAAACTGAAAGGCAGTGTCATTGGAACTGTTAAATGAGAGAATACATTCAGTTGGCAAGTGCAAGAAAGATGAATAACCATAAAAAAAATCAAATTATTGAAGTAGTCGCGCAACTTGTGTGTATGTAATATTACAACACCTTGGAATTTTTTAAAACGTTGTGAACGATACAAAGAACGCAAGCAGAAATAGAGGTAACTAATTTCCACATCAATTTTCCGTGAAGCGGCACTAGTTCCAAGGCACGAGCGAGCATAAAATTCTATGGATAAAATATGAATGACAAACGCATCCCAGCATCGCTTCCCCAAAGAAGAAAAGCTGTCGCACAGCTGCTCCAAGCTGTCCCCTCAAGGCAAATTATTCTAACAAGCCAATTCACGGTGATCACACGCAACGCTAGATTCATTATCCATACTGATTTGTCGACGAATTAAAAGCTAATGGGATCGTGGAACACGATAAGGTCCTCGAAACGACGCAATTTCTGCTTCCGCTCGGCCTTAATTATGGGAATCGACCAGGCGAGGATTATTCGCGGTAGGGCCCGTAGATTATTATTTTCTTCGTTGTCCGCCGCCAAGGAGGAAGTAGCGTAGAGTGTTATCGCGCGTTGGTAGCAAAAAGAAGGGACTCTCGGCCGGTAGCTCATTTGATGTGCACGCAGTCCGGCGTATCGCGGGTCATCCGCCCTTCGCTTGATGCAGGGACAGTTTTATGTATAGAAAGATTTGAGGAATTGGACGATAAAAGCTGACAGAGAATTCATTCATACGTCCCACCCTCTGACTCTCTGGCTCGTGAAAGAGGGGCCTCGTAGAAGAGCAGCCTTTCCCAATCTTCGGGACTCCGTTCGTTTCAACGGTAACCCCTTCAATCGCGACTTCTGCGAATCGCTCTCTTTGGTTTTTGGTCGAGACTACGGTTTTCAAAAGCCACGTATCTGTACTTTGTTTAATGCCCTTCTAAGGGTGATATTAGTCGTCGATGAAGATGGTATCTTGTTAATTAACACTGTCGAATACGTCGATTCATTTCATTGTATCCACGCAGGAAAGCAGAAGTAGGAATTGTTCATTACCTTCCTCGAAACCCAATTTTGCATCAACCAAAATTTCGTCCACGAAAGCAGCCGCACTCGAAACCAATTTCAAATTACGAACGTGGAATGGTTTCCTTGTTATTTTGCTGGCTTCGTTCCATACAGTGCTTCTTCGAACACTTTGAGTGGCAAAATTGTAATAGTTATTTCGACATCTTTTTGTTGAGGGAATTAAGATTGTGTCTAAGGTTCATTTTTTATTGAAATGGATTTGTTGATTATAACAGAGATAATAATTTACCCATATGAAAAATAGATTATAAAATTTCATGATAATTTTAGTTTCCTTTGGAAGTAAAATTTTCTTGACTATAATTTTGGATTCTCAGATTAATCCTCTTCTTTAATTTCTTACGATTATACGAAAGAATCTTTTGAAATTCTATACTTGGTCATCAGAAGGGCCATCAATTTTGATCAAAACGTTAAAAGAATCTTTATCACAACACTTTTTGATAATTATTCAGATGCTTAACGTTTGCACCATAAAGAAGCGATTTCTCGTTCTATCCACCTCATTATCTATAATCCATCAACGCTAAAAAGGGGGTGTCTGAAATTTCAAAATTACCCACAATTACATCCACACTTTCAATACCCAAAATTTTGCAAGACCACACAGTGCCCACTACTACGTAAAAATTCCACTCCACTCAACAAATCAAATCTAAATTTCTCACCAAAGACATTTCTCATCGCCAAATACTATCAAAAAACTAATGCCTCAAAAAATACCTCCCTCGAAACCGCAACCGATTAAGAAGTAACATTCCTCAACGGCCAGCTTCCCCGGGATAATTAACTAGTGTAAACAAAATTACGAACGCGTGGTGCGGCCATTAAATATTATAACTGGGCGAATGCTGCCGCGAAGGGTGAGTCAGGCGAAAAAGAAGAGCGAAAGATAAATACAAGGAGAGGGCAGATAATGTCCGATTAAAGGTGCAGTTTTTTTGATGGCCAATTACTCTTTCAGATAGAAGTCCTTAGTCCACTCCGCCTTCTTGCCCCACCCCCTTTCCACCCCCCGGTTTCAGTTGTGGTTCTCCCTTTTTTTTTCCACGGTGCGCCCAGTGGAGGATCCTCCGTCGAATCTTTACGATCCACGCTTCGGGCCACGCATCCGCCGATTGTAATCGCCACGGAACACGGGCTGGAATTAATCGCGATAAAATTAATAGGGTCCCATTATGGGGCGCGTGTATATTGATGACGATAGCGAGTTACGCCGTTGGAAAAAGGAGGAACTTTCGTAGGGACGATCGGCGGATGAGATTTATTTGACACGGTGCAATTTATAACGTTGATCGTTTCAGATTATCCTTCCCCTCCGGGCACTCGTCCTTCTCTGCCTACACCATGGTGTACCTGGCGGTAAGTTCCTCTTCTCTTTGCGCAAATTTATCGCTGCTTACTTAGTTTCATAATCGGCTTGCCCTTTTCTCTTCTGTCTCTGTGGCGAAAGTGAAGGGAATGGTGGGAGGAATCGCAGAGGGCTGCGATACTCACCTGTGTGAAGTAAAAATGTTATTCGTTTTTTAACGTCACGAGTAAAAATACCTAGTCCCGTTTTCCATTTCAAATTAATTCCGATGAGAGAGAGAGAGAGAGAGAGAGAGAGATTTTAATGCGCATAGATTGCATTATTATTCTTTGTTTTTTTTTCGTATGAGCTTGATGGTATGGAATTTTTGTTAATCTCTAGATTAATTTTATTATTTTTTATGATATTCATCTGTTTTAATGTACTTCTGTATTAACACTTCGATGGCCTCTGACACGATTCCGACCTATGTATTATTTTCTATGGGAATCACCGATGAAACTATACAATTTAATGGTTTCTATTGTATTTGCAACATGTTGCTTCGATGGTTTTTAAATACCAATGAATTGTTCTGATGTTTGGGAAAGATGGCTGTGTTTGCTTGAAAAGGTGCGGTCGTTAATGCGTTAAGGTGGGTATTCTTAATCGCCAGGTCAAAAACATCTATTTGCAATAGTTTTAAGCAGGTATTAGGAACATATCCCAAAAAGGATATTTTGAAAATCGGGTATAAATTCGATTCTCTCGAAGTAACATTTTCCCAAATAAATTGAGATATCAACAGGATATTTTAACAGCGCACGACACACATATTTCTCCAGGCATTGTACTAGAATCAACCGAAACTATGAAATATTACACTTCTTTGTTCAATTAACGAAAATCTACATTCCGAAAATATCAGTTTTTTGTGTTTTAAAGGACACCGTTTTGAAAGCGTTCGACTTACGAGGCTCATTCTAGTATCATACCTCGCCACGTTCGTACTAAACAATAGTTTCCTCGAAATGGAAGTGGAAGTGAGATTTTAAACAACGATTGTTTCACAGACAGCACCCATATTTTGAAAAGGCAAAGAATATCAAAGTACAGCAGCTATACTTTACAATCTTGTGCTGAAATTTCAATTTATTCGCACTAATGCCTTTCCCGCAAAAAAATCCATGAAAAACTTGTTCCTCTTCCGTTTGCAAGTGAGAATACCCCCTGAACTATTGCATTAGGTCATGCTATGCTATTTATTGGCTGCCATGCTTTCAACTGTATGTAATTGGTCGCGTTCCTTCAGCTGTACTTGCAGCTAAGACTGTCGTGGAAGGGTAGCAAGTTGCTGAAACACTTCCTGCAGCTGGTGTGCCTCCTTATGGCCTGGTTCACCGCTCTATCACGCGTGTCCGACTATAAGCATCATTGGAGCGATGTGCTGGCCGGCTCGACCCTTGGTACCATCGTGGCACTAGTCGTGGTGAGCATTATTCTCCTTAACTATCCCATTGTGCGATCGTAAATATGAAATGTGCTATGCGCCCAGTTCTCTGCCGCCCCTCTTTCGCTGTGCGCGACGATGGAAATCGATGAAAATAATATCACCGACACGGAGATTCGCGACACGAAATGAGATCTCAAACATTCATCTTCTACGTCTGATTTTCGTGAGCCGCGGCGCGACAAAGCGAATCGAGAAAATGAATAATAATTAATTAATTGTCGTTGCGCTTCGGTCATCAATTGTTTATAAACATTTTGCGATAAACCTCGGCAACAGTAAACGTACAGAAAGGGTTGAAAAACACTAGAGGAATACTTTTCGTGCTTAGAGAACAAGAGGATTTAAGTTGAACAGAGATTCTTTCGCAAGAAGCATTTGTTTCTTATATAAAACTCCTCTGAATCCATTGAATCAGGATTAATAAGACGACTCGTAGGCATATCCATAAAACTCCAGCAACCTCCACGCGTCTAATATATTTACTCCATTAACAGTATCCAGGATCTTTGGCCAGAAATGACGCGTTGACCCTAGCAAAGCGGACGCCGGATCCCTTCTGACCCACCCACTTACGCCACTTATCGTTTATTAATATTACTTCTATAAGAAGCTAAGAATTTCACGAATTTATAACACTGATGCACTGGAGGTCTAACAGAAAATCTTGTCCTGCAACGTGTTTAAGCGAAATTCTATAACGTGGGTCAAAATGGACCCCGGCGCCCGTCATCCAGTGGCCAGATAATGAAACATAATATAATGCAGCCTGGCTTTTAAATTTCCATCTGGATCCGACGCCGAATGTCGACAGTGCCTCGGAGCCGGCCGGGGCGTGGGAATCAAATGACTTGGAAACTTTTCGTAGGTGAACTGCGTGGCGGACCTGTTCAGAGAGCGGCGTCACTGCTTGGCGGAGGAGAAGCACCGGGCCGTCGACTACGAAACAGGGGGCGGCACACAGGTGAATAATGGCACTACTAATCGCAACTGTTGACCTAACGAGCTCGCTCTTCGCTTGCTGACCACGACAAGGCCGTGACTGTCTTCTAGCTGGCTCCGGGAAGCTAGCCCGATCACAAGGGGGAGCAAAACGCTGGGCGGCTGGGTACGCGGGCAAGTCTGCCCTAGCTCCTTCCCGAACTTTTCTAATCCGACAGCGAACTGCCTTATGCTGGGACCGTTCATCGCGTGGCACCATCACCAAGGCGCCGCTAGACGCTGCCAATTCCGCGCCTTTTATCGCCATCGTCATCGCCATCGCCCAGAGATCCCATGCATCAGACTCTGTGGAAAACAGCCCGGCGAGCCTGTCCCTTTAGAAACCTCGCGGTTGCTCGCGGGCAGGCTTCCTTAAACAATAACACCTCGAGTGGCGTCGGCGTTAAAGCGCGCCGAGGAGCTTGCAAACAGGGATGCCGGAAGGAGGGGAAAAGTGACCGGGGAAGGGGCTCGGTGTCGTAGTGGAGGGGGAACGGGTACAGCTATTGGAAGTTGGAGCTCAGCGACGGAGCAGGGAGTGGTAGAGGGGGAACAGGGGTTAGGTAAACGGATTACAGTAAACTCTCGCTATGGGATCGCGTTCAGGGCTGGCGGTGAACGCTTAACGCGTAGCGTCGACGATTCCGAGCTGTCGATGGCGCGAGAGAGAAAGACCAAGCAAGACAGGAACTCTCTCAACCGAATGATTCTAAGATGTGGTGGGAATAGCGACGAGCGCTTAACGCATAGTTGCGACGAGCCCATAGCGAAAATTCACTAAGACACACCATTAATTCTTGCATGCTGGGCACGAGCCCTCCGGGAGTGTATCCTTCCGGCAACCCTGCTTGCCAGCCGTAACTTGCAACCCTGTGTTTCCTAGAAAACAGCGAAGGTACTGCCTAGGTGTCCAGGAATGCTTCGTTGCCAGAGAGACAACGAAGAGTTTCTCGTTTCCTATAATCTTGCGCCACTCGAAGTGTTTAATCTTTTGTTCGGTGAAGAGGCTTCTGTGGTTGGTCCGAACGTTTTGTCACCTCTGGTGGTAGGAGTTCACGCAGCGGGGAGCGACGATTTGTTTTGTGCTGCCGTTGCTTCAGCTTTGGCGTTGTTTGGGCAAGCACGCGTCTACGTGGCCCTTTTTTTAATTTCGTCCAAATCTTGGTTGGTCTCCCTCGTGTCTGACTGTATTTTATAAAATACATCGCCGGAGGAGGGAGGGCGGGGGGGGGGGGAGGAGGAGTTTTTATCGAATAGCGCGCGAAGGGATTGAAACTTGCGATTACTTCTCAGAGAAGCATCCTTGCAAGCGATATTGTCTACGCGGAGACGTGTTTGTTGTTTCGGTGAAGATGTATTTATTTCTTGTTGAGCATTATTTATTTATACGCCAGGCCGTAAACAACGAACGATCGTCTCGTTGCCACAGAGTGGAGGGGTTCTGCTCGTTGTCTGCGAATCTATATATTTCGATTAAAACGAGGGAAGCCGGCGGCGGTATATTCGATTTATTCTTGTACTATATTTTATTAGAGATACACTTGTTGCTCTTTGGTGCTCTTCGTCCTGTTACTCGCGCCGGAATTGGTTAACCGGCGGCGTACACGTGTACGTTGAATGAGAAGTAGGACTCTTGTTTCGCGAAGATTTTGCAGTATAGAACGGAGCACGCGCGACGCAAATATTTGTTGCTTGCTGGACAAACGAGACACGTGTATTCTTAGGTTTACAGGTTCGTCATAAATCGTTGGGTGGGGTAGTTTGCTGATTGCAGCTTGCGGGTGTATTTGCACAATGTTATCACGAGGACATAATGCAGAGGGATGTCGGTAGAGAGAGAGAGAGAGAGAGAGAGAGAGAGAGAGAGAGAGATATCTCCTATGATACCGAGATTTATCCTTCTCTCAATCTCGCCTCGAGCGGTGTCACCGTTAATAAGAAACTTCCTAATGCAATAAGAACCCGACGGCTCGGGAGAACGTATAATACAAAGTATTACGTCGTTATTTAAGCAATTAGTAAGCTGTACGAAAATATGTAATCTTATTGGATTTGTAACTAGATTATAATACCATTTCGAAAACTGTATATATATATATTTCTAGGCTCCGAAAGTATAGATTCTCACATCTCGATTGATTTTCTATTAAACTTTTTACATAAGTGATACGGCGGGCGTACTAGGTGCGCGCGCTGTAATTCTAAAATCTATTTGATAGTATAGATGATATCTATATGATATACATGAAAAAAATATATATATACATACACGTGTATATATGGTGCTTGAAATGTTTGTAAAACATACGGCAGTGCTGTATTGTCAACTGGAAGTATTGTGTACCTGTACACCGTTGATAGATAAAACTGTGTACGTCTATATGTTAAGATAGAGATCTTTATTTATTTTATAAAGGATGTATCGTGTATTCGATTCGTTCACGAGGGGTGCCTAAGAGAGACCAGTAAGTGGTTTCTCACTTACTTCGGATCTGTTGGAATGCTCGGGAAAGAATCCTTCAAAGTAAAATTCACGTGTATACACGTCGAAGTAAAAAGTCTTGTGCCCAGTTAAGGGGGTAATAAATAATATACTACGAATTATATACCTGTCGATGGTTTACTGCAAAAATATTCTATGTCCATTTTTAGCGTTTTAGAGGAAAAACAGTTTGAAAAATGCAAGGGTAGGTATTTTATAATTAAAGAAATACACAATTTCACAAAGAGTGGATGTACAGTCATTATAATTTTATTACTCACTGTTAATGGCTGATTTAGTGAACTGTGAACGTTAACTACCTACTTCCTTCGCAATTACTCTGAGTAATCTGTGAGTAATTATTTGGCTTACATAAGGATGTTTACGTAACAGTTTTTTGGTCCTAATGTCATTGAAGAGGTGATTAAGGAATCCTTAAAATATTGGTCTCCGACGATGTTTCTGCGGGCACTGTTTGTTTTCCTAGCTTCCTTTCAACGGAGCAATAATCGTGAAATAAATATACGCTCACAAGATTTTTTACTTACAGTAACATTCCCGAATTAATGGAAGAATTATGCGTTACAATTTTCAGGCTCCTTTTGGACGCGTATCGGTACGTTTGTTACCGAATCGAAACGATATGTACTATTTTTCGTACGGAGCTGAGCTCGAAAAACATTTTGGGATTGAATGCCTTGTGAATTTTTTTTTTAATCGACCCATTTACAATTTGTTATTGTGTAGTATAGAGTATACTTAATAAAACAATTTCTTTGTTATCTGCATGGAGGGGTAGTTTTATGGCTGCGTTTTATGTAAAGCAAAGGTATTAACTTACACGTGAGTATCTTCTTGACCATTATATCTGTGCTTGTGGTTGCATTTTTTAATTTACATTTTCTAATTTAATGTGTCACAAGTGTGGGCTTATACTAATTTTATAATAACTTACCTAATTTCATTTTTGTTTCAATTAGGTGTATATATTTCCCTCATTTGTTTACCTCCTTTGTATAAATCTGAAATCGCACAGCATTTAAATATTTGTCCCTTGGAAGCATAGAAAAACTTTAAAAACTTATTTCCCTAAAAGTAGCTGTTCGTAGATAGCGCGAACAAGTTCAAATACAATTTCTAGAGAATTATAAAAATTAAATCATAGAATGAAGCAGGTTTCATTTTTCGTTCATATTTTTTTAACCTACCCTATCACAGTTCACCCTCTTTTTCATTTATTTAGATAAATATATTTTTAAATTCATTTTCGTAACAATTCCATTCGACTTTCGATCTCTTAATCAGTATCAGTAAAGAAATTATTACCCCCTTTAAGCGATTAAGAATACATCTGATTCTGCACACTGAGATACAGTTTAAAAAATAAACATAATTGATACAATGTATCAATCGAAATTTTCTTATCTGTACACATCCGAAACATTTTCTAAACATTCCTATTGTCCTATTTACAGTTTATTACTGCTGACTTTTAGTAAACCACTGGAAAGAAAATTTCTTGAATTTTATCAAGAAGTTTCATGGTAACGTAATCATGTATTCGATCAAGTGTATTAGTTCTTCGAATACTTGAGTGTACAATTAAATGGTCAACAAGATATTACCTTTCAATTACGCAATTAATAGAATTTAACTAATTTTGTAGTTAGATAATTTTTTTAATTCCTGAAGATAGAGAAGGCTAAGGCTTTATTTTGTATGTCATTCACATTTTATAGCCATCGGCGAGAAGAGAAGGTAGCGACTTATCACGATTAAGTGATCGAACCTTAAGTTATAGCGACACATATTGTATTTAGCAAATTCATCAGTTTCACTGGTACGATCAGATTAAAGAGGTGAAAGGGTTAATAATCGGTGTTAAAGGATTTCGTTTTTCTTCTAGGACAAGTCTTTTGGTATCTCTTCAAACAGAGGCGTTAACAGGGGGGTCACGATAACCGGCGCGGTAACGTTAATTAAAAAACAATTGTGACGTATGTATTTTGTAACTACTGATATTCTGGCTAAGTAAAAGAATGCAAAGAACCGTCTGTTAATAACAACTGTTTGCCGTGGGATGCCAGGAACGATTACTTGCGATCGAGATATAAGAAATCAACGAATGATTATCAGCTTCAGATATACTGGAATGCTTTTCCTTTATTCTAGGTATTCGCCGACGATACGATCGAATGTAATTTAAGAAGAAGCCAAGATAACGAGTGGCTAAGAATTTGGTAAAAAATTGTCAATTACACGGTACCCCGCTTATGTTTTATACAAGACGCGAAAAACATTGTTGCGAGAAATGAGAGCTAGTACAAGTTTGATTTATACACGGTGAATGGGTATTTTTCAAATTTCTTAATCATCTATTCAGGAACTCTGGACACTAAGAATTTTAAGTTCCTCTCGCAGAAAAATAATATTCGAGAGAAGCATTGAAGCCACCAAGTACTTAACTTCTAAACAACGATAATTATAACGTTAGTAACGTACATATGAATTCATTTACGTTCCCGAAAAGGTCGTTACACTGATTTGAAAAGCACCTTCATCAACGATCGGCATAGAAAAATTGCAGAATGCGAAAATCGAGCTCAAATGATATTGAAACGAAAAGAAGTTTCTGTTGGCAGGCCGTGACTGGGTTCAGTTTAGACCCGCACGCATCTTTCTTTCTTCTTCTGTTACTTAGGAACGTGATTCTCGATTTTCTCGAGTGATGATTTGTGGCTCTCAGACGCCAAGCCGATCAACTACACTTCCTGAAAATCTGTCAGCTTCAGTAGTTAAGCACACGATTAGTGCTTAACTCATCAATTTCCTATAGTTTTCATTTCGTGCAGTTGATCAGTTTGGCTTCTGAAGAACTCATTTCGAACTTTGGACATCGTTTTGAAAATCTAAATCTATATTCCCGACAGAAACGCGCCCTTTCTTCGTGATGCGTTGATTTAAGGGGTAGTTGCAGGTTTGACGCCTAAAAATGATACAATGTTTAGGAATTTTTTTTCGAATAACTATACAAGATATCTTGATTACAATTTCCCATTTTCATACTGTCATAAAAAAAAGTTATGCAATGTGACACCTGGTTCAATTGTCGGAAATCCAAAAGTCAAATGTTTTTTGTTAAAGTTTAAGCCTGAAACTGGGAGACCTCCCTAAAAATATTAGAGGCAAAAATTTCAACACCTATTTTCTTGGATTAAAAGCGAAAGAATCAATTAGGATCGCATGGCCTGCTTTGCTTCTCAACGATACAACTTCGACGATATTTCGAATTTCTTTATCAAATTTTCACTCGACACTCTTCAAGTGTCTTCGCTGTCGATTATAAAGAAAAATGATTTTTTTGAAACCTCGAACCCGCAAATACCGCTTAAGTCAGTCAACATGAGTTAAGGAGTTCGACGAGGCTGTTGCGAGCGTGGGTCGAGATAGACCCAGCCACGGTCGTCCGTGGATCGAACGATTTTTATGCGAGTTTTATTCATTGGAATTCGATGAAACGACAGAAATCAACGTTCCACGAATTGTCGAATGTTGCCGAGTAGCAATAAACGAGTAGGATTTTTTTTAAATGTATCGTGCATAATAAATACGTAATGTGCGTGATACGATAAAGTTCCGCAGCGTTTCGAATAATTGAACTTAACGAGAGACCGTCTAAAATCGTTTCTTTGAACCTAATACGTAGCAATATGAACGACGGTGGCCACTCTGAACGTGGACTTGGCCATTTATCATTCGTTCCTGCACATAACGAATGAACGCGAGTACTTTGTAAGTTCGACCACTGCGCCCTGCGTAACTGAGGCAGGGATGCACCTGATCTTCCTTCGTTGGGACACCTCCCTATGTATGCGGGAGGACGATTTAGATATCGATCTTATTCCTGCTGCCATTAATAACATTGATAAGTCTCCGGTTATAAATGGGGACCTGTTATCTTACGCGAGTAGGAATGCCAATGACAACGTCGAAAGTAATATACTGCGGCCACTGCACGATGCAAAGATTAGCCTTGTACGTGGAACTGTCTTGTATACGAAAGTCTTGAAATAAAACTTCTGTATATGTACGCTAAGGGTGACAATGGCATTAATCATTGTGTAATCATGTGTTGTCGACAGAGTCTACAAGTGTGCGGTGCACGGTACACGGCTAACGAGGAAAAATCGGTAACTCGAAAATTAAAAAAAAAAAAGAATCTGAAATTCCGGAACTAACTATTATGCGAACTTATGCGAAGAATTTCAAAGTCGATTTTCTCGAAAATGAAGCTCAATACCAAAAAATTTTATTCTTTTTTTTCTTCGATTTATTTCATTTTATAAGTCGAAAAGAAACAGTAACTTTCCTCTGGGAAACCTTTCTTCGGGGTCGAAACTTATATTTTTGGAAAGTATATTTTGTTGAATAGGGTTGAACGATAGCAATTTTGAGTTCAGTAATATTTTCGTTGAGTAGTTACGAGGCGCGAAAGGTTGCTATATTTTTAAAAATTAATAAAGGTATTTTGTGAAAATGCCTTTTTTTAGATTTTGGAAAATATTGTCTGTTTATATGTTATATACTTTAATACTGTGCTTATTTTTCCAATGTGAATTTAGAAAGACAGATGAGGTTGGGTCTGGGTTACACATTTCTGCGGCCGCCTCGCGTTGCGGATCTTATACGTCGAATTAAAATTTTTCTAAATATCCCTGACATCGAGTTCAAGCATTGCCTGTTTTTCTTTTTAGAAGAATTATCGCGTTACGGTAATATATGTACGATATTTAGTTGGTCACATTAAAGATTAGAAAATACTTCCAAATTTCGGAGTCTTTTTTGCTTAATAACTTTTCAACGCATAAATCCCTAAACTCAAAATTGATATTTTTGCATGTTATTGGATACGTGCTTTCGAGTAATATAAATTTACGGTGAAAAAAAGGTTTCCCAGAGGCAAAGTTTACCTTAACTATTTTTTGATTCGGTAATAAAAGGGTCCTGAGTGTGAATGCACCCCTTGAAAGAAATTTTGTTTTCCTATTATCGCGAAAATCTGCGAAACCGTGAAAGATATAACAAAAAGTTCATTTCTAAATTTTATGGCTTTCGATATCCTACAATATGGTGATAAAGATTTTTCGAAAAAAAAGTGGTGGGGATAAATGTTGAAAAAAATAATGTTTTTCGCAAATTCTTTATCGTCGCTTTGTAGGACATAAGGAAACCATAGAACTTCGAATTTAACTTATTTTTTATATCTTTTACAGTATCGTGGATATTTATTTATTTATTTATTTCCACATGAACGGGCCAATACCCATTTATAAACATGATATTCACAATAATCTGAAAACTTACCATTCTTTCGAGGGGTGTTTTCACCCTTAGGGCCATTTTATTCCCGAATCAAAGAATAGTTACGTCATTAGCATCACTTGAGCTACATTTCTGCAATGTCTCAGATTTTTTTGAATTTTCGAGTTGCCGAATTTCACTTGTAAGTATGTATATAAGGAGCTGTTAATGTTTAATTCGTTCATCCTGCCTTAAATCTTCGGCGTAATACCGATACCTTGCTAATTCCTATTGCTGCTACCGTTGCTACGTATACGATTTGCAATTTATAAGCTTGCTCGCTACTGTCGCTGAAGGCGAACGTCGTATATGTGTTCTGGATAAGTGTCGCCTACTTTACACTTCGAATTATACGTTTTAAATTTTATGGATTAAAGGCACCCGACGGGTAAGGATTATTAATAAACTTTCAATAGAATGACACGATATTTAAGACCGTATAGGAGTCTGCCATGAGTGAAAGGAATTTATTAAATATGAATCTGTAGTGTAGAATGTTAAACAATTTGCATTTTTAAAGGAGCTTTGAAATTGACACAGGAACTATTTAAATTTCAGAACGAATTAACGTCACTCCGAGGGAAAGTGGTGGTATCTTACGATGGAATTGAAAGAAATGCGGAGAACAGCCATTAAATGTTTGGCCTTTTAATTGCCATTAAAGAAGGATAGAATGTAAATACACGAAATTAATTTATTATATGTATACATACGACTTAATATTAATTTGTAACTTATTTAATATATTCATAAGTTTAATTGTGGGTTCACACGGAAAATTAATTTGCAAAAGAAATGCGCACTAAGGCGCCTAGTATTTAAAAAAGCGCGCCTTCGTAACCAGGTTTCTAATTTCCAATTATTTATGTAGGTACGTACATTTCGAAACCGAAGGCTTGCATCGCAGCATGATAAGAAACCTTCTAATCTCATTTTGCGTAGAAATTTTACTCATATTTATTCATAGATCCTCTATTTTATTAAAAAGCTATTCCCGTGTTTTTAAGATACAATCTGCAGGAAATGTTACGATACACCACGTATCTCTTTCTTCCTCCTCCTTTTATCAATTTCCTTTCCTGCGTAATTTATCCTTCTAGCCACTAAGCCTTACACACCAACGCCTCGCACTCTTCGTCACCCGAAAATTGCGAACAGCCATTAACTTTCGCTATTTCTCCTTTTCTGTTTCAAATATTCAAATGTACCCCCGCCACGATTACTAACCTAGTGGCGGCATCTGTTGGAGATTGCGGATACTTCTCCTGCCTTGGCCGAGCCCCCAGCTGGCATTTTAAACTAATGTTACCGTGTTACGTACAATGTACGATATATAATTTAATAAGAGTAGCTTTGCAGATGCATGATTCGCGAATGTAATACGACACTTAGTTCCTAATTTTTATACAGACACGTTTAGAGGAGAAATATTTTTGAGATTACATTTTACGCGACAGTTTCCCGGTCACTCGGTACTCCCAATTGTAAACATAACCTCAACGTGAGTGATGCTCGTTTTGCGTGGCTTTCAGAATACAAATCTGCTTGTATTACTCGGTGGTCTTTTACTGTGCCTTGTCTTTATGATACAAGTTAAACAGATTTACAATAACAATCAGAAGTACAGCAGATACTTGGGGTACAAAGAATATGTAAGGTTCGAAGGCGACGTAGATGTACGAGCTAGTGTTTGTCTGTTAATTGTAATTGTTACGCTTGTACGTTAGATGAATGAAATCACGACAGAGTTGAAGGCAGTAGAAAAATCTGCGAACAAATCCTCCACGTACGTTCGCCAGTTGAACGAGATGCTTTTGAAACATCGCGAAAGGGATGCCAAAAACACGTCTGTACCACGCGGAGCTTTCCCTTTATAAACTATTATGGCAAGTATAATTGGAATAAAGTCCATTACCTTTATCGAATACCCATGTCCATGTAAAATAAATTCTTCGTGCATATTCGTATGCAATAATTGTCTTTACAATACTCGAAAGACAAAGTTATTGCAATAATATACGAACTGGGCGTGTGGAACCCATTATGCGAGTTATACATTACATAAGGGCGCCAGCTGAACGGGAAGGTAAATAAATAATAAAGGAATCCAACTCCTACATAATCGAAACGTAAATGTAACTTTTTTTATACTCCGTAAAGTTAAAACCTACTGTCTTCCCTGGATTAGCGAGAAAGATTCAGGCCTGGGGAATTCTCCATAAACCGAGGCAGAAGAAGTACTGGGTACTTTATCTGGCCCAATAGTTTTGTTGCTCTCGGCAGTTAACGGGTGGTTTACCTGGGACCTCAGGCCCTCGCTCGCAGGGAGGAAGCAAAACTGTGGGGTGGGTGGGTCTTTCCCGATAATCTGGGTAAAACAGTAATTTAATAATCCAAGGAAGCCTTTTTTTCAATAGAAAACAAGTGTAAAAATTAGGGACCCTCGAATTGGGGGTGCCAAAAATTTTCTTCCAACCATCCTTGCTCCGGCCTTGTACTAGCTTATTAAAAAAGAATGGCAGAGGTGAAATTATATTTACTATGAAAAATCTTGAGTATCTTATATTTCTGTGTAGATACAATTTTATTTTAGAGTAAAAGCTTTGAAATGGCGTACAGCAAATTATTTCAATGGTTTATTTTATTTAAATGATTATAATACCATGCCCTGAGATTATTTCTACATCATTACACGTGTAAAAAATGATACAAAATATAATAAACTGAATAGCTACAGATATGTACTTTTTATACGCTTAACGAGTTATACATAGTTATTGCGCACGTAAATGTATCGCTGAGTATTGTATGCTCCTCAGTATTCTTTATTCTATCAACTCTTAAATAAAATTTTCGAGTGGCATACATTGGGGATTTGTAGCTCCGATACTTTCAAGAATACCACTGGGCGCACAAAGCCAAGGATCATTTGTTTCTTGCTGCCACGTAAATAATCTGTTTCTTAAATCGGTAAACAGTTCCTGAAAAAGAATCCGGTTACAATTTGACTTGGACTTTACTTTAACCAACAACATAAAAGCCTCTTGCATTCCCTTTACCTACCTTTGTAGACGGTTTAAAAGCAATATTATTTCTTTCTTCCGGATCATACTTTAAGTCGTACAATTCCCATTCAGGTCTTTCGTAATAACTTCTTAATGTTTTATACCATGGGAGTCGTTGATTGTTTCTTGTCCTATTTAAGAGATCCTACAAATGATCCGATAAGTTAATAACTGCTAACGCAACATAAATCCTATTTTATAAATATGAGTAACAAGCGGGGCCAACATATGATGTTTATTTTATGTGTTCGCAGATTACCTGGAAGGTCGGGGACACGTAAAAGTCCTGATCAATGGGAAATGGCATTTTGTAATTAATATTATGTATGAGCTTGTATCGTTTAGTTCTAACGGCGCGCATGGGGTAATACATAGTAACTTCATGATGCGTCTGACTGGCGAAAACAGCTGTGTCGTTTTCCATGGGCTCTACATACAGAAACGCACGAGAAAATAATGTCGCAGAGTTGTCTTTCCAGGGAAGATAGATAATTTATATCGATTTACCTTTAACTAGAAGCGGAAGAAGCGACTTTCCTGTTAAAGTTGGACGAGACACTTTGTTTGTATCGAACGGAGATTGATCCATATAGGGTATGTTAAACCAGTCTAGTAATGTTGGTACAATATCCAATAAAGATGTTAAACTATATGTCACGCTATTCTTTCTGTGGCTAGGGATCGGCGATCTGATCATCATAGGTTCTGCCAAACCTAACATTACAAAAAGATTACTCGCTCTTGTAGCTATTTCGAATACTAATTCAGAAATTTTCTTATCCTAGCGTCTGTGTACGTTATTTAAAAGTGTTTTCTGTAATACCTGGTTCGTACAAATTCGTTCGACCATTTGGAAATGGTATGCCGTTATCAGATGTGTAGATGACCAACGTGTTATCTTTAAAACCAGCATCTTCCAGTTCTTTTAGAACTAGACCGACACCTTTGAAATTTGAATTACTTGCTATTAACTTTTCAAGTAATGCTATCATTTAATTAGTACCTACTGCAGAAGTAACTATATTTTTCTGCGCATAAGAGTGTATGGAATGTTAGTCTATGTACCTTGATCCAAGCGAGAAATAGTCGTATATTGGGCAGAAATATCTCGCCTGGCTGCTTCTGTGTTTTGTACAAAGTAAGGAACCTTCACTTGATCCCACTGATAGTATATCGGTTGCCAATCGGGGATGTTACCCATACCGACGTCGCCGTTTCCAAATTTTTCACAAAAGTTCCCATATTCTGGATGAGAATGACCACATCGATGGGGATCGTGAAATGCGACGTACAAAAAGAAGGGCCTAGAAACGTACAAGTCCTTTCAGTCTTTTCTTACTCGTAACACTGTCCATGCAGGTTTTATTATAATTTGGCAAAAGTTTCGTGTAAACGGAGGAAGAATATTTTAGAACATAATAGATCCGTACTGTGTTTGATTTTGAGAGAGGAACTCTCTGACTAAAAGTTTGATTTTAGTGATGTTGCGGCCAACTTGAAGTATAGAATTATTTTCTTCGGTTTGCGAATAATCAAATGGGTACACATCGTTTGGCCCCACGTGCTTTTTGCCGATGATACCTGAAAGATGTTTTAAACGCGATTAATAAGTAGTTACGATTACTATTACGTTTCGAATATACCTGTTCGTATGTTGTGTCTCTTTAATATTTTCGGCAAGCTTTGAACGTTATCGAATGAATTAAAGTGATGGATTCCATGATGAAGACCGTACATTCCATTTTCATGGCTCGGTAACCCAGTAAGTAAAGCGGAGCGACTAAAATTTTCGAACAGTCATGAGAGCGATTAGGAACGATAGATCCGTGTCTTTTAAGGCACGCGACAAACTCGAACGAAAGCTATACCTAGGCGAGCAACTGCTGACCGAAGAGTACGCGTTGTTAAATAACAAACTCTCTTTTGCCAAGTTATCTAAATAAGGCGTTTGGCAGATCTTGTTTAAGTAGGATCGCATTTCAAATCCTCCATCGTCGGCTGCATGAAAAATCAGATTAAGTATAAACATACAAGAGTAAAATACAGTAAAATTTTATTTCTTGTGAATGAATATCACGATAATTTTCGAGCCTTGAAATTTGAAACAACTAGATAGCGACGAGTGTCGTTCATTTAATTATCATGAGATCGAAATTTTTGAATTTCTGTGATAAAGAAACAAAACTTCTTTTTTACCTAACAGTACGACGACATTTTTACGTGACTGAATGTTTGCATTTAAATTACGCAACTCTAATAAGATAAGGAAGATAAGGCAATATAATTGATTCAAACAGATTTTTTTCGACATTGCAAATTGGAAGAGACAGGAACAGAACGCACAGAGCCCGCCAAACTTGCCACGTATTAACTACGGCACCGTCTGTACATTCTTTTTTTATTTCTTTCACTCGTAACGCTCCATTCGTTTCGAGATCGCGACGAACGTAGAGAAAACGAAACTTTCGTTTGAATTGAATTTGAATGAAACGCCCAGTATAACATTAAATTCGGTTTTTTCTACTCGATATCGGTTATTTTTTACATAGGTTATATTCAATGCTGTCAGGGTTTGAATAGTGTTTAATTGAATTGTGAAATTCTGCTGAATCGTAAAAGTACGAGTTGCGGTACAATGCGTTCTTCGATTCGTCGATCTGGAAATAATAATTTCATAAGAAGCGGGAGTTTTTTCGAGAGATTCACGATCTGTCGGAAGGAATGGGGACGTTTTAGATGGAGGGGGATTGTTAATATAACGTAATGATGGGATGTTCCTTGCACGTGACTTATTCCAATGTATATTGCTCACTTACCGCTTACTGTGGTTTTTTTATCGATAAAAATAGTAATAAAGGTTTTTTGTATAAATTCTTAGTACGCATTTGTTGATGCTTCGTAGTAACTGTATATATATGTATTCCTGTATTATTTTATAGATGTATTTTCTATTGGGAGTTTAATATGAAAACTTATGTTTCAGATTAATTGGACAAACAAAACCAGTTTACTATGTCTAAGAAGATAATATGCTTGTTTGATGTTGATGGCACACTCACTGATCCTAGACAGGTAAATCTTGTGAAATATAAAGTCTCAAAAAGTTAGCGGGCTTGAAAATTTCTGTAATTTTACTGTTGGATGCAAGAACGGTCTTAGAACACCCAAGCCCTTTTTGCATAAAACGCATAATTAGATTCTCATTCATTGTATCTTTAAAATTGATAGAGTTATGGTAAATTTTGTGAATCGCATGTTTTCGGACAATCTATAACTACAATTTTTTCAATATTCTATATTTTTTCAAATATCATGCAAATATTAAATAAATAATATAAAATATTGTTAAAAAACAACATTGTTTTCTATATTTCTCTATTTTATGCAGGGGTGGATTTGGCGATTTGGCGCGCCTAAGTTAACGAGCGTCCGCTGCCCTTTCCGTCAAATATCACATATTTTAATTTAAAAGAGTTGGGACAATTTTAAAATTAATTTAATATTATAACTCGCATATGAGTTAGTGCTAATTTGCTAGATGAATAACAAGTGACAAAATTGAAAAAGTGTGTTCAACCATTTACAATCTCTTTCGCTCAAAATTTGCTGCAGCCTGCTTAGCCTATATACAAATCCGCCCCCGATTTTATGCACAATGAGAGATTATTACACAATTCCGATTGTAGTAATGCATCTACAAAGGACATACATAAAAATTTTAAATATTAATAGACACTTTTACGACAACTTCCCTATGTATAAGAAATATTCACCTTCGTAATGTTTAGAGATACTTTCCTCGACATTTACTTTTGACATTAAGGCTCTTCCTGCATGCAACAGTAGAATTATATAAAGTGTTATTGAATTTCTCCTTAGCCGATTAAGCAACATGTTGAGAAGTTTGTGCTGGAGACTGTTCGGAAGGAGTTTGATATAGCTGTAATTGGAGGATCAGATTTGGACAAGCTGAGAGAACAATTGGGCGGTGGAAGCATATTTGAGAAATATAAATACGTGTTTGCGGAGAATGGGATTGTTGGCTTTAAAGATGGTAAACAGTTGCCCACAGAAGTGAGTAATATAATTAGAAGATATTTCGGAATCCGTAGGCAAATGTAAATTTATCATTGATTTATTTTAAAATTATGTTTTCCTCGTAGACAATCCAAAGTGTTATTGGCGAAGAGGCTCTGCAAGATTTGATAAACTTTTGTTTGAAATACATATCTGAATTACATTTACCATTTAAAAGAGGAACTTTTATTGAATTTAGAACGGGTATGATTAACGTATCACCAGTTGGTCGTAATTGTACTCAGGAAGAGCGCATTCAGTTTTATGAATACGATATTGAGAATCAGATTCGTCAGAAATTTATTCAAGCTCTCAAGAAAGAATTCCCAGATCTTGCTTTAACGTATAGTATCGGTAAGTAACATTCCTTTTCGCGTTCACATTTGTGTATATTTATTTCATTTGATGTCTACTGAATGGGTATTCGATATTTATATCAACTGTATTCTAGCATTTTGTTTTTATACATTGACTCAGAGAATTGATTTCACTAACAGAAGTATTAAGGGGTCTTTCCAACTATAATTTCTTTTTAATCTTTGTTTTCGCTAAAATACGTTGGTGTAATATGCGCTGTAAAAAAAAAGAGGCGACTCGACTGCGCGGTCGATTTTGGAGGAACCATGTACTCTGAAACAAAAAACGAAGATTTGTAATCAGCACTTTTTTCGTTTGATGAAGAATTAACAGAATAGCGGACGTCCAAAGATGACACATCGAAATTAGTTAAATATTTTAATAATTTCGTGACTCAAAGAAGAGAAAAAACATCGAAAATGTGATTCTAGTTAAGGGCCATAGCGACAGTCATACTTATTACAAACCTCCGTCCTAGATACATGATTCCTCCAAAATCGACCGCGCAATCGCGGCGTGTTTTTTTATACATCGCATTCTCCATCCACCAGTTTTATGAAAAAAATCTGTATTCCAAAAATACGTATCAATAAATAGAAAAAACTTCAACCTAGTAAACGCATTCTTTTTGTGACGAAAAAAAGTTCCAAACAACGGTAATTCTTTAGAGCGTTACGTGGGAAGAGCCCTTAAATAAATTAACGGAAGAAAAAATATTAATTCCGTACTAATTACTAATTATTTCAATTTGTATAAAGGAGACAGCATTACATGCTTTTAATTTCAAACAACCTTGTTAATATTAACACATTCGCTATCGAGGGACTGTGAGCGTGGCGAATGTTATTCTTTAGATTACATTTTAATCGGGCAAATTTGCATTACTTTGCATGTAAAGGGGGTCAAATATCTTTCGACGTCTTTCCCGTTGGCTGGAACAAAACATACTGTCTAAGGTACATCCAAGGATACGACGAAATACATTTCTTTGGCGATAAGACAACGGAGGGTGGTAACGATTTTGAAATTTATGAAAGCGATATGACTATTGGCCACCGTGTAACTTGTCCAGAAGAAACAATCAATCAGCTGAATGTGCTTATGGCGCTCGTTAAAGAAGACAAAGAGAAAGAACAATTCACCGTTCCTATGCAGTGCGCATAATGCGTGAAATATTTAAGAGCGGAAATATTTAAATATTTTACTTAAGAGAAGTACTTTTAGATGTTATATATATTGAATCCATATTGTCTGTTGTACTGTCGAACATTCCATTTTTGATGTTTCAAATTATCATTGTCAAATAAAGAGTTTCTAACTGTTTGTAGATTCTTTAGCGTAATAAAAAGTTTGCTGAGCATAATTTTTTATTTTTATAAAAGTAGGGGCGTATTTTAAATTATTGGAATGGGGAGTCGATGCAACATCAGTTTGTCCTCCCAATGTAGTTTCATAGGAAGATTACTATCTATCATTCCGATATTATGTCGGCACTGATAAATTAGTACTTAAAATCTAGATAGACAGTGATCTATGGATTTCTGTGATAAAGTTTATGATAAAGAAATATATGTGCCGTGATAATGATAGTGGCGTAAGTCATGTATTTTTTGTTTCGAGATTAAAAAATATTTTTCCATTACTGAACAAAATGTTTCACGACATACATGCTCCTCTAATGTCAAATTTATCTATCACTGTGAAATTTTACGAGTGACTTGTAGGAAAATGCAGTTTTTAATCTTTCGAATGTCTCCCAAATTCTAAAAGTGCTCAAACGTAGTTTCTTGACCTTTACAGCTTAATAAAGTCAAACATTTTTTTCGAACAAAAGCAATTTCTAATTTCAGGTACTTGCCACTAACAACTTTATCATTTTTGGTAATGTATTTTTTACCACTATTTCTCTTATTTTTTCTCATATTATCCAGCAATAATTAAGTACATTTCGCGTTTTCTTCTTTTCTTGCCCCATATCCAAGGTTAATACATAATACAAAAATATGTAATTATAGTACTCATAAATATATAGGAAGGTCGTAAATGAAACATCCGAACACCGGCGGTCTTTCAGGCCCCGGCACCCAGGGCCGTGCGCTATTGTAGGAATGCCAGTAGGAATTGAGTCTCAAGCTACATGCCCGGAGCCCCTTATCTGCTCAAAGATCTGTCAATTCGTTCGTTTACACTCTCGAAACAAGTAAACATATTTCCTTTCTCACAAATTACTTACAGGGAACAATTGATTTACACCACTATCGAAATGAACGTAAAGCTGTCGCAACTCATTATGAATCATTGCTAACTTGATAGCTATTTTGCAACAAGTTCTTTCATAATTTCGAAATATAAATCAATATAACATGAAATACAAGAAATCTCAATTCCACGGTGTTTGGACTTACACCAATAATTTGCAGTAATTTTTTACGAACCAGGCAATAAATGTAACAGGTGCCATACAAATCCAAATTACAAATATAGTAATTTTATTTTCTCATATTTATATTATACATATAATGTATATAACAAAGTAACAAAATAGAATTTTGTTATTTATAAATTTAATATATATATATATATTAACAATAACAACATGAATATAAAACATCTATAGCTTCATGGAAGACAAGTGTGATGTACATTGTTTCTTTTTTTTGTTGCTTTTTTAAATTGAAGAATACTTGTATTCTTATTTAAACGCAAGTTCGGCTCAATTACCAAAAACAATTAAATTAAAGTTAGACGGTAATATAAGAATATAAAGTTAGTCGTATTACTTAAACATAATAGAAAACTGGTATGTTCTGTTTGTCAGTGTAAAAATGCGCGTTCCTGGTATGTCAATTGACCGTAACAAAATAAATCGTGCGTCGATCCTGCACGTTACACGCCTTGATAAACAGGGACGCGTTTCGTTACAAATGCCGTGAGCCCTTCAATTCTGTCTTTTGTGTCCACAATTTTGCCGTAACATTGGTTTTCGATTTCAAGACCATCTGTGATGGGTACCTCGATACCTGTTGATATTGCTACCTTCGCCACTCTAAGACATAATACAAAATAGAATATTAACGCCGTTTCTTGCATCATGTATTATTCAACAAATGAATTATGCATATCTAATACGATAATTTAGAAAACACCAATCATCAGTGACAAACATTTTCATTTAATATAATCTACAGAGTCAAACGATGACTCCGATCGTTTGAAGTTTTAAAGTATCACTAGCTACTGTTTCGCGTACCGAAGAGCGTTAGGTATTATTCAATACATACTTGACTCCGATCGGTCCATTAGGTAGAATTTCTCTGGCGATGGACAGAGCAGACTGGTAAGCAGCGTCGCCATCTTTATTTTGCGGAACGACTTCATTCACGAGGCCAATCTTCATAGCATCTTCGCCATTGAATATACGTCCTGTGTAAATTAGTTCCTTCGCTTTAGCAGGTCCGACTAGTCTTGGAAGTCGTTGCGTACCACCGGCCCCTGGTATAATAGCCAACTTCGTTTCGACCAGTCCCATTTTGGCTTCCGACACAGCCACCCTGATATCCGTGGCTAACGCTAGCTCCAATCCTCCACCTAGGGCTACGCCGTCTATCGCGGATATTACTGGAGTCGGAAGGGCCTCTATGTTAGACATGATACTCCTCAGCGAGCAAACGAACTTCGGAACCTCTGAATTATCCATCTTCAATCTCTCTCGTAAATCGGCACCGGCGCAGAATACTTTGGGAACCAAACTACGGATGATCAACACTCGTAGCTTCGTATCTGCCCTAACGGAAGAAATAGTATTGCTCAACTGATCGACTAAAGTTCTTCCGAATGCGTTGCAGGCAGCTGGACGGTTCAGTCCTATCACAGCGATGCCGTTGTCTTTTCCATCCAGATACTTGATCGTTACTTCCTTCGCATCGTACTTTGGATTCAGCATTACATTGGTAGACATTGCTCTGACCGCGTTGGTACAGAGGGAATGAAAAGTAGCGCTGAACCTGACGCTGCTTATTAGAGGGCTCATTGTATAAAGTTAATACACTGGCGATTTTGCTGAACTGTGTCCTGTAAAACAGCAACCAGTGACAATTGTCATTATTAAAAAGTTATAAAGAAATTAGAATTTCGACCGTATTTATAGAATATAAAAAAAAAAAACAAAGTGGTATCGGCGCATTTGTTCGGTCAATTAAAAAGTTCTATACAAGTCCGTATAATTTGCTGGTGTTATTTAAATTAGATGTACTTATACAATGCTTACTCTCAGATTATTTTTAACATTAAGAAGTATTCGATAACGTGTACAAGTAAAAGTATTAACAAATTAATTATTAGAAATAGTGTCGGTAATGTTTATGGATGACTTGCGCTCCCTTTTTCAATATCTCGGTGAATATCAAATAAAATAGTGTAACGTAAGCGGAGCTTGATAGAGAATTCGACACATTTAGGATCCAGTCGAATGTACTAGTCGCTAAATTATCAACTACTTACTGAAAAATATACACTAACAATGATACCCGTACTCTTCCCAAACTGTGGAGAGTGTCGACGAACGTCAGAGGCGGTTCCTTGGACTTTACGCACTGTTGCGTTTCGCCAATAACATCACAACACTATTTGCGTTGGGGGGGAGGAGGGAGAACCGACGGGGAAAGTTCAAATATAACGACGTAACCTCAACCCAACCTTCAGTACCTCCGCGACGGCTTCGCAAGGAGAACTGGTTACTTTAACGCTTCGCGGGCGAAATGCCTTTTATGTAGAATGCATTGGAATTGATATGTGTTCGTACGTCGTGTACCGTCCACTTGAAGATAAATTAAAAATACCAATTTAGCGATTAGCCGTAGTACGATTATGTTATCTCATAGCGATTAAGTTTATAAATCACAACGATGTAAGCTGAGGAAGTTATTAGAAAGTTGCCTATATTTATCAGTATAATTGTATGTCATTATCTAAATACATGTAGTGATGAATATGTATGTATTGTTTGAATAATCACATAGACGAGGTATGGAATGGACTTTACATTTTGTGCTTTTGTGGGAGTCGAGTCATACGAACTGAAATGCCGACTTCATGAAAACTCGGTGGCTTTGAGGCGCGCTCTACATTTCGGCACGGTGACTGACAGCTAATTCAAATCTGTCATCGAAGTCGATAAAGTTAGTAAAGGAAAATATAACGGAAAGTGGAGAAATGAAGATACACATATAGTCGAACGCTCGTCCTTCAAGAGTTCGTCGGGAAGGCCAGAAATGTTATTTTTGAAGCGCAATAAAGATTTGGAATCGGAATTAGAAAAAAGAATAACGATGCATTCACAATGTAAATTTGCCTGGTTTACGCGAACACTTATCATTTTCACCACCCGGTCCATACCGCGGATCCAGATCGATTTACATTTCCGTTGTTTTATAACAATTTTCACCATGTTTAGTTTCAATTCCCACCGCTAGTAGGATTGCAATCGAATTACACTCTGAATCGATAACGTTGCATGCGACACGAAAGTGGTAAGTGGACTTCTCTAGAGCCTCCGATCTGTGTGACAAAATTTTAGATACATTCGATGTACAGTCTATTCAATGCCCCGTTTGCGATATAAGCATTTCATCGCTCTTTTAATTTAAATTCATGTTGTATAAACATTTACAATTTGTACACACGTATATACATGTCTATAATTAACAGGCTGCTTCGTGCAAACTTCAAGGTACATAATATTAGGAGCTGTATTCATAGTCCAGTCTTATACTTAAGATCGTCTTAAGCATGTTCTTAAGATGCCCTCTAGATTCATAGGTTATGACTTAAGATAATTTTAAGGTCATGCCTTGATGAAGATCTTGTTCAAATAAGAAATCTTGTATGACGTCAAAGCGTGCAAATAAGACGGCGCCTTCATCTAAGACCAGTCGAATGAAGTCGGAAATCTTATTTGAAAATCACTATAGCGATATAACCGAGCCGAGCCGAGTACTTTTAAAAACTGAGGGGCTCGAAAGAACCGGCCAACTCAACAAAAAAAAAAACCGAGTAGTTGAGAAAGGACCGACTAGCTCGAATGTACTTCGAACAGACCGACTGTGTGAAATAGCTTGAAGCTTGAAGCTTGAATGTTTCGGCCAGTACGAGTGTTTCGAATATTTTTGGAAATATTTATCTACTGAAACGTAAATAATAGTTCTTAATAATGTAACTAATTAAAATGTAAACTGTAAATAAAAATATTCTGCAACTATTGAAAATTTAAATCAAGTTACAGATTAGTATTGCATACAGATTAATATTGTCTTACAATAATTGAATAAATAAATTAAATTAGAAAAATGAATCTATTTATTTAAGGCTTGAATATAGAAAGTGAAATTAGAGAACAATTAAAGAAAAAAGTAGGATGTCCGCACCGGATTATATTATTAACTAAAAAATGGTTGGAAGCACGAAAAAATTATATTTTAATATTATTTGAAGAAAATTTCGATAGGACTTACCATTTTTGAGAAAGTCTTTAAATCTAAACTATAGATAAATTTTAAACTTTAAGACCAGGTCGGCACCCTGTCCTCTTCTCTGATTGCAATACAATTTTTCAGGGACTATTTTTTTTTATCACATTGCACCATTCTAGGGGGTGAGAGCAAAGAAATACAAAAAAAAAATTCGAAACATATAAATAAGGGCCTTACTGTAGTATACGAGCAGAATAATTTTTCATCGTCACTGGGAACTGTCTATTGTTTTTACTATGTATTCCCGTGTTCGGTGTTTTTTTTTCTAAAAGAATACGAAATACGAATACGAGATAAGAAACGGCTAATGACGAGCACACGACTCACGAGTGAAATCATAATTCCATATTAACTTTTGCATGTTTATTCAATATTTTCGGAGGCATGTCTACTCTGTTTTCGACAATGTTCGGTTAACTATCAAAGGCTCCGATTGATTTGCCAAAAGAATACTGAAACTCCCACACAAAACAACACTTTCAATTACATCGCAAAGAAAGACAGTCATCGTGTTTGATTATTCTCCGTTTTCTCTTCCCCTTCACTCTTCACGGTCTCTTCCCTGTACTGGTAACTACTCTGAACTTTCCTTGGACCCAGCCGGCAACTTCGCTCGAAATCGTTGGACAATTTCTCAGGCTATAGATACGGTTAATCGTATCAGCTTCAACTTTGACGGGCAAACTATATAACGAAGTAATGGCACTAGCGCGGGAGGAGACAGGATATCGACCTATCACCTGTGACAACCCTTCATTTATGCACCTTATATTTCGGTTGCAAACTTCCCACGTTCATATCCCTCCATCAAAAATTGAAGCACGCTCGTCCCGCTGACTGAACACCTTCTGCCCTGTCATCCGTATAAAACTAGGTGTATACTTGCGAGAGGACAGTTTCGCTAAAGCCTCTCGCGTTGCCCTCGGTGTAGACCGTGGGGTTTGCCAGCAAAAGATCCGGAAATATGAATAGTAAGATGAAAGCACGCCACGTATTCTACGATCATATTTGTTTCACGGCTAGAATCTCGTCGTAAACTCACTGTAACTGGGAAGGAATTTATTTGCGAAATAACATTGTCGCGCTGATATACCTAACGATGATGAAGCATAATTGTCACGTTGTTTCTCAGTCGTTATTTCATCAGATTCTCACGTATCTTCATTTATTATAGTAACGCTGCAATAATTTATCGTAATGTTCAAATGTAATTGAAAGCCTGATCGAATTCAGGGCATTCGGTGCTTCAGAGGAGAGAAAGGGGAGGAGGCGGCGCCTTCGACGTCACTCATTACAAATCACTGAAAAAGTACTTAGTAATTCTTGGGCAATACCCGTCTCAAACAGACTTCAAGAACAAATTCATCGTAATTGTGATGGTGGGCAGTATGGTAACTCTGGTGATACCGTCGGTAAGTGGAGGATTTCTATTTCGCTAATGTATGTTGCCGATGGAATATCCAAAAAACTAGACGTGCAAGTACCGTAAATTTGGGGGCATGTTTTTGGAACATTTTCCAATACAATATAAGAATTAATTTTTTTACATTTGCTTTAAGTATCCTATCCTAACATTGCACTTTTTTGTGAACGTAGTACAAGTGTCAAAATGCTTAAAATTTTTGTCCCTTTGCTTTTTTAATACATGTTAAATACCTGCCAGTGTTCATATATAAATAACAGTAAAAAGTTGAAGTTTTACCGCATCTGAACTTAGATTAACACTTAAAATTGTTTCTTTTTATATTCAACGCACTCTACTTTATATTTTTAAAATTTTTTTTAACCCTTTCGTTACAGCGTACATTTCCGCGAAAGTGCTTTTTTTCTAAATTTTTCTTTAAACTACCGGGGATGATGACTAAAGTCGGCGCTCGTAACGAATGGGTTAATTAACATTTTTAAATCTGGTTTAGGTGTCCTATTATAACGTTGCATCGTTTGTGATTGTTCTCCAAGTGTGAAAATGCATAAAAAATTGTCCCTTTTCCTTTTTAATAGTTGTTAAGTGGGTGCCAATATTACCTCGTACTGTCAATTTTCCCCCAGTTTATGGTAAATAGTAATCGCAATAATGTTGTCGCGCGACGGTTGTCTGTGATTCGGTAGGTATTGCAATTCTATGTATCAATATGCGAGAAGAATTTGGACGGAGCCATCGAGACTCTACCACATTTGGTTACGCTCTGTATCGCTCTCATCAAATTATTAAGCATGCATTTCAACCGAGAAAACGTACGTACAATTTACTTTCTCTACTAATTAACAGACGATCGTTAAATTCGCGGAACCATAGTAGTTTGAAATATTGCAGTTTAGAAAAGTATTTCTCACCGTGGAAAGTGATTGGAAAAATCCAGTGTTCACCAAGGACATGAATGTATTAGAGGAAATTACCGGGAAAGGAGTCCAAATCGCGAACGTGTACAGACGTGGGTACATTTCTCTGGTGGTTTTCGTAGTAAATATTTTTCGGACATATTTCGGGAACAGTCACTGCGTGTTACTTTTTAGGCGCTCTTTTATCATTTTTTGGATCATTCGTGACACTCCCACTGTGCAATCCAATGCTGGATATCATTATGCCGCTGAATGAAACTCGGGGACGGAAAGAGTTATTTAGTCTTTACTTCTTTGTGAACAACGATGACCATTTTTATACGATATACGTGCATTCAGTCTGGTGTGGCTTTGTTACTATGATAACTATAGTGACCGTGGATTCCTTAAATATGATCATCACTCATCACGCATCTGCGCTGTTCGCCATATGCGGGTAAATATCTATAACATTGGAATTTAAAGTACCACACTGTGTCAATGTATCATTCATTTTATACCTACATATAGATGAACAGAGAAGACTAGGGATTGTCAATTTATCAACTTTTTTAATTACCGGTAATTCGGTAAAACATTCAATCAAAAGCGGCTCACCGGTAATTCAGCCGTATTTCTTTGAAGTATTGAAAAATATAAGAGTACATATATATTATAAAGAAAATCATTTTGTTTTAAATCTAATCGAGCATTTTAAAAAAATATATGCAAATAATACTATTCTGAACATAATATATAAAATAATATACACAAAATACATAATATTATCAAACTTGTTAAATATGGATCTTCACCACGACAAACAATGAAAAGAATCTTAACTTACTTACATAATTAAATACTTTTTATTTATCAAGTCTTTTTAAAATATAAGCACGCAAAAAACATAGTTTGTTTAAACTTTGGTCTCCTAATTTTTTCACAAAATAATCCAGCCGCGGAAAAAGCTCACAGATTCTACACTTGTTGGTGGGGTAGTCGCTTGGAAATCATATGCCATTTGTATATATTTCCCCTCTGTTTTCTAATTTTTTTGATGACTTGATTCAGATTTTAAATTTTCTTTTAGATCAGAGTTGGTTCTTCGTGAGATACTTCGGTTTCCGTTTTTATTAGTAATTCAAGTTTTTCTTTCATTGATAACGTAGTAGATGTCAAAGAAATTATTAAGTCTTTCGATTCAAGTTTCTCTTTCATTGATAACGTAGTAGATGTCAAAGAAATTATTAAGTCATTCGATTCAAGTTTCTCTTTCAATGATAACGTAGTAGATGTCAAAGAAATTATTAAACCTATATAGATACACGCTATATTCTTATATGTAATTTATCGAATTACCGGTAAAAAGGTATTACAATTCCCAGAGAACACCGAGGCGCTTGAAACTTTCCCAAGTGTTCCCTCGACGCATTTACAATTTAGTACTCGACGTTTCATTCATCGCACATCGTTAACTTCGTTGCAATCGTTCCTTCAAAATGCAATCGATCGACCGTCATATTCATCAGTTTCGCAAAAACTACAGAAAACGTTTGTTCATTCGAGTAATTGTGATAAACGCAGATCTATGATTGAAAAAGCAACAGAATGTAACGATGTTGCTACAATGGGACGCGCCTCGACGGACGAAGGACTGCAAAGAATTAGGGAATGCGTGGTCGCCCACAATAAAGCCATCCAGTTTGTACTGCTTGAATAATACTAAACTGAAACGACCGAGAGGCAACGATCAATGCCGGCAGAATTCGATTAATCCGTTCGTGCCTTTCTGTTTCGAGATTCTTCGATTTCCTGGATGGAACGAACCGAATGACATTTCTGCTTCAAGTCGGATTTAACATGATCGGGACTAGCGTGACAGCTTTTCAAGTAAGAGACGATCGGCTGACGATGGAGACGCGCGAACTCACTGGCATTCTTCCTCGCAGGCGGTTATGCACCTGGATGACACGAAAGAAGCCGTCAGATACGCGATTTTCTTCGGCGGACAGAAATTTCATCTGTACTTCCTCAGTCTGCCCGGGCAAATACTCTCGGAATACAGCACAGGGGTGCTCGACCATATGTACGTTTTCAGTTGCATAACGGAGGAGAAGGGCGTAGTACTAACTAACTACGGCGATAATTATAATCGAACCAAGTGTAATTCCTGGAGGATCTTGTAATAGCTACGGCTCCAAATGGTACCGCACGTCAGCGAAAATGCAAAGAGTGATGAACATAATGCAACTGAGGGCTAGCAAACGCTGCCAGCTGACTGCAGGAGGATTGTACGAGATGAACATAGAGAATTTCGGAGCGGTATAAGATAATATAGAAATGATACGGCTGTTTAGATTTTTACAAGCCTGTGTCGTCGCGCCGTGATGTAAGTGGCAACTAATGGTAAATATACTTCAATTTTTAAGGCTGTTAAAACATGCATGTCGTATCTTACGATGTTACTCTCCATGAAGGAGTGAATCTTCGTTATCACTCTATACACTGATTTTGGCGAAGGAGCGTGTACGTACTATGCCTATTAACTGCAAGTACTTCACATGGAATGTTCAATTCGGAAAATGTTAATACCATAGTAGACATGTATATACGTATTTGCTATGTATACGAATAAAGTTATACTAAGTAGCCCCGCAGTGGGGTAAATTCATACATTTTAACTGTGTCCAAATAACATTTTTTCATTCTTTTTCTCTATGTATTTTCTCAAGTTTTCGCTTACTATATATTAAAGAGGAAGGACCAAAGTTTATTTCGGCATATTTTTTATCAAGTAATTAATTAAAATAAAAATGAAAAAAAATTGATAATTGAATAATTTATCAACTAGCCTTGGGCTCCCTATCTATTTCATGAAAACATTTTTTCACGTTTTTGGAGAAACGATGCGTTTGCGAGATGTAGTTCCTTTTAGACTTTTTCTTCTTCCAGCAAGTAGAATATGTTGATATAAAAAAAATTAAGAAAACCTTTTTATCCAATCTCTTTGCAATGGACAAAAACCCCGCCTTACAGTCGGCATTAGCGCCACAGATTAGATGAATCTATTTTTCCTACATTTTTTTAAATCTTTTCTTACTTGCCCGGCCGTCCCGTTGGTATTGGATCCGTCATTTTGAATTTTGAAAATCTGACAGCGGATTCGTAACCAGCGACCCAAAGAACCCCTACCCATGCGGTATATAACATTACAGGAACGTTGCAGCAATATTCCTATGTCCGTTCCGGCAATATTGCGGCAATAATCCTGCAACGTTTTAGCCAGTAGGGCCAAAATTGAAATAACGGAGCCAAGAATGTGTGCCCTGTTGTCCCTACTTCTAGCATTGAGTCTCTCCCGAGCCACGCGCCGGCCAACTGGCTCGCCTCACGCGCCTTCTTTAGAAAATCAGACAATAATTTAATCTAAATAATTATAAATTGAAATCATACTTCGCACAAAGCAGATGAATTATGTACGTGGTGACCACCCGGGTATTCCAACAAAAGTGATATAGCAAACTTGCCTCTTTACTCTCCTGGTTTCGGGTCTGGTGGAAAATAATTCATTTTGATACCATTCGTTGACTTATTTCTGCATCCTTCGGCAGAACAATCAGGCATCTGAAATCATGTTTCGAAGGGTCTAACTGGGTAAGCATAATGAAAAGTGCCCCCAAACCAAATTGAACTTGATGTACAGAAATCGATAGGTTCCTCAAAGAAAATTATTTCTGCCTAGTATCAACCTGATACCCCTACTAATAAGGTAGTTACGGGGTGAAACGTAATTGGCAGTCTAAGCTCAATTACTTTCGTTCTAGTGAATAGAAACTTATAAAAAAATATCAAAGACATTCTACCCATTAGTGGTCTACATGTTTCTGGATTTTTTCTTCAGAATTTTCAGTTGGAAAACCGAATTTTCAGAAGTTCAAAAAGATTAGAAACGTCGATTCCGTATTCAACACATCAAGGCACTACATTTATAATACTTATACACGGAATCAGTTAAAAATTTACCCTTAACAACAGGAATATGTTTTCAGATTAATTGCATTGATTCATTTAACACGTGTGAAAGTATTTAGAATTGCTTGTTGTTAAGTTACTTTGTTGTTAATTTAGAATTGCATATAACACCCATTTAATGAACAAAATACATGTATTCGTCGCACGAGTTGCCACTCCTTTGCGTACAGGAAGGTAGGAACTATAATTTGTCAAAATCAAAATTAAAATTTGTAAACATCCCACCCCCTCGAGAAATCGGAAAGAATTACACATTAAAAACCATACAAAGACGTTAAAACTGTAAAACTATAAATGCGGTGCCTTGATAATTCGAATGTGAAATCGGCATTTGTAATCTTTTTGAATTTTTGAAAAGTCGGTTTTGTAGCTGAAAATTCTGAAAAAAATTCAGAGACATGTACACCGGTGGGTAGAATGCCTCTGATTTTTTAAATAAGTTTCTATTCACTAGAACAAAAGTGATTGAGGTTCAACTGCAAATTACATTTCACCTGGTAACTACCCTAGTAAAGGTTGATATTTGGCAGAAATAGTTGCCTTTGAGATACCTATCAATGGCTGTACACCAAGTTCAATTTGGTTGGGAGGTACTTCTCACTATGCTTACCCGAGCAGACCCTTTAAATGCTGATTCTAAATGTCTTGCATGACGACTTCAAAATTTTTTAGTACACAACAAATATAAAGCACGATAAAATAAAAGCAAATAACAACGTACAGATTTAATTATGAAGATGTAGCCCGAACGTTAATATTATTTTAAAATTATAGTATAATCTATTGTTAAACTTTGCAAAAAAAAATTATATTTACTTTTCACGTTAGTTTCTACTCCGTTTTAATAGCCTTATAACAGGCTGTTTAACCACTATTAATAATAGCTACTGTTAATAATAATCCATATTACCAATATGGTGCATGGTATCACAGTAATAGACCATATTTACCTTGATTTCCTTAGTTTCGTTATTACGCACACTGTAATATATCGCAATTAATATCAGACTTCGTCCGCAAACAAATTTGAGAATGTGTAAATACACGTATATCTAAATATACTGATCTGTAAAATAAGAGCTGCGGGAAGCTCTCCTAAACATGGCAGAACCGATCAGCGGCGAGGAATAAATTTACCACACTGTCTAGACCCACTGTACAGTCCCAGGCGGCGTAGCGCCAACCAATGTAATGACTACCTTGACGAGTACGCTATATAATCAGATTAATGAAAGCACTAGTACGTGACGAGACAAGATATCGATTTATCACGTGTGACAACCGGTACTTTATACACCATATACTTCCAAGCATTCCATAAAAAATTGAAGCACAATCATCCGGTCCACTGAGAGCCTTTTTCCCCACTCTTTCCGTAGCTCGAACAGGGGAGTTTTGCTAAAACCTTTAACGTTGGTCTCGGTGTAGGTGTCGCCAGCAAAAGATCCTGAAACATGAATAGTAAGAAGAAACCATACCACCTCTACCTACTATAATCATACTTGTTTTACAGCTAGAATCTCGTAGCAAACTTACTCTAACTGGGAAGAAAGTGCGGTGTTCTTTATTTTTTTAAATTGATGCGCTGATAGGAACGAATGCAACGTCGAAACATAATTGTCACGTTATCTCTCAGTCGTTATTTCATCAGATTCCCGCGTATCTTCGTTTACTATATTAAGGCTGCAATAATTTATCCCAATTAATCGAAAGCCTAATCGAATTCAGGGCGTTCAGTGGTCCAGGGAAGAGGGCGTCGAGGAAGCGGCCTGTTCGGCATTTCTCATTACAAACCGCTGAAAAAGTACCTAGTATGTATAGGGCAATATCCGGGTCAAACGGACTTGAGCCACAAATGTATCGCAACTACCATGGTGTGCAGTTCCATAAGTCTCGTAATACCGACGGTAAGTGGAACATTTTCAAACTCGAAATTTAATGCTGTCGATTGATTATCGCAAAAGCAAAACTAACGAGCTCCGAATGTAAAAGTGAATAATAATAATCGGATAATATTGTCGCACGACCGTGGCCTGTGATTCGGTAGGTATTGCAATTCTATGTATCAATACGCGACAAGAATTTGGACGGAGCCATCGAGACTCTGCCACATTTGGTTACGATCTGTATCGCTCTCATCAAATTATTAAGCCTGCACTTTAACCGAGAAAACGTACGTACAATTTACTTTCTCTACTAATTAACAGACGATCGTTAAACGCGCGGTACCATAGTAGTTTGAAATATTGTAGTTTAGAAAAGTATTTCTCACTGTGGAAAAGGATTGGGGAAATCTCAAGTACACCAGGCACATGGATATATTAGTGGAGATTACCGGGAAAGGAGTAAAAATCGCGTACGTGTACAGATGTGGGTATTTTATTCTGGTGGCTTTCGCAGTAAACGTTTGTGAGAGAATATTTCGGGACCAGTTACTACGTGTTACTTTTCAGGTACCATGTTATCGTGTTTAGTATCATTCCTGGCACTCCCGCTGGTCAATCCAATGCTGGATATCATTATGCCGCTGAACGAAACACGAGAACGGCAAGAGTTATTTCATCTTCACTACTTTGTGAACAACAAAGAGCACTTTTACCCGATTTATGTGCATTCGCTGTGGTGTTCCACTGTCGCCATATGGATTACAGTGACCGTGGATTCCTTAAACATGATCATCACTCATCACGCGTCTGCGCTGTTCGCCATATGCGGGTGAACATAATATTAGATTTCAAGATTCAAGAATGGCAATGTGTTATGTTTATATTTTACTCGTACCGTAAAGTGGGGTGACTTTGCCCGCCCGGGGTGACACTGCCCACTTTTCGGAAAGGCTTTATTTTATTTTATTGTGAAGTAATCAGAACATTTAGTGTTTTGTAATTGATAGCAATAATTTCTCCAAGGTCAAACGAAAAAAGAAATTAGCGAATTCAATCATATGGTAATTTTTCAGTCAGAGTAAAAAAGTGGGCAATGTCACGCCGGCGGGCAAAGTCACCCCAGTTTACGGTATAACTGACCAGAGAAGACCGGGGTGAAATCGAAATGCAACGTCTCACGATCTTGAAACATTTCCAAGTGTTCTTTCAACACATTTAGAAATTTACTAATCGACGTTTCATACCTCGCGTGTCGTTAATTTCGTTGCAAGTGTTCCTTTAAAATGAAATCGATCCATCGCCATATTCATTACTTTCACAAAAGATACAGAATGTGTTTGTTCATTTGCCTAATTGTGATTAACGCAGATCTAAGATTGGCAAAGCAACAGAATGCAACGGCGTAGCTGAAATGGAGCGCGCCTCGACGGACGACGGACTTCAAGAAATTAGGGAATGCGTGGTCGCCCACAATGAAGCTATCCAGTTCGTACCGATTGAATAATACCTACTAAACTGAAACCACGAAAGACAGCGATCGACGCCACAGAATTCAATTAATCCGCTCGTTCGTTTCTGTTTCGAGATTCTTCGATTTCATGGATGCAACGAACCGAATCACCTACCTGCTTCAAGTCGGATCTACCATCGTCGGCATTAGTGTCACAGCTTTTCAAGTATAGTATCCGCAAAGATACAGCGAGATCGTAAAAGTAGTAGGGTGTGTGTGTTTCGAGAGTCGGAGCGAACGGATTGACAGATCTTTGGGCAGATATAAGGAGCTTGGTCCCCGCGGCTCAAGGCATCTGTACATTAGGGTGGTCCTCGTTTTTCAACTTTCGATCCTTTTCGTCTTACCCCCTAAAATACGAGACTCGGTGAGAAAATGATCTGTACAAAGTTTCAAAGTGATTGGACAACGGGAGCCGGTGGCGCATTTCAGTTGGAGTTTTGAAAAAATACTGATGTCTCAATATTTTTGCATTTTTACGAGAAGAAACCATTCAAATATCCATCGCCAACTTGTGCGCGACGTTTTGCTGCCGGGCGGCAGTGGCTTAAAGCTGTTCGAGTACAGTCCGCACTCGTTGTAAGCCCGACGAACGGGGCTGGCCGGCGGGCGTACAACGCATTGTGTACCGAATAATACAATATTAGTAAATAAAGATCGTGACATCCGCATTCTGCACCTGCGCAGAGGAGCTTACACGCTGCGTTATATTCAAATTGTAACAGATAAACGTCAAAGATTTCGTCTATATTTTTGATCTAAGAAATTGTAGTTTTATTAAAAAAAATATTCACTGATACTTCCAAAATAGCCGAACTCAATTATATTCGAGATTGAAAAGAAAAATCGCTATTGTTTCAAAACTTCAACTGAAATGAGCCACGTGCTCCAAGTGCCCGATCACTTTGAAACTTTGCACGTATCATTTTATCACCAAGCCTCGTATTTTAGGGCGGTAAGGCGAAAAGAATCGGAATTTGAAAAATAAGGACCACCCCAGTGTACATATATTCGGTACACTGAATCACTGTTGGCCCTAAAGAACGCTGCTGCTCATTTACGACCTCGCTATATCTTTGCGGATACCATAAGAGACGATTCACTCCGGCAATGTCGACCAGAGAACCAATGAACACGCTAACATTCTCTTTCCCAGACCGTTATGCACCTGGATAACGCGAAAGAAGCCATCAGATACGCCCTTTTCTTGGGTGGACAGAACTTTCATTTGTTCTTCCTCAGTTTGCCCGGGCAAGTACTCTCGGAATACAGCGCAAAAGTACTCGACCACATGTACGTTCTCAATTATCTAACAGAGAAGAGGGGCGCAGTATTTAATAAATACTTTAATAACTCCTAACAGCTACAACTCCAAATGGTACTGCGTGTCAGTGAAGATGCAAAGAATGATGCACATAATGCAAATAAGGGCCAGCAAACCGTGTCAGCTGACTGCAGGAGGATTGTACCAGATGAACATAGAGAATTTTGGAGCGGTATAAAAAAAAATATAGAAATAATACGGCTGCCTACAAGCCTGTGCCTCGTTTCGTGACGTAAGTGGCAACTAATGGTAAATATGCTTCGATTTTAAGGTCATTAAAACGTGCATATCGTATTTCACGATGTTACTCTCCACGAAGGAGTGACTCTTCGTTATTACTCTATAAAATAATTTCGGCCGAGGAGTGCGTGCCTACTATCTGCAATTACTTCGCGTGGTACTCAATCCAGAAAATGTTAATATCGTAGTAAGTTTGTATGTACAGCCTTGTTATGTACACGAGTAAAGTTATCATACAGTATCACTCTTGAACAATTATTTAATAGCGTTCCGCGTACGTATTTTAAGAATTTCATAATTACACAATTTTGTGCGATTTAAATAGAATTGATTGACTTCCTAATGCGGCTGTAAAAAGAAGCACACGAGGAAACTTAATAAAAAAATGATTAAAAAAAAATTGGAAATTGAATGGGAATGATTTTCTGAAAGATGCGAAACATAATTCAGAACTTTTACTTTTAGTAATGTTGATAAAAAACAATCGATATGACATCTGAGGAAGAGTGTAGGGAGTACACGCGATTACAGGGAGAAATATACTGTATTGGCATCGGGAATAGCAACGTGCAATCATGTCCGCTCTCGCACTCCCTACCTTGTCATTATACCGTCCAGTGTGTTTTAACGTTTAACGGACACGATAATTAAACGGAACCAGCTTATTTCCGACATTTCGCTCTTAAGGGGTAACACCACTCTAGAGGCAGAAAAAGAAGACCTAAATTCGACAATTTATTTTGTGAGTATGACAAACGGAATAGAATTTCTTTTCAGAGGGTTTATTTAACACATATTGAAGTACGAAAAACAATTTTTTTTTATTGCCATTTTCATGCAAAATGGCGGCAACAGAGCCCGTCGTCGAAAAAAGCTTTTTTGAAAACGCCGCCACGGGAGGATGTCTTTCTCGGCAAGTATGAGTCCTGGAACCAAAAATAAAAAAAAACTTATAATCCATATACAATTGGCTTTGGAAGTACGTAGCCGTTTTTTGATCGAACGTAAACTTTTTTTTTTATAAAGAATTTAATGCTCATTTTTAGGGCAAAGAATCCATTGATTTCTTAAAAAGTGCACCACTTCCACAAAAATTGATTAAAAAAAATAATCCTACGTACTTCCAAAGCCAATTGTATATAGATTATAAATTTGTTTTATTTTTGCTTCCAGGACTCGTACATGTCGAGAAATCCGTCCTCCCGTGGCGGCGTTTTCAAAAAAACTTTTTTCGACGACGGGCTCTTTTGCCGCCATTTTGCATGAAAATGGCAATAAAAAAAAATGTTTTTCGTACTTCGATATGTGTTAAATAAACCCTCTGAAAAGAAATTCTATTCCGTTTGTCATACTCACAAAATAAATTGTCAAATTTAGGTCTTCTTTTTCTGCCTCTAGAGTGGTGTTACCCCTTAATAATTGAACATTCTTCTAGGCAGTGTACACGAATAATTTAATACGTTTAGCGTCGGCATATTTAAGTATATAGGGTGATTATCTCGTTAGAGTCCAGTGGTCGGGAGGCGAGAAAATCTGGCTAGAAGATGAAGGGGACCTTTTATATGTACAAAATTAGTATACTATTAAGTTAAAGAAATTCTTATATTCGACTAGAATATTTGACAATTGCAGCCATTGGCTCTGTTCTCACCGATTACCAGGTCTCACCACGAGGAGGTTGCTGCGCTTGGAGACCCGTAGAGAGATAGAAGGAATCAAAGTTCCGTCGATCTCCCTGTACATGAAAACCTTAGCCTACTAAACCAAAGAGATGGATGGAAACAAAGTTCTATCGATCCCTTCGGTTTAGATATAGAATCTAGGAAACTGCCAAGCAATCACTCGATTGAAATAAATTCAGCAAGGAAGGAAAGACTACGGGTGAGCATGAAAAGAGTATTGGATGGCGCAGTTCCTACCACCCTAGTGTCCGAGTCGAAAGGGAAAAGCGCTCGGCGTCTCGCAGACGATTCCTGTTGCTCGGATGCGACTCGTCAGGAGCAACACTAGGTGTGACCTGACTCAAGCCGTCTAACACGGAGACTGGGAATCGAACCGAGTGACTTACGCAGGCAGTGTACCGAAAGGTACACCCCCTACGCCCGAAACTTTTCCTTTTCGACAAGAACACCAAGGGACGAAACTGATCCACCTGTACCGATTCCATGGTCAGTCGCTTGCTTCCGGAAACGGAAGCAGCGGCGACCTCGTCATCAGAGATGTGGAGCCAACAAAAGAGCAACAAAGCTAGTTATTCAGTGACTACTTGGCAATTTTACATGGGGCCTTAAATACTTCATGCTATAATAACTTAGCCTAGGCTTCCTTAGATGTCTTCTGTCACTATCACTTTTCACTATCACGTTTCACTGTTATTTTTCACACTCACTTTTATTTTTAATTATATTATTTTAATAAGTTCTTTCGCCGCGAAAGGCTGAACCTGGAAAGCTGAAACAATTAACTATGTTATATTAGTAATAGTGAGACCAACATGGAAGGAAATTAAATAAACATAATAAAATACAGGACACGAAATAAAATAAATCATGCAAATCCATAGACGAAATACATGAAATAGAAGAAATTACGTAAAACCATCGGCGAAATACCTATCTGAAACAGAATAAAATTCTAATTAGTTGCCGAGACCGAACCAAACTCACAGAAGGTAAGTTTGGCTCGATCTGGGCCCTTAAGCTAGATCGTAGGCTTTAGCTTGATTCCGTTTCGCAAGTCGCAATGCTTGGGAAACGTTACCAAGGAGCCAGGCACACCGACGCGGAGGTACCTACGAAAGTGACCCATATCTACGAAATATTTCTGGTCCATGTTCGACCAATGCTTTGTGCACTTTGAAAAATTTGGAAAAATTCTTACAACTAAAGCTAATATTATATCTAATTAGAATATTTGACAATCACAGCTATCGGCTCGGTGGTCCCCACCGATTACCAGGTCTCACCGCGAGGAGGTTGCTGCGCTTGGAGACCCGTAGGGAGATAGATGGAATCAAAGTTCCGTCGATCTCCCTGTACATGAAACCCTTAGCCTACTAAACCAAAGAGATGGATGGAAACAAAGTTCCATCGATCCCTTCGATTTAGATATCGAATCTAGGGAACTGCCAAGCAATCACTCGATTGAAATAAATTCAGCAAGGAAGGAAAGACTACGGGTGAGCATGAAAAGAGTATTGGATGGCGCAGTTCCTACCACCCTAGTGTCCGAGTCGAAAGGGAAAAGCGCTCGGCGTCTCGCAGACGATTCCTGTTGCACCGACTCATGCGACTCGTCAGGAGCAACACTAGGTGTGACCTGACTCAAGCCGTCTTACGCGGAGATTGGGCAATCGGACCAGGAGACTTACGCAGGCAGTGTACCAAAAGGTACACCCCCTACGCCCGAAACTTTTCCCTTTCGACAAGAACACCAGGGGATGAAACTGATCCACCCATACCAATTCCATGGTCAGTTGCTTGCTTCCGAAGACGGAAGCAGTGGCGACCTCCTCATCGGAGATGAGGAGCCAGCAAACGAGCAACAAAGCTAATAAAATTCTGTGACTACTTGGCAATTTTACATGGGGCCTTAAATACTTCATGCTACAATAAATTAACCTAGGCTTCTTTAGATGTCTTCTTCCACTACCACTGTTCACTATCACTTTTCACTATTTTGTTTTAAATATATTATTTTATGAATCTCCTTCCCCGCGAGACCATGGACCTGGAATGCTGAAACAAGCAACTACATTATGTTAGTAATAGTCTGGTGGGCTTCAGAGGAAACTAAGAACATACTTATTCGGTTGGTGCCGATCGAGATGATTTGAAATGTCAGAAGAGCACGCAAGAGCATGCAGAATCATCGCCGAGATACCTACATGAAGAAGAACAGGAAATATAAATCCATCGATGAGATTCGTGAGAGGGAACAAATCATGCACAACCATCAAAGGAATGCATCGAATAAATTAAATCATGTAAACCTATCGAAGAAATGCATAAAATAAAATATATCGTGTAAACCCATCGAAGAAATGCATAAAATAAAATATATCATGTAAACCCATGGAAGAAATGCATAAAATAAAATAAATCATATAAACACATCGCAGAAATGCATCGAATAAATTAAATCATTTAAACCCAGCGAAGAAGTATATGAAATAGGACAGATCATGCAATCCCGTCGAAGAAATACACGAAATGGAACGACTCATATTAAAAATCCACGAAGGAATGTATGAAATAGGACAGATAAAGAAAAACAATCGAAGAAATCAGTTAAAAAGGAAGAGTAATCGATTTTGGCCTTGGCAGAATAATAACATTTTAAATGGCTTTTAACGAACCCGAAAATTTCATCGGCACCAACCGAATAAGCTAACCTAGGGGAGGGGGCCGAGGGGGTGAAGGAACGACCAAGGTTTGGAACCCTGACCAGGTCCCCAGGAAGTCCAGGTTGTTCAGGTTGTCCAGTAGGTCCGAATGGTTCAGGGGGCTGAAGGGGTACAGGAAGATCCAGGGCTGAAACCCTGAACAGGTCCCCATGAAGTCCAGTAGGTCCAGTAGGTCCAGCAAGTCCAAATGGCTCAGCAGTTCCAGGGTCCCCGGAGGTCCTCCGGGCCCGGAGGACCGACGACGATTGAGTACATGGAGCTCCGTGAGCTCCCTATATACACTTCGGGAAACCATGTCCCCCGATCAAAACAAGGTCGACGGTTGATTACAATTTGCGAAATCCAACGAATTCTTCGGCAAAAATGGATTTTCCGCTAAAATATCCATTCCAGTGGCTATTGCTATGACAAATAATGTTAACAACATTTGCACTAACCGGCCAGTATAAATTATTATTAACTATGATCGATACAACTCGAGATATCAAGCAATTAATAACATTTGGCCTTGGATTTGCAAATGATTTTCTACACCGAATGAATTCTCTTTTATTCTCAATGTTTAATCGTTCGATAAATTAATGTTAATGCTTATACATATCGCATAGTATTATTTATAATATATAAATACATATTAGTTGAACTTGGTGTAAATGAATAGTTGGAGGAATATTTGAGGAAAAATAAGTGACATATTTGTTTCTCCCCCTTAGTTACTAACATCGATGAAGTATTCAGTTTCTGAAAAAGTCGTCTAGGTAACGGGTATATCTCAGTGGAATCCTGTTAACACGTTGACTCCCCACGAAATCTAGAGGTGCTATTGGGAAACCAAGTGGAGGCGTGGCTTAGATATCAGCGCTGTGGTGGTAAGTTGGCAAACTATTGAAAGTAGGCCCGGATCCCATCAAACATTCCGAATAAGTATTTATTAATCGAAGAAGTAAAAATGTACTGTTCAAAAAAATTTAAAAACAATCGTTTTTCACAACATGTCCATATAAATACTGATAATCGTATGGACTTGGACGGATTTCGGCCTACTCGGAGTAGTTTAATTTTCTGTCACTAGTTGGCGTATCGACATTCTTGGTTTCCCAATACTCGACGCCGAAAATTTTTTGTTTATGAGCCCGTACACGCTCCGATCGCTCCGATCGGTGTAGTCAGGGTTAGACAAAATTTTATTTCGCAATGCGGGTTTGAAAAGTAACTCGATTTGCAGTTGCATCCATGCACCCCACGACACTTATGCGTCATGGAACTATCTGCGAGGCTTTTAAGAATTAGATTTTACTGTAAATTTCAATGTCGGCGATAAACTGATACTCGGGACAAATAGAATCCAATTATTATTACTTCACTAGAATGATTAAACAGCGCATTAGAAACTTGCAGAAATATCAGTAACAGCGTGAATTTTTAATACTTTTCGGCGTACGATACGCGAAAGGGATCTACTAAGTACACGCAAAGTACTAATAATCAATGCCATCTTGCAATTTACAGTAGAGGTGGAAAACTATCGATAGTGTTGACTATCGATATCATCGAATGTGATGAAAATTTAATAAAGTATATATGAAATATATATAAAATAAAATGAAATACAAAAATCAAATATAATATTTTAAAGCACATATATTTTATTAAATTTTCATCACATTCGATAATATCGATAGTCAACACTATCGATAGTTCTCCACCTCTAATTTATAGCTTACACTGGATTTGAAGAAATATCATTTTTCAGCGCCTTGATCCCCGAAATGGATTTTCGGAGAGAAATCCGCGTGAGTCGTTGGCAAGCCGAGCCAAAGCACAGTGTAGCAAAAGCCTGCCTTCAAACAAGTCACGCGTATAGAAGCACGCACACACCTTTCAGCATTTCAATACATTTCAGAGTAGTTGCTGAGTTGGACGCTGTTCACGAGCAGATGCCACTACATTCAGTCCTTAAATTATGGGTCGGTAACACAGTTTGGGTGGCGACGAAAACATCCATAAAGTGCTATCCTATATCATCGACAAAGTATAGGATAGACCTATCACGCAATGTAATTTTGTGTCACATGCTCGGGGGGCTCGCGAGCCCCCTTACCATTTTCGTGTCACACCCAACGTTATCGATTCAGTCTAAAATAAGATTACAATGCTACGAGTGGTAGGAATTAAAATTAAATCTTATCGGAAACATTTAAAATCTAAAACAGCCTGAACGTTACGACTACTTTCTAGAAACATGTTGTATAATTCCGTTTACTAATACATTTTGATAGAAGCATAATTTGCACTTATTTCCATAAATTTCGATCAGAAATATTATATGAATGCAACCGCGTAATAAACATTTGTACAGTCTCTTAGTTAGGTTATATTTTCTGTCACTTCGACGAGCGGATTTTCTGTAGCCTCGAAGTGACAGAAAATATACTTAACCTATATGCTACATGATAATTTCGTTCTTTTACGCTACATTTGTGAACTTTTTATTACTTAACATCCTTCCCAAATATTATTATTACGCTGCAACGGTATATTTATGAAGTCGATGAGCGTAATTATTCGTGGTTAAGAAATCGAAATTTCCATTCATAACGTCATTTTCTGAGTACATTTCATCGAAATAGTAAGTTTTAGCTTAATTTGTTTATGTTTGCTAAATTCATTTGTTTTATTAGTCTCAAATTGATTTTAGCATCAATTTTCATGTTTACAGATTTCTATGCTTGATGAGGTTTTGGCATCAATTTCATTTTCATTCGATTGTAACTAATTTTAGCTTCTATTCTTAAATTCACATCCATGTGCACGAAAAAAGGTCAGCACCGTTGGGAACGGTGCTCGAAAAGTGAGCACCATCGGCGACGGTGCCAGCCAGCACTAGGGAAGGGCGATTCTACCCGATTCTTCTAGAATCGATCGATTCTCTTTCTGAAGAATCGATTATTTTACCGATTATTCTAAGAATCGATTCTCGATAACTCGATTATTTTCTAATCAAGAATCGAGTAAAATCGACATCTTTTCTATCTCTGTTCCACGACGGAACGGACGTCCGTTGTAGATACGTTGTGATACGTATCTCAGCCGCTGCCCGCTTCTATTCGCCTCAATATCTTAACGATATTATCGATATATCAAAATATCGATAACATTTCGATATTGTCGACATTTATCGATAGTCACACCTCTACCTCAAAGTGACAGAAAATATAACCTATATGCTATACCCAATTTCATAAATATACCGTTGTAGCGTAACAATAATATTTTGAAAGGATGTTAAGTTATAAAAAGTTCACAAATGTAGCGTAAAAGAACGAAATAGCCAATAAACATTTATTGGCATGTAGCATATAGGTTATATTTTCTGTCTCTTCGAGGAGAGGACCACATAATAATCACGCGCATCCAGCCTGCGCATTTTCCCTAGCCTGGGCGACCGCATGAAAGGAGTACTTTCCCCACCCTACATCAGTGGTGGTTGGAACGATATTTTTGAGCCTGGGTACGCGGAAAATTGACTTGTGGTCCCAAGCGGGAGAAAAGTTATTTCATTAAATTCTTTATATTTAGTGGGATTATTACTAGCCAATATGGCCTGTAGCCATAATTAATTCTTTTATATTTCGAAGAACTGCAGTCTTTAAATGTTTAAATAATTACTTTAAGTCACCCTGGCATTTAATTGACTAACCTGCTAAGAAAACTATTAAAAATGTTATATTACGCGGCTAAATACATGCTTTTCTGACTTTCTTTCTTCCATAAAATATGGTAAGATCGGATTTTTCGAGTCGGTCTTATAAACGTTTTACATTTATGCTTGAGACAACGCAATACAGTATTTGCTCTAGTTCCTATCACTCTTCTAAATATGGAAACATAGGTATCAGGTTTACATAGGTTTCTACAATTGTTCAGAAGCTACCGACTCTTTATAAGAACATGTTGGTTGGCGCTTGGAAGGAATACAGGAGCATTAATATGCAGTATCCTCTAATGGAAAAATAATTTTTTAATATTTTTATCATTATACAAACATCTGTATTGTATGTCAGATTTTTCCACTAAAATGAAACCAATTACGACGCAGTATAGTATGAGGAAGGTAGGGCAAAAGATTGGTACAGAAAGAGGTAATATCATAACATATGTTTTTAAAGTCCAACAAATAATACGCTAGCGAACGTTCAGTAGATGTGCAGTCTTTTTCTCATCGATTGTTGAGGTCAAGGCCCCCGAAAAGTTCGTTTTTTTTTTAAAACAAAAATCGATGCGACTTGAAATGTCTCGCAAGAGTTGCAAGCAGAGCTCGCTAAATCCGGCGTTTGCTCTTAACGAATCTTTACCAGTTCGTACTACTTGTCAAGCCAAATATGCCAATAACACTTTTTGCAAGCAAATGGCTAAGACTTGACAGGATGTTAACAATTGAAATTGCACCGCCTCTAACGTTCTTAAGTATGTTTGGTGCATCGGTTGAGTGCTGACAAACGTGAAACAGACGCTGCGTTGATACTTTGTCTCGCTACGTCTTTCCACGCCTGATCGCTTATTTATACGAAAAAAATTATTCGTGCCACAGCTCGCTCGCGTGGCCAGGTAGCGATCAGTAGCCAAAGGTGGGAACGCGTGTTAGATGAAATCATCTATAGTATTGAAAAATGAAATTTTTATATTTTCTGTTTTATTTCCATCACGGTATTTGTAACATATTGTTTGAAATTTTCCAAATGAAAGGAAAGCCAAACACGACGCCCTTCCTACAGTTACTCCGATTGCGCATGAATCCGTTGCTTATACTTCCGCCTCCTCTTTGTCCTATAAAGTGATAATGTGAAAATTTATTTAAATAACTTACAATTTTGAATGCAAAGTATAGTTGGAAACTAGTAAGAACGGTATCTCAAGAATACATTTCTGCTTTGGCTGCATGTTTTTTGTTGATATAGGTACATTGAAAAAAAACAATTAAATCGTATGATAAAAAATTAGTTCAAAGAGTAAAACCAATGAAAAAGTTAAACCGTGCAATATGGACTTGAACTCACCCCAAGAAAACGATGTTAGAATTTGTTTAGAACTGATAAGCGTATCGAAGCCCAGCTATATTTCTCCGGATCACTATATAGATTACGATTATATAGATTACCATTTCGCCTTTGTTTTTGTAAAGGCGAGAAGGAAACGATATAAGCACTTTAGTTTTTGCGTAAACTTTAACAATATCTTCCTTCGCACCGGTGCGGCATATGGGTTTTTAAAAACTTTTTTCTCTTATTGAGTGGAGCATGTTGATGTAAAAAGAATTTAACATTAATTGTCAATGTCGTAACCAATTCTGCGGCAATTTTTTTACAAATGTCCACCGAACCAGAAGTGTAGATTCATTCCCGAAAGCAGTGATCATTAGATATTCTACAAAATGAACGAATAGAAACATTCGTATCTCACATATTTCTTGTAAATATTACAATACACTCATCTGTTCAGACCGTGACAGGGTATTTGCTAATACAGTCGAACCTCGATAACTCGAACCTCGACAACTCGAAAAGCTCTATAAGACGAAAATGTTCTTCATTCCATTCCGCTCCGTTGTAAACACCTCTACAACTCGAAATAAAATTTCCTTAACTCAAACTATATTTTGCATGTTAAATTATGTATTTCATCTCTACAACACGAATTTAGAAGATCTCTGACCTCTACAAGTCGAAGTGTACTTCTACATATGTATTACGAAATGTCGTACAAAGATTTCAAACTTTTGAGGGTAATGTTTTCTTTGCATTATTCACGATTAAAAATGCTATTGATTTACAATACACTAAAAGACTGGCACAAAGCAAAATCACAATTTTTTAATATGTAATAAAGAGTAATATTTTGAGCATAAAATGTGTCTTATAATTATTTTTATATATGTAGGTATATATGTAGTACATAAGTTGTAGGTATATTTGATTATAGGTATATAATAAACAATTGACCTTTAAAACTTGAATTTGTCTTGCTTCACAAGTCGAAAAATTAACAGTCGCACAAAGCGACTCTATAAGTCGAATTTTCGTTTGTTGAGCCTCTGTTATTCGAAAACTCGATAAGCCGAAACCTCTATAATTCGAAGATTTTTTCCCTTCCCTTGAAATTCGAGTTATCGAGGTTCGACTGTATGAAGTAACATGACAAAATATTTTTTGTACTATGATTAATTGCAGTGCTGGATTTACCCTTAGGTTAACAAGGCTGAAGCCTAGGGCCCCGTTTAGCGGGGGCCCCTCATTCTAAATATTTTCTTCGAAAAATTAGCATTTTTTTATATTATCTTTATTAACTTGTATCTTTAATGTTTATTTATGTTAATGTTATGTTTAGTTTTGATATTCCATGTTAATTTTGAAATTAAATTCTTATTTAGATTATACGAGTATTATGATAAAAAAATCAAATCAGCGTCATTTTATTTTTTACATTTAACCGAGGGCCCACCAAATATTTAGCCTAGGGCCGCTGAAAGGTAAATCCGGCTCTGATTAAATGTTAGGCCACTGTGATATCATTGCATAATAAATATGTGTGAAACAATGATAGTAAAAGAATTGTGCGGTTTCACTGTGTGAAGAATGATTTAAAGCAATGTAAGAATATGTTGAATTCCACGGCGGTGCTTCTCGCGTGTGAGTGCGCGTACGTGCGGCCGCGCGCTCAGCTGACATGGTTGACTGGGATTTAAAGTTTAAACCCCGTGCCCCAGAAGTTGGATCTCCAGAAAAGAGCGTTTGTTTGTTTCTTTCCTCGCAACGCGTTTCTTTTGTTCGGTGGGCGGCTATCGGCGATACCGTTCAACGATCATCAGTCGAAACAAAGTCAGTTTCCTACAAGCCGTTTTGAAGATTGGTACTCGGAGCAGTAGCCAAGTAAGTATTAAGTGAAACTTCTCTACGCTTTATCATTTGCATCATTTGCTTCTTTTCTTCATTCAGTAATTTGTATATTTATCAGTAATGCAGAATCGGGCTCATAAAACACATTATAAAAAATGTGTATATCCCAATTGCGATTTAGTAAACCGTAATGTTACTGACGGTACTACATTCCATTCATTCCCGGTAAATGACAATGATAGATGCATAACGTGGCTGGTTAACTGTGGCTTAGATGATTGGGTGGAAATGACTAACGCGGAATTGAGAAGAAAGTTTATATGTAGCCGGCATTTTTTGAAAAGTAGTTTTTACGTGTCCGGGCAATTACGGAAAGATGCCGTGCCTAAAATGTGTTTTAACGATACCGATAGCGACGTAAGTATGGAAATTGAAGCCAGTTCATCACCAGAAGAACGCAATAATTTGGAGGAACGGTTGATGGAAATGGAAAAACAGTTAAAGCAAGAGAAGAATAAATCTGATATTCTTCGCTTGCAAGTACGGGCGAAGTGCAGAGTAATCAATCGTTTAAAAGATAAACTTTCTTCGGGCAGTATAAATGATACATGCTTGAAGAAAGCGATCGCGAAAAAAGCTTCTGGGTTTATTTTAACTTTTATATTTTTACTATTATTTAAGTCCAAGAAACAAATTTATACCCGTAGAGAACAGCAGATTTGCATGACAATGCACTACACTTCGCCAGCTTTGTATAATAAGATGCGCGAAGTTTTCGGTTTTCATCTTCCGAGTCCAGTTACAATTATTCGGTGGTTCGGGAAAATAGATATCTGGCCTGGCATATGCCAACCTTTGTTTACCGCGCTCAAAATTAAAGCTGCGTATATGGAAGCCGCAGATCGTAATTGCGTACTCTTGTTTGATGAAATGGCAATCAAAAAATGTCTAGATTTCCATCCAACTAAACAAATCATTGAAGGTTTCGAAGACTTGGGATCATTGGGTAGAAATTTAGCGGTGGGTACACAGGTTCTTGTTTTTATGCTACGCGGGCTATTCACTAATTGGAAACAACCACTGGCTTTCTTTGTTTCAAAATCAGGAGTCAAGAGAGACGCTTTGTCTACAATTTTAGATGAGATTTTAGATGCTTTGCATGCAACTGGTTTAAAAGTCAGAGCAGTTGTTTCCGATCAGGGAAGCAGTAATCAGAGCATAGCAGACGACCGATCATCTGTAGAAAATCCGTGGTTTGAACGAAATGGCCAAAAAATTTATTTTTTGTTTGATTTTTTACATTTATTTAAAAGCATTAGAAACAATTTAATGAAGCATGATTTTTCAATTAATGGATCTATTGTTTCGTGGTCCAATGTAATATCTTTGTGGAATTTAGAAAAGGACAAAAATACTCGAGCAGCTTACAAATTGTCCGAGAAGCATGTAAGGCCAAATTCTTTCGATAAAATGAAATGTAAGCTAGCTCTCCAAGTTTTCAGCAAAAGGGTATCGTCTGCTCTGTTCACCGCTTCATTAACAGGTAGCATAAAAACAAAAACCGTTCAACACACGGCTAGTTTCTTTGAAACCTTAAATGATTTGTTTGATAATTTAAATAGTAGATCAGCCCGTGATCCCAACCCAAACAAGTGTGCTCTTTCGCGACTCTATGATAATGTTCAAAATAATTTAATTTCACAATTAAATGAAATGAACAATTGGTATACAGTAACTCCTAATGGTTTGAAAGCACCTCCATGTTTCTTGGGGTTACGTCAATCTATAAATGCCACTCTGCAACTGTGGAATGATTTAAGAGAAGAAGGTATTACATTTTTACTAACGTCGCGACTTAACACGGATCCAATAGAAAACTTCTTCTCTGTTCTGCGGATGCATGGTGGCACTCACAACCGTAATCCCTCAGTAAAAGCGGTGCGTCTTGCGATCAAAAAAAATATTTTACTAAGTTTAGATCATAGTTTAGATACTGGAAATTGCATGCGAGATTACGACGCACCGTTATTACCGGGAGATTCTATATCACAATGTGAACCAGCCACGTTGTCACCTGATGCTGCATTACATGATATTGAAGAGTACACCGATGATGATAGTATTAGTACAGATGTAGACATTGATATTAATATTGATGAACTATCAACATCGGTGTGCTCCTTAGAATCATGTGCGCTTGAATATTTTGCTGGGTACATTGCTAAAAAAAGCGTCGAAAAGTCGCGGTGTGATATATGTTATGCCACATTCATTGATAGTAATAGTAGCTTTTGTCGCAACGAGCAAATACTAATATCTTTTCGTGCATATATTGTTGCAGATAATGTTGATTTTGGACACCTTTGCGTTCCAACGCAACATTTTTCGTTTATTTTTCGTATAATATCTAAAGTTTTCGACGTTTATTATCCCGCGTTACGCAGCGAAGCATTCATATTGGACAAACTATTTTCGATTATTTCCCGTGTAGTGGAGGAAGAATATCCAAATTGGTTTACTCAAGATGAATGCGCTGCTCATCGTAGAGAAATGGTATATATAGCTTTAACGGTAAAAATACACAAAGATACAGTATGGCTCGGCGAACAATTAAGATGTGTGGGAGCATCATTAAGTAAAAACTATTCCAAATTATCGACATTAAAGCATGTTTGAAAACTTTGTCTTTTTTAACAAGTCCCTGCCCTACCTTTTTGCTGCTATCTTCATTCATGTTCATTCTGTATCTTTCACCTTATGCTTTTGCTGTATATTTTGGCTTATGCTGTATATTTTGGCTTGTGCATGATTTCGAGTATTTTCAGTGTTATATTATTCGGTGGAAGGCTTTATTTCTAAAAAATAAGGTATTCTTTTTCTTGTATTTTCCTTTTTTTCGGTGAACAGTTTGGATTTGTATTAACATTGAACATACTCTGGGATGGCGAAGACCTTCTTTCACGCCTTCGCGTGGCCCACCCCGTTAACTCTATTGCTTTATTTTTTGAAATTTGTATTAACATGACAGACTATAAAGCGATAGAGGAACTAAGATGAAAGAAAGGCAGAGCTCTTGTGGACATTGAGTTACAATAGTTGATAGAACTTTGGTAATGGTCTCAAGCTCCGTAAATATGATATATTAGGGTACATTGGTACTTGAATCCGTAGACGATATCAATCGATTTCAACTTTAAACAAATGATCATGTACTTAACAGCCTACGGTTCAAAGACCTTTGCTCCACACGTTACACCAGGTCTGTCTACAGTCCGGAATATACACACAGTGGCTCACAACACTCTTTAAAATCGCATAACATTTTTTAAAATTTGTCCAAACAACTTGAGTTATTTTAGAAGCTAGAAGGATTAGTTTGCCAAATGACGTGTTTCGACGTTTTGAGAAAAATTGCAATTGGCCGGAATAGCAAAAAATATAGTAAAGGTCGTTTTTCCACTTTTTTTCTAAGCCTGTAATGAAAATTCAAAAATCCCGTTTGTAGATTTAAGTAAGTTATATGCATGCCTAAAATTTCATCAAAATCGGTTAACGTTGCTCTGAGCTATAAATGCTTAAAGATCGCAGACTAAGATCGAACATCGCAAAATTCACGAAATTAGCGAAAAAAAATTGAAAAAAAAAACGACCTTTACTATATTTTTTGCTATTCCGGCCAATTGCAACTTTTCTCAAAACGACGAAACACGTCACTTGGCAAACTAATCCTTCTAGCTTCTCAAGAAAACTCAAGTCGTTCGGATCACTTTTAAAAATGTTATGTGATTTTAAAGAGTGTACGATTATGGCTGTGAACCACTGTACATACACTAGCTTTGCTACATACTCAGCTTCGCCCGGAATTTAAATTTTGATTTTCTAAGAAAAGAATTTTTTAATTTTTTTGTGAAAATAGTTACATTCATTTGGATTAGCCAGGCATAATGAGCGGAGGCACATTTTGTGTTACAAGAGTTTACCGTTCGAAAGTTTTTAGGCAACAGACAAATACACAAACATAAACTTTCTGCTTTATATATTAAAATACATTATATCGAAAAGTATGATAGTCTAAATGGATAACTATAACTAACACTATTAATATTGTTATTTAAAAGATTTCTTTCTAACACTTTTTACATTTTATTCTTTTTACAGCCTAGGATGTTATATAAGTAAGAAATTATGACCGTGAGAAGAAAAGGAGTTCACAAATATTATAGTTATTTTATTTTTGTTTTTTGTATAACACCTTTTAATAAATAAATACAAAGGGCATATTTCATATATAAAACAGTTCGTTTCTTTCACCACTATCTCATATGTACATACCTACTTGCTTGAATGACGTCGTGTTTGATTTTTCTATTATTAAAAAAATCTCACTAATTTGCCATAAATGCTCGAATAAAGACGAAAAATAAGCAGAGAATGTAAAGATTTCATCTTACAATTAGCTTAGCATGTGTACATACATGTTTTCCGCTTTTAGTTACTGATTACGACTTTTGCAGAATTTATAGAAAAAAGTGAAATCTGCTTCAATAGGTACGGGCATTTGAACATAGCTTGTCCGTGGGCCGACATCGACATGCAAAAATCAGGTGCACGGAGAACGCAAGAAGACAATGTAGCTATCATACTTTGTTGTCGCTGCCAGAATGATCGTTTGTCGCGTAAAGGACCTCCGTGCCGTTTCCCTCCAATTTTATCTCACTCACGAGTCGCGACGTCGTAAAACAGAACCTTTTTTTTACTTGTGCTTTAAAAAATACCATAACTTTTCTCATATGTACTCTAGGAATAATGAAAACAGACCTTAACGCAAGCGATACGCTCGGGTACTTAATCGTAGATGTTGTTTACAATTTTTAAATCCATACAATAGTTAATAAGAAAAGGGCCAATCAGTTTGTAACGAAACGTAGAGTTTTAACTACTAATCTACCGTTCCCAAGTAATAAATAAACTATTGCAAAATGTCCTAGGGTCCCGAAAACTACAAATATAAATTTTGCAAAAACGTTTGGATTCCTTGTTCTCAATGATTTATTCGTGTCGTACGATGAGCACCGTCTATTTAGATATGCGCGGAGTGCAGAGATTTGCAGGAATGTCAATAACAGCGTCAATTTTTAATATTTTTCGACATACGACACGCGAAAATGTTAATTAACTGTTCCACTACACGTAAAGTACTAACAATCAATGTTATCTTGCAATTTATAGCTTGTATAAGCTTTCAAGAAGAGCCATGTTTCGGCGAAATATAGTTTCCATATCACCGAAATACATTTTCGGAGAAAAATCCACGTCAATCCACGTGAGTCGCTGACAAACCGAGCCAAAGCATAGCGTAGCAAAAGTCTGCCCTCTATGTGAAACTCTCGCGCTAAACAAGTCACACGTATACAAGCACGCACACACCTTTCAGCATTTCAACACATTTCAGAGTAGTTCCGGAGTTGGACGCTGTTCATGAACAGAGGCCGCTAAATTCAGTCCTCAAATTATGGGTCGGTAACACAGTTCGGGTGGTGACACGAAGTCCCATAAGGTGATAGGTCTATTCTATACTTCGTCGATGCCTATATCTCGTCTGTGCATTTGCGAATAAGTAGCGACTATAAATACCGGTCTATGTTTCCCACACCCACCGCTCGATAAACGTAGAGGGCGCTCGAAATCCAATGGTCTTAAAGGGTCGGTATTTCAGGACGTGACAACGTGGTAGTCCATAAGGTGTGACTCTACACATCAAATCTAGAAGGGTTAAATTGGGTTTTAAATACGATAGGCTGTTTGTTGGTAAAGGAAATTCGTAAGAGTTAAATTAGTTTGGTTTCTGCTGTATAGATGCTGCCACATGTGCGTTCACGATGCACAGAATCCTTTCACGATCAAGGCTTTTTGAAAATGAAATGGTTCGAACAAATTTTCATTTCACCCTAAAATTAATAATAGAAGAAGATGATTAATAAGTAATCATTAGAGATCAATTTCTTTTGTTGCGAAGTATAAGGAAACATAATACTATTAATTTTGGATTAAAAAGTAATCTACACGTTCCTTACAATTAATATTATAAAGGAATTTATAAATTATCTCTTAACTCATTTATATATTGTTTACGTATATAAGTGTATTTAAATTTACATATTCTTTGTGTTCAATATAAACATATAATACATATATACGTATAATGTAAGTGTGAAGGATATAAATGAGGATGTAGCAAATAGTTTGTTTTCAACATTATATATTCAATGACATAAATGATACAGATTTTTTTACATTACAGAATGAAATATAAAACGAAATTAAATGGCTTAATATAATATTGGTATATAAATGATGATAGTGTAGCGATAAAATAGTAACACGATAGATAGGTATTCTGTTCTGCCTTCTAAATGTAAGCTCAATTGTCCCGTATTACATAACTGATACAGTTTACATGCAGTTTACATTGATACAATATCACGACATTGAACAGGTATCAGACTTTGCAGAGGATGTACAAAAACTATTATAAATAAATAAATAAATAAATAGATTCAACCTGTGCTGAATATTCTGGTTGGTCTAGAATGAAAACGCGCATTTTTTTAGTAGCTCGTACTTCCTTCTTTTCACAAAATATAGTAGTACCAATGAAATTCTAATTAAAATAAAGAAAGCACAAGCATCGTCTTAGCTATCAAGTTCCCGGCTTTATACCATTGAACGTGGTAGGTATTTCATTAAAATCAATGCCCATGGGATCAAACACGCGTTACTTCTGATTTACGAGTAATTCTGTCCAATACAGAAATTTCTGAAACACGATTCAGATGACTTTGAAGAAATCAGTTAATTGAAATCTCGAGGCTAAGTTAAGACACTGTTCCCCCCTGCCCGCTGAAATACTTAAGAAGCCAATCTTGGGCTTAGATGCCAAAATGCACAATCAATATTTTTATTACAATATTGATAATACTATATTATACAGTACTATAAGTGACTCGCCAACTAGCATCGTTAACTAATCCAATAAGCTACACTTTCCCAGATCCCAAGTCTACGCCTATATTTTTGACTCGTCGAGAATGAAAAGGACGCGCCATGAAATGGGAACCATTTGCGGCGACACTACTAATCGAGTTCAATTTTATGGCGCAGGCTGTGTGGCGGTTTCATTGGAGACCAACTTCGATGACGACGGGCATTTTATGCGGCGATTGCAATAGGCGGAGGTCGCAGCATCGACCTCGTGGCGGATGACAATTTTTCGGAGACTAAATGAGCGATATGCGACGACCTCTTCCACACGAACTCGCGCGTTCTGTCATGATCGTCTGCGCTCTCCACTCGAACCTGACGAATTCGGGACCAACAGTGATAAAATTAGAGCAAGTTCTTTTTAATACGCTGTTAGATATGGAAAAGTAGATTGTGATGTACGGAGTATCTCGTGATAGATGGAATATCGAAAGGGTAGTATGTAATTTTAAGTAAAAAGATAAGCGGGAAATGTAGGATAAAGTTTTTTTCAAAGGAAGCCCCCTTTTTGGGACGATCGATTTTGAGAAGTCGTCTGTTACATTTGCGATTGAATAAAAATTAGTAGAACTTGACAGTAGATGCAGGGAAATACATGGAATGGGAGAAATTGTGGAATCACTTTTTTAAGAAGAAATCAGTATTGAAAGTCTGACGAGGGAAGTTTGGCAGCTCGAAAATTCAAATAAATTTGATATTTTGTAGAAATGTAGTTGAGGTAGACCTAATGGTATACTTATTCTTTGCTCGAGTAATAAAATTTCTTTACGCCACCCCCGCAAAGAAATTACGAAGTTTCATATTATCGTGCAAATCTGCGGAGCCGCAAAGGATATGGAATAAAAGTCAAATGCAAAGTGTTATGCTTATCAATGACCTGCAACATACCTGTTTGGGTTGCAAAACTCGAATGGAGTTCAAGGTAGCTGCGCCACCATGAAGAACCCTGAGACTCAACTTCCCAGACATTTCGGCCGTGGTCGCGGTAGCGCTTCTCAATTCCTTCTTGGTAGACCTGCCGAACTCTTTCTCCACTTTCAGGACGAGGGGCCCCAAGGTGAACCTCGTTTTGATCATGGTGTGATCGCTCATCATGTTCACTGATACGTCTCCTGATCTCTGAAGACTTGCTAGTCCGTAGAGGGTGGCTCGAGCTTTCGGCTTGTTCTTCTTTGCCTGCGAATTGAGCAATATTTAAGGTAACAAGACGCTTAATACGAGCTAAGAAAATTATTTCCCCTTCAAGTTTCGAGAGAAGTTATTGCCCTTTCAACACTTGGGAAAAGTCATTTCCCCTTCAAGCTTCGGGAAAAATTATTTACCCTTCAAGATTTGGGAAAAATTATTTACCCTTCAAGCTTCGGGAAAAATTATTTACCCTTCAAGATTTGGGAAAAGTTATTTACCCTTCAAGATTTGACAAAAAGTTATTTCACCTTCAAGTTTTGGGAAAATACATTTCCCTTTCAAGTTTTGAAAAATGTTATTTCCCCTTCCCCAGAAAACGATTGCAGATATTTTACAGAGATCATTTTGAAATGTTGCTGCGTGGGATGAGATACAACGAGATAAGAGTTTTTTTGTTCATTATTTCGTTATGTAGACTCTGTTAGGGTAGCAGAAAATTTTAGCGGAGGTTTCGAGGTAACTTAAAATAATTGTAAGTTCGAAATTTGCATATTTGCATCTGATGTAAGTATGAATGACTGGAAGCTTACAGAGTTAGTAATTAATTGGTAAATAAATTTCACTGAAATATTTCATCCAAGCATCGAGCAACGTTTATATAAATAAACCATAGTTACCTTGTTTTTATTAGCACTAGCCTGATTCTTCGTTTTGTTTTTCGTTCCAGTACGAGTTTTATTAGTTTTCTTATTGCTCGAGCTAGTTGGTCTTCGGTTCGTAGATTTCGTAACAGCGTCTATGCTAGATCTGCTTGCAACCTCAGACACAGATGTTGCGATTGATTCCTTTTCCTCAGAAGTTGCAGGCATTGTTATGTTTTCCCCGAGTTCCACGGTTTTCTACGAATTAATTCGATAGATCGATAAAAAATAGAATTCAAAATCTTACCGCCAATTTTACCTCTCGATTTCAAATAAATTACTCCAAAAATCGTTAATGTTCGCCAGTTGTTTCAATCGTCAGATTCTTTCTAAAAATCCTCCATCAACATTATGTACCTGTGCGTTTTCGGAGATTTGTGGAATCTCGTTCGATTTCTCTGTCGTCATTACGATTGCAACCGAAGCACTCTTTTTCGGCCCATTCTTGTTGCTCTTCTTCTTCGGTTTGCTCTTGCTCTTCTGTTTATTCAACTTCGATTTGGAATTCGGGCTGGTCAGCTTCACTGTCACTGGATCGTAGTTGCTGCGCAAGATTTTGTTGATCCTCCCAAGAATATTGTCCACGAAACGATTATATTTCGCCACATAAATCGCTGATACGTCGTTGCTCGGTTCAGACTGCATTCCACCTGAAATTTTCATATTCGCACGTGCGTTGTGTCGTTCAATTCTCTTCTCACATTTCTTGGACTCTTCGACGGCAATGATACTAAATAGCTACATGTAATCTGTGTCGAGTGTATGAGTTTATAGATCCACGGTACAAACTGTGCGATAAAATAATACATAGTTTTGCGGTATACCAAATTGCAAAAGAATCTGAAATATCTGAAAGGGGGAGGAATTTCCTATACACTTAGAAACGTGATCTGTCTGTTGGTTTGTAATGGTAAAAAATGGTAAAGCGTAATGCACAGTTTGCAATTTTCAGTATTAGAAAATCATGTTTTCCTAATTGCAAATTCAGTGTGAATCATTCATAATCAGAGCTGAATTAGAGATAGACTCGGAATTGATTGCTACTAGAAATTATTACGCATCTAAAGATTTAGAAATCGTTAAGAAAAATTCATACATTCTTGAAAACAGCATTTTTTCTTTCAGTCAGAGTTTATGAAACACGAATATAACAAAGTAAAAATATTATCCCAAACTTAATTTCTTATTCTCTGCAATGTTATAAAAGAAATCGAAGATCCTTTAATATAGAAAGAGTGCCACTGTAATCTTCCTTGCATTCGTGAAAACGAAGTCTCGTTTGCAATTGCAAGCGTTACAAAAATAATAATTCTGTAAGTGTAGCGCAAATCGCGAGAAGCTGGCGTTTGCCCTAGAAAAGGTCACAGTAGTGTCCTTGACCACATTTCCCAGGACGCTATTTTTCAATGGCACATCTAACGGGGTATCGACCACTAGGAGATACCCTGTCAATGACGTGTTGTCTGAGATGAAGTTTACGAAGGGAAACGTTCGAGTGTACTTTCCACTCTTTAAGAAGTCGCTGACCTGGTATTTGGAGAATTCGTTCACTGTCCTAAATAGCAGTAAAACTTGAGCCTCAGATTCAATTATTTTTTAACTACTCTATTCACGTGCACCCGACAGGAATTGTTGCTCACACCACAATGCAACGATATAAAATTAGAAATTTAAATTTTTCTTTTCAAGAACAAGCATAACATTATTGATTAATACGTTGGAATATCGAGACAATAATATTTGAATTCTATAACCATCCTTTGTCTACTGAATTGTATTTTTCAGAAGCTCCTGTATTTTGCATTCATAGTAACTAATAATTTTTAACAGTTGTGTCGATTCCACTTGAGCCTAATCTGAAATTGAGTAAATTTAGTTTGCAGATTCCAATTGTTAAAATAATTAGCTGTATTTCTTTCATATTTCTTGTTATTGTTTTACGATATTATCGACACTTTCAAAAGTCCCTACCTTGAAAAGAAAATCCAAAAGTCAACGCTCATTTAATCTAAATCCCATTCCCCAACAAATACCTCAGCATTCTCGCTTCTACGAGAAAAGCTTTAAAATCACACTCATCTGAAAATTATCCAAGTAGTCTCTAATAACGCGAAGCTTCGTCCTGCTCTATCTTTTCCGCGAGTAGGTACAGGATTTATTCTTGATCGGAGTGAAAGCCCCGACACTGGTTACCGCAAGTAAATAAATCGTTGGCCATCGCTAAGCTCACGTCTAGCGTTAAGTTATGCGACGAATCGACGTGAAAAAGTTCCGTGAGGCGACCTCGATGAATTAAGTTCGTAAGAAAGAGCGACAATGTTAACGGTATGTCGGAATCCTTCGGTGGGGCCAAACTGGTATTCGATCTGGGTCACGACCTGCTTCCTACTCACCTACAGACCTATCTATCTACCTGTGGCACATACAGTACACGTACAACCTTCCTCGTGGCCACCTAAAAACTCTCCCCGGTCGTTGATCCGATTTAAGCCACTTTCGCCGGGCTTTTTGGGATCGATGCGCCCAAAGTGGACCTTTCAAATGTTTCTAACGAAATCTAACGCCCCAAGGTCACAATGGCGTCACCTAAATCACTGTTCTTAGATATGCATGATTCATATTTCGTGAAATACCGACGAAGGTCGCGAACTTCTCTGTTAAATTTATGTTCAACGTTGGACTATAAACATGCAGGTTTACAGGTGACGTTACGTTGTAAAAATGGTAAGAACAGTATACGTTTGGTGTGGTAGTAAAAAATGTAGGTGGACACTTAGCGTTATATTAGAGAAATGGAAATTTACGCATTTCTATCGGTATCCAGCGTAAATTTATAATGTTGTATCAATCTGAAGTGTATATTTACAATTTTGTAATAAGTAAAAGTTTCATTTCGCGCTGGACTATAAACTAGGAAGCCTATATTTTGCAATTAAGTTTTAGTTTTGCGAGTAACTATGCCTCAGAAACGGCTAATTTACAATCCATGCTTACCAAGTCTTAAGGACGAACTCCACTAACATTAAAAATCAGCGAAAATCTTTGAAAATTGGGGGAATGAATCTTTACGTAATAGTAAAAACTCTTGCAAAATTGTAAGGTATATACAGTGGGGGACAAAAGTATGTGGACACTTTTAAAATCGTATAACTTGGTCACAATTGGTCCAAACAACTTGAGTTTTTTTTGAGAAGCTAGAAGGATTAGTTTGCTAAGTGACGTGTTTCGTCATTTTAAAAAAAAGTTGCAGTTTCTCGGAATAGCAAAAAAAATAAGAAATATCATTTTTTCAACTTCTTTGTCTGTGCTCGTAATGAAAATTTAAAAAATGCCTTTTGTAGATTGAAGTAAGTTGTATGCACGCCTAAAATTTCATCAAAATCGGTTAACGCTGCCCTGAGCTATAAACGCTAAAAGATCGCAGAATAAGGTCGAAAATTACGAAATTCCCGGAAATCAGCGATTTTCGACCTTATTCTGAATACTTGAAACGCGGTACCATTCGCGTCCAGCCAATTCAGTTGCAAACATTTCTGTTCATAAATCAAAGTAAAATTCCACGGCTTATTGCGCAAAAAGTGGACGTACAATATTCGTGCACTAAACCGTCGAACTAAAAATTCCCTCGTTCGCTGTAATTTCGAGGTAAGAATTCGGGTGCCGCGGGACGAGCGTGGCTGACATGGATCGGTCCGCTACTACTTCCCCGGGAAAGGCTGACTCGCGTTGGCTGGGTTGGCTCCGTGATCGAGGACGATCTAGCCGTGACTTTGGGTGTGTGGGTCAGGGTCGTGGACGAGAAGAAGTACTCTTTCGTATTACCGACGCGCGCGTTCGTACTTTATACTCCGGGTCAGCGGCCTCATTCTGTTTTGGACCGACCGCTCGGTGAAAGCCGAGAAAAAAATTTCAACCCGGTCACACCTTTATCGTATCGAGTCATGTAGAAAGTTAATTGGCCGACGCGGCGACTAATTAAAATTTTTCCGACGCGTTTGTGCCACTGGCTCGCTGCGCGCGCACCTCCCGGCAACTGATCACCAGTTCAATTAGCGTCCGACCGACGGGAATTAATCAGACGCTCCGTCTGGCGCGTAATAATGCGCCGAGTGGTAATCAACGTGCTCTATTGGCGAGGAGAGACACTGATCGATTAGAAATGATTTTCAAAGAGTCCTGGATAGGTTTCGAGTGAACCTGCTGTCTCACTGCGGGATTCGAAAGTGATGCAAAACATTTTTCACGGGACGGAAAAATCATGCAGATTGCAGTTTAGAATAAAATTGAAGATGCCACTGACTCCATTGTGTCCAGAAGCTTTTTAGCATACTAAGTGCTGTGGTGCGCATCTCTAAAAGCACTGCTTAAAGCCGACTACTTTATAGTACTATACATATTTTAATTGTTTCTACTAGTACTACTGCGGAGTGTTAAAAATCCTGGATTTTACGCGTCAGAATAATAAAGAAAAATTACGTTAGATAACATAATATTATAGTGAATAATAGGACTTTAAATATTATTAATTGACTGCCAATAACTGATGCAACGGTACAAATAAAAAATTGACCATTGTTGATACATATGTGAACATGGGTGCATGACAATTTTTTCTCCGTTACTTTGATGTACAGAATTAATAAAATTCTTTTTAACACTCTGCATACGTTATCTTGCCTCTACAAATGCGATCTACTGTGTGTGCTTCTACAAGCCACAGGAGGCGAGGGATCTGAAGGAGGTGAAAAGGCAAAAGGAGTTTCGTGCTACTGTCCAGTTACACGTCACTGTCGACTGTCGTAAAACCGTCCACCAAACACGTGCGTCTACGTACCAAAGAAAAGGCAAAGAAATTGCAAGCAAGGGCTACGCTACTAGGTTCTACGAACGAGTGACAAGACATGCGAGGTTCCCGAATTAAAACAGAAAAGGCTTTCGATAACGATCGTCAACCCTTTCCAGCAACTATATAGGCAGTGGTTTCAATTTTCGCTCAACTATGTGTATTTTTAAACCACGTCAAATTTTATCAAATCTGCTTTGTTCTCAAATAAAAACCGATTTTGGGTTAATTTATTGTAAGGCTTAAGAACCTACGATTATACGCAAATTTTTAACGCTCGAAATTTGCGATTAATGCTTCTATCTTTAAACACTAATGGGGAACTAGAAAGGTGGTTGCTGCAAAGGGTTGGGATAGCTGAGTGACACAACACATCACGCATTAAGGGTAGAAAGTGCTTCTAAATTTCAGTGGAGGAAAAATTGAATGTCACTTCTCCATCTAATTTCCTCTGGAGGGAAAAGAGAACTTATCCTCTGGATCACGCGTCGCGCCGAGTACCTGGACGTACACACGGAACCCGTTCAACACAGACAGTGGTGACAGAAATAAAAGGCAAGACACAATTTTTTTTTTCTTTTGTAAAAACAATAAGTTATCTGTATTTTGCAATCCAGAACGGACAATGTCTCTGTACAAGCTTCTTTTCAGACAGAAATATTCAAATCTTGCACGGCGAGCGATACCGTTGTTGGCCATTTTTGTTAACTGGGAATTTGAGCGTCAAGAATTTAAAATCTTAGATTACGAAGTATTCGAATTGAGACTTCATAAAATTGCATAATATCCAGCGAATAGAAGTAATGGAGGGGAAGCTTGCAGGTTTCGCGATCGTAAATTTTCATTTAAATAAATTCTACGGTGTGTAAGTATTAAATAGTTAAAAAAAAAAGAGTAGAGGGGAGTCTAAATTAAAAGGACGACGTTGGAAAGAATTTTTATCGACCAGGTCACGGTATCGCCCGCCTCGCAAATTAATGACATTTTTTCGAGTATATGGCTCTCTTTCTCTCATTCTTACGTACAAACACGCGGGATCTCTCTCTACTCCTCGTTCATTCGATGATCAGTCGATAAATGGTTCGAGAAGGAAAAGAAAATACGTGACGTGAGGTCACCAAGCCATGGCATGTTGGATGCCTTCTATTTCACATTACCCAAAGTACCTTTCCTTAATTTCACCATTAACCCTCTCCTGACGGATGCGGGGTCCACTTCGACCCGCCCTAATTCTGTAACCGCATTACTTCTCCGAGGGGATAAAGATTTTAAATCATAACAACATCAGATTCTAATTTAAAAACCTATTCTGAGGTACCCATAAATGAAATTATGTGTCAAGATTCACCCTCCGTGCAATGTGTGGCCGATCTATCCGCCGTCCAAGGGTTAATAAATGTATCAACTAGTATCCAAAATCTTTGAAAAATTCAATAGAATCCCCCCACTTCGAGGGACGTTTTAAACTTCACGCAGGTCCATCTTGCTTAAATAAATATGGAGAACGAAATTAAACGAAGAATTTGGGCTGCGTGAAATTTCGAACGTCTCTCGCGAGGGAGGCAACAATTCCGCGCAACGAGACTTTTCCTTCTTCCAATTCTTCAACCTTGTCAAAACATTTTTAATGACTGGCGAAGATTTAGTCGCCAGATGTGAAAGGTACTTTGAGTATTTCCGTTCCGTTGCTTTCCTCCTACCGCTTTGCGTATTGAACAACACTTACACGAGCTTCAAATACTTTAGCTATATACAGTCTCCCTCTTGCGATTCACCGTGTTGCTCGTTGTGAACAGTTACAGAGCCGTAATTGGAAGTCGCGCGAGCCCGATCGGAGCGACGAGGAACGCACGGTGGAAGCCACTGGGATAACATTAACGCGCCATGCTGTTCGACGTGCGAATGACTCGAAGGTAGAGGTGTCGACGTTAATAAATAGAATAAATACTAATGCTACCGCTAGGTACTTCTATTATTTCTAGGCGTCTCGAAAGGGCACTTTTCAAATTAGTAGCGCGAATGGATGGTTTCCCGATCGATACGCTCTTGCCGATTCGTCGCTACCAGAGCCAGGGCAACGAAAAGAGGCGCGAGAATAATAAGTTTGTTGGCGGAAGAGTGAAATGTGTCGAACAGCACCAGTCAACAAGAGCTTCTCGAACTCGCACCGGAGGTTCGTGGTTTGAAAAAAATAAAAAAAACGAGTGCGCAAGTCCTAGTGGCCTGAGCTGTTAGCCTCTGCGTCAGCGCTCTTTGGTACCTCTACGGGATAATTGGTATTGGATGTAAATTGGTCGGTAAGAACTGGCGCGTGAAGTCTGCATAAACGAACATAAAATAAACTCCCGACAGATTATATTCGTATTTAATTACCTCGTTCTATTTTAACACGTAAGATCATTTTCTCGACGGACGAATCTTCTGTATTCCACTATGATGACTCTTTACGTGACTCTAATTTGAGAAAAAAAAATACCATATTTCTGAAACAGTATCTAACCACTTTTCTTTTGGCGACAGTTCAACGCTCCGTAACTTCAAATTCCGTTCGTTATTCCCGAAAACGACCCCCTCCCCCCCCCCCCCCCTCCTTTAACATAATTCCGTACCAGAAACTGTTTCCGCAGGGCTAAAGCGACCGGCGAGCGAACCCGAGCCGATTCTCTGGAGGACGCGCAGAAAGTACGAGCGGCCCCCCGCGGTGACGAGCGGGCGTCGATGGAATTATTCGCGCAGGGTGTCAGGGATTCGCGGCTTGCCACTCGTTTCCGTTCGCCCCGGTTAAACGGCCTTGGGGCGCGGGGGTGTGGCCCGCGGGTGCGACTTGCGCGCGTGCTTGCGCCCGGTACTGTGCTTCTTGCTCTTTCCCTTGAACTCACGTGCTTGCCTGGCGCCAGCGATGTCGGCTATGCTACCAACATCGTCGTCATCGTCGTCATCCTCGTCATCGTCGTCGTCGTCGTCATCATCGTCGTCGTCGTCCTCGGTGTAGACTAGGTCCACCTCCTCGTCGTCGTCGTCGTCGTCGTCGTCGTCCTCGTCCTCGGCGTCCGCCACGTTGGTGGAGACGGCTGGCACGTGGACCGGGCTAGCCACGGACTCCGAAGCCTCGAGCGGCGTCTCGTGTATACCAGAGACGGCCTGGCCGTCCCCGACAGCGTTACCTTCGTCGTCGTCGGCGCCGGTCACGTCGTCTTCGACCGCCGTAGACTCGTTGGCTGGCTCCGGGGCCGCGTGCTCCGCTTCCTGAGCAGCGGCGTTCAAGTCCGCCTCCACGGCGGCTGGTATCGCCGGGGCCAGAGGCTGGACGGCCGCCACCGCCGGTGCCGCGGCTGGGGCCTGCTCGTCGTCGTCGTCGTCGTCTTCTTCTCCTGAAACGGGCGGTTGGTTACTCGCTGCGAAATGACTTTTTGCGGGAAACGTAGGTGTCGAAGTGGTTTAGGAGCTTTCAGGGGAACCTGATGCGAGGAAATCGAAATTAAAAGGGTCCGAAAGATGAATTTATTGGTATTATTATTATTATTAACGAGGGGAACACTTTAGACAGATTAATTCCAGTGTTTTTCCAAACATTTTCTGAGTCGCGACCCCATTTTGTAATATTCAAACAACCTGCGATCCCTCACCTCAATATAGGATAAGATAAATTTTATATGGTAAAGAAAACACATTAAAAATAGCTATTTCAGATTATAATTCTAACTTAATAATATTAAAGAAAAAAGAAACCCAAAACCGTGACGATAACTCAGAACAAAACACTCCGCGACTGTGAATTATTATTCTTCGAATTAATTATATTGATCAAGATGATTTAAATATAGGTAATGTTAAAAGTTTTTTAAAATTGTGAGGTTCAATGTTTCATTTTGTATTTAACGTCGGAAATATAATAATTTTTTTGTTTCTATAAATAGCCATTGTTAAATTTTTTGTTTGTATAAATCGCCATTGTTATAATTGGCGCAATATTTGTATACCATTAGTTTTGTAGATATTAATTTACGACAGTGTTTTTAAATATGCTGCTTTTTGATGGGATTATATTTAACATCAGAAATATAATAGTTTGGGGAATGACTTCTTCGGACTAAGAGGAATGATACAATTAGGAAATTAATTGACGGGTAAATTGGGCGAATTGAGATGGGATATACTTTTCAGTACAATTTTCTTAGAATAATTAATATTATACTTAAAAAATAACTTAATTTGAAACTTCCCCATTAATTCCCACTTTCTATCAATTCTAAATGACATATATTCTCAGACACACGCTAACGAAGTCATTTTTCTCATAAAATATTGCCAAAATTGGAAAGAATAAATTATCGAGAAAGTGTCACTTTACATCGAAAATATAATATCTAAAAGGGACCGTGAAGGAGACATTAATAACATGCACTTAAAAAATTCTACACCGCCAATAATCGATCTTCAATCAATTAAAAATTTTCAACCGAAATCGTGAGAACCTTCCACGAGCATCCGTAGTTTAAAAAAAAAAAGGAGTACGAAATAATTACCAACCAATTATTCGCAAATATCGAAACGATCCTGTCGTTTTGTCTCTAATGAACGCGTTAATGAGGGAACGCGCGGAGTTGTAGTTAATCCTCCAGAAATCTAGGTCAATGTAAAAGAAGTAGCGCGTAGAAATTCTTTCCGAACTGGGACCGCCGTCGATTTATGTTAATTCGGGCGGGTTTGGAGCACCTTGTACCGTTACAACTACGCGAACGTACCGCAGTTACCGTCGAACCTGTCGCTAACTCGAGCCTGGATGTTTGCATAACGGCAAGCGCCGGATTGCAATCGTCGCCATTGTTTAACTCAGCGGAACGGTCAATAGTAACAGGAAGAAAGCAAAAGGCGTCGAGCGTGCAAACTTGATGCACCAATGCGTAACACGTTCTACCTTAGCCTACCAGACGTCGTAAAAAAAAATAAAAAAGAATGGTACACGCATATTTCCTAAAACTGAACAGTGAAGAGAGAAGTGCCATTTTTCTTTTTCTTAAAAATTCTGAAGAATACAGAAGGAAACTTTGTTACGCATTATGAAAGTATGTGCTGAGAACTAAGTAGCGGGCGTAACTAGGCTGTCTTATTCTACTGACTCCGCCACTTTTCTTGCGCCTCGCGCGTAATCTACTTTTCTACTTTTTAGGAAGAGATACGTTACCTAGTATATCCTCGATGAAACGTTCCAGATAGTCTGAATCGTCGTCGTCGTCGTCGTCGTCATCGTCGTCGTCATCGTCGTCGTCGTCGTCGTCGTCCCCCGTGATGTCGAAATCAACGTCGTCGTCGTCGTCGTCGTCGTCGTCGTCGTCGTCGTCTTCGATCACTGCCGGTGGCTGAGCTGCCACCTGCCTTCCGGTTGCGACGACGTTCTGGCTCGTTGATTTCTCCTCGGAGATCTTTGGCACTGGCGATGCCAATGTCCCGATCGCCAGGCAGCACGATACTGCCAACACTATCGCTAACTTCATGGCTCTGTCGAAGTAAACCACACGTTTAGCGTTTAGTAAATCAAGCGAGATCGTTGACTGCTCTGTTTTAACGCGTTACGGTTATTCGAAGATTGGGGCCATTCGTTCGGTCAGCGAAGCAATTATTTATCCAGGATATCTATTCTATTTTGTGAACTGTTTTCACGTCTTTCGGGTCGTCGTTTAGAGTCTCAGAGCTTTGGAGCTCGGGTGGGAAGAAATTGTTTATTTCTTTGATATACCATGAGAAGAAAATAGCTTCGTTGGATGGCAGAGAAATATTGTTATCTCGTGAACGTTGCTTGAAGCTTTCGGCATTTAGAAATCGAGGCAGAATGTTCAATTTCCGGGGAATAATTTTCGTCGAATCACTGCTCTTTTGGAATGGTGCATTCTAGATGATTATTAAATATTGTTTCCTCATTCTATTAGTAGGTAGTATTGTGCGTTAATTGAGAACGACGCTAGATTAGCTGTAATATCGTGCAGACCGCCAGGGAAGCGTTATTAATTGAAGTATCATAATGAGAATAACGCGGCACCGAAGAACAAGCGACCGGGATTACAACTTTCTCAGGACCACGAAAGAATTCCGTTTGAGACGGGGTACCATGACCTTCGACGAGGGAGATCAAGATTCCCATGGTGTTACATTCTCGCACACGCGTGCATTTTAGCATCCTGTGCAGCTAACGGTAGGCAAATGAACGTTACTTGGCCATTTTCCAAGCAAATGCCACTCTCCTCGACCTTTAAAGTCTGATCGAGCAAGAAGATCCTTATAGAAATTTTCCGCACCGTTCTACTTCAACATGGAAGCTTACAATTTACATCCAAATACCACTGAGCAAACCCAAATCAAGGAAGAAAACAAAATTCTGAATTAAAATTCCGAACTACATTCCGAGGCTTATCGTTAATTAGTTAAAAAAAAAATGCCCCTAATCTACTTTATCTCCACATCGTTTAACGCCCGGGAATACCTGCTCCGAGGTCTGTCGAGCAACAAGGTGCATACGCACGATTCAATTCCCAACGAGTTACCTACTTCGTTGCTCGCAACGAAATCGCCAAAGCACATAGGACACGACGATCAATCGATCTCTACAAGGTGCGTACGATTGAATTCCAAAATTATTCCAAAGCTGGACGAGCTACGTACTGTTAGCTCCCAACGAAATGGCCAAAATACCGAGACGCGCGGCGATCGATCGATCTCTATCCCACTGTCGTCGCACACAGCATCACTGAACGCCTGTGGATCCACCGGCTCGATCACTCCTCGCGGGTACCTCTTCTCCTCGCCGCCCACTAATCCGATCGGAATATCCACGGATATCCACGAGGGGGGTGGAGGGGAGGGTGGGTGGGGGGGGGGGGAAGGGGGTTTGATAACCGGGTGTACGTACACTAGTCAACGGTTCCCTTCGACTCACCTCTCTCCTTGCTAATTGTCAACGTCCTCTTTAGGTACAAGCACGAGCGACCCGTGTCTAAAGGTGATCGGGGCGATCGACGTACGCGTCTGATCCACCGAGCGACCCGGTGAGAGTGTTAAAACAGACGAGGCGCCTTGCTACGACCCTTTTATACCGAGCTACCTCCACCTCCTTCGTTCTCGTTCGCCGTCCTCTTTCTCCGCGGCGCGCTACACCTTCTTCGCGGTCTCCACGTGGCCCGGTCGCGTTCTCTCCCTTTCTTGAGAGCACGCATTGTCCCCAGTCGTCATTAAGGACCGGGGAGGGAAGCGGCGAGTTTAAAGATACGCGGGGTCGTCCGGGGACGCTCGCCCCCTCGAGCGGGCCCGTCCAGGGTACCGGAAGTGGTGGCTTTTATGAAAATTTTATATAACGTTGCTCCAGTTCCGCTGGCTCCTTTCTGCCCGATCAGTCGCTACGCCGGGACAATCATTGACACACATTCCTCGCTTAAACAATTAGCTTTCCTTTGATTGCGCTGCTCGGGGAATGGGATCGGTTTCGTTTGTTTCGGCGGACGCTCGCGGATGGCGTAAGGGGAGTGGTTGAGGCAGTGATTTGGGTATTGGTAGATCGCTTTTGTGCCATTTTAAATGGCAATCTTTAAGCTCGCGAAGAAGTTGGGGCGTAGGTTTCGGGGTTTGTTTATGGTTGGACAGTTTGATTTTGCTGGTACAGAGTTGTTTGTGGAACACGGTAGTTGTAGTGTTGTATGTAGTGGCGCTTGTTATTTTGAGTGACGTAGGAATTGGTGTATAAGTGAAATTAATTCAGTGGCTCGGATGGGAAACTTCTCTTCGGTCTCTGGGTGCGTTTTACTTCTAAACTTGTTCTTGTCAATTAATTTGACTGGTCTAGCGATTAGTCACTTCGATCAGGCGTTTCGCATCGCGTGATTCAATTTTCGTTCTGCTGTTGGACAATTTAATTATCGAGTCGATCCAGAATGATTTCCGGGAAATTAACAAAAGAACAGGCAGACGACACGACGCGCTTCGACAGAAATTGCACGTTAAATAGAGAACAGGCTTTGAATTATTCTTGTTTTCGAAAGTCATCACTTCCACGCGTAAAACGCCACCGATCGGTGTTATTTAAAGCTGTTAATATCAATTTCTGCCGTGTCGAAGCATTTAACGGTAACTAGGCTTCGCAATGTTTACGGGCGATAAGCCGTTGCAGCGAGCATCGATTTTACTTTATTCGAAAAAATTGACCGACTCAAAGTGAACTTATCCTTTAACGCGAAACACACTCATACGAAAAAAGGACGTTTCTTAACAGCCAATTGGTAACAATATGTAATTCGACGTCTGTAGCTTCTATTCGGTGATTTCTCTCACAAACATTTGACTATCGTCAGAATCAGAATTTCTCTCTAGCAAAGTGTCATTTTCTAAACAGTGAAAGTACTCCCCCGTCTCTTGTCCCCAGCTTTTCAGTCATCTTTCGTGGAGCGAAGCTCGAACGGTTCGCGTCCGCTACGCACGCTTGCTTTCGAAGGGGCAAAAGAATTGATAGAGCCTGATGGTTTAAATCGAAAGTACGGGAATGCGTGCAGCGCGAAGGATGCTTCAAGCCGAACGAAAATCCGGAATTCTGTTTGAAGACGAGGAGCGAAAGCAACGCCTGATTGCTGGAGCGATCGCCTAACTGTAAATACAAGGCAGCTTCCTCTTCGGTCTAGCTGCTGATAGATCATACTCCTTGCATCCGTCGAGCCGATCGGTGTTTTTGCCGCTGCATATTCCAGTTAGACAATCCACTCCATTCCGCGATTTCACGTTCCGAGGCTGCTCTTTAACGATTTTCAACTTAATCTCCCTTATCCGTTTCCGGCACGTATTTTCCCGATACAGGCTAATTGTGCCCTGCATCATTACCCTCGTACATCGTGTACAAATTTGCCACAGTTTTCGTCGATTACTTTGCTCCTTGTCTTTTTGTTAATTAAAGGAGCAGTAATCGCGGGTGTAGTGGAAGAGAGAATTATTCTTGGGAAATAAGTGGAATGATCTTTCTGTCTTTTTAACGAGGAGGATTAATTTGTGGAGATAATGTAATATTTTGATTTTGGAAGATGACGAAGCAAGAACATAATATGTTCATAATATTGAAAGAATTTATTCTAAGCGCTCCATTTAATTGTTCTCCTTGTCTTTTATTTTCATTTTTCCGCGATACGTTATAATTATAGTACTTTTTTGTTGTTTTTTTTTCTATCGACTTTATTGACTTCACTTTAAGTTTTTTGTTGGACGTGTTTATATCCGCAAATGTTTTTTTAACAGTTTATGTTGAATAAATAAATTAGTTAGAGTCTCAGAAGCTCAAATTACTTAATCACTCTATCAACTTCAGAAATATGTTGCATTTGGAATTTAAGTACGTATGTGCCTTACCGAAGGAAGCAGAAAATAAAAGTTCGATGTGTGGCAATCGAAAAAATCTGTTCCTCCCATCGTTTCTTCAAACTATAGCTACATCTTACAATTGCAGTTTTGGCGACAACTCGTTATTACGACAGATTATCATAGAACGTGAAAGATTCCCATTTCCAAAGCAGTTCCCAGTCTCAAATGATCCTCTTCGCCAAGAAACTTGCAAGCTAATACATTTTGCTACCTCGTAGTAACTAGGGGTGCCCAGCTGAAATCGGTTTGATTGCACCAGCCGAATCGAGCGTTCGAATTATTCCGAGTTGCTTGAAATTGACGAACCGTTTGAAAATGATCCGAGCTACTTGAAAAACTCGAGCGAGTCAAATATTCAAGCCCTTGTAAGACTTCGAATTACTTAAATTTTCCAATTACTCCACTGTATTCGAACAGATCCCCAAATTTCCAGATTACTCGATTACTTTCAGAAGTGCCTAACGATCTCCGAATTCGAATATTGTATTTTTATAAAAAAAAGGGCGACCATTTGAAGTTGAAATATCGAATTTCGGTGAAAGAAATTTCTTTTTCCATTGTTGCAAAATTGAAAGCAATATTTAAAGATACGAGAACGTCGGGTACTTCTGAAAGTTATATATTTTTAAAATCTATTTGAATTTTGCTTTCAAACGCATCGTTTGGCCCACGGAATGTCCACCAGCTAATACTTAAAAAAAAACACGACTCCTTTAGTTAATAATAATATCTCGTGAAAATTTAGAATAATATAGTTAAAAGATGTATCTTTTAATAAAAAAAAAACATTGTGTATGATTTTCACTTATACCTTTCTCCCCCCAAAAAAAAATCCTCAACTTGTATACCTTTTCCGGACCTCTAGGTGGATGTAATCCCTTAACTCGTCATCCCCGGCTTCGACATGTTATTCGCACCATCGTTCGGGCCAGCATTTTATGCGATACGCGAGTTCGTAAGAATCAGCGTGTCCGTCTCGAATCTCCATTCGGTCGGAATATGGGATTTGGTGTCACAACGCGCCAAGGAAGTAGTCCGCGGCTGGGTGAATTAGTAATCAGGATGTGTGTCTTGCGACTGGGGAACACATTTTCGTTGTACGCTCAGCCGCACAGGTGGTAGGAGCGCGGGAGAGAGAGAGAGCGAGAGAGAGAGAAAGAGGTAGAGACGCCGAGGTGGGGATTGGGGGTGGGAGGAAACGATGAAGGGAAAAGGAGAACGGGCCGAGCGAAAAAGAGAAGCTGAGAGGGGAAAGATCGATGGATGGAGAGACGATGACGAGATGAAAAATTGAAAGAGAAAGTAAAAACGAGAAACAGAGAGGAACGAAGGGGAGAAAACGACCAGCGAAATGAGCGGAAAGAAAAATGTACGCGGGGAAGGTAAAAGAGTAGCGGGAGTGAAGGACGAGGGGGCGAGAGAGCGTAGTCGATAAACACGCTGGAATGGTAAAGAATCGTAAAAAGATCACTGGACCAAGAAGAGGAAGAGAGGGGGAGGCATCCTTGTTTATTTCACTGCTCTTTGCATTTTATTTCGCGCACGTTTGGGACCACGAGGGGCCATTTTTTATATCAGTTATGCGGCAGCGTGCGAGCGATTTACAATGGAAAGGGAATATTATGTGTTGTACAGGATATTATTAGTGGACAATTGTTGTGATTGGTAAGGCGTAACGGAGAAAAGAAAGCGTGATCTAAAAATAAGATGTAAATGACGTTTAGAGAGGAGCGAGGAATCGGCTGGAAAACGTGTTTGGTGATTGTACGGACGAGGATAGCGAAGAAAGTTAGAAAAAAAAACGGGGAAGTGTGAAAGAGGGAAAGGGGGGAGGGTGCCGGTGGAAAGCCAATATGCGTGAATCGTTCGACGATATAAGGTTCACAGTGGCATTCTTCGCTGTGTCGTTCGCCTCGGGAATGTCATTCATTATTCATCGATTCAGCGAGAATGTGCTTGTTCCCGAATCCCTCTGTTGAAAATTCAGATTCGTCGTCTTTGGACGTTTCTATAACTCGGATCGTACGGTTCCATGTGAATCATTGGTGCATCTTTTTTTTTTTGGTTGCAAATTAGAAAAAAATGATCCAGGAGGAAGATCCATTCTCATGCCATAAAGTGCAACAGTTCATCTGCAATATGCAGTTGCTTCCCTTTTTAAAATGGGACGTAGAATTTCTGCACAACTTGACGACGATAATTATATAACTGAAATAATATAGAGAATGATAGAATCATATACAAATTTCGCGGATCAAGAGGTAAATTATACATATATAAGTTAAATATAATGGAACCCATTTTTACGTCACAAACTTTTGTTGCGTATATTTTATAAACATTTTTGCATTTCATTATTAAATCGATTATGCCCATAAGTTACCATTTCTATACAGACCCGCCTGGTTGCGTGTGCAAAGTGCGCGACGCACGCTCGCGTCGCAAAAAAAGCACCCAAAAGTCCCAAGAAAATATGAGAAGAAGTTTTAAGCAACCCAAGTTTTTATAACACCGAAACTAGAGCATAGTCATTTGATCTTCATTTTCCCTCCTTTTTATTCGCAATTAATTCGAGAAAACAAATTTTAGAAAGGCGCCAAACTTTTACCGCCACACATAAGGAAAAAAGACCACAAGCCGGGCTTGTTTGTATGTCTCTCCAATTTGTAATTTATAAAAGAATGTTTCATTAAATCTTATTTTATATTCCGTGAACACTATTGTCCAAAATAATTGGCACATTAATGCAAAACAAAAGCGACAAGCACATTCTTTTATATATGCAATCGTAAAGATTTTGTAATTTTAAGCTCGAAATCGTTCGGTGACGTAGTAGCTGAGCATCAGTCATACCGCTCTGCCCCGCTCCCTTCCAAGCGTTAACGCATTCCTGTAGATAATTGATAAGTCATACTTTAAAAATAGTATACAGAATAATTATCAGAAATTGACACGTATAGAGGTGAAACAACATACGCTTCTTGCTAGTTTATTTAAAGTTACATTGGATCGCGCGCTTCTGTCACTTGACGGCTATTTTATTTTTGACAGGTAGTATGGGTCTTTTCTTATTTGTCGGACCAACTCGAACTTAACCTCTTCCTCGATACTGTCGCTCAGTAGCTTTGTATAAAATATATTACGAAATGTATAGCTCAGTAATTAGTTCCGTTAGGTGTATGTATTGTTCCAGCCATTACACATAAGCTTAACGTAAAAAAATTTAAAAGATTTAAGTAACGTATAGTAAGATGCCAAGAGAGCACGAAATATTTTTGTACTTAGTTCACCTTTTTCGTTAAATATTATCGATAACTTACGGCTATAATGGTGTTCAAATTATTCATAGGTGATAATTTTGTTATACACTATTGAATATTCGTATCACAATGTCGATACTTAATTTTATTACATATCAAATACTATATTTGAGATAACGACCGCACTTGTAGAATTAACAACAAAGTGGTAACAGCGCACTGGTTCGGTCAATTAAAATTTTTTTTTTTTTAGTAGGTGTAATCTTTGATTAGAAAGATTCTTAAGTTTAATTAGAATTTCCGGTCCAAACTTTCTCGATATAAACTTGAAGAAACCTTCCTTCACTGTAAATAATGCTAGATTTTCGCCTTCCATTTTAAATACTATATTTGAGATAACTGATAAGTACTTTTAATTGACCGAACCAGTGCGCTGTTACCACTTTGTTGTTTATTACATATCGCCAAGTATTAGCTAGTATAATTTTGTTTTATAGGTTTAATTACAATTTTCTTCGCCACAATGGCACAGTCGACTAGTACACCTTCGAACAGCAGAAAAGATGTGCACAAAAATTTGTCTGCCTCGTGTAATGAGTTTACAAAAGGCTTTAACAAGGTAAGTGAAGAATATAAGATGTCTTTCGTTTACCCCTACTTACTGTATTATCTTTCTCTAATTTATTCTTAATTTATTCTAATTTGTTCTGTATTTACATTTTTATTTACAACCCCTCTCGTACATTTGTACTTTTTCTGTGCTTCTTATTGCACTATTCTTCTTTAGAACTGTTCTTTACAGTGGCGCACCCAGAATTTTATTTTGGGGGGGTCGAAACAGATGATTCGCGACTCGTTGATACTTTATCTTGCTCCGTCTTTCAGGCGCTTGATATAATGCTGTTCCTTTTCCATTGCTTCTCTTTTTGTTTTGGAGGGGGGGGGCCAGGGCCCCCTGGCTCCCCTCAGCGTGCACCACTGGTTCCTTATATCTTATTATCTTCGTTTTGTACCTCCCTCCTTTTCCTTTCCAGTTCCCTACACCATTCCGCCACTTCCTCTTTGACCTCCTCCGCAAATATCTTGCTTTCCTTCAGTGTTATTCTATTAAGTTTTTCACATTCCAACATTAGGTGTCTTAATAGCTCCTTTTCGGCTGCGCCACAGTTGGGTAATGAATGTATCGGTATATTTATATCGTTACAATGATCTACCTAATTTGTTTTAGGAACTGGCTCTAGTCAGTAAGGGAAATATTGTCAGCTCGCCGTTAAGTGTACATATGATATTGTCTTTACTTTCTCACGGGGCGGACTCCGAAACGTTAGACGAACTGACCACTGGTTTGTGTCATCTGGATAAGAACTCCATAGAAGAAGGATATACATCTTTAATAGCTGTATTGAATGTAAGAGCGACAGGATTCGGTAAAAGCAGAATCGTAAGATAATCCAGGACTCGTACATTTATTAGGAACTAAAAGATGTAAAACTCTACATTGCAAATGCACTGTATGTTCAAGACGGACTGGAATTGCTGACAGAATTTTTGACTATAGGAACAGATGTTTATCAATCTGCGATCTCGAAATTAGATTTCAAGCACAATGTAGATGCATCCGAGAGGATCAACAAATGGGTGAAAGAAACAACTAATAATAAAATATCCAATCTCGTGACCTCAAGTAAATTATTATGTACGATGTGAGAAAGGATACGTTGCGAGATAATAGCAATAATAATGCTTTACATAACGATTACAGATGACTTCAACGAATATACAAAGTTGGTACTGATAAATGCCATTTATTTCAATGGTACCTGGTTACATAAATTTGATACAAAAAACACAGAGAAGAGAGCATTCCATGTAACAGAAAATGAAAAGAAATTTGTTCCGACAATGTTCAACAAGTCCAAATACAATCATGGCGAAATACCCCCGTTGAAAGCAAAATTCATTGAAATTCCATACATGGTACGTTCATGCATATAAATCTTTTATATTAAGAGCTTAATGAATACTTTACAGAACAAAGATATTGTAATGACAATAATCTTACCAAATGAAGTGAACGGACTCTCAACTGTGCAAAATAATTTCTCATGGGAAATCCTTGCGAAGGCATCCAGATCCGCTAATGACATTGAATTGTATCTTCCAAAATTTAAAATAGAATTTACGATCGACTTGAAAAACATTTTACGCAAGGTATTAGTTTCATATATCACGCCTTCGTGACAATTGTGTCTTAATCGTGACTGATTTCAGCTCGGCTTAAGCAAAATGTTTGAAGACAATGCAGACTTTAATCGCATGACAAAGGTACCTCTGAAGGTCAGCAAGGTTTTGCATAAAGCAGTGATAGATGTTAACGAAGAGGGTACTGAAGCTGCAGCTGCGACAGGTGCTTTAAATTTTGATGAAAGTGAAATATGTTCGGCACACGTGTTTAGGAAATTAATGTTTTATTTTAGCCGTGCATATGAGACTTCGACGGATGATAGTTATGCCAGTACAGTTCTTGGTGGACCGACCATTTATGTTTGTGATTGAATATAAACCAAATAATATACCACTTTTCGTTGGAAGCGTAAGAGATATAAATGTTACTCCAAAAAAGGATGAGTTATAAATTTTTGTCTACAGATGACTGTAAGGCATTATTGCTTGTACGATGTATACATTTCTATCTTTATAAGTAAAATTAATGTTATACTATACATATATTTTATTAAATAACGCATTTATTTTATGCAAATATATAAGTACAAAATTTCATCACAAATATTTAAACAGTATAAATGGAAACAGTAAACATGATTTTATGAACAAATTATTCATCTGTAGGAAATCCAACGATCCTTTATGTACAGCATTCTACGATCCTATCGAGTAATTCGTTTTTCTTACCAGTTGTTTTTAAACCTAAGATTTTTAACATTTCTTTCAACTGTTGTACGGTAAAACTTGCCAGCTGTTGAAAAGAAACATAGATGAAATTATGGATTTTGTTCAGCTATTTCTATTCAACTAATACTTGTTTATTGATATACCTTTCCCTGTGCTACAATTTTTCGAATTTTTTCTTCATCCTCAAAGGCCATGGATTCTATGGTTTCTTCTTTAACTTTCTTAACTCTCTTTTTTGGCGGCGCATCATCTGTACCCTCCACATCTTCATTAAATATTTCATCATACTTCTTTAATAAATCTTCTACTCTCTTACGCATTTGATCGATCAATGGTACTTGGAACAATATTTATCATCACGTTATGGATATATTTCATAGAAATTTTTATAATTCATCATTTTCAAATTGCACTTACTGGTATGATCGGGTGGAGGCTCGCCCTGCTCCAAATCTAAAGCCAAGGTTTCTACAGTTTGAAGTTGAACTTGAAGTTTAGGATTTGAGAACAGTTCTGGATCATACAGAATTTGTAATTTCTGAATCATCTTCTCTAGTAGCTTAATTCCATTTGGATCACTCGGAGGTTTATTCTCATTATCGTCGTATATGTGTTCTGGATAATGTACACTCAGATTTCGGATGTTGTCTGCAAAGCGATGTACATTAGGATATTACTTGCAGTAATTAAAAATTGAGGTGAAGATTAAATATTAAATTTAGCTTAACAATAGTTGCATTGCTAGTAACATAGTTGGCCGTTATTAGGATAAAATATCAAATAATTTTTTTTTAATAAATTCTTCTTCGAATAATATTCGAATAAAATGAAGTTATTCGAGAATAAAGAATAAAAATTTATTCGAATAAATCGACGAATAAAAGATGGACGCTAAACAGGCAATCTGCTAATATATTAATTAAAAAACTATTGAAATATCTTCAGGCCGCTTATTCGTCGCTGAGTTCTCTCGAATAACGAATAAATCTGGCTCGAATAGCGATACAGATTTATTCGTTATTCACGAATACATCTTGGGGATTTATTCGTTATTCACGAATACATCTTGGGGATTTATTCGTTATTCGAAATAAAATTTGCCCAACTCTGGCCCAGTAATAACATTTAAGTGTAACAGAAGATTTTCTATGCAATCGTGTTGCGATATTTAAAGAATATACCTGTGAATGGCATTTTATATAAATAAAAGCCTCCATGTTTTGCATTTGGTATCATGATATACAAATTTGACGCAGAACGTTTCCTCACCGTTACTGCACATATTATCATTAAATTTCTTGAGTCACACTTATTAAGTAATCCACCGAACACTAACTTGTTATCTGATAGAGAAAAAGTTGTCATAAACATTCCAGCATAATTTTTTCTACGCCATTTTCCTACAGATATCTGCGACTAATTGAAGTTGCGATTAACGTTACCTGTACGATTACTTTTACTGGGTATAATAAAGTAAGGTGCTCCGAAATGATACAAAGGCTGATAAAAAATAGGTTTTATGCAAATTAAATCAATGCCCGGCGTTCGTGTTGTTCCCAAAGATCTCACTTCTGCTGGTTGAAAACAGATTTTCCTACCACCAAATTCTTGGTATTTTTGAATTTCAGTTTGTAAAACGGGTGTTGGCAATTCATCGTTTTCTTCATCCACTTCATTGTTCTAAAATATAGAAAGAGAAGTATCAAACATGATTAAGATACATACGACGAAGAGAGTATATACTAAATGCTATATAAATTAGGAAAGTTCATACACTATTATTATCGTCATCAGCCAGCTGCAAGTATGTATACGAAGTCAAAGGAACATTGGTTTCTTTGCTTATGTATTCCTTCTTTAAATATTGTGTTTTACTGTAAACGAAATTATTTCTTAAACTTGTTCTAATATTAACAGAAGTCTAAATACGATAACAGAGAAAGAAAGAGAATACTGATTAGTTAGAGAATATAATTAAACTCAAATCCTTTAAAGAATTTAAATAATTCTGTTTCTTACACGGAAAGATTGCGAACAGACACATCTATAATCACGTTCCCTCCGATTCTCCAAGGGAGCTTCGCCATGTTTCTAGATGGTAATTTGACTTGCTTCACTGAATCTTGTAGAGACGTCCTTTCATAATCGTCGGTATCAATTTTGCCTGACAATATCTCTAAGTCCTTGTAGAACAAGTCGTGATTCCAATTTTCCCCCAGTCCATCGACGCATAATTGAAGTCCTATGTCGGCGTAGCTCGCCGCTTTTACCCGTATTCGATGCTTTTCGTTATCAGCCAATGGGGGGTTATCTCGACACGTAAAGAGAATCACTCTTCGCATCGGCATAGTTATTTTAATGGCAGAAAATGCTCGAACCGCGTGCCACAACACATCGTGCAGTGGGTAAGCCGTAGAGGAAGCAATGCCTCTGTAGTATTTCCACTTTGATCCTTCATCTGTGCATAAGATATAACAAGAGATATTGAAGCGATCAAGAAACCTTAACATTAATATGCTAAAAGCAATATTCTCCTATAGTATTTATTAAGTTTTCACTGCAAAATTTCGGTGCATTTCTTATCTAAAATGTTTAAACATAGCTGCCCTCTGCATTTACTTAACATAGAATTCTTAGCTCTGTAAAAATAATCCTTGGTAAATTACCTATCTTAATTATTTCTTTCAAATTATCCACAGAAATAAGGTTTAATTTTTGAAGAGTCAATACATTTTCTGTCTCTGAATCAGTGTCCCATTCATCGGTACCGAACAGTGTTAAACCCATCCAGTCGGCTCTATTCCACCCCAACTTCTGCTTAAGAATCTCTTTGTAGTGCTAAGGCGAAAATAAACGTGGTTTTATTTTATTCGGCGATCCATGGAAGTTTACTCCAAAATCTGTGAAATTTGCCAACAGAGTGTTGAAAGCAGCGAAATCGAATAACTTAAACTATAGTACCCTTATGCATTGTAAGAAATATGGAACCCCCTCCTTTGGGTCGGTTTCAAACATCGGAGGTGTTGCGTCAATCACAAAAAGTATACCATCTCGAATGCCATAAAGCTCTTTTGGATCGTCCTCAAAATCATCGTCACTGTCAAATTCCTCGTCAAAAGATGCCATCTTCTAATTTAACCAGCTTTTCATTCCTGTGACCAGCGATACCACGCTTTACTCAATATTTGTAAATCACTACAAATAAGAATTATTACTCCAATCAATTTTGAAAATTAACCTTCCTTAGAAGCCTTTTACTGATTCACGTCTTATCTCAACATTAATATATATGCTTTGTTATCTTTTCACTTCATTCGTTTTATTGCTTCCTCGAATGTATATTTTTATTTTCTTCTCGATTTATGTTACATGTTCTTCAAACGGCACGAATACGTTACGTATTATATCATACTAGCTGACTAGTTATCCGGTTTTATTCGGGAATTATTTATGATAATCTAATCTAGGACGTACGTAATATATATTCCAAATTTCATTGAAATCCGCTCAGCCGTTTAGGCGTGAAAGAAGGACAAACAAACAGACATCATTCCACTATTACATATTAGTAAGGATTGCTATCTTAGACAAGCGGTTTCCTTTTAAACCCTAAAACCGTGAAACTGACAGTTGCAAGTTCAACTTACAACGTCCGTGCTCCAGATGAAATCTACAAGACGGCCACGCAACATCTGTTCTAACAAAATTTAATGAACAATATTCATCATATACCTTTTTTGCATTAGCCCTATTATCACCGTAAAAGTCGAACTGGTTTTTTAGACCAGAAGCGAGAAATTCAAACGAACCGATTACCGAAGAACGGCCACGCGATTGTGGCGCTCGATTCGCGCCACGGAACCTCGTATCGTAGATGGGAATGCCGTTTATCGTAGCGTATCTCGAGAGGCAAAAGTGGAGTTATCAAGTAGTATTTTGTTCAGCAGTTTAGTTAACAATAAGCCCAAATTATATAAATCTCAAACACGATATCTACAACTACAAAAGCATATTGGCATGCGTCGCTAAAGAATAAAATTTATTTGCAACCAACGCGCCCCATACATTTCGAACTTACGGATGCTTGGAAGAATCAGTTTTCGACACGGTGATTCGTAACTAGAGAGTACAAATTCAAAGGAATATAATGACAGCTGTCGAAGGACGTTAATTTTTATTGTTATCATTTTGACTGATGATACACGCGCACTGTCGGGATTTACATATTGCATTCGTAGTATTACTTAAACGTAGCGTCAAAAATGGCTGATGTGCACCGAGAAGCTATCCAAAAGCAAATTCAACAAGATTGGGCAAACCGAGAATATATTGAAGTCATAACTGGCAGCATTAAAAAGATAACCGATTTCCTTAATTCCTTTGGTAATTCTTTTTAAATTATCAAGCAAAGCATTCGGAGGCAAAATCTGCTATCTTTAAAATAGAATCTTACAAAAAGCCGAATCTCTTAATTCCCAAACGTGAGAATTCTTTCTTAAATCATGTCGTTTGATAGAAGACTGGTATAAAGTTTATCCAACAAAGTAAGAGAAACGAAAGTAGAAGTAACCTTTCAATCTTCTAAGTGTGCTTCTCGACCAATCTTTTACTATTTTAGATTTTAATAAAGTGCATACTTCATCTGCATAAAGTTTTGCAGACCCTTGTCCTAAATTAGACGTAAATTTTCATCTTGGTTTCAAAAATAAAAATAGCAGAATTTGACTTCGGATGCTGCTAATACATGCAACTGTTTAAAAACACCCGATACATATTTTATTTTGTTAGATATGTCCTGCAGATCAAGGATAGCTGTTCTTAATGAGAAACTCACGACACTTGAAAGAAGAATCGAGTATCTCGAAGCATGTGTAAGTTATTTATAATTTAAACACATCGAGTTAAGTACATTATAATGTTTAAGTAGACAAACTTATCAAATGTATGTCCTTACAATTATTACTTTTCAGGTTACAAAAGGAGAGACATTAACATAAGTATCGGCGAAACGACTACCTTTAATACTGTAAGATTTTTGTATTTACTGGAATCACATATGAATAAATACACAGTGAAAATAATAATAATAATCCTGTATTTTAATCACCAATTCTACAGTACAGATGATGTTTATCAACAATATAAATAAATGTTGGTATTAGTCTATCGATCTCCCTGAAACTTAACTGTACTGGGGAACAGCAAGTGGCCTCTTATTAACGTTATACAGGTCTCCCATACCTTCTCTCAAACCTTTGTTCATAAATGCGACTGAGGTCGTAATTGCTCCTACAGTCACAGTAAGAGGGAAAGGTAATCTCAACCATGCCCTGAATATCGGTAAGGTACCGAGTGCTGAAAGAAATAACATCTTTCTGAAAGATTTCATATTATTTTTAGTGTAATTGACAATTTTTATACTTTCGTAGTACTCAGCATTGTTTCATAAGCAGCAGGCAAATATACGAAGAAGATGGAATAGAAGAAAGTTTAATATTTGACATAGAATTTAAGTTCATAAAACATATAGAGATATAGGTAGTCGAATTCTTTTCGTACCACGTGAAAGCAGTTGTCTAAGCAAAGTCAATGGCATAGCTTACAATAATTTTCAAAGCAGTATGAATATAGAATGCAGAAATAGTTCGAAGGTTCGCGCGAATATCTATTTTCATTATTAGTATGAGGCAACTTCGGACTATGGTGTACGTTTTTAGTGAAAATCAGACACACGCCGATTACTAATAATGTGAACTTTGCGTGTAATAAGACAACTACGTACCACCTATAGCATGGTTAAGGGCATCATCTTTTCCCCTGAGAGATGCTGATATAAACATGATAGAAGGAAACGTTACGGCAATAGCATTTATTGGCACCATCCAAAATACTGCACGCTGGAAGGCATGCGTAAATGTTTTGCATTGGGTGCGTGCCATTATATCAGTTATAGTAACAGGTACGCTTGCGAATATCCCAATTTTTAAGCAACTTAAAACTTTTCCAAGAGGATCTTCTCCATCCGGTTTCTCGAACAATTTATATTTAGTCAGTATCATGGTTAATGAATCTGAAACATATAGATATAGTTCATTTATAGTAATGAAACTGTTTCAATCAATTGTATAAATAGTACTTCATAGAAATTCCTTGACAGCAATCGGATCAAGTACACATTGTAATGACACGCTATGATATAAACAATCAAACTTGAACTTTGTGGATAATAAAAGAAATATATACCTTAAATCTAATTCACAAAATTTTAATATAGCCTTAGTTATTATTTATTGTATAATGTGTATAGTCCTGTGAACACTTTGCAATTACATAACTTGAACCAATAACTTCATAGATTCGCAACCATCCGCAACTAAGTTGTCCGATTATAATCATGTTCGATCTTTTAGATAAATTTTCCCATACGTTCACAAAATAATACTCATATTTGAGGAAATCAATCTTACAAAAGTTTTCTCTTCGTTGAATGTTTCTTTAAAATAAGTATAAATATTATCCCTAGAAAAATATACACGCATAGCAAAGATAGATATACAGCAGATTCAACTGTTGAGTGATCTCACTAGATTTTACTCTGACGTTGCCAAAGAGTAGGTATAATAAGAGGCGTCACTCCGGGCGGAACCTTTGAAGTCCTTGCTTGACCTTGGCATTTAAATTGGTTGTCTATTCGAGCGGGATATTCAAATCGATTAAATGTACCTTACCGCAGTTGACTGATTATTGTCGAAGTTTACCGATCATTGCCGAATGGGGCCGAATGGGCATTTAAATTGGTTGTCTACTGATTTCCCTAGCTTTTTCTGTCCTTGTCGAGTGACGCCTCTTATTATATCTTCTCTTTGCTTGAACCAGCTATAATGGTTTGTTCTTAACTGTTCTGGTACATTGTTCATTGTATCCTACTCTCGAAGCGATCATTCGTAGACTCAACGATTGCCGTGTAAAATCGAAACGCGCCGATTTTAGCGCAGTATAGCGCGGGACGGGCAGCGAAAAATTTTACGGCGTAATGGACCGTTATTGACTTTTATAATGGGAAAAAACGAGGGAATTCTAAATGAGCGATGCTTTCTTATGGCGTCGGACGTGAGGATGCGCCTTTGGGGGCGCATAATCGACGACAGCCAGTGACGTTTCTGGTCGTACACGTGCGCAGAAGTTAATTAATGGATTGAACGTGACGGGAAGGTGGAAGGACCCGAACGTTGTGATGCGTTACGATCGGGAATACCGGGATTGAATTTCTGGTATGTAGATGCAAAGAGATTTAGACGCGTCACGGCGTTCGCGTACATCGAGTCGGTTGGACCCGGAGGAATCGATAAATGGTGAAGACAAACTCGGGCTTGGGAGATAATACGGATCGCAAACGATAGGAAAAAATGAATTCCGGGGAGCATAAGGGTTGCGAGATCGAGGATATCGAGAACTCGGACGAAAGTGACAGACCCTCTGGCGAAAGATGGGCGCCAGTCGGAGCGAACGACGGTGACAATGATTTCGCCGATGAATATAAATATGTAGATAATATGGAGAAGTGAGCGAGCTTTCGTAAATTTTCAAACATATTTCTTACTTCTTACCTGCATTCTCATAACATTTCTGTATTTTAGCAGCTTGTCGCACGATATGGAGAGGCTGAAGGTGCTCGAAGAGGAGCAGGAGATGCTTAACTCGTCCCTCATAGCATTGACCACTCATTTTGCCCAGGTACTACTCAGGTTTATCGAAGTTCGCGGAGTATGTCGAGGATATACGATTTTAACGTCGATATTCCATTGCAGGTTCAGTTTCGCTTGCGACAAATTGTGGACGCGCCGACTAATGAAAAGGAAGCGTTGCTCAAGGAGTTAGAAGAGTTTGCTTTTAGGGGGATACCTGACGTTTCGAATAACATGTCATTCGATAGTAGATCGATCACTCCAACTTCTCCAATGTCTTGCAAGCAAAGTGTAAGCCATGTAAAAATTTATAGCGCTAGTGTTTTATCAATGCTTTGGTATTTTATTACTTTTTTTTTATCATTTCCTCCTTTATTCCCCTTCTTTTACATTCCTTCCATTTGTTTGGCTTATGTTTATTCAGCCCGCTTCGCTTGTAAAATCTGTAATATAATTTCTCATTTCCTAACAATCTTATATAGATAATATTTATGCTGTACTTTTAGAACATATGTTTATTATTCTTACGTCATGGGCTTTCATTTTATTCTTGAACATTTGCTAGTACGTGGCAGAAATAATGAGGAAGAAAATAGCTGAATGTTTTGTCTATGCGATTTGACAGATATCTGGGGTAATTAACGATGTCGATGTTGAGTCTAAAATGGCATTGCAAAGAACGAAACAGAAAGAACTGATATGTCAGTTAAAGTGTCAGTTAGAGGACCTAGAGAAATACGCCTACGAAACTGGTGACGCAGATTTACCTCAAAGTATGATGCTAGAACGGCAGAACATCATAATCAGTAAGTATTTTTAAAGAGGTATTTCCTTTTACAGAATCTACATTAATTTTATTACTCTTCCCAGGTCATTTGAAAGAGAAGTTAAACTTCAATGTCGACGATCTCTGTAAATTACCGGTTGACGATTTAAGATGGCAAGTAGATTATGCTATAAGTCAGGTAAATTGTTTTACTTCGCAGTACGTATCGATAAAGGAATTTCGACGATGGATCGGCGAATAGTAATTCGTTCCATTTACAGATCGTTAGTCCTCTGAAAATGAAAGAGCAGCTGGTGTCTCAGTTGAAAACACAGATCGCGGATTTAGAGCGTTTTATAAATTATCTGCAAGGAGAAGTCAGCTTAGACACTTTAGCGTGTACTTGTGCCTGTCCGGTGCACACCAGCGGCTCTGGTTCTTCCACCTCGTACGCGAAGAGATCATTCAAGAGGAAGCCGATAGAAGAGGAGAGTAAAACTAAGACGCTCAACACCGTCAAGAAAGTCGTGGCTCTGTTGCATATGTTCCTGGTGTCCCAATTAGGATGCGGTAGCGAACGGGTGCGAAGGAACTTTAAGAAGAATTCGGCGCACAATTGGCGCGACGTCCGGACAAGATTGGATATCGCGGTTGAGCACGTCATAGAGACCATTGCCGAAACCGAGCGTCATCCAGATGACGACGACGACGTTAACGATAACGATTATGCCTCGGATTCAGATTCCACGTCGCACAGTAATGCCAGAGTAACGTCTGCCGTGAGAAAGCACCTTGCGACCTCCATACGTGACTTGATGCAGCACGGGCTATTGTCCGATGTGCGCTCTAACAGTGTGGTCCCGTTCGTGGGATGTTTCCCTCAAAGACACCCTACTACCGCTAATCTCATGCACGCGTGGGAGCTGGTGTTGAAGTACTACGAAATTAAGAATGGCCATCGTTACAATTGTAGTCCGGCACAAAAGTTATCCCAAAGCTTCAACCTGGAGCTTGCGGGTGGACGGGTTCTTTCTTCCAAGCAGGTACATCGCGTACTTCGATAATGAATTGTATCGCGATATACATATTGTAACAGTGTTAAAAAATTTTAATTACAGAGCTTATTGACCACCATTGGGAACATTATTGCTTCGCACAGTCCATACAAACGGAGTTACGATTCTCACTTTAAAGCATTCATCTGCGCATCCCTGAAGTGAGCGAACACTTCTTAAATTTCTCTTCTAGTTATTAGAGTGTGAGATTCATTGCCGTTCTTATTTCAGTGCTAAGAAACTTGTCGTGTGGCTGAAACTTATTTTACAATGCCAGTATCTTCTCGAGAGCCATTACACGTCGTGGAGTTACGTTGTAAAGACCGGTACGTTGAAATGTCGATACGTAAAATTATTATCATTGCCCAAGGTATGCCTCCGCAATTTTAACATTCACTGATTCTCAAACAGGTTTCCAAGACGCGTTTCATACTCTCGATCGTCTTACGAGTTACAGATTCGACTTGCCAGTTGACCTGGCAGTGAAACAATTTCAAAACATAAAGGATGCATTTTGATTGCTGAACGGGTCAGCGTTCGCACGGATGCGAGCATGTAGGTAATCACTTTTAGCGAGCAAAGTACATAAGGTATCGAACATCGCAGCCGCGTAAAGAGCAGTGTATTTTATCCTTATTTTACGAACGTTTACGATAAGGTACGAGTTTTTCTTCTGTTTTAAAATATGATTTTGTAAAGTGCATTCCTTTCTCATTCCCTGAGTGTTCGTTAGTAGATGAAATTGTTATGATGCAATAACGTAGCTATAATAATTGAAAGTATCAGTATTTTAGAGTTGAATTCTCAGGGTCTGGGTTTCTACTTATTTTATTCTGAAAGCGCGAAATGTTGCCACTCTATGAACTCTAAGAGGAGATAATCTGTTGCGTGTGGAGATTTAACGATGATGCTATGATACATATACATATATATATATATACATATATATATATACATAAACATATACACTTAAAATACAGCACAGGTATAAATGCAACGCTGCCTGATATAATATGGACTGAAACATATTAGCTAGTTATTTCGAAGACATTGCGTCTTCAGATATATTGCACGTTCTCGATAAACTAATAAATCTGCGATATTAGAAGCTTTAGTTATACCGTTTAAAGAATAATCTCATAAACTTATAGAACTGAGGGGGGGGGGGAGCACAGTTTTCACTGTGATCGAGAGCAACAAGAGTTTAATACCGAATTTTTCCACGGGGAGGGTAAAGGAAGTGATGTCTCAAGTAGAAGCCAATTAAAACCAAAGAATAAACCAAATATTCATTCGTTTTTAAGTACTCGAGAATCGAAATAAAGAGATTAGTTTTAGTTTTAGCAATAGAGACATATAATTTCGCGGTAACATATCATTGAAACAGTAGTTAAATATAGTAACATATACTGGTGTATGCCATGTGTAAACTTTGATGTTGTAATATATTGTCAACATTTTATCTTCGTTATGCCTTATAAAATTCTACGATTGATTTGCTGTATGCATTTATTTGCAGATTTATATGCGTGTATCGTATAAATCTGTAATATAAATCGTCGGTTAGCCGTAATCGGTGAAAGAGTTTGAAAGAAGTAGGCGTTCGATCTCATTTTAGTGTGCAGTTAATAGAGCATATTTGTATAAAATGTTACATACCACGCAGCCGCAATTATAAGTTTCATTACCATTCCTTTCAGCGGTACAATAACTGTTCCTAATTTTATGACCGTTAAATGGTGTAACGTAAGAAAAACACAAAGCCTCCAAAGAATATATACTAGTAGAGTATATGTATTACTTTCAGCAGTTAACAGTCTATTAGATATACATACATAGTTATTCGCAACTGCTGTATCACGGGCATAGTACTCGACGTGTAAGATAGCATTAAGGTAAAGTCAAATGTATCATATATTATAAATATCCGCTTTTTATATATACACAATAATTTGACATTAGTTGATTGGAGAAAAATGTGCAGAAATATATTTATGGAGCAATGTATTGGGTTTTGTAATGTAACGTTCTGGCATTCCACCCCCTGCGCAAGTAAAGAGAGAAGAAACAGAGTACATGATACTGGTTGTTTATTTCTTGTAAAAGTTGTACATCAGTAAAAGTTTTATAGCAGTTCTTTCAACACGTTTGTAGTACACCATTGATAATTCCTCGATATTCGTAGTAGAGAGGTACATAATTTTCGCGAAGCTTCATTTAAATACGATCCCCTACATGTGAAATAAGAGGCGACGTTTGAATTAGACCGTTGTTTCTTCGGCGTTTCTTAAAACCTTACTTTAATATTTATGAATTTCATTCGGGGTAGAAAATAGATTATCGAGGAATCTCGATGTTCATACAGATTATAGTCTGTTGTACATAAAATTCAGAATAGAGTCTACATTGTCGTCAATAACGTATATTTGAACTCAACGAAGTATATAATACCAGAAGTTTCTTTCTTGGTCGTGGACAATACGTTTCAATGTACGTATTATCGTTATATATCACGTACAATACTACCTATGAAGGATACAAGTACACAGACGTAAGAGCAGAAAACTTTGTAAAAGTTCTCCTCTTCCGCGAATATAAAAGTTGTGTATAAAAGAGTTTATGGAAGAGCATTTGGATATTGCATTCACATTTCTTTTCTTTTTGCACGTAGTATATAGTACTTGTTAATGCTCAACCGCGAACGCAAGACATTCATGTACTTATTTTAATGTATGCTCGAAAAATCAAATGGCTGATGGCACACGTTAGCTACGCTTATCTATGTATTTAAATACAGAATACAACATTCACAACAGAATATATTGCTCGCGAAGCGTAAAGGTTGCTAAGAAAATACTAGTGAATGATGCAGTTTCTGGAATGCAAAGTATCACAAAGTTCGAGCAAATCTACTTATTAGAAAGATGAAACTAAATCTCATTTTCTATATGGTAATTTTATCGAAAGACCTAAAGGTACATCATATAGCCATATATGCTACAAAAACAAATAATATTATAAATCAATCCTATGTTATAGTGAAAACATTCATTTAAATATTGTTTACAGCATGATAATGATTTACTTTCAAACCTTATGTGTAACAGTTGCACAGTATACACTCACTTATATGTTTTTTTTTTACCATAACATTCGTCATAATAGCTTTCATTGATATTCTTCGTACATTAAATAGGCTATGTTTTTGGTACAGCAACGATCTAACATCTAACAATTAAGGACAGTTTACGTATAACGTCACTAAATATAAACCCATTTTTTTTATAGCCAAATCATTTGCATAGTTATATAAATTCAGTTATTATCTGTCTTAGGCTTTAGAGAAACATTATTTGTTGCTTTATATTTATATATCTATATATATAGGAAAGTTTGTCTGCCTTCTGCAATATAGTATGTGTCTCTTTAAAGATTCCCGTTTTAGAGGAGGACATGTATCCGCCAATATATTTGTCGCAAATATATTTGCTAATACATACGATTTTATGCATATAAATATATAGATACACGCATACGGTTACAATCTGGTCAACTAGTCCACAACTAAACATTGCTCCAGCCTTGTACAGAAAATATCAAGAAAGTAACGGGAGAACACTTCGTTTGAAACTTATAAAATCACACGACACGATTACAAAAGTGTTACTTACTTCCATTACGAAATGCGTTATCAGTCTTTACAGTTATATCTGTACGAATAACAAGCTTGTAGAATTTGTGCAAATGCAAATGCGTCCTTCGCTAGAGAGAACTAAAGAAATTCATTATCACGTATATAAGCATACTTGTATCGATCTACAAGTATAGACAAGCTGATATTTAATATCAATAGCAACACACAAATTAATATAGTGTTTGCTTTGCACACTGTACTCTTATTACTAATACAATAGACATTCTATCGGTACTATGTTACCACTGAGACCTCTGTATCATGTTCTGTTCTCAGGATCGCACGGTTCGGGTTATTATAAATACTTAATTCATTCCTCAGTGGCAGTTAAGAATATGCTGTAATGTTGTAAAGTTCGTTGACGGAATGTGCGAAATCACAATAGAGAAATTATAAACGCAATATATAAGTTTATGTTTGTGTAAAATTGCTCTAAAAAACAGCCATACAACATCTTAATCACGCACACATGTTGTCCAGAACTGTGATATTATACACCAGTCTTCAATTTTTTTTTTTTTTTAGTTTCAACGTAAATAATAAACGTTAAAGTAAGTCGTTAGCAAAGTGGAATTTTGAGATCCAGAGGAACAGAAGAGTTGGGAACACAATGGATTTCCCCTCCCTCTGGAGTTGTATACAAGAATCATTAACATTTTGCACGATGTACTCGTTACTGCGAACATAATACTTGCCAATACTAAAACGTTCTTCATAAATACTTTGATCGATTCGCTTAATGAGGCTACGTAACAAACATAACAAAGGCAATTACATGTAACACGTAGGTACAGTTTACCATTCACTTACCTAAATCTCCGCATAAATATCACTTAGTTCCTAGTTGTATGAATAGTCCAGTTCCCTTTTAGTAGAAATTATCAGGCTCAAACGTGAATACGCAAAGGTACGCTGTCTGACTTGTTCTCCGCCTCCAGATTGTGTTTTATAGTGTCTAGGGTGTTGTGGATCGTTCTGAATGTGGGTCTATCGGATGGTCTCCTGTTCCAGCAGAGTTTCATTAGATCGTAAATCGCTTGCGGCGTGTTCTCCGGGCACTGAAGCACGTTGCCCTCTTTTATGTATTTCACAACCTCCTCGTGCGTCATCCCGTAATAAGGCTGATGCGCGAAGCTGAATATCTCCCACAGGCAGACCGCGAACGCCCACACGTCGGACTCGACGGTGTACTTGTTGTACAGTATGCTCTCCAACGGCATCCATCTAACCGGTATCGCGTCTTGCTCGTCGCCTTTGTAATAATCCTGCAGGTAGATCTTCTGCGACAGACCGAAGTCGGCGATTTTCACGATCATCTGGTCATTGATCAGACAGTTTCTCGTCGCGAGGTCCCGATGGACGAACTTTCGATCCGACAGGTACACCATCCCGGACGCTACTTGCAACGCGATATTAATCAGATCCATGTGCGACAAACGGGAGTCCGTGAAGTGTTCGTCCCTCTCCAAATTTCGAATTATGTAGTTGCCCGGCGAACAGGATCGCAGGAATTCGTTCAAGTCACCGCGACCCATGTACTCGAAGAGGAGGCACATTGGTCGACCTAGGGCGCACACGCCTAACAGCTTCACGATGTTCGGATGATCGAACTCGGCGAGTAAGCAAGCCTCGCGTTCGAAATCCTTCAGCAGATCCTCCGATGCTTCTTCTTTCAGCATTTTAACAGCAACGTTGGTGAACTCCTCGCCTGGAATCAGGCCGGGAGCTTTTGCTTGGAATACTCTGCCGAAGGCACCCTGTCCTAAGTCTCGCACGTAAATCACGTTGTTCCTTGGGAACTCGAGCTTCTCTAACTTGGGATTCAGCTGGGCGCTTGTCTTGTGGTACGCGTCATTGCTCGGCAGTTTGTCCAGATCGATATTGACGTACTGGAAATTATAAACGAACATAGAACACAGGCATCGTTACCACTGAAACATGCAATATTTCTAACTACAATGACCAGACTCAGCATTATATTTTCTGGACAAGTTCGTTGAATCGCGAATAATTTGCCAATGGCAGTTGCCTTCGGTGTACCTGATTCTCTGTCGGGTTGTATCCTTGATGTCGTTTGTGGAGTCTGTGACTTAAAATGATGGATAGTACCGTACCAGCTATAATTATAAATCCCAGCGAGGATAATATCAGTATAAACATCGGCGTGAACAATGTGTCCATGACTAAGTCCTTCGAATCGATCTCCACTACCTTGGTGGTTACATTATCTGCGGCGAAAATTAGGAAATGAAAGAAATAGAAGAATGATCAATGCGATCAGCTGCATCGGCACAGTAACGTTCGCATACCGCATATAGGAATATCACAATGCTGCCATCGTATCCTAGAGTCCATGGTGAAACACCATGGCACAGGTTCCTCTCCGCCCGCGTTTCGACAATAATTCTCCCCGTAACGAATTTGAGGGAAGACGTCTGGCGGTCTGTCGTGGCTATGCGGTATTTGTGCGTTCCATGACTGACAGTCCAAGCCAAACTTCGTTTTGTTCACCTTGCCCATGTAAAATCTACCGTTGCCTTTGACACAGTCATCTGCAATATCTTAGGATTAAGAACTGGAAGACATCGTTGCACGAGTTACGATTAAATTCGTCTAAAGTTCGCTTTACATGTAACAAGATCTTCGTTCATATCAGTCAAATGAATATGCGAGCAGGTCACTTTTCCTGTAACTATCTTCGGCAACGATTCGCAGTCTGGCAACGTGAAGTGTCCCCGTGATCTGATATAAATTTCTCTCTGCTTGTTGTCTTCTATCATAGCCCAATCGTTAAAACAGAACTGATGGCGTACCGCCATACAGTCTTCGTAACATAATGGTAGGCCGACCGAGTTATGGCATTGCGGGAAGGCGTACATGCACAGCATTTTCTGAAACAAACAGAATGTCGTGTCTCTCCTGCATTTGTCTCCTGTTAACCCTTAACTACTACACTGTTTTTTTTTTTACGTAATTAGTATATCGGGGTCGTGGCAGACTCCAAATAAAAAAGGACACAGAAATTTGTAAAATCGACCCTAGATCAACCTCTATGAATATTTTGTTCTTAAGTAATGTATAAAATAATAGAAACGTAGAAAGTTAAACTATTAGTATAAAATTAATTAGAATTTCGGTTTACAAACTTACACAACCAAAAATTTTACAGCGAACTTTGTATGCTTAGGATCGTATGAGACCCCAGAATACTAGTTAAGGAATAACTTAGAATATTATATACGATACATCGATAAGTCAATCCTACCTCCGCAGCTGAACGACATGGCTCGACGAGTCGTTGTATTAATTCTTCCCATAAGTTAGTGGTAATCTGTTCGTTCAACAATCCCACAGGGTTGCTGTTAGAATCATTGAACCAAACTTTCCCGATGCCAGCCAAATACTTTTTACAGATCTTCTCGCTATATGGGGCGCAATAGCCTTGCGATTCTGGCTCTGCGAAGATAAAGTGGTAGAAATTGTAGATTTTCTGTCATAATTTTGACGATTTGTTTTTTCTTTTTTGCGGGATACGTACTGGTGTCGGCAGAACTGAAGTGCAAAATGATTGCTACCAGAGAAACAATCCAGAGCACCATCATTCAAATGTGTTGCTCGAAGGAATGTCAAGAAAGAGATATTACATGTTTAAAAGTAAAGTCGCTGCGCGAAAAGTACGTCGACACCGGTGCTCGTTTAATTTACATTGAACTGCATCAAACTCATGGTGTGAATTAAATGTTTTTTAATGCACAATCTACCATGACGCTCCATTCTACGCGCCACGCGAACTTGCACGCGTTTACACTTCTACTCGACGATCGCTGGATGAATATTACAATTATCGATTGTAATTTTTCAAACTGTTTTCAATGGGAGACGGTAGTACGATAATTTAAGAAAAATAAGGCTAATGAACTGAGCTACAGCATCGAGCGCATAATTCGTCGTTCGTGATGAGCGCAATCAAACTGTCTTTGAGAGAGAATTCCTGTTTTCTCCCTTATCATACGCGAAATCAACTTATTAGACGGTCAAGCATTTCCCTTTATTTACAATACCGATACGACGAGCAAATGGTAAATTTGCTCGTTTTGTAACGAACGTAAGTAGCTGCTAATCTAACAAAAATTTAGAACTAGGGCAATATGCGAACTCGATAATCGAGAGATCGTTCAACATTTCGAATATATTTCCAGTAAGCTGTAGGAATTAATCATAAGGTTGGGATCGTAAGTATTTATTGGAAAATTAAAATCGGTAGTAATTACAATCATAATTGAAAGGAATTACAAATCTTTAATGCGTATGAAAGTAGGTTTTTCTAGAAAATTTTGCTCGGAAGATTGGCACGATTGAAGTTCGAAGCAAAATGCGCGGGAAATGGAATGTTTACTATAGATGTAAAAGTAAAAAAATTAACAATATTGTTGCCTCGGATAATTGAACAATGAATTACAATGTCTCTACGAGAGGCTCAGATCCTCAAACTTCGACTAAATAATTAAATAAATTAATTCTTGCACCCTTGCCTACCTCGAATACGACGCCATATTCATAGGTTTCACCGGCTGTGTTTCAATTCACGCATACTGCGCATAGACTGCATAGGATATGTCACGTACCCTATGCACTTCATGCACATTATGCTGCATTATGCGTGAATCGGAACGCGCCCACCATTGAATGGCAACAGCAATTCTTCTCCCTTGAATTGCTACATTTTCAAACGCGTGTTTAGCTGAAATTTGATTTTCCGGGGAATATCGGAGTAGGAAACGTGATGCAGGCTTTTTTGAAAACCGGGAAATTAGGACCAGGAGACGGTAAAAAGCCCTCGAGCTCGCGGGCGAAGGAGGAACGCAGCGGGCCAGCACCACCATGGGTTGAAAAATAGTGAGCACCACGTGTAGCTTGAATCGTTCAAACGTTCCATCATTTTACCAACGAATGTTAAGATGCCTCTGTTCTTATAGTCGTCCCAGAACTGTGGAGGACGTAGTTGAACAGGGGGAAGTGGTCGAGGTATTGAGGCAATGTTTGAAAGGCGGCGACTTCCCGAATTTGCTGTTTTACGGCCCACCGGGAACGGGTAAAACGAGTACTATTCTAGCAGCAGCCCGACAGCTATTCGGCAGCCTCTACAGAGAAAGAATATTGGAGTTGAACGCCTCCGACGAAAGAGGCATTCAAGTTGTCAGAGATAAGATTAAATCCTTCGCTCGGCTTACAGCAGGTGGTATGAGAGACGAGTACGTTTACTTTTATATTAACGTTGTTCTACGTCCAGCCAATGATGCTTAAGTAAAAGGTCTGAGAGTTACGAATCGAGTTCTGTGCACCGAACGCTTACTGAATATAGTTGTTATCAGGAGTTGTAACGGAGTGCTTTGGCAACTCTTATTGCCAACTAGAAAGCAAACTGCTTTCGGCAGGTCGTCCCAAGAGGTTTGTGAAGAGTTAAACTTTTGGTCCTGCATCGAGAGCAGACAAATAGCGTTAAGTATTATTCTTTAGCGATCTTGCGCAGGGCTCTAGTAATTTCTGTGATAACGGCACGGTCTGAGGCACCGCGTGTACGTTACTTACGACTCGATAGTAAGCGAACAGTTATTACAACAGTATTATATTCGCTTCAGTGGGAGAAGCTGTCCACCTTTCAAAATCATCATCTTGGATGAAGCGGATAGTATGACCAATGCCGCGCAAGCTGCCCTTCGGCGCACCATGGAGAAAGAATCTCACAGCACCCGCTTCTGTTTAATTTGCAACTATGTCTCGAGAATCATAGAGCCGCTGACTTCTCGCTGTACAAAGTTCCGATTCAAGCCACTGGGAGAAGATAAGATCATCGAGCGGTTGGAATATATCTGTACAAAAGAGGACTTGAAGGCAGAGAAGCCTGTTTTGATGAAAATCGTTGAAGCGTCCAGTGGGGACTTGCGGCGCGCTATAACGTGTTTGCAATCTATCACGAGGTTGAAGGGTAAAGGGATTGAAATAACTGTCGACGATGTCGTTGAAATTATCGGGGTAGCGTATTATTTTCTTCTCTTAAATAATAGATAAATAATAACAAAATTATCGTAACGCAACTAAACGATTACAGATCGTCCCCGACAAATGGCTGGTTGAATTGATGGAAGTATGCAGAACGAAAGACTACAGTAAAGCCGAGGCGTTTGTCGATCAGTTCATGCTAGAAGCGTATGCTACGGGTCAAGTGAGTTCTTCTATTTCCACTAGAGCTCCGATCGATTGTTAAGCTGGGAATCCACCGGGAAGCTAAGCTAAGCTATGCTATGCTATGTTTTAACGTAGCTTTTTGGTGGAAACGGTTCCCTAAGAATGTATCGAAGCTAAATCTTTTAAAACGTAGCATAGCTTAGCTTCCCGGCTTTAAAGCTCTTCTAATTGCGATTATTCCTGTAGGTGATCGAGCAGCTTAGCGAAAGTGTTATATACTCTAACGAATTATCAGATAAACAGAAGGCTTTGATCGCGGAAAGACTTGGGGTAAAGACTGCTGATCCATTTGAATAATGCAAACAGTATTCCTCATTCAATTTGAATATCTTTTATTTCAGGAATGCAATTACAGATTGCTAGATGGCGGAAGTGAATATATACAGCTGATAAATCTCTGCTGCGGTATTATACAGGCTTACGAATTAGTATAGGGTACCTAATTAATTATACAACACTGTACATTGCAATTTTCTATTTTTCTATGTCAATAAATATTTATTACATTTTCCATAAACTCTGAAGCATTTAGATCATCGTTTCTTTGAAACCTGAGGAAGGAAATAATTCTACGAGCCCCACGTTTTCCGCATACGCCCTATTTCCCTAGTACTCGTTTCATACTCGCCCGCGGTGCCCCAGGGAATTTTATCTCTCGCGCTAACTGTTACTCTAAAAATCTACCTTGACGAGCAATTTAGGTTGTGTTCCGATTCACGCATTATGCGCATAGACTGCAGAGAAAACCGTTCCGTTTCATTCTATGCGTGCATTGGTTGCGTTGGTGACGTATACGTATACGTTATCTTTTCTGTCACTTCAAGTAGCGGACCACAGAATGTGGTGTATGTTTTTCAAAGCGTACGTAAAGAGACAAATACGCATGCGCGCATGAACTGCACGCTTCATGCGCTAGAGGTGGGAGAATTCTAGGGAATGCTGTGCGTCACCAACGCACCAATGCACGCATAGAATGAAACGGAACGGTTTTCTCTGCAGTCTATGCGCATAATGCGTGAATCGGAACACAACCTAAGTCTCAACACAGAATGCCAGTTGATATAAATCGATTAACTGAAGGTTGGCTAGAATTGGAAAGTGACCCAGGTACGAGAGATTAATCCCGGAATTATGCTATTTTAATGACGCTTGATATTAAAGAACTCGAATGCGTTATGAGAGCGTAGAAGTTTAATGCGTTACGCTTTCGGGAGATTTAAAATTCGAAGCGCATTATATCGGTGTAATTTGGAGATGTTCGTTATTCAGTTTGATACTTTTATATACCACTATCGTGCTTGTATTCTAATACCAGTAGCATTAAACGAGCAGTCGAGTGATTATGCCCTTTTATGGTATTCGAGGAGGCTTTTGTTGATATATATATATCTTGCATCGTTAGGTTTATTCACACTATTGCTGGAAGATTTTGGGGTAAAGGGTGTGCAAGTGGAAGAAATCTATGACCTGCAAAAATCTTTGGAGGGTCCAGTGTATGGCTTTATATTCCTGTTTCGTTGGATAGAGGAGAGGAGGTCCAGGCGCAAAGTTGTGGAGCAAGACGAGAGCTTCGTGAAAGATGAAGAAATCGTTAACAATATATTTTTCGCACAACAGGTGCATTGTAGTTTGTACTTATAGTCGATCCTACGTATCTTACCTGTTATTTTCTAAACACGTTCGTTCCTTTATAGGTTGTGCCCAACAGTTGCGCGACCCATGCGCTACTCTCTGTGTTACTTAATTGCCCAAATATCCATTTGGGTACAACTTTATCCAGATTGAAAATGCACACGTCTGGCATGTGTCCAGAAAATAAAGGATGGGCAATAGGTAATACACCCGAATTGGCTTGCGCGCATAATTCGCACGCGATGCCCCAAGCTAAGAGGCGGCAAGATAAAAATACAGGAGTCTCCACCGGTAGATTCACCGGGGAAGCTTTCCACTTCGTTAGTTACGTACCGATCAACGGTAGACTATTCGAATTGGATGGTTTGAAACCGTATCCCATGGATCACGGTCCGTGGAAGGAACACGAAGAATGGACGGAACAATTCAGACGAGTGATCACGGATCGCCTGGGAATGGCGACGGGAGAGCAACTGCAGGACATAAGATTTAACTTGATGGCCGTCGTTCCCGATAGGCGACTCGCTATCTCGCATAAATTAACTATGTTGAAAACGAATAGACAGATAGTATTGGAGGCGTTACAGCAACTTGTCAAGCTAAGCCATCAAGATGGATCTGAAAAGAATGTGAATGACTCGGAGAAATCAGAGAAACATTACGAGAAGAAAAACAAAACTGACGATGAGAACGTTCTACCGAATAAATCAGAGATCGACGAATCCTCTTCGGTACCGGCTATCACGGTTGAACGAAGTAGCGATACTGCAGCGGATACCGAAGAGTCTGCTTCGAGCATAACTTCGGGAAAGACTGAATCGAAGTAGGTAGATTTAGATTAATCAGAGTTTATATTTCTCAAACATTTTATTTAACATCTATCGTTTAACGCTACAGTGGTATGGAGAAAGTGGTGATGTGTGCATTGGATTATGCTACTCCGCTTAGAATACAAACTTCACCAGCCCACAGCTCGTCTAGTACCGATACGTCATCCGAGATTGGGTCCGCCTTTAATTCTCCGACCCAAGGTAAGTGCACAGATATTCCGCTTCATCTTACTTTGCAGAGACGTTTAGTTGTACACACCTTTTTGCTTTGACAGAATATTAAGCCATTTGGACACGTCATTAGCATTGACTCGAACCCTTGCAATTTATCTGACGAAGAACGGCAAATATAGTAACCCGATTCAGACTTTGGATCTTTTATTTTGCCGTGTTCTGTGCATATATTGTTTTCTGATGCAATTATTTGAGATTCTATGTCAGACCCTTCCAGAGGATTCGTGTTCCCTTGATTAATTTCTACACACTTATTATAAACTTCTCTGTCGCATACCCTGGTGTACTTATTAAACGCTGTGAAAGATGGACATGAATATTCTTCTACAGAAAGCATTTCTGGGTCGCAGACATAGTACCTAACACAGTCGGTAATATTCGCTGTACGAACATTTTTTACGCACTGAATTACGCGAACAAATCGCGAGTCTATATGATAACCCAATGATTTATATTTTTCGACAGATATATACTCCCTGTTTCCCGACTTGTCAGTAATTAAAATTATATTATTTTCGTTTTCTGAATCGTCCAGCGATATCTGCGATACGTTGTTTGATGTTTCTATATTTAACTTCGGTTCATTCGCGTTTTTTTCTGTTAAAATTTTCTTGGAATCGGTTTCATTCTGTGACTTCGCGGTAGTTATAATAGTATTTTGCAAGTTATTCTGCTGAATGTAGTTCTGTATGAGATAATTCATTAACACGCTTCTCTGCTTGGTTTTGGAAGGTTCTAATTCGTTAGGCACAGTTTCGCTTATACTTATACTACTTCTCGAAGGCATAGGTAGTGGCAACGATGCTAGCAATTCTAAAGGAATTGTGATTTCTTTGTAAGCCAATAAGTGACGTATCAATCGATTTAACATCAAATAATCCTTTGTGGTATGATTCTGTGCTTGTAAATAGCCATATTCTAGAAGATTAGTTACAGCAGCATTATCCGTATTTGTTTCATGCTTATGTTCCATTGCTCCTTCAATTTCGATTAGGGGGTACGGAGTTACGAGTTCTTGATCAGGAATGCTATCAGTAGTATATGACGAGTCAATGAGTTCAGAGAAATTTGAAGGGTCTTCTGTTAATCCCATGTAACTGGTTTCATTTGGATCCACTAAATCAGGCGTATCGTACCTGTTTGTTATAATAGATGATTCTGTCGACAGCGCGTCACATGTCCAGGAATCACCGGGTAGAACACACATTCTTAAATACGGCTGGAATATCTACGAATTAAAAGCTCGTAAGAATATTGAAAGCAGCGAGTGATACTAATGAAACAGTAGATCGTCTTACCAAGCCCTCTGTACATTTACTGGGTACCCAAACGTAACCGCCAATGGGTAAACTCACGCATTTGTAAAACACGGTGCAACTAGTAGCGTCAGGTTTCCTCGATTCTGGACACTTCGACGACGCTGTTACCAGAATAGAAGAGAAAATAAAAAGTATCAGTCTCATCTTGTCGTAATGTTACGCGCGCTATCGTCCAGGGAACTAAAATTCAACTGCCCTGCTCAATGGTACTATTTGCCTTTCGCACATTCCCCCACGTTTCGTCGTTTTCTTTGGCACCTCTGAGATACAGTTAGTTGACCTGTCCTCCGCCAGCATCTTCGCAGACTGTTTTATCGTACAATCAATGCCTTCTTGTCCGCAGCATGGGGATGGAATTCTGGCCAGAGCAGCCCGACGTCCACGAAAGATTTTAAAAAGTTTGTTGTCATTAGAGTTGCTGGGGATGAGAAGAACGAGGCGGGTTTGAGTATGTATATGCGTCATTGCCTCACTCACCGTGATCCGTCAGGGCACAAACTTGTAACAATGCTTAATGTATGCGTTCCTAAGCAGGTCGTTCTCTTGGAAATATTAATATAAATGGGAAAAGACTAGTTTCCGACAGTGGTCACTTGCACAAGAAGGTCTGCTTGTCGGGGGAAGTTAGAATACCGCACGCTAGGGTGAAAACTAGTAATGGTGATACTGTTACCGAGGAGAAGAAGGTCGAAAAGATCGACCCGAAATTGTGTTCCAAATATCCAGAGTTATTCGAACCGCACACGTTTGCGCCCAAAGATCTTCTAGCATTGTTGAAGAACTTGGAGCACGAGATCAGCATTTGCGAGACCAGTTTGAAGGACGAAAATGACAAGAGGAACAAATACAAGGTAAGTCCATGTTTAAGTAGACAATTCGATAGTTCTAGAATATTGTTTTATTTCAGATCGACGATTGCCGTAGAACACACAATTACGACGAGTTCATTTGCACTTTCCTTTCGATGCTCGCCCAGCAAGGTAAATTGGCGGAACTAGTCCAGCAGCACTTGGCGTTAAAAAAGCACACTTCTGTGTCCGTGAACAGGGTTCATAGGTAAGTGATTCTGTTCCACCTTTCATTAGAGACGCAAGTATCGCGTGGGTAACGCTCAACGTGTTCGCAGATCTTCGAAGAAGACAGACACTCGTCCAAACTCTTCGCGCAGACGTCGCGGCAGGACCAAGTGCAAGAAAAGAAAATAATCTTCGTGTTTAGATATGAAAGAATCTGGTGTCTTCGCCCCGCCTACCGAATTGTCGATACCGAAATCTCAAATCGCTGCAGGCGCATAGTTTTACAAAAGTCGAGATAAGCATGTAAAAAAGGATGTACGATTGTTGAGGCGAGAGAACGTGCGAGTACGTCGCTCTTTACGCTACTTACGCCGCATCAGTGGCACCGAGATGCCCGATACTTGATTCACTTTCTAACTCGGGCAGGTATTTCATAGACAATCGTAGATTCGTCGGCTGTGCTGGCCACATTTCTTTCGCTCTGACGTCTGATCACTTGCACGATCGACAATTATACTTTGCAACTGTACAAATTAACTTTACGAATATATTTTTTATATTTTTGTTTTCGCGTTAACGCATGGTGTCTATACCGTCGCTGTATTTATAGCCATTTCGAATCCATTCTATACACCCTTTTGGGCGTATTTCATTAATATCTGTCTCTTTACATCTCTATTACGTTTTCGTATGAAATATATGTTTTCCTAGATACAAGGAATTCTATGTTCTTTACGCTCCAACGTTGCGCGCAGACGGGCTAAGGGACCAGTAAGGGTTTGCAGCAATCAAACGCAATTCGATTATTGTCAAAAACATTGAAAATATTTATTTCGGTATTCATATACAAGTACACTACACGCTGTGGATATGTCCCTTAGATCTAAATACTTATATCTCCGTAACAGCCGGAGAAAGGAGGATCGAAACTCTCGTAGTGGAATCATGTTTATCGTGGACAACGGCCGACCGTCTAAGTCGCTTTACCATTACTTGTATAGGAACTGTATTCGAAACGTTCTCAAAGAAGCTATTTCAAGGGGTAACGGGTTAAAGGAGACGCGAGATGGTCAACGAAGAGAGATTTAAAAGAACGGACAAAAAAAAAAGAAGAGGTTCCTTCTCCGGCCGATGCTTTTTCTTACGCCCACTCGATATTTGCGCCACTTCCATCGGCACGAATAGCGTGCTTTTTGGCAAAAGTGCAGTTTATGTACAAACGATATTGATTTATGGTCGCCGTGGTCGAGGCTAACGTCTCCCCGCGAGGCAAGCTACTCTATTGGGAAGTAGAGATTATTTGGAATTCTCGAGAGCAGAACGTGCAACGGTCACGGCTCGCGGCAATCTCTGTCCCCGGATCACTCGCCAGTTCCACGCGTTCGTATTTACAGATACAGCCCCGTCTCGTCGAGAGGATGATCGTCGCGCGACAGAGACGAGCTCGGCGATTTCGGGCGGAGGCTGTTAGAGAACTGTTAGCTTCACTGCCGACTGCGGGATACCACACGCTTCGGCATCGTCATTATAGGCACTCGTGGTATGTTACAGTAAATCAACTGCGGGACAACGTTCGGATTCTCCGACGTGACGCTTGAAAGCGAGCCGATCGCCTTCGCGCGAATGAGAACAGAACAGATTCGACTTCGTAATGCTAGTTAACGGGCACGTTTTGTCCGATAGTTGACGCTTATTTACAAACAACGAGAAGTGAAAATTAATCGTGCGCATTCCGGTCGCTAATCGACGGCGCGAGCCATTGTAACGACTATCCATTCGTTCCGAGGGAGCTGCGAAACGTTTGAGCGGCGGCGATTGTAGTACATCGATCATTGCTGCGGCGGTGCCGGCTGTCGTTCGCGGAACATTGTTACGCGCGATTAATAATAATAATAATACAAACATGCCGTATAAAATATAGAAAAAATTCACGCAGGGGAAGTAACGTAAAAAGTACAAACGAGGGGAGGGAGGATAAACACGGACAACGAGATCCTTTCCGCGAATAACGCCGATTACGATTAGAAAACAGTCTTGTGATGCGTCTTAGAGAAACCCTACTAAACAGAGTTAACGCGCCGCCCGGTCTACCGACAGTTCCCACCCGCTCGGGAACGTTCAAACTTGATATGCCTCTCGTACATTACAAACGCCACAGAATGTAGCCGCGGTCGCCGCCAACGAAACGGTGAAAGCGCGTCGAATCGTTCCCTTTTTTCGTTCTGTAGTCTAGATCGCGAATCGTTTGCGCAGTTGCTCCCCGTGACATAGGCAGAGCCGAGTAGAGAACAGTATTTTGAAGCTGGGAGCCCCGAGTTCTTCCCCGCTCCCTCATCGAAAATACTGTTCTCACGCGGCTCCGTATAGGCGATTAACGATAATAAATAAAGGTAAAGTTTTACAAATATAGTGGCTTTAGATTAACGTTTGTGGTTTATCACGCTGACGTACACAGAGCTGTGGACACGAGGCGCGCCGATCGAACGATCCCGACTTCTCCGTTTCTCCTTAAATAAATTACGTGACTGACGCGCTGATCGGCAACGAGCTGCCCGGGGGAAGAAGATCGATGTCCGGGCAATTCGTCGCTTCGGTTCTTGCCTATCGCGATCGTTCGATCGATCCGTCCGTGGCGTTCGCCATAGAATTTCCGAGAAGTAGTCCCTTCGATTCGCGAGACGGATTGCTCTCCCTCCGTTCCGAACAGGTTTATCATTTTTCTTCCTCGCCGGACAACCGACCGATAAAAAGGATGTCGGCACGTCCCCTCGTGTTCGCGTATGACACAAAAGCGTTACGCATACGAGCGCACGCGCAAAGACCGTTCCGTCCGATTCTCTCGCACGATATCGAAAAATACATTAATTTGAAAAAAATATATATATATATATATGTATTTATGTATACGTATATATATATGTATAATATGTATAGTTCCTTGTATATGTGCACTATATATACAATTACATACACAGCTATAGGCTCGCTTAATACTTTGGATACCGCGCGTTCCCGGTATCCGACAAGTCTCGCGGTCCACCTTCTCGTCCCGGCCGGCTGTAGGACACCTTCTCTCGACGGTGAAGCGGCAGCAAGCGGGAAACCCGAAATGTACACGCTCCCCCTGGTTTATACATACAATATGTACACACGCGGTCACGGTTAATCGCTAATAGCAAAAGTATAAAAAAAAAGAAGAAGAAGAAGAAAGGGAGCGAGAGAGGAGGTAGAGTCGCGAGGGAGGGCGAGATATAACGATTCAGGGGAGCGCGGAGGTTCTTCCCCGTCGATCGATGCCTCCGGGACACCCGGCGGATCGACCTGCGGGCTCGATTCCAAGGCGGGGGGGGGGGGGGGGAGGGAAACGCGGAGTGATAGAAGAGAAATGAACGAGAATCGAAGCCAGGCGTGCGAATGCTAACAGGCAGTCGGCTCTGCGGCAAGTATCGCCTCCCCCCTGCCCCTGCCCCAGTTACGACGGAGGAGAACATCGACGAAGAATGGGCGATCGAAGGAGAGAAGATCGAACGATAAGATAGGGTGTTATTGCTTTGCTTCGATAACCACGCGGGGATTTAATCGTTAAGGATAACTGGCGGTAGTGAAATAGCCGGTTGCGCGACCAATCATCAATCGGGAGGATGAATTCGCGTACCCGAGAGAAGCTCTACGGCTCGCGAATCCGAAGATCTTCGAAGTGATTTCTCTTCTTTGTTTTGCTCGATTCAAGCGCTCCCGCCGGGGCGTGGCCGTTGGGGATAAATAACAGGATCGTCCGAAGATCTTCGAGCTCGCGTCTCTCGGGCGTTACAGGCGATACGAATCGAGCGCTTTCAAGTGGCGATGCCTATTCCAAACGGTTGGGCGGGTCTGGCGCGCGATAGCCAAGTAATAACGATCGACTCGTCTAGCCGCTACGCGCGATTGCCCGAATCGGAGAGAACGAACTCGATGGTGACGAGAGTGGGGTGATAGTATCAACGAAATAGCCTAAGAAAGTCTTACAGCGTTAAGTTACTTATACACTAGTCGCATCTTACCAACTAAATCATCGTTTACGATAGCGTGGACAGTGCGAACCCATTTCAGCGCAGGGCATCCGACAGTCGATCTAGGTCGATCCTCTTCGCAACTCGCCGACTAAACGTGCTTCTAGTCGGTCTACCTTATCCGAGCGTTAAGAAGCCGCGCGAGCGATCTCTGCTAGACACGAAAACGGCTGCTAGCGAAGTGCACGCGGATCCAATACTGCAGAAACTGTAGTAGTCGCTCCCAATGAAATCTGTGTACACGTCCCCTCGAGCTCTTTCCCTTCCGAGGATCTACCCAAGAATCGCGTGACTACTACTTCCTGCTACCGACTACCATCACTTGGAAACGTTCAGCGCGAATCAGCGTCCAGAAGGAAAAAAAGACAGAGAGAGAGAGAGAGAGAGAGAAAGAGAGCGAGAGTCCTGTTCTGATGGATGCGAGGAGTCATCGCCGGCGCCGTCGCGTCCGACGCAGCTGAAAGACCTGTCGATCTTTATTCGAGGATCACAAAGAGGCCCGCGCACGCTGCAGGGCCATGGTGGTTCTTCGTTTGTTCGCTCGGGAGCCACGAAGAAAGAAGGCTCGGCCCCCGCCTCAAGGCCCGTTCACGGCGGCGTTCGGGGGCATCGGGTGTCCCGTCAGGCTGTCCGCGGACTTTCCTAGACGGAGCATCGACTGCAGGGAAGCTACTTCGGAGGCTAGACGATCGAGCCTCGACTTCACCTCCCTCTCGCTCTCGGGCACGGCGGACACGGCGGGCCCCGTCCATTCGGCGCCCAAGGATATGCCGGAGTCGCGCTCGTCGCTGGACCCCTCGTTGTCCCACGGAGGCGACGCCCTTGGCCCCGGCTCCTGCTTGATGCCCTGTAGCGCCAGGAGCGCGCTGGCCGCGTCCTTGTCCCCGATGCGCGACTTGTGCCTCAGCTTGTGGGGCAGACTGTTGTTAGCTGTGGAGTTCTGCGAGCTGACCACCATCTGGGGGCCCTCGTCCCCGCTCCCAGAGGACAGCTCGAAGGGGGACTGAGCACGACGGCCGCGGGACAGGTTTAGGGCGCTCGTTGTGTCTAGGTGCATAGCTGGGTGAGGATAGGGGTACTGGAAGCTCTCCGCCTCGGGGTAAGCGGTGGTCTCGGGCACGTAGAGCTGGGCCGGGGACCTCGGCGATCGGGCACCGCTGACCGGCTGATGTATCACCGACGTGTGCACGGGACTGGGCGTCCTGGCGTAGAGAAGGGCCGCGGAGGCCGGAAGCTTCGCCCTCTTCACGCTGATAGGGGGCTCGGATGGCAGTGCGGCGAGCACGTGCTCTGTACTGATCACAGACTCGCCGCAGATACCGAACTTGTCCCGTATCGCCTCGAGCTGAGCCTTGAGGATGTGGTTCTCCTTGCTGAGCTCCATCACCCTCTGCTCGAGCACCATGTCGTTGAATCGCCTCTTCTCCCGGGACCGCTTGGCGGCCTCGTTGTTGCGCCTCCTGCGGTCCCAGTAGCTGTCGTCCTTCTTGTTGTCCGGTATGAACTCCCTTTGCTTGCGCTGAGAAAATAGCTCTTTTCTGATGTCGAAGTTCGGGGGGAAATTTTCGGGGTGTGTCGTCACCTGTTGGGCATCAAGGTGATGGAGTTGCTGCTGCTGCTGCGCCTGCTGCTGGGCCTGCTGTTGGGCCTGCTGTTGCTGCTGCGCCTGCTGCTGCTGCTGCGCCTGAAGATGGTGGTGGTGGTGCTGGGGTTGCTGCTGCTGCGGCGGCGGCTGTTGCTGAGGCTGGTGCTGGTGCTGTTGCATCGAGGGCGGGACAGAGTGGTGCCCCGGATGCGTCAGCGGCGGCAACGGCCCGTGGGCATCGTGACCGCCGTGGCCACCGTGGCCAGCGTGCGCCATCGTGTGGGTGGCCGGCATGTTGCTGTTCAGGCACGCGGTCTCACCATTGATCGGCGAACCACTCTGACGGGTGACAAATTCTGCCACCATAATTTGTCTTCTTAGTACATCTGCAAGCACACGAAACCAAACGTTATTTCAGCGGCTAGGGCAGAGGGGCGGCCGCGCGAGGGGGACTCGCGGCGATCTGGATTTTGCGATTTCGGAACGAACAGGGACAAAGGATAATCCGAGGGAATCAATGGCGCCCGTGTGTATTATCCGAGCGCGGTTTAAATGTCAGCTAGCGAGAACGATTCTACCGAGTCAACAGACGGGATGAGTTTATTAACGGCGGTGACGAATGCACCGCGCGCTGTGTGCCAAACGATTACGGTGACGATGCGGCGGAGAGCTCGGTGACATGTCAAGCTAGTCACGCGCGCCACGAATAGAGGCTAGACTATAACAGTATGTGCATTAATAACCGTTTGTTTGGAATGATCGCGCAGTTTCGGTATTAACCGCATCGTCACCTTTCGTTTCTAACCGAGAACCGACGTCGCGCGCCTAAAACGGCGAATAGAACAGCGCAGTGCACGCTGCCGCAACTGGCCTACCGCTTTTGGAGATAAACTCCTAAACTAAATGGCGTATTTATTAATCCGCGTAGTGACACAACGGGGCACGTTCCAAGGAACTCATTCGAGACACCAGCCACGAACAAAACGCAGTCCTTGTAAGGCGGTGTCACGCGATTGCCGAGTGACGGTGGACCATTAACGAGAGAAGGTCGCGGCGATACGGAATCAGGAAGAAGGAAAATAATGATCTCGAGAGACTTCTACAGATACCCGACCTCCTAAGCCGCGTTTGTTTTTTATCACCGTCGATTACGCACCGCTTCGGGTTACGATCCGCACCGATCACCTGGCGTGCCTTGCTGAATTCAAACCAGAATACTAACTCGATCCCCCCCACCCCCCACGGCGTGAATCGATTGTGATCATTCTTTCGTCGTGACAGGACGCGTAATAATTATAACATGCCCCATCTCTGAAATGTAATCAAAACCATCGCGCTTTAATTCGATGACGCATTCCCGCGAAAGACGTGCGTCACACCTGGTGTTCCACGTCAAACACTTCAACGATAACTGAAAGTTCCTAGAACAATTGTTCACCGAGCTAATTATCCGCGTTGCACAGCGCGAATGATGCAACTCGGCTTACAGAGATAAGCAATCGATTTATCGGAGATTAACGGATTAGAATTCTGTTCGTTCATTAATGGAACTAATCGAGCGCATCGAGTGTCTCTTTGTAGCCCTGATACGGCGTTGAATGTCACGCGAAGGCCGCCGGTTTACCGTGAACAAATAGGCACTCGATGCATTCCGTACCGCTGGACGCGTTCACCAGCTTCTAGCGAGCCGTACTACGTCGCCCTAAGGATTCTTATCAGCGGGAGTAAATATTTAATACAGAAAGAAATAAAAAAGGGAAAACAGTCGCCGAGGAGTAGCATGGTCACGCGCCTGTTCAAGGTGCGCATTGTGTATCAAGTGGCCGTTCGTATTCGTCGAGCGCGCGCGCCGAAGATCATTGCCTTACTGCCGTGTGTTTCACGGCAAACGCACTGCCTCGTTTGTAGAATGATTTTCGATGCCGGGGACGCGATCGGGCGTTTTTCAGGCTCTGGGTCGACCCCGGCCATCGTAATCGACCATATCCCGCCTAACAGGGAGAGTTTCACGAGCTTTTTGCAACCGTTACTAACAAGAGTGGCGCACCAGCGGCCAAAGGTGAAGAATTCCGAGAGATCGAGAGACGTGCTCGCACTGCCAACAAAACTCAGCTCGAACAATAGCCAGGCAAGTCGGAAAATAGCCTTGGGTAAGGTCGCGCTCCTCAAGGTCGAAGGTGTCGGTGAACTTAACGATGATCTTTAGCCAGCTGAAACGTTACATCTCCGCTAAATCGCCTACTTGTAACAAAAATGCAAAACCAAATCCCTTCGTTCCGGTATCCCTACCTATTCAAATACATCGAGTCTCCCAAGATTGCGCGCGCTTGCTACTTGAGCCTACTCAACTGTTCACGAACCGTTGATAGGTAGCGATACGTAATTGTGAGCGTTTACGTAAAAATTTCTATGTAAAATATTTCCAGTTTTTTATTCCAAGAATGAGGATAAAGTAAACGTATATCGTTGTTGTTTCACTTGCTCTTGGAATCCCATAGGAAAACACGTGCTTGACTTGAATAGTGCGTGAAGTATGACCCAGTCTGCGAGTGCCCCCTATAACGCACGCTACTTAGTTCCGTTCGTCGATCGCTGTTGTCGAAGTGTCGCGGAATGTCGCGAAGATGAGGCTCGCACCAGGCGCGAGGCAGACTTACGTAAGTGCAGACGCTTCCACAAATCCGTGGAGCACTGTAAGACCGATTGCTCGTTACGCGTGCTAATTGCTCGCGATAACCGTCAAGAACGATAACGCTCGCACTTTGCAACTTTGTTCCGATCTCTCGGGAGAGAGAAAAAAAACTGAATAAACTCGCGCGCAATTTTCGCGATAATCCGCGACCTACGGAGCGATAGGACTCGGCGATGACTTAATCGTCGATCTTAACTTCATCCGCTGATCAAGCAACGTGCTTTCGAGTAATTAGAGACAATTCGCCGCTGCGTTCGTTAGTTACGACCGCCGTAGGACCAGCGAGCGTAACTTGGAACCCGTGGTGCGGTTACGCAAGCCAGCACGTGTGTTTCAACAAAACGTGCCACGTGCTGCATTCGCGATATCTACCCGTTTATGAAAATATTTGTTTACACGAGCCACGGTTAATGCAACGGGAAAGGGACGAATCTGTGTCTCACGTTGAACGGGAAACGTGAGATAGGTCTAGCTTCCATCATCAATAAATAGCTGCCGTAAAAGCGTGCTAATTTTATTCGACCCATCATCCGCATGGTATTTTCAGTCGTATTTATCAATTTAATGCCTGAAATCGATGGAATAATGCTACTATCAAGGGAATCGGGAATATTTCGGGCCCGTGCTGGTGGCGCCTCTCGCGTCGTCTCGCGGAAGTTCTCGAGGCCGGTAGCAACAATTCGAGAATCGCAAGCGAACGTTCGAGAATCGCAAGCAAAAGTTCGAGAATCGGAGGCGCACTCAGCGTTCCCGGTAAATCTCGTAACGGTCGCGTCCCCCGCGGAAAGTTGTCACGAGATCGTTGAAAATCCGCGTTCAACGCGAGAAGTTTCGATCGAATCGTTCATTCCGAGGATACGCGGTCGCGCGCGCCGAATTCTCGTGTTAAACGCGTGGTGATTAGTGTCGTGTGTGTTTAAACCGTGAAATTCGGTGAGTGGCTTGTGTGTTCAGTGAAGGATATGCAGCCTGCCTTGGATATATTTGATATACATCATCGTGGGAAGCCCGCGGAAGAGGAAAAGAAGAAGTCGGAAGGAAGAACTGGTGAAGGAGACAGGAAGGATGACTGGACGCAATTGGGTATGTATCACCGTGTTTCCCCAATTATTCATGCTCTATATCTGAATCCGAGTTCTCCCCAAGAGAACGATTATTTCCTCTAATCTGATCAGTGGAGCACTGGACTTGTCTCGTGGGACCAAGTCCAGCGTTCGGCCAGCCCCACCCGTGCTATCTCCCCCTCCCCCATTCAAATAACCTCATCTTCGTCTTCACCGGCGTCCGCTCCTTCCACGCGTAACAAACAGCCGCGAACGGAATAGCCACAGGCTATCGAACCCTCGTGTCTAAACGCGAAAGAGCAAACGGTAGAAAGAGAGGCGAGGTGGAAAGAGCGAGCTCGTGAATTAACCGTCGAAGCACGCGGGCCGAGAATTACGTAAGAGGCTGGTTGCATCGTGGCCGTGCGCGCGTTTCATCGTCCACGTGCTATACGCGCGTGTTTGCCGGCGAATGTCAAGCCGCTTATACCGCGGAAGCCGTTCGGGTAAATACGTCGAGACGTACGTGGATCTCTTCTAATCACGTACGCTCTCTGGCCGAGCAACGTGCCTCCGCGGCCTCGCCAATCGCAGTTTTACGATCCCAACGAGGCTGCTACGTGCCCTTCCCTCTGCCGATTATATATCCTGCGCCTCCAGTTATCTCCGCCGGAATCTCTGCGTCATCGGCAAGTAGGAGACTGTTCGCGCTAGATGTCGTTTCCCCCGAATTACCATTGTCGATATTCCCGCGCCACGTCCGAACCCCCATTTCTTTTTTTTTTCTACCTACAAGTGCATACAGTTTCCGGACTGGCCGCCAGAGGGCAGCGACATAAATCATCGAGTATCTATCGTAAAGTTCTCCCATAACCCGCGACTCGTACTTTGCGACACATTCAATGGGAAAAGATAAATGGACGTTCAGCGAGAGACAGGGTTTAGAGTATAATCTAATGGTCTCTTAATTCCCAGCAACGCCACTATCGAGCCACGAGGCCCGCTTCGAAATTGAGCAATCACTTGGAATTTCAGTCCCGAGTCACCGAGCACGACTTCTCTCGCGTGACTCATGTCGTCGTACCGTGCACTTTATCGATCCGATGATTTTTGCTACGGCGGAAAACAACGTCGCCTACGCGAAATTTCTAAACTGACGAAACATTGGCTGCCTTACGTGTCCCTTGAATTTCGTCGAACCACCGAAATAAGATCTCGCCCGAAACCGGCCTGCACTTCCGTTCGGCGAAATAGCGTTTCGATCTCGTTTAATTTCGCGGCGCGACCGATCCGAGTCCCCTCCGCCGCTGCAGAACCATCTACTTCCTCCAACCAGAGCTCTTCTCCCGTTACAAAATTACTCAGGACTCTACTTCCTCCCGTGGATCACAGATAGCTTGCCCGCCTCAAACCTTTGTCAGGCCCCGAGGAATCGAACTCGTCGCCTCGGCTACGCGACACGTCGCCGCTGAGTCATATTTAACCATTACACGGTTCTTTACGCGTGTGTCTCGCCCGTGCGGCAACGGGAGCGAGGAGTGCGTGCGAGGGCGCCTGGACGTGTGCGTGAGCACGCAATCGCGTACGTACCAGGCTCGTAGCGAGGGAAGAGGTTGTCGCCCTTCTCTCCGCGAAACTCGAATATTACTGCCCGCCGTAAACGCTGGGCAACGGCTCGTTAGGGCTCGGAGTTTAGAGGACGCTAAACGCCGCGTGTAACGTTCTATCAGCGGGATAAATTCGCGCCCGAAAACTGGTCACGCTTGCTCCCCGGAGCGATCGATAAAAAAAAAAAAACGGTGGGAGCCGAGCGCGCCGCGAAAAGCGGTAATTATAAACGCGTGGCTAACCCTACGGCGAAAGCTGCGCTCGGTTGCGCAAAAGCGACGCGCGTACGTACGCGAGGATCGTATCGGCGCCGAGGATCTCGCGGGTATAGCATTCGGTTTCGTGTCTCGGGGTCAATATTTCTCCATGGAGATAATAATAGCGGACCCTTGGCTGGCGCGCGGGCGCGCGCGCCACGCACACGCGAAATAATTACGTGGCGTTGGGCAAGCGTTGGAATTGATCCGGACGGAGCGCGTTGCGTTCAACACCTCTCTCCCCTCTCTTCGTTCCTGGTACGATCTTGCTTCCACGGAACGGTAACACATTGCCACACCGCGCGCGCTCGTAAACCAGCGAACGACGGTGCAACGCGCGACTAGTCCGTGTACAGGGCGTTTCAGAACTGTGCTTGTAAAGTCAATTGCTATAATCATAATGCACTTTTTGCGCGGGCATAATTCGATACAATGGGTGCTGCAATTACGTCGCTGGTAGTTCCCCTGGCGTAATCGTGTTATCTCGGTTGAAATCGAATGGACATTTCGAAATCTATCGCTATTAGCTGCTCGTTTTCGCGGGTTTGAAAGTTCGAAGAGGCACGGGCGCGATCGATCGTTGGGATTTGAAGGATCGCGGCGCGTCGAGTGGGGTGCGCGTGCGCGGTGCTCGGCGCGCGAATACGTAGGTGGCGTATACACGTGTTACGATGATATAGACGGGACTCACGTTTCACCTTTCTCCGTGGACAGGGTTTATCCGCTCGCGTGCCGTCGAAAATACCGCGGGGCCGAGAATTCGCTCGCGATCCCTCAATTACGAATCGCAATTAGAATCTCGACCGGCGTGCGTCACGTGCGCCGCGCGTCCACCGGTTGCGCAACGTGACACTAGCCCAGTGACTGGTGACGCAATTCGGGACCAGCCGACGCAGCACGCGCTCTTTTTTACGCGTGCGCTGGCAGTGGAGTCGCCGCGAGTATCGTTACGATCGCGGATACATTTGCGCGTCACCCTGCGACGGGACGATTATTCGTTGGAAAATCCGTAAATACGCCGCGTTACTATTAATACGCTCTGTACGCAGGCTGGCGTGCACCCGCCGGTCGGTCGAACGACCGGCGATGAACGATCCCTAAAACGCAGTTGCATAATTTCCTGTTTCGTTTTTTCCCGTCCCGTTTCGCGCAGTCGCTCTTCTATTCTCGATCGTTGCGCAACCCCCGCGCAGGGCTTAGAGGCACGAGTTTCGACGGTGCACCGACAGCGCGAGCCGATAACGTGTCATAAACAGAAACGATCGGTTCGACGCGCGATCCAGCCGGGCACGTGTCTCTCTCTCTCTCTCTCGAGTAGAATCTTCATCGACCAGATACCGCCGACTTATCGCGGCCCTATCTTCCGGGAGAGAGAGAGAGAGAGAGAGAGAGAGAGAGAGAGAGAGAGCGAGAGAGTGGAGCCGCTACAGTTACGCGGCGGTCGTAATCGCGGCTAGCTGACTAATTCCACGAAAGTGGCGGAGAAGAGATTATGCGAGCTAGAGACACGGGTACCGTTGTCACGCGTGCACGTGTAGACGGCTCGCAGAGTTGCGCAATGGCGGCGGACCGAGCACGTGGCCGTCGACAACGGTCTCGCTTTCCATCGAATATGCTTGCCAGGCGTTTCTTTTTTCCCCCGGAGCAGTGCGCGTGCCAGGGAATCCTCTTATCCTATCTCTCTTACAGCCCCCTCCAGCCTCGCTCCAACCTCTGCCTGGTTCTCTTACTCGGCTAATCCGCGTGTCGATCGAAGCGTGTTTACTCGGCGCGAACCAATTCCCGCGGTTCTGTTTTTCTCCCGGCGAATTCTCGGAGCAGAGAGGAGCCAGACGAAGTTTAAGAGACCCGAGGGCTATCGGGGGAATTTACAGGACCGTTTCCGACGGCGTTGCAAGCTTCTGGCGGCTAATAATCTCGATGTATACGGTGTCGGGTATTGTAAATTCCGCGTGACGCCGAGGCGATTCCCGTTGACCCGACGCCAAGCCAGCCGGCATTTGTTTCTCTTCTGACGCCAGCCTTTCGGGGAACGGACCGCGGGCGCTAATGCAACGAACGACCCGAGGCGTAGCGCGGCCCACGGGGCGCATCGCAACGAATTTATTCGCGCGATATTTCAGGGTGTCGCCCACCCGGATTACTCTTCGCCGAACGCGTTGCACGCGAGAACTCGCGGCTCGCCGCTCGTCGCCCCGCTCGATATTAATCCTACGCATCTGGCTGTGATTCTGCGAACAGATCGCCCCTGCGACTTCGCCTCGCGGAACGCGACCAGGTGTTTCAAATCAAAACACGCATAGTACACGGGCAGAAACAATGCCGAGCGTAATTGAACTCTCACTATTTAAACATCGGACTGCCCAGGCGAACTATTCTCGGGCACGTCTCTCGATCGCACCGCGGCCCGGTCAATCAGCGGGTGCGAAGTGGAGCCACGAGGAAGTGCAGCGCAGCAATGACCCCGCGAGGGTTAAACGCGTTATCGAGCGATCCTCCGCGAATCACGGGGCACGAATCGTTCTCTCTTCGTTCGCTCTTTCTTCTTTTCGCGCCTCCTCCCGGAGCCCGCCCGAATTCTATCAACCGGGCCGCGTGACGCGCGATTACGTAACGACAAAGGCATTCCTCTCTCCTTCCGTGCGCAGCGCTAACGTTTCGACCTCCCTCCTGGCCGTCACCCATCCTTTATCGCGCTCTCTCCACCCGGCCGGCTTTTCGAGCCAGCTCACTCCCCCTCTCTTATCAGCATCTCGGGGACACCACCGTTATCCGTCCCATTACCCTGAAACTGGCCGCGCGAGTCACCGAATTCCTCGTGCTCGACGCGACCGTGCCGATACCCCTCCGGGACGTAACGCGCGGCTCCTGACAGCCTCGAGGAATCTTCGGGCCACCTCTCCAGCAGGGAGTGTTGCCGCACTCCGATCCCCCGGCGGAACGTTACGTAACGCGTAAGAACCGCGGTCAGGCACGCTCGAATTCCCTTCATTCAGTCGCGCTTATCGCCGCGGCGAATCTGTTCGGCCAACTAGATACCAGGAAGAAGCCCGTTTATCTACGCTATCGAATATTCACGGAATTTCTAGCAGCTACGCGGGCTCCGAACAGCCTCCCCCTCGTTCGCCCAGCTCGCCCCGCAGGACGCTCTTCGAGAATTTCTTTCGCGGCACATTTTTAGCGGTTAAAAGGCAACGGGCCTGAGAGCGGGAAGGGGAAAGGCAGGGGAGCGCAGGGCGTTCCAAAAATGCGGGGATAGAAGGCTGCGCGCGGGCCTGAAATAGTTTCTCGGTGGAGTACGTCGAACTTTAAGTACAGTACATAAAGGCACGTGCACAATGCCAGCTACTCGCTCGATATAACACTCGGAGAGGCTCTCTGCGGTGGCCGTGGCGCGCGTTACGATTGCGGTCAGCGTTCACGTAACAGCGGAGCCGCTGATACCGTTATCGGCACCGGCAACGCGCGCACACACCAGGCATTTCGAACCGGTCTCCGATTTCGTTTCCCGCTCATTATGCAATTCGCCCGGCGATAACGCGACCGCCAACCGAAAAGCAGAGACTGCCGGCGGGGATGTTGGTACGCGACTGGCTCCGCCGTTCACGCCCCGACGATCGTCGGCCGTTCACAATCTCTGCAGGCGCTGGTAAGTGGCTTAGCTCGAGAACGATCCGGATCCGCGCCCTCGCTTACCGTCCGCCTCTGCTCGCTCCTCTTCGAACGGGACAGACGTCTGTGGGTGGACGGGGAGGGGGGGAGCGAGGAGATCGATCGCGATCGTTTTAGGAAGCGGTAGTACGGTGCCAGTAACAGCTACGCTCCACGCGGTGGAAGCTTGTAACGGTTCGGAGGAGAGCTAGTGACCTCCGGTGCACGGGGTGGGGCGTTTAAACGGGAACGGTTAAGTATCTGGGAAAGCTCGATGGTGAGCCGCGGGAGGCAGGCTCGCGCGGAGGAGCGTAGATAGGAAGATCGGCTTTGCTTTTCTCGTGTACTCGGAAGCGACGGAGAGATCCGAGTGGCCTCGTTTAATTGTCCCACTCTGCCTGCGGAGTGACGCAATGGGAAACTTGCGGTATTATACAATGCCGCGATAAGCGGTCGAACGAGCGCGAAGCGCGATGGTAAAGAAGCGACGAAAATAACGCTGGACGCGAAGTCGGGGGAATGGTGGAAGTAACGGGACGCGGAGTAATCAGAGGTTTCTGATTAGTCTATCATTCTTTGGATCACCCTATACACAGTCTATTCTTCTGCGTTCTTCTGCGTATTCTTTATTCCCGTCTCTAGCCGTTCCTTCGTATCAAATCTCCCCAGATTTCCCCCTCGAGTGCGCTCCGCGTCGACCCTGAACTATTTACAGTGCCATTCGAATACGAATCACCGGAGGCGATAACTCGTGGGCTGCCGTCCGCGGGCACGGGCGACGATAGCTTTCCTCGTCGCCGGGCGTGCGAGCCGCGGGGTTCGCGAAGCCCACCGCCTCGTCGGGGAATCGGTATCGGTATCTCTAAACATTCGCCGGGTGTAAAGAAAATTCGACGACGCCGCGATCCTCGGGCTACCGATTATCGCTTATCTGGATTCTCACGCGCTCCACGTGAGCTTCGCGTGCTGTCTGCTCGCGTTTGTCGCACGTCGACACGTGACCTGAGGTAACGTGTTAAGGCTGGCGCGAACACACGCGTCTTACGTAACGAACACGTGGAAGATATCGCGGGAAGGATTATAACAGAAGCGCAGAGAGAGAGAGAGAGAGAGAGAGAGAGAGAGAGAGGAGGAGGGGAGGCGAGCTTGAATCGACTGCGCTTCAAGCGTTATTCAATCGAGACGAAAGGGTTCGGGAGTCGGGAGAGCGGCCCGGTGGGCGTTTCGACTGATAAACAATGCGAGAGACCAGCCCCGAGAAAATAATAAAGCAGTGCGTGTGACGCAACTACCGTCGGCGAATGCATAGAAATGCTCGGCGCAATTCGCTCGGCTCGCGCTTTCTGTTCCAGCCCGCTCTCCCCCCTCCCCTCAATCCTCCCTCTCCGCCACGTGACTCCTACACGTGCACGCTCCATCTTACGCGAGACCGTTCACCCTCGTTGCATAATACTAACGCGAAAAGGTCACCGCGAACAACGGAGCCTGATATTTCCTAATATGATTGATAAACCAACGGGGCCCGATCATGCCGCGATCGGGAGAACCGTCTCACGACGCTGCACCTCCGCGACCTCCGCGCTCATTTTACTGTAAAACTTGTACAGTCTTCCGACGACCGAAGAAGAATTCAGATTGTAGCAGACGCGAATGGAATAAAGGAAACAGATCACTCGAGGGGAGGTTGGAATTATTCGAGCGCAGAGGCGGAGTATACCGAGAACTGTTACCCGGTGCGATCCGGTAAGAGCCGAGCCGAGGCACCGGCGTGTTTATCGGCTGGTAGGTGGACTATAGAGCGCGAAAATTGTGTTGGAACGGCCGCCCGTGATCGATGAACGACCGATGACGCAACGATCCCGCGAGCAACCGAGACACACCGTTTAGATGCATATATATATCGCGTTATCCGACACAAGAAACCCGTATTTATCGGCGAAGGAATTACAAGTGGCCGGCCGATTCCGCTACTTGCCTCCTACTTGCACTCCGCCGAGGCTCGCGTGCACGCTAATATAATAGCCCGTTCGCGTCACGGCGGCTCTGCGGAGCGCAGATACCGCTAATCCCGATCGACGCGACACCGAACGATCTAGATCGCCAGCGCGGGATAACCGTCGGACGATGAAATCCGCAAAGTCCAACGTAGCGGGGCCGACCTCACCACGATAATCCGTCGATATCTCGCGATGTTCTACGCTTTCGCCGCCTCGTTGCACTTTACCGCGCGCCCAGAAATCGCCGATTACCCTCGGACCGATCGCCGCCAATAGCGTCTTGGTACACGTGCGCGCCCTTCGCCTCCGAGCGCCGCGCGCAACCGGCTCCGCGCTACGACGAGGTTGAGAGTTCTGCAAATTAGGCCGTGGCCCAGTTCGGCCCGCGATAGAGAGAAGGTGGCGGCGACGCCGAGCGAGAGGAGAGTGGGATCGATCGGAGAATGGGGGGATACGTAGCTGCGGAGTGCAGCAAGCGCGACAGAGGGAGGGGGCACGCGGAGGGCGAAGGTGGCGTAGCTTCCCTTCCCCGAAACTGTTTGAGATCCACCGTCGAACTTCTCGTCTTCTTCTATGGGATCGAAAGCACGTGGGAAAGCCCGAGGACACCGCGATCTAATCTCGCATTCCGAGCCGGCTTATTCGTTTCACGGCTGCCCGTTATCGCGGCCTCGCTTCCCCGGAAAACACCCCACTTTTCGCCGTCCCGACGTTTCTCCCCGGAATTCTGGCGGAGAAACGTGAGCGCCATATACCGTGCGCTCTTCAACGGTGGATAGATAACGATCGGTAGTCCTCCATCGAGCTCGTCACGAGTGACGCAATCGTTGCCGCGTTGCACGAGGACTTTCGTAAGCGCAGCAGCCTTCTCTCCTCTCTGCGACTCGCCAGCGGTCGGTTCGTAGCCAGCCTTCCCTGTCCGCGGGGATGTCATCGATTTCACGTCTCCCCCTCGTCCCTCCTCCGAGCGATGTACGATGGCCCGTGATTCAGACCGGCGGCGATAACGCGATAAGATACTCGAAATCGATCGGAACGAAAACAATCGAGTTTATTGCGCTCTCGAGCGCGAATCGCACTTCGTCAGACATTGCGTCACTCGAATATCTCGCCAAGGTCAGAGTCTGCCGACGGCTGCCGGTTTCAGGGTCGACGGATTCGAGCGCACGCGAGCCTCGGATCGGCGATCGAACGGTCGAAAATCGGGAACGACGCGTTTTTCGTTGTTTCGACGCCTCTCCCCCCCCCCCACCCCTCTCCCTCGAAACAACTGTTGCCGACGGGAGCAACAAATAAGTAAGCCTCCATGTGGAAGCGTTACTTGAAAATCCGGAGGCTCGAGCGAGGCACGTACCGCCGATATTTGAGCCGAGGAGTTTTTTGGTTCAAAGTCCTGGCGCGTGACGAGTCTCTAGTAGATAACGGTCTGCTCTACGAATTATTACAAGGCCGCCTCGTAATCGCGGCGAGCGCGACTCGTTTCCGCCGCGCGGAAAGAACGACGATACTGATCTCGATCGTCGATTACTTTCAACGGGACCGAGGCACGACGCTACGCGACGCTAGGTTACGTTCTCCTCGATCGCTGTATCGTTTCCCTGTAGGAATAGCCTGCCGGGCCTCTCCCCCCCCCCCCCTTAAGATATACAGGGGACCTGTGCTTTACTCACCAATTTTGAAAGATTCTGTCGAGCACTGTCGAACGACCGAACAGCGATCCACTTTTGCTCCGTTGAGGTAGCTCCAAAAGTCAGACGGTGCGGTGCACTCGTCAACTGGCGAACACGCTCGACCGAATACAGTTTCCCGCGGGTGCACGGAGATCGGTCACTGGCTGGGCGCGTTGTATCCCGTTCGTCGAACCGACGTGAGGACGCTCACCGTCATAATAACGCGCGTGGTCGCGCCTCGACTCGAAACCGCTCCACCCCTCTTCCACGGGTAAATAATCCAGTACAGGTATCACGAGCGTGATCGCGTGTTATGTCGCACCAGAGTAGCCCCGGGGTTGCGGGAGAGATGGAGAGAGAGAGAGAGAGAGAGAGAAAAGAAAGAATATCGAAACAATCGTTGAGGTAGTCAATGATCGGGGAGAGAAACCTGTCTCCGCCGACGCGATGTCTCTGCGCGAAGAAGAAACAACGAAGGCACACGAAGAAACTTCGCGAGAGATCACTGCATGTGTGTGCGCACGAAGAATCCACCGCGACTCGGAGTTTCTCGCCTCCGTCGGAACCGGTGAACTTGAACCCTGTCCGGGTAGCAGGTGACAGGGAGAGCGTAATGTCAGTCCCTCGGTACGATCGTACGAGCAGATAAAGAACAGGAGACGCGCACGTCCGCTCGCTACGGTGTCCGCCTGTAAACTGACTGCACGCTGCGCGAGACTCGCGACTGCCGTCTTGGCCCCAATGTCGTCTGGCTTCGAGTTTGATGCGAGAAGGCTGACGACGCGGCTCGCGCGAGTGTGTGCGCGCGTACGCGATCCCGTGTCTGCCGGCGGTGCGCTTCGATCGTGGTGGTAACGAGGATTTCGATGGCTAACCAGTGGCGGGGGGGGGGGGGGGGGGGGATAGGGGAGGGGGAGGTTGACGCTGCCGCAATGGTGGGGGGGGAAGTTTATGCCTGGTTTATGCTCGGTTTATGTGTACTCCCCACCACCTCGTCACCGTCAGCCCGTTCTGCGTCAGAGTACCGACACCGTTCTCCCTACCCCTCCCGCCCCTTTTCGCGTCGCCCCACCTCGCCGCTGCGCTCGCCCCCACCCCTGCACCCTAGGTGCACCGCGTCAGATCTTTCGGCCCCGACCACGCAGCCTTTGCCGTACGCGCGATTAGATTGCGTCGTGCCGCGACGCCGAGCGCCACGCTTCCGATATTATCCCCATGGGTCTCGATAGCTATCTCTCCATTTTTTCCCCCTCGTTCCTCCTCTTTTCGCTTCTCCCCCCCCCCCCGCGAGGGACCTCCCCCGCCGTTGAAAGGGTTCGATTCTTATCGCAGCAACTGGAATCCTTTCATCCTCGCGGGAAGATCGTTTTCTTTCTTCTCGAGTGTGTCGTGGACGGAGGGAACGTAGGGAGGGTATAACAAGCATTGCGGGGCGAAGACAGTGGTAGGTTGTTTTACTGCGACCTTTGCTATATTCCTTCCACTCGCGATACGATTTAAATAAGGCGGAGCAGTCCAGACGAGCGTGCGACTTTTGACGATGGGAGAAGAGGTTGACTTCGACGATGTTACGAGGCGCGATTGAACCAGTCCTCTTTATCCATGAAAAACAAAGAGCGAGCGAGCGAGCGAGCGAGCGCCACTTGGCCGGGGAGTCAGTTGCAAGGACCCTCCGCCTCCTGCTCCACCTCCGTCCTCTATAAACCGAATGCCAGACAACGAGGGCATCAGCCCCCATGAATCACCCGGCGGTCACCTTCACTTTTTATGCAAGTTTGTTCTCACCCGACCTCGCCGGTTGAACGAATCCTGCCGCTCCCGACTCGACCGACAGGATCGATACGGAAATTTGCGTCGCGACGTAATCACGGCCACGGCTGTTTCGGCTGGAAATCGAACGAGAGCCTCGGCAGGAAAAAACTGCGCGGCCCGTCCCCTTAACGATCTTCTCTCGTTCCTTCGATCGATCACCCGAACAAAAATAAAAAAAAAAAACAAAACAAAGCGACCATTCGTTTCGCCTTCGATTTTACGCGTGACGCAACTGCACATTATACGATCGTTCCGGAGGAAGAGAAGGAAGAAGGCTAGCTTCGAGTGTTTCGACACCGAAGCTCACGCGTTCGCCCGATAAATCAGCGGTCGCGGACGCGACGAACGACCGCGTCGCTCTTCAGCCGCGATTCGGCAATCTGATTTGCATAGATCGCATATGCATAATGCTGGTGCGACGCGCGCCTATGGCTCGGCGAATTTGGAATTTCAAGGACGCGTCTGGACGTGCGCTGCCTCGATGTCTCGTTTTTCGATGCAGTCTCCGTTGCACCTACTCGGGTGTCATTTCGATAAGAATAAATTCGAGGCGATCGATTAGAGGATCGACCGCAGCTCCGAAGATCGTAAATTGCGATCGGTCGCGATCGTTCTTTTTAAAGTTTCAAACCATTCCCGCGAGATTCTAATGCAACGCGCGCCGTTTAGAATTATCAGTCGTATTTTCTTTAAATAGCTACCGCATTTAATTCTATTGTGGCAACGGCGTAATACGTTTATGGCTGGGGATTCTAGTAGCCGCGCAAAAACTATTTCTAAACGCTAACGAGGAATGTTCGGCGTTCGGGTGGGCGGTCGCCTCGGATTGCGACACGCTCGCCGAGGATTTGCGTATCCTCGGAACTAGTTCAAGTTCACCGGGATTCTAGGAGAGTACCTACTCAGGCTCGATACACGAACGAATCGCTTCCTCGGTTTATTCGCCGGCCAGATCGCTTCCCAGCCTCCGCATTTTTTCCACTTATCATTGCGCGCAATCTTGCAGCTGCTTTGATCACAGGGATCCGCGTAATCGAGTGGCTGATCGAGCCGCAGACTCACCCACCGCGATCCTTGAGATCTAAGTATAGCTCCCGTATCGCAACGCGTCGCAGCTTCTCCCCGCGCTGGCCGGCCAAGCCATAAAGTCCTTCGAGCATCCTCCGTTATTCCCGATCCGCCCGGAATCCTCCACGCCGAATAACGTGCTCTATCCAGCGATTTCGCCGGCAACTATTTTCGCGATGCGCATCGGGAGTCGTTCAACCCGCTGCGGCTGCCAGAAGCTAGGCGCACGTGTCCACGGTCCCTCGGCGGAACGTCAAGAGCGACGCCGAGTTGCGATTAATCGAACAACGCGTCGACTCAGGACGGTCCTCCTCCCCCATCCTCCGCGGTGCCGCCCCGGCCGTTTCCCCTCGACTTTCATCGGCCCGTAATCCGCGGCCGGTTTACTTTGCGCGAGTCGTCGGCGATTTTGCTTTCAGAGAAGAAGCCGGAGTTCGACGTATCCCGGGGCCCCTCGTGTAATTAATCCCAGCTCCTTTCTCCGTCCCGGCAGGCACGATCAGCCGGCGGAACAATGAGATCCGCGGCGGCCGTTGGAGAAAAGTTTCCGCATTGTTTTTCGCGCCAACGGGATCGAGCGTCGGTCGCTCTCTGGCCGAGGCTGCGCGTCGCCGGCCGATCGGTGGTGATTTTAAAAGAAAGCCGGGGAGCAGCTCGCCTCGCGGCCAGTCACCTCGGTTTATCGCGGACTGTGTAACGCGCAAGGCCGCGGAGGGACCTCGATATCTCGATTAAACCGAGCTTTCTTCGACGTTTCGAAATCCTGGCGGACGACCGGTTCGCGCCGTGTGCCCCCGCGGTCAGATACGAGCCATTTCGTTCGGCTTGCCTCCTAATTAACGCGAGTCGGCGGGAGAACCCGCTAATCGCCGGTCCCTGCTCGTCTAAAAATCGCGTCTGCTCCTTTGAATGATCGCGCGGCGATCGATCAGAGGAAACGTGGAAATCGCGAGCTGGCCGCGGGGATCCTAGCCGCGATTAACCATAACCGCTGCTTTCCGGGCGATAATGTACGGGCACCGGCCACGATGAAGGATTCCTGATGCGCTTCAGATTAGCAGAAGCTTACTTAGTACGTCCAACGACGAGTCCACTTTCTATCCCAGCGAATCCGAACGTGGGAAATTGTTGACGAATCAGCCTCACCCGACACGGTCGCCCGTGGTTTCGATTCGCTCCGGTTCAGTTGTGGAATGATTAATAAATGATAATTGGATCGATCGTTTTCTGAACGGGGGCTTTCGTAACGTGCTCGATCGAACAGTCGATCGATAGTTACAGCCGCGCAACGCTCGCGTATTATCTAAGAACATTTTCATCTGGGCAGTTGCGCCTGACCGTGGCGGGGGAAGAGAGAGAGAGAGAGAGAGAGAGAGAGAGAGAGAGAGAGAGAGAGAGAGAAAGCTGTTATTTTGAATAAGCAGTTCGTTTAAGGGGTCAGTCCACTGTGACGATTTGGAAAATAAAGCTATTTTTAAAGATTGTTTTCTTCGTCAATACAACATATACCTAACTCAATAAATATTTTTGGTATTTATTAAGCTACTCTTATATTATACAAAAAACAATTAAAGGAATTTTTTTAATTTGTTTTAAAACCTTAAACGCGATTATCTGAAAGCAACATTTTTTTGAACTGGTGCAGGTGATTGCAAAAAAAAAACTATTTGACCGATTAGCTTGAAATTTTTACACGTTGTTCAGCACATCATTGGCTATGACCGGGACCACGGAAACCTTTTTCGATTAACCATTTCATACTTTTTACAAAGCAAAATTATTGAAACATTCGCCGTATTTCAACAGTTAAAATTCAAACCTCGGTCATTTCGTTAATTCCTGATCAGTGAAAATAATCCCGATTCCGGCGATAACCACACTCATAATGATTGCAACTCGTTTTGATTTTTTTTCTTTCAAATTGCGTCGTTCTCCCGGAATCACCTGCACCAGCACTACGTCGCATTCTCGAGGCGCTCGCATCAGTGCGATGTATATTTAAAAAAAGCTGTTAAAAATTTAAAATAGAGAATTTTTATCGCCTCAATAAGTGTATTAACGAGTAGACAAAACACTATTCAGGTTGGACATTCCGTTTACTAATAAAATAAATCCTACAAAGTTTCTTCGATTCTTCACGACTTCACAGCGGACTGACCCTTTAACAATAATTTCCTCCCCTCTATGTACGATGCTTCTCTCTCTCTCTCTCTCTCTCTCTCTCTCTCTCTCTCCCTCTCTGTCCCGCGCTCGCTGCTCGAGCACGGGCGAGCGTTAAGGAGAAAGTGTAACTGTTGTTCAAGTAATAGTGACGGTACAGGTGTAATCCGGATTGCGCGTGCGAATGCTTGAGATAGCGTGTCTGCATTTCAATTCCGCTCGTCTACGACCGGCGTGTACGGCTAGTACGCGATCTAAACGCTAATGCAGGATACGCGCGCTCTTTCGCCGCGCTCGACCGTGATCGAACCGTCCCGTTCGTTTGGTAGAAATTCTCTAGCACTTTTCTCTTCGGCTCTCGTCACCACTATCGTCGCCGTACGAACTCCAAAAGGTTCGTCTTCGTCAGCGGAGGAATCGTTGCGCAATTCCACCGGGCGTGCATAAAGCTATCGGTCGTGAAAGCTTTTAAATCATACACAGCGCGCTTGTCGAAGCAAGGGAACGCTAAAGACCTTACGTTCGTATTGCCGTGCACCGGGCATGACTAATTGATCGGTGGAAAGGAGGATCCTCGTTAATCGCGAGTCAGCGATACTTGCGTCACGGTGAATCCGGCGTAGTAAATTATTAATACACAGATACGTTTGCGCGAGCTCTATTCTAGTATCTAGCTGACGTAGCGCCGCAGATTGCAGATAGCGTTCAGCGACGCTTGCGTCGGGCGGAGGTTAGAGCACTGCCATTGACAACGAACGGTGTAGGAACCGAGCAACGGTTGTCCAAATAATATATTACAATCGTCGCCAGTGTTTCTCAGGGATCGATGGAGGCTTAAAGACCGGCGATACGCGCCGCACGGGCGAAATTAATTAGAGGCGCGGTTATTATTGGCCCGCGAGCTGTATATCTCCATTCGGAGCCATTCATTATTCGCGCGGATCGATGTCGGTGTATTAATTGATTCGCGCGAGGACTCCGTTGGTTATTGCATTAAATACGCGGCGTTTCAGCGGGCCCGTTCGTTTAATTGAAGTATTCCACGGTCGCGCGGGGAAAATATCGTTCCCACGGTAATCGATGCGCCGCGGAACATTCGCGGTGGATGAATTTAAAAGCGATTGAATCGAAAGGGGCGCTTTTAAAAATAACCTGAAAGCTCGCGGCGTTTATTTATTGGTGCTCGTCTGGGCTCTCTCTCTCTCTCTCTCTCTCTCTCTCTCTCTTGCCTATTTTGTTTCGTTTCGGCTGGTTGATCGTTAATTCCTCGGCGAGCGCAATAACTCGCGAATCGAGTGCGCGGCCCAATCAATGAAATTCATTCGGCGAAACCATCTTCGATCCCGCGAATCTCCAATTAATCGCGCGATTACGATGTACCGTCGGATTTAAATCGCCCCGTTTCCGACGAGGCTGAATTTCAATCTGCGCAGCACGTCCCGGAACGTTCATCGTCGAAGTAGACGTCGCCGCAGAAGATTAGCGGTTTAATAGCTGGTGCACGGGATCGATAAACGGGACGCGTTACGCGGTACACTGGCCTCCCCTAATTTACCTTGGCCTTATCTGCCCTTATATTTATTACTGACCTAGGGCGAGAGACTCGATTGCTGCGCGAGAGACAGTGGTCCTAGGGTGGTTGTACCTTCGTCTAGTTCCGTGCGGGGCCATTGACCGTTGGATCCCGAGTCCCAAAAACAAACGTGGCCTCCGACGTTCGTGTACAGTCTCATTGATACACTGGGTGCTGAAGAAACAGGCTCTCCATTCCACCAGTTTAATTCGATTTATTATTACCGTCTTCGACGGGGCAACCCTTTAGATTTCACGTCAAAGGACCAGCTTCACGGTCCAAGTAAACTTTTACTACTCGGCAGTAATCTCTTGCAAATTCCCGGGACAATTTAATACTCGGAATACAAACTTAACTGTTAGAACTCGAGGGGCCTCCCGAGATTTGTCTAAATGGCACGCTGAAATCGCGAGGCAACGAGTCGGCGACGGTCGACTTGGACTTTCGTAGCTGCTTCTTTTCGCTCACCCCGTATAAAGAACGGGAGCCTACTTGGCTCGCGGACGGTACTTTCATCGACCAAGTGAAAGCAATATGAAAGTGCTTGATTGCAAAGTAGAAAGGTGAAATGTACGATAAAAAGACGAACGGCGTTACGTGCGTGTGCGCCGCAGCGCCGACCCATTTGAAGAGCGTCGCGCGGGAAAGGAAGGGAACGGCGGAGGAGGCTAACAGGCAGAAACGGGTAGAAACCGGGAGAAAGGGGTAGACGGGGGAGGTGGGGCGAGGTAGATTACACAGCGAAGGAGAGCGAGAGGGAGGATTTCGCGTGGCGTACGTGGCCCTTGATTCCGGTGGCTAAGGTCAACGGTCATTAAAGTCTAGCCGTTCCTTTTTGTACCGTAACGATTCGTTCTCCTTGCATAACTCGGGCTCGCGCAATTCCCTTCTTCCGTCTCGACGATTCCTTTTAATTCGACAGCACCGTTCTCCCGTCTAGTATCCGCGCTTCGTCCCGGCGAGTATCTATCAGCATTCTTTACGTCACCCGGACTTAATCTAGAAGCCAGGAGCCAGTCGAAGATTACCTAAAGCATCGCTAGCCGGGTGCACCAGCACGCGAGCGAGACGACTATAAATATTTTGAGGCGCAGATTACGGCCGGGGGGGGGGGGAGGAGGGGGGCAGGGGAGGATGGGTGGCCGGTATCTCGGTCGCGAGTAATTGCTGAATTGTTGTAACATTGGAGGAGCGCGCGAGCGGCGCGATAAAACGCTATCGGGCCTGGATACCGAATAATCGCGGCGGGGTGGAGAGTTATTTCATTCGGCACGGGTCACCGCCGACCGATAACTCTTGCAGTTTCACGCGATACCGGCCCACGGGAATGATGCGCGCAGAAGGACGCCCAGCTGGAAAACTAGCGGAGAAACCGCTGGCGCGACCCGCGTAATATGTATCTGGACTGGTCCGATCCTCCTCGGCTGGCTCCTCTGCCCTTTTCAGCCGGGCTCGTTACGCGGCGCCGCGCGTCTCCTTCGATTTCCTCGCCTCCGCTTCTCGCGCGCATCGATCCGCGCAATTACCAGGCTGCGCGGACAGGGCTTAGCGCGCATCGCCGGATGCCCCGATAAATGCAAAACCCTCCGTTCGCTTCCTTTTTTCCTTCGTCGCCGGAGATCGGCGCGATTTTCCCGAACGCGCGATAACGCGGCTCGCACGGAAATTAAGCGCGGTGGTTGGCGGTTTAAATTTTAACGAAGGACTCGGTGATCGTGGGCGGCATTTCGTCGAGTAACGTTGGACCGTTCGGTCGCCAAGGGCCTTATTTTGGGAGGAGTCCGTGGGTTTCCCGCAGAGCTGAATCGGTCGGGAGGATACTTTCTCCGCCGTACGAAGTCGCGCGGTTTTTGGACCGCTCGCTATCTTTAGGCCGATCGATAATAGTCGAGGCTCTAAGCACGACTGGGCCATTCATCTTTGGCCGCTCAAGGTCGTTCTAGAGGTCGTTCCATCGAGTAAGAGAAAAATCGAGCTCGCCCCCTCCGCGAGCGGTTCGGCGGGGGATTTGTTTCGCCCGATCGCGCGGTGACTCAAGGCGATCGCGACAAAGCAGGAGACACTGTCCCATTATCGAGGTATCGCGACCTTAAACTTTCGTCGTGAACTCTCCTCGCGATCCTGTTTGCACCGAGGGAAGACGCGATTCTCTCCGTTGATCTGGGGTCATTGTATTCGCCTCTCGCCGCTATCCGCATCGTTGCATCGTGAAACGAACGCGCGGGGCTCCGTTTGAAGAAGTGCTAATGACCTTGATAACGTCGGAAACGATGACCTTGGCGAGGAACATCTCTCTAAGTGGCGTTTCCCGTTTAAATCCATCCGTTTCCCCGATCGGCCGACGGTTCACAGAAACGATCTCTTTAGCGGAGCAGACAGATTTCGTTGTTTCTTTATCGCGTAACGCGCGGTTCTCGCGCTACGATGCTTTCGCCCCGGGTATAAATGGGCGAGGGGCACGCACGGCGCGAGTCGTTGCGAAAAGGAGTCGCGCTAGGAGGAGCTGATTCGACTGGGTGGCTGCATCGCCCGAGTTTCCGACCGATTACCGAGGGGAAAGATCGAAAGGTCAGACCGCACCGACGCCTCTCCGCTTTCCATACCTCTTTCGTTGCGTTACATAGCCATGAGCTCGCTGGTGATTGACCTGTATCTTTCTACGTACGCAGTTATTTTCGCTGCGCAGCTTGGCTCGGCTCGATCGCTCCATCCCCGATTCGATTCAAATGCATACCGCGCGTGCATGCGCACCTCGGAGCATGCAGCACATGGAGGAAGCATGCAATGGCCGAAAATGTAGACGGCGGTAGAAAGAGAAAAATATGCATGGGGGATCCCCTCCGTCTTTCCAACATCGAAAAGAAAAAACGTTGTCGCCTCCGGCGTTAGAAAGAGAGAGGGTGTCCCCAATGTACAGTGACTCCCGAGAATATTCGGACACTTCTTAAAATCGTATACCGTAAACTGGGGTGACATTGCCCACTTTTCGGAAAGACTTTATTTTATTTTATTGCGAAGTAATTAGAACGTATGGTGCTTTGTAATCGATAGCAATAATTTCTCCAAGGTCAAACGAAAAAAAAAATAGCGAATTCAATCATATGGTAATTTTTCAGTCAGAGTAAAAAAGTGGGCAATGTCACCCCGGCGGGCAAAGTCACCCCAGTTTACCGTGACTTTGTTACAATTAATCCAAACGACTCGAGTCTTTTGAGAAGCTGAAAGAATTTGTTTGGAATATCGGAATAGCGAAGGAAATAGTGAAGGTCGTTTCTTAAACTTTTTTCTGCGAGCCTGCAATGAAAGTTCAAAAAACCCGTTTGTAGATTTAAGTAAGTTGTATACATGCTGAAAAATTTCATCGAAATCGGGCAACGCTGCTCTGAGCTACAAACGTTTAAAGATCGCAGAATAAGTTCGAACATCGCTGATTTCGGGAATTTCCGCGATTCTTGTTATCGTGTTTATTATCTTTGCTAATAAAGTAGTAACATAATTACATGTTATATATTATTATACAATAATAACAAAGTAGTAACGACGCAACAGTACTAAATCTCGGGAACTTAGTTATCGAGACACGAGCAGGTGTCTTTCTCCGTTTACCGCCGTCTACATTTTCGTCCATTGCGTGCTTCCCCCGTGTTTATATGCTCTGAGTTACGCACCGTGCAATCCCTCGCGAACGCTGCGCTATTCTTTGCCCTTCGATTGTTCCTCGTTACGGGCAACTGGCCGCCCGATCTCCGCTAATAAATACTTCTTTCTCCATTTTTTTCCCCCCACTACCCTATTATCGCGTACGGATCTGGACTAAGTTCTATATACAACTAGCGTCAGTCGGTTATCTTATTTCGCCGAATCGCCGGCGTACAATCTACAAGGCCGAGGGTCGCGATTTAGCCGCGGAGGTCTCGCCAGCGATATCGCTGGCAGGGTTATTGGGCGGGCGCAGGTTTGCCCGTCGGTGTTTACAATTCCGAGGATCGCTCATTAATTCCGCAGGTGCCTCGATGGGCTGGATGCGTGGTCCGCGTCGCGCTACTCCCCGGTATCCTCGCCACCTCGTTATAAATAGTCGCCAATCCGCGATTAATTAACGCCAACGATACCGACTGTACTATTAATACGGCGGTAAGCGTGCGGTACTTTACACTTCTCGGGGCCTCGAGCCGTTAACCACGCTCCCTCCCCCCTCTGCCAGATGAAGCGGGGAGGGACGAGGAAGGAGGGGGAGGCTAATTATATCCATCGAGGATTTTAACCCTCGCGGAAAAATCGATCGACGAGAGTCGAAGAAAGTAGCCCGGACGGCGAAGGGAAGCCGCGGAAGCTACGCACAGTGAAAGTTACACTTTTTTCCTCTCCCCCCCTCCCCCTTTTTTCTTTCCCGCCTTTTGCGCTCGCTCGCGTGCTCTCGTTCATTCCGCCCGAACTATTATGCAATTCCGATGATCGTCGATCGCCGCCCCGGTGTCGATAAACCTTTAATCACAGCCTTCCCTCCCCTCTGCCCCTTTGCGCTTCTCTGATGCACTTTAGCCCCGTTCAGTTTTCCGCACGGAACTTGGTCCTTGCGAAGCAACAAACGTTGAATTTCGAGGATCGCGCGGCGATTCTAAGTTTTCAATGCGAGAACGAGGAAAGGGACGGAGAGTAGAGGAGGCGACGGAGGAGTAGGTAGCAATTGGTCGTGTAAAGTCAAGTTGGCCTGAGGTGTCCGCGTAACACGCGACGCGCCTCGTAACCGCGGATCGTAGATCGCCAAGATCACGTGCCCACCAGGCAGGAAATCCTGGCCATCGAGCGCTGCGGAGAAAGCAGCCTTCGCGATCTTCTCCGCGACGCAACACGTGCACAACCGCGACAACGTGAATGCAAACTCGTCCCCGTTCATTTTCCACGCTCGCCCCGCCGAGACCCGCGCGGCTCTCTTCGCTGGCGCCGAAACTCACGATCATCCATCGTAGCGTTATCGGTCGAAAAATTATCTTGCTCGATAGATCGATGGTAGGCCACTCGGCGGATCGTTTGGGCAACGCTGCCTCCTTATCTCGAGTGTTACAACGGGGTATTGGCTGCTCGGGTATCTGACAATCGAGAGATCGACGGGCAGATAATCGGCGCATGTGCGTTTTAAGTCCTGACGCAATGTATTCCGATCATCGTTGGCAATCATTTCGCTTTCGCATATCTGGAGTGGCGGGGTTTCACGGGGAAATTTTAATTGAAGGATGAAAGTGTGAAATAGTACGCGGAAAATATGTAATAGTCGGGTTGATGTCCAAAGAAGCATTTGTTCTTTTCATATCTACGTTATTCCCAGTTAATTTCAGTTTCTATGCAATTCTTTCCTTTCCTCTTTTCTTCGTTTCTTTTCGTTGTAAACTAAAGGGTAATATACCCGCGCAATATTAAATAACACTAATAATCGCAATAATAATTATTTCAATTTTACGGGGAATCCCCGTGGTTTACAAAACAAGACAGACGCACATCGCAGAGTCCGAGCAATGAATGAATCAGCCAATAATAAATAGATAACTATGTCAACTAGACTGAACTTAAACGATGAACCAAGTACCAAGTGTCTAAGTGTAAAAAGCCTTTGTTCGAGCTTCTTCTAAACTGTAGTAGCTCGGATCTCGAGAGATCTACGGACGTACGTTCTTCTCGCTCTCCTTGCCCCGCGAGCATCCAACTCCATAAACCTTCCCGTCGTAACTCCAAAGTGATCAGTGGAAACTGCGCGACAACACGCGAGCCACCAGGCTTCCGATCGTGCTCGCTGGCCGAGCCGGCGAATTATCATCCCGCCAGGAGTGACAAATCACGGAATGCAACGCTTGTCACACTCGCCGCGTGTCCTCTTGCTCCATCGAGTGCCCTCGTAATCACCTTCGGGCGCCCCTGCTTTCCACGACGAGTCCATTAGGGATCATATTTTGCCCCGAAGCCCGCGATAAGTGTCTCGTCGAGCCCGGCTTTGTCATCGTTTTCGAATCATCCTCGCCGCGATGCTTCGTCCCGAGGCGAGAGCCGATTCATCCGTTCCATCCGCTCCGGCAGAATTCGCGGGCACGTGACTTACGTGTCGAGGAGCGGGCAGGGCGAAGGGGGGACCTCGAGGGCCTGCGATCACGGTCACGCTTAGGGCAAGGCCCCCAAGGTCGCGACCGCCAGGGGGCAGGTGAAAAAGAAGGGAAGCCGCGCGCGTATTCTCTTCGGAAAGAGAAGCCCCGTTCGACCGTGATCGTAATGGATGAATTACGGAGCGCGTCCAGGGTCGGCCGGTATCTAGCGATTCGCGTGAAACTGCGTCCTCGACGGTAGACGATAAAACTCGTGGCGCGATCGCCGGTTGCGAAATCGAGGCGAGATTCGTTCGACGATAAGCAACGCTAACCGATCGCGGCTGCGGGAGCTCGCGCAGAAAAACCGACAAGATCGCCAGGCTCTTGGCGCAGCAAGGCGGGCAGAGTTCCGTCACATTGTTCGGAAATACCCGTTCAAATTTGAAAGGTAATTAGAGCGTAATCTCCCAAAGCCCGTCACTTGCAACAAAGATAAAATTGCAAGTTATAAAATTTAAGATGACTTTCATTTTAGGCGACGAAACAACGTAATCGCCAGTTGACGGTGCAGTTTTCGCGGCGCGGTTTACCGATCGATTCGCACGGATCTTCTGCCCCACCTTATCGCGATGCCGATATCTATCCGATTACTGGCGATTCATCGGATGAAACGTTTGCAGCTGGTTGGGCGCGAGCGTTTAAGGCCGGCTTCCTGTGTCGATAGTTATTTGATAGAGGCGTGGGCAGGAAGGGGCATCGGTGCATCCAGCGGGAAACAGAGGCGAGATTTCGGGGCTCGGAAAGTAGGGCAGCGTAGCACGTGGAGCACACTCGGCCGAGTTCGAGGCCGTTAATTACGTAACAGGGATATTAGCTATTATTTACGTTGCTCTGGTGTCGGGCCAAGCTTCGAACTCGCGTTGGACCTCGAATTATCGTGCCGCAACGCTGCCTACCAACGCGACAATGCGCACTCCACCTTGGCCCGAAGCGTCGCTGGCGTCTCGCTGATTAACGCGTTCCGGGCCCGTCAAAATCACCGATCCCATCGCTTTATCCATCGATTGCTCGTCATTCTTGGATCGATCGTCCCGTTACGCGCGAGCCGCGACCCCTTGTCGCGGAAATCTTGCGAATCTCCCGGCCGATTAAGCCGGCGGCGCGTCGCGTTGCTTTAGACTCCCTCGGTCCCGTGATATTCATTCTTCTTCTCGGTAGTCTCGCCGCGGTCTAGCGTCACGATACTCAAGAATAAGACTCGAGGTTCGATTTAATAACCCGTCGGAGCTGGCGGCCGACGACCCGCCAGGGCGCACGTGGCATCGGTAATGAAATTTTCGTCGGAAATAGGATTACCGCTTAAATCACCGGATCGTACATACAGAAATAGAGGCCGACCAAGTAGATAGGTCACGCAGCTGCGGATTAACCGGCTTTATCGCCACGCTAAGGCCCGCGAAATCCCCAAGCGTCTCGCGTATTAACTCCCGCGCCGTTGCGGCACGGCCACCGCTTACGAAAATAGCGACCGTTATCTTTACGTAATTTCTGCCGTACGCGCGTGCAACTTCTCGGGGGGGATGAAGAACTGCAGCCCCCGGCGGCCCATATGGCTTGGGTCTAGAAATAAAGGAGACGCGGAAGCGGAATGGAGAGAAATCGGGGTCACGGGGGTAAAAACGCGCCCGCTTCCCTTCTTCGGGGAATAATGAATACAGAAGAGGAGAGAAAGAAGAAAAAAAAGGAGAACGGTAGTTCGGTCTGGTTGAATGGGCTTGCTAAGAGGAAAGGGAGGATCTAGCGGTGTTCTTCCGATCGATTTCCTGCGTTTCTCGATCATTGTCCCCGTCCCTTTGTGCCCTTTGTGCGCGCGCCCTCCACGCCAGTCGCGAAATAGTGTCGCGGGTGTACCTTACGGTCTCCCGTTACGTTTCCGAGGCGGGAGCTCGTAGCCTTTCCAGCTCCATTGTTCGAGAGGATCGCGCAAGATCGAGGAATTGCGCGGGGTGCGATGGAAGCTCGCATCGATTCTCGAGCGCTGGGCAGACGGTGCTCTCGTTAGGATTAAATTGTTATTCTATTTATTTCCACGGTTAAGTAAGAGCAGCGCGAAGCAAGTGTTTCGGTTGCAACAGCGGAATGATCGATGGGTTGCGTGTAAGATGGCCTCTTCCGCTTTCTTTGTCGCCCTATCAGTTTTTTTATCGCGGCGATTGCGACAGCAGACGGCGAGGAGCGTTCGATTACGAGGCTCGCGCGCAGTTTACGGTACATCGTACCACATTCGCCCGGTCCCATCTCGGTTCGGCTGTCGGCGAGCCTCGGCTGGCTTTAAAAATGAATTAATAGCCGTCGATCTTCGCTTTACTTCGCGGTTTATTCCTGTCGGGCGGGCGCCCCCCCCCCCCCCCCTTTTGTCTTCTCCGGCCGTCACGCGACGCTTTGCCCTTAGGTACCTTGCGTTCGGGGCGAAATCGCCGCCGAAACGGGACACGCTCGCCGCGCGTTACACTCGAAATAACCGCGAAACGAAATAACCGGCTTGTAACCGCAGACCCGAGACACTTACATCCGCGCCATTTTATTTCTCTCCATCTTGCTGGCGCATTCGAGTCACGGAGCCTCGTGGATATCCCCGTTCGCCGTCGAGCCGCGGCGCGGGCCCTACGCGAGGCATTTCCGGTCAAACCGTATCTACTCGATTATTCCTCGTGTCTCGTGCGCTCGCATCTAGATGGGAAACGGCGCGGAGGATTTCTGTCCTCGCGCCGTCGCTCGTTTGTCCCCGGCTCGGTCGGAGTGACGAAATCGGTGGCTCGGTATCAGGGATCACCTTGAGAGGAACGTCATTGCGAGGAAACAGCGATTGCGACGGACTTCGTTGGAACATTTTCCTTCGCCAGTTTGCGCAACGGCTGTTGAATCATCCAGAGATGGAAGGAGAGGGGGCGGGGGGGGGGGGGGGAGGTGGGAATTTATAGAAAATCCGCGCGGTTTCGACACTTCCGCGAGCGGTGCTCGATCGATATCGGGCCCGAGACGGCGGTGGACGATAACGATCGATAAACAAAACCCGTCCGATTGCGTTGCCACCGCCAGGAAGACAGTCTCGTTCATCGCGTGAGATTTGCATATAAAGGAGCGTCGCTGCGATTGCAGAAAGACGATGATCCGAACGGGCCGATCATCGCCGTTTCGCAATCGGATTCGCGACGCCGCTTATCCTCCGTTCATAATCGTTCGTCAACGAGCAGCGCGCGTCTCGTATCAAAGGGCATATAACTAATTAACCGCGCGTTCATCTTGCGGTACGAGTTTTGTATAATATTGGACGTTCTTCCCCCTCCTCGTCGTTTCGTCGCCCCACCTCCCCTCCCCAACGGCAAGTTCCTGTTCTCCCAGAAAAGTGGGGCCCCGGTTTGTCGTGGAGGGGGCGCGAAACGTCGGGATCACGCGACGCGGAAAGTGACGAGGGATGGTCACGAATCGATTGAACGGCGGATAAAGGGGAAGTCGCGGGAGCGAGGGAGAGGTGCCGCTGAAATATGGCGGCAGAGGTAAAACGAGACGAGACGAGGCGGCGAGTAAGTGTGTCGTGGTGAAGCGGTACACGCGACGGATCCTCTGTCATAATATGTAGTTTCACAATGGCGGCTATCGAGGGCAGAACACCGTTAGCTCCTTCGTTGCTGGTACCGTGTTACCCAGAGCCGAGACTCGGCCTCCTCGTTGCCAGCAAGAAATCGTCTCGCCCCCCCCGCCTCCCCTCCCCGCTCTTCATCCTTCCTTTTATTCGCTGTTCTCCGCGGTAGCGCCGTCACGTTCGGCGGTAACGTTGCCGATACTCCAGATTCAGCCTGCCCCCGCTCCAAAGCCTGACGCATGGGTCCTGTCGATGATTCCAGCTTGGGAGAATGGGAAGGGTTGGCTGCGGGAACGATTTACCAGGCTAACCGTTGTAATCGTTTGCGCTCCTACTGTCCTCCACTCGATCGGTCCCTGTCTCGCGGAAAGGATTAGAAAACTCCGCAGCTCCCGCGTTACCCGCGGCCCATGATAAGCAATTTCGTGCCTCAATTGTTCTCACTCCCCATTCAGCCGGGCCCTCGAGCCCGGCTTATTACCGATAACGAGCGTTTAAACGGCGCTCGAGCGGGGCCATTGATCCACCTTCGATTCATAATTGAACGGGCTCGAACGGGCCGCACAAAGAGATTAATTATTTCGATACCCTCCTCGAGGCATCTTTCCCTTTCAACCACTTCCGCGGGAGTGAGGGTCCCGCCGGCGCAAGTGGGTCAGCTTTCGAGGGATCTCGATGGAAATAATCCGTTGCCGGTTACCGCTGCTCGTCGTCGATCATCCTTTAATAGTGGCATTATATTCTAGGTTAATGGTAATGCGAATCCCGCTTGCCAGAGTTGTGCATTCAGAGTGCAGGGCGCCCGTTTCGTCGAGCGAATCGGTATCGATGCGGCTCGAATCGGGACTGCGCGAGTCCTTCCCGACGGACGCGTCGGGTCAAGTGGCCCGCGAATTCCCTACCTCTCTCTCTACCTTTCGACGAATTAAATTCAACAAAGGGAACGGTGTCGAGTGGCGCCCGTCGATTCCCGTTTTCCCCAAACGTATCTTCATTGGAGTAATCGAGGCTCGCCCCTCGGGCTTATTAGCAGAGAAATAACGAAGAACGCGGGAACCCCGAGTATCGATCTTGGGGATTCTCCTACCATTCAAAGTTTCACTCTATGCGCCACCCGCAACGCGGTCGCGCCAATTTCGCTCGGCAGGACGCGAATCCCTGGGCGTCGCGCGGTTATCGCCGCTTCCAACGCACGTCGCCGCTAAGGTTAACGACACTCAGTCGCGGGAGGCTGCTCTGGACGCATCCAGGATGTCCGCAACGCGATAGAAACCGTCGCCGTCGTATCCTGGCCGGTCTGGCCGCGCCGCTGGGATCCTATCAGCCAGGCGTTTCTTTCCCTGCCCGCGATAACCGGAACCGTCCAGCGATATTCGGCGTTATAAACGGTCACGTGGCGTCCACGTTATCTGGCCCGTTTCTCTCTTTCTCCCCGTCCTCTGTCCCCCCCCCAGCGTGAATGAATTCGAATTACGTGGGCGGCCGCGACGGAAATAACGCGCAATCGAAAGTGTCGCTGTGTTCGCGGCGAAATACTTCTCCCTGCTCCATTCATCGCTTAAAAATACTTACGAATACGGGGGGTGGGAGGGAGGGGGGACGAGCTTCGAACCGTATCTGCGTTCTTGCAAAAGCAATTTTCCCCGAGCGGGTACACCAACCGCGTGCCACGTCGCGAACGTCGGGGCACAAGCTTGAAAAGCGGCTCCGCGCGAACAGGATCGTTGCAGCAAAATATACGATTCTCCTTGCGAAACTGTTGGACGATAACCGTATTATTGTCCCCCATTGGCCGAGACGTGCGCGCACGGCGGAGTGACGAAATCGTAGCTACTCGCTCGCGATGACTCAAGGGGTTAAGTCACCCGCGCGGCGGTTTTCAGGCGCGCTACCGCGAGAAGGTTCGCGGCAAAAGAAAATAAAAAAAAAAAAACACCATCGGCGATTTGAGCAGCGCGAAGACGATCGGGGCCAGAGAAAGTGGTCGATGAACCCGGTCCTCCGACGTCAGGCCGGTCACACATTACGCTACTTTAACTGACTTACGTTTCCGCTGGACGGCGCGTACACGCGCGCGCCTGTGCGGTTGCACCCGCCACGGAACGGTCTTTCGAGAGAGCGCTACTTTTTTCCCTCGGGACGCGAGCGCGTCGCGTCGCCGCGAAAAGAGCTCGAGGAGAAATCGTTACGTCCCCGCCGTAACAGCGGCCGCTGTTACACATGACAATGCGCCATGAAGTTCTGCCGGCGGTTACGACGGCGGCCTTTGCTGTTCGCGGAGGTAACGTAATTCTACGTCCACCGTTTTCAGCATTCGCAGCGAAGGAGCGCGGATCGGTGTCGAGATCTCCGCGCGGGCGTAGAATCGGAATGACCAGAGGCAGATTCGCCCGCGCGGGTCGAGCGACGTTTCCCTCGCGCGTGCCTCGAGCGGAGCCGCGGGGACGCCGATCGCCTCCTCCCGAGGCTGGCGACGCGGAGCGAGCGGGAGAAGCCACGATCGATTACGCTGCGGCTGCTAAAAGTGGAAACTGAGAGAAGAAAAAAATAGCGGGGGAAACGGACAGGGAGAGAAAAGATTCACGTGCATCGATGGCTTACATCGCGTTTTCGAAGGTTGAGCCTCACGAGGCTTCTACACGAGCGTGCTCGTCTATTTCTGTCCCCGACACCCTCTTTCCTGTCCCGGAGGGTCCCTCCCTCCCTGCCGGTTCCCCTTCGGCGTTCATCTCGTCCCTGTTCGTCCTACCAGCGCCCGCAGGCTTGCTGTCTCCCTTCTTCCGTTACACTCGTGCCTCCTGCCTGGTTATGCCTTGCTCGTTGTGTTTGCGTCATCCTCCGCTCTCCGTAACCTTCCTCAATACCGTTCCGCTGGAAAGGATCAACGGTTCGCGATAGGAAAACCTTCTCCTCCCCGCCTCTTCCCTCTGCTTCCTCGGAAACTCCAGTTTCACTCGAAGCTGGTGCCCGCAGGAACTCGGAGTTCGTAATTCAAATCCGAGGCCCCTGATCTTGAACCAGCCGAATTACCCGAGTAACAGGGAAAGCAAAGTTTCCTCGTTCCCCGACGAAAGTTTACAGGGGCAGACTTGGAACCTGTCCGAGGCATACCTGAGATACATCGAGCAGAGAACTGAACGAGAGTGATTTGAATGGGCGATGATTTCTTAATCGTCGCGTTGCTGGTGCCAGGCACGAACGCTCCTCGCTCGAGCACGAAAGGCCATTTCCTTACCAGCCTTCTGTTTTATGTAATTTCTTTTCTCCTCCTCCTCCTCCTCCCCCCGTCCCCTCTCAGCCGGGGGTCCGTTCGTTCGTTCGTCAGCCTCGGGCCTTGCCTTTTAATTGATCTTCTTTTTCCCTAGCCAGCCACGTTAGCTGGGAATTTTTATATACCGCCGCCGCAGCGGACGGCAACGAGGAAGCGGAGCGACGCGGGCTTTCTTTCCGAACTTTCTCGGCCAATATCTCGCCCCGCGTCCAATTGTGTAATGTAGTACGTAATTGAGCGAGCCTGCCCCCGAAATCCCTGGTATCGACAGAGTCAGCCCTTTCGGCAAACGGGCAGAGCCTCCTCCGTTCCCTTTCGACCTGTCATTCGGGAAAGCCGTTTCCGCTCGGTTCAGCAGCGATCGGTAAAGGATCGTTTGTTTGCCCTTTATCTGCTTTCCGCGAATCCTGCTCGAACCACGTAACGTTCCCGCTCGACATTCATAGACATCCGAACGCTTATTCCCAGAGCCTTTGGTTACTCAAATATCCCTCGCTCAAGTCAACTCCCGCGATCTATAAATTATTCTACACCCTCCACTGGCTTCCCCCCCAAACGATAAGAGATTCTTTTTCTGGGATATCTGCTAGCTGCATCGACTCCTCCAACTCCTCCGTACCAACGACCATGCACGTTAACGCATCGACGCAGACCCAACGGTCACGAGTCCGAGGGAAGCGGAGCACTCGCGTCGCGACGCGCCTTCTTTTCGTTCTTTCGGGAGGACCTGCCGCAGGAAAATGTGCGCCCGTGGCGGGAAGGAAGAAGGTCGGGGAACGAGATTGCCGATAACCCGACCGAGGGCGAGACGAGGTAGCTGGCATTCCTTTGGGAACCGTTAAAAGGCGTCGAAGGTGCGTCTCTAAGCTAGCGTTCTTCGGCTCTGTCTAAAGCTAAAGTAACCGTTGTTCCGGCGATCGAGCCCTGGCAGGCCTGAGTCACCAACAACGCTGTTTTCCACCTAATTACGACGTCGCAAACGGAGCAGCGCGTGCACCCGGATTTTACGAGCCTCTGTAACTCATTCACGTGTACGTGCGTTTTATGAGCGGCTATAAATTCGCTCGCTAATCGTTGGGCGAATAACTCTCGCGTGTCGTTGCCTCGTCGTTGCCCTAAGTGTTTTCGATCCCCTCCCCCCCCCCCCCCCCTCCTCCTCGCACTGCAATTGATCCAGCCCGCGCCAAAAGAAGTGGCCCGCGATGAATGGCCGCGGCGACGATGATGTAACGTTCGAGTAAACCGCGAAGAAGGATGTTGCTGTCTCCTTCACGGTGGTTCGAGGTCGTTCAACCGTCAGTTCGTGGTTCCACACGAAGCGTCGTAAATTAGGAGGAATCTTTGGCGATCTTCCGGGTAATTTTTGGGGTAATCAGTTGCGTTCTTAGTAAAGGTAGATTTTCCTATACGCGACCGGACTCAACGTCGAGAATTTGAAAGTCGATTTTCTCGAAACCGAAGCGCAATGTCGAAGAATTTTATTCCTTTCTCTCGGCTGATTTACCCGTTACAAGTCGAAAAGAAACAGTAACTCTTCTTCATATCGCGCTTCATTTTCGCGAAAATCGGCTGTGAAATTCTTGACGTTGGGTCCGGTCGCGTGTAGGAAAACCTACCTTAAGGGAATGGTAATTTCTACGAACGTACGGGCTCACGTGTTCTTTGGGTAATCCGTATCTGGCTGCCGTGACATTTGACTACCTTTTTTTCTCTCACATACGTCCAGCTCGTAAGCTGCTATGCATTAATCCCCGGACGCTCCCGCGGCATGCCGTAATCCAGTGTTATTTATCGCGTGGTTGCAACTTTGCTCGGGGCACGATCCGCTGCGAGCCTTATGAATCTTCCTCTCGTGGCGTGACTTACAAGCGTTCCTCGGCGTATCGCTGGTTCATTGCGAATGGATCGTGATTCGTTCCACTGTTTTTGTAGAGAATTGCTGGGTTGTTACTGGATTGGGGGGGGGGGGGGGGGGGAAGGAATATTTTGATGAATTTCTTCGGACAAAGCCGCGAGCGTTCCGTTCACGGAGCATCGAGTGGTAGGCATTTCTCCAGTACCAAGCTGGTAGCCACCTCCGAAAACGGCCGCGCCGGGTTTCCCTGGCTATCGATACTCGGAACGTTACGCCGGCCGTTCGAAGAGACAGAGGACGATAGCGGAGACGGTCGGGAAAGGCGAGGCCGTCGGAGAAAGTGGCGCAGGGTCCTCGAACGAGAACGATAACGGGGTGCAACGATGCCGGGAGCCTTTGCCCCTCGTGCATCGTTATCGTCGCGGCGTTAACGGCCGATCCTCCTTCGCGCGCCGGCAACGCGGAAAGTTTACTTCGCCCCGAGATTGGAGGCACCGTGGAATTTTTTATCGGCCAGCTGGAACGAGCCACTCCGGGCCCCGCTACTCCTGAGGGCGCGTAAAGATCCTGGAAATTCGGAGCGCCCGGGGGTTCGCTAGACGCGCATCAATTTCACTGCTTCTTGCTCTGGAACAGGGGAATAATTACTTGTCCCCGGCAGATGTTGAAAAATCCCAGGCGCCCCCCCCCCCCCGTCGTCGCGGCCATTAGTTATTCTCGTCCTGTCGACATCCTTTCACCCCCGTCTCGCCGTCGAATTATGACCGGGGCTTCGCCGTTTCCGGCGACGGGATTTCGTTAATATCGTTTTCACGGCTCCCTCAGAATCTCGGCTGGTTTGCTGCCAGTCGGCCGGGGCGGCCAGTCGTCTCGCGGTGATTTAACGAATCCACTGGCAGAGTTTTCCACCGTTCAACTCAGCCATTGAAAAGGCTGGGACAAAACAGCGCGCCCCTGATAGCCAGCGACACTGTTCCCGCTCCGGTTCATTGGCCACGATACTTTTACAATCGAACGGACGCGAGGCGTGAAAGCGAGGCCGTTGTATCTCGCGTAATTATCCGGTGCGCGTTTACCCAGTCGTTATCGGGCCAGCCAGAAACCGCTATTCTTCCATTCCCGGCGAGGGAACTAGCGGGCGAAGGCTTCTCTCGTTTACTGGAACGGATACACGACTCGCTAACGCTGGGAACGTTTTGAAAAGGGAAATCCTTGGCCGGAGTGTCTTGATAATTTATAGCACGATTAACGGGCATCGGATTAGGCCCACTCTTGGCTAAGTAGATCGGTCTGTAAGCTATCCGAGTAGAAGTCCAAAGGTGTTGCCTCGAAGTAATCTTATCGGCCAGGGTCACTCGTTCTACCAGAGAACGCTGGCGTGTCGCTGAGACCGCGCGAAACTCCGCTGAGAATCGGGGATCGGAAGGCGCCGCGAAACCAGTTGCGAAAGAAGAAAAACAATCGGCCGAGGGAATTGAGAAGAGAGCCGCGCGTATATACGCGACAGGACGCGTCGCGAGGCACGTTCGAGTTTCAAGTATACGTGTAACGCGGCACTCGCCGTTCCGCTTTCTTACCCTTCCGGGCCATTCCCGGCTTCTGCAGCTGCCATTTTCTAGAGCAACGCGGATCGCCGGGGGAATGCAAATTCGTTCGGCCAGCAACTCGGCTGCAACGGGATTGCCGCTGTCGCGCAACCGAGAAGTAACATCGCGCATCTGCGCGTCATCTTGCGCCTCGGGATTAGGAGAATCAACAGCTGCGAATCCCTCGGGCATCGGAGAGATGCGATAGAAAGTGGAGAGGTTTCGGAAGAGCAATTGTCTAACCAGCTTACGAATTACTACATGGGGAATAAGCTTCCGAGGTAGCGGTGTAAATTCTAGAAAATGGAATAGTCGATGCGCGAGCAGCCATCGAAGGAAAAGAAGCACCTCGGGAGCACTCTCTTCCCTCGACGATCTTCCCTCTCCGTGGACGCGGCTGATTTCCCGCTCGGAAGGTGGGCAGGCTTCCCCCTGGAAATTGCGGATCCGCTGACAGTTTCAGTGACAGTGTCACGCGCAAGTAATCGGAGAAAGTCGTTGACCCCGTTAGTGTAACCCGACGAGCGCGGGCCTCGGCTGGCTGCACTTGCGACAGAGCAGGACCCTGAATCGGCTAAATTCCTGCCGACCGGCGTCGCCCGATGCCCGAACAATCTCGAAAACCACTTGCCCTCCGTTTAACGACCCAGGTGGCATCGATCGCGCGACCAACCGGCGGACCTGCTCGTTTCTGTCCACGAGTTTCGCAAGCAGAGCCTCGAGGTCGCTCCTCCTCTCGTTCTCTGCTTCTCTCTCGGCCAAGGTTTCGCTTGCCAGACGATTGCCAGTGTCAATAGGAGCGGTGAATCCTAGAGCCAGGCAGGCAGGCAGGCAACGCCACCGCGATGGATTCACGTTGCCTCGGGTCGCGTTCTTAGCTTTGCCCCATGGAATCGCTGAGATTCCCCCGTCACCGAAGGTGGATCGAAGGAGAGCTGGCCGATAGAAGTATTTCCTCGATTCCTCTGGCGTTTAACAGCCCTCCGCAGGCTGTTACACGCGTCTGTTATGCGCGCGGCCAGATTATCGCAGCGTTTCGTGTTATTTGTCCTGGACGCTGGTTATTCCGCCGCGTTACGGAACGTTGAGCAGTTATGAAATGCGGCTGGGACGGAGGCAAGTTGCTTTCTCGAGCTCCCGTCCCGTCCCCGAAGAAAGTTTCAGCGGCAAGTGCATTCGAAAGTCCTCGCCTCCTCTTCGCCGGCGGCGCGCTCTCGAATCGCGGCGCCGATTCTTCTCGATTCTTCTCCCGCTCGCTTCTCGGCCCCTGCCGTCGCGCGAAAGTGCTCGGTTAGAATAGCACCTCGCAGCTGCTCGGACGCTTCTCGAAACTGCGCCCGGAGATCTCTCCACCTCTTCTGCCATTTTACGGGCAGTTCTACTCCACGCCTGTACACTCGAGTAATCCGACTGACCGCCTATAAGAACTCCTCCAGCCCGAACGAAAGCTCCAAGCGTCCATTTCTCAGCGCGCGCGAAACGCTCACTTCAGAAAACACAGACATTCCCCCGATCGTCCTTTCCAAGGCGAATTGGTTGCGATCGCAAAACGAGACGACCACGGTCGGCGGGCGAAGCTCGAGTTTCCGGGGAGCGTGGAGACGGGAGATACCAATTTCGATACAAGGAAGCAATCCCCTCGTTTTCTCCGCTCGCTGTTCGAACTGATCTACGCCAGATGCACAACGAACCCCGCATCGTTGCGGCCCCGCTTTAATTGCCACTTATTATCCAACGCTCGCGCGCTCTTTTTTTTTATCGCAACTCGGAATTATCGGGCTAATTACGCTAACGTGCCTCGCCGCTGCGGAAAACAAAAGCCCGATAGCCGACCATCGGCGCGAAGCAAAACCGGGCGAAACGACGTCGTAAACCTCCCCCTGGCGAAAAACAGTCGCGAGTTTCTCGGTCGCCGAGGCGCAAGTTTTTGCGCTCGTTTCGCCCTCCACGTACCCTTCCGCGGCCAATTATTCCGCTATCTTCGCTGGGGACGATCGATCAGATCTGAGAAGCAGAGCTTTTCTACCCGAAGCTTTGGCGTGCCTCGTTTCACATTTTTAATCAGTCGTTCAGTGATAATTACTTCCTTTAATGGCATCGCTGCGACTCGCACCGCACGCCTCGCTTGTCTTCCACTAAATATTCTCGAGGAGAGATCCGTCGATCGGAGTCGCGAGGAAAGTGTCGGGAAGAATGAAATAAGCCGAGACGAGGCGGAGGCATAGCGAGAGCCTTCTTTAACACGGCACACTCTCGTTTCCAAAGAACTATTCAGCGTGGCGGAGGGAAGCGCGGCCCCTTAGGGCCCCACGATTTCGTATTTTTTTTCTTTTCTTTTTCCACGGGGAACTGATAAAGTAGAAAGGCCCAGGAAACGGCGCAGTTTTATGAAAGTGCGTTCCGCCAAGCTGCCGTATCTAGCGATCGGCCGATCGCCGGCAAACAAAGTAGCTATTTTCACCGCGTTTTCTAGCGGTTTCTTTCGCCGCGGACGCCGTTTGCTCCCCTTTCTATCGGCCGGCTCTATCGGGCGCGTTATCCACGGAGGGGGAGGCGGTTCCTTCGTTACGGGAACGTAGCCGGTCAGGACATTGGCCTTCCGACCGCGAGTTCCTACTCGGCGTTTATGTAACTCGTTCCATCGTTCGCGCCTACACGCCGCGCGTTACGCGCTAACGAGTCACGCCCGTGCACGCTAATCGGCACGCGCCGCGCGGCGTCCCCAAGCCGGCCACTTTCTCGCGGGGCTCGCGCGATAGATCAGAGATCGAGGCTCCGACGGCCGTTCCTCGGGCTGTCCGGGAGATCCGGTGGATTTAGGGGGCGGGGGCACTCGGGGCTTCGGTTTAGAATCCAACGAGATATCGCAGCTAATAGCGGTCTCGGTGACGTTCAAATCATTACCCGAGAGCCCCTCAATTATTCCACACTCAACTCCTCCGATTGCGAGGTCGATCGTTCCCATCAATATCCATTTACTTCCTATGGCCGCTCAGCCTTACGTAACATCGAGTGCCAGTAATAATTATTACACAGTGGCGCGTGCAAACACGTTCGCCAATGCGGCGGCGTGTTTGCGTTTCCCGTAACCCGCACTGCTAGATCGGCTAGCAGCTCTTCCGGTTCGGCGTGTTGTTTAGTTAGCTGCGAGTGGCCTGAACCGGGGAGGGGCGGTTGATGAACGATCGAGTAACAAGGTTACCAGCTGAAATATGGTAGTCGCAGGGATGCCTCTGCCATTCGCATCCCACTTTGTATCTCTCTCGGCGAGTACGATGGGATCGACTGACGATGAGAAGCTCTTGGACAATCTTAACTGGGACCTCTAAGGTTCTATCGAATAATTCTCGCGTGCAACTTTGTCCCAGTGACGAACGCGTCGCGGCCCGGTCGGTGCCAAGAGACCGGGATTGATGGTCCGAGACAGAAGCGGCGCGGCAAGGTGGCAACGGAGGCGCCTAACGAGCCGAGCGCCGAGCGGTGAGCAGCATCAGCTCTCGGCGAATCGCGTGCTAATCGCGTCGTACCGGCGCTCGATGGCCGCTGCGCTCTCGCGTGTGGAAACACGCGGTCCGGGCACGCGTGAGATCGGGTATCGCGCGATCCGGTTATCTCGCACGTGCGCACGCGCGTGTCCGCGGCACGTTCCTCTTCTGGAAGGCACGGGCGAGCAGGAATTCGCTGACACGTTGCCCGTTGCGTCACGAGACCCGTACAGCTCGGGGGATCTTTTTGCTCCTCGGCAGGCCACGGGGAGGTTTTCCCCGCCCCGGCTAAACGGGGGAAAGCTTCCTCGCTCGAGCAACAAAGTGGTGTTTAGTTGGGCGAACCAGGGCTGAATGGCCGAGGCCAAGTCGGGTGGGAATCGTTTTAAAAATCTCGCCTGTACATCGGAGTTGGGACTTGAAGCGTTACCTTACATCTCGTTACAAAGTTCGAGAGGATACGTCGGCTACACGATCGCGGGTGTAGTTCGAACGACCGTCTCCTAGATCGCAAGACGTTCGCGATACCGCGAGCTCTCAGTGCGAACGTAATTACCGTAATCTCTCTTAATATCCTACTTGGGATCGCAGATAAGAAAGCAGGGGGATTAAAGTCGCAACAGTCCCCGGAGTCAAGTGGACGATTAAGGCGGGCATTGTCAACGGCGCGAACACGTTCCTCGATCGGCCGCTATTGTCTCGCCGCGGACTTTATGCGATTACGACATTGGTTGCATCGGTGCTCGTATAGAAATGTTAATGAGAATGCCAAGTTAGCGTCGACGCGTTTTCTAATGATTGGCGTCACCCCCGTCGCCAGCCTTGTTGGGGACAGGCGTCAACAACCTCCAGCAGGATACGCGTCGACGTACCTCCTCCTTCGATTTCTTCTTCTCTCTGTTGAAGTTCGACGATTGTCACTGTTAGATTCTAGGCTCGTTTGAACCCTCGGGAAATGTGTACATTTTGTGGATTTTTTTACAAGTCAACGGTTTGATGACAAATTTCCCGTTTTTCCACAATCTTTAGATAGTATTATGAACTACTTCAAAAAAAAGGTTTCAGTTAAAAAACTATTGTTTTTCGGAAGTTAGGGATACACATCTGAAAGTCTCTCGATTTTAGACGGCTGGGCCTGAAAACAGCTGAAAAATAATAAAATCTTATAAAATATAAAGTATGCCAATAGCTATCGTCCAACGGAGGCGATTTTGAAAATTTTGACAAATAAGGAAATGGTGAGAAATCGAAGGTACAGTCACATTTTTCTAAGAGAAAAGGCCACCTTTTTTCTTTATGAGTAATAAACGGGGAATCGGAATAAAAGAAGCCCTCGTTGGACGATGTGGAATATTATTACGATCCTGCGAGCAAAATTGGAAGTGAATTGTTTGAACGTAGCGCGAGTTTTTAGGCCCACCGTTCAGCCCTCTAAAATCGAGAGACTTTCGGATATGTATCCCTAACTTCCGAAGAACAATAGTTTTTTAACTGAAACTTTTTTTTTAAGTAGTTCATAGTACTATCTAAACATAGTAAAAAAAAAAACGGGAAATCTGTATGAAACCGTTGACTTGTAAAAAAATCCACAAAATGTACCCATTTTCCGAGGGTTCGAACAGGTATACCCCCTTTAGGGGTTGTGGTTCTTCTATTCTGGAAAAGGGGGGCGAAGGGTCTTGGCTGGGACGAAGAGCGTAGACAGAGTCATTCTACGAAATGTAACCAGGGTGTGCGCGTCGTGTTCTTGCTGGTCTAGTTAATTCCTTTCTTTGTGTGCATTTATCTTTTACCAAATTATTCTGATAGGTGGATACATGACTATATAATAAACCAAATTTGTGTTTACAGTGTGGTATTAATTTTCAACCCTTAAGAAGTGATTCTAACACTCCGAGCGACCTTCCTTTCCACCGCGCAAAACAGAGGAGTCCTAAAGATCCGAGGACGCAGCGATCGAAAGTACATCGAAATAACTCGCGCGGACGTTACGCCGATTCAACTTCACCTCGTTATCGCTGGGCTCGGATCCTCGGCAGAAATATGTTCGATCGCTGGCCGGTGAAAAAGGCCGATCGAATCGTAGCAGCGATCTGCATCGGTTTTCGCGCGGGTACTTAGCATCGCGGAGGGAGAAAGTGGGTCGCAGAAAGCAAGGCCACTGACACTGGCCGCAGTCGCGAGAGAGTCGCCAACCATTTTCTTCCCTCTTCCTCTTTCTTTTCCCATGCCGAGACGCCTCCCCCCCCCCTTGCAGAGCTCCTTTCTCTCTTTCTCCGCGGCCCCCCTCGCCCCTTCCAGCTCGTTACGCTCGCCAGAGTCATCGTCATGCTCGATCGCGAATTACTCTCGTAATATTTGCGCGGGGAAAATGCACGGGACGCGGCGCCGCGCGTGTGCGCTCATCCGTGGCGCGCGTTATGTCATTACCAAGTAAACCGTCGCACTTGGTCGCCAACGGCGCTCCTCGAGCACCCTGTCGATCAATGTCACCGCCGTTCTCCTCTTTTTCCATCGTTTCAGATCTCTCCCTCCACCCACGCTGCCCCGCCGTTGACGGGACGCGGCGTCGAAGCGGGCAGGCCGAGAACGCGCGGACGAGTGACGCCGAGAATTCTTCTTTCCCTTGGAAGAAGCTTCGTGCCTCGGTTGGCAGAGCCTGCCAGCGGAGTTCCTCCTTAAGCTCGCGTTAGTTCGTCGAGGATTCGTACCATTCTTCGTGTCGCGCCAACTTCCGCCAATTTTCGGTCCGAGGAAAGTTTTCCATGGAACAGATCAGAGAGCCGAGCTCCCTGAAAATAGGCGTGGTTGTTCGATATCGTTTCTTGGATGGTTGTCGACGCACAGCTCGAGGAATCCTCCGTATTCTGCCCGTTACACTTTTCCTCGAGGGCCCCGAAGTATCGAGGTTAAATCTGCTTTCGGCGGCAGAGGTCGGTCACCCCGATTCGCGACGAAATTCTCGGCCGAGCATCGACGAAACTCTCACTCGAGAGTTCCCTGAACCGGCCTCGTCATAACGTTGTTTGCGGCCTTTTACGTCCGTTCCGCCTTTCCCGCGGCACTCCGCCGCCGGGGGTCCGCACTGCCAATGCCGAATTCCACGGGTCAACGTACTACTTCCGACTTTCTTATCCAAACGGAGCTACGCGGCTTGTAACGTTGCATCAGCGTCGTAACGCCTGCCCCCCACTTGGGCTAGCCTAATTCACCTTCACTGGCTGTTCCGTTGAATCCCGTCATCGGACTCGCAAACCTAGTCCCACTTCGTTCTGCCCCTGGAAGCCCTTGACTCCGATAGCAATTTACCCGCGGCTTTTCTGTCTATCCCACCGATGTCTCGCGCTTGATTTAGGCCCGAGATTAGATCTACGGTTTGGGCAAGGAAGCAACCGAAAGCTTTTCACATCCGATTGCACGGGATTTCGTGGAACGACCCACCGCGGACGGTTCACTCGTTCCACAGCGAATCATCGACTTGCCAATGACCCCCCTCCCCACCCCCTACGCTGGAGTGAAACTCTCACTCTCCCGCCACCCTTTCTCCCAGCCCAAGAGCTGCTTCGCCACGTCAGCTATGTCACGAACTCCTCTAACGCCGGTTACCGACGAAATTGCGCGAGTGGTGAGTCAACTCGTCGCGAGAAATGTAGTTTCGACATGCGACGGGGGCTGCGGGTTACCGCCGGGCCTCTTTGTCCAGGAATATTCTGGGAACACGGACGCGGATTCTCGAGTGCGCAGGGAGGGCTGAAGGGAAGCTTCGATTTCGGGAATGTGGGAAGCTTCGTGGGTGAGTCTTGGCGAGTGGACTTCGGGGAAAGAGATTTATTCGAGGAGGAGCTGTAAATTTACTAAATTATTTTTTCCAATGGACTAACTTCGCCCTGCTCCGTAGAGACTGGGTTGGAAGAACTCAGGATTGATTGAAAATTCTGAAACTTTCACGGGGAAGAGGGAAGGGACAGCTGGCAGTCGAAGCTGTCGATCAAAGAATCGGACGATCGAAGAATCGGTGGCGTAATTCTTTTCCGCGAGAAGGGATAAAGGAGCGGTTAGGCAAAACAATTACGTTAGGTTTATTCCGATCTCGGCCCCCGTTGTCCTTCTAGCCTCGTGCAGAGTCCACGTGAGTGCTGAGGCGTTTCGGCCACGTGAGCTTTCGAGAGCTAAAACGGTACTTTTACGGCGCCAGAATTTTGCCATCCGCTCGCACTCTCTCTCTCTCTCTCTCTCTCTTTCTCCATACTCTGCGACCAGCTTGCCTTTGTCGCTACGAAAAACAAGTTACATCCTTCCATCTTTTCCAATGAATTTCTGCGCACTTCCGTTGGTCTTCGAATCGCCTTCTTCCTCGATCCACGGGAAAGCTCAGCTCTGTCTAAATTTCTTTTCACGTAACGAGAGAAATATTCATTTATCAACGAAGGATCTTCCTAAATACGATGCGGTATATCTCTCATTTTTAATTCTAACAAAGAGCGGAGGGGATATTTCGAAGCAGGAAATTTGTCGCCGGAGCCATCGTTAATTGCTCTCTTAATGAATTTCTCGCAGCAAGCTCGGAGTTTGCACGAGGAATGGGCTGGTATCGAGGGCATCTTGAGTTGCCTCGACTTTAGCGAGCGTTTCCTGCGTACAATTCACGCGCCACTGATCCTCCCGTTAACGATTAACAATTAGACGCGAGAAACTAGGATCTCTCGATTCCTCCACTCTGCCTGCTGCTGCCAATTCCCTTCCCACGGTATCATTCGAATTGTCGAAAGTTTCCGAGAAGTTTCTCGCTCCGTGGATAACTCCGATCGAGAAATAAGAAACACCCAAGGTCCTTCGGTTTGGAATCACGATCACTATCGAAATCTGGCGTTAATTTCTTCTCGATAGCACGCTGGGGCAAGGTTCGTCGACGTGCGTGGGTTTTCCCTGGAAAGATCGAGAATCGATTACAAAGGGGGTACGACACGATTTGAAAATATAGAATGATTCACGGTGTTTTGCAGCTCCGGTCGGGTGAAATGGAAAACACGTGAGGAACGTTCGACCTTCGCCTCTGTCAATATACATCTGTCTTTCGCGAGCGGTAATATTATTGTTTTAATTTCGCGACCGAGTCTTGAAAACACGCCGAAAAGAGACGGCTAGAGCCTTGTTATCTCGCTGCCCTCCCGCCTCCCCTCTCGCTCGAATTTTTCGTCGGGGAACCTGTTTTCGAAATTGCTACGCGCACCGTTAAACAGCCGAGGAATTCCTAGGTACGATAACGCCGAGCCGATGCGGGGATTTAAGCTGTTCGTTGCCTAGCTTCGACGGGTACGTCTCTCTGTACCTTTCTTCCACAAAATCGGATTCTTCTTCATGTTCGTAGGGATTCGGGCACGGCAAGCTTTCCCTTCGTTTCTCTCCCCCCCCCCCCCCTAAGCGCAAGGCGGAGCGATATTAAGAAGTTAAACAACATCAGATTTCGACGCTCCGATCGGAATAACAAAGCATCCGTGTCTAGACGAGTTCCTCGATTGCCAAGGAAAATGACGTCGAGAGTTTGAATGGAGCCTAGACATGCAAATCCCCGAGGCGAGTTCGCCGCAAGTACAGACTGTTTTCCTCAAAACCCAACCGCTGTTTACTCATCCGGCCGACATTCCGTAGCGGCCGTTTCGGGGCGTGCAAACAAAAAAAAAACCGCGCCTCGTCGATCACTGGCGGGGAATCGAGCTCTACGATAGCAACGGCCGCGTAGCGTTGGTCGGCTAGCAGGGACAAAAGATTGTTACATCGAGATCGGAGATGTGGGGCACGATAATTAATTCCACGCGGCGTGACGTAAAAGCCCGCGTAGCCGACTCGCGTCGAACTCGGCTGATTGTTGTCGCACGTCGTTCAGGGAAAGAAATATCGCCGTGTTATTCCGCGGCAGCCTCCGTGCGAAAGAAATTTCGGTAAACACGCTAATAGCCGCGATGCAGCCACCGATCCGTCGTATCTCATCGCGGCGAACGGGCGTCAACGGGGGCAATTACGAGATTGCCACTCGGCGGGCTTAGCAGCCGAGCCTACCGAGCCGATGCTTCTCGGGCAGAACGCCGGCAATCTGTCTGAGAGCGTGGAATAATTCACTATCCCTCGATACAGTTCCCCGGAGAGTTGCAGCACGGGGCCGGCTCTATTTTTAATCCCGCGAAAGACGCAGAAGTATGCTTCCTTTCTTCCACGTCGGACATCGCGACGTAACGAGTCAACGGATGATTCTCGGAAAGAATCTGCACGCGAAGCTGCCGGCCCGGGGAAAAACAACTCGGTCTTGTAAACTCTCCGGTGAGAATCGATGCCGCGGAAGAGTCTGCGAAAGCTTCGCGGCCCGTCACCGACCGCTTCGTCGACGCGGGAAACTGCTTCGGCACTTCTATTTTCATTCCGTAGAGCAGCCGCTGTATCTCGTGTTCACTCGAGTAGGCTGCCATTCGATCGGCCGATACAATCGTGTCGATAATAATAGTACTAGTATCTTATCCACTGCCCGTTGCTACTTAATTGTTATCTCTGCCCGCAGTCCGCTTCAACAATCTACAATCTATTTCCCGTCGAACGTGACAAAAACACGCGCCAGACGGTATCCTGATTGATCGGCAGCGATAACGGTTCGACGAACAGCCACATCTCGGGCTATGCTACATTTGCGAAAGCTCGCTGTTTATAAATATTCCCCCAGTCGAGGATCTAAATCCGGAGATTATGTAGTCGCGGTTGCAACATGGCGCAATCGCGTTCGACGCATACCGGCGCAGCCAGTGTCTTCCGAAAAACGATGGCTGGAAAGTTTCGCGGATTCCAAGGATTTTCCCTCGACGGTCGCGGGAAGGCCGAGGCGAAACGAAACGGCGGAAAGAACGGGATAGCGTGGCTGCGCAAAGCGAGCGGTTTCGTTGTCAGCTTTTGCATAACGACGAAGCGTCGAGCTTTGCCGATGTTACGCCAGCGTTACTGTCTTCCCATCGTCGACGTCTCTCGCGAATCGAGAACTCTCCGTGGGAGCACAGCGGTCCCCGAGTATCGAGGGAATCGAGCGCGGCGCCGCGGCGCGTTCTCGCCTATTTTATTCCAGAAGCTCGCTACTTCTGCGCGCGAGAATTTAAGCTGCACTGGTCGCCTGACGAACGAGTCGAACTCCCAAGTGGGTGGCTCAGCTCGAGCTCCCCGTTAAGTCGCGTCCACATTCACGTTTCTGACAAACCTCGTTTCTGGGCCAATCATTTTTTTACAAAAACTATTAGAATATTTCAAGACTATAAAGCTACTAAACTAAGTGTTCCAAAAATAAATAATAAGTCGATACATAGAATATTAATGAAAACTACCTACGGATCAAAGATCCCATATCCCAACTGACAGTTCCTTCTTTCGAAAGCGTTAAAAGCTCGCCGCGAGCCAACGCTCGATCGAACCACCCTGTCGAGGATCCTCCGCCCTTCGTTCTCTAGCTTCCGAGTTCACGATCGGACCCAGCCGAGTCGGCCCGTTCTGCACGCCGCTTAAGGGAGCGAGTACGTCGGTATATCACGCAGGCAGATGCTGCGCAAACGTTGATGCACGATGGCCGGTGTACGCGTGGCTGTGCGGCCAGCAACCCACAGCCACCGCCTAGGACAGGTCAGTGACAAAGCAAGGTCACGTCAAGTGCTTCGTAAGCCAGCGGGCACGCACGTCCACCAGCCCGAGATCCCTCCCTTCCCGCCGAGGCGAAAAAAGAATCGGGATCTCGTCCTCGCCGGCCCGCCGCCCCCCGGCTAACAATAAGCGAAACGCCGAGTCTCGCAGCCGAGCCGAGGAGAGGGGAAAAGAATTCACGCGCACCGTCGAATAGTTTGTATACATAGAAGAGCAGCGGCTCGGGACCGTGACCTTTGGCGCGGTTCCGCGAGGGTCGACGCGAAGGAAAGAAGTTGCCCGTCGGACGTTGAACAGCCCGGGGAGAGTTGGGCGACGGCACGTTACGTAACGAACCGATCGGTTTTAATCGACTGACATCACGGCGGAATGTCTGTCGATATGAACGGTTCGAATGGGGTCGTTGCACGTTTAGGAACGCATCGTCGGATCGCCGGGACGGAAATAACTCGAGGAACACGGCTCATAAACTCTGTTGTGCAGCGCAATATTATTCTGCTCGCGCGTCAACGAGAATAAATCTGCGCGGGGCATCGAGTCGTTTCGCGGCGCTTGCGGATCGGCGGTGAAGCCTCGCCGAGGGAATCGAAACGATGACGAGACGTTGGCGGGATCTAGGGATCGGCTCCAACTTCGCCAATGTTTCAAATCGACGGGCCGGACCTTTCCGCGTCCTGCCAGCGACGCGAGAGTCGAATCTGCGATCGATCGTTGCCCATCGATGGCAGGCCGAGTCGATTGTTTTTCACGAAGGGGACATCGTTGATTTCTGCGCGACTGTCTGGAATAGCAATGTCGAACAGTAGCCCGCGGTTTGCCAGCTCGATCGGCTACCGTTCCACGGCAATCAATCGCCCACCCCTCCCCTCCCCTCCCCCCCCCCACACACGTATTTTTATACATTCCTTAGCTCCGTTAATGCTTATCCAGCGTGTTTACGACGTTTTGTACCGGTCCAAAACGAGGCGACGGTTTAGAGGAATATTTAAATGAGTTCACTTCTCTTTTTTTTTCGCCGGCCGAGTGTTTTTATCGGGACTTCGGCTATTTCGAGGCTTTACGACTTCTGTATACGATCAGCCATGGACGCCGCGTCTACGGATAGAATTTATGCCAGGCCAGCGACGAATGGTAGCGCGATTTAAGCTTCGAGCCACTTATAACGAGCGCTCCTTAATTAACCGTTTACAGTGAATTCTCCAGGATATCACGGACAGCTCGCTGTAGCGCGAAAACGGTTTCGTAACGTGCATCCTTGCACGGACGTCAAAGATGTAAATGCCAGTACAGAGGTAACGTAACGTTGCCTTCTATAAATAGTATTTATAATCCTTCCGAAGCCGGCACAACAACAACGTCCATTCGAAGCACTGTGTCTGTGATTTACATGGACGCATCGCGGCGTTGCGTTCGAAATTAGTAATTTAAATGCTACTTAATGACCAGCGCGAAACGTTCGCGATAAAATCGCCCCAATGCTATTTACCGATCGGTCCTAGATGACAGCCGCGGACGGGGAAATGCGGCAGGAACGAAATCAGCTGACGAGTCGACTCTGACGATCGTCTTCCCCTTTCGAAATTTCATTGCGAAACAGAGAAATCCGTGGATAGTAAACAACGCGCAGAAAGCGGCCGACCGAGGCGTCATTGTCTAATCAGTGTTCTCGAAGGATTTCGTAATTTCACGCGAGATCGTGCATCGGCCGAAAATTCAACGGCGAACCACGGCGGATCGACGCAACGGTTCCGAAGAAAAATCGGTACCGCTGGCCAGTACACGCTCGGCCGTGTTGTTCTCTGGCTGCGAAGCGAAAGTGGCCGCCACGGTCGCCAATGGTCAGAGAACGAGACGTAATTTCGAGAGAGGCAGTTATTTTTTGCGAATATTTTTAGCGCGTCTGCATTTCGAATGATTGTCTTCGAGTTGTTTACCCGGCCGTCTACGCACTTCATTCGGCTTCCCCGGATCACGGGCTAACCGTGAAACATCCGCGCAGACTGTTTTTCGTTTACATCCGCCCGAGCCACGCTCCCGGTTTCATTCACATTCTGGCGATTCGATCGAGACAATAGCGGCTGCTCAATGGAGGATTGGTAACCGCGATCGGGGAGCCAGCCCCTCCCGCGGTGCATCCGTCGAGCGTTTGTCGATCGTTGGCTTCGTCGACGGCTAAGTAATACCGACGTCTCGGCGCAATCGTAAACAACGGCCTCGCCTCCCTCGCCGCGCGTAATTAACGCTCGATATAACAGTACGTAGGGAGCGTAGGCCGATCGTGGATTAGCCTTTACGTAAGTGGCAAGAATTATGCATGCGTTGCGCTGAAAATTATATAAAGCTACTTTGCATACGCGCCGCTCGCCGGTGCCGCCGAGACGGGCGAGAATACATTGGCGGGGGTGCACGTGACCGATCGACGCCGTCGCCACCTTGCCGGACCCACGAAATTATATTCCGATAACCGATTCCCTATGGTACCGTCCACTTCGAGTGGGGACCGCGCGGGCCTGTATAGGTAAGCCGCGTGGTAGCTAAACGGGCTAATTTTAAATCGATCATGACCGCTGAATAGGAATAGAATCGGCGGTATAATCGAAACGAGGAAGGCTGATGCGCTTCTCCAAGAAAAGAGCTAGAACTCCGCGGCGTTGCCTTTGTTCGTGTAACTTTTAACTAGTGTCGAGAGATCGCTAGACTACTTCCCCCTCGGCTTCATTATCATTGGACAATTTTGTTTAATTCAGTTTCAGCATCAAAGTTGCCCGTGATATAGACGACCTCAGTTATGGGTTAATTATGCCGGTACTAGGAGCCACGCCAGTGACTACTAAGTTGGACGATGCTGCGCGGACGATAGAGCACAAGGCGTTCGGGTATCGCGTGATTTCTCGCAATGGTTTTCCCCTGGCCCGCCAGAACTACGCCTTATTTAATTCGCGGAATTGCCGTGCAGCCGGAGGCCCCGAGAGAGGGCAATGATATTGCAAAAAGAACGGTTAATTGGGCGCGGGCCAAGGATGACATTCAGTCGAGAGCAAAACGAAGATCCTAGAGGCCCCGCGGGGCCAGGCTTCTATCCTTTCCCTGGGGAAATCGAAAACAGCCCTGCCGATTATCGAGCCTTCGCGATTCCATTGGCAATCCTCGTAGACCACATTCTACGATCACCTACCTATCGTACATTTCCCAAATACAGAATCAGAGTAGGCTTGTATATCAAGAAGAAGAGACGCAGAAGAGGCGCATCGCTAACGAATGGACCATTGCGTCATTTGGAGCACGCGTTGCGTCTTACAAAAACTAATCCCCGCCGGGATCAGCCGAATGCGCGTAGTTCGGAAAGAAACGTGAGCTACGTAAACGTTCCTCCGCGCTCGAATGCCACGTCGACGTTCCATCCATTACGAAAGTGTCCGAATCTGATCTGCCATTAACGATCGCTGCAATCAGCACTGTTTACCGCGAAGCCAGCAAAATAACGAGGAAAACGGAATCAACAGTCCGCGGAATATTATTAGCGCTCGTAACATCGCCCCCCCCCCCACCACCACCACCCCCCTCCACTGGGGCCGCCGCGAATGTACGCCTCGAAGCGGCCGTAATCGATCCGCCGCGTGTTTCGCCGCGCAAAAGTGGCGGCGAGGCGAGGGCTTCATTGCCAAAGTCAATGGCACTTGGAACGAGCTGACGGCGGCTCGGCCCTCGTTAATGCATATTTACGCTGCTTTCCCGAGCAACCGATAATCGCGGCCGAGCCGCGCTCTTTTATTATTACTCCGCTGTGCTCCCTTTCGTTGGAGACACGCTTGACTCTCAGTCACCGGGGCGTCATCCGGTTTCGTCAGCGGACGGATGCGCGGCAAACAAAATATTCCACGAAACGGCCGATGATAGCGCGTACCCGCCCCGTGAAAATCAGCCGTCGCGTGCGTCCAACGGCGCACGAAATCGATTATCTCCCTCGAAATGCGCGGGTCTCTCTTCGGGGGACGCATTGTGCTCGCGAATCGTATGACCTAACCCAAGCTGCCTCGCGGAAGCTTGGGCGAATTCGCTGTGGACTAGACTCTCATCTAGACGCAGCTTATTTTTTTCTTCTTTTTTTTAAATCTCATAGGAGATTTATTAAAACGATAATACAAGAAATACACAATATTTCTTTTTAAATCTCATAGTAGATTTATTAAAACAATATTACACTAAATACACAATATTAAGGAAGGAACGAAGAAATAGAAAAGATATCGGTATGTACGTGCAGAAAATCAAAGCTAGTTCTCGCCTCTTCGAACAGATATTAGCACTTTGTTTGAATTCACCAACGAAAATCAGAATTCTCTGTATCCCATTTCGGGGCCATATTGTTTATTGCTCTCGATGTTCTGAGGCATTAAACGTATACTTACGTTGATATTCAGTGGGTTAAAAGTTACTTTTTAAAGGTGATCTTTTGTCTCTCGTGTAAGTAAATGATTTTGTCCTATTATGTATAGGTACTATCTCTAGGCTATTAAGTTTAATAAATCGTCCTAGTTTTGCAATCTTTTTTTGTACATAATATACCATGATTTAAAATGTTTCCCCGTGTTTCTCGTACAGTGCCGACCATCCAACTGTCGCGCAATACCGACCAACAGACTCTGTCAACCACTAGAGACCAAATTTTTCTTATCAGTAAGTTTAATCTGTTAGCAACTCAGATTAATTTATAAGATGTTCATTTAGCCTTCCTTCTACCTTTTCCCGCAGAAAAATAAAGTAGATAAGGATAGGTATGACAACCTAACAAACAGGAAGCTAAGATTTAATGAAGAAGTTATCCAGTGTGTTATTTGCAAGCAGAGTTGGGCATTCGAAAAATAAAAAATTATGAAAATAAGGATCAAATAAAAGTTACTTTAACTTTAGATTATTTAACGAATAAAGTTAATTTTTTTATTCGATGAGAATTTATTCGACGAACTAAGTTAATTTTTTTATCAAACGAATAAAGTTAATTTTTTTATTCGTTGCTAGAAATTTTATTTAAATAAAAATTATGCCCATCTCTGTTTGCAAGGAATCATTTGACAAAGGTGCAGTGTACCGAATGTGACGGTTGGGCACACGTCGAATGCACAGATCAGGAGAATATTAATTATTTTACTTGCGAGTTGGTAAAAATAAAATTTGGAAAAATCTTGTATTGCACTAATTAAGTGTCCTCTTATTAACATTGTTAATCATTTACTCCTAAAAAATCTACTAATTTAACAGTTAGTCGGTACTGGACGACAATTTTTCGTTTCCTAGAAATTACAACTTTTTTACTTTTGCGAATTATCAATTCTTATTATTAAATTTCACAAAAATAAATTCCCTCCTTTTTCTAAGTTCTACCTGCGCTACAAACACATTTTTGAATTTCTGATTTTAATCGACTCTGCCCCAAGATATAACAAAGAAATTTAGAGCGGTCGGTGCTGCGCGACTCTCCCCTGTACAATAAGATTAAACCATTATGCATACTAGACACGGAGATTGCAGTAATTTAGAAAAGTTAGAATACATCGACAGGCTTTAATCTTAAAACTAGCAATTAACGAAACGACATCGAATGGGAATTATCGAGGACGGAGGTTATTGTAATCCCCTTGGCTCTGCGGTATCGCAGGCTCGTAGATGCTGTTCTCCCGCATCGTCGAAGAATAATCTTACAAAGCTGTGGCTCGATTCCGAACTCGGGTGCGAGATGGAAGGCGGGCCCATCTAGATTCTAGCTTAATCGATTGCCGAAATAAGTTCCAGGAACGGACGGAAAGTCGCACAGCATCGTCGCGCCGGGTCATTCGCGATGCGATCCTTGCATAACACGCTTCCATCGACCGAACAACACGTCCAAGGCCGTGAGCATTCTCTGATTCCCTGGTCTCGATCGGCCCGCGCAGCCTCCGTCGCTCCAAATCCAGCGGAATAAGCCAGCGAGTCCTCTTCGTTCCGCTCCGCTCGGTCGGTCCCCGCGGCGTTACTTCGCGCGGCCAATTATTACGAATATTAAATTGGCCGGGCGCGGCGATCCCTGGGGCAATGGAGAAAGAGGATAGAGCCAGTGAGGCGCGAAGGAATACATACACGCTGACGTGGTCGCGCGGCGTTCGTCTCGTCATTATTCCCGACGGGACGTTGCATAACACGGCCGTTTCTGTGAACTCTCCGATGGCCAGGCCGACGCGGCTTCCTCTCTTTCTCCGGCTGGCAGCGGTCGCTCGATCGGCGTTCAGCCGTTTCGCGCGTGCACCGTCGAATCCGGCCGCTCGCGCCCCGCCGAGGGACCAGGCTAGTCACCGCTTTCGGCCGAGTGGCTGAATTTGTCCTGCATAGGGGGCATCGGGACATTACCCGGGTGACCTTGGCTGGTGCGGACTGCGACGCCCGACGCTGTTTGTGCAGCGCCGCTCGAGCATTGCACCTTGCTCTATCGCGCGAGACCCTTCCCTCCTCATCCTTCTCTCTCTCTCTCTCTCTCTCTCTCTCTCTCTCTCTCTCTCTCTCTTCACCCTTCCTTCCCCCTTCGCTCCTTTCCTCTCACTCCTTTTTCTCTCTCTCACTGTCGACCTCCGTCCGTGTCTGCCCGTCTCACTCGGCCCCCGGTCCAGCTGCCACAGCTTTCTCTGTTCCGCCAGGCCGAGCGTCTCCTCCCACGGTCGCCTCTCCGTTTATCGAGCAGGCGTGGGCAGCTCTGGACGCGGCCGACTCTCGATTACGGGACGACCCGGCCTGCTCCCTGCCTTGGATCGGATCATCCAGCAGTTTCGGGGCCCCCTAAGCTCCCTTGGGCCCTCTGCTTAGGCCCCCGACCGGTTTCTACGCAGCCGTTGGCCTGCGCTTCGCGGGCCCGCTGGCAGATTCGGTGGTGGGGGGGCTCGCCGATCGTGCGTCGGCAGCTTTCGACCCTCGCGGGCACTTTCAAACGCAATATTGCTGTGTACGTGTGTACGAGAGGTCCCTGTTGGACCACTATTGTCATTAGAAGCCAAAAGCGATTCGACATTTAGGGAAACCTGAATATAGTAATACCGTAAACTGGGGTGACATTGCCCATTTTTCGGAAAGGCTTTATTTTATTTTATTGCGAAGTAATCAGAACATTTAGTGTTTTGTAATCGATAGCAATAATTTCTCCAAGGTCAAACGAAAAGAAAATTAGCGAATCCAATCATATGGTAATTTTTCGGTCAGAGTAAAAAAGTGGGCAATGTCACCCCGGCGGGCAAAGTCACCCCAGTTTACGGTAGTGCATTACGTGATAACGGAGAGAAGAAAGCGATCCCGACGAGCGCGAAGTTTGCCGCCCGAGCGCGGTACAATATCTTTTTCAACGCTTGCACGAAAGGTGCGTTTTTGAAAGACTGCTGAGCGATTCGCAAAAATTTATGCGCATTCGATTGCTCTTTCATTCCATTCAAATTAATAAATACGTGTATTTATTTTCCAACAAATCGATTACGATTAGTCGAACAACAGCATCTTCGTATCACAGGGTAACGTCAAGCTTCAGTTTCCTTGGGAGGAAAGTAAGAGAATTTCCGAATACGCGCGCGCGTAAAGTCTTTTTCCCTCGGGAGAAAAGTAGAAAACGCGAACACGTCTGAAATTGGTCACTTTGCTCCCGCTCAGCAGACGTAAAGAAAAACACCCATTTTCATGCAGGTGTTGAAAAAAAGATAGTGTTGCGTTTGTAGAGTGCCTTTTTCTTACAAGACCCGGCGACGTGAAAAACAGTCCGTTGTCAAAGAAGAGCGCGCTTCTGTCCGATATTACATTACAGAAAGACGTTCTTTCCTAGCCGGAAAATGAAATCTAAAATATAAATCGTTCTCCTTGTTTAAGAACCCATTTCCAATAGGCGCGGGGTGACGATTATTGCTCTGTGGTAACGGAGTCTCGAACAGAGACATTGGATGTCTATGCTGGTTAAGGTGCAGTTAAACATGTGCAACAGCGCGCATTTGCGCGCCGAACACTTAAAATTTCCTACGGTACGAGGTCCTACGTTGCGCGCCGAACCATAAAAATCGACCCTTGTAATGGTGTTCTGCAACGCGCATCGCACCTCTTCTCTGCAATCGCCTAATCCTTCAAGGCGGTTCGAAGGAGATAAGACAAAAGCTCGTCAGCTGGGGATTCCGTCGTGCACGGTGTGGGGACGGAAAGTGTCGCGAGAATGATGAGGGTCCTGGGCTCGCGGGCCCAGAGGTATCATCGCGAATCGCTGAAAGACACCAGGCCAGCCTTTGCTACCCGGTGATCTCACTTTCGGGGAATGCCGTCCGAACGTTTCGCCAAAGGGCATCGTTCGTTGTCGCGACGGCGATATCGACCTCTCGTATATCTACGCGATGCGACGAGCGCGGCGATCTCCGCGAAAATTAATCCGCTGGGATCGTCGACCAAGCTGCGCAGCTTTCGCCGTTGCAACGCAGTTGGCTCTTTTCGCGGACGAGCTCGCGGATATCGCGAAGGGCGGTCATCCAGTGGTTGCATTCTTCGCAGCCTCTGAAAGCTGCATAACTCGTGGATGCGTTTGGCGTAGGTCCAGTTAAATGGCGCCTGAGGTTTTCCATCCGAAAACCGTTTGCCTAGCTAAGGCCACGGGACGCCGGGGTTAGACAGGGCTGTCCGGAAATACCTAAAAGGTGAAAAGAAGACGGACGCGTGGATCGATCGGGCCGCTAGGTTTTCCTGGTGCGAGGCAATCGCGCGCCCGACGAATCGAGGGAACAAGGGGATCGGGCGAACGTATCGCGTGCGCAAACACCGTGGTTCCATCGGCTGGTCGATCTCCGCGAATCCCGTCACAATAAACCGCGCCGCCAGACGGTTACGCAATCGCCGGGCCAATTAATCGCGATCACCCGTCGGCCCCTCGAGTTCATCCGCCGCTCCTTCGGTGTCTGATTCGATTCCATCGACCAGCTAATTGTTTTCCGCCAATGGTTCGTTATCGGCGGGAGGCGCGATGGTCCCCCTGGGCTGGCTCGATTAACCGCAAACAGCCACGAACGCTCTAATAAAGGTGACCTCCGCGCGGCCGTTGCTCCAAGCCGCGGACGCTCGCAACGTGCCGCAATAACGAACGCAAACGGCTGTCTTCTGTTTACTTCTGTTACCAACTTCCTTCTTTATTGATAGAAATAATTACTTGGGAATAAAGCTGCCGCGAAGCGGCTCGCGAGCGCCCGCATGGGTGTCAGGGAAAGTGGTGTGTGAAAAATGGCGAGCGGGAGATAGCGAGACACTTGCTGTCCACGTGTCGCTGGATCACTCCTGGGGAAAATATTTGTCTTGGTCGGTCTTCCGAGGCGCTCGTCCTTGTTCCGAGGCGGTGTTTATCGTCGGTGAGTTACGTGGCTCGAGAAGCCTCCGCCGGACGTGCTCGCCGGAGATAAAGAATTCCGCGGCCCCGTCGAATAGTTGCTAATCGGCGTTAAACAAGCAACAGCCGCGACACGGTCGTATCGGGCGGAGGTTTAACACCCGTTTCAAGCGGGCCGGGAACGGTGGGACGATGAACCCGCGACTGTTTTTCGCCGCGACAAAAGCGCAATCAATCTTGCGCCAGTCCAGCCGGCGCGTAATTATAGAAAGCGGCCTTATGGCATCGGCCGAGCTCGAATTAATGCAACGAATAATCCCGAGATAACGGCCGAAAACATGGTTGCTGTCGCCGATACGGTTCCCGGTAACGTTATCGACGACGTTTTTCAGAGAAACGCTGGTTGCATTAGTGGGTGCAACGGTGACGCTCGATAATTTCGCGTCGCGCCTCCTTATCGCCGGGCTTAACTGATTTCGACGCGGAAGGCAGACGTCGCTCGCGAGAAAACAATCGCGCGCCGCGTGAAAACAGCGTCGCGGCTGGATTACAGCGTTATTTGAAGCGCTGCGTAATTCGTTTAACGTGGATTACCGTCGATACGCTTTGCAGGGGCAGGCGCGCGCGCGCGCGCGCGCGCCTCTGCCTTCATTGGCCGATCCATCAGCGGCGCGGCGCAGAATAATACAGGATTATGCCTGGCCTTACGCCTTTGGGCCGTCCGAAGACGTTCTGCGCGTTATTATTCCGTCGAGAAAAAGATTTCCGAATCAAAGAACCCGTTGTCCGTTGGTGGGAACAACAACGGTGATATCAGCTTCGTTGAGCTACGATTCGCGTGGCGGTGCGCGAGTCGGATGGAAACCACGAGATGGAAACCGGGGGGGGATCCTAGAAACCGTAGGGGGTCGAGGAGACGCGTTCTCGGGCCCGAGGGGTGGATTTGCGCGGCTCGCGGCCGCGCGCCGTCGAATTTCGTAAGCCCTGGAAGCGGCGCCCGCGTCGCGAATAAATTTAATCGCCAGGGCGCGTGGGACCGCGAGATCTAGGCTTTTAAATGGCCGAAGGGGTCTCGGCGGGGTGGCGGAGGCATTCCGCCGTGGTGAATTTTTTCGTTGCCGGTCGAAGCCGGCGGAAAAGGTTGGGGCCCTGTGTCTCGAGCCACTGGCCGTCGAGATTTACCACGAACCGAGAGAGAGAAAGAGAGAGAGAGAGAGAGAGCCCCGTCCTTCTCGGCGAGCTTTGAACCGGGGCCTGTAACCTCGGTCGTTCTCTCCTCTACGGTCGCGCCTTTCGGCCTCCCTGCCACCCCGCCCCTCCTCGCCCTTCCAACCCCTTGGTGGCCGCGGTTGCATGGTAGCGACTAGCCAGCGACTGGCCACGAGTCCTCCTAACGTCTCTCTTCGGCGAATCTTCCCCGGGGCGAGATGTTACCGAGAAGACACCCGTACCGTGGAGCAGCGACGGCGAAGAGGGAAGGGCAGGCCTAGCTCGCGCGTCCGCGAGCTTACGGCGCGTATTTATAAATATGCCGCGGGCGGTTCATGCCCGCGGACGGCGGTTCGGCGACGCGACGCCCGATGTTGTTCGACGGCCGCGAGCAGCGCGGAGAAGAAGGCGAGGACGATGGGCGACGGCGAGCAGGACGAGAGGATGAGAAGGAAGGCGGTCGGGACGGCGGCGCGAGCCGCCGGCGTCGCTCCAGACTTATTCCAGGCTCACAAATACAAGGTCAGCCGGCCACCGCTCCAGTGCAGTGGTACTAACCTCGTCCGGCGTCAGCCGCCCCTTCCCCTCGGCACCGTCCCCCTCGGCTGTTCGTCAACAGAATGAGAAACGGCATTCTGCTGCCGTTCCGCTCCCCCTCTCCTCCCCGCCGACAGCCATCAACCTTTTTACTCGCGCCGCGCACCAATCTTTTTTATTGCCCTTCCTGTTTATCGTTCTTGCGCCACGACTCTTGCGCCCGCGACGCCCTGTTACGCGATTATGCAACCGGGTTAGCTCTAGCTTGAGAGCCTGGCTTCCGAGCACGGGAGGGAACAGTGGAAGTATTCCGCCGCGTCTGTGCACCGGGATCTGGAATCCGCGATCTAGGCTGCGGAGTTGCTCCGAGGCTAGGATTAGTTGGAATCGAAGCGATGGTAATCGTGCCTCGCGTGGTGAAAAGGGGCATTTAATGGCTGGGTGGCCCGGAGTGGTTGCGCGCCGTCTAACTGGAACTAACTCTCGGCAACCGTCCAGAAATATCGGCCGACCGCTTGCATCGGGCCGGGCTCGCCCCTGGCGCATATTTACAAGGCCATCCGGTCACCGATCCAATGCTACTAACCCGAACCCCCGCCTTCCTCCCCTTCGAAACATCCTGTACCGTGTGCCGTGCTCCGCGCGGCTCCTCGCTCTTCTTCTCCCGCCGGTACAACGGCCTTCCTCTTGTTCGCCCGCTTATCTCGCCCATCGTTCCCCCGTGCTCGCGCACTTGGACGCGCTATGCCTCTAACCACCTACGTGCTCTCCCTGTCGAGCAACGAGAATGCGATTATGCAACTAGCCTGCACCGCCTGCCTCTTATATCAGAGGATGCGGCTGCTCCCGGCGGCTTTGCCTCGCTCGATCCGTCGGGCCGCGCTCGACCATTCCAACCATCCAGCTCTATTCGCAACTCCCCGCCGAGCACTCGAACGGAAGCAACGAACGCTCGCGCGCGCCCCGGCCTAATCGCGATACTCTTGAACTTGCAAAAAACGTCCTTTGCGAAAGTTGTTTGGCTCGGACCGGCGGTCTCGACCGATAGCGGGCGAAAACGATGCCAAGGTCGCGTATCTTTGGAGGTTTCAAAGTCATCGGCGTGGTTCACACCCCGGAGGGATTCAACGACCCGTAATCGCGTGATCTTCGGGTGACCTTGCGCTCGGCAAGATCCGCGATATACCCGCGAGTCTGGTGGTGCAACGGTCGTGAAATTGAAACGAACAAATCTGGCCGATTGATAAGCTGACCGAGGAGTGGCCGAGGTACCCACTCCGTCCCTCGCGAGTCTTCGCGGCGAGCGGTCGGATTTTCCGCCAGGGTACGGAATCGTCGAGCCTTTCCCAATCCAACGTCCCCGAAAACGTTCGATCGATCGGTCAGCGAAAGCTGGCCGCGCCTACTACGACTCTCGCGCCGTGCACCTCGGACGTAACGAAAGAAGGTTCGCTAGCTCGACGACGCTCCGCCGTTGCCTGCTGCTTTTATTTGCGCTTTGATAAACGATATCTGCGCCCGCTAATTTCGGAGACGTCTAGATAGGAATCTCTCTCCGCCTCCGTCCAGGCCGGGGACACGAAAATAAGTCTGGGTCGTGTGCGTTGCTCGCGCAGCGCGGCGTATCGTCGATATCCTCGCGACGCCAGATTATTTCGGATGCAATTAATCGCCGCTCGGGTCCGGCTTATATCTTTTCGAAGGCACGCGGGCCGCGGGCTTGGGATTGCGTAAGCAGACGGGGCCGGGGCCGCTCGCCATTCACCGGCCGCGCCGAAATTCGTCGAAGAATCGGCGGGCTACGCCTGATGACCGTGGCTCATCGACCTAGACGCATACGCAAGGTCATGCGGCCACTGCTCCAATGGTATTATAACCTCAACCTTCTGGTCCCCTCCTCGGCCGCCGCCTGCCACCCCTCTGTCCCCCTCCAGCCGACATTCTATCGTTCTCTCTATCCTCCTCGTTTCTCCTCGCTCTCCTCGCACGCTCGCCGGTGTTCGCGTGTGCGAATGCGCCCTAACCGCCTACGTGACGCGGCTCTCCCTCCGCCCCGCCTTGCTCCCTCCCTTCCCTTCCCTTCCCCCCTCCCCCCGCGCCCCTCTGGCCGTAGCGTCCCTCTTTCTTGCGCTATCCCTTCTTGTCCCTTGCACCGACCGGCTTCCCCTCCGATCGCCCACCACTCCGCGCGCGAGTATTCGCGAGCCCTACGCGTAGCACGAGTACCGGGGAATGCGGCCGATTATGCAACTAGTTGCGCTGCTAGCTTCTTCTTGTGTCACAGGGGACGTGCTCACCCTACCTGCCTCGTGGCCAGCCTGCTGCACATCCGCGGATTCACGCTCCAAGGATTTCCTTTCAGCCGTGCCGTTTGTCCCGCTTTCGGCCGTTCCGCGGCGTTTTCTGGTCCAAAAGCCCGGACGCTTTCAGGCGGGCTCCCGGTGGCTACCGATTCCCAGGGGGTTACGAGGAATAGACGAGGATCGCGGGAATATTACTCGCTTCGATCGAACAGTTCGAAGCGGAGACCTCGCGAAGGGTCAAGAGCACGCCATTCTTCGGGTTCGCCCTCTGCTGGTCAGTTAAGTTTCAGAACTGGCGGGGCTACGGGAGTTTGGAAGTTAGCCCGTTCGATCGGAGGGCCAAAGTTTGATCGCTCCCTCGCCTCGAATTTTATCCCTCGTTATCGGGCGGGAAGGTTGCCGCGCGGTCGACGAGCTCTCCGCCACGGGACTCGTAGTTCCCCGGCACGTGAATCTCTGCCGACTAGTCGAGGATACCGCAATGATGCAACCAGTTTCTAGGCTTTCGTGTCACTCGTTTGCCGGCTGTCACGGGTAGCTACGAGAGACGCGCGCGGCCACGTAACTGGCCGCCAGTGAATCACCCCGATTTCACGCGAAACCTGTAATATCGGCTATCGTCCTCGCCGCTGCTCCTTTATTTCTTCGTCTGCAGCGAGCCTGCAAAGTGTCACGGCTACCTACCGTCTAGCCTCGCGATCGGGCGCCAACCCTCTCCTCCTCTGGAACTCCCCGTCGCCCCCGCAGACTTTCCAAACGGCCCTCCCATTAACGTCCGCATCGCGCCCCGAGCTGCGCCCAAGGGGGTGGCTCGAAAACAACCGTTGACTGTTACGCAACCCGGGTCGAGTGCGCCCGCGATGGGCCGTTTTGGAGCGACGGGGCGGGGAGGCTAGATACCCAGCGGCCTCTCCGGCGAGGCACTCGATTCCTGGAATGCTCTTTGTGCCGCGCAATTCCCCTCCAGCCGATCCACCCCCACCAGGTCGAGGCGTCGGGGTCCGACGACCTTGATAGCGAGAAGTCGTGGTTGTCCTCGCCGTCGTCCAGGCGGTGTTGCGGCCCGGTGCCGGGGCCACGTCCCGGTCAGGTATACCCTCGTAACCCTGGCTTGGTGATCGTGTCCACCCACGCGGGGACACGGCGCTCTTTGTCCCTGGGAAATTGGCCGAGCGTGCTCTCCATATCCGCGGGCGAGTTCCGCGGCGCGGAGGCTGGAAGGAGACGACGCGGCCACTCCGAGGCAGCAGGATCGATTCGATCTTCAAGCGGTAGCCAACGCGATAGGGCCATGTAAATGCTTCTCCCCCGTGGGGAGGGAGGAATGCGCTCGTAAAACGGGAGCGTCTAGGGACGTATCCCTGACTCCGGAGAGCGTTGCTCTCCTCGCTTCTTCCGAGAACCGGCTGTTTCGGGGGAGGGGGCGCAAAATCCTTGGTCGTTGGGATGCTTCGTGTACTTTTTGCCCTGTCCCTGCACCGATTCTGCCGTGGTCATTGCGACAAGCTCCCAATATCTCGGCGACGGGCTCACGCTCGTTCACGCCCAGCGACTTCTCTCGCTGTGAGACCCTTCCGACCCAAAAATCAACCCTCCCTGCCACCGTCCGCCCTCGTGGGGTCGAAGTCGCTGGTCCAGAGGAGCGTAGCGCCCCGAAAGCGGGAACGAAGACCGCGAGGGAAGCGGACGTGGTGGGCAGGAACGGTGGCGGAGGCGGTGGCGGTGACTACTGGTGCAGCGATCGAGCACGTCGACATCGGCAGCGGGGTGTGAGCAGTGGGGCGTCGGGATGCCTGAGGTCGGGATGCCTGAGGGCGGGAGGGGTTGGGCGGCGGACGCCCTTGAGCGACGGGCAATGCACCGTGCGAGGTTCAAGGCAGAGCGGCGGTTGCCGCCGCGCCGCCGCCGCCTCTCCCTCTCTCTCTCTCTCTCTCTCTCTCTCTCTCTCTCTCTCTCTTCTCTTTCTCCTCTTTTCCCTCCGCGTGCCCTCGCCATCGCTCCCTCTTCGCACGTTGCACTCTATCCTCGAACCTCCAACCTCACCCCGCCGCTCGTCACCTTCCTGCTCTTCTGCATCGCGCCTCCGCTAGCCACCTCTCTGTCGCCCCCATTCTTCTCTACCCCATGGGTCTAGTTGGCGCCCCCGCGTCCCTGCGCCCCATTCTTCCCCCCCCCCCGCCCGCCTCCTAGCCGTCCCTCGCCACCTTGGATCTTGACCCATTTTTTCCCCCGGAGAACTAGGAGACTCGATCCGAAGCTCCGCGGACAATGGTGGATGAATAGGCGAGCCGGTTAGAGGCGTCGCTCCCTTCGAGCGCGTGCAACCTGCCTCGTTTCAGCCTCCCAACCGATCGCGCTCGTCGCTCGTGCTTCCCTTGCGACTCCTTCGCGCGACAAACGCGAACGTTGCCAAAACACGCGCGCCCCTCTCACGCGAGTGTACGTTGCTCCTGCCGTAGGGTGATCGAGGCTCGACAGCATCATCGGCCTCCGAGGTAACACGGCGAGAGCTAGCGCGCGCGTAACCGTGTCCCCCCATCGGCCCGTTTCGCGTAAAAAAATACGCGTATATATGGTCGAAGGTTACGGGCACGGAGGGGAAACGGGGGGCGAGGCAGGAATGCGTTGGAACTGGAAGAAGGAGGGACCGCGCCTACCACCCCCCGTTTGCCTCGTCTCTTCCTCCGTCCTGTCGTTACACTTCCAAGACCCTCGTCGTTCCTCCTCCCCATGGAAATCGGTCCGCTCGCCGAGCAACCAGCTCTCCGCCTAACGATCTTCGCGCGTACACAAAACGGCTACCGTGTTTCTCCGCGGCGATCCGGCAAACGCGGCCCGCTGCGATCGTGGGTCCACGGGATGACGCAGGTGAGCCCAGAAATTCGGCTTCTGTCACGTTGCGGCAATGCGACCGGGAGCGAGAGGCTCTTCACCGGGTCACCGACTCACGTTCCCCAGCTTCGAGCCTCGAAATAGAACGATCATTTGGCCCACCGGCTCTTTCGATCTGGCTCCTCGTGCTTGCACCGCCGTCGGAGCATCGAACGGAAACCGCCGCCTGTGCCCCTGGAAAATTGTTGTTGCGTTCTCGAGACCGTTACTCTGCTTGGTTAGGACATTTACGCGTCTCCTAACCCCTCTAGTTACGCGGCAAGGGCAGCCAGTTAACGCGACGCCGCAACTCCCTCGGGCTGTTACGCGCAGCGATCGCGAGTCAACAGGCTGAACCGCTCCGAGAAACAGACGTTGGTATCGAGGAAAAGAAAGAGCGGGCGCGCGCGCGCGCGCCCCGGCTCGGTCGCCGTCTCGAGGTATTCGGCGAAGGTGCAGTATATTTCGAGCGGCGACGCGCTTAGTCGAAGGTCGAAATCGTAATCCCGCGGCGGAGCGGGGCTGGTTTCAAGTTCACGGCTCCGCGGAGCCAGTGGAAGACGCTTCGAGCGGAGGAGTGGCTTCGTCCCGTCGCCGACCGGCGAATTCGTCATCGAAATTTCTGGAACAGCCAGAGCGGAGGCTGGCATAGCGATCTCTCTCTCTCACTCTCTCTCTCTCTTTCTCTCTTCTCCTCGCTCTTCTCCGCGGAGGCTGCGGATACTGCGAAGAGCGCGTTGGCCCGGGCTCGTCCGGTCTATGACTCAGAAATGACCCTCGTTGAACCGCGGCCGAAATGCATCGCGTAGCGAGCCACCGCCGGACGAAAGCGAAATTCGCCGCGCGTTTTTAGCCACGGCGAACCCGAAAATATCGCGCGTTCTCGGCTCGCTGCCTCTCGGTTCGCCGTTTACACCAGCTCGAGCCACCGAAACTCAACTTTTCTTGGAAACTACGGTCGACTCGAAATGGGGACCATGATGGATGGCGGAGTTGCCATCGTAGAGACTTGTATATCATTCGATTGCTGCGGGGTGGTTTGTGATTGATCTGGTGGGGTGGTCCCATCCAAGGGTTCTGAAATAGGAAATGAATTTCAAGTACCGTAAACTGGGGTCACTTTGCCCGCCGGGGTGACATTGCCCACTTTTTTACTCTGACTGAAAACTCAGTCAGAGTAAAAACGAACTCTTTCGTTAGACCTTGGAGAAATTATTGCTATCGATTGCAAAGCACGATATGTTGTAATTACTTTACAATAAAATAAAATAAAGTCTTTCCGAAAAGTGGGCAATGTCACCCCGGACGGGCAAATTCACCCCAGTTTACGGTACTAAGGCATTCGACGCACCTTAATCGATTCTCCCTTCATCGCTATCAGCGCAGCTCAGCTCAGAAATTATCCGTCCCACGCTTAGGAATCCGTCGACCGAGACGTTCGTTTATTATCGACGGGCGCAGGTTTCAGTGGCCCCTGTCGCTGCATGGAAATTTGAAATACGCCTTTCCAGCTCTTTAACTTTCGCCCCCCCCCCCCCCCCCTTGCTCTCGATCCCGGCAAGCCGTTGCGCCTTTGAAATCTCGAATTTCAATCGAAAGTCCGTTGCCCCCGCTAAACTTAACTCATTGCCCGTACGGCTGCATCGCTTCCGGCCGTTCAGACATTTTTCCCGAAATTTCGCGCAACGCGTTCAGTCGTCGACCTCTTCGAGGCCACGTGCGCTCCGTTGCCAGACCCCACCAGCCAGTCGGCGCGATTTTCTTCGCGAAAATCTCCGCTCTCCAATCCTCCCGGCCGAATCTCGCCACCATTGATTCTCATAAAAAATATCGGACCTCCTAGCGACAATGGTAATCACGCGAAGGGCCCGACGCTCTGTGTGACATTGTTACCAGCCGTGGCTCGACGCACCGCGCGCAATATTTCGACTCGCCGCGGCGGGTTTCGTAACCCCCCCGCAAAGAAAAGGTTAGCTAAATGTCTGCGGAGATTATTGCAACGGATTAGATTGTCTTGCACAACTGTCTATCGCGTAATAAACGAATTTTTTCGCGGTCGTTACGCGAGGGGCGTGGGGGGGGGGGGGGGGAGGGAACGTTCCCCGTCAGCCTCTGACAGCCAAAGATACGAGCGGCCTGGTGTCGAAACGTATCCGCCGCGATACCGGATCTCTACGCGCGATTAAGGCGCCTGCACACCGAGCCGATCGTTCCAATCAGCTGGGACATCGGCTAGCAATTAGAGCGAAGGAATATACGAGCTTCTAACCCGAGGGACAGACCGCCACTATCGATACAGTCACCAGTTAATGCCAAATTCCTAAAGCAATGACGTCACACTAGTCGCCTAACGTCCCGAGGAACGTTACCCAACCGCGTTCGCGCGGATCGTCGGTCAACTAGTCTCTCGTTGTCTGTCGCCGCGTCGAAGAATCGCGTGCACACGTCGATTCTATTCGTGGCGCGCCATAAATCTCGCGGCACAGAGAAAATCCTTTTCTCCTCTCCGCCGTGAACGACTGTTACGCGAGCGGACGTCGACGGCGTTCCAGCGAAACCGATCAGCCCGCGAATAGAGGGAGAGTCGGGGCTACAGCTGGTCGGGGGGAGAGAGAGAGAGAGAGAGAGAGAGAGAGAGAGAGAGACGGCTGGTTGTGCGTGGGCCTTTAAGCGCGAAAGAAGGTGTATCCCGTATCCGAGCGTGGTAGGGAAGCCGTTAATTCTTGTGCTTTGACATTAGCGACCTGCTCGCTTGCCTCGCCGCCGTACTTTATTTCGCAGCTCGGTAAATCGTAAAACGTTCGGGCGGCCGAAGACATCGTTCCGCGGCTACTATACCGCCTATGTATCACGTTATTCCCGGGCTTGTACGCCGCGACGCCCCGCGCCGCTTCTGTGCAGGCCAAATTAATGGCTTTATCCGCGGAACACGCCTTGGGCCGTTCCGCGGTCGATCAGGTCGGCGCTGGGCAACCGGGTATGGCACTTCGAAAGGTCCCATGTTTCGCGGCCTTCGTTGGCTCGCGGGTGGACGTGATATCGGGCCTCGAAACCTTGCCCGAGCTGCCGATAGCAGCTTGAAGGTCCTTGGCAACTTTATCTGCACCGTGAATTTATCGAGGGCACTTGGAACCCGTATAGTCGTTCGCGGTTTCAGAGCTGCAGGAGACTTTGAATGAGATTCGTCAAGGTACTCGGAACTTGCGACTCGAATCGGTACACAATCCTCCTCTAGGCACGCGCGCGATTACCGCGCGCGAGTTGGAGCAATCGTCTCCTGGAGTCATCGCCACGCAACGGCAACGTGACGGGGTCTCTGTATCAACGACTAGCACCGCGAAGGAAGATGCTCGTTACGCGTGCCCGTGGAACGAGCGATTTGAATTTGTATAGCACAGTGCACACTAAAAGAAATGTATTCTTTTTCAGATTTTCAAAGTTTAAATCCTTCTCGAACAGTTTTTATTTATGAAGAAAGAAATTCGAATTTTTATTTTCGTGGACTATTTTTTTCAACATTTAAGGCGGGACATATACTGAGATATGCCAAAAAGATATTTTTTTTCTTCGTATTTTCAGTTTTTAATGTGTCACGAATGTTTCCTGAAAATTAGGGATCGAAATTCGCAGAAATATCGAGGATACAGACGTTAGATGCGAAGTATGCTCATTGGCGATAGAGGTTTAACAGCATTAACCTTTAGGGTTGAAAATAAAAAAATACACATTTCTTGTAGTCTGCAAAAATAAGAAATGTTTGATAGACATTTAAATTTTCAAAATTTAAAAAAAAAATCGGACACGAAATCTCCCACTTTTTAGGCAATAAAAAAGAAACTATGAATCAAATAAAACATCCATGCTTTCTAAAAAATTTCAAGTATATCGGCTGAATAGTTTTTGAATAATCGTGGGTAACATGTTTGAAAATCATGATTTCGAGAGAAATTCATTCGAATACCTCACTTCTGATGTCTATATCTTCGATAGTTTTGCGCATTTCGGTCTGAAATTTCTCAGAAAACATTCATGACATATTGAACTTTCAAAATTTGAAAAATAATTTTTTTTTAGTTTTTCGGACTTTTCTTCGAAAATCATTTATCTCACGATACAAAGTAATACAACAAAAAAGATGCTCCTTATTCGGATCTCCAACTTTTGTTTGACATATTTTTTTTATGTAATCAATAACTTGGACGATATTAAATAAAATCGACTTTATGAGCGGTTAAATAATTATTTAAACGTTCAAGGCCCCAGGGGCACCTTTTTCCGCTGTTCGATGGGGCTGAAACTTTACACGGACTTTCTTCGTTATTATTTGTAACTATTCCAGGGGGTGCCGCGAAGAAAATTCAAAAGTCGAAAATAAGAGCTAGCCTAGTGCAACACGGACACCTTTGCGTCAACCTCTTCCCCTTCTTCGCCCTTCTGCCGGATTGACCCCGGCGTAAACCGCCTGCCGGAAATCGTTTGTCCTTTATTAAAATGTGGCAGTAAATCTGTTGACGGTGACACTAGCATGTTCAATGCGCCGCGAGTGCCTTCCGCGAAAGTCCGTTTAATAAAGGCGAGGCGGGGGAGAGGGCTAACGAGACTTTTCATATTAACGATCGTTTAAACGAAGAATTACAATATCGGATGGCGCGATCGTCTGGCCACGCAGGGAACGCGAGCGTCGATTCGCTATTCCCGCGACAGCCTTCCGAACCGCTCCACCTTTCTCCCGCTTAACGACCACTGTTCAACTAAACCGTCCGCGCGAATTGTATAACAGAATTAATAATTCGCCGGCCTGACAATGTCGTCGGTGGGGGCGGAGCGACAAAGCGTTATTATCGTAATTGCTCCTCGTCCGCGGACGCGCGGCCGCATTTTAAGGGCAATTAAATTAATTAGCTGGGTCGAACGTACGTCGGGCCACTTTCCTGTTTTCCCTGCGCCGTTTCCGAAACAATCGTCGAGCTTCGCGCGCGAAAATGCAGATTTCCATGAAATCCGCTCTTTTACTGCGCGGCCATCCGGCGCAGGGATCGTTAAACGTTAGTTTTTCGCGAGCCGTTCGACGTTTAATGCTCGGGGCCCGGTACATTAATCGGCATCGTAAAAGCTCGACAATGGAATTCCTTCGACGCCGCGTATGCGCGCCGGGGTCTCGAGGGACCCGGGAGAGGCTCCTCTCGTTCCCGAAAGGGCGCCCCTCGGATGTTTACGCGTTATCGTGACAGACAGCAATTACGCGGCTGCATTGTCTTCTCTCACCTCTGGGCCGTTCGGCCGTTACTTACGTGACGGGACACGTTGCGTGCGGCAAGCGAGCGGTAACAAAGAAAACGCAAACGGAAACGCGGCCGCGTATAATTAAATCCCCGCGGGGACGGTCCGTCGTCGGACGCGAAATCGAGTCCGCGCGCGGCGAGCTCGCTCGACGTAATTGCGATGTTCCCGTCTCGCGGCACGTTAAACCGTTAAAAATCGAGGCGAGCATCGGCGGTCGATCCCTCGGAATCGCCGGTCGACTTGGACCGGCCAGAAAGCTGGCGCGCTTTTTTTCTCGCGCAGCGGTTGCCCAGTGACGCGGCGAATTCGCCGTCTGGCTCTCTTTGTTTTTCCGCCGGGCTTCATTAATCTTCTTCGGAGATTCTAAGCGTTAGCTCGATACAAAGAAATCTAAAAGCCGCATAAATCTTGGAGCCGCCGCCGCGTTCGTCCTCGCTTCGCGAACTATTTTCTCCCGGTTCTGGCGCCGCGAAAAGAAACGCAGAAAGCGATGTCACTCGCCGTTGGACCAGACTGAATTATCTTCGCCCAGCTCTTCTTCATCAAATAGGAGCACTTTGCGTGTTTCGCGTTAGATTGGACAATAAATGGCGCTCGACATCTCGCGCTGGATCATCCGCGAGTACCACAGACCGAATCCTTCGACGCGACACCCGATTGGCAGTTGGAAAGGGCGAAGGATTGGCTCCTCTCGCTTCCTAAGGACGGTCCCGAGAAATTATTACCCGATCAGAGGGAAACGTCTCGGGGAATTGGGCGGCAGGAGGAATTCCTCTGTCCGCGAAAGATCCGGATTTAGTTTCGCCAGGGGCGAGAGAGAGAGAGAGAGAGAGAAAGAGAGAGAAAGAGAGAGGGAGGAGCTGGCTTCGGGGAAGAAGAGAGAGAGAGAGAGAGAGAGAGGGAGGATGACGCGAAAACGAGCATGAGAGATGCCCGTGGAGAGCGCGAGGGAGAGAAAGAGGGAGAGGACATCGGGCCGGTGCACCGTGGAAGCAGATGCGAGCGAGCTTTATTGGGAGCGTCTGGCTTCGCTGCAGTTTGGCCGTCCGTGACTACGAGACTCCGAAGGTCCCTGGAACGTTGACCATTCGGCTCTTAAAGGACTCTCTGCCCGTCAAGGTCACCTATTGAGTCTGTCCACTTCTTCCCTTCCTCCAGCGGCTTCGCTCGTTCCAGCGGAGCGATCCGCGAGCCCGATCGCCACCGATCCCCGGCTCTCCTCGTCGAAACCACGAATTCCGGCGGGATTCCTGGAAAACAGCCGTTCCTTGCCCCTCGGCGCACACGGCTCGCGTTATTTTCGCTTACGTACGCTTCGAAGCTCGAGTGAATTTAAGCGGCTCGCGCTTTCGACACCTTCCCACTGGCGAGGACCCTCGCTGGTAATCGCAACCGCGCGGTCGACTACCCGCGCCTAATCATCCAACTACAGATATCTCTCTTTACAGATCTCGAACGAGCGGCCGTTATTTAGATCGTCTCCGGTCTCTGGCAGTGTCAGCTGGTGTCGTTCGAGGCTCTCCTTGGCCCTCACCCTCGTCGAGTCGTAATTCGATGGAAAATTTAAAGTGGCAAGGTTACGCGGCGTGCTTTATACGCTACAGAAACGATTACTCTGTCCGCGGCTCTGCCGAAAGCAACGTCACTGGCACGCCGCACTCGTCGTTAGCATCTCCGCCGATCAGTCCTGCGCGCAGCCTCGTCCTTGGGCATTTTTTCACGAATACGCGCGGCTCGTTCGATCGGAATCGAGCCCCGACGGCCACGCACGCCACGGCACGCCGATTGTCCTCGAAAAGGAGATGTAATAAAGATAATTATATTCCAGCGCTCGGGGCTGACGTCAGTGTCGTTGGTCGATTACACGGCCGCGTGTAACGCCATTTCAATAACTCCCGACGTCCCTGTTCTCTTGGTCCAGTTCCCTTGGTCCTGCGTGTACAATTAATTACAGCTCTGGAAAATACAGTCTCTTTAAACACGATCTACTCCGCTCGTTCGTTGACTTGAACCTAGTCGAAGCGCGACCTAGGTCGCAGCCACTTCCGCTCGCGCCTGGTTTAGTTCCCTTAACGCAGAGCTGGTCCACGGGAAATACACGCGAGAGGCACGATTCCGCGAAGAGAGTCTCCTGTTAGCAATCGTTGACGGGCAGGAATCGCGACGGATGGCGAGCGTGCGATCGTTCATACGCCGGCCGGATCGGCGCAGGATACTTTGTTTGCCACGGTGGCATTGCAGCGGAGCTGCAGTTGGCGAGCGCGCAGTTTGCGTTGCTAATAACCGAAGGCCAAGTCAAACGCGAGTCGATGACTCCTTTCTTTCGCGGTCCCAGCTGCCTTCTGCCTGGCCGTGCCGTACCCGGCAATCGTCGATCCAGGGTCGGAACGATACGCCATCCTGCGATTTTTCTGACACTACCGCCGCGGATCAGAGGCGGGTTCAGGGCCGTCGTTGCTCGCCGACCGTTCCGGCGAATCGGGCAACGATATCGCGTTCGGCGCCAGATCAAGGAAAACCAGGCGAACTTTTCTCCCTCGGAAACGGTGGCTTCGTATAATCGCGGAATCGTTGGGGACGTAGCCGTGAATTATACGATTTGTCGATGCCTCCGTCTTGGTTCGCGATATCAGAGATTCTCAATTGCAATGTTGCTCAACTTTCATTCCTGTTTCGATAGATCCAAGGAATCGGTTAGGAGCACGGTCCATTTCCCTCGTTGCCGACGAGGCTAGGGCCGGTATTCACAGTTGCTACTTATTCTTAAGCGAATGCTTAAGCATTCGACATCTTCTACTAACCTAGTAGCTAGTAAAGGATGCCGAATGCTCGAGCATCCGCTTAAGAACAAGTAGCGACTCTGAATACCGGCCTAGATCAACGCATCGGGCGGCTCTTTCTGCGCTTTGACCCCGCGCTGAACTCACTGCCGAAACGTTGACTCGCAGGCCTGAGCTCGCGGCCTATGCACATGCCCGTGGGCGGCGAGGGCCACGCGCAGCTGTAAACCGGGGAAAAAAGCTCCGGGGGGATTTGACGATGCCGCGTCAACGCGCGACGGTGTCCAATCGAACGAGGTATTTCGACACCAGCCGCGTCGCCACGGTCGTTCCGCGCGAAATGCATGGCGTCCAGTGACTTCTCCTTGGACGGTGTTCAGAAATAAGCCTCTAATAAACGTTCGGTCGAACAGTGGATCGCGACGTAAGTCGGACGGTCAGCTGAAACTATCATGAGGAGGAACGAAGGCCTCGAGCATTTACTACATCCTCGTCTCCCGCTCAGCCACTCCGCCACCCCGTCGATCGAGGAGCAGGAGGAGGAGGTGGAGGTGGAAGAAAAACGCGGGTATATCGCTTCCAATTAAGATTGCAGCGAACCATCGGTTTCGTAACGTCCAAACAAAACCGTACGAAGAAAAGTGACGAGTAGTGGGGCGAGGGGTGCGGGGGGATGCAGAAAGAGGAGCGGCGGGACGAGGGGGGAGTGGAGGCAAAAAGGTGGAGGAGGAACGGCGGACTAGTTAGCGCTGTCAGGAGGCTTCGCAGGGTCTTGGAAGGGAGCCTGGCCTCGTACAGAAAGGGATTCGCGGTTTTCGTGGTGGGGTTGAACGGGGCAATAGCGGCGAAAGGGGAAGAACCGCCCGGGGTGGGGGAATGGCCGCGCGGGGAGTGGGAGGGGTTGGCGGAGTGTGCAGCAGCCAGCGGCAGCGACGATGCAATTAGGCGAGTTATGCAGAATGACGTCACACTTCGAGCCGGGGTAACTGTGCTGAGTCAAGGACAGCCTACCCAAGGCCCTCTCTCCCCTCTCAACCCTCTCTATCGTTAGCCGCCTCTCTGTCTCCTCCTCCCTGCCCCTCTCTTTCTCCGCCGCTGCATCGAGCTTCGTTTAAACATTGTTTTTTCGATGCCCTTCGATTCGGATTCACTTCAGACCCTCATCTTTCCCTTTCGAGTCCGGCGTAACGAACGTTAACTTCGTTCTGCCTTCACCTCCGTCCAGCTTCTCCCCTTCCCCTCCGCTTTTCGATCCTCTCCGCGCGTCCGTCCGCGGTGCACATTGTCGTTAACTGGCGGCCGATCGACCGGGCGGCCAGCGGCGACAAATAAACGGTCGGCCGGGAAACGAGAAGAAAGGAGAGAAGGACGCGAGGCCCCTCGTCGATTATCGTCAAGGTGATCTACGTATTAATCGAGACGGCGATGGGTGTCGCGGTGTCTCGCTTCCCTTTTTCGGCAAACGGCGACGACGCGCGTCGCCAGCGTAGCGGCCGTCCGTTGAATTTCCGCGTTTCCCCGACGGCCTGCTGTCGCGGCCGTCGCTTCGACATTAATCGCCTCGGACGTTTATCCTTCGAAGCCGTCGCTTTTCATTGGCCGCGGCCTTCCTTGGGCCGGCGCGGAATCGGCCCGCGTTTAACCGGGATCGAAGCAAGGCCTCCGGCGTCGACGATTCCGGTATCGCTTTACAGACGCTCCGAACGATTCGTGTAAAAGGGAAGGCGATACAGCGGGGTTTAATTAACGACGCTGCGTGCCGTGAATCGCATCTCGGAGCCGCGCTCTTTGTTTCCAGAAGGCGCGCGCGTCGTCGCGCATATGAAGGGTGGGGGGGAGGGGGAGGGGGAGGGGGAGGGGAAGAGAAGTCGTTAACAAAGCGCGGCCCCTCCGGCCGTGCCGAGCCGTTTCCTTTATCCGAGGAGTTTCGCGGGTCCGAACGGGCGGCCACGTGCGCGCCGGTTCTGCAAACAATCGTGAAAACAAGGCCCGTCCCACCGCCGAGCACTCCATAAAAAGGACGTTCAACTTGTTTCTCTTGCGGCGAGCCGGACATTATCGGCCCGCTGTCGCAATACGGTTGCGCCTCTCGTATTTTCCGCGAGATAAATTCTTCGCGGCGCCAGCCGGCCAAAGAAACGCGATACTCGAAGCGTAGCGTGCCGCGAGCCACGCAACACAATCGCCTCCTCCTAGTCTCAGACACTTCCCCCCCCCCCCCCTCCCCCGAGATCCAAGGATCCACGCGGCTATCCGAACATTTTCGTACGATTCCCCCTTAAATGTTCGAATGACGCTCGTCAATGTTCGAGTGTCGCCAGCCAGGAGAGTGAAACGGCTGTTGCTTTCAGCGACACTTTTATTTTCGCACATGTTGCCGCGCCGAAAGGCCGTCTGGCCGGCGACGAACAACAGAGCCCCGGGGATTCCGCGAACCATGGGAATGGACGATAATGAGCATTCGTCCCCGTTGAAAAGCGAGCCGGCAGGTGTCGTTTGTCGATCGGGAGCGTTCTCTCGCGACACGTGGCCGATTCCATTCCGCGAACGTGACTTGGCAGAGGTTCATCGAACGCAAAGAGTGGCCCAAAGGACCCGCCGTTTCACGCGCGAAAGCTGGCCCGCGAATGGAGGAACGAAGGGGGAATAATGTCCTTCTGTATTTCTCAATGGGAAGCTTCTCTGCCTTGGAAATAATCGAGCCCTCATCCACTCCGTCTTTTTATTCAAGATCGAGCCCGACATCCAGTGGACGGTCAGCATCGAGGAGTTTATTCAACAGTGGTAGCTGTATTGAATCCCGATAAAGATTGTTCGGAGGCCGAATGAATATATGTAGTTTCGTGGAACGAGCGAGCGCGATCGAAGCGATCCGCTGAGAAAATTCACTCCCGAGGTTTCTCAGATGGCCGATTCAATTAAACATTCCGCTGTCCCGCCATTACGAGAATCTTCTAATCGCCTTGGTAATCGCACCTGGCTTTCGTTACGTCACCCTCTGAGCAATCAGCCTCCGATGCAACGGATCCATCTTTGTCGTTCCGCTAATCCTCCGATGCGTACCGCCGCGATATCTATGATTATTATTATCTATCCATCGGCTTCGCGAGCAGCATCCTTGGAACAGGGGCTTCCTAGAAGCTTCTACGAACGCTGTGCCGGCTAACGTTCAATTATAACCGGAGAATATTCTTTCAAGTGACTGAACACTTTCGACGAACGATGGAGCTGCGTCTGCGCTGTGCTAGACTAATTCTACTTAATAGTACTTGAGGGCTGCCTACCTGTAAGGTCTGAAAACACAAGTATTTTCGGGATTTTTTTTTTAAAAAACTTGAAGACTTCTTTAAATAAACGGTTGTATATTCGACGGAATGTATTTTAAAGTTATCATAGCTTTTTTTTCGCAATGCAATACCTAAATAAATGATGGAATTATAAGCGATCTCCTGGCAGCGTTTGTATTATTTAAGCACTTTACAGTGACCAGTGTGGCTTTGACCCGGTTCGTCAAAAATAAAATATTCGACCAAATTTAGTTATTGTATTAAATTATCTACTCCTTAATCGTGGCTTTTTCATTCCCGTTACGTAGTGTTTATTTTACAGATGAAAAATAATGAAAAACGAGAGCGATTCTGTGGCGAAAATCGATACTTTTGCTACGAGAAGCTACCGTTTTGTAGCGAATTAATTTTTCGAGATAACGAAGGATTAATGGCTAGATAATCTAATATACTAACTAAATTCCCTCGACTTCTTTATTTCAAATGAGCCGAGTCAAAATCAGAGTGGTCGTCGCAAACTACTGAGAAAAAAATCGCTGCCGGGAGATAGCTGATATTTCTTTTATTTATTTATATTCTTCCATCGCAAAAATTACTACAAGTAGTTTAACGTGTACACTCTCGACTGAATCGCTCGACGGGTTGGCTTTGGTTAGTTTCTTTGGAAATTATTCGTGAAAACCAGTGCGATCGCGTAGGAATACTCGCGGTTGCTCGTCTCCGTGGCTGATGGTCTTCCCGCGAGGTACGTAGCGCGGTTTCACAATAACGGGGCCGTTATAATCGGCTAATACGCGACGGCACGTCGGAATAGTGAAATTCTATGTCATGGACCCAGCCTTGGATCAAGCCTACGATATGTAGCCAACCCAATTATATATTTATTTACTACGTAATATCGCGCTGGCCCTGATCCGACCGCAGCATGCAACTCTTGTATAATCGGCATTATGTAATGCAACGGAGGCGTACGACAATCGACATTAGCTAAGCCAGCTTTAACCCTGCGAGTTATTACACGCGTGGCCAAGCTGCCCCTTCTTGAAAATGGAGTCGTCCGCCTGTAGAGACGCAATCGTCGACGCCTGGCGAAACACCGTCGCGTTCAATCCAGAAAGACGGCGAACCTGGGAAGCTTCTTTTAGGGAGAATGTTTTATTACCGTCTCATCGAATTAACAGTCTTATCGAAGAAAAATTTACGACCGTGTCAAGCAGCTGTGCCTGCGGATAATTTTGGTAACGGTTATTTCTGCAAGTCTCTCGATTAACGCGAGAAACTTTAGCCCGCTGCATTTATCAGCTGGCGGAATTCCTCAGGCTCGCTGTTAGAATGGGCACATTTGTATCGGGCATTACTGTCGCGAAAAGCTACCGCAGGTCGGGGGCCAGAGATTCCGCGTCCCGCGTGGCATTAGCCGCGACGATTTTGACCCGCGAGTTATAGCCTGCAGGGTCAGTGTCGCGCAAGAAAATCAGACGATATGCAGTGACGATACTTCGGGTTCTCTCCGGAGAATCGTACGATAGCTGCGTCTTAACCCGTTTACCCTTCGGGTCGGGCGGAACGCTCAGGATTCATTCAAGCCTCGGCTACCTGATCACCGCAATACCGTACCATTTCCTCGGGCCGCAAATAAATCGGCCCCTATTACGCATGCAGCTGCGGAGCCGGGTGTCGAAGGTGAGCAGAGATCGAGCGCGATCCCGATAAGATCGCCGGTGACATTTCTGTCCCACTGTCGATCGTTTCACCTTGCCGCTTTTAGCTGCCGATAACGGTAAAGACAGGGTTTGCGGGCGGGTGGGAAGGAAGGGAGTGTGAAAAGAAAAAATACGCCGAGCGATTCGAGGTGCGCGGCGAGGAAATTTCTCGGCGGTGCACGCGTCCGGATCGTGACTGGCTGCGAGCTGGCAAAAAAGAGCCGCGATCGGGCGCTGGCGAGCGCAAGGCTGGCGGAGTACGCGAGGTCAGTGCTGCGCGCTGTGACACAATCGCGCGACATTGCTCGCGTTCGCGCAGAGAAGGCGAGCGCGTTACGACCACGTGGAATCCCGCGTACCGCGATTATCTTCGCCCTCGCGACACCCACCGCGCGTCACTAGCCGCCCATTTCCAATACCGAGCGCCGCCGCTCGATCGCTCGCGTAAACGCGCGCGATATTTTCGGCTGGCAGAGCCGAGCAGGAAGCGCGGATCGAGCGATCTGACCCCTCCCAACCTCTGGCCTCCTCGTCTGGACGATAATCGCGGGCCCTCTTCGTCGGCTAGCCGGGCGGGCTCGCCCAAACATCGATAATTCGGTTTAACAGATATTAACGAGGCTGGCTTCTGTGGAACGAACCGTTTGTCGCTCGGCTTCCCTTTCATCTTTCTTTTGATCGCCGAATAATGCGTCGGAGAAAGCATTCGCAATATTCGCGATGGGTCGTCGATTGTACACGGTATTATTGGAAACAAACAAGTTGTCGAGCGTCCTGTTACGCAGTAAGCGGCGATACGATGCTGGTCTTGTTTTTCGAGCCACGCAATTAAGTCGTATCTTGGATTCATTCGTCAGCGGCCAGCGTTTGTTATTATTTCGTCAAGGGGACAGGGCGCGGTACGTGCAAAAGAGTTAGAACAGTTTATATTCGCGCGGTACAGTCGCCCGCGAACACGCCGAGCGAGAGAAATAAGAAGAGAAGGAAAGAAAAGAAACACGGAGAAAACGTTCGATTCGCGCGAAACAGGAAACAGAATCCGTTTAAAACGATTGCGCGGTGTCTGGCTGGATACTGTAGCGTTTCTACCTTAGACGCGACCCTGCGGCGCCGTTGAAAATCTCACTCGGCATACCTTTTTCGGCGAGGGAAACAATCGCGCGGAACAGCGATTCGCTATTGGACGGGAGATTGAAATATCGCGCAGGTGGTATCTATTACAGCAACCGTAAAGAGTGGTGACGTGGATGAAAGAAAATTCTATCGCAGTGCTCACTTGACGAGCACGAAGGCCGACGGCGGTGGCTGAGAAATAAAGGGAAAATGACGAAGGAAGGCGCTTCTATCCTATCGTCGCGCAGACGAAGCGTTTCAGGTGTAACAGCTACACGTGGGTGTTAGATTCTGTGCCGTTGAACGGTACGCGGAGTCTCGAATCCGTTAGAATATCGTCCAGACCTGGTAGCTCTTGTAAATCAGTTGAAAGTAACTCGACCCGCTTCTCTGGATCTCGTCACTGTACAATCGCCACCTGCATCGACGATTTATCTCCGACCTAAGGTCGCGACGAGCAGTTCGGGTAACAGATCCTACCCAAGTACCTGCGCGCATTCCTCTGTCTGGAACGATCGACAGGGCAAGGATGCTAAACGATTACATCGAGAAGGGACACCGGGCGAACGAATTATCTGAATGCGTTCTCCTCGCCTTGGATCGATGTTTACGCGTTATATCACTAAGCGACGCGAGGTCCCGTCGATAACGCCCGTCGCGCGTTAATAATCGGCATTGTTGTTGCGATCCCGCGTTGCACGGCCCCGCCGTGGTGCCGCCGCGGACGATAATCGCAATGGTAATCGTCGCGGTAACTCTTGCGTCATTTGATAGAAAAAAAAAACTGCTCGTTTCCCCTTCGAACTTATCGTACGCCGCGATACCCGAAGCCGGAAACGGGGCAGCCGGCATTGTGCCTCGAAAAAATATAACCAACCCGTTTCCCTACGTGGCCGCGGACACGTAAGCCGATTATTCGGCGTGTCGTTATCGCGGCACTGACTCAACCGGACGAACGGTGCAGTGCACCGAAACGATCGACGTGCTGGCCACCTCGGTGTCCTACCCTCCTTGAAACTCCGCTTGGAAACCGATCGCGAATACAGCAGGAAAGTGGCTGTGTGCTTCCCCGGGTTTTTCCATAAATCATCCACCTAAGAATCGCTCGGGTCGCTCTGCTTGCCCAACCATTTCCCTGTTCATTCGCACGTACGCAGTTACATGGTCGGCGAGCAGCTACATGGAAACATCGATGAATGGACGGGAGACCCGTCGCGGTGGGCCTCCTGGCCGGAAGGGACCAGCTCCTTTGCCGTGGAATCCAATCGCTTCCATTTGAATAGTTTTTTGAATTTTTAACGAAAGGAGTATGGAATGGTTTCTTTTTTTTTTTTTTCATAAAAATCTTTCTTCTATTTCGGATCGAACGGAGGAACGAAGAGTCATCGCGGTGAGCCAAGGAGATAACGCGAGTCACGGACCCTGTTTATTAGCCTGGTGCACAGAAAATTGCCGTTTAGTGTAGGGAAGTTTGAATAAAAATCTGTTTTGCTTTCCAACGATTTTATTTCTTTGGGTTTCTGTGACGTTCCTCGAGTCAATAGCCCGGGGCTAGCAATGGCCGGTGTACGATCGGCACATTCGCGCGCACCGAGGCAATGTTTCGCTTGATCATCGCGGTGTTCGTAGCTGCAAAGCATTCTCCTCGATTCGGTATCGAGCCGCAGTCAAATTAGCTTATCCACGCGATAGCGGCAGAGATACGATTCCTGCCTGCTCCCCGATTATCCGTTCTCTCTGCACCGTACAAAGTACGCCTGGGTGCACTTTCCTCGAGAGCCGCGATCGCTGCTCCTCAGCACCGTGTTATTTCAAGCTTGCGAACGCGAAGCTCTTGACTCTGTCCGCTCGTTTATTTTCGATTCCCTTCGATTCCATGTCCCACTGGTCCACTCACCGGCTAATTCTATTGTTACATAAATACCACAACCGCCGCGACGACATAAAAGGAAGTCGCCGCGCGGTGGACGATGCCTATTTCCGGCCCGGACGGTTCCTTCCTCGGCTCCTCGATTTGCGCAGCCTTGGTAATTGGGCCGAGAGAGCTCGTATTCGAGCCATCTTCGATTCCTTCGCGTTCCAATCGAATTCCAACCGAAGCACCGTCGTCTTGCTTCATTTCCCGCTCCTTTCTCGCGACGCTGTTAGACGCACAGTGCGTCACCGCGTCGACGCGACGGCGATCCGAGAGTCGGTGAAAATAAAGTAGGCGAGTTCCTGGGCTTCTCGCGCCCGTCGGGTCTTCAGCTCCGAGCAGCTGGAATTAATCGTCCGCTCGCGCATTGTAGATCTTTGGATCGGTTGACGAACGTGGGTGTTTTCGATTCCATAAGACTAACTCGAGAAAAGCAGCGCGCCTCGTCGAACTACTCTCCGTTAGTTGTGTCTGAAATCAAAAACAGTCAATTTTTTTTTATAAAATATGTTAACAGCTAAAAGAAATGGTGATGTCAAAGATAAAGTTAGATTTTTCTAAGAGAAAACTCCACTTCTTTTCTTTATAAATAATGAACGAGGGATCGGAATAAAAAAAAGGCGTCGCAGATCGACGTGGAATCTTATTGCGATTATACATGCAAATTTGGAAGTAAATTGGGCGAAGGTAGCGCGAGTTTTTACGCGTGACACCTGGGTTGTTTCACTCAAATCCCTATAACTTCGTGAATTCTCCGAATTTCTCCATCGGACTTGATTCATAATATTTATAAAACATCGACCTATGAAGATGTGTATAGAAAATCCGATGTTTTCGGATTTTTACACTTTCAAACGGTTATACATCCTTAATAGGGGAGCAGGTTGCGTGGTCGATGAATAAAAGAGTGTCAGCACGGTGAGGAGCGGAATGCACCGCGATACCCGAGTGAAGTAAATCCTGAAATCGGTTTCTCGCGGTGCCCCGTCACAGGTAAAGTACGAAAGCAGCCGTCTGGGAATGTTTGCCGTTCGCCGAGACGCAAATTACGTGGAAACGGCGGAGCAGTTTTCCCCGGCGGGCCTGTGTTTGCTCGAATTACAAAAGCCGATTTCGACATCGCTCGCGCGCGCGCGCGCGCGCCCGCGCGCTCGCGCTCACCACGGAGCCGATAAACAAAATTCGTTGCGCAATTAACGGCCTGGAGAAGCCAGACGCTGTCTAATGTCACCTCAAACAGGCTTATCGGCGGCGATAATCATCGTCTGATGCGCACACCACCGAGCCCCTATCAGCCGGCAACAACGCTGATGAACGCTTTGTAATATTTATGGACCTACATGTGCACTTTCGCGTCTACATACTCATTCGACCTCTGCTTGTCCACGTGAATCAGACCGTATGTTGCGTTTCGACACGTTCGTCATTGGATCGCTGGGAAGATCTCTGCTTCCGATAGAACGGCCAGGCTTGTGCATTTCTCCGACTTGCACCGGCGATTTAAAACGGATCGGCTCCATACGGGTCAGCGTGGCTTACTGAACGGGGATCTAGATCCGCGTCCTTTGATAATTTTTCTCTCTCACCAAAGGGTATCCGCCCGTATATAGATAAATAAATAATTTTCCAGCTCCGTGCGGTTCGCTCTAACTCGCACCTGTCCGAATCAACCAGGGGAATCCGCTAACGAGGGGACATATCGAACCCGCTCGCGACGATTTTCACGAGGCTCCGCAGATTTGCAGAGTAGTGAGAATATGATTATTTCAACTTTATTACCCTTTAAACGTGCAGAAAAAAAAATGATATGGTACATAATTAGAGTAAAGGCGAGTAAAGGCGAGGCCGCAGTATAAACTGTTATTAAGCCTAACCATAATATAAACTAAATATTACTTAATACTACGTATACTAATAGTAAACATACTTAAAACTAAATAATAATTAAATTTGAAAGAAGAGTTAGACCCCAAAGAACAATAGATGTAAAAATATTTCACAGGTATTTTTTCTTATCGGCAATTGTTCACGTAGAAGGGATAAAAGGAGCCGTTAAAGTCGGGGGTCGAAAGAAACTGTTCTGAGTAGGTATTTCTAAAAATTGAGCAAGGGTTGGATTCGTCTTTAAAAAACTATCACTTCAAAAAAAAAAAAAAAACACACATTTGTCCTACGCCTGATAGTTGTTGAGATAAGTACCTATTCCAGAAAATATGTTTTCAACCCTCATCTTTAGCCCCTGTTTTCACCTCTTCGACGTGCACGATTGCCGATAACAAAAGACACGTGTCAAATTTCTTTTCACTGTTCCGCAAATCCGCAGAATCTCGTAAAAAATCGGCGTGTGCGGGCTCGATATGTTGCCATGCTACAGAATTCATTGATCTCTAAGAGGCAGGTCGTGAGCTATTTTCTTCCGCGATTCTATTTCCACTTGAAAAACGAAGCGCACAAGCGCGAGAAATGTATCGCGAAATGATCAATTATTCATTAGTTCGCGAGAGAGCGATTTCCCAACGCGCTCGGAGTTTTCCATAACGAGACCGCCCCGGGGCATCCGGAGCGGCTGGGATCGCGTCGAAGCGACGCGTCCTCCGGAACGCTTACGAAATTAAACAGGCCTGTAGTTCTCACTCCGATTCACATTTATGAAATTGGCCCGATTACGAGCGCGAGCCGGCCGCTATCGGGGCCCCGTAACTCGCAATCACAGCCGTTACAAAAAGTCACGCAGCGGCTGTGCACGCAATCGGCCACTATCGCCACTATTTGCTAAGCGGCCGATTAGATCATTTTCATGGCTCCTCGGACGGGCTTCGCCAACTAGTGGCACGCATAACGTATCGGTGACGCAACGCGGCAGTTACGTCTCTGATTCTACCAGCTAACGACGATAAACGATCGTTTAAATCGTGGCGAGACTGATTACGAATCGCTCGCGACTCTTCCGCGTGGGGCATCCATCGAAACGAGCGGAAGGGGAGATTTCTATCTGTCGCGTTGTTTTCGAGAGAAGCTACCGGTTCCGACCAGATTCGGCCCGGTAGCCGGGAGTCTAATCGAATCTCCAGACTTCTCTAACAACGATCCTCCTCCTCCGCTATCTCCGTTCATTTTCAAATATCACGTACCCTGTATCGCCGCCCTATCGCTAGATATCGCCTCCTGGTCAGTCACGCCACGGTCCCTGGCCACCACGTGCAGGACATCCGTTTCGTATATCACGTTGCACGCTCCTCTAATCGGCGATAAACAATCCCCGTAACGGAATCGTAAGCGCAGCATCGATAGTAAGAGCCACGCTTATTATCGTGCCGGTTAAGCCAGCCGCTGATTAAATGCCCGAGCGATTTCAATAACAGAAAACATTTCGAGGCGACACCGTCGGTTGAAACAGCCGAACGGCATCCTGAATAAGCCGAGGATTACGTGTGCGCCAGATATCGGCTCGCGGTCGATTCATCGCCTCTGCAACTGAATTAAATGGCCGAACCAAAAGTCCAGCCTGACCTCCGAGAGGCCCATTGCGATTCCGATAGCCTTCCACGTCAGTCAAGAGAGCCGAGGCGGTTCTTCCCCGAGGTGGACGTTCCTACTTCCGTCGTTGAGAAGCCTACGGTTTTCCATTCGAACGCCAGCTTTCCTAAAATCTCCTCCGCAACTCTGGCTGTCGCTTATCGAGCGCTACAGTGCTGGCAGCTTTATGCAGCGAATTAAGTTTGGAAACGGTTCCATCGACGAACGGACGCGACCGCGTTCCCATAAATATGAACGCTTTCAGCGTCCCGAGCAATTTTGTCGGTTCATTTGTATTTACTGTCCATTGTTCCTGGTTAATGGCAATTCTTTATGCACTATTTGCGCGCAACGGAGACTCGGCACAGGGAAACGAACGAATTTCAAAGTAATTAATGCCTATAAACGCGATACCCTATCTACATATATGCGTCTTCTCGTAAACTTTACGAGCTCTCGTTAGCATTCACGTCACAGGGGAGGGGGTGGGGGTGGGGGGGGGGGGGGGGACTTTCTTGAACTCCTTGGACTTCGCGCTGCAGCGCGTTCGAGCTGATTCCTGTTCATTGCGTTCTTCTCCGCGGGCCCAAAATCCGGACGAGTCTACGGAACACTGGATTTGTTTTTCTATTACAGAAGCACCAGCAGTCCGATCGTTGAGTTACCCTCTTGGAAGATAGTGTTACATTGCTACGGCATTGCTCTAGATTCGCTTATCGTTCGTTCTTGGATGAAAGTACGGCTGGCAAGGGTCGGCCCGGGGTTCGCAGAAACCTCTGCCAGTTTTCGCGCCACGTTCCAGGCGACTCGAGGCGTTCCCGTTCGTATGGAACTGTTCCCGCGTTTGATTTAAGAGGCTGCGTACGGGTCGCGGCACGTGGTAGGCCTTGCGATACGTATCCCGTACAGCTACGTTCCGTTACGTAATTACTGGGATCACGGTGAAGCGTATCAGTTTCCAACGTGACGACCGTTTGCTCGCCACCCTTGCCCCCCCCCCCCCCCTCGAGAGGCTAGTATCAGCCGTAATTGTTATCTCCGTGTATCGGCTGGCCTATTTCCTCGAAGGCCGTTGTCCAACGAAACCTACGAACGAACGATCCACGGATCTTCTAGCCACGCACGTTGCGTAATCACGCGCGTCCACCCGGAGCTCCGGGCCTTCGAATCGCTATCGGCCTCCCGGATCGCGCCGATCAACGATAAACGCCGCGGCTACCGTCCGTCGACGTGTCGCTGAAAACTTAGCGGGGTAGATGGACGCCGGATTCGGAACGTCGCGCGACAAGCCGTCGCTCGGGGAACGGGATCAGGTCCGAGTGTCGTTGCCAAGTGTCGCAGAGGTTCGAGGGTGATCCTCGTCTCGTCTGTCCGAGAACAGGGAACAGCCACCGTGACGATCGTCGGACGAAGCAACAATGGGACAATTGGAAAATTGTCCGCCGTAGCTAACGCGGACTGGGCGGCTCTAATCGATCTAATTGCTATCTGGATCACAGATCTCTGCTCCCTGGGCCCAACATCCGTGTCGCAGTCGACGACGCTGACCTAACTCGCGCGCGATCTAGCCCTAACCCAGACCTATTCCAACTGAGACGAATCTTTGCCAGTTAGAGAGCGTTGCGAGAGCTCGATGGTCTTGTTGTTGAATCTGATTCCTGGCGAAAGGGACGGCAAGCTCGCGGGATTTTCAGTTGGTAGAATGCCCGCAAGGTTAGAAGTCGATCCCGGGATGCGGTCGACTTTCTAGGCGAGGCGTTGCTGCGATTCCTTCCGCCGGTAGCCTCGTTTCGTCGAATCGAAACCGTTACCGGCCGAGGGGGGGGGGGGGGGCGCGAGAATCGAAGCGATGCGCGGCGGAACTTTCACGTGACACACTAAAACCGCGGGATGCAAACCGCCGGGGGAGGTAATCGAATCCGACGCGAGCGATTTGCGAGGGAAATAAGCCTGCTCGGCCGCGTTCCAGTTGGCCACGATCACCCGTCGCCGAGCCGATCGTTGTTTCGGAAGGCGAACGCAATTACCTCCGCCGGGGACAATCCGTCGAATATTATCAATGCGAATTCCTATCTCTCCCACGAAATTGGCCAGACTGAAAGGTTTCCTCTACTTCGTTAGTAAATCGAGTGGCAATTATTTCGCCCGAACTGCGAACATGTATGAAATGGCGAAGTACTGCGCGATCGGATGAGAAACACCAGCATCATCGCGAATAATAGTTGACCAACGGCGGATCACGCCGCGAGCTATCTGTTGCGTAAAGCTCCGCTGCTCGGGACGCATATTTTCTGCAGGCAAACTGCCTCGTCATAAGGCTCGGCACGGCGATTCAGGTCGCATGAACTTCTTGAGGTAGGTCTGGTCTCTCCTCGTGGTTTCAGGGTTTCGTCGAGAGGACTGGGCAACAAGAGGCAGAAAGAGAGAGAGAGAGAGAGAGGGGGGGGGGAGAAGGTAGAGGAGGTGGCACGTGAAGGTACTTCAAGGTGGAGGTGGCCGTGGTGGCTGAAGAGGGAGTATCTGAGTAGCGATGGGACCGATCCTGACGATCGTACGAGAAACTAGCGATGCCTCGCCATCGTTTCTTGCCAGCAGAGCAGACTAGGAGGTACCCGTCGAGATTGAGTACTCGTTGAAATCGAAGAGGTGCTTGAAGCTGTTGACAGAGGGAAGGAAAGCTCGCTGTCGAGAGATATTCTTTGTTGCGCCAGCCGATGATTCCCTATACGCTGTTACGTCACCGTAAACCTATCGATAACGGACCGGACTCGCTGTGGTACCTGTGTGTTAGAATTGTTTGGGTCGCGAAGGAGTCGTTGCCATCGCTAGGCAGATGAGGTGGGTGCAGACGTCATCGTTGCACTTTCTTCTCCGGACGTGCGGGCCGGTGCAAGCTGCGTGCACTTCACCTTTCTCTTTCTCTTCAGCCGATCTCTTCCGACGCCGACAGCGTCACGTCCACTCGAACGAGTCCATCGAGCATTCGAAATCGCTTGAAAGGGCAACGGAAAAGAGGAGAGACCGCCGCGTGAAGCGCTCCAACTGAAACCGTCCCGACGGCCCGAATCTTCCTCAACTGCGCCAGAAGTAAATTTCCCCCTAACGCGCCTGCGTAAAATTCATCCCAGGCTTAGGAATCATCGAGCCAACCATCGTAATCATCGGCCATTGTCTTAGTCACCTCCGCGATCTCTGCACACCTCCGCCGATCTTCCCTCCACCAGCTTCCAATCGAGCCTGATACTCATCGATTCCACGTCCCTATTCTCAAACACCTTCCCACTAGCAGAACCATCGAGAAGAATCGTCGCCGAGCACGGGGATCTCTCGATCAGTCGTGAAACCAGTACCGTTGGAAACTATCCGCTTATTTTCGTCCTCCCGCTCGTCCTCGAGCACCCCTCCGGCTTCGCCTCCCCGAGCGATCGTAAAATTCAGCCCATCCTAATTGATATTTCAATGAGCGGGAGAAACGCAGTAGAAACTTCGCCAAGGTCGGCCGATTAACCGCTCGGGAGAAAAGAGGCGGGCAGCCGCGACTTTCCAGGGATTTTCACTCGGCTGTTCACGGTGAACAATGAATGCGCGCACCGGGGGCGATTAGGCGCGGCCTCGTTAGGGGGACGCGTTAATTTTCAACGCAGAAACGGAGGTATATCGGGGCGACCTGGACAAACGACGTGGGAGACGCGGTTTCTTTTCCATTCCGCTCGTATCGCGGCCGATGGAAAGCTGAAAGTTTCATGAAAGTGCATCGCGTGTCGGTTGTTACGCGTCCCGTGGGTGACGGGGCGAGGGAGGGGGGTAGAGGGGGGGGGGGAGGGCACGGTGAAATGGGGTGGAAGGGGACCGATGCACGTCCAGTTTCCTCTCTCTTGCCATTTTTCAAGCGATCCGCCCGTTCCGAGCTGAGAATTCTTCAAATCACCGATCGGAACGGCGATTTTTCGACGGCAGTAAGATCTACGGGGTGCACTCACTCATTGCCAGAGCGATCAATTCATTTCTATCGTGGAAATCTTATTGGCACCCGTAACGGCAATGAAGTCACGCGCAGGAGGGATGGGGAAATAAAGTTCTCGACGAAGAAGTATTGTCGACACTCCTGCCTAGGCAAAAGCAACAAGTGGAGGCTATTTTTCCTCCGCCGGTGAAACGACACCGTTTCTAATCTCCGTTTCGCCGGCAACCGACCAACAAATCGACCAACGTTCCCCGACTGGTCCCGATCCGACGGACCGATTCGGACATCCGACGGCCTCTCACTTCGGATATCTCTCGCCGCGATTACCCAAGTGGTTATACGTCCGCTGCACTTTCATCGCTTACCCGCCGGTGTTACCAGAGAATTACTAGCGGTTACTGCAAACGGGGATCGAGGGAGGTGGGAACGCCGGGAAGCGGAGAATTCCAATTAAAGAGAACCTTTCTCTTCGTTAGCGGTGGCACACGAGGTGCCTCTAATTCAGAATCACCTTCGACATCAGATGTTCGGAGAATAATTCGTGTCGGGGACTTCTCCTGCGCGACACGCATTGGGATCGAGCGATTTCCCGAAAAATCTCCCGCGATTTCTGATCGAGCAGCTTTTATAGCAGAGCCAGCTTTCCATCCACGCTCCTTTGCCATTCCGTGCCACGCAGGACGAGGTATATTTTCGCGAGACGTCGATCGAGGGCAGCCACGAGAAAAATGGCCTCGCGCCGGGAGAAATGGGGAAAAAAGACTTTCTCCAGCCGCGGCTGTGTTTCTCCCGCGTGGCGCGCCGTCGCGGAGGTGCACTCTCCTTTTACGCCGAGAGGAGTAACTGTCGGGTAATACCGGCGCGAATTAGTCGCGATGAAAGTGGCAGCGGATGTATAATCATTTAGGTAATCGTTGCGAGACAATCTGCCGGGAGAAAATGATCGGCGGAGCCTGCGCCACGGCCAAGGGAAATTGCGCTTTCGACTGACTGGCGCGAGCAGGCCGGCCCCCTGCTCCCTTGCTCTCCTCCGTCGGGGAGCCGCGGAGACTGCGACGGCGTGGCTTTCGTGACGGGAAGCCAGTTATCGTTCCGTTCCCCTCGAGATTTCTAATCTCAGCCGCGGTGGATCGACCAGCAGCGGAAAAGTACCATTATCGCGTAACGTTTTCGAGGTTAGGCTCGGCAAGAGGGAGCTGCTCTCGAGGAGCTGCACCCTCCGCCACGCCCGGCGATTTACCCCGCGTCTTCTTTCGGCGAAACTGTCGCGAGCGTCGTGTTTCTACCCACGGGCAGCCACGCACGATCCCCGCGGGATTCTTGCCCTCGGGAACCGCTGGAAGACTTTCCGTGCTCGACGTCGCAGCAATCTACTTCCTCCCACTCTGTCGCGATAATCCTCGCGATTCTGGGCCCCGTGGCCGACGCGGGCGCAGGGCTCGGTCCAGGAAACGGGCCCACGCGGCGATCCGCGAGGAAGGGCGAGCGCTCCGGCCCGATAATCGGGAGACGTTTTCACTGCGACCCGACCCACTTCTACCGCCGCGCACTCGCCCGCCTCTATCGTCCGCTTGCACCCGTCTGCTCACCTCCAGGAGAAAGTTCTCATCTCGAACGTGAAACCGCCGCGGGATTTTCACGTCATATCCGATCGCGCAGGCCGCGTCCCCCTCCCCGAGTACCCCGCAAAAAGAATGTGAAAAGCGCGGCCGATCGTCGCTGGATTCCGCGGGACGCGGTTCCACGGAGAAAGTGGAGTGAACCTCTCTGCTCCCTGCGTACAGAGGGACCGAGAGAGGGAGAGAGTCACCGTTCATTCGCGAGGAACTGCCGACCAGCGTTCAAGTTCACGGCGGAACAGTGAATCGACAGGATTCGCTGCTCCACGGTTCTGGGGAACGGTAGAGCTTACGAGGCTTTCGCCTTTTCTTGCTGGTCGCCGGGCTAGAGCTGCTTAATTGCGGAAAGATCGATGCTCGGATGGCGGACAAAGAACCGCACGATTTTATTGCGCTGCAGACTTTTTTTAGCAGATACCTAGTTGCTTTCTTCTACCATTCCCACCGATCACTGTTGTACTCTCTTTCCTTTAGAGTTTAATAATGATTATGGCGGATTAATAGTTCCTACGCGTTGTCTCAAGGGGTACGTTGACTAATTGTTAATAACTTTGCACCGACATATGCTCTACTGCGGAATGATTCACTGTAGAAAGAAGTCACTTCTACTATGCCATGCATTTATGCCCGGCCCCGCGATCGCACGTTTTTTTTTAACAATTATCAGCGTTTGTCGAAAAATTCACTGGGTAAGTAAGTATTTTATCTTAAAGATTTTATTTTTTCACGCTCTATATAGCTACAGGCGAATAAAATTTAAGGGACTATTTTAAAGTTTGTTTATTAGTTGATCTATTGACATAGTATTTTTGTTTATTCTTAAATAATCGAAGGTTATATAGATTATTGAAGTCATAATGATCGGTCGGGGCTGGTTGACTAATAACGTTAATAAGGTTTAAATTGTTATTTTGTCATTCATAAAGCGATTTTTATATTTTTATTTAAATTTCGCTATGTTATAAATGCATTATACTTAATGTTTAAGTTGAAAAAATGTTCAGCTTATTATTAAAATATGAAAGAAAGAAATGAATATTTTATAATGAAACAACTCTTGCGACATTGTGTTATTTCATTATCACTGAGATAAGTTACTAATAACATTTTCTGAACCGATTGTACCTATAGTCAACCTACCCCATACTGTAACTCAACCAACCCCGATCATGGAAGGTGTTAGAAAAACATTGAAATACCTTAAGTGATTGTCACATTGAGTCAACATTAATTACTTAATCAGTTAGCCAAATGTATGCCCTATCGAATATACTAGCCGGTTTAGTGATATTTCGCCCACGTAATTGATTAAAAATCGAAAACTGATAAACTGGCCTACCAGCCCCGGTCTCCCCTGCACCGTCTCCCAGTACCCTACGTTAGAAATTCAGTAACAAACCACTGGCCAACATGTACCCTTTCAAATTCTCTCCCATGGTACATTTGCGTATCTTCTTATGCAACGTTCTCTCCCAGCTCTGCGCCGATCGGCGTCGATTTCGACAGCGGTAGCTTGAAGATGGTCCCGATCTGCTGGGACCCAACGATCGAACCCTGGATAAGCGTGAACCGTGTAAATAGAAGGCACGCGCGGGCCTGTAGCGCAGCCAGGTGGCAATGAACTGGCCGAGGGTTTCGAAATCGCAATCGGCGATGCGTAATTCACGCACGTCCGCCGCCGTGTAACGCTGGATGATGTATACAATCGTCAGGCGCCGTGGAATTTCGAGAGAGCTAACGCTGCACGAGAGAGGAGGAGGGGGGGGAGGGACTCTCTCGAAAAACTTTCGAAGGCATTGAACCCTGATCGAATGGAGTCGAGGCTCGTTTCGAGCCACTGTGCCGAATTCAAGTTCAGGGCCAGCTGGCCTGCCTCTTCCACGTCGATCGCTGTCCACCGTGTTTTACGACACGACCAACGTTTTACCCCGCCAACGGTTTATCGATCGTTGCACGAGCCAGTCGGATGGACAATTCTGCCGCGCGGTGCATCTAGGTCCGACCATTTCATCCTCGTTGGGCATTGGGGGCCTGATTTAGGTCTGACTTTACGGCTGCTCGCAAAATCGGAAGGGGTATTCCCGATTTCGGGTTCGAGCGGACAACACTTTTTTCTCGACTCTGATGTTCGTTGAAATTTCTGATTTCTGAGACACGTCGGATTTAGGGGAGGGTTGCCTATATCGTACCACTTACGACATTTTACGTTATATTTCATATTTGGTACTAATTTGAACGCAAATGACTATTGGATATTGTAGCTCGCTCTTCTAGACACCTACTATTACACGATTTACCTTTCGTTCGGAACAAATTAATTTATTATTAATCTTTCTGTTAGGCAACCGGTCGCCTAAATCGTACCTCCACTGAAAATAGTATCAATAAGAAATAGGAAAATAGGGAAATACGTATATAACCTATATAAAATAGGAGTTGTCAAATCCTACTGGTACGATTGTAGTGGTGCGATTTAGGAAACATCGTCGATTTATTTATAAATATCAATTGAAACTTTATAATGAATGTAATATGTGCTTGAAATGAATGTAAAATATTCTGCATTAAACCGGCCTTTAGAAAAATACAGGATAAAATTGTATTGTTTGATTATTATCGGCTAAAATAAACTGGTAAACAGTTACATCAATCATACCTGGTTCTTTAAAATGTTTATAGCACGCACAAAATAGGGTGTAAGCTCAGAAGGTTTCGTTTCCATTTCTTATCTCGCATTTACTTGATATTCTTATCGTCGGATGTAGTTTACGTTCATTAATTACTGAGAAATTGATGAGGTTACGATTTGGGTGACCGGTACGATATTGGCAACTCTCCCCTAAATGCGACCACTTCGCGGCGGACTGCTACGGTAGCAAGCTCGACAAGTCCCAGTCTTCGGGATCCAAGTAGATGCTCGGAGTCTCGCGGTATCTATGGCGATCCGGGGCAAATAATAAGATTAACGAGAAAAGAAAAAAACCCCGCCCGTTTCCTCATAGATGGTACCCGTTGCACCCACCATGCCCGTTCGCGGAGCCACTGTCTCGCCCAAGTAAGGCTAACGAATGGTTCCCCAGGTTTCGCTGCATTGTTCCCCGAATCGGTGCATCTCGCGGGTGCATCGAGTGCATAAAAGGCGAGGGATCCCAGGCTCGCGATGCATCGCTGCTCCAGGTGGACAATGTCGGCCTCGCCCACGCGTTTCCCTCGAGGCGACTCTTTCCCCCGGGGGAAGTTTCTCCTCGTGTTTACGCGAGGCGCGCGCGTCAAACCGCTATTATTTCCGTTACCCAGACGACGAGGGCCGATCGGTCGTTGGGTATGCCGGTACTCCCAGCGAGCGAAAGGGAGGCGAAGCAACGAGTACACCCCCTCCAAGCTCCTAAGCTGCACCGAGCTACTGCCACATAGTCGGCAGCGTTTGGTAAATAAAAAAAAGCGAGAAGCACAGGCGGCGAAGACCTCGCGTTTGGCGATCGCCCCGCGGAGGGAGGGGTCGGGGCATCGGTGGCTCAGGACGAAGGATACCGGCGAAAGAGAAGTGGCACGACAGTATCGGGGTCAAGTGGCACGATAGTAGGCAGCGACGAGGCCTACTTTTGTTGAAACTAGACTGTGGACGGAGGAACGAACCGCGAAGGAGCAACGAAGCGGGCCACAATGGCGTCCCGTGTGCTCCAACGCGTCAACCGCGCCGGGCCTTTCTAATCGTGGCCTGTATTTCGTGACGGCGGAATTATCCCCGTTACCTGGTAAGTGTTACGTGGCGCCACGACCATCTACGCCGACCCTCTTCCTTCCACGAATTTCGTTCGTTTCCATGGGACCGAAAGGGTTCTTGGAAGCCTGACTGCGGTAACGTGAACGTGAACTTCACGCTTGTTGTTCGTTCCTTCCTTAGCGAAAGCGGGGAAACAAGTGACGCAAGACGTTGCCGAGCGTAACGCGCTTGGGGATTCAGGATCAATGGGCGATTCGAGTGTTGTTATTAGAATAGTTCTAGCTTTCTATTTATTATTATTATTACTATTATTATTATTATTTCGCCTTTATCGCACTTTTTGGATGCATATTAGATTGTATAGGTGTAATGTACTGACCCTTATTTATCTTTTGCCTCTGACTTTCTCTGTACACATGATTCACACTTAAGTACCGAAATGCTGAGTAAATGTAAATACTGCGTCATCCCTGCTACCTATCGTAATCTTAGCTAATGCGTCACCTATCCAAAACCCTGCACTTCTGCCCTATCCCGTCATCCCCTCTCTTACATTCCGAAACCTTTAAAAACCCATCGCATTCCCTTATCCAGCAGCATTACTATTCCGAAAACCACCAGTCTCAGTCACAGAGTCCAGTTCGAAACATAGTTGAAATAATAAATATATATATACATATAAACATTATTCCTAAACGGTAGTTCGTTTATCCTTGTGTCCATTACATAGGTACGATACAGGTACAAAAGGCGAGGTCCAGCGAAAACGCTGCTGTACTATACCTGACCATAGTTTATCGATGGTATTAGGTGCTGATTGTCTAGAAATTTAGATCGCAGTAATATGGTTCACAATAGCGCACCGATAAACTTGCACTCGCGAGAAGGTTTCAATCGTTTGTCTGTTTTATTTTTTCTTCTGTGTAATGTCCGCCTCTGCTATGTATTGTTTATTATCAATTTTGTTAAGAAATGGGTGCTACCCGTGTATGTTAAATAAATAAAAATAAAAAATCCTTCGAAGGCAGCGCGGAGCCTGTCCCCCGAAGATCGAGACCACGCGATTACGATAAGCGAATCTATTTTTTCTAAGCCGGATAGTATCTCCAATGGAGTGTTGCTTTTTCGAGCATCGCGATAAAAGGATCGAAGTACACGGCATTTAACATTCTTTCATATTGGAGATCGTAGAACGCTGATAGTAGAATCATCCGTCAGGCACGTGTTCCACGAAGAATCTATATCAGAATGTCAGCGCATCACGCAGACGGTTACGTCATTTCTTAATTCGTGTCGAGTGTTTCCAGTGGCTAAAAAAGATCGGTAGATGAACGATAGTAATCGAAAAATGTGATTACTCGTTACATAACGGGACATTGTTTTGGCTACGGGCACCCGAGCACGAGGGAAACGCCGAAGCGTTAGAATCGACGTTAGAATGGATCCGAATTACACTTGTTCCCTGGATGACTTTCTTAGCGGTTTTGTAATTGCGTTGATCGCCGAAACCGTACTCGCAGCTGCTCTCCTCCTCGCGCTCCGTTCGAAAGCACCGTGGAGGATTCATCGCCGGCGATGGCCTCGTTGCCGCCTCCGAGGCAACGAGTAATCGCGCGGATTGCCATCTGCAACCAGCGATGGTACAGGGTGGCTCCTTTGTACGAGCTGAAAAACTGACTCACTCCCTCTTACAATTAGCCCGCCTTTTCCCTGGGAAACTAGCCACTAACCGCGTTCGTATCGACACAAAGGCTGCGATGAAAAGCCCGAAGCTACAGCGTCCGGCATTGGCAAATTATCAAAAACGCGCATTGCACGCGCAACTGTGGCTCTCGCGAGGAAAAACTGCCCGGAAAGTGCGGCGAGACCTGACCCACTTGAGTCAACTGGTCCGCGAAACGGAGGAAGCACGCTCGCGAACACAGTTTATGGAGGCAGAAGATACTCCGGAACGCGATCACACCTGGCTCGAACTGGCCGAGGCGTTCGCAACGAGCAGTAAAAGCGCGTTTACGTCCGAATCGCCGGGCTCGTCACGGAAACGTCCCTTTGTCGCTGCGAGGCTGGATCTTCTTTGTTCCCACGTCTGTCCACCGTCTATTTTCAGGTTCGATTCCCCTGGTAACGGGGTATTAGCCCGGCGCCGTCGACGCTCTGGCCCGTTTTCGAAACGTCGGCGCGGGGCCTGGACAAAAATTATCGCCTCGTTGGAAAATCTAGACCGAGGAACGTAGGTCCGCCGCGGCTCCGTCGAGCCTGCGAGGCTCGGCCGCATTGTATCGCGTGGAATATCACCGTAAATAAACATCAACTAATGGACCATCGTCTTCGTTATATATAACCACCTCCGACCTCGATCTCGATCGTGCTCTACGAGCTTTGTTCCGCGGTTCCCACTCGATTTCGATGTTTCCTTCTTGGATGGGCTCGAGGGTTTAGAATCTCGAGCGCGGGCGGTTGCAACGAAGCGAGCAGTTAGAGAGGTAAATTGCATTGGGCCCTCTGGTGCTCCGATAATAGATACTGCACGTCGAGTTATCGTTTTCTGTTTACTCGAGAAGCTTGCAAGTAGACGAAGTAAGCAAAGGAAAGGAAGTGGATCCCTCGGTTCGGCTGTCTAACCACCGTCGGCCTATTCGCGCAAGATTCACCCTCTGAATTCTACTTCACACGCTCCGCGCGCACCGTCCCCCGTCGACTACTTTCGCCTGCATAACGCTCGTTGAATCTGCATGGAGTAACGGCGAGGATAATAATAACGACGGTCGTCGGGGTAATTGACGGACGTTTCCGGAGCGAGTCGGATCGCGAAAACGAGGGGAAAGTGTGTGGTCAACGCGAACGAGAAAAGAAAAAATGTGGACGGCGACGAGCACGGCGACTAACTGGCTTTTCTTGCGAGATCGCAGCCGTTGCTTTCACTCACGCCGCCTCGTAAGTATAGGAATTACGGCGAGGAGAATCGCGGCGGTAACGTGCAGCCAATCACGGGATTAGACCATTGGACACCAGCTAGCGCCCGTCGATCCGAGCCCGTCGCGTTCTAACGCATCCGCGTCTTTATCGAACATCCCCGATTATCGAATCTGGGTCACGGTGATTCGTTTCGCGTCCCACTTCGCCTTTATCTTCTCCCATTGCGGCGCGGCGCCGCAGCCGCTGGGATCGAAGCGATGTGACATAACCGCGGCAGGGGCAGGACAGGGTCAGCCGGGGCACAATAACGCGCAGATCTCTTGGGGATAGCAGAGAGAAACGAAGGGAAACGTCGAGGATGATCTCCGGAATACCCCGTGGATTTGCTGGTTGGAGAAGCTTGGAGATTGTTCCTTTGAGTATTTGGAATTCAAGTGGACGGATAATTATTGCTCGTTTAACTCTTCCCTTGGCCTAAGCTCTGTCGCTGTAACGGAGGAGAAAGAGCGTCGCCGAGCGCACTTTCCATCGCGAGACAAAGTTACCACGGCTAACAGCGGCGAGGTTAAAGGAATCCGCAGAAAAACAAAGCGCGCGCGGGGCAGGGGAGCCGGCAAAAATGACGGAAAGAGAGGCGTAGAGGAAGAAAAAGGAAGGCTGATCGATCGGATAGGTGTTTGCGTTCACCGCAGGAGAAAGTGGCGATCCGGCGGCGTCGCGGCAGGGAGAGTAGCCAAGAACTTCTAGCTCTACGCCGGCTCTCTTCCCCGGCGACCTCGAATTGCGACCGTGGTTCAATGTCCCTCTGCGGCGAAAGAAACAGGGGCAGTGATCGTTTGGAAAAATCTGCGACGTCCGAGGGAACCGCGGCCGTCCGTTCACTAAGTTGCTCGCCGTTAGGAAAATTCTCTTCTGATCTTCGCGGCGGTGAGTCACTGCTTAGCGATCCTCCAGCCTCCAATCTGACCCACGTCGCTTCTTTGTTGTCTTCTTCGGTTCCTCCTAGAAGCCAGTGCCGCTGCCAGGTTACAAGAAGTAACCGAGAGTTCGGTAGAAGATCGAAAAGACCTTTCGCAACGACCCAATAAATTTCTACCCTCCGCAACGTGGACAGATCGGCCGTTAAAGGGTTGAACCGTCAGCGCTTCGCGTCGCCAGACCTTTTTCCCCCTCGGCCGTATCATGAACGCTCCAGGGGCCGGTAAAGGAGTTATTTGCATCGAAAATAAAAAGAGGAGAAAGCGCGGAGAGATAGGCGAGTGGAAGGGGCGGGAAAAGTGTGTCGTATCCGGTGCAACGGATGTCGAGATATGAAAAAAGGAACGTGGTCAAGGGCGAACGCAGGACAGTTACATCATCGAGGACGATGCTGACGATAATCGAGAGGTGGCTTCTCCGCGAGAAGCGGAGGGAAAAAAAGCTGCACGGACAGACAAAAGCCGAGATTGCGCCAGGGGAATTTCCTTGGCCGCGTGAACGTAAACAAGCCTCCCCGGGTCGAGGAATCCTCGAAAACATGGTGCGCAGCTGCCTCGAGCTTGCATTACCATAGTATGCAAACGATAGGCCGTGTCCCGTCGCTTATTTAGATGCAAGGCGAGCTGAATATAGCAAAGGACTCTACCGACGGACAGAATTCGTCAGAACGATAGTAGACAGACTGTCTACTGTATACAGCTTCCGAATCGAATCAAAAACTCACGCTTGAATTACGTAAGGGTAATTCTGGTGCCTTCTTACCCCCTCCCTCCCTAGTATAAAAATTGTAATTAGTATTTTATATTTGTTTATATTCTGTTACTCTTTAGTTTCATTTTTGCTTTTGTTTCCTTTTGTTCTGTTTTATTGTAACGCTGTGTCGTCGCCCTGCGTCTTTTACAGTCTGGCAAAAATGTGCCTTACCCGTTCACGTAGATATAAATAAAGAAATACTTTTTACATTGCATTTTTTCTGTTATTAAAATTCTTTCCTTTCTTTTAACTCGCTTTCGGGAGATTTAAATTAAAATTACTTTTCTGCAGCATTAACGGTGCAATTTGTATTTACTGAAAATTAGGTTAAAAAATATTACGTATCGTGCTATCTGATCCCCCCTCGAGCATCGCGTAATTTAAGGGCGTCCCTTTACTGTTAATCCAACTCGACAGCTGAAACGACGATGCACACTTCGCCGCGGTACACATTGCAGCAGGGAAACAGGAGAGACTCGCCGTGTCGATACACGAAAGCTTGCGAACGGTGTATACGGGAGACCCGGGTGTCCCGATAGTATCTGTCAGCGATGAATGGAAGAACGAGAGGCTCTTTAGAAATGCCAAAGAGAGGAGCGAGGTGGAGCTCGCGACTCAGACGCCAGAGGTCCCTGTATTTCGATCGTTGCTCGTTCCCTCGTCTCACCGTGGCCGTTCTAATCGACCGTTTAGTCGATACCGTGCTGCACGGGGTTTCATAACTCGATTAAGTAACGCGCCTACCGCGAAGCGAGAAAATAATGCCAAGGCTCTTCGCGCGGCTGCCGCGATAGACGAGCAGATAACGGTGCCTGCATGCTTATTAAAATCAATCGACCAGCATTCGACACTGCGCGGAGGAATCGTCGATCCCTCGCCTCATCTCCCGGCACGCAGGATATATCCGTAGATCGGACGCGTCCTGGTACGCTCGTGTCATCGGCGATCCACTCTGCGACCCCTTCCTCGCCCCGACAGAAAACTTTGCATCTTAATCGCCTGTCCAAGTCGCTCAGTGTCCCCCCCCGCGGCTAAATCAATTTGCCCGTTACGCTTCTCTCCGAAGACCAACTACCGTTTACGCGTCCGTACGAATCATTGCCAGGAGTTTCTACCGTCGAGGCAAATGCCTGTCCCGGTCGTGGGTTAAGAGATCAGTGGAATCGAAGGGGTCGAAGGTAGATCATTCAAAATTTATTCACTCCAGCTCTTCTGCTGTCTACCTAAAGCCGCGAAAGGACGATCGGACGACCTCCTTCGAAGCTGCACGGTTAGCCGAAGAAGTCCACGGGCTGTCCGCCTCCGCCGCTCCCGATCCGCCTCGGGAGAGGAGTAGCCGCCGGTCTCGGCGCTCGGTCGCGTGACATAATTTCGGGCTAAAAGACAGCGGACGGCGGGCGCGAGGGTCGCGGCGCAGGGGGCCGGCGCGATTTTGTGGGTCACGGCGATGACGTGTAGCACGCGGCCGCCGTGTGTAACGGGACAATTTGTGCGCTCGCGGTACGCTCCGGTGGGTGTCAGCGTCGCCCGAGGAGGGGGCAAAACGAGGGTAATGTAGGTCAGTAAATGTATAGCCACCACTTTCTCCGGGACCGTTCGAAAACTGGCTCCGCCTCGCCCCCGTTCCCCTCTGCCCCGTTCCCAGCTCGCGCGCCTCGCCTCCCTTCCTCCCCGTCTCTCTTTCTCTCTCCCGGTGCCCGCTGCTTTCGTTCATCCTCCGGCGCGACGGAGCCTCTCTCTCGGTGGTTCCTCCTCGATGGACGTAACGGGACAGCCTCGAAACGGGTTCCGTACCGTTTCTTGGCGACAGTACGGAAAACGCGGACGTAGCAAGGACACGAGGCTCCTCCAGCCACGGGGGAGCTCCTTTTCGAGCGGGGCCTCTGTCCGAGGATAATGTCCAACGGCTGCGGGGAAGACGCAGTCCTCAGTTTGCAATGGCAATCCACGCTCGTCGCGCTTAGGAGGACCATGGGACAGCGAGAAGGGGTATTACAGAGAATTAGGATTAAACGTGGCGTTTCTGTTGCAGTTAGGGATTTTATTTATTGATACGGGTAACGTGGCGATGTTTGGAGGCTACGGAATTATCAAGGAGAATGTATCGAGCAGGGAAGACGGTTAAAATCCCACTTCGAAAGCCCAGCGGCCAACGTGGATACTGTACAGTTAGGCGGCGAAAAGGAGATTTCGTTTGCCTCCCACTATTTGCTCGGTTGTTACGTGAAACACCTGGTTCCTCGTCAGCGGTTCGTAACGGGACAGCCCCGAAACGGGTTCCGTACCGTTCCTTACGACGTAACGTTACGAGATAGACCAAGGCCACTACCTTGGTCGGTGCACGTCAAGCCCAATTAGACATTCCGTGGTATTTTCGTCTGCCGCTTGCTGCTCGCCCCTAACTGTACTCTCCAATCTTGTGCATTCGTGCGAATCTTGTAGATCTCCCATCCACTCTGATCCGTATCTTTGATTACCAACTTCCTCCATCGACGCTGTCATACCAAAAACGAAGAACGCTCATCCTCGTTTCTCGCGTCTTCCTCTTCGTCCTTACGCGTAATCTCTGAACATCATCCATCAATTTTATGATTCACCGGGGCAATCTTAACGATCCCTCGCGAGGTTTCGCCGCGGCGAAATTGATTTCCATAAATTCCTGTTCGCGGTACGTGTCAGTCGGGCCGAAAACGGTCTCCTTTGGCGTCTAACGATCGTGGGTAAACATAACAGTACCGTAACCGCCTAATTCGGCGCCTCCCGAGCGTATAGGGACCACCGTTACTCGACGCCACGACGGATGATGGCCTCGTCGATCTCGCCGGCTCGAAATCGGCTCGCTCTTTCTGCCCTCGTGTCCCGTCGAACAGCTAACAGATCCCTGGTAAAGATTTCGCGGCGAAGAAATTGCCGCGGAGAAAGAAAACGGCGCGCTCGGTGGACGCGGAATGTTCGCGAGCGCGGTATCGCGAGCGGATACTTTCTAGCAGAAAAAGCGCGCCGCGGGGATCTTAACCCCGTCACGGTCAAACTTCCGCGAAGAAATTCAGCCGGCGTGGCGGTTAGAAAGGTAATAAGTGAACGACGGCAAGGAAAGTCTGCCGCGAAATTATAGAGTGAGGTAAGACCAGCCTCTGATGCATTAGATTTAACGCGATGCTATTACTGTATAAGTACGTGAAAGTTCGCCTCCCTCTTCGCCGTTGCGCTAGCATGTGGAGCGTGTTTAGCCGTGGACGAGACGCTTCACTAACCACCTTCGTCACCGCGCAGTCGTTTCACCATTTTTATCCACGGTCTCGCGACGCCTTCCGAGAGAAGAAGGGATTATCGACGACCATCTTCCTCGTTTTCACTTCGTCGCTCGCGCGAATCCGCTCGCTCCACTCGGCTGTTGCATTCCATTGAACAAACGGTAGCTAAAGCGTCCCTTATAGCCGGGAACGTGTACCATTCGATGATCGACGCGCGAAGCGTTCCCGGTAGAATGTTCCTGTAACTTCGCGAAACTCTCGCGAAAGTAGAGTTCATTTGAATATTCATCTGGCCTTCTGTTGGTAATGTCAAGCACCTAGGGCATCGAGTCTTACGGCAATGTCAAAGTTCCGGAGACTCCAGTCGAAAGATTGGAAGAGGCTTGGAAAGTGGAAGGCCTGGAAATCGTCGCGATACAAGTTCCGTACCAGCACACGCATCGATCAGTTTTTCGCCGGTCGGCGGCCTTTAAAGGTAGCTGGAAACGTAACAAATCGTCGCGGGTAGGATCTATCGATCTACCGGTTCTCGAGCGATGTCGAGCACAGCCGTACAGGACAACGGCCTCTGACAACGAGCATAGACCACCTAGGCAGACACCGCGCAACGTCGCACCGTTCCACTGGTCTCTTGAACTATCCCGTTCCCAGGCTCGCGCTTTGGAAATATCTAAGCCCACGGAATGGCGGGAGTGTTTGCCCAGAAGGGGACGTAAAATAGCCATCGAAAAATAAACGGGACACAACGTGGACGGAAGCGCGAGCCGTAAATCTTGCTTTCGTGTAACGACATCGTTTCAATTATTTTTAAACCTGCCCGCCTTTTACGAGAGCCACGAATTTAACCCTTTCCGTTCGGGGCTACTTCGGAACTACCGCGTTGCGAGTAACGTGCAATCGTGGGCGATATCGTGGGCGAATTAAAACTGAATGGGTGCGCTAATCGGATGAATAGAGGAGCGTGAAGGGTTAACGGGCGTAGCGTTAGAAGTGTGACAACGATCGCGGGGCTGGCGGAGAAAATCTAACGGTACTAATAGAGAGCTCTCGGCATCAGCTCGCCTACATTGCCGCGATATTACGTCCTCTCGTTTCGTAATCCCGGTACCCCGTTTCGTAACTGAAACGGCTAGCGGTTCGCGACGCGCCATGGGAGGGGGCGAAATTTTTACCGCGGGCAACCTTGTCGCCTGCAAAAGTCTCCTTAGCTTTTACGGAAATTAGAAGATTAAAGCATAGAAGATTAAAGCATTACATATCTAACCGCTAGAGAGGAAGACCCCTCGAGTAATTTGTGGCCGAGACAGTTGCCCGGAGAACGATAATCACCGAGCGACAGCGTACGCGGGCTAGGAGTTCAGCGACACGTCGATTGTGAAACCGTGTTTCGGCGGTGGCTGCATTCCGGGTCAGGATCCTTGAAGCGGATCGCGCCTCGAGCCGAGGCGCAAGTTCAATGCGAGGTGGAGGAAGTGGCCGTAGGAAGGTGGCCGGTCGTAGCCGTCGACCGCCATAATTCTCGTCGAGCGGAGCCGCAACTTTCGCGCGATCCTTCCCCGTCTTCCACCGCCAGCTATCGCGGTCCTGCTCCCCCTTTAGCGATGAAAGTGCACATGTAACACTTACATGACAGCCCTGGGGCCCCGTACGTAACGTACAGGCCGATCTAAAAGGCGCGAGGAGCGCCGCGAGAGATTTCGTCAATGTCAATGCCACTTGACCGCTCCAGGCTAGCCGGCGAGATCGCCGATTTTTCGCTCGGGGTCATCTTCAGGTTCCTCCACCACGCGGCTACTTCCCCGAGACTCTTGCAAAACAGGGGCATCTCTTCTGGAAGAGGATGCTTTTATCCACGGGCATTCGGAGTCCACTTAATTCACTCCTCCGTTTCCACCACGGGTTCTCATTTCTGATCGCTGGCTGCCCTTGCTGTCCCGATCCCCTGCCACTCGAAACTCGAGAAGCGCCGCTGGCATTGAGGAGAACTTCCGGAAAACAGTCACGTTCAGTGGAACGGCCTCGGCGCTGCTTTTCCCTACGAGTTTGCAGAAACGATCGGATCCTGTCCAACAAGTTGCCTCCATTACTGTTACTGTTCGATGCTGGCTGTACGAAAGGAAGAGAGATAGAAGCTTGTATCTGATAAGTTAAAACGTGAATCCCTATTCGAAGCGAGTTTTAGTCAGGCTGCTCGAGAATATTTAAAGGAAATATCCGTGGGCCCGGGGCAACGGCGTAGCCACCAGCCAGGCGAGGGCCCCCGGCGTTAATCGATTCCAGGAGCGTAGCGGAGTGCTCCACTTTGGTATTTTTAAACGGTCCTCCTCTCTCACCGCCCTTCCGGTCCGCCATCTAGCCACCCCACTTCCACCGAGCCGACTTCTTTCGGTCTACTTTCCGCGCGGACGCGCGCAATCGTGCCTATTCACCGCGCCGCGCTACAGGCGCAGGTGGAGGGGCACGGTAAATATTTACAGTTAACATCGTTACATAATAAGCGTGTAGACGCCGGTACGTGTTCACAGGCCAGCGATTCGGCTTGTCCGGTACAGGCCGCCGCGATAACGGGCCATCACCTGCCAGGCCCGGATTCGGTGCCCCAGTCCTTTCGTTCCTCCCCCTACCGGCCCAAAATAGCCGGGGCCCTTTCCGCGCGGCGCACGATCGATAAAAACCGTTTGGCTCGGGCCCGCGGACGGGGATAGAGGAATCAAAGTGTTACTGGTTAAGGCCCGTAAAGGAGGCTCTTGTTCTCGCCCCTGTTAATTGGCAGCCAGTTTTTCCAACGAACAGAGATTAATCGTTTAGCGTGATTGAGTCCGTTGGAAGTGCGCCGATGCGCTCGCGGTGGAAGCGAATTCATAAGAACTCGCGTCCAACCACACTCTCATTTACCGCTGCGCACTTTTTTGTATTTTCTGCTAGAAAGAGCCGTAGCTTGTCCCAGTTACGTGAATCACCTGCACAATCAATGCCAAGTATCTCTCTCTCCCTCTCTCGTTGCCAACCGGCCGCAGGGAAACAGGAAAAGCACGTCGGACCGTGAATGGTCAAGGAAACCGTTCCATAAAAGCACCTCGGGAGACTCGGGAGTATCCTTCTTCACCCGAAACGTATCACGCGCTTCCTCTCACCTCCGCCCATCTCAAGAAACTTAGCCAGCGTTCTGCATAAAACGCCTCGGCAAAGTGTCTCGCCACCAGCCCTCCAACTCCAAACAGGACTTACGTCTTCGTACCTAGAAACTATCTCCCGTGGAAACCAAGCAACCTACAACATCATCCGAGAACCTCAACCTCGGAAGTTGATCCGAAGAATTCGTCGGCGCCCACCTTAGTTCCCTTGAAATCGCCTCGATTGTCAAAACCCAACTGCATCGAATAGACTCCGAATCCTCGAAGCGGTCAATCCAGAAGAGCCCCGGCCACATCCTCCAAAGGGGACCGTAGAAACGCGCGACAGAGTCTCCTGAGACGATGCCGAGTAACCGGCGGCGTTTTCCGCGGCCAGTTTCCCGGAAGTCCGCGGAATTCTCGCGGCGCGGCTGGATCGCTTCCCGATCGGTTTACATAACGCCGCGGCTCAAGGACCTCGAACTAGGAGAAACGGCGTGGATCGATCCGATTCGAGAATGTGTTGCGTGGACGAGCACGCGGGCACGAGCAGGAGCGCGCGAGCGAGTCGGGCCACGCAACGCGTTATGCGCATTACGTATACGGCTTACGGCCTTGCGTACCTGAATTTATCGCGCCAGGTAAATCCTCGGCCTGCACCGGCCCGCACGTTCCTCCTCGTCGGCTTTTTTCTTTCCTCTCCCCCTCGCGCTGCTCTTTGTCCCGCCAGGCCTCTCGAGCGGAAGGCTGCCAGTCCTCGCCGGGCTGCCAAGGATATATCACGGCCACCGGCGATCGCTTTCCTTCGTTCCTCGCACGCAACGAACTCCTCGGACCGAGGGGGCATGTCGGTCCTTTTTATTCCTGCCTTCGTTTCTTCTATAAGCTTCTTCTGCCTTCTCCTGCTTCGTCTCGCCGCCTTCCATCGGGCTGGGACCGATGGAAGACCAGTATTGAGTCATTCCAGAGGGGGGGGCGGGGGGGATTTGTGACGCTGGATCTTCTTGGGGCGAGATTCGAGTTGCTTTCGGAGGAAGATCGCGAATTGGTTAGATAACTGTAGGAGTTACCGCGTGCTAAGTGTCGAGGTGGCGTTGGTATCTCCGTTTCCCAGGTGTTTTACGATCGCTGGTGATAGATCTTGAGCTCTTTTTCCATTCGTCACGAATACACGGCTGCTTTGACAGCAGTTTCGCGTTCATTTCGCAAATGGCACGTCGCTCGAGCCGGCGCTGCGAATTTCCGGCAGAACTGTTCCATGAAACGCGCATAGGGCGATCGGAAGGCGTGCGTGTCGCGATCGATCCTCGATCCTATGTGGAACGGAGGACCGTTAGAATTGTTCTCGTTATTATGCAAACGACGGTACCCTGGTCTCGTTGAACGAACTTCTCTGTCGGGGGTCTCCCGGAGTCAGTGTCGCGCGGAGCATTCGGTTTCCACAGTGAAATCGGTGAAAAATTTTCTCGCAGCTCTATCGAACGGCGAAGATTCCTCGAGTCTCCCGGAGGCCTCGACTTGCTCGAGAGCTGAGAGGGCAGCTGAATGGCTCGACAGCGTAATCTTTTTTTTTGCGCGCGCAAGGAACGACTGCGGAGACTCGACGACGAGTTACGCAATCCCGGAAAACGGTGCGCGATAACCCTGGCTTCTCTATGGAAATTTCGACCATGAAACGCGGCGTGCATCGCAACCAGGCTCCTTTATCCGCTCGATCTAACGCCGAGCCTGCAGCAGTCGGTCAAAGGTGAAGAAATATCAGGGACAACGTTCTTCCGGCCCCCCTGCCCCGCCCAGCTCGCGCCCCCCCGCGGTTGCTCGCAGCTTTTATTTAAATTACCGCCACCCGCGGCGCCGCATCCCCCTAACGAATATTTATTCGCGGCTGGCACGAATTCAGGCGGGGACATTTGTTTCTATCAAAGTAATCCCCGCGTCTCTTTAACAGCTCGGTGGAGGGGGAACGAATCGCGTGGGTGTTTACGCGAGGATTTATTTCGCCCGGTTAATCTCGCTGCAACAAGATTCCCTTCCACTCGGATTGAGATGTCGATAGGCTTCGTCTCGCCCGAGTAGATTCACGTGGACGGGGGAGCAGGCAAATTCTCTGCGTTCCATTCGAATTGGGGCGGAGGAAGGATCTCGACGGTTTTCCGTTCCTCGGAGTCCGGTTAGAGGAAAACGAGGCAAGTAGTAAACCCACGCGACACGTAGTATCGTCAGAGAAACGAGCGGCAAGCGAGAGGTGGGTAGCGGAGCGATCGAATCGATGGAAAAGTTTGGTGAAACGATGAGGCAAGCGCGTGCAACGGTTAGGTGTTACCGCTTTCGCTATCTGGGCCAATGGGTCACAAAGTTTCCCGCGCGCTCGCGTGCGAACGCACCTCCGCATTTCCTGGCCGTTCTCGTCCTCGTGCTTTTTTCTTTTCCTTTCTACGCCACCGGTCTCGCGAATCGATTCGAGTGTTGCGGCTCCCCGATGCGCTCGCGACAATCGTTCCCCTCCTCTGCTTTCGTGGTGCCTCCTTTCTCGGTCCTCCCAATTAATTCCACTTGCGTAATCGATGGAACGGCGCCTCGATCTCCGCTGACCCGGAACAGTCCGCTTATTCCTTTCTTCCTTTTGAATTTCTTTACTCGACTCCACTTAGATCTCAATCGAACAGCATATTCCCCGTTCCACGATACACCTGGAGTATCTTTCTCGTCGCGGCTCAGGAACAGATCAAGCCGGAGGCCTGAAATTCCGTGCAAATCACACAAGATTCGTACAAACTTCTATCTTCATTCTGTTCCTCGCGGGGATAGAATCCCGAGATTATTACACGGATCGTTTAGGATTCCCTATTCCTCGTTCGCCGGATCCCCTGGTCCGAGGTCGTCGCGAAGGTTTTTGCCACCGTCTTGCCGAGCAGCTGTGCAATTTTTATCAGCCGGCGGCGCGCAGGTCACGGGGGAAGAGATTAGACCGGCCGTCCGCGCCGCCGCGAACGCGTAATTCAGCGGAGGATGTTCCCGAGGGGAGAGCGCGGATCGCGTAGCCGCGAGCTCGTTAGCGTCAATTAACGCGTCGAATCGGCCCGATTTACGCGTTAAGGGATCCTCCTCTCTCTCTCTCTCTCTATCGCCCTGGTGCAATTATTTATCGCGGTCCAATTAACATTCCGCCCAGTGGACGATGTACGCGGACGCTTCGTCGCGTTCTTCAAAAGTTTTGAATTATTCGAGGAGTCGTTGCCGCAGGAATGCGCATTCCCCGTTCGGTGGACGCCCAAGGCTGTCCCTGTTCCTTATCCTCCCTTTTAACATGCATTCTGGAGCTGCCCCACGCGAAACGGGACCGAGGGAGTTATCGGGAAGAGGCCTCAGCCCGGATCTGACCCGAGGAAGTCGCGGGTGAACGGCGATTTTTCTGCCGAAGGCTGCACGAGCCTCGCGTTGCCATAGGTCACGCCAACCACTATTTCAATACGTAGATAGATTCTCCGATTTGCTTTGGGATTATTGTGACGAGCATCGCGCCTTAGATGCGACGTTCGCGGAAACATTAGGATATTTATATCCTCAATGCCGAATGTACCGCGTATACTTATGTACGCACCGTTTCTGCCGACGATGCGTCGCTTCCTGTTGCTTGTGTAACAGTTACGCTTGAATATAAAACACGTGGAAATGAACGCCCGTGAATATAAAAAAGCCGCGAGCAAACTGGACAAACGCAATTAGCCCGGTCGCTGCTGACCGCTTCGCAGCTTTCAGCAGAAGTAGAAGTAGACTCGTGGTCGGACGTTTCCCTGATCGCAGCTGCTAATAGTATAAATTCGCTTCTCACCTCGCCCAAGTGGCAACGATTTCGGGAAACCGATGCAACGGCTTCGCATACAAATGGGAACAGAGGTAACGGAGGAAGAAGAACGGAGAATCGCACAGTCGACCGGTTGCCGAGGAATCGCCGAGCTTCTCCGGCTGGTTGCCTCATCGTCGTCGGCGACCGGTTGCCCTATCAACGTCGACGAGGCCCGCAGGAAGTCGATTGCTCGTCTCCTTAGCTAATTGCCAGGCTTCCATCGGCGTTACGTCGTTGCGTTCGTTCCCGTTCCTTGCGTAATCGAAGCCGAGCGGTCTTTGACCGTGCTGCGCTCCGAGTACCCATGAATCGCCATTGTACAGCTGGCGTTGCGCGATCGGCCGCTGAAATTATTAATCGCGGGCTAACTGTGAATTAATCGGAAATCCTAGGTGGTCGAAGTTACGCAATTGATACTTTCTCGATCCTCCGCTGGATCGTCGACTGTATACAGAATTAGAGCCACCGACGGCGCTGCTCGCGCGTGAACACGAAGGGGGGTGTCGGTGTTTTTAATCCTTGGTCGTCATCGGCCTGGCCTGGATACGGTCCGCGGCGACCCACATTTCGCGGCACGATGCGCGCCGCGATGTGGAGCAAAGGTGAGACCCCTTTTAGAGAGCAGTCTCGGCGGCGAGTCACGAGAAGACCGCGCGAGACGGACGGTTCCCTTGTACAGGCATTACCGTTAAGATACGCATCGATAAGCCGCCTCCAGCCACCGTCCATTCAGAAGATCGACGGCCCACGAACCATCCGCCGGCTGGCTATTTTCGGAATCACGGCTCCATTATTTTAACACCGCGAGAAATCGGTCCACCGATACCGGGGCAGGGATTATCAAGAATAGGTAGATAAGAACAATTGTAAATTCACTGCGTCCTTCCCCTACTTATCTTCCTATTATTATAACTCCATTCCTCCTAATATACGTTCCCTATCATCGTTTGCTTCATTTAAACTTAGCGCTCGTTCTTTCATCCTCTCGCGGTTTCCTATGTAATTTCCTATTGTATTTTGTTTTCTTTCCTTTCGTGTCCTTTTCTTTTCTTTCTTTCATTTTTCTTACCTCCCAACGGCTTTTTAGGTTGGGTTGTAGAGCAGCAGTTAATGCCGAACCTCGCCCACTCGCCATTGTAATTTAATTTAATTTAATTGTAATGGTGCGATAAAGACGTTTAATAATAATAATAATAACAATGTCGGGGTAGACGAGGAAGCTCGCGAGCAAAATCTAGCGTGCAAAAGAGAATTGATATTTAACAGACGATCAAAGAGCTCCGCGATGAGAGCCGGCCGCGGGAGAAACGATATTACGAGCAGTTGCGTAACGTACCAGCGGCCAGGCGACACCGTTAGACGAAAGATCGCCGGCCGTTAACGGGCTTTACCGAGCGAAATCGACGGGGCAGGCTTAGATTCGTGTGGGTGAACGGGTGACTTATCGATCAGGCAGAAGGGATCGGTAATGAATCAGAACGAGTCGTGATCGCTTACGGTAAAATATACCCCGTTACGCCGCGCCGGGCCGGCCGCAGCAACAATAGCGCCAAGATCGATCCGTAATTGCTCCTCTCGTTCGGCCCCTCGCGGCGATCGATGACGATTCTCGGATCCATTGGGAGCCCGTGGGACCGTCCAGGCGGTAATTCAGGTTTCCAGGCGCGTCGCTCTACGCGAGGCGATAGGCGTTTCGCTGACGGGGGTTGTAGCGTGGCTGTATTAAAGGTCAAGGTTCGGTTCGCGGGGCAAAAAGTTTCGTAAGGGAGAGAGGCTCCGGGGCTTCGACTCGCGCTACCATCGAAGCGATCAGCTCGCCGCCGAGGAATAGTTTCACTCTAATTAGACTCGGGGTTAGACCGATGGCACGTATCTCCATCCAACATCCATCAACGCTATGTCGGCAAAAGGCGAGTCACAATTTTTCCGCCGCGAATCACTGCGTCGCGGGGAATCGCGAGCAGGCACGAAGTGGATGCCGAAAAGAAGGCTAGCGAATGGGATCCCCCGTTCGCCCGCGAGCGTGAATTGCGCAACGCCCGCGTAATCGGCGTAGCAAGAATAACGAATGTCTTTGAAATAAAGTGCAGAAGGCTGGGAGGCCTAGACACAGATGGGCAACGTCCGTGTGATGCAAATAGCCGGCGATTTCGTAATACGGTATTAATTGACGTTGCCGCGTACCATCGCGTATTACGTAAACGGTAGAGTTTCAGCTGCCCGCCCGATCCGATCCCCGATACCCCGAAATTCTCTGCCGTCAACCAACCCCTTGCAACATTCTCGCCCTGCGCTTGCGCGATTAATCGGCCGATAATATCGCCATCCGGCAACGATCAACTTCTGCTCTTCCATATCCAGTTTCGGGGGGGGGGGGGGGGGGGGCTTCTGTTCGAGCGACTTCGAGAGTCTCGATCGTTCGCGCGTAAAAGGTTGCGACTAGTTTCCGAACAGAAACGGTGCTGCGGTCGGGAAATGGCCGTTGCCTCAGCCGCTCGCAAAGAGCATGCGTGCCCGGCCGGGGTAAACGCATAAATAAATAATCACACGTTCGATATCCATATTCTGAATATTTCATTGCGAGGATGTGTTTGTAATCGCCGCCGATGGGAAGCCCTTGCGTAACTGGTGATTGAATACGGATAATTTTGCATAAACGGAGACGGTAGTTGTCGGCGGGCAGCGTGCTTTGCTTAGCGCGCAGAAGGACGCGTCGCTACGATAACGGTCTTGGAAACGTTAATGCCGCGACTGCCGTGGAAGCTACGTATACTCGCGTTTAACGCCAGCCTCCGCGCAGCTACGCGTCTCGCAAAGAAGGCCGAGACCTATTTCAACCCACCCCGAGCTCCTCTTTTCTCGTCCGATCCACAGCGAGGCGAGTTTCTAGCGCAAACAAGAGCGACAAGAGCGTCACCGCGGAGGGACGACGATTTGTCCCGAAAACCGAGTCAGACGACCTTTTTTTTTCAGGCGTCGCCGCGCTCCCGCCGGGCGCATTTGCTCGTTGTACATCATCAGAATCCGGCTCGTACGTCTCGCCGCGGCCCTCGTCATCGCGCCAGTCAGCGGCGCGCGGCTCCTCGCCGCGTAAACGCGTACGCGGGTAGCTGCCGGGGCGCAAAAAAATGGCGCTGAACGGAAGAAAAAGGCTGACGGATGGTAAAAATAATGTTTCAGGAACGTCATTAACCGGCGACGGAAATACGGAGCGGAGGGCCGGAGCGCGCAGAATCGCGTCTAAGAGACGCGACGGACGGACGGATAAATCACGGCAGCTTTGCCCTGGGCTAAGTCGCTGGCAGCCAGGGGCCAGACAAAAATCGTAAAAGAGTTGGAGGGCCAAACGAGACGCCCACAGGATCCGTCCAAGCCCTCCTGAAAGCTCTGCCTTCCCCTCCCCCGCCGTTCTCCAACGAATCTCGGGGCTTTGTCCGCCCCGACGCGGTCCCGGCGCCTCGCCGCGCGATAAACAAGCTCCTTCTTCACCCTTGACCTTTCGGTGATTCGCAGTATTCGGGGAAAATCGATGGGTCACCGGTTACTCAATCGCTCGTCCCGGTTTTTCCTCCCTTTATTTTTTTGCAGCTGGCGGAGGTAGTTGAGCGGCTTCGAGGGTGCTCGCGACGTCTGGAGGGCTATGCACGACGCTTTCGGATAGTCCTCCGCGACGTTGGCGAGGACACGGCAATCTGTACGGGGTATTCGGAGGAAACTTTACCCCCGCGGCGAGAACGTACACGAGTCTTCCAAGGATAAGGTGCTCCTCGGGTACGCGCGGATCACGCGACTTGCGTAAGGATCTTGCGCGCAGCGGCCTCCTCCTGGCAAGGTCTACCCGTGATTATGCTTATCCCTAGTGCTTACATCACGCTAAACGCCTAACACTCTGCGCGCGTCTAACGGCAGCGCGTCTCAAACGCCAGCTCCGCTAACACCCCCTGCGACATTTGCACGCGAACCGTGACGTAACCCCGTCGCTCGCTCGGAAGAGTCGTCGATCAGAGGCCGTCGATAAACGCACCTTAAGGATATCCCTCCCGTTGCTCCGCTATCTCGGCTGCGAAGCCGCGAGCCTCGACTATTTTCGGGGGCTTTTATTTCCGTCCCGAGGGAGTACCAGTCCATTTCTTTCCTCGCCCGTTTCGCTCCCATCCCCTGTCCCGAGCGAGGCACCTCCAAGTGCGCTGGTGCACCGACGATCCCGCGCCGCAACGAGTGAAAGCTGGCAGCCTTGATTTAATAATAAAGGTTGCGGCTCCCCCCCCCCCCCCTGCCCCTGACGCGGAGCAACGGATACTCCGATAAATCTTTATCCGTGCACTCGTTTGCTAGATGTGCGCCCGAGGACCGATGGAATTTCGAAGGCATTCGCTTTCTTTGGAACGGCCTCGCGGAACCCGCGTCGCGACAATGCCGTGCGAGCGTTGCTCGATTATCCGGATGACGCAGGCAGGAAGACATTCGCTCGATTCCAAGGGAGCTACAGCGGTTTTTTTCTATCGAACGGACGGGCGATTTCGTCAAGTTTATCGGGAAGCTAGCGGCACGTTCGCGCCGCCTCCGGCAAAAAACGTGATCGTTATACAACGCGGGGTATTATACGGCACGGTTACGCAGCCTCTTCTCACGGGCGGCGATCGTATAAATAGGCCTGGAAATTAATTTCCCCTCCCCCGTCGAGGTTCGGCTGGCCTCCGCGAGCCTACTCTCCTTCGACGGCGCTCAAATGAATATTGTCGCGCGGGGAAAACGTTGCCCGACCTACGGCAACGCTCGCTCGTTCGGCACGCGATTCCCTCCGCCTCGGATCGTCGCGAGACACCGGTCTCGTGCCTGACATCGTCGCCGGTACCCTGAAATTATTCCATTGCCAGGATCCTGGGTGACCATCGCCTAGGCGATACACAGAACTACCTATTATTTGTTATTGCCGGCTCGTGCGAACGGCTAACTGCAAAAGTGCCATTATTCCGTAAGGAGTTTCTAGAATTCTAACAGCGCGCAACCTTCCGCGGTACTTGGAACACGAAACTCGATATGTACCGCGAAGGGAGAAAAAACCGAACCACCTTCGGGAGCGCAGGGTCCGCCCCCCCCCCCCCCGTATCAGGCCGATCGATCGTAAAAATCGCGCGATCGCGGAAGGCTGGGGACACCGTGTCGGGGCGGGGCCGTTAATAAATTAATCGCGCGGACAAGGCGGTCGTAAACGCCCGCGAGATTCAGGGGTTGCGAATTATCGTCGGGCCTCTACGTAAATTATGATCAAGCACGGGCCAGACGGAAAAAACGGACGGCCCTGGGGGGATTGGATCAGGACGAAGGACAGCTGGTTGCGGCTGCACGTCCACCGCGGTCCTTGGACGGCCACCGTGATCGTTCCCTTCCCGCCGAGTGGCTTTTATTTTCGCCAGATAACCTTGCTATTGATCTTGATCGCCTCGTATCGCCGGCTCCGCGCCGGAATCCGCGACCAAGAGTCACTGGCAACGATGGGATCTTCGCCTCAACGTTCAACAGCCACTATCTTCGACGCATAACCGAGGCGGTTGAAATTTGAAAATCCTTTGGCTAACTGGGACAGATAATTGAGCGATAAATACACTGGGGCAGCTAACGGAATTCTCAGTGCACTGATTTACAGATCAATTATTATTTACTTGTAATTTAACGTATTGCTGGATGAACGCGGAATAAAATTGATTAGGGTGCTCGTTTGATTTCTTCTTACAATTATTTGAATAATTGTCAATCCGCGTTATTTGTTCGAAAAGGAAATGATTCCAGGTGATTTCCATCTGAAAATGATTCTCACGATTAACCTCGATAGTAAGCGTAAAGTAGTCCGACGTGTACAAGGAGCGTGATATCGATATGGGACGTCTGAGAGAAGCGATGGCCGTCTGGCGCGGATCGGTCGATCGTAGCAGCACCTGTCGATGGCTCGCGCCGCGTAATCCCCGTGCGTGACGTTGTGTAACACTCACGTTTTACCGAGCTCACGTGCCAGCCTACCTGTAATCAGTCATCGGGCGCAATTATCGTGGAGGCAACCTCGCCGCAGCCGCGTGCAACGATACGCAACCCGATGCACACGCGTTTGCGTGCGCGTTCGGCCATGTTTATTTATGAAACTGGAAGAGGGGCGGGTACGCGTGGTGACTCGAGGCAGCACTCGATATTTTCTGCGGCACAGAGAACGGTCATCAGGTTGAGTGTGCTTACTATAGAAAATAATGGAGGAAGTAGAATAGGCCAGCCGAGTCGGACAGCCGGTCTTCTCTAAACTTGCCGCGGCAAGGGCAGCCCGAGTGGAATAAGTCAGCCAACGTCAGACGTATCGAACGGTTCCGCGAGCGTTTCGCAAACTTCTCGCACTTAATACTATGGCATAAAATCCGTCAAGTTTGTTTCAGCTTTCTTTCACCGGTCTACTCGTTCTACTCTGTTCGCGGTAGTTCCAGTGACGTTTAGCCCGTGATGCCAGCCACTGCACATTCCACGCGCGCTCGATGGACCGCGGAGAGCCGAAGATACGTTGTTACGTGTTTCATAATTAGACTTTGTTGCAAGCCGCGCGCACGACCTTACGTTGCACGCGTGTCAGCCGGCGTTTCCACGAGGAGAGGCTAGATTCTTGGCCGACAGCGAAGGAACAGGGAGAGGAGGAGCCCGAAGGGGAACAGGGGGAGCTTACGTAACTGGAAGTAGATGCTGCGAAGTCACGTGCCGCCTTTGCCGCGAGGTTTTACAGCTGCGTCTATCAAGAGAGTAACCAGGCGGTCGCTGGTCACCGCGACCGTTCCATCGCTTTTCAATCGAAATGTCAAGACAGATCGATCGGATAACAGTGAACAGATCGATCCTGCCAACGGGGGCAACCATCGGACACTCTTCTCTGACATTTTCATTCAAACCGTGACGCGTTTTCTGCCCGTAATGGGTTCATGAGTAGTTTCAGTTTATCTATATCCAGACAGGCATACAACATCGTACAACTCATCTCCGTTTATTGGTGACACTTTGCCTCGTTTTAAGAACTATCGAGTTCTCAACCGTTTAAGAGGACTCCCTACCTTGGCGAAAAATGATGCGAACTTTGGGAATTTTTTCAAACAAAACCATTAAATATATTTACTTCCAGCTTTGTGACTTTATCTGTCAATCTTTAGAGAATATGAAGAAAAAAATTGTATGCAAAAATTGTGGCTATATACGGAGTTACAGTGCTTCAAATAGAGCGCTTTGCAAAAATCATATGCGCGTGGTTAGCATAAAATCAGCCGTTGTAGTTGTCTGAAATAGAAGACTAAAAAATTGATGTAATCTGTATGAGTCTGGCTATCGTCTGGCCCAGATTAAGTGAAAAATAGTAAAGAATAAAAAAGAAAGGTAGAGGGACATCGATTTCTGCAAAAAAGTTACTGTTTTTTTAATTCGCAAAAGTCTGATTTCGCAAAAATCCACTTAGTTTTAATAACATCGAGAATGGCACATCTGCTGAAAATATATATCAAGTTTGAAGTAAATCGGGTGATTGTTTTTTGAGATATCATGCTAACTAATTCGAAAAACATCGTTTTGAGAAAGACTTGTTCAAAGTTTTAGCTACTGTTATTTTTTAATGAATTTTTTTTAAAACTGTTGCCTAAATATGTAAAAATATAGGCACAAAGTTTTCAATTAATATAATTCGAGGGTTTCTCTTGAAAAAAGATCACAAATATCGCGCTCCTTTTCAAGCCGTCGAAGAAGGGAGACCTCTTAAGAACGCGTAATCTTCTCATCTGCTTATTCCACGACGATTGGAAGTTTCGACGCATGTTTCCCGCCACCAACAAACTGTCAGCGCTAACGTCTTCCCGGCACGTGGCCGTCGATTATCGACGCCCTTCGCGCGCAAAAACGTTAGCACATTACGGGTGGCGCGCGTTGCATAAACGCCACCGCTCGCATAACCACGCGGTCACGTTTCGCCCGGGAAAAAGAGCGCGATAACGAACCGTCGCTGTTTAAATTAACGCCGGCGGCACGTGACAGATCCGGACGCTCGTGGTTTCGGGTAAGATCTGCGACATCCCCAGCCACGTATCTTCCCCTCGTCACCGCGAACTTGAATCATCTTGCATCGATCCCCGTAACGCTGTTAAATTATCCGCACTTCGCGATGGTCCATGGCGAGCTTTCGGGAAAGGAATCTCGAGTGGCTTCTTCCACGGAAATAATCAGCGTTGCATGTCCTTGACTGGACTTTAAAGGATCCGGGATCTTGGTCTCCGTAATCTGGATCGCCTGTGGTCCACGAAGAAAGTTTAAATTGCCACGAGGGATCCTGGAGTTTCAGCCGACGTGTACCGCAAACTGGGGTGACTTTGCCCGCCGGGGTGACATTGCCCACTTTTTTACTCTGACTGAAAAATTACCATACGATTGAATTCGCTAATTTTCTTTTCGTTTGACCTTGGAGAAATTATTGCTGTCGATTACAAAACACGATATGTTCTAATTACTTCGCAATAAAATAAAACAAAGCCTTTCCGAAAAGTGGGCAATGTCACCCCGGGCGGGGAAATTCACCCCAGTTTACGGTACTCGAGAAGCTGTGACTTGTCCATACCCGTAACAGAGATGTTTGCATTGGTGAAATGAGAAGAACCAGGCCCGAATTGCCGCGGTACTTGGACAATTGTTTGCCCGTGGCAAGGTCAACAGTGTTGGCAGGAACGATCAGCAGAGAAAGAACCGATAACGAGAGGAACAATGGAGGAAGTGGAACGAGGCACTGAGTCAGACGCAGCCTCGTTTCCCTTGTTTGAGCAGATGCTTTTAGCGCGTGGAGAGATGTGCTTGGAGAGATGGGGGGGATTTCTTTCTTTCATAGATAGTGCTTATTAGCGAGTGGTCGACTGTAATCGCAGCTAGAATCGAGCAGCGCGTCGTCGAAACCTCGATGCCTATCGAGCTCTATTTCGGTCGTAGAAGAAATCGACGAGAAGGGCGACACGCGCGATATAATTAGCCAATAGCAGGCGCGAAAACCTGTTGGTCAAATGGAGCGGCTAACGCGCCCTGCGCCAGGATAAAAATCGCCTTCGCCCCGGCGTAGAAAACTCGCATCGATTGCAATTTATTTCCGAGCCTCGATGGCGCTTGGCGTTCTTCTTTGTCAAACAGAGACCCGATCCATCACGATCCTCCAAGAGGAAGCGGCTGCGATCCATCCGCCTAAACGATTACCTCCTCCGGCCGAACGTTTTCGTTTCACCGGTTACACGTCCGTGAGCCTCCTTCGAACAGGAACACGGCCACCGGTGGTCTTGCATCATGGGTGACCTTGCCTCGTTCCGAGGGACGTCGAACTTCTCTTCTCGGTGCATGCAAGGCCAGAGGAGCACGTGACTCGTACTATCGGCCGACCCGCACGCGTTTCGATGCCAGACAAAGGCTCCAAGCCAGACATTGCGATCTTGGGGTTGTACCTACCAAGATCCTTCGGCTTCGGCTTCCTTGTCCCTCGTCTCGTCTGTCATCGAGGAAACAACATCTGGCATCCACACGTAACAAATCAAGCTGCTTCCTATTCAATCACAATTCCAGTCACCCGCGACTGGCTTGATATTTATGCGACGTCGTTGAGGAAACACCGTCGCGGACAGAAATTAGCCGTGCATTACGTTTATTTATGCGCCCCGTTTTCCTCGTCCGCCCGTTCCCCGGAATCCTGCAAGACAGGCCGCGATCGAATCGGGGATCGCCGATTTGCAAAATTCGACGCCGGTGTCGCGAGCTTTGAACTCCCCGACTGAGCATCACGGCGTGGTTCAGGCTGAATTCCCCGTTCTCGATCGCCGACGTCCGTGGCGATGACCGCGGTGGAAGGTCGCGGCGCCCTTCAACCCTCTTTTCAAGCGGGACGCGCGCCGTTCAACCTGTTTTTCGAAGGCGACGCTTCGGCAAACACGTTGCACAACGGCGTGCAATCGGCGCGCGAGCGATTTCGCGCGGCCAGTCGCGTACAAATGTTTATCATTCGCGGAGATTACCGCATTCTCGTTTCGGCCGCTTCCTCGAGCGCGGCCTCGGTGAAAAAAAAACAACGTTATCCGGGACCGAGACGTCGCGAAAAAAGATACAAATATGTTTGCATCCCCGCGGTTCTCTCGAGCGGCTTCTGCGTCGAATTTCGCGGACGGGCGGCGAAATTCGTTGACCCCGGATTGCAAGCTAATCGAGTTCTAAATTTAGAGAGGGTTCTGCCTCGCGCTGGACGTGCGCGGTGGGACACTTCGCATCGACAGGCTTCCCTAGCTTTCGATCATCGGGCAGAGAGGGATTTATATTCTCCGCCCACATTCGCGGCGCGACTTTGCACCAAACGTGCGAAAACGGTTACTCGAGGGACAGTGGACACCCAGTACGCAGTCACTGTGTAACTGAGGCGCAATCTTCGGATACCGATCGCTGACAAATATATACATACTTATTCGTAACGTCGCGACTTGTTTGCGCGATGATGTCATCCGGACGGTTGCACCGTCGAAAATCCGCGGCGTATCGCGCTCGATTATCGACCAGTGAACCCGCTCGATCTCGTAACGCAGCCGCGGCGCGATCGAGAGTCCCGATAGATCCTCCCCCCTCCCCCCCCCCCCCCGTCCCTCTGGTTCTCCGCAGATCTCGCGCGGACCGATAACGGTTGCGTCACGTTGCGCAATCATTGTTTACGCTTCCCGTTAGCAATAATACCAAAGCTGCGTCGTGGTTATTTAAATGTAGGAAGCCCACAAACGCCGTTGCGTAGTCCAGCCACGGCTTCCCGATCCCTGCCCCCCCCCCTCCCTTCGCGGACGCGGCCCCTCGACGCCTCGAAATTCTGCATAGAGTAGACGCGATTAGCTCCGCGGTTGAACTCCGAGGAACTGATAGCGTCGCCGAATCGCTCCCCGCGATTCTACGCCGCGCAGGTAACATTGCAGTTCCCCTCGAACACGTAAGCATTGCTTAAATATCTCCTGCGAGGCTGGTTCGTCGACCCGGCTGGCATCCTCTTATCAAAACACGGAGCGGGTATTTTCGCGTCCCTGCAGTCTAGACTGTTATTAAACAAACATGTCGAGACTTTTATTCAACAGAAAAGAAAGAGAGCGCGCCAGTTATTGCATCGACCGGTCGCTCCGATAGCCCGAAAAAAAATTGTGGCGCTTGTGCCGGCGCCCCTTGAATCGGTTGGCGGAGCAAAGACGATGCCCCTTTTCTCTAATGAAACGCAAACACCGTCAATTGCATCGTCGCTCGTCGAGCCTCGTTCCAAGGAGATCCCGTCGCTTGGTTCATCGCCGGGCCCAAGTGTCGGCGAGCCTGGCGCACGCCCACGATCCTCTTCGTCGCTGTTCTTACCGATCGATCGCTGGTACCGCTCTCCTGGCCGAAGGTCTTGCGCGCGTAATTAGGATAGCCTGGTTGGAATTACGCTCTGCCAATTAACTAGTTAGGAATAAATTACCGCTTTTACCTGGCGCGCGGGGTTACGTAAGCGCGCTATTACCGCGCTAACTGCACCTCCTGGCTCCCCCGTCCAGATATCATTACCCCGGGCCGCGCCGATAGTTCCCTTTGCTTTGCGTCATCCGCGCGATTATGCGAGCCGAGTCGCGCTTCGGACCGTGTGCCCCGTTCCTCCCCTTCGAGAGGCTGCAGCCCGGCCGTGCCGTTCCACTTGACACGATCGTCGACCGCGGATAAGCTCGCCAGTTTCCGATGCCCGGAGTTTCGATTCAAGCTCGATCGCTGGAAACTATTACCCGATCGATCCCGAGGCTTCGTCGTTCCTGTTTACCGCGAAACATCGCCTCGGCGTACCGATACAGCCGAAATCGAAAACAATACGACCCTAACACCGCCCCCCCCTCCCCGCCCCCGCTCCCCCTTCCCCTCCCACCAAGATAACGGTGCATCGCAAACAAAATATTGGAGTAAACAAAGGCTGCGTCGCAAAAATATTGATCTCCGACCAACGAGATTCTGCCGTGGAATCGCGAGCCCCTCGAGGGGTGATTCGTTAAGCCGCGTGCCATCTCCCGGCCGACGATTCGCTGCGTAGAATAATCGACGGGGATCGTCGATCTCTCCGCGCTTCTCTCTGCTCCTCGACGCCCTCCGTTATCGTGGCGGAACGAATACGCGCCGTTCGTCGCGACAGAGGAGTTAGATAGATACGCGGCCTGGTCGAGGATCGGCGGCACGATCGAGGGGAAGGATCGACCGATCGATCCCGGCCGCGTCCACCATTAGCCGGCGCTCCTATTGGCCAACTATATTTAACCCCGCCACTATTATGCATACAGTTACATCACGGATCGATTAAAATAGCAAATCCGCGAAGTTCATGCTTGGCAGCGAGGCTCGCTGGCGGCCGATAAGCGCGCCGCAACCGCACAGCTGCACCGTAACTGCGATAACCGTTATCGCGAGTCCTCGGGCTATGTCTGCAAATATGTTTGCGTTCTTAAATGCAGCCGAGGCTGCGTTTATTATCCGCTCTTATTATTCGGCCCTCTCCCCCCTCCCCCGTTCCCCGTACTCCTCTATCTGTCCTTTCTCGCAACGTTTTCGCGTGTTTGCCGCGCCAATCTGCTCGTCGCCTCGCGAATTTTTTCACGCCTCCCCGCGGGATCCGTCGCCCCCTTCGCGCCGCGCCGAATGCAATCGTCACTCGCGGCAGCTGTGCCTTTGAAACTGCGATTCCCCCGAATTCTGCACTTTCATTCCTTAATACCCTTTTGATTTCTTAACTCGACGCGGATACCTTAGTTAGTGGACTGCCGATTTCTGGTGTTTGGAATTTAAGGTTACTTATCTTCCGAACTTTTAATTATGGCTCCTTTACTAGAGTGCTCCTTGTTTATACTTATTATCTAAAAAATTGTGGGAAGCACGAACGATTTATACGTACAGTAATTGTAGAAAATTGAGTGATCTTTCAATGGTATTTGAATAAAATCTCGATAGAGCTGACCAATTTTGAGAAATCTTTTAAATCCAAACCACTGATGAATTCTAAACGTTAACGGGACTAAATAGGCAGTCGTTTTCCGTGAAAAAGACACTTTCTTTTTAATGTATTTGTAAAAAAATGAAAGCAGATCCAAATGCATTCTTTTAACCAATGTTTATTATTATCATAGAGATTAAAAAAAAGTTGGTATGAAATATACACGTGCTTCAAGAATGGCGGAGCTGGCTGGTAAACATTTTAACGTTCTTCTGTGGTTTGGCTGTAATATTGGTCTTAAAAACTGTTTGTTACATCTGTAGCTTCCAGCGCAACCAGTAAAAACTAAAATTGAAACACAATTGTTACATTGGTGGTCGAAATACGGAGAATATTTCAAGAAAAACATCGGCCGTGTTTGTGGGCTACTAAAAATCCGCGACTTTTTAATTTCTTTATGAAAATCTCGAATTTTTACGGACCATGTAATAGGTTGCGAGGGAAATAGCACATGTTTTATACATCCTGTAATTTTCTTCAAATCGATCCGAACCTCCGTTCATTCGCAAATACGGCAAATCCAAGTTACCAGGCAAAGGCGACACGCTATAAATTACCGCTTGACCTTTTCAGCTGCCAAATCAAGAATTTTGCGAATTTTACTATAAACGAAACGGCATTCTATTCAGAAAAGATAGTACTTTCGGAAAATGCGATAAAAAAATCGGTTTTTGACTGCCTGGTCGGCACCGTTTCCTGTCGTTCGATTCCAATAATCTTCTTCACGGATCAAAAGAAATCACGCGTTGAAAATAACGTCCACCCTGCTCCTCCACGCGGACGCGCGGTTCCCGCGACTTTCTGAATTTTCTGCGGCGTGGCAATGCGCGCGGGATTTTGATTCGCGCGTATCTTCGAGGCGCGTCTTCTCGAGCCGTTCATCGATTCGTTCTGACGTAACCTCGATGAGCGAACGCGCGATAAGGATACCGCGTAACGCTCGAATTCGTCGAAAAACAGATCAGCGAGCGACTCTGTTGTCTAGACCGGCCGCGAGAATTAATTACGCGATTCATGTAATCCGACGTGTCGCGGCCTGGGTTTGTTTGTCTTTCTACCAGCGGAAACGACAAGTCATTTCACGCGGGGACAGAGATTAAGCGTTAGATCACACGGCTCGCAGTAAAATTGTCCCCGGGACGATCGAGCGCATTTATCATGCTGATAATGAGCACCGACGCGGAGGTCAGAGTAGACGAAAGATCGACGGTCGAAGGCGGAGGGGACTATTTAACGGAGAGGAAACTCTGAACTCCTCCGGATAAATCTTTCAATCGAGCAAGAGGAATAATTAGCGAGAGCGAGGGGGCGGTGTAGCTCGGGCATTAATTACGGCCCAAGGATGCATCTCGTTAAAGTGGCTCGCGATTCCGCCAAGACATTTTCCAAAACACACGCTCGCTTATCTACCGTTTACTCTCTCCTCCCCCCCCCCCCCCTCGGCGGTGATAATTAACTGCGCTCGCGACTTGCGTAATTAATTTACGTTTACAAGGGACGCCGATAATGCCGGCAGTCACTTTGTTTACCCACTCGTTTGCATTATTCTAGTTACGCGCTCGCGTTACAAACGCGTAATATGTATCCTGTAATAGTATTATACTGCCCCGGGGTTATTCCATCGTGAATCTGGATTACGTGATCCAGCGATACTGCTGGCGAAATTCATCGCGATTCCGCGAATGGTCGATCGCGTTAATAGTATCTGCCTCGGGATTAGCATTTAATTAATAGCTCGCGACTAATCCAACCTGGCGCGTATGTTTCAGGCGTTTAAAAGAGTCTTCCCTTGCCGGGAGGCGGTGAATCCTACGAAGGGTACCTGGATCACCCAGCAGGCTCTGGAACCTTCCACCAACAGGATCGGAAAAACACTCCTGCAGGATGTTTGCGAGGCCCGCCGGCACGTGAGTCATTACTTTCTGTTATCCGCGTAAAAATTCGATCGACCCTGGTTGCGCAACTCGTTTATTGTTTACAATGAGCCGGTGACGCTGCGTCATTTTACTTGTTTTCACATTTTTCGATCCGACCCGATGTAACTGACCTTGCCTGGCGATATTCGTTGCGTAACTCCGCGGCGTCTTGTTTTTCATTACATTCTTCCATGGAACAATAGACAATGATCCCTTTCATCCGCGTAGGCCATAAAACCGAGTATCGTTCGATTCTCGCCAACGAAAACGCGCGATTACGCTAAGTCGTCAATCGCCGAAGATGGTGGCTAAAAGTCCAGAAGCGAACGGCGATTGTTCCCGTCGATAGATACCGAACGAAAGCAGAAAGTTCGTTTCGTTATCTTGCGGCATAGCCACTGACGAAATTCAGGCGCACTTGGCGCGTCGAAAGCAAACGCACGTCGATAATGGCTGCGTTTGTTCGTCGTAGGCGTCGCGTGATCAGTTATCGCTGTAGTCGTCCAACGATCGGAAAACACCGTCGCGCGAAAGAAACAATGGAGGTTTCGTCGCCGAAACGACCACGTTTCCGGTTGTAAAGTCACAACGCCGTGAGTCGTGTTGATTTCTTGATGGCCGGCCGTACGACGTTGCCTCCCAGCTTTGGCCTAACTGTAACCATAACTCGACGAACTTCTTCACCTACGATTTGTCTCCTTTTCTCGATCCAGCGATCTAAATTCGCAGATCTGACCCGACTCGACGTCGAACCTCGAGCTATCCGGTCCTCCTACGTCCACGGTGGACGGTGTTTTTATTTTCTGCACCACAGTAGTGATCGATAGAGACGAAGAAACGGAGGAAGTGGGCTCGAAACTGGCGCATTTCCGGCTTTAGCGATCGCGTGTCGGCGTCATTGTTCGGCTGGTTGTTGCTCCGCTGTACAACGAAAGGCTGGGTCTCCCAGCGCAGCTCTATTTTCGTTCGAAAAATCGCTCTCCGGGCGAACGGAAGGTTCCGCGCGGCGGTGAACGCCAAGAATCAGTTTACGAAGGACTCTCGAACAGGATGTCGAGACGCCAAGCGAAGTTGCGAGCAAATGTTTTCTCGAGAGAAGTGATTCATCTGTTGGCTTCGACTGGCGGACGCGTTCCGAGAAAAAGACGCGCCGTGTTTTCTAGAATCGAAATCGTTCATCTTTCGAATTAATTCACGGCGGCTTTTTTTCCAGATGTAAAGCGAGCGCGGGCGAATCCGCTGGAACGGTAACGGGAATATCCTGTGACCCGATCCCGCCCAACTGGCTCGCGAAACGATCGATCTGTAGCCGTGATATTCGAATGTCGGGCGATGCGTTTTCTCGTGAAAAAGATCCCGCTTAACGGCTGCCAAAGCACCTGTCTCAATTAGCCGGAATGTGGGAATCGACACAGGTGTTTTGATCGGTAATCACTCGACGGGCTCTCGACACGTTCTGGTATCTCAGAGTGCAGGTATCGGTGCGAAGATTGGCGACGCGATTAATTTCTTAAACGTCGTTTTAACGCCGATCCGAGTATAACTCTCGTTTTTCTCTGAATCTCGAATGGAACCCTCTGGAGGAGATGTTGCGTCGGCGTCAACGCGACCTTAGCCCCCCCCTCCAATGTTTCATCGCTCGGCGGAACCTGGTCGAATGGTAGAAAACAAGCGTCCAGTGGCGGTGATGGAGCAATTTCGGTGATCGTTGTCGCGACCTGAACCGGAAGAAGGAGAACGGCCGATCGTTAACATTCATTGAATCGTTCTCTGCTCGGCGTCGCGTCCCACGGTAAGGTCGATTCTTTTATCACTCGCCTGTCTGGCGCGCTTGTTATGCGCCGCAGGATGCGTCGAATAACATCCTAAAAATCCGAACCTACCGCAACGGGGAGCGACGGCTGGCGAGAGCCGACGCGCAAAAGTGATTTGGCGCGGAGCAACGGGCCTCGCGGAGGAGTCACACAGCAAACATTTTTCCGCACTTTTATCGTCTCGTTGTTCCTGCAGCGTGATGTCACCCCGGCGTGATTGCGAACTACGTGGCACCGCGGCGACGGTAGTCAGTTCTCTGCGATAACTCTTGCTCGTGGACCGACGCTTACGTGGCCGCGGAGAAAGTAATCAGGCCCGAGAGAATTTCTGGTCAGCTTCGTCTGCGTTTCGGAGGTCTCGAGGCTTGGAGGTGGGAATATTTAACGATCGAAAGAATAAAGATTAGGCAAAGGGAACTCGATGCCCCCGTTAGTCGTTCCTCCGTGTCATTTCCAACGTAGAACGAATACGAGGGGATCGCAGGCTTTCAACTTTTCCTCGGCACAGCGATCTGCGTCGTAGCTCTAGCCCGACCTAAGCCCGTCGGTCGAAAACACGATGACGGCACCAAAAATCTTATTAACATTGTTCCGTCCTCTCCCGCGGTCAAAACAAGACGGAGTCTCTCGCGCTTAACAGAGTGTGCAAACAGTTGGCCGATCTGTTTACCGGCCAGCCGTTTCGCGATTTCTTCGACGTGACGTCAGCCACGTCGATCCCCTTTACTGCGTAGTTGGCGAATCTTTCCGCTCCGCGGCGTAGCATTTCCGAAAACCTAGGCTACCGAAGAATTGTGCCGAGTTTCCCTATTTCCTCGATGCGCGCAGTCCGCGGTTCTCGTGACACAGCGGGCTGCTTCTCGTCGGTTGCCTCGTGCCGGCGATAGGAAAGGGTTGGGCGTGAGGCCTGATAGGCACGGTACTGCGGAGCAAAGGTACCACTCGCTCGTTAACTCGCTTACGGTAAAGGTTACGTAACAAGCTTGAAATCTGACATAATACGACTTACCACGTGCACACGCGGGAACTTTTACCGTTCAGTCACGGCCGCGGCCGGTTAGGAAATCCTAGAGCCATTCGCAGCCTCGGTTAATTAGATCGTGGAAGAAAAATGATCCTACCCGCCGTGTTTCGCCGTTTCATTATTTCGCTGGCTGGCTCCGTTCGATCGGTCCAATTCGACGGAGATTGCGCCACGGCGGAGCGATGCGTTCTGGTTGCGACTTGCTCGAGATTCATTTGCGATCCCCCGAAAGATACGAGTCCCCCGAATCGAAACTCTGGGAGAGCGATAGCAAAGCATCGGGTAGCTTCTAAAGCGTGTCCATACATCTGTCACTGCAAAGCGATCCGTCATTATTTGCCCCGAATTTTTCAGTCCATTCGCTCTTGACGCGGCGAAGAAACGGGAGAGGAGGACGATCGAGCGTTTCGCTGGGATGTTTTCATCGCGAAATCGAGGCCGGCGCAATCGAGGTTACTCGATGACGAGCGTTATTATCCAAGGAAGTCGTTGTTAAACCGCGCCGATAGCGAAGACGCTAATAAATGAACGCGCCTGAAATAATCACGCGGCCACCGCGTGCGCATGGGTGCGAGGTTTCATTGGAAAAAAAATAGCGACGCAATGTTTTCTCGCGTTTCCAGCGTTTCCACGTGCGAATGATAAACGGAGCTGCGAGTTTCCTTATGGAACGTCCGCGAAAATCATTTTCGTAGCTTTCTTACAACGTTCCGTTAGAAGGCGGTGTCCCCACCCCGTCGGTATCATTTTTCCTTTAATCGGCTCTAACGGGCACCGCGTTCTCCACGCTCTCCCGACGGCCAATAAATAAACCGCCGTTCGTGTTCCGCACGCGAGCACTTAACATGCGGTACAAATAATATTCATAAGCGGCGCAAGGTAAGTCGCTGCAATCGTTGCGATCGAGTCGGTTATGCGATTACATAAGCGAGAAACGTTGGGAAATCGGCGTATCGAATCCGTTGCACCTTGACACCGCTGAATCGCGACTGAGTGGCTACTTAGCCGGTATCCCGTGTCTTTCAGTCACGAATAAATAACTTCTCGCCTCGCTTAAGTTAAACCATTTGAACGTCTAACCGTCGCGAGCAACTCGCGGGCGAAATTCAATTGCCCCGAACGAGAACTGCCGCGCGTTTCAGTGCCCGAACTGTCAGAATGATATTCGAATTCGAGATCTCGACTAGCGAGGTGGAAGGCTGCCGCCGTGACTCGTCCCGCCCGTGTAAATGCGCGGAGCAGCCCGCAGCCGTTGACGTAACGCACGGCCTGAGATGATAGCCGAGAAAACCAGAGGAGGCTGGCATTGCCACGGTGACTCGAAAAAGTAGGTTTCTGGAGCAGACCGAGCATCGTCCGCCACGATACCACGAGCGCGCGCCGAACGCCCGCGAAACTCCGCTCGCCGCGCGAACTGTAACGCGAATCCGCGAGAATTTCGCAAGGGCACCAGCGCGCCGCGGTTCGATCCTCCAGCGAAATCGGCCAAGGGAAACCGAGAACTATCGACCTTTCGCGCCTCCGCGCTACGAGACCGCTCGCTTCCACCAGCCGAGCCGTTTATACCGCTGACTACGGAGCCTCTGCTCGCTAAAATATCACCGAATCGTCGAACGACTCGATGGCTCGGCGAAGTCGAAATCCTCGGGGAGCAAGCAATTCTCTTTTCCCGGACCTCGTTAAACTTCTGTACTCGCGAAGGAGGAGCGGACCAGCCAGGCGGCCCCCTTCAAGCTTCCCCGAGGCGTCCAGCGAGATTTTTCAAGCGCCTCGCTGCCGTCGCTGAAAGCAAGTAGGCCAGTCCGCGGCGTGCACCGCAAATCTTGCGCCGCTTTTGTCCCGCCGTCGTCGCTGCTCTCTTTCGAGTCTCGCTATTTCTGGACCGAGAGCAGGCTTTTTGTTTATTCCTCTCGTTTTTACATAGGCCCCTCCGACAACCCCGCGCGATCGTGTTCGCACCCCGGAGACTCGCGGAGGCGAGCTAAGGTGCCAAGGCGGCCGGGTTGCCCCGGGAAAATAGGCCGATTCGGAGGGGCGAGGGTCCAGCGACGCGTCTCGCCGAGCTTCTCCACTTCCTTTTTCGGACGAATCTGTTCGGCTCGACCGAGATACCGGCTTTCCAACAGACCGCGAGACAACTCGCGCCGATCCGCGACGGGAATCTATCGGGAGTTATGTAATCCCAGATGCAATCCTGTTCCGAGAAAACGAATCACAGTCGAGGAAAACGTCCACTCGCGGGATAATTGAGTGCTTAGCTATAGGATCATAATTGCCGATGAATAATCGGGCTTCAACGACGAAGGATGCGTCACCGGCACGGACGCGCGTTCGATATATTCTCCAGCCGGAATTCTGCGAAACGAGGATGACAGTTGGATTCGAGGTGCTCGGTCGTGTTACGCAAAACGGTCTTCGACGTCCAAGCGTCCAGCCCCTTTCGTGTAACGTGTAAGCGACGTAACCACACCGGCGTACCGTTATTTGGACCAAACAGTGTCAACTGATTCGTCTCTTTAACGCCGGGGAGGGGAATGTGGTACACGGAACGGTACCATTACAGCTCGGCGCCATTCCACGGAACACCAGTCGCCCCACGGCTCCGATCTCCACGCGCTCCTCTAAATATCTCCGACGAGCTTCTGTCAATCTATACTTCGAAGATATCCTCTCGCAGCTCGTTGCTCGGAGCCGAAGCGAGAGGAAAGATCGAGCGGCCTCGTAATCTTCGCTCGCGGAGCCATCCGGAGATCTCTAGTCCCGCAATCGCTGCCCCACCGAATGGAAACTCTTCTGCGCTGATTTCGACGCGGCAGTTCAAAGTTCGCAGCAGCCCCCTCGTCGCTTCGCGAAACAACGCCTCAAGTTTCCACGAGGGGGACGGGCTTAAAAAATCGTTTGCATCGTTGGAGAGAGTTGCGAGAGAGTCTCTGGCCCGAAGTGTGTCGAGGGACGGTTTGATACATGACTATTTATAGGAATGAAGATTCATTACGCGAGGTCCCGTTTCGCGGCGTATCGGCGGCTCGTTTCAGCGTTGTGCAACCTATCTAGCGTAATATTCCCTCGCGTCACGCCGCGCAAATGTGCGCGCCGCGAGACAGCCGCGTTGCTAATAAGAAAACTGCCCCCTGGCCCGCTTCTGTCCCGAACGTCTCGCTTTAAATCCCCCCCCCCGCGATTTGACGGGTTCGACGGGAAGCTTCGCCGTCCGGCGTAGGTCGACGCAATCCTTTCGTACATGAAACGAGAGACGCGAGGTTCGCCGGCGAGAGGTTCGCGGAAGAAAGGAGGGACGTGGGTGGTTCGCCGAGGCGTACGGTTACGGGTCCGCTCGGCTCGGCTCGGCTCGGCCCGCTCGCTTACGTAACAGTCCCGCGCCCCGTACACGTGCTCGCCACCACGTGGACACCGGTCACGTTCCGCTCGTAGAGATCTCTGAAAATGGAATTACTCTTACGTAGCCGGTGTAACCTCGTAACGACAGAACCTGGCTGGCCACGGAGGCCACGATGACTGGCACGTGAAGATCGCTTTTGGATCCGCTCCATTCACCACGGACGAGCGGCTCTTTTCTTTCTCTCGCTCGCTCCCCATTTTTTCAAACCGATCCGATACTATTCCCATCGACGTCTATTCTGTTCTCCCTTGACTCGTAAATCGTCACGTTCACCTATCCCGGGACTATTTCACTCGCTCGCCGCCGTCGGCGCACAAAAGGGGCCGGCTCGCGGGATCGCAAATAGTCGGCGATCGCTGCTTTTTCTGTGCCCCGACGTGGGGCGTCCATTTTTAGATGCTGGACGCTCGTCGAAGGGGTGATGTCGTAGTGGAAATATATCGAGAGAAAAAAGGAAGGGGGATCGGGCGAAATGCTGGGGCAGGATTGCGGCGTGCACGGGCACCGGCACGGGAATGATATATCATAGCGTAACCAACACGCTAATTATATGCCGGAGGCATTGCCATTATCTAACCATAACTACTCCCACCTAGATTCCAGACAATACGGCTGGACGGAGACCTTTAACAGAGTTATCTTGGCCAACGCAGCTGCTCGGGCCTCGGGAGCGTGTTGTAACCCGGTGGAACGAGCTAAATTGTCGTTAACGGTGAATTACAAGACGAGAAGTGTTCGGCCGTGTGCCTCGGATCTAGAATTAATTCGCTTGTCCCCGATGCATCCGCCGCCTGGATGCGAACCGAGACCGAGACGTGCGCGTGACATTTAATCCGCTAGTAAATTATCTGGCGATTGCCGTTCAGTTAGAAAACTCTGTCGCTCCTCCCGATTAACCATTCGAGGCGATAATCATCGTACGAATACGTATTACCAACCCCTCGAATATCTAACTCTGTTCCATTTCTCGTTAAAAGCAGCCCGTAAACACGCCTACGAGATCCGGTCTACCGAAACAGAGGCTAATCACGGTTCCTCGCGCATCGACGGATAGATAGAGGCGATAAGGGTCAAACGAATTCAGCAGCTGTCGCGATTTTCCTCGTCGTAAGATCGACGCAGTGTATAAAGAGGCTGGTGAAGCGTCGAGAGCCTATTATGTCACAACTCCTAGTTGCAGTGGCAAGGTAGAGGCAGGCCGTGAACCTAAGTGCAGCCAGCACGTTGCGCTAGTGCAGCCATTTCTGCTTTCTTTCTCTCCTCGCTGTATTATAATAGTCTCAAACTTAATCATCCATTCAAACTTACTCGCCTGGCGTTTTCTCCCTTCTCTGTATTCCTAAATCGAAGATACACTTCGTCCGAGAAGAATCTCACTGGATCGAGTCCCAATCGCCTTAACAGACCGCCGCGCAGTGCCAACGCAATCCGATGGATGCTCGATAACAGACTCCCCCGCGCGCCCACCTGTTACGCCAGCAGATAATCTTATCCAAATTCCAACGCGTCGTCGCCGAACGTCGTGATCCGCGAAAGGCGGATCAGATTCTCGCTTCAATCTCCTCGGGGTTACGTAATCGAGTTCCCTGTGCGGCTCTGGAGGCAACGATACATCGAGCAGATCGATCAAGCCATAGAAACCGAGGGAATTTAACCAGGAAACGAGAAAATCGCCTGATTCTGGCCACCCTCCGAGGGACCATGAATTCCTACACCCTCGAATCCAATTAAGAGCGGTCCTACCCTCTCGTTTCGGGCTGTGCCCGACTGGGGCGATAAATAATCGCGGTCGGCACCCTGCCTCCAGGATTAAACGCGAGCTTGCTCCAAGTCGAATCGCGCCTCCTCCGTCGGTGAAATTAAAAGACTGCGCTAATTTCGAGAATTCTATCCGTTTCGTATTATAATTAGAATAGATGTCCCATGCTCTTCGTCTGATCTTTAGTTTCTACCGCAGCTCTTCCGAGTCGCAGCTTCGGTACAGATTCTCACCCGATCCTAGCAGGAATTTTCGTGACCGAGGCTGGCTGGTGATGTTTGGAAATCGACTCCCACTCGCCGAAATCAGAAAATTGTTCACGGTTCGGGGGACACGCCGAATTACATGCAAAAGCGCACGTGCGCGCAATTAGCGCAGCGTTCGGCGCGTATGACTCAAGCGGCGCGGAAAGTTGAGCAAGAAGCCTCGCGTGTTTAGCTCCGAATGGACAACTTTATTGGGTTCGCGTAACGCGTTACAATTTTCTCTTTAAATACGCGTCAGTGTTCTTTATCTCGACGCTACTCCCAGCCACGCAGGTTTATACAAAGCTATGGCACATTTCGAAGACACGGGTTATGGTACATAAAATCGTTTCAACGCACAGTTGGTACATGGTAATGAAATTAAATAAAATAAGTAAGACGTTATAGAATAAATAGATTGTGAAAGGGTAAGAAGTAAGTGACTTAAGGTAGCTAGTTTGTGTAATAAATAGGTAAATAAGGAATGATGCCGGGGATTAATTAGATTCGATCCCATCAGCCTCTAGTTTTGCGACGAGGTTTGCCTCGCGAACAGCCACAACCCCCCTCGCTGCTGATCGATGAATCTGCGCAATTGTAATCGTACATGAACGGCGAACGCTCTGAAACAGTGTCAGTTTTGCAATCGATTAATTTCGAAACATCTGGGTGAACGTTTCGCAATGATATAGTCAAGTATATGCTCAGTTTCAGTCTTCTAAACTATCCTGATCAGTTTCTCTGGAAGGTTAATCCACATTTTGCAAGAATCCTCTATCTCGTTAAAATTGAATGACACGATGCTGCACCCTTTGTGTTTCGAGCGCATCGAGAGGTATGTAGCTTTAAAGAAGAACTCACTAGACGGTCGAGACGGCTTCTTCTTCGATCCTTTCGGGCCGCAAGACGGTCTGCTTGGTTTTGTCGTCTTGGACGATCGAGTATCCTTTCCCTTCAACGGGCGCGAAGTCTTTCCCTTCGACTTCCCTTTGCCCTTCCTTCTCTGGGGAGTACTGTCCCAGCCCCCGCAGTCGCAATCGGAGCAATCGCAGCTCTCCGAATAATCGGAGGAGTCCGACGAGTAGGAGGAACTACCAGTGCTGTCCGAGCAATCCGAGGAAGAGTCCGAGCTCTCTGTGCTGTCCGAACGGTTGCAACACGAAGAAATGGGCTTCCTGGCCGACTTCTTCGAAACACGTACCCTGCAACTATTTTTTCGGAATATTCTTTATACTTTAACCAATAAATAAACGACGACTCCGATTCTAACTTTAATATTTCTTGATACATCGAATAGAGACGCATAAGTGAAATGGAACTTTTTCAAATCGCCAACTGTCGTTCTCCTCTGTTTGTTGATGGAACCTTGGTAGACAGAAGGACGAGCGAGCGAGACTGCTAAACGGTCATAGCCGTTGCTTCTTGAAACTTTTATATAATCACTCGAGTCTGGCTTACCTCATTTCGTCGGCGTCCAGGCCCTGCAACCCTTTCTCTATCAATCTCGATCTTCTTTAGTCCTGATTCTCTATCAAAATATTTTCTCAAGTCTTCAAATATTACGCCTTTATCAAACACATTTACTTTCCTTTAAGAACAATACCGTCGTACAATTTCCCAAAAAATATGCAGCTTAGAATCCGAATGTATCGCGAACGATTCGGAAGATTCGATTAGAGAGGAATTCCACCGAAACCAGCACGATGTTTGCCCCCCAGGTTCACGAATTCGATTGTATCCCGTGACGAACACCATAGGTTTTTATGTACGCGGTAGTCACGCTCCTTTGTAACCGTACCTGCCGCTTGTGTACATTTAGAGAAGGCAACAATAGCGGTAGATTTGAAACGATTATCCCATTAACCTTACCTTTTACAGACGAATCAGGTCTGTTCTATTTCTACCTGAATAAATCCCGCGAATTCCAATTCTGCCCTGGAAACTTTCGATATTCCGCGGAATGGATAGGCACGCCGTGTAATAACTGAAAGCGGCTGTTTAATTGTTCGTGGCGACGCGAGTCGCGAACTGGTATCGCGCGCAATCGCGTTGCAAATCGTTATGCAATCCCGAACATTGACGCAATTCCGATCGGATCGCGCGGCGCATAACCGATCCCTGGGAAATCTTGAGTTACACGTTCTGCGTGTGTACCGATATAGCGGAGGGAATTGAAAGGGCGACCGCTGGTTACGTTGATCTCCGGCTTCCCCTCGTTTAGGATAGCATAGCGAGGCCCGGCCTTGCTCGCCCGCGAATTTCCGTTTCGCAACTCAGAAATCGCGAGGCCCTCTGACTCACCGAGTCCGAGCGTTTCTTCGGAGCTTTTCGAGATCTCCTCGATCGTCGGTCGACAGCAAACGAACGCCGAGCGAACAGGGCGCGAAGTTGGATAATCTCATCGCGAGTAGTAAAGGGACTCCCACCCTCTGCGTCGTCCGGGGGTGAGCTCGACCTTCTTCGAGGCGCGCGAACGAGGGCGTTGGAGGTTTATGGGACCCCGCGGAGAGGGTGCAAGGTGACTCAGCGATGGGGCTGACGTAAGGAAACAGGGGGCCGTAGGAGGAATAAAGGGGAGAGTGGCTTAACCGCGTATCCTTAAAACCCCCGACTATTCCCAGCTCTGCCCGTGTGTACGCTACGATTAGGGACCGTGCCCTGTGCCAAAGCAATTTGCTGGCAGACGGTATTCCTCCTGCTGTGGCAAATCCTGGCAATATCCCCTGTCCCACGCGTGTTAAATAAATAAAAGAAATCAAGCGAGATCAGACCGTTCCACTGGCTGGGGATGCCCGTCTGTTTGCACGCTTACCGGTCCACTGTCCATCAATTCAAAATGGATCTATCGCGTAGAATCTCAGCGCAGACACACCCACCGTGACTGTATTCCACTCTAAACGAAACCAGCTGAAGTCACTGATCAGTCGAAAGATTGGAGCGGAGAGGAGGAAGCGAACCACACCCCTCGCGGGCCCAGTTTTATTGAAATCTCCAAGGGCCACTTATCGGCGGATCGAAGGGGTGGCGGAGTCCCATTAACGAACGACGAGGGGCCAGGCTTATGCAACCGGGCGCGCAGCTTCGCGCCACCATTGCCCCGGAATGTCCATTATTAATGCTAGAACATCGCCCATTCATGCGACCAGATCTGTCCTGTCACCCGCAGAGCCGCGATATCGCTTTGTTTCACGTTTCGACGCGACGGGACTCGCCGTGACAGATCGAAGATCGATGCGACAATAGGCAGTGCATCGTATATTCCCATTGTCCCGTTAATCTGCCCGTGGTAATTCCATTGTGCCGGTTCGACGGCCGCGGGCTGCGTTGCCCAGGTTTCGGTAGCCCGTTTTAATTCAATGGGGAACGGGAGACATAGCAGAGGGGTGGAAGGGAGGTAGCCTCGCGCAGTGACCTTGTCAATGACTCCCCGATTTAAGTATCACTCGCCGGCCACGTCTTCGTTCTTTCCTCGTGATATTTTCGAGTTTCTATCGTCGCAGGGATAAATCCCCTGCTCCCTCCTCGGAAAGGTAAACTGATTCGACGGTGGAATGTCCCGCGCGCGCTCCACCAGAAGCCTTGTGTAATCCTAAATGAATAAGCGCGTAGGTGCAGCCTGGGGATTGCGCCAGCGGGACACGAAGAGGCCGTCGGACCTTTCGATCAACGACACGTGCAACTCGCTCCCGACAATAACCACCGGGGCCCGGCGTATTGGTGCCATAACCGGGGTGTCATAACCCTCGGCGAAGGTTGCGCAAGTCAACGCTCGATCGTGTCGATCCCCGTTCCCCGGGGCTCGTTTAGTTGGGACAAATTCACGGTTCGGTTCACAGAGGCACAGGCTCCGCGGATCGATACGCCGCGCGACCGTGTCGCGACGTAGCGAAACCGATGGCGAAACTACGGCCGACTGTTCTAACGAGCAGGGGCACAGAAACCGTGGGGAGGGAGGGGGAGAGGGGCGCGTTAGATCGGTGCCCCGCGAGTGATTAAGATTTTTGAAGCGGCCGGAAGCTTGTCTGGAATCGCGGGGGCAGTGTTTAAGGTCCGAGCTGACGGATCCGCCGCGGTGGAATTCTTCTTCGAGCGAGTCCCTCGAGATTCCACGGGGCATCAAAGGACTTTCTATGCGCTTACGTGGAACTCCGTAATAGGAAGATGACGTTTATGAGCCAGCTAACGCAACAAGAAGGCCCCACGGGCTATCTTTATCTCGACGGAGATGTTCGCATCCGGTCGCAGCTTCCAGCAGGCCCTTCGCTCCCTTCGTTCCTTCCTCCTCCTTGACGTCATCGCTTCTTTTCGACCCTTTTCCTACGGCTTTCGTCGGGCAGCTTTTTTTCTTCCCCACTCGCCGGCCTCTTGATACTCGGAATTCACCCGCGCGCAAGTGGTACGTTGCACTTGAAATTTCATTTTCCTGGAAGATTTCTAGTGGCGTGGTTTAACAGGGCGAGGGTCACGGTACACAGCAATGATTGTGCTCTAGCAATCTAGTTAGTTAATCACGTTCTCGTGGTGGTATTTTGAAAATGTTCGATTCATGGGAATTCCCATCTAGCTATCAAACGTACCAAGTTCGTCAGGGCTCGCAATTGAACGAACCGCTGTGCACGATCGGTAAAGCGTTCCCTCGGCTCGGGCCGAGTTCATTCTCGCTCCATCTGTCGACTAGGCCGCGACTTGCCTCGACCCAGGAAGCCAACCGCGATCAAAGACCTCGAGACCAAAGTACACCAGGCGTTAGGTAACAATGTTTGCACAATATTTATCGCCGAAGACAACATATCGCCACAAACTTGTTATTCGCAATCGTTACATAATCGCTAAGATATAACGCAGCAATCAAAGCACCTTTAAGCATACTATTCGCGTTCGTTTTTCCTTCGGCTTCTACGTGCATAAAATCTCATTCCCATTTCAAGGGGAAAAAATTCAGCTCTCCTTGATTCCCTTAAATTCCTCCAAGATTTGAAATCCAGGAGAGGGGGGGGCTAGGCCTACCTAACCCAGACCCTGAAGAAAGCAATTATGCGAGTCGCCAGGCGATTCTGCCCCTTAACTCGACGGTAGTTGACGTTTTATCGAGCGCGACACGCTTTGATTGCCCAAGTCGAAAGGAATCGGGCCATTCACTTTCGTTCCGCCGGGGTGGTTGTACCGCGGTGGTCGCTAAGTTATGAGAGGGTTGAAGAGGGTCGCGCAGCCGCGCTGACCGCTGTCCACCTGGCCAGATCGCGGATTATTCGCCACCTGCTCGCACCTGGACGAGCAACAAACGCGAAAAAGGTGCCGGGATCGAGGCTGAAGTCGCTGAACCGTCGCGAAAAACCGCTGGCAAAATAAGGGGATCACGAGTCGCGAACGGGGAGTCCAGTGAGTATACGCCCCGACGAGGGAGTTCCTCCTTTCGTCGAGTAGCAGTCCAAATAGAGAGGTCAATGAACGGAGGCAGATATTTTCCACGAGGAAAGGGAAAGAAAGGAGTTCGACGTTTTAGAGCTCTAAAGCTTTACGTCAGCTAGATCAGTCTTGCTTCTTCTTTGAATCTTCCCGAAAGTCTTTCTTACGTTACTCAAGGGGTTAATCATAGTTAGCCAAGGGGGTGAGTGCGGACTCTAAGTTTCTTTTGAAATAAACGTAATTCCTTCAAGAAACTTCGTGGAAGTTTACTCGCACAGGGAATAAAGTGTTCGTTATTACAGTCGACAAAGTTACAAGCTGCGCTTCCACTGTATATAAATAGAAACACTGCGCCGAGCAGGTGTTCGCGAGGGATTAGAAACTTCTTACATTCTTAACGAGGGACTGGCGGCGATCTTCGATGCAATCGGAAGTTTCGAATCGATAGTCTCCGACAACTTTCTGACGCTCTTAAATCCTGTTAAAAATTCATCGTTTCAATGTGCCGTGGTCCTACGTACACGTACAGAAGTATCTCAAATTGCATTAGCACCATGACACATGTTATTTATAGAGTACGATCTAGCACGATCCCTTCCAACGATTATCCCTCTGGCCCGCGTTACACCGATTAAGGCCCACCTTCAGTCAAACCCTCCTCTGTCCACTTCATCGTTCCCAACATCAATGAGACACCTTCGCCTCTCGACAAAAATGAAAATCGGAAGCTTTTAAAGACCCACTTCGTGACGCAGATCGCCAGGTCGCGTTTACGCAGGGTGGCACCCGAATCGATCCGAATATTACGACGTTGAGAGTCCAGTTGTACACGTAAGCTCGCGGTACCGTTTCCCTTGGAGAACAGCTCGAAGGCGGCAACAAGTCCGCTGCGGGCAGCCTCGGGCGTCCTTCGACGGGCCGTCTGATCCTGGCATTGGCACCGGTGCACCGGTTGCTAGAGAAGCATTCATTATTCAGACCCGACAATCAATGGGAGGTCTTATGGATCGGCGGAGACTCGAGCGTTAGGCAGTGTGGCGTGTTATAGTTTCGCGATGGCGACGCACTTGACCCGTAGCCTCTCGACCAGCTTACTCGATTAACACGGCTGTTGCTCAGGCATCGCGCGGGAACGGAAGGATGCTCGGGCGTATCCGGAACTCGTTCAAGTGTTCCTTGCCGACATGCGGGTCTTTCACGTTTCCAGGGATGGAGAAGGCCGGTTCCTCCACGGGGGACGACAGCAACACCGAGCTGGAGGACAGGGATCCGAACAGCCTGAACCAACACCTCCAGGTACCTCTGATTACCGTAAGGCCAAGCTTGTCCTCGTGTTTCTCTGTCTTTTCCACTGGTCTATCTCTGTTTCGATTCGAGAGCACCAAGATTCTTTAACACTGCGAATTTATAGAGGCACGTTGCACATGGTTTCTGTCGTCCTCCTTTCTTTTCCTTCGGTCTCTCGTTTGGCCGCGAGAATTCCTCTGTAACGAGTTGTTACGTCAGGTGATGTGGGATGACGTGATCGGGGAGCCGGAAGGAATACGCAGCCCCGAGTGCGCGTGGCGCCTGAGCGGCCACTGCTTCCGCTTGTCCAGGGGATGCTGCTACGTGTTCCTCTCCGTTCTCGTCGCCCCTTTGCTCGCCCTTTGCCTGGGCTTCACCTTCGCTTGCCTCGCGTTTCAGGTGAGTCGACAACCGTTTCTCTCCCTTCTCTCGCTGGGGTCTTATTCTCGCTTTCCACGCTTCCCGCCAGTCCCATCGGCATAACGCGAAGTGATCGAGAAATAATAGTACATTGGACTCGCACCGCTGCGCTTTGGGAAACGTTTACTCTCGCCCGATTCACCCGGCCGATCTCCTCCGAGAAACTTGCATTCCGCGTGTCACTCCATAGCGAGAGCTTAGGCGATAGTATCAGACCCCTCGAAGGCGTCGCACTCGGCTCCACCAGTTAGCACTGACGGAAGGTCGCCGAGTGTAAGCCGTGTCCAAACTTCCAGGAACTTTCTTGCGCTTCCTCCGAGGCTTAGGCTTGAAAAGCAGAACACCCTCAGGCCTTTGGGAACTTAGCGACAACGTTCTTGGAACGTTCTCTGCAAAGCTCTCCCGGAAGCGCGCGGCTTGGAATTAGGAAAGCCTGGATTATTATCGCCCGGCGCTAAAGCACTGGCCGGTCACGGCCAGGGGAATTAAGAGATCGATCTTTACAGCATATATGGTGCCTGGCGCCCTGTCTCCGGGTCTGGAAAATAACCTGCGCTGCTACGAGGAATTTCCTCACAGCCATGACGCAGGCGATCGTGCGGCCAGTCATGGATTCCCTTGGCTACCTGTTCCACAACATTCGCGTCTCTAGTCAGAAGCTACCAGATGGTCCTGCTCGCAAGGACGACGTTCTAGTGGTGTAACCTCCCGCCGGCAGATCGACCAGCCTTCGCGTTTCTGAATCATTCAAGTGCCTCTCGAATCGACGAGCCGAAAAATAATACGAAACACTCAACGACGAGCGCTGTCCCGTCGCACTTCCCTGTCTTCGATCGACACGAAGTTCCTCGTTTCTCCAACGCCATTTCCCATACCGCAGTTCTAATTATTACAGATAACCTGGGCAAACATAGTCAATTCTCGATCGTGAAGGAGAACTACGTCTATATCTATTGTTATAATGTTTTGTAAATAAAATGCTTGGGAGTGTGTTTCTTGGGGTTTCGGTATCCCTTCCGTTCGTCGGAATTTTCGGTACGAGAACCTCGAGTACAGTAGCTTTGAGAAGCTTTTAATAAACTATCCAAGTGGAGGTACAAAGTTAATTACAGTTTAAGAGTGCGTTGGCTGAGAACAGTGATGAATTCAAACCTCCCGCCCGGTACTCACTAGCGCGGACATATTTGTCGACCGATGCAAGGTTGCCAGTCAGATTTCACGAAGAGTCTGCGTATAGTGGATAAAAATTATTAGCATGAAATTCAGAATAAAAAAAGACTGACAGGGCTCGGTTCGTTTTATCATCGAACTCTAAGTGGGGCGAAGTTGATAAGGAGCTCCTCGTTGGGCCAACAAGTCAGTTCTCTGCTGGTTTTCGATCAATATGGCAGCCATCGTTCACAAGTTTCTTCTGCGATGCGGTCGATTCTGCCAAGGAACTCCATCCAGGCGTATCCTTTCGTCGAGACATGTAAAATCAGTTACCATATGAAAAGAAACTCGAGTATAAAATTTTCTTTCCCTGAAAATCTTTCATCTCCATTATTCTGCTGCGAGTCCTTTATTATTCTTAATCGGCGCTCCGAATCAGAGATCTCAGTTTCATCTTCGCTGGGAGGACAGTGTAAGTGTTGCTTTACGTTTCTCTACTGGTTTGCTGGCGTTTCTCGTGGAAACAGCCGTCTCGCAATAAGCTGCGATGTTGTGCAGTTGGTAGCTCTCGCTTCTGCCATCAGATGTCAGCAGTAGTTCATATTTTGGTCGAATGGGAGTCGATACACCCAATACAGCACTGATGAGCAACCTTTAGCCCGCATCAGGCTTTGGCAGTGGAAACCTGATATTCTGCCCGGGCCGCAATATTAAATACTTAAATATACTACTCAAAGAATTTTAATTTATCGGCTGAATTTCTTATTTCTGGCATAGATTTACAATGGAAATAATTGCGAGCCCCGTGTTGCTCATCACTGTTGTTCAGTACGAAATTTAAAAAAGAAAATTCAGATGGAACTATCTCCTCGGCATCTCTACCTAATCCTAGTGTTCCCCATTATTTGGACCTAATTAATTACCATTCCATCATAAATGAACACCCTCGAAGGGCAGATTTAGACAGTGATTGCAAACGCTAGCTACCTTCAATTGGGAGGACCCGTTCGACCTGGAGTCCCAACTGACCCAGGACGAGATCATGGTCAGGGATCAATTTCGCTCCTACTGCCAGGAGAAACTGTTGCCGCGAGTGACCGAGGCGAATCGTAAGGAGCTGTTCCACAAGGAAATCATGAGGGAGCTAGGCGAGCTAGGCATCCTGGGGTGCACGATGAAGGGCTACGGTGCTGCGGGGATTTCCTCGGTGGCTTATGGGCTCCTGGCCAAGGAGATCGAGTCTGTAGACAGTGGGTACAGGTCTGCCCTGTCCGTGCAATCCTCCCTCGCAATAGGTTCGATCAACTCCCACGGGGACGAATCGCAGAAGCAGCGATTCTTGCCCAAACTGGGTACGTTTTCGAAGAACGGGGACGATGGAATTGTTTGGTATACCGACACGATCCGAGGTACTGATTACTTACAGTCTCCGGCGAGACCGTCGGGTGCTTCGGGCTGACTGAACCCAATCATGGCAGCGACCCAGGGTCCATGGAGACCAGGGCTAGTTACGACTCGCAGAAAAAGGTCTACAGACTGAATGGGAGCAAAACATGGTCAGTCGAGATCGTTGCATTCTAAACGGCACATAACCCACTAAATGAGAATCCAGAGATCCTCCACAGACACTAGCACCACTAACAGCCACCGACAGTAGATTCAAACACTCGTCTCATCTTCCATTACGAAACGTCTAATTAGTTACACAGGCTCTCTGAATCAGGATCACGAACTCCCCGATCGCGGACGTATTGATCGTCTGGGCCAAGTGCGAGGACGGTCACATTCGAGGGTTCATCGTGGAGAGGGACGGCAACGAGAATCGACTGTCCACCCCGAAGATCGAGGGCAAGTTCTCGCTGAGGGCTTCCGTCACGGGCATGATCCTGATGGACAACGTGGAGGTGCCCTCGGAGAACCTCCTGCCGAACGTTCAGGGTCTGAGAGTGAGTCTCTGCGGAGGGCTTAGAGTAGGACAGCGGCGAAGTGTGTAAAGTGTAAATGGGCGACGTTGAAATAGGGCCCGTTCAGCGCTTTGAACAACGCTCGATACGGAATCGCGTGGGGCGCATTGGGCGCAGCGGAAACCTGTCTGAAGCTGGCCAGGTCGTACGTTCTGGAGAGGAAGCAGTTTAACAGGCCGCTGGCGGCGAATCAATTAGTGCAGAAGAAGCTGGCCGACATGGTGTGCGACATCGCGTTCGGTCTTCAGGCTTGCCTGAGGGTTGGCAGGTTGAAGGACCAGGGCAAGTAAGGGGGGCATTTTGCTTGCTTTTAGTGTTAGCGTTGGCTTCGGGTCGATCTTTGCAACGTCAGTTGCAACGCTCTTCCTTCCAAACATCTTCCTCTTGGTTCCTTTCGTTCCTCTTCTTCTTCCTCCTCCTCTTCTTGATCTCGTTTTTGAAAATTTCGTTATACTATCTTGCTTCCTTTGATTCCCTTGCTTTTCTGAATTATTACTTTCTCACAAAACTTGCCGTTCGTTAGAGAAACGCCAGAAATGATCTCCATGATAAAGAAGAATTCGGCCACGAAGGCTCTGGACATCGCCAGAACGGCCAGAGAAATGTTAGGTGGTAACGGGATATCGGACGAGTACCATGTCATCAGACATATGATGAATTTAGAGAGCGTCGTTACCTATGAAGGTACGTATATGCTCTTTCGCGAGCAAGATATCGCTGAGAAGTTTTATCCATCATCGTTCTCCACAGGTACAAACGACATTCATGCTCTGATACTTGGCAGAGTTATTACTGGCATACAGGCCTTCAGTTCCTAAGTGAGAGCAGCATATTTTCTACGGAGATATATATACTGTATATAATCAATTTATTTTGTACATGCTTTTGTATAAATTAAACACGTTTCGATTAAATACTTTTGCAGGGTTGAATGATATTGTCTGTGCAAATAAAAGTCACTCCCTTTTTCTAAACGATCGATTTATGCGATGTTAGAAAGATCCCAAAGAAGACCCCCCTTCTCTGATTCGTAATTATTTATTATCCAGCTTCCCGAATCGCTTTTCGTTCGTCCAAGGGCATTCGGTTAATTCCCGTAGCTGAGCACAAGGCTAAAAGAAGTGAGAAATGAAAGACAAAGCAGTCGAATAAATGACAAAACGGCCGTTCGCTCTTTCCTCGAGTTTATTTAACTTAACTGTGAATCTCCCATGGGTTAATGCTTTATTTGACTAGATTTCGGTCGTTACAACGAAGGCGTCTACCCCGATTGCTGACCATCCGTCGCTCTATAATCCATCCTAAGCTTAAAATTAAATTTCCCTCTAACGTGTCACCGTGTCGTACAGAAACCGTCGTGTTTACGAGTCGCCGGACCGAGTCTCAGCAACCAATGGTCAGGCGCGACGGAACGAATAGCTTGAAAGAAAGGCCACCGGCAATAAATTAATAAGCAACAGTCGCTGTCAGATCGAGTCGCACGGTACCGCGAAGCCTGCCCTACGCGACGAGACTTGTCTTGGGGCATGCCTCGAGACGAGGTCTCGTGTCTCGTGCTGGCAAGGTGAAGAGACTGAGAGAAAGAGACCTGTCTCGAGGCATGTCTCGAGGCAAGTCTCAACGTGTAGGGGCCGCTCAAGTGTCAGTGAACGATTCGAAAGGGGAGCGCGTTCGTACCATTGATTTACATGTGATCGTCGAAAGGAAGAGAAACGAAAGAAGAAAAGAACAAGATACGATCGCTGTGTCGGTGAAGAAGAATCAAAGAACAATCCAGATGCCACCAAGAATCGTGCCAGAAGTCTCTTTCTTTTCTCATTTTATCTCACTTTTTTTTTCTTTTTTCTTTTATTTCGACACCGTCGAATTGCACATTTTTGCTCTCTCATCTCGTACGCGCCGAAAAGGAGCACGGGAACACGCGAGATCCTCCAGAACAGCGCGCATTATTCATAGATTTAAACTTCAACAAGGGCGTGTCCACAACAACACAAGCGACTCCGATTTAATCATAAATAAATTAAGTTTAATTGCTAAGTAATAAAACGTTAATTACATATGTCAATCGATAATTAATTTAAGTACAACACACGTCTCGTGCAAAAGTGTAAAGAAGTTTTCTTTTTTTTTTTGTTCGTGCTACACTCAATTACCATCTTATTTTTTTTTTGTTGGTTTTACGACGTAAGTTACCATTTTTTTTTTTGGTTTGTTTGTTTGTGTGTGTTCTTCTTTTAATGGTTCTCGACTACAATAAGCTCTTGGTAAAACGTAGTAACATCGTAGTTTACAGTAGTTTACAATCGCCTCGCCTCCATCTCCATCTCGCCCAGAACTCTGTGTGTGTCTGTCTGTATGTGTCTCTATTACATAGTTACACGTCCGCCATGCTGGAATCGAATTTCCCACCTTAATTATCTAATTTCCAGCTCCCCCCCTCCCCCCCTCGACGACCGTTTTCCTCTATTCAGTTTCGATCAACGCAACGAAAGAGATTCGAAATCTCGACGACTCGAGGTGGTCGAGTCTCGACGCTCCACGGATCCTGGATCGCTTCCTCGATCGCTGCCGGTGGATCGACGAGCGGACGCTAACAAAGTGGTCACTTACAAGAAAAAAACTAGCCTCTCGTCGATCATCCTGGCTGGATCGATCTCTTATACCCCGATGGGGGAAAGTTCGACTCCATCATTTACAATTATCCCCTAACACTCTCACTTGCGCTCGATTCTCAACGTCTCCTCGCAAAATCAACGACACGCCGCTTCCACGCGTAAGTTTCAGGCTCTTCGAGCCTCTCCCCCCTCTCTCTCTCTCTCTCTCTCTCTCTCTCAATCAGTCTATGTACGTGTGTACCTGCGTGTTCCGTGTATGTGTGTCTGTGTCATTCGCTAATGAATACGTAAGTGTAAACAATAAATAATGTTTTTTTCTTCTCATCTTTTACTCGCGTTAATCTACGATCCTTTGGTATGTCCTCGCGGAGATCCGTCGATCCGCGTCATCGATCAGCGCGGTCGTCGAAAACGACACCGCCAGAACGAGAGATCGATATACGTTTCCACGTCTCTCGATATCCTCCCCCGTTTCTCGCTTTTGCCTTCCTACTCTCTCTCTCTCTTTTTTTTTCTCTCTTTTGTTTAGCCTGTTCTCGCGTACGCCCCGCGCTTCGTCTCCGCTTCGTTTCGCTTCCCGTTTACTAAAACGTCTCGCAAACCTAAGCTGTGCATCGATTCTCGCGGCGCGGCGCCTCGCGCGTTTAAAATTCTAAAAAGGAGCCTCGACGTCGCCTCTCCTGGCGTGAAAATCATCTCCCCGCTACTCCGTCTCTCTCTCTCTCTCTCTCTCGATCCTTTCCCCCTTTCCGCCGTTAGAGAAAGAGATCGTGCTCTCCCGTCGAAGATTCTCTAATCCCCTATACTTCGAACCTCCCTTCACTGGATGCCGACACGATGAACCCTCGTATTATAATAAATATAATAATGTATACTTGCTTTTGCACTTGTATTTTACATTATTTCATCTCTGATTAACTAATCGATACCTTATTGTCGTACGAACCGTTCACCCGTTCTCGCTTCGTTCTCTCTTCCCCTTCCCTCCCCCCCCCCCTCATTCTGGTTTCCTTTCTTTTGTCGCTTCCTGATCTTCAGTCGCTCGAATTAACAGATAACTAGTTAATCAACGACCGCCAAACGCGGCCACAGGTCCTCAGACTTATCTCCGGGATCCCGAAAGGTTTCTGATCTCTATTTCACTCGCTCGCCACTGGCTCGAGCGGATTGGAAATGGGGCCTCGCGACGGTTCCTGCAATTCAATCGCCGGTAATTTTATTGCAAGCCCATATTATAGTTAATCTTCTCAAAATTAGCGCGCCTTGGTCTTTGTCCCTGTTACAGATTCGGTATATGCTAGCTGTTGCGCACGATGAAGGTTCGATAAAACTGAATTACTCGTCGTCGACGTCGCCCCCTCTCTCATCCACTAGATATGTGTTTAAAAACAATTCAACGGATTCGGTGATCCAACGAAGTAGCAATTTTATAATCGAGTACTCAGAATGATCCGCGAAAGTGGCCGCGAAACAATGTTTTGAACCATTTTGGGAAAAATCTCAAGCTTCAACCACGGAATTCTATTGCACGACACAGGAGCGACATTGGAACTACTCTAATTGTAAAAGCGAGCCTTAGCCTACGAAGCGAGTAGCCAAGTCGAGCACAGAAACCAGTCCTCCCTTAAGCCATCCACGATCTTTACGCGTGCTATACGATAATATAATATATTCATGTAATATATTATTCAACATTCGTCCAACGTCCACCCCAAAACTCCCGCCACTCCCTCCAAGGACTAACTTTTACAGCTACGGCTGCTCCTCCCCGTCCACCTCCCGCCACGTTTCTTTCGTTTCTATCGATTTAAAACTCGCGCGCGCGACTTGCATCGTTGCAATATAAAAAAACGCGTATACACACACGGACCCGAAATAGATTCTCTTAATTTCTACGCTTTTATTCCCTCCTTTATCGTTATTATTATTTCTGCTTCTTTAATATATATTATTTATATATTTATATTTATATATGTTCATTCACCGTCGTCTCGATGTACCCCCCTCCCCCCCCCCTCCCCCGTGAAATCCCAACCCACGCGTCGTCGCGGAGCAACCCCTTCCATCGGATTCACGGCCACCGTTTCTTTTTCTTTTTATCGCTTCAACCCCCGTAGATCGTCGTTTCGAGACGAGGCACCGTGCACCGCAAATATACATAAATAGATCATCGAATACTCTCTTCTCTGTTCATCCGTTGCGGTCCTCTCGTAGCCGGTGTCTACTAATTAACGTGTGTTCGCGTATCGTCGATCGATCGGCACCGGGATCGATCGACAATCGCAACCCCATCGATCGCTGGGGTTATCGCTATGTACTAAATTATATCCCCACCCACCCGAATCCCGACTTCCCACCCTCCCCCTAACTACCCCAGGGCTGCCTGAAAAGGGCAATTATATTTATATATTTATATATATAATATATCATTCATTTATATTTATATTTATATTCATATTTATATTTATATATATATATATATATATAGTATATATATAATTATATACTATGTTCTTGCATGACGCTTAGCGGGTTCTGTTTCGCGTGTACCTAGCGTGCGTGTGTCCTTCGATACCCCTCTTTCCTCCCTGTGATAATCCACCAGCAACCCTGCCCCTCCCCACCCCCTATAATGAATCCCGTTTTAAACACCATACAACTCGAACGCGACGTTTTTGCTTTTTTATTTATACCCCCCCCCCCCCGCCCCTTAACGATGCGCCATCCCTTCGTCTCCGTTCAACGTTTCTCGAATAATTGCTCTAGTTAAACTTTCCTTTCACCCCTCCACAACCCCGTTTCATCCCTCTCCTTCATCAACAAAGAACGTGTAGACGGTATATTTATATAATAATCAATCAATCTCTCTCTCTCTCTCTGTCTCCATCTACCTCTCTCTCTCTCTCTCTCTCTCTCTCTCCCGCTCTCCAGTTACAATAATAAAAATCGCAACAATGTCGATAATCATAATAGGAATGGCAATATAAATAATCGTATCAAGGAGAAGAATAATAGTGACAAAGGTGATCGATGGCAAATGGCGATGATCCACGCTGATCGTAGTAATAATAAGTAGAATCGTCCGCGAGCGCGAGCGCAATTAATAGTGTATTTACAAGTTTATCGTACAGATAGAGTTCCCCCAACGCGTCTACCCTCTAACTTCCTCGAGATTCCCGCTCCCTCTCGTCCGTCTCTTTCGATTCCTCATCGTTCCTCCACTGACTCCCGTTCTTTCCAAATTTCTACACGCCAATTCTCCCTTTCTAACGATGCGACGACTGCTGCGGGTCCCTTGCGACTACCCTCTGCACGATTCTCGGTTACATAATTGGAATAGAATATCTTTTGCTCTCTCTCTCTCTCTCGCTCTCTCTCTCTCTCTCTCTCTCTCTCTCTCTCTCTCTCTCTCTCTCTCTCTGTCTGTCTGTCCAGAAATATCGAACTCGCCTTCTTCGGATCATCTGAAACGAAAGCAGACGAAGTCGACGCATCGTTAACGCGAACATCCTCTCTCTCCCCCCTCGGTTCCATCCCGATACAACCACCCTCCGGTACAACGTCCTCGCGCAGGTGATCGCGTCCGACAGCGAGGGGAAACCACGCCGGGCGAGGAAACCCGCGTGAAAACTCCACGCTTCGCGCCGTCACCTCTTTCGGATTCGTTTTTTCATCCCCCTCTCCCCTCCCCCCCCCCCAACAACCCTCGTACTTCGGCACACGCCATCGACAGCACTTACACCCAACCCCCGTTAAACGTCAACGTTCCTGTTCGCGTATCACCATTGTAACACCCCGTCGGAACAGCGACGCTCCTTCTTACGTTTAATCGTAATCGTTATTACAATAATATATGTTTACTTTGTACTATATATGATCTTATAATCGACGGCCGCGCCGGGCCGTGTCCGTTTCCACTGTCCTATGCCTTTGGTACGATGAGTAAGTTCAGCCATTCCCTTCCGCACGGGCGCGGTGACGTCCGGCACCCTCCCGCTCCGCCCTCGCCTCGTTGCGCGCCAGTTCGGTGCTGCCGATCGGTAAACGGAACGTCGAGCGCGAAAAATCGAACGAACGCAGGATTCGAGTGCCCGCGGGCCGGAGAAGCTTGAAAATTATCCGCCGTTCGGACGTTCTAACGTAACGGTACAATATACATAGACTAGCACAGAGGATTCTTGCTCAAACGATCCTTCCAGCGGGCCAACCTGCGAACGCGCATTCGCCCTCCACCCCCGGTATCGCACTTTCGTAGCCGAATGAAACATCGATGGCCAAAGGGACGGAGGCCCTTCGGTATTCAAGCTTCGGGCTGAAAGTAGCCGAGCAGGTTTCGGAAACTTCTACGATCTATTGCCAATATTCCGACGCGCAGGGCGGGCATGCCGATGATTTTCGGAGGGGTTTCTCTCCACGTTTCTCGCATTGAAATCGATGAGAGGGAGGACGCAACGTCGCTCGCGGTGTATCCCGAGGGGGGGGGGGGGGGTCGTCGTCGTCGCGCGTCCGCTTAAAAATAATCCTCATCGAACGCAAAAACGAAGTCTCCAAACGAGGAACGGCTCGCGTTGCAGGCAGGAAACGCGAAAAGAAGCTTCCTCCGCCATTGGAAATCGGTGCTTTTCCGTGCAGTCTCTTCGATCGCCGCTCTTCCACGCAATCGAAAGTCCCTTCACGCGCGCGCGTGTGTGTATGTATGTGTCTCTCTCCTCTTTGTTTCTCTCTCTCTCTCTCTCTCTCTCTCACACAGGCTCTCTCTCTCTCTCTCTCTCTCTCTCTCTCGCTATTTCTGTTTCTCTCTTTCTCTTTAATATGTACAATAGCACAGCACAATTGCGGTACGGTATCGAGTGCGGTTCGCAAAGTCTCTCTTTCTCTCTGTTTCTCTCACACTCTCCCTCCCATGCATTCAATCAGCTCTCCCCCTCGCATCCCGGTGAACACTGAAAACCACTAATTCTCGCGAACGATCACCCCTCCGCACCTCCCGTGTCCCGTCTCCTCCTCTTCTCCGTCGATTCGCACAAAACAGCGTCCACTCTGATATACAATGTTCATTACATACATAGAATATATATATCACTTGGCACGTGCACCCCCGACACGATGCCACTTTTGTTTGTATCTTTATTCTTCTCTTTGTGGTCTCTGTGTTAGCGTGTGAATGTTTGCCTTTCCCTCTCTCTTCCTCGGCGTGTGTGTGTGTGTGTGTGGGTGTGTGTGTGTGTGCGTGTGTCTGTCTTTTTAAGAAACGAAGCTGTTCTTGTTCGCGTCCTTGTTCAGTTTTTTTTTACGGGTTTTCTCCGTTGTTGTTCCTTTTAGCGACCAACGAGGACACGACGAGTCCTGAACACCCCCTTCGACCACCCACCTCCTGGACTGAGCTTTCTCACCCCCTTTGCCACCTCCCACCTTCACCCCCTCGATGTTCGATTGATTCTTTTCGGCACTTTGGTTGATGATCGAGGCGCTGCCACTTTGCGCATTTAGTTGACCGTGATTTAGAAGGAATCTCGTGATCGTTATGTTTGAGAAATTCTTTGGTATTGCTCGCAAGGTCGGGTGTACTAATTTCCGATCGAAATCGAGGATATTTTGGTATAAATATTTTAGTTCAAAGTGGCGACGTTGATCACTGACAACGGCAGTCTCCCTGGACCGTTGGAGAGGTGTATTTATTAAATGAAACGTCGGGGCGCGTTAACAAAATTCTCACAGCTTTGGAACCCTTTGCGATTACACGGCAACTAGCCTCTACTTCGCAACTCCTTCTCTCCTACGTTAAATTAAGTAAAACATGGCACAGGATATCATCCGCATGGCACTGAACCCTCTATGCTTCAAAGTACTCGTTAGAATAATAAAAAATAAAGAATACGCTCGCGCGTTAAATGTCAAGCATCTTCCGGTAAACTACCCCGGGCTGCTCGCCAAAGGTAAACGCAAATCGCAAAGGGTGAATCTGTTTAATCCCCCATGAAAATAACCCTCTCTGTCTCTCGATCACGAAAGATAAGAATCTCGTAGGTTTGAATGGAAATATAATCCTTTCGACGCCCCGGGAAGACTGCGAGCCTCGAACGTGTATCTTCTAGGAAACTTACAGCGCGTCTTCGAATAATTTTGACTAGATAAAAAAGGCGGTCCTCGAGGAGCCACCAATGACACGCGTAGACTAGAAATGTGTTCTAAATCGAGGGGGAGCGAAGGCGGCCTCTCCGCGGGGAAAGGTAGCTTACTCTAATATGGCAAATTATGGCACCAAGTTCCTCGGAGCAGTTCGACGTTCACTTCGAACGGTGCTTTGGAAGTCGAGCTTTTCTTCGACCTAGCAACCCTTCGAGGATCGCTCGAACTCCGCGGCGGGGCGGGAGTGAGAATTCTCGCGACCGGAAGTCGATGGCCAGCACGATTTCAATCGACGCCACTCAACGATACACCGACCCCGACTTCTGGAACGTGGCGTTCGAATCGTCATCTTACGCCCGGCTATTTTTCAAACGAATTCTAATGCCGTCGCGGTCGTGGTAAGTTTCCGCGCGAGAAAGAAGACGATTGTGAAATATTACCGAGGGCCAAGCCCCGCTCTCGTTTAAGCCGAGCATTTGCTGTCTACTTTCATAGAGTTATTGCTATACCCGCGAGTTCTATTCCCCACCACAGCGGCGACGGCACACTAGCCTGAAATTCTCTGTTAAACTGCACTTAAGAATGTTGGAAACAGCGATAAGCGTGTTGTTTCGCAGGTCACAGGGAGGCCCGATTGCAATATTCACGAGCAGAGCTGCCACGCGTGGCGAGTGGCTGTCATTAAAAAATGATCACAGTGGCCGTGGCTATAAGATAATCACGACATCCTGCGATACGTTAAACGATACTCCCGGACTTGAAGCATAGTTCCATCCCCGTTGGAATTCCCTTCGGAAATTAGATCGCGAGAAACAAAAGGAAACGTCCCGGTCTGTCTGAGAAGCCTTATCGGTAGATAACATCGACGCCATTCAAATCGGTATAGAATTTAATTTCTAAAAATCTGAGAAACATCCATGCTGAAACTTCGACCACCATGTATAATCCAGTTTAACGCGAGCAGCCCTGTTTGTCGACACACCGCCTCCGGGCCCTTGCTACCTGACCGAAACAAGGCCTCTACGAGCGAACGTAAACATTTGCCAGCGGTGGCAAAAACTATCGTTCCAGGTCGGCTGGCGGTTGAACGCTAGCAGTCGTGATCGGGCAATCGCGAGCGTTGCGTCGAGAGTTTACGCGCGGCCCTTACGAGAAGGGCAGATCTTCCTCGGGCGACTCGTCGTGGTACTCCTCGTGGTCGGACGTGTGTCACAAAACGTCGCTTGGCTGCCGTTGCCCGATACCTATTGTGGGTGATAGCTGTCCCTCCTCGACGGCCACCGTCTTCGGGTCCTCGTCCTTCCACTTGTCCATGGAGCGGCGTCGAGCGTTCATGAAGAAGTTGCCGACCGTCGTCGGCTCCAGGCCCAGCTGCCTGGCGATTGTCACCTGCATCTCCTTCGACGGCCTCTTGGTCTCCTGCAACACACCAATCGGTCAGCGAACCTTCGTATCTATTAATATTTATTAGAGTACCGTGCTACTTGGGCCGTTCTACTTGGAGAAATTATTAATAATCCTTACTATGAAAATATGCGTTACCTTAGTCGTAAGTGGAGCGATGTTAAGTGAACGGTGGATAGATTATAAGTGCAACGGTCAGACAGAGTTTCCTACGCTGGAGAGAATTGCTTAGGGGGTGGACGTTCGGTTTTCGGCTACTCGAGTAGCGTTTCTAAGCAGACTCGTGATCGTTTCTTTGATAATCGAAGCAAGGCAAAGGGGTTGGAGATTCACCGAAATAACTCGGAGGTCATCGAAAGCTTGCGATTATTCTAAGCCCTGTATCTTTCGACGAATGATCTGGTCTATAGCCGACTCTCGCCCTTGTCCGAGCACCCGAGTGAAAAGCGCTTCGCCGACGAATTAGAAAATTTACGATTCACTTTTTCTTAGATAAGCTCGGGGAAGTTCGTGCGATAGAGGCCCGTGCCCTTAGGGAATCCAGATCTTCTTCGAGATTCGTTCTTCCCTATACGGAAACGGTGGAACGGAAAAATCGCCGTCGGTGCTATATACGGTAAACATTTCTCTACATGTGGCGAACGAGCTGGCACGCTTCCTTCTCACGCTACCCGACGTTTCTTACTCGACGTCGGTCGATCAATAAACGGACGGCGTAGAGCCGTATCGATCGGTCGAAGCAACAATTATTACAAACCGATACTTCGATTACGCGTGCAGCTGAACGGGATAATTAACGCGTGCCACGTGTGAAACGCGAACGTTTAGGCTTTTCGAAGCAATCGCGCTGGAACGAACGATTCGCACGCGCATCGCCTAGTCCCGTGAATTTCCCTTTCCCTTGGCGTTCGGACCCTTCATTCCTGTTTCAAGACCGGGAAAATTATAGTTCCGAGGAAGAGATTTAGAAGAACTGGAAAGAATCAGGAACTTGGGACATGTAAGGTAATTTCGAAAAATAGACAGTGGATAAATGTTTGAAAATTAGAGAATATTCTAAGACAGATTTAATTGAGAGAAATCACGATAGAGGGTTGAAGAGAGTTTAAGAAAATTTCATTAGGAAGCCAGTTTCACTTAATTCACTTGGAGGATGCGCCGAGGTGACGTTCAAGGAGCCGCAACCGTATTGATATCCTGTCTAGGTGTAATTCACCGCGTGTAACGCAACGAAACGAAGGTAGCCTCCTCTGTCTACGGGATACCGATTTCTATATACCTACAGAGAGGCGTATCAATTGTTGGAAATACAGGACACTATCGGCACAAGGATCGTGATTATTCCTTGACAGCCACTGTGCACCGTGCCTGAAGGCGCAGGGAGGGAAAGGAGGGGGCTTGCATACGTGTCACGGCTTGAAAGATGCACGTACAACTTCAAAAACGAGGAGGCTACACCTGCTATTCGAGTATCGTAGCTTTTAGATATCCTATTCCTCCTGCCACGAAACTTTTCAGCGGGGAAACATTCGGATAGAAAGGCTTAGAAAAGTTGCGAGTGCTTTGGGATGCCGCGAGAATTCGTTTAATTAAGGAACTCCCATAAATATAGCCACCGAAGCAAGCTGAGAGAACTGGCGCAATTAAAACGCATAATAGATTCGAGAAAACTCGTGATTCCGGCGAATCCCGGTAAATTCCAGGAAATTCCAGTGACTAGAGACACTCGCAGCCAGCCGCCATCAATGAAATCGATCGATCCCGCGGATTTCATTCAGATCCACTCGTTTGTTCGCGATCCCGGCTGATATTTCGACCAGCAACAGCGAGCCAGGTGAAATTAATTGCAATGACGTCGCAGTGATGAAACGATCGCTTTAACGTCTCTTACGAGCATCCTGTTTTCGCGCGGGTGTCGCTTCAAGTATTTAGCGAATTACGCTGCCAGCTAACGCCGCGGCACTTCGAGTAATTAAATCTCTCGTAATAGCGCGGTTCTACTTGCTTAATTTAATTTCTTTCGTTCGCTGGCTTCGTACCTTGACGATCGATCTCTCCCCCACTTTCAACGTATTTCTTTGGCGATTACTTAGTCCGAGTGGACAATCGAGATGACGTCTTCCCTATTTGCATTTTCACAAGTCGAGGAATTGATGTTTGCGATAGTATGCTAGTTGTGGCGCCCTTTCGATTGTCGCTGCTGGGTTTTGGGAAAGGCGAAAGAGTCGGGGCAAGTTTGAGGCCCGAGTAATCGAGCGGGAAACAGAAGCGGAACGCGAGAAAGATCGAGCGGTGGCGTTAACTGGGCTAAGGTCAATTCGCGAACTATTTGGCATACTTCCAAAGAACCGGCGAATACGCTGCGACTCCATTTTCCCTTTTCCTCGGGATCGTCCATGTTATTTCCATATTTATCCCGCAATCGAGTCGACAGAGTCGATCCGATCTCACCCCGACTGTGCTGCATTCCAATTGCCTCGATAAATCTGACTCTCCTTACGCCCCGCGGAGGCTAATCGATACGAAGTTGAAAGAAAAATATAGAACGGGACAAACTCTCGCGCTGTTCTCTAGAAGTGGACAGGGAGAAGCTCTTTGGAACGTAGCTGACAAACGTCTAACTCACTTCTAAGTGAAACTTAATTGAGGCCCGATAAAGAGACTGAAAGTTAATAATTTAATCTAAAGTCACGCAATATAATTGCACGTGAACTTAATCTAGATATAGTCTATACATAATCGTGATTAAAGCTACATCTACTTGGGACCTAACATAGAACTCGTAGTCCTAATTCAGCTCATCCTAGACTCAAGCTAGGTTTGCTCTTTGAATAAATTTCTTCTAAATTTAAAGTTCATTTAACGGAACATCAGCTTCCTACTTGAAGGATCTGTAGTCTTCGAGAAAATGTAAGTACAACATAACACAAAGTTGAACGGCAATAATTGAGGACCTTGTAGGAAGAGGGCTGCAGCTCCATCTTTACCAACTTCGAATAAATTAGAAAAATCTGTTTATAAAATTATTGTTTTGTCTTAACGTTAAAAAGGGGAACACTAATTGAAAATATATATATTTGCGAACACTAAGTAGTAGTTATTAAGTTAATAAGTTTTTATTTCTATTTTTGGCGAATTTTTCAAATCTGGAGCTGTCCCAAACAAAAATGTTGCAGAAAATAGTAATGGGTGCAGGTTCAAATTTTGCAAGAAACCGCTCATTTGTTATCGGATTTGCATCAACCGCGCACCAAACGATGTAGATTTTTTTTGTTACCTACATATATTATACGCGTTAACTCAAAAACCGTCAAAAATAGAGTTGCACCTCGCTTAATGCAAGTCCTCAATTAGCGTTATGTCGTTGCTAAAAGCGTGTTCCAAGGATTGCAAGAATTTTACGCGAAGAGTCGAATGGCCGCGGTATCGATGGCCCACCGAGAAGGTATCGAGTGTACAGCCGCGACCGTAAATTCCACTCTGTCATTCCCGTGTTCTTTCGTTGTCTTTTAATGCCTCCTTTAATGACTAGCTCGTCGCAGTAGCCGTAGGCTCGGTTTGCTAACTATTTGGCATAGCTCCCAATGACATTACCCAGCGTATTCTACCGCCATTTCCAACCTTAGCTCTTAACGTTCGATCCTTCAAGAAGGCCAGAATTCTTCTCCCCACTGCACTTTCGATCGTTGATAAAAATTCAGGGAATCGACAATTTGGAGTGGAACGATGGAATGCCAGCAAAACCGAATCACTGTCCCAAGCTGAAGTTAACCTTTAAGAGCAACGAAGAATCTTGAATCCTCTAGGGAAGAGACGACGAGACAGGTGGCGTGTCGTAACCCTGATTTTTCGCGTGCACGTGGAGAAAAACGGCGCGTAGATGCCCCAGGGGGTGAGTTCACCCTTCCGCGTCCACCGCCACCGTTCCCTATCGATCCGTCTTGAATAATTTCGCGGCCGATTCCTTCGTCCCCGCTCTCCCCGCACTTCGATTGCGACTACGATCGCGACCACTTTCAAGAATGGCCATCGATATTGTCCGTTTCCTCATTAGCGTTCCCGTCGCGACGGGAGAAAAATCCACGCCCTTCAGCCGTCGCGCCGCACAATACGCGCCTTCCACTTTTAACGATGCCTATTGCTTTCGACGGCCGTCAGAAACCGACGGAATCCCGTCGGTTGATTCTCCGAATGTTTTACTCGCGACAGGGTAGAACGGACTCCCCTTTCTCTCCCGCAAGGTTGATTAAGAATCAGACGTTGGGAAAATTATGTTCCATGCAGAGTGGGGGGGGGGGGGGGGGGTAAAAGAAGGGGACGTTTCGACTCGATTGTCGCTACTTCCTCCACCCTCTCCGGGACAATCGCGAGACCGAAGGTGGAAGAGTGGCGCTATCGATCAAAACGCGAGTTAAGTTATACAAGACTTACTTTAAAAATAGCCTGTAGAGTACGGCGCTGAAGGTCTGTGAAAACCAGGCGCGGTTTCTTGGGGGCGGGCTGTTGGTGTTCTGCCTGGCTCGCCATCTCGTCTTTCCTCTTGCATGCTAAAATTCAAACCATCCTTTAGTGGATCGCCCTCGAACAACCGACGTTAAAAAGAATCGTCGGGGAATTCGCCGCAGAACTGGGAAACACTCGACGGGAAATGAGTGGAGGGTGTATAGGAAGTAAGAGATTTGTAATTGCGAAACGACCACTTCGGTCACTTTGACGGGGCTGTTTTTCAAGAATCTTTCGAAGAATCCGGCTGTATCCGTTGCTGCTCGAATCGCGACAAGAAACTACGAGCTCTCCATTCCGAGCACAATGTACCAAACGTCGAGCACTAAGAAATTGTTTTGGTTGCCGGTTTCGGCCAGGGACGGATTAAAAGTTCGGATTCTCGCGAAGACCTAGCCGCGGGAGGCGTTTCGCTGTCGCGAAACGAACGGGACTAATTGGTAATTAGCCGATGAATAGCGTCTCGACGGAAATGGAAAGAAGGCGAGCTCAAACGCGGCGTCTTCTACTCGAAACGGACTCGCGAGTAGCCATTAAACGCGAAGTGTTTTTTTTTTTTTTTTTCGAAACGTGGAAACGCGAGGAAAAGGGGATCGGAAGGGAGATTCTTGCTACCAATTACGTGGTAGAAGGGGAAGCCGGGAAAGGGGGCGGACGGGTCGTTTTTCGATGTAATTTAATCGTACTTACTTGCGCGTTGTGGAATCTGTGCAGCTGAAAGCAGAAAAAAGAAACGAATGTGAATGAAAGATGCAGTTATTCGGTCGGACGGGCCACCGTCTCGGGGCTCGTCTTCTTCAGTTTCTATGAATTTCCTTTTCTTGTCTGTTATCGTGCGTGCCACTTTTTTGTTTTGCGAAACAATGCCACTCCCCCTCGTACGTTCATCGAGCAAAACAAAAAAGGTGATGCCTCGATATACAGATGCATATATTCAAGAAAACGTTGCCGAATGACAATGTAATATATATATATATATATGTAAGTAACATGTATACAAGTCACTGGATATAAAAAAGGGGGGCGGGTTCATGTTGCATACCACGAATATCTCAAACTTATAATTAATGCTACAGCTGATAAACATGTCACTAAAGGGTACCAACAGGGCAAGGGGCGTTAGGGGGACGGACGTGTGACGATGCAAGAGTGTCGGTAGATGCAATTTCCTTGGAGAAAGCGAGTGGTATTCGGTGTGTTTTTTTCGTTTCGTGTTCTCGAGTGAGTGGGTGTGGATGCCTTGTTTCGAATCTGAGTGGTATTTATGTCTGGTCGAGTGTACGTTTACCCCGTCATTCTTTCCCCCTCATTGGAACGTATCCAACGCGGACGCGATAGCTAATTTCCCCAACCCCCGTCGCGAGCCGGAAAATTCACCACCGGCCACGGATTTCGATCGAGCCTCGGACGCCCGAGCTTAGAAGCTACCGATGCTCCCCAGCTTTTCCATATTCTAATTCAGAAATTCAGATTTCTTGATTGGGAAGCTGCCAATCGTGCAATTTCCTAATAGGAAGTAGTTTAATTAGATAGCCCCTCCGCTTTCGAATATCGTAATTAGGCGATTCTTGATCTTCCGTTTCCCTGGCCCGGGCTGCTCCTCGGCTTTCAATTTTCGTAATTAGGAATCACTCGAGCCCTCCGGTCCTCCCAATTAGGAATTACAGTAACGCGCCGCGACGGAACCGGGCATTCTCCCGTCGGTTAAGTTTTCAGCGAATCGCGCCGCGCCGATTTTTATCGCCGCGCCCGGAGATAGACTGCTCTTTGAAATAATAACGATCCCGCGCATTGAATTCGATTCGATCGCGATATTAGCTGGGAATTGGAACGTAATCACTGCCCGGGCCCTTTGTGCCGCCCGCTGTAACGTTACGGCGCATAATTACGGCGAAGAGGAGCAGAAAAAGAAAGGGAAGAAATAACATTTACGCGCGTGCATAGCTCTCGAGCGGGCTGGAATTCCCACCGGCCCCGATCGATATTAGATTAAATAACTCGTCAATTTTCCCCTTTGTCCGGCGTCGATCGGTCCCTCAAAACTTGGAAATCGTTTAAATTCCTGGACGATGCGTTGCCCATTCGGCGGAGCGAATGGACCAGCTCGCGCGACGGAAACACTCCCGCTTACCGCTGGCGGATCGGCGAAATCGATTATGGACGGCGAGGCACTCGAAACGATGCCTCCCCGCGCTTAGAAATACTCGGACAGAAATTAGAAGAATTCGAAGCTTCACGATCATCCTGACACAGCCTCGAAAACACACGAATTTCCCAATTCTCGGATCTGCCGATGGCACCCTCCATCGGACCAAGGAAACGTTTAAACCATCGACCGCGCTCGATCCTCTCCCGGGGAAACGTCGAAGCTGGTATGTCGATCGTTGGACATCCGAATATTTCAATCGCGTCGAATCGCGTTAGGAATCTCCATTAAGCTGTCACGAGGAGCGGCCAGGCCCCTGGAATGATCTTAAAATCCACGTCCCTAATGAAAGAAGCTGGCCCGTAAAATAGTTACCAATTAAAATTTCTATCGGGGGGGCTCGCGATTACGTGGCGATGGCGGCGACGGTCCACGAAAATGGAATGCCATCGCGCAGTCGGAGGGGCGGCAAACGGACGAAGACACACTGTCGGGTGGGTTGGGGGAGGGGGCGAGGGTGGCGGTTGAAAAGGCAATCGCGTGCCATTAGCAAGCGGCCGATAACGAATGAAAGGAAGCTCGCGAAAAAAATGGCACCCGGGAACAGGGACACGGGGATACCGGCGCAGGGGGTTGCCTTTGGGGGTGGACAGGCCGGCAGAGACGGAAAATTGACGCGTTCATTATTACCCCGGGGACTTTGCAGGGGGGGAAGCTCGATCGTGGCGACCATCGACTTGCGGGCGAGCTCGAAGCGCCCTCCGCTTCCTCCTTTCCCCCCTATTCCTCGATCGGACGGATCTGCCGCGACTAAAACATCTAAACGATGCCCTCATACTCCTCCCTATCTGCTAATTGAACGATCGATTCTACCTGCGAACGAACAGACTCGACGACCCTGCGCTCGCAGTGTCTACAAGTGAAGAAGAAGAAGAAGAAGAAGAAGAAGAAGCTGAAGTACGCTCGACCACCTGAAATTTACATTCCTCTCGTTAACCCCTCGACCCCTTAATCGAGAAAGAGATAACAGCTGAATCCATACAATTGAAGATAACTCGGTACTCGCAGGAACTTTCCAACTCCCAGCAGAAGATACACACCTGCTTTCACACACCATTTCTCCATCCTCCGAGTAATAAAAATCTATTCTTGCCCCGTGTCAGACCGGAGGACACACCGATGACAAGTTGTCTCCGCGCGAGCTGCAGAGAAGGGGTGGGCCAAAATTGACTTTAAAATTGTCAAGCGGAAAGACGGTACGGGTTGTCAGGCGTGTATCCATCGGCGAGCAGAACTCGAAATGGATGCAAGCAAGAACCGGATGTCAACGCGGATCGATCGAAGGATTCCAGAAACGGCTAAGTGGGCCAAATCCACTCGAGCGCACCGCGCGATAAAGCATTAACGAGCTGCTCTCTCTCCCTCTCTCTCTCTCCCTTTCCCTCTCTCTGTTCTCCTAACGTGCAGAAAATCTCTGACGTGTGGTCGGTAGGTGGCTTTTCGAAATAATCCGGTTGACACTTTGTGTCGCGGCCTGAAAAGCCGACCGTGGGTCACTTTGACGAGAAGATCAGGTCGCCCGGAAAAATTTCATGGGCTATCGGGGGTGGTCTATCGAACCTGTCCTCGCTCAGAGGAGACAACGAGCGGACCAATGTGACTTTAGGGGGCCGTGTCCCTCTCCCGCGAATCGTCAATTCTCCGCGATAGAATCGATATCCAAGGATCGGGTAAACCAAGACGGTTTCGCATCGAAGGGAACGGAAGGACTCTAGCTTACAAGCTTCTAATACCTAATCATCAGAGAACTCGAAAATCGACCGACCGTCCTCCCCTACTTCATAACGTAACGATCCAAAGCCCGGCCATGGAGGATAGCCAAAGAAGCGTCTATGAATTAAAATGAGAGTCGCAAGGGTTACAGCTGCAGATCCGGAGGCCATGAAACTGGAAACTCCATTAACCCTCGGCTGAGATCCGCCGTACGTGGGTATCCGTCCCCGCAACCGTCGGCCAGGGCAAATCAAAAGGAAGTTTGTCAGGGTTGCAAGCGCGGCACGTAGACGTCTTCTTCGTATAGCCGGGTCCTGGAGAAGAGACGCGGCCCGTGTATCCGTCGCAGCCGCGCCACCCTCCTCGAATAACTCAAGAATGATTGCGTTTCGGCCGAGGAACTCGCCTGGCGTCACGTGGCCCCGATAGCTTCTGCTATATAATAAAATAATACACGCAGAGATGGCGACCGTGCATTTACATGGGCCACGTGATCCCGATACTCTGTTCTCCAACATTTTCCAACCACCCCCGCCTCCCCGATACACATCGGGCGCGCGCGTGTGTGTGTGTGTGTACGCGTCGTCGAAACAGCTTCCTCCCCAATGATTCTCGTTCCTCCTTGTTTCAGACGCTTTTAAAATACTCTTCCTCGATCATTCGTCTTCGCTCAATGGCGACTTCTACGTTCACCTTCGGTTCGGTTCATTTTCCACGTATTCCTGGTACGTACTTATTCCTCAACTTCTCTCATTCAGCTCGTTTTTATCGCCCCACCTCCTTAAGGTGAGAAACGATTTCACTGGACCCGTTTAATAGGGGAAGAAGAGTCGCTTCCGGCATCGCCGTCTCCACAGTAACGTTCCCCGATAGTTCCAGTTTATTTCTGCCTCCGTTTCTTTCGATATTACGTTTCCCTGGCGCTGGACGAGCATCTGGGAAAATCAGCTAACACGGTTTATAACTCGCGGGTTCCCGTTTCGAGATTTCGGGCGAGGCGCGTAATGAATCGGCGAGTCTGTCCAGCGCGCTCGACTTTTCGCGGGTTAACGATTTCGAGTTTTTTTTTTCTTCTTTTTTTTCTCTCCTCTCCCCGTATATATTATTGATAGCGAGACTCGATCGCGCCGTTTTTATGAAAATACCCAGCCGCCAGGAAATTGAATTCCGCTTCATTTCCGTTAATCCACCGACGGCAATTGCCCGTATTATCGCGATTTCGGAGTTTTGTCTAACGCGATTGAACGTTGGACGCTCTGTCCCCTCCATTTTTAGGACAATTGTCCGCGCAGGTGTGACGACGAGAAAATCTCGAATCAAAAATTCCCAGCTACTCGCACCGTCTCTTCCATCAATTTCTTCGCTGACTCTGTGTCAACATTTTCCCTCGTTCGTCACCTGGTAATTTGCACATCTTACACCTCCAAAAATCTCCGGAACGGAGTAGAAATGATTTATTTAACGAATGGATCCTGAAAGAGATCTCGAAACGTTTCCTCGAAGGAGGGCAGCTTGAAATTTGGAGCGGATTCGGAACGCTTGCAAGCACACACTGTAGGATGGGGTTGGGTGGTCGGTGCAAGGGTGAACCTCGTCTCCGATAGGCCTCCCCCACCGACCCCCTTTTTTTGCCTGATAGGCTCGCATTCCGTCGGAGTCGGGACGGCCCGGTTCGCCTTGGATTTTCTCGCTTGCCGCAGATTTACGAGGGCGATTCGATTTTATTGCTTATTGGCCGAACTCACCGATACATTCGCCGCCCACCGGAAGCTCGCCCCCCCCCCCTTTTCGCTCAACGACACGCTTCTTCGAATTCCTCCGGCTGTACTCTCCTGCTACCACCGATCCGTCATTCATATTCATAATTGCTCACCTTCGATCTTATTCCCTTTCGACGGGTCAAAGTAGTTTCACTTCTGGCATCCAGAGTGGCTGTTTCCGTCGTTTCCCTCGATCCGAGAGCTGCTCTAAATGCTAATTCGACGAATTTAGACCGACAAATGGACGAAATTAACGCGCGGCACGGCTCGGTGCTGGCTTTTCAGAAATATCTCGAACGCGAGATTTCCCTCGCCAGGAAGCAGGAAGAAGATGAAGCTTCGATTTCGAGCGCCGCCCCTCTAAACTCGGACGCGATATATTCCCGCTCGAGGCCGGACTTTCGATCCACCCCCCCCCCCTTTTCCCGGATTATTCGTGGAATTTTTTTTCCACCGCGTAATTAACGATCGGCCACGTTAATAATTTAATTACCGTCGCCGATGGCTCGCAGACGGCACACGGGAAAACAAACCGCGGCGATGGCAACAATAACGGGGCAGAGCCCTCATTATCGATTCATCGGATCCCCCGGAATTCTTCGCGTTTTGACGGACGTTCCGCCGTGGCAAGTCGACAGCTGCACGATTCAATTTCGAGAAAGTTAATTAGAGCGTCACGGGTATCGGGCATTTTTAACGAGCGCCGGTTACATGCCTGAATCGCGAGAACCAACTGTCCTCTTTTTTTCTTTCCCCCTCCCTTGCGGAAAGATATTCCGGAAAAGAGGAGAACAGAGATAAAGGATGGACGCTGCTCGGTGAATAAAAAAAAAAAAATATAACATTTTCGAAACCCTCTGCGGCTCGTTGTTGGAGATATCGCGCTCGGTTTACATTTTACACCCGTTCCCCTCGGATTGCCCGCCGACGAATGTGCGGCTCGCGATTTCGGTCGATTGCGCCGCGATGCGGGGGACGATCGGATCTCGGATCGTTGTTTCGTGTACCCCTGATGTTTCTGAGCTGGTGACCCTCGACGCGTTTACTCGCTTGGATCCGATGCTTTGCAGTGAGAAACGCGCGCTCAGCTTTTCTCACTGTACCGTTTAAAGTCTCTTGGATTTCGGTGAAAGGGTGCCGGATTGTCGTTACACCGTCGAGGATCACCGACGATATGTGGTTGACGCCTGTAAAAATGTGCGACTTCTTTCCAACGGGCTGAACATTCATGCTTTGTCTTACAAGGTGTCGACTAACAATACTGGTATCTGGTTGAGTAAGGGCTGAGAGGGGGCAAATACTACCTGCGTAAGGACCTCAAAATCAACAGCTAAGTAAAAAACGGCACTCTCTGTGTTACAAGTGGAGTTCTAAAATTGGGATTTATCTGGCGGGGGATGATCGGCTCGCAGCAAAATGCTCACGTTCAATAAGACAGCATTCGAGCCCCAGACGTCGGCGAAACTTTTCCCGCTTTCGATCGAGATTCCGTCGATACCTGTCACGGATCATCCCGAACCCTCCCCTCGCGAAACTCTAGCCCCGCGACTGTACCCGTTCCGCTAGATTTAGACACTCGGAGATCTGATAATTCGCGAACTTCGGTCACTGAATAGATCGTCGCAAAATGGAACCGGATGGAACATTCAGTAGCGTCTGCGAATGAAGACTACTCGGGAAGCTCTGCGCCTCGCGGAAAGAGGCACTAAGGAATCCAGTGATCACCGAGCAAAGTAAAAGGCAAACGCCTCTCGCGCGCCCCTATGACAAAATCTCGAATCCCCAGTAGCTATCCGAGTTGAGACTCAAAGCGTTCGATCCCTTCTGCAACGGCGACGCCTGTATCGGCGATCGATCGACGGGACGGAAAAATTTCGCCGGCCTCCAGGGGTGACAAGTCGTCTAAACATCGCTCTTTTTTTTTTTGTTTTTTTTTTTTCTTTCCCCGTGTACGTCTTCGTGTCGTATTCTAAGGACAAAGACGCGAGAGACAGAGAGGGGCACCGGAAACGAGGGCGTGTTACGGTGTTCCTTCGTCCCCGTTTCCACGCCGAGGAATTCAGCAAGCAAGCAAGCAAGCAAACTTTCGTCTGTCGTCGTCGAATTTGTACGAAAGGATCGCCGTGTAACTAGGGTGTCCTGCATTTTCTTTTCGTCTGTTCTCTCTCGTTCCTTTCGCCGGGATGTCTCGAATGAATTTTGCTCCGTGTATATCGATCCCTCGTAAAAATCGACTTCTCAACGTCACTTCTTATCCCCTTAGCCGCGCGCCGCTCAATTAGCCCCGAGGGTGAGAAACATGAAAGAATTCGGGGACACCCTATGTGTGACCCATACGGCGAGATTTCTCTGGTTGTGCCATGTTTTCTTTTCTATATTTTGCAACGATGCTGGGGATCTCGCGAGCAATCATTTCCAAACGGACATTCCTTTGAAGTTTATCCAGAAAAATAAAGCGACGCGTAGGTCGTTGAAACGGCTGACAATTTGCAAGGGAAAAGAAGCGCGCGGGTCCGACGTCGGACCTTTCTACCCAGCACCGTTCCCAAATAATCTCGCGCCATTCTCGACTACCCCTGTGCCTCGAAGTTTTGCGCTCCGAACGACGTCGTTCGATCGGAACGCCCTGGACGTTCCTCGACCGCGTTGGAGAACAGACTCGAAGACGCAGAACGGAGGGGAAATGCTTCGTTAAAGTCACTCGGTTTACATAATAACGTATGTATATATATATATATATATATATGGATATATATATGTTGGCCATGCAATATGCTACTGTACATATATAGAGACTTGAGATAGCCCGGTGGCGTTTTATTGAGAAATTTGTCTCTTCCTCAACGATTTACCGGCGCACCGTGCAATCATCCCCCCTCTTTTTGCTTTAATCTCTCTTTATCTACTCGTTCCTCTCGCATTGTTCTTCCACGTTCTTTCCACTCCTTTTCGTTTCATCTCGTTCGTCTTTCCCTCTTGTCTCAATTACGTATGCTTGGAATTTTCACGTGTCTTTTTCTTTTGTGTAACCCCATTTCGTCCTGTTTCTTTTTTCTTTTTTTTTTTGCGTCAATGTCGAGGGTAAGGGTTGTTTCGGTGGTTCTTTCTTTATAAGTTTCAGGGATCGTGATGTACGGATATACAGGGAACCCTTTGCGCTTGCTCCGCCGCTGTACCTAGTTCCTGCCAAGCTCGTGCTTGAGATGGGAATATTCGAAGCTTCAAAGTAAACGTCGGAGCCTGAATATTTTGACCCCCTCTATCTTGATAGATAGAGGTAAGTATATTAAAATTTCTGCTTCGCCTCACAAGTGCAAAGGGTTAATAAATCTCTCTTGAAGCGAATGCAATGATTTTCTTGTAAAGAGGGAACCACCGATGGTACTTGTGATCATTTCTGTTCCAATTGTGAGTCGAAGGTATCAATGAAGGGATCGATAGTGATCTTTTCGCAACCCTTTGACGGCGTGACGACAGCGCGGGTATCGAGGGTTTAAGAAACACCGCGTGGGAAAAATTCCCACTTCGTTTTAATGTGTTTCCTACGATCAGTGATAGAAGAAATTCAACGTAAAAATCGAAGTTTCGAATTCAGATTCGTTTCTAATATTGAAATGCCTCCCTTTCGTGTCGTTCTCGGCCCCTCGGAATGATCGAACTGCACATTATACTTCGCCCCGGGGTAATCGAAACGACCAGCCACTCCTCGCGTGTTCGATCACCGCGTCGCCATTATTTTACTTTGTCGTGCGCGAACACGCGGGAGGAGCTCATTCGATTTCACGAGCGTCGGCGACGGGGACGGAACGAGCGCGAAGATTCGCGACGAAAACCGGAAACAAGTGTGCTCCGTTCCCGTCAAAGAGGGGGAAAAAAAAAAGTTGGTCGAGCACCGTCGACGCTCTCGCAACGTGAAATACGTCGTACAATTTCGAACGCGATACTCGTATCTTCCACTCTGCGCCGGGGTTGAAAAGCGACTTTCAACCCTGCCGCGACCTCCTTCGTTAGCCTCGAAACGATCGGGAAAAGTACAATCGAGGAGAAACCGGCTACGGTGGTTAATCAACCCTGCGAGTGAATTTGTATTTCATTGAGGCGTGGCGAGATTTACTTAACTGAAATGGCGAAGGCCCTTCTACGAGCTGAAAATCATTCTGAAGCCCTGCTCCGGCGAACCACTTGGCTGAAGTTCAGACAAATTTTCGGGAGAAAATCTAACCGGAACGGAAGTAGAAGTCACTTGGAATAAATGTAAAGAAAAGGCTTTCGAGACTTTTAATTATCCGCGGTCGAAGTTACGCGTTTCGAGAAGTAATTAAATTCAATCGGGAGTAAAACGCAACGATTACGTTTGAAATAGAAAGGGGAAGATTTTTACGGTGCGAGTCTGGCGCGAAAGACGAAGCGAGGCTTTCTTGCAGAATGGAAGATGCCTGCGTTAAAAAAAAAAGAAGACCACCCCCTTACCAGCGTGGCTTCGAAAAGGGTGGCTCGTACACTAGAGTGGCGGTGGAGAGGGTGAGTCGTGTCATCAGCGAGGCCGGCGGACAATACGTCGGCTTAAATTCACCGAAAACCGTGGCCAGGGCAGAAAATTGCGAAAGGGACAGTTTCCCTCGTGAAAAGAAAAGTCACCCCTTCCGTGGCGCCGCTGGATTTTGAAAATAATTTCGTTGGCCGGCCCATCGACACCCTTTTGTTCGACTCGGCACGGTTCAGGGCTCCCTTGTTCAATTTCTCATGTAAAAATCTCTGAACTGCTCAGTCGTTTTTAATCGCCCGAGCTTTGCAGCCTTTCATTCTCCAATTTCCCGATCTCGGAATTCTACCGTTAGAATTTTACGAATCCACCGAACCTCTCAGTTGCATTCGCTCCAGTCTCGAGGTATTTTCAATAGAAACTTTCGATCGAATAGAAGAACCGGCTGGGAAAGTATGATTCGTTAAAAATAATTGCGGGATCCCTTGAGCAGATTTCAGGGAGAACGCAGGGAGCCCCGACACCGGCGATCGAGCTTTCCGCCGAGCCTCTCGCTTAGAAGTCCGGTTAATCTGCCTTGCCGATTCGCGGAGTGTAATTTTGTTAGCCGATTGCCAGCTGGTTTCGAATTTAGAGTGTGGCTACTTGGTAGTGATCTCGGTACCCCGATGTAAGTAGAACGAACGATTCCGTCGGAAGCACGGGGAGATCGAGTCGATCGACTCAGCCTTCTATTTTCTGGACTCTCGCTGGCGAAAAAGTGGATCGATCCTTCCGTTTCATCGAGCCTCCATTTTTTACTTCGGAACGTTTAAAACCCCCCTCGAACGAGCGAACAGCCGCGCGACTTAGGATATTCAAAATAGAAATGCCAGTAAATGCGCTAATACTTCTAACGGCGCCTATTAATTCCGCGAACTTTCGCTTCGGCTGACTTCTCTATCAAGCCGTGACGCGAATGTTACAGGAAGATGTAGCACGGTGTAGCCAGCAATGCGACTGATGGGTCAGAGAACGAGGAAAAGGAGCATTAATGAAGGGGAAACGGGCGCGCGAGTAGTAGTGGTCAGCCTTTGGTCAGGCACTCCACTGCTCCCAACGTAGCAAGCGCCTACATCTCTCTGTAACTTCTTCTACGCGGTTTATTTTCCGAATCCGTTCCAGCAAAATCTGCTCAGATGAAACGACAACTTTTACTGGCAATTCGTGTCTGTGTGTGATATTTCCTCGAGTCACCCCGCTATTCCCTTAATTCTTCCCGGAATATTAATCCTAGCTTCTCGACTTTCCCTTCGAAATTTCTAGAACGCCGAGGACAGGCTCCCAATCGCGGAATCATTGGCACCGATGGTTCCCCGCATGAAACACCTTTTACAGCCAGGGTCGTGCACGGTTTCTGGGTCATTGGCGTAGGCGTGTACTTTTTCGCGTGCGAGAGTCGCGTTAGCTGTCGGCGGCTGGTGGTCGATCGTTCGTCCCTCGACTTGGAGGTAATATTCGGAGCCAATTAGAATAGACGGGGCCTCGTCGATTCTCGATTCTGCGATTCACCGTGTACCAGGCTCTCTCTCTCTCTCTCTCTCTCTCTCTCGAGCATCCTTCCCCCGAAACTCGTCGAGGGCCGAGGCGCGCTTCAACTTCCGTTATCGATCGAAATTCTACGCGCGAGTGGAAGCGGCCGCGCGCGCGGCCACGCGACGCCGGCGTTTCGCGGGGATTTAGTCGGCTCTCCGTCCGCCGTGGAAACAGGGCCAGCGGCGAGGCGAGCGAAAAACGGCACCGCGTCGCCCTCGATAATTTTCCCCTCCCCGGTTATCAATTGATATCTCGAGTCGCGAGACGCTCCATTGAAACTCTCTGAATGCCCGGTACCGTCCCAGAGAGAGAATGCTCGAGCGTACCGCGGCAAGGGAATCGCCGCGAAACAGGAAGCACAACTCGAGGAGAGAGAGGACTGGCGGAGATTCGCGCCACCGAGCTTGTCCTCCATTTTCATCGCAACGGGGTCAAGGTCGGGGCATTTTAGCGCCGCTCGATCGATTGATCGCGCCTACGTTATGCGAACGGAATTCCCGGTAATCGTGGCTTCCGCTTTACGGCCACGTCGGATTCATAGAAGGAACGAAGTAGATTAGCAGACTCTACTCTATGTTGATGGATATTCAGGCGAGGCATAGATACAAGATATCGATCCACGGCGAAATCTACATCCAGATAAGTAAATCTACCATCGAATCTCTCAGTTCCCTCGAGCAGCCATTCCTGCCCCCTTCTCCTCGTCAATTCGATCGCGAAACTTTCATCAACGACCTCGTCTCCGCGTGTTTCTGCGAATCCCATCACTGTCGTCACGTTTTTCCCGCCTCGATTCTCCTTCGTGTCCCCCCCCCCCCCAACACCCCACCCTCCCTCCGTTCGTACGTTCTTTTTTTCGTCTTTTCGTCTCTTCTTTGCACTGTCCTTTTTTTCCCCCTTTCGCTCTTTCTCACTCTCTCTCTCTCTCTCTCCCTTTCTCTCTCACTCTCTCTCTCCCTTTCTCTCTCTCACTCTCCCTCTCTTTCTCTCTCTTTTTCTCTCTCTCTCTCTCTCTCTTTCTCTCTCATTCTCGCTCTCTCCCTCACTTGTTTTTTCTCTCTCGATATCTCTCTTCTCCGGTGGTATTATCACCTCGACACAACCGCGACTCGAGCGGCTTCTCAATAAAATGCCTCCGTACGTGTCACTTGTCAGGCTTTGTACCTTCTCGTTTTCTCTTTCGCTTTCGAGAAGTCTACGTACACGAGAATGGTGATTGTGTCGGTTTTCTTTCTTCGTATATATATATATATTTTTTTTTTTTTCTGTTTCTGTTCAGTGCGCGCGTGTGCGTGTCTGTGGCGTGAACTGGTGTACGTGGGGCTGTCTTTTGTTCGTGTTGTCTGGTCGCTGTTTTTCTCTTTCCAATCTAAAGCTTACGTTCAAAGAAGCAGCAGCAAAAATACGATTGTACAGACACCTGTGTCTCTGTATGTGTGGTTCTCTGTGCGCGCGCGCGCGCGCGCGCGCGTGTGTGTGTGTGTGTGGTGGGTATACAGAGGCCATAGTCACGTTTACGTGTGTACGGAGATTATAAATAATATTACGGTTCATACAGGTACAGCGAACGTGCATGGAATTATTGTACTGTACTTGTTCTGTTCTGTGTTAAGTGATCTCTATTACTTTGTAGGATCGCTACTGTCTCTCTGTGTTCCTCCAATGTCTGTTTCTCTAGCTCTGTCCGTTGTCTGGCGGCGAAATCAAGGAAACGAAAAGTCAATGCTAACGGACGCTGCAGTCGGGGCCCTCGCTAGCAAATATTTCCTTCTCTCATACGCGGTCAGATCTGCCCGGAGCTGTCGTTTCGAGGCAGCGCGGTTTCCGCTGGATCTCTCTCTCTCGAGGAACCGAGGGACAGGGGAATCCTCCCGCGAGACTTTTCTGCATTTTCTTTTGGAAATCTGGATGCCCGGGTTCTGTCCTACATCTCGGTAGAATATCGTAGGGGCTGGGAAAGATTCCAGAGAGATCCAGCGTCGTCGTATGAACGAAAACAGCGGGAGAAAAGAAAAATCGATAACCTTTGTCTTATCGAGAAGCTTTTAAGAAACTTCATCGTACAACCACCGAGACTCGCAAAGGGCAAAGTCCCGTTCGTTTCAAGCTTCAGAATATAATTTCTAAAACAATATAGCTCCTTTGGAGCGAATCGAAGCGTCGATTTCGCGCGTCCTATCAGCGATACCGATTATCGAGCTCGAACGTCTCGCGCAATCGGCGACAAGGGTGGTAGGCGTCGCGACGCGCCGAAACCAAGATGTCCTGCGACCGAGGCCTGCAATCGCAGGACATCCGTGGCTCCGGGCGCGAGCAACCGCCGTTGCCCTTGCCTCCGAGAGGAGATCTCGATCGATCGTCGCGAGATCTCTACGGGGAAACGAGAAGGACTCGTCGGACGGGGTGACGCAGCGTACGTCTGCGTCGCCTCGCGACGCTCCTCCCGTTACCCTTTCGCCCCGAACAAAAGAAAAAAAAAGAGAAAAAAACAGACTCGAATTCCTTCGGAGCAGTGAAATCGACGCTCTCGACGTGGAATCGACGAGAAACTGGCTACGACGAACCGCGCTGACTGTTTCGCGCGGTTAACCCTTTGTAGGGTGCAGCAGCGGCGATTTTTTCATCCGTGGAGGGTCGTTTGGAAGAAGGCGATCTACAAAGGGTCAACTTGGAATCTTTCGTGCAAGTCCCGCGATCCGAGGTATCACTGGGGAGAGTTGGAGGATGGCGTGGATGATGTGGGAATGATTTAGATCGACGTGGATTCTTCGGTCCCGGTTCGTACAAAACATGTGCAGATATATTTCTAACCGTTCCACTGGGATTTGGGATGAAATTTTCTTAGGGATTGCTTACTGAAAACCAAGGTACCCCTTCGATTCTGGGATTCGAGGAGCTTGGAGGGAAATTTCTACCGATTTCCCCGTCGGTGGTACAGGTATATGCTCGCGGGAGCTGCACGAATCCGCTGGTAACGCTCGAATGAGATACGAAATCGATCGTGGCTCGCTCGAACGGCGACTGCATGGATCTCCGATTGGACAGAACGAAATAGAATGATTGCTGCGCGTGATGAAAACTGGGGTGAAAAGAAGAAGAAAAAGCCTGCATTAGCCTTCGGCGACGCACCGAACGTAAATAACCGAGGAGAAACGTAGCCGCGAGGGGTCGATCGATCGATCGATCCATCCGTCGTTCGTCGAATCAAAAACAAATCAAGACCGAGGCTGATCGGCTCTGAACGAAAAGAAGAAAAGGCAAGAAGTGTCGCGCTGCTTCCAGTTGACACGGATTTCACTGGGACCTCCTCTTAGCCGGCACAAAACATTGATAAATAAGCTTCTTCCATCGAGGCCGCTGGACCCGTTTGAAATTTATCCGGCCGACTCACTCCGGGATTTACAAACGTTTCGCGAATTCCTGCCTGCAGATGATTTTTCGCTGGACTATTACCAGTCCCGGTAGATGGTAGCTAATTGAATTGATTGGCGCGACGAGTGGGTCCTCGGTAGGGCAAAGATGGCAATTGAGAGAAAAAATTAGACAAGATACCCTTAACGAGGAGAAGAATCTTCCTCTCAGCTTTCACGGACTGATTAAGCTTCTCCGTTGCTTGCACGATATCTCGTCGAACCTTTCAATCCGTTGCGATCCCGCGTCCTCCAGGAATACCGGCGGTTGCACCATCGAATTCGCAAATTATACAGAAACTCGAAGAATGATCGATCCTCTCCCAACGGAGGAACCCTATTTCCAAGCGTTTCGCTCCTCGAGCTAATGATTCCCATTGATCTTTGTGTCAACCAGTCGCGTTGCGGGCGAAAAATGCGAGACACGAGATATAATGTTCATGTATCATGTAATACACAAGCTGTGTGTATATATATATATAAAATATATGTATGTAACGTATAGAGAATATATATATATATATATGTGGATATATATATAAAGGCAAGGTCAAAGGTCAACGTACGTCTCGATCCATTACAACAACGTCATATATAATATAATATATGTAGTATATCTGGTTGAGAACAGTGTAGTTTATCATAGGTGGAATTAGTTACGAAACACCGAAACTGAGAGACTCACAAGCAGGAAGAGGAGGGTGTTTTCCTTCGTTTAGAGTTGACCGATCTCACGTTAACATTGCGCATCTGGTAGTCTGCAATGCAAAACACACTTTGGTAGGGTCAGGGACGGACGACGGCCTTTCGAGGTGACGAGAAACGAAAAGAAACCTTTTCATTTTTATTTATTTATTATTATCTTTTTCTAAAAAAACTTCTTCGTTCGCCAGATGATCGGCTCACGTTCGCTATACGATCGCTTTTTCTCTCGTTCTCTCTTGCGTCGGCTGATCGAGTTTGTCTCTATCTCTCACGCTATCATCTCTGTCTCTTAGGTAAGGGGCGGTGCGCGGTACTACCCCCCCTCTCTTCTTGCTCAAACCGTCTACCAACGGACGAGTTTGCAGCCCCGTTGCAAGCCGTCGTCTGTGCTTTCCGTGTTGCCATCCTCGGCCAGGGGGTGGAACCGGTCGTCGGGTCCAGACCCTCGAAAGCGACCCCTTTCGGACGCTCGTCTCCGGACGCTCGTTTCTTCGCTAAGCTTCGAGTTATAGAGTTGCCAAGGGTTCGTTTTCGTCCTCTACACCCCCCGCGCCCCCCTCCCCCCCCCCCGGTTCCCTTGGGGCGCTCGCGGGGTCTGGACGCGGACGTCCTGCGACTTCGACCGACTCCAACCCCTGTGATCTCCACGGGAACGGCGACGAATTCGGACGCCGAGCGCTGGATCCATCCCGATATTCCTCGACGATTGAGACGCCTCCTCCGGAGTTCGTTCCGCTGTCGGCTGTGGTAGAAACGATCGACGCGATCTCGATCGTCCCGGAATATCGTCGTCGAGGGAGGCTGGGGACTCTCCGGCAATCGATTGGAAAACTTTGGAAATGGTAACAGTAACGGGAACCCTCTCTGGCCATCCACTGATCTGAATCCTCGATCTCGAAGTACCAGATTCTGGGATCACTCCGAACGTAAATCAAGTACACTGCGACGCTTGTACAGTTTATAAAGGGAATATCGATCGCGTTGGAAGCTCAATGATTCGACACCGAAAGTCCCCGTCCTCCCCCGATCTCGCGGAGGCTGTCCGGCGAAGCTCGGCGCTAAGTTAATGGAAAAGAAAAACCGGGGGACGCGCGAGAGGGGGTCGAAGATCCGTCTCGCCAGCGGAAAAGGTTCGTTCTCCCTCCTTTTCCCCGGCGTTTAACGGGAATGGAGTAGTCGCGGCCTGTCGCTCTCTTACGAGAGGGTGCCGACTACGAGCAGAAGTCCACTCTAAATTCGAAACGAAACGAGCGGGATGAATTTTCGCGGGCAAAATGACAGACGAGGGAACGTTGGATCCCTACGGGCACCGATCGCCCATCTTTCCGTGCTCTTCTAAACTCTTTGCAATTGTCTCGACTTGTATCATCCGTTCACTTTATTCCGTACTTCTCCTTCTCTTCTTCTCCCTCTCTCTATCTCTCTGCCCGTTTCCTCCCCGTCGAGGAATTCTCCTCCTCCCCCCCCCCACCCCTCCCCTCCCTCGACTGTGAGGAAGGCGGTGGCCGAAAACGGAGGAGAGCGAACGCGTTTTCGACGGGGGACCAGCGGATCTTTACGGGAAGCGAGGGGCACGCACCCCCGATCGAAAGGGAGGATGATACTCTACGTCCGAGCGATTTCGCTCCACGTTCGCTTGCTCTCTTCTGGTCCAGCTCGATCGTCTTTCGCCAGCAGGTCGGGCGACCCAGGCGCTCGACAATTGATGAAACTGTTTGGGAAACCTCGGCGCGACACGGAATTCTTTTCCCGGCCTGGGTTGTTCATTACTTTTAATTATAAAGTACCCGAACGTTGAACGCACCTTCGAAAGAAGATCGCCGTATAGCCGCCGAGGTTCCCCGACACCTGCAAAGAAAGTTAGTACGCTCCTGCAAGGGAACAAAGAGGCATATCGTTATCGTTGTCGTGTCGCTCAGATGACCGTGGAACATTGAAAAGAAAAATAGCATCTACCGAGGGAAGTAAAGAAATTCGAGTTAATTAAAGGTCGATAAAGGGGGTGAAGGAATTGGCAGCTCCGCGCCAGTCGCCGACTTCTCTCGCGGCAACTCAAGCACCGTCTAAACATAGTAGCATACTAAGTAGAAGTATCAGTTACAGCGGGCAATCCTCAAATGGCCCAGTAGCTTCTACGATCGGTCTAAATCAATTCTACAGATCCTGTTTCCCTCGGAAAGTTTCCCCGAAAGAACCGTTTCAGCTTCCCGCGGCGAATACGAAGAAATTCCCCGTTGCGAGCCGTTAACGGTAGACGGCTAGCCCCTGAACAGTTGAATGGACAGCGCCGACTCTACTTCGCGCCAGGCCGAAGCTACTTGGGCCGGAACATCCAGCCGATTTCCATCGAGAACCCCCCCTGGAAAAGAGCGGTCCAGCTGCGGAAGCGGACGCGAGAAAGAGGCCGGATCGCTTTATTATCGCGAGGCCAGGGCTGGTCGAGGCCTCCGCTCGCCTGGATCTCGACAGGAACTCCGCCAGGCGAATTCGATCCACCGCAGAGAGTCGATTACCTTTGACGGAACCACCTGTTCGACCTTTTCTCTTTTTTCCACTAGCGACGCCCGAATTCGCTCGTATCCGGCGCACCCTATAAAAAGCGGCCAAAGTGGACGTCGATGGCTGGATAGGGTGACGTCGGGGGAGAGGGGGGGGGGGGTGGAGGTCAGGGGAGAAGAGGCTCCGGCCGTTGGAGGCCCCTGGCTCGCAGGGTAGGGGGGGCGAGGGGCGGCGGAGGAGGGGTGGGGTGGGAGCAGGGCCCCGGAGAATTTAAAAGTAATTTTGACGTCGGCAAGAGCGCCGCGAAAGGGTTCCCGACGGATCGTTACGGGCCTTTGATCGCGAATTAAAAGCTTGAAAGTCGACAGTTTAGCGATGCCACCTCTCTACAGCCTCCGCCACCCCCGCCCGACCACCCCCCCCCCCACTCCCGCCCCTCCTGCCACTCGATCTACATATCTGCCAGCTCTTTTCAGTCCACTTTCTTTTTTCCCCTCTCCCTTTCCCTCCTTCCCGCTACGGCCATACGTCTGTTCGTCCAGCTGTCTGTCTTTTCCTCTTGTTCGCCCCGGATCTAGTCTCTCTCTGACGGTTCCTATCGCCCTCTCTCTCCCTCTCTCTCTCTCTCTGTCTCTCTATGTATATATATCTCCCTCTCTGTTCCCCTCTCTCTTTTTATCCCTCGCCCACGTGACGATGGACGGTTCGTTAACCTGTCTGCAGTGTTTATTGGCGCTGGCGATGTAAAAGAAGAGCTTACCAATAACATATTACTATTCCAATCCTAGTCGAGAGGCGGCGGATAAATCCTTTGGTGCTCGCGCTCAGCTCGCTTGGGCGCGGGCGGACGCGGGCTTTACGCCGCTCCGAGCTGATTCTCCTTTCACCGTCTCCCTCTTTCGCCCCCTGTTTCCACTGCACGCGCCTGTCCGTCTGTCTTTCCAGCTTCGACTCCGGAATCCGCTATTTTTTCCACGCACGACCCACCCCCCGCCGCCGCCGTCCGTCGCCATATCGCCAAACCCTCTCCCGTCGCGCTCTCCTCTCCCCACGACCCCCGAATATCTTTGGATTTCAGCGACAGTGCCGCGGACCGGACACCGACCGCTTTCCAAGCTCTAACGATTGTCGATTGATCTTCGTGCAACCCCCGCGCCCCTGCTCCACGTTCGCCTGTCGCTTCGCAACCCCTTTTCCACACAGATTTGGCCAGCTTTTCGGTGGCTTTTGTCGGCTTGTTTCGACAGCGAACGCGCCGCGGAGAAAGAGCTTCTCGGGTGAAAGGGCTGAGGTTGATGAAGCTCGAGAAACTGGATAGACGGCGGAATGAAACGGAGTTCCGAACGAGATTTCGCGTCTTCTAATCAGAGGGGAGCATTGCTACAACAACGCGTTTCAAAGAGATTCGAGAACACTGTTGTCCCCGCGTTCCCTGCATCCCGCGAAATTACTATCGTTCGTTAAAGAAGAATTTTCACCTATTTCGGCGCAGAAAGAAGACACCCCCTAAATCATAATCAACCCCGACAAAATACCAGAGCTTCCATGAAACAATCGACTGGGCCCTCCCACGAATAGTATCCACCCACGAAAGTCATTTTTAACCATTTCAACTGCGCTTGATAGAAGGAGGAGATATCCTGGCAACGAGGGGGTGCATGAGAGGGTGAAAGCCGCGAGGTTCGCTCTAGCTCGAAAAGAAGAGTCGGCTGCAAAAACGTATGGAGAGAACAGACGGAGAGGCCAGGGGGGGAGGGCGAGGGAAACGTTTAGATAGGATACGTTCGATTTTGTCCAAATATGACGGTTCGATGTACACTGGCCAGAAGGGGGGTGGCCGAGGGGGGTGGCGGTCGAAAGGGTTTGGGGCGGCGCACCGATTCGAAGGCCGGGCTTTTCGGTGGAGAGTTTCGGCTCGAATATTGGAAAACGCCGAGTTCGAGTACAAGGGAGACTCGGAGGCTTCCCCCGATATGCATATAAACACAATACCTACCCCCTGGCCGCTGGTTTTCGGGGCTGGTACGCGAGCGACCGGGCGGCGCACACACGTGCACCCCGAAACGCTCTTAATATGCCGATGCACACATATTCCAACTAGTCAGGATATCTAGCGACGTGTATATTTTATATTCGGCCAGCGGGGGGTGGTTTCGAGGGTTGGCGGCGGCGGAGTCTAGCAGCGTATCTCCATCGACGACGGTAATCCAAAAACCGGCTGCCCGGTCGCTGGACTTTTATTAAGTCGAAATTAAGCCGTTACACAACCATACCTGCCTCCTACCCCCCCCCCCTCCCCCCGGAACTTATATGTTTCCCTGCGTTTCGCTCTTGCGACGACGAGTTGAGGTTTAATACAATCCTCTGTGTGATTAAGATATTCCAAAAAAAAAAAGAGTACAATCGTTTTCACCTCGAAAATCGCTGGTACTACGCGCGAAGAACTTGCATCGGATCTACCCTCGTTTCACTTGCAGCCCCATCGAGCCAGAATCGAATGATCGGAGGGGGGAGGACGATAAAACCGGAGTCGAACCGCCCCAGGGAGCGTTTGCCTCGCTCCCGATGCGCATTTATAATTTATAATTTTCCTGCGGTCCAGAAGAACCTGCCACGGATAATCGAGCCTTTCCACCTCTTCGCCCCGGTGTCCACCGTTCCACTCTCCGTTTCTTCTCGCAATTTTTCACCCACCCCTCCTGCCACGGTCTGTCTCAAATATATTATAAATGCAAGGGCGGCAGACGGGGCGGACTGCCATCGGCAGGATTGATGGGTATCTAATTATGCGAAAAAAAATACACCGTCCGCGGTGAATCCGAGCCGATAAGCAGGCCTGTGTGCCGCGCCGGTGTGTGTGTGTGTGTGTGTGTGTGTCGGCGTATAATTAAGCACAGGCGCACACCGCTCGAGCGGCGATCTACGAGCGGAGAGGGAGATTTCGGAGTTTTCCTGGCCGACTGCCTGGATCCAGGAAAGTGGACGGTGCCGCGGGCGTAGACTTTGTAATTAATGAGACAGCCGTCGTGCGTTGGATCAAGTGGCAGCTCTCGGATGTTAATCGGGACAAATTATTTTTTCCCTACGCCACGCGCGCAGATAATTAACCCACCGAGCGGGGTGGGCTTCTTCTTTGACGCGCCGAGTGGAGGATTCGCGTCTCCCGTTGATTATTGGCGGAACTGGTGTCCAAGGGCGAAACAAGCGGGGGCAAGAGTGGAGGGAAACGAAGTCACAGAGCTCTGGCAACGTCTGCGCCGCGTTATCCAACGTAAGAACCGCGGGAACGTACGTACCCTGCAGTTGGGCTTGGAGAAATCGTGTCCTTCCAGTTGATTTCTCGCGTAGAAATCCTAAACGACGCTGCAGGGAGGAAGGAGCAAGACGGATCGATTTCCAGCAGCGGAGATGAACGCGGAATATCAACGATAATGACCCCCCCCCCCCCCCCCCGAGTCGATAGATTAAGCCTGGCGAAAGCTCTACCGGCGCCTCCTCCATCAGAGGGGAGGAAAGAAGAGGAGAGAAAGCTTGCGAGGGGGGAATTTCCACCCCCCCCCCCGCCCCTGGCGGGCGCGTTTCGTCCCCGGATGCGTGGAGCAACGCCTAGGAGGCGGGTTTTCAGTTTGCTGCGTAGCAGATTTCGGAATCGCGGCGATTTGATGAATGGCCGCGATCGCGGAGCCAGCTCGCCCCCGTGATTAATATGCATTGAAAACGAGCGCCGGCTGACGCGGAGGCTGGCACCGGGATCGACTTGAAGCGTCTCGATCGGCCGTCCGTGATCCAACGGAACCAGCGACCCGTCGATTTCTGCCTCGCAACCGGCCTTGGTTGGCCCTCCAATTTTTTTTCCCCCCTCGCGGAGAAGAATCCTGCCGAGGCCGGGATTCCGCTTAAAAAAAGAACACTGATGGAACGAAGTTCTCGAGACCGAGGGAACGACCAGCCAGCAATTCGGCGATGCAATCGAGCCCCGAGTGCAGCGTCTCTGGGTAGAAAGGAACCGGCGATCAATCGGCGTTAACGCGTTACACCCGTTGCTCGAGCCCTAAGAGAGGAAGATCTCATCGATGGAGGGGGCGTGGATCGCGCGCGTCACAGGCACAGGTACGCGAAATATCCGGGTCATCCTAAGGAAAGTGAAACGCCGATAAATTCCGACCTGGCAAGGACCTTGGACTAGTGTCCTGTTTAACCTTCGTGGCGAGAAACCGCGCCTGAAACAATCTTGGATGGACAACTCTCCGCGAAGGAACAAATCCGCTATCTCCGTAGACGTAAGTTCGTCGCTTAATTCGTACGTAGGTGTCGGAATACTTGACTCGCTGATCCAGCTAGAACGCAGCACAGCAAGGTGGCCGCCACTTACTCTTCCCACCATTAACAATCAGCCTGCACGATTGCAACCAACCCTCCCAAATCTCGCGACCTTCCGCTACCTGGGCAGCTCAGAATTCGTGGCCACCCTCTCCCAGCGGTGCCACTGTATCGAGTACAATGAACGGTCAGAGAATTAGAGCAGGGAAAGAGGAGCCGAAAGATGGTCGCGCGGCGAGCATCGAACCCCGAGGACTTCTGGCCACGGCTGCACGGGGTTTCCTCATTTGCGTGCGCTTCCGGTTTCGGTTACAGGCCGGGGAGGCCCTTTCGATCGTTATTGAGTTACCCGGTAACGTTATACAGCTACTTCCAGCCAGGCGTCCGGCCCGTCGGCCGTAGGCGGGGGTGGGGGGGGGGGGGGAGCGGGCATAGAAGGGGTCAGAGAGAGGAGGGCCAAAAGAGAGGAGAATAATTGGCAAAGCGAACGGGCGCCGGCTGCGACAAAGGACGAGAGCACCGAGCTCTCGGGTTAATTCGATAGCGGAGCGGACCGACGGTCCACGTTTTCGAATTCACTCGACCGCCGCCCCCTGTATCAGCGCGCCCCCGAATCCTCGGGCCCCGTGCGAAATTTCTTAACCGAATTCGCGGCTGTTAGGAATTCCTTGCTTTGATGCTGCCTCTGTTTTCGAAACGGCGAAAGCGCGTGGACGTGGCCCCCTAGATGATCCAGACGAAGAAACTCACGCTTGTCTCGCGGTTGATTCCCCGGAAACATGTCCCCGGGACGGGGACTGGGGAATCCGAGGGGGGTAGCCGAGCTGAATCGACCGAGGATTTCCCGGCAACCTTCCAGTTCCATCGCGAAACTGACAAAGTATGGTCAAAGGTAGATGCACCGACGAACCTCCGAGGCGTTGCAACGCTTGCAACCGGGTGCACAGAGCAGCTGGCCTGCTTTATCAGGGGCATCGGGACGAAACAGTTTTTATCAGAGGCATCGGGACGGAACGCAGGGTATACCGTGCCGAGGAAAATGGAGTCGAACGGAGGCCATTATTGCAGCTGACTGTACCGGTTGCGGAGGGCGCGTACGTGCACACGTGTCGTACATGCACGTAACCGCGTTCCGCAACCCCCACGCCCACCAGCCGCCTCCTTCCAATCCCCCCCCCCCTCCCCGCCACCCCCCGATAGACCGACGAGGAGTCGGCCGGTGAAAATTAATAAAGGTACAATTAATAAAAATTACACATTTTTCATCCATCGGCGGAAAGGCTGGCTCCCTAGCCTGGCGAACGATCGTGCCCGCAGGAACTACCCCCCCCCCTCAACCCCCCTCCCGCCGCTGCACCTCTGTTTCAGCTCGTTTCGTTTCGTTCTACTTTTTTCCCTAGCTGGCTCGCGGGGGCGAAATTTTCCTTCCCTCTCCTCCCGTCGATCGATCGCGGGAAACGCGAGATCGGTATCGGCGAGACCGTTTCCCAGGCTGCTTCGAAGAATTTAACGCTCAGCTTTCGCGTTCTTTTTCAACGACGGGGACTCGGTATTTCGACAGCTCTGCACGGAATTTGTTTCTGCTCTCTTTGAATTCGGAACGATGTTTGTTCGGAGAAGTCTCGTTCGAGACGGAAGCAGAGGGGCAGGAGTAGACGCGAAGGATCATTCAACTGATTCGAGTATTCTATTCTGAGATCCTGTAACCGGAGCTTAAATAAGTTAGAGACAGATACCCCGGGAAGTGGTAAAATTGGTAGAATCCTAGATGGGAATAGGATCCGAGACGCATTTAGTCTTCCAGTTTACAGACCTCTTCGTCTTCGCGCCATCGCCTGCATTTTATTATTAATAATCGATATCTCGCGGTTGCCTAATATTTTTACGAACGCGCGCATTAAATTCCCTCGAGAGCTATCTCCGCGCGAGTCGGAGTAATGACATTCGCAAGATCAGAATGCCCGTTCGCCCTGACAAGTCGATAATTCTCCCAGACTGAGTCAAACGTTTCCAATGCTAGCAGGCTCTCGCAAACTTATCCGTTTCGCCCGAACAAGCCGGGAGCGCGTGGCCCGCAAAAGGGGTTGGAAAAGGCCGGCTCCCCGTCCCCCGGAGCGCAGTTAATTTTCGTTCTTTCGTGGATTATTTACGCGGTCGCGAAGGCATTTCTCGTGCTGTCAGGGAATCGTTTGTTCGAGGAACTCGGCCGTAGTAGCCGGGCAGAGAATTCTGACAACGTAATTACTCGCCGCGTGTAATTTACTCGAGCTCGCCCGCCTAGGAATGCGCGCACGTGCTCGCCGTGTAAATTTCATCGGCTCCGGAGAATTTTTGTCCCCGATCCGGGCCCCCCCCCCCCCTCTTTTATTAATTTCGACCGAGCGAGTGTGCCTGAATCCCCGGCTAGCGTGGGCGTGTAGAAACGCGGGCAAGCGGAAAGCGAACTGTTTGCCGCTGCCAGCCAAAGGAGCTTAAGAAACTCGATTACAAAAGCGGAGTCGAAGTTGGAGGCTGGGCGCAAGCACCTTCGTTAAGGCGGAATTTCGAGGATCGGGATTGGCGGGTTGATATTTTTCCACCGAGCGAGCAGAGGAGATTGCGAGATTTTAGCTACATTCAAGTCTCAACGAGGACTCTTCAGTTGCAAATTTCTATCGGACTGCTCGCTGTAATTCACCAGGAATAGCGGTCTATTCCTCGCTCGGGCCCAGAGCGAGGATCTTCGATTGGAGACCGAAGTTCTCGGCCAGGATTCGACATCCGAAACGTGCGCACTACCCTTCGCCAGCGTTTATCAGCTGGTTGCGTCCAGCAGCCGTTGCACCCGCGGAATTCGTGTACGAGTGAACGCGCCGCGGTCCCCGGAAAACTATCATTATTTCTACCCCCTGGGACGGGGCCTCGTAGCCTCTGTAACCCATTAACGAAGGCTCGGCGTGCCTGGTCGAGGGGGGTGGATTGATGAGCGATGAAAAAAAAAGAAAGAAACAGAAGGGAAAAAATGAACGTCGTACGGCGGGGCCGACGAAAAAGCCGTACACCGTGCATACTGGGCGCGAGCCACCCCCTCGCGCGCAGCCCAGCCACCCCCGCCCTCCCGCTGCAGCCCCGCCACCGGGCTTTTCTATCGCGGTGAAAAATTTAATTACAAAAAAGTTTTGGCATTCCGTCAGTTTGGTTTAGTCGCAATATATCGCTCGAACTCCAGAACTCCTCCGCCCCATTCCCACCCCCGCTGGTCCACCACCCAGCTGTCTCTCCCTCTCCCCTACGAGGCCGTACGAGAGCGAGCTTCCTATAGCCGAGGTATCTGCGGTTTATTCGAGCCTCTGCCTAAAACCGCACCCCTCCTCCCCTTTCTCTCTCTCTCTCTCTCTCCCTCTCTCTCTCCCTTTCTGTCTTTCTTCCTGCCGGCCGACCACTTTTTTATATAAAGCGTTCTATATTCTATTAATAATACGCCGGAATACCGGCGGAGTTTCGAAGGCTGCGGTGCTCTGGTTGCGCGGCTTGTAACGGGAGAACGACCTGGAATAGTGGGGACGGGGGTTGGGGTAATTGTGAGCGGCGATCGAGGAATCAATGGACCAACGCCTCCGACGCAGGGGATGGTACGGGTTGGATTCCTAGGAACGGCGCGATTTTCCCCGGGGAATTTTCTCGTGGCGGACTTTCAAAGCCGTCCGGGTGGGGGGGGGGGGGGGATGATGTTTAAGGTGAACACGGTTCTTGAAACTCGACGAGCCCGGTTGACTTTCGAAAGAACCAGATTTCAGAGTAAAATGTCAGGGCGGGGGGTGCGATCTCGCGCCAGGATGAACGCGAAGGACTCTCGGAGACGGCTGATCCCGAGCCCACCGACAGCCGGACAGACAGGCAAGGGGGCGCGGGAACGTTCGAAATTCGCCGGTGGCTCGCGCATCGCAGCTGGGTTATCTGGAAAATTATTTGGGGTGGGGCGTCGTTCGATGGCCCTCGAAGAAGAGCTAACGAACGAACGAACGAGCGAAAGCCCGGGCCGAAAAGTCAAATAAGCAAAAAATGAAAGCCGGACCCGATCGATAACGCGGCTATACATTGATAGCCAGGGGATATGAGCGGGAATATCGGGCGAACCGAACGGAACAGAGGGGGGGGGGGGGTAAGGGGGTGATCGGCGAGGAGGGGGCACGAGGGGGTGGGGGGGGAGGAGGAGGAGGACGGAGACCAAGTCCGGCGTCAGTGGATTCTTTTTCGCGGGGGATGAAATAACCGGCCAATTAGCGATCTTATTGAAAATTTGTCAAGTTCCGCCGGAGGAAGACTCTCCCCGGCGTCCATTCGAGCCACCGTCCAAGTTTCGCCCAAGGAAGAAATTATTTCACCACCCCCTCGCGCCACCCCCCCGGGCCCCGCCATTCAGCCCGGCGGAATTATATTCGCGCGATAGTTTCTCTTTTTTTTCTCTCTCTCTTTTCTCCGTTCTTCCTCTTTTCGCCTCCGTCCCGCCCGCCTGCTCCCTTTCGCCAGGATCTCGATGACGACCGGCTCTCGCGAGCCCATTCCTCCCCCGGGGATCCTTTTGAATTCGCGGCTCGACGGGGGTTCGAAGGAATTTTTCGACTGTCCCCGCTCTCGCTGGCTCGCGGGAGGAAGGTTCGTGGGGGGGTGGAAAAGGGGCGCGGAGATGATTTCGTTGGCCGGACGACAGTAAGTTGCGGGAGGGCGCAGTCTGAGCCAGATTTTCCATACGCGCAATTTCCGTGGCCGCGCGATAATTGCGTTCGCCGCGGCGGTCGCGGCAGGAATTAGAATGCAAACCGCAAGGTCGGTCGAATTGTGTTTATGGGGGACGGAACTGGCGCTGGAGCGGGCTACGCGACGCAAATCGATCGCAGTCGACCACGAGATGCACCGCGATACGAGGCGCGTCCTTCTAGACGGGATTACTCGTCGAAAATTAGCGCGACACCTTTGCTTCGCGCCTTCCCTTCGATCTGTTTAAGCGCGGTGCTCCCGAAGGGAAAAATACACGCGCGAATGATGCGTAAGACGTGCGTGGGAGGTCGAGGTGCGTCGATGAAGTCAGCTTTCCCTTTCCGTAACGAGGGTGCAACGGGCACACAGGGGTTTCGATCATCCCCGGACATAGGAGAGAGTGAAACGTCGAACTCGATGAACGGGCGAGGTCTGTCACATTTATTAATTATTTAAAGAGAAATTTAGAATCTCGATTCGCACGCGGAGTCTTCGAACAATTTGCCAAACGCAAGCTCCACGCGGGAGAGCAGCTGGGTATTTAGAGAACCTTGGACACGGTCGCCCGTAAATCATCCGTTGTCGAGCAAGCCCGGCTCCTAACAATCCTTCGTCGCAAATTTACGTTCCCGTCTCGTTACCTAACACCCCCGTAACGACACCCCCCAACCCCCGTCGCCGTGGACGATCGTAATCGTCGGCCACGAAACAGCCGTGCACGTCGAACGATACGGCGAACACGGCTAATCAGGTCTTTCGTTCGAGCAGCCCCCTTCCCTTCCGCGGCCACCCGCCTCCCTCCCCCCCCCCCCCCCGCCCTCGCCGTGGAACGTTCTCAACTTCATTTGCCGCATCCCTCGGCCGGAATAACCGCGAGCTCGGTGTTCCCTAGGAGGCAGATACCTGGAAAATTTGCATCGTTATCAGGCCGCTCTCTGTTTCTCTTTTTATCAATCCTTCCGGGGCTCTCCGGCCCCCTACCCACCGATCTACTCCTGTTTCTCTCTTTCTTTCTCCTCCGCCTCCACGCCTCTCCGTCCAACCACCCATCCCCTTCCTATTTCTCTGTGCCTCTGTCTCTGTTCGTTCTCTACCTCCGCGTTCGGCGCAGTTACGAGCATCGACGTATCGCCGTCCGTCGTGGAATGTATATTTTTTGACGAGTTTTCAGCCCGCGCGAGGGGGCAGGGCGGCGGGGGTGGCGAACCCTCCGCAGGCTGACAGACCGCCGCGTCGGATGGAACGGGGACAAGGATGGAGTCCGCGGGAGCAGTGAATGCGGCGGGAAAGAAAAAGAGGGCTCGGTATAGCGGGCAGGGGAGCAGAAGGGGGTGGGGGAGCGGGGGGGGGGGGGCGAATAGCGGGAGGAGGGAGCGGGGTGGGACGGGGCGTGGGTGTCGGGGGTTGGAGAGCGGCGAGCGTAGGATGAGAAGCCGCTTGGAGGAGGAAGAGGCCAGGGAGGAAGCCGGAGAGAGCCGCGGGAAGGGTGGAGAGCGAGAGGAGAAGGAGACACACGCGCGCGCTCCACGCTTGCGGGGGTGGGTAAGAGAGGGACGATAGAGTGTGGTGGGAACGTGGCGGGGGGGGGGGGGCGGGGGCGGGGGAGGAAGGACGAGGGAAGAGAAAGAGGCCAGAGACAGAGGCAGGAAGAGAGAGAGGACCGAGGAGAGGGTGGAACGGAGCTGAGGGGCTAGAGGCGAGAGGGACGGGCAAGATAGGCTGTCTTTCTCGCGTGCAGACCACCTCCGTCGCTCTCCTCCTCCTCCTCCTCCTCCTCCTGAGTGAGCTCGCCTCACCGTCAGCCTCGACCAGCCACCCTCACCCTCGTATCCACCCGCGAACTGAGGACAAAAATCAATATGAACGTGTAGCCATTTCTCTTTAATCTACCGCTTACTGGCTAGGAACCGAACCGAACTGCGTCGAACCAGAACCGGGCTGGTCGTTCCGTGGCTTTCTCTCTCCCTCCTGCACCCCCTCTGGCCATCGCTCGATCTCTTTCTCCCCAACCGCGCCTCCCCGTCCTTCCCTTATTTTCCCGCGATCGCTGTCGCTCGTTTTTCCTCCCATTCCCGCGTTTCCCTTTTTCTTTCAATCGCCCCCGCTACCTTGCGTTCGGCCTCCCCCCCTCCCCCCCCCCCCACCCCGAGAGCGTCTACGCTCCCCTCTCGTACCTGGCCGTTTTCGAAATTAGTAGCCACCGATACGCGGCTACGAAATGCAAGGAATTTTGCGATACCGACCACCCCTCGACCTGTCCCCCACCAACCACCCCGCTGGCGCGACCCCCTTTTTCTTCCGATCGCTTTCCGTCCTCCTCCGTTGTCTCCCGCTCGACGCTTCTTCCCGCCCCGCTCGCTCTTTCGCCCGTCTCTATTTTGCTCCCGTTTCTTCCGCACCCCCGGTTCACCCCCGCTGGCGGGCTCGACGCGCACGTGAGAAATCGAGGGATGACGATAACGCGTCGATCCGGGGTGAGTGAACCCCTCGAACGCACCAATTTTATTTCGTCCCGTCATCAAGCACGCTTTGTTTTTATTCTCCGCAGCTTTCGGGCCCTCCGACCCGGGGACGCGTTTCGCAAATTTCCATTTCACGAGCTTATCCTTTCGGTCGGCTATTCTGCCGTGCAGCGAGCCGCGTCTCTGCCGACCGAAATTATTAACGACGATTCCATCCGTTCTCTACAGCTGGCATTTAATTGCAACGATCTGCGGAAACGCATCTTTGCTCCCGCAAAGATTCTAATTCGATCGCAATGAATCGCTATCGAATCGAATTAATATCTGCATTAGCCGGATCCCAGCCAGACGGTGCAGGCCGATCGATTTCGGAAGCGGAACGCGAAATTTTGCTATTTAATGGGGGCGCGTTCGATCGGCGGCGAATCCGCCGAAAATCGATCGATCGCCACGGGGGCTCGATCTCGCCGCGTCACGTCGAACCGTCTGTCGTTAAATATTCAAGCGCCGCGCTTTGACCGCGGCTCCGTCACGTAAATCCAATGATAAGTTTAACGGTGTAACGAGTAATTAGCTGGTAATCAGATTTACTCTGACGTTTCGGGGTCGTTTCACGTTCGTCCGCCGTGGGGAACACCGCATTCGCGGCCTAGTTTTCCCAATTTTCCGTCACGATCTTCCACAGTTCTCGCAACAACGGAGCCCGCTTGCCACGGCTGTGCATCGGATCGTAGATCGGAATCCAACCGCCACCGAAATCATTTGCGATTAGGAGGCTCGCCCGATTGCTGGCATCGATTTTCGGGGGATTTCATTGAACAGTGACGTGAATTGACGCGTTCGAGTGACGTCGAACGAGGGATTGACGCGTTGGTTCGTGAAACGGTTCGAGATGGGATCGATCTCGACGGCATGGGGGCCAGGTCGGACGCGAAAGTCCGTGTCGCCTCGAAATTCCGCTTCGTCTTGAATCTTGAACGCGAGCTGTTTCGCTTATCGCGTTTCCTTCGGCTACTTGGAACCCTGTTCGTTCTTTAAAACACGCTTCTTCTATTCCTCTTGCGCGTCCAAGGGTTCCACGTCGATGTAGAATCATTTCTCCAGTTCAGTTCCAATCCGTTCCGGGAACTGTTGCGCGAAATCTTGGCGAAAAAAACTTTGACTATCGATTTTCCTTTCGACTTTCCCGCCCGAGGTGCATTAACAACGTTGCAGAACGCAATTGTACAATGACGATAATTCGCGGGGCACTACGGTCGTAGCAGTATTTCGTTTCGAGTTAGGCGTCCCGAATATCGCGACTACTGGTCTAAGTGGAAGTAGAACGAGTCGATATAGGTCAGACCGTGCTCCGTGTCACACTATCAGGATTTCGATCACTGTTGCGCAAGAAGATAAACATATTCCGCTTCCCCAAATTGAAGGTAAGGTAAGCTAGGGAGGCTTGGTAATCGCAACATGTGTACCAAATATTCAAGATGGCGCCGAAGGGGGAGGATCAGAAATTACTAAATCTGATCAGTGATCGATCAACGTCGACTGGGGTCAACGATCACGGGCGATCGCAGCCACTAAGAAACCCTTCCTTTTCTTCGACTGTTTCTAGCATCCCCTATGAAGAGCAAGAACCGAGCCAGCATCGTCAAAGCTCCCGTCGCCGGTATAAAGCAATCAGCAACCATCTCCCCCGGAGAAAGACAGAAAATTCGTGGATCGCGAACACGCGAAGCCACGAAACAGTCGGTGGAAAGAACATATCTAGCGAGTCGCGGATACACCCGCTGACCGGGCCGGAAGCATTTTTCCATTCCATTGTTATATCCGCCGTCGGAGGAACAAAACGACGGAGAAATAATGTATACACGCGAGCGCAGCCTCACCCCTAATACCTCTTAATGCTTATTCCAGTCGCGGACCGGAAGTTAGCCCAGTTCTGCTTTCGTTCCAACGTCCCAACCCCCCCCCCCCCCCCTCACCCCCGTCGAGCCCCCTGGAACCCCGCGAACACCGCGCGTACACTCGGCTCTCTCCCTCCTTTTTTTTTTCTTTCCTTGGTTTGCGTTTGTTTTGCACGAAGAAGCGGAAGATTTATCGGCGCGGAGCGATACCCAGCTGCAATATTCAGCGCTGGAAGCTTAGAGCTCGCCGGTTGGTGCCGCACGGAGGGATGGTTGGGGTTTACGTGGACAGCAGCTCGCCCTACGGTGTACTGTGTTGCCGCTGCCACATATAGATTATTGATCAGGCAATAACTCAAGGACTAGTCGGCTCGCATATTACCACCATACCAGCCGGCCAGGCCGGCTACGTTCCGGCTAACGTTGGTACGCAGTAGTTATGCTAATTAAAGGCAACCTTTCGGCCCGTAGCCGACATAAACCCTGGCCATACCTGGCAACATCATTATGCGCACATGTGCCTGTCGTTGCCCAAAACGAATCCCTCCAGGACCCGTTAATCACTTTCTTCTCTTTCTCCTCCTTTCCACCCACCCTCCGCGCCTCCCTTTTTATCTTCCGAGCTGTGCAAGCTCTCCAACCCTTCTCTCCCACCGGCGTCTTTAGCCATGCTTCCATGGATAACTGGCCACTCTCTCTCTCTCTCTCTCTCTCTCCTCCTCGTCGAGGCTAGAAAAATTCACCGATACGCGCTCCTCTATCGGTTTTGTCCGAATATGAATACCTGAGAACCGAGCCGGGTAATAATGCATTTTCCAACCCCCGCGCTCGCCCCCGCCGACCGACGTCGCCCGCGCACCGCGAGAGCATTAATTAATGGGTGAATTAAATTTTAGGCGACCGCCAGCGGCGTCTAAATGTTTAATTAACTGGTTAATTAATTGGCGGCCGGATGCTCCCGTTACAACGGGTGGTTCCCGTCCTACCCCCTCGTCTCTCTCTCTCTCTCTCTCTCTCTCTCTCTCTCTCTCTCTCAGTGTGGCCTCCTCTCTTGACGGTTCCCGGAGAACCTAATTCTAGAAACCACGCGACGCGAAACAGGTGATCTCCGGGCGAGAGTGGTCGATAGCTGTACCTAACAGAAGTTAATGTAACTTTTCGATTTCTTCAGCCCGGTCTTGGTGCTCGACGTTTCGCCTGCAAGTATCTACGGTAATGTATTCTAACTCGACATTAACGCCTGTAGCTCCAGAAAACGAGGGTGTATAAAATCAGAGCAGACTCCACTGAGAGTTCATTCAAAGAGCGTCATCAGTCGCACCACGCGTGTCGATTCACGTCACGGTCTCGAAGTTGAGTCGAAATCGCAATCGCCGGTGATTTTTGTTACCCCGAATAGCAGCGGCAGATACAAGTCGTCGGAAACGTGGAAACTAGACTTCTCGGTTAGACAGTGTCGATGGCTGCCGATAATGGACGAAGTAATATTCCTCCTCCCCTCGGTCGCTCATCTACTTTCATCTACCTCAATTAGACCGCCCCGACTTACCCCCCTCCCCCCGGCATCCCCCTAAAATTTCATCGAACACCCGAAACGTCCCAGCGAGGAGCAGCAGAGGGATCTCTCATTCTCAGGAGCGTTACTCGCACAACCGAATCGATAAGCCAGCGTCTCCGCGATAAGGCACAACGGGGAGGGTTCTTCGGAGACCTGAGGGGGGGGGGGGGGTTGGGGGTAGCCGTGTGTTGGCGCAGGACGATTTTATAAACCCGAAAGCATATTCTCGAAGCGGAGTACGGCCAGCCACTAGAGTACTAAGAGGAGATTCCCTCTGAAATAAAAAAATAAAAAGAAAAACAGATTGGAGAGGGGCTGTGGGTGGTAGGTGGTTGAAGGAGGGAGGGAGGAGGGCGGGTGGGTCTGATGTCCGAGTAGAGAAGCGGCAAGAGCCTTTCTCCTTCTGTCGCTGCATTTTCCATAAGTGGATCGTTACGCCGATCCGCGACGTTGTATCGGCGGGGTGGAGAACGGATCCCGAGCGAGTAGGGGGAGGTTGAAGGGGAGGGCGGCGTATCAATGCGAAGTGGCCGTGGGAAGGAGGAAAAAAAAAAGATGTATAATGAAAATACTCGAGCTTATAATAGCCGTGAAAGTCGGCCAAGAAATCCTGTACGATCGGTGCGCTACTCGGAACTCGTTAGCTGGGATGCATGAATTTCTCGTACCGTCCTCGACGACGGTTGTTGTTGTTGCCTTTATGCGAGAAGTACCCGCGTCGATTATCTGCTCTCCCCCGCCGCCGCCCCCCCCCCCATTCCCCCCTGGCTACCTTGGCGAATTGTTTCGCTGCCTATCGGAGGAATTACTTTCTTTCCTTTCTATTTGTTTATCCGCGATTTCGGAACGGGGCGGATCAGGGGGGTGGTAATTGCTGGTAATTGCGGCTTGATGAGGTATTATTCCCTGTAAGGAGGCATTCTCGTCGCGGCAGGGAGGAGGAAAACGATTTCTACTTAGGAGCCTTCATTGTCGCTGCGTTCCACCGGTTTCTCGTCGCTGGAGTATCGGCGGCGCGGAGCGAACGAACTCGCCAGCGCGTCTCTTTTAGCTCTAAGTCAGAATCGCGCTCCGGATAAGTCGGCCTGTGTACCAGCGATTATAACGCGGTTACTGTGGGAGATCAGAAGTCCTAGGGGTAGTTGCGTCCTCGGGTCCAGTTCCTCGAGGTTTCGAAGGCCTGCTGGTGTGTGCCTTGCACTCGAGCCACGAAATCGATCGAGGCGGGCGTTAGAAGCGTTTAGAGGGCCGTGCACCTTCCTCGCCCTGCCGGAGATAACGTTTTCGTGTATCCTGTGCGAGGGTCGGGGAGGACTTTCGGAATGGTGGAAGACGGGAAGTGGCGGGAAAGAAAACGACCAGCAGGAAGGATCAAAGGATCAAAGCGTCTGGCGGCAGGCAGCCGGTCGAGACGCGAAAAATCGTCGAGCCAGAAGGGGCGCCGAGAGAGGGGCAGCGTGAAAAAGGGGTAATTAAGACCGTGGTACGAAACAACCTATTCGGGGGAGTCGTGGAACGTATCAGAATCCGAGAATAGAGGGAGGAGAAGTCGGGGAAGGACAGTTTCAAAAGAAAACTTGAGATGAGGCGGATGGGAGGGGGTTGATGGATCGAGGAACAAAAATGGTGGATTGAATCGGAGCGTGGAATTCGAGGGAAGAAGAGGACGGAATTGTTGGTCAAAGGAAACGGAAGATCTATCGATGCTGAAGTTGCGTCGAGGGGCTTGAAAGATCGAGAAGCAGAATTGCTGGTTGGATCCAGCGGCTGGGCAAAGAATGGTTTGGGTAAAGAAAAGGCTGTCGCCTAATAGGACGGGTGAAAGAAACAGGGGGTGGTCGGAGGAAGGTGAAAGGGGAGGTTCGAGGAGGCTGATGGGTCAGATTCTTGGAACCTGCAGCGACGCTATAAATTCTCGGTGTTAATTGGGGTTTTGAAAAGTCACGGGTTTTATTCTGTTCTAAAGAAACTTAGGAATCACTTAGAAATCGTGGAAATCGTGGAAAATCGAAAACACAGGGGGGGTAGATCGGGGGGGTGCGAGGGTTTCTTGGTTCGACTTTTGTGGCGGCAACGAAACTGGCGGCCAATGGCGTAACGCAGCTGAGCCATTATTGGAAACTCGTTACATGCACGGTGCCCCACGCCGTTACAAAGGCACGCCACCCCCGACCAACCCCTTCCGACCCGCCGCGCCTCACCACCCCTGTGGCCTCTGTTACACAAGTACAGGGCAGAAGCAACTACGTCGTCGTTGTCGTTAGATCGCACCCCCGCCTCATGCCACCCTCTCCGCCACTGTCCACCCCTATCGTCCCCCCGGGAACTTGTTCTTATTCGGTTCTACCTACTTACGCAGAATTCCTTATCCTACCGCAGCACCTCTTCCTCGAATTTGTTTATGCGCTTTTGCGGTGAACTTTAGGCGGATTACTATTTCCATCGACGTGAAGTTTTCTCACATCTGAATGGAAAGATTTATTAGCTTCGCGGAGAACACGCATCTTGCTAAAATCGATGTTACAATTCCACGAAATTTGTTCTATCACCGCAGAAAAATCGAGACGAACATAGCTCGAGCCAGTAACCCGTCGAACGGGCTGTCAATCAAAATCGCGGATTCGCAATGAAGACACGGAAAAGGGGGTCGGACGGTGCATGATTTAACGGGGTTCGTTTCGAGTGAACGGCTAAATGGACCGGGGGTGAATTGATCTCGACTCAACGACCAGATAATCCGATCAATAAATCGAATCTGCCGTTTGCTTTCGGACGAGAAACCGATTAGTCGGAACAACCGAGACTACGCGAAGAAACGGATTTGCGAACGGGGGAGGGGTGGAATAAAGAAGAGCCTGCATAGATACGTGGTTGTTTAAAAGTACCCCCGAGCCAGGGGTCGTGTAAATTTCACGAGACCGACTTTTCGGCGACGAAGCGCGGTTAATGTAACGATCGAAACGTCGATAACGAACGGCTATTCTGTAATCAACGGAACTAAATAATTCGCGTGTCCCGATGGCCACCAGCGGCTGTCAATTTTCAATAACGTGGCAAAAAAGCCAATTGCCCAACGGCGTTCGGATTAACCTGTGTTTCATAGCCGCAAAAAGAACTGCAGGATGCTGAACAGAAGTGGAATGCGGATGGCATTCGGAGGAACTTTCGTTGGACTCCTGCGTCTGGACAATTACGTAAGGGAAAAGCGCGGGAACCGAAGGCGCCAGTGGCAAGTGGACCAACGCACAAGTCTGACCTAAATTATTCAATCCAGAATGCCTGCTAAAACGAGGATTCAGTGTACAGATTCTCGACCGTTCGAAGTAGAAGAACCCTATCCTTGATCAGCCACGAATATTCAACGGAAGAGAACCCGCTTGAAAGACAATCTGCACAGATTTAATTTCCGAAAAAACTTGCGAATCCGCGGTTTATATATCCGTCTAATTTACTCCCACGTTTTAGCGGGGTACAGAGGAATCCCAATCCCAAAAAGTTAATCGAAGATGGTGGGAAAATTGGTTAAATTCCGGCTAGGAAATTGTACGTCCATGGAATCTGTGAAAATGCCTCCTCCGTGTTCGCGAGATAAATGTGGCAATAATATTTCACACACCGTCGTCGTTACGGGGACGCGGGGGGGGGGGGGGGCGGGTGGTTGGCGACGGCGTCGTTCAAACTCACTTAAATCCTCGAATATCGTCGAAGCGGACCGCGAGCACGGTTTAAGATTGATTCGACGAGCTTCCAGCGCATTTATTTAGTGGGCTGCGAGAGAAGTCGCTCCCCTTTCGCGTGAAAAATCACTGATATCTACCCGAGACGTTTGCTCCTCGCATTATACACACGTCCCCCGGAGGGTGAAGCCACCCCCGACCATTTCTTTGGGCTGGAAAGTTCGGCCGGGGACGAGTCCTGCTCGCTTCGACGCCTGGAGCTGCGAAAGTAGCGAGGCTCTGTCGCCGATCGCGTGTAATTCTTCGGGCTTGGGTGGAAAAGTTGCGCGGTAAGGGTGTCTTTCCGAGGGTGAGCTTTAGTGGACATCGAGTAAGATAGAAATACCAGGGACTAGCAAAATGATAAGATTTGAAAGTCTCGTTAAAATCGAATTTCGAACTTCCCCGAAATTTGAGAGGAATATCCTAGAGCAGGTCAGAATCTTCTAATTCCTCTGGAAAATTCCCAATTTCTCGCGGGATATAGCCACCCTCCCCCGAGAACCCCGTCCCCCTAGTCGATCCTCTCAGTTGTCGGATATCTAGGAAACACGAAGACGCTCTAAAGGCATTAACGACTTTCCAGGAACATTTTAAAACACGGAGCCTGCGACCAGCTACCCTCACCCCCAACCCTCGGTTTTCCCGTCGTCCACCCCTGCGACGAAAGTGTCCAGCCCTCCCCCGCACGGGACGGAACAACGGTTCATTATCGAAAAATTGATCTGATTAGGCGGTGGCCCTTTCCCCGAAACTTTCCACCGGACATCCCTCTCGGTTCCCACGTCTCGCGAGAATCGGCCTTGCGAATTAAGGGACACTTAAACTCTTCACCGGCGCCCCCCTTCTGGACCGCCGATGGTCGAGGCGCTCGTCGATGGTAGGAACTTTCATTCAGGACATGCCGCGTTAATTGCCTCGGCGAAAGAGTCGCGAGACTTGTGAAATTCTGCGCCCGGAAGTTTCCAAGACTTGGAAAATTTCTGATTATGACGTTTTCAGGGGGGTTGGCCGTCGGAGTTTTTAGACGAGGGGGTATTCTCCCCTATCTTCGAATCTCTCTACTCTAATATTCCTCGGTGAAAACCCTAAAATGTACAACGTTTCGGACTTCTTTCTTAGAAGCGTTACGAAGTCGACGTGAACTGCGACGCCTGTTCGATTCGGCGGTGGCGAACGTACAGGCAAAAGGCTTCCCCTAGGTTTATCGAGCACCGGCGGTGGCAGGGGGGGGGGGTGGATGATCCTGGGATTTTCGCGGTTGCGCGTGAAAACACCGGCGAACATAGCAGCAGTGCGATATTGTTGCTCGCGGCGTGCGCTTGACAAGAGCCGACGAGCCGCGGCTTGAATTCCCGCGATATCTCGAAACCGGCTCGCATCGAAGAGCACGCGTGCGATAGCAATTAATTTCATCAGTAACGAGGTAATTAGTTTGAGCGACGGTGTATCATTCTGCTCGATAGGCAGGCCCTTCGAATAGCTGCGCATGTTGTTCACTCTGGAAATCTCTGCTCGCACGCTTGACAAGCCTGATACCTTCCCGATGGAGCCCTGCCACCCGCAAATCCAAGAATCCGAGTGATGCTTCCGATTGTTCATACGTACAGCTTTACAACTTTCGAATCCTCAGATCCGTCTAAGCAGTTCTAAAGCATAGCCCACGTAACTCCCTCCACCGTCCAATCAACCCCCATCTCTGCGAACACTCAACTAGAAACTTTAAAAAAAAAAGCAAAAAAAACCCCAAAGTATCAGGAAGCTCGAGTGGACGAAATCTAAGATCGACCAATGTCCCTTCGACAATATTCCCCAGCTAACCATCGACGAGGAAGAACAACAACGATCGAAAGAAAGCAACCCCTGATCCCGATGATAGGCAACCCCTCCCCGTACCGCTACCCTTCAAAATGGGGGGGGGGGGGACGATGGGAAAGGAGGAAAGTACAGGAGTGGCTCACCAAAAAGGAAAAGGAATACAGAACCGCGATAGTGGAAGGGTTGACAGGGGGCTCGGAGGAAGGGATCGATCGGCGTCGAAGCGTACCCGTTCCACTGGCAAGTCGGACGAAAAACGTCGGAGGCACGTCGAAAGTAGCGGGAAAGCGCGACGAGGGAGGTAATCTCGCTACTCTTCGGCCGCTCATTCGAATCCCACGCTAAATTTCAATCTGACGTGTACAAAAGTCGAGCCCTTCCGTCCCCGTCGCCCCTCTCGTTCGCTTCCTCGTGACATAGGAACGACTCGTGCTCGAGGCAACGGTCCATTTCTGCGATCCTCCGCCCTCCCTCTCCGCCCTTCCCGTCCCCCCAATCCGCCCGACCACCTACGTACGTCCTCGCCGCACACGTGTGCACCGGTCCATTTGAATCTAGCCACTCGAACGCGCGCCAGTACATTGCCGGGCAAAAGTTTCGCGCTATTGGCCATGCGAAGATACGCGAGGGAGGAGGGATGGTCGGGTGGCACGAGGGACGATGTAATTTCGAGAGGGAGGATAGCGCGGCGGGAGAGGGTTCGTTGAAGCGAATGTGGGTCTTCTTAAGCAAGATTTTTGCGGAGGGGGTTCAAAGGGGTGAGATTGGTGTTGCTTAATCACGGTTCCGTGGAAGTTTAGAGGGGGTGGCATCAGGACACTCTGAGCGAGGACGAAGCGAGACTTAGAAAAGGTTAGGCAATTAATTAAGATCTCGCGGTGACGGGGAAACCGGGGTGCACCGAGAGCAACCCTAAACAACCCTCTGTCCTAAATTACCCACGTAACTGGGAGTCTAAGTGGAAACGCGGATGTAAAGACGCATCGGGCAACGGGATTTTGGTACCCCGACCCTCGAGCCTCCTCCAACCGGATCCTGGACAACTTCTGGCGGAGGAGCGAGGAGCACCGCGACAGCTATACTGGAAACGATCGAGGAGAGGTCAAGACGAGTTCTAGGCCCCGGGTAACCGCAACTTTTGGCCGATAGTGTACGTGTAGCGGTGCGTACATGTGGCAGAGCCACCCCCTTGGCTGGCGGAGTCCTTTTAAGCCAAGCCACCCCCTTCCGACGGCGGTATCCATACCCCGAGAGCGTCCATTTCCTAACCCACCCACCCCCCGATACAGCAGCCTAGGCAATCCGTGGTGTATCGGCTCGCGTGTATACAGAGAGCGGCGTCGCGGCGCACAGCGTCGAGGCGCACCTAATTAAACTTCGCCAGCGCACGGCCCGAGCACGTTAGACTTTCATTCGTTCGGCTTTCTTGCCGATCCACCCTCGAATCGAACCAGCTTCCAGGCTTCTTCCGCGAATTGCGCCGGGGAAGGGGGAGGGCGGATTTTTGAGCCCGTATCCGGGCGACTGATTTTATTCCATCCCACCCCTCTCCCACCTCCTCCCTCCCACACCGTTCCCTCTGCCTCCTCCCTGTCGTCGTCCTCGAGCTTTTCTGCGTCGTTTTCTATTAGGACGACGAGAATGCCGGGGAAAAATGAAAGTTCGAACTCGTCGAGGGCCGCGTTTTCAACGGGGAAATCCTTTTTCCGCGAGTCTCTTTGGGAAATGATTGCGAGACTTATTTGAATTTCGAACCCTCTACTTCGGGCTACGTTGGACTATCGAGGAATTACATTTTTCTTGGGGGACCGGGGGGAGGTCGGCTGATACTTGGAGGGGCATTATTGCCACTGAATCAGTGAGGTACGTATTTCAAGTATGATTGAATATAATGGTAGAGTGTAATGGATGATGCATTGAATAAGGGATAGAAAGTTTGTAACGATGCCTACCTATGTTGCGATCGGGGATGGATTTGGTATTAACTATATGTGCAGAGATTCCCTGGCTTTATCTCTATTCATACGCCGCTAATACGTAATCTGTACAGTGGGTGCTAATTAATAGTGATAGGCGACAGTTAATAGTTTCTCCGCGGAAAGGTTTCGCGTGGATTCACCGAAGCCCTAACCCCCTTGTCACAATTAATTAATTTGATATTCCCTATTTTCGAAACGTGGTCGCGCGAATATTTGGGAGAAGACTGGAAGGTCGATTCTTCCCAATGGATCTGATTAGTTTATCTTCCCCTAACCGCGAGGTTCACGGTGTGACCAGACGTAAAGCGCGGAAGCAACGGTCGACCGATCATTTTCTATTAACGTTTCCGATCGGAATGTACGACGAGCTTAAGCGGCTGCAAAATTCATGCCGGATTCGACGAACCCGAGCGATTCTTTCGGTCAAAATACTGCTGCACGGTGCTCGACAGGGCTTCGCATTATTCAAAACTCTCCGATGACGGACGAATCGATATAAAGTTCGGATCGATTACTTAATTCAATTGTCCCGGGTAACGGGAATCGGTCCCCGTATACGTGGCGCGTAGAGTGCCCGCCCGAAAACCGCGCGATCGTGACTCGACTTCCATTCCGATTCAAATTGCCGCGCGCAACTCCCGAAACCGAGCGCTGTTCATCTTCCTCTGCCTCCCCGGAGAACGCTCGGCGTCGGGAGTATGAATTTAAATTATTCACCCCGCGACTTATTTTAAGCGACCCTGGCCACCGAAAAGAAAGCAACCGACCAAATCTCCGGATCCTCGAGGACTAAATAAGGCTGCTGAATTTCCAATGAAACAATGTCCATTTAATTCCCGAACTGTCGAAAATTCGCGACCCAATTCATGTCTGCGCGAATTATTGAACAACCGACCGGGGACGTGCTTATTATTACAACTTTTTTTCCGTATGCAAGGTGCCCCAGAATTCAGTTTTATCGGGGAATTTTCGTACCACGTCCGCTGAGTAAATCGACCAACCCCCCCCCCCCCCCACCGGGCAGGAATCACGAAAAGAGTGGCAAATTAAAAATGAAAGGATACGAGTGAGAACGATATGCCTTGGTTCCCCGAAAATCTCCATCCCCACCCCCCCTCCGCTCGCGATCGACTCACACGCACACGGGGGGGCTGTCCACCCCCTAACCCCACCTCGAGGAAACGCTCGATCAAACATTTACAAGAATTTACTTCCGTGATGGTTGAACGGCCGCCTAGAAGGGTTCGGAATGGCCGGATTAAGGGAACGATCGTTCTTCCGCTTTTAGGGCTCGTTAGGAAGAGCTAAGAAGGGCATAAGCGACTTAATTTCTACCGATCAGGGAGGGGGAGGGGTAAATCGATTATATTCCCTCTTACCAGGGGAACCGTTAAAAACAGCTACGAAAGTTTGCGCAAATTTCTAAGGGCTAGGCGATTAAAAGAATCCCGGTGTATCCTTGGTTTGTCGATATTCGGCAGAAAATTCTTTAAGGGGCGTTGATCGTTATCGCGATTGACTGAGAATTCTAGCAACGCACGAAGACGTCCATGCCAGCTAAGCATTAGGTCCTTTGTTATTTCTCCCGGCAAAGGGAGGAGCCTGATGTAATTTTAAACGTCTCCCTGTCGAGGCTGAAAGGGAACGCCTGGGGTCTCGTTTTGCGCGCGCGCGCGCATTCTTTCCGAAGAAGGCGCTCGTGTAATTTTAAGTAAAATATTAAAAGTGATGTATTTTGATATTACCATATGAGTTGTGAAACTGTTGGTGATGAGACTCGAGACCGGTTCCTGGGTGGTGGATATCCAGCATGGCTTCCGGCTCGCCTCCGCTCTCAGAGCAGTTGCTCAGGGCTAAAACCAAACCGATAGACACACACCTTGCGTTTAAACTTCAAATCAGTTTTAATGGCGGCGGTCCGTCATTCCGCGGAATACCCTCGCTTATAATTTCTTTCGCGTTTCTCCGGCTCGTCTTCCGACTCTCGCGCCACCCTCCCTTCCATTCCCTTCGCTTTCATCCGATGGCCCCCGGGCCATCGAATTTCGAGTAGGAAACGTCACTTTTAGCCTTTAATTTAGGCGCTGTCCCTCGCTAGGGTTAGTGTTGCATTTGCAAATCGAAGGGAATTTTACTGAAGTTAGTTCATTAGGTACCGAGACTTCGAAATCATTGCAGTTACACGTTCAAATTTCATCAAATTTAAATATCTACGTTTTCTGTCTCACGTTCTTCAATGCTATAGTTCAAGTTAATAAAGGAGAATTTAATTTTTGAAATTTCTCATCGTGATTTAAAATAAACAAGAAGCTGCGTTAAGGGTTGGAGCAATCAAACAAGCAATTCTCGAGCTCGATCCGTAAATCGTAAAGAAGAAGAAAAAGTCACGTTTCCAGAACTGATGGGACGCCGAGAGATCGATTCGAAATTATTCCGCGTCCGGGAAAGGAAGGGTGACGACGAAAATCATCGGAAACAACGCGACCGTTTCAATTCTCTCACTTTCTCTCTATCTCTCTCTCCCTCTCTCTCTCTCTCTCACTCACTCTCTCTCCATCTTTCCCCCGTTTAGAATTGAACCGAGGCGCGTGTACGTGACTTCGTTCTCCGTTTCCTCGTTCGAACACAAACTGAACATAATCGGGGAACGAGGGGAAACGTGCCGTGAAAGAAATCATAAAACACAAAGCAGGGGTATGTCACACGTTCACTTAAAAGGTACATACACAGTAACTTATGCAAAATTCCATACGTAACTAAACTAAACTGGCCAATCGACGGCGATCGGCAGCGTCTTCGTGTATCTACGGGGCGGTTTGAAAAATGGCGAGCGCGTACGTCATCGAAGAGGTGGTTGCAAAAACGATCGGGGTCCGGCGAGAAAACGTCTAAAAATGATTCCATCGACAGGCTGCCAATCCCGAGCGTTTGTCAGCGTAGATTCGGACAGAGTTTGTGTTTGCAAAACGACGACAGCTTGCGAACGTCTGCTACGTTCGTTTAATCGGTATTAAATAGCATTCCTGTCGGTCCGAGTAGGAGGTAACAAATTTAAACAGGAGCGAAGTATTAGGAGAAAAGTTCAGCTCTCTCGCCGAGTGTCCGCCACCGACACGGGGGAAACCTCTGGTGCGAAAAGGTATTCCAAGCGCAAGTATAAAAAAAAAAATGAGAGAGAGCAACTAAGAAACGAAGGGAAAAAATGTCGACAGAACCGTCGTTTCCACAACCACCTCTTTAACCAAGATCGATCGTCGATCCACGCGGCAATTTTCGAATACAGATTCGAAGACGCTGCCGCGCTAGAGCAGCCAACACAATCTACGCTGAAAAAAAAACAAACAAAAGTGAAGCAAAATAAATGAAAGAGCGGGTAGAAATAAAAGTACGCGGGAGGCCGGGGGGGGGGGGGACGAATGCACACTGGGGATGAGGGAGGTTAAAGGCGGGGGGTGGTGGAAGAATATCGCGACGAACTGAAAGAAACGCGGAACGAAACCATTGGACGTCGCGAGAAGCGAATTTTGACAGATTTTGCCCGAGGTGCGTGTCTTTGTCTATCCGTTTGGCTGGTCGAGGCCTACAGGCGTCTAACAGGAGCGTGTCTCGGGTTGTTTTGCGATTCTGTGGACCCCGCGAGATATCGATTTCCGGTTCGACAGCGTCTTTGCGCGTGGACGTGGTCTCCTCGAGGCCTGCTCCTCTGCGATCTTCCGTGTAGACTTCCGCTCGCCGCTCGTCTTCGGGTGGTGACGGGGTGGACACCATCGAGCATCGATTAACCCTCTCTTGGGGGGCAGGGGGGCGGGTGAAAAACCAAAGGTGTGGTAAGAAGAAGTTGAATTATGAACGATTCGAAGAACGCGGAGCTTTTAACTTCTAAGGGAGGGTGGCTATATTACGTAGCTTTCCGAGCGACAGGGGGTTCGATTTCCGCGGAATGTTATTTAGAACACACTTCGGTATGCTCCACTAGGCTCGCCTCTCTAGTTTTCGTTTTCGTTCGCCAGGGCTGGTTTGCGGGGCGAGGAAATAAATTTGTCGGAGGACCAAGGCGTGACTGCTTGTTATTGGGGCTGCGATCTTATTGGCTCCTTTGTCAGAGAAGTCGAACGATTTTTAAGCGAAAGATCCGCGGAAAAAGTTTTTAAATCCCCATTCTAGGAGCGACCGGGTTGTAAATTACTTCTTCCCGTAACCCCGTCCCCCTTGACATCGAGTGAATTGAAAGGTACTCCGTCATCCCCTCGCGCGTCTCCGACGAGCGTTCCGAATAATTTCGCGAGACCGGTTTTGAATAATCGTTCGGATATTCGGGGTAAAACGATTATGTAAAGTTGTAAATTATGCCCGAACCTCCGGCCAATGTTGAAGAAGGGCGAAGAATACCCCCTCCCCGCCAGGGGAGGACACTTAAGGGGAATCCTTGACCCGAAAAGTCTGCTTGTACTTGTGACTGAAAATCTCTATAAAACATTCGTCGAGCCTACGGAAACGTTGAGAACGGTTACTACGACAAGAAACGAAGGGAAGATCTCGCGAGACCACAGGGAGGGGCATCGAGAATTAAATCTACAAAGGAGGTTGAAACGCCGCTCAAGATTCCCCTCAAGCCCCGAAAACATAGGGTACAGTCGTTGACCTCGATACGCGATTCAGCAGAGAAAACGAACAACGTGGCTCGTTTCACAGGGGGGTGGAATTCCTCAAGGTCTTCCCTAAGCCGTCAAACTTACCAGCCACGTTCACGAATCTCCGCGACGCACAGGAAATGCCCATTAAACGCGGCCCGCGGACTAACAGTGGGAAATGGAAGAATCTCTCTCGCGACGCGTTCCAGAAAAGGTTGAAAAGAGCGTTCAAGGTCCTCTTCAACCCCCGTAAGCTTCCGTCGGGGCGTCGCGAGTTCTCCCCCCGGAGCATCGAAAATAATCATTATGGATACGATTCGCTCGCGTTAACGCGAAAAAGAAACGGAACGAGGCCAGACCGCAAAGGGTTGAGGGTCGACGCGAGTTCTTTTTATTTTTTCTCCCCTCGCGAAGAATCATCCCCTTCCACGTCGGTACCAGCCTGTACATACGCGAGTCACGTACGTAACAGTAGCAGACTGACATGTATGCCTCGTAACAGTAAGCCGGTTCCCACTGAGAACCCTGTTACCGCCGCGTCTACGTGGTGGAAAAGAGGGTAGAAAGCGCGCTGGCGCGCGCCAGAGAGAGAAAGAGGGACTGTGTGTGGGGGGGGTGGGGGTTGTCAGAGAGAGTAAAAGCGAGACTTTGTGTAATACGTGTGTTCCGTGCGCGGTGTACGTAGACATAGAACCGCATGCATGACGTGGAGGATGAGTCAGCTCGTGGAAAGGCTGTTCTAGGGAGAATTCATCACGAAACTTTCCGGAAATATTTGTCCTTTTTTTCTTTTCTTTCTTCGACCATCCCACCCCACCCAACTGCGAGCAATCTTCCGACGAAGTTTTGAACATGCCGCGATAACGATCTTCCCCTTTGCCTTCTTCTTTCTTTCTTTCTTCTTTGGAGTTAGTTGAGTATCGTCGACGAGAACGTGTCTTTATTTAGTCGTTTCGAATTTTTCTGCGAGCCTCCGAATCGATAACCGGACTGGTTGATTTTCGGCGCGTGTTCAGTGGACGATCGGGATCGTTGATACCGGTCGGTCCGATTGCCAACACGATTGTTGTCAAAGTTGCGACAAGCGATTGCGATTCGAGGAAAAGTAAGAGTAGGGCGGCGTTCGCGACGATTCCTTTCCATTGGTCGCGAACCGGCGTTCTTGTTAACCGTTTACCGAGCCGCGACGGAGCGTCGTTCGAGGAGAGAGCGAGCAGCAGGCTTATCGTAAAACATACCAGTGTCACCTTTCGTTTATCAACGACCTGAGTGAAGTTTAATTCGAGCCGAACGAGCGGCTCGACGCGCTTTCAGCGGCCGCGACAATGCGTTCAGGGGAACACGATCGATTTCTTTTTTTAATCCGCACCGCGCCGGGGACTGGGAACATTGTCGTTATTGTTGCAACCAGCTCGCCAATGGGCCGCCGATTCCCCTCGATCCTCATTGAAAACGATAAAACTAGGTAGCTCGCAGTTTCGGCTCCAACGACGCCGGATTAAAAGCCACTTAATTCGGGAGATCTATCGAAATTCGGTTAGCTAGATGGTGGTGCGATGAACCTCGAATCAAACACCGTCTATAACTTCTACAGAAGACCCCTGCCTCCGAAGGAACATCCTAGATCAAAATCCAAAAAGTCGAACCGCCCTTTATACCCACAAAAGGAATTCTCGATCCTGCGAGTCCCGTTAGGTTTCATGAGCCACGGCGGACGAAAAGAACAGTAAACGGGGCCCGAAGGTCACGATTCTCCTAGATCGACTGCCGCAACAGCTGTTGGACGAAAGGTGTTCGTCGGCGTGACATCTGCACCTTGATCTCTCCCTTCTCCCTCCGGTTATTCACCGCTATTTACCGAATAGCCTTTTCTCTACGGGCATCGAGGATCCGAAAACAAACTTCCCCGAGCCAAATGGCGTGGCCCCTGGAAAAAAATGATTTTCCCCGGGGGAGGGGCATCGATTCTAGATCGCGCGGAACGATGACCTTTGCCGACTTTAAAGCACGGCGAAGCCGCTGCACAGAAGAACCCGTGGTTCCTCGATCGACGAACGCGTGTCCCGCTGACATCGACTGCCACGGAAGTGGGCTGGAAAGCGGAACCTGGACGAAGCCGGGCAGACAGGATGTTCCGTGGAATCGGTAAGGCCGCCAGGCGATCCAAGTAGCGCGGAATTCGCAGGCGGTGCGTCAGCGTGTAATTCGCACACGCGGGCGCATGTATGGCTTCCTCGCGCGAACGGTGTCGCGTTTCGGCGCGTGCTGTGACAACCGCCTGGAAACCAAAGCCGGTTTCTCACGACCGTCGTGTTCCTCGCGCGCGATAATCGCTACCGAAAATCGCCCCTGGAACGATGCTCCTCGTCAGAAGTATTGCAACGCCAAGATACCCAGAAGCTGGCGAATACGAAACGAACCCTGTGCCTCGAGGCCTCGAGGCTCGCCACATTTGCTGCTCCCAGCCCTCCACCTATCCTCAATAGCAAATTACGGCAGAAAGTTTCGCGTCCACGCGCGACGGAAACGAAGGTCGAGTCGGCCAAGTGCTAACCGTTTAAACAGTTGAAACGAAGGAAAAGGGAGGGAGCAAAGTCGATTTCTCCATTAAGTCGCAGCGGCCGGAGCCGGCAGGTTTCGACGTCTTCAATTGTTATTAATAACGGGAGCGGGGACGTCATGCGCAGAGGGGACGTTCTATACTTGGAAAAAAAAAAGAAGAAGGAACGTTGCCTCGGACAGGGGAGCCGACACGTTGAAAATAATTGTCCTGTGACTACGAGCCGGAAACCGCGGCGGTCACCACCGTACACGTCCTCCTGCTGCTCGTTCTCTCGCATAAAGGCCCGCATCGATTGCTCTTTATCGCCCGCGGCCAGAGTGTATCCGAGGAAACGTGCTCGGAGGCGCGACACGCCGGCTAGAAAGGAAACTTTCCACCGTCAAAGGGGAACTTTGGGCGAACGCAAACACCGTGCCCGACGGAGCCGCACTTTTAAACGTCGACGAACGCTCGAGATCGAAATCGAACTTCCGGAACCAAGGGAAAACTTGACGGCCATCGGTGCACCGCGACCTGGCTGGTCGCTAATAATCGGAGAGCGGAAGCTCGCAACGGATAGGTTGAAAATGGCGCACCGAGGAGGTTTCAAGGCTGCTCGCCGTTGGAGCGTGTGTTCCCTTCGTTGGGAAACCTTGAGAAAACCGGGAACACATTCGTCGGTACGTTTACCTGCATATTTCATGCCGCGAAGCCGAGCACCTTGCCAGTCGACCAGTGCGTCGCTGGTCGCCGTCACCGTGAACCGGCCGCAAATTTGTAGCAATCGGCCCCCGCTGTACATAATGCATCGGCGAATGAAGACGTTTCACTCGGTCGCCGATGAATTCGCAATGATTGCTCGAATGAGAACAGCGGAATAGCAGCTGCGTGCGCCCTGCGATCCGAGACCGACGTAACGTCGTCGAAAGCAACGAAATTGGGGTCACAATGGAGTGGAAACGGCCCAGGGGGATCCTTGCACGATTTTATGATGCGGATCACGAAGGGATTGGGGGGGGGCAGGGGAGGGGGCCAGGGGAAGGCAGGAAGAAGATCCCCAGGAAGTGCAAGGCTGTATATAGAGGGACGCGTCCTCGAAACGCGCCACCGATCCCAGCGAAACCTCTTCAACTTTTTCTCCTTGTTTCTCTTCTCGGGGCGCCGCTATGTAACGACGGCAGATGATGTGGGTACCGCGAGGGTATGTGACGTCACTCGAAGAGCACCGTCCTCGCCGGTTACACGCCTTTTCTTTCCTTTCCCCCGCGTTTCTTTTTACCCCGCGTTTCTGCGGACGACACCTTTCGCGAGCAGCTGTCCCTCGCGTCTGTAATTTCTTTGACACTACCCAGACGCACGGCGAGGATTAGAAATGGAGGGATAACGGCAGCGTTTGACGGGGGGAACCTCTGAAATATTCAAACAGCTAGGTCGGAACTTGGGAGTCGCGGGGATGTATGTACTCGTTGCTTGGAGCCGGCGAAACTGGAGTTCGCGTTTTCGAAATTGTGATACGTAGCTTGAAGTTGTTCCTGAAAATCGGATTGCTGGAAACGCGAGACGAAGCACGGCAAATTACGGCACGCCGGCGGCAACAACTCAAACAATCACGGAAACCGTAATTTCGGCCGCGTTTGATGACACATCTTGGCGGGGGAAAGTAAGTAAGCGGACAGGAGAGGCCCGGTGCCTCTGTAACTAATGTACCTGACCCGTTTCGACGATCGATAAGCAGAACGGCGAACGCGATTAAGCGCGAATGACAGCCAGAAGCGGGGCAGTAGCGCTGCTGTGCGAATTTCATTCGGCCGCTGGTATTGCGCGGATGATAAAGACGAATCAGAAGAGATACAAGCGGCGTTTCCGCCTCGATTCACCTGCCCGATCCATTCACGCGAGCGAACGCTTCAAGCTAATCGCGGCCGCTTCGGGCGAAATCTAACCAAGGGAAATGGTACTTGAATTAATCCTCCCCCGCTACTTTCACGGCGAAAGAAAGCGTGCCTTCAAGGTTACGCGTGCGACGATAACGAGGTCATTGATGACGTTCCAGGGATCCGGGGGATAGGTAAAAATGAAAGAGGGACGATGAATGTCCGTTTGTGATCATAGGAGCAGGAGGGATGTTTGAAAATGCTCGCGGGACCACCTCTTCGTTATTCTACCTTGCGCAAATTCTAATTCAATGGAACCTGCGTCCCCTGTCACGGATCACGATGGCGCGAATTAACGGAATGTCGTTTCGATTCGTTGTTCCTTCTCTGAGCTAATTTATTCTCGAGTAGATTAACAGACGTCTGACCAATTTCGCTCGTACTACTTTCCCCGAAACGCGCGACGCCACGGTTCAGAAATATCCGACGCATCGCTCCTCGGCAGTTGTTTGATACGCCCCGTTTTTTTTTTCGTGGAAAGTGTACAACACACGAAGCTTGTTTCTTCAGTCAGAGTTACAGAGCTCGATCGATGCGACTATTACTACAACGCGTGTCCATTATCGTGAACGTACAAGCCCGAGATAGAGGGAGTGGAATTAGCGCCGCTTTTCCATCGATCCTCCCTTTGAATCATTTACGAGGACGTATGCAACTCGCCGCGGGCAGGGTGCATTCTTAGACCTCGTGCCACGGCGATTCTACCAACCTGGAAGCAAAACGTCCCTTTCCTTTCCAGAAATTACTATCCTCCATTCGGGGGATTTCGGTTTTAACGGAACCGCTGATCTAAGTCCAGAAATCTATTATAGGCTCGTTTTAATGCGGATGAATATTGGGGATCAGAGGGGTGTGCTAAAATTTGGCCATTTTCTGAAAAATCGCACAAGATTGGTCTTCTAAGGGGTGTTTTATTCTTCTAGACTGGACACGTTCAAGTTTAGATGTAGAGAATTAAGATCAGCGACAAATTCGTCGCCAATTTTTGGCGTAAACGATTGCCAGCGGGCACCTGTGCTGGCACACGGCGACACTTTCGAACGTGTTTTAATGAGACGACACTTCGAAACGAGCGAGAAAGAAACGTGGGAAACAATAGCGGGGTTTCTAATCTGAAGGGCACTGGATCGAACCCTTCTTCTTCAGCAGCATTGTCTACCTTGACGAACCCTTTTACCACTACCACCACCTTTTCTTCAGTCTCCCTCGGCCTTTCCACCCAGACCCTTCGCGAAGCTCCAAGTAGCAGAGAGAAGGCGAGAAAGAGAGAGAGAGAGCGAGAGAGAGGTCCGACTGGCTACAGAATAGTTACTGCCCCTCCTCGACATTATCTTTACGCCTTTGCCGTCGTACAAAAGGAGCGACGAAAGGCTGGAGAGGGGGTGAGAGAAGACCGCTGGCCTGGGAGAAATGTTTGTCCTCGCTCAACTGCGAGTTTGCTTTTCTTATTTCTACCCCCCCCCCCCCCCCCCATCTGGCTCCCTCCGCGCGATCTGTCTTGACCTTCTTAGGTACTGCGTAACAGTGAATTCATTGGTACCCCGAGAAGATGATACAGAGTGTCTGCCATTTTCGAAGGGAATCAACGTCGTTAAACGTCACCTAAAAGTCAGAACTGTACTCGATGGAGCAAAGTTGGGAATGGGTCACCTAAAAAGGCGCGAATTGGGTACCATCTGGGATCGCAGATTGCCTCAACAACGAGAGGACAATCTACGCGAGGAAGAGAACTCTGGGAACCAACAGAAACCTGCTGAAAATTGCAAACGAGAAAGGGGGCCATTTAAAAGTCTAGAGTAATCTAAACAAATTAAAGATTAAAATCACTGAAAACGCCCCCAGATAGTAGAGACTCCAGCCCCGATTCGATGTACCGAAGGGGGCCGTGCGTTTCGATTTTTTGGATCAGGATCCGAAGATGATGGTTTAAAAGGTGATAACGTCGGTTCCGCGGACACATGGCGGGTTTGGAACTGTGGTGCGGAGTTGGGCGCGAATTCGCGTAGGCCAGATAACACGTTTTCCTGGACGGACAGGGCAGTCCCCGTCGTAGGAAGAGGGGATGACGACAGCGTGGCGGCGGCATGGCGAACATGGCGTCGTCGAGGTCGCGTCTGCGCCGCGACGCCAACACCGCGTGACCACGATCAATAACTGTACGCGCTGTTGTGCCGGGGCAAAGGATGTTGAATTCGAAAAGTGTTATTCCGCGCGTCTATCTCTGAATGATATGGAAGGGAACGCCTCTCCACGTGGGTGCCACGTGTGCGCTTCCGCCCGCGTCTCTTACGCGCGTGCACGCGCCCCGATTTCGTTCGTCGCCGCTCCGAAACGTTGACCATGACCGTTCGCCAACCTTCTTTCGCGGATTATGTCTTTTCTCCCCTACCGATCGGGCACCGTTGGTACAGCACTTCGTCGACTGGGCAATTCCCTGCTGGATCGGTTTGTTTTCATCTAGTGAGAGGGACGAGGAGGGGGCGACGAGGGATGACGAGGGACGACGTCGACGAGGGGATCGGAATTCGGCATAGGGCTGTCGGTGGTCTCGGAGTAGCTCTCTACGATACGGTCGAGAGATCGTAATTGTACTTGAAGGTGCGCGGTGTACATCCGAGGCTAATGGAGCTGGGTTAGATAACGACTGAGATTGAAGTTTTGGTGGTGAGATAAGAGGTTTAGGTAGCTTATAAAGTGGCCGAGGAAATAGCGACCTGGCGTGGAGCGATAGAATCCGGCAAAGAGACGGTGGTTGAAAGCGCGCGTGTTGCCGTTGGTCTGGGATGGTTTGACTAGACGCGGACGAAGCGGGCGAAGCAAACGGATCATAGAATCGAGCGACACGCTGGACAACGATACGCGCGAGTGCGAAGGGGAACCGAGCGTAGATTCGAACGGCTCTCGCGCTCGGTCGCGAGCGAGCGAGCGAGCGCGCGCGCGTGTCACGCGATTTAAGAAAAGTAAAGGCGACAAAATAGGAGCATGTAGAGATATACGTATGTTATCATCGTGGGTAGATTTGCGAACGGAGGACTAACCTGCTAGCCGCAAGGCGGACATTCTCTGAAACTCGGGCTCCTGTAGCCACTTCCACATCCGTCGGAAGGTCTCCCGCCCGCTCTTTAGCTTGGACCAGGGCTTCGGGTTGCGTAGCAGATCGCTGAGCGTGCCCTGGCTACGGCACAGAACCCTCTGGGCGAATATCGCCTGCGGTATGCTGTACCTCTTGAGCTCCGCGCTGATCCTCTGCGCCAGCTCCTTGGTGTTGATCTCCTCGACCTCGCCGGCCCCGTTCCCCGCCGACGACACGGTCTTCATGACGACAGATGTGTGCTGCACGTGCTGCGTGTGCGATATCGTCTGTTGCGGCATCGACTGCTGTTGCTGTTGTTGTTGCTGCTGCTGTTGCTGTTGCTGCTGCTGTTGCTGGAGTTGCTGCTGCATAGGAGGCGGCGAGGCAGCGGGCACCGAGTGCGTGGGCGGGGAATGATGCGAGGGCGCGAAACTGGCCGTCGCGGAGACGGCAGGCGGCGACGAGGGACTAAGGGCAGCTGGGCTCTGCTGTAACCGCGGCAAAAAGGCCGGATCGTAGTGAGGGCTGGCGGACTTGTGCGGCGAATTGAGACCGCTCTGGCTGTAGGCGCTCTGCGGCGACAGGGGACTCGGCTGAAGGCCCGCGCCCGGCGACGGGTAATTGTGCGGCGGCGACATGCCCATCGAGGGCAGTTTGTCGTACGCGTACGGCGAGCTGCCCATCCCGAGGCCGATGTTACCGAGGCCGTTGTTCTGCATGACCGCGAAACTGCCGGTTACACCGCCCGCCGCGTGTGCACTGTACACGAACTTGTCGCTCATCGTGGAGATCGGCGGTAACGGCTGCAACGGCGTGAGGGTCGCGTACGAGGAGCCAGGACTGAAGCCGGGCGGCGACATCCTCTCGGCGACCGAGGTCAGCGTCTGATAGGTCGGCTCCGGCTGCATCGCCCTGAAGTCCGTCGCGTCGATCATGCTCGCGACCGACACGCTTATCCCCGAGGTCGGCGTTAGCTTGCCCGGACTGAGCAGCTCCGAGTCGGCGTCCCGCGAGTCCACGTCCACGTCCTGAGGCGGCACGATCACCGACAGGGACTCCCTCGCGTTCTGTCTACCACCACCACCATCACCGGCACTACCACCTCCACCACTGCCACCTTCACCGTTTCCGTTGCCGTTGCCACCACCGCCGCTGCCGCCACTGCTGCTGCCGCTGCTGCTGCTGCTGCTGCTGCTGCTGCTATTGCTACTCGCGCCACCACCAGCACCTCCAGCGCCGCCGCCGCTGCCGCTGCCGCCGCCGCCACCACCGCCTCCGTTACCGTTGCTCGGCGGCTCCTGGGACGACGACAGATCCTCCGCGGCGGTGAGCTCTCGCTCCTCCTTGACGCCGAGCGCGCCAGCCGCCAGTAGTTCCAGCGGCAAGCTCGCGCACGCGATGTCGGGACTCTGCGAGGCGGAGGACGACATACCCTCCCCGCTACCACCTCCACCGTTTCCACTTCCACCCACGCTTCTGCCTCCACTACCTTCCCCTCCGACCTCGTGCTGATGCTGTTGATGCTGGTGATGTTGTTGATGTTGTTGTTGCGACTGCTGTTGATGATGATGATGATGGGGGTGATGATGTGCCTGTTGATGGGGGTGCTGTAATTGTTGTTGTTGTTGTTGTTGTTGTTGGTGATGGTGATGGTGGTGATGGTGATGATGATGGTGATGTCTACCCCCACCGACCACCGTCCCTCTACCACCGCTGCTACTGCCACCACCTCCTCCACCGGTTCCTCCACTACCTGCACAGTTCCCATTCGAGCCACCCCCACCGGTTCCCCGGCCATGCGTAGAGACCGCCGCCGGGGAATCGACCGAGTCCAGTAATTGCTCGCTATGCGATTGATGATCGGCTATGTCCCCTATACCTTCCATTTACGCACATCTAGTTCGGGTGGCCGCGCACTCGCTCCCCCGTGCTCGGACACACCGCGTGCACACACCGTCTTCTTCGCTTGGAAAGCGCGCTACGCCACGCACCACGTATCCCTGAACACCTCTCTCTATCGTTATCACGCGGCTAGAAACTCGCACACCGGTGTCGCGATTCCTCGCACTCTCGTTGTCCCGCGTGACCGCGCGCGCACAAGTAACACGACTCGCGTTTATCTCGTCCACTCACTCACCGCCTCCACTTCTACCTCTCCCCGTATAGAAACCCCCCTGTTCCCGTCGTTTGCTCGATTACACGTCGTCGCTGGTCCGGACCCCGTCACTCAGCAGACCAGTCGCCGCTCGTTACGCGTCGCGACGAGCACGAGGACGAGGACGAGGACGAGGATGCGGACGACAACCACCGCCACGACCACCACCAGCACCGTCTCGTCACCGGCAGCCTCGAGCCACGAATCAGAATTAGAAACGGAATCGGAATGAGAATCGCCACGGCACCGTGATCGCGACAGACGTCGCTCGTGGTCCAGGACACCGACGACAGTCCCTTGGCTACCGTTGCTGCTATTGCTGCTGCTGTCACCACCGACGATCCTTGATCAGACGTTGCCGTTGCCGCTGCTGCTACAGCACATCCAGCACGTCGGATCGGCATAGAGATCCGGTACCACAGCGGCGGCGACCACCGTGCGCCCATGACACACGCGGGGCGAGTGAGAACGCACACACTGCGCTCGAGTGAATACGTTAGTTCGTGTCGAGGCGCGACGGACAGGGAGAGAGCACCAGCACCAGGGATAAAGAGCAAAAGAGAGAGTGCAAGAGGGAGAGAAGGGGGAGGGGAGGAGAACGCCACAATCTCTATCTCTCTCTCTCTCTCTCACTCTCTGTTTCCGTGTGACGGTACCCCGAGAGCTGTCCAGAGGACCCTTCCGTTCCGTTTCACTCGGCCCCCTTGCCCCTCGGCCAGCGCCGCGCCGCGCCAAGCCGAGCCGAGCCGCGCGAGTCACCACAACCAGCACCAGCACCGTAGTCGTCACAACCACCACCACCACCGTCACCACCTGGTCCACCCTACGACTAACCGTTCGCGCTCTCTCGTTCTCCTCGTAACCTCCTCGTCCCTGTGCGTTCGTTTCACCGTTCGGTGCGCGACACCCTCTGACGCGTGCTACGCTCCAGCTACGCTTCCCAACCACCGGTCCAGGTGCGACTCCTACCGTCCTCCTTTCTTCCCCTGGCCGACAACTACCGCTCCTACACGCGCTCTCGCACTCACGTACTCGCGCGCGCCCGCTCGCTCGCGTATACACACATGCACGTGTGAGCCCCCCTCTTTGTCTCTCCTTCTCTCGTCTCTACGTTACTCTCTGTCCTCCTGCGTGCCCCGTGGCTTCTTAGGGGTTACGAGCGACTCCGCGCCACGGCGATGCGCCCCTCGTCTACCACCACCACTACCACCATCTTATCACCGGAGCACACTGCTATGCCGTACCTGCGCGAGACACGTCCTTTAGACCTCTCTTACCGCGACGGTCCACGTGAAAAAGCTAACCCCGCTTCGGCTCGGGTCCCGTCGAGTCGTGAGCGAACTGAACGCGGCCGTATCACCGAGCACGCCTCGAGAGACTCTCTATCGTCGTTCGTTTATTCTCCTCCCGTGCCGTCCGTGCAGGACGGAGATGTAGCCGAGTTGGCGCGATCCTCGAGACCCCCGACCCGCGGCCAGAGCCACCCCCAACGGCGTCTAAGTCGCCAGCGACGGTATATCGTCGTCGTCGTGGCTGCGAGGAACCGCTACGTGCGCGCCGCCGACACCGCCGCCGCCACCACTCTCGCGTCAGTCAGCTTTCTATCGATTTTCCGATACCTCGTGACCAACGTTGCTCGATGCGCCGATACTTCGAGCATAAACATCGACTGGCTATCCGCCTCCGCTGCCTATCCTCGTAGCCACCTTCCGGGAGCTCGCCAGACGGCCTTGCCACCTCGATCCGATTATCGAGTGTCCGCTTTTCGATCCTCTTCTCTTTCTCTCCCCCCCCCCCCCCCGATTACAGCCGTCCACGCTCACGTTTCACGCCGATTTCGTTACCGAGCTATTCGATTCTCTCCAGATTTTCTAACGATTCCCATCTAGGCTCCGAGCAGCGGATCGCCAGCCTCTCAACTTCCCCTTCGCTCCTCCGGCTGCTGCCTTGCCGAGGCTTCGCACAGTTCTTTGGCTTTCCTTCCCGAAGGAAGCTTCTGCGTGCTTGGTCTCGGAGGTATGGGAGGACCGATCCCTCCGCTTCCTCTCCGCGTCCCCCGCCTGACCCAAGATTTTCACCACGATGTCTTTGACTCTCCTCTCTCTCTCTCTCTCTCTCTCTCTCTTTACCCCGTTAAACACAAACTCGAACGTTGGAATAGTTGGCGAGATGGAAGCCAACGACTTCTCGTTGGACTTGGCGTAGCACAGCAACTTGCGGATGATTCCCCGGGGCGGACGCGCGCCGGCACGACCCGAGGAACGGAGTCCCGGTGATCAATACGGAATCGAATCGCAGGTTCGGTGTCGGAGTCGACGAATCGATCAGCGTCCCTCCACGTGTCCCGAAGCGTTTGCGACGCGAGACGCGCTCGAGCCTCCGCTCGTTCCACGCAATTCCACGATCGAAACGCGCATCCTCGTCCACTTGGCGGGGACAGGGGGGTGCAGGGGAAGCAGGGGCCAGTTTTACAAGATGTCCTCCACCGGGGGTCTTCCCCGACCGAGTCGCCCCCTGGGTGGCCGCGATCGAGTCCGCGGAATGGTCGAAGCGACGTCGATAGGCTCGATCAATAAACAGGGGTTTGGAAACGGCGGCTACGACTGCGACGACCGCGACCACTGCGACTACTGCGACGACTACCACGGCACGCCGATCGATCTCGCGGGTCGAGCCTCTGCTCCGCGGTTCGATAAGCTCGCTGCTCCGGTCGTTTCGAGCCTCGAGAGCTTCGAATGGTCGAATCGACGAATCGCAAGAGGATTCCAGCACGCGTCACCCTCGGCGATCTTCTTCGACTCGCGATCCCAGGCCCTCGCGGACGCTGTTGCGCACGCGCGCGCGCACCCTTCAAACCTGTCACCCTCTCCTCGAGCGCCACCCCTCTCGGCGGGGCGAGGGAGCCGCGGGGTAGCGTCGTGCAAGTCGAGCGTATCTTGCAAGATTCTCCGCCGCTACGCAAACTGGCCTTCCCTTTCTCGTCCTCTGCCTCTTTTTCCTCGCGTTCTTTGCTCGCCGCGTATTTCCGAAGGACGCGCGCTCAAAGACCGCCCCCCCAGCGCGCGCGGGCGCCCGCTCTGTTTCCCCTGCGACGAACGGGGGTGGAGGGCTGAGGCGAAAGAGGAAGCGACCACGGAGTTGCGCAAATCGCGAACGCGACTACGTAGGCTGCGAGGGTTGCTTCGCTGCCTCGTCCTTCGTGCTTCCTGGGGGGGGACAAGCGGGGAACGGAGCGACAGGGCCGCGGGGTGGGGACACCAGAGGGGTGGAGATCTTGCCACGGGGATCTGTAACGAACTCGATACGCAGGGGTCGAGAGGAGACGGCCGTGGAGGGGCGGAGGACAGGCGAGCAGCGCCGCGAGGGGTGGCTCAGGGACCGGCTGACGGCTTTCAGAACCCCGGACTTAGGGGTTGCCTCGAGAGAGGGAGGGGGGGGGGCGAAGGGTCTGCTAGATTCCGGTTCTCGGTTGCGCAGTTCCACCAGCGAGCGAGAAATTGCGATATCGAGCGCAATAGTTGGAAATCCAACGGACCGTCGCGCGCTTAACCCGCGGGATCGGCTCGATTTCAATTTTTTCTTTTTTCCCCCGACGAAACAGTGCTCTCGTCTATTTCTGTAGCTCCAAGCTGATGATGTAGAATGGTAACAGTATCCTCTTTCATTTCGTCCCACTCGAAGCGTGTTATTCGACGAGCTAACAATTCTACCTCTCACGGGCTTCGTCGTCAACGCAAACTGTTTGCTCGCGAGGGGTGAATGCGTGTCACGCTGATGCGCAGTGTAGCGGGGAAGAAGGGATATCAGGACCCGCTGGTAAGAAACCCAAGCAGCGAGTAGTAGGCTGACGTCAGCAGCATTAGCTTGGACCTTCGATAACTCAGACACATCCAACGCTGTACGTAAAACAAACATCCCGAGGGAGATGAAAGCTATTCAGGAAAGGAATCCAAGAAATTAATAATAGTCAATTGTTTATAATTTTTCTCTGCGGGACGGGCTTAACGGTTTCCCGAGACGCGGTCGCGCCTCGCCTTCGATCCGCACCGCACGAAATATTTACCCGCGCGAGAAATCGCGACCCCTCGATCCCTCGAACGACTCCTCGGGTAATCGCGAGGGATGCCATCGATCGCGATCCGGGCTTCGCGCCACTCGAAAATTCCCAGCGAACTCTTGGCTTAGGCGAAGTTAACTGTGTCGAGGAACGATAGGGGAACAGTGGAACGTTTTCCAGACGAAATCCATCGGTGCTCGCGAGGAAATAAAATCGATATCGGGTGTACACCGGCCGGCGAAGTCGAGCAGGAAGAAATAAAAACGCGTCGCGCCCCAGCGAACCGACCGAAGAGAGACGTAACTCGCGAGATTTCCGAGTCTCTGCTCGATTTCCCTCGAAGCAGCTCGGCGATTTTCCGGGAAAAAAAACTTCCCTCTTTAATCGTCGAGGTACGATCCACTGATCCATACCTTCGTGTTTCTTTCTAATCGACGCAGCCGGAGCAACAACGGACCGAGCCACATAAAAAGAAATTTTTCCCCTATTTCATATGGTTATTAGAGCCTATTGGAACGCGTTGTCGCTACTAATTCAATTTCGAAAAAAAAAATGGGTTAGTCCGTCGTTGCTCCGACTGCCTCAATTCATACTTCTGGTTACTACCGATTGCCATAAAATTATCATCCCGCTTCAAAACCATCCGCGCCTTCCCTGAAACATTCCTCCGCGGAATTACTAATTTCATTTCAGTCGTTTGTTAATTTTTAGATGTTCTCCGATATAAAGGGATTATCTCGTGAAATAAAAATAACAACAATAATAATAACGTAGAACAGTCGAATTCAAGCGAAGCATCAATTATCCCTCGATCTTGAATCTCTCGCGGCAATCCCGATCGCGGTACTAATCGCGAAAGCCCGTCGAATCTGCAATCCTGACGGGATCGATGGCTCGAGGCACGGGGATTCATCGACACCGCCGGCGTGCCGATGAAACGCTCTGTGCCCGGAATCGGGAGCATGTCTCCTCGGCGACGGGGAATCGCGAGGAAGACTTTAGGTGCCGTTGCCAACGAAGGGCTTCGAATCGGACGCGGCCATTCGAAAGGGGTGGCGCGGTGGCGCCCGATTTCGCCGCTCCTGAAGGGGTAGTCGGTGGGCAACGGCGGTGGGGACCGCGGGGAGGGGTGGTCTCGGCGATGTAACGTCGATATCGCGCTCTATACTAGGCGTCGCGACGCCGAGTGGGGCGTCAGGGGTATAGGGGAAAGTTCCACATGGGTAAAATAATCGATAGCGCGACCGATATGTATGTACCGAGAGGCGTGTACATACGAGAGCCACGAACACTGCCGGCCGCTCTCTATGTACGTCGCGTGTGTGGTTGCACGCGAGCGTCGCGGCGGAGGAGGGGGTGGGCCGAGCGGGACGGCGACAGAGGGATCGGAGGAGGTCTAGGGGAGGACAGAGGGGCGAAAGGGGGAAGAGCGGTCAGTCCGTGCGCATAAACGCGCGTGCTGCCATAAACACGGAAACGAGGCTGAGCCGATGGTGCGGGGAGGTTGGACTCTGGGGGGAGGGGGGAGGTTCGCGCGCGACTCCGCGAGATAATTTGCGCGGGGAACCCAGGAGAGCGGGGTTTAGATCTGAAATTCGAGCCTGTTCGCGAATAGACGTGGGGCGGAGAATGGCCGTAAGGAGGAGCGGGTAAACAGAAGGCGACGTAAAATTGAAATTCGTGCGCCGCCGCGGGAAAGGGTGACGCCGGTACCGTGCCCATTACTACGGTCGCGCAAATTCTATGTATAAACACGGGGAAAGAAAGGGAGCGGAGCGAGGAGTGATAAAGAGGCGAGCGTGCACGTGAAATTTGCACACGGCCACAGGCGAGAACGGATAAGGGCGTCAATATAGCCGGCAAATAGTAATAGATTAGGCGGCTCGCGTATCCGAAGGAGTAGTAGATGACCAGAGATAAGGGAACGCCGATAGCGCGGCTGAGCATCCACGGTATTGTTGCCGGGTACAAGGGGGGCGGCTGATAATCTCGTCGCTCCGCGGGATTTTCCTTTGGAACGCGGAAAGGAGAAGAGTCGGTGGGAAGGAGAATTGAACGGGTGAGAGCAAACTCGATACCCGTCTAACTATCGAACGACGAATTAGATTATGTCGAAATCTGCCTTCGGTACAACGTAACAATGTATGCGTGAAAGCGATACGGCGCACGCTAGGCGGGTGGAGAAACAGGGGTTGGGGGGGGGGGGCAGAAAGAGGGTGACGAAACGCATGAAAATAACATTTATATACGTCCACGAGACGCAGAATGGAGCGTGACGTGCCCATATAAACTCTCCATATAAACGCGGAGCGAAAGGGAAGGTAGGGCGAAGGTAGAGGGTGGATGGGAAGACAAAAATTTGTCTACAGTCACAAAGACGGCGTGGCAGGGTCGACTCGGTTGTGTGAAACCGTACATACGTGTCCCTCCAAAGTGAAACGGACAGAGGGACCAATACATAGAAGGCGGATATGTACGACCTAGGTACGGGGTGTCCCATTTAAATCGATCCACGCGAATATCTTCGAAGCCATTGGTGATATCGATAAACGGTTCGGACGAAAGCTGAATGGCTTCCAGGGGCGGCATAATCTTCTTCGATTGAACCGTATATCTTTTAATACGTTAATCGATCCGGCTAATCGTTCGCGGTAACGTAAGACTGCGGCGTTTCTGCCGAAAAGCTGTTCGTTTGGGCATCCTGTGTATACGGAACGTGGGTTTCGCGGAGAGGGGCGGGTAGAGGGATCGAAGGGGGAGACAGTAATGCGAAGAACAGAAGTGCGTAGGTGTTGTCATCGGAGGGAAAGCGTAGACGCGAGGACGGGGAACCGTATCTCTGTATGGGAAATTTGTGTACGGCTTTTAGGGGTAAAAGCGGTGTAGCATGGGGCTCGAAGGATGAGTAAACTGCAACAGAGGAATGAAAAAGCGGATGAATCGAGTGAATTAAGATCGGCCAGCGATGATTTCGTCTGGATCGACTGTCGATGACACGTGTTAGATAGCTCTGATTCTTTGTACATCTCGTATGTATGTACCACGTTTCTGCGGATCCCATATATTCGTCTCACATGCTTCCCATATTCCACGTCTCGTTGCATCCCCCGTATCCCACACAACCCAAATACGGTAGATTCTTCGCATACCTGACGTATCGTACATTTCCCTTACTATCCACACCTAATTCCGGAATTAATCCGAAGAGAAGCAGATTTTCCCGCTGCACCCGCGGTAGAATCTTCGCGGCCGAAATTCTGACCTTCGTGGTAAAAATCGGTTTCGTGGGGAGAATACAGCGTCGAAAGTCTCGCGGGCTCTTTCGAGTTCCAAATTTTCTGACAAGAATACAAATTCCGCGGGTGCAAGAATCTTGGAATCGAAATCGGCGCGACCCGTTTCGGAGTCGTTGCACCTGCAAGAAAGGCAGATTCGCCGCAACAAGATCCCTCGATACCTAATAGCGAAATAGCCGACAATTTCCCGTGCATAGAACTATCGACGGATACGTAGCCGTTCTAAAAATATTCCTCAAACCATTTTCCCTAGAAGAAACAGAGTAGAAGTATCGAGGGAGACCCGAGGGCTTCCTGTTTCAACCTAATTGCATTCCGCGCAGCACACAATAGGTAGGAAGGGAGGGGGGGGGGGGGGGAGAAGTAGGGTGGACACAACAAAATCTCGTTAATTCATAAAAATTCTCCGCTCGCTTCATGACGGTCTTTTTGCCCCTGCGAAATTAAAATCCTCCGCGCGCAGTTGTGTGATCGATAACTGAGGAATTACGGGGGATTCTCTATTTTTCTTCTTGCGCGATGTGGGTACGGGGGCTGAACAAATTATTGAATAGACGGCAGTGCCGCGGAAAATGTTTTACCCCCGCGGACACCGAAACGCAAACATTTTCGACTCGACGCGACGAACGTCTGATGAAGGCGAGAGGCTTTTGCTGGCTGCTCGGATGACGCGACGATTCCATGCGCGAATCGGGACGACAGAAATGTCCCAGTATCCACGGTCCGCGACCGGCTCGACCAAATGTCCCAAGGTAATGAACGGCCCCCGTCTCAGAGGAACACCTAATATCGGAGCACGCGGGGGTTCGAGTAATCGCGGGGATCGTGGGGGGACAGTGAAAAGGAAACGGGGCACGGGCCCCTCATGCAGATGTCCGATGTAGTAGGCAGTCGCACCTGGCGGCAGGTGGTCCTTACCGCGGGGGGTTCCCCTCCGGGGCCACTGGATCCACGCGTGTGCCCACGATCATGCGTTACCTGGCGCGTGTTCAGCCGCCTACCTCGAGGAAACCGATCAACTGCTCCGTCTGAACTCCGGGCCGTAGGAACCGGGTCGCTAGTCGTCCCCCAACGATTCGCGATAGACGAATGACGGGCGGGGCGCTCGAGGAGCACCTTCGTCTGTTCCTAGGTGGGGATAGAGAGGACGGTCTAGTGGGGATCGGTTTGGTTGATTCGGGATTAATCTGTCTGTGGTTAAGTGGTACAGAATTCATTGTACCATACGATCTATTACAAATGATTGGATTGAATGAAATCTGTGAAAATCTATTTATCGTTCGTCGATCCTCTTGGGGACTATTGAATTGGGAGTTACAACTTTTATAACATCCGAAGACGCGAGAAAAGTACTTCTGAACGAGTTGCGCGTGCTGTTTGGTATCTTCAGTCGTATTCGGCGCCGATAGTGATGCTGATTCCTGTAGAAACTATCTTCGTCTGATGGTACCAGCGATTGGTGTCCAGAACGACTGTTCCATCAGAGAGAAATCGGGACGGTTAATGGGAGAATGTAAATTAATGTAACAAATTGGTTGAACCTTCTCCCTGCACTTACAGTCACTTGGCCATTCACACAACGTGCCTATAATCTACTCTTAATAATCACGTTACATCTAAGTGGATGTACTTACTAATTTCGCCAGGATGCACCACAACCTCCAGCCTGTTGCAAGTGTAATAGCATTCCCTGGGTGGCTCTAGAATCCACAATTTCTCGCCCTTTACCTGCGCCTGCCACGAAGGGTGCTCCACGTCGTCCACCTGAAAAAAAGATCGATACGTGCGAGTGCCTGAATACACCCAGCGTTAATGAACATGTGGGAGGCTTTGTCGAAATAACCAAAGAAGTCTGCTTCGTTCTTTCTATCGATATTCTGTATTCCGTTAAACAGGCGCCTAAATGGCCCAAAGACAATATTAATGATAAAAACAGTAGTATCGATAGGGGCTCGTCCTTAAATTACGTAAGGCTTTTTTAAGGGAGAGGGGAGGCACGAATTTCTTACGTTTCCTTACAATGGGGGAGAGGGAGTCAACTAGCGTTTTACGTAATATTTTTAACCTAATTTTTTATATGAGTAGCGTCAAAAAGAATGTTCCATCGCACACGCGGAGTCGAGTTAAATGACTTATGTAAATCTTGAAAAGAATTTTAACAACTGAAAAAATGGAATATAAAGAATATTGTTTTGAGAAAGGGGGCGGAGGGGTTGGAATATAAGATCTTACAAATACGGATACCGAGGGAGGGAGGGAGGGAGGGGGTAAGAAATCGCCAAAATTACCCTTACGTAATTTAAGGACGCCCCCTAGGTAAAAGGATAGAAATAATTGATCCTTCGACCTTAAAAAAAGCCTCCTCACGTGCACGGTTGCAAGATCGTAAGACGGTTACGGTGCTGTAGGCGTTTGCGGCTTGTATTTTAGGTACCACAAAATAGCTTACAACTAAGACTACGCGAATAAAAATAAAATCGAGAGAAAATTCGACGAAAGATTGATTAAACAAGGTCTCACATGCATAGGAGCTCCATAACCATGGCTCCCCATGAAAATCCAATCAGTTTTTTCGCTCTCCGCGGTGGTTGGGAGGAAATAAGGTCTGTGGTAGTGCTGCCTCAAGATGCTGCCGATTTTCTCGTCGCAGTTGCTCCTTTAACGAAACCTAGACTGTAGACTCGTGTAGACAACCCTCAGATTCACATTGAAAACAGATGAATAATTGTTCTACTGTTGAATAATTATTCTACAGAGATCCATAGAGAAAGGATGCTTGGAGAATCAATCATCCTAACCCTTGTACATCAGACTTTACTTTCTGCGATTCGACTAGACTCGCAATTGGATTCTGGAGGATAAAACCGAAAATCCACCTGAAAGCTAAGCTACGCTATAACTTAAAAAAGCATAGAACAGCTTAGCTTAGCTTTTGGTGGAAACGGTTTCATACGGATGTATTGAAACTAATTTTTTAACCGACTTCGAAAAGGAAGACGTATAAATTCGATTTGTATATATATATATATTTTTTTTAATGTTTGTTCCCGCATAACTCCTCAGCATATGGAACGATTTTGTTGATTTAAAGACTATTGTTACCTAATTATTATTATTATTTTATGTGTCAATATAAATATATAAAAAAAATCGAATAAAACAATTTAAAAAAAAGTAGAACTGACTTTAAAAAAATAAAAACGCACTAAAAAGTAAAAAATATTTTTTTCCCTCATTTAATCTAGTACTATCATTTTTGTTAAGTCGGCACCCGATTTACACAGTGCAAATGATGAGGCGTCGACATAAAAAAATTGCTAGTCGTAGATTAAACAAGGGAAAAAATTATTTTTTACTTTTTAGTGCATTTTTATTTTCTGAAGGCGCTTCTAATTTCTTTTTAATTTTTTTTTTCAAGCTTAGCATAGCATAGCTTAGTTTTCAGGTAGATTCCCGGCTTAAGGGTAGCTTTAATCAAAGATCGACGGTACAGTGTACACTTTTTTGCTCCATGACTAAAGAATATGGAACAAAGAGGACACGTCCGCCTGTCCGAATGTGAGTTTCTAGGTAATTGTCTGGCAGTATAAATATAGACCGATATAGTTGCACGTAAGCTGGTTAGACGGATTGTGCGCATACGTGCGAGCTTTAGGGTGGTTATCGAAGCCCCAAAACTGTGCCGTTCACGGGCACTGCTTGACCAACTTCCGCAATTCCCGAAGATCTCGCGATGTCCACGGTTCATCGGCAGGTATCCCGCAGAGATTGTCAAACTCGCACAGTGCACGAGACTTGCCTAGCTCGAAGAAAGTATATCGAATCGGATTGGAGGATTGGATGTACACTTACCAGCCCACGTACCACGGTTCCGTTCCCTTTTCCAGCATGGAGCGACTGGTGCTCATGTCGAACACGTCCTGAAGGCTTTGGAACTCGGTGTTGTAGGGGAAGAACTGGCAGTTGCCGTCCTCGCCGTGGTACAGCGACTTGAAGAACGAGTACGAGAGCACTTCCGGGGCTGTCCAGTTCGTCATCGCGTCCGTCACCACGACTGGTCTTCCAGAATACGCGTAGCTGTTTATAGTTTTTAAAAATTCCGTGAATCTCACTCGTCTGCGATGGATATCGTTCAATAATCGCTATCCCTAATTAAGTAAACTGTAACTGGAACGCTATTTAGAACGCAACTATCGCATAGGATTCAAGTGTATTCTGGCAAGGGCTCGAAGGTAATTGTGAGAAAAAAAAATGCGCTGCGCGAAATTGAACAGGCAATACCGTTCCTCGAAAGTCCCGGGGACCACGTTCGATATCCTGTCAACCTGTTGAACGTCCCGGCAGATCGAACAGTCCTCAGCTGGTCGGAAAACTTTCTGCGTGAACGAGGGCAGTTCTGCCAGACACTTAAACAGAATTTTACTTTCAAAGATTCACCCAAAGCCTCCAACAAAATCTTTCAAATTAACGTATCGACTGATCACTGTCGAAGCAGTAGATCAACGAAGTAACTAGAAGCTGATTCTGTGAACACTGATTTGAATTACCTTACTCTTGAAGCGAAAACGAATTGCCAAGTTGCTCACCTTGTCGCGGCGAACGGCGTGCACGTAATTCCAGAGGAATCGTCCCAGAATCCACGCGAGGATCAACAGGATCCACAGGTGTCTCCTGCGGACCTTCGATCCCCCTGGTCTGAGCAGTGAATGCGCGTGGAACAGTTTCAGAGTCCTGTTTCGAAGTCCCGTTCCCTCGATCTTCCCTACTATCGAGCGTATCTCCTTCTTCGCTAGGTCGAGGGACCTCTTCGAGGCCTCGGAGGACACTTTGCTACCGTTCGCGGTTGTCATTGCGTAGGAGGCCTGAAAAGCCTCTCGAGTCTCCGTTTAATCGCAAGGATTCAGTTTCTTTTTATCAGCAAGGCGAGGAATTCTGTTCATAGAACTCGCGCTTCGGGTATCAATCGCGATCGATGGTCTACTTGGATTTTGACTGGGAACTTTGATGTTGTTTAATTATCGCGAGAGATTGAACTACGATCGTCGATTTGGGAAAGTCCCGCGGCTTCTAGGACCTCCGATAAACCTGCTGGTCGACGTGGAACTGCGGCAAGATGTTTCCACGGGGTTCCAGAGAAGCAAAGGGCTCTGTTGCGCACGGGGATGCTGCGACCCGTTCACGGGGGTGTGAAATGAACAACTATCTGGGCTACCGATTGATTGAAACGAAATCTGCTCGGGGGCGTGGAAACTGAAACGATTTCTCTTCGAGCTGCTGAATGCTGGCGAATAGCTTCGATGGGGAACGCGATAAAGTGTACAAATAGATTTAGAGTCCACTCGTGGAACATCAGTCCCTTTGATTCCTACTTGCTGAACCGAACGTTTAATATCGTCAAAGGAGGCTCGAGTAGATCCCAAGTTAATTCTACTTGAGAAGCATCCTTCTTCTCCAAAGCTTTCAAATTGTTTACGACTATTTCCGTTTTGCAAAACCTTCGGTTGGATGAAGGGAGCAACATTGGACCGGGGTGCTCGAGCACGTCTCCCTCGGTGGGAAACTTGTGTGTTGGTTTCTTATCACAGAGTGCAGGTGCCAGTGCTCACCGAGCCGCGAGGATTTTCTTGTTAAAATACAATCATCGAGCCAGCCCTTATCGCGCGTTCCCATTTCTTCGACGTGCCTCTTCCCCGCGTCGAACCGATCGATCCACGTATCAATTTTTAGCCCTAGTCGTTCCTAACATTTCCCGGCAAGATAAACGTACTATTTCTCATCTACGCTTAAAACAGAACGGTTAAAAATCGTAGCTGCGCGCACACCCGAGAGACGAGGTTACAAAACGATTCTCGCGGAATTGCCGAAGCGGAAGGGGTTGCCCCGACCCGACGACCAGAAGGGGCCCACCTTTTACGACTGTAAATTGACAATCTGCGCGGCAATCTATTTCTTAATTAACAATCGCCCGGTGGAAAATCGATGCCGAGTGGATCCCCGAGCGGCATTTCGATCGAGCGATATATTTTCGAGCTCCTTCGTGAATGTTTGCCCGAGTAACGGCACCTTTTGCGGGCGAAAACGATGTCCAAATTCAATTGCGCGGGCGAACGAACGGGGAGAGACGGCGGAGGGCTGATGATAGTCGAAGATTGTGTTCAAAAGCAGAAAACGATAAAAGGTCAAAGATTCCAATATCTATCTGTCCGGAAGTGGAAATATTAATATCACAAATACCTTCGCGGTTCCAAGAATTCTTCCTCGATCCGTCCACTTCTGTCGCTTTGGAATTTCAAGACGATGATCCTGGGGTGGTGGGCGTAATAATAGAAAGAGACATCCCTCAATGTTCAGCGCAATTAAATTCTTTAATTGTTGTCAGTCGGGTTCGAAATACACTAGTCGATCGATTTATCGTTTAATAATTATTGTATAATACGTGGTACTCCTCCGATATAAATAATACGACGTCAATAAAATAATGACAATATGTCTGTTCTTCGTCCCTCCCGCCCTGTCTTAACAAAATTTATTTACCTACTTCATTCCGAAAGTTCTCGCGTCGTCGATAAACAGCGTTAAAACACGTGCGAGTGAACTAAGAAAAAACAAACGACGATGACGATGATGATAATGATCGTGACGATGATAAATCCCCGCCGCGCTTCTCCCAAGGGTGGCGTGCAAGGGTTAGTTGTCCAGTAACGAGACTCAAAAGCATTCCCACAAATATGAATGAAAGAAATCCCTGTAGAATTCATTCGTAAAAATCCCAAGAGCACAGAATCTGCTTCATCCTCCAATCTGTCGATAAGAAGACAGAGAAGTTGGATGATCCATGGATCTCTGGCGAAATCAGGTCACTGGACATCTCCGCCCTTGCCCCACCCCCACGTCGGACTACAACTCTTGTATTAATTAACGTTAAATGTGTGGTGAAACTCCTCTAATACATCTAAAATGCACATCCATGCTTATTTAATGCTCCTTTAATTTTAAATACGTATGCAGCACTGTAGCCTATCATTTACTTTTTTTTTTCTCTATTCTTTATGCGTGTGTCTGTGTTCTTACGTGTGTATGTATACGCGTACGTATGTACTGTGAGAGATACGTGAGATTTTTCTTGAAGTCTTCCCTGCTCCCGTTTTCGTTCTTTGTCTCCTTGTTCGCCGTGCTACGTCTTCATCTCCTTCTTCTTCTCTTCTTCCGTCGCGATCGAATTTGGCAGACCCTCCGTTAGAAGTGAGCTTGGTCACTGTCGCGGGAGAGTTCGATAGGTTCTCTTCTCGGTTCCCGGTCTTCTCCGTTGGATGACTCCTTCGTCTCGCTCTTCCAGCTCGGATGATGGAGTGGTCTGATGGAGTCACTCGGCTTTAACGCTATCAGTCTTCTCGGTTTTGTCGGTGACGATGATCGCGGTGAAGGGTGAACTCGATCCTCGATCAGAGGGGGCTGAACTACGCCCGATGACAAATATCATTGGTCGTCTCGTGGTGAGTTAACAGGGAGCCGACATCGAATTGTTGGGAATTTTAGGCAAACCGATATTCGCGGAACATTGGATACTTCAACATTTGACCAATTAAAAAAGTATCAAAGTAGGTACTCGCGACTGGAACGTCCTAGAATTGACGATCAATGCTTCACGCTGTTTGTTCCATTAGAAATATATCAATATCGCGATTCTGAAGGGGATTGAGAGTCCCAAAGGCTGCTCCCAATGAAACGAATTTTGGACCACGACGGTGCGTTAGAAATTGCACGATTGACATCATCGAGCCTCGTTCCCGGCCCCCTTTCACGAGAAAGCAACAGCGCGGACAGCTGGCCGCTGGCGGTAAAAGCACACTCCCTTAGGCCGCTGAGAAACGTGTAAAAAACAGCGTAAAAATCGCTAGCAAAACACGACACCGTTTTAAAAAAAAGACGGACGCGTCGCTTCGTCGATGCTTCCATCCCCCGTAGAAACTGCTGACTGAGTCGCGCGTGGCGGAACTCGCTATTCCAAAGAGACACTAAGCGACACACGGCGAATCCTCCCTGGACGAGCGCGAGGTTTCTAAGATAGACCGAAAGTGTCAGACGTGTTATTGCAAGGTGTCCTAAAACATCGAGTATCGAAAGAAGATCGTCCAGAGAGGATCGGGTCGCAAGGTGTTCGAGATTTTCGTTCGACTCATGCGAAGCCTTTGGAAATGGATCACTGCGAAACCAAAATTCATCGCGGTTACTAACTCAAATTCGATTCAGAGAAGACTCGATGACGTCTGACGTCGCAGAGGCCGACGCAGACTCGAGAATTTCATTGCAATTCACCCATTAAACGATAAAGAGGCTCTTTCAAATATAAATTTAATCTCGAGAGAAAGAAATATCGAAATTAATTGCAAGAGAAATATATTGCGTCTAAACACCAGTCACGGTGCTTTCTCTTTAAGGAATAGAACAACATGATTTTCATTTCGCTTCGCTTGATCGAACGATCCTCGTCCGAGGATACTCCCCCTCTTCCCCCCCCCCTCCTCGTTTCTCGTCAATCATCGTAGAAAATTAGAAACGCCGGTTCACACAAACGATAAAAAGCGGATATCAAAATCTCGGTTCGTTCGTGTCGATCGTGGCGGCCCTGTCGATCCTCCGACGATCCAGAATCGAAGATCCAAACGTACTTACGACTATTACGCTACCCCGTTGATTTCACACTGTATACGTATTTATCAAATCGATGGGGACCTCCTCGATCGTCGAAGCAATCGTGATATATCTACCCGATCGTCGCCCTCGGTACTCTCACTTCAGGCTCCGAATGCAACTCTGAATACTCCCCTTTTCCGAGGAATATCGCGAACCTTGCTTGGATCGTTTAACTATATTTAAAGAGAAGTGCTAATTTGGAAAATTTCTGACAGTGGTCTCGCGAACAGTTTCTCTCGTAAAGAAGGGAGCCGAAAACATTGCATTCGCCTCCAGGATCTCAAGTTCCAAGAACAGGATATCATCCCCTGGTATTACAGCTTTCGCACGCCATCCACAAGTCGATACTGAACCCGGTCGCGATTACACCCAAGTAGAAAAATCCCTGGATTCTAAAGACGACCAAGGCCGGAAAGAGTTCTCGGATCGAGAGGGGCGCCGAGGGTGTCAGAGCCGCGGCGTTTCAATTCGAGCGTGACGGTCGAAGGTCCTCGCGCCTCGAGGACCCCCGTCACTTGTCGCACATGGCACTCTTTATCACGCTATATCACGAGCGCAGAGGATCCGCTGCCAGTCCAGAACGATAAGCTCGAAGGACGCCTCTCGGTTCGCGGAGAGGCGCGTGCGGTGGGTGGCCCGTTATCGGCTCGCGAAACGCAATCTTGATAGCGCACGGTCGCTCCAGCCAACCAGCCCCTTCGCGCGCCCCGTATTGAACATAATATTATATATCCGAGGCGATAGTGCTGTAACAGTATCCTGTCGCGTGGGCTCGGCACCCGTCGATCGTAATCGATTAAGAAACCTCTCGGTCCTCGGAGCTCGCGCCGATGGTCCGCGGTTAATCTCGCGTTATCCCCAGCCGCGGGCGTACTGTTACAGTACTAATAACAACGTTACATCGCCGCGATATTCTCAGATCGCTGACGCCAGACTCACCGTTAACATGGACGATCATCTCGCGAGTATCCCGTCGCGGAAAAAGCTCGAAGTTACATGAGAAACGATCGCGCGAGTCTCGAGAGCTCGCCTCCTCGAGAAGCTTCGATCCCGAATCGGTCAACAGCTGACAGAGTAACGATAATAGCTTCTTTTAGCGGCTCGTCGACGATCGCCACCGCGGGGGACATCGTCGATCTCGTCGCTCGTTCGAGCGAGAATGTGGAGTAGATCGTCTCGAGGATGAGTATGTACAAAAACGGGGACGGTGTATGAACAGCTACGAGAATGACAGACGGAGAGAATCGGACTTGGAGGGGGGTTAGTGGGTCTGCGCGAGACGATCGACGAGATCGATCCTCCCTCGATCGCGACGTGCACGCCACAACACGTTTATTATAATCCCCGATTACGCGGGAACGGGACGATCGATAACAGGTGCCATTCCCGCGCTTCTCGTGCTATTACTTTCACCTGGCTAAATCATTCGCGCAACACACTCGATTCAACTGTCGTAATATTATTTTTTTTTTTTTAAGAAATAGAACAAGGATATACTTTATTCTGTATATATATATAATATATATGTATATATATATATAATATGTATATCGGCTATCAATAGTGTCATATCTCTCTGTCGAACATTCGATAACATTGAACATCATCACATTCTTTATCATTCTCGCACACCTTTCGCATCGGTCTCCTCCCTCGTTTCTCTGTCGATAATACTCTATAAATGTGACGAAGAATATTAGCTAGGATCGCGACGACAACGTCGCGTCAATTGTATCCCCCCCGCCGATTCCTTTGCTTCTCGTCGTTAATTCGACGAACGGACAGTAATTTTCAGGCTACCCAGGCAAGTGCTCCTCCTTGCGTCTCCAAGTGGCGAATGGACAGTTTCGCGGCGCAGACAGGCAGATGCATCACGTTCACGCGGGACCCAGGCACTCTATAACACGCTCTCGATGAAGAAAAACAAAGTGCAGCTCGCAAATAATCGGCATCCTCGTTACATGCCACACCCACAGCCTCAGAAGTTTTACATAATACAATATATCGTAGTTGATCGATATTCCTACGCGTGTGTTTGTGTGTCGGTGTCTGTGTACGATGGTGTTTATAATATATCTATATAATATGTATATTCATTCATTTATACCCTCCTGTATTTATAATCGCGACCTGCTCGCCGTACGTAATCAGCAATTGTAATACCGTCTACTTATCCTTAGTAGTACTTTTACGGTACGCTCGACTCCTCCATGGGTACCGCCTTAAAATATACATATACATGTATATATAATATTTATAATATATATATATAGTATTTATATACAGAGCGGGCCACCTAAAAGTGTCCACGTGAACACAGCCGCGCTGCAACAAACGAGAATTAAAGTTGCTCGGTTTTAAGTGAGGAAGCAGGATAGCGGAAAGTCTTCCGGGCTCTCGGTTGTTCCCTTCGCGAATAGAACCCTGTAACAGCATCCCTCGTCCTTCCATCACGATACATCTCCCTCGAAGAACACAGATACGTCCAAGCGTGCACCCTTGGGTGTCCCACCCCGTACGGTTAATTTAGAATTGTGCAATGAAGGTTTTAGAGCCATTAGTGCGACTACTGCTGCGGATGTGGTCGGACAAGTCGCTTCCACTTAATGTACACGAACAAACGCGGGGGTGCGGAGTTTGCGACTCATGCTCTCGCGGCATCGCCGCGTTGCCAGGTCGGTGATGCCCGAGGCTCCCCCTCGGGGGAAAGGCCTCCGAGGGGAAGTCGACAACTGAGAGGCTACGTGGCCCCGGCCAACACCTCTATACCCTTCTTAGTTTCTCAGTCTTCCTTTTCCCTCTGTTCAGCCGCTCCCTACGTCCACGCCGGCTGGCCTCTCCTCGACCTTACGCTCCCTCATATATATGTATACTCTTTCAACAACCTGGACATCGTTCTCCAGCGGTGTGCAAGAAAAGAAACTCAAGGAAACCCTACGATCTCGCTGGGCTAGCCGTTATCAATGCCCTGTACTAGGTCTCGCGGACCTGGCGCGCCATCGGTCAGGTCTGCCGGAGAGAACCAGTGGACATCTACTACTCCTCCTCCTCCTCCTCCTCTACGTCTCTCCACGTGTTATTCTCTAAATTCTCCTCTTGCACTCCTCCTCCGCCTCCTCCGTTCCTCTTGTTCCAGTGGGCACGCGACTCTAGGCGTACAGGCTCGGGGGAAGGCTTAGGATACGAGCCTCCGGGGCTCCACGTGCACCCTCTGGACCCTGTTATACCCAGGAGTCCCCAGCTGAGGCCGCGTTCGAGTTCGGGGGCACGTTTACCGTGGACGTGGCGGCCGAACCGTCCGGGACACCTACCCCGTCGGCCACCCACTGGCCGGCGGTCGGTGCGCCGACCCCCGCGCCGATCCCCGGACCCACCGGGCCCTGACCCTGACCCTGGCCCACCCCCAGCTCATACTGCCGCTTCTTTTTCTTCTCCAAGTTAACTTGCGCGTACAGCGGCTCACCGGGTTTCGGTTGCTGCAACACACACAAGCCAACGGTTAGTTCAGAGCCCTGACCGACTGATTCGTCGGGCGGGGGGTGGACGCGTGTCTCGGGGGGTGGGCTGTACTCGTGGGGGTGCAGGGGACAGGGCCCGACGCCTCGATCCCCGAGGACCGAGGGTACACGCTTCGCGACGCTTTCTCTTGTCGCTTTTAGCGCGCGTTATGCGCGTCTCTCAATCTCCTTTGAAGCTTTAAGGGTTTCAAGAGAGTCGATTCGGACGGGGGTGTAGAATGGTTGCTACTCTAGTCCCGACGAGGGAAATGAATTGCACTGGAGAATGCAATCACAGGTTTAAGTAAAGGGAACCTGTCCCAACGGCTTCCTTGGATCGGGGAAGGCCAATTCGTGGACCACGCTTGGATAGATCCGCGAAATTAGATGACCGTCGTTTGGAATAGAAATGCGGAGCTTTCGGTTAACTGTTCCTTGTTTTCGCTTGTGACAAGAAGCAGGACTCCAAGTGCGGTAGGTACTGTCAGATACTCTTTTATTATGCTCGATTAATTTGGATATAAATAGATTATAAATAAGTTCGTGCAATAGTCAACGTGTCATTATAAACCATGCTTCGAGGTGCGTCTAGCTTCTCTTCCGTACAATTAAGGTCGGCTTGGATGAGTGTGTATAAAATGAAACTCGTGTAGTTAGCTGCTCCTTCGTGGCTGTTAATTGCGTCGCGATTCTACGGTAACGATCTCCGAGATTACCGCCTGCAAACGAACCTGCTCGCGCGATATCGACGTAGAGACTCCTCCTTTTGTGCTTGTATATTACCCTGCTTATTGAAACTCATACAGTTACATATTAGTCGAATGTGCTACGGATTACGCTTCGGATTCGTCGTTTAACATTACTCTTACTGTACTTCGTAGATAGACTATGATCACTTGGGTAACGAGTCGAAATTAAGTCCTCTAAGATTCACTCTGCCCGCTTGAACAAACAGAGTGCTCGCGACGGAAGTGTTGCCAAAACGAGTGATTACACTGTCGCTACGTCTACGTTTAATTGTATCAATTACTGTCAATCAGGTAGCAAACGTCAGCCTTCGTTACGGGAGGTTTGTGCGTTCCACGGACACCGAACTAGTCTCGTAGCGATCTGTTCTCCGACCGGAATTTGGAAGGACAGAGCGCGTGACTCTGTCGCGGAATGCGTGGTGACTTTGCCTGATTCGTTTGGACCTAAAAGTCCCAGCGTATCGAGGGGATAACTGAAACATTAACGATTCCTATGCGTGGTCGGCTGAATCTGCTCCCCAATCGTAAAAAATGTGAAGTATTTGGTCCTGTAATGCCTAGTTCCTTACACGATCGTAGAATTATGCAAGACACGCTTCAACGTTAAGTTAACAATCTGACGCTTCAGCTTTTAGTATATGCCCGTCAAATAAAAACCTTAATCCGCTTAAACTTATCCTCGGTTAAGAAAACTAATTCCACGCGTGTCGATTCCTATGCGCGTCGAGCACTGATCTCGACGCGCCTTCACAGCTACGGCTATAACAATTTTGTCGAAAGAACCGAGAGCAAGAACTCGTCCAACAGAACGAAACGGTTACACACTCTGCTTGCACGGGCAAGCAAGCGTTCGCTCGTTGCAGCACAATTCCTGCGTTCCCTCCGGTATAAAAGTCTGAATGCCTACCAAAACTCGTTGGAACGAAAGGTATTGCCTTAACGAGCAATTAGGCGCATCGGATAATCGAGAAGATTCGCATCGTACGCGTCGGAGAAATAAATTACGCATCTCGACAACGGGTACTCTGTTAGTCTATAAATTCTGTAATTTCTACACTGTCCGGCAAATATTGTTGCACCGTGTTCCTTGTACATGATATAAATTCTCTCTGTCACCCGACAACAATGCGTCTTCACCTCGCCCCGGTCGCACAAGTGTAGATTATCGTGTAAAAATTCTTCGGATACTTGATAATTCCATGGACTGTTTTATGCGTACCGCGTAGAAATCTACAGTAATACTGCACCCAGCGGCTGCTGGCCGCCGGTACAATAAAACCAGGTAATAATAATTGGTACTCGTTAATTGACTTAGTTTATACACTTATAATGTTTCCGTTTAAGTAACTGCTCTCCTCCGGTATCACAACTATGCGGTGTACACGCCCCCTCGCGGTTCCCCTTTAATTTGCCCCTAGCTTCTTTACACGCCTCGTGCAACGGCGCTCGGTTCTGTTCGTCTCGTGCAAGCGGATAAATATTATAAATAAAGTATCGTGATTATTATAGCGTCACAACGACCATTGTGACCATACATATTTCCATACGTGTCGTACATATACGAATATATCTCTTCTCTAAGTAACCTCCCCGCATTCCGCGCGCGGGAACGCGGCATCTCCGTCGCGAATATAACGCAAAGATCAACAAGGAACGGGAAAACAACGAAATCAATACGCGTAGACGCGGGAGTCTAATTGCGTTTTCTACGCGCGCTGTATTTGGGCTTCTGACGCAAATATAAATCCCCGTTTAAATTAAATCTATTACGATCGATAACGTGGGCGGCGGCTTTACTGGTAATAGGAAGACATTAATTTCAAAAGGAAAATCTCATCGCGTGGCTCGATTGCTGTGCTCGAGGCGCCATGCGTTCGCTCGATTCTGAACTGAGAATTAAAGAAACACGACAACCGAATGGAAGCGTCGCGAAAGATTACTCTGAACAGGACCCGTGCTCTACTCCCCCCCCTTCTGCTTTTATACGCTTATCGAAACTACTTCTCTATACTTTCACTTCGTCGCCAGGAAACTGTGCGCCTGACCTACGTCGCTAATGGGGCCTAGGCGAGAACGCTCCCCGAGAGTACCATTAGTTGTTGTTACTTACAGACTGATATATAGTGGGTCGACCGACGTTATTCGAATTCATATTCGCTCTCTGAATCGTTCGGTCCTCGTATCTGGTGCTACCTTGGCTCGCCATCGGCCGGTTCAGAGTGCTGCAATCATAGCTACATTCAACGTAGAGCCGAGCCACTGGACACTAAGCCTGGACTCTGCTCAACTCAAACTATCGAACGAATTGGAAGCGGAGACGTGAATCGTGTATCAAAGAATGAAACGCAGAGTCCAAAAATAAAGGTAAATAACTCAAGTGAAACGCTAATACCGGTGGAAACGAATAACTAACGCGGTCAACAAAGAAAATTACTGAACACTCTTTAGAAGACTCTTTACCTATTTGCATTGTTGGGTGAATTAGGCCCTGAGTTTCTAGCTGCCACCGTTTTCGTGACGAAGTCTTGCTCCTTCCATCCGTGCTTCTTGTACACGTCTCTCAACTCTTGATGCTGCCACATCGTGAACAAGACTTGCCCTAAAAGAATCACCAGACTTGAGCAACAGCCTCTAGGCTCCGTAAGGCTAGACCAAAGTCCTCGTTCCATTACTTGCCTGCAAATTTAAGAACGCGAGGTGTATACTTCTGGCGTTGCCTGGTAATGTTCATTAATCTATCGACACCGCCAGCATCCAGCAGTGACCGCGAGAACTCTGCGTTCTTTTTAATAACTTCGTTGAGGGTGGCCAGAACAGCGGCTATGGTGTCGTCGCTGGTCCCCTGGTCGTGCTGGTTATTCCCCGAGGGTAGCTTCTGGATGAGATCGCGCATAGCATACTTTCCTATAAGCTCCTTGTTGCGCTGATCTATCGCGAGGTTCCTGAGCGCTGTGGCCACTGCGCAGACCACGCGATCCACCTGGATAAAAGAGAAAGAAACACGGGACATTAATCTAACGCGGAAACGGGCGAAGATTAACTTTACTCGTCGAATAATCTAAAGTTAAAGTAGCCTTTATTTTAAATAATCTTTTGTTCAGTTAATGGCTAACTGATCTAACGATACCCTTCGATTCCTCCAAGTTCCGGCGATCTGAATTCATGGGAATGCTAAATTCGACGAACGGGCATACCTCCATTCGCAGCAGCTCCACCAAGATTGGAAGGCCTTTCTCCTTCCTCACAGCTGCGCGAATCTCGATGCTAGGCTGCCAGTAGCAGGCTGCCAGATTCTGAAGGGCCCCAGCGGCCGCCTCCAGGGTCTCCGGGTTCGAGCAAGTCTGCAGAAGCTTGAGGTAGGACTGGACCACCTCTGGCTGCCACAGCAGCTCCATACCTCTGACAGGCTCCGTTCTTTGGCTGGTGGTGCGAGAGGCTGTCGTCTCCTTCTGCACCGGCTGGCCGTCTTTCTTCTTCTTGCTGCCACCGAAGCAACCCAAATTCTCACCTATGGCACAGCGATTCGAGGCTGGCATTATTCTAGAAGCTGGCCCAGCCCGTTTCTGTCTAGTGGATATCGCGTGTGTCGCGTTACATCGCTTGGCAATCGGCGCTCCCTAACGCGAGCGACCCGCTCGGCGAGTTTCGCTACAAGTTTCAACTTCGGGAACGGGAAGTAAGTTGATACGAGTGAGTACAAGCGAACGATCACGCGCGGCATGCGCTTGAAGGGGAACTAAGAGTATGGGTTTAAGCGAAGGAGCTTTGCAGACACGGTCTTTGTGATATTACTCGATGAACCTCTTTCTTACGGAGGCGTTGGATTTTTATAGGATTTGGATAGTGTTTCTTGGGTGTGAGGGGATTCTGACGATGTTCATCTCTGAAGTACAATGCACAGCACACTGTAGATGCAATATTACGGTAACATAGGCCAATAGGAGCAGGCAGATGCAAAATGCAGTAGAAAAGATGCACTAGGTCAATGCTACTGGAGTTTAAGTAATACGATCAAGTGTGATGTCCTGTATCTGTGGACTCTTTTGAGGCACTAATCTCTTTTCTGTGCTTGAACAGAGTAACTGTCAGATGCAGTTGCTTAATGCTTTTAAGGGATGCGTTGGAACGTAAGTTTTCGTTTCCCAGAGATCGAGATAGCGATCAAAGCGAGTCGATGAAAGTAATATTTGAATAATGATTGCTAAGACCATGACGCGACTTGTTTTCTTATGATAAAATTAGGCGTACGTGTCTGTAAGTTGAAGCGAAGTTATCGATTTCGATCAGAGAATTATCGGCGAGTTCTCTGTAGAGTTGATGAGCAATTTGCCGAGTAATTGTCAAGAAGCGGAGCATGCACTGGCTAATCTGACCGTTTCAAAGAAAAGAAGCTAAATTAGCTTTGGAATTACAAGAATGTCTTACCTTGACATAAACTGTATGCTAAAAAGATTGAAACACACTTTAATCCATGCTGAACTAGAACGGATATATAACATCTTACTTTCTTTCTAGATTTTTACACATATCTCCTCTTCCTCGATAAAACATAATTTCTAAACACGAGACAGAATCACCGATCTACCCAAAACATCAAGTCAGGCCACATCGACAGATGAAACAAGTGGAAACAATAATGAAGACACCGAAGCCAATTAATGTACCTCGTAAAGGAACAAGAATCAGTGTAGTGGTTTTCGTTACCGCGTGCGAATAGCTAGATAATCATTGCTCTCCTACGTCGTGTCGAAACACTGTACGTGTCTCGTCATTACATACCACAATCATACCAAAATCTTTCCACAGAACGTTCAAGTGGCCTCAGCGATAACTCCGCGCAGACGTAAGCATCGCAACGAATGTGAAGTGTACACAGGTGTGGCATCGTTTTCATTAATTCGACGGGGTGTACGGGGGCTGTCTACTGGTTCTAATTTCTACTTTACACAATTCACGCTGGGGATGCGTAGGTATCACTGACGAATCGCCGGTACGCGACCGATTACAGTACCGTTGCTGCGAAGCAGTCGTCAATTACACATTTCAATCTCGAGGTGTTTGCCCAAGTATGAAGCTGTTTCTAACGCTACGCGTCGAACCCACCCCTGGAAGCTCTGATCTGCATCGACCTAATCGGTTTATCGAGCAAAAGACGCCTAGAATAATAATTTAGGTATATTATCAAGTTCTCCGCCGAAAACTCGAGCGACGATTCAGAGTTCCACCCACCGGAGACACCGATTCGAAAGAACCCTCGATGTTAATACGCGGTTTCCTGTCTTATCTTATCGCTGGCTGGGTGGGAAGGTAAACCGCTTATCATCAGCGCACACACAATTCGGCCGCATGCGTGTTCACCGCATGCCCGGTGATTGCGAGGGGAACCGGTGTGTTTACAACGGCAGAGGGAATGGTACGTACATACGCTCGTCTCATTCTCGGTATGCAGCATAGATGGAATCGTGTTTCGCCTCACCTTTGGCTGGCGCAGCCACCCTGTTCTGCACCGTCGACTGTATGGGATGCTTGTCGTAGTTGGGATCCTCGACCTCCTGACACCGATAGCTCAGATTTCTCAGGATGCACACGCAATTCTCCACGATCTTGTTGCCGATGTTGGACTTCTCTATGGCGGACCGGACGACGTAGAGCAACGCGTCCACCAGGCCCTCGCATTCGCGCAATTTCTTCCTCGCGTATTCGCCGGCGCTGGAGACGTTTCTCAGCACGCCGGAGGCGTTCCTGAACACGGTCGACCAGCATGTCTCGCCGCTTGAGGAGCTCGGGTCCCAGCCGCTGTGCGGGATGATTATGTTGTTCACCACCATCGTCACGCCGTCGTCGATGATGGACTTCTTCAGGTCCTGCAAGCAATGCTTCGAATTACGCCAACCAGCCGGGGCCCGTCTCTCTTTGCAAGCATACAGACGACGACCAACAGGCGAGCAAGCCGACCTACCCGCGCGGAGTAGAGACGATTACCCCCGTCGACTCACCTCGCAGGAAGATAGATTCCACAGCACCCCGGTGACCAGCTCCTTCACGTCCGCGTCGGACGTCCTGCGCAGCAGATTGATCAGAGCGGGCACTCCGCCGGCGTTCTTGATGGCCCTCTTGTTCTCGTCGTTCTGCCTGCCGTAGGACAAGTTCCTCAGCGCGCCGCAGGCGTTCCTGTAGACGTCCGGATTATCGTGGTCGAGTAGCTGCACCAGCGGCGGTATGCCGCCCATGTTCCGCGTCTTCTGCTTGTTCGGATCGTCCATGTAGCAGAGATGCTGCAGATAGGCGGCGGCGTTCGCCTTGATGATGTTGTTCGGGTTGCTCAGGAAGCCGATCACCTCGGACAGGTTCGGGTCCCGCCATCTCATCGACTTCTGATCGTCGTCCAGCGGACTCGCCATGCCCGGCACCACCGGGTGCCGAGACTGCAGCCGCTGCAGGTGCACGTCGTCCTCGAACATCCCCGGCGGCACGCCGGATGACAGGGGGACCGGGTGGCCCTCGTCGTAGCCGGGCACATCGTTGGGAACCGCGACCGAACCTACCCCTACGCCAGGGCCGTACCCAACGGGCCCGTAAGGGGACGGGGACACGTAACCGTAGGCCACTTTGCTTTCATCTGCGGTCGCATTGGAAACGAGGCGGTTATAATCTGGGGGAGATTCGTAGCTGGCGTTAGATCGAAGCGTGAGGGCGGAAGGCGTGTGGCGTGATAGTTTTGGGGCACAGCGGTGAAGAGATAATAAGAAGGACAGGTGACAGATTATTAGCTTCGTCGCCCAAGATCATAGAGAGTATCGTTTCTAAGCTTATCGGCTCCGCGGGTTAACTCCACTAGCTCACCCCTATACTCCTTCCGTTCCGAGTATAGACGCGCGAAACGCATAATTCACTCGCATTATCCGTGGGCGTTTAGTGGAACATGGACTCGCCGAGGGTGAAGCGTGAACGGCGATAGTGGAGGGCGTGAAGCTCGACGTGAGAAAACAGAGCGAAAGAAATAGAAAATAGAAAATAGAAGAGCAGAAAAAGAGAGAGAGAGAGAGAGACAGAGAGAAAGATATATATATATATATATTTTCGTGGGCATATAAAATAATCCATGTGACCCTACCATGAGGATGCTGAGAGGGTTCGCCGGAGTCATCCATATTCCAAGAGTTGCTGATTTGATCTAGAGGGAAACACAAAATAACAACGGACGTCAGGCATGGAGATAATTAAAGTGAATTATGCCGTGCACGGGCCAGACAAATAGCCGCTGCAACGTGATAGCTGAGCGCGCCTCGTCACGTATAGCCTAGTCTGGCTCACCCGTCTGACCTCGTTCAACCGAAAGAACTATTTCGAATGCCGCGCGTGGGTGGGACCTAAACGATTTTCACGGTCGAATTTACCGACGGTCCGCTTCGGCCACCACGTACCATATTGATCTCCGGGACCTCCAGGACTAGGGGTGATGCGGTAGTGATCCTGCAGGGCGGGATTCATGCCTGGATCGATGTCGTTGTAGCCGCTTTCCACGTACGGGGCCGCTCCTTTGCGCAGGTAGTCTTGAGAAAAGAACGAGGGACAGTGGCCGTTAGACACCCTGGGGCTCCGTTGGTCCACGTCGACGTACAGAGGCCGACGGCTACTCACCGTGAGGAGGGGAGGCGCGACTGTGCTCCGATGGGCTATGAGGACTGTGGGGGGAATGCGAGCGCGGCATGTAGATCCCATGCGAGCCTGGGTACCCTGGCTGCGGTGGATAGCCAAGGTACGGCTCGTAGTGCTCGAACCCGACCATGTAAGCGTCCGCTGGGTAACGTGGGTCCGCGTGCTGGTAGTCCTGAGACATCAGCGGCACCGACATGTAGCTCACCGCGCCCGGGTCCGGCTCCATGTGGGAGACCTCGCGCACCACCTTCGACACGCTCGTCACCTAAGCGAAACAGTTGGGCGCGTTTGCTCGAAGAGAAGCTTCTTGAAGCGGGGAGACGGATGGGGGGGGGGGGGGCAAGGATCGATCTGTCTATCTCACTTGTTGTGTACTCTGCTGCTTGTGCGTCCGCAGGAGCAACGGGTCCTCCTGGACAGACAGGTGGGACGAGTGCAACGAGTGGGTGTCCGCCTGACCGTTGCTTCCGTGGTAGTCTGCATCACTCTGTCCGCTGAAACCGTGATAACGATTAAAGAGCCGCGTCGTGGGTCTTGGGCCGCGGAGCTACGATTGGATCGTGGGCGGTAGGAGGATAGCTTACGTGTATTGCGGCATGTCGGGACCTTTTTCCTGGAGAACGCGTCTGAAAGTACAGAGGGAAGACTTAGAGACGTGCCACTCGACGGAGTTCCGTAGACACCAGGCTACGATCGTTCGCCAGTCTCTCAACTACATCGCGCAAGGCGACAGAACGGTCGAACGGAGAGGAATAAAGAAGAACGGCTGGGTGAATAATGCAACCGACCGCTGCGTCGTCGCGGCGAAATGGTAAAACGAACAACGAAATTAAGCGACTCGCCGAAGAAAGGTCTACGGGCAGGGAGAACAAAGTGGAGCATCCAGAAATACTTCTAATTACGCTAAACTACTCGCCTCCTGTCTCCTCGTCTCGCGCACACACACACACACACACAGGCACGCGCCACTTCAAAACTGTCGAGAGCATGCTAAATGAACGCGGGCACAGGTTGATGGTTAGTGCGGCTGAAGTTATTCATTCTGAGTGTTACGTGTACGCTCTTTTACGCGATGATAATGATCGATGGATGATCTCGGACGCTGCGCGCCATCCTCTCGGGAGATCCTTTGTAAACTCGCCGCGGAGAGACTCTTTAAGAAAAGGGCCCTTGTCGCCGTAGCCGAAGGTCTCTCGGTGGCGAGCGGAAGCGTTGGATCTCTCGAGGGATATCGACAGCGAGTCGACCTCGGCTACGATGGAGCGAAGAGGAGCTGATTAAGTGATGATCGTGGGTGACTGCGTTAATTGTACACTCGCCTTCAGAATGACTAACCTCGTCGATTAGCTCGTGTTAGTCACCTCTGCGTGATCTCAGTGCGCGTTATGCTGTGCTCCTGCCTCTTCTCGATCCGACGGTTCACCAGCCTGGCACCAACAACATCGTTCTTATCATTAAACGTGGTCCAAGGCTACGCGTTCCCCGGCGCGACGTGAAGGGTGGTGTGGAGAGGGGGGGGGGGGGAGAGATGTTGTAACTGTCTTTTTCACGGGGCCAAGCACCCCCGTCGATCCCCGCGCCCGCTCGCCCGCCCAGAGCGGGAACCCGGCGCGGGGACGGATGGGGGCTGAAACGAGAGAAACGGGCGACAGGGAGTAGACAGAATTTCTTTCGGGGTTTCTCGCCAATTGGTGGCAGTTTCTGCTAGACAGACCAGTTCAAGAGAGAAGCGGCAATTTTGCTTGGCACGGATCAGCGAACGCTCTTACGGACAGAATAGAGAGAAACGGAGGATATGGTTACGAGTCTCCCGATTGCTCGGGTAGAGAAAGACACTTACAGACAGGAGTCAACCAGCTGATTATTTGACATACCAGCTGATTCTAGGTCTCTTGCCGCTCAGCAGTCGATGGCGTCCCCTGCAATCAGACAAACGGAAAGAAGTTGAAGGAGTTCATCGAAGAGAGGTGCAGAGGGTTTAGCGTCGACGGTGATTAACGTTGCTTAGCGTTGATTAGGGACGAGCTCTGTGGATACCGGTGCTAAAGGAGTGTAGCTTCTATTTACAGTGGAGGTTTGATTACAATACAGGCTCGCAAGATTACCCGATCGGCGTGTATAAGCTACCCGGGGAACAGAGAGTTCGCGAATTAGTAGAGCTGCTAGGAACGTTGCTAACAAGTCCTGATCTAATAAGGATTTCCTAGGGAGGCCATCAGATTCGCTAACAGCGTGGCTGGTGACTAGGGAGAAGAGGATATCAGCTATCAGTTGCAATTGTACGCGACTCTCATCCATGATTATTCGAAATCAGGCTTCTCTAACTATCTGATATCACTTCCGCAACAGAGAAACTGTTCCAAACAATAACTACCTACAGCCCGCGAAGAAGATACTTCCCCCAGAAACTTTAACCGTCCATCTCGGAGGGCCGGCTTTCAACCAGAAACCTGAAAACGCTCGAATCGATTACTGCCAGCAGTTTTTCCAGCAATTTTTTTCGCAAATTTTCGCGCGGCTTAATCCGCCTCGAATCCTCGTGAAACGCTGGATCCGTTCCCAGCGAGCCCCGGCGGCGGATCCACCGGTTTGATTAACGGTCTCGAGCTCTCCTCGGTCCACCCCCGCTCTCCAAGGCGTTAATTAATTTTATCACTTTCGCGTAACTCGCGGGACGCAGTTAGCGCGCGTGCCAGGTATACAGGACGCGTAATCACGGCATTAAAATATAAAACGAGCAGAAGAGTTTAATTAATTTGTCGCCTCGACGCTCCTCTATCGCGCGTTTCGATTAACGCCCTCGCTGGCGCACGCACCAGCGCACACAGATACCTGTGTTGAAAGTTCGCTAACGAATTTATGTAACGCGACTACGGTCCTCCTTTCTGACGACAGCGGCCCCCTACAAAGATTCGGGCTTGTCCCGTGGATTCTGCCCGACTAACGAAGTTCCGTTTCCACTTGTCGCGGGGATTCTCCTTTTTCGCCGCGGCCTAATTGCCCTGTTTTCTGTTCGAACACTGTTTCCCCAAAGATATCGCAGGCGGCAAGCAGCGCTTGGCAAATTATCGCGCTCAAACTTCGCGAACCGGTTGACACGGGTGAAATAATTATCGTTGTCTGAACGGCGATTATATTTTCCAGGCAATTAGCGTGTTTCGAGGGAGTCGATCTTGTACGAGGTATAGATCGAGGGCCCATTTTACTTTGCTAAAGGGCCTGCGTTGTCACTAATAACCATTTAACAGAAAAATGCATTAAAATCTGAATGTTAATTGTTGAAAAAAAATCATGATAGTAGGCCCTCTTTTTCGACCGGAAAAGTAGAATGGACATTTAAGGGGTCATTCTACTTTGGTTTGCCGAAAAATGAAACTATTTTTAAAGATTTTTCTTAATAAATGCAACATATAATGAAATAAATATTTTTGAAATTTATTAAGCTACTCTTATATTATACAAAAACAATTAGAGAGACACAAGTTCAATTTAAGGGGTCACTACACTTTGATCGGCCGAAAAAAGAAGCTACTTTTAAAGATTTTTTCTCAATAAATACAACTTATAATGAAATAAATCCTTTTCAAATTTATTAAGCTACTCGTATATTAGAAAAAAATTCAAATTAAAAAGATCTTTTTAATTTTGTTTGTATAATATGAGAGCAGCTTAATAAATAAAATAAGTCTTTTTGGAATTTATGAAGCTGTTCTTATATTATACAAAAATATAATAAAATTAAAAAGATTTTTTTTTATAAAATAAGAGTAGCTTAATAAATTCCAAAAAGATTTATTTCGTTATATGTTGCATTTATTGAGACAAAAAATCTTTAAAAATAGTTAATAAATCCTTTTTGGAATTTATTAAGCTACTCTTATATTATACAAAAAAAAAATTAAAATTACAAAGATATTTTTAATTTTTTTTTTTTTATAATATACGAGTAGCTTAATAAATTCCAAAAAGATTGATTTCATTATATGTTGCATTTATTGCGACAAAAAATCTTTAAAAATAGTTTTATTTTTCGGCAAACCAAAGTAGAATGGCCCCTTAAACTTATGTCTTTCTCGTCGATTATTTATGATTGCAAGATGGGAGACAGCTGAAAGCAAGACAGCTGATTCGCTAGCGGACTCGAAGTATCTCGCAGATTGAACGAGAAATATCAAAGAGCGACAAGAGGAACTTGCTGTCCAAGCGAGAACCGTCCACGCGTGCTCCTTTTTCGAGTAATAATTACGTTAACGTCGATTAGGAACGCCGACTGGGTACCAGTGACATCGATTTCCGCCCTCGGGCCAGCCGAATCCAGGTCGAAGGCGCAATAAGAGAACCAGAACTTGAACAAACACCCTTCCTCCGTCCCATCCCTTTTCCCCCCATCTTCCCCAGTTTCCGCGAAGTGGAGCTTTGCGCTCTGCTCAGTGTTTGCCATTGTCGCGATCTCTTTAACCGCCTGAGCGAATCCAGCCGCGTGCCGGCTCGTACGATCCTCTTAATCGTCCCAATGAAGTATCGAGTAGATCCACGCGACCCCTACTCGAACTAAAACTGCAACTACAGAGGTAGCAGAGGTCGTCGGACCATCGAAGAATGATCTTCGAAAAGCACGAATCGGCATCAATTTCGCGAGCGATGCAGCAGCAATTGTTGTTAGGCTCTCGAGGCGAGACACTGAACAGCCGACGATCGATGGTTCTTCGAGCGCCGCGCGAAATCTCACCCCCCCCCCCCCCCGGAGTAATTAAGACCCGAAGAAACTAATTGCCGTGCAACTAACGAAGCGCGCGCGATTCGCCTCGTCGTAATCGCGACATCGGAGACCGCGAAGCGTCCATTTGCCCGAAATTGCGCCCCACTAACGAGCCCTTTTCTCTCCCGCTTTCCTTTCTTGCACCCCCGCGATACGTCGCTGAAAGCGGAACACGTGGCCGCGGGGCTTAATTCGCCCGCAGGCAATGCTGTTTCGGCCAACGTATCGCAGGATCCTCGTCGCTGGGGGATAACGCTGTAATTAACCCCTCCGCCCTCTCTGCCGCCCGCTCGTGCTTTTCCTGCCCGCTTTTTGTAAAGGAAACATTGCTCCCTGGTAGATTAGCGACCCGACTTTCTGCCCGCTCGTTTCTCCGATGCTTCGCGTTAATTCAGGCGGGCCGGAATCACGCGGCGGCCGATGCGATCGCAACGAAGATGACGAAATGGCAAGCCTCGCGCCGTCGCGAACCCAACGCGGGCCTGATCGATGCATTCCCGGCTACCAGCCGCGGTATGTTAAATTTAAGCGTATTTACCGCATCGCTAAGTCGACGAAAGTCCTCCGCCGAACGGCCTTACTTTAATGCGCGTCGAACACAGCCCGCTACGGGCATACGTGACCCATAAAAATTCGAGGAAGCAGAGGGAGACACGTACGCCGCGGGGGAATAAAAATTCGACGAGATCGCATTATCGACAATGAGATTTCCGCGCGATCGGAGCGAGGGGGGAAGGAAAGGGCGGGGGCGAGGGAGGTGGGAGGGGCGGGGCGGTGCGTTCCAGGGCACGCGTTCAACATACCTGCTTTGAATGCATAATTTTCCCGAGAGCGAAGCGGGGGGGGGGGGGGAGAGGACGAGCACAATGCTCCGCGTGCGTCGATTTATGCGAGTTTTCGTGCTCGTCTATAAAAGACATTCCTGCACCGTGACTGCGAGCCAGCGCGATCCTAAAAAAAATCACTTCAACGCGGCGCAAACTATAAAAGTCACTATACTGCGCCCCTCCCCCCCACCCCCAAGTGTCCTCCCTCGAAACGAGCCACTAGCTCCCGTTTTCGAAACGCTGAATATAGACGATGACATTTTCCCCGGAGGATTTTCCATCGAGCACTCGACGCGCGAAAATTTTCAAACTTGTCAGCCCATCGGAGGGTGGCTGGAAAGTTTCGGCGACAGAATTCGCGGAAGCCAAACAGGGTAGCTGGAGTAGCGAAAACGCCCGGCGCGTTCTGCGATGGGGGGGGGCGTTTCGGAAAATTCTGTGCGGAGTGAACAGAGGCTGAAGTTCGGCTGCCGGAATCGTAACTGTGACCGAACTCGGCGAGCGAAGAGAGAGAGAGCCGTCGTCGACGTTCCCAGAACTCGCCAGACAGCCAGCTAAAGTGGCGAAATCCCTATCGCGAAAGAGGGCCGGGTTTGCGCGAACTTCTTCGACGAAAGGAAACAACTGGTATCGCGAGGCGGCGATTCGATATCGTCCAAGTACCGCGAGGATCTTTCTACCCCGATTGTTAAGAAGCACCGTGCGGTAAACTGCGCGAGAGTTTGCCAGCGGTGTCTGTTGCCGGAAATTCGGTAGACTTCGGGGGGATCTGGGACGATTCGGTGCGGTTGCGAGTAACGCGGCTGTATTAATAAACGATCGGTTTTAATTTGAAATTCAGCTTCCGGGAAGAAGCTGGGCCGAGAGCTCGGCGACCCTTTCGACCCGTTCCACCGTAGAAGCAGCCGAAAATGTAGGGCACCGCCGCCGGAAGCCCTGTCCCGTGGCTGTCTGGGATATTAGATTTTTTTACACGTCAGAACGAATTCGCGAGCGGGAAGCCTTTTCGGGGCGGATGCCCCCTTGGGCCATGGCTCTCCGCTGGCGTACAATCGCCGTGCAGATTTTTCCTCGCAAGCCTCGCCGAGATTTCGCCGTTTTAATCGTTCCGAATCGCCCGCGCGGTGACGCGAGTCGCCGGTGCGTACGGGGGAAATGCCGCGATCACTGAACTTTCCGAATCTTTTGGAATCGATCTATAGATTCCTCTGAAGAGTTCTGCAAAGGGGACAGGTATTCCCTTCTCGGCGTTGGAAATGATTGAAAGCGGGATTCGACTTCCTCCACTTCGCGTCGTCTGCGACTTCCCCGAAATTTCGCGCGGGAGAGGAAACGGCTGGGGAAAGCCTCCCTCTCCTAGGCGTTCTCAGGAATTAATGCCAAGGCTCGGCTCGCTTTTACCGTCGCGAGCCGACTCGAATTCTCTCGCAGGAGTCGTTACCCTCCCGCTGCTCCAAATCGCGGGGCAACGCGTGACCAGATTTCCGCGCGGCCGGTGCAACGACTGCGTTTACGCAAGTGCATAAATTAGGTACGCGCCGCGCCGCTGCGAATGGCCGACGCGTGAGAACCGCGTGCACCGGCTACGCTCTATTTTTTATCTTTCCATCTCCCATCTGCCCGAGCGTACCGCCCGCTGCCGCCATCGGCGATCAAACTCCGCGGATATTTTCCCGCGAATAATTAATCGGGGCCCGGCTGCCGGCCGACGCGAAATCAGCAACCCGGTTTCCGATTGGCCTCGCACCGCTGGCGCCGTCAAAGTTCGCGCGCTCGCTGGTTCGGAGCACCGTGCTGCGGGCCAGCAGTGGGTTCGGCGATAGCTATATCGACCATTCGAAACTTCGACTTTTCGCCCGCGACGCTTTCTAACTGGGGTGGGGCTGGGGAGGTTATCGAAATTCTCAAAGTGTATTTCGATGGTAGCAGAGGATAAAGGTGCGAATCCACGATGTGGCAAACATTTCGTGTCTAACGTGTGACTTTAATCTGAGGAGAAATATTTCGTTATTTTATTCCTAATTATTTTGTCATTCACTTCACGAAACTACTTAGACTCTCATTAGACAAGTTTAACGATATATTTTTATTATTACTTTATAGTTAGTCGTTGCTGAAACTTTTGTCTCGCGATAGAAAAGGCTCAGGTAAAATCTGATCGTGGTTTCGCGCCTTAAGGGGGGATTCTCGTGTAACAGCCCTCGAAATTTATAATTTTTTGTTAAAAAACTATTGTTAATGTCGCATTAAACTCTTTCGGGATATAAGGAGGCAACTTTAAACGCGTATATTTCTTTTATGTCGATCCTTCTTATTATTTATTAATTAGTGTGGAATCATGTTAACTTCGTCGACGATGTTGGCGTCAGGTGTAGCACCTGTCACGGTCATCCGATTGCAGAAGGAAGAAAATCTTCCTAAAGTTAAGTAATTTACGCTGGGACTGGATCTAAAGTCTATCTACGAGCAGATGAAAGATCTAAAAGCGAGAGCACAGTAATTCGATATCTTTGAAGAAAAAAAAAACAAGCCAGCGAAGAAGCAAAGTTTCGAAAGCTCGGAAGCCAAGGAAAGAGGATTTAAGACGCGTTATCCTACAGAAATAAGTTTAGCCTGGCGTGCTCTTCAGCCTAAAGTGGCCGCAGTCTTAATTAGTTTCAAGAGGGTCTGCTTAGCGTTATGGGAACGCGCGCGTGTGAAAATTAATTTAAAATGCCGCGCACACCAGGCCGCCGGCAGCGGCTACGCCGAAGCAGGCGCGAAACTGGAGCACAGACGTAGCGGCGATCTTTTCCAAAGATCCTACGCGAACCGGACCATCGTTCTTCCGTGGATCGTTGACCCGCGAGACACGGAACGATCCACCGATCACGTGGCCGGAGACGTGCCCCCACGCGGGGCTCGCGAATATTTAACGATCAATTTTCCTGGTCCGCGCGCCGGGACATCGAACGTGTCTTTGTCCCGCGGCGCGTGATATTAAATCCTCTTTACCCAGGATTTCGTTTTAATTGGCTCGTCTCTCCCGCCGCCCGCCGTGTTCGCGGCACACGTGACAAAGGAGCGGTAATTAGCGGATCTACCTGCCGCCTGCCGCGGCGCAGTTTTAGGTGTCTACGTTTTTTTTAGGAAGTCGTTCATTCCCGGTTATCGGCCGGCGCCATCTGCGGCGAAAACGAGAGTACGAACGCCGGCGTACAGTCGCGCCTGTACATATTCATTAAAGAAGTTCAGCCGGCGCCGGAGGATTTCTAAACGCCCGTAATACAGTTCGACCGGTGCTCGGCGACGATGGAGGAGCGGGCATTAAACAGACCGCCGACTTTCCGAGACGAGGCCAGCCTCGCTCGAGGAAACGATTCACGGAGCCGTCACAGGTGCTCCGCAGTGAAGAATCGTTAAGCGGTTTCCACGAAGTCCGCGCGCGGATATCTTCGTCCGGCTTCGGCTACGAGGGCCTAGGATGAAGGATGGCGCTCTGTCTGCTGGGAGTCTACTAGAGCCTGGAGTAATCGCGCGATGAAGCTTCGGCGATCTTATCCCGAGTCCAGCGACGTTTGCGCTGTCCCTTTATCTTTGAAGTACTGCCGTGATATTTTTTAATTAAGCGACACCGGGTGCAGCGACAGGCAATTATCACGGACGTCACGTAGCGGGGCGCCTATCGATAGCCGAGAGGCCGCGCGCGCGCTCGTTCCACCGCGAAAGCTCCCATTAGAAGGTAATTAATTCGCGAGGTGGAAAAGCGGGCCGGCGCCGGGAAGGTTTGAAAAGAGTACGGGAGGCTCGAGGCATCGATCAAATCGGCCGCGAAAGCCCGAGTGGCCCTCGAAGATGGACAGAGAACGATGGCAGCGATTATGCCAGCGATATCCGGGCGAAATTATTTGCCAAAGGTAATCCTTCCCCGGCCATTCGTCACCGCGCAGCTCCCACCAACTTCTAACAACTTTCCCGCGGGCTCGTTCGTCTCCGCGCCCTGCTTTCCCGCGAAATTCCACCAGCCACGCTTCAACGACGCTTTAAGGATTCGTTCTGGATAACAGGCTTCCCGCGGCAGCCTCCAGTCACCGACTTTCTTGGCTATTTGTTACGGGCTACAGACGTTCCCTAGCTTAGCTCCCGCCGGGGATCGCTGCTCCTCAACTGGCTTATTAATCGCGAGGACGAAGGAAGAATGAAAATTGAATAAAAAAATGTAGAAGGCTCCTTTCAATAAGAAACCCGTGCTCCCTTCGAGTTCGAGTTTCTCCGAAGCGATGGCTCGTGGCGAGGCAACTTCGCGTGGCGTTTTTCGCGCGCCCGTTTCCGCGGAAAACCTGCCCCCCCCCCACCGCGCGCAAACCTGCCTGTCCGGAATTATTAGACAAGAAACGGGAGGGCGAAATGGAACAATCGGCGATGACTGGGCCTCAAGGAACACGGCCACTTTTTCCCGGCGGCAGGAAAAACGATCGGGCGAACGGTTTGCAGGCTCCCTCGAGGCGAGCTTGAGCCCCGCAGCAGGCGATACCATCGATCAATCCCGCGTCCCGCAAACTATTCCTGGATCGATGGAGCTTCGGCAGTTGGACGTATTCCTCGATACCACGGGCGATCGCGGGGCGACGGTGATTGGTGGGCCGAAGATAGGCGACGCTCGCCATCCGGCGTTCACGATTTCGTGGCGTTTTAATAGGCACGCGAATCAATCGACGGGTAGGGGAGGGGGGGGGGGGGGGGGCTCGCTAACTTCCACTCGATAAAGAGGCGCATTCGAACGGGGACACGTTTGTAAAGGGAACAATGCGATCGAATCGGTGCCGTGACTAGGCGACCCGAAGGTCGGCAAGGCTCGATACGAGGCCAGGGCCCATTCACCGTGGCGTGGTTTTAGCTGAATTTCATTTAATTGGATATTCCGAGGGATCCCCTTCGGGCTAATCCCCTTCTTCTTTTCCCCCGTTCACGCGCAACAAGGCAACGAGCCACCGGCGCGTTCCACCCGCGATCTACGAGAACCTGAGCGTTTCGAGAGGAGTGGCAGGGCTTTGCGAGATTGGAGGCTCGAGGGCGGCGGGGCGCCGTTGTCGTCCGCTTCGCGTGGAAATGATGTATCGACGGTGGCTTCTGTTATCGCGATAGGGGTGTCCCGGGTGCTTCTCGAGCGACGCGTCTCGTCACTGATCTCTTCAAATAGATCAGACCCTTGACACCGAATGTCCGTGGTGCTCCGCCGGGTAACTCTGCCGATGAATCCATTAGCGCAGACCCTTTACCAGCCCATTACCAAACCATTTTCTCTTCGACCTATCGCTCCCTATTGTCCCCTTTGTCGGCGTTACATTGTCTCGCTACGTGCCAATGAGAGAAAGAATCTACTACGCGGTGGCTTCCCTGGGCGCTGGATCTTTCGTCGTGTCCCCGAGCAAATGTAATGGCTACGTAGCCCCCGCTCCCCCTTTTCACGTCATGACGGTCTGGTTCTTTGTTCGAGAGGCTAGAGGCTGGCTAGCCACCAGGCTTAAGATATCTATCCGTCAAACGCAACGATGGAACGGAGCACAGAGGCGAGGGTACGTAGCTGCCGGGGTAGATCAATGATGCGATCGGAATAATCTTCTGTCGCAGCTGGCTAGAAGGTACCGCGATGAATTGCAAGTACGAACGCAGGACTTTCAACGTTTCCTACCAAATTCCCAGGCCCAATCCCCGATAATTTCCTCCAGCCGAAAGTGTATATTCATTTCCATCGAACGTTTTCTCGCGCCGCCGGAAAGAACGGAAATATTCCAAGTTCCAACGTTAGGGGCCACAGTCGAATGAGTCACCCTTCGTCTCTCTCCCTTCCTCTCTTCACATCATCCCTTGTTCTCTCTCTCTTCCTCACTCTCTCTCTCTCTCTCTCTCTCTCTCTCTCTCTCTCTCTCTCTCTCTCTCTCTCTCTCTCTCTCTCTCTCTTTCTCTCTGGCGTCGCATTTTCGGTCGATGCAGAGAACAGCGCGACGAGGGACGTACGCGGAAATTGCTCGCGTCTCCGGAGACCGGCGTAAATTGTAATTAAAAAAAAAAAAAGAGGGGGAACGGTGGGGTATGGAAAGGGACTCGTTGGAACCGGGGGATTATTTCTCTCCATCCCGCTAGGGAAAAATTGCTCGGATTTGTCCTGGAGGTATTATTCGCGGGCAAAACTTTCTGTTGTCCCGTTGTCGCGTGTTCAGGACCGTGTCCTCCTCCTCCTCCTCCTCCTCCTCCTCCTCCTCCTCCTCCTCCTCCTCCTCCTCCTCCTCCCTGTTCCTCTGTGGGACGCGGCTGTTCGTGCCCCGCGGAGAACCGGTAGCGTGACTTAATTTTTGTCTCCTCGTTCTCCCTGCTCTTCCTGTCTGCTTGTCCCTCCATCTCCGGTTCGTGACGCCGCTCGAGGCCTCGAGGCCCACTTTATTGGCTCGTCAGGGCGAGCGACAGGTAGCTACGAACCTCGACCGCACCTTCGATTGTGCGCGGCAACGATTCGCGTCAACGCTCAGCTCTACCGAGCGCTTCAGATCGCAGCAACCTTTCCTACAGGCGACTGGACGGAACGTCGAGAACTTCAAAGTGGATTTTCCCGAGAATGAAGCGCGACTTTGAAAAATTTTACTGCTTTTCCTCGGCTTATTTACTTGTCGCAAGTCGAAAAGGAAGAGTAACTACTCTTCACGTCGCGCTTGATTTTTCGAGAAAATCGACTTTCCAGCCGGCTGCAGGAAAGCATACCTTAATTCCACAGCCTCCCGTCGACTCAGCCCCCTGCGAATATCACGTGCCGATACTTAGCGCGATTAGCCGAGGCTTCGCGATCAATGAGCCGTCTTCCCTAGTTGACAGGTTAAAGACTAGGGCACGCTATCGCTTCCGGAGAATCCCAATTATACGCAACGCGTCGCGGCGACGAATGAACTACTTGCCGGCGGGTCTGACTAACAAACATATCTCGGAGCTGTACCGGCGAGAAGACGAGACTTGTTTACAATCGAACGTGGGAATGATCCTACCGCGTGGTGATTCTGACCGGGACGCGCTCCGATTCGCAATCGACAATTTCACTTTCGACGCTCCGAATCCCGCGGGAACGTTAAACCCCATGGCCGATCGACCTGGTGGGTTTTCACTCGGGAATCACAAAACCGCCAGCCCCGACGCGGAAAATTCGCCGGCAGATCCGCCGGGAATGACGAATCGAATTTCCCGTCGCGCGTCGACGGAAGGGAAGTTAATGCTCTATTTTATGACGAGAAACCGGGAAAGAGACACCGCCCGGGGAGGATTCTATGTATCGAGGGCCGAGGGAAAGAGAGCAGAGAGGGAGGCGGTGGGGGGGGAGGGAGGGGGCGATATATCACAAGAGAATGAGAACTCACCGCAACCTCATTCTCCTTTCCGGCTGACGCGTTGAAAAGCTGTCCCACCCCCCTCCGGCGGCCACCGACGGCCCCACTCCTCGCAGCGGCGCCCCTCACGTCTGCTCTCGATGGCTCGGTCGTGCGAACGCATCCGCGGCCGACGCGTGTTTGAATGAATGAACGCGTGGGGCGCTCGAGTGGGGAGAGGGAGTAGGGACACGCATACGCGCGCATGTCAAACTACGTACGATAGTACGAGGCTTACAAGAATCTCTCTCTCTCTCTCTCTCTCTACTATCGCTGCCCTCCTCGCCACCTTCGCCACCTCCACCACCTCCTCCTCGGCGGACATTTCTGTGCGAACGCGCGTTCTCCGCCAACCGATCACGCGATACCCTATTTCCTTTTTTTTTTTTTGAATCCTCCTTTTTCTTTTATAGTAGAGTTTTTATTGTTTGTTTCTTATTACGGCTTCCCGTTGCCCCCGCTGCAGCGTTCACCTTTTTATTTAATGGCTGTAATGTGGTTTTTGGGCCGCCGTTTCGGAGGGTTCGTGGAAGGCGGAAGTTTTGGTTGTTTCGCGGTGTCTCGCTGCACTAGACCGGATCGCGGATGCGTTCGTTCGCTTTTCGTCTGTTTCGAGGATTAAACAAGCAGGTGAGGCGCGGGTCTGCCGAGACCTGGGCACCGGCAGCGGTGGGAAGTTTTTGAAAAGTTAGGAGTCGTGGTAGCAGTGGCGCGCACGGACGGGGAGGCAACCCCCAAAGAAAGAGGAGAAAGTAGATTAATGCAACCATGAAGTAATTCAAAAGCTTTGTAAGAAGAGAAGGCTGGATTTTATTATTTAAATAAATTTTTATAATCACCTAACGAATGTTATCGAATTTGCATTGAAAATATTTTTATCCGTTCAACTCGGCCCACCCAGATAAAATCCTGAGTGCGCCTTTGGGTGGTAGAATAGCAGTGGATGATAAATCGTCCAATAAAATGCTCGATTCTCGTTACCCCTCTTAATTGTAAATCGCATCGTAATGCATCCTGCGCGGAAATTTTATTACGAAATCGACGATGCTTGAAAATTGTTGGCCCAGAGTTTTAATGACACTTCATTATTCGATCTGCATCGGGGATGGAAACAAATACGCAGGCAGGAGTGAAATAAAAGAAATAACAGGGCACGAGAGAAGGGAGGACACAAGCTGGCGCTGGGAAAATCAGTGCGTATCTTCGTTCTATTTTTTGTTACACTTTTTTTTATCGAAATTCCCGCCGATCCCATTGGAAAAACGAATGTGTCTGAACCGCGGCGTCCTACCGACGCGCGGCGTGCCAGTGAAATATTTATTGCGCGTCCGCGTTGCGCGTATTTTAATATTTTTTTTCCCCGTTCCTCCCTTTGGCGCGCCGCGGAAAAATCATGACGCCCCAGTGCGATAATGAAATAAAATCTGGCGCCCGGTAAAGTGAGCGGAAAGCTGCTCCGCGAATATTAGCAATTCGCTGTGGGGAAATAAATTTCGAATTCTTTAAAATCGTTTCTCAGGGATGCGAAAAAAGAATCGAGCTTCTGCTTCGGTGAAATTCGTAGATCCTTAGATCCTTCGACCGTTGAATTCGATACAATTTACCGTCGCAGCGAGGAGAATATTCGAAAAACAAATTCGCCGAGGTTCGCTGTAAAAAAATTCGCAACGCCTAATGGCAGAGTGAGTCAGAGACTTGCTTACGATTCGTAACGCGATTTTCGCTCAATGGCGATTGCAACGGAATGCAAGCGTTGCATAATTACGGCCGGCAATGCGAAAGAAGTTGTCTCGATATACCTGCCGGTGAAAGTATCGCGTTAAGATGACTCGAAAAGTGTTAATCACGCGGCGCTGGATCGTTTCGCAATGAATCCATTATTGAGCAACGTTCTTTGCGTCTCGTATCGCAGCACCGCGAAACGAATCGGAATGATTGCAATTAAAATATCGTTGCCGCTACACATTTTGCCCCTAAGCGTTCGTTACGGTCTTGAAACGGGGCGGCAAACTTTTTTCGCAGCGCTGAATCATATTTTACGCACTCTGTTCGATGCCCGCGAAGCGCCCCAATAAATGAAATTGGCAAGGAAATGTTCTATTAAGGAGAGGAGAGGTTAAAATCGAGAAAGAAGACTTTTAGCGCGGTCTCGGTTGAAATCGGCATGCGACGGAATTTCGTGGACCGACAGTGTAACTTCGCCGTATTCCAGCAGCAAGATTCGTTAAACAGGCGGGCGCAACGCTGCGAATTTATCGGCCCGCTAATTCACCATTAGCCCCGTGGCACTCGTGTGTGATAAATCAGGCTCAATTAATTCGCGGGAATACGATGCAGAAGGATGACGAGACTCGAGAATTCTTAATGCTTGCACAATCGCGTCTTTCTGCGAACACTTCGGTATCCTCGAAGCCAGGAATTAGTAAAGGGTACTAATTGTAGAATTTAATTCGAAATAGAGGTTCCACATTGTCCTCGAAGTTTGCCCCGAGTAATGTGCTTTAAAATCTCTCGAATACCCAGATCCTGGAAAGCGAAGCACGGTTCGACGGAGAGGTTAAAAAGAGAAGATGGCATGGAGAAAATGGCAAGAGAAATTGAAAAAATAAAGTAAACGAATTACCTTTCGGGTTCGTTCGATTTATTAGCCGAGACGTCCAATAAAAAAAAGGGGGGGGGGAGACGAGTCGAGGGAGATTACGAGAGAAATGATCGCGAGGCTTCTGGTATCTGAGATCGAACGGAGCCTCGATTACAGCTCACGGCTCGATCGACAGAATATGGAAGGCCGCTCGGAAGCCACCAACACGATTTCGAAATAGATCAGTGATTAAACGATCCCTTGAAGCGACAGTATTTTGAGCCAGACTCCGTCACGAAATATTCCAGCAGTGTAGGTATTCTAAACGCTGCATAAATAATTATACACACTGGCGGATTTAACGGGCACCAACCTCAAAAACAAATTATGATTTTATTCGAACGCTATATTTTCTTTCCATACTAGTACACCAATTTAAGTCCGTTTTTAATAAACCACCTTTTCATTTCCCCGAGAAAAATAGGGCCCCTCGAGACGTTTGCCAACGTCCTTTATCTCTGACGAGACGAATCGAGGGTGAATAGCGATCGGCAGCGCGCGGAAACGCGTTAAACGGTCGCCGGCGGCTGCGGAACGCGAACGAACGGAACTCGGGCGTTTTTTCGGCCTCTCTGAAAGTAGTTCAACCGGTGGCTCGGCGGCGGGCGGGCCGCGTCGCGGTAAATCCGAGGCGTCTAATTAGCGTCGCGCGTTACGCTGCCTCGAGACGCCTAATTTAAGTTTTCCCAGCAACCGGCCTCTCCGCCGCCTCCCTCCGTGCTCGCACGTCTTTCGATGCGTCGAGAACACGCGCGCCAGTTATCGCGATACGGCCGGGCCTCGGACGGTTCCCCGATGCCGCGTCACGGATCAAAGCGGGCGATGAAACGCGCTCGCGGCCGAAATGCTAATCCCCGCGGCCGCGTTCACCGGCGTGCTTTCCAGCGAGCGTCTCGCGATGCCCCGGCAACGCGGCAGGCTCCTTTTTTTCTCCCCCTCCCGGCCGCTTAGGGTGGGCGGGGGCCGTTTGGGGAACGCGTGCTCCCGTGCGTCGGAGGGGTCGGGTCGGTGGTCGCAAGTGCATTCGTGTGTTTACGGGAGGGTGGGAAAGTTCTTAGGGGCGGCCAGGCACCGGTGAGTGTCGGTTTTTGATGGAGAGACCGAGTATTGAGCGAGTCGAAGGCGAGTTTCTAGAGACGGAGCAGCGATAGACGGTGTTCCAGCTCGAGCGTACTACTTCTCTGCCTCTGTGCCTCGCACGTGGACGAGTATATAAACTCGTCGAAGTTTAATAATTACGGAATATGCCGAGCATCCTTGACTCGACTACGGCCCAACGATATAGGTGTCTACTGGACGCGGACCATTCCTGTTCCGAGAGCCATCTGAAATGCTAATCAGTAGCGTATAGCTAGCACTGTTGAGCATAAAATTTTGTTTACGCTACTCGGCTTGGTCCCGGGCCCCCCCCCGGTTCCAGCCAACTCGGAGACACCGATAACCAACGCCATAAACGCCTGGTATGTATAAAACGAGAGTTTTATACGAGGCGAACTGGCGCGTCGAGATTTAAAACAATAACGAGCCTCATTGTCCCCGGTGGACGGAAGAAGATAATCGCGTCCCATTCTCTCGCACTCTCTCTCTCTCTCTCTCTCTCTCTCTCTCTCTCTCTCTCTCTCTCTCTCTCTCTCTCTCTACAACAGACAGAGGAAGAGAGAGAGAGAGAAAGAGCCGTTAAAGAATTTATGGAATTCGTTTCCCGCTCCCCTCCCCGTGCCCCTGGGGACCACTTTTATTCACCTGAATGGCCCCAACAGCCGGTCGAGCTCTGCTCCGCGTCCTTCTTTTCGTAAATTATACACTCCGTCATTACTAGCGGGCAAACACCAAGAGAGGCGCGTACGAGCTCCTTCGCGACGCACCCTCGATCGAGATTTAATCGGCAGACGATTAATCGTCCCCCTCGTTGCGAGGGACCACCACAATGGAACTCGCGTGACGGAGTCGTAGAGACGAACCCGGAGCGACGATGGACGAGGAGTTTTCTGGGCGGGAAAGCCTGGCGCGTGAATTCAACCTTTCTCTCCGCTAATCTCGTACCTAATTCCTTCTTCCCTCGCGGCTTCCCACAAACGAGAAACAGCTCGAAATCCTACGGTATCGACTGGATCGATCGTTTAACGTAACCGTGCCTCTGCACCGTCGGGTAAGAAACGCGTCGATTATCTCCCACTTATCAATCGCCAGAGCCGGATCCGCGACGCATTACTCACGAGCCCTAATCACCGCCCGACATACGCGCTCGATTTTTCTCGATCGGTAATCCTCCGTAGGCGCGGAGATAAGGTACCCGCGCGCGGCTTATCGATTCCTCGAGGAAATTGTCGGCGTAAACGCTTGGAATACGGGCTACGGGAAACGTTCCCGCGGGAGATAAAAACTGATAACCGCGGGAACTCGCGTCTCTCTCTCTCTCTCTCTCTCTCTCTCTTTCTCTGCGTCAGACCGCGGCGGCAGACTTTATATCTCCGCCGGGCGTATTCCTCTCGAGTTATGAATTACCCCGACGCGTAGTTTCGTCCAGCCCCACCGCCACCCGGGCCACCCTTTTATCATCGAAACAATTTCGTCATCGCCAAATCGACCGGGGTCCCAGCAGCTCTGAGCTCCGATTGGATGGAAAATTGCATATCCCGCTCCGATTCCGAGGCTCGGTCTGCGGACCAATATCACTTTATTCTTCTGCTCCTCGTACCGCGACCTTGATTCTTAAACGAGTATTTCCAGGCTTTGCTATCTAAATCGCTATTCTCCGAATCTATTAATTAATGTAGCCACGATATTGAAGTAACTCAAGAGCTTCGTAACAAAAAAGAAAACTCAATTTCATTGTTGAAAAAAAATTTTACGATCGCGTTATTGTAATAAGTTTTATTGAATTTGCAATTAAAGTATTTTCATCCCTTCGACTCGGCTCCCGTCGAGGTTGAATCCTGAGTGTGCCGCTGGCTCGAATACGCGAGAAGTGAAGCGGCATAGAGGAAAGTCGAGGGAACCTAGTCTACCCGATGCTGCGACTAAGCTATCTTCTAGTTGGATCGCAGATTTTCCATCGGACCTTTGACACCCCTATCGTAGCCAGCGCCCGCGGACCTCTTTCAATCGTCCAAGTGCCTCGACACGCCCGCGTCAGTGACCCAAACAATCCTTCATCACTGAAAGGCGTAATGAGGCGTTATCGCGCGACCTCTAGGTGCGATATAACTCGTCGATTTAATGACTGCCGTTCGACCGGCCGTTCAGCGCAGCCGGGGCGGACAATCGCCGGGACACGTGACACTGACAACGTCATTTCCGCGGTGAACAATCGCCGGTTCACCCGCGTGTCACCGGTTTCGGTCACTCTGCGCGGTGAATATAGAGCCCGGGAGAGAGAGAGAGAGAGAGAGAGAGAGAGAGAGAGCGAGATCTATCTATCTAGAGGCCAAAGGGGACAGCGTCGCGCGAGCGCCGATTCAAAGCATTGTCGAACCGCGAGACCGTTCGATTACGAATCAAATGGGACTCTGGCCTGTGAAACGATCGTTCTACCCCCCCCCCCCCCGGATACTTTTCACTCTTCCAACCCACCCTCGGCTATCTGTTGACCGTGCCCGGTTGGTACATAAGCGGGGGGCATCGATTAAAGTTTCAAGAAAGACGGAGAACGTTTGATCCCGAGGGATATCGAACAGCGTCGGGTTTAAGGAAAATCGGCCGGGTGGAAAACGTTCCGAGGCACCGAATTATCGTTATTATGCGCGCGACCCTGTTAATAGAGCGACGAGTATTGCGAACAAATATTTCAGCGGTATGGACCCCTTCCTGGGCTCCCTTAATTCGTTTAGGACGCTACTTTATAGGCTTGTTAATAACCTACACGGTGGTACGTAGTTTATCCTCTAGGTATAATTATTATGCTCACTTATCTATTAATTATTGCTAATTTACTGTTCAGACTCTGTATATTGCACTTGTATTTCTTTGTGTATACCATGGGGATTCCCGTTTAATTAATAATAATAATAATAATCTTATTCGGGGAAAATGAAGAGGTAGTTTACTGAGAAGGGGTGGGTCTTCCATGAAGATGGGCCTTACGGGCAAGGGCCCACGCGACAACTGCTCCTCGACTGCCCGTTAAACATATCGCGATCCCACTATTATCATTTGAGTTTATATTCTCCGAGATAGATGGGAAATTCCATCTCGTCAAGCACGGGTTGCGCGTTTACGTACAGGGTACTGGGGATTGCAATGGCAAGTAACACTGCTGCAAATTGACCTGAGAACGGGATAAGGTATCCCTTTGACGCGCTGGAGGATCACGCTCCGCCGGCAACCGGGTGCTTTACGAAAATTGATCAGAACCAGAGCGCTGACACGACGGCGGAATCGGTTTCCAAAAGAAGCCCAAGGCACAAGCTGCCGGCACTTCTGACTCTCGGTTTACAGACTCGTCGTGAGCTGAGCTTTGTATAGGCGGAGGTTTGATTGGATAAGTCTTTGATCCGCACGGCTGGGTAGCCCCGTTGTCTGGCTACTTCTAAGATCAAACCAGCCCCGAAGCTAAATGGCCGAGCGTATCTTAATGAGAAAGTAACAGAATCTGTCGGCACAGATCACTCTGCAGGCGCAGCCTCTTCGCTGGGGACGCGTGGAAATATATCCGTTGTCGCGCGATCATCTGGGGGTATACAGAAACTATTCGCGTCCAGGTATTAATGGTCGCGAGATTCTATACTGAGCAAGCTTGCGGTCCGTCGACATCGGTAGCTGATGAAAGATTATCCTCTTTTGCTACCGTGAACCGATTCGCTGGTCGCGAGTCACTTCGAAACCTACGATGCTCGATGAAACTCCGCCCGGTGGATTCTACTGTTATAGCCAGGGTTGCCGTACGTCCCGTATTTCACTGATCCCGTGAAATGTTTTACGGAGTAAAACAAACCATTATCTACCCACTTCTTTCATGTTTGATTTATTCAGCAATTAAACATTCCGTATCCAATGCTTGGCAATTATGGCGATCCTAAAAATAAATCATTACCTACCCACTTTTTTCAGGTTTTATTTATTTAGCAATTAAACGTCCCGTGTCAATCGTTCGGCAAATATGGCAACCCTAGTTACAGTCCCTTTTCCCTTGCTAATTTCACACCGCTCTCTGGAAATATAATTCTCCATTCTCATTACGACAGTTGGCGAAAGTCTGCTGTTCGTTAATTTTATCTGCAGCTAAAAGTGCCCGCGTAGTCTGGCCCCGGTATATCTATCCCGGAATGGCGTAAGTTGCTCCTTATCTCGCCGGATACAAAGGGCGAGGGGGTAGGGCGTCGGCGGGCGAGATGCATCCCGAGTGAAACCACACGGGGCAGAAACAACTCGCGCGATGCATCTTGTTTTATAAGCTCTCGTTACGGCTCTTCTTGCTACCCAACTTGCAGCTCGTATATACGTTATTAATTATTAAGTGCTCACGTGTGCTGGCCCCGCCTCCTTCGACACCTCCAGCGCGAGCGCACTCCTGTTTTTCTTACAACTGCATCGACGGCTGGCCACTCTCAACCGTGTTTCCTATTGTCCGTTAATTCTCTGTTTAAAGAAACGCTACTTTCCGCGCCATGAGATCGAGAATCGCCACTCAGCAGCATCGACACTCGAGGCGTCTATACTCGAACGATCGGAATTTCAAAGGATCGACTTAACGCTTACTGTAAGCTTCAAAACAAAAATAAACCGCGCAACTGCTCGCGCCGCGCCATTGTACGAAGTACTGTTTACTTATCGATAACTCTGCGACATCAGACGTAACGGATAACGCCGTGAAGATAATATTACTTCTCAATTACAGATGCGTCACCTTCCACGCCTCGATAAATCGTGTAGTCGATTTTAAGGACCAGCCAGAGACACGCATTTCCTACTAACGATCGATACTCTATTCGTTAACTGGCAAAGTGGTCGATTATTAGCGTCGATTTCGATGGCCAATAATAGAATATCAAGCGAATCGGTAGCTGAAGAAACGATAAAAAAAAAGGAAAGAGAAACACAATCCCATTGTAGTAGCCCCCGATCAGAGCGTCTCGAGTAATCCCAGGCGACTGCTAATCGACCACGCGATATAGTACGATCGCTTTGTTTACCCTGACCCGTTCCAGAAATCACGCGAACGAACTTTCAAGGCGCACTTCAGACACATGGCCCTCGCCGGTTCTCGGAACCCTCCGTCTTCTCGGAACAGTCGCGTGCTCGTGCATTTACGCTCCCCCGTCACGAATCCTACTACCACATACCACCTGGCCACTATTTCCAGCCACGTTTGCAGGTTAGAAACGGAGTGTACCGTTAAGCACCGTGGCGGTTGTGACAGCTCGTATCGCGTCATTGAATAGCAACGGAATCGGCGGCAACGCTGCCTCGAACCGCTTCGCTGGGACACCGACGATATATATATCTCACCTTTTTTTTACGATATTTCCCACGCCGTGAGTCGACCGTCACATTCCAAGACGCGTTGACGCGCGACGGAGCAGCGAGTCGCTTTTCGCGTCCACCCTGTCCGCCGTGTCTCGCTGCGATACACGGGGGGGGCGATCCTTCGCCGAGCGAAACGATGCACAAACGGTTACGCGGGCGGCAGTCCGAGTCGCACTGTCAACCGCGCCGCTATCATCGAGCACCGAACGCGTAGACGTAGGGGCAAGAGAGAGAGAGAGAGATAGAAAGAGAGAGCCACTGGGAATCCGTTCGAGACGTATCCTTTGTCGCCGGTCCAAGTGTTTCCTCGCGCGCACAAAAGGGAACGGGCAACTGACTCACGCGGCCAAGTAATCGCGGCGCGTATAGTCGGGTGGCGTGCGCGCCGACTGAGCGACAATAAAATCTCGTGCCAGTGGAGACAGCACCGCTGGGGCCGAGATACGAGCAACACGGGCCAACGCGAGCGAGCGAGCAACACCGCACGCACACAGTCCAACAGCCGCGTTACACACTGACAAGCGTGCTCGGGTCGACAGTCTCATACGCCGAGGAGCGGTGCGTGCGATAATACGGTCGATCGTAGCCGCTGATAGTCGGATCCTCCCGCACCAGGATCTCGCCTCGAGATTCCGTACATCTCCCGTGCACAGAGCACACACACTCACACGCGCGCGCGCCGTCGGTCCCCTCCTCTCGCCCCTGTCCGCCGAGAAGCGCGCTACTATCCCGTACGGTTTTCCAAGGTGCGCGTACTACGCTCGTCCCCTGCGGCTCGCGGGTCGGGATTAAGTCGCGCGAGCAACACTGACCGTCTCAATGGCCCTTCGATGGGGACGTCCTGGCATCCTGGTCACGGGCGTCGCTTCTCCGTGCCACTGTCCCCCTGGAACCTGGAAGAGGCGAGAGTCCCCCGAAGGCTCTGGCCCTGTCCTCCCCCTCTGGCAACGGGGCCCACGCGACGATTTATACACACACGCCACGGTACGCGGCCTTTGGCGTGAAACGAGAGAGAACACGGGACCTCTGCGCTGGCCGCACTTTTTCTCCTCCTGGGCCCCCGTAATTGTTAGGCCCGTGTCCCGGAACAGCCGCGATCGACGGTATCCTCGCCGAGAGATAACGTGCCGGCCGGTAATTACGGCCCAATCCACGAAGCACCGATTTCCAGAGTGCACGTGCGGCAGAGTACGCAGGAACCGCAAGCTTTTTTTACGGACACATCCCCGACTTCGTCTCCTCCTCGCCAACGCCTACACGATACACATTGCACGCAGCAACGACGCCCCTACACGCCGATTCCAGCGGCTCTCAAACTGCGGCGTTAGCCCTCCGTTGCTCGTCGACAGGGTGCGCTGCGGCGCCTCGGTGAATCGAGATATCGAGCATCGATTCTTGGTCTAGGGTGGATTTCTCTGTCGTTACACGTTACAGCGTAATTGCAAGTTTGATACTCCGTCGGGGGTGTGATTTCTTTGGCAGCCGCGTTTCGAATGCTAAGGTTGTGTTCCGATTCACGCATTATGCGCATCGACCGCAGCGTCTGCGCTGCGCGCATAAACCGCGTTCCGTTTCCAGCAGCGCATGAACCGCAGTAACGACACGGAACGGGTTTCGATGCGTCTGATACTCGTGAGGTTACGCGGGAATGTTCAAACTTACTTACAAATAGCTATGCAGTTGGATGGATTACGGTTAATTTAATTCGAGACTTTTGAACGGTGGTCGAAGCACGCTTCTTAACTACATCGGTTACTTCGTCCTAAGGATCGGGGACCGACTCCTAACGAAATTTGATGGCTTTATTGCTGGATTTTCTCAACCCGAGTTTTTCTATTCTTATGGAACAGCGATAATTATTGAAAGCGAAGAACATATTTTATGAGTTTTACAGGACGAATTGCTGCTTACCCAGCGTAATTTGGTAAACAGATGTGTAAAGGAAAAATGAAGTTATTTATTATCCGCGTCCGGAGTAAATTCAAGGTTTTGAAGGCTATTGAATAGAACCGCAGGCTCTCGTACGTCTTCTGGTTTAGAGTATAGCTGTAAAGTTAGCATTATAAGAGCACGTTCGAAAAACTTAGCAGTAAAAGCCTTTAAGAAATAAAAATGCGCGCTACGTATTTGCTTCCTTCCTCATCTTTCGGTTCGATCCTGCCTAAAACCTTCTAGGGATGTGTTGTTCGCTTCGAAATTGAGTCCGTTACGTTGGTTGCAATTCATACAGCGAGTGCAGAGATGGCAGTACCAATTTCGTAGAATTCCCTAGAATCCTCCAACTTCTAGCTCATAGACGCTGCGGTCTATGCGCATAATGCGTGAATCGGAACACAACCTTAAATTCAACACATAAAATATTCTCACATTCTTCCGAAAATTTTATTACGCTGTGACAATTAAAGGCGCCATGTTACATCAAAATACAGATCACGTGACCAGTCACGTGGTAAAAAGAGGCTTAAAGAAATGTTAAGCAATCTCCAATAATTTTTATATCTTTATATATTATCTAACGAAATTCATTATCTTAATGAAAAGGTGCTTCAACTCGATCGACTTCGAATGCCCTCGGAGAGGTAATTTCTCGGAATTTCTTTCGTTTCGAACTAAACGAGTGACGCATCGGATCTCGTGCAGCGTCCACGGGAAAAGGCCCCGTAGCTAAGGACTGCTAAGGACTACGCTCCGTAACGCACGCGCGATGATGCGCGATGACATCAAACCAATAAACGCCAAGATGGAAACGAAAACGGTGCCACCGTCAAGTCAAGCTACGCGACGTGATTGGCTTGGCTAGGTTGGCTTGATTTGACGGTGGCGCCGTTTCCGTTTACCATCTTGACGTTGATTTGTTCGACGTCATCGCGCATCATCGCGCATGCGTTACGGAGCGTAGTCCTTAGCTACGGGGCCTTTTCCCGTGGACATTGAAAACTAGCATAAAAGTTGGTCTTATCAATTAGCAAAAGTTTATCATCGGTCTGAGACGTCGCGTCAACATTCGGCAATATTCTATGTCGCACGTATTTCTGTGTAGATATATTCGCAAGGAAACGAGTAATCAAATTTAAGGAACTTGACGAATTATGTATGCATATGTTCTTAGAAGGTGACGGTAGCGCATTCTACCAACGGCTGCGCGAAAGTCCTTTGAATTAGTGTTTGGCCACGTATGTTGCTCCGTAGCAATTTATGATTTCAATTAGTTGATAAAGGCAGATAATTATTATGAATATTTTTGCATCGGCCGTTGGCTTGTTGTTATTGATCCAATTATCGGAATGCACGTTGTCGCCGCCGAAGGGGAAGGCCAGTAAAAAGAGCAAAGGGAAGATCGAGAGTAAGGTACAGGAAACGGAATTATGAAAATTCTCCCGGATGTAGCATTTATGTCCTGACGTGCGTGTGAATTGCAGCAGGGGCCTGCCAGCCAGGACGTTTTCGGTAGATTGTTAGTGGTGAAGAATCCCAAGCCCCACGACATTATTCGAGAAGCAGGATTCTACTTTTCTAACACAACTCGCAGACGTTTTACCGGAGACGTTTTGGGGTACATCACACCGGTAAGTTCGCCGACTCTGTGTATTCGAAATCTGTGTTCCCGTCGACAGGAAGTTCGTAAACGAGAAACTGTTTCTCGAGCAAAACTGTTTCGCAGCATTGCAAAGTACAGTGACTTGTCAAGTGTGTCATACTTTAATACTGATAAACGTACTTTCCCTTTCAGTGGAACAACAATGGAGTTGAAGTTTCCAAAATATTTCATGGAAAGTTCACCATGGTGTCGCCGGTATGGCTGGCATTTCCAGAAGGCAATAGCGCGACATACAAACTGTCGACCCACGACGTTCAGAAGAAATGGCTGAAGGAGATGAGAGCAGCGAATAACGTCGATCATCGTGTGAAAAGTATGGGGCATTCTAGACTAGGATCGTACAACTATTTTGTACATATTCATTTAATCGCGTGATCATTACTTCCAGTCTTGCCCAGGGTACTGTTCGAGAATTGGTCAGTAGACGATATCGTTAGTCTGTACGGCGACACGCACAAGCAGATCGCATTAATTTCAGCGCTCGTAGACACGGCCAAGGTACTTAGAGGGATACGCATAATTGAACGGGTGTCTATAAAATTATCTTAACAATTATGGCACTCTTCCAGGCTTTCCACTTCGACGGATACGTTCTGGAGATGTGGAACCAGTTTGTGCTTACAAGCGTAGATAGTCAGATAGTCGTGTCGATAATTCAGTCCATTGCCCACAAGCTGAGGGACAACCATTTGGACGTAATTCTCGCAGTGCCGCCGTCGAGAGGGTGAGTTTCTCTCCTATTGTTTCTAAACGTTTGCACTATTGTGTATTTCGCGCTTCTGCGAAGAGGGCTGATTAAAGTGTGCGCCTCTTAACGAGTCTACACGTTTTCCACTCTTTTAGGCCGCAGGTTCAGTTGTTTAATAAAGATCACTTCGACCAGTTGTCGCCGTATTTGAAAGCTTTTTCCTTAATGACTTACGACTATTCGAGCATCCAGCGACCCGGACCGAATAGTCCTATCGATTGGGCGAGGGAATGCGTGGAGTTGCTAGTACCCGAAGGAGGCCCTAAACGATCCCAGATATTGCTAGGTCTTAACTTCTACGGGTACAATTACACCCCTCAGGGCGGGGGAGCCATTTTAGGGTCAGACTATTTAAAAGTTCTTGAGTCGTCTAAGGGGAAAATTCAATGGGACGATGACAGCAAAGAACACTTTTTCGAGGCAAAGTAAGATCTAGTTCCTTTCTTCTTTCTACCTCGAATTAGACTCGGCAGCATGAGAATTAGAGCTTAGAGGAGATTAATCTGGCGTAGGTTGAAATTTGGGGATGTATTTCAGGTCATCAGGGGGCAGTGGGATTGTCTTTTATCCCACGTTATATTCTATTCTGCATCGACTGGATCTTGCTGCAGAATTGGGTACAGGTATATCGATTTGGGAGCTGGGTCAGGGATTGCATTATTTTTACGATTTATTATGAATACCTTTACAAAATGTTAAACTATACAGGATATTAAGAAAATAAAACCTTCGTTATCAAATGCGACTTAAACATACAAATTCAGTCTTGACAATGTCCAATGACGTTCTGATATCACGTATACATAATTATCTCGTAGTTGAAGTTTCGTACGTCTACGCGTAATCATTATACTAGCCTGTAATGCTTCGCATCAGTTTCCACGCGTTACTGTAGATATGTCTCTTTGGCAAGCACTGTGACATTGTTGTTCCTCGATGATTGTTTCTCCTCTTTTCCCTTCATCATCATCATAGTCTGGGGTCCACGTATGATATGATACATCACAGCCCAACATAGCTTCGCTGGCAGGAAGCTGATGCGAAGAGAAACATTTTAATCGCTGCCTCAACTAGATTAAGCAAACGAAATCGTTTAATCTTACCATTTCAGTGGTAGGAGATATCTGAGTGATCCAGGCAGCACCACGTTCACTTGATTCACTAGTATTCCTGACACAACTTCCTCAGCCACATAGTCAGGCTCTAGCATCGGCGACAATCTTTAAACCACGCGTGATTTTAAGAAATCTAGCGCATTAATAGCCTGTTGAATTGCTGAATTATTTACCTGGGCTTCGCTCCTTTAAACAGATCCGTGTTGATAAGATGAGGGCAAACCAGAGTGGCGTGAATCCCGTCGTACCCGTGGGTCTGAAATAACATCCTTTCACTCACTATTGCGATACGGAAACAGAGCAGTTAATGATTATAATTTAGAAATATTCTCACCCTGAGCTCGGTGAAGAGGCTCTCGTGATACCCGACCGCCGCAAATTTCGTTCCCGAATAATCCGTGCAATTGTAAGTTCCTAGAAGTCCTGCTACGCTAGCTACAGTCACGATGTGACCGTGGTTGTTCTTCATCATGTCCCTCATGAATGCTTTGGTCAGCTGTTGAGTGCAAATCTCCATCAAGACTTCCGTACACACGCGTCCTGTTCGCGATCAATTATCCTAAGCTTACCCAGTAGTGTGATAAAATATTGACTCTGTAAGTACGCTCGATTTCGTCATCGGGCAGCTCCATCAACGTTCTCCCGTACACGTAGCCCGCGTTGTTTATCAGTATGGTCACCTGAGTTTCAATTACCTTCGGTTATCAATCCTGCCCTAATCCTAGGCATGGAATAATAGTCGAACCGATTTACTTACAGAGCCGACCTCGATCTGCACAGCCTTCGCTGTCCTGTACACATCATCCTTGCTGCTGATGTCGCAGTAGTAACACCAGCATTTCCCGCCATCCTCCCTGACCTTTCTAACAACTTCTTCCATGCCTGAAAGTTGGATTCACAGAAAGATTCGCCATAGTTTCGTCGCGGCTTTAAGATGAATCTGGACTTGCCGGGTCTATTAACGTCCCAGATCACGACGTGTGCTCCAAGTTTAGCCAGCTTCGTGGCAATCACACTTCCGACCCCGCCTGCTCCCCCGGTTATAAGGGCGACCTCCCCTTTCACAGATTTCGCACGATAGCGTCGAGGAATGAACGTCAGAACTATCGCCTCGCTTATATAAATTACCGCCATTCCCACGAGCAGCAGTAGATCGTACAACAGAGTGGCCCATTCGGGTACCTCCATTTCGATCCTGGAAAGACAAGACATTTAATTGTCCCAATTAGAAATACAGAACGTCCCACCTAATATCGGAATCAGAGGCATTTCTTTAGACCCTCGCGATGGAAAGAGACTCGATATGATTATGGAACCACGTATTCGAATGGCAATTTCTCGGCTTATTTTTCCGTTTGTTAAAATGTCACGCGTTCACTTCCAGCTCGAAGTGAACACGCGACGAAGTTCCACCTCGGTTCCCCGCGCGAGATGTAGAAATCAGCGGCCTGGTAACGTTCAGCGATAGACACTAATCGGCTACATTGCGGTACAGAGCGGTGGAAGTGGCGGTACCGTTGAGCGAGCCGTAGATTTGCGGCTATCGGTTGTTATTAACTTGGGTCGATGCACCAAGATTCCTCGCGCGAAACAAAGCGAGGAGGCATCGCCTCCGCCAGCCACACCACGGCCTTAGAGCATATTGTTTCGAATATTTATCCACTCGATTATTCGCAGGGGCCATTCATCGGCGCGAGACCTAGCGAATACGAAAAGCGTGCGTGGGTGTTCGCCAGGGTTTCGGCTGCTTTCAAAATTGAAATTCGCCTTGGACAGAGGAACGACTCACGAAGCCTGATCGTCGACTCTACGAATGAAAGGAGTTCTTTTTTTCTGTGGCCATGTTAATTCAGACAAGTGCTAGAGACTGTTGAAGCGACGTCCGAGAGGCACTTCTTCGGGACAATATCGACACTTGGTACCCTCGGCGAAAGTCGGGCCAACGATTTTGGAAAGTTACGTGCTAGAATTGTCGGGGGACCCGGGAAGCAACGCTTCAGACTTGGAAGTTGATCGTCGCTACGGTCCCGTAACTTGCTAGTAGCTTGTTCTTACAATAGCCTCGTAACGCCGTTGCACCGAGCTAACGCGCGAGATCAACTTCTAGGACGCTCTATCAGTCGCCGGATGATACCGTTACCTGTTACCAAGAAGATACTTTCCAAACTCGTTCTCGTCGGCGCACAGAATGGCAGAGGGTTGAAGAAGCAACTCGTCCTCTCGGCCTGCTTGCGTATCAGTTGATCGACCACTGTTGACTGAGGCCTATCACGGCGGCACTGAGGCCGAATTGCAGCGGTCCGCGTAACTTCAATCTTCGCGCAGTAACGTAACCAGTACGTGCCAACCGACACACGACATACCAGCAATTTTACCTTCGACCACTTTACTCGATTGACTTCGCGCTCTACTTATCCCTTCTCGATCGTCCACACCTATGCGAACTTGGGACTTCAATTACGTTAATATATTTCTTCTCGGACGCGTACAACCGGCAACTTCTTGGTAGCGAGTTTCTTCAACTTTATCTGCTTTCGGGGGATTCGTAGAACGAGTAGAGAAGCAATCACTAAGCCGCTAATCACTTACTGTTTGATTCGTCGTTCCTTGGTCACTCATCGCGGACTTCGAATGTCAAACTGCAGTCACTGACGGCACAGAGCCACGACGAGAGTGCCGCCTGGGGAGGATCTAGAGGAGCATGCGGCACCGCGAGAACCCATCCTGGATACGCCACTGAGTTTACTACTGTGGCGATAGTGCAGGGTGCAAGAGACCTGTGCTGCATATACCTAATACTCTAGAAAAGGCCTCCACCGCGTTTATGGTGAAAGTTCCCGCGCCTCTCTCTTCCTACTTTTCTCGTGCTGTCCTACCGTATCGCGTTGCGCGCGAAATTGTGCCGGTGCTAGGACCTATCGCCGCTATATAGAGCATGAACTGGCTAGGAAAAAATGTCACTAATAGCTTATTGTTCCTGGCGGCCGGTTGCCTTAATTGGAAATCATTCGTTCGATCGTCTGAACTCAAGCTTATTAGCAGGTCCGGCTGCTCGTCCCTGCAGGGGAAATTAAGCTGCTACCCACGGCCCAAAGTTGACAAGGATCGCAAAATGGCCTTTTCCTAGTTCTCATTTTCTAAAACAAAGTTTTAAATGAAACATCACAAATTGCACTATGATTTTTTTAAGTTACTAATAAAAACTCAAAGTACAGTCATTGAAAAACTCAAATAAATGTATTGTAAAAACATCTTAAATCGTTTAGGGCGCAAAAAAGGCTCGAGCTGGGCCCGCTTATTAGTATTTTCACCGTTCCTTCGCCGAGGCCAGTCATCCCCAGTTGAAAATTTTAACAACCACCGCGCAGCTCGTTCCTCCGCTATTGCCAAATTGCCAGAAGTCAGCAGCCTCGGGATCCCGGAAGACTGCCTGGGGTCACTAAATCGCAATCTATCGGTCTTCCCTCAGCTAGAAAGTTACGAGATCCAATGGATCCTTGAATTACGCGCGGTGCGATGGGATATTGCGCTACTTCGGCTTGCGCAATTCCACCGAACGGGGGAGCTTATATTCCCTTGCCAATGTAAATCCACTCGCTGCCAGGCAGGCTACGACGCCGCTTCCGTGCAGTTGAACACAGTGTAATGGAGGATGCGACAGAGTGTTCTAGGAGAGCGGCACCGTGAAAACTCCCCCTGCGAATTTGGTAGAATGCCGGGAGACGGCAGGAATTATCGCGAGGCTGGTGAAAGGATGACAGTCAAGATCTAGGTCGGCGGCGGTGTTTCTCTATAAAGGCGACGGGACGTACAGGAACGGCGAGGCGGTGCCGTTGCATCGCGACGTCTATCCTTCGTAATTTGATTTCTACTTCACGGTGCCCCGAGCACGCGGAGAAACTTTTCGCAACTCTGCGCCTCCTTTCCTCGATTCTGCACGCTTCTCGACGGCCCCGCAAGACAGGCTGAGGTTTTGTCAGCGCGGAGAACCGGCCCATTATTCCCACCTCGCGAAAACAAGCTTTTGTCGAGGGGCCTTCGGTTCCAGGCGATTGTCGGCGAGGGATGAATCACGTGTCGCCGGGAAACAGCCGCGATACTTCGTTAGCTATGCGGCTCGTCGCGCCTCGCGATGGGCCGTGCCTGAATCGATGAATAAATGTAAGGCAAACGACGGCGTGAACGAACACGGTGCGCACGGTTCGTTGCGATCCTTTGACGCGGGCAGGACTAATAAATCTCGCGATCGCTTATGGCGCTCAAGGATCCGCGCACGTGTCACCCGAACGTGGACAGAGCTCGTAATCGCTGGTACTACACGGGAAGCGGACACTCGTTTAAAAGAAAAATAGAAGGTCGCTCGAAATCAAATTTTCTCCCCCTCCCCTCCCAGGTTTCGTTTCCCTGGGCATCGAGTTTGAAAATGCGCGCGGGTTAGGTGTCCTCCCACGGCGAGACGCTCCTCCTTTTCAAACTAATTAAAATTATGCAAATGGCGAAAGCGTTGTTGCGCAATTTTTGCGTTGCCGCGAAAGAAAGTAGAATTGCGAAATTTTTATTTAACTGTGCATAATGTGAAGCTCGATTCTAGTTAGCGGGATAACAGGAAGGGACAGGGGAACCTTTTAAATTTGAATTGGAACTTTCACTTTCGATTAATCGATCTCGCGGGGTGGGAAGCTACATCTACTGGACGAACGTCGAGGCTTCCAGTGTACCGACGTAGGGTTTTTAATCTTTCCCGGTTGGACAGTAGGGTTTCATTTAAAGTGATAGATTATTTTGAAATACTCAGTACGTTTTGATATTTTATTTTGAGATTGTCTTGCCTTCGCTAATGACGAAGCTTCTTACGAAAGTTAGGTGAGCTCTCAAGCCAGGAAGAATAATTACCCGTCGTTTAAATGAAGACATCGCTATTTAAATACACGGAAATCTCAAACGTAGTTCAGACACTTCGATGCGTCTCCGCATTGACCGATTGCCACAGAAAATACGATTTTGCAATCCGTTAGTAGATATTCGCGTAGGAGCGCGTTCAACTGACGGATGCCTTTACCGTGTCAATATTTGTGCGCCATCGTATTTGCATATTTAAACGATCGGCTAGTGGAGCAAAGAGCCGGAACCGTTCACGATCATCGCGGTCCATTCTACTCAGCTTCGGCCGATGCGAATTTCAGTGAAAGTACAGGCCGACAATAATTTCGTAATTTTTATTCTTTTTGACACCTGAACCCCTGGGTAAAGGTTTCACTTGAGCCGTCCACCTCTCGCGGTGTCTTCTATTGCGTCCTACACTCTTGATCCCCCACAACGTGCGCAGATCTATGAGGATCCAAGAAGAAGGGGTACGTCCGAAGCGCAAGCGTAGCTACCCGTTGGTAACTTTCGGTGGAATGCAATTTTGCCGCAACAGGATCGTGATGTCAATCGAATCGTCGAGTATTTACGAGCAGATACTTTAGAAAGAAAACAAAAAAAAACTCACGGGTGAACCGGTTTCAGTAAGAGCACGGCTACTTAGAAAGATATGGAGGCCAACTTGCCGAGGCGTATTTAAATTGCACCGATAAAATTAAAAACTGCGATCGTTTGGTAACCGAACGGTGACATAATGGGCCAGCCAAAAGGGACAACTTTCTAGGAAACTTATCGCGTGATCTCGCCAACGATTTTCTAACTTGCCGGCTTGTTCGCGTCAAGTATCCCTTCCAGCGATCGAAGTCATTACCAATCGATTAGGATTTAATGCCAGCCGAGCGCCGAAATTATTCCCAAGCCTGGCCACTTTCACTTATAGTTGCTCTGGAAAGCTGACAACGATGATGGCATCGTGGAACAGCCTAGAGATTTGCTAGGCCACTCGAGTCCCGAGGAGAAAGATTTCTCGCGTTCAAGTTCAACGGTTCTGCTCGGTGGAATGTTACTTTCAGTTTCATCGTGATTTTTAGTTGAGAATAATTTACGTAATTCGCGTAATGGTGGGGGACAGTCGTTCAGGATCAACTCGTGGCTAGACGAAAATAGGAAATCTTTTTATCGGTAAGATAAGAACGGTGTTTCGCCATGGCCCTAGTAGCATTCGCGACGATCCAGGAGGAAGCAACGTTCCGGGAGAAATAACGCTCGGAAATTGTGGCAAACAAAGGTAAAACCGGTTTGGGGATCCCCTTGATCTCGATTGTTTGACGATTCCGCTTGGCGCACGGTACCTTTGAACCGCGCCGACCTTCGAAGAACCTGCGCGCACTCGTGGAGTACAAATCTTTCGATATACATTTTGTAAGTTCAGCGGAAATCCATTCTGGACATAATCGTGGAATTTTTTTGCGTCTACGGCTAGCAAATTATACTTTACGATATGCGATGCCAGCTGGACGGTTACCGATGGGCAAAAACTTGTGCTAAAAAAGATAATTATCTTTTAATCGCTGCTGTGAGCCAGAGATGGGCATCGTTTAAATAGACAATTATAAAAGTAACGTATGAAATAAAAGAGACTTTATCTTAATTTGTCTGGATTAAAGTTTTTGTCTTTTATTCGAACTCAAATTTTTATTTCAAATAATTTCTTACCCATCTCTGCCGTAATCGATACACCGCAGAGTAGAACAGTCGGCGTTGTTACCGATTTACATGTTTAGTTGTTAACGCGTTAGAAAAACCTGTTCCTTCTCAAAGTGGTAGAAGACACACTACTAACTATTGTTTATACGCCTCGTCATCCAATCGCTCGTTAGGTATGAAAGAATTAGAGTCATCGTTCCTGGTTACTTGCACGTTATTCCCCATCTAATTCGCGCCATTTACCATTTTTATTATGCAATTATGTTCGTCGAAACTTGATTTCTCACGTTCAGTCCCCTTGTTTCTTATGCGAGATCGTCGATCACCGGATCGGTAGATCTCGGCGTTGAACGGGTTGCCAGTTGAGCGCCGTTTCTTCGCCGCGGTGTCTACTTGATCTCCTTGACACGTTAAATCCCTGTTTCTCCCCCAATCGTTTGATAACGAGACCCTCGCGTCCACGGCCCGTCACGGGGACGGGAAGCCTCCGCGGAAACTTGGATTCGCCCCGTCGACGTCCACGCTCTCTCCGTACCTCGATTCTCGCCGCTGCAACGAGAAAAATCCGGCAGCGGAGCCGAGTGTTTCGTATCGCCACCGTTCTAGTTCGCAAGTTGCAGGAACAACGAATTCTAATGAAACTGGACGATGTCGCGGGAGCCTCGAGGTACGATCTCGCGTTCTTTTGCTTCTTCGCGTCGAATCGGGACCGATAGAATCTTGCCCATCGCTCGAAAACAGGCAGATAGCCTGATTGACCCCGTTCCTCGTCGGAGGTACAAAAACATGAAATCTTTCTTTCGAAAACAATCAATACCCCGAGTATCTCTCGATAATTCAGCAGGGCAAAACAAATCTACATTGCGCGCAATAAATTCTATCTACTCTTAGGATGATGCAATGCAATCCGTAAACCACTGATTACCTTCGAAATATTATTACCGCAAAGCAAAACAGGTTACATAAGGGAAAGTTCCCTAACTTGGACCGGATCCTAAATTGGACCATAGTCTTTGCTCGCATATGCATTTACCTAGGCGATACATACCTATTTCTTAGCAGGGGGTTGAATCTCGCGTGTTATTTAGCAAAAAATTCTCAAAGTTTGCATAATTTTTTGTCCATCGAGGTAGGGAGAACCCTTAAAGTAGTTGAATATGGGGAACTTTCCCCTACTTCCAGACCTATAATAGCTCCTAGGAAACTATGCAGAATGTAGGTACCTACTCCAACATAAAAGACAACAAACAAAACCTCCACCAATCATTAGAAATCTCTCAAGTCCCCAGACCCAAGAAACCGGAGTCCCAAGCAAACGAAAAAAGTCAACGGATGGCGATATTCGATCGGCCAGCATTCGTCCCGTTATTCCGCGATTTACTCTCGATATCCGAATTCGAGATCCGCGTAGAGGATGCGTGCGCGGGTTATCGGAGCCTCTGCGGTGACCGCGGGCTCGCGAAATTCGCAGGGACGTGGGAGCGGGGGACAGGTGACCCAGAAGGTCGAAGAGTAGCTGGTGGGGAGACAGGCAGGATGGGTGGTTGATCGATGCACGTGCAATTACCGCGGTCGCATTAATACACTCGGCTGTATTTCTCGGCTGATGCGCGCAGACAGCCGCCGGAGATCCGTCGAGAGGGTAAAGGCGTACCGAAGCGGCCGTTTCATTCAGTGTACCGACGACCGTAGTGCCGGCGAGACGAGTATCTCGTTCCGCGGACGACTTTCGCATAGGTGCGCACATTCGTGCCTCGCCGTTGCCTCGTTCTGCCTCCGTTCATTCGGAATTCCATCGGTGATCGCGCGGTGGCTTTCGCTCCTCCAACTACCAAGCCGATTCATCGTCTCCCAGTAAGACACTCTTTCTCTGGCAAGTTATCGACGATCGTTTCCAATATTTTCCGCCAACCGTCCAGAGCCCTATCTCCGGCTACGCGCCGCTCGAAGCCCGTGAGCTGGGCTCGCTTAGAATAGGAAGACCCACAGCGACCGCAAATTCGATTCGACTGTATTTAATCCCGAGACGGTCGCTCGGCCATCGCGGACGCTTCCGAAAGTGGTCCTCTGGTTTCTCGTCAAGTCTCGATCGATCCGCGAGAAAGTGTTGCGTAGACCGTGTCCTCTCGTATCGACGAACAACCGTGTCTCGTATTTCCTCGTTTTACCCGGACTTCTTGAAAACATGTTTGCGCACCACCGCCGGCAGAATAAATAAACGGATTAGAAGGGCTACTGGAATCGATCGCGGGGTACATTAAAATATAATTTAACTTGTGTGCTCTCTTAAAAAGGAGCGGGTGAATTGATGGGAAATAGTGACGGCTACGTGGCTCCTGGTTCTCGTTGCAACCTGTTGCCACTCGACAAGCACGGAAACATCGATTTGGCAAGGACGCCGCGACGTCTCCATAATTTAGAGGGTCGTGAAAGACAGTGAAAGTTAATCAGTTTTGCTATAGCCTACGGGCTCGGCCAGGTGTATCGACCTTATTAGTCTTTCTATACTTTATCCAGGGCAAAAACCAGCGTGTTCCTTTTACATTAGATCGGTACGATGGAAAGTATTCCACTGGGCGCACTGAACATTAGCGAACCTCCAGTTACCACGCCAATAGGCGAAAAGAAAAATGTTACTTACAAGGAGAGTATTTTAGGTGTCCGCCTCCGATCATTTTGATTTTTGGATATGGTATAGAGGACCGAAAAATAAGAAATACGTGTTTTTTTATTTTCCCCCGTTTTCATATTTGGGGGGTGAAAACTACGTTCAAAGTTAGGGTTGAAAAATCATTTTTGTGGAATATCTCGAGAACTATTAGAGATAGGGGAATAGTGTCAATGGACGAATTTTGTGTCTTTGAATGCGAAATATGACCGACTCACCAGATCTTCAAAATGTCCATTTGTTTAAATAAATTTATTTAAAAATGATTTTTCAACCCTAACTTTGAACGCAGTTTTCACCCCCCAAATATGAAAACGGGGAAAAATAAAAAAACACGTATTTCTTATTTTTCGGTCCTCTATAACATATCCAAAAATCAAAATGATCGGAGTCGGACACCTAAAATACTCTCCTTGTTAGTAATTATACAATGAGCGTTATGTAAATACCCGGGCAGGCAGAATTAATTGCACCGCGAGGACGTCTTAATCGTTTTGTTCGTTAAAACGTGTAATTTCAATAACTCGAGTTGACCGGGGTCTCCTTGCAAGGGAACGGATCGACGAACGGCAGAGAAACAGCGAGGCAGAGACGTCGCTCGTTTCCCGCGCTCCCCTTTTTCACCGATTTTCACTCGCAGGCTCGCCCCTTATGCAATCGCGAATGCATCCAATCAACGCGTTAACGATCTCGCGGAATGGCCGAACGTAAACGGGAAATTACGCGCTTCCATCGAGGGGAATTCTCGGCTGAAAATTGAAAGTGAAGTTCGCGTCCTATTAGAAAGTGAATTACTAGCCGACGAGATGTTCGCTGCCCGACGGCTCGTTAACGGGAAAACAGAAGCGTCGCGACGCGCGGTCGATCGGAATCGAGCCTTCTTTTCTCCTTGTTTCTTTCGAAACGGCGCTGGCCGAAGGTGTCTCTTTCTCTTTTCGTCGTCCTGCCGTCCCGACATGCTCCCCGAGGGTAGCCGTCATAGATCCTTGCTGGATTGTCCGTGTCCTCTTTACCGCGTCGAGAAGAAAGCGCTACGAAATTCGGAGAAAGCGTACACTAGTTTCTATAGTCGGCCCGTAGTCTCGCCACCAGCGTCGAGTAACTAAATACATTAGCGATTCGACGAATCCCCGTGCAACTCTTGCGTCTCGGGGATCTTTCGGGGCATATCTCTGGGCATCTAGTGGTACTCATTGCTCGATCGTGATTTCAATCTTGTTTACCGGTCGCGGAATAATTAATTTCTCTGCCGTTGTTTACGAGCGGTTATTGTCTCCGATCAATGATCGTCAGAGATACATCGCGTGATCTAGCAAAAAAGGAGGAAAGGCGGAGGGAAGGCACGGGAGGACTCTGAACGGTTCACGGTCTCTTGATCGTCAACTGACGAGAGTTATGATTCCTTCTTTCCAGGCGACCCTGCGGGAGGCCCGAAGCCGTGCCAACCGGTGTGTCCACTTTCGCTGGATTTCCGGTTCACCAGGCGACACCGACACCATTCCATCCGCGCCCGGAAGCTACACACCCCCGTGCGGCGACGAGTTATGATCTCCTGATCGATCGGCATCCACGTAAAGGCAGAAGAGTCCCGCAACGCGGCAATCGTTCGTCCGAGGTTCCAGTCGAAGATTCAACCGGGAACAGGACAGGATGTCTTTCCTAAAGTCTACCAGGGACGTGATCGGCTTCCTGCTGCTCGCGCTGGTGTCCATCGTCGAGAGCATCGTGAAGCAGTTCATCCCCTCCAAGTACAAGATGAAGAGCATCGCCGGTGAGATAGCTCTGGTCACTGGCGGCGGGGGCGGTCTTGGAAGACTAATCGCGCTTAGGCTGGCTAACCTCGACGCCATCGTCGTCATCTGGGACGTTAACAAAGCTGGTGAGCCTCCTTTATTCTTCTACTGCCTCGCAGGTGTACCGAGCTGGGCATTCAGCTCTTAAGGGGTTAGCTCCCGTCAGGAGGTAGAAAAAGAATCGATCCTTTGGGAATTTATTTCAGAAAGTACATGCATATTTTTATGCAGTGGTTTCTGTATTCAGGTGGAGGACAGTTTAACAGGTTATTATATTACGTTTTGGTATTAAAATATTTATTTATTGCACAATTACAACTGATTTCCCGGAAGCTGTTTTTAAAAACACGTTTTGCGGTGACCAACATTATTCGGAACTGGGCTACGCGAAATAAAAACACGAAGAAGATTTAGTTAGTACAATGGTTTATCTAGTCTTTAATCGATCCGTTTTACAAAATATTAATCTGGGACAAAATGGCAGATGTTTTAATTGAAATGATCGATTTTCGTAGAAAAAAACGCTCATTTTTCATCCATAAAATAAAAACTATGCATTGGAAAAATAAATACTTCGATTAAAGACTAGATTTGAATGTCTAGAAGAAACCTACAAAGTCTCAGAAAGATTGGTGAAGCGGTTTTGGAGAAATAGTGGTCACCGCAATCGAAAATCCCGTTTCGAGAAAAACGCGTTTAAAGTTTCAAACGGTCGGCGGTACGCTTCGCGGCGCGTGCACTCTAAGTCGTATATCTGCCACAATTTTAATCGGATCAACTTGAAACTTACAGAAAACATTTTCAGGATGATATACTTTGAGAAAATGATGAAATCTAAAAATCGATTTTTCTGTCCTTGCTGACGGTAGCTAACCCCTTAAGGACGCCTCGGAGAATTGCCAGCCGGAGCCCTCGGGGCTGTTGCGAGTATAGCTGCGGTAATTAATCAGCGATGTTTAGCATTGTAGTTCTGTTTCCTCGGAGAAGCATTATATTTATTTATTTAAGTATACCAACGGGATAAACCCTTTGTTACAAAATGTACAAGTCGCAGTCACACGAGCGTGGAACAAATAATTAGGAAGTACAAAAGGAAAATAATTAAAAGAAACAAAAGCGGAGAAGTAATCGCGAAAGAACCATTAATGGTAGTGACAAAAAAAGATATAAAAGAATCATAGTAATAATAACAGCAGCAGACATAATAGTAAAAGTTCAGGGGAATGGGAACTACGAGCAGCGATCAGAGCGGAGTGATCGAAGGAATTATTGAGAAAGTCAAGAGAGCTACAATAACGATATGAAGTTATTAGAAGTCGATTAAGACTATTATAACAGCCACGGAGTGTTCGATGTGACTCAGAAATAAAACGTAGTATTGAGATTCTGTGGACTCGAAGGTGTAGTGCCAAAGTCCCGATTAAGCTTAGCCTAGTATTAATGCTTCCTCGAACTCGTAAAAAGTTGCGTTAATTAATTTCCTCGCATGCATTATGCAATTTCAATAGAGCACGTTTTTAAAAGCGGCGAGTCGGCGATAAAACAGATTCCGTGTTCCCCGGCGCAATGCCAATAATAATCTGTGTCTGATGGCCCTGTTCACCTTTGATATGAATCTTGAATTCTAATTCGAGTGCTCGAGACAACTAGACGAATCATCTACGCAAACCACTTGGAACACGCCATATTTCGACAAAAACCTTGTCCGCAGGCTCTTGCGGTAGGAAAGTTCAGCAAGATTCAGCGTTGGATGAATAAAAAAAAATTAATAGTTCCGTCTGAGAGATGACTACGCGATCAACCGGTTCCGTCTCGGACGTCCCGTGAATCGTTTAGCGATTCCAGGACCGATGCACCGACCCGTGGAAAACTTCTCAAGCCCAGCCGAATTTCTTTTTTGCGGGCGTGACCGGACCACGCGAAGGAATAACGGCAGATCAGAAGGTCACGTCCGGGAAAATTCGAGGGAAACCCGACGAGCGAGGCTTCGCCTCCGCGGACTCGCCACGTCGGGGATCTCGAGCCCTGACCCGAGTAGAAGCCGGCTGGATATGTCGGCCGAGCAATTACCTCCGCGATATTCGTACGTGGAGCGTGCCGCGAATCCTCCCAGCTTGATGAACATCCGAAATTCAAGGCCGCCCGAGGCGTGCTCGGACTATCAACGCGACTTCGCGCGACCCTCGGAGCGAGTACGTTGCGTCGCTGAAATGTCACGTCGCGCGTGCTTCCATCGGCCGACGGTGGAGCCCCGACAATCATATCGGGCGCTCCTTTATTTCCTGGCTAATTCCGCGTACCGATAAAATTCGTCTAATCTGTGCGCGAGCCGCGACGCAGCCTGCGGATTCCTTCGATAAAAAGGCGAAGAAGCCGCCGGTTACCTCGGTCGAACGCTTCCTGCTGGCGATCGCAACGATTTACGCAATTGGCGACGCAACGCCGAAGAACGTAGAAGAAACAACGGCGCATTAATCTAAGAATCCGAGTGCACGTTAGTCCTACTTCGTGGATACGTGATTCTTGGCTGCCCGGCGTTACGCAACCGCTCAATCGAAGTGGTCAACTAGAGGCTGCCTCAGGATCGTCAGCTGCCCGTCGCCGAATGGGTCGTCCTTGACCCGGCTGCTACTTTTCTCGCGCATCGGGACGAACGCTTTTCCCGCGGGCACCGGTTATTATCGCTCGATTTCCACCGGCAGATAACTTCCCGAGGGGGGGTATCGATATCCGTATCTGCTTGCGCAACAATCGTGGGCGACCTACCGATGCCCCGCGCGGAGAACGACCTTTCCGCGCACGCTCGTGTTAATGACCTCCGTGTAACGGCGAGAAAAATATCTTCGACGACATTAAGGGCGAGTTGGAGCTGCGATGGAAAGTATAAGAGCCGTCGATCGGAGGCTTGGGAAAAATATCCCACGAGACAATTAGTCTCTTATTTTATTAATTACTTTATTAGTTTCGCGGAATTAAACTCTCACGAGTTTCATAACACACGTTGAAAGATCTCATCTCTCCGGACTATTTCCATTGTTCACGGTTTCCTAAACACTTGTATTATAAAACTACAGAATATATTTCTAGGCTTCGCTCTCATCGCCGCTGTGGTCGTTCATCGCAGCTCCGACGTAAGCTTACCCTCGCGAGTTTCTCCGCCTTCCGCTGTGCTCGATATTCGCGGTGGTTCGTCTTCGAGGAAATCCCGCGCGCCTGTCTGTCTTATGATCGACTTTTCCCCTTGTCGCCTGCCTCGAGCTAGGGGAACAGGATCCAGTAACGAAGCGGACACCGCTCGAGCCTGACCATCTCCCCGAGGATGCTATCAATTCGACGAGAGAGCGAAGGAGGCGGTAAACACGAGCTTTCGAGGACAGATAGCCGCGATAGCCCGCCTTTTCAGGGCCCCCCGAGGTGAGGCAACCGCGCCAGCAAGGTGATACGCCGGCGTTGGGCAATCGATCAGATGGGCGACGAAACGGGGGCGATAAGGATCGCCGCTTGATTAATTGCCGCGAGAGGAAAGACCGCGCTCGGGTTCACGGGCAGAGGAAGCCAGCTCGCGCGATGAATTCTGATGGCCGGCAGATCGCGGCCGGAATACCGATCGCACCGCTGCACTCCCAACAAGCGGATTAGCGTTTTTATTGTTCGCAAGCCGGGCACGCGTCCGCGAGGACGAACAGCGGAATGATAAAGAATCCGCCGGATCATCTCCGCGCTGTCGACGCCGCCCATCCTCGTAACCGGGCCTCGAGGCTCAAGATTACGAATGGAAAACTATGAAAAAAAAAGAAGTTTTATTCGAGACAGGAAAAACTGTGGCCCAAAATCCCTGTCGAAGGTGCGTAGACGTGGGCGCGTGTGCTCGCAGCACCAAAGTGGCGAGACACTCAAGGCCGCGCAAGTAGATCTGCTCCGATGAGCCTCGCGAGCTGATCGATCGTTAGGGAGAAAATGAAATGCCATTCGCGCGTGTCTCGTCGCGAAACGGCGCCTTTGGTCCCGGTGGTTCTCGCGTCGGTCAGCCCACTTTTCCTCGGTTTGGATAACTGCTGGCAGCTTTAAGAATAATTCCAATTAGACGTCGCGGCCTTTGCTGGCCACCCTCTGTTGAAAACTTAGAGATCCCGGGCGGTATACCTCGCAGAAGCAGGATATACTCCCGCGTTTTGCAATTATCTTTCATATTCTACGCGAGCACACGTACCACTTGGCCAAGAAGCGAGACAGCCGCCGCTCCGGCTCGACTTTCTACGTAAAAGCGAGCCGCGAGTGGAGCGCTCTTCGGCTATCGGCTGAAGCCCTCCCCCCCCCCGGGCGAATTGTCGCGAGCGAATGGAGCTCGGATCGCTTCCACTCTCCCGAGAAGAGCAACGCTATGCTAATTGCCCGCAACAGGTGGCTTATCGGTTAACTGAACATCCCCGCCCTCGTCGTTTGCTGCTGCAATCTCCTCTTATCGCCGCTGCTATTGCGAATAGCTGGACAGCGGGGATGGAATAGGAGAGTAATTAAGTCCGTCGTTAGTCGCCTTCGTCTCCTTAAGGAGCTCGGAAAGTTCGACTACTCTGCCGAGCCTATAGCTCCACATTTCATTGATCAAAACGTGCTTCCTTGTCGCAGGCATGGAGGAGACTGTTAAACTGGTACAAGCCGCTGGCGGAACCTGTTACGGCTACGTCTGCGATCTGTGCGATCGGGAAGACGTTTACAAGAAAGCTGCCCTGGTCAAGGAGGAAGTTGGAAAGGTGAGAACGGTGTAATCGATGTTACAGTAGAATATTAATGCCACGAGCGTGTATCGCAAGAACGAAAATTACGGAGAGAGGTAATGTTTGCGTTAGATATTCCTGCCTCATCGTTGGCACGGCTGACATTTAAGGTGGCCAGGAAAGCGATCGGTTTCTTAGATCCAGCGTCGGATAGGAGGCACAAGGATTCCGTGCAAATGTAAAGGAAATTCTAAGGGACGTGGGCCAGAGAATCTATCCTCGGGCGAAGCATCTTCGCGAGTTCGAAGGTCGCAGCCGCGGATGCGCGGCTCTCGAGGTGCACGAGCGACTAGTGCCTGTTGGAGGCGACGTTATGAAATCCTGCGTTACGCCACGACGTTGCAATACCCCGCAGATGTGTTAGCTGATCCGTTTCAACAGGCTCGAGAGAAATGGAATTTCGCGGCCACGGGCTCTCGTTTCTACGCGAGCGGACCTCTCCGCGACGCCCAGATCCTTTGCCTCGTCCCTTATCCTCCGCTCGGAGAGCAACCGCCAACGGTGAAAGTTATTTCGCCAAGCACGAGCAACGGTTAATTGGACACGTTTCTGTTGCAGGTGACGATACTGATAAACAACGCTGGCGTGGCAAGCGGCATGAAATTCCTGGACACTCCGGACAAGCTGATTATCCGCACGATGGACGTGAACGTGATGAGCCACTTCTGGGTACGTTTCCACCTGCCCTTTGCCTGCTCGAGCTCTTAAAACTCCACGAACTCTCGCGCACGATCGCCTTGACTAAGGTGAACGCGCTAAACTTCCAATGGAAACTATCGAGTGGTATAGAGATCCTATCTCAAGTGTCCGCCACTGGCGTACGTAACACCGAGGCGGCCAATTAATTCTTGTTTGCGCCGAAGCTAGCTCCGAAATGTCCAAAAACGGACGGCACAACATTACCGAGTTAGTGGCATTCCCAGAACCCGCTGGCAAACTCTCCCTCCAAACATTCCCGCTGAATCCCTGCAATCTAGCGCGGCCAGGCGCAAGACGGGTTGAGGCTTGAAATTCAAAGACCGCGTACTGCTTCCCCCTTCGAGGAGTCAGCGAGTGAGAGGCATTCCTGTCCCCGTGTTCCCTCTGTTTAGGAGCGTTGCCGTTGGTCAGGTGGGAAAACCGGTCGCGATAGACGCAGTCGTTCGTGCGGTTGCAGTACAGGCTCGTGTGTCGTAGTTGCGACACGCGCTACCGCCACGCTTGCCAAACGCACCTAGGCTCCTCGATACGAAGGAAGCCTACCTCAGCCTGGCTCGTAGCTTCTGCGCAACGCGCGAGCCGCTCAGAAAGGAGCCTGGCGCCAGCGTTTCTCGAGCTCCCGGAGCCGTTCAGGCCCTCCCGAATTTCGCCCGGTCTAGGAGAGGCTCTCGCGAGCCTCGGAACGACCCGTCCGCGTAACGGGATGCAGAGTGAAAGTGGACGGGACGTCTCGGCGAAGGGGTATCGGCGCTAGTAACGGTGTTAGTCGACAGAGCGCCGCGCGGATTCGGGGCACGAAGGAAGAGAATTATACCGCGCTCGGGACGGGAATACCGATTTCTGCGAGGCGACCGGTTGCGTCACGCCGCGGCATCGCGTTTTAATGGTAATTGAGATATCCGTCTTATGATAAAAACGAAAGAGGGACAAGGCCTGCCGGTCGCGCCGCGCCGTTCCTCGAAAACTAACGATCATCTCGAGGACCTTTCGAGGACCGTTCTGGCCCTGACGGAGCGCTGTTTCCATCGGCCTCGTCCCGCGCTCTCGGCATGTAATTTCTGCCGCGGGTATCTCCGTTTACTTCCCAGCTCTCGGCCAGGACGGTTGAACGCTGGGCTCGAGGAGATTCGGCGATAACCTCGAGGGGCCCTCTCGAGTCACGGGGTCCATCGTCGTGTTTCGTTGGCAATCGCCTGGACTCTGGTCGAGCCTGCCTCGCGCGCGCGCGCGCGTTGTTACGCGTCGCCGATTTTACTTTCAAAAGTTAGAAGTAGAAGATGGCCCCGAGAAGTGGGTTAACAGGCGCGTAAGGAGAGCGCCAACCGTTGGACCTCTTGCTGCATCCGATGTCACGGTCATTTCGCTTGGATCCTTTTAAATACAGCCACTTTCCAATGCCCTCTCCACTCGCGATCCTGCCACGTTCCTCGTTTTATAGCTCCTCCTTACCCGGAGACGCTGGGATTCCTTGTCGCTTGCGATTGTCGCGCCGGTACCACCTTGCACCTGGCCTCCCTTTCGGCTCTATCAATCCTCGAACGGTGGGGGCGAAGCGCTGCGCGGAGGATTAGCTGAGCCCTGGTCAATCAGACCTATCAGTCGAGAGGCGATCGAAGTCAGCTAGATGTTGCGCTTTAGCCTCACTGCTACGCTTAATTTGAATCACACGATCGCGAACTGAGGGCAGTAATTTATTTATTTAAGACGACGAAGGCTTTCTTACCGTCGATGATGGAGCAGGACAAGGGCCACATCGTCAGCATAGCCAGCCTGGCTGGACACATAGGAGTGCCGACGCTGGTGGATTATTGCACGTCGAAGTTCGCAGCTGTCGGTTTCGAGGAGGCACTCCACATGGAGCTAGCGGTACCGATCTTCATGTTCCCATGAATTACAGCCCTGTTTATTTTAATATCCTAACGTATCACTCCGACACCATTTTCTTTGCTTAAATATCTCGCACCAGAAACACCCCCGCAAAAGGCACCCCTTCGAAGATTGTGACCCGGCACATTTTTTTATATCGCTTGTTGTATCTTCTAGGCTGATGGATATAGCATCAATACCACGGTCATATGTCCGTTTTTCATTCGTAGCACTGGCATGTTCGAAGACGTTGCGCCTAGGTACAAGATTCTTTCTGCCTATTTTAAACGAATGCTACTAGGCGATTTCTGTTAAACATTACCAGCAGATTTCTCTACTAACACGCTCGATTCTGTTACCATCAGGTTCTTCCCGAGGCTTAGCGCGAACGACGTGGCGGATCGCGTGGTGCTCGCCATGAGGTGTAACGAAAAGATCGTCGTGATGCCCGGTTACCTTTACATTCTGCTAGTCGCGAAATGGTAAAGTCGGCCGGCGGTCGTTAGACTGTAGCGAAACAATCGATCTCGATCGTTAAACTTTAATTCCGTTCATTCGCAGGTCGTTCCCCTGGGCCTGCGCGGCAATGTTCATCCGCGGCATAGTGAAATCGACCAGCCACAGCCCTGCACCTGTATCGACGCCGAGCAAAGAGAACGTTCAAAGTGTCCTCACCAAGGACGAGAACGGTACAAACATTCATCAACAGCTGACCAGACGCCTCTCCAGCTCCGAGAGGAAGCCTTAATCGTCTCGCGATCCACTCGCTCGCGAAACATCCAGAACGTTCCCGTGGGTTAATAATTCAGTGTATGAAATAGTACGTGGCCACGTGATTCGCGACGCGTCAACGACGCTCGCGTAATTCTAAAGAAACGTTGCGACACCCGGCGCGTACGGGCGCGTACGCGTCGGAGTTTTATCGCGCTCCAACGAGCTTGTTTCCCAGCGGGGCTGTTGCGCAAAAATTCGGGCCAGTTTCGTCGAGCGAGGCAAAGGAAACTCGCTTCGTTCAGCGAGCATCTTTATATACATAAAACGTCTCTGTCGTCATTCGTGGCTGAGGCCGGGCACCTGGGGAGGCAGCGCGTTTCAGGAAGCAGAAGCTCTCGCGCTTCAGGAAGTACGCGTTTATTTTTTTTTTTTTGTTTTTTTCTTCGCTCGCGTTGAGAAACGACGGCGCGGTTGGGAGCGAACGTTCTCTTTCAGATCGATCGGGATTAATTCGTCTCGACGTTTAACCGCTCCGTACGATTGAACCGAGGAGGTTTTATAGTTACTTGTCCGCCTAACGATCTTTCTAAGCGAGAATTGAAACTGGTCCGCGCGACACGGGTACAATTTTGCATAATCGGCACGATGTGATACATTGAACACTGTACTTCAGTAACTAGCGTAAGGGTAGCGTAAGTTTTTTTTTTTCTATTTGTAATTCGTAACACTCTCGTGGTTGTAAAATGGACGAGGGAGCGTGTTATTTATACCGAGGCGAATGTAACGGCAACGGTTTGACGATTGTCGCTGGAGCAGCTGGCAAATGTCTGGTAGAGTTAAATAAAGTTTATGGAATTCTCACGTACTGGCTCACTTCAACAACCGATTTGTGGAATGGAACTTGTAATACCGTATGAATGCAAGCATCGTATCGTACGAACGGTATTATCTCGAAACGAGTGCCATATGTTATCCCCGATACACGAGCGATTCTTTTGTACATGGTTCCGTCTGATGAATGAGAATTCTAATAAAATCACAAACTCCTACTCGAGTGCATTCTTTATGAAATTGGGACGCGTCAGGGGAGGCGAGCGGTTGCTGCGTGAAACTAGGAAACGCTAAACGACAGACTTTCGCTGGGATTTCGTCATTTATCGACGAACTTTGCCCCAGATTCTTTCCTAGTTAATTACTCTTTAATTGCTCGTTTTCGTACCTTTCTCGTAAACTAAACGCCGTTGTCGCGGAAATGGAAGGTGAACAACGTGTTTTACGTAAATTCGCAAGCAGAGGTGCGATATCGCGAACAATGTTAGCACTAGATAGCCCGATGTTTCTGATAGCTGCGAGTGTCTATCCCTTTGATTACTGCGTCAACATAATATCGCGATAATGTGACTGCGCACAACTTGTATGCTCGTCGCGCAGAGGCACTCCCATTCCTAGCTGAGGAGGCATCATCGTTACAATCGAATTAGCGCGCCTGTTTCCACGTACTTTCATTTCTTTCACTCCGCTATGTTTCTGAAAATCTTTTAAAAAATTCCAACAGTAGCTCGACGTTTCGTCTCGAGTTAAATTCTCGAATAACGACTGATGCTCGATCTTCTGTCGAAGGTGCCAGCGCGGTTCCGAGCTCTTTTCAATCTTTCCTATAGGGATAATGATATGCGAGCGATAGGCACACTCGTCATCGCATAATCGAGATACACTCAAGTGGGTGGACATACTTTCCATGCCTACTATGAATATTAAACGTATATAAAGGGTGTGACGAACGGTGACATTTCCAAGGCCATCTCTTTCATCGAACAAAAGCACGCGACCCAGTTGCAGCGCGATGCCTCCGTGATCCATAGATCGTACACCGATACCAAAGGATTCCGATACATTTAACGAAACTCCAATCTACAGTAAAACTGCCGTTTACTCGAATTATCCCGTTCTAGAACCGCAGGAGCGTCTGTTCTCGAAACCTTACATCACCGAAGACAACGAATCGCGGAAACCAGCTCCACCTTGCCTTCGCTGGTTCGCCAAGAACACCCTGTACGTAGGAGCATCGGTATTATCTATCTGCCACATGTACGCGAAATAGTAGGCATCGTTAGTCTACAGCTGGATTCGTTTGCGTTCGCAGTAAACTAGCGACAACGTCGACAGTGAATATCCAAGAAAAACTGCTCGCGTCGCGGATAACCACTCGCTCGAGTAACTCGCGTGTGCCTCAACGAACTCTAAATGATCGATCGCTCCTCAATGGTATAAAGACGAAGCGTATGAAATTCCACCCGAGGCGCCAGCGATCGGCGTATTTTCACGGCTAAAGTAAACTCCGGCCGCGATTGTATAATAAATATCGCGAGGCGATATCGGATCAGCGAGGCGGCGCTACCTGTTTCTTTATTTTCCAACGGGCACGCCGTTTATCGTTATCATAGCGCTGCTGATAACGGGCACGTTGCGACACCGTTCGTGCCGATTCCGCTAGTTTCGCTCCGGATATCGTTGCCGTGATCGCGGAAATAGTAAAAGCACGGCATGGACCAGCGATTTCCTTGAACGGAAGCATGATTCGCCTATCGGGCGCGGCGACCGCGCAGATATCGAGGAACGAAGAGATCTGTTGGACGCGGCCGATGCGCACGCAAGGCTCCGATCTGGTTGTGTAACGATCGATTACGAGGATGAGGTTCGTCGGTGCATCGTTGCTCGTGATCCTGCTGTGCCGCCTTTGGGAGAAGTCGCAGGCTCTCGAGGCGAAGATCTTGAGACTATGCGTCTCGCAGAGCTCCTGCGAGAATTGCCTGGAAGCGAGCTCCTCTTGCGCGTGGTGCAGCGACTGGGTAAAGTCTTTTCCAGCGTCGATTAATCCTGAAACACCAGGGAAACTTAGATTCCTTCTACTAGAAATCGATCGGCGCTGATATTATTTTTATAGTCGTACGCGAATTCGACGCTCGGGAAGCCGCGATGCAACGTGCCAGAGAGGCTGAAAGCGTTCGGCTGCCCTCCAGAGGAGATCCGTACCGCTCCGCCGGCATCGATAGAGCTCCTAGAGGACTTCGGCTTCCAGGACGTTGAGGTGGCCGGCCAGACTCCCATACAGTTGAGGCCGCAGAAAGTTAAAGTCCGAATCAGGCCGAATTCCGAGACAGTAGTTCGGCTCCGTTACCGGCCAGCCAAGTACGTTTCCTCGCTTCTATTCCAGCTACTGCATTGTCGTGTACAAGAAGCGTAACGATGCTAAATGCTCTAGAAACTACCCGCTGGACCTGTACTACCTGATGGACTTAACGTGGTCGATGAAGGACGACAAGGACACCCTGGCTAGCCTGGGCCAGGACATGAAGCAGAAACTGGGACTGTTCACTACCAATTACCGGTTAGGCTTCGGCAGCTACGCGGACAAGCCTCTGATGCCGTTCATCTTCCCTGGACACCAGGAGAACCCCTGCAGAAGCGAGCACTCCGTCTGCTCGCCGCTTTACTGCTTCCAGCATCACCTGGGCCTCACCGAGGACATTCAGCGCTTCGTCAAGGAAGTACGTTAACGATTTGTCGGGATAAGCTGAAGGTCGGAGTGAAAGTGAGTAAGGTTTGTCGTAGGTAAACGACAGCTCTGTCACTGGGAACGTTGACAATCTGGAAGGAGGGCTGGACGGAGTTGTGCAGTCGATCGTTTGCGCGGAAGAGATCGGATGGGGTCAGCAAGCGCGGAAGCTCATGCTGATGGCTACCGACGGGCTCTTACACTTTGCCGGGGATGGAAAGGTAACGCCAAGCGATCGATCGCTGTTAATCGAGGAACGAGTATCGCGGGTCTATGGTTGAAGAGTGGATTGATATTTCCTTTAGCTAGCCGGCGTTGTGGGTCGGCAGGATTTCAAGTGCCACCTCGACGAGCGAGGACAGTATTCTCTGGCCACGAGGTACGATTACCCTTCGCTGGCGGAGGTGTCCAGGCTGCTCCGGGAGAACAAGGTCAATCTGATATTCGCCGTGACGGAGGATCGACGCACCGAGTACGAATCGATAGCGGGTCTGCTGAGAGAGAGAGCAAGGGTCGCCACGTTGACCAGCAACAGCTCGAACATCCTGGAGATCATCGAGAGCGCTTACCACGATCTCATCACCAGGGTGGTGCTGCGGGACAATTCTCTGGCTCCCCTGCGTGTCGAGTATATTTCCAACTGCGGGAAGAAGAACGCCCCGGAGTCGAGCACGTCCGAGTGCAACGGAATACAGGAGGGCAAAGTGTACGACTTCAAAGTCGCCCTCTCCTTCGACAAGTGTCCCAGAAACGAGAGCCTATGGGTATGCAAGGATATTTAGACTTCGTACACCGATCTTTCGTACTGATAAGCATCGAAATATTGTCGTCAGAAACAAACGGTGGTAATCGAAGACGCGTTGGCCTCGGAGGTATCCAAAGTGGTGGTCTTTGTCGAGCTTCTGTGCGGCTGCAACTGCAACGAGTCTGAAAGCTCCCGCTGCAACCACGGAACGAATGAATGTGGGCTATGCAGATGCGATTCCGGATGGTCTGGTAGGAACCGCCAGTCTACTTTTCTCTTTTCACCGTTTTAACGCCGAGGCGAATGTGTTCCTAGGGGAACGCTGCGATTGCGACGAAAGTTCGCCAGCGGAGAACAGGCTGCAGTGCCTTGGCCCTAACGCGACGAATGTTTGCTCGGACAGAGGCGAATGCATCTGTGGCAGCTGCCTCTGCGACGACGGGTACAAAGGGCAATTTTGCGAGTGTTCTGCGTGCGACAAGGTGACCATTGAACGATAAACAGCTCTTCTTCCCTAAACGGAGCTGCGAGGTTGTGCAATTTCTTTGCTTCCAGATCGATGGAGTAGAGTGCGCAGGCAGGGGTACATGCATTTGCGGTGTTTGCGACTGTCTAGAGGATTGGCAAGGGAACGCTTGTCAGTGTCCGTCCACCGATGATCTCTGCATCGCCCCAGGAAGCGAGGATGTGTGCGCCGCTCATGGGTACTGCGACTGCGGTGAATGCCGGTGCGTGGTTCTCGTTTATCCGGGAGTCTCTTCCAATCGGTAATGAGATCCATAAGGAACGCATTCTTCTTTCAGATGCAACGTCACTGCAGGGGACGGCTCGTATTATCGTGGTACTTATTGCGAGTCATCCGCCAGCGCAGGGGGAAGTGGTATGTGCGTCCTTTACAACTCCTGCGTGAACGCCACCATCGAGAACCCGCAGAAAATCGACCAGTTCTGTCGGACGAATGTTACATCTTATAGGACCGAGAGCGTCAACACCGTGGATATAGGTAACGATTAGTTAGATACTAGAGAGATCTTTGGTATACGTTCTACTTAATCAGCTGTGTTCGCAGGACACGAGCACTACTGTTTTGTGAAGACAGCGAAAGAGAAGAAGATCTGCATCATACCGTACGTGTACGAATTCCAGAAAGACGGTACCGTTATTTTGAAGATCGCGGAGAAGGTAGATCGAGACAGACTCCCCGAGCTCACTTTTCCTTTTTTATTAAAAATTCTATCGATGCTTTCAGAATTGCCGCACTCCCATTCACGAAGCAGTCATTCCGGGTCTAATTATCATTATGATATTGTGCATTGGAGTAGCTTTCTTATTGATTTGGAAGTGAGTAGTACCTTCGTTCGGATCTACTTGAAATTTAAATATCGGTATATTTGAAGCAGACGTTAACTAGAACGTGTGTACATAGGTGCTGGACTTCCATAAAGGACAGAAGGGAATACGAAAAGTTCGAGCGAGAGCGGAAGAATACAGTGTACAGCTTGAGCGAGAATCCTCTGTTTAAACCAGCTGTGACCCAGTTTAGGGTTCCGTCGATGTACAAAGAAGATTGAGCGCAGGCTCTAATTTGGGACTGAAAGTTTTAAGTATCGAACAGACACCCTCGTTCGAAATTCTAGGCATCTTCCTTCGATTCCCTGGGCTGCTTCAGTCCACCTTCGTTCAGGGATTCAGTAGAATGCGCGGCGCTTTGGTCAGACATGTCGGTCCAGAAATGATTTCCACGGGAGAACGAGATCGTCTGCATTTAAAATTACAATTTCGTTTTCTCGTTTCGTCAAAAACAACATCGATTTGCGTACTCGACTTTACGTTTTCTAATTCACTTTCGACTGTCCACGAAAATCCAAGAGGCTCCCTGTAGATGATATTCGTGGCCGGTTTGTTGTCGAGCCATTCGGCTTCGATAGAAGATCCGTCTGGAAATGTGTATGTCCCTGGACCATTCATTGTTCCGTTTGAATCGATTCTACCTCGATACTCTGCGTCGTTATTGTACCTTTAATAATGAATTCTGAATTTATTTATTTAGTTATAAGCCGTAGAATAGAACTTCCAGTGTATTAATTGTAAAGTTCCATGCCAATAGGAATCATCGTTACCGAACGTGAATATCATTTTCGGCGAATGTGTCGTCGACCCATTCCCCGTCGTACGCGTCGAAGTTATCGGTGGTGTATACTCCTTTACCTACGCAGCGTATACTTAACGACTATCGTTAAAGAAACTGAGCAATATTTTTATGAATATTAACCTTGTTTGACCAATAGATATTCCCCATAGTGGAATTTATACCCTCCGTTATAAGTATCTCCGTTGGGAAATACAAATGTCCCATCTCCGTATTTCACACTTTCCTTGGCCGATTCAAACGCGCCGCCCGTCGGCCTTTTAGCGGCACCTCGTCTTTTCATTTTAAAAAGCGCTAATCTCCACACTCGGATCCAAAAGCCTATCTGAATGAAGTAGTGCCTAATAAAAAATCGATTGTCAATGCTCGTTAGATAAAATTGGAAAGAAAGCGACGTCGATAAATGCCGAAGTTTCTCCGATCGCCGTTTCTATTGCGCTAGCGCGAAATTAGACGTAAGTCAGGCTAGTCTCCGCTAGCAAATCACAGTGGCCGATCTATTTTACGAATGGCACTGTTGGTTGAAAGCCAGAGAACCTTGACATAAATTTTCATTTCAATATTACAGTGGAGGGCAATCCCGTTTCACTGTTTAATTTTACTACTTTCTTTTTTGCAAGCCGTGCTTTCCGTACACGATGAATCCCCTCCTTCTGAGAACCACCTTTAAACTTCACACCACGTGACCTTGCGAACGACCTCTAATTCACTGTTCGCATCGTCTGTTCCTGATCGTGTTTTACGGTAACCCCTCTGTGTACCATTGACACGCTCGTAGACGTCGTCGTTCGAGGTATTACGATCGACCGCTTATTTGTAAGCCAAGCTCGCTTCGACTTGCTACTAAATATCGGTAGTAAAGGATCCACGAAACGCCCGAGATATGATACGAACGACGGCGAGTCTACGTAATGAATTGGCACGCGCAATATTACGAAGTTCGGTACGGACAAACACCGTGAGGTCCATGGTCATACGGTGCCTTCACAGAAAACATCTGCAGAGGTATTTCATTTACGCGTTCAATAGTCGTTCGCGTTAGTATTTAATCGTTCACTTAGCACTGTCATTCGCCAATTTGTCGTTGAGGTTACCTGTTCGATCCGCATTCATATCTCTCATCTGTCCGTTCCCCTCACGAGCTTCTATGACATTATCCCAACAGAGTTCTCTGCCTCTCTCTTTACTCGCTAGTTTTCTAACTGACTTCAATGTTATATGCGCGAAGTAACATCGTACGAGAATCTTCCTCTTTTCATTCAAAATGACCCGAGGCAATTGCAGTGTTAAGTTTGCGTGTATTCTTTACACTGATAACTTAAATCGAAGTAGATCTGTGTTAGCGGCGAGATCTGACAGTGCGCTTCAATGTTCTTTTTTAACTGGCAATGTTGGCTCGCGTATGACAATGCTTCTTGGTTACTCAGGTTTCAGGTTCATAACACCTTGCGCGTTACGGTGACACCGTGGAAACAACAGTTGAGGTTCTACGCAGGCTACCCGGACCATGTCAAAGTACAGCTTCCGGCGTTATCTCCTACCATGGAGACAGGCACTATTATCAGTTGGCACAAAAAGGAAGGTAAAATTGGTGGTTCGTTGTGCATGGCGGAAGCGATGAGAATTTTTTAATGTTCCCGTTTCGCTTCAGGCGACAAGCTGAACGAAGGTGACCTGCTCGCGGAGATTGAAACTGATAAAGCAACGATGGGTTTCGAAACACCGGAAGAAGGCTACCTAGCAAAGATTCTGATAGCGGCAGGAACAAAGAATGTTCCTATTGGCAAGCTCGTTTGTATTATCGTTCCGGACGAAGCTAGTGTAGCTGCCTTCAAAGATTTCAAAGACGACTCGCCTGCAGATGCCCCGGCGGCTGCACCAGCTGCTCCTGCGCCATCCACTCCTACACCACCTACTCCTACGCCGTCCACTCCTCCCCCCTCTCCCATAACACCAGCACCAGCAGCTGCAAAACCACTGCCTAGTTCAAGCTTACCCGCCGGGGCTAGAATATACGCTAGCCCGTTAGCTAAAAGGCTCGCAGCAGAGAAAGGCCTTAGTTTAGAGGTAATCTAAGAACTTAATCTACCTCGGAATGAACAATTCCAACTGCCAGCAACTAATTAACTTCGATCAATGTTTGATTAAAAGGGCTTGAAGGGTTCAGGATTGTTCGGATCTATAACGTCTAAAGATTTAGCGGGTGCATCGGCTGTTGGTGCTCGACCGGCAGCACCAGCTGTTGGTGCTCAACCAGCATTAGCAGGTGCACCAGGTGGAATTGATATTCCTGTGTCGAACATCCGGGCCGTAATTGCTAAACGTTTGTTGGAAAGCAAACAATCCATCCCACATTACTATTTAACAATAGATGTAAAAATGGATGCAGCACTAGCAATGCGGGCGCAGTTTAATAAGATGCTGGAGAAAGAGAAAGTAAAGCTCAGTGTGAACGACATCATCATCAAAGGGATGGCAATGGCTTGTAAGAAAGTACCCGAAGGCAACAGCGCTTGGATGGGTGAAGTCATAAGACAGTAAGTTATTTATCTATCGTTACTAACTGTGTGTATATATGTATATATGATATCTTACATGATTGAAAAATTTTATTCAGATACAACAATGTCGATGTAAGCGTAGCAGTAAGTACAGAGAATGGTCTGATTACGCCTATTGTCTTCGGCGCGGACACGAAGGGTATAGTTGAAATCAGCAAAGACGTGAAAGCGTTAGCCGCAAAAGCGAGGGACGGGAAATTACAGCCGCAAGAATTCCAGGGCGGAACGATCACCTTATCGAATTTGGGAATGTTCGGTATTTCAAACTTCTCCGCGATCATAAACCCTCCACAGTCCATAATCCTTGCCGTAGGTACGACCGAACCTAGGCTAGTGCCTGCCGATAACGACAAAGGGTGAGTGCTTCTTAGTCTTTTTTCCGTTCGATGTATTCAAGCTAATCTTATAACAATCTTCTGTAGATTCTCAACTGCCCAATACATGGCCGTCACTGCCAGCTGTGATCACCGTACCGTAGACGGTGCTGTTGGCGCACAATGGTTGGTCGCTTTCAAGAATCTAATGGAGAATCCGACAACTATGCTGTTGTAGTAAGTTTTATCGTTGAGACGTTCAGTGGCGTAGCACGAGTAAGGGCAAATATATATGGAAAAAACATTGTATTGTTCAGGTTCGAAGGGTGACAATGAGTATCCTGTATATTTGTGTATAGTACAATATTAAATTGTGTTACTTTACGCATTTTCAAGTCATCGATTTTGAATAGAATCCGAATTACAAGCGACACGTTTTATTTCTTTCACTAAAAAAAAAAAAGTGCGTCATAAATCCGGAATCAACAGTCACTAATTTAATAGTAAGTCGAGCTTCTTCCTACTTTAGGAATTCGTGTATGTGGTTTTTCAGTAAGGGTAAAGTGAAAGACTGACGATTTAAGATCGGCGCGAGCGGGAGAGCGTTGAAAATCGGTTTTACTACATGAAATTTCGGAAACTATTGCTTTAAATTTATTTGAAAAGCCACAACCTTCTCCAGCGATAGTAGTGGCCACATGTACATATGTGTATTTATGAAATAATGTTATGGTCCTCGTATATTGCAAAGAATCTAAGTATGAATTAGGGAAAAATGTTAAATGGAAATGTGTCAAAATGTTTATAGTACATAATATACATACATACGAATGTATATCATATTTAATAAATTGTAACTTACAAGTTCAACAGCATTATTATTCCCCAATTTCTATTACATATAGACGCGTAATTTTGTAATAATTTTCTATTAATAATTAAGTTAATCGAAATCCTCGTTATCGAAGCATTTTTAAAAAGACGGCGGCACGATCGAACTGCCATCTAGAAAATGTTTGTATCTGTCAATACGCGTTTGTTGGTGTTTGTGCTCGTCAAGGGCCGCAAATAAAAGCACGCGTTAGCGTTCATTAATTCGTTCGCAATGCCAATTCTGGATAAACGTAAAGGAGATGATATTCTGGCATTGGTTCCTGCCTCCAAAAGGACTAAGAACGAAGTGGTTTTCAGTAGCAGAGAAAAAGCGGTCGTACAAAATGTAAGGCTAACCTCAACTCATCAACAATTGTTAAGTAATTTCTCTAACAATATATTTCCTGTTATCGCGCAGGGCCCGCCCAGAACATCGTCCTTGTTCGCGCCAATTATGCTTCTCGAGGGACACCAAGGAGATATATTTTCCCTCGAGTTCCATCCCGAGGGTCAATACCTTGCTTCCACAGGCTTCGATCGACAAATTTGTATGCATTAATGAATCGAAATCCTCGTATATATATGCTTCTTATAAGTTCGTATAATAGTAAAGCTGCGAATAACGTTACACTTGCAGTTATTTGGAATGTTTACGGAGAATGCGAGAACATATCCGTGATGAGCGGACACAGTGGAGCGATCATGGAACTACATTTCAGCCCCGATGGCAATCATTTGTACACCGCTAGCACAGATATGACATTAGGCTTGTGGGACATAGTCGTCGGAACCAGAATTAAGAAACTGAAGGGGCACACATCTTTCGTTAACTCTATCTCCGGTGCTCGTAGGGGTCTCACACAGTTGTGTTCAGGTAGCGACGATAGCACGATACGTGTTTGGGATCCCAGGAAGCGAGGACAGTGTTACACTTTAAACAATACATATCAGGTACTCTGTCTTATAATTTTTAAACATCTGATTATTGTACGGAGGTTTTATTTCCTCTCTTGTTTCAGGTAACCGCTGTAACGTTTAACGACACAGCGGAACAGGTGATAAGCGGCGGAATAGACAACGACATAAAAGTATGGGACTTAAGGAAGAATTCTATCCTCTATAAGCTTAAGGGACACTCTGATACGATCAGTGGACTGAGCCTCAGTCCAGATGGCTCTTACATACTTTCTAACGCTATGGACAACACGTTAAGAATTTGGGACGTTAGGCCGTTCGCTCCCTACGAGCGTTGCGTTAAAATTCTTTCTGGGCATCAACATAACTTTGAGAAGGTATAAAGGTTTTTCATAGTTGTGATAAGTATCGTTAATACAATTTCTGTACTCAAATAACTATTCTGTAGAATCTCCTGAGGTGCGCATGGTCACCGGACGGTAGTAAAGTATCGGCTGGATCGTCGGATAGATTCCATTACATTTGGGACACCACCAGTCGTAGGATATTGTACAAATTGCCAGGCCATAACGGCTCTGTTAACGATATCGACTTCCACCCGAAAGAGGGGATTGGTAATACATATTTGACGTAATTATTTGTGTATTTCGTATAGTTACGATCGTTCCAAATATATCCTCTTGTTCCAGTGTGCTCTGGATCCAGTGACAAACAAATATATCTAGGAGAAATCGACTCAGTGTAACAAGATAATTGTTTTCGACGACTTTTTATATTTAAGGACGTGTACAAAAATAAAATAGTTTAAGGACTTGTCGAACATCCTACGAAATCTGATTATTGTATATTCTTTTGTGTTCGGTAGTTTATCGCGAAGAGGATTACACGATATCATCTATCTATTTTTATATCAATGACGAATGTGAAATGATCGTATTAAGATTATTACACATATATTTTCATATCTGCGAACATTCTGTTGGCACGTACTTCAAACCCGTTATCGATCCTCCGCGTGACATTGATTCGACTTCACGTCGTTACGTTTCAGTCTACCCTCTTTCACCATCGTTTACTTATTTATTTATTCTCGTCTTCCAAATTTTTTAATTTACATCTCTTAGATTTAAGGTACGTGTTATTATTTCTACATTTCCGTTTCGTTTGTTCCCGATAAATACAAGTTTCAGAGTTTCTTAGAAACAACGATGTCGTCTTATAACGTGATATACGTCAAGAAAGTGAATCGCAGATATCTGAACAAGAACTCTTTCGTGCGAGGATTCTCGCAATGGTTTAATTATAACAAAATCTGAAGAAATCGGCAAAGTTATGTTAAGATTTGGTATTTCTTTGTTCAGAATTTCATTTCGTTTTTTGGCGTAACTTAACCTTCGCTTCTGTCTTTACGATCGATAATAAAAACATCTCTCGGATATTCGTTACAGAGTATTTCTTTTTCAGGCTTATAATTTAATTTATTATTATAAGAATGGCAACTCCATGGGCGAAAATTCAGCCGGTAGAAGGCCCCATTAGTTTGTTAGAGATAACTTCGGAACAGCTCGCAAAGAGTTTGCATGAAAAGTAAGAAAACAATTTCGGTAGACCTATTCTGTATAAATGGTAAGAGTAAAGGCAGTGTTATTTCCACCAATAGAGAAATAAAGAAGTACCAGGTCCTAACGACAGAAGATGTAAATATGCAAGATTATGCGATCCATGAAACGCACGATACAGACAACGACGAAGTGATCGCTCATATGCTGCAGAATCAGTATAACAAAGAGTACGATCTAATGCTAAAACGCACAGAAGACAAATTCAATCGTGACTCCAAAGGTGATACAACATCCTTCGATTACTACGTCTCAATTCATACGAATCCCTTTATCCTTTGCAGTTAACATCACCTATACGAACCACAGGACATCTGTGTGCAACGATCAGGAAGATAAGGATAGCGCAGATGTCGAAGACGTAACGAAAGATTTCGATCGTTTCGTTGTGAGCATACCGTAATGTACAATTAGAACGTTCTGGTCAATGAACGAAGTACATAGAATGGGTTTTTCGGTATTTTGCAGAGCATAGAAAAAGAATACGCTTCCATACCCCGTTGCGGATACAAAAAGATAGGCGAGGGGTCTCAAATTGTTACGAAGCACGATATGTTAATGACCTCCAGGATAAATGCCTGCAGAGTCCTGAAATTCCCTCCTGGTATCCATACCGGGGATACAGGAGGATTCGATGTCAAATTAAACAACAAAGTGTTCAACACACTACGAGCTCACAGCCATGCTCAGTGTTCCAGGCAGAAAGCAAAAGCGCGGCCGCATACAAAGTAAAACAATGAAATATCTCGTAAGTTTGTGGATCAAAGTATCGCAAGATTTCCTTCCGCTTGGTTTCAATTAAACAAATCTCGTCCCCTTTCCACAGGTTCCTTTTGCTGTATGCAAACGCAAGTTACTTAATCCCGGAGAGAGAGAGGATCGGTTTTTCAAGTATCAAAGTATAATTATTTTTGACATTAAAGACTTGGTTGAACGCTGTGAAAATATCGACATTACTATATTGTAATACAGAGCTTGAGAAATAAACAAATGAAACGAGTAATAAATTGGGAGAATGATTGATGTAATTTTACAGTCGCGAAGCATAATCCCGTGGCAACTTTAAATAAGCCGTTAATATTGACACATAAGCGGATTATTTAGTTAATTTATTAGGTTTCCGTTCCTACTTTAAGCACTTTTAAAGCTTCGTTCGCGAATATAGATACTTAACGCTCTTCCGCAACGTCTGTTAATTTTAAATAAAATGATCAGTGATCGATAGGTTATTAATTAAATTAAATTAATTTAATTTAAAAAAAAAAATTAAATTAAATTAATTAAAATAAATTAAAAGTTAAAGTTAAGGGCTCATAGAATGATATGCAAAAGCATTGGTCTTCTATTGCTAAAAGAAACGTATTTAAACAATTACCTATTTTATCGACCCCCAGGCGTTTCAAGTACATTTTGATCCGGAAATTCGCCCGAGTTAATAGGCACGCAGGATGTAGGTGGAGGTGGCACGACGAAGCTGTGCGAGAGAGAGAGCGCTAGTGCGTGCGACAAGGATAGAGATGCGTAGCGTGCCACTAACTTTGGTTATGCAAGCCTGATACTTTTCAGATCCTGGTAGCAGGAGCGCATGACACAAAGAGGTATCGATTAGAGCGAAAGGTAATGCTATTTAGAAAAAGACGAAGACATTCGGAACGAGCGAGTTTCTTTGGTTCATAGACGTTGAGGATAGAAAAGACTTTTTTAGATTAATAATTATTTTACTTTATTTTGCAGAAATTAGACAAGGGTTCGTATTTTTAATTGCAACTGTAAAACTGTATTCAGCTTTCGCAGAAAACTCATAATTTATCGACTAACAGGAGCATTTACTAGTGATGGCGTCCTATTTGTCCTGACCAGGTCCAAGAGCTACTGATAATTAATTCTAACGAAAATAATCGCAAAAACCACACGGGAATGTAAATTATAAATGTATTCTTTAAAATCCAACTGCAAAAGTATATAAATTATTTCTAGAAAACTCGTAATAAATTGAAAGATTTTAGTATGTACTCAAGACAGCGTCGCATCGGCAGATGGAAAAGAACTATTTATAATTAAGTAGTCAAGGATCTATACTTTAAGATAAAACATTAAATGTACATAAATTATTCCTGGCAAATCGATAATTTATTAATATATTCCGTGAATAGGTAAGATTCCGCGTCGGTATAAAACAGCGCTCTTATTACCCTCGTCATACTTAACTTCATAAGAAACGGTGAATTCTAATCTCACGCGATAGATGGCAATGTTTTCTCATAAATGCGTCGACGGAAAATTAATTCGTGTCGGGGAGGGAAAGGAGCGAAGGGAACGCGCAACTTTGGAGGCTTCGTTTCGCTCGGAGCCTCCTAATCGAATTTATTTACGACCCTTATCTAACAGACTACGCTCGAATGCATTGTTACAGGAACGAAGATTCTTTATTCATCGGAATTCAATACCAAGGGAGCACTAACGAGAACGGACTAGTGCTAGCGGGTCCTCTGGCGGCGAGTCCGAGGATTGTCGCTACAATCGTCACGAAAAGTTTCTCTCCATCCTCGTCCGTTCCACGGAACGCCCTATCCCCCGTCATTGTCTCGTGAAAGCTGACGTTCCGTAAAATTTCAAGAGGCACGTCGACCAATCGGAAGTGGCGACGAAATTTACGCACAGAAATATCACTGACGTGTCCGCGAAAAGGGGGACTGCTACAACGGTTCATGATTATTCTCGTCTTATACCAGAGGAAAACAACATCGTCCGATAGATCGTGTTAACGGGAGTTACTACTCGTGCGAGATCGAAGCAGCGAAAAATCATGGCAGCCGTATTAAATACATTCGTTAATTCCTTCACCAACAGACTGTAAGTATTCCTCGCCCAGCGATCCGGCAGATCACCCGTCGGGATCAAAATTTCGTTGATAACGCGACGAATACGTTGCGCCCGTTCGGTTCTGAACCATATCTTCGGGTAATTTATTTATTTTGTTATCGCGGTTATTCCGTTAAAATGCGCAACGGATCGCGATGATGTAACTCGCACGGCGTTATATGAACTCGTCCCGTTTTTTTTTACCAACAACTAAATCCTCCCGTCCCTTGCTCCGTTTTGAATAATATTATTTATCGTGATACGCGTTTTTAGTTATCTGCGTTGTTAGTATATGTTTCGCGACCTTCAGCCCGTACACGTACGATCCGGGAACTTCGTTAATTTGAATATTTCATGTAGCGAAACTTTTCGCGTACGGAACATAGTCGCAATGACGTGTTGCGAATACGCCAGCCATACCCCAACAGTTTCGATATTTGTGAAACAGTAGTTTCATAATATCATTTGCATAAGTAATTCCCATTCGAACTTCCACAACTTCTGCATTCTCATTCCAGTCTTCCTCGTCTTTCTCTTATTTTCATATACCTAAATAGTCTCTCTTCGCCCCTGTATTGTAACGGCTATGTGCATAAGATACGAGAGACTCTTATTAGATATGGCAATCGGTTAAAGGACACACAAGATAACGTTAGTTCTTGGGATTACAGCGAATCGCCAGTCAGGCAACATCTGAAAAATGTTTACGGATGCCTGTCCCTGTCGACGGTCTCGGCCGCCATGGGGGCTTACATGCATCTGTACACAGAGTTCCTGCAGGCTAATCTGTTGACGACTCTTGGCACTTTCGGTCTATTGTTTGCTTTAATCAGCACGCCGGACAATGGAAAGAATAAGAAATTACGGCTCAGCTATCTCTTGGGATTTGCATTTCTGTCCGGTCTCGGATTAGGCCCTTTATTCCAATTGATTATGGCTGTTAATCCAAGCATTATAATCACTTCATTGATAGGTAAGTTGTAAAACCTTGATATCTCGAATACGTGCTATGTGTAATAATTTGAATCCACTCTTTTTTGTTAAGTATAAGAGAAGTAAGCTTTAGCTTTTATTTAACTAATACCTAGTATTGCATTTTAGGATGTAATGTTATGAAATGATTAACAATGTCGTTGACTTTCCAGGAACAACTGTTGTCTTTGTATCGTTCAGCATTTCCTCCCTTTTGGCTGAACGAGGACGTTGGCTGTACCTTGGCGGTACTCTGATCAGCTTGCTAAATGTTATGGTTCTTTTCTCGTTTATCAATCTCTTCCTGCGCTGGTCCTTCTTCTACCAGGCCCACTTATACGTCGGCCTGTTCCTGATGTGCGGTTTCGTAATCTACGATACGCAGCTGATCATTGAGAAATACCATATGGGCAACAAAGACTTTATCTTGCACTCTTTAGATCTATTCATAGATTTCATTGGTATTTTCCGTCACCTTCTCATAATCCTTACGCAGAAGGTAAGAAGGAAGACCAAGGTGCGACGTAGGATACCATTATCGCGATTGTTAAACTAATTGCTCAATATTTGAATTTGTTACAGGAATTGGCAAAAGACCAGCGTAAACGCAAAGAATAAAAGGGGGGCGAAGAAAATTGTAAAATATCATACCATTCGAGTAAATCCATGAACTAGAGGTCTTCATCTAATCTATCCATATGTAAGACATATATATACATACATATATATATATATATATACACACACTACGATAAAGTGAATTTAAATAATACAGCTTATTAATTACGTCGAGGAATTTTTAGGCGTGCGTTGGCCGTAATGACGCAGTGTATTTATTTTGGATTACATAGTTCTCACACTTCTTTTTTCAATTATCTATTACCTACTAGATTTATATACATGTAAACATACATAGATATAAATTTATTGTACTATATTTTTATCTTTCAATAAACAAAATTCCCCAGCGCTTCTGGGTGTCTCTTAATCGAGCGGAAATATATTTCACGTTGCAGTTAGGAAATAAGAACGCATTTGTTCAATGTTAAAGGGCTAAGGTCTTATTTATTAAAATGTAACTTTACATGTATACGGTTATCATTTGCATGCGTATACAAAAACACAAGAATTACGTGTCACGCATCGATCTTCGTGAATATAAAAACCGTATGAGGGGGTGGGGGAAACAAAACGATGATAATGGAGTGTGTGTATGTGTGGCGTGTAACACATGACTTCTGTGTTGCGAGAAATGTACATACGTTGATTTCAGACTGTATACAAAATGTGTACAGTATACACAGTGTACGTCGACAAGTGACTTAACAATCACTTCTGAATATGTTTAATAAGGACGCTGGCGATCCCTGTCTCTGTCTCCTCGACTGAAATAAAATTATAATACAAGATCAATAATACAGTTTACGAAGATCATATTTATAAACTTTGATTATAACTATTTTTTCTAGCCACTTATTTAGTGAAGTTAAAACAAATAATTGTAGGAACTGACCCGCCACCGCCTCTCATTGGACCACCACGGCCACCTCGTCCTCCCCTGTCACCGCCACGGAATCCACCTCTGCCACCCCTGTCGCCGCCGCGACCACCTCTGTCGTTTCTAAAGCCTCCTCGACCACCCCGATCGCCACCACGACTACCTCCTCCTCCTCCTCGTCCGCCGCCTCCACTACCGCCGCCGCCACCACCACCACCGCCGGCTCCTTCCGGTTTCAAACTTTTGCAGAGATTACACTGATCTCTCCAGGCGAAGTTTGTATTGCCGCATTCAGGGTTGGGGCACCTATTTTCAAGTAAGAAGAATGGTAAGCGATTTTCGCATAAAATGCATTGAAAATTAACTGTAATCAGTGTAGAAGTGTCACTGCATATTACGTAGTCGAAAGAAATAAAGATTGTGATTATTTCTATTAGACAGTGTAGTAGATGTGGTTCTGATAACTATCCTATGAACTCGTAAGGGGAATCTTCGCTATAGATTTTATACACAGGTGTCGGAAACCGTGTACTCGAATGTTGTTTAGCCGAACGAGTGGCGCGCATTCTCCCCACCAAGATCGAGCGTAGATTCGAGTAGCTTAGTCGCGTGCCGACCACGCGGAAGGCGAGAATAGTGTCGCGGGGTATTGTAACTAACAGAGCTATTCGTGTGGATTATTTTCCGCGTGTATCGTGTGGGTGCATGTATTGTTGACATTCAAGCTTCAACTGCTTGTCACCGCGGACTCGAGATCGCGGTGTGCCAAACAGCAGAGCGAGTTTCGATCTCTTTTGACACGAGAAGTTTGCGTGCTTTATTTCTATGAGCAAGAGAAGTTAAATACCTCCAGTCCCCTCCGCGACCTCCCCCATCGCGTCGGTCATCGCCACCGCCTCGGTGATGGTCATCTCTATCTCCACCTCCTCCCCGGCCTCCAAAGCCACCGCCTCCACCTCCTCCCCGTCCTCGACCACCACCACCACCGCGAGTTCCACCGGTGCGGTTGCCTTGCCAGTTGCTCTTGTGCTGAGCGATTTGTACTTTTATAGTACGCCCCTTAAACTCTTTCCCGTCGAACCAATCTATCGCCGAACGTGCAGCATTTTGATCGTCATACGTCACGGTGGCTTCGCCCTTCGATTTGCCTGTGTTCTTGTCTTTGTACATCCACACTTTGGGCTTGCCAGTCCGCTTGTCATGCTAGAGAACACGCGCGAACACTCGCGTTACATTTCTCTGTCTGCCAGATTTAAATAAATGTATTTTTACGAACTGGCATACTTACTTTGATTATACCAATCGCCCCGAAGTGTTGACAAATTTCTTCTTCGGAGATCGAAGGATCCATACCGGATACGAATATGGTATCCTCTTGCGTAACCATTCCATCGTTGCCACCACCACGGTCACCAAAGCCCCCTGTAATGTAACAAGAGTTAACGACAGTCCTGGCACCACGCTCCTCGAAGTAGGAATAATACTTGCAAATCTACTGTCCCTAAACCTACTCAAATCTAAGCTAACAAGTGGAAAACTTTCATATCGGGTTGAAAACAGCTAACGAAACCGTATACCTTGGCGAAGCGACGATATTTTGCTAAATCTTTCGCAATTACGCTCGATCGAAAGAAATACTCGTGAGAATAGTTTTTAAGGTACCAATTTCGCGTTGAGAACAATGTTAATATTACAAACTAAACCTGAATACTACACTCTCAAACAGCTAGATACTTTGCTCCTTTCTCTCCCAGCAAAATACCAATATACTTAGAAGTCATTTGACTATGAAACAGTAAGATCGTTTAAGTCTTTCCAATCGTTTCCCAAGCGAAAAGGATTCCTCTTGTAACGTATACTAAGAAGTCTTTAATCCATATATATATATATGTTTAGAAACATAATTATCATGACATTTAGTTTCACCCTGATGAGTACATGAATTTTATTCGGCCTACTCGTGACACAATCCTTCTTAACGATATTTGAGGCTTATTATTTTATAGATTCATAGCACTTTCGTTATTACACTTATACAATATTTATAGGCTCCTTCATTGCGTAAAATTATCAATTCAAGGATATGTATTTTTCATTTCTTTTTGACCCGTGCATTAACCAAAGTATTAGTACTCATTGCCCTAACGTTCTTAGTAGCATATAACGATACGTAGAGAACACAAGGTTGCGGCTTAACATACAAAAGGGCTGCAACATTATTTTTGCCCTTACCATTCTCCTATAACATACTTCCGGGGAAGTCTCGACTGATCGGGAATAGGGTATTTAGTTCACCAGCTGCCTTTTAGGTTCAATTGTATCCTGACACGTTTGAAATTAGTTGGAGTTACGTGTTCGTGCGGCATGAATGCCGAGAAAATTTGAAGACAAATGTTTCGTTAAAGAACTAAGGCACTTCCTATCCTACGTTTCACTGGACGGTCGGAGAAGTCAGACTTTGTTACAAGCGCATGGCGCATTCGTATTTTCGGGGTAGAGCAAATTACGGTATTGAAATAAGATTTACGTGTCCAATATACTAGTTCTTACAAAATCATCGTTCTACAGTGTCAACAAATTTTGTTCTACGTATTGCAAAAAGCAATTGGTGATCAAAGCAGCTTTTATGGCGCTGCAGTAACGTCATTGCAATTATCCACTCTGTTTTCGTTTTCTTTAAACATTAAATCGAGGGATTCCGGGCAAAGGTTAGATACCAGGGAGAAATACAGCCCTAAGAATGTTGCATGGCAGCCCTTTCATATAATACAAGTAACCGAGTATTTAGATTGTAAATATTAGAGTGAAAGCTTGAATAGCACCAGACTCGTACAGACAGTCTGGTGCATTTACCTTTGTTATAACCACCACGGCCACCGCCACTGCTAAAACACAGAAGCAGATATACCAATGAGTTGACTCATGGACAGACTGATCGACCGATCGATGCATGGCGAATCAAATGCTGCTCGCCACCTCTCTTCTTGATGCACCTACTGTCTAAATGTCTGTAGTCACTATATTACTTAATATACTGGATTAGTCGTGTGTCTATCGTCGCGTCAGTCAGTCGAGTTCGGCATGCAAAGATTACCTACAATTCATGGTAACGATACTGACAAAAAGAGCGAGAACAAAACGATGCCTTTCTCACAGCCATTAGTGTCTTTGCCAGAGTCTAAATTGCTCAAGACAATCCTGTATATAATATTACCCTATTCGCAACCAGATATAAATATATACAGAAAAAACTGCATTTGAAAGTTTAACAGTAAGAGATTACCGCTGATTGGTCTATGGAAACGTGTACTCTGGCTTCGAAAGTGTAGAAAATATAATGGTTTTAGATCATATTTCAAGAGAATGTGTTATTAATTCCGGCGACAGTGCTCGGTGTTAGTACAATAATCAATATGCTATTACCATAAAGAGACGATATGTTAATCAAACACGAGTGTTTCCATTTGAAAATCCAATTTAGAAATGCTATCTCGTGATCGTATACGTAAATGTAATCTCTTACGAACACTTTTGAACGTCTTTTGATTGGTCTAGTCGATTTCAATAGCCCTACACCGTAATACTCGAACAACAGTGGCCCCAGTGGCAGTATTAACCGCTTTACAGGTATGATCGATGCGAGAACCTTTTACATACATCCGCATCGTTGCTTTTACTCATTACAGCAATGCAGAATTGTAACATACCACACATTATAACCATTTTACGTCATTTGTCATATACAACCTGTATTTACCTTTACCAGTTATACCTGTGTGTTAAACCTGTAGGCACACTTCAAACATATTAACGCCCAAAGGGCATAAAACCATTTGCAAAGAGACAACAAGCTTTTCATTACTGTCATAGGAAACTTCATTTCATACCTTGATTAATTCAATGAATGCATTTTACCTTTATACTGATTGCTATTTCTGGACGTACAAGTGAATTCTTTTTTTTTTCTTTTTGTTGTTGTTTTATTGACCTTACAACTTTTTCTCGCCTCGTCGTATAACTTTCTATGGGTAACGTAAAAAATGAACTTACTTGTAGCCACCACCAGAGCGGTCATTGTATCCTCCACGATCGCCATATCTATTGCCACCACCTCCTCCTTGGCCTAAGTACACGTATGCCCAATAGATACATGGTTTCTTTTTCTACACGTTCTTAGAATTATATCGTATCGAAATCGCACTCAACGTACCTCCACCATAGCCTCCGCTGGAGTTGTTACGATTGTAACCTCCGCTGCCTCCACCACCGCCACCTCCACCTCCACCTCCATGTCCATAACTCCCGCCATAATTGCCACTGCTGCTATTACTTCCTGAACCCCCTCCACTACCATAACTGTTTTGGTTGTAACTGTTGGAATTCGGGGTTTGATTGTAGTCTTGCCCACCGCTGGAATTGTAACTGTTGTAACTGCCATAGTTGCTTCCAGTGTTTGGTGGTGGTTGGCTATATTGATTATAACCGCCGCCACCACCACTGGAAGGCGGTGGATATGAGGTATCTTGACCACCAGAAGGTGGTGGCTGGCTGTACTGATTGTACCCCTGTTGCTGGTAATTGGAATATTCTGAAATAGTTATAAAACGGATATCATTAAATACTAACAAAGAGCGTTACATGTAAATGATAGTAGGTATATCTAAGCGAGCCTTGCGTTCCTGCGAGCAAATTTCTTTCATGGGCGTAGCTCTTAGTTATTTCATAAATTCTGTAAATTATTCTCTTAATTATTCTGTAAATAAGTACGTGCACTTACGACATTTTAAATCGAGTTTCTCGTAATATTTAAATTAATTGCGTATTAATGAAATGCCGCGATACGGTGTGCGCGATGCTAGAATTATGTACAGCGCAAATAAATCGTGCAGAAAATTAAAGGCGGTCACGAAAAACATGTAAAATTCGCACGACAAAATGGAGTAGAGGAGTGGGACGAGACGCTTGAAATGCCGATCAATAAGCTTATACGTAGATGCATAGAGGAAACGAACGCGTCCGCAATTTCTGCGGATTTCTATCCTGGAAATTATCGTTAACTTTCGTAGCGGAATAATCGGAAACTGCGGTGTACGAAATACGGAATATCGATGGAACTTTTAACGTGGCAATAGTTACGAGTTACAACAGTATCTATTACACGAAATGTCTGGTAGTCGAGAATATGGCCCTTCCATAAAGGCCAACGCTTCGTTATTGAAATATGCATCCGAGAATTTCTAATGTAAGAATCTGACTGTTTTCTACTTACGAGTGTCCGTCATCGTGCCTTCCTCCGGAAAAAGCACGTAATGGCGGGAATGAAGCGACTTTCCTGAAGCGACTCTCTTTTCTGAATTCAATGGGCTCAACTCAACCTTCTACTGCCGGATATCAGTCCCGGGAAACGGAAGTGCTCCCAGATGGCGCTACGGATACTTCGATTATTAGAACGTCATTTGACTACGCAGTAGTAACTGAAAATTCGAATTTTAAACCGTTAGTGCGGCATTTCCTTCGATCGCGTTAGTGACATTCTTTTCTAATAACAATCCGTTTATAAGAAATCGTGATTACATCGGCGATGGTAACTTCTTGAGATAAGTTACTTCGAAATCATTTTAATGCGCAAATGTCTTAAGTAAGAAAGAGATGTTAGGGAAAGGTAGATGTAGAAAAGCTGGGGGAAAGAACGAACATTTTTTATCGAATTTAATGACCTTTTTTTTTATTATCCTCGTATCATAATACTACACTTAATTTAAATGTTCAGTGCGATGTACGATTTTGGTTCTGTCTGCGAAAAAGATTCGCTGACATCTTACTTTTCCTTTACTGTCCTCCCAATATTTACATCAACAGTAATGATTCTTGTTTTATGCTAATGATTCGAGTCTATATCCCATTAACTCATCAAGGTACTTTTTTCACATTTTATTTATAAACTTTCCGTAAAAAGCTAGCGATCGCAGGGAGAAAGATTGAACGAATGTTCGTTTCGAGGAATGAACAGTCTTGATGGGTTAAGTAGTATATATTGCGATGCGCATACACTTCTCGTGCATACGCGCGAAACACAAAGTACAATTTTACGCAGTCGATTCTATATTACATACTGATTGTATACAACTTTTTTTAAGAAAACGTTTCGCAGCTTCCGAGAATAAAATCGTGAACAATCAGGTATCGGTAGAAACGTACGCTACGTGGAAAACACGAATGAAGGGAACGAATAAAGTCGAAGATAATAGAAAAATAAACTTAATGAAAACACAGGGTTTATATAACTCTTACATTTCAATATAATTTACGTAGAAGATAGGTCTAAGTGTAGTACTCGTCTGTACACGCATGCATTCTTAATGGAAGAGGAAGAACTTAATAGCGTTTATAAAAGTCGTAATATCAGGTCAAAAGTTAGATACAAACAGAAAGGGTGAGATTAAAGATCACGAGTTGGAATGCTGAGACGGTGTTAACCCTCCAGTGTGTTCGGGACTATGCTTCTGTTTTTTTCTCTTTTTCTCTTTCTTACGTTTCTTCCTGGCTTCTTTCTCCTCGTCGTGTCTCTTCTGCTTTTTATGCTTCTTCTCGTGAGTATCGGAGCCACCTATATCCGTAGTAGTTGCCTCTTGGCCGCTAGGAACTTCTCCCGGTTTGTGTTTATGCTTTTTATGTTTGTTCTTGTGCTTCCTCTGCGGGGCTTGATTAACGTAGCGATACTGTTCCGGTAACTGTGCAAACAAGCATGTCTTATTTACACTTCTGTTCGATATATCGTTCGACGAATTTCTTTTTACGACGCAGTCGCGTTTACTTACCGGTCCAGGATGCAGACGAAAGCCAGCCAGTTGAACACTGGTCAGTGGTAATAGTTCCTTCCCACCGATCGGAGGTTTCTCGATAACAGATCTCAACGAACTAAAGAAATAGAAACGTGACAACAGTTCCGAACGTAATAATAGACGTAGTAGGATATTACATCGACGTACCTATTATCTTGATGACCTGGTCTATCTATAATTCCTGGTAGATTTGGTAAAAATGAGGAAAGTTGTTCCTTGAGCTTCTTTCCACTAAATTTACTATAAGAGTGTTCTAGGCCATAATAGGCCATTAAATTTGTTGCCCCTGTGAGTTCACTTTCTCCTGAAACATTCGTCGAATGTAATACAGCCGACGCTTGTGTCGCTGGAATAAGGAATAGCGGGAGGGAAAACCGTACCAGGGGGTTCTTTCATCAAATAGAAAGGCCCGCTGTGGACGATAGAAGGATTCTTTCCCAAGGAAATGGTTGTCTTGAGAGTCCCCGTAGAATCTTGACGCGAAACGACAGGGGAACGGGCACCCCTGGGCGATGACTTAGGTGAGTATTGCTCCACTTTGCTACGAAACTGATCGCCCATCATCATCCTTTGATTTTACTTCATGGCACCTTCACTACAATTAATGGGCTCTAGCGGAGAGCATGAACAATCATTTAAAGTTTCGTTTCGATCGGTCAACGAACGTCTACACCGTATTAAAGCAACCAAGGCAAACTTGGCGCTACTACGACAATGCACAACGAACACATAACTTTCCTTATTATTGCATACAAGCACCATGCAGCACGACAATAACGGGGGCAGGGGGGGGACACGATTCGACGGGTTATACAATCAGTGTACGATACATGGGAGAAATGTCTTAGGACTCTCTTATTCTTAATTCCATTTCATATAACATAAATATCGAGATTGCACAACAATCATCACCACAATCTATTCGTCCGCAAATTAATCGAGATACCAATTGAATGTTCTGTTAACATCTTGATATTATCACTCATTCGGTTCCCGTACGTAGGTTACAGTTTCTATAGAACTAGACATCACAAAGTTCCGCCGTTTAAACTGGAAATTGATAAAAGATTTGCGTTGTCGGTGGCACTCGGTTAAGTACATATACCGATCGAAATACTTCTATCAGATAGACCCGCGTGTATTAATTCATCGAAGTCCATTCCTTCGGGTATCTTCACTAACCAACAAACCTTCCCTCTTGTTTTCATCTCTTACCGAAGCACTGTTCGATCTACAAATCTCTTACGTTCCGTTTCTTTTTCCCCCCGTTTATCTGTCGCACAATGCACACCGAGTCTCGCACTTTGAAAAGTAAAAACCACTTTCTTAGATCGAGGCATGTACGGAGCCAGGCATATAGATAAGCAACCAGAAGTGAGTTAGATGCATCGCAAATGTCATGCTTGGAAAGTTCGACGAGGCTGTTAAGGTTCCGATACAGTTAGACATGAACGGATCGGGCAATAAAAGCTCCGAGAGCTTCTGCTCGCGGCCTACTAACTTTTTCCTTAAATTTCTCGTTCTTCGAAATCAGAATTCCTCTTATTTCCATCGGTAGACTATTTTGTACGCGCGACTCGGAGTCGCGTACGTTCGGAGTGGCGTGCGTGTGAAACGCATATTCTAGGTGCGCCCTCAATATATTCTCAATCGATGTATTTCTCTCTTCAATCGAATCGATCGGAATTGCAAACAGGCGAAAGGTCCCGACAGTAATCAATACGATTTCAAAGTATAATTATATACATTTATTTCGATTATATTTTATACAGGCATGCTGGATAAAGTCTAGGTTATGTTTCACCTTCGGGCTAAACAATCGCATTCTTATTGCTAAATTAATGCATCCGACGTTTGTGCGTAACAAGAATTCTAGCCGCTCGTAGAATCAGTTGTACTTTGCGCCTCCAATTTCCTGGAAAGCCAACGCTCTATTAGCTGAACGATTTCAAAATTTTGATACGCTATAGCTGTTTCCATAGGCGTGTGACCAGCTCGATTTTTTCCTGGATAAATCAGCCCGTTTCTCGATAAGATACCTGTTGGCTCGACGATAACTGTTACAATGCAACTTGTAAAAACATTTACTACAAAAACATATTTTACATTAAAAAGCATGCATTTACTAACGTAGCTAATTCTAAATTCCACGTCATAGCCGCTATGTGCAGTGGCGTACGTAAACCGATCAAGTCCGTTGCATTCGAGTCCGCCTCGTTTTGGAATATAAGATCGAATACATCGATATCCGGCGTGTCTCGTGCGAACAGGACAGTTTCGAGTAGCAGTCCCAGGGATTTATGATGAGGTGGGGGCGAGACCGATGCTCTACGAGCGATAGAATTTAAATTCAAGATTAGTAGGTAGAACGATTACGCTCGTTTACCCGTAGGGTAGGAGCAATTTAATCATAGGCAAAGAGGGTCTTCGTATCACGCTGATGTACAAAGGGCTCTCGTGAAATACATCGTAAACATTTACATTCGTGTTGCTCGTCAACAACACCGTTGTACCCTCGATGTCTTTTCCTGCAGCTGTGTAATGCAACGGGTATCTTCCTAGATTGTCCACAGAGTTAACCATGGCGCCGTGTTCGACTAACTTCTGAATCGCATCCGCGTAGCCGAGAAAAACGGCAATGTGTAGAGGCGTTAGCCCTGTGTAGAACCCACAGTTTGTTGGGTGGTGGGACGAGGTCATAGTTAAACATTGTTTTAGGCGCCGTTAGTGGCCGTTAGCTCGAGAGCAATAATTTCAACGGAAAATAGAGTTTCTATTTCTCTCCAAGATAGAGTATTATCAGAACAAATCTCGTTAGGACTGGGTAATTACCATCTGTCGTCTTAGCTTCGATATCGACGGAAGGCTGATCGCAAAGCAGATCAATTAGATCGATATAAGATCAATTAGATCTAGACAAAGTTACACTCGAAATTGCCACCGTTCGAACGGTGAGAACGAAAATTCGTGTAAAAAGCCCGAAGAGAAAGTATCTTCGCACCTTGGAGAGCGCTGTCCTCGCGACAGGCACGTGTCGAAGGGTGCAAGCCTGCAACAATTACCGATTAACGTTGCTCGTTAACTCTTCTGGCCACTCCGCGTGCTCAACGATGGTCATGTGTCGTTTAGATTGTTCAGGCATTTGTAAGAAACAGTGAACTTTAGAGACTCGAAGTAAATATATTAAAAAAGTTTCGATGGGGAAAGATTGGTTAACACGCAATAAAAGTTGCATCCATTTTTGTTTCTCCCTCCCTCCCTCTCTCTCCCTCTCGTAGATAATAAACGTGAAGTGGCTTCAATCTGAATATTTTATATACTCGATCACACCACGGAGATAGATAATTTATTTTCAGGAATTAATACCTCCGAATAGAATATAGTTATATTTATTTTTTTTTGTAATTTTGTTACAATTTTATATATCGTCCGATCAAAAGCACCATGGGTTTGAAAAATATTTACGGCGCCGAGCGACACGACGTTTTGATTTGTAACGCACACGTATATAGAGTCAAACGTTTATATGAATGTTTATATTATAATATGCACACATAGTCGTATATTCGTTCTAAAGTAAAATAGTCGACGTACAGTGTATTTGTTTCTGTTTGTTACGTATTTAGCGTAGCTCGCGCAGTCGAACGTTTCCTATCGTCCGGAGAACTTATCCACTATTTCAAAACGGCTGAAAAAAAGAATTTCGGAATTTCTTCGTACGATCGTGCTGCTACGATCTCACTGGATGTTTTCGCCTGGAGACTCTATAGCTCGTCGTCTCTTTAATACATTCCTCCCGAACAAAAATATCCAGGTATGCGTACGCCTCGAACTTCAATAATGTTATAGTCAAAGTTGTTAGAATATACTTCCATAAAATGTGTTAACAAGAAGGTTTAGTGAATCTCGAAAATCCTCCTCCTTCCTCGCCTTTGATCACACAGCTCTCTAAAATTTAAACACCGTCAAAATACGATTTATTCATTGTTCACGTTAGAATTGGATACGCATTAAAATAGTTTAGATATCGTGTATTATATGAACGTCAAGGCGAGGAGGATCCTGAGACGCCCCTCGCCCCGGAATATGACGGGAGAATCTTTTAAAATCGTACAAGAAGAAACTTTAGAAACGATTATCACGCCGATATCGTAGACAACAACAATTGACTAAGAATTCTGATTAACATTATATCCTTGCATCTTTAGTATTCTCGGTTTGAACAATTAGCGCGCTCGCGTTTCCTAATAATCGCGCAGAATGAAGTGGCGTCGTCCGAACATAACCTCGCAGTAAGTATCATATAAGGCGATGTGCCTTGGAAAAACAATCCCAAAGTAGCAATCACGTCGCAAAGTAAATCACTCTTGTCTTCTTCTTCTCTTTTATTCTCGCGAAAGGTTCCACGATAGAGACGTTTTACAGTGTCGCGTCAGATAATCGATCACGCGTACCGAGAAAAAGCCTCACGGCGACAATCAGAACGTCACTGATTCACGATAAAATATCACCTCCACCGAATTTAGTCGCCAGCGGCGTGCCAATGAAACGCAAACCCGACCGATCGACACTCCTTTTAATCGCACGATAATCGATACTTACTCGTCGTCTATAGTAACATTAATTACATACAATAAATACTGAATCATCTCGTTTCGCGATAATACTTAGGTCTACGATAATTAGATCTAATTACAAGCTAAACGATCGTCAAAAATATAGCGTCGAGTCGCGCGAAAAGGTTTCCCCTCGCCGATCGTTTCGGACAGACCAGCGAGCCGTCCGCTGGCCCTTGCAAGCTTCCTTTGCCAAATCCTTGGCGGCACCGTCGCAATGATCTACGCGAGACGTTCGAAGCGGCGCCGATCGGACGGCCAGGGGCGAGAAAGAAAGAAAAATCCTATTCAGTCTCCTCGGAACGTTTGCTGCATGGAAGGCCGTGGTTTGGTTCGATCGAAGAGAACGCCCGGATGTTAGCTAGAGATCGTCTACACTCGCGCGCCTATCCGGCTCCATTACTTTTTTACTTTTCGGCGACAATGGTAAGACGATGGATTATCAGTAGAAGGTACTTCACACTTTACACTCGCGGGTGGGCGAAAAATCAAATTTCGCGCGCTCGATCGACGATTGTTGCGCGGCTGTGATTTACTGCTCTGCGCATTCAAGTCTCGCTGAATTTCGTAGGTACCATTGTCGATTGATAGGTCTGTTAGGCATGCTCGTATTCGGCACGAGGGTAGAATCGAGCCGCGGAATTTCAGCTTTCGGCCCGAGCACAGTCCCGAAACGTGAATCGAGATATGCATTGAAAATTTGAAACACTTGTCGATAGTCGTTCTCGTGGCTACTATAGTATAGCGTATATAGTTTGTACACGGCTAGAAAATTAATTGACGATTATATTTAAAGATAAGGGGAGGTGGGGGGCGCCGATGCGTTAGCGCGTCAAATATAAAGTGTGAATTCGATAGAAGATATGTTGTGTAGCCTTCGGTGTGTTTGGATTCAAACTGGTATTTTCAGTACTCGATATACATACACTGTACTTGCTATCTTCCTAGTGGTATCTCTCTCGCTCTCTCTCTCTCTCACACTCTTTCTTTCTTCCCGTTTTGCAAAGTAAACTAAGCAGATGGAATACAAACATGATTGGTATGAAGTAGCTTGATCGAACTTGGGCCACTTTACTCGCTTCTTGTCAACGTATTATATACACGCAATGTTACTCGCAGACGCGAAACGAATGATAAGGTTAAAAAATCACATCCCTTCAGCCTCGTCTCTCACTCTAAATTCTCGTACCCTAAGATCACCTATCACTTCTCCAGCCGCCCGCGAATCTGCGTCTACCATCCAGCTAGCCCGTCGAAAGAAAAAGCCGTTCCCCGTGTTTCACGCCAGTCAGAGAGTCCGTGAAGCAAGGCCCGAGTGCAGCTTGCCTCGAATACTACGATTTCAGTCGTGGCGCGATCGCCGAGCTCTCCTGCGTTGACGCGCACGCAAAGTGCCTTAAAAACTGTAACTTGACCGTTTAAAGCGAGAAGGTACAAGAGCACGCTGAAGTCTCCCCCATCACTGTCACCTCCAACATCTCCGTTACATTTGTTACTTTTGTTGTAACAGGGACCTTGGAGCGTCCACGAAATCGCAATTGCCTCGCGAAAGGAACCCTCGATCTTTCGCACGGTAAATCAATAAACGGCAACGCAGACGCTGTCGAAGCAAACGAATTAAGACGTTAACGAAGCCGGCCTTGTTGTCCCTTCAGCGGGCCCTTGTATGTCGCGAAAAGTCTTTCTGAGCACCGAGTGAGTCTCTTAAAGTAAGAAGTAGTCTTTTTCTTGTCCGCTTCTCGAGCACGTATCGCCGCGTTCGTAACGAAGACGGAATTATAGCGAAACGGAAGGGGACGTTAGAGTGGGGGGGGGGGGGGGAACGCTCGCCAAGAGGTCGCTCGAGATTATTCCGGTTTTGCGTATACGTGAGTCCGAGAAACGTCAGCTGCTAGATTTACAGAACACTTCCCCGAAATACGTTCTCGATAGCTCTTCCAGTTGTTTTCGCTGTGATCTCTGATCGTTTAATAGACGAGACGGTGCTGGTACGGATATCCCCGCGACTGAGAGCCTATTTGGAACTGGCTGGCGCTGGAGTAGGGGTCGTACGCCTGCGAAACAAAACCAACCGATCGATTGGACCAATCGTTTATTCCTCCGCCGTTACGCGCTCCAACGGAATCTTGGAAACTTCTGTATTAACCCTCAACTGGCCGGGCTGCTGGAATTCTACTAAATCAAGTCGGTTCTCTTCCAAACAAAGCTTCGCGCCCGAGAAAATTAACTCCTCGCTTTTTACTAATTCTTAAACGAACTTCGCCTTCCTATCGCTCGACAAACACGGTGCTTCGAAGGAACGGCTATATAGATGATTCTGCGTCCTCGTCCTCCCAATTGAGGGTCGAATATCGTCTCCTAAGATTCTTCCGAGCAGATAACTTATTCGTGATAATTCGTTCGAGGATCGTCGGGGCGCGTTACCTGCGAGCGTTTCCTTGTCACCATAAACCTCTTCTCCGGGGCGTTGTAGTAAGCTTGCTGGGGGTAGACAAGGCCGTACTGAGGGCTGCCGTATTGAGAGGCGCCTTCGTATTGCTGGCCGTACTGGTTACCGTATTGTTCGTAATAGTTGGGCGGATGGGTGCGAACGATTCCAATGTCCGACGGCGAAAGAGAGTCGACGCTGTAATGGCGCGGAGGGTACACTGAAGGGTCCACCCACGGGATGACTGCGGAAGGGTGAGTCAGAAAATCAAACGCATTGTCCCGTAGAATCGGTATCGGGTACATAGCCGTTGGGAATTCAACGGGAATTCTATTGAACGTGCGGGGTGAGTCAATCAACGTCTAAATCAGAGACACCTTTGTTACGCTAGGACAATGTGCCTCGGGGAAATAGGTATTTGTTCCACGGGCGGCAATTAGTAGCATAAAGGGCTCGTTATTACTAAAATAACGTCCTGGATTTATTCTGAATATTTTTTAATTGCTTTGTCGAGAAATATTCCCTCACCATTTCGAGGATCCTCCTCCTCGAGGAAGTTCCCATCGTCGTCCACGTTGTCGTACTCGTCGGTCATGTACTTGTGCCAGTTTCTGTAACGAACGGTCGAAGACACGCTTATATTTAACGCTTCCAGTCAATAGCACGTAATTAATTATATATAGCTGGGCACTTACCGTTTACGGCGCTCGTTTTCCCAAAGGGAGAGAAGGGCCAACACGTCCTCCGGGTCGATATCCAATTCCCTCTTGAATCGCGGTTCTTGATAAATGGAGACGCTAAACGATTCAAATGGAATAATTCGTATCAGCTGCCTTGATTCTATATAAATAAAACGGATAACGCTAATTTCAATTTCTAATCCTCTAACTTCGGGTTATAATAATTCCGTTCCAACTCCCTATTGTAGGAGACGGAAAAAGGAAAGCCGCTCTCTGCCGGACTCGAACCCGGGCCTTCCCCGCGTGCTGGCCAGCCGCCTAACCGATTCCCCCACTGCGGCTTCCCCAAGGGCTCTGCTTAATGAGCTCCTCTTAACAGGCGCGCGCCACCTATGGGCCTACGGGCCTTCACTTCGCGCCATAAGCCGCCCGTCCGTCTCCTCCTAACCTATGACCTCCTACACTACCGATCGTTGCATTTGAGTTTGAGAACCCTATCAGTTTCCCACATCGGCGCGTGTTTAAAGCGTTCTCGGGATCGATTATGCGCGGCCCGAGCTTTCGATATCGTAGCGCATGCAGCCCAGACGAGAAGCATTTTCAATGGAAAAGTCGGCGAACAAAAGAAAGCTTGGCGTTTGCGTCAGCGACGGTGGGATGTTGTCCTAGGTCAGGTCCGCGGAGCATGCCTGCTGCGTATGATCGATATGACGGCACCGGCTAATGCCATCAGCTGATTGGTTGGTCATATGCCAAAACGGTCTGGCTCGTCAGGTGGTTTTCATTCAGCTTTTCCGCTTGCTTCGCCGGCGCGTACGTGCGTGAGGCGAAAAAAGAGGCCAGAGGAAAAGGACGGTTCGAAACGCGTGGCAAGTAATTTCGGCGGTGTTAAATCTCGGAACTATCGGACGCCACTTCGACGTTGCGGAAGGCGAGAATGTTTCCACGCGCGATTCGTATCGTTCTATCAACTGTCTATTCCGAAATCGATGGCTTCTATCCCCGAAGGGAAGCGAGAAGGCGAAAGAGAAGAGCCGAGGTGGATTTTCTCGAGGAGGCTCGTGCCCGATCATTTCCATATCCGCGCGTGAACGTTTTATCGTGGAAACTGCCTGTCGGCGACACCGCCCCGACATTGTTCGTCAGCTGAATACGAACGCAGCTGCACCTCTCCGCATTATCGCGCATCTCGCGGAAGCTAGGGGGCGAAGTAGGAAGCTATTCTCTTCAGCTGATTGGCTGGCGATATGTCAAGTAATAGCGAAGCCTGACCTACTTTCGCTGGCTGCTTCCATTCAGCTTTTCGTGGGACCCACCCCTTGGAAAGCAACCCTATTGCGTCACGGCTATCGAACGAGCCTCGATGACTGCACCAAACCGTTGCGTGCGTTCAGCCACCGGCGCACAGCCGCGCGTCCATGCAAATCGCGACGGTGTCTCGCACGATTTTCCAGCGGGCGTGAATATTTTATGAAGGCCGTAAAATTGATCGGAGACGCGATCTTGCTTTTCACGTTTCTTTCATTCTCCGAGCAGATACATGATTTCTAGACAGGATATATTAAAAAAAACTCCGTTTCAATTTCGCGTAGATAAGTCTCGGCATCGTCATTATCGCCGATCGATCGCGGGAATTAATTAAAATCCCCGGCACTGCGGTGCGTTTATAATTAACACAGTAATTCGTCGTAATAGTCCCGACGAACGGGGCTGGCGGCGGGACAGCAACGCGATGCGGACACTATTTCGTGCCGGCGACAACTTCGTGTCGACTCTTTTGTTCTCTCTCACTCTCGGCTGAAGGATTCCAAGAAATGGTGGGGATAGTGAGCGGGACTATTACGCATGGTAGAAACGGGACAATAACGACGAATTACTGTATTCCAGGAAGACCGTTAGCGACGCGTCTTTCGACGCTCTCGGCGTCTGCGAGCTAATTAAAGGAGGACTAACTAGAATCGAAATGGGATGCTAGCATCAGCGGATCGAAAAGTGCTGCTCGGCAATCTCTGCCTCTCGAACAGCCGAAGGAATAGCGTGGGTGGCAGACACTGCGGGGCCATTAGGACGGGTAAGAGGATTTTGTCGCCGTGAAAGCGTGGCCTTTCATGCAGAACTGCTTACGAGGGAGAGGGAACGTTCGCCGAACTCCTCGGTTTAACGAAGCTCGTTTTAAATAAGCGCGCTGATGGGATCGCGATTCCCCGCCACTGCCAGGGTTTTACACCCCTCTTTCCCGGGCGACTAGTTCTCCGTGACTCTCGGCCAGCTTTCCTTCTCCGCGTAGGGGGAAATTGGCTTGTTCGTGAACGTGGCGGCGCGTCTACATACATGCCTGCCCGCGACCTGTGACATTTATTTACAGGTCAGCCGGCGCACGCTCGCGCGGACGTTTCCGCGTAAAAATAAAAGTTTGACGTAAGGAGGCTCTCTCTAGCCGGCTGACTTCATAATAATTGATCAGCCTCTGACGTATTGCCGCGGAACGTCACCGTCCACGTCACTTAATTAACGAGGAGAACGATATCACGTGGACAAGCAGCCGCTATAAATACACCCCATCGGTAGCCTTCGTCCTCGCGAGAGTATCGACAGGCAGATCGAAATTTAATGGCCGGCCACTGGGAGCGTTTCCCCGCGTGCTCGTCACATTTCCTCCGGGGGATGTATAGGTGGAGACAGACTAACGTGGACGTGTCTGCGCGGATCTGGTTTCGGCGGGGCGAGACGGAATATATCGAGTGGCGCGTTGTTTCGGTGGGAATGCCGGTGGGGCGGACGCGGTTCAACATACCGCGGCGATGATCAAGCTCCGATAACGAGAGCCTCTCCAGGTGGTATTGAACGACTTGGTCGCCAAGTCGACCGCCGTTCCTGGCGGGGGCAACGCCCTCGCCAGCCCTCTCATCCCCATTCAGAAGAAACGTCGAAGAAAAAGAGGGATGTCCCGAGAGCAAGAGGGCGGGAAGGGCGAGTGCTCGCAGGGGTGGGAATTATGGGTGGGCTACCGAGTCGATTCACCCTGGCCGAGGCTCCCCTGTTCCACAGGTGAATTCACCCCTAACCCGGCACCGGCTTCGCCGTGTGAAACGCGCTTAAGTAATCAACGTATAACGCGGCGAGACCGTTCCCTTAAACTCTTAAACCGTTCCCCGGTGCTCTAAAGGATCCTGCAAATCCTCAGCTATCCAGATCTCGAAACTTTTCAGAATACAGCAACGCGTACGCGAACGTACTACATTCGCTCCCCTTACTTCCCGCGAATTATTTCATCCTTCTATCGTTACCACGGAATTAGTAAATTACAAATTACAAAGTTACAAATCTCTTAACTGAGAGAGCCGGCTAATTGGTGTTTAATCGTCTTCCAATACGCAGGATGCGTTTCTAGCGGATAGGTGGCCCAGTTGGCAGGCGAAAGAACGAGACGATTCGACTCACCTCCTTTTCGCTTGCGTGAGCGCGGACTGCGGTGCGGATGTCGGCACCTGGAACGAGGTGGCGGCGGGTTTGGCGGTGGTTGATCCCGCGATCCCCGATTTCTCCGATCTCTTGCGGCGATCCTCGTTCAGGTAGTAGCGGGAGTACGGCAGCACGTCCCAGACCTGTGGCATCTCGTCGCCCAGCTCGTTCACCAGAACTTTGCCGTAACTGTAACAGAAGTACAGTCCCCGCTATGAGCATCCTACGTCTCTGTTGAACTTTATACTGGTACCATCGACTCGGCGATACTCACTCGTAACTCTTATCGTAAGGGGAGAAGGACTCGCGATCGTACAAAGTGTTGCTCGGTGTCTTCGAATGAAGGGGCTTCTCTTCCTCGGCCAGGGCCGCCTTTAGTCCGCCCAATCCCGACGCGGAAATAGTCCCTGTAAACGGCAAAATCGAGCCAGTGGATTACAACAACCGTGCACTTTCCACTTGCGGATAGCTTTCCTTACTTTTCTCGGCGTTCGACGTGTAAGACGGGCCCGCGTTGCTCTCCGCCTGGCGATTCTGCTGATTGCCGAACATCAGCATCTCCTGCGCTCGTTTCGCTGTAAAGAGAAATTCTCGATGAGGGCGCGAAGCGCAGGTGGGGAACTCGGTGCAACCGGACAGTTTGCCTCACGTTTCGGTCTCATCGTCTGCTCGGCCTTCTTCGCATCCTCCGACAAGTTCGTCGGCAACGATTCGGCTATCACGATGAGGGAGCAGAGGGTCGCTAACCACACCCAGTTGCACGTCATCTGGAAGCAGGAATTTTTACGCGGTGAGGGGTGGGGGGACTCCTCTTGCTCAGCGCCTCTTTAATTCGGCTCCGATACACGTTAAATGCTTTTCCATCGGGCGAGAATTGATCAGGGACGATAGATTACGTCTGTGGCAAAGCGTTCCCCTCGCGTACAGGTGGAAGTTTACATTCCCCTGGCGAGCGCAGGTAAATGAAGACAGCAGGTCACTACGAAAGAAGCTTAAATGTCACATAATGCGAAATGTCAGGGATCTATTTCCATTGCGTGTAAAAGATTAACGGAGATACCATGCCGGGAGTACTATAAGGTGATCGCGAACGTTTCTATGCGAATTCGCGAAAATCTTCGCGTAGATGGCAGGCGATTTTTTGGGGGCCGTTTCGGGGTTCCAGGCTAACGGAAATGTGTGTCGGTTCGATTGCTTTTATTAAGGGTAGATAACAGATTTATCGTTTCGGCGAGGATTTAATTGACGATCGAGTTTAATGCCGCGGTGATCGAAGGAGCAATTTAATTAATCGGCGGCTTCGAGCCTGCCGCGCATCAGTTCGTTCCATACGGGAAGGAAAGCTTTGCAGCCCCCAACAAGTGGAACTGGTGACGCGATTGCAAGCACCTGGTCGCGTACGCGCAATTGTCGTTGTTAATTAGATGCGCGATTAACTAGAGCGGAATCGATGGCGTATTCGAAACTAATAATCGCCGACACGCCATGGGCGTTCTATTGGTTGGAAATGCCAGAGTTCGGGGAAACGCTTTGGCGGTGCGCGCAAGTGCGATTGAAAACGCGGAATCTGATAAGCGTTAATTGATAACGGTACATATCTATGTGTTACGAGTATCTATTAATAACGATCGATAGCTTCTAAATAAAATCGAGGACAGGCCGGACTATTGCACGAAAATTTCTCCGCTTCGTTTCTCCTCGTTCCAACAAATTTATTCGGATAATATAGTTCGAGTTTTTTTTTCTTTTCATTAGCATCGCGGATCAAGAGTCTCATAGCCAACGGCTGCGCGGAGTTTTACAAAGTTTTCTACGGGCAGAGGAATTTTCTGCGAAACAATTAAAAGATTAACGGACAATGCCGGTGGGCAGCTCGGTGCAATTAAAGCGGGCAAGTAAATAAACCCAAACCGGATATAGTGGACTCAGAAATCGCACACTTGTTGCGTCTAGAAATACTATAGTCATTTATCGCGGTTTGTGTACGCGTCTATGCGGCCGCCAATTAAAAATGCATTTCATTCACCACAGTCTCATTGATAAACCGAGCCACTCGCGGGAGCATGATCCGCGGGGGAACGTGTTCCGATTGATCTGACGAAATATCGCCGACGTCCTCTACGTACAGCCCTCTCTGCCCGCGATCTATGGACGATCGTCCGGCGGCCTGAAACTTTGCCCATTTTAACGAAGCTCTAACAAGACTCTAGACCAGATGGACTAGCCTCTAACTTCAATGAATTCGTAGCTCGGGGGGGAACTACTTGTAGGATCGTGCCGCGAGGCCAATTCTGCCACGGCGAATTGGCCCTATTCCTGGCCCTCTATTAATAACCGTACAACTTTAGCAAGCCTTTATCTCACGAAACTCGAGCAATTACATCGATCGCCGGATCGCCCCCTCTCGATTGAAATCCCCCGCCCGATGACTGCTCCCGAGAATTCGGCCGATAGCAGGGAGGTATTAGGGATGTTCCTTCACCTTTCTCGACGTCTATTCTTCCCCCCGTGCTAGTCCACTGGCGCCCAGTCCTCTGTTCGGCGTGGTTCGAGTCCTCCGAGGATGCAGGGAACTTGCGTGCTCGGCTGATCGAGGTAGAATGAACGTCGGGGCTGAGCAGGGCGACTAGAAAACCGTCGGAGGGTACGGTCGATCAACCACCCCCCACCTCGGTGAACGAGCACCCCCACCCTGTGTGGGCAACCCCTACCGATTTAATACACGGGCTGATATGACGTACACGAGCGGGCGGGCGAGCGAGCGAGCGCGCGCGCGCGAGAGCTCGCAGCCCCGTGTGTGTTTTACACACGAGACGTATACAAGCCTCTATTGTGCCGCACGAAATACGTTCTGCCCACGCGATGACCCGACCAGATCCTTCGGCTATCCTTGAAATCCTCTCCGTCGTCGCATCTTGGACCGTTTTATTGTTTCAGGGGGCACAGTTGCGACGGAGGTTGCAGCCTCTAATTGCTGCCTCGGGTAGAAGTAATTCCTCGCAGCGGATGCACCTGCTACCCATTAGCTGAACGATAATTTACGTTACAGCTCTGCGATCGCCTTAAAGATCCCGTAACGCCAGTGTATGGGATGTAAATTTATTCGTTCCTATTTTTCGCCCTTATTTCATCAATTGTCCATAGTACGAGGAGGAAGCGAGGCCCGGCCGAAGCTACTAAACGTCTCCGAGCGAAGCTACACTAGATCGGAGCCCGAAGAATCGTGGAGTTTTAAGTAGTCCAGGTCAATGGCTCGTCTGGGCGCATTCGATTGCGCGGATGTGACGTTTACTTCGACAACGGCTGGAAGTTTGCAGGAGCCCGCGGTTTCGCGTGGCACTTTCCAACATTAGATTTTAAAGTGATTGGAGGGTGGTCGAAGGAGCCCTCGAGGTCCGAGGCGCATTGGAAATCCTTCCATCTCGCCTGCCCGTGTTTAGCGATCTACCGTAAACGAGGGAATTCTCGGGAAGCGGTGATTTTTAATCGAGCCGTTTTGCGCGGCGTGTTAATTGGATATACGCAGCTAGGTGCGAACTCCCTTTCACCGAAGGACAGGCATTACGGAGCACCGAGGACATTCCGCTTAATCCGCGAGCTTCCGTTGAATGAATTAAGCCGGGCATTGAGAAGCTGTGACGCTTAATTGGATCGAGATTCGCCGAATACGTGGCTCGACGATTTGTGGGTGAACTAGGTGCGAGGTGGCGATATTTTTGCAATGAGATCGTTTCTCGCCGATCCTCCTCGTCGCAGTTTCATCGCCGCCTGGAGCGCCGGGGAGAATTCTCCCGTCGTTTCCCGCATTCAACCCCCTCGAGCCACTCTTCTTCGGCCCCCGCAATAGACCAAAGAACGCCCACGCTAGCCGCGTAACGCCCACGAGCACCCGACACCCACGCGTGTTTTTTCAACGTGTAGGCGGACAGGGGGTGGAGAGAGAGAGAGAGAGAGAGGGGGGAGGGGAGAGATAAACCAACGCGCGAAAAGTTTTTTCTCCCCTTTCTCCCCTCGGCTACGAAACGCTGACGTTGGCTCGCGTTCTCTGACAAAATATTTATCGTCGACGGAGATCCACGAGGCACGTACGACGTCCCTATATTAAAGCCCCACGTTCCTCGCCCACCTTCCTCCCTCCCTCCTCGAGCTACGATCTTTCATAAATGATCGCAGGCTCAATGCACCCGATGCATAGACACCTAGCTGTGGAATAGAAGTTCTCGTTCGCGAAGTAAAGCAAACCGGTGTTTGCCGATCGCCCCGAGTAGTTTCAGAGGCGCTTGATGAGGGCGGTCAGAATGAAACGCAGTCCTGCCGCTGGAGGGTAGGGAGGCCCATTTCCCAGAAGCGAGGGCTCTTCAGAAAAGTGTTTACTCGAGATACGACGCATCCCGGTGCTCTACCTATCTCCGTAATTGACCTATTTCCCGAAGAATCGCCACGCTTGCGCGAACAGACGTGGGCGCCCTGAAACAAGCGGGGCTCGCCGTCGGGGCGTCTTGTCGAGCGAAGTGCCACCGACGCGAACACGCTAGACGCTCGCTTCTCTAACGAGTATCTATCGCCGACGGCGTGAACTATGCGCGAGGGATTGTTTTCTTTAATTAGGGTAGCAGAGAACGGAAGGTCCCCGGTGATCCGAGGATCCGGGCCCGCTGCCGAACCTTTCCCCGGCCCGTGCGTTTCAATTGCAAAGCGACCATCGCGAGCCCGTCGAAGGTCAGCGCGAAGGGAAGGCACGCGATCGTTGCTAATTCCTAGTCGAGTATCGAGAACGATTAATCGCCGCACCCTCCGCTCGCCGGCGGGGTATGCGCTTTCCTCGAACTTTCCAGCGGCCCGGTACCGGTACACGCGTCTATTCTGGCTAACGGAGAGCTAATTCACGCTTGACCGCCCCGTTCAGGTTGATTATCCCGCGGAGGATACGACCCGGGCGGGGAGAGGTCCTCGCCGTCGCTCCGGTAATTACCGGAGCGGTTCTCTGAAATAATATAACTCGACGTGCTCGACGTTCCCGAAGGTTGGCTCCCATTGACGTCAGCCGTTGATTCTGGAAACGACGAATCCCCGTGCTTCGAGGACTTAGTGGGGGAGGTACGCGTCGCGAGGAAATCATCCGTGGGCGAGGGCGAGCGGGGGTGTATCCCAGGGACGTTATTCGAGCACCGGGTCCAGGAAATACCACTTTTCCCCACGGCGATAGACGGCCAACGAGTTGCCACGGGATCGTTAAGGGTTTAAATGAGCTGCCATTCTAAGTCATTGAATTTCAAATGCTACTGCAATCAAATCACACCCCTCTGCAATCACCAATGGCGCAACAGTTTTATTTCACTTCGAATCTCCTTTATTTTTTTTTTTCATAATTCAATCGTCTCCGTTGGATTATTTATAAATATGAAATAGAGGATTAAGGTCTGCGAACTTTTTATTTGGAACAATAAATTCCGGTGTTAATGATAGAAATAGAACAGGAATTGATATTCCGATCGTTCGAATGTGACGTCGCGATTCAGTGATGCATGTGTACAGGCATGCGAGGCGCGCGTGTCCGAACGCGCAGTAGTATAGATCAGTGATAGAACAGGCATTCCAGGTGGTCGCTACCACCCTGCGAAGTGGAAAATGTAAGCGGGCTCTGGTGGGGGGGTATCCCGGTGGAATAGATCGATGTTTCGCTGTGTGTAGTAAGGGACGCCTGTTGATATAGAACAGGAGTAACTTCATTCATGAAAGTGGCAAAACGCGAATGCGTCACACCCTCCTAAATTTCCGTGACGATTCAGCCTGATGAAACGGCGCCCCGGATATTTGCATCGACAGATCCGTTACATTCTCAGAGTAATAATAATAGAATCTACGAATTAACGGTACTCGTATAAATAGTACATGTACTCCCAAACGTGGCTACGTGATAATGCTGCACAATTTCATTTCCCAACTCGAACGCTTCCACTCGTCCACTGCGACTTCTCTGCTTCCTTAGCGTGTAATTTAAAAGCCCTGTTCTTTAATCAACAACAATCTACGTTCCGATAATAGTTTTTACCCTCTTCTCGACATTCAGTTAGCAAATCTAATTACACGCGCACTTTAGAACTGTCCGCTCGCTTCGACTTACTATTTACGAGGTCCGCGGAGAATATAAAAAATCACGTATATTAAAAAATATAATTTCCTTATAAAATCAGCGCTTTATCTCCGGCGCCCAAGGCCGAAACAAGATGGCAGTGGCGCAATGCTGTTACTGTTTCGTAGGTTATATTTGTAAATACGTAATAGTGCCGTGAGGATTGCTCGTGCGGAGGATAGCGCGCGATTAGGGATACGTGTACTGTATGACAGCACTTGACGATGAGAATTTAACATACCCGGCGTAATAGTAAAACGAGTGGCTAAGGAAGACGAAGCAGAAAGATGGCAAGACGATCGTACGATATTGTCGAGTACTATGGGGAACAGGATGGGCACAAATGTGGTTATTGCAAGAGTTCTGATACAAATATTAGCCACGGCAAGTACAAGCATTATAAATTTTCCTTTCCTCTTATCGCACTTCGATACGTACAGGGATAATCAAGTGGTAATCCTTTACTTAAATAATCCTTGTGACTGTTTATGTGTACATCCGACTGCAGCTGTCACTGTATTCAGCATTATTCGTTAATGTTTTACTTAAATCCTTTGTATATCGTGAATTTGATACCTCGTAGGCATGTGGGGACACGTCCTCAGCGTAGAAAACTATCAAATTCTAATAGACAGAGGTTGGAGGAGAAGCGGCTGTTATTGTTACAAACCCACCATGGACCGAACTTGTTGCCCGATGTATACCATCAAGTGGGTAAAACTATTCTATGCCGCTTATTTTCTTGGAAATAAATCCTTGAGTTAGTCGTTTGTATGATTGTCGATTGTAGATGCGAAGCGTTGCAGTTCAAACTTTCCAAGTCGCAGAAGAAGGTGTTGAAGCGAATGTCGAAGTTTCTAAGAAATAAATTGAATAAGAACGACAGTATGGATGTAGGCGAAGAATATCAGAACGATATAGGTAAAGATAGTCGAAGCTTTAATAACCGCCTTCTTAATGTCTGCGAAATTATTCTGTTGTAGACATTCGAGACATTCCTAATTACAGCAAACACCTGCAGAGAGCGGAAGAGGCTGCTTCTAAGATGGACGTAAAGCTTGTTAATGATGAGATCCACAGAAAATTACAGCCCGGTCCAGTGAAGGAGGAGAAGAAAGACAGTGGACCGGAACCTTGGCAAAAGCTACTGGACGGTGTATCTTGCGCATTAAGCGATCAAAATCACGATTCGTCGAAAGGGGCGTCGAGGAGCGTTCAATCGTCGGAAGCAGATCCTAGTAGAATACCTTGTAAGAAAGCGAAGCTTCTGCGCATAGAGCGTAAACGGAATAAGTTATTGGCGCAAGGGAAAACTCGGGAGGAAGTAGAAGCTATCTTTAGGACGAATAAACAACAGAATGAAGCTAAAAGTTTAGAGGATTTATTCGATGAGATACAAAATGGAACAAGTCGATTAAAGGTAGGCTGAATTCTTCTTACATCGATTATCTAAGTACTGCATACGTCGCTTTTGAAATACGATACTTTGGTCCTCTTTTCTCCAATGTTGCCTCTGAGTGTTAGGAAGAGAAAGGAACTGAACGGTGAAACACACTGTTCTGTATCTTTATCATCGGTTCTCTAAAAGTAGCGTACAGTTTTGCTTGTGCGATTTAGTTGTAGTAGCTCTTAATAAAGGTAATGTAATTTGGTTATTATTCAGAGAGATTTGTATTAAATTTATAAATTTTGTAAGCTGAAACTAGTTAGAACCTCGCCAATGAGCTCCGAGTACTTAAAGACTTCGAAAGCATCCTACAAGGTGTATAAAAAATATCAAACGACAATACACGGAGATCCAGAAGAGAAGGTTACAGAGGAACAGTTTACAAGATTTCTAGTGAAATCGTCTTTGCAGGTAATTGTCCACGCGGGGCTTCTTAGGTCTATAATATCATACATAATTGTAATGTGGAAAATGTTGACTAATTTTCGACGTAGAAGCTTACCGAACGACAGTAACTTTTCGATCGCTGTAGTATATAATTGGAGCAAAGTGGACCATCTCTCAATGGATTGTGCTACACACTTATTTCATTTATAAATTGCCTTATAATTTTATCAGATAAAATTGTTGAAAGTAATGTCAGACGAATTTCTCGCCACGCTCGAAGTAAGTGCGAAACTTTACAAAAACTATCAAATGACTATCCATAAAGACCCACCGGAGGAGTGTGACGAAAAATCGTTCTTTAACTTTCACGTAAAGAACCCTTTGCAGGTACTCGTTGCAATAATATATTTATTAAAAATTATGTATGGTATTATCGCTACTCTTCTCTCGTTGTATGCTCAGTTGTTACTTAAATGTTTGATTAATTTCGATGAAGAAGGTATGCAACTAAGGAGTTTATCATTTTAAAGCCATTGTCACCAGGCAATGGGCCGCCAGACGGATACGGCTCCTTTCACGATCAGTATTGGCTAGACGATAAGTTAATAGCAGTCGGAGTTATAGACATTTTACCATATTGCGTTTCGAGCGTTTACTTTTACTACGATCCAGCGTACTCTCACCTCTCTCTCGGAATATTTAGGTTGGTACATCTATTAAGATTTTCCTATTATACTCTCCGCGATATCTAATATTATTGAATCACCGTTTAGCTGCTTACGAGAAGTGTACTTGACGAGGCAATTAAATAAAGTGGCGGATAGTTTGAAGTATTATTACATGGGATTTTACATCCACACTTGCCCCAAGATGCAATACAAAGCCCGAATGAAGCCGTCAAAATTGCTGTGCCCCGAGACTTACGAGTGGTTCGATATAGAAGATTGTTTAATTAAATTGGACAAACAAAAGTATTGCAGGTTCAACCAAGATATTGACGCCGTTGACCTAGACGGGATAGTTGACATCAATAACGTACTAAACCATATTCTACTTATATATCTCTTATCGTACAATCTCGCGTACTTTGCGTCAGCTAACAGATCGTGTGCTTTCAGGTATTAATTCTCCATAAAGACGATCTAATGCCCTACAGGATTTACAAGGAAAGAGCCCGGCGAAGTATCACGAAGGAACAGGAAGACACGATTAAAGAATACGCCACATTGGTTGGAAAGAAATGTGCCCAGAGCCTGCTGCTTTATCGCAGTTAAAACGCTAAGTCTGCAAACACTTACAATTAATATATTTTTCTTCCATAATGGACATTTATTGAGAGATAAATCGCTAAAAGGGTAATTCCTATGAGATACATTGTCATTTAGGGAATTTAATTAAACATAGCAACCGCAAATAAAGTATTTGTGAATGTACAGGAAGCTAATAAAATTCTTATCGAACCAAAATGAATTCTGTATAGAATTGTACGTCGGGCAATATTTATTTCGTTCGACAGAAACAGAAAACTACCCACACTAGCAGTCCGCGAGAACGTGGTACATAATATATATTTTCTAGTTCTGGAATTACGTATCATGTAATATACTTCTGGTTTATCACTCGCACAATGCGGTACTCTAAATCGATGGAAAATAGTGTGCTTAAAATTCTGATAGTTCTGATTTTACACACAAATACTTTATTTTATCTGCTGAATTCGGAAAGTTCTGTCGTTTACTTGCGCCGTGTATGGAGATGGGATTGGAAGTAGTTGATAAATAACATACCATGAACATTTAATTATATTTATTGAATAAGGAAAAGTTCAAGTATCACACTCTATTATTTTCTAAGTTGTGTAAAAAAATACAGGCTTCTATTTGGTATAGTTTGTCGAGCCAGATTTTGGCGAACAATATATTGTACTAGTATTTCACGAGCCATCTTTTCGGAGGCATGTCCTAAAACGCGCGTACATCGGGAAATTTATAAAATAGGACGCTTCTTGTCGTTCAACGATTCGCAAGATTATTGCATTAAAACAATCGTCGGTTCTATTTAAAGTGAAAGTTCAACGCGTAACTGTCCTACAGTAGTGTCGTTTCTAAAAACGCCGTCAATTCGCGAACCGCGCAACGTAACATTGGTAAAACCACCAAGGTTTCGAAACTGTTAATTTCCTTCCTCTTCTGCTCGATCCGTCTCACGAACTTCGTTCCATGGCTGTATATTGCCGCTGCCACCGACCAGGAAGACGACCATGCATACTATACAGACCGCCGCGCCGATCCAGAACAGAATTTGCCATCTCTCTATAGGGTTCTAGAACGCAGGAAACGTAAATTAATTAAAGTTAACTCTTCAATCGGCTCCTCTGACATTGCAATAATGCCGAAGCTCTATGTAAATACTGTATACGTACGCGCAAGCAATGTTAGCGGAGGCACTTACACAAAGCGATGAACTGTGAGGTCACCTGGATGAATTTGTGTCGACACCCATGCTATTAAGATGATGACAGTGACGGGACGTTGTGGATGATAAGGTGTACGTGTAACATGTGCAGCAAGCGGATCACGACTGGTTGCGACTTGTAGGTACTTCTCGTACTATAAGAGTTTAGACGATATAGAGACGAGCAGTACCCACGAATCGTCACCACCGCGAGAGTCTGGACAAATATGGGCGCGATGGTTTAACGAGACGTTCTCCTCAGTTGCTGTGACATGATTTGCGCCCGCCGATATTGACACTACGATTAGTATCCGGGAGATGGGAATTACCGGATACTTGTCTTTTAACAAGCACGCCACGCTGATGCAAAGGTCTACTTCTCTTCCCACCTCCCCTCCCGCACGCCGGAGAAACCAATCGTCAAGTGAAAATACTGAAATAGGGCACGCGTGTGTGAAATCCTAGGCGCCAGAGCTCAGCGAAACCACGGACACGAGTGGTTTGATTTTGGATGCATCGCATACACAATTCCCCAGTACTGCCCGTACTATGAGTTACGCAACAGAGTACAAGGCTGCACTGAGGTGTCGAGTATGCCAAGAGCACCTTCACGTGCAGTAAGCTGTAACTAGATATTCGACGCTATATCGCAACGATGAGCGAGCAAGCAAAAGAATTATGTAACTCTTCGACCCGCGACGTCTCTGACTTTAGTGTGGTTGCTTAGCGAGTGATAAACGATGTATGCGGCGAGCGAATGCAACGATCCCAATTGCCGAATTATTAAAGTGAGAAGGGACCTACCCCGTGTTTGCCAGCGATTTCCTCGACCAACGGCGAGATAATCATGCCCGACGTGGAGCCGATAGTGTTCATAATACCGTAAAGGAAACCAGCGTAATTCGGCGACAAGTCCTGATTGTTGGACAAGTTCGAGATGCTAGCTGCCCCGTTGAAGCCCAACGCCAGCACCAGGAACACGTTCGCGAGGACCAGATGGCATCCCGCGTAGCCAACCAAAATTAGGAAAATCCCTGGAATGAAGTGGGCTGAAAGAAAGGGAGAAACGTAAATCGATGGATCTGGTCAGCCCCGAGGGACGCTCGATATCCCGAGCAAAGGGGGGAGTCCCAGTCAGAGAACTTACAGAATACCGTGGCACATTTTCGAAGGACGGTAATAGAGACGATCTGTTTGTGCTTCAGCATGTCACCGCCCCAGCTGAATATGAACCCGAAGAACATCCTGCCGGCCCAAGGCAGACTCGCAGCCAAGCCACCCTTCGTCAGCTGGAATCCCAGCGCGTTCGCCAGGTACAGCATCATCGCGTTTTGAAAGAAGAACACGAGGAAGAGATTGCCGAAGTGGCAGAACACCAGGCTGATAAACGGCACCGAGGTTAATATCGCCTTAATGGGCGTCTGCGCTAGAGAGGGTTTCTTTGCCGCCACCGTTCCTGCTTGCGAGCTGAAACAAACCATATCCGTTCAGGAAGTCCTCGAACTCTTGCTAAAACGTCCACTGCGACGCGTCGTATCTAATCACCTTAGAATATACTGCTTCTCTTCGTCAGAGATACCAGGATGCTCCGAGGGCGAGTCGTACGCGAGAACCGCGAAGAACAGTATCCACACGAGCATCAGCAACGAGGGGATGTACCAGCCGTTCTCCCAGTTAATCCTCTCAGCGATAACAGCCACCAGGGGGTAGGTGAGTATGGTGCCGAATGTGCCGCCCAGCAGCGACCAAACGAAGCGCGCCTTTTCGTCGGGCGGAGCCCATTTGGCGACCAAGGTATGGCACGCCGGGAATGTTATTCCACCAGTCACGCCGACCACGACCCTCATGAAGATTAGAAGGCCCCAGTGAATCTGAGCGAAGATTGGAGTGAACAGGCAGACTACGGCGGCCACCAAGGACGTCCAAAGGATCGCTTTTTTCGGTCCCCAACGTAGCGTCAGGATACCGCCCATCAAGTTCCCGGGGACATTCCCGTAGCTGTAGGCCGCTATCAGCTGACCTCTTATCTGCGGCTTCCAGTCGAAGGGCTGGCCAGTGGCCAACTGAATGGGCGCGTCTGATGGTCGAGTTTCGCGGGGCAGGCGAATGCTCGACGAGTGATAGTCCTCGTCGTCCTGGGCTGCTTCCAGCTTCTCCTGCAGGATGTAGTCTTCCAGGTAGGCTCCTGGGTCCAGCCAGGATATCGCGCGACTCACCCGGTGATGTTCGGAGCACGCGCCCCTCGACGCGTTACCGGGCAACGCCTTGATCATCGGCACCGCCAAGATCGGCATCTGTAGACGACACATGTAGTTCGTCCAACACGTCGTGAACATCATCAGACAGATGATCACTCGCGTAGGTATCCATCCTGCGAAATAAAAAGTGGCATCGGTGAGAGTTCAATGCTCGTCGAGCCGCGACATATCAGACGTCAGTATCTCGCCAACGGGGCAATCGCCGATGACGCAGAAGCGGCTTAACATCGTTGCAGGCCCCTGGGCAAAGCAATGCAGGCCCCTGAATGGGACTTAAAATCAGACTTTTTTTTATTTGTAGGGGCCCGTGACGTAAAGACGCCACTGAAATGACGCATTCGCAAGCTGAAACTGCTTCAAATACCAAAGGTTTTGAGACCATCTTCCTGTTTACACCGCTTGTATCGAACTTACGCAACAGCTTCCACGTTATGGAATCCGGGCCCGTGAAAAATTCGGACACGCCGGACGAGTTTCGCGGGGTCGACATTAATGAATGTACAAGTTATAAGAAACACAATAGCTGGACAGTGGCGGACAGAAGGAATGCTACGAATTCCCATGCCAACCATGATTCCTCGACGTTCGTCGAACTTTGGTTGTTCGTTCTTCCAATTAAAAGTCGTTAAGTATGTCTACATATTCACCCCGCTAACGGATCTACCTATTTCCACCGCAACGATGCGGGAAAGGGAGCGTGGTTTAAGTGCCTCGAGTTTTCCTCCTGAGAGAGACTCGTTCGCCTAGACCGCTGCTCGGGCTCGGCTACTTAGATCCGCGGATACGCAAGAAGGAAAATACGCCAACGCACGCCTTTCATTTTCGATTGGTTCATTGGAATGTAAGTTGGTCTATTAAAAGAAAAAATATTCAAGATAGTTCCACGAGCCAGGGGATTCTTTTCTAGAATCCGACCGCGGCGTAATTGCATGCGCGCTTAAACACAGACACGCGGACGGAGCTGCGGATACCGTTTTTCAATTAATTATTTGAAACTTTCCTTCGTCGACTTGTTAGTCTACGGCTGGCAACGACACGACGCGATTTCCAAAGAAAGTTCTCGACCACTTTCCAACCATCCCGCACTGTATATTTACAAACCATCGACCGCACGCTATTATTCACAAAATCGTTGCCGCTCTCGGTTTGCCGATCGACTTCACGCATCACGGGACCGCGCGACGGAGTCCCTTTTTCACCTCGCAGCCTCGTATCTTTATTGGCACTTCGGAAATTCGCTTCTACGCGCGGATGTGTAACCGAAATAGCGAGCGTTCAAACGCCTGAATGTCACGTTGGTTTATTTACGAGGACGTCGAACGGGCAAAAACTGTTATGAATATCGACGGGTTCGAAGGTGACGCTCGTTACACGACGGTTAATCTTCGAGCGAAATTTAGCTAAGCGATTCAAGCGACGGCCGTGTAACGCGGTTAAATAACGGGTATGGATCGGGGAAACTATGCCGGGAATTCCAGAGATTATGCTAAACGTCGAGAGAGATTTCGACTGCCGTAGGAAATCTACAAAGAACGATCGAGCTGAACGATTAAAATCTTCGGTATCGAAAGTCTCGAGCGTCAGCGAGGAGCGATCCGTTTCCGACGATTCGAGAAGTTTGAGAAGGATTCGAGAGGAGTCTTTAAAGATGAACTGTTTCACTCACGTGGGAAAATCCTCCTGTAGATTCTAGTGTAGTACTGCTTGTAGTACATTATGGTAGATCGACGATGATTTCACTGGACACGCAACAGCCGATGGGACCTTTGACGAGGATCGTTCTCTTCAAGACATTTTCCGAAAACTTGCGAGAACTTAAAACTGTCGTAAGCAACCTGGACGCGACACCGACCTCATTCAGCTGGAGTAGTGACTGATGACATAAACAGCTCGGCTATTTATGGGGTCGGGCAGGTGAGAGTAAGTGGGGACGCCAGGTACATCCCTTCCTTTGGATAGAAAAGGACAGCTAGCTTTAGGGATCGTGCGCGCCGCCCTTACCTGGGGGGTCTCCTGCGGGATTCCATCGCCTCGAGGATACACAGAGCTTTCGCTGTGGTTCGCCGAATATTCAGTAACGTTTCCATTACAATTTATTCAAATATATTTTCCTGGGCAATGCTCCGCTAACACCTATACTATGCGAACGTAACAACTGTAACTAATCTACTGTTAACAGGTGATCGCCCCAACTAATTCCAGCCTTCAGACGTACCCTCGAAGAATCGAATCGAGACTCGCCGTTAAGGATTCTTCCCTTCTTTATTTATTTTTACAAAATCTGTGTGGCATTCGCAAGATGGCCCGCGTAGCACGGATGAAAATGTGCGAGCCGTAATGGGAAAACGTTGGAACACGTCAGCATTAGAGCGGCCGAATGTAACGCGAGACCTGGAAAAGCGGGACGCAGTCAACCGCTATTGTCGCATATTCTTCCGCGCGGTTTTGATTCGACATCGCAGAACGCGGTTTCCTTAATTTTCAATAATTTGCCGGGACCTTACGTAACACCGCGATCTGCCCGCTGCGCCGCCAATTCGTGCGATCGTAACGAAACTCCTAGGCAGGCTTCTCGCGACATTATGACATTTGTTCGGCGAAGGATACACCGAGCCTCTCGGCCGCCCGTGTAGATAACGCGTTCGCATTTCTCTCGTTCATCGAGCCTCGTTTCCCTTTCGCGGAAAACCGCAGACTCGTATTCGAGCCACGAACATCAATGGGGACCGAGTCGAATTCACGGCACATTAACGCGATTACTGTTACATAAAGCCAGCATTGTCTCCGGTGGCACGCCGATAAACTTTCGCTGATCGATAATCGCGGCCAGTTACCAATAACACGTTCTGTACGTGTCAACGTGAATCGCGACGCTAATTGAAACAGGAAGCTGTACCCATACCACATCCGCAGCGGTGGGATTGGGAGCGATTAAAATGAGCGCGTTCAAGTTTATCTATCTTTTATATCGACCGCTGTCGCATCTTCGCATTCGAATGGTCTCGTACGAAAGCTTGTAAAACGAATGACGTTTCGTTCGCAGCGACGCAGTTTCATTCCAGAGCAGTATTGTATTCCGTCGAGGAGGTTTGTTAATTAAAATGCGCCGAGCTTGTAAAGTATATGTTGAAATGTCTCGCTTGGCGACGGCTACTTTCCACAAATGCTAGAGGACCGCCCCTGTGGAAAAAAAAATAATTATGCAGTTTAACCGTTAGGTCGGCTTTCGCGCCGGGACCATTCTATGCCCCTGGACAATAAACGCCGTGCGTTTCCAAGCGAAATCCTACGGCTCAAGTAAATGGACAATCCCGCGTACAGGCGCGTTCAATGGGCCCCGACTACCTGGCCGTGCTTTCCAGTTCGGGTAAGGTCACCGGCTACCTAAGTAACCAATTTGCAGGTATGACGCCCGACGCATAGGAGTAACCATTGGAATAAACGAAACATTTTTATGGAAACTACCGCAGAGCAGCGATGAACGTTCGATCTTTATCTTGGAAGTATTCAATCGGTACGATCAGTGCCTTGTTTCGAATCGACTCAGCTGTTCGAGTCTCGGGAATTAACGAGTCTAATGTTTGTCACTCGACGCGCGACAAGTGGCCAGTGGGGAAATATTCTGAGCAAACAGGTGCGCGCAGGCACAGCCCCTGGACGAGCCGCGGAAGGTTTACGCGCGGACAATGAGGACGGTTTGAAAGTAAGAAAGGGGATAGACGAAAGGAGCGTTCGAATTTTGGGAACAAGAGGAATACGTGTTCCTGGAATCGTTGTACTCCAGGTATCCTGTAAGTCAATAATTCCAAACTGTTATCCTCTGCTGGCGGATTCGTTGCAGGTACGCGCTTTTCGGACAGTAGGAAGTTTCCCAAATTTACCTACCTGCCTGCCATCGGTCGTCGGTTGCAATAAACTCGCCTCTCTTTGCATTCGTTACTCGGAGCTCGCGCTATTTAATGCCTGCTGGTTTGTTCGCCAGGATTGTATGCGATTTGCATAGTTTTAGTCGATGACGGAGGGAGCTACATATCTAAGTAAGACAGCTAAACAGAATGGGATATTTCTCCTTTTTTCCTCAGTTCGAGCTTGGAGAGTGAAAGTGATTTCTTGGAAAGAACTTGCTCGGCAAGGTCACCTTGAACTTTTTAAATGGAGCTATGGCTTTTTCTGTGGCTACTTTTTTCCAACAGCCCCAGCTGCGGAAGATGCAGGAGAATACATTAATGCTTATACCAGTATTTCTTCCGCCGTCATGGAACTATATAAATATTTAATACATATTAATTGCAATTTCGGAGGCTTTCATTTTAAAAGCAGGTAATCTTTATAAATTAGCAGAATCATTCATCGCCCGATTAACGAAAGTAATCGCAAATGCTTTATGGGCTCCAAAGTTCACTGGCGAGCCGGTAAAGGTGGAAAGACAGCTTGTATTTTAAACAGTTCGTCTCAGACAGTCATTACGAGCTGTAACATTCTGCCTGCTCTGGAAGTCGAAATCATACGAAAGATGAAAAACGGGAACGAAATACTTGCGGAGGCCCTGAAAGAACAGGTAACGAATTTTACCATCTATCATCGTGTCGCTGCTTTCCTTCCCCCCCTTGTCATCTATTTCGCGTTGAAATATCGCTTTTGAGGTTAGGTTTCGCGGTATGTTGCGCTCGTACTAGAGCAAGTGGCTTGTTATCATGGGAACCATTATTTTTAACTCGATAGAAGCACAGACGAGGTATAGGTCGTATGTCAGAAGACATAAATTCTTATGCCTTTATACCGATTGCTAAATTTTTATACGCTTTTTCAATTGCCGATATTTATACGCATATGTTAAGTATCTTGCGAAAAGTTTATCTTATCAGTTACGACAATACTACAAATATTAGTAGTGACTCAATCAAACAAAGTTTGATTTGAAACTTTGTTTGATTGAGTGTTTGACAATTCAAAATTGTACGCATTGAAAAAATGAAGGTTCACTTATGCCTACACAGTTTATCTCCTTCGTACAAAATAACTGTTAATATATATTAGTTCGTCAATTAAGAATACTTGTACAGCGCGTCAATATCTTTCCCATTGTTAAAGATAGTCAAAAGAATAACGGCAGGGGCTCGTTTATTCTCGCTCACGGTGCCGGGGCCGGGGAATTGGAAATTTCCGAAACATTTATGGCACGCCATATAAACCGTACTTGAACCGCTTAAATCCGTGGGGCGCGTAAGGCAGGAAGACTTTCTCATAAAATAATTTACATTGTTTTCCTGGAGAGGCGGTTGGAGAACCAGCGTTATATTTAAATTCCGCAATGTTCGCCGCATTCTTTTACATTCATTAAACGTTAACAAAGAATCGCTCAGATCGAAAGTATCGAAAATAATGGTACTTACCTGTCTTTAATCGCCTTATAAGGGGCGTCCGTTCCTCTTCGTAACGGAACATGCTGTTTGCAATTAATCCCTTGGATCGAAGAAGATTTATACACGCAGCATTAAAACGCGCTCATCGAAACTTTTCAATTATGTTACAACGTCCGATAGAAATTCGTTTTCCTACTGCAACGCAGTAACTTTATGGATAATTATACACTCGTTTCGGGAACGCTTCGAACAATTGATATCCAGTCCGTTAATTCGTTTTCGTTGAAATAAGTGGCCGAACAACGACGCGAAATTTTTATTTATTGACACTTCTCGGCTCGCGGGGATACAAACGTAATATATAATCTCGTATAAACGATACCGTTAGATACCGTATTTTTACGTATTCTTCTTTTTGCCGCGTTTATCGCGGTTGCTGACTTCTCGGCAACCGTGCCATCCTCGTGGCGAAGCAAAAAGAATGCCTGCACTTTGCACGCAATTTTCATAAACAGATATCCTTTTTCTTGGTAAACAATTAAACATTTAAGCCGGCAATCCACCGGGAAGCTAAGCTAAGCTGTGCGATGCTATGCTACGCCATGATACGTTTTAAAAAAATTAGCGTCGATACATTCTTATGGAACCATTTCCACCAAAAGCTAGGCTAAAACGTAGCATCGCATAGCATAGCTTAGTTTAGCTTCCCGGTGGATTCCCGGCTTAAAACTTGTGTTTAAAGGGACAAGCCACTTGCATTTCCTTCCAATGGGCCCTATATGTTTTTTTTTTAATTTTCTCAACCTTTCTTACTTCCTTAATTTTTTTGACCCTTGAAATCGTTCAAAATCCGTGTTCTCATTATTTTTTTCTCTTTGAAATAGGGTGTCGAATATGTGTTCGGGATCATGGGGCATCCTGTGATCGATCTGGCCATATCCATGCAGGTTGCAGGTCTCCAGTATCTTGGATTTAGAAACGAGCAAGCAGCCTGCTACGCTGCGCAAGCTTACGGCTACCTGACGAGTATGTTTACGGGGAAAACCTTAAATTCTGAGTCACGGCTTGGAACCGTTATTATATCGATTTCGATTCTTGCAACGGTTACGAAAAATATGTTCAGAATAACTGTTACAAAGATTTTAAACGCCAGAATATATCAGTTTAAGTTCCTACATCCAGTGCTGGATTTACCCTTAGGCTAACAAGGCTGAAGCCTAGGGCCCCGTTCAGCTGGGGGCCCCTCATTCTAAATATTTTCTTCGAAAAATTAGCATTTTTCTTTTTATATCATCTTTAATGTTTATTTATTTTAACGTTATGTTTAGTTTTGATATTTAACGTTAATTTTGAAATTAAATGTTTATTTAGATTATACGAGCATTATGCTAAAAACAATCAAATCAGCGTTATTTTATTTTTTACATTTAACCGAGGGCCCATCGAGTATTCAGCCTAGGGCCCCTGAAAAGGTAAATCCGGCTCTGCCTACATCAGCTATGATCAGTTCTATAACCGTTATTTATTAGATTCTATATAAATTCTAAAATGATTGTAGAACCGATTCTTGCAGCATATAAGCAAAATTGTTTAAAAATTCTTTTAAATAAGTAATGTATATTGTGTACACATTTGCGCACACATATACAATTATTTTGTTATACGAAAAGTATTTGTTAGTGTAAATATTATACCGATGAGGGTCCTCACCGGTTTCAATGATTTTTTAATACGTTAGCAGGATCGTGAAAGAATTGTTACACGCGAAGCGGAGCAAATAATTCGAACCGCGTAATTGATATTTGTGGTCGCTGCTTGTAACGATTCTTTTTTACACTGTCCGAGTTCCCCGTCGCCTCTCCAGTCAATTAAAGTTTTATATATTTCTTTTTAATTAGGAAAACCTGCGGTGGTGTTATGCGTTTCCGGGCCAGGATTGCTTCACGTGGTCGGCGGCATGGCGAACGCGCAAGTGAATTGTTGGTGAGCGTCGTCCGGGGCCATATTCACACCCATCCGTCTTATAAAAATTATAAATCGAAAGTTCCTTCGCCTCGCAATAGTAGCATATGCCGCTGAGACACGTTTTTTTTTTCTGCCGGAAAATTATTGTTCCGTCACGCTGCGCAGGAATTTATATTGTTATCTTGGATGCGCTTGCGCGAGCGCCCGTATCTTTCATCTCATACGAAAATGGTAATCTTATATCAAACGATTATGGTCTATTGTGTAACCTTGTCTCGCGTTCATTGTGCCATATTATTAAAAAGACTACGCGGCCTTAGGTAATGATTACGTAAGCGTGTCCTGCATCGAGCATGTCAAAACATTCAGAGGCGTCAGAAAGAACAACGCGCGCGTTTGAGAATCGAGAGCGAAAGAGAGAATTGGCGTGTCGCCGTATTAAAGCTAAGACATCGCTTCTGCTCGACCGTGGGTTATCGTTAATGAGTAGTATTAGGACCCCTGCGATGTAAATTTGTTGCAGGCCTGTCATAGTAATTGGGGGATCGTGTGCCCAGGATCACGAAGGTATCGGCGGGTTTCAGGAATGGCCGCAGGTAGAAGCCAGCAAACCCTATTGTAAATATGCCGCCAGGCCGCCGCAGGCAATTCTCATACCGCTTCACGTGGAAAAGGCCGTCCGTCTTTCTACTTACGGTCGTCCAGGTATATTTACTTCGAATGCTTCGCTGTCGCGGTGCAAACTGATTGTACATACTTGATACTGTCTCCAGGCGCCGCGTACTTGGACTTCCCAGCGACTATACTGACCCAATCGGTGGATGAAGATAAAATATATAAGGTGGCGGCTTGCCCGCCGCCGCCACTCATCTATCCCGACCGCCAGTTAGTTGAACAGGCGGCTAACTTACTCATGCGAGCGAAAAAGCCTTTAATAATTGTCGGGAAAGGTAGCGAACATGGATGGACACTTATTTCAAATTATATCACTTTCGAAAGTCGCCCCTGGTTATTGTGAAATCGTTTTACAGGGGCTGCTTACGGCAGAGCGGAAAAAGAAATCCGTAGCCTTGTGTATTCGACGGGTATTCCGTTCCTTCCGACGCCAATGGGAAAGGGAGTTGTTCCGGACACGGACGAACGATGCGTTTCTACAGCGCGAACCACCGCGTTGCAACAAAGCGACCTTGTTTTATTACTGGGCGCCAGATTGAACTGGATGCTACATTTCGGCCGCCCGCCTCGTTATCAGTCTGATGTTAAAATTATACAGGTAGTACAGCCATGCAAGCTGCCATGTAAAACTGAACAACGATCGGCGAATGAATGCTTAATATCGTTGATTTTAGATCGACTTGTGTCCAGAAGAATTGCATAATTCTGTTCCATCCGCAGTCGCGATTCAGTCCGATATATCCACAGCCGTGGAATGTCTCGTTAACATTTTGAAATCGCGCAAATGGTCCATCGATCGGAGCAGCCCGTGGTGGCAAGAGCTTCTGGCCAAATCGAACAAAAATAAAGCAATGGTTCACGTAAGCATTAATTACATCACGATATTGTACACCGCTGGAATAAAAACAGTTACATTTTCTTTTATACCTTTCTGTAGAAAATGTCAATGGACACTTCTGTGCCTTTAAATTACTATACTGTTTTCAAACATATCCAAGAAACCATTCCAGCAGGTCAGTTCTCGTTATTCTGTACAACTCGGTGTAGACAACGCGAGATTAAACCATTGTTTCTTTTGTAGATTCCATCATTTGCTCGGAAGGAGCCAACACGATGGACATTGGAAAGACCATATTATTGAACAACGAACCCCGGCATAGATTGGACGCCGCTACCTTTGGTACTATGGGGGTGGGTTTAGGTTTCGCCATCGCAGCCGCTCTCTACTGCAAGAAGAACGCGCCGACGAAACGAGTGTTTTGCGTGGAAGGGGACAGTGCTTTCGGATTCTCCGGCATGGAAATTGAAACGATGTTTAGGTACTCGACATCGAAATATGTAGAATAACCAGCCGATCTTTATTATAACGTTCGATGTTTCAGGTACAAATTGCCTATCATTATAATCATCGTGAATAACAACGGGATTTACGGCGGCTTAGACACTGAAACTTTCAGGCAAATACAAGCTTCGGGAGAGGCCACGCAAGTGTATGTTTCCTTAATAGCATAGATACTATTTGCAGAACTGTACGATATTGTATTCCCTGTTAATTTTTAGAACACCGCCGTACTCTTTAACGTGTGAGACGCGTTACGAGAAAATGATAGAGATGTTCGGTCACAAAGGACACTTCTGCACGACCGTGCAAGATATTCAACGCGCCATAAAGTCGGCCCTTCAGGTAGATATAAATCGTACTCTACGCGCAGTTATTATAAAAGCCATAGGTAGTAATCAGAAATATTTCTTACAGGTGAAAGATGCACCTAGCATTATAAATGTTATAATCAATCCTCAAGCTAGTCGCAAAGAGCAGAAATTTAGCTGGCTGACAGAATCGAAACTTTAAATTTGTTTGTCCACTAAAAGATTATAGTTAATGTGGCAAGATGCATGTTGGTAAAAGTTATTTGCTCGGATATAAAAGTGCAAAGGTGAAAGGAAGATGTATATCAAAGATTTTTCTAACTTCTGTATTAAAATATTACTTTTATTTTCTTAATAAATACATAATGAATACACAGGGCTCTTAATGGCAGAGATGGAAGTTAAACATTGCTTAGACAGGCTATTATTCTCTCTTGGAAGGCAGCAGAGGAAAGAGGATTCCTTAAATTAGTTGGTAGATTATCATCTTCCTCTTTGTTGTTCAAAATATTTTCAACATCCAGATCCATAGTTTGAGCCACTGTGGTCAATGTTTGGTTTGCATTAATCACTGCAGTATGTAGCTGTCCATTTTCCATTATGAGATCATTAATTACGCCCAATTCATTCTTTCTGGAAAACAGAATAAACGTATTATTTGTTTGAAATTTTTAAACGAAAGGCCTGCTTTGTGTTTCCATAGGCCAACTCTGCTAAAGGGAAACGCTTAAACCTTACATTTTCAATGTCAGTTGATTAATGGATATTAATGTCTTCTGAATCTCAACTTTCACGCCAGATTCTTCATCATTTTCATCCGGCTTCATATTTATCCAAAACCCTCGGTTGCCTTCGATGATTCAGGAATTGTTGCAGGCAACAGGTGTATTATGCTGCAAATTTCAATCAGTTTCAACGAATAGAGGGAAACAAACATCGTAGCGCGATATGTTACTATGGGCGAATTCCACCTACGCCCAAATCGTCCGTAATTTTTCATTAAGCTCGGTTTTCCCGTAAGCGACTGGACGCATCGTCAAGAATTTCAAACTCGATTTTCTCGAAACAGAAGCGCAATAACGAAAAAGTTTATTCCTTTTTCTCGACTTATTTACTTGTTATAAATCGAAAAGAAAAGGTAACCTTTTTCCATATCGTGCTTCATTTTCGAGAAAATCGACTTTGAAATTCTTGACGTTGCGTTTAGTCGCGTAAACGAAAACCTAGCTTAATGAAAATCACGGGCGATTTGGGCGTAAGTGGAATTCGCCCTATATATACGAAACATGTTCGTGCATATCTGACCTGCTTAATAAGAATGTTAAGGAAGAAGAGAGGAAGCTAAGAAAGAAGTTAATACGCTTAAGAATATATAAAAAAAAGAGTACCAGACATTTATCCTATTTCACCAAAGCGGATAGGGACTTTTAAGACACCTGCAACGCGCGATAAAACTCGTTACGATTCACATATGCACAAATCACATACTCTATAGCAACCAATGACGTTTCTCATACAGGTAAATGACACTCGAGAAATCACAAACCCCGAATTCGCAGGGTTGTTACATTTCCATTGGTCGTCCCTGTATCAGAAGCTCGCGTTAGCAACTCACGCCATTCAATTCCACTCGCTCAGGTTTCAGTGAACGAGAATTTACTCGCGCGTAATTTGCGCAATAATTATCATTGCTGATTCTGCATAAAATCTAAAAGCGGATCGCAGGAATTGTTGGTTGCTAGCTGAAACAACGCTCTACCAATCGCGGCGCGTAGGAAATGGTAGGAAACTGTTGACTGTCGTTTCGTTTCGCCAATGTATGCAGTTGACGTCACATAAAATCGTGCCGCATGAAATGGGAACCTTGAAACTGTAAATTATCGTAGAAAAAGAGAGTCACCGCAGCGAAACTATTGAGCAGGGATCAGAGGAACGAGGCGAGACGTGCCGTGATGATCATGCCCCAGAGGTCCGTAAACAGGGAAACGTGAATGCTTAGGTTAATCGTTCTTTTTCATGCATCACTCTCCGAATGCTTGCGCAGCTCCATCGTAATTTCGCTCTAGTGACCGACTCCTTTATCAGCTGATGAATTCGGTATCGTACAGTGGAACTGCGTGATTAAACGATCCTCGAGGGTTTATCTGGCCGTTCGCCGACGTGCACCATTGTCATGGCAGATTTCGCGCTGAACGAACTGAGCGGTGATCAGACCGAGAAGATCCTGCAGTTCCAGGTGAATCATCGTTTCCACGCACCCTATGTCTCCGTTCCTCTCTATCGAGTTCTGTCATGATAGAGCAATATCGTTACGATGCTTTCAGGATTTGACTGGTATCGAGGACCTGTCAATCTGCAGGGATGTCTTGCAAAGGCACAACTGGAATTTGGAGGTCGCTGTTCAGGTAAACGTTCATCTCCCGCTCATTATTTCATCTACGTTCGTTTCGAGTGCCTTAACGGGGTCACGAGGAAACAATTGCCACAAGCGTGCATTTGTTTTACGAGGATAACGCGAAACGATGCTTTGTGGTATATTTAGGTAGATTGCATAACGGACGTATCAATAGTATCTCAAGGACTGATAAAGATCCTTGGAGATCGATGTATACTGTTTTTCTTATTTATGTAACACCTAGAAGCCTTCTGCGGCTTAGCGTTTATTAATCGCTTACGCGACGACCGAAATATTTACAGCGTATGTAAGAAGAATGTGACTATTTTGTCGTATAGGAACAGTTGAATTTGTACGAAGGACGACCATCGATGTATGCACAAGACTCACGATTACGACCGCCTCAAGTCGTCGACGATAGTAGTTCTAGAATATATTTTCATTATTCTGAAAGTCCTAGTGGCAGTGGTAGTTATTTATGGTACATCTTCTCCCTGTGTTACGAAAGAGTCATCAGTATCCTACAACTAGTTCTTTCAATATTTAGGGGAAATGTTAGACCTGGTAAGTTTTACGCCCACGAAAGCCAATCAAACTTTGAATGAAGTCTTGCCGATTAAAAGTGCTGCAAACAAAGCTTATATGTCAATTGTATTTCAAGTGTCCGCCGACCCAGTGGAAGATGTGATTAGCTTCATTCGATCCTACGAAGAGCGTTACGGTAACAGTCATCCTGTTTTTTACCAAGGCTCTTATAGCCAGGCCCTCTCCGATGCGAAACAAGAATTGAGATTTTTATTGGTATATTTGCATAAAGATGAAGCTCAAGATATCGACCAGTGGTGCAGGTAACTTCTATCAAACTTACGATACCGAAATTTTACCATCAATTTTGTACAGATACATGAGACTAAATTGCTCCATACAGGAATACATTAGGTAATTCAGAAGTTGTTCGATATATAAATACACGCACTTTGTTTTGGGCATGTAATGTGCAATCCGGAGAAGGTTACAAGGTGGCGGAAGCTCTTAAATCTGGCTCTTATCCTTTCCTGGTCATTATTGTTTTGAAAGACAATAGAATGACAATAGTTGGCCGGTGTGTAAAAACATTTGTTCCTCTAAATTCGTTGCGCGATCGTTAAAGGGACGAGAGTTGCATGATTTAAAAAATATATTTTTCTGTACCGCAGCCTGGAGGGCACACCATCCCCTTCTGATATAATATCACGCTTACAAGGAATTATAGATCACAACGAAATTAATTTAATACAAGCACGTCAAGAGAGGTATAGAAATTACATTCTTCTAAATTTTAATGTAACTTGTGTCGAGTGTCGATTGTTGATTCTGAAACAGCTATGATCCTTTCCGATATATAGAGCAGAGCGTAGCGCAGCGCAATCTTTACGCCAGCAACAGGATCAAGCGTACGAGGAATCCTTGAGAGCGGATCAAGAGAAGGATCGTAAGAGAGAAGAAGAGCGTAAAGCGCGGGAAGAACAAGAAGCTAGGGAACAGGAGCAACTGAATGCACAGGAATTGGAAATTGAGCGTATTCGTCTCGAAAAGGAGCTGTCTATTCGCAAAGTACCTCTCGAGCCGGAGCCTAGTAATCCTCGTGCATGTCATCTCCAAATCAAGCTCGGGGAGAGGACCATGAAGAGACGTTTCCTCATGACGGACACGATAGAGGTACGTTTCAGTATTACAATTCTAACTATTGCAATTGAATTATCCCTCATTTCTCGTTGTAGGACGTGTATCATTGGATATTTAGTCAACCGGACTCACCAGCGAATTTCGAAATAACTACCAGTTATCCGAAAAGAATTCTGTATCCGTGCAAAGACGTGCTATCATTGTCGTCTGCCGGATTGACTCATAGAGAAGTTCTTCATATTAATGACTTACATGATTAACCTCTGTTGATCTTTCAGTACCGCGTTCATTGTGTTTAAGTATCATTCCACGGGAAAAATGATACTATCGTAAGAGATATTTATCAAAAGATAATATATATATGTATATATATATATATATTAATGTGTGTGTGTGTGTATATATATATATATATTATTCTGTATATATATATATTTGATACACTCGAGTATTTAACGTGAAGCGTAGTTTCCGATGACGGGAGTACAGTTATAATACAGATCCACACACCAGAGAAAGAGAAGAACGGAATTAAAAAGCCGTCTATTATAATACAGCTTCTGCGTAAAACTGTTGGCTAACTAGTACATTTACGATGTACCGCGAATAATACGCCCGCTAAAATACACATGAAATAGAGAGAACGTAAATTTCGTTTGAGAAACTGATAAGGAACCCTCGCGCGTAAATACGACTTGAGAAAAGCTGTACACCAAACGTTTATCATACTTGCCTCGATACTTCTTAGCATGAACGAATCTTATAATAATCTGACTAAGACCTGTAAAGTAATTTATCAAATAGACGAACAAACGATTAAAGAACGTTATAATTAAAGCACAGAATTAATGCGCGCGCTTTACAGCTTTCCGGAGATGAGAGAGACCGCGGTAATGTCGCACTATTTTGAATCTGTACTTTAAATATAAGCCACGGAAAGATTCCTAAGAAATGTGGTTCCTTTCGCATTTTACCGTCTACGCGACTCTGGTCAGACTTATTAAAAATGTCGTTAGATATAAATGGGAGAGCGAATTCGCAATAGTTTTGTCCAACACATTAAATTATACACTACGCAAATTTCTGTATCAGAAAGAGGAAAGAAGTTAAGTGATAATAGTTTATTATCGTAGACTAGAAGGTGTAATCAGATTCTTTTTGTATATCACGGTTTTACGAATATGCGTATGACGATTACTATTCTTTTCTTTAGGTAAACGACCGAGATCCAAATTAAACGTTACCTAGAATACATGTAGTTTAATGTTGATCATCTCGGGAGAAAGAGTGACAGCCATTATACGTTCAATTAACTTTTTGCTGCTTTGTCTGTGGGTTGTAAGGAAATTGTTTAGCGCGTACATTATTAATATTGGTTTATAAATGTTGAGATCTTGGAAAGCGAAGCGTTATTTACATTTTTCGAAAGATTTGCTTGAAGCGTTAAATAATCATTATTGTTTCTTTCGATGGTATACCTCCTCCGTAGACGAGAGAAGATAGAAAACAGTAAGCGAGCGCCGTTTACGAATTTGTATTGCTCCTTCTAAATGTTCTGTAGAATAATATAAAATATTCAAGAGCAATCCATAGCATTTATACATACACATTATATACATATATAAATCGTTTGATAAAAGCGAACACTGTCTGTGCGATGCATCAGATTTGTTAATCATTAAATGTAAACTTTTGTACACACGTTTTACGATGTAGTTTTGATACGTCTTTATTTTCCATCGGATACTCTTCTGTACATATATATAACGCTCGGACATTTTATACCAGCTGGTGTTTGATGCTAGATATTATCTTTTTATTATTGTCTAATGCTTAAATAAACATATTCCAAAATATAAACGTAGTGACTGTGAACAGTTTTGTGGCGGAATTGACATTTCTAATACAGTCTTGTGTATCGTTGGCAAAGCTTTTAGTCGGAAGTCTTTGATAAATCATTTTTACATTGCTAATGATTGGCATCAGATGCGAGTTTACCACCTGGTTAAAATGCAATTGAAATTAATTCTTATAATGAATATAACAAGATACAGAACAAGGAAACATATGCGACATATAAATCTACAGAAACTGATCTCAAAGCACTGACTTTAACAACGTTGGAAACGCATTAACTTCCATTAATTTATTTCCACGTATTTATTCGAGGAACGAAATGAAAGCTAATTTACTCGTTGAACGATAACTTTTATAAATGCTTTGGAGTTATAGTTTGTGTATTCTTATTTTGTACAAGGCATGGAGCAATGCAACACAGTGTCTCGGAAAAAGTTTATTTACTTGTGGTTATTATATATCAATAAATGTTAGGTGTATCTAAATAGACAATTTGCAATGTTGAATTTTCTGATCAGCAAGGGTATCCTGCATAGAATAATCGTTCGCTGTATTCACGCGGAATGTAAACATTTCTTGTTTCACGTTCGTGCGAGGAATCTTGGTTGGCCGGGCGCATCATCATTTGTCAAGGGCTTTAGTCAATTGATAAAATGAGCCTCTGAAGGGCCATACTGGTCATATAAACATATTAAAAATGTTTATTTATTTAGTAGCTCTAGCGGCTACGTTATTTATTATTTTTGGACTTGTGCGCGGGAGGTGTCTGTAAGTGTATTCATATCTCCTGTCAATGATCTTGTAAGCTCTAAAATGCCTGGTGAACTGTGTGTTCCTTTAATCCTAGAACTGATTTGCTGTGGTCACCAATTCGTTGCCCCGTGTCTTTATACAATGGACTGATTCGTAGACCCTCGATCGAGGCAACGTTGAACAATGATCTTGAGAATATTTTGACGAATGAAACACCTTGGGCTGCAACCAACGAGAGAGTAGTGTATGAGGAATTTCCTTTGCAAACGGCAGCGTTGAGTAATAGAGAGAGATCATCGGACGCTATTCTTGGAGAGACTGGAAGCAAAGCGAGAAGTTTGAATCCGCCGAGGTACTACTTGGAAGATATACTCTCGGAAGAAAGGGACAAAGATCTTGGATTCCCTGGTATGACTGGTCAATTATTAGTTTTAATCTAGAGCGAGGAAAGGATTCCGTTAAACAGATGACTGTTAGATAGAGATCGAACGAATTCAGTTATCTGTGCTAATGGAAAATCCCTGCAGGCCTAATGCACTGAGAATAAGCATACAAATTAATTTATCTTTTATAGTGGGTAGACCCATGCAGCTGGGAGTAGGACAGGTCAACGCTCTCAGGACTTCTAAACAGGAGGGAAAGGAGACTATATTGGAATCGCTAAGAAGCTCCATTGAAAGAACTTCTACCTCGCCATATTCTCGGTTAAATACCAGTCAGATATACAACTTAATATTGAAAGAGAAGCTGAAGGAGAACGCTGCGAAGCAAAAGTTGACAGAGAATGATAAGAGCGAGTTTAAGGAATCGTCGCCGATTTTAATGTGAGACCAATCATCCTGGTGTAATTAGAAAATTCACTTTACATTGATTTTTCAAGTGATTAATATAGAAATGTTTCTCATTTTAACTGCAGAACAGAAGATTCTCCTTCCTCATCTGAAAACACGTTTGAACATCAAGATGACCACAAACAATCAACAAAATTTAATGACTAAAATGCTGAAATGGAATATACAGAATAAATAAAATCGCGATGCAATAATAATCGGAATTATTATTTAATACCTTCGTATACCATTTAATTCCAATCGTACAAATCCAAAGTTCTTCTCTTGTCCGTATAACAAAGTCACAGCTCTTAAAAAAGCTTTTGCAGGTGCAGCACGAAATTCTGCCTCTCGCAGGTGTAATAATCGTGAAATGGAATCCGGAGCGAGCCGTTTTTGAAGTGCTGCACCTGCAAGAGAAGCAGATTTTCGCGCTGCACCTGCAAGATAAATTACACAGCCGAGATTTTGTTTTGTGTGGGGGAAAAAGTTTGCTTTGTGGGCTAAATGAAGTTTCGAAGTTCTTGTGGGTATTTAAAATTCCGAATTTTGTGGGAAATCAGAATTTGTGGATCGTGTTGCGTGAGAAAATTTTTAGTTTGCATACGGGAAACGAGAGAAACTTTTTCACGGGTTTCCATTTTGTTGCAACTGCAAGAGGAGCATATTTTCAGTTTTGCAAGATTGTGTGCTACCACGCTGTAATTAAAATCGGTGTCACAAACTTTGTGGTCCTAAAACACCTGGCAGTAGGTAAGGTGGGTTGCAGTCCAGCGTTTCAGGCTGCCTTTCGCCAGGCGCTGGCAACTCTATTTTCAATTCTACAGATCACTGCAGGTCCCTGCAGATTTATTTAGGCTTATATATTGCGCAAACACGATATATTCTCCAACTGTGATATTAACCCCTCGCGTTGCGCTAACACTGCGCATTTATTAAAGTTCTATTTATTATACACAAACAGGTAACAGTACTTGGTATAAATAAGATTATCCTGCTTCTATATGCTCCACAAATTCACCACATCAAGCGTGGTAAAATCTACGCAATAATTAAAAATGGTTTTAAATATGTCTGTATAGATCAAATGGTTAAATATCTAATGGAACGAATCACCATTACGTCTGCATTGAATTAAAATTGGCATAATTCGTAATTAGTCGTTATCTAGCACTACTAAACCTGCAAAGCAGTTCTAAAGGCGAGTAATGCAAAAATGTGTATACGCAGTAAGTATGTATGCAAGTGTACATATTACAGTCAGCCATATTGCGTCAGAAGTATTGTATTTAAACGAAAACATACATGCATTTTGTGTCAGAGTGGCGTTACTTTATCTACATTATCACGCGGTGCATCTAAATGAACAATTAATTTATAGGTAAATAAAGTTTCTAAACGCACCAGACAGATGTGACAGAAATTTCTTCACTGCTCGAAGACTGTGGTACAAACTACAATTGCGTGTACGTAATTCTTGCTTAATGATAAATAAAATCATGAAAGAAATGTTGACGAATCAAGCCAGCTCAGGATATAGTAACTCTTTCGTTAACAATAATGGAGACGCTAATAGCAACATTGCAATGGACAATAATTCAAGGAGATACGCGGTTCTCAGTACAGATTGGATATCTGCCATTGGAGAAGAATTAGGGATGCACCCTCTACCCGATTCTTTATTACGCAGACTCGCAGAGGATGCCTCGTATCGTCTCAGAGAAGTTTTACACGTACATATAACAATTAACCGTGCGCTTGTCGTCGTCGAAGCACAGTTTACGCGTAGAACTAAAGCATAAATTATGTTTCGCAGAAATGTGTAACTAGACTAAAGCACAGCAAGAGAAAACGTTTAACATCCACGGACGTGAACGCCGTAATTACCAATCTCTGCGACGTAGATCCCATATTGGGCGCACCAGAATCTATGCCGGAGTATCACGCAGAAGCAAGAGTATTTGTTCCTAATGAACATATTATTAATCTAGTACAAACAATAAATGATCCGCTTAGTCTATCGCAAAACAATGTACCTTTTATACAAGGTACACCTTATCTATTCATATCGACTTGAACGTGCAATCGTTTAATAATGCTTAATTTCTTCAGAATCAGAAATATGTGATACAAGGCTAACGGAAGCACGTAACAATTATGCGAAACGCGCGTTGAAGACATTATTCAACGGGTCTCAAAAAACCTTTCAGGTATGGCAATTTTGATTTAGGGGCAGTCCTTAAATTACATAAGGGTAATTTTGACGATTTCTTACCCTCTCCCTCCTCCAGTATAAGAATTCGTAAGATTTGATATTGCAGCCCCCTTCTTGCGTGATATATTTTTTACATTGAATTTGTTTAGTTTTATTAAAATTCTTTTAAAGTTTTATATAATTCCTTTAACTGGGTTTCGAGAAATTGAAACTATAACTACTTTTCTGGAACATTAATATAAAATTATGTTAAGAAATATTTAAAACTGCCCGAAAAAAGCTTTACGTAATTTAAGCACGACCCCTTACGCAGTGATTTATTAGTTTTACCAAACATCTGCGCGTGTGTATATATACACGTTACTTTATATTATAGGTCTTGATTAACGATTGCACTACTAATGCACATTTGGGTGGCGAAGGTGTGATAGACAAATTAATGTCGATCGCTAGGTCCATGGTGATTTCGAATAACGCGCAATATACGAGAGTATCTACCCGCACGTGTCAGCTAATAATTGCAATCGCGAGTAACTGCGAAGCCGTTTATCCATACCACTTAACTTCGGTAATATTCTGCAGTAAGATCACGCGAATTCTAACGGCAGATTCTATGTACAGCGCGAACGACTCAAGACCTTTAACAATGCTTATTATAGGTCGACAAATTAACCGAACTACTGTTGGAATTACTTCTGGGGCAGAGTTTTATAAATCAGAATCTCGAAGCACTTTTTAAAGAATGCGCCCTTAGGCTGATGCTTCGTTGGCCGTCCATTGCTGACAAGTAAATCAATTTCTTCGACAATTAAATGCCCTTCGGTTGGTACGAGCTGTTTATTATGGAATTTTAATTAATAGGTACATTCCTACCTTGGAAAATGTGCCTTTGAAAGAGGAGAAAGAGAATACCGATGGTAGGAAGAAAAGGATGATGGCTATGGAACTGATAGCGAGTATTCAGCCTTTAATATTCTTTCAACACGAGCCTGAATCCCCGCTTTCCATAGAGAATGTATTAAGATTTGCTCCGTTTGGCTCTGCTCTCTGGGAGAAAATAGCTGTAAGTTTAAACCTTCTCTCTCTTTCTCTCTCTCTCTCTCTCCACAGTACGTCCTTTCGCTATTAATGTAAGACGTTAAATTTCAGCTAGCTATCTGTGCTCTTCTGAGATCGCAGTCGCACACCTTGAACATCGCAGTTCTCATGGAACACTACGGGGATTCTTTGCTACCGTATCTGCCTGTCAATTATAAAAGCACAGTAAACGAGTGTAGAAAATCTACTCCTCTTCCCATTACCATCAAAAGCAAGATAAAGTACGTTAACGTAAGACCTGTGATACCAAACCGAATGTTATGGGATCGGCAGACAACGTTTCCCGATTCTACGTTGAGAGGCCCTAGGCGGGAAATTAGGTACGTAACGAGAGACACGATATTTATCAAGCATGAGTATAAAATTAGTTTATTTAGTTACTTTGTGTTACACGATTTTAGGTTCGCATTTGCTGGCGGGCGACCTGTACCTCCAAGTAATTTACGACGGGTCAGCTTAAGAGCGAATTATCAGATTTTAAGGAGTGACCTTCAGGCGACTCTCGCTCTCGTCGCGTCGCGAAGGCTCTTGGTACTCAGGGATAAAAGAAAAAGGCCTTTCGATACTTACAGTCTGTTATACGGTTGTTTGTAAATCTCCCTGGCACAGAGCGTTACAGATGCTGGGCATCCGAACACGTTTATTTAAATGATACTCCCGTTTTAACTTTCTGGACTCTATAGTTTTATCCCAACGAAATTAGTTTCTTTTAAAAATTCTTAAATTCCGGCTCTATTTGAAAATACATCGATTTTAGCATTCTCCCGTTGTAGCGGGAAAACATCATTCTGCGTTAGTTAACACATGTACATAGCGTTTTAAGTTTTGTTATTTATGATCCTACTTATGATAGTACCGTGTTTTTACAACAAATGTCTTTTGTATACCGCTATAAAAGTACGAGAATAAATTGTTTATTAAATTCCACAAACGAAAGATTAATGTGATCGACTGACCTCATCGAGAAAAGATTAATTCACGTTCGATTAAAGACAGTCCTGCAGTCCTTGTGGTTGCTCGGAGCGTGGGATTACGTGAGAATTAATCAAACAGGTGGAACGAGTGTGTAATCTAATTGGCACCTGCCGCGGAAATATTTTTAACATCCTTAATATTACTTATTAACGCAGTCAAACCTTTATATGCACTACTTACGGCAGTAAGTCGTCGCCGGCTCAAAATTCCGTTTTTACAGAAAAGCGTGTGAGAATTCATTTCAATAGTATATAAATTCCTCTCCTAAACATAGTATATCGTTTAAATATTGAAATCAACTCCGAGATATGGAATAAACTTACAAACCTTATCGTAATATACAGGGTATCTTTGGTTGTCGTCGTTTTCCGCGAGTCCTGTGTTCGTTATGGAATTCTTTAATGCCGCACGCCATAAACACTGTTTCAATGAATTGTTATTATTATCAGTACAGTTAACGTCTATAGTTTTCTTACGCTTGCCGGCATTTTTGCAATGTTTAGAGTTTGTGAATTTCTCGGGATCGAGCTTCTCTATTAATTTTATAACGTTGTTTTTCAAACATCTTTTAACACGCAGATCTCTTAGTTGACCCTTGAGATTCATACACTTTCTTTGCACGCTTTCAAAATCATGCTGCAGTTTCCCCAAAACGCCCAGTTTCTTCGTTGGAATGTTATTCTTATCCTCTAAATGTACATCATTTATATTTTCTTTCGCGTGTATATCTTCAATTTTCTTCCCATTCTCTGCGGCACAAGTTGCTTGCTCTGTTAAATCTTTATTTTCAGCTGACACTGAATCGGTAATAAAAACGTCATCGTCTTCATCGGAATTACTTGATTTTCTTAATTCGTGATCGAGAAGAAGTTTAACAGGTGTAATTTCTTTATTCGCCGCGTCTCGCGCGTTGTAGTTACCCGTCGAATACTTCGAAATTGCAGGGATTGTTTTGCGTCCTGCAGAAATAAATGTTTAATAGATAGAAGAAAGAATATATGTAAGAGAGATTGAATGCTTACTATGGCTTATCCAAAACATCTGTATTTTATTAGCACACTTCACGTGGTAATTTCTTCTGCAGGATTCCAATTTCAGGAAAATAGACTCTGTCAAAAAGATCAGTTGCTTTCCATAATGAACCAACGAGGGTAGATCCCTTTTAGGTACGACCGACTCCAAAATAATTTCGCACTTGCTGAGATCGATAATTTCTGTCGAAAAACGTTTCAGTATTGATAGTTGATAGTTGAAATAAGCAAACAGGTATCGACGCAATTTACCTGTGGGCTTTTTGCAATAGCGCTTGCAGAAATCTTTGTAACGTAATCGAATTGGATATCGACATTTGGCAAGGGGCAAGGCATCGAAGATGCCGGTGCAGGCCAATTGCTTTCGGAATTCTTTTCGACACCACTCGGAATGATTCGATCGACTGGAAATTAATTGATCAATAGATATAGAATTATGTTAATCCTAAGCAAATATATAATAGTTAATCGGGCAAATATATCCTCTACCTGGGCTTAACGCAACGCACGTAGTGCAAATCGCATTTACTTAATTCCTTAATGAGTGTATCTATATTATATTTCAATTTAGCTAGCATGGTTCCCTTTTTAGTAGACGTTTTCACAGTATGCAAATGTTGTTCTTCGTCGATGTCAATCAAGGAACGAAGAAATTTATTCCTACTAGTCTTGAAAGTCATGGATATTTCATTTGGAACCTATAAAGAATGCTGGCATTATTAATAATACTTGCATCGGATCGTACAATGCATTTAATACCTTATCAGTGTTCTTGGACAACAAATCTTCGATAGAATACGCAACGGGGCCAGAATAATGTTCTACAATGAAACTTTCCTCCTTGATGCTTAAAACCTTTCTCTCTACGTTACGCGACTTTCCACAAACTAGCTGTATCACTGCAGATACGTTGATCACTACAGGAGATTGGCAAGCCTACGATATAAAAAATAATAGCTTCGTTGCAATGCCAAGCACTGCATAAAATAAAACAATTTTTTATTACACACGTCGTTTAGGATCGAGAACAGAGTTTCCTCGAGAACACTCAAGCGTTCCTTGTACATGTTAATAGTATTCAGAGGACTACTGTTTTCGATAAAACCCTCCTCGTGTAAATCCTTGCGGCTATTTTCCAGATACGTTTCTATAAAGTACTGTTGCATCTTCTCGTTAGCATAATTAACACAAAGCTGTTCTATACCGTTCTTCTCGAAAGATTCGAAACCAAATATGTCCAGTATCCCTAAACGATTGACAGAAGTGTAGATAAATGTAAACCTGTAAGCGCTGGGCAAAATATCAAGCCTTGCAACATACCAAGCCACTCCGAATATTCGTGTTTTACAGATAAAGCATCGTTAGCGCGATTCAAGACCCAGTGAAAAAGTAGATCGTACAAATGTCTAATTATACTATGCACTCTGTTACGACATGCGCCTACGGTAAGAAGGTAGCGACGATACGAGGTATGCTTTCGCCAAGTACTCCTCGGGTTTATGAGAATGGTAGTGAGCAATTCGGTTACTAACTCCTCGGTTAAACAGCTAAGAATACAAGTATTTTTTAGACCTTCCCTGGATTCTAAAAATCAAGCTTTATAAAATTCTTCGTTCTTCTGGCATGCATTCCCAACGGCTTCTGTCTACGTACTTTGGTCAACGAGATCGATCGTACAAGCTTCGCCATCCTCTTTAAATCGAATATCTCCCATGTGGACCAATAAGGCTAGAACTTGGAAGATCTGCTTTCTCTGGTCGACATCGAAGCCCAACACTTTCAGTGCTTTCAAAGTATCTTGAAAGCCCTCTTGAAAATACTTCCTCTTGTTACAGTCTACAGTATTCAGTAGATCGTAATCCTCGCATTTATTTAAGTTAAAAGCTTCGAGTTCTGCGCCCGACATTCCAAACATCATCTGAAATACATTATTTATCTCGTATCAGTACAGGGATAAATCGTTATCCGCGTGAAAGCAGATAGCTGGGCGCAGAAATCCTACCTGATAGAATATTTGAAAATTATTCGAGCCCCTCGTGACTCTGCTCCTCTCCAAAAGAAACGAATTAATGGTCGCGCCGAAGATAGCGCCAGCTTTATAGTGAAGCCGCACAAGCTGCCCATGCCTGGAGCTTACTTCGTTCCTTTCGGTGCACGCAGTTGTGAACGCAGATATTAAACGACAAGCGTCTGTGATCCTCGGCACGATATTATGCGTGTAATCCTCTTGACACGGGAACGCTGAAGTTTTATTAGCCGTGCTAAGGAACTCCAGGCACTTGAAGGCATTGAACGTCTTTCCCGTTCCGGTGTCTCCGCTTATAACAATGACCTTAATTCATAATTTTATGGTAGATCTATCAAGGGGTTGGATCCGTTATATCTCGATTAGAAATCCTCTACCTGACAATTTCGACCAAGTTCTCGGGTGAGGATGTAATGCGCCTTGGCGGCCACGGTGAATATGTGAGGATTTGCTTCGTAAATAGCGTTCGACATGTTACTGTACTTATCGAACTCTGCGGAATTATATAAATGTGACGTAGACACTTCATTATTAGGGTTCAATGTCAAGAGCAGCGAGCCGACCCACGTGTAAATTTGACCACGTTGCAGCCGTTCCAGAAGGAAGTCTATAACTAAAGAAGAGAAATACCACTGTTCATTGACCGGTGCTTTCGAAGCTAATCGAAAGACAGCGATAATCTACGAATCAGTAAACGTGTGCGTACTAGTATCTTCGTTCTCTGGTAAGGCGGCCAAATCGTTTATCAAATCCCATCCGAACGGTGAAGTCGGCTGCTGAAATCCATAAGTATTATAAATATTTACAACGCAAATAATCCACTAATTAATTTGCAAACCTCTATCGCTGTAGTCATAGTTCCTCGTGCTTCGCAACTGTCAGTTGAGAATAAACGAAACAAATGTTGCCGGAAACAAATATTTACATACTCAAGGTGAAGAAAGTCACGTATCTATTTTACCCGCACACTTTCGAGCCACGGATCTACCGACAAATCAATAGCCATATCTCAGACCCGCGGGAACAATCACTTCTATAAACGAATGAATTCATATGAACCCCTTTATTCAAGTATATTAAGAAATTACGTTACAAACAATCTTTCTTTGCGCAAGGAAGAAATGCCTCTTTAAATGCAATCTTATTTCGTACGAGCTTAATCCTGAAATCATTCGCCATGAGAAATTAAGAACGTCACAGTCGATTTATTAAGGACACTTTTCTCCCATTGCTTGGAGGAACTCTCTGTTGTCGACGATTAGTTTCTCCAAGCGCTCCTTGGTCGCTGAAGTCTGCTTTTGCGCGAGCTTGCGTTTCGCCGATTCGATCGCCACTCGATAACCAGTAACATTGCGGAAGACCTTTATATGCTTGTATCCGGAAACCAAGACATATTCTCCAACAGCATCGAAGGCTAGGCTCGTAATGGGACCTGCAACAATTGTTACACAAGTATAATCACACGAGTTCATCGTCGACCACGCGGTAGGGTAAATAAGGCGGAGAGGTACCCTCAAAAATATCTTCTATGGTATTGTCTAACGAGCCAGTGATCGTGGAGTAGAAACTTAACGAAGATCCATGGGCTATCGCCACAACTTCAGAATTAGGAGACAGCGCGATGTTAGCAGTCGCTGCAGTGTCCCACGTCCCCGTTAAAAGTACATGCGGGCTTTCTCCTTTCTCAAATTCAACTGCAAATACGCAACTTGGTCATTACAACGAGATTCCGCAGACGGGTGTTATTTCGCGAGGAAGTTACGCATCTAATCGTTCTATTACTTTTTGTATTGTACAAGCGAAAAGTTCCGTCTTTCGATATAGTAGTCATGTGGCTGCTGTCGGCACTGAAATTAAAATCAAGTATTCCAGACGAATGACCGGCGAGGTCGAATGCCCTGGCTACTTGCTTGAATTCTCCAGATTTAGTGAATACTACTTCGAGCACATTTACGTCCGGCGTGAATCCTGGGCAAATGAAATTTACGTGCGTTACTTAAGTAGCTTACATTATTCCACAGTTGGCGAAGATTAAAAGATTCGTACCAGAAGCGGCGACGAAACGTCCACAGGGTGATATACGTGCTCGATAAGTAGACCCGAGATACAATTCTATGGTTGCAAGAATCTGCCCTTTAAGATCCCATATTATCAGATCGTTCGTTTTGCTGCACGTCATAATGTACTTCCCTGTACACGCGATATCCATGCCTACTACATCCTCGACGTGACGCTGAAACATTGATAGTATATCAGGTACATGGTGGACGTTATTACAAAAGATTCAGCTTTAAATGCGTTTAAAAGCAATGCATACCTTTGGAAACTCTAGAGCTTTCGTCGCCGAAGCCAAAGAACCATCTGGCTTTTTAGAAATTTTGTAGACTTCGATAGTGTTCGCTACACCTTTATGAATGATGAAAGCCTTGCCGTCCGGCGACCAACGTATCAATGTTGCATGGTCGAATTCTATGTTGACGCGCAGAGATCTCTTCTCCTTTACCGTAAGCTCCTTCGTGTTCCACAGCAGCACGGTTCTATCTGAAAAGCAGGAGAGGTTACATAGATTACGATTTGTCCTCTTCCAAATAGAAGATCATCCGATGGATGGAATTGCAATTCGTGGAGCTATATCTACGTAGTAAGGAGGGAGGCGAGAAAAACATTACACATGGATTACTATAAATTTTTTTTATTGAATGAACAATTTCAGTTTCTTAAGATTTTACAGCAAATAAAGTAACTTTGAACGAGTACAATGAACTAGGTAAAAGTATTTCATGCTTGTAAACCTCTCTAGATGTCACGATAAGTATACCATTCTTTAATTCCAAGTAAACAGTAGTACTGGTAAAGTAGCGCCTATTCGTCGGCAGTTGCACAGTTATTATCCAATCATCTCATTCGTTTGCTCGGCGGTGGCATGAGGTCAGTATCGTCTCGCAGAAATCTGTGCCTATCGATATAATCTATAAGTCGCTCCGTCGTTATAGGCTTGCCGATACTTTTGCATACAGACTGAGCTGTATTCATCGAGTTAGGAAACGATTTGTCAGTCCTTTCGCGCATAAAAACCCATTGTCCGCTCTCGAATTTACACTCCACGATCGAGTTGTCCAAATCTTTTAGCTGCTTGGTCGCTTTCATTTTACCGAATGGCACGTTTAATCCACCTACGTAGAGGAGTCCGACTTTCTGCGGGAGGATCCCCTGTCCAGATTCTGTGACTATTTTTAATCTAAAATCAACAGAGTTATGCGACAAGGGTTTCCATTTCAAAACTTCCTTAGATATTCCCGGGCAATACGGCTCCTTAGCGGGTTGGAATATTAAACCGTCGGGTTCGTGGCCGAGTTGTTTAGCGAACTTCTCCCCTAGCACACTGCTCGCATGATTAACGTCCCAGAAGTACTTCAATCGCACCGCGAACGGCTCCTTCTCTTTTCGTATTCTCTCTTTATACATCGCTTTACGTCTGCCATGTATAATTTCCCGCTCGATGATTTGATAACGATTGGGATGGAATGGTAACTTACTCACGTCATTACCGTCGTACATAATTACATCGTAAATTAAGTATCTCGGAATCTGTTTACCATCGTCTTTCTGTATATCGATCACCATTTCCTAGAAAAAAAATCACCGTGAGCATCTGCAAAGTAATCGTCGAGGTTTTCGCGAAATTCAACGCCGTCCACTTACGCCGTCCAACAGTGTGTCCCCGATAGTTCTGGATATGTCTCTCGGATGGGGAAAGGTCAAGCCGCTAACTTGAAAGACACTATTGTCTCTATCTATAAAATAAATCTCTCCGTCCGCTTGTATCATCATCATGTACCTGAGCGTATACGAGCGATGAGTGTCACGGCTATTTCTAATATTTCAAGTAAACTATCATCTAACCTGGTTCCGTCTGCCTTCCACGATACCATGTACGGTTTCTCGTGTAACAACCTAATATTATCTTCGTCCATAGAGACGGGCTGCGAGCCCGGAAATCCTGTCGATTCCCACGAACATATGTCTTGAACGCGTCGTTGTATTCCTCTTAACTTTCGCTCCTCCAAAATAGGAGCTACTCCAGGTATTCCAGCCATGAACACTGGATTCTTGTTAATGTATTCTCGCTTGCGCTTCTTACTAGGTACATCTTGCTTATGACTATCGCCGCTTTCCGAGCTAGGACCGTCGTCCGTGTCTTCTACGTTAGAATCGTCGTACTCTAGACACCAGGCTGGTCTAGGCGGAGGGTGAGGCGCGTCTTCTACGTCGTCGAACCGCCTGAACAATTCCTGAATGTAATCGGCTTTGTAGATGCCCGGCGGCCTGGCGGTGGCAAATTCTACCAAACCAGCGTCGACGCTGGTGCCGTCGTTCTCTACCAAGTAGCTTATTATAAGGAAACCGGTTCTGTTGAAACCGTGCGTACAGTGGACGCCGATGATTTCCAGCGGATTGTACGATATGAAATTCTTACAGACTTGTACAAAAGTTCGTGTTTGCTCCTCCGAGGGAGTCTCACCGTGCCCCCTGCACTGCAGCTTCAAATATTTACAACCGTACGCTTCTAAGCTTTTCTTATCGTAAAATCGTGAAGTATTCGTCAGATCGATCCATAGGCCCAGCTTGAGCTTCTGACTTTTCAGCGACGCGAACAACATATCCACTGTGAACCGACATTCCTCCGGCACCTGGCTGTCGAATGCCGACGACAGTGGCGTCTTGAAAGCGAGAAACTTATTCTGAATTAATTTGACCGCTTTTCGCGGACAGTGAAGCCATCGGGGCGGAATCAGACCCTTGCTCTCGTTCCGACTTGACATCTTCGCGAGCTTTTTTCCAGAAGATTAATCAATCTTCTAGTCCATCAGGGGATTGTAGAAACCGTAAGTTTCTTATAACATTGTTGGTCAATATAATCAAAAGTGAAAGATGCGATGCAACTATAACCTGTACTTTTTCGAGAGCACTTCGACTTATTCCTGTGACGTTCCCGTCCCCCGCGGTCCCCCCTTGGACCCAGGGCGCTGGTTCGCGAGTAGCGCCGCCAGAGGTCTTCTAGCTACTAATAATTTCTCACAACCTCTGACTCGATGGCTCAATCTTCAAACGCAACTTCCAACGTTTACCTTTCAAAGCGTGCAAATTCGAATTTCCCTTCTATCTCAAACACCGTGAACTTTCTGCCCTTAAACAGTAAATCTTCTCAAGTATTTTCGTATTTCCATTTCTTTTTTCGAAACCCTTCTACTTGATAAACGTGTCGCAGCGACACCCGAAATCCAGGCTCGTTCACCAGATGACACGAGTGTCGCTTTCACGGAGAATTAAAATGTAATTGCTCCGTGGTTAGTGCAAATGGAAAAGCAGAACTGCGACTCGCGCTGGCCGGAGAAAGCGTGACCAGGGTTGAACGAGAGTAGCACGTTGCAATAAAGCTGATACTCGACATTAATATACGACCCCGCTAAATATAAATCGCTACCTCGGGGCTCACCCACGCCGTGTGTTCGTTTTCGTTGCACGGTGAATTCTTATCAGTCCGTTTCTGCGCTTTCTCGCGCGGCGTTGCAAGCATCGAATACAATTCTGCGATATTTCTTCCGGAGCTTAAAGAGTTAACGAACGGCAGCCAATCCTCGGCAAACATTGCTGCTGGAATATCGCCGTACTACGCGAACATTTGATAGGTCGCGTAACAATGGCAAAAGATCAACATGGAATTGTGTCGATGGTGAAACGTGAACTTTTGTGTCAACGATCTTGCAGGGATCTCAATTATCGTACTGACGTAAATCGCCCGCCAAGAAAACACGTTTTTAAATAATATCACACACGAATGTACTCTCTTTATTCTTAAACAAAGTAAATATTATGAGCCAGACTCATGCGCCTCTCTCATTTACGTCACGAGTGTGTAAACAGAAAGAAGAAAGGATTATTAGCCGGTTGCTCGATTGACAAGTAGATATATATATATATCGGGAGCAGGAACTGACGTAACGTCGAACACAGCGTGTCGCAATCTGCGAACTAACGAGGAGCCACGTTCGTGTCTTCCGTTTGATTTCTCAATCGACACTGGCCTAACCTATCTCCAGAATATTTAATGCCCCGTGCCCAATAGAATTTTCGTCTATCGATCGCCAGCGAAAGATGGATCGTTTTTTTTCGCTCGACTGGGCACCGCGGCGAGAAATAAAAATAGACTCTTCCGTCGTCGACAGTCACAAGGACTCGTCTCGATTTGAAAAAGTGGGACGCCTATCGTAATCGCTCTGTCAACGCCGAGCAATTACCTCGAATGTGTAAATTTTTTAAGCTTCGCCAACACGCAGGGATCGAGAAGCTGTTTGACTTCGACAGAAACTGCTGCATAAGAGTACAAGGTCTTCCCAACGATTGATCCACGGTAAATAATAGAAAAGAAATCTCGTTAAAAGTTAAACGTTCGACTCAGCTGCTCGCTGCATCGTCACGTACCTACGATCTTAACGTCGCAAGATTTAATTCTTCCCTCGGCAAATAAAAGCGAATCGAAATGCCGAAGCCCGGCGTGCCTCGCCGGCGGAAATCGATACGCTTCATTTCTTTCGCCCGTGCCTAGCGGAGAAATTTTCAAGAAAGTCGATGAAACCGTGCTAACGATGAATCACGCGAGTATCGTTTTACGAGCGGGCGCGTCCAGCTGTATAACAGATTTACCCAGCCAATAAGGATTAATAAGCGAGTCGGAAAATTGGACGATGCCTAGCGATTAGAATATTCATCGAGGTATAAGTAAATGGCTCGCCTCGGCGTCCAGTAATGACAAGCCCGAGCGTCGGGCTTTATTCGCCGAAGGCGAGATTAACACGCGCGTTAAATGTATTTTACTTTCCGCGGGCAGAGCGTGAATCGTCGTGGCACAAAAGTGCTATCACGGGACACCGAGAAAATCGCTCTAACGACGAGCGAGTAAATATTTTGTTGGCCCACAGGATACCGCAACTACGCCAATCGCGGTCTAAGGAAGATTAATACCTTTCGTCCTGTTATTCTCCATTTCCTTTCTACGCTGTCTTCGCGCATATGAATAAGCTTCCTTTCTACCGTTATCAAACGGGGTTAAAAAGCGTACGACGCCGTGTTCACAAGACACACCCGGTTACTTCAAGCTCTGAGCAAATAGAATTTCGATCCTGATACCTCTCTAATCGTTAACATTTACCGGGAAGCCAGAGAAGCGCGGTTTAGCGGCGCGATGAAATTTCTATGGGACTTTCATCGAGCGCCGGGGCAGGTCTGAAGTTACGAGACGGCCACGGTTACCAAGGTGGAGCGGGCGCGACCGACGGAGGTGGAGAAAGTTCCTGTCCTCCCTCGCGTCTCCGTGCCCCGTTGGCCCTGGCTGTTAGCCGTAGGAAAGGCTTCCTCGAGGCCCGCCGCGCGCCTTATCCGAAGAAAGAAAGTTGTTGAGCCGCGCGGAGCCGGCAGATTTTCTCTCCGTAACCTGCTCCTATCTGGCCGACATGCCCTGGTTAAAAGCAGCATCCTCTCTTCACCCCGACGGCTCCGCGGGCCTTCTTAGCGGTCACCGGCGTGACGCGGCTCCGGCTATATCTTCGCGTAGGCGAATTTCAATGCGAGCCTGGCGAAAGAGAGAGACAGAGAGAGATATCCGCCTGGGATCGTCCTTAGCTGTCTCTCCAGCTGTGCAAACTCGGCGACCGTCAGCGAGACGCGATTCGCGTCGCATTTAACGGCCGGCGTCTTTATCAAAGCACCGGGGGAGGAGCTCCATCGCTGAGCACCGCGAGCGAAACATCTCGGCGGAGGTGTACACCATTTGAATGCGTTGCAGCCCGTCCAGATGTGTCGTGTTGGTTCAGTTCAACTGCCGGGTGCCGTAAATAATACGCTTTGGTCTCGTGGGCCTCGAGCTTGATAGGCCTCTTATATCACGTGCAGCGAATGGAAAAGATAAAGTGGACAAAGGGACGAGCGCGGGGCTCGGCGAGAGCGCGCCGAGCACACGCGACGAAACGCTTCGAAGGTGAATTAGCAGTTGATGGTCAACGTGCTTTTAAATTATACATGCGCACGGGTCGGCGAAGATAATTGCGAAGAAATTCATATTTCTATCGATTGTGAAAGTACGTTGGACGAACCAGCTTGCGAGGACTGCGGTACGGGCGAGACGATTTTTCTCTGCTGTTTCTGTAAAGCTTAGTAACTTAGACGCCTGGTCTCCGATTGCCCAAAGTGTGCGCGAAATACTAGATTATTGAGGGGTTAGAGCACCTTCGCCAGGTCAAGGAATATCGCATCTTTGGGAATTTATTTATAAGTGACAAAAACACTTTTATCGATAAAAGTTTTTCAGTGAAGATATAGACATCTTTGATTAATATATACAATTTTTTTTCAAATATTAAAATATTCCGAAAGCTTTAAATGCGTCTTTCTTGAAACCATGTTTTCCGAAACGGTGCAATTTGAATAAAACTCTATGGATTTTTATACAAATTTGCAGAGTTTCTTAAATCTATTCTCTATCATTCGACCGTCATTTTTTTCGATATTTTAATTTTTACCTGACTTATACATAAAGAAAGTCCATTTTCTTACACACGAAAATGAGCTCTTTGCTTCAAAATGTAGATATATTTTCCAACCAATTGAAAAAATTGACGGTCAGACGACAGAGAACACATTTAAAAACATCTGTTCAAAATTGTAGAAAAATTCATAGAGTTTTACTCAAATTACAGCGTGCAGCACCGTTTCGGAAAACGTGGTTTCGAGAAAAACGCATTTAAACTTTTCAGAATGTTTTGATGTTTGAAAAAAAAATTGTATATATTAATCAAAGATGTCTCTATCTTTATCGAAAATTTTTTATCGATAAAAGTGCCTTTGTCGCATAGAAATAAACTCCCAAAGATGCGATAATTCCTGACCCTGCCAAGGTGTTCTAACCCTTTAACTTATAATTGTACTGCGAGTCGTAAAGTCTTAATTAAAAAGGTATCATCGTCGCTTTATTTGCATTTTTCCTTAACTTTCCCGATCATTCCCTCCCTTCCCGATTCACCTGCGGCAGCTCGTAACTATCGCTGCCGTTAATTACGAAGGCCCCGTCGCTAAACGGACCCAATGATCCCAGGTTTCGAGGATCGCCGGCGAGGGTACAGGCTGCGGAATGGATCCTCGTAACCGTAACGGTACAGTTAAGCAATTTCGGAATGTCCTCGGCGGAGCAAACAGCCAGGAATGCCTAGGATCACCGGCCAAACGAGATTGAACGAGGGGGGCCCCGGCGAAATCTCGCCTCCGCCGTTGTATAATTCGGTCTCGGCGCTCTCGGCAGCTTCTAACACGAGGCCGCGCGTTTTAATCCGAGACCTTAGCCGATCGTTCACCCGGAGTTATCCGTTTCTTCGGGGCAAAAATCGGCGGGTTCAACGACCCGGCCACGGGCCTGTTAGCAAGAGGCACCGGTTCACCGCGGCCGTGAAGGATAAATTTAAAGGAGAGGCGGCAAGGCAACGCCTCCCGAAACGTCCCTGACCCGCCTAAAAACCTTCCGAACGTCCAGCAGAGGAACCCGGCTGACTCCCTCCCGCCCCGTTCACCATATAATCTCCCGTCCGCTTCAACAGCTCTCGCGATACACATTGAATGCAAATGCACGCGCGGCCCGAGCACGCTTTATTTAACTCCGCGGGCCTTGGATCTTCGGACGTCATTTAACCGCGCCCGTTCATCGCCGCGTTGCTGGCTGTAACAGTCTCCGCGCGATTATTCAGCGTTTAAGAAGAAACAGCTCGTTATCTTCGTATCGTTCCAAGGAAGCCTGTTCCGCAGTCTTCAGTTTCGAGGAAGCGCGAATTTACGGCTGCCGCGGCAATCGTCGCCGTGTTTTATTCAACGCCTCGTCCCCGGAAGCCCAACGTTGCTGGTTGATTAAAGACCGGAGGATTGCTTAATCGGGGGACCTTCGCCGGGGGCCTTGAAATTTTCTTCTACCCGATAGGACCAATTACGTATGCAAAATACGGTATCGCGAGCGCCGTCAGACCGCTCGCGGCCGATCGGCTCGTCTTTAGCAGAATCGATACCGGGATTACGCAATGCGAGGCGTAATAATCGCTCTCGTTGTGCAACAATTCCGCGGCCGCCTAGTCGCTTCCATAGCGAATCTTTTCCACGCTCGTCCAGCCCGAGTTCCAGAAAGTCTAGCCTCTTGTTGGAGATCGGCAGGCCGACCGGCGGGATTTCGTAAGGCCTCGCTATCGGCGTTTTCCATAGAGCGAGATAATCGAAGGAGCCGGGCTCTTCTGGGCTCTCAAGGACCGCTTGATACGTACGTTTCCCGCGATAAGGAAGGGAAAAAAAATCATTGAATAGCTAATCGTTGCGCAAGCGGTACACGGTCCATTCGTGTAACGCCATACAGGCTCGTCCAATCTCTAACGAATTAATGCGCTTTTTGCGTGGCAAGGTTCAATGGGGACGCTTATCGAAGGGAGGATTGCGCCACGTTTCGATTCGGAGCCTGATAACCACGATGATCCGAGGCAATTCTCTCGCCAGAGACCAGTCGACTCCTCTTAACAATTGGGAATAGTTACGGAGAAAGCTACCAACCCTCGAAATGATAAAAAAAAAATAGTTGAACACCACACGGGTTCCATAATTTTGTGATCTTTATTTTGCATAAAATTGTCGACTCGTAGAAGAACTATTATATCATACAATTATTAAAACTACCAAGCTATACTTTCATTTTAGGCTTGAAGAACAAAAACTGGAGAGAATTTAAAGTAGTATAGATTATTAAAGCTACTTTTCTCTAACAATTAAAATCGTCAAATTAAATTTACTCAGCTTCAGATCATCGAGGATCGGTAGCTTTCCGCGTCACTAGGCTCAATTGATTCTACTAAGGTTTCGCTTTGCAACGACGCATCGGAGTTCGGGCGTAGATGAAATAAAATAGAATAAAAATTTATTCTAATATAAATTATTAGTCTCTCTCGGATAACTCTGCGATTAACACTGCCAGCCAGCGTGATCACCGTTGCAGGTTTCTTCTCGGAAGGTGCTTGGGTTGCCTATGTTCCGGCGGGTAGTTGATCGAGGAGTAACCCTACCTGCCTCGCCGCCGAGCGAGAGAAACAGGCTTCGGGCGGAGGACTCGCGAAAGAAACGACTCTTTGTGTAGTTATGTGCGAAATGTATTAATAGCGTCCCGACGTCCGCGACGCCGTGGAGGCTCATGGTCGGCGAGGGGACATGGTCTCGTGGAATTTCTTCTAACGCGCGACGCAAAGGTCGACGGCAATACACCGCGGATGGATTCCCGTCGTTCTCGATTCAAGAGAAGGCCAGATACCGCGCGGGCGCGATTTATTCTCCGCTGCTCGGGCGATCCGATAGCCCCGAAAATAAAAGAGGAGGCGAGGATAAGTCCGGTGACAAAGTTCCGCGAACGATCGATCCGCGAGAATCACCGGTCGCGATCGTTACCGAACACAGCCGTCGATTGTTTATCCATCGGCACATTATCGAGCGGCAATCAAGACCCGATATCGACGATATCCGAAGGTGTAATTTCATCGTTATTATTTTTCGTACCAGCCGCTACGATGCCTGATAATTTTATCGAGCGATGATTCTTGAACGGAGGCCGGCGTCGGATTAATTGCTCGATCGAACGCGATCGCGACCAGGTGAAAGTAGATTGCTCGGAATAATTGGAGGATCGCCTGCTCGCGTGACTGCCACCTTCGGGTTGTAGCATTCGAATATTAGAAAATCCTCGTACGCTGCATCAATTAGATAGTCTCGTACGAGCACCGGCTTCTTTCTCCCTGGAAATGCTCGGCGACGAGGAGGCTCGCCGATTATTTCGAGCCACGCGCCGACGGTTAATCGTCTCGGTAGCTTTCTCCGGGGAGAATATATTGTTAAACGAAAGCAATTGGAGGAACAGTCGGATAAGGCGCAAGTAAATTCTGAGAATAGCGGCGCTAAGCCGCTTCGTCCCGAGATACAGCGGAACGATTCCATTGTTCGATACGATGGTTACAGAACACGATCTATACAGCTCTTCCGTCGCTCTGGGCAAAAATCATTCTTGCCGCCCTTCTTCCGTTATTTTTAAATATAATTTTTTACAGCGAGTGGAATTCTTTGTACGTTTTAATATTCCCAGATTACCGATTTACCAATTTCGCCGGTCTGAGCAGTTGCCCTACTTCGGAGTTGGGCAAAATGTAATGTAATTATAACTTACAAATTACGATTAAAATGTAATTGTGTAGTCGATTACACATTATTTTCTGTAATCGTTAATTTAGGTAGTTGACCATTTGGTTTCGTCATTATTTTCTGTAATCGTTAATTTAGGTAGTTGACTATTTGCTTTCGTTAACTAATTTACGACGTCAGTGAGTTCCTCAAGAATCGACGAAACCAAATGGTCAACTACCTAAATTAACAATTACAGAAACTAATCTGTAATCAACTACGCAATTACATTTTAATCGTAATTTCTAAGTTGTAATTAGATTACATTTTGCCCAACTCTGCCCTACATGCGCCCCTCTAGATCGGGCCCCGGATGGTTAAACAAGTTTAAGAGGAGGATCGTTTCCCGCGTGCGTTTCATTCGGGTCTCGTAACTGTACTATAAGATCGTGCGTATCCAGTGTCAGTAGACGAAGAGCCACACTTTCGCTTTGTACGCAAATCCGGTTGCGGTGTTTTCGCCCCTTTCGTTACACACAGCGGACTACCTGCGCTAGGAAGCGAACAATTTCGTCCATAGACCTGCCACGGGTCATAAACAGTGGCGTGCAGACATTTTCACTCTGTCTTCGGAAAGTAAGCAGTACAGCGAAACCTGAATTATTATCCCCGATGTGAGATAAGCGAACGTTATTTACGATCCCACGGTCGGTTTTCATTTCGAAGCATTGAAATTTCCATTACGGTGCATCGAACTCTACTGTGACTTTGACGAGCCTCTCGAGTCGAGGGCAGCCCACGAAATCGAGGGATCATGAATACAATTTTGGTGGCGGTACCCTGAATATCTTATCTATCCCGCGCTTTTATGGGGGCGAGTACCGAAAATGGAAGTTGCACGGTTGAAGGAACTCGTAAAAAGTTTTCAACTCCAGAACTCGACTCGCGCTTTCCCATGTACCATGGTCTCTTCTTCTTCTAGATATTCTGGATCAGTGACGCAGCCGGGAGTGGCCAGGGAGCCTTGGCACCCCTCGAAGAAAAAGGAAAAAGGATATGAATGTAACCACGAGCGAAGTGATTCAAGAGCTTTGTAAAAAGTAAAGAAACCTCGATTTTATTCTCTAAATAAACTTTCTAGATCTTTAATATGCGTTAAAGATATTTTTAACCCCTTCAACTCGGTGCGCCGCTATTCTGGATGCGCTTGGAAACTGTACATGAAACCGTGAAAGGGTAGACACCGCTATTTCCAGGAACCAGGCGTGCTCGTATTAAATCAACAATTTATTATAAATCGCAGTGGGGGAACACGTCCAAAGTATCGGTGTTCAAATGCTTGGCTCGTTTTGTTCCGAGCACCGAGGCAATGTGTTCGTCCCCAGGACATCCACGGTCCACCGATCCCTCGGAACGGGTGGTTTTCGATATGTCTCGTCTCCGTTTCGCGGACAATCGATCGAGTCCGGGGGGATAAAAAAAAAACGAAACAGTCATTCGATCCAAGCACACAGCGAGTATTTACATAGTAACGCTCCCGACCAGTCTCAACCGCGACCATCGCCGGTCGTCGCCTTTCTCCCGGACCTAGGGGGGCGCGCCTCTTCTCGCAATTATTTCGCGATTCGGAACGACCGATCCTCGGCATCGTTAAAAAGCCACTTTTTCTTCTCCCTTCTGTAAATCGCGCGGCGAAAGCCGCGCGTTGCGGCGCCGCCGGGGAACGGGCCGGCGAAGTTCGCGAAGGAGATAAGGGGACAGGCGGAGGGAGCCAGAGAGAGAGAGAGAGAGAGAGAGAGAGAGAGAGAGAGAGAGAGAAAGTAGGAAATTGCGGAAGAGAACGACCGCAACCTCCTAGAACAAACGTGATGTAACTCGTGACCTTTGTGTGCCCGATGGAACCGCGATCATTGTAAAGCGTCGCGAAAGACAGGGGGACGTAATCACGCGGGGCACCGCGCAACTTTCTTCCAGAGGCTTTCGCGAAAGCTCTGCCCACTGCGCGCTGCAAGCTGACGGCAGAAGGTGTGGCTCCGCGTTCGCGGAGAATCTCTGCGAAACAAACGACCTCTTAATGAGTTTCTGGCTTCGGCGAACAGTCGGAGGACACTCGGAATAATTGAGCGTCGTTAAGAGGCAGGTATCGGTTTAAGTGCGATTAAGTTTCGACCTGCGACTATTCAAACGAGTCCTGAAGTTGCGGCGCAAAGCTCGCGCTCGCTTGGAGGATAGAAGCTGAATATCCGCGATAGACGAAAGCTCGAGAATTTCAATGCTTCGAGAATACTTCGGCAATGACTTCGTAAATGACGAATGAACGTCGGAGCAATGCTCTGGTGGATGGTTGGCACACTTTTATCTCGCGCGACGTAAGGCGCCGCAGATTATTGTATCCTCGAAAATTTGCGTAACCGTAATCAACACCCTCCAGTGGAGTAACAGCGATATTCCGAAGCCGAGGCGAGAAACGCGGAAACGGTTGGGAGCGTGCAATTATGCCGGCGCGTCGGATGATTACGTCCCCCGCTAATGGTTGACTGCAAGTCGTTTCGCAGACGGGCGTAATTACAATCCTTACGGTCTAAATTCGCCTAGCGTTAATCTACCGCGGCGCCCCAGTCCCGGGATTACCTCGAGTACCGAAAATCCGCGGCAACTGGAACGATCGCCCTGTTAATTATCATTATCAGCTCGCGGGGGCAGTAAAGTATCGATTTTGGCGATCGCGTCGCGCACCTACCGGCACGATTATTATTGCACCGCCGTTAATTCTTGCTTTTATAGTCTACTAATTGCACCGCTCTTTATGCTCCTTATACCTCAGGAGACAAGAACACTTTGAACAAATAGATACGGGGTGAGGGGGGGGGGGGGATTAAAGGTGCTCTTAGGTAGTCGTTTTTATCGAAAATGAAGCATTCCTTTTTCATTTAAATACAAAGAAATAAGTTGAAGCTGGGACTCGTTCGACACAAAGTTTGTTAAAAAACACAATTTCGTTTCGTCAAAAATATGCATTAAGGGGCCTTTTAAAAAGTTCCTTTTGCTTTGCAGTGATAAGTCAAGAACGGAGGTCCCAATCGATTCAAATCAAATTCGAGGATGTTCAGAAAATGTGTACTTTTGGCCTGAACCTAAATTGAAGTCAATAAAGACTTTTATTTTTCATGAAATGAAACTAAAACTGCAGTATTGTCTACGGGAAAACGTACCTTTTTGAAAAATCGCCATTTCGTTGCTGTTATTTTCATAATTCTGCTTCTTTTATAGGTTTAGTGGAGAACTAAGGGTATTCCGAAGTAGAATTCACAAGCAGGTCGCTGAATGTCGTTAAAGAATCGCTGCGAAACACGTGAAACTTTTTTAAAAAGCCTCTTCAATGATGCGTCTGTAGCGCCGTCAATAATGCATATTTTGGGCGAAAGAAACTGTTTCTTTAAAGCTTATGATGTTACTAAACAATGCGTCAGAGAACAAGTCACAGCTTCAATTTATTTTCTTCTAATTAAATCAAAGAAAAGCAAAACGCATCATTTTCAACAAAAACGACTGCTTAGTACCCTCGAGCACAATGGTCCTTTTTAAGTGGTTCATCAAGGAGACGGAGAAAAAGGCGAGATATACATGCTGGGAAAGTAAGAATAGATAGTATCATTCCCATTTTCTTGCTGCCCCTTGCTCAGGGGCAAGCCTCGTTAATTTCACAGTGGACGCGTTTAAATCGGCTCCAACTCTCCGTGAGGCGTGGACGAAAATCAAAAGCAGGGTGCGGATGCTGGTATAGAGAAGATTTATTAAATAAAAAATCATTGATCGGAGATATCGATAAGTTGCTGATACAAAATATGATTCTTCGTCGATTCTTTGCATTCCACGTTTTCTACGTGCCTTTCGTGCAATCGGTGCGCCGCGCTTTCGAAAAAAAAAATCCCTCCTCCTGTTCGCCGATCGCATACGCCGTCTCGTAGCAAAATACAGAATGCAAAGCGCTCGGAATTTAAAAAAAAAAAAAAAAATGAAAGAAAACAAAGAAGAAAAAACAAAAGGAAAAAGAAAAGGCACGTCGTCGCGGGAATTTTGGCAGTGCGGCAGACGAGAGCGGTTCCCGTCGCGTTCGAGACATCTAAGCGCTTTCTATCGGGCAGTGTGGAGGAACTCTTTCCGCCTCGGTCCCGGAAGATCCAACTGGCGGGAGGAAAGGCGGATGACTTGGATTTCTGGACGAGGAACACCAGGCGAGGATGGAAGGTCAAATCTTTCCTTCGGCGCCAATCGAACCTCCGTTATTCGTACAATGAGCCTCCATTAACTACTCTTTTTGTCTAACGGATCTGTCTCTCTGTCTCTCTCTCTCTCTCTATTTCTCTCTCCATTCTTCCTCTGCCACGTAGTGTCGTGTCTGTTGGCCGGGTTACGCAACCGTCTTTGCACACGCACGCAATGCCTTTCTTTCTCGTTTCTTTTCTATTTCTAACGCTTATCGTCTAAGTATCCTTCGAGACGCAAGTATTCGGACCGATGCATCCCGTTCCCGATCGTCGTCATCGCGACGGGGCGTGCACAGCGGACCATACCAACCAGCCCGATGCGCTCATCGACGTAGTTAATCGATGAGTACGTTGGCACCGCGGGCGAATTACGATTCGCCGGACGATGGATCGAGACGGCCTCGCCCGCCCGCCGAATATCGCCGTCCGATTCGCGGAGAGGCGATCGTGATTCGGTACGCGCGATCTTCTATCCATCGGTCATCCGAGGTTCGCTCTTACGTAATCGAGAGCCACCGTGCGCGCGCGGCCGCGGAACGCTTTCGAGCGACGGAAATAACAGAAGCGCGTTTGGAAAGTGTAGAACGCTCAACGACGGACACGCGTGATTCGTCGCGGAACGGTCGCGTCCCATCGAGTCGTCCGGCAAACTTCGAGCCGAGAATGCTTCAACAAAATATACTCTATTTCCAGGGACGGCCAACGGTATCGCTCGCTCGCTCGCTCTCTCTCTCTCTCTCTCTCTCTCATTCTCTCTTTTTTTTTCGCTTCGTCGATTTTCTATTAAACTTTATATTCACAAGCACGCGTCGATCGTTATCGTCGAAGACACTGTGGAGCCTGGGCTGTTTCTGTTTTACACAGGGTACAAAAATTGGGGAAGGGATATCGGGAGAGGGGAAGGAGGGAGCTCATTATACGCTTCGCACTGTCGCAGAATTCGTGTCGGGGCGCTTCCATTGTTTTCTTCTCAGGGACGCTCCGAACTCGCGAGGATTCGCTTTGCAACGATGACCTCCTATTTCGTTTCTTCTCTCTCTGTCTCTCTCTCTCTCTCTCTTTATCTTCCCTCTTTCCATTTCGGCGCCTCGGAAGGAGGCCATTCAAAGACTTTTAATAAGTCACAATAGTAAGCGAAATGACGGTACAGGTTTCTGCGTGACAATTCGAATTTCATCCAACGCGCCGAACGAGATCGCCTCAAGGCTGATGATTCATCGAGAAACTTCCTACGACGCGGTGCTCAGAAAAAGGAACGAGATCTTTGCTCGACGATAACGTAGAAATTTCTCAACAAGAGATAGGGGGCAAACGGAGAGAAAAGAGAAGCAAGATTCAAGCGACTCGGAATTCGCCTGGCTCGAAGTAGGCGGGGAGGGTTCTAATAAAACGATCGTGACACCGCGAGGCGACCAGTATTTCGTGACAAAAGTCTTCTCTAATACTGTATTCGACCTCGAGAATTCCCATCGATCCCCCCGCCAGCTTCGCGCCAACGCTACTCGATTTCAATACCCGAAATCGTCCGATGACACGATCTCCGTCACTGTTTCCACGCGCGCTACGTTCGTAAAAAAACAAAGAAAAGGGAAACGAAAGTGATCGATTGCCAGCGAATCCTCGCGCGTTCGGACCGCACAGGTCGCTCGAACTGGAGGGACGTCCTTCGAGGAGGATGCACAGGTACATTGTCTCGCGATGCGCTCCAATAAATATTATGCTATTTACAAAGCGATGAACGTATTGCTTCCGTATCAGGTGCTTTCTGATATGATTGATGTGTATGCTCGCGTGTGTATGAATGTAGTGAATGCATGATGCGCGAAACGATGTGAACCAACAAGAGGCGCGAGCCAACGGTTTCTCTCGTTTGATCGCGACGAGAGGAGAGAGGGGGAGAGAGAGAGAGAGAGAAAAAGAAGAAAAACCGTCGGCGCTAATATACACGTCGAGAAGAAAGAAGAAGCCCGGGAGTTTGTTGAAAACGAGACTGTGTTTATTGCGTGTTTTGCCGGGAGTCGGCATAAATAAAAGAAAACTATAGGAAGAAAGGGGCGAGAGTGGAAGAAAAGAAGAAGTAACCGCGACGCGCAATAACTTTCATCGCTTGGCGGTGATAAAATAGTAAAGTAAAAATTCGTCTGGTAAACCGCGGCGATGTGGTGGTCTCTCTCTCTCTCTCTCTCCCCACTCTCCCGGGATTTATTTTTACCGCGCGCGGTGGCACACGGATCGGTTCGGCTGGGGAATACAAAATTTTCTTGCCGAGTGTGCTCGTGACCGCGCGCGTTTCTTTCTCGCGCGCACGCTGCTGTACAAACGGGGGCACACGGGGCGTCACTAATGTCGGTAATAAAGTATAAAATCACGGAACATTATCCTGCGCGTCTTGACCGAGCCGTGAGGCGATACCGGGCACACGATACCCCGGCCTGCGCGCGGTTATTCGCTAATTATTTACGTGCCGGGGACACGTACGAAACGGAAACTACTTGGCCGCACATACCGCCGATAAGGATTAACGTCATTGGTTATAAAATGTCGCTCTATATCGCGGGCACGTCCTTTTTGCTCTTGGGAGAAGAATAAAGGGCGAGGTAGCCGATGATCGAACTTGCACGTACGTTATGATAAAGCATGGCGGAGAGGACACGCTTCGAAGAAGCCGAGAGACACCTGGTTAACTTATCGATTTCCCTCGGAACTCTGTACACGCCGTGATCCATTGGTAAAATAAAAGAAAAAGTAACGGCGGGGGGGGGGGGAAGAGAAATGAAGTACACGCGTTAGTACCGAATAATTTCTCGATCGTCCCGCGTGTCCTCGTTCGGCAACGTTTTCTAGACGTCGGTTTTCGAGGAGAATTTAAATGCAAGCCGTCGTGGAAGCCCGAGAGACACTTACCAGCATCAATGACGCCGCGCGTCCTCTCGCTGTGTACGTGTACGAAAAAACAACGCCGGATGAAATATGCATGAAGAGAGGCATTCGTAAGGCATAAAAGTCGCGGGTACGTATATGCGCATATACGTATATCTATGCTTGTATGGTAGATACATGCATATGTGTATACATACGTATACATATCTGTCTTTCTACGCTGTGCACATACATCTATACACATACATATGCGCACAGGTACAAAGGGTATGATCCATGAAGATGCGAGGACTCGGATACCTATACGCACGCGTGTGCTTCGAGCGTGGTGTATCACTTGTCGAGGAAAACGTCTCGCTGGCGGATATACACCTAGTCGAATACGGAAATCCCATTTTATTTTTTTTTCTCTCTCTCTCTCTCTCTCTTTTTTTTAAAACTAATCTCTCACTCTTTTTATATCGTATTAACTCGTCATTGGGAACTACTTGTACTGAGATCATTGTTGCGATAGTCGACGATCTGCTGATTAACTGCAGGATATATACAGTAGTATATATTGTATACAATAGTACACGTCAGTAGTCTACTATTTATACTAGTATATACGTGGTAACACTGTATATACGAGGTGGGTCCGAAGACCCGCTTAGAAACTGTATTCTGTGCCCGGAGAGCAGGGAATACGATCTCGAAGCTGATGCCCCGCGCCCTTGGTCAAAGAAAGTCGCGCAACCGGCGCGAAAGCAGAGATTCTCGAAGAAGAAAAGAAAAAGAACAAGAGTGTTCTAGGGGAGGCATATAGAGTCGAGCCAAACCTTTTCCTCGGCAACGATCGCGGCGGAGTATGAGCCGAATATGTCGCGCGTGCACGAGGACCGAATGCGTGCGCGGAGGCATGCGGGTGTATGCGTGTGTACGTTTTTCTAAGTCCATCTGTGCGGAGTGACGAGCGCGTCCCTGGGCGACGAGCACCGTGTACGGGCACAAGGATCGCGCGCTAACGTGTAGTTTCGTGTGTTTTTTTTTCTCTCTCTCTCTCTCTCTCTCTCTCTCTTTCTTTCTTTTCTGTATATGTAACGTATCACAGACTTCACTTGGAACTGAACACTGACGGAAGAGTGTCGCGCGGGGGCCGGTTCGCGGAACGGCGCTAGCCATCGCGGGGGTTCTTCTGCGAGAACTGACCCCCGCGAAGTAGTAGACGGACCGCTGGACCCGGCCAGGTATCGGCAGGCTCGACGAGGACACACCGAGGCCTGTTCGCGCAGTTTCCAATAAAAAATTTCGCCTCGCGATAAATAGAGATCCGACAGTTCCATCAGCACTATATTACTCTCGACTGTCTTCGGTTACCCCTAGTATACCTTCCTCTTCGTTCTCTTCTTCTCCTTCTTCTTCCTTCTCTGTCCTTCGGCCACCCTCGTGCCTCTCGCGAGGCACATACTCTACGAGAGGTCGTGCTGCAGTCTCCGGAGCATGAGATCCACCGTGATCCTCGCGTCCTCCACGGAATCGTGTTCCGTCACCTGTATCTCTCTCCGCAGCACCGTCCTCGCCAGAGTCTTTAGGCTGCTGCGAAAAGGATAGCCGAGAAAGTGGGGGAACGTGACGCAGGTGTCGATCACCGTCGTGTGAAGTATCCTCAGGGCCCTGAGATCGTTCTCCAGGCCGTGGCCGATCAGGATGGTCTCGGCGTGGACGAAGCCTGCCAGGTCCTTCTGGACGTCCCTGAGGGACTTGGAGGCCCTCGACAGATCCTTGGCCGTGATACCGCTGAACCGGGTATTGTAATCGATCACCTCGGTGTCGGGCTTCACCAGCGTGTCGTAGACGACCTTGCCGTCCACGGTGACCACGGTTACCTTGGCCACCTCGAGGCCCCGCCGCGTGAAGCACATCTCGCAGTCCAGCGCGTACACCCCGTAGTTGCCGTCCTTCGGCACGATCCTCGCGGGCCTGGTGCGCGCGTACCCGTCGAACGGGCCGTTGTAACCGGGCGCCAGACCGGTCCACACGTGCATCCTGGCGTTGGTGCATCCCCTGGCTGTCTCTCGGCCCCGGCAGCACTCCCAAATGTCACCGTGCGAGCCGTCCGCGTGGCTGCTGCGTAGCTTGCCCCAATGGTAGACGCAGCGCTCCTCGTGCAGGTACTCGCCGTCCTCGCGGTTCACGTAGAAGCTCTTGTAGCACCTGGCGCACCTTCTCTCCGCCACCACCAGCTCGTAAGGGTCCGGGGTGGAGTCTCTCCTCGATTTCTCTTGGTAGCTCGAGGCAGACGAGGATGAGGAGGAAGACGAGTCAGTGGAGGATGACGAGGATTCACCGATGTCCGAGCTCTTGTCGCTATCCGAGGCGCTCTCCTGCTCGAGGTCGGAGCTCTCCACCGAGCTACCGCTGCAATTCCCGCTGTCCGCCTCGCTCTCCGCCATAGTCCACGACCCGCTGCCGCTGCCAGGGACGAATTCCCGCGCGTTCGCGTCCAGGTGATGATAGCCCCGCGGAACGTAGTGGCCCACCGGGTGCTGGAGGTGGTTGATGATCACCGCGTAGCCGGGAAAGTAGCTGCACTCCACTGGGTAGCCGAGGTGGGCAAGCTGCTCCCCGGTCAGCGTGTACCTGCGGAGGAGCGAGGCCAGCGCGGCGTCGCTCAGGTGGTGCAGCTCCTTTCTCTGGCTGCTCAGGAAGATGCCGCGCGATTTCCTGGAGCTGTTGTTCGCTACGATGCCGACGGCAATGTCGCCCTTGCTCTCCTCGCGGTGGGAGTCGTTCTGGGACTGATTCCTCCGGGAGCCGCCGTTCCTAGAGGCCGCGGATGCTATCCCGCTGGAGTCCGCGCTTCTCCCACCGTTGTTCGGGTAGTGCGGCTGGCGACAGTGGAGGTGACGGCGGTGCCTTTGCTGCTGCTGGGCGGCCTGCTCGTCCTCGGGCTCGTCGTCGCGCAGCTCTCGCCGCTGGTCCCGCGGGGCTCTGGTGCGATTCTTTCGCTGTCTGCGGCTCAGAATCGCCCGATCCTCCTTCGCGGACTGCGCGGCGGTCGTGGCGACGGTCGTGGTCGCGCTTGTGGCCGCTGCTCCCGGCGCAGATGTCGGCGAGGCGGGCGCAGAGGACGGCGAGGACTTGCTCTTGCCCCCAGCCGCCTTCGTAGATGATGGCGTCTCACGGTTCACCTTACAGCCGGCGTACCGATCGGTCTCCCCCGGGTCCAGGACCTCCTCTTCCGGCCGCAGGCCGCAATCTTTATGTCACATACAAAAACATATATGCGTCAGTTCATCGTCCGGCAGCGAGACTTACTAATCACGTCCTACGTTATTACTGGTTAGGATTTGGCCACACACCACGCGCATGCATCTCTCTCTCTCTCTTTCTCTCTCTCTCTCTCTCTCTCTGTCCTATTAGCTGTCCTGGCTTTCCTCGGTGCCTCTGGCAAACGAGGCTCACAGCCTGGGGAGCGTTCCCCTTCTCGGATGGAATGGAACTTAAAGTACAGGATCGCACGAACGTCCGCGGCCACCTTGCGATCTCGGCAGCTAACGGTCAACTGTTTTCGATAAACAAGTCCGCTTCGATTATATTACACTTGCCAGTCGTCTGATAAATTTCGTTAAGATAAGTGGCATACGCGCGAGAGAATCGTGCTCCGCACGGCCAAGCCTCGCGGCTGCCTCCCACGGGAATCTATCAGACGATCTAGGAATGCAATACACGAAGCTCGTCTCTTAGAAATTTATTAACCATTAGATACCAATGCTCCAAGGGTCATGAACGCCCCGTTAGCTCCTACACTTTCAGCCCGACTCCGTTCAAGAGACGCTGGACCAGCCGGTGAGCCTCCCTTGCCAGATCATTCTTAGGATTACGTATACGATACGCACGAGAGGTCGAAGGATCCCATGGTCGTTGTATCAATCCGCGATGCCCGATTTGCCGAAACGTGAACCGGCCTCTAGCTTCTTCCCATCGTTTCGACTAAACAGAAGACGAGAATGTCGCTGTACGAACCACGAACGGGGGAAGGTGCGCCCGCGAGAAGTATGGCTCTCCGAGGCGTCGCGGCAATCGCAACGCGGTCACAGGATGCACCAAAAACTCTCGGTCACATCGATCCGAGCCGCTCTTGACCCAGAGACCGCTATGCTCCTGCCTTGAACCGTTGCCCTACACCGCGATGTGACTAAACTTGGTACGATTCCAGCGAGAAATATGGCCTTCTCTGTTCCTCCCGGGCCCCGCGAGGATAACACCGTGACGCGATGGACACGCGCGGATAGACGAGAAACGAGAACACCTCGTCGCGGTTAATTCGATTTGAGGAAAGAGAAAAAAAAAAAAAGAAGAAAGAAAAGTGTACCATGAAAGTGAAAGCTTGCCACGGACGCATGAAACAACGTATATGGATTTTTGTCTGTGCATAAGGATACATAATGTCAACGCATTATTCGCCACGTGATCGCGCGATGAAAGTCTGTGCGTTAACCTCTTGATTTATACATTTAAAAGGAAACGGAAGCACTCCGCTCGCGCCGGCACCGAGCTGGGCGTTGCAAACATACCGAAAGCTAGACGTCGAAAAGTGTGGGTAAGAAAAGCAGAGAAATGCGTGGAGAAACAAATATGAAGGCAGTCTACGTTCGTCGATTGGAGAGATTAATCTGTGTAGTTTCTCGTCGCGCGACCGCGAGTCTCGTGGCTCGGCGTAGGCAGCCCTCGAGGACGCGCGTCCCCGCGTGGATTCCCCGAGGTAGGATCGTCTCTTTGTATCGCGCAAGAGTAAGCGAGAATTAGCACGGGCTGTTGCGCTCTCGTTCCAGTCGAGCGATTAAAAAGCGGCGGGGCAATAAAAGTGAACCGTTTTAGCGCTTGTTTATTCAGCGATATGCAACTTTCGCCCGGGACGTCACGGAAAGGGTCGCTGGCTTTCTTTTCCCCGTATCGCCGCGGCAATAAAAAGAACGCGAGAGAGCCGTTTCGGGCAGCGACGAATCCGCGCGCGGTTACTCTGCGGAATATCGGCGGAACGCCGGGCTCCGTGGTCCTCGGGTCTGCGGAGTCACTGTTCGCGGAGCTATCAAGGCCGTCGGCGCTTCTTTTTTCTTTTAATTTTTATTTTCTCAGTTTCTTTAAACGGAATTAGTCTTCCGTTTACGATGCAATCGACGGAACTTTCACGGGGGGGAAAGTTTGGACAGCGGGATCTTGATAAGCGAAGGAAGGAGAACGCGAATGTTTCAAGGAGCTTCGTTCGAGCGGAGGCGCCAAGGATCTCGAGGAACGAAACTTTCTGCCTACGGTTTGCCCCTTGGAACCTTGCCTCCCGTTTTCTCTTCGATCATCAATTAGGATGAAGGATGCTCGGATGACTCTGGCCCATGTATTTTCAGGTATCGTCTCGCTGTGCCTCCTCCTCTCGTACACCTCACGGTTATTATTAATCCTCTTAGAAGACCGCCGTGGCTGCAGGGGCCGAGCGTGACGGGAGATACGCCGGTGGAAGCGGAATGAATAGGAAATATCAACGAACCTTGGAGCTCTGCATCAGAATTGCGTCAGGATTGCGTCAGAACCACGCGCGCCCGCGAGAGAGAGAGATTTCCCGCGAGAGATTTCCGGGAGGAAAGACGGTATTACCTCTGTTTCGCCATAGACCCATCGGTTCCGCTGCGATTTCCTCGGCGACGACACGGGGAATAATATCGAGCGATCCGGCCAGCGGCAATAAACGATCGCTACGGTTTCTCGGTCAGGAGTAGAGGCGGCAGGCGGGGAGAGATGGAGAGGAGGCCGGCTACTTGTCGCGTTGCGTGCGCCATGGGACGAGGGACGCGAAGAAGACGGGCCCCAGTGGAGTTTCCACGGGCTCGCGTTAAAGGGAAAAGGAAGCACGGAGGAAGGGGCGGGGGGAGAGAGAGAGAGAGAGAGAGAGAGAGAGAGAGAGAGAACAGCGGCGACGGAATCGGCTGTGTGACTCGGATAACGGAATACGGTATCCCCGTTCGCAGGAATGACCGGCTTCGATATGTACCGTTGCGTCATTTAATGAAATCATCCGCCGCCAAGCGCGTGCTCCGCCGTAGGATCCTTCGAGGAAATCCTGGCGACCTCCTGGGCAGGTCTGACTAATGCTCGACTGGAGGGAATCGCGGTCACTGGGCGAATTAATCGGCGACGAGTGTAAATTGAAAATCCAGCACTATGGGAATTACCTGTCTCTAAGAAGCTAAACGAATAAGAAGAATAATCCGCGCGATCGACCAGCAGCTTCGAGACAAATGCTCCACCAAGAATTCTAATAAAATACTTTTGAAATCTCGCGCCAGGATTGTAATATAAATATTCGACGCGTAAGTCGAACCCAGCAAAGTCCACTCGACCAACGTACGCGAGCAGTCAACGTAAGTGATTACGAAGACTTAATTACCCTCTGACATATCCTTATAATCGAATGCAATTAAGTGGTTCGCTTGTAATGGATGGATCTACAGCGATTTAGCTCTAAAGTAACCGCGTGCGCGGTCTTCTGCGGCACAATAGATCCAACTGCTTTTCAAATTCCCACTCATACAAGCCCCCGGCGACGCAAGGCGCGCGCGTATCTTCTTCGGCGAAATTGGCCGATCGGGAAGTTCGGAAATTGGATTTCGCGGGCGGATCGGAGGGCTCCCGCTAATCTCGTACACCGAATTATCGGCTTATGACGACGCCCGGTTCGCCGAGCCCGCGCCTCCCAGCAATCTGTCGGCCGACGACGTGTGGGCTTGATTTAAGGCCAGAGAATTTCCCACGTCGCTCTATTATTAGACGCGGTTACAACCGAGCGCGCTTCTTACGTCGCGGTTTCGAAAAGGTGATAGCGTCAGCCAGTGGCCCCGAATTCTATATACCGTTTCCCACAATTAGACTGCGTTATAATGGGTCCGATTAATCGGTATCGGTCACCGCGGTCCAACTTCTGCGCCGCGGGCGCGGAATGATACGGTTGAATGATACGAGGCAAGGTCGTCGCGGCGGCGAAGAAGGGGCCTCTCGTTGATAGAACCGGGAAGACCGGGGAATTTGGAAACCCGCGCAAGTTCAGTAGCCGTTTTCTAAATTTAACGGCCGCAACCCCCACGGAGGACGTTTTCGCGAGCACCTCGGACGGTCTCGCGCGTCGGAAAAATATTTACAACACGGCCCGCGGGGACCATTCGCGAAACGCCGATTTGGCCGTGTCGCCGCGATCGCCTATTACTTATTTGCTCGTCCTACGAGCAGTGATTCACTGGCTACCGCGTTTCCGTAGGTACCCAGAGCGCGGCCGATGAGTCACATTAATCAGCCGAATTATCTATGGACGTAGATACGGTGAACTTTGAGAAGCGACGCTTAAGTATATTGTTTACCGAGCGTCGCCATTCCAGAAGCGATTGAGTGGCGGGTTCGAAAGTTAATCGCGGCGAGGAAAACTATGTAAATAAATGTCCCGGTAATGAATTTTCATGAACGCCGCTGCGTTATTCATGGGGCGCTGTAAATCTAGACCATGAACTGAGGTGTTGCTTTATTTCTTCGGGAACGATTTTAAGGTTTTATATACGTGTATCCCTTATGCGTGGGGTTGCCAAGGTTTCTTTTACTTTACGGCCAAATGTTATAAAAAATATGCTATTATTTTCCGAGGGAAGTGGTACATATTAAAGCAACACTTTATTTTTTAAATGTATTTTTGTGCATTTTGGCAATATTAATTAATTTATTGTCTTTAACAAATGTGGAGCTGATTTTTTATGAGATAAACTAGCTCTGTTTCTATCTACCCGCCAATTCATATTTATTATAGAAAAAAACCCTCTGTTAAAATTTAAATTGGCAAATTATTAAAGCAACATCTTATTTTTTTAAACGTATTTTTGTGGATTTTGTCAATGTTAATTAATTTATTGCCTTTAACAAATGTGGAGCTGATTTTTTATGAGATAAACTACCTCCGTTTCTATCTTCCCGCCAATTCATATTTATTATAAAAAAAAAGTCCCCTCTATTAAAGTTTAAATTGGCAGATTAAATCTTCGATGTGGTCACAGTATAAAAGAATAATTAAAACTGTTAGAATTGTATAATGTATCGGAATTATAGCATTTTTACGTGCTAGGTACATCTTTTTCTAACAGTATATAGTACACTAGACCAAAATATAGTAGAATACTATATATTACAGCACGATTGGCAACCCCCCTTATGCGAGTGTGGATAATGGGGAGAAGTTGCTTTCGAAAAAGAAGAAGTAATTAAAGAATCGGAGAGATTCCAGTTAAAAGCTCCTGTTCCAAGAACGCAGGCTCGTATTACACATGTTTCTGGACACGCTGCACGCACGGACAAGTGCACGGTGCCTCGTCTCTCCGAGATTCGAGGTTAAACGAGCCGGGAGAAACGAAAGAGGAGAAACTCGTCGGAGGAGCCGACGTCGCTTTACGAAAATCCTCCATGGTCAACGGGTCACCCACGAGCGTTATGAAGAAAGCCATCAAAGGACGCGAGGCTGGTGTTCAAATACTTTAACCCCTTACGCGCTCCGTTGCGAAATAACCGCGGGTCTAACGTCATCTCTTGTGGACACAGGGAGTAGGGTACCAAAGTATGTGGTAGAATCTAAGCGAAAGTGATCCCTCTCGAAAAAATTCCTTCGCGCGATCCTTCGTTCCCCAGGGAAATAAAAATCGAAGATACGTATTTACTTTTTTAGAGGAATCATTTTCCATCGCTTTGCATCAAGTATGTTGAGACACCACTTAACTGTGACAGATATATCATACGTGGTCTGCAGTTAGGTATTTTTCCAGATTAACTCCGTACAAGAGGAGCGTTATCAAAGTTACTCGCGTGATAAATAATTTTCTAACAATGGTAATATCACAAGATTCGTTAAAACGAAATTCGGTAAAAGCAGAATATCAGTTCCGATAACCGTATCGTTATAAACGTAAAGCCCGCGCGCGTCTGTGCTAGCAAGAGATCGAGTTGTCGAGTCTCGTTTCGATCTCGAAGATGAAATAGTGAAAGTAGTCGTTCGACGCGAGCAATTTTTCCATCATTTTCATACTTTCACTCTGCCCGTTCTTCTTTGGAGTAATTGGGCCGTATATATCGTCGAGACGTTACAAAAACCTAAATCAGCAAAAAAAAAGGAGAGCAATCTCCCCTCAAGTTTCGTTTAAAGTTTCTTTCGCCCGCATTCTAGGTAAAAACCGATCGAGATAGAGACTTCAGGGGGGCATTCGGTGGCAGTAAAAAAAATACTGCTCGAGAGGCAGTATGACCGTTTTCTAGGAACCCAAAAGTGCCTCGATCGCGGCTTGATTTCACTGCGACGACCTACATTACTTCTGCTTGCAGAGGCAAAACGAAAAATCTAGTAGCGAGTAACGCGAGTTGCCCGATAATAAGCCGATTCGTTTCCAGCCGTAAAAGCGTGTTTCCTTTCGGGAGAGTCCAACGGGTTCTCTCCGTGTCTCTATCCTTCTCAGACAGCGCTCGACTTACGCAGAACTGGGCGACATAACTTTTACTTCGGTCACGTTCGTCTTTCCGTGCGTTATACGAGCCCGGCGAGCGAAAGAAGAAAAAAAAAAGAAGAAGGTAGGCAAGTATAATGCGGAGACGTAAATAGTCGCAGAAACGGTGCAAGCGGAGAGACAAGAGGTCGGGTATTGTTACCGGGACACAATAATGTGGACAGCAATGACACATGCAGGTATAAAAAAAACCCACGCGTCAGCAGTGGAGACATAAAGGACGCTCGAGTTTTTCGGGGCGAAAATCACTCCGGCGACGTGCCGTTATCGCGTTTCAAGGTGATCCGTACGACGAGACAAAGGGATTCTCCCTCGAAGGGCTCTATCAGAGACGTGCGACCTTTCTGTCGGACAATCTCACGCAATACCGAGAATCGTTGCGCTCGCGTGGGGCCACCAGGCAGCGAGTATCAACAAACTAAGCCTGAATTTCGAGAATTAGTGACTCACGCCTCGTCTTCTGACTGAGTCGAATTACGACTCTTTCCGGTAATCGAAATATTTTACAGACGGGGAGTAGATATCCCGTGGAAGGCTTTGTGATGCAACATTTTTATCAAAACACGAGAGAGACGCACTTGGCCCGATAATTGAATGAAAAATTAATCTGCTATCGAGGCGCGATCGGTTAACATTCGCGCGTTTTTATCTGGTAATACTATTGCACCCCGGCTTAACGTTAAAATTCGCGATAAGAAAAAGAAGGGGGGGAGAAAAAAACAGAGAATAATAACGTCGCTGATAGAGGCCCCCGTAGGGTGTGAGAAGTTTCTGTTTTCTACACGTACCTTCGGCACAGCTTGCGAGGAACTTGCCGTTGCTGGAGAAATTCATGTCGAGGACACGCGCGGTATGACCCTTTAACGCGCCCACCATCCACGAGTGCGTGAACTCCTGCTGCGCCTCGCGCCTCTTCTTGTTCTTCGCGCGTTTGTTGCTACCCGCACCACCTCCTGTTGCTCCTGCCCCGGTCGATCCGCTCGTCGAGTCTGTCGTGTCCTCGAACTTCACCTTTTCCGATTCTGTGGCATCTGCAACGAGAAAATAAATCGTTTCAGACGGGTCCCCTTTGAATACACTTATGCAGAGAAATATATACGAATTCCACCACTCCGCGGTCTTTCGATCTCCTTTAACACATCGTAGGCCTTCGCCTGAATATTAGAAGAATTAAAAAACAGTGTGCTCGAAATTCCAGCAGACGTTGTGCGTTTCACGGCTGGTTCGGTTCGTGGCGTGTAAAGTTCGCGTTCTAAACCCGCCGCGTTGCATCAGTCGGAGGCAGCTACCACGTGGCCACCGCGACATTCCACTCCACCACCCCCGACATTCCACCGCACCCGACGTCCCGTTTCCCCCCCCGAGAGAACTCCCTCTCGAAACGCTTCCAAGCGTACGGTATACGCCGAGGGGCACACCTCTTACCGCGTTATGTTTACAGGCAGGCTTCCGTTGTGTTCGCTCGGAGCGACGTAGTTTTTTTTCCAGGTATCTCGGGGACACGCAGTCAATGGACACGCGCTGCCCCGACTATTATCGCCGCGACGGCCTGGAGAAATAAAAGAAAAGGCCGAAGCGAGGCGCGAAACGCGTTCTGTCACAGCACCGACTACCGGGCGTGGAAAATTTCAGGTGATCCCGATGGTACGATGGTCCCACGTGCACTAAGGCCACCGACCGTCTCGTTCACCCTTTTACGTTCCTTGGCCTGCGCAACGGGCATACTAATCTGTTTTTAGGGTGATCGTGCCCGTGACACCGCCGAAAGGTAACATTTTCACGCCGCTAGCCATCCCCACCCTCTATCCGCTGCACCCCTTCTCGTTCGATGGGCCTGCGACCGGTTTCCCGATTCCCTGGAATAAAGGGGGGGGGGGTGTAGCCGAAGAAAACCGAAAGGACAACCCTCGGCGTAATTACCTGGCGACTAGCGGGTAGACGCGAGAGTAACGAAGGCACAACTTGCAACTATGCTCCAGGTCGCTTTGTCTCATTAGCTCGTTGAAGCAATTGATTCGAGCACGCGTGTAATTGACAATTATGATAGAGCAGAGACAAAGTACTAGCTTGGTTGCAATGATTCTCGTTTGCCGAGGAATTGTGTAAACCCGAGTGGCATATCGAGCATCTCACTCTGTCGAATCATTTCTCTCGGGCAAAAACCTGCGACTGCACCCCGCTTGATAATTGTCACGGCTAATTTGCATACCGCCTGAATACAATCGCGGTTGAAATCTTTGGGAAGCGAGGAGGTAAATGGAGCCTCCGCCGTGACGTCAGAGGTCGCGGGTAAAAAGGCGACGAGCGTTTACTCGGGTAAATACCGAATGTCGTAAGAGCGTGTTTGTTTTCGTTTCGGACTACGCTCCTCGTGTAAAACTCCTCGAAGGCCCGCGCGAGACTAGGAGGGGGGGGGGGGGGGGACTACCAGACAAACACGCTGCAGGAGAGGATCGCGCGGCGTCGGATTACAGGTGCAGAATACTCGGCCGATTATCGAAATCTGCGAGCTCGCAATATGCCTTTTTTGCCAGTTGCGTAATCGTGGCCGTGACTTTGCGTCCTGAAGAAAATGCCAACTTGTCGAGGATATAATATTGAACGCTGTAATAGCCGCGTGAAAGCCAACAGTTCGATGTAAAAAAAAAGTTGGCACAGTGTAAATCCGGGAGACGCAGTACAGTGGTCGGACCTATAGGTTGAGGAGTGGAAGAAACCTCGTAATTTCAGCATTTCTCGATATTTTTGAATAATTTTCTGTTATATTACTTCTTAACTGTCAAACTTACTATAATATTAAAACAAAGAATTTAATGTGATTTCTTTTTATATATAATATTACTGATGACGGTATCAACTAATATTTTAACATACGTAAATTACACGTTACTTTATGTACAACAGTTGTGTTCGTTTAAAAATATTTGCAAAACCTATGCGTATGAAACTATTTTATTAATAAGACTGTGCTTATTCTCTACGTGGGAGGGACTTACAAGGGATGTTCGGTTACCCGAGCACTCCGATTTTTTTGAAACTGTGCAGGTTTGTAGAGGACCTCGATAGAAGTATCAGAAACCATTAAACTTTTATCTAAAACAATTTTGGATATTATCAAACACGAAAGCAAAATACTCCGAATACTGATAAAAGCTATAGGAAAAATGCTCCCTACACCAAAGCCGCAGGTTTACGCAGCTGAAACCTGTTTGGTTATGTACTCGAAGGTACAATGCACCACTAGTATTAAGTCTTACGTTCACGCTAACTGTCGCAAAAAAGTTATGTCCAATTAAACTTCGATTCTATTATTAAAAATACCTTTTTGTTCAACTTGTGTCCTACTGAAATCAACGATGGTGTCATTGACTTAATTCGTGTACTTTTATTTGTTCAGTATGAACATAATCAAATTACAAAATTGCGAGAATCTTTTTTTAACTTGCAGATGCTTTAAATTTTACTTGTAAGATAGTGCGTTTGTAATTCAAAATTGCAGTAATTCTGTTCCCCAACTGTCATTATTATAATTTCCTTACAAATTAATGGTATTTATAGAAAATTCTTGTTGATTCTGGTGCTTCAACTATCCTACTATGGAACTGTATTGAAAGAACTCTATGTAATTTTTCCTCTGTTCGAACCACTGTGCGCAGTCCGGCTGGAGAGTTGGCCGAGTGGCTATATTCATGTAAAAGTGTGTTGAGGTTTAGAACAATTAATCCTCTAAGAATCAACAGTTTCGACCAACTCTCGCCCGACCACGCCTCCCGGATTTACCCTAACTACCCTAAGTGTAGCTCCTAGAGTGGAGGATTTTGTTAATAGGGCCATGAATGACACAACGGAGGGTGCATCTGAAAATTGTTTGCCCTATAAACTGTAAAGCTGATACGATTATGTAGTCATCCATCTCCCACCTTCCCGCAGTGATTCACTCGATCCAAAAATGCGCGAGGTGCTTTCTCTTCTTCGGAAAAACCCGTCCCGCTCGACTTTCTAGCACACAGGGTACACGGCGGCTTCCCCCGACCGAGTGTCCTCCACGGGCCAAAAACAATTGACCTGCACCGTGGCACGTCATTTACTGCCTCAGCCCCGAATGCTAACGTACACGTCATCAGGTACGCTATGACGAGTTCCTTTCATTTCAGCTACCGTAATCCCGAACGCCGCCGATCGGCTTCGTCGCACAATGGCGCGAGATATACGAGACGGCAGGCAAGACCATAAAATCCACCGTTCGGACTCCGCCGTACTACACCCATGGATTACGAGTTTCAAATATGCTGAACAATCGATGGGGGCCTTTGAACCGAATAGGTCACTCGGAAGGGACGTTTTAAGAGGCACGGTTAATAACTGCCCACTCCTCCATCCCTCGCGCTAAATACACGCCGCGCTCGTTCCGTTATCGCGCGCACACGAGGAGTAAGTGAATTTCACGACCGTGAAAGAAAAAAAAAAAAAACAGTGCCAGCCTCGACCTACTTCTATGCAAACGATAAAGTAAGGTAAATAGTCGCGCGAGCCCGCGTTAAAACGACTGAATTCATCCTGTCTTTCCGTTTACGTGCGCGCGTACTTGGTTCGGCTATGGTGCGTTTTACGGCGATATCCTCGCGCACTCTAAGAGACGATCGTGTAATCGACCATTGCTGCGTAGTACGCGCCAGTTGATTAAGTCTATTTACGTCTCGATAAAAACAATACCCACTTATCCCCTTTTGCTGTCCGATGCGTTTTCCCTCTATCGGCGTTGAATCAGGGACGATGCCTCGACATAAATGCATCCTCGGAATCGAGCGACACGGGGTACGAGGGTGGCTCGAGGCGATAAAAGGAGAGCCGTTCACTCGGCTGGCGCGTATTCATCAGCGAAAGATCGAATAATTTATAAATCCATCACGTTCGGCCAACGATTATTTGAATACACAGCGTCGCGTCGCTAGTGTAAACAGTCGAGCTTAAATTAATGATCGCAATTAATCAAACGTAAGGCGATTATCAGTACTGGCCGGCAGACACGATCCCTTCGAATTGTAGCCAGAGTGTTTCGAGTACAAGGCATGACCGGTACGATTAAAACAGGAATACGTGTGCTCGCGTGTGCGCCGCTATGCAATAAAAATTCTCGTTGCACGAACATTCTCTTATCATTCCAGCTATGTCGGCGGACGGATTAAAATTAAAACATCGATCGTATCGATTAACAAGGAACACGAGCGACACGGCCCCAGCTCCTCGTTTCCTTCGTTCCGATGGAAATAATCATAATAATAATAATAAAAAAAAGAACAATCGCCCGACTACCTAAGCCGTCTCCAAACTCGTGATAAGTTATCTGAGGCTCTTTAAAAGCGATTACACGAGCGGTAATGCGACTATTCGAGAAGGCCCGTTGGCTCTTTTTTTTTAAGGAAAGGAGGGGGTCCCCTGTTATTACGCGCAGAAGAAATTATCAGTTCAAGGGTCACGGCCTCTGTACCTTCTGAACTGTATTAGATTATGTAAGGGTTTTTAATGTTTCCACTACTTCCAACGCCATATTCTTCGCATTCGACTCGTGCTCTCTCTCTCTCTCTCTCTCTCTCTCTCTAAGCTACGGGACAAGGGTTGAATCATAAATTATCGCCCAGTGAATTCATGCTTCCCGCCACAATTAGCGCGCAAGAAAAGTGCACGCATCGTTTAATGGCTCGAAATGTTTGAAGGCGAAGCACACGAACCTTACGCAACAGTGATACGGCTCCTGTGGTCCGTGGCGTAACAACGCGTAGATAAAATACAGAAGACGTAATCTACTAGGCGCCTTCGTCAGCCTTCTTCCCCGTCCCGCGATTCCAGCTTTGCCTAAGTGCTTCTTTCCAGCGATCAGCAAGCTAGAGATCTCGCCGAGTACGGCGAATCACCCGGTATATATGATCGTAAGTATATGCCCCCTTTTCTTTTTGCACAACGGAGAAAGCAAAAGCGACCGACAAATAGAAATAGTTGTCCGCGGTCAGTGCACTACTCGCGGTGCGTGTCGCGTGTTTTCAGGGACGTGTTTTGCCGCACTGGCCCGGAAAATGTAGCGCACTGCGACAAATTTCTATTCCGCCGCTGGAGACGGGACAGAAGTCCTTACGACGCGTCGGGGTCGCTGGAACGCCGAGGATCAGATCGAGGGCTTGTGTCGTTGCAAGGTTATTTAAAAATTCCTCGGGCCCAGCGAACAACCAGCAGAATGTATTAGAAAACGCCTCGAGACCCTCGAAATATTTATATTTCACTGGTACATTAGAAAACATAACTTTCATATTCTTTGGCTACGAATTGTAATCAAGTCTATACGAATTCAAATTATTTTCAAGCCGTCCGAAGAACTGCCGCTTCACGGACGCTCGAAGAGATAAGAGCGCGTACGCGTTAAAGGGATAAGAGCTATATCGAATTCTTAAGGCTGCCTAATTCGAAATTCGATAATGCCCCTGTCGGTTGTGTTAGTGATCCGCGCTGACCAAATGATTCAGGATGAACGCGCGCGCTAGCGTGTACTTCCTCTTGTCACGAGCAGAAGGACCTCGAATAATTTCCTATGGTTATCTGCCTGTACTAAATTGCCCATGCTTCGCGCGTATTTGCCCGTCGTACGGCCCTGAGCGTTTCTCCTCGTAAGTACACGTGTACGCACCAGAGACGCGCGTATAAATACACACGCGTCGTGTTGGTTTATATTTATACGCGCAAGGGTGCCCCTTCGCGCGGGCTCCCTCTCTAAGCGACGCGATTCTAGACCGAAAGCGCGCCACCAGGAAAAAGGCCGGCGCATTTGTTTCCTTCGTACGAATAAATTCATTGTCATGGCGACGCAAGGACTTAGCAACGACGAGCGGACGGCCACGATTGCGTTTTCACCGCGATCGACACGCTTCACGACCGCGCGCAATGACGAAACTTTTTTCAAACGCGCTCCTCGGGGGGTTCAAGATCGCGCTGTTCGACGATACCCGAACGCCGTTGCCCAATTTACCATTATTCTGCATTAGGCTTCATTGTGATTTGGCTGTGCCAAGTTTAAAGATAAAATCTATTCACGATGGAATCATTTGTGGCTTGACTTGTTAGCAAACGGCCTCTTTTTTAAAAGAAACTAGCTAGCTTTCCTTCGAATAAGTGCCACTTAATTTTAGCAAAATGAACTTTAAGCGTTGCACTAATTCATACTAATTATGATATTTCAAAAGTATTGGCATTTATTTTGCTCGTGAAGTGGGATAAAACGGGTTCCAGTTGTAAAATATTGTGTGCTGACGCAGCTGCGCTTCCCCCTCTGTCTTCTTTGATACCACCCCATACCACGTTTTACTGCATCCGCCTATTCTCTTCCCTGCCCCCGAAAAGCGCCCTACCATGCCGCCACCGACGCGCTACTTTAATTGCGACTGAATGAGAATATTGAAGAGACATCGATGGCTTAGCAGCGAATTTAGATATGCCTCTAGCCTCCAGGGTTTTTCAATTTACGCTAACAGCTCAATTAACGTTAGTAAAGTGCACGTAATGCGTTGGGGGTTATTGGTACAATCAGCTGAAAAGCGTACGAAAGGCTGTATGAAATATTTTTCCCGCAACAGAACGAACGACTTCGTTTGCATAGAATATTCCATGAACGACACAGTTCGTTCACACGGAACACGCTAGCACGGGTAGCGAATCGTCGGTAACGCCACGCTCGCCGGAACTGCATTCCTCGCGAAAACGTAATTTCCCGCCAATTCTTTAAGCATTAGCACGAGCTCCAACTGACCTGCATTTAAAGCCCTAAATATTCACGTAGCACACGTACCGTCGTTTCATTCAATTGCCTTAAATCTACCGTCATTAACGTATAAATACGCTAATATTTATACTACTGCAACTTGTCTATCCGAAGCGTGAGAAAGCAGGATCGCGTCGAACCACGCGATTGCCGGCTACTATTCGCTAATGATTGACATACTACTTCCTCGCCGAGCGAAATCGTCACGAGAGCTTTGTAAATGCGAAAGAAATGATCGTTTATCAGTTGAAGTTCACGCTGGATAGATAAAGCGCGAAAGGAATTTTTTCGCGTCGCGAGCAATTAGATATCCCGCCTCGGGGTCGGCCTGGCTAGCGTTTCGAGCAATAACACGCCCCTAACGCGTCGCCGCGTCCCTAATCATCGCGATTTGTAAATGAAAAGCGCCAGCGTAAGAAAAACGAGGATCGCATTTCGGCGGCGTGCTAGAGGCTAGCGGTAGTACGCAGGCCCGATCTCGTTCCAAGATACCGTTCGGATCTGTGTGTCTGTGCGGTGTAGTTTATTCGTGGCAGTGCTTACTTTTCGTCGAATCCGTTGATTTGCCGGAACGTGACAACCGGCGAACGATGCAACCTATCACGAGGACCACCCCGCCGAGGAGCAACGCGCTCACGAGCTCGAGGATGGACACGCCGCTCAGGCCCGGCGTGATTTTCGCCTCTGTACCCTCCATTCTTCCGTGCAGCTTACGATTTCGCGACAATCACACACACTTCTCGTTCTTTTCCCTCACACGACCGCACTTTCGTCGCTGACGCTCGACTCGCTTATAGGCTCGTGAAAGGTCGCGGAAAAATCGCGGACACGAGACGCGACTGAGAGCACACACGACCGCGTGTTCCGAAAAACACGAGATAACGCGTAACGATCGCGGTCAGTGCGTCAACTCCGCGGCGGACCAGAACTACACGGTTTGTAGACGGGACGCTTGATAGCGGACAGATCTCTAGCCACGAACCAGATGAATCGCAGAAACGAAACTCCACGGGATACTCGGAACTGTCTCCGAGCGTTGTCGCCCGCAAGGCTGATCGCTGCATTTGATTCCAGCCTGCTCGTTCTTGTATCCCCGCTGTTTAGTACGAGCTAACAATGTTCCTCTTTAATCACCTTGTCCGAATTGTCCGGCAAGTTTCGGAGACTGAGCAGGTAAACACACTTCGTGGCTTTCGTGCGGTATTCGTCCTGTGGCGGGAATTTTGAACCGCGGTCGTTGAAATTTCGGCGCGATAGGTGTCCCGAGCACGAGCGTGCCTGGTGCGCGATTGAAAGAACAATGTTCGCATTCCTCGGTCCCCTGATCGTTTTTCTCTTGGCAGCCGTCACGAGATTTGCCTGCCCCGATGACAAAGTTACTGTGCTTCGTGTTGTTTCTGGGTCACCGTCGCACGATCGTCGCCGGAGTTCGTATTTCGTGTATGACACACTTCGTCGCTCGCAATTCGTTCTGTTCGAGCTCCCTCTGTATTTACGAACGCGCGTGCACGAGTCAGCGTGGAATCGGTCCTTCCGCGCTATCTGCGGATTTGTGTCATCGAGCTTAAACGGGAGGCACAACGCATCCCTTGTTGCCCGTCGATCGAGGCGGCCAAGAGCCGGCTACTCTGTCTCGTTTTCGCGGAAAGAAACGATAGAGTGTCGAGCTCCGTGGCAAGCGGCCCTCCGTCCGGTTGCGCGGTCCGTTGTTCGCGTGAACGTGAATCTGATGCGAGGTGTCGTCGATCGGATCTGTTGGTATACTCACTCGGCAGTATAGTCAAAGAAAGCAGCGTGGCGATTTACTCGAGGCAATCGACGTTACCGCGCAACTTACGTAAGCCGTTCGGCTGATCGCGTGCTCTGGCGGTACACTCGCAAATCAGATGGAATATCATCGCGAACGAGACACGTTCGGAGGCTCGACTAGTGAGAACGTAACGCTCGTAAGAGCTCGAAACGCGTGTTTGCCGGAACGTGCCATTAGTGCCGGTATATACGCGCTCGTATCCTTGCTGCCTCGCGTTTAACGCGCTCCATCCATGATCCCCCACTACCGTTCAACCCCCCCGAACAACTACATGCTCTCCCACCGCGATGTACTTGCGCGGTACAAGCGAGCGTCGAGGCGCGAGTTTTCTGTCCTGCGCTGCGAGCTACGAGGTTCCACGCTGCTGGACACCTTCTTAAATTTCACTCTTTTCTCCTACGCCACTCTTTACCATGTACATTATCAAAGGACTAAGGATATGCGAGTTTTCATATATCTAGAATTATAAATGCTTAGTCATTTTATGCGCTGTAAGTATATTCGATAGCATCGATGAATGATGGCTTCGTAATAGTCACGTGTGAACGTGTCATCGCCTCATCGATTTAACTTTGAATGGTCGATACGATCTGCCGTACCCACCGCGTACGGAAAAGCGTCGTTAATTAACTGTAGATATAAAGTACCACTTTTCAAACCTGAGAAATTAGTTTTCCAAATCGTAGGAGTTTCTAAAATAGTATTGATAAATCGATTTGGGAATTAGCTAAACGTTTTACGTAACAAAATTGCGTTCCTCGAGAAGTGGAAGATGACGGGATTCCGGAAATCCTATTATACTTCGATTCATTCATACGAGAGGCTATGTAATTTTCTTGGAACGTGGCGAAGCTGTTCCCAGAAGCGTGGCGAGTGGTGACTAGTTCAGTTTGCTTGACGCGCGGATGGAAGCACGCCTGGCGGTTTGAGGAAAGTACACCGCGTCATCGAGAACAACAAAGGATTAAGATTTTCTCGGACGGGGCACCGTTGCGCGGATGCTGCTATTACCGACGAAGACGAGATAACCCCGTATTACCGACCAAGCCGATCCGTCATCTTTGACGCTCTTGGGAACCGACTATTTTCTCACAGATAGGAAATAGGTCTTTCGCGGTCGGAACGCACGCACGTTATCGACATGCAGTCGGTCACGAAGTTACATGATCTACTGTGACCTAACGACGAGCCGTACGAACGTGCTCGTAACGGCAAGATGTGTTAAATTCAACCCGTTACTCGCCCCGTTACTTTTCCTCATTTCAAACCTCTTCGTCCTCGATTCGAGGCTCTCTCACGTGCGAGCCTCGCCACCGTGCCTCGATACTCCATATGTAAACAGAAGGCTCGGAAACGTGAACAGACCATTTAATTCCAATCGGTTCACTCGAACCTCCGTGAAACTAATTAGAGTTCTACTAGCGCCATTAGGACAGCCTCTCTAAATAAATGGCCCTTTCCGCGGAGACATTAAAATCACGCGAAAGTCACCTCTATTCTTTCGCGTGGTGGGGGACAGGCAGGATTCATAAATTCTGTCGATTTCTACGCGTTAATGTTGAGATTAAACAGAGTTAAACACTGTTTCACGCACAGACGGCGAGCGCAACCTCCATATAATTGTCATCGTTGTTTACGAGATGCTTAATAAATACTTGACAGCAACGACAAGCTAATGCGCGTTAATAACACTTTACGACCGAAGTTTTCGTTTCATCTGGAACTTGCGATACCGAACCCGCTGCGCAATAAGCGACCAGCGTTTTGTTGCTCACTCGATAATTAAACAATGAGACTCGGATCCACGCGCGGGACGCCGTAAAATGCGTCGTATTTATAAATCCGTGAACTGTCTCGTTCTAGCGAGCGCGTTTTCGCGCGGACGCTTTATCTGCGACTGTTTCCTCGGCTACGGTTCGCCCGTCGATTTCAACGAGAGATATTCGTGTGTCCCTTCGCGGGCGTCTCGGACTCTTCGCTCAGGCAGCCGAATTGTCGCTCGAGCCATGGCCCGCTCTAAAATACCCACGGAAGCTAACCTCCATGAGTACAAAAGATAGGAAGAGATTAGCCCGTGGAACGTTGTGGCGCAACGGTCCTTCGAGCCTAAGTGCTTTGTACGGTAGGCGTATCGAAGAGAAAGAAGCACGATACGCGGAGCGATAAGGTGGAAACATTTCCCTGTCGGGAAGTAAGTGTCCACTGATGACGCTACGAAATTCCCGCTCTACTTCCGTCGACTTAATATAGGGTAAATCCGGGAGACGCGGTCGGGCTGGAGAGTAGGTCGAAACAGTTGATTCTTAGAGAATTAATTGATCTAAACCTTAACACACTTTTACATATATTTAAATGCTAAATAAATAAAACATGAAAAAATTGGGTAGGCAATGATTTATTTTATCCCGTAAAATATTTTACGGGAATAGTGAAATACGGGACAGTCCCGTATATACGGGACGTATGGCAACCCTACATCATTCGCTTAACTCTCTAGCTCGACTGCGTCTCCCAGATTTACCCTAGAGACGTTTGTGGCGCCTAACGGTACTCGGACCCATCGTTAAGCCTACCCGTTTATGGTATTCAGGTACAGCTGATCGAATACAAATTGAACAACGAGGTGGAACGTCTGGCTTTACGAAATGCCTCTTATCTAAATCATTAATGATGAGTCACATCTGCGTATCAGGGTCTTCTCACGTGAAACGAGCATATAATATAACAGGTGCAGAGTCGAGCTAGAAAAGAGATACTATAAGTCGTTAACTGCCTCGAATCGAAGGTTTCTACTTCTGTTTTCACGCGGACAACAAGGTACTTATTTAACAGCCCAAGCTTATCAGCGGGAATTCGGAAATTTCGGCTACGTCGCGCATCAACGAATTAAACGCGATGTGTACGTTAGAATACGCTTTCTTATGAGCGCGAGATAAAGTCGGAGGCCAAACACGCATTCCGCGCGTAACATATTATTATCCACGATGGAGCTTGACCCTGAGGCGAGATAAGTTTGGTGTATATGGATTTTCGCTATAGATGCAACGAGCCAATAGCAGTGCCTCTATGTTTCTATTTAAGGCCGCCACCTTCATTTTTGCGTTGGAGAATTAATAACGACCTCGCGGTAGGCGGAGGTTGATTAGAATTTAGAAAAGAAGAGAAGAGACTTCGAACCTACGGCGTCCCTACCGAGTTGATGGAATTTTCTTAGTTTCTAATTTCAATGGAAACGTCCACAAGCGTAATTCCGAACAAGGAACTCCGCGTTCCATCGCTACGTAACGCAACTTAGCCGGTTAATTATTCATAATGGTCTACCGATCAGCCGCCGCTACGAACCGATTATGCGTTTCATTAAGTGCCCGTCGTATTCGGCGGACAGTATTCGAAATAGCTGGTAATAACATCGCTCCAGCGAATGCTAGCACGATTCAACCCTCGAGCGTGTAAGACCGACGATTCAGATTCAGCTACAGGTTGTTCAACGGCAGACTGACAAAAACTTGCGTCCTCCTCGTTGTACACAATAACAAGTCTGTACTATTTCATTGGAAACCGACACGGTGGCTGAGTTTCTGAAAAACAATACTAGTCACCGACGACACATCGATTCGAAACCAAGGTCGACCGTCGGTCGCATGTTTACACGAATTTTTTTCTCTCTCTCTTTATCTCCGATGGATAACGCGAACAAAGAGACGCGCTGTACGCTCACCGATGCGGAGTACCTGAACTTCGAAATTGGCACAGCGCCACGAAAGAAGTGCGTAATTCCGCGGCGGGATTGCTACGCGTGTAGATTACTGGGAAGAATAATTTTGGGCGGCTGCGACGCAGGGGTGATGCTCCGCGCGAGATCTGAAGGGAAGGGAAATGGCGCGGACAAAGAGCGGAGCGAGAGAAACACGCGGGATCGTTTTATCGGCGGGTGTCGCCGGGCGCGTCAAAGCGCTTCGAGGAGATTTATCAGCAGGCGTCCGAGATTCACTATAACTCCAACGTAGGATCTATGGAGACTATTTTCGGTGGCACATCGGTTCCTTATTTAACTCCGACATCCGGTCCGCCGTTTCTTCGCATCACACTAGGCGACGGGAGGGATTCGTAGGCCAGCCGTTTACCGCCAGCCTCTCCCCTTATCGTTGCAGCACTCGCTTCCATCCGATGTTACGTCAGTTTTCAGCGGTATGGTATCTTACGAGGCGCTCGGTCGCCTATGAAAAGCTCGCGACACCGTCGCCCGACAGAAACTATACTTTGCAGGACGGGCCACCGAGGCGCTGGTCGCCCCCACGTGTTTAACGACTATCAAAACAAAAACATTCACTCACCGCGCTGGCCGAGCGGACGCTGCTTGTCTGTCCTCAGTTGATCCTCCTCCAGCACCAACTTAACGGTCATTGTTTCAAGGGCGGCTCGAAGCTCCCGGTGCACCTGCCTCTCCGTTTGATTCTCGACGTTCCTCGGTGGGCGGGGGCCGGTGCTCGTGGCGATGCATCGATGCCCGCCGGTACCTTGTCAAACACACACTTTCGGCCCGTTGTTACGCGCGGTTCCGCGCGGCCGACTGTGCGAGCTGCGGCGCGTTGTTGCACGGCGCGCGCGCGTCAAGAAAACGCGACTAATAGGAAAACGGCGGCGGTAACGCGAGCGTGGAAAATGGAGAAAAGAGAAGGGCGTGTGTACGTGAAGCGCGTTCGTCTATCGCGGCCAAGCCGTGGCATCGTGTACACTGAGTCACGAGCAACGTGTTCCCGCCGGTTTATGAAGAGCCACGGGTTCAGCTGATGTGCGCATGTGTCGGTGAATGCACCCGCCGTCGCGGCCAACGCGCGCCTATATTGACACGTGTTGCACGACGATAACAGGGGGCCGATAACACTGCACCAGAGGCAGAACTAACGACGCAGAAACTGGCCGTGCCGGACGGCTGGGCTGGCCGCAGCCTCGTCTCGTCCCCAAACACCTCCCCCGCGTTACCACGGTCATCATCTCTGTTCCTCTATTTCCATCGCTCGCGGCCCCTTCCTTTCTTCATCTGGAATTTCGACTGTTGATAACAGTGACTTGCTTTGTTTCGGTCACGCGACGATTTTAATCTCTGGGATACAGATCGCTGTCGATCGAATCGATTCGCTTCCCTTCCGCTTCGGGTATCGGCGACTACGATCGCGATTGCTTGGATAGCAACGTTTGCCCGTTTCTGGATCTTACGCTAAAAATAGATGGGTTGCTCTCACGGTTTGAATCGATTTGATCGATGTGCACGGTGTTGATTTTAGAAAAAAAAATTCGTTGAAACCCGTGGGAGGTACGAAATTGTTAAGTCACCTCACAAATTAGGAAGACCAACGATAGAGGTCACTGCAAACTTGAAATTCGTATTTCGAACACGGCGCGTGAATTTAATCGTCCACTGGGTCTCGTTGTTCGGCGGCTGCTCATTAAATAACATTTGTAGTCGTTGCTGGATTACCGGGCAATTCACGGGGAATATAAATCACCGTTTGCCGATGCGGCTGATTTAATTACGCCGATACGAGTGGAATGATAATCGCAGAATCTCTCTGCCGATAAAAAGAATAAGTGTATGAGACGGTAGTGTCGGGAGAATATAAAGCGTTCTGTGGAATTCTTTTTTACGTCACTTATTGAAAAAACGGTTAGTAGAATAACACTGTGGCGCCATCTGGCGCCATTCCTGCGAACCACAATTACTCGGCCGATAATCCCAAACGATTCAAACACGTGGAGGGATGGAAAACTATATTGATTAATTATTTTCCGCGATGCAAACAAAAGCTGTTTTCAACGAATTGCAAGTTACGTCGCAATTCTTTCTGTAGATACTTCAGGGAGATGTGTATACGCTACGGAAACAACTATGGATTAATATGTAAAAGTAAACCCCCCGTCTTATTTTCTTATTAATATGAGCGTCTACTAAATTTGACAAGTTCGTAAAAATACCATCGCAATGTCCGGGCAAAAGAGAAACAATCAACGAAGGGGAAGACGAAGCTACGTGTCGTCGCCGTTTCGATCAACGTCTTCAACCCCATCGTCGCAACAAAAACGGTAAACCTTTAGATTGAAAAACTTCATTGGTTACCCAAATTGTATGATCTTCACTTTTCGTCGTGCTTCGAAAATAAATAGCTTGCGGTTCCGCACACGAACAAATGCAGATATGCATTTTGTTTACTACAAATATGTAGTATACTTGTGGTTATCGTTCGCACTAAAAATACTATATTAGGAACTGATTAAATATATACTTAATCTGAGCAGAGATCTATAAACAGAATATTTTACGCGAAATCGTGCAATAATCTTTCAGACATTCGTAAATATATAGATCGGCAATGATCAGCACAAATTTTCTATCTTTAAATAAATAGATTTTCGATGCAGTAGTACACTGTGCTATATAGTCATAAGGAATTTATGAGTTATATACGAATAATTTAATTTTTTACGTGCAAGTGCATCGGTAATTATAGTCCACTTAAATATTATATATATTTATCATGCTAGCCAACATCACCCGCACATTGCACAGTATGAAGTTCACCGATGATGAACAATATCACAAATTTTTGGCGATAATTCAACGTTCAGCGACAGACCAAGTCCCTGAACGAAATTTTATACCGTCCACCTAATTTCCGACGTTATTTAACCGGAATTCCATCGAATTTCTATCGATTCTGTAACGATCTGAAGTGCGCCACGTTCGGGAGCTAGTTAATTTCCCGTTTTATTTCCGGAAAGTTCACGTGATTCGCTCTGAGTCGGCGTAAAACGTTAGCGAACGTTAGGTTGCGTAACAAAGCTGAGTTATCCGAGAGATCAAAGATTCAGTCGCAGTCTTAGAGGATACTTACGAGAAGAAGGACGTTCCCTTCAATTGTACGAAGTTTAGCGTGCAATATCATTAAACATGCCACGACGAGGACGTGCATCTGCTCCTCCACCAAGGACGTACGTATTCCTTCGTTTCCCTATCGCGACAGTACCTCTGATTTCTTAATTATTGCTAACTCCGTCAGCGCGTTGCTCGATGCGCAACGTGACGTTGATGTTAATCGAATCACACGTATGCCTTAAGTTTTCTCCATAAGCATGTTCGAGAACAGTACGGAAATAATTTACGCTCCGTTTCAGGGTTAGGCGAGCTGCCCCAGCCCCAGCTCCGGTCGCGGCTCATCCTCCAGCACATGTTCCCGCATCGACGCCAATGGTTGCTCAACCACAGCAGCCATCCCTCATGGGACAAATGGCTGCTACCGCTGGCGGCGTAGCCATTGGATCTGCTGTCGGACACACCATCGGACACGCTATGACCGGTCTATTCAGCGGCGGCTCCAGCGAGGCTGCTGCCGCGCCCGCTGCAGCTCCCGTAGCCCAAAGCTCGCCAGCTTCCGCACCCGCTACTGGAGCTTGTGCGTGGGAAATCAAGCAGTTCCTGGAATGCGCTCAGAACCAGTCCGACCTCTCTTTGTGCGAAGGCTTCAACGAAGCCATTCGCCAATGCAAAGCTTCCCACAGTAAGCGAACGCTTTAAACTGTTCGTTTAGACTGTAAACGGTCGAGAGGTACACGATAGCTAATCCCCGCCTCTGTTTCAGATATCATTTAAGAAAGTATTCTTGGCCAAGCGGATAGTAGCGGGTGGCGAAATAGAAGAAATTTAGGAAATCGATGTTACACGAATTAATTTAATAATTCACAGGGGAATTCTTTAGGTTCTACATGCTTATGTCGAAAGAAAGAAAAGTCGTGTCTACTATTGTCTATTATGTATTACACAATGTTGCGATCTGTTCCTAATTTGGAAGTGACATTAGAAACGCCTTTATGTTTAGACAATTTATGAATAAACTAATTTCTATGTACACCCGTGTCATTCATATTTGTTCAACCCTTAGATCGTGAAATCGTTCACGGACTAAACGACACTGTAATCATCCAATCGCCCGACTTAAGATATTCGTAGATATTGCGGTAAACGGCGTTCGTTTATTCGATATAAATTATATGATGCAACAGCGACGTTTGGATTGAAATTTGTGTTCATGCCAGGGAGCAATTATTGCTGGTACAATTACTAAACCCAGTGATTCATCGCATTCCATTGAGAACCCTAGAGCCTTACCCCAAGGGCCTTGAATATACAAATAGCAACGTCCACGTTGCGCTCGAAGTGAAGCCGAGATCTCCGTAGTTGTAAAAGATTCATTTTTACCACAGTTTCTTGCACAATTCAAATGGTATATGTCTATTTAGGTTCAAGGCGAAAAGCGCACCGGCACAATCAGGGCCGAACAGCAACGGCCAGGCTTCGACGTTGAAAAGTGCCGCTGGTACCGCGGCGGGAGTTGCTGTTGGTTCTGTTGTGGTGAGTGTGAATATTAACGATTTCCGTTCCTTCAGCGAATGTCAATCTGATCTTTCGACGTTCAAGGGACAGGTGATCGGTAGCAAACTCGTGGGGCGCGCGTCATCCGCGACCGCAGAATCCCGTGACTCTGCCGAGATGCGAGAGCTTTGCGTTCCTGAAATACGGGAGTTCTTCGAATGCGCGTCGACGACTGAGAACTTGGACACGTGCAAAGCCTTTCACAATACGTGGATGAAATGTCAGAACAAACAGAAACATTGCGAGAATTAGCCGATGCGCCCGGCGAGATAATACGTTAGAATGAGAGTGGTAAGCGAGAATGTTAATCTTACCGCGGCTACGAGAGCAGTCAAAGACATGTGCGAAATTAATGATTTAAGAACATAGTTTATTAACTTAACGCGTTTCTCAAATACGGCTTTATACTCGACCAAAGGAGGCAGTTAAGTGTGCAAGAAAAGGAGTATGGTAGACTATCTTTTCTCCGTGTTCAGGACGCGCATCACCACGAAGCCGGCGACCGTGGCAACAGCAATTCCCAGACCAGCCTTCCACCAGACGATAGAATCCCCTTGCATCAGTCCAAATTGATTTATGTGTCTGAAATGTTAATAGTTATATTTCATAGCGCACACGCAAACATTTACTTAACTTCTCAGTGCCACGAGCGCGTGTACGTACACACGTTTGCTTCGCAGTTAATCGAACAATAAACTCGGTAATACTACCCTACCACGAGAATAGATTAATTTTACGATCTCGATCTCGATCTCGTCACAGTTTAATGCACGCGCACACACGCAGTTTGTGAGAGAAGTAATCGATTATAGCTTCGAAATACATGTATTAAAGAAATACCAAGGCAAGTATCGTAGGATCAAACATACGTCATGCTCATGCAGAATACCAGTATTATTTTATATTGTAAGTCGTGAGCACACCGTGAAATGAAAAGAAACTTGTAATATAGACAAAAACCTTGTAAAAGAACTCCACCATTGCGTGGGAGAGGGTTTGTCAAGCAACACGTGGACCATACGCCTCAAACGACTGAAAATACGTAAGACTTCGTTACGAGTAGTCTCGATCATGCGGCAATCTTTTCATCTGAGCAAATCGCCTAACACATTCGACAGGCTGTACAGTTCGCTCTGCAGAGGAGCAACGAGGTGGCAGGAGGAAATGTGAATTCACGATTTGCTCAAGCTTACAACGTTTACGGTGTTGCAAAAATTCAGACCAACCTGTCTTTGTAAAATAATACCCATGCTCCTTGAAAGCGGCTAAACATGAAACCTCTTTGTTAGTGTCTAATAGTCATTCAATTCGACGGAATATACTGTGTCTCTTAAAGGCTACGAAAGAATATCAAATAAACATGTCCGACAGCATTAGACAAATGCAATGCAATCCTGGATCTATATACGATTATCTTTCGCAATCGTTTCAAATAAACATAAACTGCTCCGTAAGGATTACGAGAAATCTTTCGAGCACTGCCATACTCGTACGATACTTAAACTTAACGATAATGAATAGTCGGGGGAGGGGGGGAATGGAACTTACGGGAAAGCTGCCATTGTCGCCAGTTTCACGAAGATTTCGCGCCGCACGGTACGAGAAATGCTGTAAGGTTGTGGCGGCATCAGTTTGTACTTATTGCAAAAACTTACTGGCTGTAGCAAATATTCTTGCTTCACTTCCGACAGATCGCTCTTATTTGCTACTATAAGAACAGGAATCTTACTATCCGCAAAATATTTCTGCAAAAAAAAACGGGGGATATCGATTCCATCGTAAAGCCGTAGCGGATGTTTCGTATGGATTTGTTTGGAGTGACGAAGGGGATGCTTACAATGTAAATTCGTGCGATATATTCAAACGACTTAGGATTACTGGCGTCATATACAAGAGCTGCCGCGTCACACTGAATCTGCGCTGGAGTTAGAGCATCCTGAACATTATGTATATTTATGTCCCGCAGGATTATTGTCTTCTCCTGACCGTACACGTGCACCGTGTTCACAGTTACGTGCGAATTCGCTGGGACCACTTCGTCGGTTAATTTCTGCAATTGGTAGCGCGTGTTATCGAAATACTGTCAGATTTACACTGAAAATATGTATTTACGCACGTACACATGCATATACCTCGAGTTTCGGATCAACGAACGTTCTACATAGCGTTGTTTTCCCGCTACTCTTCGGGCCAATTACGTGGCAGCTGTAAACATTCCTGTTCGATTGCTTTTTTGCCAAGTCCAATTTTTTCTCGCGCGTGACTAGGATTGCGTTTGTTTGGCATTCGTTATTATACATGTTGTAGCCTAGATATGCCATGTACTCCAACGTTTTTCGCACATTGTTCAGAGTTAATAGCGCCCATTGGCACATGTACCCTTGAAATGTGATCCAACCCTGTTGAAAAAATTAACAATGCAGACGAATCAGAGGGTGCAACGATTTAACATAGTTTTGATGATTAAATGAGAAGAGGCGAACCTTCTCGTTAGTTGGTACAGTGTACTTGTATTCGTCGCTCCACGGTGGAGACAAGCACCTCGAGAACAACGATTCCAATTCTGAGGGCGAAAGGGCGCCGTCCCTGTCTCGGTCATGTTGCATAAATAACATTGTTAAAAATTCTTGTCCCTTATGTGATAATTCAGTTGTGCAACCAGTAGGCACCTTCAATCTATTGAACACAAGGCGAACGCGTTAAATACGAATGAAACGAGCGTGGCAAATGCTCCGCGTTAATTGCATACTAACTGTGGAAGTATGTATTCTTTGGACATTTGTAACTCATTGTCGTAGCCAAATTTTCTCAACACCGCCCAAGTAGTTTCGTTTCTTCCCCGTTGTATAAATAGACACTGAAGATACATAAAGCCTACAAATAACAAAAGACGTTTTCGTACATTGATTTTTCCTAATCGTAACGCGCAATATACCTTTCATGGTAACGCATCCGTTGCAAACGCCGTCTTGAATGTTTTTCGACAATACAGCCTTCACGTCCTCCAAAACCTGCGGTTGCAGCGGAGTGTTGAAGCACCATTGTTGAAATGCATTAAGCTCCATATCGTTTAGCAGACCGTCATTGTCCAAATCGCATATCTGAAATTACGAAGAAACTTGTATTATACACGCTAGGCGAACGAAACGTTCGAGTTCCAGTGTATCGGCTTACTTTAAAAATTCTCTGCAGCGCGATTTTACATTCCTCTGTAAGCTAAAGATTGGATCAAATTAGTAAGTCCGTAGTTTTAACGAATCGTACGCGCTTTGAATTGAATTTTACCTCTTGAGCATCGTAATTGTATAACGGTGTGGTGGGATGTAAAACAGCTTTTTGTGCATAGTAAAATGTTTCGGAAACATTCTGCAACGTTTTGGCGGAGCACTGAAACAAAGTAAGTCGGAATCGGTCTCGTTTCGACGATAATGCTTTCGATAAGTACGGGCGCAATCGCGGCTTATCATTACCTCGATGCAACTTTCGATTTCAGTGAACTCCTTCATTATAGGGTACACAGCCTACAAGCGAAAACAACATTACGCTCCGTTACATAATTTAAATGAAACATTCTTAAGTATCATTTCTCCAGAAACCTCGATAGTAGAATAGTCTACGAGATCGATCTTGTTCCCCACGAGTACCACTGGACAGCGATTATTAGACGCGCATCTCCTGATCAACGGTAGCCAATAAGTAGCTGCTCTGTCCAACGTGTCCTCGTCTACCACAGAATATACAACGCAAATTACGTGCGCCTTTTGAATCTCATCGGTCAACTGATCCTCCGTTTGTTCGGCAGCTGCAAGGCGAAAGTTATTGCGGAATGTAAACGACACGGCGGGCGAGTTGCGCTCGGAGGAGCAGCGATCGAACGCTTGGTTCGCACGCACCTGAATAATCAACGATGTGCGTGGGCACCTGCTCGGGCGTAACGTCCGCCGGTATAGTGATCTCCTCGGCTTTAAAGGGTACATCTTCCGCGTACTCCTCGCTGACCAGCGACAGTATCAGAGAAGTCTTGCCGACTCCGCGATCGCCGATCAACAGAATCCTGACGCTGCGCCTAGGCGCGACTGGACGTTGCACCATAGTGACTCGACTAAAACCCTTATCAAGCGTAACAGCGGCGTTCACCGCCTAATTCCTCGAGGGCATCTTCGTCCCTTCCCAACGGGAACTTCGGTGCCTCTCACCCTAACCTATAATCTCGCACCTTACCACCGCAACAGCATCCAAAACGTCAGTTCTCGGCAATTTCTCGATCCCTCACGCCGACATCTTATCGGATGATTAGAATCTAGGATCGGCAGCCACGATACGGCACTCTCGGCCGTGTACGCGGAGGGAACGCGTTGCTTCAGCCGCTGCGATTGAACTTGCGCTTCGAGGGTGGGCTTTTCAAGGTTACGTTCAGTACCTCGAATGACAGTGTACACATGTAAACCGTGAATACGCGCAGAAGGGAGTACGTGTGGGCATAAGGGCCGATGAAACTAACAGAATACTCGGGTCTACGCGCAGAGCCGCCGGTTAACTGTTAACTTGCGGAATTAACAGTTCGGTGAAACGAGCAATTCGGATGTTGATGGGGAATGGAAAATCGGGGTCTTCCAGTCTATTCGTGGAATGAATATTATGGATCCGCAGCGCCCGCATTTAAATCACACGCTGTGATGGATGTGTACGAAGCCTGAAGCCTCGTGGAAATCGATAGCGCTCAAATATTTTCGGCTTTTCGGATTGACCTTTGGACATTTCTCTCAACGACCAGCGCCGATTTATCATCGAATCTCAGCAGATTGCCTTCTGCTTGTATTGCAATGCGATATTCGATCTGAATCGTTGTTATTGGAGCGTGTATTTTAATTGGAATAGTCAATTTCGTAGCCATTACTGAAGTTTGAACGCGTAGAGTTGGAGCGACGGAACATTTTCAAGTGTCTCATTTTTAAATCTGCCGAAATTATATATCGTTACTTTCGTTCGGTTTTATCGTTCTAACATAATAAAATAATCAACACCGGCAGACGGTAAAATGAGTAAAAAACATTTTGACTGATTGCAACCATTATCTCGGGCGAAAGAATATTCTTACTGTTCGATTTGTTTCTCTGTATTTGCGTGTGTAATTACTCGTAGTACTATCAGCACGCCCGATTTACTAGGAAAGCGGGTATTAATGAAACAATTCACGCGACGTTGATTCGCTGTATAATCAAACAATTCTAACAAATGCACCGAAATTGACGCGCGCGACCGCCCGTTCGCGCCAAACGGGGAACATTCAAATTCTTGCGTCGTCTGTGGAATGGTACAAACTTAGAGTAGATAATAGAGGTATTACGTGCGCGCGACTATTGTTGCTAATTAGCACAATTCTGTGCAATTAGCGATAATGAGAGAATAAAGTTCTGTTTTGCAACAAGAAGCGATGAAAATGAATCTTCATTATCTCCCGGCTTGTTTGTTTCATTGGACACGTTACAGATTGCTACATTCCGGATTGCGCTTTCTTCGTAACCCCCCAGGAATATAAAAATACAGACAGACCACTTAGGAAGTAAACAAAGTGATAACCTTTATGCATATAGTCACCTGAGGATTCAAAACACATTATCATGCCGTATTATTCCGCGCGCGAAGACACTGATGACCTGCAACATTTTGTCTCTTGGCAACTGTATTGAAAATCTGCAATGGGGATTGCGAAATATTGTAAAACGAAGTTGCACGCTCTCTAATAAAGTCATTCTGCTAAACTAATGCTGCCTACTATTTATATATACCCTTCAACCCCTTTACTTATTACGTACAACATCTGGCAACAAGTTTCCGATCAGACGCACCAGTACGAAATTTATTAAAATCATTCATGTTTTAGAGCTGTAGAATATTATTATATATAGTTAAAAGTGATGGGAAACTAAGGGGGGCCTAGTGTAAATGGGGGTGGGGGGAATTATAAGCGTTCCTTTTTATGCTTTCTTGTAAGTAAATGTTCTGATTTAGTCTTTAGAAATAAGAAACCCATCTCGTTTGATCAACTTTTGATTGCTCGGTTAGAAACGCGTTGTGCTCGCTGAAAAGAAAGAAATGGCCAATGAACAGTCCGGATCTAAACCCTATCGAGAATTTATGGGAAAAATTGAAGAAGCTGATTCGCGAGAGAATGCCACAGAATAAAGAAGAACTTTTTGAAGAAGCGTTTAAAAGGATTTTTTGCGATTCGTAAAATTCCCGATGTTATAGGTATTTGAGTATCCTGTATCACCAAAAGTTATTATCCGATTTGACTGAAACATTGTTTATTTTGAGGAATATACTTCTAGCTAGGGGGAACCAGTAAAATTTGAAAAATAATTGAAAAATTATTATTTTTAAAAGCGTTGAAAGGACGAAAAGTATGAGGAAAAGTGATTTCAAACTTCAAATGTCGTTAATTTCTCAAAAAAATGTCATTTTTGTATTTTTTTCTGGTTTCGCCCCTAGCCAGAAGTATATTCTCCAAAATAAGAAAGTTTCAGTCGAATGGGATAATAACTTTTGGAGCTACAGGTCCCACCGATTTGGATGAATTTTTGGACCCCTCGACTTTAAGGACTCCCCAGTGCCGTCTGAAATGATTAATTATGAAAAAAATATATTTTTATAATTTAAGACATCCTTAATTCAATGCATAAAGCCCCATTAAATTATATGTTGTAGTTTTCCTGTAATTAATTCCTAAAGATCACCTCTTTTTATGGGTTCGTTTTGGGAATTTCTTATAACAAAACTACAAAATCCAATCATTATAGAACTTTCATCCTACATTATTATGCATTTCAAGAAGTGTTTCTAGTGTAGAAGTGCAGTCTACTGTCCGTTATAGTGGCCTGAAACCAAAAAACCAATTAGCTTTGTGTTCTCAATACTGGACCAGCGAATTCCTAATGCAAAATCCTGATGCACTAAATGTCATCGATTAACCTTCGATCGAATATGTCGAATACATTCGAAATAGCAAGGGATATCGCGGGATGACAGCGAAATCTTGACGGTGGTGGGTCGGCAGGTCGCCGATAGCCCGCGTTCTTCGATTGGATTTTGGTATAAAAGCCTGGACGAACAGTCAGTCAGCATCGCATCCCACCATTGAACCACAATGAGGAGCTTATTTGTCCTGTTGGCCCTGGTGGCTCTAGGAGCTTGCAATAGTGGCAGACAAGCTGGTAAGTATATACTTGTAATTTCTAACATTCGAATTTTAAAGCAGCTTCGAGCTTTCCACAAACATACAATGAATATAATTCCTCACCTATGTATTGCTGTTCGAGCCATCTTTCACTTTACTTATCCATTGGAATTCAAAGAGCGATGCTTTCATATAGACGAAAAGAAGTAATTTATAACAATTTATGCCTTGAGTGACTTAATAAATGAATTGTCCATAGTTTTCTATGTGTATTTCTGGTAATAGCTTAATGTAGTCAGAGGTATTCGATTCAACTTAAATTTCGCCTCTCTGTTGCCGTTTCTTAGCGCGTAAACGAAATTCTCTGCCTTTTCCAGCTGATCAGCAATTGCTGAACAAACAGCAAGATGTCATGCAACTCACAACGGGCATTGTAAGCCAGCAGCTTCAGAACCTTGGTGCCTCCTACGACATTGAAAGCAACTCTCACCTCTACAACAACCCCATCATTGTTAAATACTATGCTGGTGCTGTGAAAGCCGGTTTGGTTCAGCCGAAGGGCACAGTCTTCAGCAACACCGTCAGCCAGCTGCGCAAAGAAGTGTCCCTCTTGTACAGGATCTTGGTGGGCGCACAGACCTACCAGACCTTCTTGAACACCGCTGCATGGGCTCGCGTTCATGTAAACGAAGGACAGTACATCAAGGTATTAGATCGATATACCATTCTATATTGTGTATTGCACGCAATTTCTCCATAGACAATACACTTATATACGCGCGCTTAGTTTATCCGTATCTGCAAAGTTCTGACAGAAAAGTTGCTAAACTTTTCTTCCATTTAAACCCATAGGCTTTGATCTCTGCTATCCTGACTCGCCAAGACACCCAGGGTATCATTCTCCCAGCATCCTACGAAATCTTGCCACAATTGTACTTGGACTCAAGAATCATCCAGGAAGCTCAACAGGCTAGTATCCAAGGAATCCAGCAAGGCATCCAGAACGTCGTGATCCCCGTCAACTACTCTGCGCTCTTGGCACAAGACGAACAGCAGCTTTCTTATTTCACTCAAGACGTTGGCCTCTCTAACTACTATGCGTACCTCGACCTGGTCAAAAGCATCGAGAGCGAAGTAAGTAAACGAGGAATAATAGAACGTCTGAAGCTGAATTAATATTCTCAATGCTTGCTATAGCAGCAACAGCAGCAGCAACAACAACAACAACCCCTGACGCAGCAACAATACCAGCAACAAATCGTTGGGAAATACCTGCAGCAAATTGGACAGGAACAGCAGAACATCAATGGCCAAGGAGCGAAATACTTGTACCTGCATCAGCAACTACTGGCTCATTACGAGCTCAACCGTCTCTCGAACGGGCTCGGCCCCATTCAGAAGATCGACTACACCAGCGTGAACGCTCCGTTCCAGCCGCGTCTCCGCAACCTGAATGGACTCGAATTGCCCACCCGCCCCGAGAACCTTCAGCTCCAGCCGCAGAAGACCGAGCTCATCCAGCACGTTCAGAAGCTGGAGCAAAGACTGATGGAAGCTATCGAGTCCGGCCACGTCATCACTCCGCAAGGCATCTTCCTCTCTCTGTACCAACCCCAAGGTGTGAACATTCTCGGCGACCTGATCGAAGGATGTGGCAAGAGCGTAAACCCAAGGTTAGTGTTTTGTAAAAAGCGCATCAACGAACGGCCGTGTTCTGTCAATGTGCTTAACTCGTCCCTTACTTCCGAATAGATACTACGGAAGTCTCGAGGCCGCGGCTCGCAAGCTTCTCGGCAATGCCCCCGAAGCGCAGAACATTTGGGACTACACGCCATCCGCCCTGGAACTTGGTCAAACAGCTGTTCGCGACCCAGCCTTCTACCAGCTCTACAAGAGGATCATAAACCTTCAGCAGAGATACCAGAAATCGTTGCCCGCTTACCAGTCGAACGACCTGATCCTCCCCGGCGTTACTATCCAGAACGTTGACGTCAGCCAGCTTGTCACCCTGTTCACCGACTTCTTCATCGACCTCGACGCTGTCACGGTCCCGCTCGGCCAGTCCCAGCAACAGCAGCAGGTGAAACAGCAACCGATCCAACAGCAGCAACAGCAGTCGCAACAGCAGCAACAAGTTCAACAGCAGCAACAAGTTCAACAGCAGCAACAAATTCAACAGCAGGTTCAACAACAGATCACGGCTCACCTGAAGAGATTGGACCACAAACCCTACCAATACCAGATCTCCATTCACAGCGAGCAAAGCGTGCCGAACGCGGTTGTCCGTATATTCCTCGGGCCGAAACACGACTACCAGGGCCGCCCCATCAGCATCTCTCGCAACAAGCAACTCTTCGTCGAGCTCGACCAGTTCGCGCACAACCGTGAGTAATAAAGCGTCAGCTGAATGCGAATGACCAGCGGCGGATTTGTCCCTAACGCTCTGCTAATCTCGTTTACAGTCCCCCAGGGCCAGAGCGTCATCATCAGAAACTCCCAGCAGGCCTCAGCTCAGAGCCACGACTGGCCCAGCGTTCAGGAAATTCAACAAGGTGTTAATGGTGCTATCCGATCGCAGGAACCCTTCTACATCACCGAGGTGAGCGAATTCTCCTATTTAATGTCCCCTGCCCGGAGTCGGAGCAGCGACGTAACGAAGCTACATACTTACAGCCGCAACAGATCTTCAGCTTCCCCGCCAGATTGGCTCTTCCCAAAGGTCAACCCCAAGGTTACCCGCTTCAGTTGCTCGTTGTGATCTCCGGATCGGGCCCACTCAACGTGCCGTCCGGCCCCGTGATCCCCGAAGAGAACTTGGCCTTCCAGAGCCAGGAGTTCCAGATCATCAATCCCGAGCAATACGAGCAGCTGGAGCAACAGCAGCAGCAGCAGCAACAACAGCAAGGCCAGAGCCAGGTGACCGGCATCCAACAGAACGTGGAAGTCCTCCCCGAAAACTGGGTTCAGTCGCAACAGCAAATCCCAGGTGCTCTACCAACGGCCGCGAGGCGGAGGCGTTCGTTGAACAAGGCTACTACTCACCGTATACGTCATTTCTTCTTTGCAGCCGTGAGGAACCAACATGCTAACGTCTACACTAAGCACCACGGACAGTACCCGCACACGCAAATTCAGAACCCAGTCGGCGAGGGACAGGGCATGACATACACCATTCAAGGAGTCGGTGTACAGTCCCAGAGGCAACAGCCCCTGCAAATGATACAAGGGCAACCGATCCAGCAGATCCAACAGCGAGGACAGCTGGGACTTCAAACAATCCAAATGACCCGCGGACAGAACATTAAATGGCAGCCGATGTCTGGGATCCAACAAGGCCAGCAACAAGGTCTCCAAGGCCTGCAAGGTCTCTGGGGAGTGCCGCAGGGCATGCAAGCCGGTCAGGGTGTACAACAGGGCGCGCAAGGTCTGCAAGGTGTGCAGCAAGGTCTGCAAGGTGTACAGCAAGGTCTGCAAGGTACGCAGCAAGGTCTGCAAGGTGTACAGCAAGGTGTGCAGCAAGGTCTGCAGGGTGTACAGCAAGGTCTGCAAGGTGTACAGCAAGGTGTAGTGCAAGGTGCGCAAGGTGTGCAGCAAGATGTGCTGGGTCTGCTTGGTCAGGGAATACAGCAAGGCGCTCAGCAAGGTATGCAGCAAGGAGGACAGCAACCCGCGCAAGGTCTCCAAGGCGTGGTCCAAGGATTGCCTGGCGCTCAGCAAGTACCACAAGGGATCCAAGGTGAGGCCGTGCAAGGTCTGCAGGGCGTACAGTCGTTGAACATCCCGTACGGCATGCAACAAGTAGGACAAGGAATCGGCGCAGGTCAACAATGGCAAGGAATCCCGGTACCGGCCTCTGGCCTGAACCAGGCTACATCGCCTCAACTCGTCGGCCAAATCGCCAGCGGACAGCTCCACAACGGTGGTTTCCAAGGCATCTACGCTCAGCCGCAGACGGTCCAGGACCCAGCCGTTAGCGAATACTACCAGAACCAGCAACCCTCCCAGTCGATCGGCGGCGCCATCTCCCTCGACGGCAAACCCCTCGGCTTCCCCTTGGACAGACCCCTCACACCGGGAGCCCTCAGCGTCCCGAACATCTTCGTAAAGGATGTCCTCGTGTTCCACGAGGGACAGCCCACCAACGACATAATCCAATAAAACGTTCCTACGCCGAATCGTGCACGGCCTCGTCAGAAGCCGTATGCAACGTTGTAACATTAATGCAAACTAAAAGAAAAAAATATTTCTCTTCTGTATATCTCATTTGTAATGAATAAATTGCCATAAACAGCAAGCGTTTATTATAAGAACTTGTCTTCTCGCTGTACACCCCGCTAATCTCGTCCCGCTCAGCGCTCACCCCTTTGGGATCCACTGCCAAGGGAAGATCCCCAACACGGAAATCCAAAAAATTATGACACTTTCGGTATATATTACGATTACGCAATTTCTTTTGCCGCCAAATTCACACTGAGGGATGAAATTGACCCCTGAAAGTCCGGCTATTTTTTCCGATTTTGTGCTATTAATTTGGGAACTACTAATAGTTCGCGGAGAAAAGTTATTCCTTTTAATTAGGACTATTAGCTGGTAACTCGGAGCTGTTAAGCTCGCGAGTTGTAACACAAAATCGGGGAATAGTTCGATTTTCAGGTGTTAATTTCACCTTAGAGGTGCAAATCCACGAGGAGACAAAAATATCGTGTCTCATATGCGACTTTAATCTCACGAGACCATTACTTCACTGTTCGATTATTTTTCTTTTAACTATTTTGTCATAGTTTCATTTTAGTTTCATGAAATAAGACACTCTTCTCTGAATTTCCTGGTCGGTGATCTTCGCAGCCGAAGGACGAAGGGAGGTCTCGATAATAAAAAACCAGTAACTTCAAATCATCCTTTTATTAAACAAATCTCTGTCGCCCAGCTAGCATTGGCGACAATGTTAACAGAACTCGAGCATCGGATGTCCCCTGTGAGTTGCCTCGGCTCTTACTCTCCCGTCATCATCTCCATGAACTCTAGAAGCAAGAGAATACCTCGTGTGAAACGTTTACCTCGCCGGAGAGATCTTAAACACGGTGCGCGGCGAGAACTCGGCGAAATCGGCAGTGAATCGTCAAGCAGCTCGAAATGTACGTACCGTCGAAATCAACGGTGCCCGATCCATCTGTATCGATCTCAGCGATTATACCGTCGAGATCGGCGCTGGTGAGCTTGTCGTCTAGAGCAGCCAGGATCTCCTTCAACGTAGCCGTGGTGATGTATCCGTTCCCCTCGCGATCGTACAACCGGAAGGCCTCCTTCAGCTCTTCCTGCATCGCCTCGGCGTCCTCCTCTTCCAGGAATCGGCCGGCGATCTTGCAGAAACCGTCGAAGTTCACTTTCCCAGTGCCTTCGGAGTCGGTCTCCTTGATCATAGCGTTCAGCTCCGCGTCGTCGAACAGCTGGCCCATGGTGTTCAGTATCGTCGAGATCTTCAGGGTGTCGATGAAGCCGCTCTTCGTCGTGTCGAACATCTGGAACGCTTTCCTCATCACAGCGGTCTTCTGCTCGTCTTCCTCCTGCAAACGTATAATCCGAACTGTACCACCAGCATCCTTCTCCTCGGGAAAATCTTTACAACGCGAGCTAGGCGACGTCCTCGCGTCCCCGGCTCTCCTCGAGCACCCATTCGCACTTATTAATCAATCGACAATTAAAAATAAAAAAAGAAAAAAAAACAGAATCACTGATACGAGCCGCGCAAATAGTCGATAGATTCCTTGGAGAATCGAGTGGAATGAACGGAGTATTCGCCGCGAACTTGGGGCTAGTAGATGGGGGACGTATCCGCGACTCTTACCATGATGCCGGTTTTCTCGCACGACGGACGACGGATACCTGAAGTGCCGAGGCTTTTCCGTCCCGGTATAAAGACATCCTCCGCGTCTGGTAAACCAGCTAGAAAACCGGCGGGGCGCAAAAATAGAGCGGGCCAGCGAAAAATTGAAATATGTTATAAGTGCTTCCTCCGCTATGTCGGAAGGCCGATGCTAAATCACGCATCATACTCGGAGCTCAGCTGACCGATCTCCGTTCGCGATGCCTTCATCGATAATTCACCATATAGCTAAGACGCGTATCCGTCTACAGTAACGCGACAAATGGGCAAGTTTACGAGCATAGGGATTTCGAAATTACGCTGGACAGTCGTGGAAGCGTACACCGATCGTACGAATTGCATCGCGAATGCGCGAGCCATTCGCGAGACGATAAGATCGAGAAACCACGGGTGGCATTTTTGTCTTGGCAAGCGATCCGCTAAACGGGGATATTTTCACCACCTCGCGGTAACGATTCCATTAGCGCGGGTGGCTTCTAAACGGCTTACATAAATCGATCGGCGGTTCGGCGCAAATGGTTATAATTCCCACCCCGAGGAACAACGCTCCACGCGCGATCCTCGGGCATCGTCGTCCGTTCTTAGATCAACGCCCACGCGTTGCAGCAAACCGTTGCAACACGCGCTCTACCTGGCCTGGCGGTGTCCGGTAAAAATATAACGAAGTCCTCGGTCTCTTTGAGAACGATTCATCAACGATCCGGTGCGTTTTCCGGACAGCGAGGTGGAAATAGGTCGGAGGCCGTTCCCCGACTTTGGGGCCGATCGTGAGAATCGGGCGACGGCCCTGACTGTCACGTCCAACGCCGAGCTTTACAACTGCTCGTATAGTTTGTATTATTTATTTATTCTTACGCCGCCCGGACATATCTCCCAGCTGCGCAGCGGCGATGATGTAAGTGCCTGTTGCAACTAGCGAGCAAGGCTCATTTAATCCAGCGTCTGCCGCGGGGAATCACTCGACCGCTCCACACCCTTCGACCTTCGCTACATAAAAGTTTATCCTTTATTACAGAATATACGATTACTGATATCCAACGGAACACTCTCGAGTTTAACTCGTCAGGGACGAATGGAAATGAATAGAGCCGTCTCTTGTATCGCGAAGTTCGCGCAGCCCCTGAGTCACGGTGACCAGCTGTTCACCTCTGTCTGGCAGCTATTTCGCGGCTGACCGTGGTAAAGGGGTCTAAAAAGCCTGATCCAAATTGACTTCCCTGTACCAGTTACGCGGCACGTGTCACGCTCCGCCGCTTCAGGATGAAAAGCAACGAGAGCGACACGCTTGCCGTTAGAGCAGGGGCCGCATGGATACTTGTCGGAGGATTTCCCGACCACGCGGGATAATTTCGCGGCACGCCTATAAATAATGCCGGGGCAATTAATCACGCGGCGGCTGGTTTGCAGATGAAATTCGTTTTGCCCGTCGCAGGGTACCGAGGTGTCTGCCTACATACTCGCGCAGCTTTCATTCAGTCGATCCTCGTTGCCCGGCCGACGGGGGCGCGTGCAAACACCGGGCAACGGACACGTTCCGCGTAAATTTGTCTCGTTAGAAATATTTTCGGTGCCAGCGCATCATCGTCGCCGTGGCTGTCGCCACGGGCGATACCCGCCACGCGCTCCCCCCGTCCGGGTCTGACAGCGGCGTTTCGGTCGCGCAAAAGCAATTACGTGCCGGTGCCAAGTTTCTGAAAATCAACGCTCCCTTGGCAAGCGCCCGGCCAGCTCGGAAGCCGACTCGTTAGAGAGGCATGCGGATGCCGCCCCCGGCCGGTCCAGCGCCTCCAAGTTTCGCCCTCGAGAAATAAGTTCCATTAATAAAGCTTGCCGCTGGCATTGTCGCCACGCGCATCGACGAGCATCATCAGCGAACATGCAGGAACGCGCGACGCTCGGCCCTTGGATTTAGAATAGCAGGAGCGACGTCTCGGTTCCTTGGGGGATGCGATCTTAGCAGTCCTCGAAGCTTCGGGCTTCCCCGGGGTTTGCCCGATCAGCAGCGTGGCCGCTGCGGTCGGAAACCTGTAGGGTGCACGGAGGAAATTGGTAGAAATGGATCAGATAGAGCATAGTAACTTGTATAGACGGAAAGGAAGAAGTACAGTTTATTCCAATTATCATAGCTCGCGGAAAGAAAATTGCGTCGCGAGTCGAATAATAGAAGAGTTTATATAACAAAGTTCTCTGGTGTGCAGCACCGTTCCGTCTTCGACACAGGACGGTGGACGTGGGTGGTAAGACATCGTTAATAGCGGCACGAGCATCTCAATCTGAAATCTATGAAATTGGCCGCGACCATTGCTAGGCGCGAACGCGATACTTCAAGCCGTTTTAACGGGGCCGCTGTGGCACGGGTACGCTAGGCGCTTGACGAGTTCACCGCTGAGGAACACCTTGCCGATCCCAGACAAACCGTATCAACGGGATTCTTCCCTCTAGTTCGTGGATTCGTCATCTCGCTGGCCTCCTGCCATGCTCCCTAATATGGCGCGCTCGGCAGGCCCTTCCGTGACAGTATTTTACCCGTTATCGCGAACCTCCGACCGGCTCCATCGATCTGTCGAATAGAAGAAAAATATTCAAGCGAACCGTGCGTCGTACGCAATTAACCGATGCGCTCTGAAACTTACGCTTACTCGTGTTTCCACTTTCAGCGCTTAGATCGTTTACAGATAGAAACGCTATCGCCCGGTATAATTGGAGTTTCATAATAATCCTATTTCCAAACTCGCCTGCTTACTTTCGCCTAAGAAAAACCAGTCGAAGCAACGAGCTGCGAAAAGTTTGAATTTCCTAGGCGAACGGCTGGGTCGGCAACGAAGATAGAAACGTACGTCACGTGATTAAGAGCAGCTCGGTCGGTAAACGAGCTTGCGAAAGTTGGAGAAGGCGAAGCTTTATGGATATCGCATAGAGCGACGTTAAGCTGACAGACAGCGCGCTTCTAGGAGGATAGAAAAGCATGAGAGCCGACCACAGGGTCTCGTAGGATCGCATTACGGAACGCCCGCGTTGAGAGGGGGGCACGGCTCGCCGCCGAGCGCAGTATATATAAGTCTGTACATATCATACGTACATAACATCTCTGTGTGTGTGTGTATATATAAAGTGTCTATATATATATATATATATATATGTGTACATATACATATATGTATGTCAGCAAGGTAGTGTGTTCGCGGATCGTGCGTGCAGAAAGCGCTTAAATATTCACATTACGGATGTTTTTGCCGGAGTGACGCGCGCGTAATAGACGGGACGTTTATCGAGATGCAACGAATGTACGAGCCGAACGAGAATGGAAGTCCGTGCTAAATACGGATCGCGCGACTTGCGAATAAGTAGCGCCGATGGACGCGGCCATGTTTTCTGGTAGCAGAAATCTTACCCATTAATAATTTTGTTAATCGCCTGCCACGAGAAGTGGAGCGTGCAGAATGCCGAAATGCAACGTGAAGACCAAGTATCTACCAGCAACGTTCGCTTGGGCGATCCTCCTAAGCACCACGACACTGTTCTTCTGTTTCCCGTGAGTTCCGCACGCACGCCTGTCTCTGCCTCATTCGTGAGAGGCCGCAACGTTTACAGCTACTGTTTTCATTCAACAGACTTTACTTCGGTCCGTTGATACGCGAGCTCACTGAGTTAACTTGGATCTTTCAGGTGTCAGTATTATGTGTTTCGATGGGGAATGTGGGTACCCGCGGTCCAAGGCGTCATCACCTTCTTCGTACTGACAAATTTCACGCTGGCGACTTTCATGGATCCTGGTGTCATACCGAAGGGTAGGTAGAGAATCAGGTCGGAGGGTGGTATACGAATCTGTAAGCGAACGACGGTTCCATCGAATGGATACGATTCTGTTTTGAAGCGCCGCCCGACGAGGATCGAGAGGACGACTTCCGCGCTCCGTTGTACAAAAGCGTAGAGATCAATGGGATTACCGTCCGTATGAAATGGTGCGTCACGTGCAACTTCTACAGACCTCCGCGTTGCTCTCATTGCAGCGTTTGCAATCATTGTATCGAGGTTTGTGTCGGATGTTATTCGGTGTTCTACGGGGAGTAGCAGTCCAAACGCTTACCTCTTCTACTTAATCTTTTCAGACTTTCGATCATCACTGTCCATGGGTAAACAACTGCATTGGTAGAAGGAACTACAGATTCTTCTTTTGCTTCCTGCTGTCGCTCAGTTTTCATATGCTCAGCATATTCGGGCTCTGCCTGCACTTTGTGCTCGAGCGTAAACAACAGCTGGGCGAAGTAGACACGATCGTCGCGTATCCTTTCCTCCCCGAAAGTTAACGGCGAATGTAATTCGAGTAGCCCGGCCGCGAACTCTGAGAGATTATAAACCTTAAGTTTAAAACAGACTCGTGATTATAGGAGTGATTATACTATTGTTCATTCCAATATTTGGACTGACCGTCTTTCACGTAGTACTTCTTTCAAGAGGACGCACGACAAACGAACAGGTAACGGGTAAATTTAATGGAGGCTACAATCCTTTTTCCCGTGGTTGCTTATATAATTGCTGTTATACGCAATGTGGACCACACTACCCCAGGTAATGCGCAACCGATTGTGACCGTAAGCCGCAAGCCGGGCAGATGATTAATCAATGAATCGTAACGTTTCAGTCTAATTAAGCCTGATAAGTATTCAGGGAAACGACGCGGACCCTGTACATCTGAGATATCGACTATAGGCAGTGAGAACCAGGTAAAAACCTATATGGATAGCAGCAATGGTGTTAGAAATGCCAGTTCGAATGCTTACAATAAGGTAAGAGCTAGTGCAACTTTGCTTGACACTTCAGATACTAAGTACGAGAAGATTTTAACAACTGTAACTAGCACCTCCTCTCTAGCATGGAGTTTCGACGCCTTCTTGGTGTAGACGTAATCAGCTTTTTTTGTAGCCGTTTAATCGTAGCCACGTAATTCACTCTGCTTTAGAATTATCCAAACTTCCGCTACTCCACCTTCTCTATGCTTTCGAGGCTTTAATAGGGCATAGATCGTCTGTCGCAAGCTTCAGTTCAACGCACAAGTGGTACACCTAGATGACGGTTCTTGCACGATTTTGTAAATCTCCGTTTCTTGACACCGAATTTATTTATTTAGAGTACAATTTCCAGCAGCGATTCCTCCTATCTGTAATACCCTAATCACAATGTTGGAAAGATGCAGCCACTTCCCGTTCAGTTCCCTCTTCCCCACTCCGTTCTGGTTAAACGTCAATGTTTCCCCTCCACCAAAAAACAGTGTGCGTTATATATACACCATAAATAGTAACCACGATGATTGAACAATGAGCGTTAATCGATTGTTATAATGTAAATAGCATAGGATGCATTACTTGTTGCTTGCAGTTATCTCCTGGACGAGATGGCTCGGATACAGACATGGAGCCGACCGCGTCCCAGTCAGCCGATTGCGAGCCCACGCCACCGCTACAGAGACACGGTTCCAAAAGCAATTTCTTCCTGCCACCTGTGGAGAACAATGAGTCTCCCAGGCATCCGCCGACCTCGCAGCACCGCCATCCAATACATTATACAAGGGGCAGCCCTCATCCGAGGCCAAGGTAAACTGAAACAACGACGAATTTGGTTGATTGTCTGGTTTGCTAATAACTTTTCTAATATACATAAGGTACGTTGTCAATACCTATAGGGGAATGAACGGCTCTCGAAGCCATACTCCCGATCCATTATCGCCAGAGGCAAGCGGATCGCCTACCACAGCCTCGCAAAGAGGCCAAGGCCAAGGGGGTGCTAGTCCAACCACACAACGGATTAAAGCTATCGGAGTGCCAACTCCGCTTGCCATTTCCAGCCCTATCCGCAGGTATACTATGCTCGTCTATGCTACTGAATATAATAGAAAAAAAGTACGGACGTAAACTTGATATAACACGATCTCTCGCTGTGATGTATCGAGGATTATGAGATTCGTTATATTCCGTGGACCACATAAGATACTTTCCAAATATTCAACTTCTAGATGTACTTTTTTTTTGTATACATATATATATATATATATATATATATATATATATATATATATATATATATATAATTGTATCTCGCGGCGTTCTCACATTGCACAAAATTAATTTCGACGTAGAGAGCAAGAGGGAAGCGCCACACTAGTACTAGTTTACATTTGCATTTCTTTGAGCACGCTACCGATACAAAGTCAACATAATTCTCCTTCTCTCGATGTTCCTGTTTGCTACCTTTTTCGATATGATGTGACGCCTGTTACTTCAGACTCCCCTGTCCCCTCACTTGCGAAAACACCTCACTCTTGCTCTTATTCTTTCTTCCTACTTCTATCTCACCACTGTTCTCGCCTTCTGAATGACGAAGGGACGTGTGACAGGCGGGAGAATAATGAATATGTATTAAAAAGAAAAAAAAAAGACCGTTGGCCGATGTAGATCACGATAATATCGTAGAGAATTAGTCTCTCTGCATGTACATATTACAAGATATATGGTATATAGATAAGTTTGTGTCCCACTGCAGGGGGTGGTAACTGCAAGGAGCTGCTTTCTACCATCATGTTGCAACCTACTGCAGGTAAACACGAACTTCATCCTACGAGGACATATCGTAGTTTAAAGTTATGCTTTCTTGCATATATTTACATAAATTTATATCCATATAGGGTGTTAATAGAAAGGGCCTCAAAGCGCGCGGATCATTTGGATCCCGTTGAACCGAGCAAAGCGTGCTCAGACAAACGTGCGGCCCTAAAATTGATTTTATCAGAATCACGAGAATATTATATTCTGCTTCGACGAGCCTGGACGTCTACCGGAGAACTCTGATAGAGTTAATATTCCTAGGAAAGACCGAGTATATTTTGCCCGGTTCGGCGATCGTCGCACGCTCTGTCGCGCGTTGAACCCCTCTTCTTTAACAGTCTCTGCGTTTAAGAGCGAAAGTATACATACTCGAAACCGTATATGTATATACGTTACGCACGTATATACATATATTCACACATGTATCAGTCGACCAACACGCAAGTATAAACGTCCACATATGTATCTCCTAGGTTTTGTCGCTATCTTTTTACGTTTCAATTGGATAGATGCTAATTTTATAACAGGAATGATGCGCTGTTCTCTCTCTCTCTCTCTTTCTCTCCTATATGTCTCGCCAGAGCCGTATTTGTATGGCTACAGTTGCTCAGCACTCTCGCATAATTCATCTTGGTTCACTGTACCCGTGCGCATTTGTCAATTATTGAGATAATCTCTCTTACTAAGTGTGCTCCGCTTGGAAGGACGGATGCCAGAGTGACGTGCCTCTGTTGCAGATCGAACCCGGGCACGCCGACGCAGGTTCGTCGGCCGGATTTTATAGGAGTGAACGACGCCCCGACATACTATGATGTACAGCAGGGGAACAACGCCGGCGGTGGTGCTACCTGCGGCGCCGTGGTTGCGGGCTACAGCCCCCAGCGCCGTTTCCTGTCGGAGAGCGAGCTGGTGCGTCAGGGCACCGACCACTCCTACTCGAGAACGAACAATACCGTGGACAACATACGGGAGCTGGCCGGTTCCCCCCAGCGCGGCGTCTACATGTGGAAGGACAATTCGCCGGGCAGCTATCCGGCACCGCCCGGGACGACGAACGCCGGGACGCACCAGTCGCCCTCCCAAAGACCACCGCCAGCCTACGATTACTATCGTTCGAATCCGACCAGCCCCACGCAGCAATTGTACGCCAACGCGCCGAGAGCTGCGTATCATCCGGTGATGAGGGGCGGGGTGCCGGTCTTCCCACCCCATCAGTCGCCGCAGGTGAAGCGAAAGGCCACGATGGCGACGCCGACGACGCCCACGGCTGGGGACGCGCGGCGCAGACCGATGTCCTTCGTCAGGGCCCTGGAGATGACGGACTCCATGGAGATGGTGTCCGCGCCCAACGACAACAGATCCCAGCGGCCCACCACGCCTACGCCGGACAGGGCCAGTGTCTACGACATGAACTATGAGATCTCCGTATAGCCCAGCTTCACGGTCCCCGCACCATCCTGCGGCTGGACGGAGTACGTACGAGAGTTGCCAGCGAGGAGGATAGAACGCGTGTCGCTCGCGAGATATCCGTCTGAATCGAGTATCTGAGGGTGCCGATGCAGCTAACACATTCTACCGTCGAAAACGATATTAACTAATCCTTTGGCCGCTGCGGACGCCTGTGGCCACGCTCGGTCGACCCCGTGCAATTCGCCGGACGAGCGGCCGCAGGAACGCGAACGAACATCCAGCAGAGGATCTCTCCGCGCCGCGTATGTTAAGCGGACCAGTCGCGGCCCCAAGTGGATTAAAACCTGTTTCGTGGTATCGTACACAGTTCTTCCGGTCCAAACACACCGATCCCGCCGTCTATTCGATGCTTCGTCGTGATAACGTGGAATGTAGCCGATCGTTCCCACCCGAGACGGTTGAAATTGTACTGAATAGCCGTCGTTGGGAACGGCGATATTGGTGTCTGTTTATTTTCCGTTCAAGCGCGTTAACACACGAAACGGGGAAGGTGTCGCGGTTCCATTTCACGTTCGATTGCGCGCAAACGAGCAACGCAAGGGTTTCGGTTCGACGGGGAGTCTTTATCGTTGACGCGCAAGACTGTCCGTGTCATGTTACGTTAGAGATATGTTTTTTGGTTTAGCCGTTCATTGGAGCGAGATGCGCTCGACTCGTTGCGATCGCGGGTAGAGGAAATATTATCGAAGTACGCTCGAGTACTAGAATGGTGTGCAGAGCGATAACCCCCGGTGGACACATAGCCGAATGTGTATTTTGCCACGTATTACAGTTCACCTTGGTGCGATCAAGGTGTCCCAGTGTCCCACGAATTCTATTCCGTTCGCCCGATAATGGTTTCCACGACCTCGTTTGTATTCTATCTATCCGCGATAGCAGCGAGCGGGACGCGTGTTCATTTGTACGAGGCGTTTCGCGGGCGATCGAGTCGCGGCGCCGCCAGCACGAAAGTAAACCCGAACGCGTAGAGATAAATCGCCGAGCGTCGTCGTTGCTCCGGATCGATCGAGCCCTCACGCTCGGCGCCGAACCATTCTATTTTTTAGTGTACACACAGTGTAAGGTCAGTTTAGATTTTTATACCGTGACGTGGTGACTCAATTTCTAGGGGAGTAGCGTCGTTTAAATTCTCGTTCCTCTTTTGTTTTCCTCTTCTTTCTCGGGCGTATGATTTGACGAGTACCGAAAGACCATAGGGATTATCATTGCGTGCATTGGGGCTGATTTTGATCGCGATCTCCGCCCCTATCAGCGCCACGTTTTTATGCGAGCGAAACGAGCGCGAGCGTACGAGCGCGGGATCAAAGTCGAGCCCCGCCGGTATATGTATAGACTCCTATCTTCGTTTGATGCGAGAACAGTTCCGTGTCCAGTTAAAGAAGATGTTACTTAATCGATTTAAGTCATTATCGTCGAGGATAGAATTTAACGAATTCTGTGTAAAATAATCGTGAAACACGTGTAGCAAATTTTTAATATACATATTTAAACGATATTTATACGTAAATAATAAAATATAAGACTTTATAATGATTTCAATTGTTTGTTATGAATGATGATTTTATCGATGTGACCACTAATAACGATCGATTGATTTTTATGAATAAAAAAAGGAGAGAAAAAAGAAACAGTATAGTTAGAGGGAATACGCGAAAGAGAAGGGTGCGTGTGTGCGAATGGATGTATACCATGGGAGTCTTGGTGTATTAAGCTAAGGGACGAACGAAAAAGAGATAAAAGGTAAAAGCTGACAGACCAACCTTTCAAATGTTTAACGATAGCGGATAACCCGCTTGACGACAGAAGAAGCAAATGAAACTCTGCAAGAAGAAACCCGGGGGGGGGAATACATTTTTGTAATATATATATTGCATAAAATTTATTGGTATAACTACTGCCACTGTTATGTTTGTAACATACCCCGCTTTTGAGGATTGCATGTCGATTTCTGTATCATGTATTTGTATGCGAGACCAATATTAACGATCTACGAAGGCTTAACGAACTATTGCGAGCCGCGGGCGCGCAAAGTGGTCGCGAAATATATTTGCGTATCCATTTACCTAGCGACCAATCGATAATCGAATTATTACATTGTTACATAGTGCATATCGTTCAGCTAGACGGCTTTACCGAACATCGAATATTTCCAAACTGGAGGGCGAATTTTATTCAACGAGAGATTCGACCGGGTATATTCAGGGTGAACAGAAAGCGAAAGAATACGCCGCGATGAATGGGATCGTTAGAGTGCATTTCTTTAAACGTTGGCGCTATCCTTCTTCCGTCTTTGGTTACACGTGTTCTTTTCTCCCCGCCTTTGTAATCGAGCTGTGCCAAAAGAAACACGGGGAAACGGTACGATCCCCCTATACCGCACTGTCCGAGCGTGTAGTTTCACGCGAATAACGGAGCACTGGCAAATGAGAAGAAAAAGAAAACAAAGAACCGACACAACATTAAAACGAATTGGTTTAGAGAACTATGTGTAAGGTGTGACGAATGTTTAGTGTTTATAATTCGGTGTACTTGTACATAAATATTGCTCGTTATTATCACTCAAATGTACATACATATACATTTCGGTACTTACGTATCGCTGCAGCAATCTATATGAATAAAATTCATGAAATACAAGCCAATTGTACTTTAACTGCCATCTAATCCTACGGTAAGAAAGCTAACATTATTATGAATTTACCTGGCATTCTTCCCTGACACGATATTTATTTAATTATTAACGCGAAGAAAACCTGTTTACTTATTCTTTCAATTACAAACCGAGGTTTAAGTTCTATTACAGAGAGATTACGCATCGTTGTATAGCTATAGCTAGAATATAATAACAAACCTGTCACTCTATTATTTTAAGAAGCATATAAAACCAATTTCTTCATTTACCGACCGCGTCGGTAACTGGGCGCCTCACGTGCGTTCGGATCCGGAAATTCGCCCGCGTTAATAGGAACACAGGATGTAGGTGGAGGTGGCACGACGAAGCTGTGCGAGAGAGAGAGCACTCGAATGTGCGACAAAGATGGCGATAGATGCGTGCCACTAACTTTGGTTATGTTCGCCTGATACAGGAGCAGGAGAACATGACCAAAGTTAGTGGCACGCCACCTGTCGCTATCCTCGTCGCACACACCAGCGCTCTCTGTCTCACGCACTCCACCTATCTCCATTCTTCTCGCACACGTTACCTTTCTCTCTCGCACAGTTCCGTCGTGCCACCTCCACCTGCATCCTATGCTCCTATTAACTCGGGCGAATTTCCGGATCCAAATGGACTTGAAAGCCTTAGTTCACGCGTTACGCAGATAGGTGGCTAAAGCCTTCAGCGGATCGTGAACCTGAATGAACCTGAACCGAATAAATTACTATCGACCCTCGTTTATAAGCAATAAATTAATAACGCTGTTAACGAATCTCGTTGCATAACGAATCGAAATTTGTCCACGATGGCTTTACATTCTCAGAATGCAAATAAATGGACATAAGAATCATCGAAGCGGTTTAACATAATTGCATAAGACGTTTATTATATGCAGGCGCTGTACGCAATTACAAGTGCAGCGTATTTAATGAAATAGGCACGATCGAGAGTAAAAGAAAACTGCCCGCCGCAGCATATCCGTCGGGATTGGTGTAATATTTTGGAAAATGGGCGCTCAGTGCTGCGATCGAATTTTCATGGATTTACGGTCGGCGTGATACCATGGTCGGGACCCGGCGGGAATCAGCGACGTGAGCGCCGCGTCAGTTCGTTAGTAATTTTGTTTCGCACGCTTCGCAAACCTCGCGTATTACTTTATTATAGTATGGACGATGAGATAAAAAAAGTTCGTAATTATCACTTTCGCGTGGCGTTTGCAGGCGATTTCGTTCAATAAGCGACGAACAGCGCGAACGTGTCCCGCGAAAGGCGACGAGAATTTTAGCGGCACCATCCGCCATTATTGGCGTTCACACGGCGTTCAACAAAGTTTTACTTTCAGTTCACGGGGACGAAAATCGCGCCTATAACTTTCGAACCTACAGCATCTTGTAATGTAAGTAATATTTATTATTTTGGGGATGCTTCCCTTGCGTTTCCTTCGCACGACGGTAACCTCGTCATTGCCGGGTGTTTTCATGTGGCCGCAGGGCACGCAGTCGTAAGGATAGCACGGGTAAAAGCGACTCCGAGGCGACTGATAAAGAGAACAAGAGGGAAAGAGGCAGGGAGAGGGAGAGGAAGAAGCGCGCCGCTTCGTCGTCAAGCAGTGGCAGTAGGTAAGATCGTGTCAATTTCTTTAATAAAACTGTAATAATTCCACCGGGTATCGTATGTACAAAGCCTCCGCTATTTCTGTTCGCTAGTTCCTCGGACAGCAGTTCCGGTTCATCGTCCACGAGCAGCGGAAGCAGTTCCAGATCGAGCTCCTCTTCTAGCACGACCTCTAGCAGTTCGGGAAGCTCATCCGGGAGCTCCAGGGAAAGAGGAAGGAAACGTAGCCGCAGCAAAAGCGTCGATGCTTCGCGAAGGCATGATAACAAAGAGAAGGAACGAGAGAAGGAAAGGGAAAGAGATAGGGACAGGGACAGAGATAGAGATAGAGATAGGGAGAAGGACAAGAAGAAGAGTAGCAATTCCGTGGTCGATAAACCTAAACCCAAAGGACGTTCCAGGTAGATATATCAACCTGATCGCTGCGCGGATCGTTCCGTTTCAATTTTACTAATAGCGTGGTTTATTTTCATTCCGTCCCCTTCGTAGGTCACCCTCGCCGCGCAGAAAGCGCAGAGAAAGATCACCGATTCCCAGACCGACGAAAATACATATTGGCCATTTGACGCGTAACGTCACTAAAGAACACATCATGGAGATCTTCTCTACGTACGGCCAGATAAAGATGGTCGACTTCGCTATGGACAAGCTTCATCCGAATCAAGGACGAGGCTTCGCGTACGTGGAGTTTGAAACTGCGGACGAGGCGGAGAATGCAATGAAACACATGGATGGCGGTAGGTTTAAATATTCAGCTCTCTCCCGATTTGTTTGCTACCCATCGATCACTTCGGCTGATCGAGTATTACGACGATTCTGTGCAGGACAAATCGATGGCCAGGAAATCACAGCTGCTCCAGTATTATTACCAAAGCCACGGCCATTACCGATGCGGAGGATGTCCCCTTTGATGGGAAGAAGGGCGCCGCCGCGATGGGGAGGCGGCGGTAGGAATACTCCGCCGCGTTATCGCAGACGTTCACCGCCGATCAATCGCCGTAGAAGCCCGCGGCCACCTAGACGTAGACCGAGAACACGATCGCGAAGTCCCCCGAACAATCCACGGCACCGGCACCGTCGCTACACAAGATCGAGCTCCAGCAGTTCTCGATAGCAATCTTTTTCCTTTTCTCTCTTTTTTTTTTGTACATATAAAGCCAGAACTGAATTTGACCAGACACAGTTCATCCTCGTTGGTCGTCTTAATATATTAAGCAAAACCATTTTTACCCGCTCCATTCGAACATAATCGACAGGGAAGTGTACGCACTGAAATATTAAAAGGAAACAATACAATAGGACTTGTTCACGATGGTGTTTACGGTAATTAAATGTGTTTCGATCACGAGGCACCGTTCGTGACTCACAAACTACTGCTTTTCAAATATACGAATTTCACACGTGTCAAACATATTGCAATTGATTGGTACCTGAGTGTTAATGACCCCGTGCGAAGGAAGAAACAAACATATGTATTCTTAGATTGGTCGTTTGATGTAATATTAAATATAAGGCATGAAGACTTCAGAAGAAATATTACTTTCTAGCGTATGCTCGTAATATGCAAATGCAATTTTATATATAAATATATAAAAAAAAAGGAAGAGATTTTACCGTAATACGTGCTGATAGTACTTATCTAGGATAAATTTTTCTGATGTCTTTATGAGCTGTAAGAGACGTTTTCAGGCTTGGTGAAATGTACTAGACGAAGAGAGACCAGGTTTGATAGAAACTATGATTATTAGACCCTTTTACAAAGAATCAATTTTAGAAAAAACCTATTCACACAAAATCCTCTTTTATACTTCGCGATATCTACAAAAACAGAATCATTGCCATCACATTGCAACCTTGCATCGATGAAAAATATCTACAATTTTTTTGAATTGCGTATGGTCGTTAATTATATAATATAATATACATTTTTCGTGATGACTTTACACGGTATAAACGAAACAAAGTTTGAAGAGCCCGATTTAGTTGACAGGGAAGTAAATATTTGTTTGCTTTCGCGGCATCAGGCTTTTCAAATCGATCCTGATCCATGGCACGAATATGTCTTTTAGTTTTCGAAAGAGAGAAAGAGAGAGATCTCGATATTGGTTATCTGGTAACACAAATGACGTATATGGCCGACAATTGAGAGGACGATGATGAAAGAAAGTTGCGAAGCCGTATTTCATTTTCATTTGTTGATAAAGATACAAAAAAAAAGAAAAATTCAGAAGTTGCAATTTTTCCATGTAGTGTTAAACGTATTTTTTAATTAAAGCACTTTGGCACGGACAAACTGCTCTTGTGTTTATTCACTCCCGGGTCCCATATTCCCTGGTCGAATACAAGATTTTCTTTTTTCGCAAAAACTGCTTATAATTTCATCCAAAATTGCATTTTGATTTACGAATTACTATAAAGAAAACGATTGCAATGCTTCTCGACGATCTTGTTATTTTTCTTCTTTTTTTTTCATATCACAGGAAAGCACCAGAGTGCGAATTCTACTCTCGATGCAAGAAACGAGGGAGAAAAGCAAGCTTGTACCGCCAGAAGCGAAAAGTCTGTTACTTCTTTTGCCCCTCTCGGTTTTGCTATCATATTCCTACGGGTTTGAAAATTAATCTCTATGGAGAAATGAAAAATCCATACGTAAACTTTCGTTATATTATTTTCGATTAAATTAAGGGCAACCATTTCTCTTTCTTTTTGCTTTACGATCGTATCCGTACGTCAGTAGTAGAGATTCGTTTATACGTCGCAATAAATAAATAATTAAATAACTTTTGAGTAATGGTAGAGATCTGCTTAACTTTTCCTTCTCAACTTGGATTCCAATCTTTTTTTTTCCATTACGGTAGCATCGTCTCGCATTCTACAATATCTATAATATTACACACGATACCTTTTTTTGTTTTTTTGTTTAAACTGTACGCATAGTTAATCGTAATGATTAAAGTTTATATATCGCTATGAACAGTCAGATCCCCGAAGCTTGCAGAGAATCATCACATTATATAACGTCATCGTCGTTTCCTTCCCGTGACACGTTTAACGTTTCAAATCATCGATGCCTTGGTGAGTTCTCTCCCCCATCCTTCATTTTCTATTATTAACGAACTGCTTCATCTCTTTAACTTTTCGCCGCGTTATAAACGGGACGAGCCCCAACGATCCGCGATAACAACAAGGCATCTTCGTAACGATCCTCCTCGCGAGCGCGCTCGCAAATATGTCCTCCAACGCGTTCCCCTCCTCTCCGTCGCACTTTCATCGATATAACTATAAATATTATATAATCTATGTACAATTTTCATTCTTTTTTTTTTCTTCGTCATTAAATAAACGCCTCTTCTTCGTTTAGCGAAAGTTATCAGCACCGGTGGGCCCTCGGGGAACGCTCAGAATGTTGACCCTTTAGTGCGTTCACTTGCCGAAGCCGAGGACGCGGGGAGGATGTATCATCGGGATTGCGAGGCGTCCTCTTTCTTGTGTATATCGGCGTGCATCAGAGCGGGCTCTAGTTGTCGCGTGGGCATCCCTGGTCCTGGGCCAGCTCTATGATGCATATGCAGGTTGCTCAAGGGGCCGGGGCTCGGGTCCTTGCCCCTTAGAGAATTCACAGGCGGCGGTGGATATCCTGCGTACAGTTTGGCCCTCTCTTCCTCCTCCGCTCGAAATGCAGCGGCAGCCATCAGCGGGTTGTAGCGCAATTGCTGCAGGGGATCGTAACGATAGTCCCTGAATGGATCTCCGGGCCAGGGAGCACCGGGTTGGCCGGTGGGCCCGCCTGGCGGCGGGAAGTGTTGCATCGGGTGTCCGCCCAAGCCAGGAAGCATACTTCTAGGCATGGAATGCGGCGCGGGCATGCCGTGGGGATGCCTCGCGAGGTACGAGTGAGGATGAGGATGGTGATACCTCGTGTCAGGCATTGGGCTTGGACCGGGGCCTGACGTGGGCGGTGGCCCAGGGCCAGGACCTGGCGGCCTCGGGAGCATCACGACTTCGTCGTCCTTGCTTCGCGGCTCCTCTTTCACGCGCACCTCGCCAGTGTCGATCGGCGCCGAACCGTTTCGAAGGGGCGATCGGTCACGACCCACCACAACGTGCTGTCGATTCTGGTGGAGCAATCTCTCGCGTTCCATCTCTCGTCTCTCCATTTCGCGGCGTTCCTTGTCCCGCCTTTCCCTCTCCCTTTCAGCGGCTTCCTGCTGTTTCCTTTTCTCTTCCTTCTCGCGTTCCCGTCTCTCCCGTTCCCGTTGCTCCTCCCGTTCTCGCTCTTTCTCACGCCTGATACGCTCCCGTTCCCGTTCACGCTCTCGCTCGCGTTCTCGTTCCCGTTCGCGTTCACGCTCGCGTTCTCGTTCCCGCTCCCGCTCTCGCTCCCGTTCGCGCTCCTCGAGCTCAGCTCGTCTATCGATCGGGGGCGGTTCCGGTTTCAGACTCCACGCGACCGTGGTCGGCGGGAAACCGGTGGAGGCTCGTTGCAATCTAGACAAAACGAACGAAATAGATGGTACTTCTTAAATGGTTGCGAAGGCTTAAGTTATTTTTTAAGTTACACATCGAAGGTTGACGCTTACCCTCTCCACGGATCATGTACGGAGCCCAAACCACCCAACGGTGGCATTTCCCTCGACGGAGGGAAACCAGAAAGACCAGGGAAGTTCGGATTCGGCGCGCCGAATGTCGTTGGGTATCTTCCAAACGGTGACATTCCTGTCCCTACAACAATTTTTAAACGGCGATCACATGGCAGTCGTTTCTGCATCGTTAACATTCCATGCACGATGATTTGCTGCGAAACCTACCTAAATGTGACGCTGGCGTAGAGAGAAACCCAACAGGGTGAGGCGGAGGTGGTGCTGGATGTGCTTGCGGCATGTTGGTAGCGAACGGCGGCGCCATAGGAGGTCCTCCCATTCCAAGACCGCTTCCTGGCCCTCCTGGATAAAGGTGGCCGGGTGGTCTCAACAGTTCCGTTTTGGAGCCAACGACGCCGCCCGCTTTAGCTTCCGCTTGCTGCTTCTGCTGGTGGTGGTAAATTTCCCAAGCGATGCGTACGTGCATCGCGTTCCACTTCCCACTCTTCTGCAATTGCAGAAACAAGTTCTACGAGAAACTGATGTATCTGACAGCGATAAGACATTCAAGTGTTCGCTTTACCTTTGGTGCAAACGATGTTAAATGGTTGGGCGGTACAAAGGGAGTCGAGGGCGGCCCGATCCCCGGATGTAGGAGGCCAGTGTTGAAACCGGAGTACCCAGAGAGGTTTAAATTGCCACGAAAAAACGGGGACTCGACACCTCCCAGTTTCGGGATGTCCTTAAACTGAAAAAAAAGAGGAATTACGTGGTGAGCGTGCGAAAAGATTGAAGTTGGGGCGCACGCCGATAGCTTTTTAGTACGTACAATAGGGGGTGGAAAGAGACTGCTAGCAGCCGCTGGCGGTAGCAGAGGCGTCGTATGCTGATGCACGTGTGTGTGCTGATGCTGATGATGGTGCATCTCGGTCCTGAGGTACGGTGGCGGTCCCAGGTTACCGACTCCGACTCCAACGTTTCTGTCTTGGGATGCCAAGAATCTATTGTCAAGCTCTCGCCTTAACAGGTCTGCCTGACCTGCGACATGAGTCACCCCTTGTTTCGGTTAGTGTCTCATCCCCTTGCAACCCCTTCTCGGTCTAACGTTTGCTTTCTTTATTTTTTTTTTGTTTGTTTTTCTATCGCGCTGCGACTTCCAAACGGAACTCGGAGCACAGCTTAGAGACTTACTTGTTTGGAAGAGCGACTCGGCGGAGAACGGGTTGGGATTGGTCGTTGGCGGTGGTAGCGAAGGCAGTGACGTGTGTGGACTGGAGCTGGACACGGGGGGTGGTAGCGGTGCCGCGAACATCGGCGGCGGGAACGTGTGCATGCCAAGCGGTACGGGTGGAGGGGTCGGCCTTGGAACTGACGTCGCCGTCGCTGGAGACAGTTGCGAAGCTGTGCTGCTACTGCAAGTTACACATCAATATGTATAAATTGTCCTAAAAGCAAGTTTTGTTCGATATAAGTTAAAGGCTTGATAGACGTCTAGTGTTCATCATACCCAATCCATCCTTGAGGCTTGGTGTAAGCAGGTAGACTAGAATTTGCTGGAGAAGATGTGTTTGGCACGCTTACGGGCGTTATGCTACCTCGACTTAGGCTGCTCACGTTACTGCTGTAACAACCACTGTTATTTACTATAAGATCTTTTTCACGACGAGGCCACGAGAATACACGCATGCATTCATGCGCGCGCGCGCGCGCGCACGTCCGCGGATTACAAGATTATACCTGTAACTGTCCCTCTCTCGGTTCGGGCTATGTCCACGGGGTGAATTATTGTTCCTTCCTGTGACGCTACAGGCTACCATGTCCCTGTGAGCGATGGTGTTCGCCGTAGTGACTGTATTGGTTATCGTGGATACGCATGTCGTGGTGGCAGCGCTCAGCGGAGTATTGTGGTTCGTGGTATTATTTCCTACAGGCTGTTTGCTTATATTAGTACACGGGGAAGCTCTACTTCCCCTCTGAAAGCCAATGAACATCGATATTAGCGGTTAAGCGGCAGTTAACAGGCGATTTAATAGAAACGAAGGGGCCATCCGACTTACCACCTCTGCCCGCGAAGAAGCAGAATGAGAGGGAGACGGTACCGCTGGTGGAAGGTATGGGCTGTGATTCAGAGCAGTATACGGTGTATAAAGAGGTGGGTAAGACGGTTGCGTTTGGGGATAAGCGGCCATGGGTATCGACGGTGGATAGCTGGTGGTGGTCGCTCCGTTCGACGGTGCTGCTGGCGTGACACCTAAGCTGGCTACCGCAGGACTAGTTGTATGACTCGATGAAACGAGGGGCACGTTAGGTGTATGTACTGCAGGTATCGTAGTGTGAGGCTGCTGGGACAAGGAAGGCGGTGGCAGAGCAGGGGAAGCAGGCCGCTGTTGCGGAGCTATTGCACGTGGATTCGCTGCCAATGGACTAGTCATCTGAAAGAGTTAGTTTAATAAAAATTCTGTTATATCGATGCGCCTGGAAGAATCGAGGCGAGAAGTCAGAAGAATTTACTTACAGGTGGTTGGGATATGTGAGGGGGTAGAGTGGGACTGGGAGGACTTGGCGCTGTTGGAACTGGTGCAGACGCAGGCACAGGAGGCGGTATAGGTGCCGGAGCATCCGTTGCTGGATTAGAGATTTGTCCACCGGTATCTGGAGGAGAACCTCCTGCCCCGTTCGCTGGAGGCAATACGTGTGGCGAAGATGATGGCAACTCGTCTGGAACATAAGCATCCGTGTTCCAAGCAACTGTTTAGAAAACAGCCCGGTGCTGTTGCTAATGTATGAGTTACGTACATTTACGTGCAAGGGGTGGTGGGGTAGAAGATTCAAAGAGTATCGATTCAGCATCCGAGCCCTGCAATCAAAGGTATTCGTTAGGATAAAGATTCCCTCGCCATTAAACTTCACTTCGACGGAAGAACATAAGAAAGGCTACGTACCTTATCGTCTTCTCCTTCACTATCACACTGTAACAAAAAGAACAGAACGGCTTATAATTAATACGGTCTTTGTCGTCTCTAAGCAAAGATTCAGTTTCATCGGTTCTGATACTTACGATATAACCTTTACCCGAGCTGCAATGACTGCTAGCCTGTAAACCGATAAGACGTGTATAAGAACGAGGAAGAATAAAGCGGTCGAGTCGGCTATTTCTATCAACGCAGTTTCACTTACATCGCTGAGGTGGTCCCTGGAACTGTCTGCGTCCTGGCAATCCCTAGGTATACCAGGGCCATGCAGTTGTTCAGATGCTCTACCACTATCGTCGCTTGTACCTGCATCTAGGCCCTGCTAACCGAACAAAGTACAGTCAATTAATTACGCTTCCGTGCCGCGGCGCAGCCAGTGTATCACAGATCGTTGGAAAGTTACCTGGTTAAGCGTCGAAGGTGTCAGTATGGAATTGTGTGTATAATGGTTGTGCTTGAAATGGTTTTTGATGTGGTGCTCGTTGTGTCTATTATTCTGCCCCGTGTCCACCTTTGGTTTCTCTTCTACTATTGACAGCAGCGTGTGCAACTTCTTCACATTATTTTTACCGGCTAGCTTTATTGCACTCTGTAATCAGAAAAAAAATGGACACAAGTTAGGCTTATTTTGTCACAAGGGAAGACAATTTATACACAATTATCCCAATGAGAAATGTATTTGAATGAACAAACTCGGGTAAACAGTTTTTCTTCTTGTTCATTCATAAATGCGTAACAATTGAATGCGACTTTCTTAGAATTACGTAGAATGTTGTTGAAATACAAGCCGCGATTTCAACGCTCCAGATACATTTTTAAGAACGCAAGATTACATTCCGAGAGGGCTGTCGTTATTTACATGAACCTACGGATGCTGTTGCAAGCGGTATCGCGATAAACGTAACATAATCCCGTACGGTGGCTCCGCGCGATCTCTAGCACCACGGGCGCGAATTAAAATAATCGAATTTCATTCGTTGCGGTCTTTCGTCGTGCATCGATACGGGGAACAGCGATACCCGATGTATCGCTCGCCGCGCTAGAATTTGACACGCGTATAAAATCCGACCGACCAGGGAACGGCCGTGCATTCAACACGTATGGTAAACACCGCCGCGGATCCCCCCCGCCCGCAACTTCGCACCGCGGTAAAAAATCGCTGCGCCGATCTCGTTGCCTTTTTTTACATTTTCCTTTTTTCCCATCACCCCTTGAACCGTGGATCGGTACAAAGAGCGCGGAGCGGGAGAAGAACTTTGACGTTGGTTTGCGCGCACACAGTAGAAAAAGCCGTACGAGAACTCCTCTATCCGTCGGGTGCCTTTAAACCGCGATGTCAGTGCACATTTCCGAACGGGTGGCGCTCTGCCCCCCACCACCTTCTCTTTTTCTCCCCCGATGTTTCCCCTCTGTACACCTAAATACCGTTATCGTGATAAACGTACTCGTTTCTTTGGGCCAAGCCAAGAATATATATGTATATATGCGTGTGTATATATATATAACGTATGTGTATATGAATATACGTGCTCGGAGATACGTGCTGGTGGATAGGGCCGATGCGATATTCTCGTTCAGATTTCAGAGCACTCTAAGAAGACGGACGGGCGTTCGCAAAGATGACAGCAGGATTCACAAGCAGCCCAGCACCGTGTCTCGTGTGCGCGATGCAGCACACGAATGGTGGGGAGGAATGAAAGAGAGGCAACGATGGAGCGGGGTAAAGGTGAAGGGAGCAAGGTAGAAGGGATGGGAGGCCGTAGAGAAAGTGGGAGGGGAGGGCGGCGAGAAAGGGAGGGGGTCGGACGAGGAAAGCAGGAGTAGGAAGAGCGAGAGGAAGAAAGAGAAGACATTGACCGAACGAGCAGCCGCGCGACAAGGCCTCCTTTGCCGTGCCAGGCCAGCTGGAAGGAACGAAGCCCCCGAACCCCTGACTTCTCTCTTTCTCCGCGCACGGGTGTATTACTTTCCTTTTCCGACAGCCGCGTTCCCGCCGCCGCTCTTTTCTCCCCCTCTACGTCCCGCTCGCGCCGCTGGATACCAAAAGAAACGAGGGGGAAAAAGCCACTAGAGCTCGCGGTGTAAAAAACCACCACCTAGCAAAAGCCATACTCCACCTGCGCACGTGTGCCAACTGCGAAGTGAAACCCCCTAGGACGTGTAACCGCGGTCGGATTACACGATACTCCGTGTCTAAGGCGAATTAATCGAATAAACCTCCGTCTTCGGAGTGGGCCGAAAGAAAAACTCTATACGTATATACCGTATATAGTTACGGCTGGGGACGCTTTTTCTTTCGTTAATCACTGGACAGCAGAGAGAAAAGCTGTCTCGCAGCTTTCGTTAGTAAGTTTTTATGCTGGCGTGTTCAGCGTAACGGTCAACCTTAGCTTGAATTTACGATATATACGTCGGTAGAAACTAGTATCTGACATTTAGCTTGAGAAATTTACATAAGAAGTTAGGGAAAAAAATAACAGTCTGCTTTTGGATGCCTCGCTGCGAAAACTGGCGGATGTATCGAGACCAAAAATTGTTGTTTCGAAGGGGATAAAGGACTCTGTTGAACGGTCCGGGAGGCAAGGTTCCGCGACACGGGACGAGTAAAGGAAGGTCGTTCCCGGACGTGGCGGACGTTCCACCGGTCGGCTACTCCGCGCTTTGGCTAGCCGGCTACTAAACTCGTCCGTACAACGTTGCCACGTCTATCCGTTCAGTGTTGACACGATCGGGGCTCTAATTCAGCTACTGCTCACAGTTCGCGTATATGTACTCGGGTCGCGACGGTTAACGCGCTCGCTCGTTGCACATGCGATTCCGATGAATTCTCCTCTAGACGTTGTTATCTCAGTCGTTATGTCATATCAATTCGTATACGCATATTTGTTTAACGAAAAATTCGAGAAAACATTTATACGCGCGGCGAACTGATATTGAAATTTGGGAACAGGCTATCCTCCAGAATTCAAGTAACGGTCACTTAAACGTTCACGCGGGAAATTGATCTCCTAACCTATCTGACATCTCAATTCCTAACCTACATCTCGGCAGTCGGCCATTAAATGTGACAACAATGTCCGTTTTTTTTTTGGCGGGCACCGCTAGCATCGAGATTAAGCATTCTCGGTTCTCGTTTGTAACAAGCGGATAATAACAGTCATTCGGTCATCTGTTTGACGAAAATTTCGGCCGCTTGCCAGTACCAAATTGACGTGCCGAGCGTGAAAACTATGCTGGCCGGCGTCCAAGAATTATCCGAGAGTAAACATGTATCACGGCGGAATTGTTTATACTCGGAGTTACCGTCTTCGACCGTTCTTTCGCGCGTCCCTGTTTATTCATTCGTCTCGCCTCCACACGACAGAGAACTCTTAACGCGAGCTACCAGAAACTCTAACCGGATCAGCAGAATCTTACTTATCGATACGCTGCGCCGTTTGGAGGTTAGGTCAGGGGATCGAAACAAATGCACCTCGGCGCAGTCACTTTCCACTACCTCGCGCACCGTTTCCCTTTACATTCCCCGAGTGTTTACAAAACAAGCGTTCCCAAATGCAAAACATGACTAATTCCCCGGCAGGAGAGATCCTTATCGTCCCCCGATGCATTTTCAAGCAGTAAATGACAAACGAGCGTCGAACAGAACGCCGTGACGAGGGAAAACGGTAGAAGCAGCTAAACACACCCAGAGCCTCCATATTTCGCCTACTTTTTTTTTACGCTGAAACAAGACTAACGGAGAAAGTGGAAGTGTCCTGCGAAAGAGAGCAGCAGAGTCGCGCGCTACGGAGGGGCAGAGAAAGAGCCCAAGTGGCAGTAAAAAGATTTACAATGGTGTAAATTACACGGCGATAAAGCGGCCAGTCGACAGTGGCCACGCCGGGCGATTATTTTGCAGGTATAAATATTTCTCGTTGATATGCATCGGCATACAGCGGTCGTATTCGACAGGACAATTACGCGCCGGTTTCGAAGGCGCACCGTAATTCGGATGATTCGAGAATAAGTGCCGCCATTATCCGCGCGTGCAACGTTTACGACGGATAATACCGGCCGCGATCACTTCCGCGTGAAAATGATTGTAGTTTAGCGGAACTTTCGAAAAAGAAAAGCGAAAGAGAAGGGGGCGCGCTCGGTCGATATCGCATTTTCAGTGACCACGCCGTAGCAACGCGGCCGTTGCTTTCAAGATTGCCTTTAATTCTCTTAACACCGTTAACGGAGAAACGGATGACCGCTCTTACGAGGCGTTCTCGCATTTCCCCCCCGTGCTTTTCGCGTTATATGCGCGGCTTGTTACCGATATTTCCTTCTTTTCCAATTCTATTCGACGGATTTGCCACGGTTCGCCGGAGATGTGGGCCAGCAGCTAACGTGCGCATTATTAAACCGTATAATCTCGTCCACTAGATCGCGCCTTTTCTTCCTCTTTTTCTCCTTTTCTTTTTCGCCAAGCAGAAAACCGCGGGTATCGGTTTACGTTTTGGCGCGAGCCGGCCACTTTTAATTCGATTCCGGGGCGATCGACGAGGATCAATTAATCCCCGACAGAGGCGGAGGGAGCCGAAAGTAAAGCGTTTCGCCCTTCCTCCGTGTCAAATTATAACGAGGAGAACTGGGTCAACCCGTCGTGCAGGTGTATGGCCGTGTTTCGTCCATCATCGAGACACATCCCTTTTGTCGTTTCCGTATCGATTCGCGACCGCACGAACCCCTCGCAACATGTTTTTCTCTCTCTCTCTCTCTCTCTCTCTCTCTCTCTCTCTCTCTCTCTCTCTCTCTCTCTCTCTCTCTCTCTCTCTCTCTCTCTCTCTCTCCACGCTGCTGGTTGTGCGCGGCGAGAACACGTACCAAGTTCGTACAAAAAGTGACGTTCTTCCTTTTTTTCCGCGCTTCTTTCGCGTCGCAAGGCAAATACCGCGATGATTAGGAAAACAGGTACGGGTCGTTTTATATCGCGGAATTCTCGGGACGCGAATACGTAGTCAGTTTTGCTCGAGGAGCTATTTTAACCGCGTAACTGAAAATTCTCAACGAAAAAGCTTGCGTCTCATTTCTTTCGAATAATCTCCGTCTCGTACGATTAATATGCCAATCGCGGAGCTACAGCAATGCACACACAAGCGTGGAGAGGTTTACAAGCGAAACGATAGCTTAGAAGCGTCCGGGAATTAATCTACCCCGCGGCTACCTGTAAACGAGTAGCATAGCCCGATCGAACCGGATAAAAACGTAATGCAAATCTTCGCGCCCGGCGCAACAGCGTTTTATTTAATTAACAGCATTATCGGTGGACCCCTTGTGCCGCGTTATTGGCGCGTTTAAATCTACGCCGAAAAACACGGCGCACGGCGGTGCAACGTGGAACGGGCGCGGCGGGCCGAGCATTTTCCCCTGTTTATTATTAAAATATTCCGCCTCGTTACGTGCCCGGCTAATACAGGATCGCGATTACGTGTCCTGTAATTCGCCGCGCGATGGAATTATCCGCACGGATAATCGAATGAATTACATATTGCCTTCGAGTGTTTTCATTAATTAATCACCGCCAGGCATTGCAAAACAGTCTCGAGTACGCGAGCCCGCCCAACCTGCCCTCCTCTTTCTCGCCGCACCCCCTCGGTGCCACCTTCGACGGCCGTTAAAACCAATTAACGGGTCGATCCGACGATTAATCGTGCATCGACTTCACCGTAATCACCGTTATCTCATCGCCGCTAGGCATAATACGATTAAAAATCCCCATTTACCGGCGCGCTGTCGACGTTCATTCGATTATTGGACGATCGAAGGGGGTGAACTGCCGAAACGCGGCGGGCGAAAATCCGCGCGCGAGAGCGCGTTCCCGAGATAGAAAACAGGCAGTGGGTGGAAGAAGAGGGGGGGAGGAGGGGGGGGGCGGGGAAAGAAAATGGGCGGAATGTTGATAAAATCCGATATTCCCACGGCGCGGCGCGGAGAACGAGGATCGTCTCGCGTCGGTGTCAAGGTAACGACGCCTCCGTCACGCTCGGAGACGCGAGAAAAATCGCGACGGCCGGATAGGACGGAGGAGAGAGTAAAAAGGGGGCCAGGGAAATGGGTCGCGGAGGCAGTTTCGCCCCGGCGCGATGTCTGCGTGACGCGCGTCGCCCGGTTTGATTTTCCGGCCGGCCAAGGGGTCGGCGGACTCACTCGTTGCCACCGGAGCCGTCCGTTGACGGATCACGCGGCAGAGATTCCAGGCATCCACGTTTGCACCGTCGGGGCCCCGTTGATTTATCGAGTGGCGTTGCTGACCTCACTCTCTCGGTACGGCTAACGACACCGAGAGAGGCTGGGGCCGCCTGGTAATCCGCCGAATGCCAACGATATCCGCCCCCGAGTCGAAATTACACGGCTGTGCAATGAACCTGGGCCACCTCGTTCGCCGGCTCTAAGCCTCTTCTTAGCTGCCGCGCGAGCGGCTTTTTCATTTATTGCGACCCCGTGGCGTCTTTCGTTAGGCGGATAGTTTAAATGCAGGCTCCGGCGGGGTATACGGGGCACGATTGCTCGGTGGTACGGGTGTTTCGTGGGTGCACGTTTCTGAAATACACGGACGGATATTCCGTTCCATGAAAATGACGCGTTATATAAATCGCGCTATAAGAGACTCACAGTCAGATTTAATAGAAAAAAAAAACGGGTTATATCGAAACTGCGCGCGTTATACGAAGCTTAATACCGGAATTTCCGAACCGCGTTGCTTGAGTACCGAGTTATATGAGGATTATCTGTATAAGGTATTTAACCTTTAGAGGACCGATTTTTTTTTGAAAAAAAAAAAATAGTGGTTTTCAGTTTCCAAAAATTGTAAAATGTTAAAAATTTTATTACCGTTCCGGACCGGCAAAGCTCCTTTGGGGCTCTGTGCAAGTCCTCTAATTCTGCATAACTATATATATATTGAAATTGGATTTAACAGTAAATTTATTGAGTTAAATTTATTGAAGATAATTTTATTTAGTGTATAAATTGCCCGTCATTCTCATTATAAGTGAGGAAAGTCGTAACATAGTAAATGTACTAGAAAGTGTATTTTGTGGAAAATTTTAGTTTAAGTAAAAACTTTTCTTTTACACTGAAATGATTGCATTAATTTTTTGAAATTTTAATTTCAATATATATATATATAATGTATATGTTATGCAGAATTAGAGGACTTACACAGAGCCCCAAAAGGAGTTTTGCCATTTTTAAAATTTTTATACATTTTTTAATTTAAAAAATACAGTATATCTGAGGGGTTTTTAAACTACTGGTTACGAATCTGTAGTCGGATTGTACTAATATTTCACCTACGTGGCAATTTTTACTGATCTAAACGAATGAACACGTACCAGAATTCGGAGAACTTTGTTTTAGAGTTATCTAGAGCTAATGCGTAGACGTAGAAAGTTTGTGTATCATCTTTTCCTTCTCTTTTCTTTTTATCATGTTTTTATTTCTGATTTTTCGAATTTTAATGCTGTTTCAGGAAGTATTTTATTTTGTAGTATTTTTTGTGTTCTTTTTGAAAAGAACGAATTTATAGTCGAGCATACACATGCCTATTTATACATTAAATGACTTTTAAATAGTGTCTTTACTCAAAACTCCGAAAGGGGCTCCGTCGGTCCCCGAAATATTAATTAGCAGAAAAATGTAATAAAATTTCTAGGTAATACGTTGCACGGTCATCGAGGTCCTACGCAGTGATCGTATCAAGCGTCATTTACGTACGATCGAGTGAGCACAGTTGCACAGTATAGCTGAGTTTGTCGGATGAATTATGCAGCGCGAAGAGGACTATGACTCGGGGAACCAGGTCAAATGGGATCACACTCTAGCATTCTTTTCGCTGCTCCAGTGTCCTAAACCCGATAGCGAAGTGGCGGCGGCGTGTAACCCCGTGGAACACAGGCGATACTTCAGCGACAGACAGCACTTGTCAAAACGAATGGAAGAGGCTCGATAAACGCGAGAAGAAAGATTCTATACCCGGGGAAGAAATAGCTATTCGAACGTTTGCTAAAACTACCTTGTTTACCCACGCAAGCCTACTACATTTCAACGAAACTTCCAACAGCCGACGATATAAACCATCCGCAACCAAACTACACCTGTCGTTATCACTGTGCAGCTGTTCACCGACACGAGTCACCGCCTCCGGCGCGAGAATTCCTATTTACAGGCGCGTAGGATCAAAGCTTCCGGTGTCAGAGCGCGTTACTCTGAACTGGCCGGGGCTGATCGGCGAATTCCATTCCCTTCCCGATGAAACCGAAGAGAGAACTACGCGGGCGCGCGCGGAACAACGAAGCGATCGGCTGGATCGTAAACAAAACAGCCCGCGCGGGATCGTTCTGGCGGGGAAGGCGGTCCTTGCGTAACCGAAGGAGCGCAGTTCGGTGGCGCGGCGTGACACTGACCTCGCTCTAAGCCCGTAAGTGGCTTGTTAATTGCCGAGCGGCGACGATTTCAACGATTCCATCGGCGATAGCGGCTGGATCCTGATTGTGTAAGAGGGGATGGCGGGGAAAGAGAGAGGGAGAGAGGATATACCGATATAGAGTGCCGCTCCCCCTGAACCCGCTCTGCTAATCAGTCCGATCCGATATCGCAATATGCGGGATACGCTCGGCTGATTCCGAACACGACGAGTTCACCCTAACGTAATTAATGTCCGTCGCCCGGTGTGACGTGTAACGACAAATTCGATCGACATCGTTGTTCGCGAAGAGGGGGGAGAGAGGTAGAGACGGGGAGAGGTGGGGGCTCTCGGCGCTGTCTGTCGAACGGCGGCGCACGTTTTTAGCCGAATCAATTATAAATAAACGGACCCTTTTAGCGAGGCGCGGCATATTTTCGGATCTCATTCAATCGGGGGTATCCGTCGCAGGTAGCGGCGAATGGTGGTCGGAGGGTTCCTGAACGAAGGTGAACGCTCGAGAGAGAGAGAGAGAGAGAGAGAGAGAGGGGGGGAGACGGTCGAGCGTTTAGAATTCATGTTAGTGCAGAGAGCGAAGATCAATTCATCGATGGGATCTGTTGTATCGCACAATGTTGCCTTATCGACTTCGGTGATAAAATTTTTTTGTAATCGAGATTAGAGTGGCCCCTATCCTATCCACCGACGATTCTATCAGCTGATTACGGCTTCCTGCTTTCCTTCGAGATAAAATACGTCTATTTCGCGCGCAGTGAATCACGGATGCAGGTCAACCGTTCGCAGCAGGAAGTAAGAGGAGACATCTATTTGAGCAGAGGTATGCTTAGTCATTGGGGCGCTTAATCACCTCGGATGGGAAGCGACTAATGTAAGTGCCGTTGTATCGTGGCTGAGGAAGCCTAAATATTTTGCTTTAGGTATCGACAGTGGAAAGAGAAATTATACTGTTAGCATTGCATAGATTAGAAGCAAAGCCTGGACACATCCGGCGCCCCCCGTAATTGCCCCCTCCCCCCACCTACTTTGTGCTCCAGATTTCTTTCCCCGATACGTTATCGCGCAATTAAGAATCCCCCCCCCCCCCGTTGTACCGGGGCAAGAAAAATACTGTCCACTTACGGAGGCTCGCTTGGAAGGTTAAATATACATATTCGTAGGCTGAGTGTATTTTCAGGTCATTCATAAACGCCGGCGGGCACACGATCGGCAGAGATATAGGCGCTTCTTTAAATAAACCGCTTGAAACGATTAAATAATGAAAACAAAAGAAACCACTTGCCGCGCGGATTCTCTCCCGGGCGGTCAATTTTTCCACCGCGGGGCGACATCCAAACAGAAGGCCGTCCTATAATTACCTCCGCCAGCGTAATTGCGCAGACGTGCAAGGCGAACGTGTTCATTTCGCTAGTGAAACGTGAAACGGTATCGTCGTCGTCGCGTCGATTGGCCGCGAGTAAATCATTTTTCATTTGCCCGGCCCGGATAGCGTGTGTCATTGGACGCCGCCTAATTGCCACTCGGGCGGATAAACATTGCGCTGTTTCTTTCTTTTGTTACCCCTCTCTCGCTCTCTTTCTTTTCCGCGGAGATAAATTAAACGGTGCCCGACGGCCCCACCCCCCCCTCGCCGGGACAAGATAATTAAGTATTACACTGTACGGGGTTACGTGTACGATAATAATCTCTCGCCGCATGTCGACACTCTCCTCTGCTTGACCCGACGCGTCGCGTAGCCCCAAGAATGCGAGGGCATGCGAGGTGGGGAAACGACTGACGGGCGCGCGCGCGCGCGCCAGGGGGAGGGGAACACGTCGGATAAGAAAGAATCTGTGGTAAGGACAATCACCCGGGGAGAGGTCGAACCCCGAAGTCCCTCGCCCGGCGAACACGACGAAAAAGTCCGAGAGGATTTCCCCGCCGTCCGGTAAGAATTCGGGAAAGAAAATCAGCGGCGCGTGCATTCCTCCGGTGAAAACCTTCGCCCCGAACCTCCGCGCCGCGCCGGCTGGGCATTTTCGGCTACCCGAACGCCGGAGCCACCTCGAGCCGTGTAATTCGATCGGAGAAGAAACACGCGATGTCGACTCGACGATGAGAACAGCGCGTAACAACGGTGTAAACTGTAATTGGAAAAATCGCATCCTGCGAACGGCGTGGAGAGGATATACATTACCGAAGCGACAAGAGGATTAGAAAATCGGAATTGCCCCTCGCTCCGAAACGTCAACGGCGCTGTCTCGACCAGCGAACGCGCGTAGCTGTATAAATTCGTGGCCCGTCGTTTCGAAGAGAAAGGAGATGGGACACCGTAAGACCGATCCCGTGTCCCATTCATTCGAAGTGTCGGTAACGGAGCATGAAAAAAAGAGGGAATCCAGCGCGTCGGTTGTTGTGTTCTTTTTTTTTCTTCCTTCGTTCCCACGGCTTTTCATAATTAGTCGACTCTCCGAGCGGCGAGATGCGTATCGCGGCAGCCCCGCTAATTGTTTGACACCGAATCAACGATCCTACCCGCCTTGTGGCGTTTACATTTGAAATCGTTCGCGGCGCGGGGCTCCAGATAACAAGGTGTCTAGCAGCGCGCTGCCAGCGACGCTGATAATTCACTTACACGGGCGGGCGCAGCGATCTCTCGCGTTTAATTAGCGGGAAATCGTGGCTTCGGCCGCCGCGGATAAGAAGCATCGGGGCGCGGGAGAGCCTCGACGTTCCTTTCTTTTAATTAGATAGAAGAAGGGGGAAAAAAAGGGGAATCACGTCTGGACGGACGGGGAGGCGCGATAAGAGAAGATGTGGCATTTCCTGGGCCGGGGTGTTACGCGCGCGCAGCTTACAGCTGTTGCGCCCGCACCGTGCCCAGAAGCTCAGGTTGGATCGCGAAGAACCCGTTCAGGAACAAGGGGGGACCGGTTTAGGCGGTTCAACGTTGTCCACTTTCTCCGTCACAATAACAATGCACTGTGTGCCACGGTAATGCACGAAACGGGCGAGCGAATAACCAGGATGACTCGAATATCTGTGTCCTTTCTTTCCGCACCGTGGTCCGGCCTTGGTCCCCGCGCCGCGGACGATTTTCGAACGTGAACGGGGGGAAGGCGGGACCGCTAGGGCAGCGGAAGGAGCGTCGCGCGAACACGCGGGATGGAAATATTCCTGGAGCTGTTTCCACCGCTGTATCGCTCGGACGCGGCACTAACGACGCTAATAGGGAAGCCTGCGCTCAATTCATTGAACGTTATCGTATCTGCCGCATAAACAAGCAATAATCCAAGCAGCTTAAAAAAAAAAAAAAAAACAATCGGTAGACCAGTAATTCTAATGAGCCAGATTATATTAAATCAATAACTCGTAATTATCGGCTTCCTCGTGTTTTTCCCTCGCGCTTCACCCCCGTACCCCCACCCCAGCCCTACCTCTTTAACAGGCACACGGTATATTAAATGCCTGTATCGCGCGAGCGCGGAATTTATGCCGATTCACACGATACTTTTTATCCGTGACGTTTATGCGTTATTCATAGCAGATCTCAGCCACCTTGCCAATCAACGTCGCCCCGGGATCGTTACGGAGCGTGTCAACGGTGTTACGAAACGGAGGAATGAGTAACGACGGATAAAGCCGGGGCGAGCGACGAGCGGCGATGAAATATTACCGATTCATGTTTACGAGCAATAACGACCGCCGACGTTCGTTCACTCTTGTCAGGTAGAAAAGAAGTTTCCGCGGAGGCGGAGACAAAAGCCCTCGCCGGGGTATCCCAGGGGGGGAACCCTTCTCTCTCCCCCCCACCCCCACCCCCGCATTGTCCGAGCTCGCCGAGGAATGACCGAAAGATCGGCTTCGAGCTCTCGGGCCCGGAGTCCCTTTATGCGACGACAATACGCCTAATAACGCGGGAAACAGACTCGGACAACTCTCGTTTGTACGGCGAGACAATTGCACCGACGCCGCCGCTGCACCCACGATTCCCCGTTTAACCCCGTGCCTTTAATTTGCCCGGTAAAAGGTGGCAGCGGTCTTTCGACGAGCGGGCGGCAGCAGGCTCTCGCGGCGAACTTTGCATTCCGTCGCGATCGATTTCGAACGGTGAGTTCTGCATCGGCGACGCGGTTGTAGGCAATGAAATTAGCAAGCGCTACTTATTCCGCCGCGTACGTCGAGAACATTCGGTGGATATTGCTTCCACGATCGGCTGTAATATGCTGGACGATCAAACGCGACTGAAGCGGGGCATTGCTTCTTCGTTGTTAATACTCCCCTGTCTCCTCGAACCGGTGAGACGTAGGATTAGCAAACGTACGGTCGGATTCTTCCTTTAACCTTTAGAGGGCCGGAATTTTTTCATTGAAATTGTAAATTTTATTTACTTAAAATTTATGCATATGTACCACCAAAATGACCGGCAAAGTATCCAAATTCTTAGGTGGCCACTATAGTGGCCGCGAACGGTACGGCATATACTGGAATTTTTAAAATTTGAACTTTAATGTTTCTAAGGGTTTCTGATATCTCTAATTAAGATTCTAAGGTCAGAGCATCGAAATTTTACGTAGAAACAGCGTTGCCAACCTAAACAAGCCTAAACGAATAACAGCAATTACATTCATATATTATTATGATTTTCTTTGGCTCGTTTAGGTTGGCAACACTGTTTCTGCGTAAAATTTCGATACTCTGACCATAGAATCGTGATTAGCGGTATCAAAAAGCCTTAGAAACAAGTTCACATTTTAAAATCTTCAGTGGCCACTGTAGTCAGCCCGGCCCTCTAAAGGTTAAAAAAAAAACGTCGCACCTAGAGCACTCCTGCAGTAGCTTTTAAACTGCAACGCTAGAAACGCTAATTGCAGTGCAAACCACGATAACAGACACGCCTAATGCATTTGCAAAACTCACGGACGGTGCGACGGGTAATTCAATAATTTTCCAAACAGTTGTGGTTCAGGATCCAAGGCGAAACGCGAGCGACATTGTAAGTCCATAATGGAAGTGTGTGTGTGTGTGTGTGTATATGAAAAGAGCGAGTCGTTAATTTTTCAAGTAATCTGCATCGCAAATCGGCGGTATCCGTGTGGCACGCACTCTGTTTTCAATTTGCGGCCGGGAGGGGAAACGAAAGGGAAAGAGCGCCAGGTGACATTGTGCGTCTATATCCGAGTTTTATCTATCGACGAAAATTACCGCTGGTTAGCGGAGAACGAGCGTGTAAGTCGGACTTGATATCGCGCGGTGCACGGGTAAAAAATACCGATTAGCGGTCGCCTCCGCGATAAATCATGATAAAAGGTGCTCGTGCCCAGGCGACGAAAGAGCTTTGGTAATTTCGTAGACGCGAGAACGCGGCTGGCGTTGCACGCCAGATAATAAATTCGGCCAGGCGGGCCCGTTCGATGCGCAGCGATAAGGTTCCAGGGGCAATTAAAGCGGCCCGTTTAGGAGGGGTATCGATCACTGTTTACCGTTTTTCCCGCGTTAGTTTTAATTTGCTCGCCGGCCAAATTCGCGCGCCCGAGATATCGGATCTTTTCAGATTAACGTGTATCGAGGCTCGGTAAGCTCGTCTCTGTGGGCGATTCTCTAATTAAAATGCGCAGAACGGTCGGGGGATAATATTTCTGGATTACTCGGGGAAGTCTGTACGTTCTATGGCAGCGAAGTGGAGAGTGGATTTTGAATTCCAAGGAGAATACTGCCGCGCCTTTATATTACTCCGCATAATCGTAGGGTTGTCTATTCAAATGGGCCGAACGATATTTTCAGAACCGCTGGTAGGTAAGTATTTTAAGGGCCTGACACCACTAAATACAGAATATTGTGATATCGTACTGTATTTCTCGTATCTAATTATAAATAACGCGGTCCGTCCGTTAATTGAAATAAATGGGATAATAATAATATTCTTTCGCAGCGAGATACATTTTTGTAAGTGTTTATGCGTTTGAAGATATTGGATACCTTGCCCGACACGGACGATTGTCTCGATCATCGTATCTGGTTCGTTCGTAGAATTGTTTATGATTTCCCAGGTGCTTCGCGCGCAACGCTTGGCTAACGAAAATGTTAGAGAGGAAAGAGTTAGGCGGCTCGCACGATATCGCGTATTAAACCGCAACATCGGGTATCATATTGCCACCGCAAGGTCTCGTATCGTTATAATGCAAATTTATGTCGATACAGAGCGCAGAAAAGAAAAAACCCCACGGCCTTACGAAAGTTCTACGATATCATTATCTTCAAACTCCTAAGCGACTTATCACTTCAAGGCGCAAAGTGAACTCCGCGCTGCTCCTGTTTAGTCGATAAACCGGCGAAATCTTGTACCCTCTCGTGAAATATTCTACGGCAAGTAGAATGCCCGACGAAACATCCGTTTCGCAGGGTATCGCCGTTCGGGCCCTACGCGGCTCAAAATAATTAGCGACTTTCACGTCCGAAGAACGTAAACAAATCGCCGGCTGTTCTGGTTCTCTCGCACACCTATTAGCCTCGCCCAGCCCGCGCTTATTGTCCGACAAAACTTCTGTATCAGAACTGCCCGCGGTAATATTTTAATCTCCATACGCGGAATAGCTCCGCGCTGTCTCGTCTATCTATCGCTTTTTCACTAGCAATCGAGCAACCTAATGGGAAACAAAAAAGAGAGGAGGAGTTAATAAATTAATCTCGTGGAATCGACGCGGCAGAATTTAAACGCTGTGCCCTTTAATCAGCAGCTGCTGGCAATTTTCGCTAATTGCTTTTTATCACTCTTTTTCGCGTGATATTTTCGACTCGTCGGTGCGTCGAATATATTCGGGCCGGTAATGAGATCTCGGGACCCCTTTCAACGACCCGTTAATATCGCGACGAAAAAAAAAAAGTGAAAAGAAAACTCACGCCTATTTAAAAAAAAAACACCTCCGTCCCGTAGCATTCTTTCGTGGCGTTTGTAACCGTATTAAAATGCAATTGTCGCCGCGGCTCGGTGGCATGGCGAAAAGAACAGCCGCGGAACGGTGGAAACCGCGGGTGAATGGACGCCATAAACCCGAGCAAAAAGGCGCAAACGAACCAACTACAAATCGCATGCAGCGGCCCTGCTTAAACGGACCCCCGCTCCGTGTAAACAAAAATATCCCCGCGATTATCCCGGGAACGAGAGAATCTCCGCTGGGACGAAGGGCCATAAACGTTCGTAGCGTGCTAATACGTCCGCCGGTGTCTCGCAGATGCATGGAAAAAAAGTTGTTGGCACGAGCGACGAGGGGGCGGGCGGCGAGGAGGAGAAGAGAGAGAGAGAGAGAGAGAGAGAGAAAAAAAAAAAGGAACGACACTCCGCGCGAGCATGGATACGCATTAAGGTCTGGCTGCACGCGCGCAACAAACGACCAATGGATCCGTCGACGTGAAACGCCAGCGGTGGCTTGGTGACAGGTAATCCGCACGCAGGGATCGTGTGCACAGCGCTGGTCCACAACAGGCAGATACGCTGGAATTCCCGCGACAACAGTCGAGTGATTATTTCCAGAGACTCACTTGTCTTACGAGCGATCAAGGTCGTCGGTATTTCTCTCTCAAAACCCAACAGTGTTTTGTTGTCTGCGAGAGGAGTTTGACGAGCCCACGGGTCACGGAACGTATTTATAGGGGACAGTTGAGAACGAGCGTATATACGCGGAGCTAATCGAGCTATTTTATCTACATATGTATTTGGAACGCGTTTTCGTATTTACAATAGCGCGGGGCGAGGTAACGGGGGGGCGTTCTGTTGTAGAAGAAATATGTGTGTTCTCTGACCTCGAGCTCCTCGTAGGTGCGGAAGGCGAGTATGGCAAAGCCGTCGATAATGTCCTCCTCGAAGGGAGGCTCCTTCTGGTTGGCGGCCGCGAGGGAAGACTTCTTGCGTGGCCTCGGGGGTCGGGGTGGCCTGGGCGGTCGCGAATGGCTGTCACGAGGATGACCGGTCCTGGCGAGTCCGAGGCCAAGACCGGCGGCGGGCTCCTCGTCCTCGCCGCTGTGGCTGTCCTCCTCGTCGTTCCCCCGTTGCCTGGTGGTCTGTTGCTGCTGTTGTTGCTGTTGCTGGTGGTGGTGCTGCTGTTGCTTCGCGGTGGCCAGGCTCTCCCTCTGCGCCAATATACGCTGTGCACGCTCTCGTCGCCGATTCCTCTGGTTCCGTTGTTTCGCCTCGATCTCCATCTCGAGGGCCGCCAGTCCCTCTTCCCGTATCGGAGCGGCTGTTGTCGTGGTTGCCGTTGACGTCGTCGCGCCCCGCTCAACGAGACCACTGCTAGCTCGCTCGCTCTCGCGCTCTGTCACCTCACGACCGAGGTGCCCTCAGCACATCGGCAACCTCCGCGAACCGGAGCTGGTGGCAGCCGACGAGGGTGACGATGGTAGACGACGATCCGGTGACGTTGGCCACGGCGAGCGGGATGACGAGAACGTTGACAACCGTCGTGTCGTTGTGTCGTCGAGCATCCTATCTATCGGTCGTCTTTGATGCTTCTTTTAGCGTGAGTGGAAAGGAGGCAGTGTATTCTATCGGAGGGACGGAGAAAGATAGATGGAGAAAGAGGGACGGGGCGATAGAGACAGAGGGAGAGAGAAAGAGAGAGCGAGAGAGAGAGAGGGGGGGGAGGGAGAAAGAGGTATCGAGAGGACGGTAAAGTGGAATGGAAAAAGGGAGAAAACGAGAGAATATAAGTGAATATAAGAGAGACGGACGGAGACGGTGGGGTAAACGGGGTGGGGAGGGGGTGGTAGAGCGCGAGTAAGAGAGCACACACTGCCTTCGGGATACACACTCTCTCACGGGACGTTTACCGACGGTACACACGCACGCATGCTACACACTGGTCACGATCCCGTTCTTCTTTTCCTTTTTGCCCCTTGGTGCTGCTCGGTTTTTCCAGGAACCGTGGCACGCGGCGCTCGTTCCCCGGCGGGCCGATTTGCGAGAAACCTCTCGGTCGGGGAAAAAGACGTTCGCGGACGGTCACACGGTGTCACATCGATCGCGCTGCCGAAGGAAGAGGAGAGAGTCAGTCCGGGTGCGTGGCGAGGAGGCACGCGAAACACGCACGCAGGGCGGACAGACGGAGAGCGAGCGAGCACACGGCGCCAGGGCGAAACAGAGACGGATAGCGCGGATAGCAGAGAGCACAGAGCAGAGAACAGAGACACTGAGCACCGAACGACGACAGGGCACACTAGGCATCGGGCGAGCACAAGCACAGTAAAGAGAAAGATAGAGAGAGAGAGAGTAACGCGCGATTATCACGGAATCACAGGCACGCTGGTACGGCTCCGTTCGTATCCCGATATATCGGCCGCTCCGTTCGTTTCTTTTTCCCCGTGAGGATCGTCAACATCGCCGCGGTCGTTGTCGCCGGAATCATCCCTCTTCCTCCCTCTTCTTTTCCTTCGTTTCCTTCTCCTCTTCCTCCACGTCGCGGTCGTCCTCGGCGACGTCCAACACCACCACCACCAACAGTACCGCCGGCTTTCCCGAGCTGTCCCGTACCGCTGCTGCTCCCGACAATTAACACGCACCGACGCTAAACTGGCACGTATTATCGTCCCCCGTTTCTGCCACCTAGGGCTAGCACCGTGGCTGGATGCACCCTGCGAGGGCACGAAGTACACCGATTGTTTGGAATGGCGGATCGAACGGGCACGCACGGTTGCCGCATCGTGTGGTAAAAATGGCCGCGACCTGCCCACACCGTGCTCGCGGCCTCGCACCACCTCTCCGAACGTCGTCTCGTCACGGGACGATGACGCGTATCCCGCACTGCCACCGGTACATCCTCGTTTCGCAGCCACGGACCACGAGCTAGGGGAACCGACCGATCAACCTAGCACACGCCCCGAATTACGCGTGTACCGTGTACGACGCGAGATCCTCTCCTCTCTTGGTGCGCTGCTGCTGCTGCTTCTGGCTGCTGCCTGCTCGCCTGCCGTTCCTCGCTCCTCGCTCCTGCTCGCTAGCCACGGCTATGCATTTCTGTCATCCGTCCTCTATCTCTCTTTGCACTCTACCCCTCCCACTTCCACCGACGCCGCCATCTCTCTCCCTCCTATCCTACCGTCTGCTCCGTCTGTCTCCTTTCCGCGAGAGCCGCCGCTTCTCTCTTAACACAACGACCGAGAGAACATGGCGTACCTATGCTTCAAAGACGGGACATACGACAGAGATACACGCTCGATGTATATTCTCTTCCCCCTGGGGTCGTGCCTCTTACACCACTCTACTCTCCCCTCTGTCCTACCGTCGACTGGCCGACTGGCTAGGTACTTTGAGTTTGTCGCTAGGACCCTCGCTACCGCGCCCCCTCTACGATTCCAAGATGTTTCCTCGCTGCCCGGTAACTGCCTCTGTCGCCAGTCGGCGCCACGTGCCGCGCGGATGCCTCATCGGCGGGTAAACGACGCATCGATATCGAATGCTGCGACGCCGCGATCGATTTCGAAGTTCTACAACGATGCTGATTAACGGCGTGGATTAATAATGCATGATGTTTTCCGTTTTCTTTCAAGGATAAGCAGGCGGTGAGTGATGCGGCAAATATATTATGAATCTGTGACAAAAGCGCGGTCGTATAATTCCCAACGATCAACACTCGCTTTCACAGCTTTTATGTCGGTCGCCACACAATTAGATTAACCTCTTACCGAGTGACGATTATTTACTTAGAAATATCCGCGACTTTCTCTACTTAACGAGAAGTCACTTAAACCGTCTTAGCTTTTAGTTCCCGGTACAGTGTCCAAGGAAAGTAACGCTTTATACATTTCACGATCCCATAAACAGAATGCCCACCCTTTTTAATCGACCTCCAAAAGGAAGAGGTTATAGATTCGACCCGTATGTATTTTTTTTTATGTTTGTCACCGCATAACTCCTCAGCGTGTGGACCGATTTTGATGATCTTTTTTTTATTTGAAAGAGGGCGATGCCCCGGTCGTCCCATCCTACACTGCATCAATATTGGCACCGTCCTTTGTCAATACTGATTAATAATAAAGACTATTGTCACCTAATTATTATTATTTTATGTACGTACGCGCAAATCTCCCCGGCATATTTTGTCAATATATATAAAAATAAAAAAGAAACCGACTTCAAAAAATAAAAATGCACTTAAAAGTGAAAAATAATTTTTTCCCATTTTTAATCTACTACTCTCATCTTTTTTAATTCGGCGCCAGATTTACACGTTGCAAATGATTAGGCACCGACTTAAGAAAGATGAGTGTAGTAGATTAAATGAGGGAAAAAATTATTTTTCACTACTTAGTGCATTTTTATTTGTTGAAGGCGGTTTTAATTTCTTTTTAAATTCCTTTATTCAGTTTAAACCATCCTTACACCCCGAACCTATACCAAACAGACATCCTTATAAAATCGTGGAAAGAGACATAGCGCTGATAATTTTCTTTCCAACACCTGCGCAGAGAGAGTCCGCCGATTCGCCCGATTTGGTTATATCTTCCCATCGCGATGACATCATAACTCTCTGTAAACGGAGGAAACTGCAGGAATTCCCGTTCGCAGAAAAACTCGGTGTCGACGGACGCACCTGCAAAAGGCGCGCCTCTTTTGAACCAGTTCACGGTGGGCGCAATTAAGCTGGCCGTATCGCGAGCTGGCCGCGTCGATTTTATTCGACCGCTTTTGGCCCTGCCGCGTTTCCAAATCCATATAGGTAAAGCCTGCCTCGGCTCTTACCGCTGACGCGGGCCGCCTTCTTGCTTACCTACATACGGGCGAGCCTTCCGTCGCTGGCAGCTCCTCCTCCCGGAAGTCCCATTACTCGAGGTCGGGGATCAGCGGGATTTTCATTCCATCGCGATTCCGTTCCGCCGCCTGGCCGCCGATCCGCTATCATTCGGCAATCATCAACGCGCCCGGCTCGGCGTCCAGTTAATTGCCCGCCGGCTGCCATTGCCGCGCTGATTTCTGCTATTGACATTGCCGCGATCCCTCGATATTATTCTCGCAACAACGAGACCAGCGGCTCACGCTCGGCCTCAAGGATACCGCGGGCTCCGCTGGTACGCACAGAGAAACGAGATTAGCGCCAAGGAAAACCGGGAATAATGAGATTACGAGGGGGAGAGAATGCTGGCGTATCGTTGGCCAATGGTCGAACATTGTTTTTCAGTTTCGCATTAACGATTTTAACGTTCTCCTCGGCGTATGCGGAGCCGATGTCTCGGAGGATCTCTTTCTCTCGAATCTCCTGATCACTTTTCCTTGGAGGTATTCCTCGCCCCGCTCGCGAATTTAGACCTGCTCCAGCGCAGAGCAGGCGCACACGTTCGTAGGCGGTCGTCCTTAAATTACGTAAGGCTTTTTTTTTGGGGGGGGGGAAGGGGTCACGAATTTCTTACGTTTTCTTAGAAGGAGGAGGGGGGAGGGGGAGTCAGGTAGGGTCTTACGTAATATTTTTTAACCTAATTCTCAATAAATACAAATTCTATCATTGATATACAAGAAAAGTTGTTTTAGTTTAAATTTCCCGAAAGCGAGTTAAAGGAATTATATAAACCTTTAAAAGAATTTTAACGAAACTAAACAAATTCAATGTAAAAAATATTACGCAAGAAGGGGGTTGCAATATCGAATCTTATGAATTCTTTTACTGGGGGAGGGAGGGGGGGGGTAAGGAATCGCCAAAATTACGCTTATGTAATTTAAGCACAGCCCCTAGTGGCATTTATTACGCCAAGGGTGTCCGTAGACTTTTTTCTAGAACGGTGCGACTTTTTTCTAGAACGGTGCAACTTTGGGGTGACGGCGATGAAGGATATAGTAATATAAAAACGAGTAGCCCACTTGCTTTTTCGAACTCATTTAGTAGTGCCGATGGAATTAAAAATTTAAATCCGAAATTTAGAATTATTCAGTTTTTTAGTACAAACTTAATAAAGATCAGTTCTTAAAAATAAGCGATTTTTTCTCAAAAGCCAGGGGTGCAACTGCCCCTTTCGCACCCCCCTCCGAATGCCCATGTACACCACAGTCTCCTGAGCCAACCGCAAGGAGTCAGAGTTTCTTCAAGCGGTTCTTCAATTTTAACGAGCTCGCCTGCTGAACTTAACCACTCTTTTTTTCTCTCCCTTCTTTACTTCGCTGCGTCGTTACGTAAGTAAAACGCAGAATCGTCGGCGAGCACTTTTGAACTGTGCAACAGCGGCAATAGCGCCTATTATGGCCTCGCTGTTCAGTGTAAACAGAGCGCATCGATGCGATATTGAGTCACGGAATAACGATCGGCGCAACGTTAGCGATAACCATTAGAACGACAGGCTGAGCGACGAAACTCTTCGCCGAGCTCCTCGGGCAGGGATATCAGTTTCGATGGCTTTTTCTCCCGCATTTAGAATACGCGAACGTCGTCCTTCAGCCGTTCCTCCGCCGGAAACCTTTTTTGGACAGTCGAGCACGGCCGGGGTGATCGAAATATTCTATATTAAATGTGCCCACGGATGAATCACGCGCGCCGGGCAAGGTATTCACTCGGAACGTTGCATTTGCATATTAACGTCCTCGGGGCCACTAAGAATAGGGCGGTGAAAATCTGCCCGACGATTCTGTCCACAGATATACGTCTCGCGATAGCCTGTTCGAATACACTAAAGCGGAACGTGACTGCGCCACGGGCCTTGCACGTCCCATTTGTTTAATTCGATCGACGCGAGATTTCATATATCACGCAGGTGCCTGATTCCCCGCCAGTTTTTTATAGGAATGCCGATTGCGTGACAGTGCGGTATTTAAAACGCTAACCGGCCATTATAATTTCTATTACAATTACGTAAGAACTGGCCGACGCACGTTAATTTTATGCCTGCGCTCACGTTGGCCGAGGGTCGTTACGTTAACGTAGCAATTAGGTATACGATATCGGATGGGGCGATTGGGAGGGTCGGGGCCTTGAACCGTGCCCCGATCTCGAAACACCGGGAGCGCAGCGATTTTCGTCGCGTGTCGGTTTAATCTACGACATCGATCAGGGTTCCGCTGCTATTTATACGACAGCCCGTCGTTCGGCGCGTTAACGACAGGTCGGCGGTATCTCGATTCTACGCGCGTAGCGGAGGATCGACGACTCTGACCCGCTGACCGATTTCGACGAATCCACGAGTGTGTCCCCTCGTCTCTCGCGACGCTATCCCTCGCGCCGGTCTTGTCCCCGATCGAATCTCCGCCGTTCCCCGCGACAAAGGGACGTTTCGTTTGATCGCGCAGCCTCGTACAGGCCTGCCCGATGTTCCCTGGCAACAATGACCGGCATTCAAGCGCCCCGATCTGTCCGTACTCAACACCCACAATGGAACATACGTATTATTCCACCAGCGGAGTTGATGCTTTTACACCGCCGCGAGGTATCCCTCGGTGTCCACTCGCGTAGGTTTCGTAACTGTGGCGGTTGTTGTCGGGAATAATAGATGGATCTGGAGCGACGGTGGAGGATAAGAAGCCTCTAGAAGAACGAATGCCAGGGTAATGGTAACCGCTGGATACCTGCTGGTCCATAATTCGCAGGTGAATTTCCCGCGTGGGGTCCAGCTAGGAAAGCAAAGTCCCTTCTCCACCTTGCTCCGCGGAGGAAAGTAACAGTCCCTCCAGGATCCAGCTTGATCTCATCACTACCGATACTTCGGCCCCGGTTCGTGCTGCTCCGGCGATCGTCGTCTCCTACTGGGAGTTCCGTAGCTGGCGGATCCGTCAGAAAGCACTCGATGGACAGTATCGCGGAGCGCTCGACACGGCAGCATGCGCGGCAACTTCTGCCTCGCTCTTTCGCTCTCGGATCCTCGCGTTGCCCGCACCTTGGCCGTCGCACGGCCACTGTCGTCGCGAACGCTTTAAACGCTCCCGCCCCGTGACACCGCGTGCCCGCTCCCAGCCGCCGATTAAGAAGACACCGAGGAATCGGCCGTCCGCTTGGATTTAACTGCAGCGATCAGAGCACTCGATAGGATACAGGTGAATGTAAACACGCTTCCTTCTCTTCTTTCTCGCCAGCCTCGCTCTCTCCCTCGCTTTGCCCTGCCCACCTTCATCCCTAGCTGCTACCTCCCTCTCTCTCTCTCTCTCTCTCTCTCTCTCACTCTCTCTCTCTCACACACACACACACGCTCTTTCTCTCTCGATCCTCGGAGTCGCTGGAAACCGCGTGTACTAGCCGAGGAGAAGGCAGGCCGCTCTATCGGCCTTTTTCCTAGAGGATGTTACGAGACTGGCATTGTCAGCTCCTTACGTAATTCGCCGTGCACGAGAAACGATGGGAATCTTCCCAGTGCGTCGGGTGTAAATACACGTCTCGAGACCGCGTGCCACCGATACGGTATCGACCCTGCACCTGCGATCTTGTCACGACGCGTTGCACCCCGGCTCCCAGGTGCGCCGATTCTTTTAACGCGCCACCTTTGGCAGAATCCAGCCAAGTGGGTATCTCTGTGCTTTTGATAGTAGTTAATCTCGGTGGCAGCGAGAGAGGGAGGAGGTTTTGAAATCAAATAAGCATAGAATTTAAAGCCTTTATTCAATTTCTAAATGTGTTGTATTCCGTATCTTAGTATCTCTTTTATTTGATTTAATAACAACTTAATGCAAACAACGGAAACTAGACGAATCGCAGAATTACTTATAGCAGACTGAGAACTAGATTGTCGCGTCAAGACTGTTCGGACTGAAGTGCCGTTTTGGGGAAGAATTGCGCGTAATATTTAGGTACCGTAAACTGGGGTGACTTTGCCCGCCCGGGGTGACATTGCCCACTTTTCGGAAAGACTTTATTTTATTGTGAAGTAATTAGAACATATGGCGCTTTGTAATCGATAGCAATAATTTCTCCAAGGTCGAACGACAAAAAAATAGCGAATTCAATCATATGGTAATGTTTCAGTCAGAGTAAAAAAGTGGGCAATGTCAGCCCGGCGGGTAAAGTCACCCCAGTTTACGGTACGGTTTTCAGTAAACTAGAAAGTGGGGGTTGTCCCAAGTTCAACAGGTCGGTGAGGGATGAGACATAGAGATTAAGGTTCAAGGATCAGTAATAAGGAACAGATGAGGTCGTGGAACAGAGAATTTCGGATGTTTACTATTGCTATCTGGAAAAGTAACGCGATGGCTAATACTATGTGTAGAGAAAGAAATTTGAATAACGTTGGTATACAACAAATGACAAGGTGCTCCGTGCAGTAACAAAGTCAACTTCTAAATTCACTTAACCGATCTTTAAACGGCAACCTCGAGGATCTGTATTCCGTTCGGACGAAATTAGGATTCGTTCTTGTTTAAAAAGCCTCGGGGTAAGTAGACAAAGGGTATCGTTTGTATTGCCGCGCTCGTTACGTCCTCCGAAAGTGGCGGCGTCCTTGCCGAGGTCACGCGTCTATCGCGTTGCAGGCATACCGAGTATCCACCCGCTCTCCAACTGCTCTATTTATCTGTCGCTTTTCGTGCCCCGGCCGCGCATTTAAATCACCGGCGTCGAGCGGTGATTTAAACGCTGCCCCGCGAACAATCGCGTTCTTAAGCTGATCCGCGAGACCCGCGGGATTTACGACGTTTTGCCGTTCGCGGTGTTCGCTGTTCGCCAGTTCGCGCCGTTCCTGGTCACCTATCGTCTCTCGGCAGGCCGCTGCAACCACACTTTCCGAGTGGAAGCCCCGTCGGAGGCTAAATACAGATTCCATGCTCCTAAACGTTGCCAGGGGATCTTGAAGGTTAAGCCTCTTCTGTAAGTGGGAAAAAGGTACTTCCGAGCATCCACGGTACACCAGTTGGCTCTCTTTCTCGCGAAACAATCGGGAAAAATGTCCTCCGCGACGGACGGCTCTCGCTGGTTCAACTGTACGCGAGCGTGACGCATCTCTGACGTCACGCGCATATCCAATGAGATAAGAGCGACACGGTCGTATATAGTCGTCCGGCGAGGCGTGATGTCAATGCGGATCGCGGTGGCTTTTCAGGAACGACTCGATCGGCCCCGGCTCCGCGCGGAACGGCTGCTCATACTCCTACCCCTTTTGGGCTCGCCCCGCCCGCGATGCAACCGTCGATGCGCCGGGGTTGGAGAGTTGCCCGCCGATTATTCCCTCTGGTAGCGGCGCATTTGCTCTAAGACCGCGCGTATTACAAGCCTAGATTCTAGGGGAGGAAAAATCCAGATACTTACGTACCTGTTCCAGCCAGGACTGGGGAGAGCTCCTGCGTAATTCCAACCGCAAGGACGCGAGCGTTCAATGGCGTAGGCCTTCTTTCTATTCCACCACCCGTGCCCAGTAACTCGCAAATTTCAAACCGCTTAGCCGTATTCCCGCGGTCCGTATCGAGCCTCCAGTTACTTAAGACTAATTTGTGAACCGGCGGCTTCTTGTTCTTCGAATTGTTAAATTACTTTCACCTCAGTCACCACCGTCGCGGGTATTTAGTCATCGATCAACTGGGGTGTGTGGCTTCTGCTGAGGACAGTTTCGAGGATCGCTCGGGTTGGTTCAAGTTGATCGGGTGGAGCTTTGTTTGCCAACGGCGGGAAGCATGGGATTAACAGTGGGATAAAATACGCCATTGAGATCGGCAACTGGTCGTACGTGGAGCACGCGTGTCTTTAACCATCTCGATATCGTATCGCAGCCCGTATCGAGGTGCTCGCGACCGCAGGCCCGCGTGCCACCGCGGCCTTCGACTTCCATGCAGAAAGAGCGTCCTGATGAATTATTACGCCCCGCCTATACATGTACGCGCGCTCGTCGCTGCATACGGTGCCTACGATTACGCTAGAAGCGTTAAATGCGCTGCTTCTTCGATACCCCTGACCGGGATGATTCCACCTCTCTCGGCCTTCCAGTGCTTCCCGCGATCCCCGAGAGAACACAGATTTTCAGATGTTGGCGAGGTGATCCGCGGATACGTGCGTAATTCATTCGAGTGGATTAAGCAGGGTTCATTGGAGAATTGTCTTAAGTCTAGTATGTTGAAAAGTTGCGAGCATTTATTGTAAAGCTGTGATGCAGTTAGCTCGACTGATTTTTAATGTAAATTCAATAAAATTCTTTAGGCGATTATAAAAATTTATTTGTAGACTGAAATCCAGGTTTTTTTTTTTGGTTTTGCACAGCAATCGAATTACTTCAGCTCGTGGTTACATTAATCTGATTGTTCCTTCTTCTCTGGGGGGTTCCAGTGCTCATTTACCCCCTCCGGCTGCGCCACTGATTAAGGCGCCGAAAAGGGGCGAATGTTTGTGAATTTTTTTTGAAAAAGCGGAAGCAGATATTTTTACACAACTTTTTGCAGTTAAAAGAGCAACATTTAAAGATCATTTGGTAATTTTTTGGTAGAAAAATATTTACGCTTGTAATAAAGTAACATACAACTTTCAAGAAGCCTTTTTGAAACGTTTGGTTTTGGGGTGTGCACTGCCATTCGGAACCAGATTGTGTAAAATAAAAAAACGAAACAGATTTCGTTAGTATATTAATGTAGCCTCTGATTAACGGAGGGATTTCCGAAATATTAATTTAAAATAAAACGGCGGCTATTTAAAGTTGAAATCCTGATTTTTAAACGATAAAATCAGGATTTCACTCGTGATTTTGTTTCAAATTTATATTTCAGAAATTCCTTCTGTTAATCAGAGAACACATTAATATATTAACGAAATCTGTTTTGTTCTTTGATTTTAGATATAATCTGGTTTCGAATGGCAGTGCTCACCCCAAAACCAAATTTTTAAAAAGGCTTCTTAGATGTCGGTTGTTACTCTATTATAAACGTAAATCTTTTTCTACGAAAAAATTACCAAATGTTCTCTAAACGTTGCTCTTTTAACTGCAAAAAGTTGTGTAAAATTATACGCTTCCGTTCTTTCAAAAAAAAATTCACAAACATTCTCTTTTCGGTCGCCTGACCAGGTATATCCCCTCGAGCGTTTAATATTTCATTTACAGATGTGTTTCATTTGCACCGATTTGCCTTTGGGATTGTTCCAGGAAGAGCACATGATCGGTTCGTAGGGCACGCTTTCATCGAAGGAAACCTTGTGCCAGTAACTCCACTTCCCGTCACGACGGCCCTTTCAAACCATCAGGATCCAGCAGCAGGCATGACCGAATGATGGAGGTGATTTCGACACGCCGATACGAGGCTCGCCCACCTCCAACGAGCCATCCACCGATCGTCGTGAGTGGATTTTGTCAAATTTATGATTCAAGCCCTAGGAACTATCCTCCTATCGCGAGAAAATGTTCGACAACACTCCTGACACCTCCTGGCCGTAGCCAATCCCTTTAAACATTTTATCTCGTCTGATTCCAGATCGACCCCGAGAATTCCGTGGCTCTGGTCAAGGAAGGTAATTCCGCGAACTCGATTGTCAGCAAGCGCTCGCGTCGCGATTCGCATAGCCAGATAGAAGGATAACGGCTGAGTGGTGTGAAGCGACGTGTTGGAAAAGTCGATTCTACAGGCTGTTAGCAGCAGCGGGGCTCGTCTTATTCCCGCTGGAAACGGTTCACTGCAGCCGTCGACTTCTATTCGCCGCCACTTTTTTCCCCCCGTCGTCACTCTTTCACGCTTTACCACGCTTCTCGTTTCCCTTTCTTGCCCCGCGTTCGTTTCTCCGACGCCGGGAGAACCGGCAGGTTGCGCGATAACAGTGGCGTCCTGTGGCTCGAGCGTCCGTTTCCGGTTTCAGAGGAATGGGAGACGCGGAAAAAGAAGGAGATAACCACCACCAGGCAGATCGAGACCCGGGTGAAGCGGCAGGTCGTCCTCGAGGACGGCGAAGTGGTCGTCGACTCTGGCCCCCTCGTCACCACGAACACCACCGAGGATGTCGAGCAGCAGGAGCACACAACTCAGGAAGTACGGCCCGCCCCCGGCTTCGCTCGAACACTCGTGGAAGCTTCCCCATATCGATTAACATCGAACCTCGTCCTTTAATCTCCCGATCGAGGTGCCGCTTCGAAAGCAATTGAGGAACCCGCTGATTCTCTGTTCCCAGAGGCGAACAACCGGCGACCAACCGCAAGAGGTGGAGTGGCCGACAGGTGGAAGAAGCTCCGCGGACGGTAGCGTGGTTCAAAAGGAATTGAACGAGACGGTGGTGAGGAGCCGCGAGGAGATCGAGGAGAGGCTGGAGACGGAGGATCGTCAACAGCTGGGAGATATCACGGACGAGGTATATCCACGCGACACACCCACACCTGAATTCCACCTGCGCGTGCCGCGCTCCACGCCGTTCTTTCTCTTTCGCGGCGCGGCTAAGCGCCACGAAAAGGTCAAGCCGCTATTCGTTCAGAGGCTCGTCCCACGTGCGGCGGTGGGAACGCGCCGGTGGAACAAATACGGTCTTCCTTTTCGGCCGATTTCCTTTCCCGGCCGGCAGAAATCTGGCTTTCCGGAGCGATCCGCTTTCGATAAACTCCGGGGCCCGGGCCAAGGCCAACATGGGCGGGGTACCTTCGGCGCGTGCGATCCTCGAAGGACAATCGCTCGTGACGCTGTCTGTTATTCCTTCGGCGCAGTATACTCCTCAGAAACGGTTCGAAGCTTGAAGCCGGATAGTGGCTAGAAATCGTCTTTTCTCTCGGGCTTATCTGCTTCCTTCGACACCCGATCGGATCTCCCCGTTTATCGCGAGCTCGCTGTTTTTCCGCGCGCGTGAAATCTTAACGAGGCGATCGTGAGCGGGTCCGCGGCGATCGTGGATGATTAATGAAGCGGTCGGAAGGAGATGGACGCGGAAGGAAGCGGCTTAATCGCGCTAGGGGGGCGTGCAACAGGTGTATCGCGCGCTCGATCGTATTTGTCACGGAGCTTATCATAAATCTACCGGCAACAGGCCTAACAGGGACGTCTTCCTTTCGGCTGCGAAATTTCCTACGCCACGACCGAATCAATCCAGCGGCACCTGACGCGCGCCGATCGACGCCCGGGAAAGGTTGAGCCGCGGCGGCTTCCTCGTGGCACAGTAACATTTCCAGCGGTCCCCGCGCCGCATGCTAATGGCGAAAGAAGCGGCGGGCGGAATTTAATCGGTACGAAAGCGCCGGGATCCTCCCTCGTCGAGAGCGTGCAGCGAAGAGAGGTAAATGCCGGGGATGATGGCTCCCGGATTGCGAAAGCCAGGCGCGCGCGCGCACACACAGGTATACCGGCGTTCGCGCATGAACGATCCGGAGGCGAAGAAGTTGAATCGTTCTGGACGAAGAAGAACGGCGAGGATGGAGAGAGAAGCCGAGCTTCGCCGAGGTAGTAGGGATAAGAGAGTGAAACAGAAGGGGAGCGGCCGATCTTCGCGAGAGAGGGAGGAAGAGAGAAGGAGCGGTTTCATCGAGAAGTGGAAGTCGATGATCTCTCGACTTTGCTCTCCCTTCACCGAATGGCGACGAGCCGGTCGCGATGCCACGATCGCAGTCCGAGCAGCTGTTCCGAGCTGCGCTATCTTCCACGGGCCTATACTCTCGCGCGCACCGGACATTCCACGCCCGTGGTCCTCTTCTCCGTCCGCTCGCCGACGATAATACCATTACGCGATCCGACCGAGTGATAACGTTCCGTCCTGCTCTCCTCCTCGGTGACAGCGCGCCGGTGCGCGGTAGCTGTGCCTCCTGCGGGCACCGTGGATGATTTCGTGGATTCCTGCCCTCGTTACTCCGCTGGGGAGCGAGCGGACATCCCGGTGTGACATACAGTGGTTCAAGGAACGGGGGTACACGATCGTGTTGCGAGCGCTAAAGTTAATTTACAGTAATGAAATACACTGGGCAAGGTGACGTTGCCTAATCGCACCCAATTTCCCGGCGACGTTAGCCAGGTCCCATTTATAGGGACGGGTTCGAGGGTCGAGTGACCCTAGGTCGTTAGGGAGACCGTTCCTTCCACTTGCTCGCGGGGGGAATCAGAGCGAAGGCCGGACGATCCGGTTTATCCTGGCGAGATTTCGGGCTGCCCGGTGATTTTCGGACGATAATAAGGACGGGTCGGGCAGTGGCGTCCTGGCGGGCTTGACAGCGGCTGGTCTGGTTGCAGGCGTACCAAAAGGCGGTGAGAAGTAACCGGGGAGATCTGAGAGTGGCCCTCGCCGAATCCACGAAGCAGCTAGCGGCCCAGACCGGGCCCAGGGTCGTCCAGCACACCACCAAGTCGAGCAAGGTGATCGACACCGAGAAGACCTTGGAGAGGAAGGAGCTGAAACTCGACGGGCTGATCGTTACGGAGAGGAAACGGACGGTGGAGCACGAGGAGGTCGGTAGTCCCGGGATCTACTGCTAGGGATTCGTTAGTCCATAGCTTCCTTATTGCAGATTAAGGACGACGAGGTTCCAGACGACGGCAGCGACGTGAACGGCGACGACGCTTCGGAGAGAAGGAAGGAGAGCTCGCAGAGGTTTATCAAGAAGCGGGACGAGGACGTGGTCGATTACGTCTCGGGCGGCGAGAGGATCGCCCGAGAGATGCGCTACGTCGCGGAATCCACCGAAGGAGAACGAATCGGCGATTGGACGCCGTCACCAACGGCCATGCGAACCACCCGTTTCCATAAACATTCTGGTAGGTACTTCCTTCTTCTTCTTCGAACAAATCCCTCCAGAATTTGGTTAGAGGAAACGAGAGATTGCCCGCAGGCTTCCCCGCAGACGGCTTCCCAGGTCGAAAGGACGTGCTGACGAAGAAGCCGCTGGACCTGGAGGAGGAAGATGAGGCGAGGAAGTTCGAAACCTCCAAGTGGCTGGAGAGCCATTTCGGTAGCGAGTCGCGCTCCTCTCATGGCTCCATCGAGGCTGACGAGTCTCCTCTTCCTAACACCAATACTAGTTACATCAACGTCACCATGAAGTCCTGCACTCCCAAGGATCGTGATTATCAGAATATAAATTCTACCAGGCAACAGCGACGGAGCACTGGTCGAGACTCCACCTCGCCTTCTGGCTATTTCCACGGGATCAGCGAGTGGTCTGAGAGATATCATGGCAGAGGTAAATACGCAGGAGCTTAGAGTAAGAATATTATATATTTGGCATAAACTTCACTTTGTACTAGTCACCATGCTTCTTGTATACTAAAGGGTTTTCCCCTTAGGAATAATAAATAATAAATAATCGACTTCTGCTGTGTGTTATTTAGAGAAGCAGAATCACGCGAGAACAAGCTCGCCGTCGCCGTACGCCGAGGCACTTCAAACAAACGGCCAGCCGCACGATCACGCGAGGAACCAGGTCCAAGAGTCCACGTACTCGAAGACGTACGAGTCTGTTGTTCGCAAAGAACACCAGGAATCGGGTCACGATCGACAGCGCACGCCCTCCCCGCCTGCTAGACGGAGATCTAAGGAGCAGGTGTGAAGAAACTGCTTATGTAAGAGTATTCCATTGCATCCTATAACAACTGGCGCCGGTTTCAGTGGTCCACGAAGTCTGAGGAAAGAACTAGTTTGAACGACTCGATGACGGGCAGAACCTCGAGCCCGGTTCACGTTGTGCAGAGAACCTGGGAGAGCCGCAGTCGAGACACCCAAGAGCAAACTGTCGACCGAAATAATCGTAAGAAGTCTACTTCAAGGTCACGGTCCCCTTCGCCTAGACGAGAATCCACCTTGCGGAGCAACAAAAAGTCTAACGAATCTTCGAGTACCGCTCGTCCCGTGAAAAGTAAGCGTTTCAAGTTTGTGTGCTTCATTTATTCAAACAGCGACGCACGAGTTTTACGGTGATCGTTTAAGGTTCAGGACACTCGAAGTACAAGATTGGCGAGTCCTTCAGGAAGCTAGTAGGAAAGCTACGCTCGGCAAGCTCTGAAAGGAAGAACAAAAGAGCCAGCAGCAGCTCTACTTCCCAACTGACCCAGACCGACGACAACGGGCCAACTTATCTGCAGTACAACGTGATCGACAAGAATATCACGTTAGTGAACGAGAGAGACGGCGAGGAGAAGCCTCCTGAGAGGCCGCCCCGATCGCCCAGGAATCCTACGACGAACAACAAACCGGCGAAGACGATCAGGACCAGCGAGCAGGTGGTCCAAGAGCAATGGCAGCGCAGCGAATCTACTCCGCCGCTTCACAAATACTACCTCGGCGAGGATCCTTTCGGCGGCAGCATCTACGGCCGCGAGAAGGGGTATCGAGAGGCGAAAAGATCGGGGAAGCCCCGTGGTAGGACTTCCGCTGAGACAGAGTACAGGTAACCAAGCTACTGTCGCGTGTTGCGGAAAGTTCGTCGGGCTTCGCTCCAAGAAGGGGCCTCGTAGACGCGGAACCACTGCGGGTAGCTCATCGAACCCTGAGTCCAGAAAGGAAGAGGGTGTAACTAGCGCGGTAGCCCGAGGAGCTTTCCCCCCCAACATCTAGCGAGAACGCTAAACAGTCGATCGATCCGCGTGTACGCGTTGCGTCCTCCGGTTGCGTAAGCTAATCGGAAAGCAACGGTGTCGCGTTGCTCGCCTACGAAACGGAGGCGCGTGCGATCGTCGAGAGGTGGTAGCAGCAAGCTGATACACGTTTGCGTAATCCCGGAGACGGTGCGCGCCTTGCTTGCCTAAATCGGTACGCGCGTGTACCAGGATGAAAGTCGGTCGCTTGGACTATTGGGTGAAGGCTGCATGAGGGGAAGCATGTCTGTTGTCGCTATGTAGTATCCCCTGCCGGCTGGAAAGCTACACCCGGCGGGGCTGACTCCTTTCAAATGCGATCCTCAGCCAATTCTCGGATCGGCGCGGTTTCAGCGTCGCGTCCAGTTCCCTCGGCAGGTTTAGCAAGTCCACCAGCCGGCTGGCTAACGATCACGGACGGGAGGACCACTTCCGGAGCACCCAGACACTGCCGAGGAACCTGCACTCCAGCGGGCAGTCGGCTCGCCTCCAAGTACAATCTAGGCGACAGCAGCAGCCCGCTCCCGGTGGCCTCAGACAAGGGTCCGCCGTTCGTGCCGCGGCCTCGCCGACCAAACAGTCCCGACAGTACGGCAGCATGATCAATATCTCCATAAAGAACACAGTGACGTCCCCCAGAGTGGCCGTGCAAGCGAATAACGTTCAGCCACCGGTGAAACCGGAACGAACTTACAAATCCTCTTTGGCCCGGAGCAAGAGCTTCAACGCGGAAGCCGGGAGGAACGGGATGGTAACGCCACCTCCGCCGAGGATACCGTACACCTCCACGTTGCAGCTGAACCGATTGGACGAGACGCCGCCTCTGAAGAGCCCGGGCATCTTGGCCAGCATCAGCCGCAGTAATAGGGATTTGTTTAAGGATGTCAAACAGGAGTATTGAGTAAGGTGGATGTACCAAAGGCTGCGGTGTTTCAGAGGTATTAATTTAAATCAGGGTCGCCGGCTGTTGGATCACCTGGCAGCTTTTAGTACGCTCACTTTATATCGTTGTTGCGGAAATGTTTATAATATCCTGTACGGTGTAAAGTAATGCTGCTTGCAAACTGATGCATTGACCGTAAGTGATAGGTTCAGTTTAGGGAGTACATTGTTCGATTACCTCCAGTCATGTTTTTATTATTACATAGTTCGCGTTAGACTCTCTTTTACCTCATTGCAACAGGTAACAGTCCAAGATTACATATCAGATGGATAGAAAGCGACGAACGAGCGACGGCGATTCATTCTTAGCAGTATTTTGTATTGCTAGTTTCGTGATACGCTGTTATTGTACAGAGAGAAATTTGCAGGCTCGCATTTATTGCATTTATTTCGGCAAGGAGCATATCGAAGTGCTAAATATAAATATTGTTATGACAGGCTGTAAAATATTACTAAACGAAATGATATAGGTCGTAAGTAAACGGTAGTGTATGAAAGAAATGATTGATCGATTTGTAGAGACTTTCGACGAGTGGTGTGAGCAAATCTTTCGATTATTATAAAGGGCAATATTTAATCAGATTGCTTCTTCTTCTTCTGCTTCTCTGTGCCATTTTTAAAATAACCGACGATGCTTTTCAGTGACAAGTACGAAAAGAATGGCATTTATAATGTAAATGCTAATACAGACCAAGCACGCGTTTTTTATTACGATCGAAACGTACACCAGATAAATCGTTCCGATGTTTGAAAGAACAGCTAACGATATGACCATGATTGAAGTGGCGTATAGAGTGAAACAACCTGAAACAAATTTTTATGAACAAAATATCAAGAAACAGAACGCAATGTTTCGTTTAAAAAACGATTCCGCTATAACACGTTTCGCCTTACTTAATCGAAATATAATTTATCTTATTTCCAATGCGTCGTGCAAAGACTTTTGTAATTACTTTGAACTGGAGGCGTGTTTTGAAATAATCAAAGCTATATCTTATGCACTTTTGTTAATTTCTGAGACTCGATCGACTTGCAAAGATTCTATTCACTCGACGCGTTTTAAATTACGCGCGCAATTCGGTGGAAGATTTCATAACCGCCAATAACCGCGTTATAGTGGAAACGCGAATGTAATACGTACTCAGAACTCCGACCAAAGCATAAAATATTAATCCAAAAAGTGCATTTGGCAAGTATAAAACAGATGTCACCGGAAATATTCCCAAACCTCTTCCATATCTGTAATAAAACGCATTACTAACAATAAGTTCCAAGGTTTCAACACGCAATATCGCAAATTCAGTAGACAAGAGACAGCACTTCTGTTAAGTAACTTAACAATACGAAAAAAAGAAGCTAAAATGCATCGATTACTTTCGAAAGAAAATTTGATATATTCGTTACGCGTGATAAAAAAAAGAATTTTAAAGACGAGTTTCCATGCGCGATACCAGCTGACCTGTGACTTCTGTGAGTATCCGGCAGAAGCCTCGGATATATATGTTTACATTCGCGCTAAGGAACATTAAGGACGGTGCAGTATTAAACATCTGATATAACATACTACGCGTTGAATAAATACGTATTTATTCATAGGCACGAATCATTTAAGGGTGATACGCATGTGAGCTGATCCAACTCGAGAATTTAATCATCCCGAAACTTTTCATACCTCCTATATATATCTATCATTTTAAATACATTCTCCCTTCAAACTTCATGGCATATATAATTCCACGACAATGCCATGCAGAAACATGTATGAGATTGCGGAGACTTACTCGGACGAAAATGCTTTGGTGCAACTAACGTGTTCGCTTATGTCGCAGACTGCTTCGTAGTAGGGATCATCCTCTGTCATCCTTTCCACTTTATAGGCGTAGAAAGACACAGCGAGCCCCAAGATAATCAATGCCGAGATCGCTATGTTCACATTCCGTACAGACACTTTAGCGTTATTCATGATTCGGCTGGTCGCAGAAATTCTCAGTAATTTATCGATTCACAGACTTATCCCCAGCAACGATAATTTTGCGCCCGATGCCGGCTCGAATTTTGCGCACTGGAGATTTCTCGAAAGCGAACGTGCTTGCCTTACGGTGGACACGAATCACACAAATGTGACGATCGATAATTAAATAAGCATAAACCGGGAAAGCACGATTGAACAATCATCGATCACGGTTCACTCAAGTACGCCAATAAACGCCGAGCTAAGAGCTTTATCTACTCCCACCAGAATCGCTGCTTCTCGATAATCACTCCAGCTATTTAACGAATATTTTGCACACCGCAGAGAACGTAATTCCTCGGACATGTAATTATCACTGATTATCTCGGTACGAAAACACTTTAAACGTTATCTGATTGTTGAATACAGAAACTGAAATGAACTGAAATACTTTATTTCTTGAGATTTGTACAATGCTTACAAGAGTTTTAAATACATTTCTTCAGGAGCACCGACTGTTTAAATGTTGAAGAGAGAACTGATGGAACCATATCGAGTTCCCTTCCGTTTCTTTGCATAGTGTACCTTCGCACACCGCGTCCGAGACTTATCCATAATTGCCACTAAGCCTTACGAATTAAATTTTATATTAGGAAGAAATGCTTCGATGCGCGTTATCCAAACATTTTGGCTAGTGCTCTACACTCGAGAGTTTTGTTTAAAGGACAATTATCTTATTCGTTTGCGTTTGACATAATTACTGTATGGTTTATAGAGAATACATAAAGGTGTACATGGAAATTTTGTTACACGGACGAAAATGCAGGTGACAGTAAATTAGCTTGTCCATATACTAACATCACTTATAAAAAAGATAAGAAATGTAGATCGATATTAGAATAGGCTATATATATATATATATGATAACTTTTTGTCGTGTATAGCTGGAATATTTGAATGAGACTTAACGTAAACCTATTCCTGTGGAGCCATTGCCCTCGCCTGAGCTCTCACGCGTTTCTCGTATTCCAAGCGATTTTGACTGTAACAACATAGGATGTATTCGCATCGCTGTAAGCTTTAGCTAAGGTTCAAAGTGATATGGAATAAATGTAGTACCAGTATATTGTGTACGCCTCCGCTTGGGCCGGATCTTTGACGTTCGGTTCGTTTAGCAAGTCTTGTATACCAAGTAAGATCTGTTTAATCGTAATGGCAGGCCGCCAATCCTTTTCCTCATCTAAGAGCGACAAACACACAGTTCCGGATGGATAGACATTTGGATGAAACAGGGGAGGTTCGAATTTACATTTCGGCGGGCTGGAGGGATAATCGTCCTTGAATATCATACGCAACTTGTACAACCCACCCTCCCATGGTGTCTATAAAATCGAAGGTTTAGATAACATGGTTTGTACGGCGCGCGAACTTGTGCGTTAAGAATTCTAACTCACAGATTTCTTTCCAGGTATCGCGCACTCCCAACTCATCAAGTTAAGAGTTCCATCTGAATTTTTAATCGGCCTTGCAACAAATCCCTGCGACACAAATATTCATATTACGGTACAAGTTATATACAGAGTTTGTCGGGCCTATGGCTATTATAGCGAGTTTACTGTTCCACGTTTGTCAGCGACTTCGAGCAAAGATTCTACTGTCTCGTTGCCTTCAGCCACGTAAACCAAACAAGTGTGTACAAAGCGGAAAGGTTAGGATTTCAAAACTAACAATTGTCTAACGGTCGACAGTGATTTAGCTGCCGACAACCGACCGTTGTTCGCGTTCAAGCTAGTATGCGACAAGAGATATTTATTTCCCAGCGGGATCTAGAAGAATGGAACGCTATGGAAGTAGCATGCAGCGGATCGTTAGGCAGAAAGAGCGCGCGGATAATCGAATATCGCGGTAAAGTAAAGCGGCAATTCCTTACGAAAGGATGATCTTTCCTCCATGCTTTTCGCTCTTCGGCGAGCCTGGCAATCGCGATGCCTGACATTAATCTGCAATTAGTGTGGTTCCTCGGTTAGCTTAACGTATTTTTAGGCGCGAAATATAAGACTGGACGTTCGCGCGGCCCGCGGATCGTAAACGTTACCACGGTGCTTGGTCGGCGTCGATCCCGATTTTAAATTCTAGGCACCTTCTGCGCCGAATGTTCATGAAACACTTAGGCGGCACAAGGGTGAAAGCGAGCGTTTGGGGTGCGCGTTCAGAAAACCTATGGATCCACGACCTGTATCTGGCTCATGGACTCCCAACGTGGACTCATTCGCAAAGCCGGCGTCCGTTGCACTAGGATCTCCACTGGTAAAAGAAGACACGCGCCTTTGGACAAATTCTGCAGAGCTAAACCAATCGACGTCCGCGCACGTTTTGTCCAATTCGACGATTGGCCGTTTAATCGCACCTGTTTTTTTAATTAATACCTCGCCGAGTAGTTTTCTGTGCAATACTAGGTCCTGTTACTGTAATTCGCGTGGGCTCTTAATGTTCTCGTACGTACGTACATCGTATTCTGCGAATAAGATTTATAAATTTATATAAAAACGGTACTTTAAGTTGTCTCGTCGAATGGCTATTTTAAGAACAGTATTGCAAGATGATTTACTTACTTTGAGCACCTTGCCATGTAGACCACTGATTGTGATTTGTTACGGGCAACGTTAAGTCCATATGTATGGAGGAGGGAAGCCCTGTTAGCTGAATCAATAAGCACCACTAAAGCGTTCAGTTAATTGTTCTGTTACTTTATGGTAGCTAAGAAAGAAAGAAGAGAGGTGAAGAAAGAATTGTATGCTTTGTTTAAACACTAATTAATAGAAGTTATGAAATGAAATTAAAGAGAACGAGATTGTTGGAAAGATAATAGAGTTTAGATGTAACGAACAAGACAACTGTGGCACTCTGTGGTCACGCCAGCTTTTGCACTAAATGTTAATTATCTGCTGAAATAATATTGTGCTTCCAGTAAAAACAAAAATAAAGCTACAACTGTTTAAAAAAAATAGAATTGTCTCCTGAATATTGATCTCCTATCATGTTCGATGTAATTAGAAAATTCAATTCATTTAAAATTCTAATAGCTCGGAGCTCTTCGGTTGTCACGTACACGTTTACTTACACAGAATATTGTGATCGTTGAAAATAAGATAGCCCCGGGAGTCGACTCAAAATCTACTTCTATTAACAGAGTCACATAAGCGTGGTAGAGATACCGGGAGCACGAGCATGCTTCTGTAGCCCCGTTGAATTTTCCCTCAAAACTTCCTCGTTATAATAGCATAACATGATTCAACAGAGATCGTTCGATGTTATATGGTACTTACTCTCGCAGT